>JAUNZM010000131.1:0-2752500 GCA_033459285.1 Clamator glandarius | reverse complement strand
ATTTCTCAAATTCAATGAGAAAGCCTGTCTACAACCAGAGACAACACACCCATGAAGACAGCTGCCTGCATTAAGAGGCAAACCGTACAACTTTCAGCAGCATTTTATATCTTAATAAACAAACAAGTATTTATGGTGATGTTGCCAAGATACAGACTACACAGAAATAAAAGTTTTATCACCAAAAGATTGAAGCACAGAAGATTCAAGCAGAAGAGAAGCAAAAGAAAAACAAAATCCACTTTTTAGAGTAACACCAAATATCCAAGGGAGAAGAACAAAAGGGCCAAGCAAGTTACCAAGAACTATAAGCAGGGCAAACATAACCAATTCCACGTGTACGGTAGGTCACCATCTGCAGATCTGTATTAATCTGGTAACCTCACTATTTTATCTTCTTGGATGCTGCAGAGCAGCACTAGCAGAAGTTATTTTTGGAAGTAAGGTGGGGGAGGGAAGACAGTTAAGAAAATCACAAGATATCGAAGAATAGAAACATATGAGAATATAAAGCAGAACACACTGGCAAGAAACGCCTTTTGTTTTTCCGATGTTGAGTATTTATTAATGCAAGATAATTATCACTATGAGTTTATAAGCTTCGTAAGCAGATCTAACTTCTGGAAGTGGGAAAAAGAAAGTTGGGATCCTACTTTCAGTGGGTCCTTTACTAAATAGGGGAGGACTGTATCAGTACTGCTAAGCCAGCTGGGAGGAGAACACCTGGCTAAGTTCATTCACATGACATACCAAGGCAGAAGTACATGAAAGTTTAGAATGAAGAGTGAGAAGCGTGTACATTTCAGGACCTTCAAACATTTCTTCTGGTGCTCTCACACTCAATGAGAAGAGGAAAACAGTACCTGAATTCTCACCAACACCACTACAAGACCTTAAGTAAAACGCAAACAACTTAAATGAAACCAGCATTTTCAGAGAACCCAGGAAATCTGTACACATTAAAGAACATCTACTAAAATACTCAGAAGTTCTAATTCTGTTGGAGCGCACAAGTCTGTCAGAAGTAATACAACATATGTGCATTCATTTACACTTACATCTGATTTTTAGCCGCTTGTCTCTGAGCTTTCCGTTCTTTCCTTTTTTGATCTGGTGGCTTAGCAAAAACAATTTCAATGTTTTCTCCCTCTAAATCTTTGCCATTCATTTCTTCCATTGCCTGAAGGAATTAACCAGACTTTAAATATACTTCTAAGCATATCCTAAGTAATTAATTTTATTCTTTTAGAGTATGCATTTTAAAATTTGATATCCAGTGCTAAATTAACAACATAAAGCTTAAAAAAAATTAAAATCAGACAACACAGTATCACTGGTTCCAGAGTTCTGTATTTCCTCTTAACTTAGCTCTCAAACCCAAAATTGCATTTAACTAATTCATTCAATTAATGAAGTGACAGAATGGTCTTTTGGAAGTGCAGATTTTGCAATAAGGAAACAGATTTCTAATGTCAGCATATACACAAGCACTACTAAATCTGGAGAATAGTGTACAGTTTTATTCCTTTATTTCACATACAACAAAACTATCTTTTTAAATCAGAAGCCACAAGTCAGAATTTAACAGTCTAATTCTGACAACAAAACATGAAACACAACCCCCACAAGACTCATCCCAACATCTTCCTAAGCATTTGCTTTAAGGCATCTGGATGAGCAAGAAAAACTGACAACCCCTGTATACTGCATTCTCCCACAGAACATAAAACACAGATACACCACAGGCAGGAGAATTACATTTTCCCTTCCTAAGGACAGATACCACGAGGCAAAAAAAAAAAAAACAAAACAAAACCACCAGGAATGACAATCACCCAGCACCTCTCAAAAAGAAAAGGTGCTTATTCCATGTCGTAAGGAGGAAGACATTCTGGAAAATAAAAAAATTACCCAAGTTTTTATCACCTGCCCTATCGAATCCACTTTAGATTCTACCAATTATGTGGTGAGAAGTTATTTAACTTCTGGCACTTCAATTCTATGTTAACACATACAATTGCATTAGATACTCATTAGCAGAATTACTTAGGACAAGATGCCTCTAAGATCCACTTTTCCAGATAGGAACCATGTCCTAGGAGACACCCAGACAGGACAAAGTTATCAGTGACAATGTGTTACTACTTCTCCAGAACGAGCTTTTCTTCCAGCAGTAATACAGCTTCTAAATGTCATGTTTACTCACTACATACACAGACAAACAGTTATAATCCTTTTCACTTAC
The DNA here is from genome assembly GCA_033459285.1 of Clamator glandarius. Classification (NCBI taxonomy): domain Eukaryota; kingdom Metazoa; phylum Chordata; class Aves; order Cuculiformes; family Cuculidae; genus Clamator; species Clamator glandarius. The sequence goes on along the minus strand of JAUNZM010000131.1, from coordinate 2,750,255 downwards.
CTTTACAGCACCGTCCCGTTCATCAAAATGAATGAAAGCATAATCTTTTAGCTTCTTCACTCGCTCTAGCTTTCCAAATTGACTGAAGGCCTTTTCTAGTATCTCCTCTGTTACAGTATTGGCAAGATTGCGTACGAACAAAACTTTTACCTTAAAAAAAAAAAAAAGAAAAAAACAAGGGGGAAAAGAAAGTAAGGACTTGGAAGTATGATCTAATTACAAAACAAATGAAAAAAAGTCATTACATTTTATGCATGGCATTCTATATACACATATACATGAGTTCATGTACATATATATTCATCCAGTATGAGTCAGCTCCAAAATTCCTTGACAGGCAGAAATATTAAACCAGTTTTCAAACATGATGACACAGTATTAACAGCCTGAAAGTCAATCCACTTTGTGTTAATGTTTAAAAGAATCGCAGCAGCAGTAATTTTCAGGTTGGAAAACTTTCCAACTTGAAAGAAGGCAACCAGGATTGGTTACACACAAAATAATTAACTTATCAAAACATTTCATTGTTTAGACAGGTATTTGCAGAACAGTCATCACTACAATATCTAGGTGAGGGGTGACAGGCCTGTGACTCCCAAGCTGCATAAATTGCAGCTCTCATGCTATAGCCACACCAAACACTTAGCATCAAGGCTGTCCTTGCCTGAGAAGCACACGGTGACCTGAATCCACAGCTAGATGAGACAGAACGCAGATAGAAGGGAATACTAAGGCTGACACTGCCAGGTCACCCATGGACTTTCTCACAAATCAAGCTGTCTCCTTTCCTTGTGAAACAGCCACGTCCAAATAACTCTGAAAGTCTCCTCCCTCCCCCAGCTCTCTAAAGTATGCAATATGGCTCTCAAGCTAGAGACACTTCTACGCAGCTTATAAAATTGAAGAGGTTATCTTTCAGCTATTGAGATGTGACCTATTGACTGTCTGACAGCAACTAAATCATCAACATAAAGTCTCACCAACCACCAACTGCATCCAATAAAAGAAAATACAGAGCAATCTGACAAAGGCTGAACTAGGCTCTTACTTAATATAGCAAACCAGACATCAAGAATCACATATGTTAGTGACCCACTGGTGTTAAGTCACTACAAGTCACGCCCTTGCATTCACACCAAGAATGCACTAAATGACTGCATATCAGCATGTTTGCACAATGTCATCCATGAGTTCTCATAGTTCACAAGCCTCTGACTTGCTGGGTAGAGTCCCTTCCATACGCTGCCACCGTGCCCTGACAGTCTAGTCACCTCCCACTGACAAAGAATCTCAGTCTGACTTTACTATAACGCAGCTGCACAACAGCTGCAAATATCTGCAACTCCTGTTCACTTTCCCTCCACTAAAAGAGGTTTCAAACTAGCTGGGGACAATAAGAGAACATTGTACATGGCAGCACTGACTTCGCACTCCTAACCCCATAGGTCAACACAAACAGCACAGGGTGCAAAGGCACCAAAGAAAAGTATGCTTAAATTTTTGAAGCAGAGCTATAATCTCTGATCCCATCACACATAAGAACTCAATAAATCCAGACATCCTTTTAATAAGAATTACTATGTAATTAAGTTACAAACAAAGAGGACAAACTTCCATAAATCTCCATCTCAGTAGTCGAACTAAGATGGGATGCAGAGTTTGGAGGAAGAGATACTACAGATCATAAATCTGACTCAGTGTAATTAACTCTATTCTTTGGCAATAGTTACTCTCGGGAAATGGTAAAAGTCACAGCCAGTTTTACAAGGAAAGCTGCTTCCTATCCTGAATTAAGCTTCTCTTACATGCATGGATGGTAAAAGCAACATATATTTCCTGTAACCCAGATATTATAACCATTTTTAGTAAACTGTTGTAATTGCTACCTTCACCTTATTTTGTGAAAATTAATTACAGGAAGTTTTGTGATGTAATCAATTGTTTTAAAAACAGGTTAACTTTCAAACAAGTGTTCTTTATTCTTTTACTTCAGGGAAAGATAAAAACTAGAACTGCATAAGGAATCCTAAGCAGCCTTCACTATTAAATCCACAATGACTGATATTGTGTTAGACATGATTAAAAACATCACAAATTATCACCTTTTTGTTACAAGATGCGCTAACACAAGGGTTTTTTTAAAGGAGTAAGAAACAACTAAGTGCACACAACCCATTAATCTCTAAAAGCTAGAAATTTTACGCCTTTGTTCATATTACAAGTCAAAAGCATAGCTGAACCAGTCAAAGAAGATGTCAAAGCCAGGAGGCAGATCAAAACATAGGCTAAGAGAAGTGCAACCCATTTTTATACAATTTGACCTATCTAAAGGGAAGGGGGGGGAGAGGGGAAAGGCAGCCCGGGGAAGTCCTCTTCATTAAGGTGCACAGATTATAACACCACAGATCCACGAACACACACCTAAGCAGCAACACACCCAGCAGCAGCACCCACTTTTAAAACTGTTTAAGATTAGACTACTCCCAAAACTTCTGGGATCTGCTCCTTTTCCTCCTCCTACCTACAGCACAAACACTTCAGACATCATTACCACATTCTCCAAGGGTTACTAGCCCCGTCTCATTCATCTGCAATGAACCAGGCAGCCACAAGCATAAAACTTCATTTAGCCGCTTAACCTGCTATTCCAGAACACCCTCTGTAGCCTCAGCCACACTACAAAAATTAGATAAAATGTTTCGAAATTTATCTCTGCTACAGGTCTAAGAAGCATCAAAATAACACTTAGGAAAAATTAAGCTATCAACACAGCTTTGGAAAGTTGAAAGAAGTTCACTTTGGACCAGAAATCAATTATATACTCTGATATGTCAGTACAAGCACTGATGGCCTATAGAACATTATGTCAGGCTTCAGAATCTAGCTTTCTACATCATCAGACTCAAGGTACTTCATATTTAAGGTAGCAGCACATTTAAATTTGACGGATGCATCCATACTGTACCTTCCACAATATTTAAGCAAGAGTCTGGAGGAGAGATTAAAAAAAAGGCTCAAGCAAACATTTCAGAAATTTTAATTAGTAGGTGTTCATATATTAATGAAATGACATATAGCTGCTGCAAGGTACTTAGAACACTGTTTACTTTTCAGCTACACAAGTGACATAGTTGGTTCGTATGGACTCGTCTTTCTAGCAACCTTGTCAAGAAAATCACCTGATCAAATGATTATTCTGATAAAAAGTATTCTGCTCCTCCTACTCAGTGTTTCCTCCAGAGCCTTCTACCATAGGAATATGTAAGATGACAAGGACCAACAGCTTTCCTTTTGCTCCCCACTGACAGTACTTGGAAGCAATGACAGCCTACCTACAGTTTATATCGGGGAGATAGACTGCAGCAGCAGTTCAGTTGCTCTTTCTCTTAGGAGGAAGACAGCAATAAACAACAGAAAGTAAACCCAGCACTTCCAGACTGCCAGATGCAGCCAGTTTCTCCAAATGTACAGTAGATGGGCAAGAAAGACAGGAGCAGAGATTTTCCTTGTTGCAAGATAAACTAAGGGATGCACGCAATAAGAAAGGTCTGACATCAATGCTTGTTCTAACTTCTGCCTTCAGACACAAGGTAGATGTTCTCTATTTTTTTCAGTGTTGTCATTCACATTGACTCCCTTCTCTATGTCTTCAACCCAAACTCCATGTCCTACCTTGGGCTTACAACACAGAAGTATGTAAGCTGATTTTCTGCACATTGTCCGTATTTATGAGGGGTTTCCCCTTTTCATTTCCCATTTCAAATACAAAACAATACAAGGCATTAACACATTAAACTAACTGTGTATTAAATGGGACAAACTACTATGAAGCTTTAGCCTCTTTAGCCTTCTGCTCCCCACACCTTTAAACTTCTTTCAGAAAGGTACCTGATTATGCCCCCCCTCACCTCCTGCTCATCCATACAGTCATGTCAGCACAAGCTCCTGTTAATTTACGTTAACAGTTTACTGGATTAGGTCTCCTCTCCTTTCAGCCAAGAAACTGAACAGAGAGATAGGCCACCAAGTTCAGGACGTGCCACCTTCAACAAATTTACCTGCAAGACTCTTCCCAGCTGCTGACAGTCAGGCAAGAAAAATAAAAGTCTGCAGACAGGGTAGTCTATAAGCTTCTGTAATATCTGTATTACAAAAGCAGCTTTTTCCCTAAAATAAGCCCCTACCCCGACCCTTTGCCCTTATGGCTCACCAAAGAGGAGATCCCAGCCAAGCTACCTTACTAGGTCCATCGAAGTAGGATTCCAGCAAATGACATGTCTCAGGTGAGAGTAAAAGCTCAGGTGAAAAGCAAGCAAAGTGAAAGAGGTAAGGACACAGGCTAGCTAAGAGTTTCCATTAAACAACCCAGCTAGACAACATAACTGAAAAGAGACAGGGTGATTGTTTCCATTCCTCCAAATATCACACTACAAAACTATTTTAACTTGTGGAGTCACCACCACCACTTCCAGATTAGAAGTCAAGTACATCAGGCGTATGTGTTATTTTGGCAAGAATTATGTTCAACATTCAGCCTTAAGAGCACAAAATCACATCACCAAATACGAGTTTTTAAATTCTCATTGATTCTAGAATGCATCCACATTTTTATCATCTTGTATACAACCTCTTGGACATGAAGGCTGAAAGATGCTGTTTAAACTAAAGGCTAATGTCAAGAAATACTTAGTTTGGAGCAAGGCACTTAAAAATATTATGATTCTTTTACAGCTTTATTACCTTTGCCATGACTTCAGGATCTGGGTCTTCTATAGGGTCAGCCCATTCAACTGTAACAACATTTCCCCAGACTTTCACTTTGCCACTCATTAATCTACGTCTGGCTTGAGCAGCAGTTTTGTGATCTTCATATTCAAGGAAACAGAAACCCCGGTTCTTTTTCTTGTCATCAGGCTGATGATACAATATGACATCTGTAAGACCCTCTGAAATTAAGCAAAATATTTACTCATTATGGCTTCAATTTACAAATCTGTATTATAAAGTAGGGATTATCTTTCTGGTGAGCACACATCTGGCAAGTCATTCCAAAATAGCATGGCCATACTAGACTTTTAAGACCATGTACATAATAAAACTTTCAAGTCTAACATTTTCAAAGACAAGACACAGGACTGACATAAGTTCCATTTTATTAAGTCCATTTTATTAGCTCAGTAGTTATGGAAGAGTACTTTTTCTCTAACTGAATGGAGACGAGAGAAGGGCTGTCAAAGCTTGTGCTTTTCTCAGTTCTCCTCTCAAAATGCCAAGTCGCACCACTTATCAGCCTGTGTTTTTTCCATGGATGTCTAAACAATAAGAATTCAAACATGCACGACATTAAGATACCTAAAAGTTTTCAGTGTTACTCCAAGGAATATGAAGTATACCATTCCATAAGACAGAAAGCCATCACGTTACCTTTGCCGGTTGGTCTGCTGTTAACAAGGAGAGATCCTTATCAAATCACTAAGAATTCTGAGGCACAGAACTAGTTACATTCTCCAAGCAGCTTCAGTTTTCTCTTGCTAAGTTTTGAAACTTACATTAGCATTGAAACTATTAAGCCATCTGTATTTTTGAATAGTCTAGTCATAACTACTTCAGTCCTCAGCACAACAGTTTAAAAAACATCTAATAGCCAGAACAAATGCCAAGTGGTCTTTCATTTGGATTCATTATTCAACCATCAGCCAAGAATTGGTAAAGAAGGGTCATCACCAATCATGTCTGACATCTCCCCAGCTCTACAAAACAGTTACTATCTTACCTGTTACTTTGCTAAATTCTTCAACAATCTGCTCCTTGGTTTTACTCTTCGGAATAGAACCCACAAAAAGCCTATTATTGGCAACAGAGATGCATACACCAATGTGTTTGCCAGAACGAATTTCATGGTTGTTATACTGGAAGAAAAACGATTAGACAATCATCAGTTACAGGTAATTTTTCATTTCCCTCTCACAGCAGCATACCAAATTTTATTTCTGAAAATGTAACATTTAGTAATATGTTAAACTCTTTGGAACTTACAATGCATATTCAACTGTTCCGAAGTATACCCACGTTCTCTAAGATATCTCAACAATTTCAGTCAAGGATTATCCTTCCCTTCTTGTTCAAGCCTCTTTCCTATTACATGTTTCTTTAGAGACTTTTTTATGTAAAGCTATGGAAAGTAAATTTTATGTCCATGTCATCAAGGCTTCTCCCTTCATGACAGTGCAAAAAAACCCAGGTTCCTTCAAAGACTGCATCTATGAATTCTTGAATTGTGTATAAACAAAGACAGGAGCTGCAATTTAAGACAGATCCAATCTAAAGTTCAACAGTTAAAACAGAGCTGTGATCAGGTGATTTCCATCAAATGTGCAAGAGCAATTGGCAAATACATTTCAAAGCACAGAGATCACACATGTAAAGATAGTAAACAGCAAGAATAATCTTCTATTGCCTTGAAATCCCAAGACTTGCCGTTCAAATGCTTCTCCTATAACAGATTGTTTAGAAAACACCCTGATCAAGTCAGCAGTTTAAGGGGGGAAAAAAATGTATTGCTGTAGACATCTGTTGACAAAAAATGCCTTTCACTGAGACACAGACATGCATCATCCAAATAAGCAGCAGAGAGGTCAACTTGTGGTACATCAACCCCTTTCCAACTGGAAGCCCTGCAACAGATGGTTCTTTAGCTAGGAAAATGTATTTTGTGGTCAAGATCTTATTGACAAGTAGTAGGACAGCTTTTTAAAATTTCATCTAGCTATTTATTCTGCTAGTTATTTTATGTTTGGTGGTAAACCCTCCTGCACGAAGCAAGTTCCCCCACACCCATTCTTGCTTCGTGCAGTGAACTCAGGGTGAAGATGTTTATTTCTATCTTTTGCAAACAAATACTACATCACTGGAAGTTTTCAAAGCTAGACAATGGTACCAAAAATAAGCTAAAACGATAAGTGTACATGTGAAAACTATACAGAGGGCCATCTTCCCAACTAATTATGTCTCAAAACGCAGCATGATAGAGTAGAAGACTTCTATCTCTATACCTGTTGCCCACGTGGTAGAGTTATAGTTGATATTAAAGTAGGAATCAGCTGCACAGGGCAACTGTATCCCTATATTATGATCACTAATAAACAGACGTACACACACTAACGAAAAGACAGTTAAAAAAATATCCTTTACAGAAACACCTTTAAAAATAAAAACAAGGTGACAATTTGTGTCTCGTTTCCAGACTAATAAACTGATTCTTCATTAACCAAAGTGGGTATTAGGAAACATTTCTTGACATTGAGAAGCATTACAGAGAACACAGTGAAACACTGGAGCAGGCTTCCTAGAGAGGTGGTCAATGCCCCATGCCTGTCAAGTGTTTAAAAGGCATTTGGACAATGTTCTTAACAATATGCTCTAACTTTTGGTCAGCCCTGAAGTGGCCAGGCAGTTAGACTAGATGGCTGTTGTAGGTCCCTTCTGACTGAAATTTTCTAGCCTATATGGATAATATTTTCTATTATCCAACTCTTCCTGTTAAAGTCTAAGAGCAAAGTCTGGCTACACATTTAATCCAAATAAAGAGCCTCACCTACAACTCATGGCAACAAAATTATATTTCATAACTTAAAAAACCTAAAATATTCTACCATACTGCAATTCCACATTAACAGTAGTTTCTAGTACTTCTTTATTCCATACTAAAATATATTAACTACTACTTTTCATTGTACATTTCTCTTAAAACCAAGTAGTCTTGAATTAGATGCTCTTGAATATAAAGTTAGTGGGTTTTAGGAAAACAGTTTGCATATCGTGCATAAACTGAGATTAGACATGAATAGGCCCAAATCATGATCTGGGTGAAGCGCCTAAACAGTCAGGACACCAAATTAGTTAATCAGCACACTGCTTCCCCCCTTCTGCCACCACTGAATCAATGACTGAAGGCAGTAACAGAGATATTACTACCCTCTGGACACTAAAATAGATAAGACTTTTTAAGCTCTGCTAAGTTCTATAAGAACCTACTCATAAAGAAGTCCAAGTCCACATACAGTCTGCCTTGCCATTTTATCTACTTACTCTCACCAGCAATTTTAGTTTATTCCCAGAAGCAAGTGGTGAAGTTGTACAGCTATGCATACATGGCAAACTGCTTAAAGGCTACATTTGCATAACTCACCTGTACTTGCACTTTGATCAAGCTTACACTATCTAGCAAAAACGACACCAAATGCTACTATAGTTTTTGGTATCATAGAATCATACAACAGTTTGAGTTGGAAGGGACCTTAAGGATCATCCAGTTCCAAGCCTCCTGCCATGGGGAGGGACACGTCCCACCAGACCAGGCTGCCCAAGGCCTGATCCAACCTGGCCTCGAACACCTCCAGGAATGGGGCATCAACATCCACTGGGCAACCTGTGCCAGTGCCTCACCACTCTCATTGTAAAGTACGTTTCTCTATAAGCTTCACCTGACAGGTTATTTATCTTGTACATGTCTAGACTAAGCTTAACCACTCAGAAGTCTTTTGAAAAACTGAAATCTAACAACTTCACATGAAATAGGAGGGAGAACTGAACATGTGTGCAAAAGAACTCAACGGGAGCTATAACTCTTTAACAGTGTAAAACAAAGTAAACACAAATGTACTAACAGAGGAAAAGATGGGTGGGGTTAAAAAAAATGAAATCAGGCTTCTGATAGTCAGCACTTATGTAAACAACATTTGAAATGGCATTTCTACTTAACCAGCAAGGGTTAACCACACTGGGAAATGTACCACACACAAGATTAACTACAGTTCACATCTGTAATTCTCCTCAGTAGCAGGCCACAGCATCACTCCCATTTTTGTCTCAAGTACAGTCCCAAAGGCATTTCAAACACAGGTTAGGGAAATCCCCCCTTTAAGTGGCTTAAAAAAATCCATGTACATACAAAAAAAAAATCAAGGCTTCAGCCTTTTTGAATTGCCAGTATTCTTCTGGTTAGTGAGTATGGCAAGTTAACATTAAGTTTATCCAAAAATTTTCCTAACAACTCAGTGTAAAACTGAACTAAGACTGGATGATACAACAGCCAAGCAAATACAAATTGTATGCAAAGTATATTAAACTAACTACAGGAGCCTGAAGATGGGTCAGTTCATTCTCTGCTGCAGTTTGGCTATTGACAAACCTCTCGCATCTGCCTCTTATTACTCAGAAGCCTACAGGCAATGCAGAGATTCTTACTTCTCATTTTTGCTACACTACGTAGAGTCCTGAGGAGGGGAAGAAGTCCCAAAAAACAGAAAATTCTGGAAAGAAGATGGGGAGTAACAGAAGAACTCCTACCGTAGGGAGTCCAAAAAGCTGGGAAATCAGTTGTATATACATCAGAAGATTACAGGTAGCATCAAAAAGACCACCACCTGTTAAAATACCAGGATACTAAAATGGCTAGGACCAAAGGTTCAGCATTCCTAAGAGGTCTTTCAGCAGCCTTTCTCATGCATGTGTAACTAATACGAGTGATACAGGCAAGATTTTCAACTAAGTGCCACAGCCACACGTTGCTAGTACCCCTGCAAATCATTCCTAGATGACTTGGAAACTTACAACACCAAACTAGCCAGCCAACTACTGTTAGAACGATTCAAAAGCTGACCAATGCCACAGGATCCTATTTAAAACTAACCCTGCCCTCAAAAACGTTAATGTGAAGACTAAAAAAGTGCCCCGTCAATTGTAACACTTCTCAACTGTGGCTATTTGACTGAGAAAAAGAACACAACACTTTCTTTTTTCCCGCATATCAAAGATCAGATACAAAGGGACACCAAGTACTGCTTTTCCCTGTATCACTTCGTGGAAGACTGAGGCTAGGATCTGATGTTACTTTCATGGAAACACAACCCAAATGACTTTTCAGAGCGTGCTGCCTTTAAGCAAAATCCAGCTATGTGAACAAAAATTCCTTTGTTTCATTTTTTTAACTAGGTGCCTCTGAGAACATATTTGATTTGATTCACAGCTTTTCCAAGTCACATACATAACTCTTAATTCACACACAATATAATACCTTGGTTGAGAACGAGAGTACAAAAAGGCATACATGGTTATCCTCAGCATACTTGGGTTATGCACAGGAACAGCAACTGTTCTTATTTAAAATGCTAGACAGCATATACCAGATATTTTTGTATTTCCATTTTTGCAGACATTTCTATGCTTTTCAAAAATCGTTTTCATTTTCAGCTCAATTTGTCTCTACCAACTGACTTACATTATTAATGTTAGCGGGGTACCTTAATGATTTAGGATGTACCTTATTACAAACCAGAGATTTTAACCCTACTATATTAATACAGCATCAGTACACCTCAGAATGAGTATGGTTAGCACTCGAGGGTCACACCACACACAGATCTTGGCCATATCAACGCAGCAGGAACTAGCTCAAAAATTCAAATTCAACTTAACTAGAAAAATGAAAAAGCAGTGCCAGGATCAGGGTCACGTTTCTTTCCTCCCTCCCTTTTTTAGGGATGGATACTTCACACAAAATCCAGAAAGATTAAGGGTGGCCCATTCCTTATAAGAAGCTATATCACATCTCTGTGTAAAATAGAGGGAATGTTTTCTAACCTGGCAAGATTTATGCCTTTTTCCAATCAGCTGCAGTAAACAGAACAGACTTAAACTTTAAGAATGATTACTTCCCATCTCAAGTATCTTATGAAATGCAGTGACTTTGGGAGCGTTTTTTCAGCACAGGGCCCCCTACTGGTGCACAAGCAGACCAGAGACCACAGACAACCTGACCCCAACAGCAACTCAAATGCCACTTCTCTGCAAAACTCACGCACATGTAGGCAGCTCAGAAGTCCCTACTGCTAAGGCAACTTTTGTTAACAATAAAGGCTCACCTAACTGTACCAAACACAGTCCATCAGCTTCCCTGCTAGTCCCCTTTACAGCCAGTAAAAATTTACAGACAACGTGGCAATATTTAAAAACACCTAGTGGACATGCACAAAATGATCTAACAATTTCATCTTAAGCATTAGGATCAGGACAACTGCTCATAAGCCAGAATGTTAAAAAACCCCAAACATCCAAGTAAGAAAACTTACCAATTTAACAGCTTCCTGAGCTGCTTCTTTAGTACAAAAAGTGACAAAAGCATATCCTCTATTTAGACCTGTTAGTGGATCCATCATTAAGCGGAGATCCCATATAGAGCCAGCTTTCTCAAATAATGGAACAAGCTCATCTTCAAACAAGTCTCTTGGAATCTTGCCCACAAATATCTGCAACAGACATAGAAAGTGTTGTTAATAAAAAATACTTCTAATGAATGAGAATACCTCTACAAAAACTTCTCCTCCTCACCTCAGTACCAACAGAAGGTTGTGGTCCTGAATGTACAGACTCTGGAGGAGGCCCACCATACTTTCTCTGTCCAGTAGTCACATCAAGAGTGTAGCCGGTTCTCTCCAAGAGCGCCTTCAAGTAAGAAAATTTTAAAATCACATACAAATTGAGCTAGTTTAGATGCACTTCAGTCACAGACAGACATACTTATAATTCCTCTTAAACTGTACTCTTTTAAACTCCCACAAGCAAACAAGCCTACTACTAGTACTTCAACAAGAAACCGGCAAAACGATTATTACAACTATTAGGTGAAGAAACACTGCTAGAAAATGAGGGACTCACATAGAGTTTTCCCAATTCCTTCATTTTAATAGGGGAAAAAAAAAAAAAGGTCAAGTAATAGTACAGCAAGCTTCCCTTGAATTGGAAAGATCTTAGTCTGAGAAACTTCTTGTTCTGGCATGTCCAATCCTGCAAACATTTATGCACAGGAGTTCCCTTCACTTAATGAGATTACTCATAAGTGTGAAGTCAAAGAACACAAGTGCATACACCCCTGGAACACTGTACAGACTACTTCGGGTATCCAGACACTGAAGTGGTAGTACTACTTCCTTAATTGTACCCTCTCCCACCTCCCTAAGTTCCTTGTGAGGGCACAGAGCATCATTCCAACACAACTGATCCCTACTAGAATCACTGCATACAGCTACAGACATACTACCAACTTAGAATTTTATATTACATTCAGTATGCAAATATATGAGATGCCTCCAAAATTAGCCTTTCTTAAAAATTTGTACAAGAGAAATCAACTCTACGCACAAAGAAACAGCACATTAAACAAGCTTAACTGTAACCGAAAGTCAGTAATTTCACAACTGGAAAATTATTTAGTTATTTTAAATGCTATAGCCACCAACAGTAAAAACTGTGCTACTTTAAGTTTGCTAACTATGTCATATTGTTGCTGTTTTATGTATAACAAAAAATATATTAGGTTTTTCTGAATTTATAATTAATGGCACTGCAGCCTCAAAGTCAAGACTTTCTAGTTTTGCAAGCCACACAGTTATTTGTAATACAGAACACGTTCACTTTGCACTTTACATGAGAAATTAAAGATTGAAGATTCTCTAGCTTTTTAAGACATTAACTAATCATGCTTAGGTTTTCCTTTCATTAAGCTTTGGTAAAATTGTTAATCCCAGAATTTTAAAATAAATCATAGCATGCCTAACTCTTCAGATAGGGGTCTCCTGCTAACAGAAGACTGTCCAACAAATAATATGTCCATTACTAACACATTCTGGGGTACGGCGATTACATAGTCAGAAGTGGGCTAAACCCTAAATCCATTACAATCTGTTTTTTCAGACACATATGGCATCTCCTCTCTATTCTGCAATTACTTTAAACCTGAACTGAAGAGGGGGAAAAAAAATAAAATAAAATAAAAAAGAACCACCAGCAGCTGAAGTTATGCATTCCGAACTCAAAGTTCTATACTGCTAAGTTTCCAAAAACTTTTAACCGTGAAAGAATATAACTGTCTCAACTAGACAAAGAAAACTGTCAAATCTTTTTCGCTTTTATATACATTCAGTTCCAGTAATTAACAGTACATGTACCTTCTTCTTCAAGAGAAGTGCAAGATAAAATTGCCAGTGACAGCTTTCAAAAATGATAAATAATCTAAACCAGCCTTTATAAGAAAAGCAGAGATCCAAAAGAATCAAGGGATCTGTCAGTACACCTTTGGAGAACCACAGATAACTTTTATCTTCTAGGCACATACCTTAATTTTTGCCTCATCTGGTCCTTTGCTAGAATCCGCCACCTTGGTCCCCTGTTTTTCCCTCTGCCTGTATGTCTTCATGACTCCACATAAAAAGGCACTTTTGTTCTGCAAAAGATATATTAATCTTCAGTTTTGAAAATGTGACAAGCCAGAAGCTAACAGTACCATAAATTAATACAATGCTCATTTTACGTATCACATATAGATCACTGCAAAGACTTAAGTAAACCTCTTGACAGTCAAATAACCGTCTACCCCTCAGCAATAGTATTCTAAAGATTTTAACATTACCTGAACATGTGAGAGATCACTGTCTTTAAACTGCTGAAGCACTGCCAATGCACCTTCTTCGTTAAATTCCTTTAAAGCTTCGATAGCTCTTTCATCTAGATCACTATGTGCAACTAGCCCTGGAGAAAAGTAAAAATAACTGATAATATTTGGGCAGCAATCTTTGTTTAAGCACATTTAACACATTTGACACATTTCAGTGACCTCTAAATCAATTACTGATTAAGTTACTATACCTAAAAATCATTTTGTCCTCTTAACTTTAAATATTTAAATATACTTAACTTTTTTTTAACAAAAAGTGTCAAAAAAAGTTAAGATTCAGAGTAAGCTACTGCACCCATGTATTCATTTGGCTTCTGTAAAACCCAGATGCTATAGGAGCCAAGTTTATTTTCAGTATCTTGAAGCTGCATTCAGAAGGAATTCAGAAGGATCTACCAAAACCTGACATAGCCTGCCTAGCAATGGTACCTTGGGACCTTTGGAGAAGGCTATACAAATAAACTGCAGCACTAAAAGTGACCATCATAATCCAAAATCCAAACTTAAAAAATGCTAGCTATTGCCATGTCTGAGAGAACCAATACAATAGCCTTTGCATCCATGAACCCAAATACTATGTCACAAAGTGTCATTTATGTGAGATGAATACCAACGCTTCAATTACTTACAGTTATCTAAAATTAGTGTAAAAAATGCACAAAGACCACAACACCTACTCCTCCTAAAAATCATCTTCTGCCTATCCCAGCTGTTGCTACTGTCATCTGTGTAATTCTCCTCCTTCCCACCCCTCAGCCCTGGTTGCCTGGCCCAACACATTTCTCCGAAAAATACTCTGTCGAATTAAAGCACTTGAATGGAAAACACCCACAGATTTTGGTAAGACTACAGTTCCCATACTTTTGGAAATCACAAAAAGTTGCTATTTTAGCCCAAAGACAGCAGAATCCAATAAAATATTCTAAGCGTGGTTTTGCAAGTTTTACACCTTACCTGCAACGTAAATTTCATCTAGTTTTTCAGCAACTTTCTGTGGTAAACCAGCGTCAAGCAATGTCTGGAAATGCTCAGAATGGGTAACTGCAGCAGAAGTATCCATGGGCTCTTCAGTACCATTCCCATTAACATGTTCAGTAGCCATGTTTCCAGATATCTGTTCAAATGCAGTAAGCGTCAAAATTAAGCTAAGCACAACAATTCGAGTGACAATACACGCGACACACTGCCCCCGTCTCGCACAAAAATAATAGCGCAGGCGCTTTCCCGATACTTTTTAGTTTCGGAAGGCGCAGAGAATTACTCAAAAGAAGCACTAACACAAAGGAAAGCCCTAACACCGCTGTCTGGCGGGGGTGGGGTAGCTTTCACTGCAGGTTTTACACAACCCAGCCAGACACTGACTCACGTCCCTCTCTCCAACACTCCCTAAGAGGCTCCGAACAAGTTCGAAATGGAGCAAGAAGCCAATGGCGGGCGTGGGAGGAAGAGCAGAGAGCTACCACATGCAGCCTCCGCTCCCGTCACCGACACTCTTCGCCGCCTCCCCCCAACCCCCGGCCCCCTTCCCGGGGTCTCCTCCCGCTTCCCCTCCCGGTGCCGCCGGGGCAGTCGAGAAGGGAACAAAGCGCCCTTCGCCGCCCGCACCCACCCGCGGCCGCCATGAGCGCGATGGAAACACGTGCTCCGCGCGTTCCGATGTCCTACAACTTCCTCCCGTGACCGACTTCCCCCCCTCCCCAACCCCCTCCCCTCCGCGCCACGCGGGAGCGGCGCCCCCCCCCTCCTCCCCACCACCCCCCCTACCCCCGGCCGCTCCCCACCTCTCACCCTCATGCGCTTGCAACACGCCGGGCCCGCTTCCACCGAATCGCCCTCCTCCCCCCCACCCCAGCTCCTCTCCGCGAAACAATGCAGGGGCCCCGCAGCCTCACGACGTGACGGCAGCCACGCCGGACACGGGTTTCCTTTACAACTCCCCCCCCCCAACCCTCCCCAAACACCCGCGGCTCCGGTCACCGAGGCGGCGGCGGCAGCTCCGGTTCCCTCTCGCAATGAATGGGGCGGCGGGACAATGAGGCGCGCGCCACGCTGTTCCCCCCACCCCCCCGCTAACCCCCCCCCTCCCTCCGCGGGCTGTTCCACTCGCTGCCCACCCCCCCCCCCCCCCCGCCGCCGCCGCCGCCCTGATAACACCGAGGCCTGCAACGCGCCCCCCCCCGCCCCGCAGAACAGGCCACGCGTTCCCCCCCCCCCATTCCCGCCGCCGCTGCCGCCTGACCTGTCGCTGCCGGGGAAAAGGGGGGGAAGGGGGGCGGGGGTTGGTAAAAAACCGCGGTGCTTAAAAAGAAAAAAAAAAAAAAAAAAAAAAGAGAAGAAAAAAAAACCGGGGGGGGGTGTTTCCGGGGGAGCGGGGGGTAACGGGCTCGGCTTGCTGAGGAGATGCCCCCCCCCTTTTTTTGTCCAGCGCTTTTTTTCCCCCTCCTCGGTGTGTTCCGGACAGTGTGTGTGCCTGGAGCTGGCGTAAAATGGCGGCCGCTCGAGCGCTCACGCCGCTGCTGGCACCAACCCCAGCCCCTTCCACTCGGCTGGGGGGGGAGGGAGGGGGGCGGGCAGGGCGGAGGAGGGGAGGGAGGGAGAAGGGAAAAGGGAGGGGTGCGGAGGGAGGGAGAGAGTGAGAGGAGGGGGGGAAGAGGAGGAGCAGGCGCCGCCACGCGCGCTGGCGCAGCCCCAACGCCGGGGTCTCCCGGGCAGCTCCGCAAGGGTTATGGCCTCGCCCCGCCCCCCCGCGCGCGCCCTTTCTCTCCCTCTCTCCCTATATCTCTGCCTCGGCCGCTTCCACCCCCCCGCCTCGATCTGACTCCGTCACGGCTGCGTGCGCGCGCGCGAGCGCCGCCGCCTCCATCCTTGCCCTCCCATCTCGGCAGCGCGCGCGGCCGTGGCGGGACGGTCCTCGCGGAGTGGGGGGGTGGGGGGAGAGCGCGCGCAGGTGGCGCAAAGGCGGGAGGAGGGGGAGAGGGAAGAGAGCGAGGAAGGGCGGGGAGAGAGACACAAAGCCACGCAGACAAAGGGAGAGGAGAGCGGCGCTTTGTGTCCCCGCTCCGCCGGGCACAGAGTGACCCGAGCTGGGAGGGACGCGCGGGGATCAGCCAGAGCGGTCCCTGCGCGGGGTGCACCGGAAAATGACGCGACCACGGCGCTCGCAACGCGTGCCTGAGGGCGTTGTCCAGGCTCTGGCACCGCGGCTGCTTCCCTGGGGAGCTCTTTCTGTGCTTCAGCACCCTCTGAGCGAAGAACCTCTTCCTAATACCCAACCTCACCCTCCCCTGCCTCGTCTTCCCTGCCCTTCCCTCGGGTCCTGTCAGTGGACACCAGAAAGAGATCATAGAATCGCAGAATCAGAGCGGTTTGGGTTGGAAGGGACCTTAAAGCCCATCCAGTTCCAGGCCCGCTGCCATGGGCAGGGGACACCTCCCACCAGCCCAGCCTGCTCTAAGCCTCATCCAGCCTGCCCCTGAACACCTCCAGGGATGGGGCAGCGCATCTTCTCTGGGCAACCTCTGCCAGTGCCTCAGCGCTCTCGTGGTGAAGAAATTCTTCCTAATGTCTAATCTAAATCTTCCCCTCTAAAGCCATTCCCTCTCGACCTATCACTCCTTGCGCTAGTAAAAGTCCCTCCCTAGCTTTCCTGGAGCCCCTTCAGGTTACTGGAATATCGCTCTACGGTCTCCTCGGAGCTGTCTTTTCTCCAGGTTGAACAAGCCCAATTCTCTCAGTCTGTCCTCCTGTGGGAGGTGCTGCAGCCCTCGGATCATCTTCGTACCCCTCCTCTGGCCCCATATCCTTCCAAGATCAAAATCAGTGCCTGGTCTTCCTTGCCTTGCAAGGAAGGGATGATGTCTCCCCTCCACCCCCTCTTCTCCAGGCTGAACAAACTAAGTGATTTCAGCCGCACCTCATACGGCTTCCCCTCTAAACCCTTCACCAGCTTCATAGCTCTCCTCTGAACACTCTCCAGTAGCCTGATATCCTTTTTATACTGGGGCAACCAGTATAAAAAAAAAAACAGCATTCAAGGTGGAGCTGCTTGGCAGACAGGAGGTGTCCCCTGCGGGACCCCCACCCCATCATGCAGCGGGAGTACATTTGCAAGGGGAACAGGAATTTCTCTTGGTGGCTTTATGGCAAAGCCCCCATTGGAGTGGGGGGTCCCAAGTGGAGCCAAAATCCCACAGAACTTCATGCCCGTCCCAGCAGAAGGCAGGTCCAACCGCAGTGCTGTCAGGTGCGGGTCCCTTGCTAGGGATCATAGAATAGTTTGGGTTGGAAGGGAGCTTAAAGATCACCTGGTTCCAACCCCTCTGCCATGGGCAGGGACACCTCCCACTAGATCCGGCTGCCCAAGGCCCTGTCCAACCTGGCCTTGAACACCTCCAGGGATGGGGCAGCCACAGCTTCCCTGGGCAACCTGTGCCAGGGCCTCATCACCCTCATGGTGAAGAAACTCTTCCCTAAGTCTAGGCTAAGTCTGCCCCTGCACACCTCGCTGCACTCCTGAATTCCAGCTCCTAGCACATCTCACTCACACACCTCACGCAAGAAACTTGGAAACCAATCTATTGAGCTCTGCCAGACCTGTAACTCAAGATAAAAGATGGGAAAATGAAGGCAGGAAAGCAAAACATGTTGTTGCTCACTTCAAAGGTAGCTGAGCAACAAACTGACCAACAACTGCCCAGCCAAACACTGAACACATACAAACACATACACTGAAGCTATCTGCAGTGCTTTATACACACTTAAACCTACCAGTGGGGCAGGCACAGACAGCACAGAAAGGACATGAATCCATTGGAGCGAGTCCAGAGGAGGCCTTGAAGATGATCAGAGGGATGGAACACTTCTGCTATTAAGATAGGCTGAGAGAGTTGGGGTTGTTCAGCCTTGAGAAGAGAAAGCTCTGGGAAGACCTTAGAGCAACCTTCTAGTACTTAAGGGGGGCCTGCAGGAAAGCTGGGGAGGGGCTTTTTATCAGGTAGTGCAGTGACAGGATGAGGGGTAATAGTTTTAAGCTGAAAAGAGAGGAGATTCAGAGTAGATATCAAGAAGAAATGTTGTGCTGTGAGAGTGGTGAGGCACTGGCACAGGCTATCCAGAGAAGTCATGGTTGCCCCATCCCTGGAGGTGTTCCAAGACCAGGCTGGATGAGGCTATGAGCAACCTGACCTAGTGGAAGTTGTCGGAACTTGACAATGTTTGGGGTCCCTTCCAGCCCAAACCATTCTATGATTCCAGGATCAGTTCAGTGTAGGCAGATACTGATGCTGGTGTGCGAGTATATGAAACACACAACTGGCATTCAGGGAGTCAAGAAAAAACTCTTTGAGTACTTGATGCAATAAAACTTGATTAAAAACAACCACTCCACAGGTTAGCCTAAAACACCAACAAATACAAAGAAGCTGTATGCTATCAAATATTGCAGCTAATACATAATTTGAAGGTGTCATTAAAAAAGAATTTACTGAGAATTTCTCACATGTTTAAATTATTTTTGAAACTGTCTGAAAAAATAATTTTACTAAAAGTGCTTTTTTTTGGTAAAAATTCATGCAAATTTTTTAATCATATACTTTATACATTTTTGAAGGGTGCAAAACATTCTCATTTGTATAACTTTCTCCAAAAGTATAGCTATCAACTGGGCAATGAGAGTAATATCCTCAAAAACAAATTTGGAGAGCATTTATTAGAGTGAAAATGCTGCACTAAAACATGTTATTTTTAGGCGTTTACAGGAGGTATTTCAGTGAGTTGTTTACCATACAGATGTGAGCCAGAGAAATATGGATTTGTTCTCTGGAACTAATGAAAACAGTGAAAAATGTTCCATTAGAATTCTAACTCAGTGGATCTAACTAATTACAGGTGGCAAACTCCTGAAAAAGTAATTTCTGCTTTTTAGGCCCATTTTTAGAGGGGAAACTTTTTATGCACTTTCCATTTCCTCCATAAAATTGAAATAAAAGCAATAAAAGGACGAGGGTAAGTGCAGTGAACAGATTTGCACTTGTTATTTAAAATCACAGCTGACCCAGAGTCAGACTTGATCCTTTGAAATTTTATGTAGAAAGGAGAAAAAAAAAGAGCTTGATGTGCAGTTTCTCTAAGTATAGATCAGTTGTTATCCCCAGTATCAGCAGGACAGAGAGAAAAGTGGTATGCCTAGGAAAGGATCCATGACATCATGAAACAAGTTTGCTCTTTCTATTTTTTTTTTTAATTATGTGGACCATCTCTTGAGAAAATACCTTGCCAAGAGCATTTGCAGGCACTTACCTGGTGACTTGGATTTACACAAGGAGTTTCACTGTGTGTGCCTGAAAATTGGATAGCTCCTCACCATAATGAAAGCTGTTTAAATTCCTAAATATTCATTGAATGTGAACCTCCTGCCTACTTCTAGTCTAATTGTGACCACTTGTAGAGCTCCTCTGAAGCCACAGCTGGACAACTGAGCTTCCACAGCACATCCATGGTAAATCCAGCGATTGCAACAAGACCAACTACAGAATTGCAGCAATAAAGCAGTGAAAATTTAATTTAATTTGACTGTAAGACTACAAGCCTAATTTTTGCTTTTGAGCTACTTATGAGCAATTTAATAATTATATCCTCAACAAAAAAATGACAATATAGGAAACTCTACAGGAATGTTACCTTCAGTTTCTATGATGCCTATTAAGATTGCGCAGCATTAGCCTTTCTGGAGTAAACATATATTAGAAATTTAGGCTCAGCTATGGAAATGGAGGTACCTGAGGTATGGGTATATTACAAAGATATCTAACTTCAGGAAAAGATTGCAGTCTGGAGTTTATTCCATGTAGTGCACAGCTGGCCACTGGCCTATTTGCCCTGTGAGATCCTCAGTAAAATAAAGACTATCTGGGGAAAGAGCTGTTATATTAAAAGTCTGCTTAATTTGTTCATTCTGTCGGTCAGAAGCTCGATATCATAAAAGATGCGCTGAGTTACAAAACACAAGGCGTATGCCTATTAACAGAAAAATGAAAGTCTGACATTAACCAAAAGGATATGAATCAGATACATGAAATTTCTCTTCAGGAAAAAGCCTTCCATATATGATCAAGTGGCTCAATCTTATACTTTAATATGCAGATTCGAGAGTTCTTCCATTCTAAAAAGTAATTTACAATCTAAAATTGTCACATAATTTCAGCAAAGAAAGACTAAACTCAAGCAATGGTAATATTTTCTTTTAATATTCTTTCCAGTAACATCCTTCATGCATCTTCTTACTTTTCCAAAAGTAGACAGGGGTAGCAGTAATTATAACAAAATCAAGGTTATTCTCCCATTTGTTTTGACTATTTCTAAGGCTCTAATTTTCATAGAATCATAGAATAGTTTGGGTTGGAAGGGAGCTAAAAGATCATCCAGTTCCAACCCCACTGCCATGGGCAGGGACGCCTCCCACCAGATCAGGCTGCCCAGGGCTCCATCCAACGTGGCCTTGAACACCTCCAGGGACAGGGCAGCCACAGCTTCCCTGGGCAACTTGTTCCCCACTGTCATGGGGAAGAAATTTTTCCTTGTATCAAGCCTAGATCTTCCCTTCTCCAGTTATACCTGATCCCCCTCTCATCCTGTCACCACAAGCCTTTATGAATTGTCCCCCTCCAGCTTTCTTGTAGGCCCTTCTCAGGTACTGGAAGGTTGCTGTAAGATCTCCTTGGGACCTTCTCTTCTCTAGGCTGAACAACCCCAACTCTCTCAGCCTGTCCTCCTATGGAAGGTGCTCCAGCCCTCTGGTCATCTTTGTAGCCTCCTCTGGACCCATTCCAACAGCTCCATATCCCACTATCTCTTCAAACATTTCACTAAGTCAGGAAAACAAAAGAAGCAAAATAAGTGTTTGCAAATCCACTGATTATGGTTTACAGGACCAGAAGCTACAAATTGAAACACAGAAGGCTCCCTTGGAACATCAGGAAACACTCCTTCGCTGTGAGGGTGGCCAAGCACTGTCACAGGTTGCCCAGGGAGGCTGTGGAGTATCCATCCTCAGAAACACTGAGAACACCCCTGGGCCTGGACAACCATCCCTGCTGGAGCAGATGGATGGACTCAATCATCTTCAGAGGTGCCTTCCAACCTTAGCCATTCTGTGACACTATTAATTATCCTGATTTCTACAAGTGCAGTTCTATGCACTAATTGATATTTCATTCTTCAGATTTGAAAAGATTTGTTTTTTTCCTGACTCCAGAAAACAGAGTAACTAATTTTTCTCAAATTTGCAGTTCTTCCAATTCTGCAAGATGGATGAAGTCTGCTCCTACAGAGTCAACACCTTGCATTTCAGAGCTTTTGATGTTGAAATCACCTGCACTCTGCTAAATATTTGCCCAGACAGTCACAGGCAGAGAATAAGTCTGGCAATGAGGAGGAACAGGGTTCTTCTAGGAATTCTTTTGGTGTCAAATATATTTTAGATATATACTGAAGGTTCTGAAACAACTTCTTTCTGAACTGCTTCTCTCCCATTTGCTTTATAGCTGTGCTACAGCAACAGTGCTGGTGGAAAAGGGTACTCTACGTCATATATGTGCAAAGTATATTTGTTTTTAAGATGTTCTTTCCAATACCAATCACCACTGCTTCTTCTCTCCAGGCAGTTACTTCACATTGCACATAGGTACATCCCTAAAAATCAAACACTCCAGAACACACATTACTTCTAAAGGCACAACAGAAACAGCAGAAGGTAGTTTAGTTCGTGTTCCATTCATGCTTTTAGCTTTCTTCTAATTCAAACAATTGTTTTTAAATCCTCTTATCAGCCATGAGTACAAAGCAATCATTGGAGAACTCAATGTATTTTGCAGTATACTGTAGGTTAATGTAAGAATTGAAACAGATGCAGAGGAAGAGTGTGCTTTATTTTTGCATGCACACAAAACAGTGAAGTTGCTTCCATGTGTATGTGGAAATGCCAACTCAAAGCCATCCCAAACTGACTATCACTCAGAATCCAGATGCAAACCCTTGTAAGAAAGAATTATAAACACCCTATGCTTACTGGAAAAAAAAACCAACAATGTTAGGAGTTATGCAGCACCTACATCTTTAACATGGAGAAGAGACAAATAAAAGAACATAGTACTGGCCTACACCATCAGAAATAAAACCTAGAGAATAAATGTTCAACCTTTCTTCAAAAGGAAGAAGGAGGACTCACCGAATCAAACTGGTAGAGAGCAAAACAAAGAGCTACTTTTACATATCTGCAACCAAGTAGGGGAATTCATTGTCACGCGAAGCTGTAGGTATCCCCATAACCCCCTAAGTAACTAGCCTAATTAACTGTAGAAACTCACATCTCAAGTAATTAATGCAGGGATATCACCCCAGTTTAAAGCCTGTGGCAAAAAAGAACATAGGCTGTGAAAATATACCAGAAAGCACTATCATATCTATGCTTGCCCTATCTCTGCATTTTTCCCTTAGCTAATACACACTACTGGAAACTGAACATTGGCCTTAGCCTTTTATTCTGACTGTACAAATACCCTGCCATTGCAGCAAGAACACAATCTCTAATCTGTTCCTTTCATCCCAAACCCTTCCCACTTCCTACAGTAGAGCACATAGTAGTAGTACGTGCAAATGTTCCTCTTCCCCCCTCTAATCACGTATTCTGCATGCCAGTACAGAGCTATAAAACACAGGCTTCCTATACAAATAGCTTCCAAGCTTATCAAGTGTGAGGGAACTACAGGAAAAGGCTTCCCAATCCTAAGAAAAAATAATCCCTAAACCTACTATTGGTATGGGTACAAAAGTGAGAGTTAGGACACAACTACTACTGCCTTTACTGTCCTGTTCGCCATAGTATCTGATCCTTTAACGCTCTTACACAGAGGGGTGTTACCATTAAATCAGCACCTGGCAGAGCTCTGTGGAAAGAGGAGACTATATATTCAGCAAAGTGACAAGATTATTGTCTCACTCCCAAGCTTTCATCAAATAGCACAGAGGGGCTGGAGAAAACAGATTTCTCCACATCCTAGTGCTTCCTGCTTTATGAGAAGGACACCTGCAAGAGAACTGCAGACTCTTCCTCATCAGAATCCACCTCTGAAAGATCTAAAAGTCATCTCAGGACACTAGTGCTATCCTGTCCACTTGCGCAATGCAAGGCAGCCAAGTGCTGAAACTGCAACTCACCAAGCACAGTCACAACTGAAAGTATCAATACAGAACTGACTGCTCTATTTAGAGCTTACTTTGCTCCAGCTACTCATCCAACCCTGCGCTTACATCCCTCTGCTGTAGTCCCCAAACATCTCTCTGTCCTGACTGGCAGCCATCAAGTTCCCAGTACGTGGCGCACTGATAAAAGCCAACTGAAGGGGGGAACAAAAGGACCCTTGGGAGGGTGGTTAGGCATTGGAACGGTCTGCCAAGGGAGGTGGTTGAGTCACCATCCCTGGAGGTGTTTAAGGTTAGGGTAGATGAGGTACTTAGGGGCATGATTTAGGGATTGGTGGGAATGGTTGGACTCGACGATCCAGTGGGTCTCTTCCAACCTGGTTATTCTGTGATTCTGTGATCTAACCCCAGGAGTTACGTTGTGCGTTAAGCCCTTGTCCAAAGGCAAACAGTACATCATTAGGTGACAGAATATTCTCCCCCAGGTCTGGACATCTTTCCCGGGAGAGCACAGCACAACGCAGTCACAGCAGCCACTGCCATGCAGGTACATAGGACAGGTCACGGGCTGTTCTCCAGCTGCAAGGCAAATGTGGACAACACAGCTTGCGCTGCCACGGCTAAGCTCTCATCCACCTTAACTTCTAAGCCATCCTCAAATAACACACAAGACTGTGCAAGCAGGCCCATGCATCAGGTCTCAGAAACTGGATTAACCCTTAATAGCATGGATGATCAGTCCAGTGACTGGGCTTATGTCCCAGACCTGTTTAGTGAACAGGCAATGGCACTGCTGATTACTCAGGAGGGAAAGTGCCTGATGCAGTGGTTCCAATACGCAGCTTTCAGGATAAGCATTCCTGACTACTTAACATGTAACCAAACAACTTAAAAATCCTTTCAAGCATGGGTGAACCCAAATAACCTCAATGTCTTCAAGGGCCTCGTAAAGGAACAATCTACCCTCTTGCCCTTTACAATCTTTGCCAGGTACAAGGCAGAAGTGACCACATAAATGCAGCATTTCTACAGATCCCAAGAGCAGACAATGAGACCTTTTGTATATGACAGCTTGTCCCCATTTTTCTTTTTAATTATTTATTTTTTTAAAGTATGCCACACTGGGGTCTCATTTACAGCACAAACTCCAGACCAGAGCATGAAGATGTGAGACTGTTCCTACCAGTACCTCAGACTCAGCTTGCAGCTTTTCAATAGTCATCTTCTGGAAGATCTACTCGATACTTTTATATAGGCCTTGGGAGATAGTAGAATTAGATCTCAAGCTAACACAGTGCTTCCCCACACGGGTATAAGCGTATCCTTCCCAGCTTGCGCAGCAATAACCACGTGTCTCTTCAAGAAGTTTTGCGCAGGGCAGCACAGGCAACATAACCTGTTCTCAAACCTTAAGAAATTTGTGATTTAATACAGTACAACTAATACAGCTGCATTGTGCTGCCAGAAGCAATAATTTGGTTCTTTAGAGAAGAAAAGTTTTAATTTTACCTAGCAACTGGGCACTAGAAAAAATAAATTGCTATTATGTGATCTGCAGGATATGAAGAACACTGTGCTTCCAGAAAATAGTGTCTCTTTGATGCTGTAAAAATATACAGGATTGCTTTTTCTTAAAGTTCAGATCTTAAAAGTAGCAAGAATGAACAATTACAGGGAAGTTTCATTAGGAAAATTTAAATCTATCAAGGTAATTCTTAAAAAAAAATAAATCTTCTATGAGTTTATGACTAAATCCATGGCTGATAAAGCTGTGAACTTTTTTATTGATGCCACATTCAAATTAATCAGAACACTTCTAGTATCTTTTGCATTTTCCAAGTGGTGTCCATACCAATGGACAGCAGCGTTTGGAAGCATGTATAAAGCAGTCAATGCAGTCATGCTAGTATATACATTTTTACTCTTAATACATCAATTCTTGATTCCAGCAGGATCAATACAGATCTGAGCACATTCATAAAAATCCTGTTAAAATCATCAATGACAGTTAACTGCAGAAGTTTCTAAATTCTTTCCTACTCTTCCAGTGCAGGTGCTTTTAGATTTCACTGCCATATCCACAGTAACAGCTTAGTGTCTCTCCCAAGAAAAAATACAAAAAAATTTCTGGCTTGACATCATCTCCTACATACTCAAAGGCAAACACCTGTAAGCTAGTGCCAACATTTATTTGTAACCCCTTCACATGCCTATGAAGTAATCAGTCCTGGCTAGTAAATTTGATGGATGAAAACTGTTGATCAATTTCAGATCAACAGTATCGATACAGATCTGCTGTAGCCAAAAAAGGTGGTAAGCAACACGCAGAAGAATTTTTTGATCTGAAAAAGTTATGGGCTCCTCCAGTCTAAGCACACAATGGAAAAAAAATACTAGGACTCCCGGAGTGCTGCCTCAGAATAAAGAATACTTTTTTCTTGGTAGAGCATTTTCTTCCCTGACAGGTAGGCAACCATCCTAGTCACCAGCAAGTTTCTTCAGCCCAAACCAGAGGCTAAGTGGCTTTTTTTCCCTTTGAAAGTCAATGCAATCAGGGAATAGCCATAACGAAGACAACGGGCCTTACACTGCAGCTTACTGATATTGCTCACAAGACCCTCTGCATAACCGTGGTAAATGCACTTAAAATTTGAAATCAAAAGGGATGAAGTATGACATCATCCACAGCGTCACAGCCTCAGAACTGCTGTCAGAGCCTGGAGCACCAAAGGGCGTTTCAGGGAGTAGGAAATTAAGTTGGTGCCACTGCAGAACACAGAGCAGCGTGGACCTCTTATCAGGTAGTAGCACTGGTCGTCTTCAGTTCCTGATAATTTCAGAGCCTCACAAAAACAGGTGAGGTCTCCCCATCTCTCTCCAAATCAGTGGAATTCATGGCAAACCATCTTTCTTTTTACTAGCTAAAAACTTTGGACTTTCCCGTGTCTAGCACAGCTCATAAGGGGCTGCACTTTTATCGAAAATGCATCTCAGTTGCTACTGTTGTTCAGTCTTGTTTTTCCAATTAAAAACCTACAAACCACACGAAACTGCCCGGAGAAAGTATCCATGCTATTTCCAGTCTTCTTGTCACAACAGTTAAAAAAAGGCAGAACCACAGCAAAACACCTTGCAGTCAACCCTACCAAAGTCATCAATTAGAGATCCCTTTACAGTAGAAAAAATAAGAAAAAAAAGGTTCTCAGCAGCCCTACAGCCAGTACACCAAATTAGCAAAAACCATGCTGAACAGGATTTCACTAGCAACAGAACTTGCTGAATTCAAGTAGACATAAATGAAGACAAGCCAGTTCTGGCAACTTTAAGTACTTCAAAAACATGTTTGCAAAAACCCAGACACTCATCCCTACCACAAAGGGTTTTTAGGGAACGTTCTCAGCACTAAGATACCATTTATAATAAAATACTTTAAAAAGATATTCTGAAGGTAACTCCTGTTCCTGCCGTTAAACTTACTTTATGTTATGTGGTTTATAATCTGTAAAACAGGAAGAGGGGGAGCACT
The DNA here is from genome assembly GCA_033459285.1 of Clamator glandarius. Lineage (NCBI taxonomy): Eukaryota > Metazoa > Chordata > Aves > Cuculiformes > Cuculidae > Clamator > Clamator glandarius. The sequence goes on along the minus strand of JAUNZM010000131.1, from coordinate 2,723,022 downwards.
AATTCCCACAAACCAAACCTCTCATTTGCTTGCAAGAGCAAATAAGTAACTTATGAAAACTTTCAGAACCAGAAAATACATAATCCAATTACTTCCAGAAAATGTTTATTCTAAAATATACAAGGGAATAAATAAGCATATTCTGAAGTGTTTAACTTGTTAAGTCCAAACAACATTAAGAACTGCCACTCATCGTGTTTCAATACTGCATTTTTCTGATGGAGTGTAAGAAATTAAAACGAAGAAAGAGAGGCAATTTGGTTTGTCTTCTGTTGCAGAAAATGGCCTAACTACTAGACAGAGCTAACACATTTAACAGTGCCTCAACTGTTTCTTTCAAGACTCAATAGTATCTGCAACACCTCTCATTCTAACCGAGGAACAAAATCCCAACCAACTTAGGCAAGGGCACATTATTTCCTATTTTGTCAAAGTAACATGAAGCGCACTAATTTAATTGTACACCTGTATATTCTTCCTCTTCAATTTAGACTAGACATAAGGAAGAATTTCTTCACTGAGAGTGGTGAGGCACTGGCCCAGGTTGCCCAGGGAAGCTGTGGCTGCCCCATCCCTGGAGGAGTTCAAGGCCAGGTTGGATGGACCTTGTGCAGCCTGGTCTGGTGGGAAGTATCCCTGCCCATGTCAGGGGAGTTAGAACTGGATGGCCTTTAAGGTCCCTTCCAACCCTAATTATTCTATGACTGTGTGATCTTAAGATGCTTTAAAAAGAACACCTTTACTTTTAAATTATCTTAAAATTATTTAAAAATACAATCTTTTTCAATCCACTTACCAGTTTCAAAATAAGTTCCATGCATTTGGTTTTATTTCAGTCCACTAATCTCTTTCCAGCTTCTTTTCATATATATCAGATAATGACTGAACTTTATTTTAGGACAGATTTTAATCATTCTTCATCTGTGACCATAAAACTAGTACTGTCATTGCTGGGACAATATTCCTTCATTTACTGAGAACTCCAATCACAAGGAGTGACTGGATCAATCCCACAATCCAACCACTTTTTTTTAGTGGTTATTGGTCTGGTGAGAAGCCTGAAGTATGAGGGGTACGGAAAGTAAGAGCACACACTGGTACTTCAAACTTCATCATAGCTCAATAAAACTGTGAAGCTGGACTGGCACCAGGGCCTTAACTGGACTCCACTTGCCACTGTTTTCATTAATTGTGAGTTGAAAGCAACATCAGCTTCAAAGAGCAAAAAGCTTCAATCCCCTCCTAAGCCACTCCTCCCTGCAGTTACTAACACACATTACTTCATTATTTTACAACATAATATTCATGTTTCACGTCTTTTTAAAAGGAGGCAGGTTGTAATTGCCAAGTAGTATTCAAATACAAATGAAAATCTCCTCAGGAAGTTCCCAAGCAAACTGCTGGAAAGGCTCTCTATCCTTCTCCTGTTCCTTATACTGGTCATCCTCATACAGAATACTGAGCAAGGCAGACTTTGTCCCACTCAATACAGCCATTCTTCCCAGCATCAAACACCACTTTGTCTGCCCGAGCCTGCAGGAAGTTTGAGACAATGGCAGAGGAGTACTGTCTTCTTAGCCCTGATAGCTCAACTGGACTATCAACTAAAAAGCCATGTGATATTTGAAAGAAAACAGAATTAATCATTTTCATTTTACTTTTCCAGTTTATATCCTCCAAAGGGAACAGACAAGGGCAGACAAGCAAAAATGCTTGTTATACTAGTTTGAATGACAAAAAATAGTGTGTTGATCAGTGTACATGTACATTTACAGCATACAAAGGCCTCCATCCATACTCCACTCACTCAAAATTAACATTCATCTGTTAAATTCATACTCCAATTATACTCAAATTCGGTCCTCAGAGCTGTGGGAGGGTTGTGCCAAAAAACTACTTACCCAAAGCCAGGGTTAAACACTCCAATTCAGCAAATACCTTTCCTTGGGCAAAGTCTAACACTTTGCTTGCTCCGCTGCATCCACGCTTGTCTGTCTCAAGGAGTCACTTTCTCTACCAACCATTATTTAACATCAATGCTCGTTTTTAATTGGCAACACTCATACCCAAGCTTTGTAAGACATGTTTATACAATCAAGAGCTTGCCTGCACCAGAGAGCAGCAACTCCACTGAAGTTAGCACAAGATAGCTGCAGCCAAGGCAGCGCGCTCCCCGCAGGCTGGTAGCTGGACAGTACAGCTCACACGGAAATTTCTGCTCACTAGGATCCTGTTACTTCAAGCAGGCAAATACACTCCATAGCAGCAGGGGGGCTGTGGCAAGATAACCACTGCTAGCTTAGTTTCGCTCACTTGCAACTCTGTTTATAGATCTACACTCTCCACCGGCAAGACAAGTTCTTCAGCAACAGACGAAACCTCCTACCTTAACAGGGACCTCATTACTTAAAGAGTTTATGCACAACTACTTTTCCCAGTGGTTGCAAGGTACTCCCCTTAGACTCACACTACTCAATTTAAGTAAAAAATGGCTACTCTTTATACCCAGTTACTAAGACCGACGCACAGCAATATTCCAGAACAAAGTCTGTCTAACTATTGATTTCTTGGACCACAGCCCAACACCCACGTGACTCTTCTGTTCAACACTAATCATAGTGCAAGATTTCACCAGACTATTTAAAGTACAAAAAATCAAAGTGCTTTCACGCTGTTTACAACACAGCCTCCAGCCAAAGCTTTAAACCTTTTTGTAAAACTAGTTTAATGAAATGCTTTTGCAGAGAAATCTCATGCCACGTGTTACAAACTTGTTATGCAATAGCTCTTCACAACTAGACCTTATCTTAATCACTTGTGCGAAACATCTTATCAGATGCCCAAAACATACTGAAACTAAACTCACAAGTGGTCTGCAAACACATTATCCCCCTCCCACCAAGCAAAAAAGCCATTACGACAATTATTCTTTCCAAAATGATCATCTTGCATCATTTTCACTACTCCTATATTCCAAAGCCTCTGGTGCATAACATCACAGGCTAAAACATTTGTACATTTTTCAAAACATGACACTTCCCATACTACTAATAAACATTTTTCATTACTTGCCTCATGCAGCCCTTAAGCATAGGAACATTCATACAGAAAGGTTACAGCTCAACAGCCTGCATGCCTTACCACTGGCCACCTCTACTGTAGTTTCTACATCAGGTAAAAGGTACCCATTTTTCATGATTAAACAAACACTGCTCCTGGAGACAGGCCACCACCACTTCATTTGCCTAACGCCACGGTTCCCTGGCACCAATCCTGCCTATCCTGGATCAGAAATCACGCCCAAGGAATATTTTAAAGCATACAGAACAAGATCGATGTGAAGTACTTCAGGTACTTTGAGCACCACCCACAAACCTGAAATTTTCTCTAGCCTTTTATTTGATCCCAGAAACCACAAGAGTAACTCATTCTCACCAGTTTTACTGGATATACCCATAGCAGTAGCTCCTCGGAAGCTTCAGATTAGTGTCAGGCCAAAGGATACAGATGGTACCTTTAGACCCCAGAACACATGCCACAAGCTCTTCTGTGACTACAGACCCCATGCAACAGCAAGGTTTTACACATCTTCATCTTTATTCAAGAAGCATGTACAAAGCACAGCACATGGAAATACCTACCCTTGTCAGTAACATGTTAACAGAAATAATAAATCCTGTTAAAAGCAATGACAAGAAAGCTGTTCTGTAGTAAATTCCTGCAGATTTTGATATATTAAATACTGGTTTATACAGTTGCTTGCTGAGAATAAGCAACCTTTAGCCTAAGTATCTTGTTACTGCTTATTAATAACCAAAAGGAGTCAATATATTACTAGAGTTTATTCAGATTCTTAGTGTGTATTTTAGTCAGATATTGATTTTTGACATTTTCAATGCTTTAGACACCACAACTTGTAGTATTTTGCTCTTCATAGTACTACTTTGAAAGAAAACTGGGTTTGTATTCTTCATGTCCTTTAAAAATTGACATATTCCATCAGCTATAGGAATTCCTCACAACTCTCTAAACAAAGAGGGCTGCTAGCATCCAATGCTGCATTCTGGATGCATTAGGGCAACATTTCCTGTATTTTGGTCCTTTTAGGAATTTTCAGTAACTGCAGCTCTGTCAATTGTCAGGCATCATGCCATGGTCACATTCCTTCCTTCATAAAGCATTCCCGGTAATTGAATTCAAGAGCCATCCCTTAAGACAGACTGTATCTTATGTACTTAAACTCCAATTTACTTTGTGACCAGTTTATGCCTCATTCCACTGTGGAAGAATGCCAACTTGCTGCACACAACAAATATGCCGTTACTGTAATGAACTTTAGTGCATGTATTCTCATTTCTTCTCAAACTGACGTCTTTTCCCCACACACCAAGCAGGTAACATTGACAGCGCATTCCTCAATCAGAAGTGCCACTGTTGCAATATCATCCTTTTCACACTAAAGCAGCAATCCCTAGAACCCCCAATTCCTCTCACGCTCACTAGAATACAGATGCCAACATACTATTCAGACTTTTCTTTAACTACAACTTCCCTCCTGACACTGAACTTACTTTCTTGCAAGTGGTTCACGTTTATATTTCCAATCTTCCCATCTCTTGGATAACACCACCCTCAGAAAACAGACTCAGTCTGAATTAGTGTTTTCTCCCTGCCATTACAGGGCACACCTGAGAGTTCCATTGCTACCAGTTCCTACCAGTTCAATGTTTTGGGAGAGTGTTTGTTTAAATATGCAGAGACTATTATTTTGGTTCCATTTCTGAAAACAGTATCCACTAAATAAAATTGCAACGGCTGTTTCAGTAGCCTTTGAAAGGCACAGCATCTCATTTCAAGCCACAAAAACTCTTCAGGTGTAATGCCTCTTTCAAGTTACAGATCATCCACATTTGTCAGGTAGGACTGATGAAGTGTTCCAATTCATCACTAAAAAAGAGAATAAAGTAAGTAAATAACTTCATTTGAGGGAGAAATTTCAATTTGTAAGCAGATGCAACACTGTATAGAGCCTATGAACATCACAACACTTTTCAGGAAATTTAAATCAAATGTTTGGTCTCATCTCAGATTCCGGATCCGTATTAAGTTTTTTCAACACAGAATTCAGGTTCGGGATAGGATCATCACAGATGAGAAAAAGGAGTAGAGAAAACATAAGTTAGAATCATAAAATGGTTTGGGCTGCAAGGGGCCTTAAAGCCCATCTAGTCCCAAGACATCCCACCAGACAAAGCTACTCAAGGCACCATCCAGCCTGGCCTCACCACCCTCAACAAAGAATTTCTTCCTAATATGTAGTCTAAATCCTTCCTCTTCCAATTTAGAGCCATTCCCCCTCATCCTGTCACTACAGACCCTTGCAGAAGTCCCTCCCCAACTTTCTTGCAGCCCCTTCAGGTACTGGAAAGCCACTACAAGGTTTATAAGGTCTGGGGCACCCTCAGTCTTCATAAATTCCAATTACATACAGAATTAAATGCCATACCAACTGCCCATAACAATTGATCAGTTACTGTATTAAGTATATCAGTAACTGTCACAGTAGAAGAAACTTCCTAATTATAAGCAGTTAGTTTAGACTTAAGAAAGTGTATTAGTTCAGAAGAATTTTCTTCCATAACTCAGTGATGTTTGGGGGAGGTTCTTCACTGATACCAATGTTTTTAAGTATTATTACCACATCAAGGTTTTAAAATTAATCAAAACATTTACTGGAATTCATACCTTCAAAGCATTTATTGGAATTCATAGCCTTCAAGCATCTCTGCAAAGACAAAATGCGCTGGTTAGTTATATTAACAAGGCTTGCTACTTCCACCTTTTCTCTGAATCAGCCATATAAGCCACTGCACTTTCTCCTTGTAATATTTCCTGCCTAAACAATACAACATTTTATAGGTAGCACTGCTAGACAAAAACTTTAACTCTCAAATTTGTACTTCACATACTGGGACAAAGCCTGTTCTTCAAAAGAAACTGCTGGTAGTTACCATGATATTTAAAGGCACCTTTCTTTAATAAGGAATAGAACAAAATTACAGTTGTAACAAGACAGGAGAATTAAAATGTGCCCTCACACAAGATGTTAACTTCTTAATGAAAAGAATCTGTGGATACTCAAGAAACAGTGCAATTAAAGTGAGCTTCATTGAAAAAGATGATACTCAGATACTTAAGAATGAAGCTCTTGGGGAAACCACTGCCAATACTGTTAATGCACTGTAAGTGTTCAGAGCATGTTTTCTGCGTGCTTCAAGTACAGCATTACAGAAGCCCTTCTGTAACTGAAATAGCTTTAAAATAATTCCAAATCATTATTGTTAACAATTTAACCTTTAACATTACTTATCCTCAATGCTCACATCTGAGGAAGCCCAAAGTTAATAGGGCTTTCTAAGACAGTCAAAGCTCAAACACCATTAGCTTCCAAACACCAGCTATGCTTCCTCACTAGGACACTTAAACCTGGTTAATTCTTGTTATTTACCCACTATAAGACAGAATTCCTCAAATTTTATGGGTCTAACACTTCCTTTTCTCTCTGCTCTTTAAAGATGCTAGCTTTGCAACAGCACATATCCATGTCAACATGGACTCAAGGGGAGTTTAAATAATGTACCAATGTCCTTATTCAGAGCCTGGAGCATGGTGGCATCTAGCTTGTACATGAGGACAGAAACAAAAGCAACATCAACTAGGAAAATGACTGAAAGATTAAGTGACATTTGAAAGAATTAAGTGGTTTCATCTCAGTAGCCAGATCCGTATGAAGTTTCTCATCAACATATCAGGTTTGGCAGTTTCATCACGATTCACCACTTAAGTATCACTGACTGGGAACCACAAAGCAAATCCTTATATTCATGTATTCCACAATACAAGCTTTGTGTCTTTCATATGCAGAAACACCGAAAAGGGAATACATTACAATTAACAAAATCCCGGTCCTTAATCACTAAACATTACCTCTACCTGTTATACTACAGTTGCCAGGAAATTTTTCATCAGGACACCTGACGTTCCCATTATCAGAAACTGTTCACATCACTCTAGAAATGAGTAAAATCATCAATTACAACACATTCATGGACAATATAGCACAATCCACTAAGAACAGCCAAGTTTAACTCTTCTGGATCCCACATCCCCCAAACCACTGTTTGTAAACATCTGAGTCACACTAAATTGAATACAGAAGTTATTTCTTAGCATTTCCAAAAGATGAGAATACCAACTATTTAAAACACAAACAAACTAAAAAATTAGAACTGCATTTGCATCTTTGTATTAAAAAAGCCTCTAGATATCCCCTTTGTTTTCTTCACCCAAACATTTTCTTACACTAATTTCCTGAAGTGCAAATTCACAATTAGAAGCCAACTCAAGGTAACCTTTGTCAGATATAAGATGAACACTTAAAAAAGTACAATTTACCAGCTCTTCAAAGTGACCCATATAAACTATTCACCATCACCCACCTACACAGTTCCAGATCATGTCAAACATGTTTGAAATACAATATCTCAATGACACACCTACTAAATTCGATCACACAGATAATCTGCTATTCTATTCATTTATCATATTAATTTATTCTCACTGATCATTCAAAACATACATCGCTTTCAGGCAAATCCACTGGTATGTACCAAGTATTCTTCTACTTCTGACAGTGCTTCCATGAAGGGCTAAAATAGAAATTAGACAAAAATTACCTTTTAAAGTAGATGATGTCTGCTGCTGTGACCTAGCATCATCTTTCATGTTATGTCAGAGAAATCACCAAGCACTAAATATTTACTTTTTCATACAATTCAATGTTGGTCAAGAACAGTCTTCAATATCAGATAAGTTGAAATTTTGTGTGCATTAGAAGAAAAATTACTCTAAATTTGTTTGGACCCTTTTGTAATCATGAAGCACCAAGACATTTAATCTTCTATTTAAAAAATATTTATGTGTGTGGCCATGCATTTATTCACAATGTAACACTTCTGTCTGTTCACAGCTTACAGGATATTTATGTCAATAATTACATTCAAATATGGTCAGGTATGTAGATTTGCACTAACTCCAATACATGCCCAAGGCCAGAGAGCTAACTCTGGTGTATCTCAAATATCAGTATAATTTGGCACAAGTTAACCAAGTGATTTATCATGTGGGTCTTCATGCTTGTCTAAATGCCACAGTAAAAGAAATTAAAACTAAGAACAACTGAAATAATGGCTGACCTTAATTCAGTGAAGAGCACAAAAAAATATAATCACCAAATAATTACTCATCAGTGTGATGGCAACTATGAAAACACAACACACTATCATTTTCCTTTTCGTTCTAACTCAGTAGCCACACAAAGATGACAGTATTCTGGTACTTAACACATTCTGTACTTTATGACAGACAAAACCACAGAAACAGACTAATCATCTAACATTACTTCCAGTACTTAAAGGAGGTCTACAGGAAAGCTGGGGAGAGGCTCTTCACCATGGGATGCCATAACAGGACAAGGGGTAAGAATGTTAAGCTGAAAAAGGGGAGATTTTGATTAAATATTAGGAAGATATTTTTTACTGTGGGGGTGGTGAGGCACCAGAGAGGTTGTGGATGCCCCATCCCTGCAGGTGTTCAAGGCCAGGCTGGACAAGGCTTTGAGCCACCTAATACAGTTAGTGGAAGGAGTCTCTGCCTGTGGAAGGGGGCTTGGAAATGCATGAGCTTTAAGGTCCCTTCCAACCCAAAACATTTTGATTTTAGAGCAAGGAAATTAAAAAATCCAGTGCAATTACCTTAACATTTCTGTAAACTTTATTGGACACCACTGAAAACTTCCATTCCATCATACCTAAAAACAAACAGTAAACAAACTTAACACTTGAAATCAGCAGATTCTTACTACCAGGTCAGCAAGTCACACATGAGATAAAACCCCTCCAAAGTTTCAGAAGCAATAACATTATTTACCAAGTCTAAATTATGCAGGAGACTTTTAAGAAAGGATCAAGAAACGCAACCAATTTTAAGTAACAGAGTTATGGTTACAATCACTTGAAATCCCATACTAGAAATATTGTAGAAATAACTGCAGGTACCCACAAATAAGTTCAGACCAAAGCATTTTTAACAAAAATTCATCATCTCAAGTGTTCAGTCCTTTAACTATAGGCATCGATCTCTGTTACATTAGAGAAATGTTTTAACCATGTAGCAAGTACTCAGATCTACCAACTCAATAAGCCAAAGAAATACATGACAAAGTATTTTTGTCATCTACAACCTTAAAATATGCAGCTTCCACTTAGTTTCTCACTCTGTACTGCATAGATAAAATAAATGTAGCAACGCATTATGAATGACTTAATTTTTTTTATTTCAGATCACAGAAACAACTTAAGCTATTGAAAATCTTGAGTTAAGCCTGTTTATTACAGCCAATATCCAAGGGTTACTAACAACTTGTAAAGATTCAAAAAATTCACTGTTTGTTAATCTAACACGTGACTCAGGCTATCATTAGACAAGCTGATGCAACAGCACATGAATGCAACCATCTCCTCATCTTGGCTTGCAGATTATGGACTAGAAGCCTATGCTTTTGTATTGTATTGCTCAATCTTGCAGAAGAACTATGGCTCAATGATATCAGAATCACAGGAAGGGGAGAAGGCATATCTCAAAACCACACAAAGTTTGTGAGGTTTAAAATATTTTTAAAAAATTTCCCTTTATTCTGCTGTGTCCCCACCTATCAAAGAAAAAGGAAACATTGTTAAAACAATTCACATTTAAAAAACCATGGAAAGACTGGGGAGTTTGGTTTTTTTCTTGGCATAGTATAATTTTACAGAAACTGCATTTTTAATAGCCTTCTGTTGTAGGACAGTTCTATGACACAAATGGCTGAGTCCTTGAAATGCAGGGGCAACACAAAATTGCACACTAAAGCTATGTAAAAAGAACATGGCAAATCCACTGCACCCAAGGAGCCCTGACCCCTTCTGAAACACTTCATTGACTGGAACACCTCATTACCATCACGACATACAGGCCGGCTTCATTCACCAGCGTTAGAAGGGGGAATCCAGGTGAGAGCTGAGGGGCTGCTGCTGGCCCCAGCAATGAAGAGCTGACACTACTGGCAGGCAGCATTTGCTCCTCAGCCCCAAAAGGGACGCGACTTGAGACCCCAGCACCAGCCAGGCCCCCTCTAACCTGCTCTAGTGAGACCCTACCTAGAGTATTGTGCCCAGTTTTGTAATCCCCAACATAAGAAGGATATTGAAATGTTGGAATGGGCCCAGAGGAAGGCTACAAAAATGTTCAGATGACTAGAGCACCTCTGCTACGGGGATCAGATGAGAGTTGGAGTTGTTCAGTCTGAAGTAGAGAAGTCCCAGGGAGACTTTATAATGACCTTCTATTACCTTAAGGGGCTACAGGAAAGCCGAGGAGGGAATGTTTACAAGGGCATGAAATGATAGGACGAGGGGGAATGGCTTTAAATTGGGGAGGGAATGATTTAGGTTAGACATTAGTAAGAAATTCTTCCCGCTGAAGGTGGTGAGGAGGTAGCCCAGGTTGCCCAGAGCAGCTGTGGCTGCCCCATCCCTGGAGGTGTTCAAGGGCAGACTGGAAGGGGCCTTGGGCAGCCTGGCCTGGTGGGGATGCAACTGGATGGGCTTTGCGGCCTCCTCCCAACCCAAACCATTCTGTGTTTCTATGAAGGTGGCGGAGGTGAAGCCCCGCCTCACCCGGGCCCGGGACTCAGCTCCGGGCAAGCCCCGCCCCCCCGCTACCGGACCCGCAGCCCACGGTGCGGCCCGCCCGCCCCCAGCACCGCGCGAGCGCGCGCGCAGCCAGGCGCACGGAGGAGCTCCCCCCACCCAGGGAACCCGCCCGCACCTCGGCCCCGGCCCCCACGCCTCCTCACCTACACCAGCAGGCGCTCCGCGGGCGAAAAGGCGTTGAAAAGCCGCTCGCAGACTTATATAGACGCGGCGGTGGGAACGAGGCTGGACACGCCCCTCTCCGCGAGGCGATGGGCGGGACTACGAGGGCGGTGCGTTTGGCCCCGCCCCTTCCGGAAGGGTCGTAGCCTGTAGCACCGCCCCTTCCGGGCAGCCGCGTTCGGTGGGAGGCGCTTTTCTTTGGCGTTTGGGAGGTTTCGTACAATGTGCGTTCAGGTATCGCGAGTTGACCTGTACCCTGTAATCGGAGAGATGAAGACTTTATTCTGCCAAATTGCAAAAGTTAGTGTGGGGTAACACTGTGAGACATGAGTTTCCCTGCAGTAAATCAATGACCTGGATGAAAGCATTGAGCGCACCCTTGGCATGTCAGTGGATGACACTAAGCTGGGTGGAAACGTGGATCTCCTGGAGGATCGGGAGGCTCCAAAGGGATTTGGACAGGCTAGACCACTGTCCAATGGCATGAGGTTTAACAAGGCCAAATGCCAGGTCCTGCCTTTGGGGCACAACAACCCTGTGCAGCTACAGACTAGGAGAAAACTGGCTGGAAAGCTGCCAGGAGGAGAAGGACCTGGGGATGTTGGTTGACAGCGACTGAACATGAGCCAGCAGTGTGCCCAGGTGGCCAAGAAGGCCAATGGCATCTTGGCTTGTATCCGAAACGGTGTGACCAGCAGGTCCAGGGAGGTTATTCTCCCTCTGTACTCAGCACTGGTGAGACCGCTCCTCGAGTACTGTGTTCCGTTCTGGGCCCCTCACCACAAGAAGGATGTTGAGGCTCTGGAGCGAGTCCAGAGAAGAGCAACAAAGCTGGTGAAGGGGCTGGAGAACAGGCCTTATGAGGAGCGGCTGAGAGAGCTGGAGTTGTTTAGCCTGGAGAAGAGGAGGCTGAGAGGAGACCTTATTGCTCTCTATAACTACCTGAAGGGAGGTTGTGGAGAGGAGAGTGCTGGCCTCTTCTCCCAAGTGACAGGGGACAGGACGAGAGGGAATGGCCTCAAGCTCCACCAGGGGAGGTTCAGACCGGATATCAGGAAAAAAAAAAATCATGGAAAGGGTCATTGGGCACTGGCAGAGGCTGCCCGGAGAAGTGGTTGGTTTGCCATCCCTGGAGGTGTTTAGAAGATGGGTGGACGAGGTGCTCAGGGACATAGTTTAGTGATTGATAGGAATGGTTGGACTTGATGATCCAAGAAGTCTTTTCCAACGTGATGATTCTCTGATTCTGTGAATCACACACCTGTGTTTCCCCTGCAGAGCTCCCGATACAGATGAGTATCATCCAGCTCTGGATAGGACCTTAGTCACCTTGCTATTTATAGCCTTCTTATTACCAATAGCAAACTAAAATAGTATTCGTTCTTAAAATAGTATTCATTCAGGCTTAAACTATGACTCTCTACTTTTTCTCCATGAAAAGAAATTCCATTCATTGTGACAATAACATGTAATCATGTAGCATTAAGAAAGGAAGGGTAAGGAGCTGCCTTCTTCTGCAGGATGGGGTAAGATGGGATTGAGCGCAGCCCTGCAAAGAAGGACTTGGGGGTGCTGGCTGATGAGAAGCTTGACATGAGCCAGCAATGTGCACTCACAGCCTAGAAGGCTAACTATATCCTGGGCTGCATCAAAAGAAGTGTGGCCAGCAGGTTGAGGGAGGTGATTCTGCCCCTCTGCTCCACTCTCCTGAGACCCCACCTGGAGCACTGCGTCCAGTTCTGGAATCCTCAACATGAGAATGGTATGGAAATGTTGGAATGAGTCCAGAGAAGGGCTACAAGGATGATCCAAGGGCTGGAGCACCTCCCATATGATGGCAGGCTGAGAGAGTTGGAGTTGTTCAGCCTAGAGAAGAGAAGGCTCCACGGAGACCTTATAACAACCTTCCAGTATCTGAAGGGGCTACAGGAAAGCTGAGGAGGGACTGTTTACAAAGGCTTGTAGTGATAGGATTAGGGGCAATGTGTATAAAGTGGAGAGGGGCAGATTTAGATTAGACATAATGAAGAAATTCTTCCCACTGAGGGTTGTGAGGCACTGGCACAGGTTGCCCACGGAAGCTGTGGCTGCCCCATCCCTGGAGGTGTTCAAGGCCGGGTTGGATGGGGCCTTGGGCAGTCTGGTCTGGTGGGAGGTGTCCCTGCCCATGGCAGGGGGGTTGGGACTTTAAAGTCTGTTCCAAACCAAACTATTCTATGATTCTGTCTTCATTTGTAGGTAGGCATCAATTACAAGGCTAAAAAAAAGTTAACAAAACAAAATAAAAACATACACCGCAATTGCAGATTATGTTTGCAGGTAGGGTTCCCTCTTAGCTGCCTCTCTTTCCCCTCTTTCACATTTCTGCCTCTTTAACCTGTATCCCAGGTGTCCAGATGAGACTGCAAGCTGTAGAGCAACACTTGATTGAGCCTCAAACTCCTCTCCCCAGGAAGATCCTAAACCTGGTCTGAACTTTAAGCCTGGTTGCCCTATTGTGTTAGTTTATAGATTAATCACTCCTGAATTTGCCTCACCACAGAGCTGCACATTACTGCTGGCCATGAGATAGTGGGGCGTACTGGATTGCCACTTTAGATACCTGCACAAGTGTATGCTGGCCCAAAAGGCTGGTCATGTGGCCACCTTCAGGGCTTCTGAGCTCCAGGCAACTCTCTCTGACTTTTCTTGTTTTGAATTATTTCTTTCTCATCTTGCTCTTTATTTCTGCCTGCCCCCACTTCCCCTTTGTCCCTATTTTAAGTCTGGCTTCCTGGATTTTCTCCAATAGCTTTGCAGCTTTGATGACTCGCATTGCTGGGTTTGATTTGGAGTTGTTACCAGTGCATCCTTTGGGATGCTGAGTTCCCCTGCCCTCTCACCTTTCCAGCAGGAAGTCTATTGTATGCGGCTTTAATTTCTTCCTTCTCAGAACAGTTAGTACTCATTGTAAAATCCTGAGCTGACTTTGCCGTATGTTAGGCATCATAAAATGCATGAGACGGGAAGAAATTTCATTTAGCTTATGATTTTGGTCCCATGTTTGATGTTTTACAGAGGCTAAATTTTTTTATTTAAACTTCTTCTCAACTCTCTTTCTTTGAATTTTTAGTCCCTTTAGTATCACAGAAAGATGAGCATTTGTTGGGGTTTTTTTTAAGGATAAATGAGGTCATAAAAACATTAGAAGAGCTGTACAGGGTCAGGCCAGCGATCCACCCCCCTAAGTATCCTGCCTCCAAATGTAGCTAAAGTAAATGCCTTGGAGGGAGAGTAGGGAGAGGGCAAGCACGTAGGGATTCTTCGCTGGATATTTGCTTAGCCTCTGGGAACATAAAATTTAGAGACCTCCTGGTGGGTGGTTTTTTTTGTGTGTGTGAATGTAAAAATCCTCCATTAGTTTGCTGCCCATAAATTTGTCCAGTCTTCCCCAGAGCCTGTGTAAGTTATTAGCATTCACAACAGCAATGGCAAGGAGTACCACAGCTTAGTTAGCATTGTAGGAAAATATAGCTCCTTTAGTTTGCTTTGGTCCTGCTGTCTGTTAGCTGGTGGCTGGAAGTTAGCTCCAGTTCAGCCTGGAAAAGAGAAGGCTCAGGGGAGACCTTACAGCAGCCTTCCAGTACTTAAAAGGGGCTTCTAAAAAAAGATCGAGGCAGACATTTTAGCTGGGCCTGTTGCGATAGGATGAGGGATAATGGTCTTAAACTAAAAGAGGGTAGAGTCAGGCTAGGTATAAGGAAAAAATTTTTTACACTGAGGTTGTTGAAATGCTGGCACAAGTTTCCAAGAGAGGTGGTAGATGCCTCATCTCTGGAATTATCCAGTGTCAGCTCGGATCGGGCTCTGAGCAACTTGATCTAGTTGAAGATGTCCCTGCTCACTGCCGGAGGGTTGAACTAGATGACTTTGAACTGAACCATTCTATGATTCTATGATTTTACATTTGCACTTGTGTTTGCTTTTCTCAATGAGCAGTACTTTATATTAGCCTATGTGGAATGTCATGTGTGGTTAGTATATTCCCTCATGTTTTTAAGCTCCTGTAGCCATTTATTTATCAGTAATGAATCATTTCTTTCTTTTTTTTTTTTTTTCTTTACCCCTCTGCATACCACTTTTTTCAAATCAATTCAGTAACTTCACCAGTACAGGTCATGCAGTTTTCTGTGATAGTTTTCTGCCACTGAAAATGAATCATTTACTTTTACCCTCTGTTTCCTATTTTTACCTCTTATCCCATGCCTGCTTAGTTTGCCTAAAATCATTTGCTAAGAGGCTTTGGAGAATCTGTGCACTAGATCATGTTGTCACATGCTTGCTGATGAGAAACATGACGTGTGTTTACCAAGCATTCTGACTTTTGCCTTACAGATCGTATTTATCCAGATGCATGCTAATTCTACTTCTAATATGAATTTTTTACTTATTTGCCAGATACAGATATCAGGCTTAATGGGCTGTCGTTTCTTGGATTTTCCTGGAAACTTGTAAAAACATTGTAATCCTCCTTGCTACTTGCCCTGCTTTAGCACCAGAGCAATTTCTAGTGAGAGGTCACACACCGCACTTAGCAATGCATGTTTCACTGGATTCCTCTAGAGCATCATCTGATCCTGTTGAAACTGCAGCATCTTCAAGAAGTTTGAAGCAGTTTACTCTGACGAATGCCTGAAAAGTGGTGTGTTGGGAATTTCCCCAGATCTTCCACACTAAACACAGGAGTAAAAAAATAATGCAGTTATATGGCCTAACTTTTTCTGACCAGAATTCCTGCACCTTGTGAATTTGAGAAGGGATGTACTATTACTTTTGATAGACTAAACGCTGTTATACTGGCATGTGGTGTTGTGGGTTCCCTTTCGCCCTTTTTCAAGTCCTTCTTGAATAGGGGTTTTATGCCTTTAAGATAGTGTTCTCAGTTTGTCTTCTTACTACTTGCGAGGTTTTAATGTGCATAAATATTCCTTTTAGTTTTGTTTTTAACAAGAATCATCATTTTTAGGTATCTCTCCTTCCTGAAGTTGAGTACCTTAAAGCAGTGGTGGATATTTGGGGTTTCTGCTGCAAAGACAGAGTATCTAAAAGTACAATAGTTGATTATACGGACACATTTTTTATTGTTATAATCAAATCTGTTTCTATATAGCTAAAATTAACAGTAAAGCATAACTAAGCTTTATGCAAGAAAAACCCTCACACCCTCTGGACTTAGTTATGTAAGCAATAAAGTTGGTATATTAAGAGAGCCAAACTAAATAATATTAATAATTTTAAGTTAAAGTAGCTATATTTCTCTCTGCTTAGCAATATAAGTCTGTGTGCTGTCTCCAGGAGCACATAATTTTAACTAGTAAATTGTTGAGCAGAAGCATTCATTATCTTGAACTGCAGCCGTATTTCAGTATGCCCCAAAAATACTTGAGGGGAATTTCTCTCTGAAGCTTTGTTAGTGCTTGTGAACGTCATCTCTCTCTGAGTGTTCATATCTATTCTATGTTATTCTGCATAAATAGCATATTACTAACAGATGATGTGCTTAATTTAATTGCTGTGTAGTTGCTGCTTATCTTACTGGCTTTTGCTCGCCCTTAAGAGATGAAATGAACAGGCTTGGGTGAGATAAAAGCATTGAAGTGGAAGTACTCTGGAAAGATGGGAGAAGAGCAACCTGCTATTTAATATTCTTCTCATAGTTGTCGGATCCAGCTGTACTATCACTTGCAGTCGCTTGATTCATTAAGATTCATAGGGGGAAAAAAGGTTTTTCTGTCATATTTATACAACCTTGACATACTGGATGTCAAACTCACCTTTATATAGAAAATATATCTTCATGTTCCTTAACAAGAGGCTGCCTCTGGTTGTTTGAGAAGACAAGGCTGCTGAGCTATTTGATAGTTTTTAAACTAAACTGTTCTTAAAATTGGCATCTTTCAGCAGCTTACTTACAGTTAAGATAACCTATAATCACATCCTGTACAGAATCAAGAAAAAGAACATGTACTCAATTTGTTGTTTCTAAAACCAAGTAGTAACATTTACTACTATAACAAAGCAGAAGCTGTAAAACTGCATTCCAGCATCTGGAATTGAATCTGGATATGATAATTACAGATCTCTGGGTAAGAAAGTCACTCTCTTTGAAGTGGAGATTTCTCAGAAGCTTCTTTAACTTCTTGGAATATTGTATTTGATAAAATAAGAAAATAAAAGATTCACACCTAGTATTTTACTCATAGAATGCATACTTTTTTTAAAAAAGCATCAAGGAGGTAGGAAAATGTAACTACATTATCTATAGTGCTAATATATTAATTTTAATAGATTTTATTTTACATCAAGGTTTCACTTTGTATGGTGCTTAAGTCTTTCCTTCTATCAAACTTGTGTAGTTAGAGGTGTTTCTCGAATCTTTTATTGTAGAATTTTGTTTCCATGCTGACTTGTTCTTAAAAAGAGCAAGCTTTCTAGGAGAGAATAGTGGGTTAGCAGGCTTTGTCAGTGTATCTTGCTCTTTGTGGCTCAATTCTTCTCATACAGGGAGAGATTAAGCAGTATTTTCTATAGGTGCATTTCAATTTTACAGTTAAGTAGAACTTATCTGATGCTTCTGAAAGGAGTGACTTTGTTCTTCCCTCCTCCCCTGTCATCACTACGGGCTAATCATCATGCTGCTGCAAGCAACTAGCTGGTGCAGTAGAATTTTTTTTTCAGCTTTAGTTTTCTAGCAAACCTAGACAGAAGGGAAGTGGTGGGACCACAGACTCTGGGCTGGGGAAGAATTGAGCAGAGTGATGTCCCCAGACAGCAGCTAATACTTAAGCAGCTATAAATATGATATGAAGCCCTGTGCTCGAAACCTCCAAAATGCAGTGCAGCATTTAATTTATTTAACTATGCCTGAAAGCAAGAATTCTGCCATTAAAATAAACAATCTTTGACGTTTAAAAACTCTGTTCTATTGCATGTTGGTATTAACTCTTGTACAGTAAAGAAGAAATTACATCTGTCTAAATACAGTTGAATTATATGAACAGTTGATATTCAGAACAGTACAGCTTGTGGCTCTACTAAAGAGCAAGACAATTGTAATTTTCTGGCCTAGGATATGTAATATTTATCTGTCTGGATTTTGAAGGTTGGGAGCTGTATTTATGAAGAACAGAAAGAGGAGGGCAGCATACTTAACCCTATAACCATGATAATATTCCATAAAAAAATGCAGATCAGCCATTTCAATTGTGCAAATAATCTGTAAACTTGAAGAAAAGGTGAACTAATGTATTACTGACTTCCTAGGAGGGAACTCACAGGGTTGCAAATTCTTACCATGTGTATAAGCACGTTTCCTGTCCTGATATTCATGTCTGGACCTGGTAGCTGGGCTCCTGATGCTGGTGAGGCTGTGTCTTTGATGATGATGAAAGTATTCAGACACGGTGCCTCCTTCTGAACACTCTAACCTGCTTTGCCTGGTTGTGCTTTCTTAGATATTCTCCGTGACTCAAAGGAGCTACTCCAGGCTCTCCAGAAAACAGGGGGGAAGACTTGGGCATTTCAGACATCAGCCAGCAGCAGACAGTAGAATAAGGCAAGGCCATTCTGTTTTCTGGTCCTCTGTTTAACATGTGCTGTGTAGAGAAAGCATGGGACAAGGCTGCCACTCCTCGTCAGCACTAGGAACATGCTCTGCTTGGCCACAGATTATGCAGCTAGTAGGCAGATGAGATTTATTTACGTAATTCATGTGACAAGAAGCAATTGCCCTGCTAGAGGTAATGAGCACACAATGTTTGTAAACACAGGGCTCTTGCAGTGTGGAGAAGTTGCAGTATGAATCTCAAGCTGGGGGCCTATTATAGACATGAATCCCTAGGTGCTCCTTAATCTCCTGTTAATCTGCCAGAGTACTGGAGTGCATTTAGTATTTGATAGGAATGGTTGGACTCGATAATCCGATGGGTCTTTTCCAACCTGGTGATTCTATTATTCTATGAGTTGCACCAGCATCCTTTAGGATTCCTGAGCCAGGCCCTTTTGGGAGCCAGGAATGGATGACCAGGAGGTGCACTTGCTCTCAAACAATACTTTAATATTCCTTCTCAAATAACAGTGCTGGGGGGTGTTTTCAGAGAGGCTAGTGACCTGAGAGCAGGCTGCCAGGGAAGAGCAATTGGCCCTCAGCCTCACCTGGAGCAGCTCTTAGGTAAGAGCCTGTGGTATTGTGCAAGATATAAAAGGTACAAGCAGCCCGCTCCCCAGAGGCAGCCTGGTGTTGCTTAGGGGAGGTCAGAATGCCTGATGGATGGAGAAGCTGGTGAGTAGCCCTGGTAGCTGCATGCACACTGCAAAACCTTAACACTTGCTATTGTGCAGGTGACTGTTCCTACAGGAGCTGGCACAGTTGCCAGGATTATTGTGTGGCCCTGGCTAGTGCCCTTTGCCCTGCACTAGTGTTGTGTCCAAGAGGAAAAGGGCTGGCGGCATACAGACGTATTGAATATTGCCATTGATCTTGGAGGGATCATATCACTACCAGAGAATGAAGTTCATCCCTTGTCAAGGGATCTGCACCACAGTTCATGGGACCCATGGTACCAGTGGCAGAAGCACCTACTTTCTTTTTTTGTATTCATCTCCTCCTAGACCACCTAGAGGAGATACAATCCCGGGTTTCTTCTAGGTATCTTAAGTATTTCAGTCTTGACATGGCCTCTTCTAGCTGTGGGCATACCACTTAGCCCATCTAGCAATTCCTGATGTTGCATCCATATAGGAAAGGGTCCAACAACATCTTTTTATTGAGACATTGGATACAGAGATGGTGCTACCAATATTACTGATCATGGACTCCGTCTGATACAGTCTTTCTGCAGAATTCAATAGGAGCTGTGGAACAACTCTCTACTCCTCTGAAACACTGGAAAAGGCAAGGAAAACTTCCTAAGTTACCCCACTGTGCAACAGGATGTATGACCTGAACAAAATACATCCTTGGATCGTGGTGCTCTATTTTATAAGAAGGAAAGAAATTTTATAAGGACTATTGAAGAGGGGAGCACATCAGTGCTGCTTTATGCAGATAATCTATTTGAAATCGTGCTAGATCATTGTGCCAGCATAGGATTGAAAAGAACTGTTTTGTTGCACTCCTTTCATTTTCCATTCTTTATTTTTCCTCCTCTTCTTTACTTGGGTTACTCAATCATGCACTTATTTTTTCATAAGTAGATATGAAGAGAGGAGTGGATCTCGCTTCAGGAAATGTTAATTGGTATGTTTAATTTCTCTTGAAGATCTTACAGTGTATTGGCATGTTTAAGTAGTTGCCATGGACTGCAGAGGGACTTTGTGACGCAGCTTGATTGTAGGATTTGTCTCTTACATGAAGACAGCAGTATTATAATGAATACATATTATACTAGGAGTGCCCAAACACTGGAAAACCTTATCCAGCCTACCAGGCTGTTGTAGGTGGAAGCAGACTAAGAAATTACACGTGTCCTCTCTTCCACGTGTCCTGTGTGTCCAGCTCAGTACATCCCTGTCCTCCTGTTTCCCCATTTCAAGTTGCCGCAGGCTATACTAGGGTCTGCAATCACTTGTTCTTGCTGTATACGCACATTGCTGCAGCAGAGGCAAGACTCACCTCACAGGCACTAGGAGGGGACGGCATGCAGAGGTGCAGCCTGTGGCTTTTGCCCATATTCCTTCATTTATGAAGGTTGCAGCAGAAGAGCTGGTGAAGCAGGAATGTACCCTAAGGTGCTGTTTAACAAGACAAGAGGGTGAAACTTTGTTTGATCTCTTAAGCAATCTGGTTTGTAGCACTGGTCATATATACCTGACCCACAGGTGATCTAGGATCACAGAATCATAAAATCATAGAATAGTTTGGGTTGGAAGGGACCTTAAAGATCATCCAGTCCCATCCACCCTGCCATGGCTGGGACACGTCCCACTAGATCAGGCTGCCCAAGGCTGTCCTTGAACACATCAATTTGATATGGGAGTGTATAATTTTTCCACGCTTTGTGATTTTGAATGGGGTCACCATTAAGATCGTTCTTCTGTAAACACAAGAGGGCACTCCCACCTCATTTCTAAATGACGTACGGTGCTTGTAAAAGGAAGTTGGTAATGGTACAGCCAGCATAGAAGAGCAGCTACTTCTCTGTAGGTGCTTTGATAACACAGCAGCTGCTATGCATTTATAAGCATTTAGAGATAATGCTTTTATAGGCCATATTTGAGAAATGGTTTGGTGGTTTCTCCAAAATGGTACGTATGAAATAAAAATTGAATTTCATCCTTGATCTCAAGAAGCAAAACCAAAACTCCTATGCCCTTGTAACCAGAATTGCACAGAAACTGGGGGACTACGAACTGCTTTTGGAGATTTCAGGTGCATTATCTCATGGAAACAGAGACTACTCCATTTGTGTACAAAAGCAAATTCACTAAGAGGTACTACAGAGAGGGAGAATGAGATTTAAAGTTATTATGCTTGGCTACAGTCACATGTTTTGAAATAGAATGTTGGTGCTCCATTCACGTTTCCCTTACCCTCTTGCTCTTGTCTGCCTGATGTGTTATGCTATCAATGCTTTGCACACTTCAGTCATTTACACAAGATTAAATGTATTTTGAGCTTACCCAAGGGCCTCTCAGCTATTGGGATCAAAGTCTCACTTGATCACTCAGCACAGTTTTAACAACTTGTTATAGTGCCCAGCACAGTGAATGAAAATTTGGGCTTGTAAAACAGAATTTCCTGTACATTTTAATTTTAAACCGTAGTTAATTACTTTTTAAAGGGAAATATACTAAACCCAAAGTTCACTGCTCTAATTATCTCAGTTCAAATGCTTTCATTTCCTTTGCTTAGAGAGATTTATTTGGTATGTTCTAAACTTCTCCATAGGGAAACGAATTTCAACTGCACTTTTAGCCCCTTCATATTCTATCTGCAAGTGTTTTTGTGTAAATGGTATTTTCACTTAGTCTGCTCCCAGTGAAGGCTGTTCTAGTCTTTCTTTCCTTATAAGGCAGAAAATGTGAGGTAGTGGAATAAGGATCAGGGTGGGAGGAGAGAGGCCTGGCTTTCTCCAGTGGGAGATGGCACAGTTGCATTCATGAGGCTTGTCCAGATGTGCTTAGTGATCTTATCCCATGCTTCTTACTGCTTCTTTCTGCCACTCTTCCTTTGAACATTATAAGCTCCACCACAATTTTCTTAAATGACTTTCCCTTTGGCCAAGAGATCCAATGTCTCTTTCACAACTTTTTGATTTGGGATTTTGAAAGCAAGAAATGGAAGAAGGACCATCTAATGCAGCAAATTACTTAAGAGCACTCAGAGGGAAAATTTGCGGGAGTGGGAGTGTAAAGTACTAAAATAAGAACTACTGGGAATGCTGGCATTAAAGGCACATGGGCATGTGCTGTAGTTTCTTGCATTGCATTTTATCTTCATTACACCACTTTTTTTATTTTATGGCCCAGCAGATCCATAAACTCATACCTGACTACTTCATAAAGCAGACAGTTAAGTATGGTTAAAAAAGATTAAAAGCAGGTAAAGTGTTTGCAGAGTAATTTCTTAGAAAAATATTGATTCTAACTGAATTTTCTGTTAACAGTTTTCTTCCCAAAGAAACCTGGTTTAAAAATGCACATTTTGCCTGAAATAAATTATTAAACCACAAGAAATTAATTTGAAATGATAATTCCCACCCATGGGAATTCCTGGCCATCCCCCAAATGCTCATTCTTATGTCTGGCAAAGTTTAGACAGGAGGAAGAACTCATGGAAAGTAATATAATTTGAAAATATATTATATGCTGGTTATGAATCTAGCTGTCTATGAGAAATTATTGTAATTCATTATTTCAATTATTTATTGTCTCTAATTTTTTATTACCTATGGCTATTTAGTTCTGTTGCTATAAGAAGAGGACAGCTACCAATTGCATTGTCAGGCCCATACATCCCTGCCTCTGTGGTGAACCAAGCCAGTTTCCAGTCTTATCTGCTGTCTCTCGGAGAGATGTGAGGTGCTCTGGCTGGTATGGAGGCACATTGGTGCAGATCAACTGGCTGATGGCAGATTGAAAGGCTGACTAGTGCTTGCAGTTTCTTGAAGAAGGATAACTGCAGTCTCTGTCCTTTGGATGGGAAGTCCAGGAAAACTTGCAGGAATTTAATAGGAGCTCATAAGCCTCTGTCAGGTTTGGTCAGAACCAGTCAGTGAGTTAACAGGTGCCTAGGAAAGGTCAGCCATCCAAATCAATCACATCAGCCCTGTAGGAAATCAGCTTTTACTGAGTTTTCTTCATTTTAGTTCTGGTAAATCAGGACAACTAAGACAGTATTTTATTAACTTTGAATCTTTTTGGTAGTAGAGTTTTTATCTTGTGTTACTCTGAGGTAACAAAATTCATCTCACATCTCTCTGAAACTCTGAAACAGTGGATACAGTCATCCTGAAACTGTTGTGTCAGGTCTGCTGTGTGGAATATGTATAGTGTAATTCAAATTAAAAAATATGCATCAAAGATACAATTTTCATAGGGGAAAAGTATCTATGAGTATCAGTGAAACCTACGGGCGAACAGGTTTCTTAAGGTCAACTTAAAAAAAAGAAAAATCATATATAACATATGGTTCCATGCTGAGTAATATGCAATACTGATTTCTGACGGACACATAGCATGCTGGATGACTGATCAGGCTTTGCATGCAGTGCTACAAAGTTGGCTGATTAGGCCAACAGAAAAGATGCAGCTCTTGGTTTTACTATGTGCTTACTGCGTTTCCACGAGACCCTGCAGGAGCTGCCTTGGCAAAGAACATTGTTCTAAGAATAAAAGCAAGGCTGAAAAATGAATTTAATAATGGGTGAATGAAGAGAGTGTAATTGATTTGGCAGGAATGTATAATAAAGATTTGTAAGTTTTCACGTCATATTTAATATTCTTGGTCTTGCCCAAGAAAAGGGCTTCAACGTGTAACAAGTGGTGCAGTGATATAGATGCTCAAAGTAGCCTGGAGTACTTTTATACTAAGGTCAGGAATCAAAGCTCTCATTAAATTGATTAGCATAACATAGTGTATACTTTATGCCAAATTATATACAGTGTATTATGTCATATATCTATATACTGCAAAATATATAGCTTTTTATACATCTGTTCATATATATATACACACACAATATTTATGTATGCTATGTAAGTTTACACTATAAGATGTTTACCCAGCTCACCTTAGGTTACTGCTTCACAAAGACCTTCTCTTGGCTGCTGGCATTTGCTGTGGACTGGCAGCTCCTCCCTGTATTTCCTTGCCGTCTTGCTCTGTACCAGGTCTATAGGGAAGGCAGCTCAGGATGAAGCCATCACCCAAAATCTCCCTGAGGACAATGTTAGGATTTGCTGATGAGGTTTATAGATAATTTCAGCTCCCAAAATACTCAGAGCAGTACAAAGAATATGGAGTAGAAGTTAAATCACCTTTATTGCACCTCATAACATTTGCTTTACCCATTGGGAAGGTAAAGGAGAGGTGTTTGATTGAGAAGATTCAGCTGTCAGCCTGCTGTGATTCAGAGAATCTTCATGTTTTAGCAGTTACTCCAGAATAAACAATAAAGAAGCAGCACGGCTTACTATGATTTTTTGTTGCATTTAGTCATTAAAATATTCTGTTTCTTTAAATGGGGCATTCAATGTGCATATAACAGGATTTCTGTCATCCTCTGTTACCATCAGAAATAGTGAAGATTAAAATCTTGGATAAGAATAATTATGGCTACAGTCTTTACTCAATTGTTACTCAGCCAAAACTCCTCCTAACTTCAATGGATCCATAACATAGGTAATGTAATTTTTGATGCTGGAGGGATTTTAGAACTTTGTGTTTGTCCTTTCTTATGTTTCAAATGCCAGTCATTTTATCTGCAGTACTTATCATGATCACTGAATAATTAACATGCATTAAAGTGCATTACAGTTTATAGCTTTTTTAATAGATAACGTTATTGCAATTTTAAAATGTACTTGGAAAGGTCAGGCATTTCTGCTTGACAGAAAAAGTAAAATATTTGCAAAAAAATATCCTCCCATCAACTCAATTAAGTTTTTTTTTCTTTTACCTGGCCTGCAAGTTTTCCACATCAGAGCTCTTAATTTATCTTTTTTGACTTATTAGCAATAAGTCCTTTCTTAGGCCAAAGTTACCGGGCATCCAGCAGTACGTGCTAGGTCTTCCCCAGCAGCCAGTGACCTGCTATATATGCATAGAAAACAACTCGTCCCCAGCACGTGCCTTGAGGTCCAGGGTGGCAGAAAGTTTTTGCAAAGGGGAGATTTCTTCTGTGGACAGGAGGACACACTGGTTAAGGCAGCCAAATGCTGGGGCTTGTTCTTACAATATGGGCTTCCCTAGACTTGCCATTAGCTGCAAAAATCACAGAATCATAGAATAGTTTGGGTTGGAAGGGCCCTTAAAGCCCATCCCCCCATCCAGTTCTAACCCCCCCGCCATGGGCAGGGACACCTCCCACCAGACCAGGCGGCTCAAAGTCCCATCCAGCCTGGCCTTGAACACCTCCAGGGACGGGGCAGCCACAGCTTCCCTGGGAAACCTGTGCCAGGGCCTCACTGCCCACATTGTGAAGAAATTCCTCCTTATGTCTAGCCTAAATCTGCCCCTCTCCACTTTATACCCATTGCCCCTAGTTTTATCATTACAAGCCGTTCTAACAGTCCCTTCCCAGCTTTCTTGCAGCCCCTTCAGGTACAGGAAGAATCATAGAATAACCAGGTTGGAAGAGACCCACATAATCATCGAGTGCAACCATTCCTATCAAACACTAAACCATGTCCCTTAGCACCTCGTCCGCCCGTGCCTTAAACACCTCCAGGGAAGGTGAATCAACCACCTCCCTGGGCAGCCTGTTCCAGTGCCCAATGACCCTCTCCGTGAAAATTTTTTTCCTAATGTCCAGCCTGAACCTCCCCTAGCAGAGCTTGAGGCCATTCCCTCTCATCCTGTCCCCTGTCACTTGGGAGAAGAAGCCATCATCCTCCTCTCTACAACCTCCCTTCAGGTAGTTGTAGAGAGCAATGAGGTCTCCTCTCAGCCTCCTCTTCTCCAGGCTAAACAACCCCAGCTCTCTCAGCCGCTCCTCATAAGGCCTGTTCTCCAGCCCCTTCACCAGCTTCGTTGCTCTTCTTTGGACTCGCTCCAGAGCCTCAACATCCTTCTTGTGGTGAGGGGCCCAGAACTGAACACAGTACTTGAGGTGCGGTCTCACCAGTGCTGAGTACAGAGGGAGAATAACCTCCCTGGACCTGCTGGTCACGCCGTTTCTGATACAAGCCAGGATGCCATTGGCCTTCTTGGCCACCTGGGCACACTGCTGGCTCACGTTCAGTCGCTGTCAACCAACACCCCCGGGTCCTTCTCTTCCTGGCAGCTTTCTAGACAGACTCTCCTAGTCTGTAGCTGCACAGGGTTGTTGTACCCCAAGTGCAGGACCCGGCATTTGGCTGTGTTAAACCTCATGCCACTATAAGGTCTCCAAATCCATTGGCGTAATTATTTAGTGGCTCTTAATGTGAAGTAAAAGCATGTGAATGGGAACAGGGTTAAGCCTTACTCCTTTAAGCCTCATTCTCTTCCTCTGTTAGTCTGTCATTATTAGCCGTCTTCCATGTCCTTGTCCTAATCCAAGGAATCTTCTACTTCAAAAAGTCTCTAGTCCAAGTCTTTTCCACATGGTCTGAAAATCGGGCAATGATATTTATATCTCTTCTAAAATAAAAGTCTTGCAACATAAAGTAATTTAAGATTTCACTGCCCAGAGAAAGACTCTGTTTTCCACACTATCTCCCTAATATCAAGGTGTAGTTATAAACTCAGCCTGGTTGCTTTCCTCAGTAACCCCAAAATGCCAATGTTAGCCCAGGCTGCCAAAGCAGCAGCACTTAAGAAACAAAAATCTGAAAGTGCTTACATTGCTAAGTCGGATATTGCTGCAACGGCTATAAAATCATTCCTTGCCCCACAGCGTCTTTGTGAAGATACAGCTTAATGGTGAGTCTACAGCTTAAAATAATTTTGTCTCTACATTAAAGATGTACAATTTTGAGGCCGTTGTGTCATAAGTCTACAGAAAGATCAAGTTGTTTAATAGGATATTTAAACATTAATATTGGCTTCTAATATGAACGGAGGTGATCTGCCTACCTTCAGCATCCTTGCACAGTGCTTTGGAGATAAGCAAACCAAGAAACCCAACAGATAGGCACTGCAGGCTGTTATGTTAGGCTATTGAGCTGGTAACAGCAGCTCAGAGTTATTAATTAGTACACCTAGACATGACACAATTATTAAACAACAATTATTAAACTGAGGGGATAATTTCTTCTTTGGCAAAACAGCTGTAATGGGGACAATATGGAAAGGAAAGAGTCATCTGAGGGCAGAAACAGCCACAAGTTTGCACACATTTTGCCATTTTAGCTGAGCCTTTTTAATGACTTTTCATACACCTGAGTCAGATCAGAAAACCTTTGGTTTCACACCCCAAATGTCAAAGAACTAAGTTGTGGAAAGTTGTTCAAAACACCTCTCTACCACCTCCTTACCTTCTGTTCAAAGCACCGAGGATTCCCATAAGGAGTTCAAATGCTGAGAGATGCTGGGTTTGTGCTCAGTGAATGTGTAGACAACGAGGATGAACCCAGTGTGTGGTCCTGCTGGAGTTGATTCCCTTCCTAGGCACTGACTAGGAGACTAGAAAACTGCCCTTCATACCTGGTTGTAAATTCAAACGTGATTCAAAAAATTTAAATAGTGATTTTCCTAATGGTAGAATTGCAAGTAAAAATTCCAACTGTACATAAACAAAAGGTTTTTTAACAGTTCTTATATCTGTCATTGACCTCAGTGAATCTGTGCTGATTAATACTGGATGAGAATCTGATCCTCCTCTTTCATTCTGCCTCATGGGAACTGATTTTATGTGGAGGCAAACTGGCTTGCCCTAAAAGCCACTGTGTGGCTACAGATGGGTGGTGATCCCATCAGGATCATTCTCTAAATGATGGAACTAGCTGGATGAGATATCAGCAGGCATGGGGCAAGTGAATCACTCCTGGAAAAGAAGTTAAATGCTGATGACTTGGTCTGCTCAGCTAGAGAAGGAACATTTTTTTTTATCAGAAGAGAAGGAGAAAAACAAGATTCAGGATGGATGGATCTAGGAACGAGACTCATCCTTACAGTGCAGGATTGCTGACTGTGAGCTTTATACTGAATCTGTAAGGCAGCAGGGCTTCCATTTGTCAGGCTTGCTCTGACTGAACTTTTCTTAACATGCCTGTAGCTTTGCTTTACTTGGTCCAGCTGTGGCAGCAGTTTCTGTAGTTGGCCAGGTGTCTGTGGTTAGTTTATTTCGCTTTTGTTTATCTTCGTGTGGTACAACCATAGTTCTGTGTGAGTATTATAACAGTTATTCTGTATGTAGAATGAGATAATTATGGCTCTAACACAGTGATGTAGAGAAATGCAGCCCTGCTATGAAAGCCTTGGAAAAATGGAATGCAGCACAGAAGAATGGGCATGATAAAAGATAGGGCATCGGAGCTTTAAACAGTTCTCTGATGGTCAGATAAAAAAGCACAGATCTCGACAAAACTTGTTGCGGGATAACAAAGACAATAAATAAGCAGAATATTCAGGCGTGTCTGAGGTCCAGGGAGCTTCTCAGGGTACTTGGGGCATCGCCAGTGCAGAAACCTGAGAAACAAGAGAGACTGCACAGCCCACCAACATGGACCTGTAGTTGGACATGGGAAATAGATGTCTGCAAGGGTGCAACCTGATTTTACCTGGGGCTGACAGGTGGTACAGGCTTAGAGGAAAAATCTCAGTGTCTCAAAGTCGTTTCACACTTTACTGTGAAGAAAAGCAAAGATAAGGACATACTATCAATAGCATCAGCATAGCACAGTAGCACGTAGTATAACATTTACATTCCTGCCATGAGGATTTGGTGTCAGTTGAAGTTGAGAAGAATGCGCTTAGTAATTCACATTTATTCTATGTAAGCTAAGTGTATGCGTAGGTTTATAAGCTATGATGTGTTTGTTTCTTATGTAATTCTATAGATTGTTTTAAAAAATGCTTTGCAAACATATTCTGTTATCAGTCCTTCAACATCTGTTTCAGAGATGCTTCTGTAACTAAATATTTCCTGTTATTGCTCTTTTTGATTTCCTTTGGTGAAGGGTAAAGGTGATGGAACATGGTCTATCACTGACATCAAAAGAGATTTACTCTGCCTGTCTAGAAATGCCCAGTACTCATGAGCTACTGCTGCTGGCTGGTTTGTTAGTCTGTGATTTACAGCAGACCCATTGTACAACAGTAATAAACATGTGTTGTCCCTTTCAAGACTCATTCTCTCACGTTGTTGATGAACAGGCTGTGCTGATTCCTCCCTAGATTCTAACCATCATTCGGAAAAGGAAAGATATGTACAACAAATCTCAGATCTTGATTTCTCATGTGCTTGCATTTTGTGTTGCTCTAAGGGTGTCTGCTTTGTTCACTGTAGCAGAATTGTCCTTAAATGGATGTCAGGAGAAGGCTGGCATGTAGTTAATCTGGGTAGGTTATTTTCCCTTCACAGATATGTTATTGTCCTGCCTGGTTATCACAGTAATCCGTATTTGTTTCAAGCAATGAGCTGAAATTTCTGTGCTCAGAGCAAGGAAGGACCTAAGGTGTTGTATATCAGAGTTCCTCCTTGGAGGAATATCCAGGGGAAAAGAAGCAGATGTGAATGGGAGATTCCATGCCTGAGGAATTGAAATCCCTATCCATAGTCCCTAAATAAGAATAATGTGGGTCTTAAGTACTTAAAGGTGTTGTTTTTCTCTGTTTATAGGGCATTTGTCCTCCAGTTTCATGACAGACTAAACACAGTCCAATTGCAGGATGATATTCTCTCTGCTGTCTTGGTGCTTGTTCCCAACACCTTTCTTACATCAACTCTAGCACTGGTTCAGGCATGTTTTGACTAAGTCTTCTCCTTGGTAGGATTAATTTCTGGTCAGATAAGCAAGGAAACCCAGCTCATTCGCCAAGATATTGCTGAACCTGATGCGGCAGAAGTGTGTGAGTGGCACAAGAGCACCCATTCAGTGACACTGAACTCTTTGACCACCTTGCTGTGGTCATGGGGTCTACACCAACAGACAGATGTGTCTCTTGGATCTGTATCTTCCAGGTTAACAGAAAATCATATGATCTAGAAACACAAGATGAGATTCTTCATCACAGCCAGTGGAATGATTAAAGTCTAATTTTTGGCAAATATCTGCCTTCAAAGCCTGTTCCTTCTCATTACAATAACTCCAGATCCCCCATTTTCCCTTCTACAATTTCTCTGTTTTCTCACTCTATGAAGTTAACAGTGCCTGTGTGTGGACCTCATGAGGTCAAACAAGGCCAAGTGCTGGGTGGGGGCAATCCACAGTTTCAGTACAGGATGGGGGATGACGTGATTGGGAGAAGACCTGCAGAGAAAGACTTTAGGGTGCTGGTTGATGAGAAGCTCAACATGAGCCAGCAATGTGCTCTCGCAGCCCAAAAGGCCAACCGTATCCTGGGCTGCATCGAAAGAAGCGTGGCCAGCAGGGCAAGGTGGGTGATTGTCCTCTACTCCACTCTTGTGAGACCCCACCTGGAGAATTGTGTACGTGAAGGGGCTACAAGAAAGCTGGGGAGGGACTGTTTGCAAAGGCTTGTAGTGATAGTAGTAAGAGCAATAGCTGTAAACTGGAGAGGGGCACATTTAGACTAGACTTAAGGAAAAATTTCTTCACGCTGAGAGTGGTGAGGCCCTGGCACAGATTGCCCAGGGAAGCTGTGGCTGCCCCATCCCTGGAGGTGTTCAAGGCCAGGCTGGATGGGGCCTTGGGCAGCCAAATCTAGCAGGAGGTGTCCCTGCCCATGGCAGAAGGGTTGGAACTGGATGGGCTTTAAGATCCCTTCCAACCCAAACTATTCTATGATTCGATATTGCAGAATGGTAGGCACCAATGACTCTTCTCCTGAAAGGAGAAGGTTGTATAAAATGTCTCAGATCAAGCCCAACTCCGTTTTTGCAGTATGATGTTCTTATTTAAATTAGCCTGTGTGGAAACTTGAGATAACTTTACAGCAAAGTCCCGGATAAGCCTAAATTGATCACATTCCAACTATTCATTTTCCACAGCAGCTCACATTGATTTTATATCATAGTTCTATTTTGGTGCTTTGTAAAATGGATACCTTAACTCATTTATCTAATCCCCATAATAACCCACTGTCCCTGTCTGTAATGTGTAGAGGCAGCAGAGACGTATTATATACAATTCTAGAAATGCACCCATCAAATTATTATGCAGATCTCATGCATCATAAGAATCATGATAACGTGTCTGCTGCACTAGATTTATGGGATTACATTCTTTGTTGAGTTTCTCTTTCTGTATTGTTCATACTCTCTCAAGCATTTCTAAATAGTCAGGAATAGTTTTGAAGGATGTCAACTGCCCCTTGTTACCATGGATCTCAGAACTGGAGTAATTAAAAAATAAGCTTATTTCAGAATACAGTGTGGATTCTAGAATTATATTCAGAATTATTGTTTAAAGTTTCAAGAAGGTATATTCTTCTCCTCATGTATATGGATCGTGGGCAGTGGGGCAATTCAGAACAGGTCTTTGTTCCCAAATAAAGGGGCAGCGTAACTTAGCTGCAACTAATCCTGTGCTTCAAAAATCCAGGGGAAAGTCTGGAGCAAGGGGGTTTTATCATTTGTGGAAGACTGTCAGGATGGAAAATACTTAAGCAAAATGAATATACTTAAGTCCATGGGCCCTGGTGGGATGCACCCATGAACACAAAGGGACTTGGCTAATATGTGCACACAGAAGCAATTACTGTAATTTTCTTTCTAATTAACTTCCATTTTTAACAATCAACACAGAAGACAGAAAATTTAAATCAGTGTAATTCCTTTTGGTTTTCCTTGCCTCTACGAAGGGCATCCAATCCATTCATGATGTTTTTCCTGGAACACCGAGGCTTTCAGTTCATTATGTGAAGGTATGTTGAAAGATTAATCACCTTGCTTGAACATGGAAACTTACAGCAATTTGGGAACTAATTAATAGGGCATCAGATTTCCCTGCCTTGGGGACAGCAACGTTCATCAGAGGGGCAGGCTAGGTGCCTGGGGAAGGTATCAAGGCTAAGCGATTTAATTTCTTGTGCTGCTGTATCATATCAGACACCTTAGGTTCTCCAGATTCCTCTCATTTCTCAGTCCAGTAATTTGCAATTTGCAGTGATGTTGCTGCTATTATTTTGCTAAAACAGCCATGGGTCGCACATCTTGACAGCTGTAGCTGCTGGATTGGTTGGGTTGTTTTTTGGGGTTTTTTTGTTTTGTTTTGTTTTTTTTTTTCAGAATACTGCATTAAAGGATTATCAGGTTCCCAAAATTATTTTAAGAAATTATGACTGATGCATTGTTTTAGTTCATGTGACATTATACCTTTTTGTGGTTTCTCCCCAAAAGGAGCCAAATTAATCTCTGATATAAATTCATACCAATAAGTTTTTAGAAGTGATAAATTTTCCTCCAGATGCCTGGCCATTTAAATTATCTTCTTTATTTTTTCTACCTCCACTCAGCTAGTGCTATAGAAAGCTAAAATGCTTTGATCTGCTACTTATTTTTTTTAATGAAAGCAGATGGACCTTACCACAACAGATAACACACATTTCACTCCTAGGACATATAATGCTATTAGTTTCTTTTTGATATTAGTAGGCAGGTTCAATAAGGATGAGAAGGTGTACGTAAAGCGATACAGCCGTTATTTCAGATTTAAAGACAACTTTTCGTAAAATGGAAAACTTAAAGAAATCTGATCAAATCCCAATTGCAAGAGAAGAGTTGCAACAGATATTGAGGTTTTTACCCAGGGCATTCTTTTTGCAAAAGCTGCCTATGAATTAAGCACAATGAGAGGACACACTAAAGCTTTAAAGTGCCATCTTGTAACTGAGTGCATGTGAAACAAGAAAAAGAAACAACTCTGATCAGGAGCAATCAATTTCTAATCAAAACCTCATCCTGCTCTCTTTAAAGCTAATTACAAGTGAAGAATGCTGCTCCCTGAAAAACACAGAACTCCACTTTTGATCAATGAAGATTTGCATGTCCATCTTGAAACTACAACATTATTTTATTTTGTAGTACATGATTTTCATGCCTTTGAAGCAAAATGGAACAAAGGGTGATTGGACAATGACGTTTCCTTCCTGATTTATTGAAAGAACAGCATGGCACAGTATTATTGCTGCTGTGAGAAAAGCATGGATGAATTGGCTTCTACCCCTTTATTCTGTCGTATTGGTGCTGTCTCCTCTAGGGGGCAATTTAACACAAGCTGTATCCTTGCAAGCAGCATCGGCTGACAAGAAGGGATGCTCTACCGTAGAGAACAGAGACTGAAGAATTTATTTCCATTTAAAAGGCCTGAACAAGATGAAATTGGTTTGTGTGGCTGCCTGTCCATAAACGTTTTGCAAGAGGCTGCTTTGACTGTTAAAGTGCAGAAGGGTCTCTCCTCCCAGGGGCACATTGGACTTTTCCAGTCCCGCCGAAGGTCAAACAAAGCTTTCTGAATTTCCTCCTTTTCCAGAAGAAAGTCCCTTCAGCACAGGCTAGGGATAAATATCTGTAATACTGTGCAAACTGGAACTTCTCTGAGCTGAAACAGCTTCAGAACGGTTAACGCAGTTATTTGGATGTAATCTTTAGAAGAGGACTAGTGCGGAAAAACTAAAGGCTGCATCCTACTTTATAATAGCACATATTTGTTATCTCTGTGCTACTGAAGTCTTTGTTCCTCTTCATATATCTGTCCAACCTGAATGTTTAAAGGGAAACCACCATTCCCTGTTACTTACTACTTGTACCACATAAAGGTAAAGGTGACAAGTGTCTCACCCTGCAAGGATAATGAACTTTTCATGATGATGATCCGTATTTGCTGCCTAAAGCAGATGGAGCATCAGACTCAAAAACATTGCTCAGGAAGCCCCTTCTTGGAGCCTTTCACATAAGAAGGGGAGGAAGAGCTGCTGGTGTATCCTTGGAAATATTCAGAAGCTGCTTGGACGTGGTCCTGGGCAGCTGGCTCTAGGTGGTCCTGCTTGAGTAGAGGGTTGGACAAGATGACCTCCAGAGGTTCCTTCCAACCTCAACAACTCTGTGATTCTGTGTCTGGTCACCAAAGGTTCCTCTGGGATGATAGAGCTGTGAGGCAGAGACTGGTGCTTGATCTCATGTCTTTAACAAAGAGATTGGTAAACTGGATATATATACATGTGGAACAGCATTTCTTTGTTGTTGACTGTGCTCCCAGATGTGCATCCTGCCACATTTGGTTCCGTTTGTGAGAAACAGCACTACTACCTTCCGTTTCTACCTTTCTTAATTCTTTCTTCTTACGGTGTCAAGGTCATGAGCCTGAAGAAGTTAGGAGAGCATCTTGAAGCCTCCTCTGCTGGTTTCTAGAGGAAGGTAATATTGCTGTCCCTGCATCTGTGTGCAGAATAGAGATGTGCTTCATGGTGAAACAATCTCTGGAACAGAAAATTTCCAACAAAAAGAAAGGAATCAAGATCACATAACAAGGCTTTTCTTAGTAGCTCCCTAACATTTTTTTAAAGTGTGCTAAAAGAGGTAAGTGCTCACAGGAAAGTGGGCAGTCTGAACAACCCTGACATTTGGAAGCAAGGCAAAAAAATGTCAAAACTGCAGATTCTGCAGCTAAAGGGGATGGATACTTAATCAAAAAGAGAATTGTAATTAATCTAGAAGCACCATTAATTACACAAATAACACATTTATTCCACATGTTATTCATTAATTGACATAAATACCCTTACCTTGTAATACTTGGTTGATAGATCCAACTTTCGGAGCAGTGCAGGCAATATTGAACTTTGCTGCCCCAATAAATGGGGCTGAACTGTTGCAGCCCCAAGTGGGAGAGGCTGCAGGTGAGGAGAACGGGGTGACATGTCTGAAAAACTGGGCTGGGTAAACCTGAGTGACCAGCAACAACGGGAGAGTGATACTTTTGAGAGAGGTCTGCCCTCCACCTGCTTGGAGTTGTCACCACCACACACCCTATCAACTAACACTGACCGTGGCGTGGGCTTAAAGGGGAAGAGGACATGCTTCTTTCATTGTCTGAGCAGCAATCGTTATAAGCTTCTGCCTATTTGGCTTGAGCCTAGAATGAATCCCAGTAGCAGAAATGCTAATTATTTTTCTCAGCATCCAGAGATCAATAGGTCTATTGGTAACAGCTGTAAAATGCAGCTGGGGAAAAAGAGAGTTAAGGGAAAGTGCATTGCTTAAAACAGAGAAACTTAATGTCAAAGTCTAAAGAGTTCCTGGTGCTAATATATTAAGCTTGGTTCACTGAAAGGTTGATGCTCAGCATGACTGCTGAGTTGTCTACATGGCCCTGCACAGCATAAATGTGCATCTGGTGTGTGACAGTTAAATGCTAGACAGAAATGGAAGCTTTTATTTAGATATTAAATCAAGAACTGGCTTTCCAATTACTAATTTTTTTTCGCTTCAAGAGTTTTCTTTGAAGGCATCATGTAGTACACAAGGAGGAAATCTTTCAGAAATGCTGCCATGTTGGTACCTATTGGAGAGTAATGTCTTTCAGAGATTTACTGGGTTACTCTAGCAGGTCATATGGGATGTTTAAACTCAGGACTATTAGGACCCAACTCTATCGCATGAGCCTGATACTACAACACGGGTTTCTATGAGGTGGCTCCAAGAAGAACAGTCAGGAGTTCATCAGGCAGAGGATATGTTGGAGGTGAAGAAACAACATGATGTCTTGAGCTAATCTTTAATTTTTGGGTTGTGTTGGAGGTCTCTCGTGCAATTCAGATAAAGAGGGATTTGTTTAATTTAAAATGGCTAAGCTAACCTGCAGAGATCTGTCATCCCCAGGGCTGTTATGGCTCTTTTTGGTAACTGGTTCTTCTAGCTGCTATGTGGGGGTCAAGGTTTCTTTAATTTGAGGGACCTCTGTGTAGGGGACAGTTCAGACAGAGGCAGGATTATTAGGGTTTTTTATGTTCTTAAAACTCTGCTTTTAGAATATGTTATAATAGTACAAGGGTGAGGTTGAAAAGCCGTGGACCCATATGTCTCCCACTGATCTTGCTGTTAGTATTTGTCAGAGGTAAAGGAAAGTTTTACATCACTGAAATAGGAATTGACCAAACTGACTGTGAAACTGATGGTTGGGAACAATGCCAGCTTCAAAACCCCAGGCACATCATGAATTGTGAAGACAGTTTGTGACTTTTAACTCTTTAGCCTTTAATTAAATGCCTCGTAGCAGGAATAACCAGGTTACAGGAACTGTCATATTAAAATCTAACTACCAAACTATGTAATTCATTATATTAGATTGAATGGCTGATCTGGCTTTGGAATTGGTGAATCCTGCAGAAGGAGACAGACCTTCTGTAGAGCTGATTGGATAGAGTTCTTTGTTTTGGAAATGGTGGGGTTTTTTCCCCCGGTCTTCACAACCACCTGGCTTATACTTTTGAAAGAAGAAAATAGATTTTCTCCCTGTATATGCATTCTTATCACATTACTCTACACCTCTCAAAGACAGTAGGAATGTGTCTATTGTTGTCAAATGTCACTCAACCAGTTCATAACTTTAATTAGTAATGCACATACAGATCATAAACTTGGCAATGCTTATATGCTTGATTAACTTTGTAAATTAGTGACACTGTGTGAAAGTATTTGGAGGCTAAGGACTGTAATTCCTTAAAAATCCAGCCAGGATGAATTCCTACAGCAATGGATGGCATAATATACTATCCTCCACCTCTTCAAAGGATCCAATTCAATCCAATCACTACAGTTTCATGGAGAATCACACAAAATAAATTCAACTCAATAACAGAAGTAAGCATGGTAATCTACTGGGTTTGATTTGAAATTTAATCCATTAATGACTTCTTAATAACATAGCAAATGACATCCCAAATGCAATGCTACACTTTGGATGCATCAAGTCTGGGAAAGCAGCAGCACGGGGAAGGGCATAAATAGCCTCCTGGCATTATGTTATGCTGACAGAAATCCATGTTTGGGGAAGAGAAGGCCAAGTTACGTGCTTTGCTGTCTTTTATATATAAAGAGATGCCATTGACTTCCAGAGCTATGGAAGTCACCTAGGAGCAGAATTTTACATGTTGGGTGAGTTGAAAATTTTACTAAGAGCACAAACTTATTAGCCTTTTTATTTTATAAGCCAAGTTAATTCCAAAGCTGAGACACTCACTATATTTGTCAAAAACTGTAGCGTTATTCAGATCTATGACTACAAGTACAAATTTACTAAACCAAAATTCCCTGCCTATCAGATGTCTTAACTACAGAGTGAGAATTGGAATACTGAACATTTGAAATCTGGTGTGATCTTTTCACTGTCAGATTTCAGCTTTCTGTCTGAGTAGGAAATTACAGAGAGTGAGTAGGGAGGAAGGCTCAGTGCTCTGCACAGGACAGGACCTCGGTAGAGCTGTACGCTGCCATTTGAAGTAACATAATTCTTGTATGTGAAATCTTCAAGCAAAGTTTTGTCCATACTTAGGATGCTTACAGGCTTCAGTTCAATGTCAAACTTGTAACAAAACTTATAGCTAGCCAAACTTAGACTGTCTGAATGAAAATGTTACATCAGCCTGTACAGAAGGAACTTCAAATTTCACAATGTGTCAGTTTGCAAATGTTGCGATCTTAAATGAAAGTAGTGCACATTTTTGGTAGAGAATAGCAGGAATTCAGAGTTGCAAGCTAATTTGCTCTAACAGGAGTTTTTACTCTTAGAAATGAAACTGGCTTGATTTTAAATTTGACTCAATAAAAGCGTCCAGACTTCTACATAGCAGACAGTCTGTGCAATGCCATTGCAAACTTTTTTTTGCTATGCTTGCAATCCTCAGCAGGCTCCTACTAGATTTTACGAGACAGCTCTCTTTTGTATTAACGACCGTGGCACGTGCCTGGCTTCAGTGCACTGCTCTATTGCTCCACAGGCAAGGAAGCATAATACCTCCTTGTCAGTATATACCCTGCAGCTCTTCTAGGGGTCATTGCTTGAGGTGCCTGGATCACAGGCACTTTGAAATTATTTTTTCAATGAGTCGGGGGAAAACCATCATTAGACTGATGTCCTTGAAGAGAAACTACTGACATATTTCTATGTGAGTCACTCTGGCACTTGTGTGAAGCAACACAATTGCACTGAATTTAAATGAGTTTAATTAATAACGGTTTAACACGTGGCGTTTTGACAGTGACATAGTTCATAAATACTTTGTTTTATTTCATTCCTTGCCTAATTTGTAAAATACCAGAATTCGAGGACTTGGAGTTAAAAATTGTCAGCTCAATATATGTGTGCACTATTGTATATATGACATCCACAATTTACCCAAGATAATACAGTAATACATTTACATGCACACATGGTCTATTATTCCTATAATTGCTTTATCACTTAATTAAATAATGGGAAATCATCCCAGATCTCTAACAAATTAATACATCCTCTGAAGTATCCTGTCTGATGTCTATATCTGGCACTATTTATTTATTAAGAACAAAAATATTTCTGCATCTAATCTAACTAATAAGGCAATGTGTTTATTTAGCATATTAACTGAGTATTTCTTGATTTTTCTGCGGCAAAGCCAGGAATCATATCTTAAGGTGTCAATTTAATAATTTATTTCTATTCACTGAAGTGCTCTGGTCTGTGCTTTGCTTAAAGCAGGGCTAATTTTATGGCAGAATATCCTGAGGCTGATTCCACCTGTAAGCCGAGCAACAATATTAGCCACAAGTTTATACATTCACATCCCACTGTATTTATCTGTACAAAATTATCTTTGGCTTCAGATCAAGGGATGAGATAGGTCAGCAAATATTTAAATGCTCTACTGAATTAGTGCCTAAAAATCACAGCCACTGCAAATGTAACATCATTGACTTCAGTGGGAGTTTGGCTTTATACTGGTCCAAATGAGCCAAACTGTATGGGCTACTTTGGGTATTCCTTGAGCATCCCGGGGAAAGATGCCAGTTTTCAGTATTCTGACAAATGTGCTGACATTTCCAGATATTCTGCCATTGCCTGATACAAACAGCACCTGTGGTT
Source organism: Clamator glandarius (assembly GCA_033459285.1). NCBI lineage: Eukaryota > Metazoa > Chordata > Aves > Cuculiformes > Cuculidae > Clamator > Clamator glandarius. Next base: position 2,683,681 of record JAUNZM010000131.1, on the reverse strand, counting down.
TAATTCCTCTGGAACACAGAATCATAGAAGTCTCAACTTGGATGGCGAACCTGCAAACTGATGAGAGCCTGGCTTTCAGAAAAGATGATGTGGGGATATGAGAATGAATATCCTCAAAACAATATTTGGTGGATTACATAGCTTTTCATCTTCCTTTAATTGAATGCCGTGCATCTGAAATGATGGATGTGCTTTTCATTTCCTGGAATCTCCAAATAAGCACCTGGTTTAAAAACTTCACATCCCAACTGCTGCTGAAGATGTTTTGTGCCAGTAAGAAAATGCCACTGTGAAGAGCAATCTCTTCCCTTCTTGCCAGAAGCAGCTTGAAGGGGACAGACCAAGGGTTTCTGGCTTGGCTAATGCAACACAGCCACTTAAACACCACAGAGAGAAGCAATGGAGTGCTGCATAAATAGGGATTACTCTAATTGTAGTCAGGGCTGGAACATAAGGTGCTGAATGTTATTGTAGCTAAGGGCTTGCACTATTAGATGAAGTGATTGGAAACACAAGCTGCCCAGACCCTGACTTTTACCACTGTGCAGCACCACCTTGAGCTGAGTACTTTTGGACAGTCCAAGTTAATATGTCCTTAACATCAACACTGGGAAAAAAAAAAAAGTTATTGTACAAACAACAGTTGATTGCTTTTCTTTGAAAAGCTCTGTTGCCTTTATGTTCCGAGGCAAAGACATCACATCTGCTAAAAGAACCCTTCACGCCAGTTGTGCGCTTTGCACTTTCACATCAGTTTGTGTCCTAATTTGATTTTCACCCTTTGTTCATGCTCATTACATGTTAATCGCAGTTTAGACTTCCATAAATCTCTACAGTTTCCATGTACACTAAGCAGAGCAGCTGCCCTGCCTCTTTCCCCTCCTAGTTCCCTAGACAGTGATGGGAAATGTGGGGGGGGCTGTTTCTCCTGTATCCTTTACAGACTCCTGGATGAATTTTTTCTGCAAAGTGCATGGAGAAGCTACTTTATTTGAATCCAGTGGGAAGAAAAAATAGCTTAGTTTTGGTAAAAGGGAGGTAAGCAGATTAGCAAGACTGATTTCAGAGACAGAAAATCTACAAGTGAGATTTGAAGAAGAAAGGAGAGAGACAAACTAGGGACCAATAATGAAAAACAGTGAAGAAGAAGGAGAAAAAAGAGATGGATCTGATGAGAAGCTGCAGTGGAGAGAGGAGGACTTAATGCTGAACGAGAACAGTAGATCTCTGAGGGTACTGAAACCTGGGGCAAGGTTCAGTGTGAAATAATGACACATAATTTAGCTATCTACATAGAAACATAGAATAGTTTGGGTTGGAAGGGACCTTAATGGTCATCTAGTGCCATCCCCCTGCCAAGGGCAGGGACTCCTCCCACCAGATCAGGCTGCCCAAGGCCCCATCCAACCTGGCCTTGAACACCTCCAGGGTGTTTACACAGATAACAGATTTTGAAGTCCTCATTATAGTCAACAGCACCAACAATGCTGCTCAACTCACTGTAAAGCAGACATGTAGGACTCAATTGCCCTGAATGGCCTACAGCTATTTGAGGTGCTGTAGGCTATCTCATGTAGCCTCTAGTAAGACAAGAATTTACCATAAAGCCCATGGATAAGTATCTAATGCATCTTATAAAGTGCCAGATACCTTGGTTTGAGCAAACTTACTGAAACCTACTGATCGTCGGTTGAATCATGCCTTAGCCTTGAGTGCCTAGTACTCCATTAACTGTAAATGGGAGCTTATGGGATTCTTCTGGAGTTTCCTGAAGGCTGGCACCCATGTTGAAGTGCACAACATTGTTGCTTAAGCATAGGTATCAAATTCCAATGAAGGTGCTCTAGAGTATCTGGAATATTCTTGTGGACCTGGCTGATCTGTGCCCTCTGTCACAGCAGCTGAGACCAGACAGTAGGCATTCATATAGCTCTCAGTTTGTGAGAGGAGCAGCTGAACTGAGTTCTGGTTGTGTCAGTCTTGCGTCAGCTTGTTGAATTCCTCCAAAGAATTATGGGGTGTAGCTATCTGTAGCTGCAGAAACTGACCCTGAAGTCCTTTCCAGTCCAGCATTCCTGAATTCTTGAGCCAAAATCTTAGACAAATCCCTTCTGTGTGGATAAGTTTTCATTACCTTTGTACAATTTCTCATAGAAAATACATTTGGTCTCCGTCTTGATTAATACATTTGTCTTTACATCTGATCTATAGAGCTCAGATATAGCCTTGTGGTACAAATTAAAAAATGTGCTAGATATTTGTGGCATGTGACTTTTGTAATGGTATGAGGATGGGAAGAATGGTTTTAAATTTCCAAGACTACTGTTGTGTAGACAATCAATGAAAATTTTTGGCCAGCAAGAACAGAACTGTAAGTAGAGCATGTAATAGCAGCAGCTGGCAATTTAGGGGACAACATGTCCTGTGCTTATGTAAGCATATATATTTTCCAGACATTTAAATTAATATCTAATTTCCTTAATGGTTCCTCTAGGTTAGCATGTATAAACCTCTGGCTATCAGTGAAATCAAGCATGTATTTGAACCGAATTATTTTTTTCTTCATTATGTCATCATTTTTTTTAAATAAGAAAAAGCAGATACTGATCTAATGTACACTTCCATATAGATTATAACTTAAAAGTTAATAGGGCTGTACCTAAACCACCAAACTGATTTGGAGCCAGTGAGCTGGATATCTTACTGTTTGCTGATTGAAGGGGCAACTCTCAGTTTGAGAACTTTCTGACACAAGGAATTTATTTGAGATGCTCCCTCTCAAGTTAAGTGCTAAGCCCTCAGAAGGCATCATTGTCTGAATTTCTTGAGTTTCTTAGTGCTTACTGTTGCTATGGAAACAATGGGTGATTTCATTCCCCAAGCCATGAGGTAGATGGAACCCTACAACAGCACTTGGAGTGCTCCAGGAAAAGAGAAGATAATGTTTTTTTCTGGCAATTTTCTGAGGAAAGAAAGAATTAAATAACTTTTCTGGATATTGATGTTCAGATACTCCCTGTGTTTGTTATGTGAGAAAGCAATGACAAGAGGGTAATGAATATGAGAAGTACTTTGGTGACTGCTTTTACATATTTTTTTTATTGGTCCCTTTGGGATGGTCATGATCATTCATTTTTATGAATGTAGGTCACTTAACTTTAAGTCCAAATCTGGAGAAATGCATAGTGCAATGAAAGGAGCACATACCTTCTGCATCTGGAGGCTGGCTGTCACTGGTATATATTAGAGTATTTCTGTTGTCTCTTATGCTGGCTTTACCATCTTTAGTTTCCAGGGGAAATGTAAGAGATCCTTGGCCAAGGCATTGAGACAAGAGGTAGGGGTAAATGCAGAGAGACTCTACATGGAATAAACCTGGAAATAAATCAGAAGCTGGCAGGAAACTTCCACAGCTCATCCTCGGTGCAAAATTTTCCTTGCTGAATTAATTTTAAGCCTTTCAGCTCTTCAGTTAGAAATACAGCTGCTGCTCAGCCCTGTCCTCCCTGCCACTTGAGATCTTAAAGACACTTGTTGTGTCTTCCTCAGTCATGTCTTCTCCAAGCAAAAGAATCTGCATGTATCCAACAGTTTCTTATACAGAAACACAGTTTTCCCTTGATCATCCTTGTTGTTATTCTCTGCATGTTTTCCTCTTTATGTTTTGAGTCGAATATAGCAACTCAAACTACAACAATGAACATATGGATGCAGAAGTTTCACAGTACCTTTGTTTTGTTTTGTTTTGTTGCTTTGCTAACAGTCTTTGACACCTAATTTATATGAAGACAATGTGTTGAAATGATGTTTTCATAATACCCACTACAACTGTGAGGTCTCCTTTCTAAGAGATAATTGTCAAGATTTGTACGTAGTGGCCTCAAGCTGCCCCAGGAGAAATTCAGGCTGGACATCAGAAAAAAATTTTCACTGAAAGGGTCACTGGGCACTGGCAGAGGCTGCGCAGGTAGGTCGTTGAGTCACCTTCCCTGGAGGTGTTTAAATACAAGTGGATGAGGTTCTGAGGGGCATAATTTAGTGTTTGATAGGAATGGTTGGACTTGATGATACAGTGGGTCTTTTCCAACCTGGTGATTCTTTTCTGTGATTCTATAAAGCTGGATTTGTTTAAAATCTTTTAAGTCTCTTTACATACATCTTTACTGAATTTTACCTGCTTATTTTTATTGTCCATTCTACAAGGTCTTCCTGTAGTTTTTCTGCAGTCAGCTTTCATCTTAGCTGTCCTGAAAACTTACCAACAACAAACTCTTTCACTTTCCTATTCATCCTCTTCTCAAGATCATTTAACAAGATATTGAACAGCCCAGGCCACAGCAGAGATCCCTGGAGGGCTTCATTAAGAATCTATGAAAACTGACTGCTCATTCCAACCACATTTCCTCTCTTTTAATCAGTTCTTCATCTACTTGATGATGTTTCTTCTTGTCCAATAGCAACTTTGTTTACTTGAGAATTACTGGAGAGAAACTTGTTGGCTGATTGTTAAATCACTTCCCGCACATCTTTCTCTCTGAATATAGTCTACAGGCTTCATTTTCAGAAGCATTCCTCTGTCTCACTGCTTTGTTAGTACTTCTCCAGCTCTCACTTTCAAATGCCTTATATTTATAGCCCTTAAAATGATCCTCATAAATCCTTGGAGTTGTTAGGAGCCAGGAGAATTTCTCTCTTCATCAAGCTATTAACAGCAGATATTTATGCATATTAAGTGCTAGATATGCTTAAATTGGTCTTCTTGTCAGTATGAAAACACACCATTGGATTTACCTTGTTGATCCAAAGTCTCAGGACTGCTGTTGGTTTCTTAGTACCAAATTTATTACACACACCCCCCATGATATTTATTACACCCCCCCCCCCCATGATGCAGATCATTTCCACTTGTAACATTTCAAGGATTAACATCCAATGGTATTATCACTGAGACTGACACATCTTCTATAACCACATCCAGGAGTAAGAAATTATAAGTGTCTACCTTTGTTTTAATCTGAGCTTGGATTTCACACACCTCCACCATTTTCATATCCTATCTTTAAGATGTCAGATGCATAGTTAAACTACTCTAACTGGTATAAAGATGATGTCGCATGTCTCTAAGGCAGAGCAGCTAGATTTGTGGTGAGGAGAGGGAGGTTGTTCCTTCCCTGGGAAGCTGTGGGACGTGTTCAAGGGCAGAAGGACTCAAGAGAAAAGTCATAGAATCATAGAATAGTTAGGGTTGGAAGGGACCTCAAAGATCATCTAGTTCCAACCCCCAAGTCCTACCAAGAGAAGGGAAAAAAGGTTGTGCAGATGTTGCCATCATCTGTATCCTCCTGAAATTCATGTGCTCTTGCAGCCCAAAGTTGGCTGAGAATGAGTCTTTTCAGAGTGACCCTTGGAGCTGCTCCAGTAATTGCCTACAGCACATCTAGGATGGGCATGTACTACAGTCCTTGGTCACTCTGACTGTGCTGGGAGCCAACGCAGGCAGCGTGGCACCTCATCACAGTGCATTATTGACAGAGGGAGCCAGAGATCCTCATCAATATGACAACAAGTGAGCAGCCACAAGCCCGTTTGTGGTGCAGTGTGAAACTCTGCAAACCACCAATACTAGCAACCAAAGGAGATACAGGGGCAACTACAAGCTGTAAGGGGAAACCAAGGAACAATCCACAGCATTCCAGCTGGAGCTGTCTCATAGGTGCCAGGTTTTTTACTACTGTTCTTTTGCCAAGCTCAAGTCATAGAATCATAGAATAACCAGGTTGGAAGAGACCCACTGGATCATCGAGTCCAACCATTCCTATCAAACACTAAACCATGACCTCAGCACCTTGTCCACCCTCACCTTAAACACCTCCAGGGAAGGTGAATCAACCACCTGTTCCAGTGCCCAATGACCCTTTCTGTGAAAATGGTTTTCCTAATGTCCAGACTAAACCTCCCCTGGTGGAGCTTGAGGCCATTCCCTCTCGTCCTGTCCCCTGTCACTTGGGAGAAGAGGCCAGCACCCTCCTCTCCACACCTCCCTTCAGGTAGTTGTAGAGAGCAATAAGGTCTCCCCTCAGTCTCCTCTTCTCCAGGATAAACACCCCCAGCTCTCTCAGCTGTTCCTCATAAGGCCTGTTCTCCAGCCCCTTCACCAGCTTCGTTGCTCTTCTCTGGACTCACTCTAGAGCCTCAACATCCTTCTTGTGGTGAGGGGCCCAGAACTGAACACAGGATTCGAGGTGCGGTCTCACCAGTGCCGAGCACAGAGGGAGAATAACCTCCCTGGACCTGCTGGTCACACCGTTTCTGATACAGGCCAAGATGCCATTGGCCTTCTTGGCCACCTGGGCACACTGCTGGCTCTTGTTCAGTCACTGTCAACCAGCACCCCCAGGTCCTTCTCCTCCTGGCAGCTTTCTAGACAGACTTCTCCTAGTTTGTAGCACTGCAAACAGACAGATACTTATGATGTAGAGTGTATTATTGCAACAAAGCTGGTCACTTGAAAGGCTGTGCAATGACACCAGCAAGGGCAGTGAGCAGGAGGGAGCAGCAGCTGAATGGATACTATAGCCAAATCAGCCAAAGCTGTAGCCCAATTTTTTCCATCTCTCCCTCTGTGGTTTGCCAGCACTGCTTTCTGTGCTAGGAAATGGTAAGTTCTTTAGTTTCAGTCCAACATAAATGCCTACTGAGAGAAAGCTACTGAGTTTTGACTAGTTTGTGATCAGAGCTGAGATTAACTCACTGTAACCATGTGTGTTTTTCTAATTGAGGGTGGTTTTGCTTTGCTTTGGATGGAGTTATGTGACTCTGAAGCAAAGTGCTGTGGATGCATCTTATGCTCAGCTGAAACCTTCTAAATTCATGTTTATTAATTAAAATTTTTTATTCTCAAAAGTCATTTTCTTCTAAAATTGCTAATGTATTCTGATAGCTGTTCGGAATTTGATGCTGTCATTTTCCTGGGCTTACTGTGAGGGTTACGCGTCACTTATAATTTACACAATATGTTGTTTTAAAGGTGCAAGTGCTTTTTCATTATTAGAGGGAGGGTGGATTAAAAACAGAGCTGAGAAAATTAGCTGTAGGTAGCCTCTAGAGTTTTATGCAGCTCAAGGATTTTGTGATCTCCCTTTGATGAGATTCATTAATAGCGTTGCATGCTTAGTTACACATCCTTGTCTCCCTGCTGATCCTGAACAGGGATAGCCGGAGAAAGGTTACAGCACTCACAGCCTAGTTTTGCTGGAAAAGCCGATGAATCCAATCTCACACAGGGCAAGGCTGCTCAAAGAGTCCTCTGTCATTGCAGGTTTGGTGATGTAATGCATGAAGGAAAGTGCTGGCAATGACTGAAGTTCAAAGATACTGTGGTGCCCTTAAGTCCATTCCAGGCACAGCTTTTTCCAAAGAGGGCAGTACTGCTCTAACATAACCACTCTTGTACCAGCAGCAGCACCTGGAGAGACTTTAGTGCTCTCATTCCTGGAAGATGGTATGATATATGTTAAGAACTCCTACCAGTAAAGCACGCAATGCATGCATCCAGTTTTTCTGCCTGCAGACGTACCACTTAAAAATGCAGATCTCTTTAGAAAAACAAGGAAATACAGATCATTTGGAGAACAGTAAAAAGAAAAGACAAAGTTAAGCAGAATGCATGGAAAATCGAACTGAAAAAAAAAAGAAGGGGTATAAAAATATTTTAAAAGGTAGGGTGTCTAAGTGAATAGGCAAGCAAAGCACTTCCCTTGATATCTGCCCGGTTAAATGGTTTCCTAGTCTGTTATTCCAAGCTGCTTCCAAGAAAACTGGGATCCACTATTGTTACTTTGAGCTACAGGATGTCTCAGAGCGACAAGGCCACTTTTCTAGAGAGGATGTTTGCTAGTGTGCTCATGTAAGTTACTCTGATATCAGAACCCCCTTTTTTATTGTCTTAGTATCTGCCTGCTTTCATTTTCTGAAAAACAAGCATGTGATTGCTTTTTTTGGGCAATAAGTGCTAGAGATTGAGTTATGAGTTATGCGTTATGAGTTTCATCCAGTTATGCTCTGTGAAGATCATTCAGCTAAAAGCACACACAGTTTATGGACATCTGCAGGGCTCACTCCGAATTACCCAGCCTATTTTAACAGCACCCTTTCCACTACTTGATTGAAATAGTGTTTACAGAAATAACATACGAAGCCTTTAATAATATTATTGAACAATATGAGCTTTCTGTTTGAACATCCATCAAAATTTCTAGAGAACAACTTTTCTGCATTTTGCATCTTTTTTTGCATTTAGCAGGTAAAACGCCCTGTATTTCAAAGCAAATTCAAAAATTAAAGTTGAAAAACAATAAAACTATTTACTGCCACTGGTACTCAGCAGCAGTGAGGCCACGCCTGGGGTGATGCATCCAGTTCTGGAGTCCCCAGTGTAAGAGAGACATGGGCATACTAGGGTGAGTCCGGTGAAGTGCCATGAAGATGATGAAGGAATTGGAGCTCCTCACACGTGAAGACAGGCTGAGAGAGGTGGAACTGTTCAGCCTGTACAAGAGAAGGCTCAGGGCATCTCATCAATGTATATAAATGCTGGCCTGTGGCCACCCTGCCCCTTGATGCCAACCTTGATGCCTCATTCCTACGGCTCTGCCTGGTGAGCCTAGTCCTGATCTTAACACTGACCAGCAGAGTGACTCCCCAGTCACTCTCAGACCTGCCTCATCACCATGAATTGGTTTTATGACCTGCATTATTGGTTAAACTGGCCACTGTCTTGGGGTCCGTCCTGCTCACCCCACTCAGGTGCTGTGAGAAGGGCACTGGCTAGCGGGGGCACTGTCTTACCAACCCTGGGCTCCCCCACAGCCCAGCCCTGGGGGAGCAGCCCTGCTCTTGCTGTTCCCCAAGATGCAATCAGCTTCTTGCCGTACCCTCTGTCATGTACCTGGGAGCCTGCACCATGCAGAGAATGATAGAATCATAGAATCACTAGGTTGGAAAGGACCCTCTGGATCACTGAGTCCAACCATTCCTATCAATCACTAAGCCATGTCCCTCAGCACTTTATCCACCTGTCCTTTATACACCTTCAGGGAAGGTGATTCAACGCCCTCCCTGGGCAGCCTCTGCCAGTGCCCAATGACCCTTTCTGTGAAATATTTTTTCCTGATGTCAAGCCTGAACCTCCCCTGGCGGAGCTTGAGGCCATTCCCTCTTGTCCTATCCACAGGACAAAAGACAAGCTGCTTGAAGATCAGCTGTGTCTCTGCAGTTTTCCCACAGACAGATGTTATCAGATCTGCCTAATCAAATATTCTCTTAGAAGAGGGATGAATGTGCACATGTGACACTTGAACACTTTGCAGTTCCAGCCTGAGTGTTCATTTGTTAGGGAAACATGCAGGAAGAGGCAGAAGGATCTTTTGACACTTAAAGCATGAATCAAATCACACTAACAGTCTCTATGAAGCATCAGGGACCATGCAGGTTAGGAAGGGTACACATGTGATGATGCAGCTCCTTGTGCCACTCTGAGATCTTAGGATAAGCCATTTATGGTTTGGTAAAATCTCCCATTGGGCTGTTATCTTACAAGTCTTACCTGTCACAAGTGCAGTGGCCTGGGGCTGTGACACCCATTGCCTGAATTGTAACTCAGCATGAATTGCTTCCAGAATGGAAAATACTGACCAAAACCAATCACCTCACCATCCTGTCCTATGCACAGCAACTCATGGTGAGAACCTCAGAGCTCCCCAGGACCTTGGTGGGCCCTGGGACCCAGGATCTGCCCCTGAGCTGAGCTGTCTCTCAGGGTAGATTTTGTGAGGACTGAAAGATTCTCCAATTGATGATTTCTTGAGGACTCAAAAGCCTGATTTTGTGAAGTTCAATGCTTGTCTGTTGATGAATGCCCACACATAAAATTAATTCATGAAATTCATAAAAAGGGAAATTTTAGTCCTAAGTTAACCTCTCTGAGAGTGTGTGCAATACAACTTACAACTGTTTGTCACTTTGTCTACCTCACTCTGTGTGGCTGTGTGATTTGATTTAACCTCCATCTTCGTGTCTGTGCAATTCCACTGAGGAAACCCTGCTGTAAGTCTTGGGTGAACCTTGCCATTTCTGTATCTTTAACTACATCACTATTTGGATTTTAACCAATTGTTGAATTGCTTGGTTAAATTTGCTGTTAAGAACTACACAACCTAATCTTGTGACCTATCTCAAAAATATTCATAAAGCCTAAACTACTGCTAAACCAAAACTATGTAAAAAATCATATTAGCAACAGTGCACACATGCACACACACAATTTTAACCTGACTTCTTGTCAGAATATCCCAAGCACAGAGGGGAGAAGATGATCACACCACTTACCAGAACTGGGAAGACTGCAGTATTGGGGAGCTCAGCAGTTCCCCAGAATCATTCTACGTGGCAAAGCAGTGTGTCATGACAAGGTTTTCTAGCTACAGAGCACACTGAGGGTCTGCTCTGAGGCTGCTGCAGGACTCCTACAGTTTCAAGTCCTTTATAAAGGAATAGATCTGTGTTAATCTTTTTTTTATCCTTAAGCTACTAGATCCTCTCCACCCCACTCTTTATGAAGAAAGGAATTGTAGAAGGATGGGATGCTCTGCTTAGAGCTCCAGAAAAAGCAATATTCAACTCCATGTAACTTAAATAAATGAATGAGACACCATCCTGGAGAAGTGCTTCATTTGTGTGATATATTCAAAGCCTCATGAACTTCTAGGTGTGCAAATGATTCAAACCCACATTTTTGTGTTAGAAATTCCGACTATACCACCAGAAGTCATGATACTTTCTCTACAGCTCCCAGCTGTTCCTGATAATTTGGCTCTCTCAGCATACTGAGCAGGGTGTTGGAGGTCACAGACAGGGGTTTGTACAACAAATGTCAATTTTTGAGCAGTGGCAAGGAGGTAGTTTGGGGCCAGGTGTTGTGCAGAAAGGACTGAAGAGAGCAATGAGAAACTGAGGCACTGACTTTGGAAAAGTTAATCTGTTCCTATCCTGCAAAAAGCAGCAAAACAACTAAAATACAAAATAACCAGACAAGTAATTAATTATCTTGAATTCGTGGAAGGTGACTAGAGTTTGCAGCTGTGTGATGTATTCATGTATAGGCCTGAGGATTTACAACATACATAATTAAGTGGTATGACAGGGAAATGAGTCTGAGATGACTTCTCGCTATCTGTAAAACATTGGAAATTATATATGAATTTTCCTAGATCAGACCAGTACATTATTTGATCATCTTCCTTCTGAATGTTATGTTTTTACACTAAGAACTTGATCCAACCCCCCTGCACTTGATGGAAAGACTCGTACTGACTTCAGTGGGCTTTGGATCACACAAATATCATGTTAGTTTTTTAATGCCCTGAAAAGATTTAAAACATACTTACCTAGGATTTCTTTTAGTTAAGTAATTGTCTGCTTTAGTTGTTCAAAATTCATGCAAGTCAACAATAAAGCTTTTGAGTGATATACAGAAAGCTCATGAAAAGATCTACTTGTTCCAGTTTAAAATAATTAGGAAGACTTGGAGTACAAAATCAACGTGCTTTCTTTATCCCTTGCCAACAAATAAATGGTGCCTGCACTGATGTTTTCTTCCTTCTTCATAAATACCCAGACAACTTCACCAGTTTGTTCACAGTCAAAAATATCTGAACTCTGTTGTGCCCTACAGTGAAATGAAATAACATGTCTAGAGTTTCAAATTGGCAACTGCTGTGAAGCTACAGTTGGAGCATAAAGCAATTCTGTGATTAGAAATGTCCCTCTCTCTGTCTTTTTTTTTTGTTTTTATAGATTTAAAGAAATCACATCTGTCAAAAGGAAGAGAAAGTTCTGTCAATGGGCTTTTCATCATCTGATAGTGAATTACCAGAACAGCTGCTTTGCAAGATGTCATTTACTGTGCACATCTCTGAACTCTTACGCCACTCACAATAGCTTCTATCTTATACTCAGGCTTGGTTGGCGAGAATAGGTGGCAGGGAGGTTAATTTCTGCAGCCAAGCACTAGACCAAGGCAGACAGGCAGTCTCTGGAGTGAGGGAAGCCCAAGAGGGAGCTATTGGCAGGCGGCTCCTCATTCCAGGATGTGGTACAGGGGCAGCTGATATTGAGGGGGCAACTCCCAGAAGCATTTGTAGATATTTAAATGTGGAAAAGCCAGCATCAATGTTCAGTCAGTGAGAATTTGAGACAGGGATGGAAAGTTCCACAGCCAAGTGCTAGATTGAGGCAAACAGGTGGTCCCCAGAGCGAGGGAGCACTGTCTTTTTAGCTGAGCAGAATACAGATAATCTTTTTGCTCATCATATCATTTTCTACATATTTTCAGTGCTTTTGCAGTTGACTGAGTGACTAAAATTACTGTGATGCCCCCCCACCCCCAAATCTTCATATATTTCCAAGAGCTTGTGTTATAAACCTTAACCAAATACTTTGGGTTTGGATTGGGTTGGAGGAGACTTTAAAGATCATATAGTTCCAAACACCCTGCCATGGGCAGAGACACTTTCCACTGGACAAGGTTGCTCAAAGCCTCATCCAAACAGTCCTTGAACACCTCCAGGGATGGGCACCCACAACATGTCTGGGCAACCTGTGCCAGTGCCTCACCACCCTCGCAGTAAAAAAATTCTTCCTAACATCTAATATAAATGTACCCTTATTCAGCTTAAAATCATCATGCCTTGTCCTGTCACTGCACTCTGTGATAAATAGCCCCTCCCCAGCTTTCCTTCAGCCCCTCTTTAAGTACTAGAAGGCTGCTATAAGGTCTCCCCAAAGCCTTCTCTTTTCTAGGCTGAACAACCCTAACTCTCTCAGCCCGTCCTTGTATGGGAGGTGATTCAGCCTTCTCATCATCTTTGTGACCTTCTCTAGACTCACTGTAACAGATCCACTTCTTTCCTGTGCTGAGGACTCCAGAAGTGAATTGAGGACTCCAGGTGAGGTCTCATAGAGCAGAGTAGAGGGGCAGAATCACCACCCTCAGCCTGCTGGATGTACTTCTTCAGATGCAGCCCAGGTTGTGGTTGCCTTTCTGGGCTGCGAGCACACGTTACCAGCTCATGTTGAGCCTCTCATCCACTCGCACTCCCAAGTAGTTCTCTTCAGGGCTCTTCCACTCTGCCTGTAATAGTGCTTGGGATTGCCCCAGCCCAGGTGCAAGACCTTGCTCTTGGCCTTGTTGAATTACATGAGGTTTGCACAGACCCACCTCTCAGGCCTGTCAAGGTCCCTCAGGATGGCATTCCTTCCCTCGAGCATGTCCACTGTGCCACACAGCTTGGCGTCATCAACATAATGCTCCCATGAAACCTTGTAACATAATGCTCCAATGAAACATCTAAGCAAGTTCATTCAGAAGGAGAGAAATTACTCCTTTCTGCTCCCTTTGAGCTACTCAGATCTCATAAATCTTTTCCAAAGATATAACTCTGCCTCAGGAAGAAGGGATTTCTGTTTTAAGGTCATGAGGCCCCAGACATCCCTGTGCTCTGGATTGCTGTGAAGCTATCACTGTTGGGCACTGGAACAGGCTGCGCAGGGAGGTGGTTGAGTCACCTTCCCTGGAGGTGTTTAAAAGACGGATGGATGAGGTGCTGAGGAGCATGGTTTAGTGATTTATGGGAATGGTTGGACTCCATGATCCAGTGGGTCCTTTCCAACCTAGTGATTCTGTGATTCTATTTGGTCTCCAGCACTCACTGAAATCACATGGATCTTGTAGAGGCCCCTCAATGGACTCCTTCACTGTCTGTGCTCCAAATGGTTCACAGAAAACCCTTCCTTGCACACTATAAGCCTCCACGCAACAATAGATACTTCTTCCACTCATCTGAATAAAGGCTTTCTTTAAATACCATTCTCAAAGAACTAGCTGTTCTTTTGTTTTAAGCAAATAAAAATGACTGTGGTAGCAGGTATTTCATGTAAGAAGTTGTTACAAGAATATGGAAAAATATAGTAAACCTACTGAATAGAGATTTTTTCCCCTGCACATCTTCAAGAACTAGAACTCTACTGTCGGTTCTTCTGGACAGTTTCCATACTGAAATGTACTACCAAGCAAGAACAACAAAGAGGGAGACTGTGATTTGTTCATGATTTCAGATAGCTCTGTATGATCTGTATTTGTAGCATATATACACCTGCATTTTGCCACAGCTAGCATTGTCTAGGAATGAGCATTTCATATGTATTGACCATGAAAAAGTGATCATATTGCCAAATGAAAGGTATTATTACAGGTATTTTTGTAGGTGGATTTGTCAGAAGAACACAAGATATACAGCTTATAACATCATGCTTTCCTCTTTATTAAGTATAATACTGTACACAACAGGACAGGTATTTTACAGAGCAATGAGGAATCTACAGAAACATTGTGGTTATTGCGGTTGAGAAAGGACATCACTTTATTGCTTTCCTACTTTTTTCATCCTTTATACATCTTGAGATTTTCACCTCCTTATATGCCTGTTCCTCCAGCCTTATCTGCTGGTCTGCCAAAGTCTAGGGCAGTGAAGTGAAATTTTGAATTGTTTTGAGACCATTTTACTTGCTGTAGCCTATTACCATGTGCAAGTTTAGGAAGGTATGTCCCAATGATGGATGTTCTGAATATGCTGTGACAGAACACACAGTACCAACTTACAAAAGCTTTTTGCTATAATGTATACTTGAGAGTACAGAGATGTAAGAATTAGATATGCTTTGAAATCAGTGCTTTGAAAATACATACCTTGTGTTTTCTGAGGTGTAAACATTATTTCAGATTTTGGCTATGATTACTGCTCTCTTCAAAGGCGGAATGCTTCCTTAAAGCTGGAAGAAAACTATGTCTGCTTGTTTCTAAGAACCCTTGAAAATGCTTGAGGAGCTGATGGCTCTTTCTGTTTCACTCAGGAGATGCAGATCAATCACAAATGTGAATCAGCTCAACCCTGATGATCTAAACATCAGCATTCATCAGCACAGAAAAGCAGTGCTACTTGAGTGGAGAAGAAAACTGAGATAAGCAATTGTAATGCATTCCTGTATTAAACCTTCTCACTGAAGCACAAAAATTTTGAGCTGCAATACAGTTAAAGGAAGTAACTGAGCTCAGTTTGGGCTGGCAATCTGAAGAAGGCAAAATAAACTCCTTTCCATGACAGTCATGACCACGTGAACATTGGGGATGGCTTTGACTGCAGTGACCATGAGATAGATCAGTAGGAGTTCAGAGTCCTGAGAGAAAAGAGAAAAGCATCTAGGAAGAACACAGATGAGTATGTCAGGAGAGCAGTCTGTGGCCTATTCATGGATCTGCTCGGAGGAACCTCGTGGGATACAGCCCCAGACAGAAGAGAGGTTCAGAAAAGCTAGTTGCTTTTAAAGGATCTGCTTCTTTAAGCTGAAGAACGGTTCATTCTATAGCACAGGAAATAAAGCCAAGAAGACTGGAGGTCTGCATGGATGAACAAGGAGGTCCTGACAAACTGCAGACATAAAAACAAAGCACACAAGAAGTGGAATCAGGGACAGGGGAGCCAGGAGGAACGTTTAGTTAAGGGTTGGACATAAAAACCCAAAGTCCATCTGGAGTTGAATTTGGCAAGAGATGTAAAGAGCATCAAGAAAGGCTTCTACAGGCGCATTGGCAGCAGAGGAAAGACTAGGGGAAATGCAGGACAGCTGCAGAATATGGCAGGGGACCTGGTGACTGAGGACGTGGAAAAAGTCAAAGTACAAAATGCCTTCTTCACCTAGGTCTGTACTGATAAGACAGATCTTAGAAATCATAGAATCATAGAATCACCACGTTGGAAGAGACCCACCGGATCATCAAGTCCAACCATTCCTATCAAACACTAAACCATGTCCCTCAGCACCTCATCCACCCATCCCTTAAACCCCTCCAGGGAAGGTGAATCAACCTCCTCCCTGGGCAGCCTCTGCCAGTGCTCAATGACCCTTTCTTCAAGCATACCAAGTCGCTGAGACCAGGGAGAAAGTCTGGAGCAAGATCTATCCTTGGTGGAAGAAGGCTGAGTTAGGGAGCGTTTAGACAAACTGGACATTTATAACTCAATGGTTCTTGATGGGATACATCTGTAGGTGCAGAAAGAGCTGACTGAAGTCTTTGCACTCTCAATTATGTTTGAAAGATGGTGATGATCTAGGGAGGTTCCTGAAGTCTGGAAGAAAGCAAATATCTTCAGTAAAGGCAAGAAGGACTAAGTGGAACTCAAGGCTGGTTAGCCTCACCTTGGTGTTTGGGAAGGTGAGGGAGCAACCAATTTCTGTAAAAGGTTTCCAAACATTTTGTGGACTGGGATGTGAATGGGAGAAGTCAATATGGATTTATGAAGGGGAATCATGCCTGGCTGTCTTTGCTGGTCCTTTTGGTAGGAATGGTTGGACTTGATGATCTGGTGGGTCTTTTCCAACCTGATGATTCTATGATGCTATTATTCTACTAGGATCTTTGGAGGAGCTGATGAAAAATACTAATCCTTTGCAATTTGATTCATTTCTTTGTTACTGTTGTTTACTGACCTGAAACATGGGACCTCAGTTCTCCCAGTTCTATACTTCACAAATTTCAGTGAATTCTGAAAGTAAAAAATATAAAACATAGAGTTAGAATTCAGTTCTCACCGAGTTATGTTGTATTGTACCTATTTCTCCATCTACCCTGCATGTGGTCAGTTCAGATAGTAAACTCTTCAAGGCAGGATGAGTGTTCATTAACTTGGCTGTAAAGACATTACATGTTCTACAAACATAGTGGCTCTAAAGGGTATTTTTAGAACAACAATCATATTAAATGGTTTTGCACTTTGTGAAAGTATACTCTGTATGAACAATCCCTGTCTGCTGCTTTTTTTTTCTGGTTCATCTGCACGTGTGCAGATAGCCAAGTTGCAAATACCCAGCAGAATTCCAAGGACAAGCTTGGTTACTGTGTGCTGTAATCCACAAACATGACACCATGCAGTTCAGCCTGCTCCACTGGGTCCACTGGCTCCAAGAAATCTGACAGTCAACACGGCATCCCTAGGGAGGAAGGCATGTGAGTCAAGAGCTTTCTCACTACTTCCAAGAAAAGGGATTAAAAATAAGTCATTTTCCCCCTGTGGTTAAGTGCATAATTCAGGTTGTTTTTTCCCCTTTTGCTTGCACATCGTTTCATATGTGCACACCTGTGTGTGTCTAATTAAGTCGGAACCACACTGAAATCAAATTGTCAAGGCAGTAATCTTTCAATTCTAGGAAAAAAATAAAACCTCCGAGGCAAGAAGCACTTGGTAATTAAGAAATGAACTTTAACACTTGCAGATTATGCAGACCAAGGAGTTGGAGAGGGATGTCTGGAAGCTGTTTCCCTCTCCACCCCTGCCTTTGCTACCAGCTGCCTTTGAAACCTTTTGTTTCACAAGTCTCTTATTCTGCAGATTTGTTTTCATTTGTCCTCTGTGGTCTCTCTTTGGTCTTGTGCTTGTTCACTTTTCTTGGAAATAGCTCTCTCTTTTCTGCGTTTTTGGCACTTTTCCTGTGTGCCTTTGCCTCCCTCCTCCTCTCATCCTTCTGCCCCTCTTTTGTTTTCTCTCACCACCAGTGCTGTTTTTCTCCTCATACTTCTCCCCTTCTGTGACACGGTTGTTATTCCGGGCTGGAGCTTTGTTTTGGCAGAAATTTGTTTATTGCGAGAATGCTATTGAGGGCTTAGGAAGACCAAGAAGTGGCTCAGAAGTCCTCGGTTCCATTCTCAGTCCCAATGTTGTCCTGTACTGAAGGTATATTCACCTGTGTGAAACAGCATAATCTTCTATGGGCTTTCAATTTGCTGCTGAACACTTCCATCACGTATTCATTGGCTTGAGAAAAACGGGAATATGAGTAATTGTTGAAAGATTAACAGCAGGAGGAAGTAGCTTTCAGCCTAACAGAATCATTCTTACAAATAACGAGAGGAGAAAAATGATATTAAGTGGTGTTTGGACACACCGGCTTAAAAATAATCTAAACTGTACAGGTTTTACGAAGAATAGCATCTCTCTGAAATATTTTTAAGTGAAGGGCTCCTCGGCATGCAAGTATTTCTACATAAATAATAATGTTGTTCTAAACTCTGCATATATAAGTGGAAAAAAAACCTGTCGATTTCAGCAAAGTAGAAAAAACAGATTGGAAGATATCAAGAAAGGGAAGTTCATTCTCTGGGTAAATTACCATGATGTAAGGAGATGATATTGTGACATTAACTTCAGAAGTTTTGTTCTTGGAGTGCTGTGGGATTTAGAGATTCCTGCTGCTGCTGGAAGATGGAATGAAAACTCAATATTTCACCAAGGGAAACCCTTGGCAAAGTTCAGTGTAGCTGTAGATACATATTTGTTAAGGGTGGGAACACATTTTATTTGAGGTCTATTTTTTGCAACAAGTGCTGGGCTCAATCCAGACCAATACCATCTCTTGCCAGTGAGCAGAAACTGACCCCCAGTGTTTTTACATTTTTTATTGTCTTTCTTTTTATTGTCTATTGAGTGAATTTTATATAGATATTTTGTATCTAGGAAGTCAAATGTGAAATCAGTCATGCTGTTGGGCTACTGGAGGATGACTAATAGTTCAAAAGAAGAAGCAAGTATTTGTAAATTGCTTATATTATACAAGAAATATTTTCTGTAGAATCTAATCTACTCCAAATGTTCAGGTATTTTTTTGAAGGAGTGAGTATCTTGGAAGCAGAAATTACCTCCCAAAGTAATTTCACTCTTGCAAATGAATGTCTGTTAAAACATATTAATCAGAATCACATTTTCTGTCTTTGGGTGTGAAAGAAGAGAAGCATTTGCCACTCTTACCCTTCCTCTATCCCCTCATGCTCAAGCATTACCGCTTCAGCAGGTTGTTGATCCTACTCATCCAGTTGAAGCTGCAAGCTTCATTTCAGTGCCTTGATTAACATATTTTTACTTCAGCGTAGGAATCCTATAAGCCACTAGCCTGGGGAATCCAGCCGTCTTGGGGATGGCTGCATCTGTCCTGCAAACTTTGCCTCTCAGGAGCTGCTGTCATTTTCAGGGAGGAGGAAGGGGACCAGCTGTAGGTAAGTCATCAGTGTCCTCTCTGACTGGCTTTATGAGCTGCTGCATTTCATGTAACTTGTGAAGACCAGAGTAGAAACTGCTGCCTGGTTTCCACCAATAAAACATTGGACTACTACATTGACAAACAGAGGTATTTGGTAGAAGACATTTGTGGATATCAAGCATTGAGACACTAACCAACAAGAAAAGGGCTGTGTTCTCAAAAAAGACTGAGGCTTGTCCCAGCAAGTCTCTCTTAAATTCTCGCTTAGTTTGGTATACACGGTCTGTGGGTCTTCTCAACAGGGATCATAGAATCATAAAATAGCTGGGGTTGGAAGGGACCTTAAAGATCATCTAGTTCTAACCCCCTTGTGATGGGCAGGGACACGTCCCACTAGATCAGGCTGCCCAAGGCCCCATCCAACCTGTCCTTGATGCCAAGGATGAGGGAGTTTAGTGAATTTTGTGCACCTATCCTGCAGGTACTGCCATCCAGCCCAATGTGACGTCTTCTACGATGGGCAAAGTGTTGATTCTTAGAGGTGGGTACATAAAGCAAGATAAGGTGAACTTCTTCAGGGTGACCTTCCATATTGTGCCTATCTGTCTTTCTTACACTATATTAACCCTATCAAAAAGTCAGTGCTTGGCTTTTAAAAAAGTTATACCACATTTCTGTAGGTAAAGCTGTAATTTCTGGATGCAAATATTAGAGCAACCATACATTCCTGAGCAGATGTTACTGTGTGATATGTGATGAACTGCTGTGGGTTATTGGTGGCTCACTTTTTTTCTTCAGGGTTGGTTGAGCTGCTAGATTTCCGTAAGTATCAGATTTATATGAATACTTTATTTTGATCTTTTAGCTAGTGAGCGTAGAACTGGTTATGCAAAGGAATATACTGTAGAATGACATTAGTGAAATGTGGAAAGAATCCTCTGCTAAGCAATATCTACTGCCACTGAAATAAGAGGTCATTTATGCTCCATTTAGGCCATTAACTTAATTTTGCCACAAAGTGGGAATTTGCTTAGGACTAGTAGGAAAAAATTGGAAGATTAGTTGATGTGACTGTGTGCACAAAGCTTGACAGTGGTAATATACTTGTAATGCAATCAGTAATAAAGCATTTATGTTCGGATGTTCATTAAAACACTTAAATTATTGGCATAGAAATGGCTGAACAAACAACTAAGTGCTCCTTGGAAGCTGAGTGGATGAGATAAAGATTTCTTTTTGGTTTTGGAAAGATACCTGTGATCACGTTTATTGCTGCAATGAAAGTTAATGCAATTTAATGCCCTACCAATTGTCCCAGGATAAGCACAGATGATAAATGTCCCACTTTATGTTAACAGTCAAAGTTCCTAACTTATTTCAGGAGCAGATTACTTCTTCAAATACCTTTTATTCCTATCCAATAGTTCTTCATGTCATGTATTTTCTTTTCAACTGTTAAGATGCTGACTTTTTGACCAGGTAACTTTCTTTCCAGCTGAGTTATTTCTAAGAATTCCATCTTAGTGAACAAAAAGGTATTATATCCGAATAAATATAGGATATTGAGACTGTCCAGGCAATCCTTTGAGATCAGAAGGTCTATGGCCTGTTAATGGAGCTCAGTGGTGAGTATTATTAATTTCTGTGAGCTGTTAAATTGCTTATTGTCCAAATTCAAGAATCCAGGGTTTTAAATAGTCATAATAAATAAGAGAACTGTATATAATTTTAAAATATAAGTTTATTATACCAAAATAGAATTAGTGTGAATGAAGTGTTAGAAATATCAGGTCAAAGAGATTGCTAAGAAGAGCTAGCGGACTCTCACTGACTTCCACAGCTTTACTTTAGCAGAGAATTTGCACAACAATCTATCTGTAAGAAATGCCTGAAGCACAAAACTTAAACTGTTGTTGCTTGCAATGAGAATGACATACCTTAAACAGGAACACAAACAATTTAGGAATCATAATGCAGAAAGTCCTTCTAGGAATAAAAGGAATAAAGCAGTCTGGAGAACTGATGGGGCAGTAAATAGTGGAATGAGATTTGGCAGAACAAATAGTATTTCTCCAAACTTATTTTTGCTGTCTTCTGCAATAGTTCCAAATTAAATCTAGGAACACTGGAAAAGAATTTGAAACCTGAGTAAATGATTATACAGAGGCATAATAAGCTGCAGCTAAGCAAAGGGATCTACTAAAAGTAAAAAAAAACCAAGTCTCTTGTGGATTTATAGTGAATTTAAATGTTTGCTGAAGAACAATGTGCAGAGAGCTGAAGCACAAAGATAAAGGACAAATCTCACCTCCCCAAGGTGATAAAGAAATTGGCTGGTAGTAATGCATAAAGGCAAGGCAGTTGCTTGAACTAAGTCCTGATGCATAATGAACATTTCACATGCTTCTGCACTTTGTTTGAGTTGGCTCCTGAGGCTTCGCATCAGTAAGTGTGGTAATTTTTGCAAAAGAAACAAATTCTCGAAAGATAAACTCTGGTCCTGACAACAGTGAGGTGCTGGGCCACATAAAGCTAAGATTTCTTGTGAAGAGCGTACAGACTTCAATTGGGTGGCATTAATGTAATTAAGATCTTGGCCTGTGGCAGGAAGAATTGAAGATGGATTTTGCGTTCATCTGTCCTCTGAGATAATGTAAAAAAAATCTAGAGCTCGTGTGAGCCAGGCACTTTCAGGAATCTACCACATAAATCTCTTTGTAGGTAAAGACACTCACATATGTACTTTCATTTTCATTGGTGGTTGGTTGTTTTTTTTTTTAATATTAAGTGTTTGTGCTATTCTCATGGATTTGTTCCTCATACCCTAAAACTGGTAACAGTGAAACTAGCCCATTTTCAAAAAGATAATCTGCATATGTATATGGAAGGACCTTGACAACAGATTTTACCCCCATGGCTATTCCTGATGTTAAGGACGTCCTGGAGTGGCACTAGGAAAGAACAGAGGTGTTTTGCCCACATCTCCCAGCGTTGTCTTCCTCACATCTGCATAAGCTCAACTCTTTGTGCTTTGCCACACAGCAAGCAACCCTGTTCCCCCTGTGCTGCTGACTCCAGCACTGGTACTGCCTACAGAGTGATGCAGGCAGGACATACTCTGGCCTAGAGTGGAATGACTTGGGCTAGACACAGCAGTGGGCTAATTTGTCTTGGTGAAACGAGCATACCTGTGGAGAGGAGGTACCAGAGCCAGTTTTCATTTCATCATGTTAGTGTTTAAAAGCTCAGTAATCTCTTTTTTCCCTCTCTTCTTGAGAAACAGTTTATTCACTAAAGCTGCAGTTAAGAGCATCTTAATATTAGACCTGAATATAATGTGTGCTGTGAGTTTTAGTTTTGAATCTAGATCCAGGACTTCACTCAAGCTTGTAGTAATTACTGAATTCCCTGAGAATGCTGGAGGTGGGGGTTCATTCTTTTCTTTTATTTATGGGATTTTAATGCAGAATGAGGACTTGCCATCCTGCAGGTACAGACTCACACTGTCCTGCCAGCACTGTCCTGATTCTTATGTAATTGCTGAGCAGGAGCTGAGCCAAAGAGAAAGTGTAAGACAAGAAAGGAAAAGTACTTATAATGCTTAGACTGAAGACACAGAGTCCAGAGGGTATTGCTGCTACGCTCACCCTTCAACAGAGAATCTGCATGCCAGGAGCAGGGAGTTGAGTCAGGCTACTGTGTGCTGGGTAAGCACAGTAACCAGTAAGTTTCACATAAAATAGTGAGCAGACCACTGTCTTAATTTTGTGAAGCATGTCTGGCTTTTACTTCACTTCCCACTCTTCTGTCTTTGAAAAAATGGAAACATTCTGTGGACCCACATTTTTATTTTGTTGAGAAAAGAAATCAAATAAGTCTAGGTTAAAAGGTAAGATATATTCTTGGGCAGAATCAAAATTCGCTCTTTCCACAGCTCTGATTTTAGGCAGCTCTCCTCTCTGGCTGGCTGCTCCTGGAGTCAATAGCTGTAACTGAAACTGGGATTTATGTGGAGAGAAAAAACAATTTAAAAACCAAACAAGTTTTAAGAAAAATCCATGTACAGTATCATGTCAGTTGCAGATTAGGCATAGACATTCACTAGAGTTTGGTGAAATTTTGCATATGGATATTTCCTTTTTTTTTTTTAATAAACTAATATCTGTAACTAGATCAGTGTCATTACAATAATTTCCTCCCAAGTTTTGCATCAGTTTAAATAAACCAGTTTGAAGGTAGGTACACTTTTATATTTGGAAAGTGTTTAATTTGGTAGTTTTGTCTGGCACGTAATGTGACACACTGCACTCTTGGTCCTGGCCTCCTCAGCACTTTGGGTTCCCTTAATCTCTTGCCTTTGCCCTTTCCCTACCCAGGGCTCTCTACCCTGCTATGCTCTAAGGTTTCTGTATTGTGCTTTTCTTACCACACTAACCACCCCTATTTGTTCTTATCTAGAAGCAGACACCTTCTGAGAGCCTCTTCTGTCTTACCTATTCACAACTGGGTTTGTTGCTGTAAATGAGCAGTTCCAGTTCCAGGTTTCCCTGTTCCACCGTTGCCTCTTGTAACTTCAGGTGCACATCCTAGTCTGCTCTAAGCTGTTCTCTTGCTGTTCTACCCCACTTCTGTGCCTTCCTGTACTCATTATCTTGGCTCAAGCATTAGCTCAAGTAAAATCTTATCTGATTTTCAGAAATATATATAATTCCTCAAATACAAGATATATGTCAAATGTGTATTAGTAGTCAATGAGCTAAACTTTCATGGTATGGATAAGGCATTCAAATGTCCTGAACATTCAAAATGTCTTAAACAACCGTGGAATGGCAAGAAATATATAAATGGATGTTGATTTTTCAAGCAGCAGTTTAATTCTTCTGGCTAAATTTGTGTTAGGAAGGCTAGGGCAGTGATGATATGGCTTAAGGCTGGTCCAGCTCCCACCTTTACGAGCAAGTGTCATCCTAAGGGACCATCTTAATAAACTAACCATGCAGTCCTGTTTCTTTGCAGTTGTCCTGAGTCCAGGAGTGTCCTCATGCTGGTGTGGTGGAAGGGAGCAGTTCCCAGTGAGGCAGCAGGAGGGGAAAAAGGGCAGATCTAACTGTTTGCAGCTAAAAGCTGGCATTGTTGGTCTGGGTTGTTTTATGCTCTGAAGAACACTGGTGAAAAGCTTTAGAGGTGGAAGAATAAGTCCATATTATTTTAAAATAAAATAGTCCTGAAAGATTTTTTATGGCAGAGAAGAAGATTTTGTTTTCAGGATTTTTATTTTACCAAAGATTTAAAGAAATATTTTAACAAGGACTAGGACTATTCTTTTACAAATAACAACAAGACTTGGAAGCAAGATAACAGCTTTTCTTAGACCAACTGATCTAGCTGGAAATTTTGTAATAGTTGTGCTAGGAGTCTAGCTTCATAAGGCACTGGCTTTTTGGGGAAAGGCATCTTGAGGATTTCCCAGTCTTCTCCGTATTATCACCTGACTACTACTTCTTCCCCTTGTGCTGTATTTCATTTCTCCTTTCCTACTCAGAGCTGTTCATTGAATCACCCTCTAAACCAAACCTCTAAATTTAACAGGAATTACAAAATTTCCCTTCTCCTTCTCATTCAAAGAGTCTTTAAATAAACTGATGGCTCATGTAAAATGCATTAAGCAAAAATGAGATGTCAATATACTTCAGGAGCCTGTGCAACCCACAGCAAGTGGACGGTGCCAGAGTGCGATGTCGTATGTCCTAGTAAATCCACTGGGGAGTCTTCTAGGAGTTCAGGGTTGTGGAGTGAAGATGAGTACTACTTGTATGGCTGGCAAGCCAGATAGGAATAGTCCCCAGGGTTTGTTTAGACATTGTTGCTAGGAGAATGCTCACAGACATTTTGAAGTCCCAAGGATAAAAGAATAAAAGGAAAACAGAAAAATAAAATGCAAAAGGAAAACACTAGACAATCTCAATTAAAGGCACAAAGGTGAAATCAGGACTTCAGGGACTGCATCCACTCTTTGCAACTGAGTTGGAATAATACCTTTGTCTGAGAACAGAAATAGGTCAGAAAAGGTGGCAGCTGGGGCTTGTTCAGTGTGTGAATTTCTGTCAGGGTTATAAAATTAATCTGGTTCCTTAGAACAACCTGAGTCACTCTGCCTCTCTCAAATTACCTTTGATTGCCTGCCTACATATAAGAGCTGAGCAATCCTTTGTTGGGAAGCGGGTTGTTAGGGCAGATAGTTGCTGGACAGACAGCACAAGGGTGACTTCTGAAGCCTGGTAGAAAGTCCTGGCCATGGCCAGATGTTACTGTGAGATGCCATGGCAATGATGGCAGTGCAAGGCACTTGCCCAGGGGTCAGTTTTCAAAGCAAAACAGATGGTGATAAGTCTGAACACTCAATTGCCATCAGTTATTAATGTCATCATTTATTGTCACTGAGAGTAAGCATCAATAAAGACAAAACAAAATTCTCAGAGGTATATTCTATTTTCCTGGGCATCAATTTCAGTCATAAATTCCTGTCTTTTTCCCTTGCTCTGGTTTTACAAAATAGTAATTGTATTCCCTACAAGCTTCAGCCCAGAAAAATAACCAAAGTGAGTTGTCCAAGCGTCTGAGAAGTCAAATGCTTTTGATATTTCTGGTGGAAATGGAAAAGCTCTACATGTTCTCACTGATGATCTTACAAACAAGAGCAACCATGTAAGACAGTAAATAAAGCTTGAGTAGGGAATCTGTAGTTTTTTCTGGTAAAAAGATGCCGGTCCTGCAACGTTTGAAAGAGTTTGTTTCAAAGATGTTAATTCTTAGAAAGGGAAGCTTAGGAGAAAAATCTAGGCTCTGCTGAAAATGATGAAGGGGTCTTTTGTGATCAGAGACAGAATTTCCCCAGAGAAGTTGCAGCAAATATAGAGAAATAGACTTTACCATCACAGCTGAGACCAATTTGTGCACATTTCCATTACGTCTAAGAAAACAGAGAGAGAAATTGCATTGAATGTGTGTTTGAATGTGCTCTGCATTCAGACAAGAGCCTTTCCTTCCAATTCTTCCAATAACTGCTGTTATTTATAACTATTTGAATTAGGAGTTTGCTTTTAACATGGTAGGAAACGTTAGTCTACAATAATACCCTGTAACTTGATTAGCAATCTCTCATACCTAATTAATTCCTAATGGAAAATATTGTTGCTATGTTTTCACTTTGTTCACTGCACACTTTGTAATCTGTTGAACAAACAGTGTTTCAAAAGGATTTGTGATAACTGCAGCTAAGCAAATAATTTTGATTGACTTCATTAAAATAATATGATTAAATTTTATGATCTGTGTCACTAAGCCTGGAGACATCTAAAAATTAAATATCTAAGCCTGATCTAATTTTTCTGATGTATATACGACAGTATTCAGGGTCAGTGCAGTTTCACAGTTTTAAGGCAAATCTCCTCCTTGTGTCTCGGTTCTTCAAGCAGTTGTTCTGCTGAGCTGAACTCATATTGGAGGAAACTTAACTGAAAGCTCTGTTCCAGCTGTGCACCAAATGTCCTTATATCTTTAGAAAGGTGTAATGCTCTGAATGAATCTTTCAGATCATCTGAAATCCTTTTGAATGTATGTGGTGGAATGGCTGTTCTAGGTAGGACAGCTGGTCTAGGGGAGCCACACTAAATCTAGTCTGAAGCAAAGCCCTAGACTATGTATAGATTGGATGTTGGGACTTCAGCACCAGCTGCTTTGCTTTTCCATTGTGACTAAGTACAAATTAAGGTAAAAATAACCTCAGTGTCCCACCTTAGTCAACAGAGTGAAACAGGCCAGATGACATCCTTTGAAGGAGTCTGTTTTAGACACATGGTTTAGAGCATCAAATCTACTAACTTCTCTCCATTATTAAGTGGGTATACAGTGGCTGTCCTGGGCTCACACATCAATCTTTTGAACACTTAGGTTAAGGGAGGTGAGTTCTATTACCTTGATTTCTTGCTGATGGCTCTGTACTGAGGCATCCTCAGATGATGGCTTCTCCCAGCTAGATAGAATGGCTCTGTATAGACACAGCGGATTGCACATGCGGTGTTTTCAAGTTCCCATATTTTCTTTGTTCCCTTCTTCCTCTCTGCTTCCTGCTTAAATGCGGGTCTGGAAGGGAATGCAGGAGTTGATCCGAATTTGTCCCTGCTGAAATCAAGAGCAAGATTTCCCTTTATTTGCCTAGTGCATCTCTGCCTGATTTGGCTTGTCTTCCAAAGTGTTAGGTATGCCTGTAAATCAGACTCCATCACCACAAACTGAGGAGCACTCAGCTGTTGACAGCTGCTAAGAAGTGAGGTTGTACACGTCACTCAGCACGTCTGGGGAGCGCAAGAAGAGATGGGATAAGGACATATCTTTGGTCAGCAAACAGCATTCTCTGACCATGGTGGTGTTCTTCATCCTGCTCCAGAGCAAGGACATAACCAATGGGTAACACTGCGTGTGTCTGTGTGATGCAACTTGAGTCCTAAAGTGGTCTGTCTGATAAGGGTCCTGTGGGAAATTGATGAATGAACACGTCACGACGGACTGCTGAAGGACATATACATAGGAAAAATTCTAATTACCTAAGTTTTGCCAGTTCCTAAATTCTCTTTGCTTGGCTTCCCAACCTTAACAGTGTTTTTTAACTTACCTCTGCTATCTTGAGCTTTCTAGGCTCATAAACCCCGACATGTGTACACTAAAATCAATCCTGTGGCATTGTACTGGTACTTCAACTAGCCTTAGAGCCTGGTGAGCCCACTTTGAGCCTAATTCATAGACTTGATTGTTCATTCAGCTCCCTCAATCCATCTTGCCTCTTTCAACTTTGTATTATGCAACCTATCCAAGCCCTTGCCACTCTGTAAGCCTGTCTTATCCCTGCACTGCATATAAAAACCATTCCCTTGTTTGACTTTCTGTGTAAATTAGCAGCTGATTTCCAAGAAGGACTATTACACATGCTTTATACCTTGATTTAATAAATATGTGCAAATGAAACGTCTGGGAGGGGGAGGAAAATGCATCATTGCACAGGTGCTTTCAGTTGTTTTGCTGGCAACTTATTAGACTAATTGAACATCACTAGCACAGTGATTATCCAGAATTAGAAGCATTGTTTTGTTTATTTAGAATTTGTAAATATTAGAGTGGCAATACTTGAGATGCTAGCTGCTCTTATTTTTTACTCCCCTTTTGATATTTTCAGATTCATTACTATTTGTGGTACCACAACAAACTGCTGCAGAAGATGTATTTGCAAAGCACTTCAGTTTTCTGTTGAAATTGTGATTGAAGGTCCCTATTAGTGCCATTTCCAACAAGTATCAAAAGACTTCTAGCATTTTTTAACACCCCTGCATGTCCACAAAGCAACCGAACAATTCAGCCATGTATGAAAAATTGTCCTAAACCATCCTAGAGTGAGTGCTGTAACTGCAGGAAAAGCTGGACAAATTGAGAATGGACTTTCAGAAAAGATTTACAGCACAGGGCTGCCTGATTATTGATGGATTGTTTGCAGGCAGTGGCGGGAAGGGCTTGCCTACAAGATGAAGGTGCTCTATGTGCCAACTGGTTTCCAGCCCATCAGTAATTAGTGGCCCGTGAGTGTGTGGATCTGGGAAGGGTAACATCAAGAACTCTCTGATTTTGTTGAAGGATGCACCCTATTAAAGTACAGTCTTTTTTATTGTTTTTATGAAGTCATCTGTCTGTTGGTCTTCCCCCAAGTTGTGATTGTGTCAGACAACTTCAACCAAATATCATGAGATGTTGCACACTGACATGTGATGGCTTTGAGTCTGAACTGGAACAAGAGCTTTTGAGCAACAGATTTGCAGAGCAGCCACGAAACTGCATTGGGACTCAACCGAGGTGATTTTTATTAATACAGTAAGAAAAGTTTAAAAGTAATGCCTTTCATTAAAGGCAAAATCAACAGCTGTCACTAGCTGTTTCTGTATAAATATATATATATATCTCATGAAAGCTTGCTTGGAACAGAAGAGTAGCTTTTATATCCTTAAAAGACACTGCTGAATGACACATTATGCTGTGGTTGTTTTTTTCCTCTTTTGTCTTCCATTGATAAGTGAACATGAGCTCTAGAAAGGAAAAGCATGAGACTCATTGCTGAATGCTTTTACCAGTCATCCTTGCAGTGCTGATTATTTAGATTTGTAATGTAAAACTGGTAGCATTAGGACATAATTAGATCTAAAGATTTAAAAAGTAGAACAATGAATTATGAACACTGCAGAGATCAGAAAAAAAATCCCATCTGCTCTGGAGGCAGAGTCTAGATTGGTTTATTTAGCAAGTGGACCTTCAATTTTACACCAATTATAAATTGTGATAAAGTGCCTGATGTACAGAAAAAGGGTCAGAATGTTAAATAAGACATCCTTTATCTCATAAGCCCTGATCTAACCATATGATCTAATACAAATTGTGAGATCACAAATCACCTTCAAAAGGCAGCTGTGCATAATAAACACAGGTGAATGACAACAGATATTATTACCTCCTTAACATTTTGTATTTTATACCACAGAAAGCAGGCTCAAACCAATTTCAAAAAAAAGCCTTATGAGACCTGGTTTTCTCTGGTGTTCCCTGCTTCCACCATAACCATCTCAGGATCATGTGGTTATTGTCTCCTCCACCTTCCAACACTGTCTGCATTATGGGAACCTGGATCCCCAAGTCTCCCCCAAGCCCACAGCACCTCTACTGTCCTTTTCTCTCTTGTAGTTCTGCAACAGTATTTTCAACTTCTTCCCAGCTCCTACAGTCACTATAATACAACGTTTTTCCTCACTCTCCTACTTCTGACCCATCTCTTTTGACCTGAAAATCAAGGAGCAGGCAGCACATACTGTGACTGATGTGGAGTGATGTGAATAGTGTTTACCTGACATGTATTTCTGCTTGTGGGTCACACAGCTGCTCCCAGGCAGAATAGGGCATGGCTGAAGCTACGCTTCCTCTGTGAAGGAGCTGATACTCAAAAAACTTAGGGTAACCTAATTCCTTTGAGGCCTATGACAAGATGGACCAAAGATAAAAAATTTGCTAAAGGCCACTGGCAGGGATCGCTACACTACAGATTCTGCCCTCAGATTTTCTGCCTCCAAGTCCCACTGGAAAATGTCTGAACAATATATGGGCAGGTAGCCAAGGGCAGAATTTGGCTGTAATAATGAGAAAGCCCCCAATTAGTGTCAGATAAAGATGATAGACTCGATCTGTCTCTGAGAAAGCTGAAGCCTTTCATGTGCTGTGCCGTTTTCATGCTGTGCTATCAGGTCCCTTTCGCTGTCATTGACTTATATCAGCTGTGATAAAATGAAATTGCTGAGGCAAAGTAATTACCCTGGAAAGTGCTTGTTCTGGCTTGGCCCTCTTCTGTTACATTAGTGAGGGCTGCACCTCTTCCTGACATAGACAAATGTGGTCTGTCTATATCTCCTCTTCCCAGGAAATAAAAATGAAGTATGAAACATATTCAGGGAAATAAGATCACAAAGCTCAACTTCTCTGCTTCTATACTCGGTGAAGCCCAGGATGTTCAATTTTTTAATGACCCAGTTGGCTTTCACAGCTTTTTCAGTTGTTTATGGTCAGGTTTCTGTCTCACCCACAGGAAATGCCACTTTCTGCAGAAAAAGTACGGAGAAAAATGGCGTAGAACTCCTCTTTGATGGTGTAGAACTCCTCAGAGCTATTCTAGTCCACACAGCTCAATGCTGTTTTTGAAGGTAATTTGAGGGTGAAATTTGGTATTGACCTGGTAGAGGGCATTAAGGGTGAGGGATCTGTGTCTTTAGGCTAGACTGTCCTATGGAGAAAGAAGCCACCACTCTGACAAGCTTAGAGGGTCTTCATGGCTATTGTGAAAATCTCTAGTATCATGGATCCAAATATCTAGTATATTTGGGACCTTGACAGGCTGAAGAAATGGGCTGAAAGAAATTTAATGAAGTTCAATAAGGAGAAGTACAAAATCCTTTGAACTGCTCCTCAGGCACCAGTACAGGCCGGGGACCAGCCACCTGGAGAACAGCTTGATAGAAACGGACCTGGGGCTCCTGGTGGGCAGCAAGTCAAACACGAGTCAGCAATTTGTTCTTGCTGCAAAGCGTGTTAATGGTATCCTGAACTGCATTAGGGAAAGCATTGCCAGCAGGTGGAGGGAGGTGATCCTTTCCCTCTACTAAGCTCTGGTGGAGCCACAGCTGGTGTACTGTTTCCATTTCTGGTCTTTCCAGTATAAGAGAGACATGGGCATACTGGAGAGAGTCCAGTGGAGGGCCACAAAGATGATTAAGGGATGGGAGCATCTCACCTATGAAAGACTGAGACAGTTGGGACTGCTGGAGAAGACTCAGAGAGGGATGTATCTATACATATAAATACATGAAGAGAGGATGCAAAGAAGATGGAGCCAACCTCTTTTCAGTGGTGCCCAGTTGCAGGACCAGAGGCCATGGGCACCAACTGAAACACAGAAGGTTCCCTCTGAACATCAGGAAACACTTTTTCATTCTGCAGCTGACTGAGCACTGTCACAGGTTGCCCAGGGAGGCTATGGAGTATCTGTCCTTGGATATATTGAGAACCCATCTGGATGGAGTCCTGAGCAGTTGGCTCTAGATGGCCCTGCTTGAGAAGGATTTGGACCAGATTACCTCCAAACATCAACCAGTCTGTGATTCTGTGATCTTCTCATCTCTACCTGTATGTAGGCAGCACATGAACTAGCTATATTAAGCTGAAAAAGAAGTTGTATGGCTTTATGAGCCTTTTTCAAAAGTCTGACCCATTACCATCTTCCTTTATGTCTCATCTCTGTTGCCCTGCTACATACACTCACTACTTGCCCCTTGTAACACTGTCCTCACCTAGCTGCTCTGCCTTTTCTGGCAAATATCCTTGTACTAACCTGTTCACCACTGGTTAAAATGCCAGCCGTGGTGTTCTGATTTGAGGTGAAGCAGAATCAGTTTTCTACTTAGCTCAGGCTCACCTAAGTAACTTGAATTCCCAAAAGTTAAGCTCATATTTTTCACACGGTGTTCCTCTCTAGAAGTGATAACATGGGGTCCTGGTGCACAGAAAGGCCAGTGCTTAAATCTGTCTCTATGGAGATGAGGGCCGTCCTAAAGCTGGTGGAATACCATAAGAGAAAGGGACAAAGAAAGGGTCACACCTGCAGGGAGGAGTGGACAGGACAGGTGACCCAAAAGTGACTAGCAGAGTATTCCATTCCGTACATGTCACACTTGGTATAAAACTGAGGGATCATGATGGTCAAGCTCTTTTCTTCAATGACTGGTGTCTGATATGGTCCTCATCTGTTCTTTTTGACCCTGATCCTGGATCTATCATTTCCTGAGTCCAGCTCTTTTGACACTGAGTCCAGCCCAGGACCTTTCTCCATGTCTGCTCTGCAGTATCAGTGGTGATGTAGTCATCAAGGACAGGGTACGAGTGATTTCATATGTTCATATACATTTTTATTATTTCTTATTGATATAATTTTCATTATTATTATTATTATATTTATTGTTTCATTAAACCTGTTTTATGTTCAATTTCCAAACCTCAAGCCTCCTTCTCTCCTTTCCCTTTCCCTAGTGAGGGAGTGGGAGGGGAATTAGGATCACACTGGGCATGTTTAGCTGCCAATCAGGCTGGGCCAGAGCTCAACTGTGATAGTGAGAAAGCACTAGTTACCTGCTTCTCATAAGTCATGATTGATCCCATCAGAATGAAGAGTGGTTTTCCTGCTGGTTGTGTGGAAGTTTGTGTTCATCTCAGATTATTTCCCTGTGGTCAGAGTTTTCCACAATGGTTTGCAGCCTTATTTCATGTGCTTTTTTGTACCTTTTTATATTCTTTCAGGAGCTTTATGCTGAAGGCTTCCCATGTGAGAATCTGCAAAGGAGCAGAAAATCCATTTAAACTGGGGGTGGATTTCCACTGACTGTGGTTGGCCTTAACCCCAATCAGAGCAAAACAAACCTCCCTATCTCTGAGGTAGGTTTTTCCCATTCTCCCTTCCCAGGACATGCTGTGTTTTACAGCTATATTTGTCAGACTAAGCTTTATTGTAACATTCACCTGCTTTTTGTTTAAACAAAACACAGCATTGTCTGACAGTAGCTGTTCAATTATTTCAATCTATTCCTATGCTGTATCTACATTTCCATCTTGTCTGCAAGGCTTGCTTCCTCCCCCTGCCTCTTTGCTTCATAAAAGAATGTTTTCCTCCATTGAATTATTTAATTTCATGAGATTTTCCAAGTGGCTTGGCACAGACACTTTTCAAATCTCTGGGGATATAAGTGTCTGTATCACATTTGTTCTGTCTCTTCTTTCTTCCCATTATGTGCGGACTGTCAGACACAGACCTTGGAAATGTCACATTCTTTCAACCTCTCTTGAAGTTTTATCACATTTCTTTAAACCAGCATTAATTTTCATGTGTTGGAATCATTTTATCTTAGTGCTGAAGAGCATAGGCACAATTTAGACTTTATATCCACGTTTCCCAGATTTTGCTCTGTGTGGTTATGGCTCTGGAACTTCAAGCAGTTCGCTGGTAGCAGGGGGGCATACTGGGCTGTTGATCCCATGGATCAGTTATTTCTTTACACTATAATTTTTATTTGCAAAAAGCATGCACAAAGCCTTGTTTTTATTCCCTTTTAGTCATTTGCCTCTGATATTTTCTGCTTCTGGCATCCATAAAACCCTTTGCTTCCATGCTTGTTGATGTGCCCCTAAATTCACACTGCTGCTGGAAATGGGGGTGATGGGCTCCCCACCTCATTGTGCTCCTGTCAAGTTTGTTTCTACATCTGGGAAAGTCATTCCTTAGCATCAATCACTCTGGTCTGTGAGTGCGGATCTTCAGACAGCTGCAGTATGGAGGGGGTGGGCAGCAGCTGGGTGCAGAATCAAGGAGCAACTGTGCTACAAGCCTCTGTCTTTCCCTGTTCCTTCCAACCTTCCCTGCCAATGGCTGAAGCATGTGCCTTTCTGGATTGAGGGGACTCAAATCTATCTCAGGCAAGTGTCCTAGTGATGGTGAAGTCATCAAATTGCCTCGTTCATATAATTTCTGTTAAAGAAAATAGAGTAAAAAAGGAGTAATCACTATTGACACATTTACATTCCTGTTAATATAGATTCCAAATGCTCTAAGTTCATCTCAGAACACATTTTTATTATTGATTTAAGTGACCACATGAGTTTAAGGAAAAAAACCACAGCAAAACAAACCTGACCTGGGGGAAATCCAGGAATACCAGAAATCTGAGGGGAGAGGGGTATTACCTGTGTGGAAATATCTGCCTCTTCCCTTGACTTGCACTATGCTGCTGGGCATGGGGGAGCATGGCCCTGCTGGCAGCTTGAAATGGGGCAGTGGAATGGGATGACAGCCCCTTTCTGCCCCCCAGAGCTGCACATGCCCTGACTTGGTGCCTTGCCAGGCTGACGATGGGGTGCTCGGCCACTCTGCAGTCTTTAGTCCCCAGCAGGGAATTCCAGTCCTTCCCTACTCTCCCTGCTGTCACAAGTACTGAAACATCTCACACTTCCTTGAAAACCTTGCTTTTTTTTTTTTTTTTTTTTTTTTTTGTGGAGACTGTATGAACTTAATTAGTCCATATTCTGCCCATTGCAGTTTGCTCTTTGGAAATACTGATCAACTGGTGGGGGAATTCATTATGTCTGTCAGAGACACTTCAATAAAGGCAAGCTCATTCAGCAGGAGAAAATGCAGTATGATCTAATTTTGATTTTGTAGGGAATACACCAAAGACTATCTTACTGGTAGGATGTGTCCTGATATCAATAAGACAAGAGCACAATGTCATCATGGACTCATAACAAGAGGTTTCCATACAGTATTTCCAGGACTCTAAGTGATGAGGATTTGTTTGTAACAAGGAATGTGCAAACAAGATTTCCTGTTAGCAGCAGGGCTATGTTTTCCAACTGCCCTTATAGACAAGCTTTCTTTTTCTTTTCATGTGGGCTGAGATACAGACGTAGAAGTGACAACTTAAAAAAATCCAATAGTAATTAATTAGGGTTATATTTAATGTGAAAAATACCACTATGGTTATATTATTTGATTTCTGTCCAAGAGAAATGTGGTGCTCTGCACTTCCAGTGACTCCTGATTCCTGGTCCTGACAGGAGCAGCCTGTTCCCAGGTAGTGCACTAATTTAATTCAGATAATTTAAAAAAATCTTGAACTGGATAAAGAAGGACAAATCTTCTTCAACTGAATACAATTGGTTGGATTTGCAGCTTCTTCTTCTAATTAAGCAAATATAAACAAGGGTAAAACCAGCTGAAAAAGCACCCACAGACATCTGTTTCGGCATTTAAAGTGACTAAAATCATGGCTTCCATTAAACAGCTCTGAATTCGGATTGCAGGTGGCTTAGGAGGATAACAAGTGCAATGAAGCAGTCCTGCTGACAGAGAAGTTGTAGAGGAGGAGGCTGAGAAGCGTGGCAGGTTGGACGCACAGCTGGGTAGTCACTGCCTGTCTTTGCTCTCAGCGTAGAGTCACAAAGTGGGCCATGAACTGCTGAAGGTGGGTATCCTCTTGCCCTTTTAGTCCCAGAGGTGAGACGAGTGGCCCCAGGGGTGATGCCTGAGCTTGTGGACACCTCTCAGGGGAAGGGACTTCTCCTCCACCTCTGCAGGAAGAGCTTAGTCATGAAGTACGATCTTTGAAGTCATGAAGTCTTTGAAGATCTTTGATAATGCCCTTTAATTTACAAAGTGTGTAAGCGAGTGTCTTGATGAATGTAGTCACTAAGAATGCCTGGAGGCCATTCATCTCCTTCCTCCATTTTTCAAACTTCTGTTTCCAGGCAATAGGTTCACACATGCACACACGTGCTCAAAGCCCTTCAAACAACACAGTCCCTTTTGTACACATGTTGTGTCCTCAACAAAAGGTTCTCTAACGTGATGATGGGCCAGCTCACACCTGGCCTCAGAGGCTCTTCCCAGACCAGTTCCTTTGCTCAGAAAAAAGAATTTCCTCTTCTGCCAATTCTGAATGAAGATCAGCTGCTAAAATCACCAGTTCCCTCCAAAATAATTTTCTAAATACAGAAGAGAGAAGTGTGGGAACAGCAAGTGCAGCATTTTGTAGTGAGATTTTGAGTGAGATGGAAAAAATTATTGCAAACTCCATTCTGCCCAGTCTCTCTGACTTGGAAAAGTACCAGCAGGACACCTCAGACAAGATGGATTTTCTCAGCTTCTATCTGGAGTTGTCTATCTTCTCTTTGTGGTTCTAGTGATAACAATGGACTGAGAAGCATGGGCTGGAATTATTGCAGAGTAGGTGGTATCTCAGCCCGCTGCCCTCCAGGGGCCTGGGCAGGGTTTGGATTCTGCAGTTCTCTGGATGCAAAGTGTGATACAAATAACATCATGAGGTGCGTGGAAAATTGGCCAAAATTACACCAACAGGCCCAAATAGATATGAAATGTCTCCCCACTGTAACAATGAAAGAGCTTCTTCAAATATCTCAAAATAAGGGATATAAAAGACATGAAAAATCACCACTGTCTCAATGAATCTGGAAGACAATGCCTCTTAAATTTAGGGGAATATAAGCAAGTTAGTATTTTGAGCTACAGCACGTTGCTCTTCTCTGCAAGCAAAGAGTGCTGATGCCTTCAGAGATGGACAAGTGTCGCTGCTCATCCCCACTCTGCCTCGACAGAAGCAGCGGAGTTGTCTTCTCAGTCCACATCCCTGCCCAGGGCTAGTGGCAAGCTTCAGCCCAGCCTTTTTGGTTCCAATTGGACTTTTCTTGTGGTGTCCATGAAGCACGAGACCTTCCTAAATGAGGACTTACATTTTTAAAAGTGATTAGTAGAAACCCTAAGCACATAGCTTGTGTGCTGCCCTCAGGGAGGCAACAAACGCAGCATTTGTTATCAATTGAAATGTGGTTTTGACACTATGCATGCAATTCTCGAGAGGTCTACTGCCAGCTGTGACGATGCTCTTGCTCTTACAGCTCTGCACTGCTGCACATGGTAATTATCTTTGCCAGGAGCATCGCTTCCTAATGTGCTCATAAAACACACTTAGCAGCGGGAAGGTCAGACAAGCCTGTTAACTTATACAAGGAGGGAAGGGCCCTAGACAGTAAATGAAGACTGCGAGGACTGAAGCACAAATAATATCCAATCCTCATGCCGGGCAGAAATATTCAGTGAGAAATGTCTTCCACTGGAAAATGTTAATTTGACAGCATTAAATGGGCTCTGGGAAAGGGCTGGCAGTCAGACAACTGGGCAGCTCTCCCAGCTTTCTGCATGCCTGGTTCCTCCCGTACTGTTTGGATGCCCTGGATCCCACCTCAAATGATGGAAGCGCGCACAGCTGAATGCACATAGTTATCTGCTGTAAATGACAGCTTGCTTCCATTAATTGTAACAGCTTAATTAGTAAAATTTATTCTAACAAACACTGGATGTAATTTCTTTCTTTTCCAACTCTGTTTTCAATCAGTAAAAAGTGAATTTTCACCATCATTTTGTTGTTGTGCATTGCCCTTCAGCTGCTCTATGAGGCAGACAAGAAAAGGCCTCTAAAAGAAGTACAAAAATCTAAATTAATAGGAAATTGTGCATTAATTTTAATTATTTCCAAAGAATTAAGAAAAGGCATCTTACCCCTCCCCAGAAGCACTTAAGCAATAAAGATAAATACTGTAATAATTATTTTCCTTGTACAATTGTTAAAGAAAATAATTAAGATAGTTTAAACATCACTAGAGACACTATGGGAAATCAGCTGGGAAAAGGAAGACACAGCTGTTCAGATAACAACTCCTTTAGCAGGGAAGGGAAGGAATTCAATGAGTCTCTTGCAAACTGTCATATTGATTAAGTTAGTTGGATGACTTTAATAAGTAATAACTTACTGAAAGCGGCCACAAGTGGAATTGGTACCTTTCATTTGCTGAGTCTTGCTATGATGAAGGATATTTTGGCTTCTTGAAGACTAGATAGAGCAGCCAGGAAGCAAAGGGTTTACTGATCAAATTTTGAGACACAAGGAGATTTAGCATCTTGATCATTCATCCTGTTTACATCTATGCCAACTAATAGGAGGATAGTTACAGCCCTGCTTCAGGTTCAGTACAGTTCCCTTCAAAGACAAGCACACTCATCATTTGAAAGAAGTTTTCTTTGTGTTGTTGTGGATGCACCCTGGCTTTTGCTTTGTTTTTTTCCTGCAGCATCGGACCTGGGAAGATTTATGCTGTGGTTAAACCTACTGGTCGAGTTCTGGGAAAGGCTCAGGTATATTGAAGCCTCAGCTGATGGCTGGTGCTGTGGACTGGGCCAAAAAAAGCAGTAGACACGATTCAGATTAGAAATACAAAAGACTAAACCCGATGTTTATTTACTCATTTTAAAAAGGATGAAGGGTCTAATTTTCAAAGGTGTTCTGCCTTCCCAAGAGGCAGTAAGGTACTTGGCAGCATTCTTAAGACACCCAAAGGTTTCTCCTCTTTTTCAGAACATTAGAAACTTAGTAAATAATTTTGGTCAAGTTGCTGGAGAACAAAATCACTTAAAAATATTGCAAGCTCCAAACCTATAGGTTTAAAAAAAATTATGAAGATATGCATAGACTCTGGGAAATGTGAAATAAAGCAGAGGGAGCACAATAAATGAACACCATGGAGTCTGTTTTCCTGTAGCACTGTGTAATTGTAGCAAATTGCCATATAAATATACAGATGCATCTTGCATAACTGTAAGCAAGTTAGATTTGAAGTGGATGCGATATTTCATTGCTGTAACTAGCTTTCCTTTATTTTTACAGCAATTAATAGAACCACTCTTGGCTTTAGGAGGTATTGAAGGTGTGAAAGTGTTAGCTTTGAGCTGAATCTGTAAAGCAGGGAGCCTGTCCTGGCACGTTTCCAACAAAAAAAATCATGAAGTGTATCTATTGGTGATTCTCAACACATTTAAAGGAGCCCAATTGAAAATGTTTTTCATAGTCTACATATAAATTTACTGCATCACTGCAAAGGTGATGACTCAGTGCTGAAATCTGAGCGGTGTCAAATTTCTTCTTAAAACGATAACATGAAAATCCAAGGGTAAAGTAATCTCCGGGCATTAGTTTGTGCAAAGTGCTACACCAGAAGATACTTGCAGTGACCAACTACACCTTTGTAGCAGCTTGTGTAGCAGCTCAGAACTGGGGCTTCCAAGCTCCCTCAGAGGCTGCTGGTAAATGGGAAGAGAAACGCTGGCACCTCACCAGCCCAAGGTATGTGGTGACAAAAGACCCAGATGAAGGGACAGCAATTTCTCGTCTTGTGTGTTGCAGTATTTCACTCACTGCTACATCTGTAGCTGGACATACCAAGAGATGGAGTTCAATGTGTAAAACTAGGTGACCTGCGAGTGCCAGCAGTGCCGCATCTCCCTGCCACCTCAGCTTGTGTCTTCAGTTCAGCTCTGGGCTAAGGCAAGAGCCCCAAGGGCCATGACTCTATGCCCTCATTTTAAAGGATATCAGACACAAATAAGTTACAAGATGCCCT
The DNA here is from genome assembly GCA_033459285.1 of Clamator glandarius. Taxonomy (NCBI): domain Eukaryota; kingdom Metazoa; phylum Chordata; class Aves; order Cuculiformes; family Cuculidae; genus Clamator; species Clamator glandarius. Next base: position 2,643,889 of record JAUNZM010000131.1, on the reverse strand, counting down.
GATTAAGGCAGAATTTCCTCTTAGGAAATTTCGCTGTGCTCACTGAAGGCACACGGGATGTGCCTTACAGGACCCCAGGAAGCTCTGGTTTGAGCTTCCAGTCAGCCTGAGAAAAAGCCACTGTGTTCGTGCTTCAAGCTGCACCAGCTCCCAACCAAGAGCCTCCCAAGCCGTGATCAAGCCTGACAGACAAGGTGAGACTTTAAAACTACATTGGCATGATGATGCTCAGTCTGAATGACAATGTAGCATCTTACTCCTAAATTCTACTCATTGGCGTATAACAAGGGGATTTTTTTTGTGCCTTTACCCACTACTTGTTGACTGACTTTAGTCAATCATTGACTCAAACCCAATAGAATTACTATAGCACCAGGAGCTGATTTCATTTAAGGCTGTAGGAAGTACCAGGATCTAAATGTTTATAAAATGTCCTGTTAAAAAAAAAAGATATTACCTTGTTACTCTGTCAGTGTTAAACTGATCCTTTTCCTGTTGAGAAATCTTGGGATTTTTTTCAGTGACTCTGGGGCTGTTCTTTATAGTGGGTAGGATCTGGAAAAACCCTGAGGGCTTATACCATAGACCCAAAGCAGGGGGTGTGAAAGAGATTATCACTGAGAAGGCAACAGACATGACAAAAGTAAAAGCTGGCTGGACCTAGCAGCCTTGGTAAAGGTCATTGGTAAGGGTCATTGGTAAGGGTCACCGCAAGGCTCAGTGGCAGAGCCAGAAAATAGTATCTAGATCTCCAGGACCCCATATAAGTTAAAGCTGAATATAAATTAACCTTGCCTATTAGCAACTGAAGTGACTCCTTGCCCTTCCTCCACCACTGTGTGAATGAAGGCAAGTGTAGAAATGTAACCTGAACTGACATTTAAGGTTGTATGTATCCAGCTGAAGATGCATGAGAGTACATCAATCAGTGGGACTGAGCTCTGCTTTGAGGTTTGAATGAGTGGTTAGAGCCCTCCAACTTTATTTCTGAATCCTGCTCCTCTCCTGAGATACATCCCCAGGGTATCAATTGCAAACAATTAGAGATAACTGGGGAACCAGCCAAAGACGGTTCCTTAATTTTCAAACTGCAGCAAGAAAAATCCTTTGTGCTATGACACTGTTAAAAACAGATGTTGTTATCTCCATATGTTATGAACAGGTAAAGAATATATCCTTCTCCACACAGTCATGATCCAACCTGTAGTCCCATAAAAAAAAGTGTTGGCATTAAATGAGAGAACAAATGAGCTTATTGTGACCAGTCAGCGGTACAGGCAGACACAGGCTGAGGGGTACAGCTGGGGATCTCCAGTGTTCTTAGTAATGCGCTTTCAGTAGTACTGTAGCACTGTAAGCTGGATGGGTTCAGAGACAGAGTAAAAAATAGGCTTAATGCAGATGTGTACTAGCCCTTTACCTTAGAAGTATTTGCAATGTATGTGTTCAGCAGCAGGTGTCACTATGCTATCGGTTGCAGATATGTCACACCATCACTGTGAGATCACTTCATTTTCAGCCTATGCCTCAGCTGTTTTGCAGTGCACTCCAGGGCTCTTTGTTGAATAGGGAACACTCCAGGATGAATCTTCCTTTCTTTTGCTTTTAACTAACTTACCGAAGAAGCGACCTTTCTACTTGCTACTGAGATATCGCCCTTGAAATGTCTCCTTGGGATTTAGTGATACATTTGAATCTTCTTGCAAGGGTTTAGTTGTTCCAGACAAAAACATTGGTATATAGTACATGATCCAAAGTCACAAAGCCTGCTATAATTAATTCTCCTTATTGTCTGGTGTTTACTTGCTTTGTACTAGACATGAAAATATTAAGAGTGAGCACAGCAGAAAGCAAGGCAGCAAGTAAAAAGATGCATCTGATGTCTCACTGTGAGCTCTGTTAACTGAGAGCTCCAAAACACTCCCTGTTGTTATAGGAAAAGTGTTAGGGAGGAAAATGGGTTACAGGGGGCCATGTAAAGACATCCAAAAGATGCTTTGAAGACTGATTCCTACCATGTTGTTTAATGACCCTGGAGAATAATGTGTGGATTAATACTGAGTTATCTCTTCTCCAAATGGGAGCCAGCTGAAGATGTGGCTCTCGTGGATAGTAGAAGTACTTAAATTTTCTGAATAGCTAAGCCAATTCACAGATGGAGCATTAGCATAAAGGACTTCCTATACTAGACTGTGCTTAGTTTTGGCAAAAGGACCGTGCTTCCAAAGGCCATTGAGTCAAAGTAAAAGGGACAAACTCTCAAAATGACCAAGTGGGGAGCTGGAAGCAAAAGGATGGAGATCAAAGTTAAGAACAAAGGGAGAAACTTATGTCAAACTGGGGTCTTTTGTTTGGGTATCTCATTTGGTAGATTGAAAGAAAAAAATTCCTTATACATGGTTTTGACTGTTTCTATTCAACTTTATATCAGTAAAAATAGAAATTACACTAGAAAATAATGCAGCATCATTGGCACAGGTTTGATTTCTGATGGGGAAAAAAACATGTAAGGTAAAGTTCCTGTACCTGCTGCTTTCTGGAAAGAGGCAACATTTCAGTTGGATAAACCACAACTTGCAGATTGCCATCTGTTGTCATTAGCGTTACTTGGCAGCTCTTCTCCTCATTCATTGAAATTCCACTCTCGAGTACTAGCTCTTCTAAAACTTCTTTCCATCCTATTTTGACAAACTTTGACTCTTTTGAACCCATGCAGTTTATAGTACTGATGTTTTGTGGGTCATGAGTCTTGACACACAGGTCCCGGTAAGTCTGTAGATTACGACTTTCTTGCATACACCTTCTACGGGTGCAGACAGACACTGACAACATGCAGTTTTCAAAACAGTAGCAGCAACAACAAAAGGAACAACAACAACATTTAATCTTGCTACAGTAACACATAGGAGTCTTACATGTGTCTCCTTGAATCAGCTTGTATGTATTCAAGGAAGCACTTCTAAACATTTCATGTGGAAGTATCTTTAACAGCTTGCACTAAGCATTTAATTATTGAATGGTTATAGAATTATATACTAGCATCTTTCTATGCCAGTACCAGGTATATGGGTTTGTAAGGTTTTAATTGAACCCTAGGGAAAATGTATTTCATTGTGGTATAGTTGAATTTATAGTCTTGGTACAGGATAGCACAAACTTTTTATTTATAGGTGTTTCCAGTATAGGTGATCAGGCTTGCCATGATACTTAAGGACAGTTCCCAACAATTTATTTTAAGAATGCAAATTTTGAGAAATTTTAATGAAAAACTCGGTCCTGAGTTATTACTTTTATACCTAATTTCCCAGATGCTGACTGTTTTCACTTATAAAAATGAAACTAAATGCTGTGGAAAGCGAAAGCCCATCACCATAGGAATGGAAAACGTTGACCAGTTTATCTTTCCTTTCCAATGTGACTTTTGGCCTTGTTTTGTGTTGACTATTGCTGAAGGAGTTTTAGCTTCCTGCTCTCTTATTGGTACTGGTCTTTTTACTCAGAGAACAACTTTACTGATGTTAAGAAGTTGAATGGCTTCTACTATTAAAACAGTAAAGGATGAAAAGACGATACCATCTTACCAGTCCACAAAACATCCCTGTCTTTGCAGCTGGTTCCTATTCTGTTTCTGAAGGTTGCTCATAAGGAGCTCAGTGCTTTTTCAAACTTTTCTTTGCATCTTTTCAGTAAAAGACAATTTTGGTTAACTCTTGAACACAGAATTTTTTCTTCCTTTCCTTATTTATCTTTGTTTCCCTTTTATGCTATATTTTGCATTTACATTATTTGCGGTGCTTTGGTAACACTGCACAAAACCCATTTACTTCAGAAACAACTGCCTGATGAGCTCTTAAAAGATAGAGTGGTGCAGATTTTTTCAGTTCTAAAAAATCACGTGATCTTTGCAATGTTTAATTTTTTAAGGATTTGTAAAGAGCTAGCTGTCTTCTTGCCTGATGTACTTGCAAAGATCCACAGTTTCCTGCTAGCACTTTCACAGTGAATTCTCTGTAAGGAAAATAGATGCTGAAGTACTGGAGATTTCAAGAGCATCAGAAGCTCACCTGCTGCTTCTCAAATGCTTTGGTTTCTACTGCTGGGAGCAAAAGTCCCATAAAGGACTTTACTTTCTCCTATTTTCTGTAGTCTCCTTCTCAAGGCTGAGAGCCTGAAAGCAATTCTGCAGTTTGATTTTAAGGTAGAGTGTGTAATTCTCTCTGCTCCAAGATCTCAACACAGTCATGCTTTTTTGTTGGTGGTCTTCTGAGTTTTTTTTTTTTTTTTTTTGGTTGGCCATTTTCTAAATTTCAAACCTATTCTATAGTTTCTATAGTTTTCAAACCTATTCTATATATCTCGTGGGATGAAATGGTCACCTCAGTCCCCTTAGGTGGTATGTATGTGGAAAGTCAGACTCCCCAAAGGCTCCAGAAATTCTTGCTTCTGGAGGAATGACATTCAGTGACAGATAAGAGAGACCATGGGCTGCACAGGTTGACTGTGATCCAGATCTTTGCATCTAGACCCACAGAGGCATGAGGATCCTCTCATACAGGGATGTCTGTAGGAGTAGGACCTTTCTAAGAAACCTGCTAAATTTTTATTTTTATGTTGATACGCCCATGCACAGATAAATACAAAGGCTACAAATATGCAAGAAATCACTGACACCACACTGGAGTTGCTCTCTGCTTGATTGCTTGCAGCGATCTCATAGAATGAGAGCTCAGGACTGAGAGCTGAAGGGGGCAAGGGATAAAAAAATGTGCAGCTCCTTTTGCAAAGTTTAAAATATTTCTGGAGGCAGTGGAAAATACAGGCAGTCAGGCTTGCAGATTCCTTCATTAGGTAGCAGAGGGGACTGAGGAGATTGCCTGCAGGAACAGCAGAGTGAGGAGGTGGTAGTGGCACTTCTTAAAGCAGAGGAGGTTAATGTCATAGAGCTGTGGGACAGGAGGGAAAAGTTTCCCGGACACAGTGAAAATGACTAAATAAATAGAGATGATGATCTTCATAGGTATATGTGGAATGGAGTGGAGGACAGTTTAGATGCTGGAGGTATTGAAATAGCTGTTTAGCACCTCTGTCATGGTATTTATTCACAAATATGTCACCATTGAGAGCTGGGGTTCATATCATCTACTGCTTTACTTAAATATGTAAATCTAGGCTAAATTGTCCCTAAGCATCTTTCCGCAGTCAGTGGATAGGACAGCACTTTCAGAAAGTGATTTGTGTAACCTGTCTGACCCACAACTGTAAAGCGAGGGCCTGGGTTCCTATATACTGCTATTTATTTATCCTCACTAGATATCAAAGGAGCTATTGGAGTCACTTGGTGACCTGAGACAGTCAGTAGAACAGAAGTAAAAATGCAGGCTGATCCAAAGGGACTTTCAAATTTGGCTACAGTAACTAGGTTATTAAACTATAAATATTAACCTATGCTTCATTGGCTGTTATTTTATTCTGACAACTAATTTTCTCCTTCATATTTTAACTTCCAAAAAATGCTGAGGAGCATGAATCAATTCAAAGCACATAAAGAGTAAAGGAAAAGTGCAAGAAATATCTAGAATAATTTCTCCTGCATAAAGTTGTTTAATGATGGAGGAAGGGCAAAGAGTTTCTGTGAAAAGGACAAGAAAGCTTTTGAAGTATTATAGCAGTGTTGTATCAAGTAAAATATTTAGAAAGTATATGACCCTTCCATTTTCATACCACTAGTTCATTGCCCTGTATTTAAAGTGTTCCGTGTACCCCAAAACCAGGCAATGTGAGAGTCTCTCCCAGTTTTCTGCTATGAACCCCTGAAGGAGATTAAGGTGAGTCTGTTTGCTTTGTGCTTTGAGATCTTTTGGCGAGAGGCCTTCAACTGTTCACTGAAACTCTCAGACCCAAGAACTGATTCTGATTCTTCCAAACCTGCTATGAATGCAGATTATTTCTGTTTAGACTAATGGAGTCCCACCACAAGGAAAAATTCTGGTACTTTTGGGTGTGTAATGTGTGCTTTGCATCTGATGCTTCTGTATCTTGGAGCTTTCAAAGCCAACAATGAAAGTATACCACTGGTTGGAATTCATGATCAAACAAATAAAGATATCTTGACCCATTCTCATAGCTGAAAACAGAGGTTTTCTTTCTATAACTCCATCTTTTAATGCAGTATCTCATTTTCTTCCATTTCTCACCTCATTGCTTCTCACTGTATCCTAGATCTTAGGCATTTAAGTTGTTTTTTCAAAGGCATTTTAAATGCCTCCCAAAACATTAATTGTAGTGATCTAAGCTTTGCAAATTAATCTCAGATCCAGTAACTCTCCTAAATCCTTAATCTCAGAGCACAGGAGTGATACTGGTGTCTAAAATTCATTACCTGGTGTGCAATAAGCCAATACTTCATTACAAAAAGAGACATTGTTTTATTCCGGTTTGCAAAAAAACTGTGTGCTTGGAGGCTTTCCTCAAATCAAATGCACCTCAAGGAGTTTGTCGCTCTCATTTATACACAGTTACACAAAATTAGACATTATTCATCACGCATGTGATCACATATTTACATATAGTTTTAATAATGCCTTGTCATTTGCAGCATCTTCCATGCATGCTTCAACGGGTTCTTCAGTGGGATCTGGTGGTTGTTTAATTATGTTGACCCCAAAAGTTCCTTGCTAAGTTCATCTATCAATTAACTCCTTCTAAACTCCTCCCAGTCTCCTCCCAGTTCCTGGCTCAGTATTCCTAAATTGCTAACACAGAACCTCTTGGTTTACTTAAGTTCCCAGTTAATAGTTCAAAGATCATGCCGACAAATTGTTCTTTTGTTTCTCAGAATCTTAGTCCCCCTTCTTCATTGGTTGTTGCCAACAATACTCCAGTGGAGAGAAAGTGAAATTTTGAGGTGGTGCAAGTGTAAAATTTTTATCAAAGGACTTCCTGATCCATAGTTTTCCCAATGGAAGTACTACCCGCTTGCCTTGTTCTGGCTGGTCACTCTCACTTTATCACTTCTAAATCAAATGGTTTTCCACTGAGATGATAAATCACTACTGACACCAAATGGTGCATTGGATCCAGAGCTTTATAGTTCATCTATAAAGACGAACTCTCTGTGCAGTATTCACGGCAGGTGAAAGGCACTCCTGTAGTAGGTGGAAGCCTGCGTTCGAAGTTGCCTGAGGACAGCAGGTTCATTTAGATCTTCTCAGAGGGATGCTTTTAAGTTTTAAGCAGCCTCAGGCTGCCTGGACGTGGCAGACCTTCAGCTTCACAGTTAATATTGGACACAGACTTTGCCTTCATAGTTTCTTTTTACAGCTGGCATCTCTGTAAACTAAACTGAGCTATTATCTCCTGTCACATTGCATATATTTGAAGGAAATTGTATTTTACCATATTTTAGTATTTGCATGTATGCAATTACATGGCGCACATTCACAGGGCAAAAGACATTAAATGTGTAGGTGTCATGATTCATAACACACTTAGTCCATCACAGTCCTTTTCTTTCAGGCAATAATTTGGAATGAGACAAATACCATTTTTACACTCTCTTCCAAAAAATTGGTGCAGTGTAACTCGTTTGACTCTTTTATTACATTATAGGGCAAAATGTAGAAAGGTGCAAATGAACTTATAAGGCTCCTCCATACCTTCCTGTTTACAAAAGACAAGGTAATGGGGGTTGGAACTAGGTGATCTTAAGGTCCCTTCCAACCCAAACCAGTCCATGATTCTATTCTATGATTCATTCTATGAAAATGTGGCCTCATAATTTAGGACCTGCACAAGAAATAGGAGACTGACAGCTCAATAACAAATTCTTTTTGCATGTTCATTGCCATGCGATGTTTCAACTTGCGCAGCAATATGATATTCCATCTAAATATGAAGCACCATTGCCTTCAGTTTCTTGTCATTGTAATTTGCCCATGAAATTTCCACTTAAAAGAATAATCTATCTTGCTTTAATGAACATAGTCAGAATACCACTAGATACATTAGTAATGAAAATACCATGTAGTTATCAGCAAACGCAGACAGATACCTCTCTAAATCAGTCCATGTTTAACTGAAGCAAAAAAAAAGGAGCACTTGGAGCAAGTCAGTGTCAAGGTACTCTGTAGAAGGAGTGTGTAATTTTAGGTTATCAATATCAATTTGTGTGGATTTTAATGGACCTTAAAGAGGCATTTTTGAAAATCCAAGCTGCAGGTCCCCCTCGAAGGAGGTGATCATATAAAAGACTGAATAAGTGTCTACAACTCTTGTATTTCAGCAGTCCAGTCTTTCCCTCAACTCATTTTAATTCTGTCTGACTCTTGTGAGGAAAACTCAACTTGAAAGAGAGTCCCTAATCGCTAGTAACACAGCATTATAGATCTTCTTGTCATTTCCATATATTTTCCACACAGAAAGGTGGCAAAATATGGTCTTTCTTTGTGATAGCCTTAGGAGATTTTGAGCAGCCATCTACTGTTGTGTTATTATTACATTTGCAAGAAGAGAGCAGACTTACTTAAGAACAGCTTTATTCATTCTAGCTATGATCAATAAATAATATCTTCTTGTTGATGGTAATAGCATAATTTGTCAAAGAACATTACCATGTAGTTCCTCTAGCTATATTTCTTGTAAAGTCAGTATTGAAAAACCAAAATAACTTAAGAAATGCTCCCTAATCTTTTTCCTTTTGTATGTTTCTGATTTTTGGCATGATGACTGATGGTCATCAAAATACATCCTGATTTGGGGTCTTTTGCTGTCCAGAACCTGTAATGGAAAAACATCTTAGAAAGAGTCCCTCGTCTGATGGGAATTCACAGGCGCACATCAGCATAACTGTTGAGGCAGCAGCTTCCTTTTCCCATGTTGCACATAATATTACACGTCATTCTTATCTGTCCTCTTGGCTGATGGTGGGAGGTATAGCAGTGAGAATGTACATCCACAGGGAAATAAAAGAAAATATCACTCCAATAAAAACTCCTCAGCAAGTCCAAATGCATTTTAGCTTGCTGGGCTTACTGTAGATGGGGTATGTGATTTGCAAATCTCTCAAGCAGGAGAGTATTTGTTCCTCCATATGACTATTTTACCTGCAATTGCATTCCCAAACTTGACTGTACCTTGTAAATGAGGCCTATTTCTCAACTCAGACACTCAGCTGTCTTGAGATGTATTTTCCTGATGCTTTGGTGCACTTTTGTTACCTGTTTTGCACAACTTTTTGAAGCCTTGCCTGCAGTGCCATCGTATACGCCCCTTCCTCACTTGGAGCTGAATGTGAGATGCTCCACTGCATTTGAGAGCAAGTAATGCCTGTAAGATTTTACATAGTTTTCAGTTTATTTAAATTACCCTGTGATTTGATTTGGTAAACTCACCACAGATACAAGACGCAGCTTTAGAGGTCAGCAGGGAGTTCTTCACCTACCATGTTTTCCACTTGTCTTTTATCTGACAGCAAAGGCAATGGTGTTGGTCTTCAAGGACTTTTATACTAGTATTTCATAATGTTATGGGCCACAGGAATTATCTGATTCCTCAAAGAGGGCAGAGGGCCTTTCGTACTGCCCTTTCTGAACTTTAGCCTTTCATACCTTCATGGATGTGAGCAGTGATGAGGTGTGGAGCTCTGCTCTGTCTTCACCTACACTCCTAATGACAGGGAGGGATTACCAGGAGGTGACCTGGTTCTGTATGGCAGACCATGACATTTCAGCATTTCTAGGTACTGATGCTGCCTGAGAAGGTGTCGTATGTCCAGCTGGTAGGAATACCTCTCCAGGAGTGGCCTCAAGGGGTACTATAAAAATTCCCAAACAAGCAGGGACATAAGAAAGGCAAATTCAAATTACTGAACAAGGTAGATCTCCACAGCAGAGGTGGTAGACCCTGGCACAGACCCAGAGCATGACTCTTGTGTGAAGGTTGGAACAGATGCTCCCAGAAGTGGGTCTGCTCTGTGTGTGTCCATGGGGCAGCTGGCTCGCAGGGTTCAGCACTTGGTGTGGATTATAGGCTAGGGGCTGCTGACATTTTGCAGCAGAAAAGATGAATCCATTTCTTACAGACATTTTGAAGCTCAGCTTAAGATGACATAAGAATTAAAGTTTACAGATAGATGTAAAAGTTTCATACAATCTTTTGTAACACAAATATTGCTCTTTACTTCTCAAAGAAATTGCTGACACTGTCACCTACTGTGGTGTGCAGAGCTATTCCTACCCAAACACTCTGCTGCCCAGAGATAGCACAGCAGTGTTCCCAACTCCCCTTATGTTATCATGAAGCTTGAATGATGTGCAACAGTTCTCCTGAAGCCCCAGTTCATTTTATCTTATGATTATGCAGTCAAATTGTAGTCATGCAATTAACTCCTCCACCTCCTAGAATGTGACTGTGAGAGTTATGTGACTTTCAATGGAATATGGAATTGCAGAGAACTACTAAGTAATATGTGCCGTGAAGGCACGGAAGAGAGAGGAAAATGAATCAAACATTATTTGCTTCAATTTTTTTTAAGGATTACTTCTTGATTTTGAAGGTTTAGATCATGACTTGGAGCTGGCAATCTTCTCAGGAGTTCTTGGTGGAGTTTTCTACTAGCTTACTGTTAGCTCTCGCACTTGTTTCAAGAAATGACCTGCATGGAGTGTACAAGGATGCAGGTGAACTGCAAAGCTAAAAAGCAATCCTTTGGGCCATTTGTTTATTTCAAGGACAGCGATACATTCTTCCTTCATTTCCTGATGATCCCATAATGCTTCTCTAAAATTCAATGCATGTATATGAATGATACAACTGCTCTTTGAAGATGGTGAGGAATCAATACGAGAGGGTAAGGTTTTCAGGTTGGGGTTTCACACTGGAAAGGGTGCCTTAGCACCACATGCCAAGGACTGTAGATGATACTCAACCTTCTGACAGTGTGTTCACTTGCTCTGTTTTCTTCCCACCTAGATGTGGTACTTCTCTGGGTAAAGTATCTTACTCCCACAGTTGTTATGCTGGCATCTGCTGCCTCATCTGTTATCTCTGGATGGCGAGAAACATTCTTCTTGTATTTTACCATGGCATCCTGATGCTCAGAGCATTTCATCAGGTATTAGCTGAAGGGTTATACTGACAGTCTTACCATAGCCCCATTTACATTCAGTGTTGCTGTGAATCCTGGCTTGTCTGATGAATGTCCTTAACTAATACTAGATAATTTTTATTTAACCAAGCATAACTAATTGTTAAGCAGACAAATAGTGCAAGAAGAGAAGCACTGAGCTATACCTGCATTACACACATCTGCTCCCTCTGCAGAGTGGGTTAAAAGCAGCATCCCCCACTGTCCTGCCAGTGGCACTGTTATTCTTCCTGCACAGCCAGACAGCAAAGAAAGGATTGGAATTTCTCCTTTTGAAATAAATGTCCAGTGAGAGGTGTCCTTATCACTCACTGATATGATGATCAAAAAGATTAGCATGAAGATCAAGGGTTGATGAGGTCTTGACTGTGCAAGCTCACCAGAACTAGTGCAGGAGTGAGATATTTCCGTCAAAATACCTTCCGTTGTACCACAGCCCTAAGGTTAAGAACAGTGCAAAACCATCTTCTGCAAGGGAAGCAAAGGGCTAAAGTACCCTTGCTCTTCTGCTGGAAAGACAGTTTTTCTTTGATGTAATTGAAATTGGTAAATTAGTTGTATGCTTTCTGGCAAACCATCATTCACTGTTAGGAAATTCCTGTCCAAGGGAAATTGAAATATTCTATTTGAAGACATCTCTATTAGCAGAAATTTAGGGAGAGTAATAAGCGTAAGACTTTTATTATGATCCCACTGACCACAAAAACTCAACCTCAGTTGAATATTTTTCAGGACACATGATTATTTTTTTCCTTTTAAATGTAAGAATTACCCACCACATCAAAATTCTGAATTTTAACCAGCTAAAAGGATCATAACTAAACGCTTTGTAGAAAAGCAATTGTACCTTTCAGCTGAAAAGTGGATTTTCCACTTTTTCAATCTTGTCTGTTCAAAAAGGGAATTGCCAGCCCTAACACTTCTCAGGTTTCACTGAAATAAAACGTGTTTCTCAAGGATGTTTATTCTGACATCTTCCCAGGTTATGCATAGAGAGGTTGCTATAAGATTTCCCTATAAATGCTTTATTCCATATGGTGATTCAAGTTGAAGGGGCTACATCCCTTTAAACTACCAGTGCTGTGGGGAGGATGAGGACCAGTGAGCCCAAGGAGCGAGGCCATTTACAGATCCACAGACACAACCTGGCAGGAGGCAGCTTCTGCCTCAACCCAGACATCTCTTTTTGGTTTGGATCATAGAACTAAGCCTGAAAACAAGAGCATAGTAATCACCAAACCCAAGCCTTACTGACATAGTTGCTTACTACATGTGGTTTAATCTTGCATCTGAGGTTTTCATCTGCCTTATGTTGGCTACAACCAAATGAAAGAAAAGGTTGCACTTTGTGTTGGCTGGCTGGACATGAATGATGAAATTACTAAATCAGGTCTGGCCTGACAGGAGATATTTCCTGTTTTCTTAATGAGATGATTATATTGTTTCTTCAAGCCTTTTGCATTATTACATAATTAGAAGATCAGTACTCTCTATAACACATGGCTGGCATTGTACTGTGAGCTGGGAAAGTGGCTATATTCCCATTGTCCATTTTAGTTTGGGAAGCAGACAGATTATGGTTTGAAAAGCTAAAGTTATGTGCGAATGGTCATAAGCACCTCTGCACCCGATGAAGATAAAGGGAAGGCAGAGAACATCTTGCAGGTCCTCACCATGTATTTCAAAGCAGCTTTTGTTCTCCAAGACTTGTCTAGACCAGTCATTCATGTTAACAATAGGTGGTATTTATGTCATTTCTGTAGAAGCTGTTTGGTAGTATAGGCTGCCTTCTGGAGACTCGTGCACATCCCTGGAGACTTGTGTGCATCCAGAAGGGGTTTGGTACAGTGGATAACATGCAAAGCAGGTCTGGTCCCCCATGGTCACCCTGGATGAGGCCAACCTCTGTTCAGGAAAGCAGAGAAGAGACTCTGCACTGATGCACACCAACTGTGAAGTGCCACTTGTCCTTTAGGGTGTTTGACCCTGACTTGTATTGCTTTTAAATAAAGATATAGTTTTAGCTGCCCCCAAATCCAGGGGATTTGCACCAGAAAATCCTGCTCAAATCTACTCTGGCAGACAGGTTCAAAACAACATCCTCTGAGAGGATCATGGTTGTAGCTTTCTTTCTGCTAGCGTGATCAAAGTTAACGTCCCATTTGTTGGGCTAGTAAGCCCTTGTGCATCTTCCTGGGATACCCTTAGGGGATGACCAGGATCATACAATGCAGGTGTCATTAAATGTGCTCCAGGCTCAGCCCTCAGTGGGCCTTGTCTCCACTGAACTGGAGTAAAGAAGGACCCACAAATTCCACTGATGTTAACAGTTCTACAGAATAGGAAAACAGAATCATAGAATCATAGAATAACCAGGTTGGAAGAGACCCACCGGATCATGGAGTCCAACCACTCCTATCAAACACTAACCCATGCCCCTTAACACCTCGTCCACCTGTCCCTTAAACACCTCCAGGGAAGGTGAATCAACCACCTCCCTGGGCAGCCTGTTCTAGTGCCAAATGACCCTTTCTGTGAAAAATTTTTCCTAATGTCCAGACTAAATCTCCCCTGGTGGAGCTTGAGGCCATTCCCTCTCGTCCTGTCCCCTGTCACTTGGGAGAAGAGGCTGTTATCCTCCTCTCCACAACCTCCTTTCAGGTAAATAGCACAACATGATGGCAGAATAGGCTTTCCTTAGTTTGTAGTTTTGTTGTTTGTTTTGGGTTTTTTTTGGAGGGGACACACACACAAGGGGTTTGGAAACAAGAGGAGAGGGAGCTCTTTCTCTGTTTTTAAAAAGAACGAATTATATACATGCTTTGCTGAGAAGAGAGTTAGGTAATTTTAAAGAAGATTCTCCCATTAAATGGACAGATGGCCCTTCTATTGCAGCAATAATTTTAACAGGATGAGCACACACAAATTCTGCTCATTCCCTATATAATTTTTGAGAACACTGTGAGTTGGTGTTAAAGGTTGTAGTAAATGGGTAATGGGTAGCCTTTCAGACACTGCAATAAATTGCCGAGGATCTTGCAAATTTTTCTTGGCAGAGCAGTCTTAGCTATTAGAGGATTCAGCAGCAGAAATCATCAGGGAATGGCAGGCTTTATTTTTTCACTGAGAGTATTTATACTTTTTATAGTAGCTAATCCATCAGGTTCATTTCATTGTTGAGGCAGGAAAGCAAGCAGCAGACTATTTTTGGAGGGTGTGTGGCAATCCTTTAGAGCAGGATCTCACAGACCCAATGTTTGCAGATAGGATTTTAATTTCTACCTGCTCTCACTGGATCTGTGCAAAGCCCTTTCGACTATCACACAGATGACCTAGATTCATTGAAACAAAAAGAAATGTTCCCCTTGATTTCAGTGAGCTTTGAATCAGGCTTTATGAGTCACTGTTCATTCATAAAAATGACACGTTTAAAAAACGAATGCCAGTGGGGTGGATGGTCACATGCTATTTTGAAGGACTCCATTTCTCCTAAACACTGCTGCAACTGTTTTAAACCATCATGTATATCAATTTTTCACTCAAGGTTACTAGAAGGATGGTCCGGACTGAAGAAGGACACATATTGGAGCTATGTACACAGGGCTAAGGACATGGCCATGTTCCTTGTAAAACCAGGGCTAAGAAAACTATCCTGCTATCCTCTGTCCCTAATACCAAGTCAGGATGAAAATGCCACCTATTGAATCTGTCTTGCATATATTTTTAAAAAATCTTTTTTTGATCCAGGAGATTTGATAACATTCATGCTTAAAACAGCAGTATATCATACACAGAGGGAAGTAGGACTTTGTCTCCAGCATTTATAATAAAAATGTTTGTTAGTCTCTGCCTAGCTCCACAGGGTGTTGGTTTACTCCTCACTGATGCTTGTACTGGACTGTTCCCTACCTGGCTCCTTGCCGTCATATTGTTTACTCTCATAAACTGAGAAATAGAAAGCAGACAACTCTTAGCAAAAACTACCAGTTTCCAAATAGCATGAACTTTTAGAGTATCTTTATTTCTATGAGCTTCTTGACCTACTTAAATTTCATTCTGATAATAGATTTTCAATACCATTGGTAATCCTTATAGACAGAAGAATGGTAATATTGGTGGATTTTCTGGCTCCTAGAAGCACAACGAGCAAGAACAGATTGTGAGTACTTATTGTCCTTCCAGACAAAAAAAAAAGAGAAAATCCAATAGAGTATCCTTGGAAGGAAACACTGCAGGCGGATGAGTAACTTCCTAACATCTGAAGGCAGTCCAATAATTCACTACGCACCTTGAATACTGTGCATTTCACCTTAGATCCCTCCTGTGCCAATAACAGCTGAAACTTAACACTTGAGCATTAGAAGTAGTTGGGTTTTTAATTAAACGTGGGGTACCTGGTAGTCCTGATATGACCAAGACCTCACTGTCAGAGGTTGCAGAATGATGTGGAGGCAGGTAGCAGTGCTGCAGAAGTGTCACTGTTGGAAGTTTAAGTGGGAGACACTGTCAGTGCAGCTCCCCTCACACCACTGCTGTGGCAGTGACAACCCTTTTGTCACTTATTGAGGCATACTTCTGGACACTTACAAGGTTATTCCTTATTTTCCAAGAGCTGATATTTTATTCTCTATCCAAAATGTTTTGACAGTCTTTCTACATCTGCTACTGAAGATTTACCTCAGCCCCTGGGAAAACTGTGAAGCAAATCCTCTCAAAAGTAATATCTGATCACAGGAAGTTCAAGAAGGTGTCTGGGAAAACCATGCCTGATTAGAGTGGTTTCTTATTGCTCTCTGTAACTACCTGAAAGAGCTCGCCTCTTCTCCCAAGTGACAGAGGACAGGACAAGAGGGAATGGCCTCAAGCTCCACTGGGGGAGGTTCAGGCTAGATATCAGGAAAAAATTGTTTCATGGAAAAGGTCGTTGGGCACTGGAACAGGCTGCCCAGGGAGGTAGTTGAGTCACCTTCCCTGGAGGTGTTTAAGGGACGGGTTGATGAGGCACTGAGGGCATGGTTTAGTGATTGATAGGAATGGTTGGACTCAATGATCCTGTGGGTCCTTTCCAGCCTAGTGATTCTGTGATTCTATGATTTTATGATTCTATGATTCTATGATGAGATGACCATTTTGATGGAGAAGGTGATGTTTCTTTTGACTATAGTACCGATCCATCACAATGTCCAAGCAGCCAAACTGGTGAGATATGGACAGGATCAGCGTCTGGTGACTGGAAAACTGACTGGACGTGAAGTCTCAGAGGATGTGACTAGCGGTACAAAGACCATCTAGCGAAAACCTTCAGCTACCATTGCTCAGGCCAACACTTTATAGTCTGTACTACTTCTGTGGATGATTGAACAGAGTACACTCTTAGTGATTTTGTGGACTATATCAAATTGAGAGAAGTGGTCAGTTTACTGGAGGGCAGGCTGCTGGTCAGGGGTACATAGACAGGCTGGAGAAATGGGCAGGCAAGAATTCCATGGCATTCAGTACTGGGAAATGCTAGGTCCTACAACTGGGAAGGGAAAAGTCTGTGCATCAGTGCAAGCTGGGGACTGACTGGCTCTGCAAAAAAGAAGCTGGGGATCCAGAGGAATGGCGGGTGGGACATGAGCCAGCAGTGTGCTGGGCTTGTATCAGCAGGCTGTTGTAGCCCAGGGATGTCATTGAATTGCCATCCTCAGAGATTTTGAAGCTCTGCTGAGCAGCCTGCTTTCACCGGTCCAGCTTTAAGCAGGGATTGCAGCAGGCAGCCTCTGGAGGCTTCTTCCAGCCTATGTGGGTCTGTGATTCTGTGATAATGAACTGCCAAATAAATCTTGTTCAACACTGCTGCCAGTTTCCTCATCTTTGCATCTTGAAAAGCCTTGGCAGCTAAAAAGGCCAAGGCAACTGTCATCAGGAGAAGGAACAGCTCCCTCCAAGGGCCAGGCCTGCCAAAGGACACTGACACAAGCTTCTGACAGTAGCTAACAAAAAATAGGGTAGTTAGTAGACTAGAAAAGTCATGAGCAAGTGTTCGGGCTCAGAAGTCATTGTAAGAGAAACAGACACAAAAGCTACAAATCTTTTCCAAGAATTCTTCTGTTTTTTTACAAGTAGTTTCTAAGTTTCACATGAATCCAACTTTTGCATTGTATCTTCACATGCTGCCATGGAGAAAGAGTGGCAGCAAGTAGATCATCACTGCTCTGTGTTCCTGCGCCACTTACAGGAGCTGAACTATGAGCAATCTGCAGGTGTGGAAGAATTTCTGCTTGTATTTACAACTCTGCTAAAACACAGATGCTTAAAAGTCTCCTACTTGGCTAAAGGCATGTCTGAAAGGAAACACTTGACTATTATGTCTTTTACTGACATCCCCCAAGGCATGTCTGAAAAATATAATTGACTTGTCCCTGGGATGCAGAGAAGTTCTCATACTGACATGGTGTCTTTGCTTCCTTCCCTGCATCTGCCCTGCTCTACTTTGAATCAATGTCATAGTGATAAAGAAAATTAGCTGAGTAGCAACAACATTAAAAGGCAATATTTAAAAAACAGCTGTCCAAGCAGAGCATCTTTTAAATTGCTGATTGGAAATGAGGTACAGTGGGGTGAATTGGAGACAAAAGGATGAAATCAGCCCAGGGAAGGGAAGATACTCTGGCTTGGGAAAAGGGCCTTACTTTGTTTTTCACAAAATACATCAGCAGTGCCTGTAAATGCATCTGAGGAGTGAAAGGGAGCATTGCAATTGGACATATGGGAGGCAGGAACTGAAATAACATACCTGCACAGAAAACTTTGATGTGACAGTAGGTCATAATTATCTCAGTGCCCTGGGAGGGGCATATAGCTGTTTCACCTCTAATTATGCTGCACGCCTTTGGGTGAGATAAACTTTTCCTTCAGATAAATTTCTTAAAAGCTTTGAAGCACACACGAAACTCTAAGTGTGTGAATGATGCTGTGTTCAGTTAGCAAAGGCCCTAATGACTTGATCTCCTTAAGACTTCTATTAATTCTTAGGACATTTATTTCCTACTGTGGGAAGTGCCGTGACAAGCAAGATTACAACACAGTGGACAAAAATCCCTGCCACAGAGTATAGGAGGCTCCTAAAGAAAATCTCTGTCACACGACATTAATTATCTTAACCTGCAATATTCAGGCTCTGTTTAACTTTCATGTCACTGACACAGCTTATAGGTAGGTGCCTATACACAAAAGATGTGACAATAAATGTCATTACAAGAAACCTGGTGCAAAATTCTTTCATCCAATTGGAAACAAGAAAGGAAAATGATGGGAGCATCAGTTCAGCCAGAAGAATATTCAGCACAGAAATGTGCTCAGAAGATTTGTCTTGATCATGATGTTGAAAAGAAGCAGCTGCTAGGCTCCTGAAATGCTGCGTACTTCTCTCTGTTCAAAATAAACTGCCCTTCCAGAGGTGGTATATTTTAGAACAATGGAACTACACCAGAAGGAGTAATCACAGGAATGACAGCATGCAGTATAAGCAAGGCAAGCCACTGTGGACTTTTGGTCTTCTGCAAAGGGATTACTTTCATGCTCATGCCTTAGCACTGAACTTTACACAAAGTCTTGTGAACCCTGACCATGGAGAAGAAAGAGCTGGTAGCCAGAGGCACAACAGTTGTATTTGTGCTGCTGAGAAGGAAATGCTCTGTGTCACGGTCTGGAGCAGATTTAGCCTTCCTGTGCAGCAACATGTGCTTGATTGGCTGTTTACTATTGAATATCTGCTTAAGCACTTCATTGAATTGTAGTCTTAAATGTAAAATGATATCCTGTCTCTGGGGTCCCCATGGTGAAATGCTGGGTGTTCTGGCTATGGTGCAGTTGTACCCTGCTGTGTACTGCTCATTAGCGAGCCATCTCTGATTCTGCAAGGTCCTGCAAATCATTATAAATTTGTCCCAGTCTAAGTTGAAAGTTGTGGGAACATTTTACAGAGAAGAAGGCCTTGAAACAGAGAACTGAAAGATAAACAAAGGCCAGTTCGGTGAGGAGAAAAGACAGGCTTCTGATCAGCAGCTGGAAGGAATACAAGAGCTGGTTCAGTGGGAGTGAGTACCAGCTGAAAGAAAAACAATTAAAGAGAACTATCAACATAGTTAATTTTAGTGTAACTTGGTTTCTTAGCATGTGCAGTAGATTAGCCAATAATATGCTAGTGATAGTAAGTAAAGGGTTTATAAGGAAACAGCTAGGCTCAATAAATCAAACACTTTCTGATCACCTTGGTCTCTGTGTTTGCTTCCTGATCTCAACAGAAAGTGCCTGTGTGGCTTGTCTGGAGCATGAAGAAGCCTTGAATTCCTTTCTTTAATGCATTTCTAGCAGAGGCTGGTTCTTCCACACCCTCATGATGCATTTCTGAGGTGGTTTGTAAGAATTGCCAGTTTTGCCTAGTTTTCCCCAGTCATTTAAATTTCTTGGAGCATGTCCTGCACTTCAATACAACTGCTTTCTGTCACTGAAGTGTACATTAGGATTTATTCTTGTTCCTGTATGCTCTAGCACAGCTATTAATGAAATGGAGTAAGCAATACATAAGTCTAAATGATAATAAATGCGATCTATCTCTCAAAGTGTACAACAGTGTAACTAGAACAGCAATATTTCTTTGTGCATAGGATTCACTTTTTCAAAGGAAATTTAACTAAGTTGAAGAGACATATGATCGTTAGACTTGCATAATGTTGTAGAAATTGGTAGACAGAGTTGGTGTGGGTCTAGCTTTGCAAGCTTTTATTATGGGTCATTCCCAGACTACATCTTCCTGCAACACTGGAGTTGCTGGAGTAAAGTTCAGGTTAGCCCATTCCTGAAATGTTTGAAGGAGTGAGGACCCCAGTTTTGACAGCACTCATATATAAAGCATTATAGTAACAAATACATAATGAGATATGGTCTTTGAGAAGAGGTTCTGCTTTTCTAGTGCTCCTGTAACCACTCCTCAGAGTTACTCCAATCAGTCAGACCTTGTAAGAGGTATGATCACACATGGGCTCATCCCACATTTGCATGGCCTCTCCCTCTATTGAACACTCATCCTGTGTAGTTATAGCAAGCTGTGAGAGCTAGTCCCAGGGCTGAAGTGTAACTTGTGATGCCTGCGTTCTAAAGAAACCATAAATATGTTGTTTGTAGTATTATATTTATAGTATTCATAATACGACAGGGTGCAGTATAGATTTATCCTGTTCAAACAAACAATAACTGCAATTATATCCTGCTGCAGTAAATAAGTGTAGGAAACATTTGCATCAAAAGGAGAACTGCAGAAAATACTTACACTCTCTTATCTCCCTTCTAAGAAAGTTATAAGGGGGGGAAAAGCAACACATTTCAAAGGAGAGACTAAGAACATAGAAGTTTTCCCTTGACTTTAAGCAGGTGAATGGCCTTTAAATGAGACTTATTTGCTTTATTTTTTATTAATGCTTAAGGTTTTAAGCTTTGCCTGGTGTATTTTAACAAGCTGGCATAAAGCCTGACACTTCGTCTCTAAAAGATATGGAAAAAATTGCAATTTCAGCTTTAAAAATGCTGTCAGGTGAACATCAGTGTGCAATGTGTATGATTTAAGAATAAATGGGCAAGCCCCCAGCTTGGCCTGAATGGAGCCATGGCAGATCCTGTCTGCTGATGAACTTGTACCCTTCAGGCTTATGGGGTGGTGCCTTCTGGCAATCATGCTCACTGCCTCAGCTGATTGCTCTGACACCTTGATTGCCCGATTTTCTATTCTGGGCATTTTGCTTGCTAGTATATGTGATAGATTTTTTTACTGCTTTCCTACTTTTTAAAGTTTTCCTTTCACCTTGATAATTCTGCCTGAGCAGCATTATTTTTTTGTTGTTGTTGTTTTCTTGATCTTGCCTTTGTAGGAACATATTTTTCAAGAGAGTTGCATGTAGTTGTCATACCTGGGTGGTGGGCGGACCCTGTCTGGGGCTGCTGCCCTGCACACCAGCTGCCTCTCGATGGTCAGGAATGCAGAAAGCCACAAGAAGACAAAGTGGTGGGAACCTCTGCCCCAAACATGAGTCATTTGGAAAGCCAAAGGAGGATGCATGGATCTATTCCTGGGCTAGACGTGGCAGGAGCATGAAGTGGGGATACACAGTCCCTGTCACACATAAAGACAGCACTGGCCTGCCCATGGAAGGGTCAGAGCTGCCTTTGCCTTGTCCTCCCTCTCTTCATTAATCCACCCACTGCAATCCAGCAGCTCTCTTACTACATCTAATAAAATAGCAGGTAATCAGAGCCGCCATATATGCAGAGGCATAGGATCTCTGTGTCTATTCTTCATTATTCATCAACATTTTAGCAAATATGATTCTATGGTTCTATGAAATAAATGCCTCCTTAGCTCCTCTTTCCAAGGGAGACATTCTCGGAGTCCAAAATGCTGACTGACTCCTCAGAGCATCATCTGGTTATAAGAGATGATTGTGAAGGTGACTACTCTCTCTGTCTTGTATGTACAAACAGATCTGCTTTTATCTCATGTGTATATATTTTTTTCTCTGTTTAGCCTGGCTTTGAAGTCCCTTCTAATATGTCATTTTACTTGAAGAAACCCATGAAGAAAGTGTATGTGAAAAGTTCAGAAATGTTCTTCAGAGGTCTTCAATACAGCATGAAATTTTCATTAAAAATAGAATTAGCCAACAGCAATGTTTCATTTACATATGGAGCCTGAATTTAACAGTGATCTTTATATGGGAAGGAAACCATTCTGGCCATGATTTTTCAGCAGCTCTGTATCTGCAGTTGCCATCTGTGTTGCAGTTGACTTTCCAGAAATGTTTCCAGGTGGAAGCTATTTCTGGCCAAAAGGAAGATCAGACCAGTTGTCTGAGTCATTGCCCTTGCTACTGATGTGCTGGCGTGTCTAGAAACCTCAAACCTGGGTCAAATCACTGTTGCCTGAGAACAGATGTAGTAAGGGGTGGATTTACTTGGCAGGTGCAGTCCAGAGCCAGTAGATTCATAGCCTGCATATTTCAGACCTGCCTTTACTGGTGTTCAGAGATCATGGCCTTGTATTTCCATCTGGGATTTCCCAAAAATTCTTCCTACTTTGTGAATGTAATCCTGCATAAGACTGGGAATGACACTATTACTGGAAAATCTGGCTTAAACTGGTAGACAGACAATTTCACCACCCTTGACCTTTTCTAATGAGCATGGTAAGCCTTTAATTTCATTTCCATTTCAGCACTCCCTTCTGTGTATTTTTATTTGTTTACTTTTGTAGATTGGCAACTATTTGAGGCAATGTGTATGCTGTGTTTGCTTCCTGCCTGTCAAGACACAAACAGCATCTTCATTTGCATTCATTGCATTCAAGCTTTCCTGTGGGTCTCAGCAGCTTTGCTGGGCTGGAAATGGAAGCAGAATTTACTCCAGAAATTACAGATCCATGCAAATGCTGGAATACGTCATAAATGCATGACTTTTGTCCTGTAGTAGGTGCCCTGGCCACCCGAGGTTAGGGAAGAGATGAAAGACACTACTAATATGTATAGGGTACCGCTGATCAGGCTGACACCAAGTGTTAGGCATCTAAAGCCCTCTGTGGCTTTGTACCTGCATGACCTACACCTGCTTCCTTAAGGGAGATTGGATCAAGTGTCAGTGTTTTTAGGGGAAGTTAGTGTCAAGTACGATTTTCTAAATTGCTCAGGAATGCAGAAATTTTAATAAAGAAAATGCCTGCACAACATGACATTCAACAGGAGCCACTCCAGAGGGTGAACTTACTGTAACTACTCATGGAGGGTCTCAGTTGTACCTTGCAGCCACAGCACATCTCCTCTTCTACTTCCCGCCTTCTGCACTTGACAGACAGGCAGCTGGGAAAAATAACTCATGTGAGCACAGTGTCATTGGTCCCTTCTGGATCTCTGAGATCCAAACTCCTTAGACCCAAGCCATTTTCTATGTGGATGATGGGGAGCCCAGGTTACAGTGGCAGTTCACAGGAGGAGTATCTCACATACTGTATGGAGAAATACATTTAGATTTCTGTGCTATAGTGAGCCTCGTCCGTGCCTGGTCATGATGATGCAATTCCTACCCCTACTTGCTAGGCTGTACAGACCACTCTAGACTGCTTAGTGCAACCTCTGACACACTTGGAATACCACCTTCCCTCCCCTCTCTTGCCTACTATCTGATCCAGTGGAACGCAGGCTTCGTAGGGAAGCTATGAAGCTGCTCTGGCAGTCACCCAGCCAGCCAGGTGGAAGGCACTCACGAGGCTTGGAAAAGGGTGTGCAGGGAGGTGCCTGTGCCTGAGCAACGCTGTGACAAGGTGCTGTGGGGGCTGCACAAGAAGGCAGGTTTCCACTTCCATGGGAAGAAGATCCCTCTGTATTAAGCAACTGATTTATAAATGTCTGGACCACAGATGAACACTTGCCATGGAGATAACAGTGTGAACTAATTAATATGTGGATGGATAATAAGTGATATGAGTACACAACCAATGAGAATGTGGGTGATAAGTCTTACAATACACACGTGAAGGAAGACATGCCTTACAGTCATCAGGCTTGACCTTTAGTGTACCTTGGCCCTGCTGTGCCAGTAACCCTTTGTACCTACCACACAGACAAATGAAATCTTCCCTTAGAATCATAGAATCACAGAATCACTAGGTTGGAAAAGACCCACTGGATCATTGAGTCCAACCATTCCTATCAAACACTAAACCCTGCCCCTCAGCACCTCGTCCACCCGTGCCTTAAGCACCTCCAGGGAAGGTGACTCAACCACCTCCCTGGGCAGCCTGTTCCAGTGCCAAATGACCCTTTCTGTGAAATTTTTTTTGCTAATGTCCAGCCTAAACCTCCCCTGGTGGAACTTGAGGCCATTCCCTCTTGTCCTGTCCATTGTCACTTAGGAGAAGAGGCCAGCTCCCTCCTCTCCACAACCTTTCAGGAGGCCTCTTACCAGCTCTTTCTAGGTCTGATACCCTGACTTCATCTTTCTGAGTATAGTCAGTTTCAACTAGCAGAGAGTCATGTTTTAATATTATGGTGACTGAATCTTCAAATACCTCTCTTGTCTTTGATGGGACTTGAGACAGCACGGGCTGCTTCACACAGGCTCTCTGAATGTCTCCATGGAAGTCTCTACAACCCCTTATGGCTAATCTGTCTCCCACAGTGCACCTGACCTTGACAAGGGTACCCTGAAACCGATGGGAAGAAAGCTACTGCCCATGAATCACCTTTCTGGAGTGGGCAAGTAAGGATGGATCACCCTTCATCAAGGAGGTGGTAGGAACATTGAAACATACACAGAGAAGATGGATGGACTTAATTGTTCCCAGCACAAACATTCCTTTGAAAGTAGTCCTGCACATTCACAGCACGGCAAAGCTGCGGGTGAAGTGAGTGCTAAATAAAATTCATTACTTTTCTCACATAGCCATGAGAAAAGGCATGGTTATACTGCAAAAGGCAACACCACTGGCCACTGCAGATATGAGGGTCTGATTTATGTCCTCTCTTATTTTTACGTGGACTTAGCAACAGCACTGGAGCCTCAAAAACAGTGTTTGGCCACTCTCCAGTAGTTTATTGGTTGTGGACATAATTAGTGATAATTCTTTGACAGTTTAGCAAGGTGGTAAGAAAGGCATGAACAAGAGTCAGGATGTATTTAAAAGTAAAAGGTTGTGTTACTGGCTTCTTTAATGATAGTTTAGTGGAAAAATAGCCTCTGTCTGTAGAGACTTTACATTTAACAGATTTTCTATATTTGAGACTCATGTAGTTAGCTTTTGAAGAGGTAAACTAGACATGATAAGTTTCGGAGTTAATAATTAGTGTTACATATTTGAAAAACCGCCTAGTTTTTTCTACATAATTAATGGTGTTATGACTCTTGCACAGTGGTTTTAAATACTCTTCAGCAATGTCTATCATTTGAGTGGTTGGGAAAAATAATTCCATCTGCCCACATAACATGAATGCTTTGATTGTGCTTTTAATCATTCATTCATGAACTCTATGTTTTAGAGTATTTCTGCAAGAAATACACCAGGTTGAATCTGAAGAAATTCTTCAAGAAATAGGAATTTGAAACTTTTCAACAGATCTAAGATGAACTCATTTTACTATCCACTGCAGGCAAATAAACCTCCTGTCAATAACTCTTACCCAGAATGTGTAATTCACAATAATATCATTCACATTGTGTCCAACAGTAATTCAGTATTTCCATGAGGCCTCTCTATCAATAATGAATAGGTAACTATGCAAATTGATGAATACTTATGTGTAATCAGGAAAGAAACAGAGTAGGGAAACCAACTTTTTCTTTTCTCATTTACACGCTTAGGATATGATTATATGTGGTGATTTTTAACAGCTTTTTGCATCAGCTTATGCATGCACCCAAGCCTGGTCTAAAATCTGCAAATCTGCAAATCCTGGGGAACTTGGGGAAAAGAAATTAAAGTCACCATTATGCTAAATGCTCCTCTAATCTGATCCAGAGAGAGACCTTAGAAGGAAGAAACTCTTCATGAACACATTTATATTTCATGCTCATTATGCTCCAGAATATATGCAAAGGGAAAATTATGTGGCTTGTGAGCTTAAAATCTGCTGCAGCGCTACTGAGCAGAATGCAGAGGCTAAAACCAGTGCGTGAGGGCAGCTTTCATCACATACTTCTACTAGGCCTCATAATTTGGAGGCCCCGGGGTATCACGAGTAAGTTTATTTACTTTTGTATTCATGAGTTGTTTCATATTCACTCGGAGTTCTAAACATGTGCTGTATCCATAAAGCTCCGCTGATGTCAATGGGGCAAACATACATAAAACAACCACACCAACATAATTCCTTTTGCACTGCTGTCATTAGTCGAGAACTAAAGCTTGAGCAGACAGAACCTAAGATGCCAAGCCTGATTACTGGAGCGAAAAACTAAACAAGTAAATCTTGCAACATCCAAAATGTCACCTGCTGAGCAACACACGAGTGCAGTGTGCAGCAGTCACCTCTCGGCTGCTCTCAGTTTTGTGTACAGCGGGTATGTACAGCATGCTTACTTGCAGATTTGTACTTCTGGGTGCTCAAGACAGGTCTCCATGTACTTCTGAGGACAAACAACTGGCTGTGCTTGCTCATGAGAATGAACCTGAAAGGGACTCAAGGGGAGCAGATCTTACCAACAACACTGCAAGGAGGCTGAGATCTAGTGATAGGATCCTACAAATCAGAGGGATACACAGGTATGCCTCATCTTCTTTCTGGAGCTGAGAATAACATTTTCCTTAAGCCTTAATCCAACAACCTTCAGGCAAAAAGAAATACAGAGGCAGCATGTGACAGCATGCCTAGTATGGGCCACCTCACTCCAGCTCTGATTTTTTTTCCCATAGAAATTGTGCCTCTGCAGCTCTGTGTCTTATAGGAGCTCTGTGTCTTATAACATATCTCAATGAGCTCAATATTGGCAGCAGCTCAGCAAAAGCACTGTTATCATAGGTGTTTCATTGGAAATTACTCACTCTGTTAACACTCAGTTGTGATTATCTGATTTTTGGACGATCTCCCCTCTAGACTTGCAAGTTTGAGATAGTTTTCTAGACTCTTTGCAGCTGATGGGGAGAAACTGTCATGCATAGAGGTGACTTACTGTTTGACTGTGTATATCAATCTAGGACAAGCCAATCTGTTTTTCTTGTTGCCAACATTTACAAGAATTTCAGTTGCAGGCAAACATCTTTGGTCAGATGATCCCAGCCTTTGGACCTTCTTAGGTCTCTTCCTAAGGCTGAGTTTAACCTTTCCACAGTGCAGGCTATTTCCATGTTCATTTACACACTAGAGGAAAATGAGAAGGTAAATCATGGAGTAAGTTCTACAGTTTTCTGCCTAAAATCCTCATTATCAGGATCTGTTCTTTGGGCGGGCACTTACACAACAAAGTGCACCCTCACTCCAGAGTTTTTGCAGCAGATTCTCCTCGTTAATAATATATATACAGCCTAAGCATCATTAGGAGTGGCATTTAACTAAAGGTCAATTCTTGCTTTCATGAAACAGCTGTTCATGATGGAAGCTCATTCTGCCTCTCTTTCTGTCTCTCATTTGTTTTTTAATGGCTTCGCATATTCTTTTATTCACAGGTCACAAGTGTTAGTCTTGGGTCCTAGCTTCTGTAATTTCTTGTATTTGTATTTAAATAGACAAAGATTATTTATATAGGTACACACATTCTGTATGCACTGTACGTGTACACACACACACTATGTATACATATTTTGGTTGGTTGGTTGGGTTTTTTACATTTTCTGTGTGTGTGTATAAATATAAGGGACCAGCTGTATGAGCTGAATGTTCACAAGTCCATGAAGCGTGATGGGGTTCATCCCAGAGTACTGAAGCAGCTAGCGGATATTCTGGCAGGACTGCTCTTGTTTATCTACCAAAGGTCTCGGGAGTCTGGGAAGGTCTCTGCTGAGCAGAGGAACTTCAGCCAGTCGATTTTAATCTATTCCAGGTTACAAGAAAGGTGTGAGGGAAGACCCAGTAAACAGGTTCCATTCCGTTCCATTCCATTCCATTCCATTCCATTCCATTCCATTCCATTCCATTCCATTCAATTCCATTCCATTCCATTCCATTCCATTCCATTCCATTCCATTCCATTCATTAGCAATGTTTTGGCAAGGTTATAATGTTTGGAAAAGCTCTGCTCTGCAGAGCATGACCTAGGCTTATTCCTTATTTTTTAAATTGCTGGTTCAATTCTCTGCTCTCAGAACTGTGATCTCAACATAAGCCACTTTAAATACCATCAAGTTTGTCATCACTTGTCGTGACAAGGCCATTTACTTGTATAGGGTTTGAAAAGCACACTGGTTGCATGCTTCCCTGGCAGCTGCTCCTGTGACACAGTGCAGTACCCTGGGGTACCCTCTCCATAGGGCATATAACTGATGGATCTTGTAGGGAGGCTGTAAGTCTTGAGGATCATTAACTTTGTCACACTCTCTCCAGCTTCTCATCCTCTCGCATGCATGCACAACCAGCCTCTATATCCAGCCCCACCAGTTGCCTGAGGATGCAATTACGCCAGTTCTGTCCACCTTTACTTAATTTTTGAATCACAGAATCACAGAATCACGAGGTTGGAAAGGACCAACTGGATCATTGAGTCCAACCAGTCCTATCAATCACTTAACCATGCCCCTCAGCACCTCACCCACCTGTGAAGATGTAAATAAGGTCACAAAATTACCCCAGAAACTTACCTGGCCATCCAAAGAGCAATGAATAAAAAGAAAATCAATATCAGATGGTTTGATCTAAACTCTGATCCCTGGGAGAAGGATAGTTCAAGCTAAGCTGCTAGAAAAGGAATTTGTTACACTATTCTAAATAGGAAGCAATTTCTGTCAATAAAAGGGTAAACTGAATGGGGTGCAACTGAGGGAATTTATTTTGTGGTTATGCCCTCATCAAGTATCTTCCAGTGGATGGATAACTTTTATGTTACAGCTGTAGACTCAAAGGAGGGCCTCCCCCTCATGCACGTCTGCCTTTGAGGCTGCCTTTCTTATTTCTCAGTGTAATTCCTGTTTCTCCTGTCCCTACAGTCATTTCCAGGCCAGCGTGGCATTGATGTTTCCATGGGGTGCAGCATACTCTTCTTCCTTTCCTCTTTATTTTTTATGCTTTATTTTGACCACTTGGCTTTTATTTTTTCTGTTCCCAACTTACAAATTGGAACAACTTCTCTCACCCTTGCACACATTTTCACCTCACAAACTGTTTCAGTCAGAAATAAGCCCATGTATTCCTTGGTATTGCTACCATGTAAGTCTGCTATAGATGTGAAAAAGGTAAATGCTGTGAATAAGTAATGGATATTCTTCATAAAAAAAAAAAGAGTTCATATCCTAGGATGCAATATATTCTTCTGTTTTTTTCTAGTCTTTCACCTTAGATTCATAAGTTCAATATAACATACACAAAAGTCTACCCAGACTGCAAGAGTTGCTAGGAAAGGAGAAGAATTTATTACAAAAAACAACTTTTACAGAGAGCCTTTTATGTGGATGTGTTTCACAATTTTCTCCCATGGGCAGTTAAAAAAAAACACAGAAAAACTCTAGTATGAAGGTGTTTCTTGGTGTGAAAACTTTGTTGTCTTTCATTTAGAGGATTTAAAGGCAGATTCCACAAGGCAGATCACCACAAGATTTAAAGGCAGAACAAGAAGAATGTTGAGGCTCTGGAGTGTGTCCAGAGAAGAGCAACGAAGCTGGTGAAGGGGCTGGAGAAAAACTCTTACGAGGAGCAGCTGAGGGAACTGAGGTTGTTTAGTCTTGAGAAGAAGAGGCTGAGGGGAGACCTTATTGCTCTCTACAACTACCTGAAAGGAGGTTGTGGAGAGCAGGGAGCTGGCCTCCTCTCCCAAGTGACAGGGGACAGGACGAGAGGGAATGGCCTCGAGCTCCACCAGGGGAGGTTCAGGCTTGGCATCAGGAAAAAAAAATTCACAGAAAGGGCCATTGGGCACTGGCAGAGGCTGCCCAGGGTGGTGGTTGAGTCGCCTTCCCTGAAGGTGTTTAAGGGAAGTGGACAAGGTGCTGAGGGGCATGGGTTAGTGATTGATAGGAATGGTTGGACTCAGTGATCCAGAGGGTCTTTTCCAACCTAGTGATTCTGTGATATTTGAACTGATGTTTCCTTAGTTTGCAGACACCAGCATGTCACCCTTCTGATGCACATGCTCAAGCAATGAAAAATCAGATCCAGGGTTTCATGAGGTCCCATGCAAAATGTATGGGATGTCAGCTTCCAGGCCTGGGGGCACAAGCAGTCTAACAGCTACATTGGAAGGCAGCTTTTGTGCTCACCCCTCCGTGGTGCTTTTGCACAGCTGCACAATTATAACCACTAGCTACTGCCCCATTTGGTCCTCCCATGTCAGAAGCAGCGCAAATACCCAGTGCCTGTTGGCTCACACCTCCTGAAGGAGAGGACATGTGATGCTGCACAGGGAAGAGGAGGAAATGGATGAGTTAAGGTCAAGGGCAGCCTGACCCCAGGACAGGGTATCACGCAGCCCCTTCTCCCTCCCATGGTTCCACTCCCTGGGAAATTTGCAAAATCCCGTATGTCACTAGTCAGTCTGCCAAGGAGCACAGGGGACATGGGGATAAGCAGCTATGGGGCTGCAGAAGCACGTGCTCCTTCTGGATAAGCATCCAGCCCCTCTTCAGCAGCTGGAGCAGGCACAGTGAGTGGGCAGAACTCTAAAAGTTTGGCCTTGCAGAGTTCTGGAGCTTTCGTCTGGGTAAAAAGATGCTCCCAGAACTGCTGTGACTTGAATTATATGGAAAAAGGAAATTTCACTGGGATGTCATAAGGATGAATTTGGCAAGTGCTGCATGAAACAGAACCTATGCAGGTTGGCCAAATAGCCTGCCACTATTAGCAAGCGCAAAGAACAGCTGGGGTGAGGCAGTGAAGGTGAAGTGCAATATTTTGCTTCAGCACTACACCAGGCTGAATTCCCATTCACAGGCTTGGGGATATCCAGTACTGTTTTTAAATAAAATCTGCTCCAAAGGTGCTGGGGTGGTGAGGAGGTGCCAGGTAGCCATTCACTCTGAATTGACTCTCACAGATTAGCCTGGGTCATGACCGCTTTTTGCATTCTGTCCCTACTAAGCCCTGCTTAGCTCCCACACCCTTTTCTCTCTGTCAAATACACACTTTGCCTCTAGCTGTAGCCAGAAAAGAACCCAGCACTATATCCAAATTCAAGTGGTAAATGCTTATTTGCACAGTTTGTGCTGGTGAGGGAGTTGCTTTCTCAGTGGAGTTTATAATGGTTAGAGGAATGACATAAGCTTTCCTGGCAAACTGCCATAAAAAAGATTGCTGTGTCTCTCCAAGGCCATCTCCTGGAATGGCTTTGTCAGCTGAACATGCAATTTCTTTAACCCTCAGGCTGACATAATAATATACACAATACTTAAGTGTGAACTAAGCATGTATTCGAGGTCTCCCTGTGCTGCTCTCTTGGGCAGTGCCTGTCACAAACTCTTGTCTGTTAAAAAATTCTTCACAGAAAGGGTCGTTAGGCATTGGAACAGTCTGCCCAGGGAGGTGGTTAACTCACCTCCCCTGGAGTTGTTTAAGGTGAGGGTGGATGAGGTGCTTAGGGGCATGGTTTAGAGATTGGTGGGAATGGTTGGACTCAACGATTCAGTGGGTCTCTTCCAACCTGGTTATTCTATGATTCTATGATTCTAAGTACTTGTTAAAATGAGTCAGAAAAGCTAAATTTGTACAAGAAGTAACTCTGCAAAGGATGCTTGAGGAGGAGCAAAGTGAGAGTGAGGATCAGAAGAAAGAAGTTATTCTGTGGCTAATTCGGTGGATGCTAAACCATACAGAGGAGGCAGAAATGCAACTGCAGCTGTGAGAATAACATAAAAGGTGTGGGGATCTCTGTTTGCTTAATATTAGTCCATGGATTATAGTATCGTAGAACAGCTTGGGTTGGAAGGGGACCTTAAAGATCATCCAGTTCCAACCCCACCCTGTCCAGCTTTCCTGGGCAACCTGTGCCAGTGGCTCACCACACTCATCATGAAGAATTTCTTCCTAGTCCCTGCTCAGCTTTCTTTTAGCCCCTTCAGGTACTGGAAAACTGCTATAAGATCTCCCTGAAGCCTTCTCTCCTCCGGATTGAGCAATTCTCTCAGCTTCTCTCCATAGCAGAGGTGCTGCATTCTTCTAATCATCTTCATGGCCTTCTCTGGACACATTCCAACAGTTCCATATCCTTCTTATGTCAAGGGTTCCAGAACTGGACATAATAATCCAGGTGAGGTCTCACGAGAGTGGAGTAGAGGGGGAGAATCACCTCCCTTGTCCTTCTGGCCACATTATGTGACTTTGTGTCTAAACCCAGCAAGGATCAACTAGCTCACCACAGAGCAAAAATGTGACAAGTGTAGCAAATTCAGGACTTTAAAATAAGGCATAACTTAGCTTGCTGATTTGCCAAGTCTTGTATATAACGGAGGAAATTCTAACTCTTTGCAGTCATATTGCTAATTCAAAGAACACCCTCTCTTTATCTGCACCAAAGGTTTTCATGGGTTAAATTATTCTCATAAGTCTGCTAAATGTCCTATGCATACAGGGGCATTTGGACATCTCTTTTCTTGCCACTAACCTCTAAAAAGGAGTTAGTTTCCCAATTAATTTTCACTGGAGCTCCGTCCTTTTGTTTGGTTCTAGCAGAATCCCATGTCTAATCTTTTTTTTTTTGTGCTGAAGAATCTAAAGCTGCACTTTTCGACTCTCAAAATAAGCTGTTCCATATCTCTTGTCTCTGTACTTTTCAAATTTTTTTGTATTTTGATGGTGGCATGACCATCACAACAGGCAATATTGAAGATGCATTTATATGGTGGCATAATGAAGTTTTCCATTGTGTGTTCTCTTCCTGAGATACTGAAAAGGGTTTGCATGCCCAAACAATTGTCTATTCTTTCTAACTACATTACCTAGATTAATGAAATGTATAAAATCCAAGCATACAAACCTTTCTTATCCTGTTGCAGCAGTCATACTACTGACCACGTGCCTAATAGTCTCCTTGCCTTTTTGAACATCTCTGAGTACTGAGTGATTTTTTCATGCAACTTGTCACATTGATGCCAAGAGCTCTTCCCTGGCGTATAAGGGGTAAATTAGAGGCTGTGGATAGATATATGTGGCCAAGATAATTTTCTCCCTTTTGCTTCATCATGCTTTCATGTGCACTCAGTTTCACTTGCAAGCTTATTGTTCGCTTATTTAGAGTTCTGGTGACAATTATTGCAGTCAGTTTTAGATTTTACTACCCTGCTTTGTTTTGTATTATCTTCAGGCTGTGTAGCACACATTACCGCTTACCTCTTTTCCATCAATACATTGAACTTAGTGCGTTACACTCATACAAAATGCCTATGTATGTACTTATGGAATGCATTGAATAGTTCCAGTATAGAACTTCATGCACCCCACTAGCAATCTCATCATTTATGCCTAATCTTTGGCTTCTTGTTATTAATCATGTACCAGCCTAAGAAAGAACTTCTTTTCTACCCATGGCAGCCCAATTTCTTCAAGAGCTATTGATGGGAACTTTTGTGCAAAACATCAACTGCATCACCCTTTCATGACATGCTTAACTCCTGGAAAAGTGCTCTAATAGCAGCTAAAGAGACCAATTTTGAGCTGGTTGGGTATGAGAGAGGCAAGAGAAGGGTATACATTCAGTGTGACAGTTAGCAAAACTGAGGAATAGTGTTGTATATAATAAAACGGCAAAAATACTAGAATTACTTTAAGAAGAGAAGACCACTGAAATAATGCAAAAATATATTAAATAGATTTTATTAGAGAAAACACTGAGTTTGCCATCTTCAGTTTGTGCAAATTCTGTGATTCATGATGAGGAAAACAGAGAAATGAAAAGGATTAACAAGAAAACAGAGAGTCCTAAAGAGTTAACAAGAAAACTAAGATGGTTAAAGGATAACATAAATATTTGGAGATCAATATTTGAGGGCTAAGTTCTGCTGTTCTCAGAGTCACTCATGCGAAGTAACTTCCATTCATTGTGCTGCCTGGTTGGATAGCTCAGATAAGTTAAATGTAGGACTAGCATGAGCTGTAAACCCCATAGCTATATAAGGTTACAATCCTGTACAGGTACCCACAAAGGATTCAGTCCTTCCGGCATGCGTGCAACATACCCTGGGGATGAAAATTGTGCGTACACCCCAACATATTGCAGGTATGTACACATTTGATATTTGGACTTGGAAAACATCCCCCATAATTTCCGCCTACAAAACAGAAGGGTTGAATGAGAATGTCGCCTTTCACAGTTAGAGGAACAGTTACCTCTTCCATACTGAACTGTGGGAATGAGGCAGATTTACGCAGCTGCCACCACATCAGAGTCTTATTTATGTACTGCTGCTTGCAAGGCATTTACACAGTGGGCAATGGCAGGTTGGCTAAAGTGATGGGAAGCTTCAACACAGCCAGACTAATCATAGGCAGTAAATTTCAGACAGCTGAAGACAATTACTATTAGATAGCTCTTCAGGAATTAAATACGTTCAATGGCTTTTCTACCATTTGGAAAGACATAATACATTGCTGGATGCACTAGAATTAAGATTTCAGAGTCTAAAAATAGGCTGCATATACCACTCCTTTCGCTTCTTCTGGAGTGCTGAGAACATTCAGTACTTATTAAAGAAGGCACTAAAAATAATTTGAGGTTTTCATATTCCTTTCTATTATTTCCCTTTTGAAAAATACCAGAATGACCATTTACAGCTTTTCTTCTAGTGAGGAGTTGGATAAGAGAAGGAAATGAAAAGAAGGGGCCATACCTCTTGTTTGGCCACACAACTTACTGCTGCAATGGGGTCTGGCAATTCCTTTTCTGCACCAGGCCATGAAACTTCATTTGCAGCCTTATGTTTTCTTAGCAGCTTTCCTACTACAAACCTAGAAACTGGCAAGCCCTTGAGGCCATGACTTGGGGAAGAGGAGAAATCCCATGTTCCAGACAAAAGGTGGAAAGGACAGTTATTGGGTGATATTTCCATATGTCACAAGAAGGTAAATCCCAAGGACTACTGGATTGTGCTACAAAAGGTCTAAACTGTACCTTCATCAGCCAGCCCAGAGATACTGGTCACCACAGCAAACTATTACGATTAGTGTGTGTCAAAATGTTCCCAGGGGCATTTGACCCCAAAAATCTGTAAAATCTGATTCACAAAACCATGCAACCAATATCAACTGCACCTGCATGTTGTCTAAAGCCTTGTGGCTTATGTTTGCGTTGTGCATTCCTGCATCCAGCCTGGTGCCATCCAGAGAATACCCAAGAACACTCCTCAGACTTTCCACAAAAATTTTAACACAGATAGGAGAAGCAATCTTTCATGAATTTGTATTATCTTGGAAACAGTCTTGGAAAATGTCTTTGCATTTTAAAGAAACAGCTTGCAATCTATATTTTGATGGATTCATATTTGTGGAGGTGACTGCCAGTATTTTTGCTCTGCAAATAGTGGAAAACAAAAGGAGTGAAGGTTTTAACA
Organism: Clamator glandarius; assembly: GCA_033459285.1. Lineage (NCBI taxonomy): Eukaryota > Metazoa > Chordata > Aves > Cuculiformes > Cuculidae > Clamator > Clamator glandarius. The sequence goes on along the minus strand of JAUNZM010000131.1, from coordinate 2,608,547 downwards.
AGGAAACTACTACTGGCTTCTTCCCACTTTGTGAGCCTTCTTTTTGAATAAAAAATGAACTTTCCACACAACAAGGACCTGTTAACTCCTTAGCAAGCACAATGAATCTGTATGAATACTTAGCTTATACACACAAAATACTGCATTGCATAAAGATTGGGATATTTCCACAGGTTCATACCTGTAAGTATTTCTTTATAAATACTAAATAGAAAATACCAGTCTATTAGAAATACCAGTCTGTTCTAAATTGTGCCACTGAATGTAACAGGAGAAAGGTGAAAAACAAATTGCCAACAAGTTGTATTTAGTTTGGGGGACACCTGAACATGGAGTTTGACATTGTGGCATATTTCTATTTTTATATTTAAGGACAGGATAAAATGAAGTTGATGAAAAGCCCGATGTTCCCACCTAGTGCCCTTGCCTACAAGCTCATGACTCCCACAGACCTTGCCTAGCATCTCCTAGGCTCATCCAGACTCTAGTGTTTAAGGCATTTTCTTTGTAGGTAGAAATACGTGTTTGAAATATGTCTGTCTAAAATCAATCTCATTTCCCAGGTGAGGGACCAGAACATTACAGTTATCCTCCTTTAATCAACTTTCATAAGAAGACTGAGCAACATTGTACTTCCTTACCCAAGCCAAATAGAAAAAGAACAAAACAGAGGGATTTAAGCCTCCTTTGGGAAGCAGGCAATGAAATTTAAGCCTGTGGCTCTGAAGTTCTTTATCAGAGTGAGATATTAGCCACTATTTTTTTTTATTTTAAAAGGAAAACACTTCCAATCTCCTATAGCTTCTGCTTTCACTGCTTTTTAAAATTAAATCAATAACTAAACTGAAAGAGAGGCAGAAAATAGCAAATGTCCTGCATTTAGTAAAACTGTGTCATTTCTAAGTAAATCAGCAACATGTCCCTGAAGAGCCTCTTTTTACATTATTCTATATAAAATTCTGAACAATATAAAAATTCCCCTGATCTTACAAGGTTTTTTGGCATTTGCAAAGGATTTGCAGGCAAGCTATTAAATAATTATATTTTCCTTTGTAATTGATACTAAAAATATTTTCTTCTATTTGTGTGTCAGAAGTAGACAGAAAAGAAAACTTCTTGATCCATAATCACAAGAAGCTTAGTAGTATGGACTGGAAATCTAACACTGACATCGTAGTGTTAGTAGTGTTGCATTTGGGACTGATGGTAGATATATCTCTCCAAAGCCAATGAATATTTGGAGTACAGGAGAAAGGGATTACTTGAATTGGAGTAAAACTTTCTATCCCTTCCTAATATGCACTTACTAGATTGTACATAATAACCATGCTGGTATTCTCTTAGCTAGTAGATCATAGGTAAAAGATCAATGTATGTGTGGTATGAGGTATACTTACTTACTTACTTAAGCTTTCTATTTTTGGCATAAAAACTTTGCTTGCTGTGTGAAAAGTCATTTGATGTTTGAGTGTTGACTCCCTTAAGGGCTGTTACGGTGTATCTTGTATAACCCCTATACATGTGCTTCATAGAAAGATTGCAATGTGCATCCATAAAAGAAAATGTTATTTATTTTCTGAAAGGTTTCAAGGCTGCAGAAAAACACTATCTATGCCACAAATTACATCAGTGGTTTCCAAACAAGTTGGACCTGTGAACTGCTGCCAGCTCATAATGTCTCTCCTAGATGACCACACATAGTCCTCACCGCATGTGTAATTGAAAACACCGTTGATGTGGTTTCCAGCTCTCTCTGTGGGCTTCTTACTGCACCTTGGAGAGTCAGTGCAGAAAACCACCACCATAATGCCTGTGGCCATTGAACTATTTTGAAATCTTGAAAATCATGTCCCCTCTTCTTTGTTTGGCCCCCAGTCTCATCAAGAACCCTGTTGTAATCAATCCCTGTAATGAGAAAGCTTACAGCGCAGAAAACCAAGAACATGTCATTTGTTATGGTAACAGCATCGGTATATTTTTCCCTTTCTGAGCCAGTGAACTACAAAGCAGACTGAATTATATGTGCTTACAGTAAAACTTGCATTGAACCCCTGGGCCTGGTGCAAGCCCTCCATTTGTATTAAAGTTGAAAACCAGAGTTTCCCTACTGTGTCTTTCTGCTTGGTTACTGTGGTCTTAAAATTGGGGCAAGCATTTGAAACAGGGAAAATAAATTTACTTATGTGCTATTTGCATAATGCCATGCTATTAGCTTAAAATCCTGCCTGCACAGAAACAGCTGAACACTGTCTCCTCAGCAATTCAGGCTTTCTGGGTCAGTTCAGCTGTCACAAACCCCAACAATACACATACAGAAACTGCCCAAGGGTCCAGCCTCCAAACTGCAGGAGATGGAGCTGCAAAAGACATCAGCTGCGGGGGGTAATTACTGCAGGCTGACCCTTGCCTATCATCTCCCCATGTCCAAGTGGCCTGATGCTCTTGCTTTAATCTAACAGCACGACTACAAGCATATGCCATTCCTTGGGATGCGGGAGCCATCTTGTTAGGCCAAAATCTGAGCAGAAGTGCAGCAAACGGCAATTCCAAAGCCCTTGACACGACCAAAGCCTGTCTGTGTCCCTGCCCACATCTGTCCCCCAGCCCAGCCCCCTTAGAGAGCTTGGCATTTTGGCTTGTATCAGAAATGGCGTGGCCAGCAGGTCCAGGGAGGTGATTCTCCCTCTGTACTCGGCACTGGTGAGGCCGCTCCTCGAGTACTGTGTTCAGTTCTGGGCCCCTCACCACAAGAAGGATGTTGAGGCTCTGGAGCGAGTTCAGAGAAGAGCAACAAAGCTGGTGAAGGGGCTGGAGAACAGGCCTTATGAGGGGCGACTGGGAGAGCTGGGGTTGTTTAGCCTGGAGAAGAGGAGGCTGAGAGGAGACCTCATTGCTCTCTACAGCTACCTGAAAGGAGGTTGTAGAGAGCAGGGTAATGGCCTCTTCTCCCAAGTGACAGGGGACAGGACAAGAGGGAATGGCCTCAAGATGCACCGGCTTGAACCAGGGGAAGTTCAGGCTGGACATTAGGAAAAAATTTTTCATGGAAAGGGTCATTGGGCACAGGCAGAGGCTGCCCAGGGAGGTGGTTGAGTCACCTTCCCTGGAGGTGTTTAGAAGATGGATGGATGAGGCACTGAGGGGCATGGTTTAGGGATTGATAGGAATTGTTGGACTCAGTGATCCAGTGGGTCTTTTCCAACCTAGTGATTCTGTGACACTGGAGAGGCTGTCACCCCCGCACCAATGCTGCCAACCTCAACTGGAGCATCCGGAGACGGGATGGAGATGTGTAAAATACAGAGGCTGCAAGTACCTCCCTGCAAACACTGGGAAAAGTCAAGTGTGGGCTCCCTCTGACATCTGGGTATTTGCTGTCTGCATGTGATTTTCATTACTGCTGTGTTCAGGCGATTCACTGCAGCAGTGTTTGTGCGAATGTTAATTAAACTGGTACATAAATATGTGTCTAGCTGATAAGACAGGCTGGCAGTGCTCTAAATTTAGACTTGCTGGGAGCTGTTTTAGAAGACAAACATGGATGGTGCTTCACTCAAGTATCTTGTGGCAGCACCTGCCCTCTCAAAATGGCGTTGGTCCTTGGTTAATGGGCTGAATAAATAATGTGGAACAGCCCTGCTAATGGCAGCAAGTGTTGATATATGTCAATAGGAATCAAACAGTCAAGCCTTAAGCACAGAATGCTCCTGTTACCCATGTGTGGACTGTGTTCAGAAAAGAGAGATTCAAGGGACAGCACTACTTTAACTAGGCAAACAATATAAACGTAGAAGCCTCACCCTAAACCAAACAATACCCACCCCTCACAATTGAAAATCTCAGCTTTTGACTGCGATTGAATTTAACTGTGTTTTTGTGTGGTTTCGACTTTTTTTTTTCTCCTGGGCAGTTGTGTCATTACTTTAAAATATAACCTGGGGGTTTTTTTGTGCCTTGTTCGTTTTTTTTTTTTCCAGGAGTCTCTGATGTTGTATCATCCACCATTGCACTTGCATCAATTTTGTGGAGCACCTGTTGTTGAATGACTTGAGTAGCTTCTGTAGATTGAATTTACTGAATGTGCTTCCCATTGCACCCTGGCCAGAACACTCAGCTCTAACCAGCTCCCACTGGTTTTACTGGAGCAAGTCTAGATTTTTGCAGCAGTAACTGAGTTCGTGAACGTTTCCTTTCTATCTACTGGTAAGTATTTTCTATATTTTATTGTGGCCTTAAAAAAAATAAACATTTTAAGATACTTTGAATCATGATTTTACTGATGTTAAAGTATAATCATGACGGGATTTTTGCTGCTTTCATCCTGCACGTATCATCAGAAGGAGCTCTCTCAGTTATCTGGAAATCTTTTACATCAGATGCCACCTTCGAGGTCAAGAGGACATCCATGGAGGTTTGCAATACAACCAACAGCAATGTGACTTTTATGATAATGCAATTACATTTCTGTCTGGGAATGAAAATAGCAATCTCGTGTTTGCTGGGATCAAACATCAGATCTCAGGAGGGGTATTTTGCAGACACCAAGCTTGGCAGTAGTTACTAAAGAGAAATAAATACTATAGACATCAAGACTCCTCTTCCTGAAAAAAAACCCTGTGCCCTTAACAAGATGGTTTTGGGCTTAATATCACCACTTTTCTTTAAAATTCCAGATAATATTTTTACTAGAGTAACAAAAGGACTTGGTAATGAGAGCATTACAGATTCTTTAGGAATCTGAGGTGTTTTTTAAGTCTCTGGAAGCATTGCATTCACGTTAAATTTTGCCATGAAACTGTCATGAAAATAAACTATTTGAAGACTGTTTTAACTAAATGTCTTAAAATAAATCCCTCAATGATTTTAAAATAGACTTTATACTAAAGGAAAATGAAAGGTGAGTTTTTCATCTTTATTTACCAGCTCATATTAAAATGTTAAAGTAGACTACTGAAAAATAGTTCTAACCGTTAATAATTGGTCCAGATATACAAAAGCATTCTGAAAAGTTATGCAATTTTGAAGGCTGAGGCATTAAAAATGACTGATGGGTTTTGAACAATTTTCTCCCTATATTCAAGGCCTCCACGGTGTTTAAGCACTACAGATCATAATATGCATCTGAACTGAAAGGCTACAAATCACTGGGTGCATCGAAGAGAAACACTGAGGCTTTTCAGACAAAATGAAAAACATTACATGAATTCACAGTTAGCAATTTTTTTTCCTAGATAAGCCATGCCCTACTTCAACAATTCTGGCTCCTTTGCTAAGGTCCTTTGGTGAGGTACATGTCCATTGTGCTGGTGGCTGCTTTAGGCCCTCGTATTCCCCCATGGGCGAGGATGCTGCTGGCACCAGAGCAGAGCTTCCATATCTTCTGTGATTGCACCAAAACTGCACCAGTGTGCAGGAAGCTGGAAAACTGGGGGAATCCCTGCAAAAAAAGCACTACAGCTTTAAGTAAAGACCTCAGTGCAAACATAGGATACAGAAGACTTTGAAAGGGTTTGTAATGTCATTCAGGAAATATTTATCAGTACGATGTTAAGGTGTTCTGAGTAGCTGGAGAAGAAGTTTGCATATTGGAGGCCTAGTTTATCTTTTTCTACAGCCTCCTATTAGCAAATAGGTTTATTTTTAACAGCTGTTTGACTTTGTGTAACTAATTAATGTAATGGCTATGTATGGTATTTATGTACTTTTCAAACTACATGAAAGTAAAAATTACCAGTGTTTGATCTTCACAAAGTTTTTAGACTAAGATGGTAAACTTCAGTTAGAGATAATGCTGAGAGACCATTATATCAAAGACAAAGCTCACATATTTTGCAGTGCTTTAACTTAGAATATTAGCTAATAAAAACAGCCACTTGTATAGGTTTCATTGTAGCTCCTTAATGAATAGGTAACTCAGAATGTTCATTTAGGAAAAGAGAAAATTCCTTTCCCCTGCTAGCAATGTCGGTTAGATTGAATGCAACTTTTCCTACTTAAGCTAAAGCATTTCCATGATATACAAATTGAGCTGATGGATGGATGGAAGGAAAGAAGGAAGGAAGGAAGGAAGGAAGGAAGGAAGGAAGGAAGGAAGGAAGGAAGGAAGGAAGGAAGGAAGGATGGATAATGATCTATTCTTGATGTTAATTCTTGTTTCTAACAAGCTGAATAAACAACCTAAACCCATGGCAGGTGGAGACTTTATATGTTTTCTTAAGACTATATAAATATTTATAAAAGTAAACTTATTCAACTCATTCAGTAATGTTTTATGTGCGGCCAAGTGGCAGTCAGTGAAATCCAGCATATTGTCGATTAACACGTTTTTAATCGTCTGATGGAAAATTGGTTCTAAGTGCATTTCTGAGGTTTGATACTACAACACTGATCCTACTTTCTGGTTTCCAAAAATAATAATGCTGCTGCTACTTCTGGTTTGGTTTTTTTATTTTTTTTTTATTTTACCCCAGACACAGTCCTTTAAAGCTTAAAAGGACAGCATAGTAAAGAATTACGAAGGCTTTGAAACAGTTTTTATAAAAAGCTAACAATAGATAGTCTACATTTGCCAAAACCTAAATAAATCACCTTAAAAGCAGCTGATTAAATACTTCTAGAGATTTAGGTCTTCTGTTCCCCTGTTGTGCATTTACATGAATTGTTGAAGTATTTAAATTTCACCTTCCTTTCCACTTAGAGAGTTTGCTGTATGCAGGGTTTGATAACCAGTAAGGAATCTACTGATGCTTCCTCCAGAAAGCCTGTGAAGTATCCATCCTTGAAGATGTTCAAAACCTGTCTGGACATGATCTTGAACAGCCAGTGGTAGTAGATCCTGCTTGAGCAAGGGAATCGGTCTAGGCAATCACAAAAAATCCCTTCCAAACATTTCCCCCCCACTTTCATTCTCTGATTCTGTTTATTATCAATTCTTATACATCTGTTCAAAGACTGAGGCTGCTGATCTCTGACCCATAGACAAATAGTAATTTATTTCCTTTAAAGAAACTCTTCTGAAAAAAATCCACCACTTCAGCTAGTCCATCTTTCTTTGTTTTCTCTCTTCCAATGTTGCCAATTAACAGCTTTAAGTGGGAGAATATTTTTTGTAATAGATATGATTTGGGATATTTCCTTCAGGCAGAGTCATTTCAGAAGCAGCAGTAGTTCTGCTGAAGGTTAGTTTTCTTGTGCTAATATCTAGTAAAAGCAGCTGTGGAGAGGGTGGTAGAAAATGCAAACAAAATAACGGAGCACTGTGGAAATGAGAGAACTGCTTATTTGAGCAGTTGAGACTTACATCCTTCCTTCATTTTTTTATCTGATACTTTGAAGTTAGAGGTGTACAGCATGGTTGTTTTATTTGCATTAGGTGTAATCTGCCTTCTCTACTAATTGGCCAATTTCTTTAAAAACCATCTTTGACCTAAGCTTCATAAAAACAGTGGGAATATTTTTTCCTTTATAATTAAAGATGTTTTTGTCAATTTATAAATCATACAGGGTAAAGGAGCACACTACTGACTGATCTAAAATATAGCCATTTATAAAAGACTTCAGATTTGAAAAAGGGATTGAACAGTGGAAAAATACCCCTTGCTTATTCATATTAATAATGATGAGAGAATTTCTTATTTTCTTTCTTCACAACAAATACACCTGCCTAAGAGTGTAAAAGGTGCTCTGCTGGGTCATTTTGCCTAGTACCATGTCTCCAGGAGCAGACAACAGTGAATCCTTGGGGAAAGGTACCAGAGCAAATCAGATGTACTGGCAATTCCAGTCAGGATTTTCTTTCAGCAATATGAATCTTGGGGGCTTCATGAGCTAATAGGGTATAGATGGTGTGAAATAATGTTTTACGGGGGTTTCTGAGCTGAGTTGAATTGTTTTGACCATAAGAAGGAGTAAAGGACAAAATGGGAGACAAATAGTCATGGGGAGTTGTTCTTGTCTCTTTTACCTCCCAATACCCCTCCCAAAATAGAGAATCCTTTACCAGTCATGACCAATCATTGACCAGCTAAAGAATGGAAACAGAACTATGCAATTTCAGAAGCCTTTACCCTTGCTGAATAAGAATACTGAAAAGCAAATTTAAAAAACAAATGTTTGACCATTAATATAAATTTGTTTCTGTAGTAATTTGAATAATTAGAAACTGTGGCTTCATAAAATAAAAAGACATTCCCAAAGAGATTTTCATTACTTATCTCAAGCCCATCAAATCTACTCCATTTTCCCCTCAAAACCCTGAAATTTTAAAATTCTGTTTTCATTCTGAAAGTTTGATGTTTCCAAATTTGAATTTCTGGATGATTTTTCAGGATATTTTCCTTTCAGATTTTCAAAATTTAATTGACAGTTTTGCTGTGTTCTCTTTTTTTAATGTTATTTCTGTCACATAGTGATATAGTATTGTGGTGTTGGTGAAGCAGAGCATGACATACTTCTTAAATAGCACTATTCTTTGTATTTACACTAAGCATTAAGGACAATTATTGCACAAGACTAATTAAAACATTTTTGTCTTCTTTTTCTAACAGTATTATACAGAAAAAATTCCTACACGTGTTAATATAAGAAAGGGTACACGTTAAGAAATGCTTTTTAATTACAATATCAAATAGTTGTGAGTGTTGTTACAGTAATGAGTCTTGCTTTTCTCAAAAAAATGTTTTAATCTTTTGATATGTCCTTCCTTCATTTTTTTATCTGCTACTTTAAAGTTACAGATGTACAGCATGGTTGGTTTGAAGGCAGATGTAATCTGCCTTCTTTACTAATTGGCCAATTTCTTTAAAAACCGTCTTTGCGCCAACTTTGTGCTAATATTAATATTTAGCATTACTCTGGCTTTCAGCGGTCTTAATTAGAACTGCAAATTTGTCTTGTGGGCAACTTCAAATTTAGAATTTCAGTGTTCAAAACATAATTATTCTCAAGTGTAAAGTTCAGGATTTCTCTAGAAGATATTAGCTAGTATATTTACAACAAAATCCAACCAGTGCACATCTGTTCTCTTGCAATTCTATAAATGTAAAAGTGTAATTGTCTCACTGTGCACTAATAAGCAAATTCTTGCTTACATTATATTGAGTGTAAAGAACATGCAAGGTGTTCAAACGCATGTGAAGGGTTATCTATACTTTGCTTTGCCACGTGCTATTAATAGCAGAGCTGGGCAGTTTTTGATTTTGATGATGCATCATATCACTGTCCCTCTCAAGCCAAATATGTCTTCTGAGGGTAATCATCTGCAATAACAGCACAGCCGGACTTCTGCACATCTGGAGTCCTGTGCTAGCTCTTCTCAGTGGTCACAGCTACTACTGATACCTATTGTAGGGTCTGTCTTGATAACCTTGAAGTGAATTATCTAAACCAGTCCAATATCTAGACTCTCGCTACAGTCAAAGGTGAAAGAAAAAGAGAGATATTTCTGGTAGCAAGAATCTAATCGATTGTCTCGAACGCCAGTTTTCAATGGGGATGATCTCCAGGTGAGAACTGAAGCAAACAGCATACCTAGCTTTTAGAGGCAGAAGTTAGAAGATATAATTCTGACTTGGTATTGGATAATATACTACAGATTACATTGACATCATGTCCAAGTATTCATATATAGCAATATATAGACTGGAGTCTGCAGTGCTACCTCCAGCCCTTCATTGTCTGAAAGAGTCAGAACTTGAACTTGGAATAAATACAAACCACTTTCAGACATATAAGGAAAATACCTCCTTCTTCTGAGATTTAAGGTAGATCACTGCAGATACAGAGAAATGTGAATAAACTCACTCTGTGTGTTCTAAGAAATGCTGTTAGGATAGAAAATATACTATAAGCTAGGGAAAAGATGAAAGAAGTATGTTTCAACTTCAAATGATTACCCAAGGAAGTCACAAATAGGGAAAAAAGTCCTGGTTTTTAGAGGATGGATTAATCTCATCTGACTTAGGGGTTGAATGTAGCTCAAGGTGCAGACACTGATTTTTAGCCTCTCCACTTACGTGTCCAGAGGTTTGCTGGCAGTTAAACTTATGCTGCACTCAGCTGTTTATTTTGAATCTCTTAAATGAATGAAATTGAAAGGCTGTCATATATATGAGCTAAATAAAGACTTTTGGTGGCAAAGGGTTTGTGGCCTGTAATTTTTTTTCTGTATTTGTACCACTGTTGTCAGTATTCCTTTTCAATGTATTTCCACTTGTCAGTATCTATTTCCACTGCATTTGCAGTTAAAGAGGGCAGTCTGGGCATCACCTGACATTATGTGGCAGAGGGAATTAGATAAAGGACTCTGTAGCATAGATTTTAAACCTCTTGGTGGCAGGTCCATGGCTGATCTGTGATTCTACAACACTGTAACAGAGGGACCATAAATTGTGAAAAGAACAACAGAGAGATCATAAAGTGTAAAAGGAGGAAAAGTCACAAGAAAAAAGGAGACAATTTTCTGAATCAGTCTATTTAAATGCACTAATGGAGCGCCTGTGATTTCTCTTTTCCTATGACAATAAAGACATAAAAATGTATCTATAATGCATTAAATATTGTTGCTAGTTATGTAGAAGAAACAATCCTTCCTGGGAGCCTAGTGCTTTTATTAGCAAAGACATTAAACAGTTCTTTAGCATAATGGCCTATGCTACAGCATTTGCAAGATAAACTTTCCTGTTTACGTTTTAACCCAACCATGACTGTTGGCACGCATGCAGACTCAATAAAAATTAGCAATAACTTCTGTAACCTGAGGCCTGAAATGACAATCTATAAAGAGATACCTTTATTTGTTTTCCATGAGACATAATATTTATGTGGGGTTTAGTCTATTCTTTCCTTTTTCAACCAAAACAAGCTTCCAGAAAAGAATCTTTTGTTAACATAGATTGCAAAACAAAAGAAAAGGACATTCTGCCTAACTTATAATTTCCTTGTATCAGGAAAAAAAAAGAAGTATGGTATACTAGGGATAGAAGGTGCCATTTTGGTTATGGGACCCTCCACTATATGATGCAAAACACTCTGCAAGAAGCTTTAAGTCAAAACAAATTCTATGGCTTGCAATTCCTTCAATCAGACTCTGGAAGACTGCAGCAAATACATCAATACACATAAGTGGTTTTTTGTGAGGAGTTTTTAAAACACCACTTGAGGCCCTACCTTCTCTGTGGGTTTTATCCTCCTGGTTCATCTGTCACAAGCTTTAATGGAAATATCCTTCAGGCTACAAAAAAGTCCTTTGAGCAGCATGTTTTTTTTGACATAGAAGAAGCAAACCCAAGCTTATAAGACCTTGACCTACATTCAGTGAATATTTGAAACACAATAGCATATCTAGACCTTAATGCTGTATCTTGTAAAATCAACAACAAACCCCTTGCTGAAGTAAAATCAGGACATTAACCTGGTTGCTCAGAGGAGAAAAAGAAGCTGAAACACAATTATGCCAAGCAATGTAATCTAATGATCATATTTACAAACATTTCTCCCTTTATGTTCTGCCTGAATTACAAGCACCTACTCCAACTGATCATAAGTTGTTGTCTTCTGTTAGTGGGAAAGAATCTGGAGATTTAAAATACATCATTCAAATGTGTAAATTAATATATATTCATGAGAGGAGATCAGATGTCTGTCTTTAAAGTGCAAGTACAGATAGAGATAAAACTTCTTGCAAAAAACAACAAGGAGACTTTACTTCAATTATGATGAAGCAAAACAGACTGCAAAGTAAAGCAGATATGAGTTGGACAGTGTTGTATGACACATCCTACCCACTACTCCAGGCATGCAGGCTGGCAGAATTCCCAAACCGGCACCAAATTAAATGTAGAAGATGGTGATGGCATGTCTGCTTTCCCATGCAAGAAACCATGCAGACAACTTCTTTTTTCCTGCTTTTGGTCTACAAAGTACTGCCTTGCTCCCAGAGAATAGCTCTGCTCTGCTTACAGTATCAACCCAAGCAGCAAAGTTTGGGTGGGTAGTACTAGTACTGGAAGCTGCGAGAGCACATGTCCTTGTGTTGGAAATCAACACTCCAGGGAACATAAAGTCTTCTCTTAGGTGACCTGTACCTTCATAAACAGCATCCTTCCCAGTTCTTATCATGCCAAAGCCCCAGGGGAAAAAATGGTATAGCTGCAGATTGTACTGCTGTGGATTTTATTCATTTTGATATAGAGACTGAATAAAATCAGAGCTGATAAGTATCTCTATGGTGTCCTACTGGATGACTCACATGGTCAGAAAGATAACTGCTTATAACTTCAAAAATGTCGTTACAGGGACCATCAGCCAATATTACATGCAAATGATGCTGTTTCTCTCTCAGACAGCTGGAGTTCAATTTTTTGGTAAGGTTCTGTGTGTAGGTGTTAATGACACTTAACCTTTCCCTCAGATTGTCTTGAACCAGCCTCCACATCAGGTCTTCACAGTAAGGAGCCTGAAAGAGGTACTGTGCATTTACAAAACAGAACATCACTTCTTTGAAACTTGTCTGATTTGACAGTAACCCTACTACTACTGCCAATGTTCTAAAAACCTGTTGTTGTTCTTTGTGCAGAAGGAAGAAAAGGGAGAAAATAGTACAATTATTGTGAAAACTTTCCTGACTTTGTAGACTATTTAAACATTAAATAAAACAATTATTGTAGCTGAATATTATAATGAAAATCAGTTTTCATTAATTTCACATACCCTTCTGATTGCTGTTTTTTGGTCTAATGTAATTTGGCTAATTCTGCTTCATGTGCATTTTTAATTTGATTTAACAACATATTTTATTTTTCAGCAGTTCCTTGTTGCAAATATTCTGTTCTTTGATTACATTTTTATAAAGCATCAAGAGGTTTATAACAGGAATCTTTATCTAAGTCAATTAGTGGCTCTGGAGAAATTAAGAGGAAAATCCTTTTAAAAGGAAAAATCACTTTGCTTTCTCTGCATTGCCCAAGGAAGTGAAGACTTATTTCCTTCCCACACCTGCCTAAAGTTTTAAATCCTATAACATGAAACTTTTGAGACTTCTCAAAAGGCAGTGGATTTAAAGCCACTCACAGAGAAGTTTATAAACTGCCTTCTCTCCATTATACTCTTGTCTCAAGCTACTGAAAGTCATTTAGGAGACTCCTCTTTGCACAGAGCAAAGAGAGACTGGAAAACATCATTCTCTCAGTCACTGACAGTCCAGTTGTGGACTCATCTGGGGGAAAGTGGAGCATTTCTTTGAGATTCCTTCTCCTTCCACTGTCAAAAGACTCATCAGTGACCTGTCATGAGAAGCCACCATTTCCCATTGTTTTGGGATGCATGGAAGAGACAGGTCTCTACCTCATTAACTGCATTAACCATAGAAATTGGGGTTTTGTTGACTTAAGATCATTCTGCCTACTCAAAAAGCTAAAGTTACTAACTGTATGAGAAGTGTGTGCTGGAGGATGTGGTTGTTCCTCCTATAGTAATTAAAAGAAGTAGGTCTCCAGTCTGATAGAGTGTTAAATATATTATTTCTTTCAAAAGAATTGTAAATTATGTTGTTTTAAGTTCAGACAAAACAAGCTAACTAAAGCAAACATACAAAACCAGCTTCAAATCCAGCCTGTCTTCATTGACAGTGTGATATGAATAGCAATTTTGGATATCAAGGATTCAGTTTCTAGTATTAATGTGTGTGTGTGTGTGTTTAATCCAAAGCTCAAGGATAGTTTAACCAAGTAAAAGAGGGCTACTCCTGCAGAAAGTTGAACAGGAGTCTGAATTACAGAAGAGCTGGAATGAAGTCCAGTTCCTACAAGTTTTTGGGTTATACTGTGGTTCTTCCTTTAATCTTCATTACCAATTAGCGTATAGGAATATTTCCCTTCCAGAGGTTTGTTAAATTGGTGTTTCGCTACCTTCATGCTACATGACCTAATTAATCAGACTGTTGGACCTCAGCCTCTAGCACCCAAACTGGCCCTAATTGAATCTTAGCTTTTGCCACTGCCAGAGAAGAATGGAGATACAATGCAGTGCTGCGGGACTGTCTTGGTGAACCTGCTCATGAAGGGTGGGCAGAGGGTCCCTGGACCCACAGTTGCCCACACTCTGTGTAAGATTTCAGTCCTGAAGGGCCCAGAAGAAAAGCATGTGGCCACTTGCTAACCCTTGGTTCCCTATCATGGCTCATAGAGACAAAAGTGAAGAAAAACAGCCTCCAACACTCCTTCTGTAGCTAATCTCTGCCCAGATGCCCAGCCCCACTCTACCATCCATGGATTTGGCTCCATACGACTTGCTCTGTAGTGTGAGTCCCAGCAGATTTTGGCCCTGTGTCTCTGAACAAAGAGTTCACCAGCTGCCAGCTGACGCAGATTTCTTTCACCTTCGGCAGCTTTCCAGAATCCACATTCTGGAGCACAGCTTTAAGGAAGAGACTGAAGTGAACAAACAGTCTGTTCTTCTCATATGTTCCTTGGAAGACATGAGTTTCTAATCCTACAGATTTGGGCTGGTCTTCTGTCAGTCCAGAGCCCTGCTGGAACCACCAGGGGCAAAGGAGATGTACAAACTCACAGCAGTGGACCAGCACCTGTGCTTGCAGAGTACCTCTGGCAACACTCCAGCAAAATCAAAAGACTTACATCTCGTTTTTGCAATGAAAACAAAATGACCCAACATTGTATATATATCGCATACACCAAGTAAGACACATTTCTGCTGAAGTCATTTGTCTAACTATAGCACTTGATAGGAGCTGCTGACAAAGCCCTGTTCTCCAAGACTGTATTTTTTGCCTCCTTGTTCTCTTCAAGGAAGTTATCTTCTGCTGGAAGGGCAGGCTGCTGGGTTGGGACGACTGGCCAGGGCACATTCTCTGTGTGTGTGTCAGTCCATCCCCTGGACCTCCATTCTGTCTGCAATCGTGGTTCACTTTGCTGATTGGGGCACACGTGGTACTTTCATATGTGACAAAACTGTTGTAAGGGAAAGCCACAAAATATATCACTAAAAGAAATTTTAAAGCCGGATTCTGAATCCGAAAAAGACTGAGATTTTATAACTTTTTGGGGCAATGTTACAGTTTCTGTCATTGCTGTGCTGCAGAGCAAGACAGGTGTTTATGGCAGTCACAAGAAAAGGAAACCAAGGGAGGCTGTGCCAGAACATTTTAGAAGCCATTAATAAGATTTTATGTTGTTATTCTGAAGGGCATTTTCTGCTGCTCTCAGCACAATATTGTGACTGGCCTTCACAAGATGGAAAAAATGATGTATTCTTACTGCAGCCTAAATAACAGTGCAGCCACTGTGAGAATGAATCCCGGGGAGGGCAAGGCGATTTGCGGTTTCTGTACATGTGAGGAAACTCTAATGTTAGATTTTCAAAAAGGCCCAAATGCCATCTAGCTTCAAAATGTCACCTGGTTTTGAAACAACAGCAGTCAACCCTTTTGCAGCGCCTCAGAGCAGAAGGATGAGCTGACCCTGGGCTTGCGGAATGACAGCTCTAACCCCTGAGCAGTGTCTGAAACGGGGAGGAGGGCTCCTATCCCACCCATGGCTTAAAAGAAAACACCAGGTGTTGCTTTTGACAAAAGCAGCCCAGCCTCAAGGACTTGGTTCCAGGCTCAAGTAAGGGAGCAGTCACAATGCTTTCTGCAGTGCCTCCTGGGTGCAGTGCTCCCTGGATCAACCCATATAAAAAGAAAAAAAAATTACTTTCTGTTTACGAGGCAGGAGAACAAAACCGTTATATACGATTTTCCTTCTAGCAGAGAAAAAAGGAGTTATTTTGTTTCTGAGGGAATTCCTATATAAGTGCATTTACTTTAATCGCTCACTAGGACAGAAGCACTACACATTGACTTATTTCAGGAGAGAGAGTTTTCTGAATAGCATTTTAAAGTAACATGCTAAAACCATTTCATTTTGAACTTCTTGATTAAGACACAACATTGTCACACTGAAGTGCTGAGACTGAAGTGGCTGGAGATGGTGCTTCAGGTCATTCCACAAGAGATGATACTTCCTGGCTGAGGAAGGTGCATCCCTAGGTAGGGGAATTGATCCTCTCCAGGGCACTGGAGCTCTGGAGATGGGATAACCCCTTTGCAGCTCCAATGCATTTTTCCTAGGAAGCACCCCACTGCTCCATCAGAGAAAGGCTATATCTGACATGGGACTTACAGTTCTTTTAAGAAATGAAGCTCTGAAAGTGCAGCTTCTATGAAAGACTGTACCACAATGGGGAAATGGAATATATGGTGTTACATGACTTAAAATAAAATGTTTCAGGTCAGTCAGGTAATGTGAGTCAGCTAAAAGTGGTTGCAAATAGAATATTTTCTTCTTTGAGGAAAAAGAATTATTTGAATAAAAAAAAAATGCTTGAACAACCCACTTTTCTTATTCTCCCTGCTTCATGTATGCATGTGTGAATGTGTGCATGCGTGTCTGTGTGTCCATAGTCAACACTAGAGCAAGAATCTAGTTTGTGCAAATCATGAATTTATCTTCTTAATTCAGACAAAACCCTGCTAGTTCCTGAACTTTAACTGTCTGCTCGAACTTAAGGGGCAGCAATATTACATTAATTGTAGTCTGGTATTTCTTTGATAAATTGCATTTGCACAAACAAGTCCTCCATGCATATGTGCACATTAGGAAATTAAAGTGTAAAGTAAATATGATTATCATTGTGTGTTTCTTCTCAAAAACGTATTGCCAGTTATTATCTTTCCCTCTAATGACTAAAATTCTGTGTGCAAAACCAAGTAATTTAATTTACATAACTTGAATGCATGTCATTT
Organism: Clamator glandarius; assembly: GCA_033459285.1. Taxonomy (NCBI): domain Eukaryota; kingdom Metazoa; phylum Chordata; class Aves; order Cuculiformes; family Cuculidae; genus Clamator; species Clamator glandarius. The sequence continues at coordinate 2,591,746 of JAUNZM010000131.1, read as the reverse complement.
TGTTGTTCTTGCAGGGTCTGTACCGAGGGCCTTGTGGATTAAATCATTTCAGCATCAAGAGTCGGCACAGCTGCAGGCACATGACTCTGATTGCCACATTGCAAGAAAGAAAAGATGCTCACCAGAAAGTGCTGCTCGTCACATCCCTCTGGAGCGCTCTTGGTGATTTTTGGGGAACGCTTCTTGCACTGTGCAGCTCTTCTTCCTTCAAAAGAAAACCCTGATGCTGATTTAGCTCAGTTATTGATCTCATCCTGCTCCCACTCAAGGCAATGAGAATTTTTTTGACTTTGGTAGTGAGAGCAAGATTAGGTCCACTGTAATTGGATTAATTTCAATTTATTGGCTAGAAATTGGCAAGATTCTCATAAGTCCTGTCCCTCTGTCCATTGGCAACTGATATAAGGCTGCTGGTTTGGTAGCTATCTCAAAAAACCCTACATACAGATAGAGAAAATTAGTTGAATGAAGTACATACACTGGAGGGTCAGGGAGGCGCTCTGCAACTGATGCCACAGATGAAAAGTCCAGCCTAGCATGTTAATTAATTTAAATACCAGTATTTGCACGATGTCCAGGTGTAGAGGTGCAGACTGAGAGAGGAACTTGGTACTTCTTACAACATTCTTACTCAAGTGAGTTTAACATAAATAGCTTATTCTTTTTCTACACATAATTATGCTGTGGCATGAAGTTTTAAGTATGGGGAGCAAAAAATATTCAGTAAAGCACATTCTGTCATAAACTCCATCAATAAAGAAAAAGGAGTAGGTAGTTTCTTTCCTAGTACTTACACACACAGTCTTGAGATAAATAAGATTATATTGTCAAACGCTCATGTCATTAGGCATCACAGAGGTGGGAATTGAGCACTTCAGAAACAAATTTTTCAGTCTGGGCTTACTGTGTCTGAGGAATCCCTCACTGAAAGATTTTTCTATGGTTGATTCTTTCTGCATAGAGGAGAAAAGAAATTGTCTCTCTGCTGTAAGTTGCAATTCCTTCACTATCATCTGATAAATGGTCTCAGATTTTATGGTGTTTTCTTCTTCTATTCCCATCATCAATGCCAACTGTGATTTCTCCAATCATTTTAGAAAGTTATTTCCTTCAGACCTAATTCAGGTTGAGGAGTATATACACTGATCTTTTCAACACTCAAGCCCATTAATCTCTCCTGGAAGAGCAGTTCTTGCTGAAACCTGCTGTGGTGAAACTCTCCCTAAGGGAGAATTGTTTGAGAGGCTTGTGAGAATTTGGCCTGAGCGTCCTCCTTCCTGGTGTCTGAGGGAGCTGCAGGTGCTTAGGAGGTGATTTTAGAACTATGCAGACTGCTTGTCAAACTCAGTTTAAAGATCACAACTTAAAATAAATTTAGCCCCTGAGCAATCGAATGCTCACGTTTGATTCATTTGTCTTTCAGGGCATGACATGTAGCAGAAAGTAAAACACCTCTCATTTCTAGGGAAAGGTAAGTTGGTCAAATACCTTGATTGCCACCACTTCACTGCAGCTCCTACACTGCCTCTCTGCTCCCACCAGTGAGGTACAGTGGTTGAAGGTAGGAGAATGTGGCACTAGGAATAGCAGTGAGTAGCTGAAGTTCACCTTGATTTTAGATTCCCTTTTTCAGGGGAACATAACCTGTTAGAAAACTGAAAAACTCCTCAGAGGTACCTGTCATCCCTGGACCATGTAGCTTCAGAAGAGTCTATTTCTAGGACAAAACAAAAATTTATCAGAGTTTTACAACTTTGATACTGGAGTAAAATTACAGTGAAATTAATGCAAGCAAGTGTAAATCCTGTGATGTGAAGCCTGAGAAATTAAAGGTACTGCTTAATGCACAGGTTCTGAGCATTTTCGTGGACTGGAAAAGTGAGAACCTTGCTACAGTAGGTGTAAAAAAAAAATCATAGAAAGTAATCATAAGGAAAACTATAAGTTGATGTTCTGTGCAATAGATGATACAGTGAATGGCTGACAACTGTCCTTATGCTGCAAGATTATACCCTTTGCAAACAGGCCTCCCAAAATTGTGAGAACCTCAGATTTTCAACAATATTTTCAGATGAGGGATCTTCTTCTCTAATGACAATGACAGAACCTCCTCCTGATGTTTTAAGGAAGAAGATTCACGTGAGGTGCCTCAGCATTATTTAATGTGCACTTAGATACTCGTGCAGTCATTTCAAAGCAATTCCTTACAGTGTGAACAACAGGGTTACCTTCTGCATGTCTGCTCAGTAACATAAAATGTGCTGATTTTTCTGGCATTTGGGCAGGACACACATCTAGGTGATGATTTTACTCTTCAGTGTCTGTAAAATATTAATTACTATTAGATTTATGGCTTTCATGACATTTGGTCTGACACATGTATATTGAATATTGTCTTCCTTTTCATCATGAAATTTTAATTTCCTGTACTTACTGTGTAAATCCAGTTACTCTGCTCGACATTATTAAACAAAGAAAGTTTACTGCAATTTTTTCTCTCTATTCTTGCATTCACAACCACTTCTTTGACGTTTTACTCTTAGCTAAATTTGCCCTCTTTCCTTCAGGCACAAAATATTGTACTTTCTGGGTATGTATGGTGAATAATTTACTCTTGCCTGGAAAGAATTAGGGCTCTCCATACAAGAAATTTATTACTTCAGAAGCAGAAAATCTTCCAGCACATGTCGTGCTGGTTTTGAACAGAGGACAAGAAGAAACACAGCTGGATTTTGTACTGTTTACCTAAACTAGGAAATTATAATGTGGTTTCAACTTGTACTGGGAAAGGATGTTGCTTATCACAAGTACAGGTATCCTGAGGCATTTGGGGTTTGTATTAGACAGGAAAAACTGGGCACTGACATCTCTGGGTGTCATAAGCGTTATGGAGTCATACTTTTTCTCTGGCAATGTAAGATTGCCTTTGCCTAAACCACACTGGAAGTAGCTCTTAACTGTGGAAACTGACAGCCATCTGCAGTGTACAAGAGATTAATTCCAAGCCAAGTGCAAAACAAAAAACAACTGCTTATTCATCAGCCTGGTCTTACAAAAGTGATCCTAATGTGTACCTCTGGGAGAGAATAGCCTCATTACAGAATTAAGACAGAGAATTTCCCGTAACCAGAATGCCTTGATTCTCCCAGAGCTTTTCATTTTACCACTTTCTCTCTTACTGCGCTCATTAAACATTAAGGAAAAAAAAATTCAAGAAACTGATAAATAAGAGCCTCTCTTTTAGTTGCCCATCTGGAACAGGTGGATAATTATCTTCTGGCATCTGTTCAGTGATGTGCACTGTATGGTGGTATTTAAATTGGTGATCTTAAGCCATTTTCCAGTAGACACAAACACCTGAAGTTCAGGAGGTCTACAGGTTCTCTTCTGGGAAGCACTCAGCGTGTTTGAATACTAATGCCGTTAAATGGTAACCAACACAATTGATCTGCTTACTGGCAGTTCAGATTGTTGAAAGATGTACTCTCTTAGCTCATAACCTTGAAAGTTTATAGTGACTATGTTAAAAGGAAAGATTTCTGCACTCGTATCTCCATCCTATTTTGTGCAGCACCATTAGTGCCCCTCCATGAGCTCACAAGGTTTTAATATCTTTTCCAAAGGAGGCTGGAAAAAATGGTGCAAAAGCATTTTAACATCTGCTTAGTTTTTCCAGCCTAACACAATCGAACGTGCATCAATTGGAAAATTGCAACAGTGACTCCCATATGGTCTCCTGCTAACTCAACAACTCCTGTCACCGTCAGGTGTTTGCTCCATTTGAAAGGCTCTCTCTCTCTGTCAAGAGTTTTATAATTAAATGCTCTCCACTGAAAATGCAAGGTTGTTGAGAGTAAGACTGGGAGCAGAAGAGGCTCTTTCTTTGATAAATAGAGCCATTTTAGAAAATCTTGGAAGAGAGGTTTCAGCGTGCTTTGCTTTAATGGTGTCTAATTTTTCTTCTGGTACAAATCAGCTTTTAAAATGTAGGTAGTCTATACTAAAAAAAGGTAAAGATGATCAAAGGTAGAAATGAAAATCTAAACTCTTTGAATGAACTGTTTTGAAACTGATTTTAGATAACCACTTAATCCAATTTTACAGCACTGCTCTAAGACAGCTACCTGAACAACTTCTGCTAAGCAAATCTGCAATGAGTTCCTGAAGTCATATGGCCTCTGCCTTGATGATGTTCCAAGGCTTTCCCATAAATCCTCTATGGGAATGTGCTCAGTGACTAGTGCAGCCTTCCCCTTTGGCCAATCCTGTTATATCTGGGATCACTTTCCCTCAGACACACAGAAAATGTCAGCACCTCATAGGCTCTTCCCCAGAATTTACTGTAGGGCCAAGAGTGATGCAGCCTTGCAGTGTATGAAGCTCTGATCCAAAAGGTGGTGTCTTCACAGCCTGTCTGATCACACTCTAATCCAGTTGCAGGGATGAAAATATAAGGACTCAGCTGCTTACTTGGGCAGGGGATAGGTTGCTGTTGCCCAGCTGGAACGCATCACAGCTGCTTTTGCCATGAACCTGTGTGGTACGGGTGAGAGAGTTTGGAGGCAAAGTCTTCCAGAGGCTAAATGAATGGTTGCCCCACAAACCTAAACTGCTTCTGTATATGAGCTGAGTAGACAATGGCTTTTTTTGTTCCCAGCTACCTGAGCATTTCAATGAGTGCTACTGCATGGCTTCAGCAGTAATCTTCCTCATGTGATCGAGCCCAAAAGTTATTTCTGTTGAGAGATGTGGGGAAGGGAGAGAAAGGATGAGGCATCCAAATGGAGGGTGGAAGACCTCAAAGCAATCTTTACCACTAACCATGGGCTGGTGAGGAATGGGAAGGAGATAAATGGAAAGCAAAAAAATACATGCTTCAAACACGTTCTTTGGGAAAAGGGTAACATGTTTTTAAGGAGGAAGAGTTATAGATCTCTTTATTCAGGTATCAGCTCTCAGAAGCTTAAAATTCCCATTTATTCTTGAGGAAAGACACGTTATAATCCCACAATGTTCATCAATGCCAGGGACTGAAATAAGGACTAAACCCTTGACACTCCACATCTTCATTAACTTGCTTCCTTGCTTTGACTTGGGCTATGCAGTGCTTTGAGTTGGACAAAGCTCAGACATCACCCATGGAGACCTCAGAACAGACACAGTCTCCAAAGGCAGCATAGCACTAGGTTTGACTCCTCCCTTAGGCCTTCTCCAGTACTAATCTAGAAGTATTTGCTTCCTTGAGTGCTCTTGCCCCGAGTTATGCAGCATTTACCCCCAGCTTCACTCTATTACAACTGGTCTCCTTTGGGCTGCAAGGCAGCCCTCATAATATTTTGGACACTTTAATATAAATCTCTCCCCTGCCCCACATGAAAACCAATAATTGTGTCTTGAGGCCACAGAGGTGGCACACAGAGCCTGGATGAGCCACAGGCAAGTGCTGGGGATGTGGACACAGCCTGTCCCCCTGTGTGGAGGTGACAGTCACTAAGTCACAGAGCAGCACAGTCCATCCCTCTGCTCAAGCAGGGTCAGCTGCAGCCAGTTGCCCAGGGCAAGGTCCAGGTGGTCCTAGGATGGAAACTGCATAACCTCTCGAGATAACCTGCGCCAGCACTCAGTCACCCTCACAGTTACAAAACTTTTTTTTACGCTCAGATGAAATCCCACGTGTTTCAGTTTGTACTGGTTGCCTCCAGTCCTGTCACTAAGCCCCACTGAAAAAGCCTGGCTCCCTCTTCTCATTCCCTCCCCCCAGGTATGAATACACATTGGTAAGATCTCCTTGTGTTAGACGAGGACCGTCTCTGCCACATGCTCTACAGGCTCTGATCAACCTTGCTGCATTTCTTAACCCTTTGCCAAGTCCTCCAAGAGATGAGTGCTGCTGCTGCTGGTCTTTGGCCATTTGCTGGGGAATAGGACACTCACTCTATACAAGCTTTTAATGTTGTATGCAACACCTTCTGAGATTATATTCATAACCTTGCTTAAAAATGAATGAGGAGTTTTAATCACTTTTCTCAGACTATAATGCCTTAAGGCAAGTCTTTCTCATCTTACTTATCGGAGTCTTATATGTGAGTAGGAGAAAAAGGATTTGTTCCAGTGCATTTAAAAACTGAGATTCTCTTTGTTATCTTGTCAGATGCATGCCCCTTTTCAACTGTTTTGAACAAAAAAAAAAAACCCTAAAACTTGATAAACTCACTATCCAATGTATTTGCACTGCAAAATACAGTGGTGTGTTTGCCCACAGTACAGTGTATCTGCCTTGAGCAGGGAGTGAGGGAGAAGGCAAGCAGTTTTTAAGAAGGCCTAGCTGTGCATAGTCAACAGGATCTCAGGTTCATGTAAAACAACTAAAACTTATGGACAACCTCACAGTTAGTGCTGCAAACCAGTATTTACTGAAAGAAGGCTTTTGCAAAAGTCTTGGCACAACCTCTCCCTAGAGAAATGTATGCAACAGCTCCTTTCCCTGTGGTTGTATGTCCAAGATCTACCTTGACAATCTCATAATGTGTATTTCATGGACTGAAGCACCATTTCTCCTTAACAATCTTGAAAGTTTCAAATAAATCCAGCATCTCTTCCTTCTTTAAAGTTTATGGAAATCCATTTTTTCCCCCAACAGAACAAAATCTACTATGCTAAGTCAGTGTAACTCTTCACTTTGTTTACAGTGGGAGCTTGCTTGTTGGAGCTGAGAAGTATTGCATTTTAAGGAGAGTAGTCATGCTGTCATAATGTCATTTCTGCTGATGTTCTGCCCAAGGTCCATTTAATCTTAGACCATGACTTTGTGATATAGCAACATAATAATACAAAAGCTAATATAAATTACTTAATCTAAAAGCAAAAAATGACATTAACAAAACATGCAGGTGTCTCAATTATACTCCAACATATGTGCTTTAACTTTTATTGCAGAGGTTTTGTAAATCATCTATCCTCATAAATGTATTCATAACAGAATCTATGCTTAATTATTTACAAAGGTAACTTTGGTCCTTTTTTACCATGTTATCACAAGTCACTATTGTCTTTTCAAACTAAGCTTGCAGATTTAAGGTAATATATTGGGGTTGTATGCAATTAAACAACACAGAAATATCTGTAAATATTATTCTATGTTATATGCAGTAAACCCACATAAGTCTTTTCCTAAACCTCAAGGCTTTTTGCACTGATTTATTTATTGTAGATTGATACGGTGCAGGTCATTTTCAAATGGCTAAACAAACCCACATCTATTTTCATCACATTAATAACCTCCTGTCTGAGCCTTGTTACACAAAGCATCTGCTGATTGTGAGATGATGCTTTTCTATCTCATTGTAATTGGAGATAACTGTTCCAGCTGGACTCTCTATCTTATACAGAAGACGATGACATTGTTAACAGGATACAGATTCTTCCAACCATCTGTCTGTAATGGCAAGATGCTGAGCTATCTTTATCATCTTCCTATTGGCTGGTTTTTCAAAGCCAATGAAGAGGATGCAACTTCTGTTCATGTTTCTTCTGATATGGTGACCAAACACACTTAGTCTTCTCTGGTAATTCTTTCTTGCAGAGAATTCTAATTAATAGCCTAATTATTCCTCATCTATGAAGCCTATTGGATTTCCAGAGAGACACACAAAGGATATAAAAGGAAAAGCTGTTGCAGCCAAAGGTGTTTTCCTGTAGCTCATATAGCAATTGTACCTCTGACCTCAGACCACTGGATTCTTGAAGTCCCACTGTCCATCTCCAGTGCAAGTGCAGCTTTGCTTGTCTGGAGCCCTGGTGCAAATCAGGCAACAGCCTCAGAGCACAACTTCAGAAGCCATAACTCAGAATCAAAATAATATGAGATTGACTTAAAAATAGAATAAAACCAATGGATTACACTTGGCAGCATTCTTCTACTTCCTTTTTTTCTGCTAAATTTTTGATGCATTTTAGAGTTTGGAAAGCTGATACAGGTTTCTTGCAAAAAATTGCAACCTCAGTTTTGACTCCCACAGTGTTGCTCTCTTCACGTTCTTGTTCCAATGGATGCTTTGTGCCACCTTGCCCCAGCTGCCAGCATCCCTGAGGATGTCTTCCACTCCCTTTGCATGTTGACAATGAACTCTCCATTCTGCTAGTGATTGCTGGAGTAGGAGCTCTTTTGGCAACCTCAGAAATGTGCTGTATAGGACTGCAAAGGTTTCTGAACTAGATGATCTTTAAGGTCCCTTCCAACCCAAACTATTCTATGATTTTATGATTCTATACCAGTGTCACGGAGGGAACATCACAAGTGACTGTAGTAAATGCCCCAAGGTCAATGCTCTTTCTCCTGAGAGAAATGCTGTATTATTAATTGTGCCTGAGCACAGGAAGCACTTTACCAGAATTAACAGGAGCTAGTTGTGATCTCCTGAAAGGTTTGTTTGCTTTTTCTGGATAACAGATTTTCTGCCACTAAAGCACACAAAGCAACCCTCATGACTATTTATCCTCACCATAGCCAAGCAAAACAGCTCAACTTTTTTTCAAAGGGAAAAGTTAGTGTGGCTGCAAGAAGAGTAACAGGATTGCCATTTCTTTAATCATATTCCCCAAACACATCAAAATGGCCATTATGCAGCCAGAGGGGGCTGCAAACAGGCAGTTTTACTTCATTGTTCCTTGAGGGTGCTTGTTCTGAGGAGGACCAAGAGAGCCTAAGCAAAAAGGGAACCTTGTAGAGTTGGGAATTATGGCAAATGCCTGATAACGTAATCATGAGTCTTGAAGGAATATGCTATTTAACAGTTTCTTTTGGAAAAAGATAATGTAGTAAATGTGATTTTTATCTGCGTATTTGATACACCGGCTTCTTTGCAGGTCATAGATCTGTGGATTCAATTAACATGTTCTTGGCTGTTGTGTGTTTCTTTCACTTTATAGTTGTCTCTAAGAAGATTGGAATTAAGAATGAGAAATCGTTAAAATGCAAAGCTCCAGAAGCTTTATATAGCTCCAGCTTCCCCACAGCCTCCAAATGAAGAAAGAAAGAGTTCAAGGGAGCAGCTAACACTCATTCTCTGATAGAAGACATGTAGTGCAAATGTTACGTTGCTAATGTACTAATCCTGTGTACAGACTCACCAAGAAAGTATGCTGTGTCTTTTCTTCTGGAGGAAACACTTTATTGTGAAAGAGACAATAAATAAAATAAAATACAGGTGTAAGTGATAGGTCTATAAAACACAGTTCTGTAGAAGCAGCAGTACCGGGAAGGGAGACTTGGCAGCAGGGAGCAAGGAGCACTGAGGTGGTAAGAATGCTGAAGAGTTGGGATGGGAGTGTTTATCAGAAAAGAGCTCAGCAAAGGAGTGGCTTTTCAAGGAAAGAAGGGAGAGCAGTGGGGATACACTGAGGCTGACCAGAAGGGAGCCAGAAGATGGGCAGTTTGGTTTAGAAGACATAGGAGGTGATGCCACAAGGTGGGTAGCAACAAGAAGCTTGCATGGACGTAAGCAGATGACACAGGGAGGCATGCAGGAAGATCTAGGCTAGGGTGAGGAGCTTTCTGTGGACTGGTGTAGATGTGAAGCCTTCTCTGTGGTTCATTGGTTATGTGAGAGTTATTGTCAGCTTTCTGGCAAAATTAGACATGTGCTCCTCTCTTTCCATTGTATGCAATTTATTCTACTAGCTTTTAGTTTAATTCAGGATAAGATAACACACAGAAAGGATTGTTACAGGTATTAACATTAATACAGCTCCCTGACTTCTGATCCCCGGAGAATATTTCATTCTTGGAAATGAAATATCTTTACGTTTTTTAACGTAAATATTGAAAGTGGAAGTATGGGCAAGAGTAGGGAAAAAAGAACAGGAACAGAGAAAGTACCATAAGCAAGAGAAAGTACCATAAAAGCATCTATAAGACCCCAGAGATGCAGCAGGACATTCAAGCAGTTCAAGGGAAAATGTAATCTCTCCCTGTAGGCAGGTGAGGGTTCAGGGGCAGACAGGAAAAAAAGAGAGAGAGATTTCTGAATAGTTCAGGATCTGATTTGTTCAACAGTCTACACTTAAGTGGAGAAAAAAACACCGGTTTTCAGAATTTGCTGTAGAATTTTGAAAAATATTGTATGCTTGAAAGAACAAGTTTCATGCTGTTAAATTCAACTTAAATGACATTTTGGGGATTATAATCACCTTCCTCAAAGCAAAATATGTCAAAATATGACAAAAGCTGTTTTACAGGCAGTGGGCATTTAGAGATGCGAACAGTTAAAGAGTACTGGCCTTTAGTCCAAATGTTTCTAAAACTCTGAGAACACTTTGAGAAGCCTGGCTCCAGGAGAGGGAGTTCCAAAGGCTTGTGGTCCTTGCAAGGTTGCATAACTGTATTCCATTGCATTTTCAGAGATCCCTGTATCAATTTCAGCCATGTGTGGGGTATCTGAAAGCTGGAAGCAGTGAGTAACCAGCAGCTCACTCATAGTCATCACAAAGATGTTGTGAGATTGTTGTGCAGAGTCCATTGTGTCTCAGTAAAAACTAAGAGCAGAAGAAGTTGGCATGACAGCAGAACGGTGAAAGGATAAAATGTTGTACTTATCTGTAGAAGGGGCTACTAAAATGCTTTTTTATACATCAGTTAGCTATTTTCATTTTAAACAAAAGAGAAATTGAAGGGCTTGATTATTTTTCGAAAGTATTGAAGTTGCAGGTGTTAGCACAATTTCTGTCTGGGTTTGTATATGCTTTTAATTAAAGAAAAATCTCACTGCTCTTGAAAGGAAATATGCTGCAATCAGACTATACAGGCACTTCTCAATCTTATGCAATCAGTTGAAATAGGGAACCGATGACAGTAAAGGTCAGCTGGTTTGTGTTATTATCCTATCTAGAAAACACTCTTTGGTAAATATGAAATACAGTAAAATTATATGAGTTTAGCATAGTGTGGAAATGAGGAATGAGCTTTTGGAACAACATATTAATTGAAATTTTGTTGAGGTGTAGGCTGACCGGTTTATGTATGGTATTAAACAACCTGTTTAAAGTAGGACTATCCCAGAGTGCTCCTTTCAGTCTTGAATAATGTTTTCCTTTTTTACCTTTGAAAGTGACATAAAAACCCATGAATTGTAACATTTATATATAACACTATATCTGCTCTCTGAGACTGTATATGTTAGGTGCCAAAATTGAAAAAGTAGGAACAAGTCTGATGAGTGCCTTCTGTCAGAAAGGGGGTCTGCTATTTTCCTCACTCTGTCTTGCTAGAATCACAGACTGGTTTGGGTTGGGAGGGACCTTTAAAGGTCATCTAATCCAACCCCTGTGCCATGGGCAGGGGCATTTTTCACTAGATCAGGTTGCTCGAAACCCCATCCAACCTGACCTTCAACACTTCTGGGGAATATTCCTTCAACACTTCCTTGCTGCAGGAGCAATATATGGCTATGAGATGTGGTGAAGAAAAGCAACTCCAAAGCTTAATGAGGAGACATTGGTCTCTGCTCTGGCTGGGCAACTTGTAGCTGCTGTACAGAGAGGACAACGGCATGTGGGAAGGAGAAACTTGTCTGCTGCCGGGTCCTCCATCCTGGTAGATCTGTTGTCAAACTGCAGACACTCATTGAAAGTGACTGGGACACTTCTAGCATCAGGACAATATCTGCTCAGAACCTGGATAACCACCAGATTGGCCTCAGATGTGCTCAAGGTGATCACTGCCTTGGAGAGTGAGGCTGAAGGAGTAAAGCAGACTTGATGACTGTTGTCACCAATTCTCCCAGGAGAGTCCCCCGGGAAAGTCCATTTCACTGACAGCGTTATCCAGGGCCACCCGGCAATTGGGCAGGATGACTGCAGGGTTTTTTGTCCTGGATGAAGACAAATGGAGGAGGAGGGAGCAAGGTCATTGTGTGTATCTATCAGAAATCAACAAATCAGGCCAAGGTGGTGCTCATCTGAGTAATTAGCAAAAAAAATGGCTACAAGGCAGAGACTGCTGCCAGTGGAAGCTCTCAGTTTTTTAGTTGGTTCAGTTTAGTTTTGAGAGCTAGGAATTGAGAATGGATAAGAATTCTTAAAAGTGGAAGATAATTGCTGTGGAAGTGATTTCACATGATAAAATTCATTAGTCTAAGGAATCGGCTGCAAAAACACAGCAGGATATTTATGGATTCAAAAAAGCAGGCTAAGAAACTGGTAGGAGGAATTTCTAAACAAGACCAACAGCTTTAAATACAAAGAAGTGCCAGAGACTGACAGCTATTAAAAGAGATTATGTAAAAAGCAAAGTAGCAAGGAAAAAATAGGAGAATTAGAAATAGATCAATACAACTGTCTCGGGATTTCTTTAAGAACTTGAAAATCAAAAAGAGATCCTGAAAAATATGGGGAAAAGGAGCAGAGGGATAGCAAACAGTGCAGGCACAAAGCATAGAGTTGAAATCAAAGAGGGTAAGGTTAAAAGTTAGATGCAAACTGCAGGGAAATAGAGAAACAAGTGATGTGCTAGCTATATTAATGTGAAGCCTAGGTCTATTGCCAAACAGACAAAAAAGGCAAAATAATTCATGCAAAAAATGCAGAAATATGACATGCTTTCTTGGCATCAACTTTGTGAAAAACAGTTAGCTGCAATCATTGAATTACTGACTTTCATCTAAGAAAGGGATACAGCAACAGGAAAGAAGAGAGAGAGAACTAGTTTTGACAAGAGATACATTCAAGCTGTCTGATGAACAGGAGTGAAAGAACTAAAAAAACAGACTTACCTTTAAAAACCAGAAAGAACACGAACCCATGAAAACACATACCCATCAGCTCAACTTCGATCCATGGAAAGAAAGGATCGAGAGGATAATAGGGAATAAAAACATCCAGCATGGACTTGTAAATAACGCATCCCATCAAACCAGCCTGCTTCTTTTCTTTGGCAGGGTAGCCAGCCCTGTGACTGAAGGGGGTTGGTACAATTCATTTTTATTTTTGTGAGGATGTCAGTGCTGTTTCGTTTGAGGTTATAATAACTGCAGTAGACAAATATTCTGCAGATGCAATTACTAAAAGTAGGTGCATGGCTGACTGATGAACCCTCTTCATGAGGGTTAATCAAGGATTCACTGTCACTCTTCAAGGGCATTGAAGTGTGGTGGTAAGAGGGTCAGACTCATTAGCAGTTTCAAGATTCTGCTTAATAGCTGAGATGGTGGAATGGAGAGCATGATCATTAGATTTGAAAATTACACCAACCAAGAGAAACTGCAAGGAAGGACAGGAATGTAAAGTGGTTTTCAGTGAGCTGGAACTCAATAAAGTCAAGTACAAAGTTGACAAAATTCAGACTGAAGACTTTGGTGTATAGTGGGATGTATCTGGCTGATTGTCAGTACTGTGGAAGAGAACCACACCCAGCTATATGGTGAAGCAGTGGGGGAAATAGAAATTTTGTTCAGGAATATATTAACAAATATATTAGTAAGACTGGATCATACTTATAGCTTTAGAAGTATAAACCAGAGGTCACTGTCTTCTTGGAGTGATAGGTAGATCACAACATGTGAAAGGTGTTCTCTAGCAGAATGACAGGGAAATGAGAAAGAGTCCAGAAGAGGCCTCCAAGTATGTGAAAGAGTTTACAGAGACAATTTATGAGGGAAAGAAGAAGAAATTAGATCATTTTATCTGGAGAACAGAAATCAGAGTAGAAAGATGAATAAGAAAACAGTACACAATGATGGTACAATTTGCTGCAAAGGGAAGGGAGTGCTCACATGTTCTCCTTCATAGCCTAGCAGAAATTTGCTTACTGTTCAGAAAGAAGATTTAAGAAGGATATTAAGAAAAACCTTCTAGCTGGATAGTGAGGAATTGGGGACTAGCTAACTAGAGAAGTTACAGAAAGTCCTGCTTTACACGTTTTGAGAACATGTCAGCTGAAATATGTCCTTAGGGTTGGCAAAGATGAAGACATTCATGCCTCTTAGAAGACTGCAGGGGGCCTTCGCATCTTCTGCTGAGTGACCTTTCTACAACTGCCTTCTCTTTCTGGTGTTTTTGCCAGGCTCTCATTCCATGCAAGCTACCTGCTTTGCATCTTTATCCCTACTGTCTTCTCCAGGTTTCCCAGCTTTGCTGGCTCCCATTGCTCTGGGAAACCAAGAAAGAAAACAGGCATGTTAATGAGCAAAGCTATGGGTGGAGATGCACACTGGCATCCCAGGTCTTGGATATCTTCAGATGTGTGCCATTATCCCTCTTTACTGCAGGCTTGCAAAAGATGCGGGATTCTCCTGTATAACAGCTGAATTGACACAAATACGTGAATGTTTATGCACATTCAATATGTCTGCTTATCTTTGGTTCATCAAAAAAATTGGAAGCCACTTTAATGTCAGAGGTGTCAGGGGGAATTATGGATGACAAGCATGAATAGGGGCAAGGGAGTGCCTGCCTCTGCCGTTGACCAGCCGTGGGGGCTGCACAAACTCAGAGTCTCCTGCACCTGCAGGAAGGATGCTCTCTGACAGAGTGAAAAATGCTGGAATGAGAAACAGCAGAGAAGTCTGAAACTTGTCTGTCAGGTCTGAAATTATGGTCCCAGTACAAAAGTTTAAAATATCAGATAATTTGAAGTCAAGTTTTTGACAGCTGGTGATTTTCTTTTTTGAATTATGTAAATAACTGCAAAAGAGGTACATTCTAAGGACTAGCTGACAACACAGTTTAATGTGTTGATTAATATAACTTCCCTATTTCCCTCTGCTATTCATCTCATAGTAAAAATGTAGAGGGGAAGACAGCCCATAAGTATTTTTCATAATTACCCTGCTACAGCAGTATCTCAGATCTTTGCACTAGAATGGCTGTGCTTGTGCACATTCTTTCCTGCAGCAAAATATTTCTCTTGTGCTTAAAAAAATGGTTCTAAGAAATTCAACAACAAAATGCTTTAATGCAGCAATAAGATTGAGCTGTGATAGCGTATGTCCTTTTATGATTTTTTTTTATGAAGAATTCAAACATTTGGCAGCTGAGAAATAGAAACACAACATTAGAGGATACATTGCTGCAATCCTAACTCTCTTTAGCCAGTATGCTGTCCCAGTGTACCCATAGAAGACACATTTATACTTCCCATTGCGCAGGGCTGAACAGGATCTACCTCTCTTTGCCTTATGTTCAACCATTTGGCCCTACAAAAATGTCTATGTGTGCTAAACTGCATGAGTCCTTGACCCCATCGATCTTGCACATCTTATGCCACACCATAACCATATTTCTCATCAGCAATCCCAGGCAGTATTTTCAGTAATTGTCACTGGTTATAGCTGGTCCTAATGGGATAGGAAGGATGCAGAGTAAAGGCAGTGTGGCTGTGCATTGCAGTGCTATATTTCTCATTTTTTTCCAATATTTTGAGTGTTACTGCACTCAGTATTCTGGAAGGAGAAGACTTATCACTGGGCACTGACTAGCTCTGAAAGGATTTATGAAAAAAAGGAACTGCCTCTGAAATGATGGACATGAAGTAGCATAGATCCAAAATGAACGTTCTCAGGACCTGCAAACAGAATGATGCACTGCAGCATTTCAATGTTACGGCAAAGTCAGCATGCTTTATTTCACAGTGATAAGAGAGTCTTGCCTCAAATTGTCTTTGTACTACTGGAATTTCCTACAGACAGCTATGTTGCTGTAATCTCAAGCAAAGAGTCAGATTTTAACATGCTCATCACACATACTGTAAGTTTTCTGCCACCTCCTTATAATACTTCAGTGATTCCCTTCAGATGTATTTCATGCATGAATTGCAATAACAAATGGCCTGGTACATTGGTACATTGAAGGGTTTCTCATGAGAACACCCTAAGATTCCCCCATAAGGATATATGCAAGAGTCAACTCTTGGCTGGGGATTCTTGAGTCCCACTGGACAAATGGGTCTTTGTGTCAATATGGAAGCAGAATGTGTTTGGAAGTTCTTGTGGGAAGTGAATCTCAGAGCATTCCCATGACTTTCTGCTATCCAAACATCTGATGGCATCCACGAAATCTGGGACCAAAATCCCACATTTTGGCAGAAGACTTAAGGAGCACAGGTGTTTTCTTCAAAGGAAGAGGAATCCTGAATGTGCTGAATTCTCTTTCTCTGAACCTCTGCTTCTGAAGTGCTCATTGTACATGGACACTTGTGCTGTCAAATTTAACTCACTGAAACATTTGTAGAGCTAGTTTTAAGCTCAGGCATATAAGCAGTCCTGCCAGAAGTAGCACATTTGATGTGAGATGGAATAGTATTTGACAGTAAAGAGCTGAATGCCCAAAATCCTCAGCCAAAGCTCCTGCAGAACAGCAATAAGACGTGCACCTTCTGCAAGGAGGGTGTCAGTAATCATAATTGCATTGTGTTGGTATCTACAGCTCTGACAGTAACTGGAACTGAATATCCTCAGTTTTCCTTGGCAGATTGTGTATGATGTAGGACAATGCTCAGCACAGCAAACACAGAACTGGTCTTTTTCAAATGCAGGTGCTAAGAGGTTCCAGAGGGTCCCTGCAAGGGTGTAACAAGGAACTATAATCACAAGAACTGCACAAGCAAAACTCGGTGTGACAGTGATCTCCAAAAATCAAATTTGCTTCCACTTGTTTAAATGGAACTGTATTTCCCTTGGAGCAACACCCAAAAAGGAAGCATGTGATTTTTAGAAATAATATCTACAAAAGAAAATGCTTAAGAAGTGATGTAGAAAATACCAAAACTCTTAAAGCTTTTCTTGAGAGGTATAAAACTACAGGGGCTGCTGAGAACCTTCCTTCTAAAACTACCAAAGTTAGGCTTTACACAGTCTAGCAGAAGGAAACTGCAACAAAATTTATTTCGTAAATTACAGGCAAGGGAGGCAGTTTGTTTTACAAAGTACTGGATATCTACAGCACATGAACAAAATAAAGCAAACGCACAGATAAACAATTAAATCACAGAAGGAAAAAAATGGTTTTAGCTCAGTAAGAACAAAATCACATCAAATTCATTGAAACTGTTCAGAAGGCTCTATATCTTCATTATTTTTTGGGGGGAAGGGCTAGGGGGAATGGTAAAAATTCATCCTGCTTGTTTCCAGTATTTGGAAAGAACAGAATTGATGCCTCTTAAGCAGCTGAGCTTTCAAAATTCTAGTACATTATGTGGGAGCATTTGCCCTGCATAAACACCTAGCTGATAATGTCCATTCCAGCTGTCTTTGCACTGCTGGTGGCCACTCTGGCCTTCCTTCCTTGTCTATCTTTTTGTTCCTTGCATACAAAAACCAGTCAGCCTTTTCTGTCCAGCCTGGAGTGGCACAGGAGAACAGTGTCTGACTGCCCCTAACTGTCTGGAAACCACAATTACCAGAGAAGCTTAATTTTTCTCTGGTAGCTTTAACTTCAGAGGAGGTCGTGTCCATATGGTCTGTAGGAAAAGAATGTGCTTACTGATGAGAACTGTGAACCTACTAGGAAAGAACAGATCCTTCAGGTACCTCATGTCCAAATAGTTTCTTTGAAGGGTAAGCAGACTAAGATTTTCTCCAAGCTTGGTCACATTTTGAGCTTATTTCCTCAGGGAAACGAAAGCCTTAGAAACCATCCTTGCAACATTTCAATCACTCCAATCCAGCATTTCAATGAAATATTGTCTAAATTTTTCTTAATCTGCAAGAAGAGAATGAATTTTTTTCTCATCCTTACTTTTTGACTTAGCTGAACTTCCTTTGCTGATACTTCCATATTTAAAATCCTTCAATATTTGTAGCAATAATCAGGTGTCTAAAATTTTGTGAGGAAGATGAGATGAAGATATTCCCTTTCCTCTGAAAACACAACAAATAATCTGAGAGGAGCTTTCTGTCTGAACAATGAACAACATACGATTTCATGGCTATGTGTGTGTGGGGAGTAGCTTCCTAAACAGAACCCCTTTCAGGGTATTTTGGCTTATATTCACTCCTTACGGAAGAGTTTAGGGGCATTCCACCCACTGAAGAGTGAGCGGAGCTATTTTTTCAGTGCTAACATGCAGGAGGTTTCCAGGAGTAATGTACCATTTGCTGGCAAACAAATACACCACATTACAGAACCGTTGTTCTCCATTTCATTTGTATTACTTTCCCCTGAAGTTTTAAAAGGTACTTAAATGCCTGCATTTTCTAGGATAGAAAAACATTACTAATAGATCAACTACTTGCATAATAATACTACCAATAATAGTTGTACTTGTGTAGAAATCAGCATGTTTTCATGGCTTTGAGCACATTGAAGAGCTGGCTGCCTTACCTGCTGCCTATCTCATCTCTCTTGAAAGGAGATGTTTTCCTTGCTGAGATCTTTTGCTGGCATCATCGCACTCAATATTGCACATGATGTGAGTAACAGATAATGCCTTGAGAGCATAGGGCTCCAGAGAGGCCATTAGGCACAGAGAAATGTGGTTTTTGATTAATCACATGAGAAGTCTTGAATCACATAGATAAGTTCCATCTCTCCACACAGAGGTGAAACTTTTCACACTCAACCAAGCTGTTGGCAAGTTAGATGTTTAGAAAAAGTTAATTACCTTGACCCCTCTGTAGTCAATAAAGAAAAAGAAATCTCCAGAAGAGGTTTTGTTTCATCCTGAGGTAGGTGGATAGGAAAAGTGGAATATCTTGTCTTCTGGGTTTGCCTCTCTGTTTTTATTCCCTGTGGAGGAAGCCTAGGGATAAGTTCATACAAGGTGTCCAACCTTCTGAACGGTGTGAGACAAGGTGCATTCAAAGTGCCTGTGGCAAACCAGGTTGTTATGGGAGAAGCTGGGGCCCTGCAGTGATTCTGCTCAGAGTTTTGGAGTGTGGTGCTGGGATTTGTTTAGCCACATCTGAAAGCAGAATGTCTTGGCTCTCCCTGTGTTTAGCATCCCCTGCTAGAGTTAAAGTCAGCAGCAGCTGCTGATGTTGGGCTTCTTCAAAAAAAATCATCTCACAAGCCACGTGTTTTACTAGACAGTCAATAGCTCATTTAACCTTAAAACACTGTTCTCTTAATGCTTACCTTGTAAGGACAGCTTGTTAATTGTTATTCAGCATTAAAGATGAGGTCAAGAAAGAGGAAAATTAATAAATCAGACAGACAGGTACACAGACCTGAAAAAGCTGATTGATGAGCTACTTAATGAACCACCCATGTGCAGCCTTAAAGAATCAGTGGTTCTGACATAACTTTGTAAATGTAACAAAAAGAGCAATCTTAATAGGAGTTGAGGAAGATTGTGGGACTGTTTTAAACTTATTTTGCAGGATTTGGGGGAAGAACCAAAGGGAGGCAAAAAAGGTAGACAAAAAGAAAAAAGTGTGGGGGAAAGAGGAGTTAAGGGGATAAACATGCACAACCTGGTACCGGTCAGTATGCTCACCTGGCCAGGCCCAGTCCCTGAGCACCACAGTCTGTTCCACCTTCCAGCTCTATCACTAGCTACCTGCTGTGTGAGTGTCCTCTATTCCCTGCATGAAATCTGCCAGTAAGCTTCTAGCCAGACTAGCCAATAAGTAGGACAGAAGGTCTGTGGTTGGACATTGGAGAGATCACAGGTCTGAGGTTGATCCTTTGGAGAGGTCAGGAGCCTGGGATTGCAGGATTTGTGCTTCTTTGGATGGTTCAAATTTCAATTACCATCTTCAGCCTTTTCTCCCAACAAGACAGACAGCAACACACTCATTTCTCACTAGAGCAGCCTGCCACTTTTTCCCCAAGTAATAATTATTCAATCTCTCTCTATTACCAGTGGGAGCTTGCTCAACCACCTTAATTCCATTGTTCCCAGTTTAGAGAAAAAAGACTAACTTATCAGTGGCTTTCACAAGGACACTGCAATTTTGGATAATGGAGTTAGATTAGATTTCACCCTCCTTCTAATCCAGATATCCAGCTGCTTCCATCTGATCTTCTCCCTTCATTAATATTTCCACAAAAGCCGTACATTGATGTCACTCTGGGAGAATTTCACTGTTTTTAAAAGGAATACATTGAACACTCTTGAAAGCAGGGGAGTTAGCACTAAAAAGAGTGGCTCCTACTGCACACCAGGACAACGTTTAAATCACTGGCAGAAAAATTAATTGTCCCAGATGAGTCCTCCCTCATATTGTTACAGTTTGCCCATGGTGGATTTGTATGCAGTAACAAAGGTTTGTATGAAAGGCTCAAGACATGAAATTCAGGGGTTTAATTTTCATTTTAAAAATTATGCAACACTTTCACACAAAGGGAGGTATTTTTTTGTTAATCGGAGCTTCAGATAAGCTGTTTTGAGTTTCCCTGTAGTCAGCAGGACTCTGCTCAATTAGTACTACAGGCAACCTAATCTACACCAATAATAAAACACCAGTGGAGATTACTATTAGTTTTAAATTATGCAAAGAACAAATAGCTGCTGTTTAATTTTCCATTTGGTTCCACAAGAGTTACCACAAACCTTAAAAAACTGACAGAAATATTTACCAAGTCAAGTGAAGTTCATGCCTTTTGGGGTTATTATGTTTTTCCTCTCAGTGTATTTCTCTCATTTACCAATCTGATTCTGGACTCCAGTTACTATTATTGATCTCATCTTCTAATGAGTTCTGTAAGTATATTTTGCTGCACGCATTTGTTCCTCAGCCACAGTAGAGATGCTTTCAATCTTCCAACTTCTCTGAAAAAGGACTTTTTTGTCTATAAAGCCATAGACTTCAAGCTAGAGGGTAGCTATCCTGGAACTGCTTTTCAAAACATTTTGTTCCCGGTGATTTCTCAAGCTTTAGTCCATCTAGGACCATTTATATCATAAAAGTTTTTTTTCCACAAATTCTCAGATCTAATGCCTTTTTCCCATTCATATCTTTCATAGTTATCCAACACATTTGCATTCTAGTTTCACTAGCATCTTGAAAAAAGAGATATTTGGATAAAAACTCCAATGATATTTGGAGCAAGAGTACACCACTTGCTCTTGTCATGTATTTTGTGTAAATAATAGTTCTTGACTTGATAATCTCATTGTGATAAAAGTTAACTGAACAAAAAAACCCCACTGAAGTGTCATTTACACTGTGTAAATTCCAGGATCTTGCATTTGAAAAAGGACAAAAGAAGAACACTAAAACATAACTCCTAAAGAACAGAGCTGCAACTAGAGCTATTACCTTTTTTTTCACTTGTCAATAATTTTCATACTATCAGTATCTTTAATGACTAGATTGAACAAGGAAATGAATTATACTCTCTAATGTCTCTAGTAGATTTGTTTTAAGAGATTTATTGGATTGAGGTCTATAATAAATATTTGCGTTTGAATTACACAGTAGAACCATAGAATAGTTCAGGTTGGAAGGGCCATTTGGGGATAGCTTAATCCATGTCCCTGCTTAAAGCAGAGCTTACTTCAGAGTTGGATCAGGCTGTTCAGTGCCTTGTCTGCTGAAATTTGAATTTCCATGGATGGAGGGCCCTGAGCAGCCCAGATCTGTGCTTCAAACCCTCACTGGACATATTTTTCTTGTGTGTGGTTGTAATTTCCCTTGCTACAACCTGAGACCATCACCTCTTGCCTTTCTTCTGTGCATCCTGAGAAAAGCCTGGCTCTGCTCTCTTCAAAACTTCAGCATGGGTAGTTGATGACAGCATCTGGATGCCCCCTAAGCCTTGTCTGTTTACAGCTAAACACACTCGGCTCCCTCTGCTGCTGAACACGTTAAATCTGTCTCCTGGGGGTGGAGCAAGAGGTTGGAGGTACAAAAGAAAAACAACACTTCTGCTGTAATAGTGATGTTTACCTTACAATCCTAAATGAAACAGCTTGTTCCCTTAGCTAGATAGCTTGCTAATGATTTGCAAATTTCAGAAAATGCTGTACCACATCCCATAATGATTTGAGAACTAAAAAGTTACTATCGTACCCAAAGCAATGCAATATATCTCTCTCCTCTACATGAATTACTCTTCTTATTTCAGTTTTCAATTTTTATTTTTAATTTATGAAAATGATACCCAAGAGAATGGATGCAATTTCTGTAATGCCGCCATGGCTGCAGTTTGAGGAATTTTCTCTTTCCAGTTGAGGAAGGACACCCAGTTCCCAGCACAGCTCTTTGCAAATGCACCTCCCCTGTAATACATTTTGTTACTAATGAAGAACAATATGTCTCATCTACTTGCTATCATATAAATACATTAGCAGCCATACAAAAACAAGAGTAGGTAGGGAACAATTAAAAAGCTTTATCCCCAAATAAAAAAAAACTCCTGCTGCAGACCTGTCACTTAATTTTGAATAGTGACTGTGCAGAGATGAGCTAGACCGTGTTTGCAGGTAGAAGTAATATCTTTTATTAGATCATCTAGTACATTCACAAACTGCAATATTGTTTTTAAACCTGGTTCATGAAAGTTAGTGTCTCACACAGACTGGCACATACTGTCCAGCATGTCTGTCACTTTAAATAAGGCAAATTACTCTAAATTCAAATGAGATCTTATAATTTTCCTAAACTTATCTTATCTCATAGAAAGACAAAATGGTTCACAGAATTATTGAGGTTGGAAAGGATGTCCATGTCATGCTGTGTAACACCAATGCTAACATGGGCTCAGCTAGAGGATTGCACCCATCCAGGGTCTGAATGTCTCCAGGAATGGAGAATCCACAACCTCTCTAGGCAATCTATGCCAGCATTTGGACACTCTCAAAGTAACAATTCATGGCTTTGGCTCATGGTCAACTTGGTGCCCACCAGGACGTCAAGTTCTCTTTCTGTAGAGCTGCTTCGTGTCAAACAGCACTCAGCCTGTATTCGTTCATGGAACCATTCTCCACCTAGTGCAGGACTTTGTAATTCCCTTTGTTGAGTTTCATAAGGTTTATGTCAGCCCACTTCTCCAGCATAACCCTCTGGTGTATCAGCAACTCCTTACAATTTTTTTGGTTCTCTGCTCTTCCTGTATGATCTCCAGCTCTCTTTACAAGTTCCTGTTCCTGACTCATTTCAAACTTCGATAATAACCCAGAAATGTCACTGTTCAGATTGTTATCCAAAAGTCTGAAATCTGCCTAGGAGTTTTTAATCAGGCTATACTTAACCTGCCCTCTTCTCCTCTTTCATTGACCTTTTAGCCCTGTATTGTGATTACATTTGTGATTGCACTCAGACCATTGGAAAGAGGTTCTTTTCCCTAATTAATGAACCAGGAGAAAGCTACTAAGCAGAGCCAAATGAAGTTATTCAATACTTTCAGTTTAAAGCACTACAAATTTTTGCTCTCTGAAATACTAATAGCTACTAATTTTGAGTTCTAACTAATAAAGCAATCTTGGATCTCATCAGGAATAGAATAAGGTCGTAGTGCCCACACTGTGGTTTTAAATAGTTTCAGCCAAGATTTCTTTCCCCTATGTGTTTTTCTGAATGTTAACTTGTTTTCTCTTTCTTATCTTGTTGAGTCTAGAGGAAAGCATACACCAAGATGCAAATATTTAACATCACAAATAACTATAAAGAGATGGTATTCAATGTGTGGTTTAGAAATCAGTCCAGAAATTTATGTTCATAACAGCAGTTTTTCTTCATTAATTGAGCTAGTGACACTGAGTAACCTTGCGCAGTTTAATTAGTTGCTCCAGTTAGTTCTTTGGATGTATTTACCTCTCTCTATTGGCTAGACAGGAATCAGCTCTTAACACGTGGAATGCATTTAATCAGATGTAAAATTTGCTTTGAGCGATGGTGAGAACATTTTGTATATTCAGACCTCCTGACTTTAATAGAAAGTAGAAATCCATAACATTCTGACATCACTCACATTATTTCATTGGTACAGAGAAAAAGTAACCAAAAATGTTAGTTCAAAAAAAAAAAAAAAGCGCTGGAACTCTAATTACCTGCGTAAATGCAGAATTTTACATAATTCCTGCAAAAATCACCTTCTGTATAAGCAGAGGTTTTGTTCCTATATTTAGGAGGTTATTAATCCATATGAGAAGTTTTACATATTACCAGGTTACTATATCTAACATGATGCCTATGCATTCCTGAGGTGAAGGAATGGTAATATAGTGCTTGTCTGAGGTGGAAATAGGAAAATATATATGAAGATGGTAGTTTTTATTGAATAAAGAACAAAATCCTAATATTTTGGAAGTAAAGAAATGGAATTAGTTATCAGATATTGCTTTCAAGATAAGCAGAGACAAGTTGTTTCATGGTTGAATATGATAACAAAGCTATAATGGTGGTCAATGGATCTTATTCACAATTCTGCACCACACCTTTTAATATTCACAGTGCTTCTAAATTTTTGAACGACAGATCTTTATTGAATATTTCTTCCTAGGTCTTGTCTATTTGCAAGATAGACACAGCATATCAGGCTTGTACATGCATTAAATGGCAGCTCACTGGTACATACAGTTCTGTTGTCGGGATATGGTCTTAGTTCCTTATTAAATAAAAACGCATGGGCTAGTTTTGTTGATAAAGGAAAAACTTTTAGCTCTTCAGCTATAACTTTACCTTTCTGTTTGTAGTTCAAGAAAATCTCAGCTAAGGATGTTTTCTTATCTACATTTCCAGGTTTTTTTGCAGGTAACACCATCCTTTTGTTGTTTGTATAAGATTATGTTCCAAATTGCTCTTCATAGGAAATTGGATTTTTTAGCCTCTAAGCTCTGTGACGTGTCTTCTCTTCCCTTCCCTTGGGTAATGGCAAAGGGGTCATCCACATTTTGGACAGAGGGTGGAGGGATGAAGCTATAAAAAAAGAGGCTGCCAATTTTCTCAAGCCTCCCATTAAAAGTGGACCCACTCTGAAAGTATTTTGTGTCAACTGAATCTCCAGAAAGATCTAGTTTCTTCCTTTCTTTTTAGAGAACAGTGATCATAATCTTGAAAATATTTCTTCAGTTAGCTTTTACATTAACTTTAGTTAAACACATTTCATAGCAAGATACAAATTTGGCCTTTCATATGCTGTCAAATAGGACCTACTCCTGCAACTTACCAATAACGAGGAGTAGTTAAAGTTCTAAAAGAACATTTACCTGACATTGTGTACACAGCAATTATTTGGGAATTGTAAGTTAAGACTGACATGTTAGAGAGGAGGCCAAAAATGGTATTAAAATGAAAACAACAAGTTAATGAATCTGTGTGGGCTCTTCATTGGCATTTATACGCTGTCTTGCAAGAATTATATAGAGAAAAATACTGCCTTGCACAACAGTATTGTTTTCTGTCACAGCACCTAAAGAAAGCTTTATAAACTTTAAACAGCAGAAATGCTAAAAATCTCTGGCTTTGGGTAACCCGAGAGGATACAAATTTCCATTTTCAGAGCTAGAATTTTGTCTCTGTTGGTAGTTGTAACAATCAGGCCACAAAGCATTTCTGGTAGCAAGAGGTCCGTAAAACAGGGCTTATTGCACAGGTCATGAGCCATCCTCCCTTTCACCAGAGCCAGGAGAGGTGCCTGGCATGGGGCTACTGCTGTCTGCTATTGTACTGCTGAGACAGAAAAGGTACCACAGAATGTGCATGGCCAGTAACAGATAAATCGATGACAAATCCAGTCAATACAATATCCACCAGCTTCTGCTGGGTGGGCAGGGGATAGTGGTCATCCCAATAGGCGTGAATCCATAGAGTCTTTCTGAGCTGTCATCCCTTTAGGAACAGATATTCACATCTAGCTTGATTTGCTTTCTCCAAGCAAGAATAAATTTTGCTTGATTTCTACACTGGGTACTCCCTTCTTTTTCTGGGATCCTCCCTTCTTTTTGTTTGGGTCAGATCTTGGGATAATTTTTCACAGTGGTTTCCATTTGCTTCACATGGTTAAAATACACAGTGTGGTCCCTTGAGAAACCAGCTGGAAGACTGTCTACCAGAAAGGAACATACGAGAGGTATTAAATAAAGTACACAGGGCAACTCTCAGTAGGGGAAAGATATATCCAGAATAACAATGCCTCAGAGAGAGGAATTTTACAGGGAGATGGGAAATATGGTATCTGAGGAAAGAGATGTTTGCAATTATAAATGATTAATAAACATGCCATTTTTCTACCTTGTAACTCTGATAAACTCCTCTAAAGCCAGCTTCCCCTTTGACACTCTCCACAGTAGGTAAGCAAGTCAGATTTGTCCCACTGCAGCCAAGGCACCAGAAAATTTCTAGTGCTTTGTGGGTGCGTTTGGCAGCTCAAATTTTACTCCCAAGAAACACATGAGACCTAGTGTCCAGAACCTGCCACTTGGTTTTTATTTATGGTTTTTGCTCCCAAAGCCTGGAGCCCCCAATAGTAAGGGATGAGATGGGGATGAGATGGGGATGAGATGCACATTCAGCAGCTGCTGCAGCTCCCTGAAAACTGCAAAGGCAGCTTTTGGTCACCTGAAGGACAAAGGGTTTTATGAAGGCTAGAGATGCCCATCACTCATCAGCTGAGGAGCCTTCAGCACCTCTGCTCCTTAGGGAAGATGTGAAGCATCAGGGACTCTCAGAGAGGACTCGTTTGACCCAGAGTCTGCAAGCTCCTGTCCCAGCCCTGTCCAGCCTCTTCTGCTGGAAGACAACAGGTGGCATAAACTGTGAGGAGGTGCAGCTGAAGGCACTGCCTGTGATCTACAAGGCGTGAGGCTACAGCAAGCCCTTGTCTTATTATAACTGTATGGATTATCTGGAAGTATTCATCCTGCTGAGCTGAAATCCTGAAGTTCTCCTGTATTTAAGTGGGATCCCAGACATTATTTCACTTTTTGTACAGTGTGGGTGTCCTCTGCTAGATTCATTTTGCCATATGAAGATAGATTGACAGACAGATAGATAAATAGAATCATAGAACCGTAGAGTCTTAGAGTCATAGAATGGTTTGGTCAGAAAAAACCTTAAAGATCATCCAGTTCCAACCCCTCTGCCATGGGCAGGGACACCTCCCACTGAATCAGGCTGCTCAAGGCCCCATCCAGCCTGGCCTTGAACACCTCCAGGGATGGGGCAGCCACAGCTTCCCTGGGCAACCTGTGCCAAGTGCCTCACCACTCTATGTATGCAGATCCCAGTTTACATTTATGTGATGTGTAAGGAATATTAAACAGCTATTACTTATGATAAACCCCAGTTCTTCTTTCCTGAATAAAGAGCACACAGTTTATACTTCTCTTAGCATATAAAATTGCAAGCCATTCATTAAATATTCTATAATGTAACCTCTTCTGGAATATCCCATACAATTTTTCCAGTCAATTTAAGCCTGTTACTAATTTGCTAATGCCTTCATATTTGCAGAAATAGAAGAACAAAAGAAGTATTTTCATTGTGCATTAATGGAAGATGAATTTTAGCCCAACCAACTGAATTTATGAGTTTATAGGGAAAAAAAATGTTTTTCTGAAAAATAAAGTTCCACTCAGACGCTTGATCTGAGTTCAAGTATATTTCAATAAAAATAAGTAAGTTAACAGTGCAGGTGAAAAATATTGTTGTCTCTTCCAATAATATTCTAAATAAATGCAGTTCATCATTTTCTGCAATTGAGTTAATGGCTTCCAATAACAAAACTGATGAATTCATAGGACATCTTGGAGAATATAGCAGAATAATAAGATACTTGGGCCTGACCTTTCATACTTAATCTGGGAGCTGCCTGTAACATTTTATGATGTACTACGCTCCATGTGGTTCTTAACACACTTGCTATGAATTTGAGAGAAGGTAATTCAAGCAGAAGTTTTATACATATATTTGCAAAAGGGGAGCAATAGTTTCAGATCACTGTCCTGCTTATTCACCCCAAAAGGGCAAGTCAGAGAAGGAGCAAGAATCAAGCACTCACTTTCTGGGTGGCACAGCACAGATGAAAAGACACAGTTCTTATGCCATTAAGGAATATCCAATACTAAGATCTCAGTGACTGGGAGATAAGTTAGACCTGTACCACTTTGGGTAGGGGACATCGGTCTTCAGAGTTCAGTTGAAGCAATACTGGTCCCCTGATTTTCTTATACTGATCATACTGAGTGACAACCTGATGTGGGAGAGGAATAAATCCAGATGCTATTTTTATCATCTACTCTGTTTGACAGGACCTAAGTCATGGATTTTCATGATGAATCTTAGCTTTCCTGAACACAGTGTTTTTCCAGAACACTATTAGGACAGGAAACACTAGAAAACCCCATATGAAAAAGAATCAAACCACCCTCAAACCACAAGAGGTTCTACAGCACTGTAGGACACTGATGATAGTTCCTAAAATACGATGGAAACCAGCCTCAATTTCAACAAGCGAGACTGGGACAAATGATGACAACACATTCTCCAGTCCCTCCTTTTCTCACCGCCTTGCTGATACATGGATTCATGCCTTGTATTCACGGTACAACGACACAGGAACTCCTCTGAAGTCAAAGGCTTCTCATCCTATTTGCTGCATTGTGAATTTGTCTGCTGAATCTATGAATCTAACCCACAAAGATGTTTAAGACAGAGTGGAATTTTTAACAAAGCAGAGGTTATTTCTGTGTCCTTGGCTAAGTAGCAAAACACCTCCCCTGTTGCTGTGCAGTGTGCACAGAGACCTACTGAGTGTCCCTGCCACAGGAGGCGATGCACTTCGCTGGCTTTCTGTGTTTACATTACACAGTATTTTGCCTACAGGTTTAAGAAGATGTGCTGCATAAACTTTTTATTAATCCTACTCTAGGGCTTTCTACATGTTGATAATCTTCTCTGCTTATTGCCAGATGTGCACAAGGAAGAACATCAGGAGGCGACATTGTAAACCTTTAAAGGAAATCTGGATATGAATATAAATTCCACACCTTGTTTTTTCTGCAAATAAAATACAACTTTGCAGTGAGTGCATTCCAAGCAATTAGAAAATGTGTATTTTTGCTCCCTGTTGTGTAAATGAAGTGAGAAACATAACTGGCAAATGGAATGTGGACAAAAAGTGCTTATGGATGTATTTAATGCTGAAAGATATTCTTTACATTAATCAATCTTAGGAATGTACTTTGATTGCCTTGAATTTCCTCGTTGTCCATCCTCCTTCCTCTTCTCCTATATTTCCTTCCTGCAAGATTCCTCTGGCTCCAAGGCTTATCCTTTTCAGCTGCATCTCCCTCAGTCACACATCTAGGAACCTAAGAACAACAGAACTGCAAACCCCAGTTAGATGAAAGGAACAGAGTTTTATTTCAGTCTAAAATAATAATCCAGTCCAGGTGAGAGGAGTTTTCATCTGGACATTTCTCCTTTGCTGTAAGGCAAGGAGGGTCTTAGAGCATGTGCCTGCCTGCAGATGAGGAAAGTTAGGTAAGGTGATGGCTACTGTGCTGAGATCACCCTCTTCCTGGTGTCTGTCTGTTCTTGTCTACCTTCCAGACCTCTCCAACTGGTTGCATCATCAAAATCTCATGTGTTCCTTGGAGTGGGATACAACTGCTTTTTTTCTGGAATTACACAGGGTGCAAGGGGATACATGCCCTGGCTGGGTGCCCTTTATGTTGCTGCATCACCAGAAATGAAGGCTGAGCCTCTTTGCTCCCGTGAGAATGACCAAGGGCCTTCAAAGAACAGGGTAGTGAACTAGAGGGTTATCAAGTTCTTTACCAATACAGAGGGTGAGATGTGTTCTCCTGCTTTCAGATACTGAGCAGAAGCTAGATAGCAAACATCTAGCAGCAAGACATTGCTGAATTGGAAGGCAGAAGCAGCTTTGTCAAGAAGTTTGTTGGGCTTCTTAATGTCGCATTGGTAAAAGTAAGTGGGCGAAACAGATTCTTACTTGCCTGATCTTCAAAGTCACAATGACCATTAAATTCTGTAAAGCGAATATCTGAAAATGAAAATGTAGGCTAACCAACATGGATCATAGACTCATCACTTTAAAAGAATTAATGAATGATTCATCAGCTTTTTCTTCCAGGTATTTGCAGCCCTTCAGTAAAAGCAAGTAGATATACCATGTAATAGAGTTGTCTGTAACAACATTAATCTTTCATTGATTTGAATTCTTTCTCCCTGTATATTACATTTTACAATACATTACAGGGTGTCGTCAGTCTTCACTTTAGATCTTCTAGGCTTTCAAGCACAATTCCATACTAAGGACTTAAACAAAAATAGTTATAAACTGAAAATTAATATTTTAAGTGATTCCTCAAACTGAAATTACTAGAGAAGATGCTTTTCCTTGTTAGGCTGTGCTTGCTGCTAATAGTGAGGGCTGCAAACAGGTATGGTCTGTGCTCCCATTCCAGGCACTTGAGCTCATTGACTCAGGCTTTACCTGGACAAAGCTTCTGCAGAGTTGCTCTAGCTGCATCGGCCTTCATCTGGGCTCCCTTATGAGAAAGTAATAAGACTTGACTCTACTACATGTAAGAGGTTTCCACCTGCCTCAGTTCAAACCTGAACTAAAAAAAGATTGTCTATCAGAATAGTTCTCCTTATAGCTATATTGATTTTTGGAGGTATAGGATACAGAAGATATTGAACTATGATAATTTTATGACTGAAGAAATGTATAAATGCTGCAATAGTTGCAAATTAATTGTGGTTTTGTTTTGGGTTTTTGTGTGGTTGAAATTTCTTTTGTCTAGATTATCACATACTTTTCGAGTTGTTGTGAGTGTGAGAAATAGGTAACATGCAGATATTTTTGGTAGAACAACAGATATGTTTTTTTCCCGAAGTAGAAGATCACAATATACTAATAATATTGAAGACAGTTTTGCTTCTTTGTTCATGATCTGTTCACAAAAAGATGTACACATTAGTTATGTCAATCGGAGAGTAACCACCTGCCTGTCTACTTGTTGCATTCACTTGGCTTGTCTACTGTTGGAAGCAATATGGCAATAGTGTGATACCCTCACTGGCAGTCATAACAATCATCAGTAGATCATCAGCAATCCTAATGTGTTACTGCTTAAAAAGATAGAAATGCCACAAGAAAAAACCAACACCAGCTGATAAAAGCCAGTTAAGCTTGGTAACTCTGATGGTCATGGAGGAAGAGGTACGCTTCATCTGCCTGCATTTGGGGTAGCTCCTTGGTTACTTATGAGAAAGCAAAGAAGATATCAGTGGGTAAAGCAACCCATGTCCCAAGGATTTTAATAATTTTGTATCCCTAAAGCGCAAAAAAGAGGTGGTGTCAGTAGTGAAATAGTTTGTAAGTTGCAGTTCAAATTCCAGCTGTAAAGGTGAGATGTAAGCCATATTTGTGGGCTTCACTAAGACTGCAAACTCCCAAAGACAGTGTTTCAGTGCAACATTTAGGAGAATAACAACAACAACAACAAAAGAAGGGAGATGTTTTAGAATACACATGACTTTTTATTGCCTTATGTGTCTTTACGTGCTTTTTGTACAACACAGGAAATGTCTATAAATGATTTTTTACAGGCATGGAATGATTATTGATACATTTCTGTATTTAAACTGAAATTGAGCCTACCTCTTCCACTGCATCTTTAAAGGGAGCAGCGCTCGCAGGGCATGGTCAGAAGTGCTTTTAGGCTATCAAGTATAGCAAGTGGTCTTATTTGTCAAATAGTCCCAATTCAGGTGTCCTGAGGAATGTGATGTACCAGGTTGAAAAGATATTCTGGTCAAACCAGAACAGATAGTCAGTGCTTTGGATCTGGAAATTTATGTCACTGGCCAGGCACTGATGGGATGTGATCCTTTTCCAGAGGATCAACTCACACTTGAAACAAACAACTTGTTGAGTGCAGATGAGCAATGAGCACATTGGCTTAGTCTCCAGTGGAGAGAGGTGACATGGGAAGATGGAACTGGACAGCTAGGCGACCTAAGTCAGTAGTGGAGGCTGCCCAGATACTGGGACAAATTTCCCACTGATGACGAGGGAGGTACCCCATCTGTTTACTCTGATCACTGACTGCTCCAATTTGCAAAAATCCCTTCTAGGAGAGTAGATTTCTCTCTCTCTTTTCGATGAAACTTGTCGTTTTCTGTCTCCAGATGGATCTTCCTATGCAACTATCCTTGAACTTGTCAAGACTGTATGTGCTGGATATGTGCAGCGGTATGTGCCGAGGGATTGTATATTCATCATGTGGAGGATTCATTTATGTTTATTTTAATGTTGCACACATCCAAAAATGTTATGCAGTACACATATGCCAGTCACTGTGCTTCCATCTAGTTTACTTTTCCTTTATTAGGCATGAACAGATTGTTGAGTTCAGCAGGGCTGCTACAAGTAGCATGCTGTGTCTCAATGAAGTCGTAAAATTTCAGTAAAACCCTTCTTTTCTGTTTTTTAATAGTTTTAGTTCAGTAAAGAACAGTAAGATTAAAAAATATGCAACATTCCTGTATATAAAATTTGAAGTCTCTGTGTATGCTGCTCTCCCTGTCATGACTATTTTGAGCACTTGTAGCCTCTTTCCCTATACAAGTCTAGAGAAGGAAGCCCCAAAGTCCCACCTGACATACAGGAAAAAGGATGCTTTTACCCACAGCAGAAGCAGGAATTCTCGAAGAAGCAGAAAGAGAACTGTTATTAAGACAGTTTGAGGCAAATCTTCCTAGAAGTTCAGTGAGCTCTTTTAACTGACATTTTATCCAAATGTTTATCTAACTGACCTGTATATCTTAGCATGTTGCTTTTGCTTTGACATAATGCCAATGTTCCCAGCACACATCAGGCTGTAGCGTGGGTTGTGTGTTGGCCAGTACTGGAGCTGGTGTTGAGTGATCAGTTGCACCAAATTATTTCTGGCCCAGAAGCAGCAGAAGCCTGGTGGGAAGTTAGAAATGCAAGGGAAATGAAATAAAGGAAGGGAAGGAAAGGGGAGATTTTCAGTTGAAAGAGACCTATGACGATCATCTAGTCCAGCTGCGTGTCCACTTCAGGGTTGTCCAAAAGTTAAAGCATACTGTTAACTGCATTGTCCTAATGTGTCTTAACATTGACAGGCTTGGGGCATTGACTATCTCTAAGAAACTTTTTCCAGCATTCAACCGCCCTCTCAGTACAGATATGTTTCCTAATGTCCAGTCTAAATCTTCCCTGATGTAGATTTGAGCTATTCTCGTGCATCCTATCACTGAATACCAGAGCGAAGAGATCAAGACCTTCCTCCCCACTTCCCTTCCTCAGGAAGCTGTAAAGAGCATTGGGGTCTCCCATTAGCGTCCTTTTCTCCAAACTAGGTAAGTCCAAAGCCTTTAGCCACTCCTAATAGGACATTTCTTCTGGTCTTTTACAAGCTTTGTTGTCCTCCTCTGGATACAGTCAATGATCTTAACACCCTTCTTAAACTGTGGAGCCCAGATCTGCACACATGTTCCTCAGCCAAAGAACAATGTCATGCTTTCGCTATTTACTGAAATACTTTGATGGCATGAAGAGTGGCACAACTTGCTTATCTTTCTTATTATTACTTTTTTACTTTTCACTACTATTTCACTGCATGAGTTACAGTGGGAAAAGCTATTCTGCTGTTCTCACTCAAAGGCAATTTTCTTTCCACGTGTGTGTCGGATGGATGCGTAAGATTTCAGAGTGTGACTTGCCCTGATCTGCCAAAACCAGTGACTTCAGCTAGCACTGTGGCAGATGCTCTGTTTCACAGCTTTTGGGTTTTCTACCACAAGAGAGGGCATAGAATCACAGAATCATGGAACCATAGAATAGTTTAGGTTGGAGGGGCATATAAAGGTCATCTAGTCCAATCTCCTGCAACAAGTAGGGACTCCTTCAAACAAATCAAGTTGCTTAGAGCCCTGTCCAATCTGACTTTGAATTTTTCCAGGGATGGTGCATCTACCACCTTGCTGAGCAACTTATTCCAGTGTTTCACCACCTTCATTGTAAAAAATTTATTCCTTGTACCTAGTCTAAATCTGCCCTCTTTTAGCTTAAAAGCTGTACCTCTTGTCCTGTCTCAACAGATCCTGCTAAAAAGTCTGTCCCCCTAAATATTGAAAGATTGCAACAAGCAGTCCCTGGAGTCTTTTTTTCTCCAGACTGAACAACTCCAATTCTCTCAGCCTCCCCGAAAGAGGGCACAGCAATTCAGGTGCTCCTTAGAGACTCTTATTAAGCCCTGACACACTCAAAGCCAAGATTAGCTGGACAGTCCCTGAAGCGTATGCTGAAGATGAGGACATGTCCCATCTTTGGCTACCACATCTAAAATGCTTACCACAACATTGGCCTCATCCATCCCAAGTCCTCACTGGCTTTGGACTCTCCTCAATTTTCCACTATTGCTCCCATCTCAGTGTTCGCTGATCACATATGTAGGAGTTAGTGGTCCACACTGGAATTGGGTGTCCTGCACCAGGCTGCAGTTAGGAAGGTTTGGTGGGAGGTATACACCACTGTAATAAAATTTTCTTAGTAATACTTACCCCACACTATCCTTCCCCTGCAGCATTCAGAAAGCTGTGCCTTCACCTGTTTCAGCCTGCCTCTCTTTTCTCAGCAAACTGAGGAAGTGTGGTCTTTGTATGCTTTATGAACAGTCTGAATTGCTAAAATAGTGTAAGCAATTATCCAAAGTAATTCTCTGCCTTAGAAGAAGTACTTGCATAGAATTACTGACCCACTGTTCCTTAATGCTCGCTCCTCTGCAGGATACCTTGTAGAGTCCCTGAAGGGCTATTACCAGCAGGATTTTGGCACTGCAGTGCTGAAAATATACTTTTTTCTTAACATTTTATCTTCCTTTCTTTATTGCATGGCTTTTTGCACAATGAAGCAAATGGTAGAAGGTGCCCGTTTCCCCACTGCCGCATGCACAAAGCACCATGTGGAGCTTCAGCTGTGCTAGGAGAATGGTTTCCATGCTACCTTGCCCTGTCGGCTCACAAGAAGGACTGTGGGTGAGGAAGAGAGCTACCCTGAATGATGCCCCCAGGGAGCTGTGAGACAATGCAGCCAGAGCTATCTGTGGTTGGATGCTCGCTTCTTGCCACTGTGCCAGGAGCAGCAACAGGAGTAGCTGCTATCCCTTCCCCATCTTCATGACACTCCTGACACTGAGAGATTTTCCACGGATCCCTTTCTAACTGGGAAAAACAGCAGTAACAGGAAGAGGTGCCTCCTGCATGTCTGAAGTAATGTGCTTCCTGAAGCAGAGGCTGATGCTGTGGGTTTTGTGTAGCCCATTTTGGACACACAATGTGGCATAGCAGCCTGCACTGTGAGGCTGACTGAAGGATGGAGACAACCTTAACTTCAACAAAAAAAAGAGCACAGTCCAGCTCTCTGTCTCCACACAGCTCGGGGGCTCTCCATCACTTTTTTTTGTCTCTGTACACCTCTGGATTGGGCAGTCTGGCACAGCCCTGCAGGCAGGAAAACTTTCCTCAATTTTTTTTAAGGTTTAATACTATCTAAGTAAGTGCAAATATGTAAGTTAACACTCGTTCATTGTTGCAGCCTTTCAATATTTATATTTGTACCTGGGAGAAGCAGCAGTAATTCACAAATACGGAGACTCACCCTGGGAGATTTCCTGCCCTACAGTTCTGAATTATGTGATCCAAATATTTTGGATTTAACTTATCAGTTCCTCTCTTCTACATGGTGTGAACATGCTTTTAATTCAGCTTCATATGGCTATAACCACACTATTTATTGAAATCTATTAAGTTATGAGCGTTACAATTTTGGAAAAAAAACCCTAAATTCTGTAAGAAACATGAGAATCAGATACAAAGTTATATGTATAAGGAAAATGAGGAAATATCTGTTTTGTTGATATCTCCCATTTCTGCCTTTCAGAATTCGTTCTGATGGATTTCAAGCACAAAGAAGCCCTACTTTCCATATCATGCGTCGTAAAGTATAACATTCACACTTCAGCTGAGTTACTTAAATGAATAATGATTTTAGAAGATTTAGAGCTTCTTTCAATTTTTAGCAGGGGAGCTGTGACAGTTATGATAGGGAGATGCTATGGCATAAAGAAAAAAGCACACCAGCAACATCAACTGCCTGAAGTTATGTGAGAAATGTATTATTCCTGGAGGAATTACCACATGCAGCCCCATGGCTGCCATGCCTAATTCCAAAGCTGATTTATAAATCTGGGAGAAAACACCAGGGTAAGACACCACCACCCTCACTTTAATTAGTTTGCTATGGGTCAAATAAAACAACAGATCACCATATGCTCCCCTTTGCCAACAAAATAATCTTAAAATATACTTCACTGCTGTGCAAGATTTTCCCTGCTACTTCTAAAGTAGACCAGTGAGATTTAATTCAAATCAAGACAGAACGACCCTAGTGGCACTACTCATGCCAAAACATGAAGTGACAGAGAAGTTGACATGAAATATTAATCTAACAAGACCTACATTAGGACTTGCAAATCAATCATGTCATTGGAACAATTGAAGTAATTTTCCTCTATATTTTCTGAATTTGTCTTCAAATATGATACATTGACCATACCTTAGACATATATTTAGACACCAAAAATGACCCTACTATTTGCACGCCTCTTCATGAGAAGTGTCGAGGATGCAAAATGAAGTAGATACTACCTTTTCTACACACATGGGTTGAAAATATGAACAAGAAGTTCGCAGAACACAAGCTGAACAGTCATTTGCTCTAAGTACGAGCAGGATATGAAAAACCAAATAAATTCTGATCTGGCAGTTTACAATATGTGAGCCAAGTTCTGTTCCTCATCCAAGGTCTCCTTGCATTTTAACACCACTTAAGTGCAACCAACTGTGAGTACATCTTAACCTGAAGCTTTGAAAGGCAGGACAAACTATATCTAGCTTCACCCTTTGAAGAGGTAAAGTGACATCTTCACCATTTATACTGTGTTCACAGGCAGGGAAAAATAAAATTTCACCCTAAACTTAATGTAATCACATTCTTTACTCCTTTTCCAGGCAGCTTTCCTAGTTTATCTCAATGGTACAAGGATATTAAATAGAAAATCCAATATTTCTGTTACTTATGAACAGAACAATTTGTGGTCGATTTACTTTCAAGTAACAAAATCATAATTAAATTCATTTATATCACACATCAGAAAAGATGAGAAAAACATAGAAGTCTTGTTCTTGTCTGTTAGTTTAAATATGAAAAAAGCTTTTTGTTTATGGGATTGGGTTGTTTAGGTATAATTGAAAGAATAACTTTTAATTTCTCATCAATTGGTTAGTACAAAAGCTAAATTTTCTTTAGAGAGAGAGAGATAAGACAGAGATAATCTCCCACCAGGAGAGTTTGTGGTTGGGCTGCAGCTTGCACTGATGCACTCAGTTTGATAACACATCAGCACTGCTCTTGCTTCCTGTTTGATTTCTAATTAAAACCTCTTTTTCACTCAACAGATGAAGTAGGATTTTTTCTTATGGTGTGTCAGTGAGCCTTGACGGAGAGAGATGTCACTCCTGTTTTGTAATTCATATTTCCTTAACATATGAAACTCATTTTTGAAAGCAGTTCTTATCTCTGCATAAACTTTTTATCTTCCATTTTGCCTTTTTCTCTTTTCCTAACCCTAAAAAGGAAAAATCCTAAAAACTAAAAATGTCTTCAGGCTTATAATGTTAAAGAAAGCCTTGCATGGTTGGGTTTTTTTTTTTCCCCTTCTCTGTGACTTGCTAACTGAATGTTTCAGCCAAAAGACAGGTTTCTCTTTCATTTTCTTCTTCATCCTGCTTCATGACTAAAAAGAAGTGCCAACATTAACTAAAAAAATGGAGGGGAGTGGGAACATTTCCTTCATGAGGAATTCACAGATTTAGGGAAAGTAATTCTGAACAATAAAATAGAAAGACGTTCTACATGTCTTATGAATAAAATTACCATAATAATTCTCAAAACATGGAAAATATTCAATCATTTTTTCAACATTAAAACTTTTCAGCTAAGATTTTATAATAAGGTAAAACTCATTCTGAAATGAAACTGAAAATGTTCAAATAAGGCAAAATCAACACACGATTCATTACTGAACGCTATGTATTTCATGTGTTTTCTGAAACGCATAATAAAATCAGTTTGCTCTTGTGGAGAATCATTCATTCCAGCAAACTACTTTTCCAACTGAAACATATCTTGCAAGAATTTGCAACCGAATTTACATATCCTCCCCAGCACCGTGCAGCAATGGTGAGTGACAAGTGGCATTGAAACAGGCAGTTACTAACTGCAATGAGGACAATTACTACTTGGAGAAGAGGAGATCAGAAAAATTATAAAGCCTTTAAAAAGGAATATGTTACATATTGCAAACTGCTCTATTTTGTCCAGACAGCATCATGAATTACTGTTAATGAAGCTGAGAAGCTTTGAATATTTTCTGAAGCAAAGAAGATCACCACAGGTTGGGGAACTTTTTGTCAGAGAGATGATTAGTTGCTTTTTCTTTCCTGATGTCTGGAAACCATCAAACACAACAAGTGTGTGATATTACTCTTTGTTGGGTTGTAAACACAAAGCAGAGCAGCACACCACAGCTAGAGAGACAGAGCAAGAAAAACTGCTCTTGTTTCATCACCTCTCTGTCCCATGATTTTGAAAAGTTAATCTTTCAATATAATATGCCCCTGTTCATTTTCAATAGTTACCAGGCATGGAATTGGATTATTCAAATACAGCAGGTACCATGTGTGGTTTACAGACCTGAAGAGAACAGGCTTTGCACAGAAACGATCCAACCCAATGATAAATGCAGCCTAGAAACTCTCTTCTTGCACACTGAGCATACCAGATAAAGCCATGTACTCCTTAAACAGCATCTTCCTAAGATCATAAAAAGTGAAAATGATTAGGCAATACAAGTGGCATTAAAAGCAATGATGATAATCTGCTATGACTTAGCTCCCCAGGGGATCCTGGGGGAGGTTCTGCAACACAGAAAAAAAACAGGGAAAGAGCCTCACAGGCAGCAGCAGCAATCCCGGTATTAAATTACAGATTTAATCGACATTGTGTCCTACACAACAGGCTTGCGAGGGTGTTATAAGCAGTTACAGCCCAAGTAGTTCATAGGTAACTCTTCTAGAAAAAAAGAATAACATTGCTAATTGCTCTGTGTACACTGTCAGAGGGTGCTTGCAGAAAATTTACAGTAATTTACCAAATGGACTGTGGGATCCTTTTACCTCAGGCACATTAAGCAGAGGTCTAGCTGAAGCAGAATTGGAGTGCAGGGTTTATAAGGAATACACAGAGCGAGTCATTTTAGCTTGACTGGAAAAAGCGAGAAAGATTTCTCAGTAGGGACCACTAATGAACTCTGGAGCCTTTAACCTTCATGTCACAAGCAGACAACATTAAAGACAGCATGTTATCCCTCCCACATATACCACATGCACATACGCAATGGCTCATAGGATGCTTTAGGACCAAGATATCTTGGAGAAACTTTTGACAGTTACTTTGTTGCTGAATTCCCAAGGAATTGTTGGTACATCAGCAGGGAACAGAGGTAAATCTGCAGAGGAAAAACTGCAGGCTGGAGTAGAGAAGTCTCTAACTGCCTCCTTATGCCTGTGTCACCTATGTATCAACCTGATTCAGAGCTGTGGTGTCCTGTTTGGACTGTACGGAGTTCCACGGTGCGTAAATCAGCTGAGCTAGGGATTTGGAATTGTAACATGAAAGAGTTTGCAATGTTTTAAAACATAAAAAAACCCACAGTACTTTGCACACAAAGGCCCCATCTCCTTATTTGGATAGTTTATTTAGTACAGAGAAAATTAAGAGAAAAAGATGGACAACTGAAAAGATATTTCTTATTTTTTTTTTAGTGTGGTGAAGGAGATGAAAGGTGATCTAAAGAGCCTCACGGTGAGATTTTGTATTTGAAGCAAAAATGGAGGCAGCAAGCTTTTCTAAAGATGAAACTATCCTAAATGTTCTGATATGCGAAGAAAAATATGGTACTCAAACTTTGGAGCAAAATCCAGGTTGGGAATACTGTCCTCAAGAAGAGAAGAGAAAAATGTTCTTTGAAAGCAGAAGTACACAAATAGTATTTTTATTTCAACAGGGAAATTATTTGTTAGTACTAGAGCTTAGAGGAGCCAGACTTGCTGCAAGGGCGTTATATGTCTCTCTCTCACCTACAAA
Organism: Clamator glandarius; assembly: GCA_033459285.1. Lineage (NCBI taxonomy): Eukaryota > Metazoa > Chordata > Aves > Cuculiformes > Cuculidae > Clamator > Clamator glandarius. The sequence continues at coordinate 2,551,603 of JAUNZM010000131.1, read as the reverse complement.
AACATTGCTTGTTCTTCCATCCAGGTCACACTTGGATCCCTTCTTGAAATAGGTGCAGGGTAAAAAGCTCCAGCAAGGTGTGAGATATGAGACTAATACAGAAAGTCAAATATTAGACTTTAAATGCAGAATAGTATTATAATTTATGCATTATTACTTATGCGTTACATGAACCTACATAGCAAAGTTAAAAGGTTATGAAACAGAGGCAAATACTGTATGGAAAAAGTAAAAACAGCAAAGTTTTAGTTTCTACTCAGAAATGTCCTCAAGATTTAAAGAAGTGGATGCTTAGGAGAAGGAATTAAAGTGAGGGAAGAAAGACAAAGGCAAGATCATATACTCTAACAGGAGAAAATTGGAATAGGAGGTCTTCTCTAACTGCTAAAGAAAAGTATGTGGAAAGATGTGGCAGCTGTGAAGTTAGGAAAGAAAAAAGGCTGAAGATTTCTGAGCTCATCCTGGAGGAAAACCTGATTACCCCTAGTATTAGAACTAATGAGTGGAGGAAAACTGGGGCCAAAGTAGAGAATACCGTTCACCTAGAATTAATGGCACTTTCAGTACTTGCAAGAGACCAAGAAAACTGTGAATTCAAAAGCCTTTGAGACATTTATATGCTATTTCATGCCTTTGCTTTCACTCAGCAGTTCCACAGAACTGAGAGAAGATATGCTGGCATAAAATTTGTATAATGAGGTGATAAATTGGGCTGTTATTTTGAGGAGTGGAAAGACTGTAAAGAAGTGACAAGCTTGATTCGTAGTCACTGGTTTATAGCCACACAAAAATGCCAATGGATATTAAATGGCTAATTATCACATCTAAAGCTAAATTTATGCCTTGGAATCTTGGACAGATTTCCTTTAAAAAGAAATTGATCTGCTTAGCCAAATAACCTGTAATGAAGCTTCCCTTCAGATCATGACCTAAAAATAATAATAATTTGGTCAAATTTTGTAAACTAAAATTCAACCTGCTTTGTCAAATCATTAGTAAAGCCTTCTCCTGGACAACAATTTCCATCATTTCAATCAGCCCTTTATAGTAACATATGTATTTGTTTTGCAGGTGGATCTTAATCAACTTGTAGATATATGGGTCCAAGAGAAAGTTACTTAGCTAGGAGTTACGTATCATCTAGGAGATGTTACTTAGCTAAAACTGCCAAGGGAGTTTTATGCATTGTTGGGCTGTATTGGTTTTTCATGAATACGTAATGTTTATCAGCTACCATGCAGCAAGAACACCATGATGCTGCTTCTTTTTCTCATATGTTTTTATTATGGGCATTTTGAAGTTCTTGTTAAGGCAGGCTATTTTTGAAAGCCCATTGCATCCTCTCCTACTTTTCTTGAACTCGGTAGGAGCAGATTTGTCTCTGATGATTAACTCCCTCCCAAACAGAGGGGAAGAATAACTTTTTGTTAGTCAGCTCCCAGTGCTGGCTGCTGTTAATCTACAGGTATATCTCTTCTCCAGAAACATAACCTATTCTACAGGCTAGTTTCAACAAAAATCTGGTTTAATCCTGATGGATGGGAGTGAAGTGCGTTTCACAGAAGACATAACATAGAGTATCTACACTGGCATCTCAAGAATTTTGAAGGAACCAAAGGAATGACAATAGTCTGTTGCTTGCACTTTACAAGTATTTTTTCCCTGTTGACTAAAGCTGACATAAGAAGACAATAAAAAAGGCAGTATAAGAAAACAGCCTGAAACATCTGTTTTCCTCTCCCATACCAACTGATGAGGTACTCAGCTTTATTACTGAACTAAACCGAAGAACAACACCTCTGTGTACTGCTATAGTAAAAGCAAATGCAGTGACAAAATAAAGAAAATTGTCATGAAATACAGAAGAATTAGTGGAGCTATGCATATACTGTTCCTCACAGGAGGACACCAAAGCTTTGCCGTAGATAGCAGTCACCGTTCCCTCATTCCTCCCATGTGTTTTGTGAGATTTTTTGGAAGAGTAGTTCAAAAGGAATCCAAATTTATATACACAGTACTTATTACTTCTGTGTAAGACTACCCTTAGGTACACAACTGACTTCTGAGGTAACTAGTTATATGTTTCAACAGCAGCGAGGAAGGGTAGTAAAGAATTGAATGATTTTCATACATTCTTCTGCTACAAAATATCTCTGTGCTTTCTAATTCCAAACTATTCTTATCCTTATTATAGGGCCAGAGCTTCCTAACCACATCTTCTGAGAAATCCCTGGGTGATCTCACCAGAAGTAAATACTCAGCTTGAAACTTCATCGAGATAAGTCTTTGTAAAATCCCATTTGGGGGGAAAGTGATTAAGTGATGTTCACAAATGAGAGGCAAATGTCTGATATTGTTAACAGAGACTCCACAATCAGTGTCTTAATTTGTAGGAAGGCAGCCAAGACAACCATTTTTCTTCAGCAGCTTTCAAGATTTATATGCTTCAGACCCAATCAATCCACTGATGCAAAGGCAGTTTCCTCCAGAGGTGAATTTGTCCAATTGAATAATTCAAAACACATTTTTGTTATGTAAATACAATTTTTATTTTTCCTCTTTCTTGGAGCAGGCAGAGCTGCACGAACAATAGACACTTTCATTATAAGAAGCACATACCATGCAGTGGAGAGAATTATAGGCTGGTTTATCAACTATTTTGTATCCAAGTAGTTTTAAAATATATTCCTTTGTTCCCATTTACATCTCAGTTTTAATGCCTATGGATGCTAAAATGTTTTTTGCCTTAAGCACTGTCATTTACAGTGACACAATTATCTTTCAGACTTCTCTCCAGCTCAAAAAAATAAAAAAAAAAGCCAACTTAACTTTGGCATCTTTGTACAAAACAGAAAAATCGGCGCATCTTTTTGGATTGTTTTTGAGAAATTCAGTGCTTCATCTTGCTCCTCATTTACTTGCCAGCACAGACTCTTTTTTTTTGTCCAGATGGCAGGGGAGCCAGTGTCACTCACAGTATCCAATTTGCTGCCTGAGGCTACTTCTGCCACAGCTCTATCCCATCATTTGCCTTCCTTGCGGGTGACATAAAGGCTCAGAGCTGTAATGGACACCTGAATCCCATAGTATTGGATTGCATTCTTTCTGTAGAAGTCTCCTAGTGAAGGCAGTTTATTTCAGCCTATAAAAGTAAAGGGACACAGGTAAAGCTATTTACTGTTCACCTTTTTGTGGTTTGGACTATGAAAAATCTGCTTGTAGGGCTGTTTCTCCTGTTAAGGGAGGAATAAGGAAAATTGAGGTTATGTGAAAGATCATCACATGTATTTACTCATCCCCATGCACAATATAAATCAAGAACAGAATTCACTTATGCTAGTGTAATTTCTGAAAATTATGTATTTCAGTCAAAACAAGTGACCATAAGCTCATTTTTTATGTAATGGGCAGTAAATGGCAAAACTCTGGGAGAGTTATGCAATCACAAACCAGGGTCCAGAATAGCTCAATTGCATCACCCGACCAGAGATGACTACAAACTATAAACTTAAACTAATGTGACCATCTCCAATTTAGATGTCTAATATTAGGCGATATAAATCCTACTCTCGGGATCTATGGGACAAGAGAATCCTAATCTATGAAATAACAGAAACAATGTAGTAGAAGTGCTTATGATTTGTGTTTCTGCTGCATATCTTACCTTGAGGTTAAGTCCTATTTGCTCAAAATGTAGAGAAGGTCATGATCCATCCATCTTTTCTTCTCTGGAGTTGAAGGTGTGCAGTTGACAGTTTGCTTTGGTGAAAAAAAAATGAGGAGGCTGTTATGGAGTTTCTAATATTACCTGCTAGAGTCTATGGCTGAATATGGGAGACCTTATTACTCTCTACAACTACCTGAAGGGAGGTTGTGGAGAGGAGGGTGCTGGCCTCTTCTCCCAAGTGACAGGGAACAGGACAAGAGGGAATGGCCTCAAGCTGCACCAGGGGAGATTTAGGCTTGAGATTAGGAAAAAGTTCTTCACGGAGAGGGTGGTTAGGCATTGGAACTGTCTGCCAAGGGAGGTGGTTGAGTCATCGTCCCTGGAGGTGTTTAAGGTTAGGGTGGATGAGGTACTTAGGAGCATGATTTAGGGATTGGTGGGAATGGTTGGACTCGACAATCCAGTGGGTCTCTTCCAACCTGGTTATTCTGTGATTCTGTGATTCTGTGAATAAGAGACTATTTGAGGCAATAAAAATGCTCAGATTTATCTGTGTGCTTGAATGCGTGAATTAAGAAGTTCAGGTTACACCAGAGATTCTCTGCACTGAGGTGCTGCAGTTGCTACTGTGTCGGACACTCCCAGCAGCCTGTCATGGATACCTTCGGAACAGGGATTTGGAGCCTTTCTACTCCCTTGGTCAGCCACACACCTTTGGCTCAAATATGCTTGTGTAGGTAAGACTGAGGTGTACAGCTGCACTGACTTTTCCTCTTCCCAGTTCCATGCATATGTCCCTTCACACACCTCAGTCCACAGATATGGCACATTTGATACAGGGTCCAGACAGAATTGTTAGGCAGATTTTCACTCCAAAACACACTGCAGAAGACTCTAAGATGAGGGTGATCTCCCTGTGTAATCAAAATGTGCTTAAACTTAAGAGCAGAGACAATGTACTGGTGAAAGCATCTTAAGGATAAATGTTGCTCTGGGCACAGCAAATTATTTGACCTCCATTTTGCTTCTGTTAGAGTTCATGGAAATGAAAAGAGATTAGGTAAAACAGCCTGTCTTAAGCTTTGATCCACAAGCACGACACTGCATAAAATTATCATTGGTTCAGGCTCGAGGGTGACCCATAGGGCTAGGATTTATTTGCTTTCATTGACGCCGTTTTGAAAATGCTTATATTGAAAAAGTTATGTGGGAAACCAAACAAACTACATTGACCTGCCCTGGCAAAAAAAAAAGTAGTGGGAGTACGTTTGCATTATTAGGTCTGTGATTTTGTTTTTCTTAAAGGATCAGACTTGAGGACAAAAAGAATGACTGTTCATTTCTTTTGCCTTGCTGTACAAATAAACTCCAAACTTGCAGAAAGAAATCAGTCCTTTTTATTCCTCCTGGTGTTGAGTCCTGGCCAACCCTATCCTGAGCTGCATCAAAAAAACCATGGCCAGTAGGTCAAGGGAGGGGGTTCTGCTCCTTTATTTCTCCCTTGTGAGACCTCATCTGGAGTACTGCGTCCACTTCTGGAATCCTCAACATAAGAAGGATATGGAACTGTTGGAACGGGACCAGAGGAGGACTACAAAGATGATCAGAGGGCTGGAGAAGAGGTGGCTCCTAGAAACCTTATAGCAACCTTCCAGTACCTGAAGGGGGCTACAAGAAAGCTGGGGAGAGACTGTTCACAAAGGCTTGTAGTGATAGGACTAGGGGAAATGGGTGTAAATTAGAGAGGGGTAGATTTAGACTTGATATAAGGAAGATATTCTTCACCATGAGAGTGGTGTGGCCCTGGCACAGGTTGTGGCTGCCCCATCCCTGGAGGTGTTCCAGGCCAGATTGGATGGGGCCTTGGGCAGCCTGTATTGGTGGGAGGTGTCCCTGCCCATGGCAGGGGGGTTGGAACTCAATGGGCTTTAGGGTCCCTTCTGACCCAAACTATTCTACAATTCTGTGATTTATCATTTAAAACCAGAATTGTGAATCCTCAGCCACTTTTAGAAGACTATCTGGAAATTACTCAGGGGATGAAGCTGATCTAAGTCTTGCAAGTGTTAATATCTGACCTGCTTTCCCAAGGCTCCCTGTATAGTCAGTGGAGAGAACAGACATTCCTCAAGTAGGATTCACCTTCTTATAAAGTGTGTAATTGAAACAGGTCAGTTGCAATATTGTTAACGCACCAATTCCTGTCTAGAGACTATGGGGGGATCCTGGAGTGTCTAGCTTGCATAAAGATGTTTTACCTTGTAGATTCTCTAGGTTAGGTGAGGCCAGAAGGGTATGTTTGATAATCCACTCTTGAAAACCTGATGTCCTAATATCTCATCCTGTTGCCTCCATAGTGTGCCTGGCTAAAACACATCTGACTAGAGCCACTGAAGTTTCAAGATTTGAAAACTTCAAAGTATGGATTTTTTCCTGTGGCTAATCCCCCTCCTGAGGCTCAGACTTCAAACATATTTGATCAGCTGATATTCGAGGGATAATGTTTCTGGAGTGCAAGACATTTATCAGCACATGCAGATAGATACTATACACAAACAAAAATCTGCGCTTTACATGTAATCCAAAATCACAGAATCATAGAATAACCAGGTTGGAAGAGACCCACTGGATCATCGAGTCCAACCACTCCAATCAAACACTAAACCATGCCTCTTAACACCTCGTCCACCCGTGCCTTAAACACCTCCAGGGAAGGTGAATCAACCACCTCCCTGGGTAGCCTGTTCCAGTGCCCAATGACCCTTTCTGTGAAAAATGTTTTCCTAATGTCCAGCCTAAATCTCCCCTGGAGGAGCTTGAGGCCATTCCCTCTCATCCTGTCCCCTGTCACTTGGGAGAAGAGGCCAGCTCCCTCCTCTCCATAACCACCTTTCAGGTAGTTATAGAGAGCAATGAGGTCACCTCTCAGCCTCCTCTTCTCCAGGCTAAACACCCCCAGCTCTCTCAGCTGCTCCTCATAAGGCCTGTTCTCCAGCCCCCTCACCAGCTTTGTTGCTCTTCTCTGGACTCGCTCCAGAGCCTCAACATCCTTCTTGTGGTGAGGGGCCCAGAACTGAACACAGGATTCAAGGAGCGGTCTCACCAGTGCCGAGTACAGAGGGAGAATAACCTCCCTGGACCTGCTGGTCACGCTGTTTCTGATACAAGCCAGGATGCCATTGGCCTTCTTGGCCACTTGGGCACACTGCTGGCTCATATTCATACCTGGCATTTGGCCATCTTAAGCCTCATGCCATTGGACTCTGCCCAGCAGTCCAGCCTGTACAGATCCCTTTGCAGAGCCTCCCGACCCTCCAGCAGATCGACACTTCCACCCAGCTTAGTGGCATCTGCAAACTTGCTAAGGGAGCACTCGATGCCTTCATCCAGGTCATTGATAAAGACATTGAACAGGGCTGGACCCAGCACTGAGCCCTGGGGAACCCCACTTGTCACTGGCCTCCAGCTGGATTTAACACCATTTCCCAGCACTCTCTGGGCCCGGCCATCCAACCAGTTTTCCACCCAGGAGAGTGTGCGCCCGTCCAGGCCAGAGACTGACAGTTTCTGTAGCAGAATGCTGTGAGAAACTGTGTCAAAGGCTTTACTAAAGTCCAGGAAGATACATCCACAGCCTTTCCCTCATCCAGCAGCCGAGTCACTTTGTCATAGAAGGCGATCAGGTTAGTTTGGCAAGACCTGCCTTTTGTGAACCCGTGTTGACTGGGCCTGATCACCTGGTTCTCTTGCACGTGCTTCATGCTAGCACTCAAGATCACCTGTTCCATGACTTTCCCTGGCACTGAGGTCAGACTGACAGGCCTGTAGTTCCCTGGATCCTCCCTGCAAACCTTCTTGTAAATGAGCACAACATCAGCCTCCAGTCCAGTGGAACTTCCCCAGTCTTCCAGGACTGTTGGAAGATGATGGAAAGGGGTTTGGCCAGCACATCTGCCAGCTCCTTCAATACCCTTGGGTGAAGCCCATCCGGCCCCATAGACTTGTGGGTGTCTAGTAGGGCTAGCAAGGCTCTGACCACCTCCTCTTGGACCTTGGGAGCCTCATTTTGCTCCTCTAGATCCTGGGTTTTTACACAGAGGGAACAACTTTCTTTACAATTAAAGACTGAGGCAAAGAAGGCATTAAGTACCTCAGCCTTTTCCTCATCTCCTGTCACTGTTGTTCCTTGTGCGTCCAACAGGGACTGTATGGTCTGCCTAGTCCTTCTTTTATTATTTATATATTTATAGAAAGATTTTTTGTTATCTTTCACCGACTTTGCCAATTTGATTTCTAGTTGAGCCTTAGCCCATCTAATTTTTTCTCTACACTTCCCTCCTGTAGTCCACCCAAGAGGCCTGTCCCCTCTTCCAGAGCTCATAAACATTTCTCTTCTTCTTGATATCACTCAAGATCTCACTGTTCAACCAAGCTGTTTTTTCCCCCTGCCGGCTTTTGTTTTCAGAACATGGGGATGGCTTTCTCCTGAGCCTCTAGGATCTCCTTCTTGAAGAGCTCCCAGCCCTCACGGGCTCCCTTGCCCTTAAGCACTGTCTCCCATGAGGCTTTGCCAAGCAGCCTTCTGAAGAGTTCAAAGTTTGCCCTCTGGAAACTTAATGCTACTGTCTTGCTAACAAATGATAAGCAAACCATCCTGAGTTACATCTAATATTTCTGTTAACTTCTGAATACACATACTCAAAGTGTGTATAAAACATAGAATTACCTTACTGAATCAGACAAAAGTTCTGTTTAGCCTGATATCAGGTCTCTTGGTGTGGACAAGTGAAAGCATAGGGAAATGAATAAGATCAGAACATGTGCATATGATTTCTTTCCCATATACTCTCTCTGCCTCCTACTATTTAAGGTTCAAGGACTTCCTGAGCCAGACATTTTTCTTTTGATACTTCTAGTCTCAGTGAACCTGGTGATACTTCTTATCTCACAGTCAGTTCTTCACTGAGCTCTCTTCATCTCCTCAACTTTGAGTATCTATCGTATCTCATACCGAGGTGCTTTGGATCCAACCTATGTGCTAGTCAAAAAGTGAGTTGCTGCTTTATTAGTGTTGAACCCAGTACCCATCAATTTGATTTAACACCTCCTTACTCTTCAGCTGAGAACCAAAAAGTGGGTCCTTATTCATCCACCCAGTTCTGCTCATGAGTTTAGAAACTTTCATCCTATCCTCTGCCAGCCACTTAGTTTTCAGATGGAAGGAGACCCTAGTTTATGTGGTAGCTCTTTGTGGGAAGTCCCTTAGCACATTTGCTATTCCTAAACCTGTCCATTATCTGCCTTATTAAAGCACAGTCAGTGATTCCTCTTTGGCAGCCCTATCTGCTGTGGCAATGATAATCTGCACTGAAAAGTCAGTATTGCAAACTCCTACCCTGGATGTGACCAAGAAGAGGAGAAAGTAAGGAAGGGAGCAGCCTGAAGTATCCTCCAAGAGAAAATACACCCACTGCCCGCCTTGCATGCACAGATTCCAAAACCTTATATGCCCTGCTCAGCCTCAGCTGCAGCACAGACCTCATCATGGTCAGAAGAAGATGCTATTTTTATGGGTGTCAATTTTGCTATGGAATAAACTTGGAATTTTTCTTTTCTTTTATACTACTTCAGTGTAATTAATAGTCTCCTAGCTCTCACCACAGATGCCGTACTGACATTTATCTCATTCAGGTGGGCAGAATCACAGGTTCATATGCCACCTGCTCTGATTCTGTTGCCAGTAACTAAAATATTGCTTAATTTATGTTTAAATTCTGGTGAGAACACCGTTGTAATTTCTTTTTTTTTTTACCAGTGCTAAGGTCTGCTCTGTCAGCCACTTGAATTTGGTCACATCATAACAGTAACTTTGGCTTTGGTGACTTGCCAAAGATAGTCATAAAGTCTATCCTGCAAACCTAGTGAAGACTGCAGACTGAAAACGATTTGGTGACACCATCAAGAGGTTAACTCTGGCATCCTACTGTGCTTTTCCTGGAGAAACCATCCCATGCTGGGACTTCGAATCAATCTCCTGCCCATTGGCTTTGCGGCAGGACAGATTATAGGCCCAAATATTTCTTCTGCTCTTTTGATATTGCCTAAGAAATCATTTAATGAAGCCATCATACACCTGAGTGAATATTATAAGCAACTTTTCCATGGCTGCATATTTGATTTCCCATGCTTCATTGTTGTTCCCATCCCTTTCTGCAAGTGGTCTTATGTATTTGATGCCTTCTGGCACAAATGCTCAGCACAGCTGAGAATTCTAGCTGAACAGGAGAAGAATGCAAATTCTGAATCCATGATTACTTTCATCACAAGAAAGAGGACTCCTGGAGCTTTTCATAAATAGTTCTGGTCTATGTGACCCAGTGAACGTCATTAAATCATGGAGGCTAATACCTCAGTCCTGAAGAGCTAACAGCCTAATCCAAGATAAGACTTCAGAAGTTGCTGCAGCAAACCACATGGGAGGAAGGATGCCAGGACTAGCTGTGATAAATGCAGTATAATTTCATAAAAAGTTTGTAAAGCTGCAAATCTTTCTAAGTTTTGCTTGCTTGCTTTCAGGTGTAAATAAATGCAGGCACGCTCCTCCAACTCTGAGAAACTGTTGTGTTCCTCAGCAACCCAGTCAACATGGATCCTGAAGGCAATCATGAAGAAACATCGAGGGTAACTTCAGCGATTAAAATAGAATAGACTTGCTCTTAAAGAAAGCAGAAACAGAAGTGAAGAGATTGCTACTCAGCTGGCAGAGCAAACAGCAAATAAATTACTTGAGCATAGACCCATGTGGGATAGGAGTAGCCCCAAAAGGCAACAAACTTTCAAACAAGCAAAATAACTAAGGAACTTCTGCATACTTTTCCTCATTCTTGGTGAGGTTTCTATTTTTCACCACACTGAAGCTATGCTTCTTCCCTCTTGTCATTTTTTTATTGATGTTGTTGCTAAAGGTGGGCAATCAGCTTCTGGTGCCGGTCACAGACTCGGAGGCTGTGAACACCTGTCACAAGCACCAGTGTGTACGCCCCCGGTGCCTGAGCCAAACAGTGATCCACCAAATAGCACAGCAGTATGAGAAAAGGCACAGGAAGAAAGTTCAACCCAATCCAGAATGATGGTGCTTGAATTCCCATCATGTTCAGGATTACTGCATGTCCCTTCGGTGCAAAGGCAGTCAGACCTAGAAGTAACATCTCCTGAGACATGTTCCCATCCAAGATGCTGATCTCAGAAGTCACTCAGCACAGATCTACATCTCTAAGGCAGGATCAGGCTACACAGTTTATAGAGTCCACAGTTTCATTTTGAATTTAAACACAGGAAAAACAATCAAACTGAAGTCAAGTATCACTGTAGTGGCTGCTTTTCCTGTGCAGTGGTTGCATGGCTGACACAGAGTCTTGATTTTGGCGGAGGCCTCTGAACATCATGGTAAATGAGAAGAATAGTCAGAGGGTAGTATTGCAAAGCCATAGTCCTGGCAGAGAGGGACTAAAGCTCCAGTGTTTATTTGCAGTTAGTAAGTATAGCTGATTGTCTCTGCTCAAAGCAAGACAAATGAAAATTTCGCAATGAAAATTAGTCTTTGTGCCAGGTGAGAGTAGCCTTTAGTTCAGAGAAGATGCTGGGAGAGGGCCTGGAAGTTAGCTGGAAACAGAGCTTGTCATTAGCCATTTATGCTTTCTTCCACCAGGTATGGTATTGCCTTTAAATTAGTATTTATGAAGAGGCTAGTCTACACAGAGGTATCTGATAGAAGAAATATACCAAACAAATAACAGATTACTTCAAATTAACCAATAAAATCCACTTCTTTTGAAAGGAGAGTGGGTGAGACAACAACTGAATAGGAGACTAACATTTTGATGACAGAGCAGAACTCAGGAAAGACAACTCATCGGAAAACATGAGAGATGTGAGACACCTGGTGATGTAAAAAATGCAGGAGTCCTGGTGAAGCTGCCATAAGGCAAGTTTTATTGTTTATGGGAGTTCTCTGCTTACAGCAATCACTTTTCCATAAACATCTATACATGTGCTAATTTATTAGACCCCTTGATATAAAGCAGCCACTACCCCGTCAGGGTTTACTAGTACAATAGCAGCTTTCACTGTGTGACCTTACAGAGTGATGGGAAGGCTGGAAATATGAGAGTTAAAGAACAAACATATTCTCTTACTAAATCCATTATTTGTGTTAGCTGTCTCCCTGCCTAAAAATTTCCAGTAGATAGTTAAGTTTTGGCTAACACTTGTGAGATTTTTCTTTTTCAAATAAATCCTTTCTTTGGTGTATCTTTAAAGGATGTGTTACTGTCGGGTCTGGTGAAACTGTAATTACAGCGAGTGCGATAAATAAAAGCATAATGGCTCCACTGCATAAATAATGGCTCATTATCTCAGTTTTATTGGTGTTTAGTTTGCTGAGCTAATAATTCCTCCTGCATAGCCAAAGAGACTATTCTGAACAATTTAGGCTAGGTTAAGTGAAAGAAAGGAAGAGCTTTTGTAGGAGAGAAGGCATTTGGTCATGCTGGTAGCCTGCTTGCTTGGCCTTGCACCACTGCCCCCCAGCCAAAGAGATGTGACAGCATCCCACCTCGTCATGATGTGTCCCAAGGCTGGTAACCAATTAAACCAATAGTAAAGCCAAGAATATGCATTGAGGAGCATTAGGATGAGGTTTCCTCATGCCTCCTACTGACTTGCCCTAATCTCAAGGACGGGTATGATTTATCCCTTTAAGGCAGGCAGGAACTGTGTTCTAAATTTTGGTCCCATTGCCCTTGTGGCAAAGTATCAGACCGAAAGAGGGCTAGAGATCACTCTACCTTTTTGTAGCTTGAATTATAACAACAAAAGAAGCAGAAAACCCAGGCTCACCAGGAAGTTTCAGCGTTTAAGCAAGGGAGAATAATGAAATGTCAGTCCATAATCAGAGATGCACTTGGATGATCAGAATTTGTGGACACACAGGCTGCTTCTGACATCTGAGTTCATGCTGAGTCCTTCTTCCCCAATGCAAATAAATCCATGGAAAGCCATGAGGCTGCTCGCACGAACAGGAGGACAAAACTAGGTTCCAGATGATTTTTCATTACTCATTCAGGCAAGTATCTGCCTGACGGGGACATGTCATCCCGATCATCACAAATGCAAGGCACTGAATGGTAACAGATAGACCTTCAGGCTAGCCATGTAATCAAATTGCCATGGTGAAGCAACATTTTGCATGCCACTTGAGCCCTAGTAACAGTCTGGGCCTGTGCTCCTTCTCCATGGTGGATGAAGCAGTTTGCATTTGCCATGACCCAGAAGTACCCATGGACATCTGTCCTGGCCCAACTGAGCACAGTGACCTGGTAGCTGCGGTGTCTTCCCTGAAATCGAGTTACCCACTCACAGAAGGAGCTTTTAGCATCACCACTAAGGGTGTTGCAGTCCCCACAGGTCAAACGTTGACCCCCACAATGCCACAATCTGGTAGCTGACACTTTCCTGCACTTTGTGCCCCTCTTTCCACTCCTCTCTCTGTGACCCTGGCTGATCTGGATTTCCACAAGAGTGATATGAAGTCAAATTATAAGTGGGATGACCCAGACTGCCCAGAAAGTGGGTGAATAGCATAAAAATTTCCACCATTGTTGTGACTTTTTGATATTCTCTTCAAGTAAGCAGTTTAAATCATGTTCGATAGCATTATGAAAAATAGTGTTTAATACAGAAAACTGCTTAAAATGCTAGGCTTTGTCCTGCGTGTTGACAGCCTTGAACAGTCAAGCATTTCTGCACCGAACCTGAGTCCAACACAACTTGCCTTGGGCTAGGTTTCCTGCTTCAGCCATAACCTCCACCCTGGCAATCTTGTTCCAGTGCTTGACTGCCATCTTCCTAAGATGCAGTTTTAAGCCATTTCTTCATATCCTATCGCCAAACACCAAAAAGAAGAGATCAGGATCTCCCTTTCCACTCCTTCTCTTGAGGAAGTTGTAGATGGCAATGAAGTCATCCTTCTGTCTCCTTTTCTCTTACCTGAACAAATCAGCTAAGTCGCTTTTCCTAAGTCATAGAATCATAGAATCACCAGGTTGGAAAAGACCCACCGGATCATCGAGTCCAACCATTCCTAACAAATCATACCCTCTAATCCTTTCAGAAAAATTTTTTACCTGCTTTGGAGATATTCTAATATTTTATATCCTTAGTACATTGTGGAGCCCAAAACTACATACAGTACCTGAGGTGAGGCTGCAGCAATGCTGAGTATAGTCAACCGGTCAGCTATACTGTGCGTAACACAGCTCAGCATAGTCAACAAAGAGGGATGGATTTGTCCTCTTTGAAGAGAGATGTTGCCTGAAAGTAGATAAGATGAAACCCCACCCATCATGACTTGTTATTTCTTGGTAATATTACTAGGAATTAGAGGAAACCCACACACACAAAGGAAAACTTTGCCTATGGCAATAATGTAGCAGCCAAGAGAGAAGAAACAAGACCTACACCACTCCCTGTCACTATCCCCCTCTTCTATTTCCCTATACATAAACCCAGCCTTCCACACCAACATTGCACTTTGGTTCAGGGTTGATTGTTATACCAGGAGAGACCAGAGAGCCAGAGAAAATAGGAGGCTGCTGGGAGGTGGGGCTGCTGTGGCCACTGGATGCCTTACCACCACCTCGTGTTTGGGATACAGCCAGCAATGGAGCAAGGAGAAGATACTCAGATTCAATAACAGTGAGAAAACAGGACCCTGTCTTTCCTGGGACCTGTCTTCAGAGATAAACTGGCACTTCACAACATCATTTGTAAAAAGGCACCTTCAGGTTCTAAAAATATGCTTTATTAGATAATCTCAGCATAATTTATAAGGGGAAGAGATTGTAAAAGAACATTAAAAATGGCTCTTCTTCTGAAATTCCTTGAAAGTTACTCTGAGCTACAACTCATTACTCTGGGGTACTCTTAGCAGGATACATTTCTCTCTGAAATATGCATTGTCTTTATTTTTAACTATAATGATATGTAAAGCTAGATATTTTTAGTATAAAGACTTTGCGCTACTTATTAGCAGAGCTGTACTGATATCAGAGCTTTTTTTCCTTACTCATTCTTTCTTGATTCTAGGAAAACACTATCTGAGAATGTGATTTTATTCATGGCACTTGTTCCTCCACCTGATGAGGTTGATTGTGCTTTTTATGGGCAAGGAGCACCTATCTAAAATCAGCCATTTGTGAAAATCCATGTTAGTGATACTCCTCAACTCAGGTAAACTTCCTGGTAGAAAATGTCTCAGCAAACCCTGGCAGTGGGGCAGTTTCCTCTGGAAGGGCCAGCAAGTCAGTAGCCATGGCCTTTTCTTACCCTGGCAGCAGCTGGAGAAGGGCTAATTATGTATCATAAAACTGTTTGACCTAATATTTCTTCTCCCCGTGCTCTTTGCTTCTAAGAGTAGTTTTGAAAGTTTAAGGAATGGGTGGAGAGAGAGAGAGAGAAAATAAAAGCCTAAAATCACACTTAGTTTTTTCATAAAACACATATATCTCAGGCTCAGAAAGGGATCCAGTTCAGGATGCCTGTCACAACAGTAGTAAAAGAGCTGATTCAGTGCATCCTGGTTGAGAAGGCAAAACTAATGTCTATACCTTTCTACTGCCTGAAAGAATACTTTACATGCATTCAGAGTTTTAGTAATGCTTTGCACATAATCAGAGCTATCTCATCTCATCAAACATTTGCCCTCTGGCAAACAGGTATCTCTAATGGGTGCATCTGACAGTCGGCTGCACTTCAGAAACCATCAGCAGAAATACCTGGTAAAAGTCACACTGGGAGCTTCCTTCCAACAACAGCGATATTTAAGCAGTATTTGTTCCTCAGGCAATTTTAGCTTCCCTCATATTATGAATAGTAATCATTTGTAACCCTGTAGTTTTGTGAAGCCCAAATGAAATTCATGTCCCACTGTGCAAGGTCTTCTAAAACCCCAGGAGAAAGCGGTGTGGAGATTGCTATGAATCTGGTGAAAGGGCTGGAGAACAAGTCTTACAAGCAGCGGCTGAGAGAGCTGGGGTTGTTTAGATTGGAGAAGAGGAGGCTGAGGGGAGACCCCAGTGCTCTCTACAACTACCTGAAAGGAGGTTGTGGAGAGGAGGGAGCTGGCCTCTTCTCCCAAGTGACAGGGAACAGGACAAGAGGAAATGGCCTCAAGCTCTGCCAGGGGAGGTTCAGGCTGGACATCAGGAAAAAAAATTCACAGAATGGGTCATTGGGCACTGGCAGAGGCTGCCCAGGGAGGTGGTTGAGTCACCTTCCCTGGAGGTGTTTAAAAGATGGGTGGATGAAGTGCTGAGGGGCATGTTTAGTGATTGATAGGAATGGTTGGACTCGATGGTCCTTTCCAACCTAGTGATTCTATGATTCTATGAATGCCCCACTTCACTTGAGTGAGGATCGGCTCTGTAGCTTCACAGTCCTGGTTCGTTAAATGAATCTACTCTTTCTGCCACTGGCAGGTTTGTGCTCTGCAGTGTTTCTTCAAAGTGCGCTTATGACAGGTCCCATGGATGTACTAAATTGTGATTTCTCTTTCAGAGACTGCCCTACACACCTTCCTGCTGATGCCAGGAGGGAACAGCAGTGATGGCAGCTGTATTGAAATGCACAGTGCAAGGAGCCACTTTGTCTTTCTCCAGTGGAAACACAGGGCTGTATCCATATCATGCATGGGGACAGTCAAAATTTCTTCACCAGCTCTAACATTTTTGGCCACTGGCCTGTGGGAAGGTGTTTAAAGGTAGGTAAGCAGGTAGATAGGTAATGGTGTACCTCTGTCTTTCAGGTGGTTGAAAATTGCCCAGGTAAGTGCTTTCAAAGGGAGCCGTTGTGAAAACAAGTTGCCTCCAACAATAGCCTCTAACTATTGCCTCTAGATGCTTACATGCATAACTTTAGCCGTGCATACCCTCTTAATCAGTGTGCATCCATTTCCATGAGGGACACTGATTGGGGACGTTTCCAGGCATGTGTACTCCAAAGATATCCTAGGCGGTATAACCTAAGTAAGATGCTGGCAGGAGAGAGACAATGTTTGGAAAACAGCCTGTTCCCTTTGCTTGTGAGTTTGCCTTGTGTCTTTCAGTGGTTTGGGTTTTTTTCCTTCCCTTGCTACACATTGCAAAATTACTTTTTCTAGAGGGCATTTTCTTGGCAGTTGCCAGAATTTATATCACCTTAATGAGCTGCAATTACTGTCCCTGTTGTCACAAGGATCCTACATTACCCCTCTAGGAAGTTCCTTGTGCCGAGCACTGGAAAGCTTTGCAGCAAAAATGAGAGCAACCTGAGACAATGGGAACACCTTACATAGCTGGGAGTATCAGGGCCATTTCACAGCTGGAAGTGTTATATCCTTCTCACTAATCCCAGTGTGTGTGGTGGCTAAAATACACCATGGAAAGCAAAAGGAAAGCAAACACACACTGAGCTCTCTGAAACCAGCCCACAATTCACACATTGTCCAGTCTTTTCTCTTCATGGGCCTCCCAGTAGCAGTGGAGGGATTTATTGCTCCAGCAGTGCTCAGCTGTCAGAAGAGGACCTGGCTACAGAGGCCGGTACAAGGTATGTGGGTCAGTGACCTCCTAGAAGGAGAAAGTTCTGTAGATCAACAGCCACTGGTAGTTTCCAGGGAGATGGCTTTTTTAAAGTCTGTGAAACTCTACTTGAAATAAGACTTGGTTGACAAAGCCCACAGGAAACCCTATTCAAAGGGCCTGGAAAAAAAATGTGATTCCAAACCCTATCATTTATTTTTACAGTTGAATTTTTTGTGGCATTTTCTTAGCTTCCTTATGAGGTACCAAGGGATATGAGTGCTTCCCTCTACCATAGTGGTTTGTGGAGTAAGTCTAGAACATCTCCAAAACTACTGTCCATGTGAACACTCCTGAGGTCAGAGATAGCTACCTAAGGAGGATGCTTTCCTGCATCTAACTGCAGCACCCTCCATCCACCAGCTGGTCTTTGCACCCCTACTGGTTTCATCTTTTCCCAGAGACTCCAGAACAGTGCTTATGGTCCAGAAGCACAACAATCTATCCTGACCAAAAGAGAACTGGGTGGTTTTGTCCCTGTTCATGCAGCGCCCAGGCTGGCAACAGAGAGAGACAGCCAGGAGGACTAGAGGTGATGTGGGGCAAGACAACCTGAAGCTGATTCAAGCATTTGAGTGTTCTGAGTGTCCTCTAGTGAAATGTCCACAGGACAATGCAGACTGGGTGTTCCTCCCAAGGCATTCCACAGAACTCCTTGCATCCTCCCCAGGGGCATCTGTTGTCACTGATTGGACTCAATTGTGGTTGGACTTGATGATCCAGTGGGTCTTTTCAAACCTAGTGATTCTATGATTTGGTTGTTCAACCTCACATCTGACCTCCTCCTTCTTCCTCTCCTGCCTTCCCCACTGCAGCACTGCCAGTAGCCTTGAACTGCTGCATCTAGCCTCCAGCACGAAGAGCTGTAGGACTCCATTTCCCAAGGGTTTGCAAGCCTGGGGCTGCTTCGCAAGGTTGTTCTGCAGCCCAGCAGTTTCCTTCCCAGAGCCCCTCACTTCCAGGAGGCTGCCATTAAACCAGCACTTGCTGACTCACAGCAACAAAAGGAAAATCTGAGCACTGTACATTCTCTACACTCCATAGGCATGGTTTTCCATTGCCATCACCCTTCTTTTCCCTCCCACGCTTCCACTGATTGCTTTGCCACCTGCTTGCCTTGACCCAGGGGTCTTGCAGACATGGACCATCCCTCCTTTGCGCATTCACTGCCTTAGTGCCATGCACTTATAAGGTGGGTGGTAAATAATTCCCACTGAAATTGTCATCTTCGAATAGCATGAAAAAAAATGCCTGTACTTGATGTCTGCAGGTTATCATTTTTTTGGCAGAGCTGAAATTATAAGACAGATAAGAGAGAGATGCACTAATAAAAATTGGCAATGCTTTCCTTTAGATCAGCTTTGTGATTTTGTAGCCAGCTCTAGAAGAGGCGTAGGGGAAAGGACAAAGCAGGGCAGGGTTGAGTGAATTGTCATTATGGTTTCTGTCCTCTCCATGCCTCATAAAATGAAATAATGATACAGTAAAGTACAGAGTACTTCTGATGTTACAGCCTCACTAGGAGATGTCATAGCGATGATAGCCTAATGAGCTTGAAATGACTGAAGAGTGTCAATAGATAAAATCTATTGTGGGAAGATTTCTAATCCTCAGCACAGCAGGGACACACTTTCTGAAATCCCAGCACATTCATCAGTGACAGCTCAGACTGTAAATTCATGCAGAATGAAGATATATTCAGTACTCTTAATAAAAGACATTTTTATTTTTAATAATCCAGAATATCGACAAAATAAAACCCGATCTAAACAAAATCTGAATGTGGAGTGTTGTAAAGTGAAATATAATTTAGAAACTTGGATTTTTGAAGGTTTTTTTCTTTTCTAAGAATTTTTCTACATAACATGGAGTATTAAGAGTAATTATGTCCTCAGAAGTGCACCAAACAGCATCCTCTGCTTTCAAAGACATACGGCGAAGCTTTATATGTTAAAAAAAACTGCATCAAATCAGTTAGATTACATCCTGCAACTTCATAACAGTCCTTATGAAAAGAGGTGGAGATGAAGAAGTTATGACTTGATTTTATTAAGGTTTATTGGTGTTATTTCAACTACTTTCTCATAAAGAACTAAGGAAAAAAATGTTTAAAACTTTTAAGAGATGGATGCAAAATGCGGTGCACGCCTTGATCTAGAGAGCTTGCTGTCCAAAATTTGCTGTCAAAATGACGGGCTAAGAATTTACTCTTTCAGGTTCCAGCACTGATCCTTGTTTCCAACAGGTACAAGGACAACTGAATATGCAGATGTGAATCCAAAAGGTGAAGCACAGTGTGCATTGAGAAACAACTAAAGTTGCTGGTTGTGCTGGCGAGCAGATGAGCTGGTGGAAGGCAGACAGGGTGAAAAAGATGGACAGTCTATCACAAGCCTGACTTCTTGTTATAAAAAAGTGCAGCCACATCACAAACCAGAGTTCAGCCCATGAGATAGTCCTTCTGTTCTGCTTGGTACTGGTGAGGCCCTATCTGAAGTACCAGATGTAGTTTGGAGCCCTCTGCTTCAGGAAAGGCATGAGTCACTTGGAGAAAGTCCAGAAAAGCCTGGTGAGCATGGCAGGAGGTCCAGAAATCACTTTCATAGGAATAGATTTAGAGCAAAGAACTGAAGAAAAAGAGGAAATGTGGTACCAAACACAGTACAAATTCCAAGGAGAGACCGAAGAGGAGGCTAGACAAGCATCTCAAATGACTGGAATAGCTGTAGGTGAACCAAAACAGAGACAAGAGAAGGAACCAAGAGGCCCTGAAAGTCACTACAACCTTCCCCTTCTAAGGTAGCACAAAAGTGGAGCAAAACAAAAGGCAGAACATGTGCTCATCCTTAAATCTGTTGGCCAAAAGCCTGGACCAAACCCTGGCCAGACCTTCCTGTGAGCAGACTATCCCTGAAGTGTGGGACAAGGACATGAACCAACAGCATCTTACAAGGATCAGCGCAGAGCTGTTGCTGGTTACATCATCCATAGTCTCAATGCAGAAATGTCTTTCACCTGCCTGGTAGCTGATATGCAAGATGTACCATTTGATTTTATTGAATCTGAGAATGCAACACAAGGGTCCTAAGAAATTAAAAAAAAATTACTTCTTTTTCTGTGTAAACAAGGAGAAGAAATCAAATTTTTCTTGAGTTTGATGAGCCTTTTTAAGTATCACAAGCACACATAGTTTTCCTTTCAGCACTGCGTCTGACCAAAAAAGTTAATCTCCTTGACAACAAAATGAAGCCTTTTAGACAGAGGGATCATGCTGTACAACTCATCACAACTTCCAAGACACTGTCACTGGGCAGACAGTACTTACGCAAAAAAGGCAAACTCCATATTGCTCTATTCCTGGCAGCAATTTCCTTTCATAGCCTTTCATGGGCAGTGATGTGGCTTAGAAACTAGAGGAAAGTCAGGACTGAGAGTTAAATTTTTTTTTCAGGATCAAATAGAAATCAGTGGTGCACTGATGCATTTTTTTAATCTGAGATCCTTACATGTTCCTGGGTCTAACTAGGAGTGGCAAGTCATATAAATAACATTAGAAATGTCCTTTCGTATTCATCTTATACTGGCAATCAACTGTGTGAGACAGAACATCTTATGATATTGGGTAGTTGGATTTTGGCTTTTTTGAGCAGTTAGCTCTTTTTTCTCCTGCCTTTTAGTCTAGTGTAAAGAACGAGCATAAATGTTGGAAACTGGAATGCAGAAAACTAATAAGAACTCTAATCTGAGTTCTTTAATTTCTCACACTCATTTTTGCTATGTGTGCATTGCAATAATATTAATATGCAATACTGGAAGTAGGATAAATTTATTAACACTTTAACAGTGGAAGTAGGATAAATTAATTAACAGTTTTCTCATTTTTTGATTGAGAAATGCTCTGGGAAGGAATACTGTCATTTATGAGTTTAATCACATTATTCAAGTTTAATAATGTGACAGAGTATTTAGACTAACTAGGTATTCAACAGTTTCCATGTTTTCAGCTTTTTCTGAAATGTCCTTTTATCAGTGTAAAACAGAACAGAACCAAAAAACATCTCAAATTTTGCTGGGTTTGCTCTGAGATGAATTAAGCTTCATGAACCAGAAGTAATTACAGTCTATTTTTAATAGCATGCTAAATTCACTGCAGTCATCAGAATTTTTACTTAATTCTGAAAACCACATTTGTCACCATGTCCCAATCCAATATCGGGGAGGGTTCTTAAACAATCCCAAGAGCCTGAGATTAAGGCACAAACGAGGCCAGATGCCATACAATCTTGTGAACTTTATTTTCTGGAACAACTAATAACAGGGATAGGACAGAGAGGAAAAGAAAGGAAAAGTTAGAATCTCTAAGCAAGAAGAAGGTAGAGATGCTTCTAATCACCACCACCACGAACCCAGCGATGTCCCATCGGATTGGTCTTTGTGCAGGTGATGATGAAGACATGGCCATGGAGTGATGATGATGCTCCAAGCTCCAGGAAGACCAGGGGGTGCACACGCAGCAACACACACAAGGTCGAGTCCATCGAACAACAAAGCAGCCGAGCACCCCGAGCCCACCAAGCAATGAAGAAGCAAGAGGCCCCTCTATTTATTGCCCCAATCCCCACAATTTCCCCAAACAGTCCATCTATTTCCAGGAAGACGTTGTCCTCCATGCGCGCATGCCCAGGTGTTCGTGGTGGTCAGCTTGGTAGGCACCACTTCGGGTGGATGTCGTGGTTTTTCCATTGGGGACAGTTCGTCTCTGTGGTTGGCAGCTCTTATGAGATCAGCTCTTCATTGCAATAACAGTCTCTTATGAGATCGTTGTAATTGGCAGCGATGTTGAGCCAAAGCAGTTAGATAACGGTCTTTTACACACCAGGAGTCAAGAATTTTTGGTGACAATGTCTCCTGAGCAGCCACAACTGGGCTGGCACAGACAAGTAGAGCATTTGGCCTCTTTTCTGAAGTAGAGGAACATTTCTAGAAGGATGCAGAGTATAGTTCTCATTTCCTAGGCCTTATGTTGTGGCATCTCTGTGGCATCTCTGGTCACTCAGAGAATAAAGGGACATGCAGAACAGAAAATCTGTTATTAAAACAAGTGTGCCATACATCTTGGTTGTATCAATTCAATCAGGACCTAACAAATTGCATTCTAAATAGAGCTAGAACTGGGACCACCATTTTTTTCAGTTACTGCATTTGTGACCTGGATGCTGTCACTAGAACAGAAATTGGGTCAATGAAGTAACAGAATTAGCCAATGGAATAATATAATGTACTGGAAAATATATGCAAATAAAGATACAAATTAAATTATTTATGCAGGAAACAGCATGCTTAAGAAATTAACATCCGAAATTTTCTCAAGGTCAGGTCATCTATGCCTGCTGTTTTTTTTCTTCTCCCAGGCCAAGAAGGTGACAAATACAAAGATGATAAGAAATCATTTGCAAGGGTTTGCTTCCAAGGAGTTATATCATATGAAGAATAAAGAAATCAAGTCCTGTCCCTCAATTTCTGCTCTGATGAACTGGGAACATGCTATCCTGTTAAGGATAATTAGATAAATCCAGCAAGAGCTTTAGCTAATCTCAGTCTAATCTCATAGTAAAAGCTGGAAAGAATTAGCTCCTGACAAAAATGCTTTGCAACACAAAGTCCCTCCCAGTTTTCCACCTCTAGCACAGAGCCTGAAGCCAGTATGAAGCAGGGCCAAATAACCAGCATTTATCACAGGAGCTCTGTTAAATACAGGTTGGCAAACCATTTCTCTGCCTCTATTTTGGTCCCTGCTGCTCACTGCCTCCCCCACACCTGAAGACACTGTTTGCCCAGCAGATATGCCCTTCAGCTCCTTTCCACTGCAGAGGTATGTGTACGCATGCAGGTGCTTTACAACTATTTAAGTGAAGAAGTACTGGCAACAGTGCTTGAATATGTTAGAAGTGGTGGCTGGAAGTTCATTTGCTTCAGTTAACGGTGAAGGTGCATTTAAATGTGGTTCAGAGGCAATAGGATAAAAACTCATCAACCAAACCAGAGGGAGAAATAGCATGATGCAGGGCAGATGATGAAAGACTCCAGCATATGCAGATGATAACCCAGAGAGGCAAAGTGCATCTGAAACAGACAACTTCCCTGCCCCTTCTCTACCCCACGGAGAACGATGTGAGTGTACTCCTTCCTATGGTCTGAAAAGCACAGATACAGTAAGGAGCATAGAGCATTTCCAGCCTCACAGCATCCCACTGTTTCTGCTGTCACATCTATTTCTCTATCCTTACCCTGAAACTGATATCCCACTGAATTCATATCAGTGATCACAATGGTTACCTTTCTTTGAAAGCTACGTTCTTCATTAAGAGCTGAGAAGTTTCAGAGGCAAACATTCCTGTGCACCAGCAATCAGCTTGGCAGGGGCAAATAAACCATTTGATCTGTTTCCAGGCCTTTAGATAAAAGCTCGTGTTAACAAGAATGCAGAAGGATCACTGTAATTTTGTCAACATTGTTTTCATTGGTCTCGATGATCCAGTGGGTCTCTTCCAACCTGGTGATTCTATGATTCTATGATTCTATGATTACTAAAGGACTTGGGCCTTTCTTCTGCCATCTCTGCTCACTCACTTTCCAGAGTAAAGAAGACAACAAGGGTAAAGATTCCATATATTCTCTATGGGATGAGGGCCCTCCAAGTAGAGAGTTGGAGTGGCTGGTGGCAGCAGTTTCCAGATGGTGACATACACACAGCTATCTAGCTGGACAGTTTCCCACAGAGCTCTCTTGTGCACACACTGTCTAATTTGTAAGAGAAAAGAACAGAGTTAAAATGGTCCTGAGGACTATTACCTGTCCTCATGGTGCGCCATGGACTACCACTTGCAGATCATCATCATCATCATCAAAACAAAACAAAACAAGAAAGCCCAAAGGCTGGTGACCACATGTCTAATCACAGCTTCTCTATGTATTTGATAAAAGGCAAGTACATTAACCCTTTCATTTCTCAGGAATTCAGCAGACTTCTGCCTGGGATGTCAGGCATATGGGCCAGAGTGATAAGCTGGTTAGCTAACTGAGAAGGTGGAAGGTAGAAGATGGTGGGACTACTGGGTGCACCAGGACATGGACACACAGGGAACAAGCAACTACAAGGAAGATCAGGAACTGTTCACTGAGTCCTGTAGGATGAGGATATAGGAACAGACATAATGATGGAGATAGCTGGATGCTTCACTGTATTTTCCATCTGCATGTGCTGGAGTTGTTCTTCCTCTCCACAGCACTCTTCTGTTTCTCCTACTGGTATAAAGCGTATGTTTCTCTTCCATATTATTGTTTTCTGGCACCTTTCTCATCCACCATTTTCTCTGTCCTACACAGCATGGCTTTCCTTTGTTTCAGCAGCATTTCTCATTTTTTCCCCGGCTTTGCTCCGTGTCCCTGCATTTATTTATCCTGTTGGAGAGCCATTATGTAAAATATTATGGGAACAGGTTGTTCCTCTGGTTCATAATTAAGGATAGAGTGTGAACAGCTGATCTTCTGGCATTTTCACCAGGAAAAATAAAAGGGGGGGGAAAAAAAGCTTTTACATTGCATGTCTATTTTAGATAAAAATTGCAGCAGACAGAAGCCAAGTGCTGCAGTGACTCTAAGTATTCCCCAAAATCTCCATTCTTCTCATGCTAGGATGAGGAGCATTCTCAAAATCGGCTTCTTGCATTGATATTTTCTTGGCTCCCTCAAAGTCAAGACATGGAATAGGAGGAAGGACACAAACCAGTCTGCTGTTGTCAAGGAGTCTTTTGATGAAAAAGAACAAGCAGTGTCGAGACCAGGCATCTTGTCAGGAGCCCATCATCCAACCAAACTCATAGCCTCCAGCAGCACATACAGTGTGGAGAGAGGAAGATATGCAGGCACAGAAAACTTGCTGTAATATGACTTTGAGAAAGGTGTGTGGATAGTGGTGACCAACCAGCTGAACATGAAGTCTCAGCACCAGGCAAAGAGAAATGTGTGACCTTTGGATCTACAAACAGAAAAGAAAGATAAAGAATTGGAGCAGGTCTACAGTGAAGTATGAGCATTAGCAATTTGGAAAATGTCACTCTCAGAGCTCTTGAGTTGTTAAACAGATGTTAAGCACTATCTCCATCACAAGCTTATCTTACCCACCAGAAGGGACACTCAGAATAAACAGCTAATTTTAACATAAATACAGTCAGGTAAAAAATAAAGATGTACAAATTTAAAGCAAAAAGTAGCTAAGCACTGTAACATATTACTAGTGGTGGTGGCAGCTGCTCCAGGACCAGTATTTTAAAAGAAGAAATGAAATGTCTTTCATGGTGCTGCTGAATAGTTCAAACAATGATTCATCTGGCATTGCGCTCCAGGCTGTGCTGAGAAGCACAATGGTCAAGATGATCATAATGATTCTTTTAGGCCTTGGACCCTACCTCGTGTGCTCAATTGAAGTTTATCACAAGGCTACCTGGCATCAGGCCCCGTGTGATGGGTGCATCCTTACAGAATGCACAAGATGTGTGCATGTTTTTCAGTGGGTGAGATCTGAGTCAGAAACTATCTGCCCCAGACTCCATAGGGCTGGGAAGAATCTGAGAGCCCACATAGGCATGAGGTGGAAAATACAGGAAAATACTGGAGATGCAAGAATCATGGACTGAAACATGCTGCTCAGATGCTTTCTCGAGTGCGTGAGGGTTGCTCTGAGCACTGTGCTTGGTACCAAAGCCGGCCTGGCATCTAGGATCTTTGCAGACTGAAACCACACTGTACGTCACCAGCACTGCTTTGCACAAACTTCATGTGAGCCACCTGCTCACCTGAATGGATGTCAAAAAGAAATCAGAAAAGGCTCAGGGGTAAATCAGGCTTTATTCTTTATCAGAGAATTCCCACCCTCTGTTGTGTTTCCCCTGATTTGTTAAACATTTTATATATTATGTGATAAACAGGGCTATTAGGAACCAGAGATGTTATAACTGATCTTTATATAAAATATACTAATCACGAGGGACACAATCTTATCTCATCATCCCCTTTGCTCTCGGAAGTTCACCCACTATGAAAGTGTCAGAGAAGGCTGATTTTATACTGCATAATATATTTTGCCATTTGAAGCTATCCAGCTGATCCTAAGTAAATCTTGTAATGAGCACTAAATACTCAATATTATTGATTTATGCTTTTATTGCACTATATATGATTATAACTGCAGAACACTGTTCAATAGGTCAAGCATACTCTTTGCTTAATTAATATTTGTCACAGTCAGTAACCTCAAAGTGTCTCAGTCAACCTAGAAATGTGCAGCCTATAAGCTTTGTGGAGCCAAGAAGGTATTTACACTTCCTTTACATCCTGCATTAATCTGTTGTCATACATATTCTGAGATACATACCATGAGTGTTTGGTGTCAATTGTAGAAATGCACAGAATTTGACTGTTACTAGAAGTTCCCTGCTTCTGCCTTACCTACGAATAAATGGATGCTTAGTCATCAATACATGCGCACCACACAGTACCATCCTCTCATTGCAACCCTTCATCCTGCACCTTCAGGTAGCTCCAATTTCCCAGTCTGTGATGCCAGCTGGTCACTCTGTGTCTAGCCATGTGCATGCTTCCAAAACTTCAGGCTGTCATTTCAGTGAAGGACCTTTGGCTAAATGCACACCTGGGCTCCCTATAATTTTATTTTCACAAATATTGTGGCTTTGACCTGCAGACAACCACCAACAACGTTGTACTTCTCTGACAAGAAGCCCTAGCACCACAAGCAGTCATCCCATTCCCAAAGCTCAGCATGCTCAGCAGGTTTCAGTAGGTGCCTGCGTCTGTAACAGGTCCAGTAAGTCACATAATGTGCCACAAGACGTCTTGTCAGAACATCAATTCCCAGTCCTTTGGGCAGGTCTGAGCAAGTGGATTATGCACAGACACCTATTTTGGTGTGCTTGGAGGACTTATTAGCTTCCTGCTGTGGTCCAGCCCTGGCAGCCAGGCTGCCCCAATGCCAATAAAGCCACTCTGTGCTCTTGCAGACAGGGCTCCTTGGCAAGAAGAACTGATCCATGCCAAATCCCTCAGGCCAAATAGTAGCGTGTTGCCTGCCTCTCAATGGGAGCAGGACAATTGCCAGGCAGTAGCCCCTGAACAGCCAGGTTAGTTGTGGACGTAGAGGTCTCTGATCTTCCAAGGGACTCTCAAACACAATTTTTATAGTTTTTTGTCCCTCAAGGCTGTGCTGGTTTGGTATATGTTCAATTTCTCCATCAGTGAAAGCTGTAATGTCATCTTTGTTACATTGTGCAGCAGAACATACTTGCTTGTTTCCACTTATTTATTTTCACAGACAAATTCATAGCATTTTTTATCTCTCAGGCACTATTCCTGACAACCTTTAACTCTTCTTCCACATTTCCAGTCCCCCAGCAAATTCCATTGCTTTTATTCCTCATCTATTCTTGCTTAGTTGCTCTTTGAATGGATGCTTTGTGGCTGGCCCTTAGGTGAATACCTGTTTTCTCATTTTCTTCCAGGAAAGAGGTGAGAACTGAATAGCACAGACTGGGAGGAAGGAGAAAGGCAAAGGTGTCCTTTTTTTTGCAGGTAAGGAGGTTGCTGTGACATTATGAGACTTGCCTGTTGTTTTACACCCTCCTTAGACAGACACTTCTTGCAAATCCATAAATCTTCACCAGCTGAAGTCACTTCCTGCACTCTGCATGCATTGTTTCAAGCAGAAAAAAGATATTGATGACTTTAAACTACAGGCTGGAGGTGGCAAATTCTACTGCAGTTTCTGCAAGTCCCCCAAACACCAGCTGTTGTGCCTATTCCCTCTGCCTGCCATGGCTGGTCTGCAGTGCTGTACCCAGAGCTGTATTTCTCTCCCCTTCCTGCCCTCTGTGGCTTTTTCAATTTTTTATTTCCCAGAACCAACTTCAAATCCCATTGCCCCTCCTCGAACTGCCCCAGGGTGTTCTGTGTTTACTCAGATCTCTAAGCATCTTGCTTTTTCCTTTGCCCCCTCTACTAGTCCCCTAAAATGCCCAATCATCCCAATGTTCCACTCTTTCAAGCTAAAAACCTTCTTTTTTTCCCTGGGCATGCCTGGGGCTGTTCTTCATGTTCTTCACTTCTTTCACATTCATGTAAGAACATCTTTCTTCTCCCTTGCCCTTCCTCAGTCGGTTCTGGTGGTCACACTGGTAAACTCAACACTGGTCCATTGCCTCTCCAGTTGTTCTGCATCTTTTCATCCCACTCAGGCGGCATCTCTGCATGGCCCTCCACAGCTTAATGGCAAATAAATCCTAGTCTTTAGTCAGTCAATAACTTTCCTTAAATGCTCAGTGCTACTTCTGAACAGATTTCTTTACATGAGCTTCCTTCTGAAAAAAAATCTGAAGAGGATTTCCTTTAGGCAAATATTTAAAGCTTTGGGTTGTATCATGTCTGCTCCTGGATTGCTCAGACGATTTACCTTCAGTGAAGTTGCTGGGCTTCAGGAGATTGCATTTCTCAGCAGGTCATCAGGCTTTCTTTGCCCTTCATATTTCTACTGAATTGATATTGTTGTTTCACCAACCCAAAAAGGACATTAACAAAACCTCCTGGGGTATTTCTTCTGCAATGAGATCCTTCTTGCCACAAGAGCTGTTTGTTGGAATCTCGGCACTTCTCTCTAGTCTGCTGCAAAATGCCTGCATTATAGAGATTCTCTAAAGAGCACAAATAATTTTTTTTAACTCCATACCAAGCATTTCTTTCTTCTGTAGTTCTTGTTCTTTGTTTCTGTGACTGACTGTGAATCTACCACTAACAGCAATGGGTATGTTGTGAAAAATACATCAGCATGTCCCTAATAAGGTTGGAAGCAGGAGGTGGTGTTTATCCCTGTACTTTCTAACAAGCCCAGAACTCTAGATATAAAAACATTATGTTGGGGTGAAAAAAACCTCTCCTAGCTGTGTTGCTGGTTAAAACTTCTCAGCAATAGTGCAACTGTAAGCAGCCAGCCAGTGACCTTTAAAAAACTGATGAAAACAAAGTTCTTGAAAGTGAAATTAAAAACGGCATGAAATATCACTATCTTTTTCGGTCAGTACTACCCAACACTGTATGTTTACTTTCAGAAAGGAAAAAAGGATATTGGTACAATGGCTAAAATAAAATTGTTTAACATACTGTTTAATAGAATAGACAATAAGTTACAGAAAAAAAACCCACATCAGACTCTAGAAAACATTCAGGAAGAGAAAAATATCCTTTCTATGTCAGCTAAGGATATGCAGAAAGTTGGCAGAGCCTGATCAAAAATAATGTTTCTTAGGAATTAAATTATGTTATGAGAAGGAGGAAAAAAAAAGAACTCTATAACTTAAAGTACTTTGGACTGACATGTTGTTTTACTCTGGTTTTCTTTTTTCCTGAGCGCTATGAGAAAGGGGCTTGTTGCAAGGAGGTTGGATTCTTGAGCAAGCAGCCCTTGTGGAGAAAAAGATAGACATTGGGCAAAGCTCTTGAGCCAGGTCTCAAAGAACATGAGCGGCTGGTCCATGGAGCCTGACTGCTGTGAAGAATAGATGGAAACAGAGCAGGGGAGCAGTATGCTGAAACCTGAGCCCAAGTCTGCAATTCAAAGATTTTCTGATATTGTAGTTTTGTGTTGGTGCATGGAATAAGGTAAAATTATGTATGCAAGGAATGAGAATGATTTTAATGAGTAGCTCCCCAATGAATGGTCCCAATGAATGTAGAGGCACAATTAAATCTCATATACAATATCAAAAAATAAGGCATTAATGCTATTCTGCACCAGTTACTGATTACTTTCCTACTGAACCCTGTAAAATCCCTCTCTGTGCTGTACATACTGCAGAGCTGATATTCTAGTAATGTCTTGTGGCCCCATAAGGAACCAGGGTCCTGGCCTTTGCACAAGCACAATCAGAAGATAATACTTCCTACCTATCAATCTACAAAACAGTTCTTTCACTGAAACAATAGACCATATAGTGGGAAAAAAACAAGTACCAGAATCAGTTATGAAGGGAAACCATTCAATTTTCTTGGCTATGATTTGCTGAGAGGCCTTGTTTGATTGCAGAGATGAAAAAGTATCTTTCCTCGAGTTTGCAATCAAGATTTTTCAACACATGCAAACAAAACTATTCTTGAGAACAACAATCTGCTGACCACAGGGGAGGACAAACCTTAGCCACTTTGAATTTAGCCTTTAAAAACGTGATCCCAATTTTCCAGAATCAGCTTCATTTTACCTTGAAGATACTACAGGATGGAGCACCACCTGCAAATGTTGCCAGTCCCATTGGTAATGGCTGCGGGCAGACTTCAGGGGATGATCACTAGAAGTGATCAGGAGGGGCTTCAGGAGGCCAAGTGGTCTCCATGCAAGTTGTGGCAGGTACCACCATGGCTGTTTGCAGTACTGGGACAATGGAGGATTGCAATGCCTGTGAGCCTAGAGAAATCAGACATCCCTTTGATCAAGATTAGTTCAAACACAGCTGCACCGAAGGCTCTTGGTCATTGCCTTGATATAACTAGACCATTTTTCTTTGTCTAGTTACCGCCGTGATATGCTTGCGTAAGCCATCTTCTGCAGTAAACTGTTAAAACCTTAAAGGCTTATTTATTAATGAATTTAAGATGCTTTAAACCTTCACCCCCTTTCAAAAAGATGTGTAATGCACAAAGAGACTGATTTTCTCTTGGAGCATCAGGAAACACCTACTGCCACATGTCCCAAGTGGCAAGTGATGCTCTAACTTTGCTTCCTATCAGTATTAGCAGAAGAGGAGGGATGGCATTCGCTTGCACAGGAATTCTACAAGAAATCACCAGAATAGTAAGCATAGTAAGAGGAAGGGCTATGAAGACTTCCTTGTTATTTTTTTTCAACTCTTCTATTAGGCTTATCCAGAAATACCACAGAAACCACTGAGTGAAGATAGGAACTTGTATCCCATGGCAA
Organism: Clamator glandarius; assembly: GCA_033459285.1. NCBI lineage: Eukaryota > Metazoa > Chordata > Aves > Cuculiformes > Cuculidae > Clamator > Clamator glandarius. The sequence goes on along the minus strand of JAUNZM010000131.1, from coordinate 2,520,225 downwards.
ATCCATGGGAAGTCCATACATCCCTCCCCTGACAGGGTGGCTAGCACAAACCCAGCACTGGCAGCAGACAGGGAAATAATGAGAAAGCCTTGACCCCAGATATTCTGTGGTCCTCCCATTTGCTTTTTTTCCCCTTCCATTTCCCTTCATCTGGCCTCCTATCTGCTCTTTACTGAGACCTGGAGTGGCCTGTTATTTCCAGACTGCAATGACAAAAAAATGTACTCTACTTAATCACACTTCTAAAAGTACCTCATCACTTTGCTGAATTGCGTACACTTGGGATGTTTCACCATTGTAGCTAGTCCTCTGTACAGCTCAAACAGCTCAGACCATCTGGACGGTGCTCATAACTACCTAACATTTATTCCATCTAATTCCCAAAGTGAAAGCAACTTTGCAGTTAGTACAGATCTCTACCCGTTTATTTATAGCAGAATAGCTCATCTAAGTGCTAACAGAAGTGTTTGATTACCAGTGTATTCACGGAGATTTAGACTCCAGTTGAATTAATTAATTCCTTGTCCACTATAGACAAAATGAAATGGTGCTGGAGACTAGAAATGCATGGAAGAATATTTTCATTAAAAGCTGAATATAAGCATTTACCAAGTTTAATCAGAGTAGCATCATTTGCATTTCTTTAGCTAAGAACCTACTGGTATTTCTGGTACTAATGGTCTGTCATTGATCATAACTCCTCTGTATGCATTTGTACTGAGATACAACATGACAGGATGTATTAGCCTGTTCTTAAATTTTTTTAAAATGTTAATTTAATATCTTTTCAGGATAATTACAAGTTTAAACCCAGTTCTGAGAGGAATTCGATATTCCCACTGTAGAACTGTGTTGTATTAGAAAATCCTTTTACCATTAACCAAATGAGTTGTCTGCCCTGAAAAATATTTTCTGAGTTTCCAGGGTTTTGCCTATTCTGTGTTAGGCCAAGACCCTGCCAAAGTTATTACCAACAACAAATACCAACAGAAAAAGCAGCCTTTCTTAAACTAGCTTGGGAATGCTGACATTGGATGTTCATCTTTTGCCAGATTCAGGCAAAAATCATCTCCGATCTTCTATACTTGCAGTGCATGGCTCACCAAGGTATCTGGGGCTTGCTTCTCACAGCTTCTTACCTTTATGCATCCCTGAGTTACCCTTGACGACTTCCCTAATGATCCTCCTATAGTCTCACCTCTACATTTGCAGACATTTGCCCTGTGAACTAGGAAATATTCTTGGTCTGGTGACATTTGCCACCAGCTGTAGTTCCAGCTCCTCTCTGCTTCATCGCGCTCCTCTGCACACCCCTGCAGACTCTCATGCCTGCTTTTTAGGGAAATACTTCTCTCCAAGTGACCTTCCAAAGGAGTAAAAAAATCCTATGGTGCTGTTACTTCTGCTCTTTTTTGTCCACTCACATGTAATATATAGGCAGATCTTTTAATTTGTATAACCAATAATGAGAGATCACAACAATTCATGAGCTCTGTTATGCCAGATCCTGTGGGAAAGCATCCCAGCCCTCATTGAGCTTGTGAGCAGAGGTTGTGTGGCTTTGCTTATGAACTAAACACCTAGAATTTACCTAAGCATGACGATGGCCATACCAGTCCCCACTGCAAGGAAGTCCTGGCTGTCAAGGTGCAGGCAGCTACAGGTGGAGAGCACAAAAGTGGTCTTCATGTAGTAAAAGAGTACGTGCCATGTCTCTGTCTAGCTTTGTGTGAAAGAAAGGAAGAGAGATGACAGAGTAACTGTCCCAGTGTAGAAATACTTCTGAGCTGAGAAAGATGAAGTGCGAGGAGAGGCAGCAAAGAGGCTGAGGAAAGACAGGCAGGTCAGTAAAAAAATTCAGCCTGGCAAAGAGGAGACTGAGGGAAGACCTTTTACTGCTTCCTCACAAGAGGAGGAGGAGGAGTAGGTGCTCATCTCTCTTGCAACCAATCACAGGACTTGAGGGAGTGGCATGAAGATGTGCTGGGGGAGGTTTAGGTTGGATATTAGGAAAATGATCTTCACTCAGAGGGTACTGGAACACTGGAAGAGCTCCCCAGGAAAGCATTTGCAGCACCAAGCCTAACAATATTTAAGAAGCGCTGGGTCAGTGCCCTCACGCATGTGGTGTGGATGTTGAGGTTGTCCTATGCAGGGACAGGAGTTGAACTTGATGATCCCTGTGGGTCCCTTCCAACTCAGGATGCTCTATGATTCTATGAATACCTTTTCTTCCTTTCACACATCTTGGCAAACAGGGTCTTTCAGGTTTTTATTTAAAGGACATCTTGTTTGAGAGTTTTTTTCAATATATTTTTTTAGGAAAAAAACTTAGGAATTTTGACAAAAGCTCTCATTTCATCAGACAGCAGAGAGCTAATGAAAACATTTTGTTCTGCTCTCCTTGTTTCCTTTCTTTGCAGGTAGCAATGAAGTTACTTCCCCAGGCTCACACAGGATGCGTTTGCCCAACCAAGGATCTGAATCAGCTCCACAGATTTCAGCTAGGGTTTCATCCAGATCCTCCTTTTGTCTTGCAGATAAGCCAAAAAAGTATTAAGTTCAGATTCTGTGTGCACAGAACCCAAAAGGCAAACAAAATCCTACCACTGAGCTGTATGCACCCCTTTTGGGCATAAGGAATACAGTCCAAAGCTGATTCTGCATTTCTGAACTCTCAAATTTATAGTTTATTACACACTTGTCCATTCCAACAAACCCATTATGATTTTTTCATTTCTGTTCTTGCCTCATAGCTGCAAAGATGTAGCCTCACCACTACAAGAGGGAACTAGTAACTCCTGGACAGCATTCCAAAGGAAGGCAGTGGAAGCTCGCATCACATTGCATCTCTCCCAGCAATGTCAGTGTCTTTCAGAAAAAAAGAAATTGCAAATGCCTCTACTGAGAAACACATAAAATATAGTTCAAGGTTTCTTCTACCAGCTTGCCAGGAGCTGTGAGTTATTTTTGTTACTCTAGATGTAGCCATAACACACTGCCAGTTGAAAGCAGCTTTCTCTTATCGGTATTGATTGTCAGATAGACATCGAAACTTCATTATCCAGATACACGCTATGCTTACCAATTCCAGCACTATGTGCAGGGAGACAATTGGGAGTCTAAGCTACACTGCACCAGTGACTCTAGGAAGTGCCAAATAGATCATTTTGGGACAACTTCTTATCCATTGCTGACTTCAAGTATTAAGTTCTTTTTGCCTGATACTGCTCTCCGACTTGTCAGGCCCAGACACTGTTGCGCTGTTCTGGTGGCAGCTGAGTCAGCACAATTTTAAGGAGCTTCCATTGAGTAGTCAGGATGTCAGCCAGTCATGCAAACACCCAAGTGAACCCCAAGAGCACAGCATCATGAAAGATGGTGGCATAAAAAGATCCTCAAGTAGCAGCTTTGCTGAATTTCTAATTCTCTTCCTATAGTGGGATGTAGTGTTTTATATGACTCCACTACTTGTTGGCTTATGAATGGAAGAAAATGTTACTGGAATTTGGATATTCCTGACAAAGTAGGCAAAATCCTGGGGCTTGTCATATTCATCTCATGTATCAGTGATGAAGGTCACATTCTGGCCGTGTTCCTGATCTCAAGAAGCTCATCTTGAGCTTGGCACAGGAGAGACTGATTGGCCGCATGGAGTTGAAAGGGCTGCACTGGCAATTTGTAAATAAAAGGAAGGGTGAAAGGCAAGAAAACTCATTACTATGTGGATCTGCCTTCCAAACAGAAGGAGATTGTCATAAAAATGCAGAAAATGCTTATCTTGTTTAGATTCTGTATATGTGATAGCACCAGAAAGCAGCAAATTGCAGCTGAGCAAACAGGTAGCAGCAGGGCATACCTGGAAGCTGTACAGTCTGCTGAAAGCATACATGGGAAATTCAGAGTGAGTGGCAGAATGGCACAAAGCAAAAAGCGAAAACACTTTGCGTGAGAGACAGTTCCTTCCCATCCCTCCCAGCTTGTGCCTCACCTGTTTTATTTGGGGGGTAAGATCTAGCAGCATGTTAATAAGGAAGATGTCTGCTTTGCTTGCAACCATGACTGCTAAATGATCAACAGCAGCTTTGTTACAACACATTAAGGCAAAGGCAAGTGAGGATCCTGCTTAAATATGAATGACAGATAGGTTGTAAATAAATATTATTTAGACAGGTAAATAAATATTAATCTCTGCACACATTCTAAGAAACTTTTTTTTCCTTCTGACTATCATGTAGGCATCTTTGAAATGCTAATTGGTACAGCTTTTAAAGCAAACTCCTCTACTACACACCTAACTATGAATGCTCCTAAGGCTGTTTATACCTCTAACTGTTGTTAGTAGTTAGGTAAGTGCACCAGTTAATACAGAGTGGTTTGTGTCACTAGCTGCGCTATGTAAGAGAGCTGGTTGTGGATGAATTTGGCAGGTCAATTGAAAAAAATGGAAATGCCTCAGGGGATATAAAGAGTAGAATCCAATTTTGCTCACTCTGAACACACTTGAATATACTCTAAATACGTGGCAGAGATGCTTACGTAGCCTGTCAACATGGAAACACAATTCTAGAGGTGTTTTTCTGTGGGCAGTGCAAAGTCCTGTGCAGTCTGAGGATCCATGGCTTGGGGTCCCCCCACATGATGACATGCCCTGCCTACCAGTTTCAGTGGCTCCTGTTCCTCAAAATGCAATTGCTTTCTGATATACCCCCAACCACCTCCCCACATAATGCACCTACCCTCCTCCAAGAGACTCTCCCTGCTATCCACACTTTTGCCTTCACTGTGTTGAATTTCATCCTTGGGTGGGCACTAGGATACTCAGTTGGAAGACTTCCACCTGCCCCAGCATGGAGATGAGGAGGGAGCCAGGATCACTGGTCCTGGATGCTGCTTACTATTTGTGATGTGCCCCTTCCTTTCTGAAGGACCAAAATAGCATCTTAACCCACTGCTCACTCGTTCCCTCAAAGTGTTGAACCTCTTGTTCATGAGACAGTTATAGCTGGCCAAGAAACTCCCCTCTTTGTTGAAAAGAGCCCTCTTATGTTGCCATGGGTATGGTGACCTGTTTCTAAATTCCTTTTTTCACCTCATAGTTTGTGGTCTCTGTTACTATATCCCCATTTTGATCCATACTAAATATAGTTTCTATACAAGTTGCTGTTGTGCTTGTATCTTGTGATCACCAGACTTCCCTGCGATACCTGCAGTACAGTCACTCCTGATTCACCTTCTGCCAGTCTTTCCACCAAAGTCATTGCTAAACAGGCAAGGAGAAAGAAAAGCTGATTTCACAGAGTGGGTTTTTTTGCTTGTTTCTTGTTCCTCTGAGGAGCATTTTGTGCCACAACAACGGCACAAAATGAGAGTTGAAATGGATGTGGTGAAAATAATTAATATTTAATCATGTTCCCACTTATAAACTCAAGAGATCCAGAACTTGGTTGGTAATGCCAGAGAAAAATATCCACGTTAACTCTGCAAGTTATTTATTTATCAGCTATGATTGTTTACATGATGTATGAAACCTACAAATTCTGGGAATAATAAAAAACACATTCAGGTAAGAAAATTAAGCCTGAACTGCAAGTATCTAATAAGAAGTAATTTGGTATGGGGATTATTTCTATATTTTTCACTAATTTGGATGGATTTATACACATAGACCTCCTTCATGGACCTCTCCTTGGCCTGAAAATGTCGTCCTGAGAGCACCTTTCTCCTTCTGCTATTTGTTCTTGGGAGTCTTCTTTCTCTGACAATAGTTCCTTCTGGGGCGTGCAAAATGAAACATCTGTGGGTGAATCTGAAAACTGAGCATACTCAAATTAGTGAGAGTGGACAAAGGCTACTGCAAAGTCACACTTAGCTCTTCCTCTGTCCTGTAACAATGCCCCTTGAAACGCTCTGCTTTGCTCTCACCCAAGGACTTAATCCATTTGAAGGTTTACCTTTAAGATGCACTCCAGCCACGGTGGCAAACACCTTTCTCCAAGATGTAAGAAGAAATTTGCTCTCCATTTGTCTAGAAAGGAGGGTTAAGCTGGACTCCCTAAGCAGTTCCTACCCGGTGGGGCAGAGTAAGAGGGTAAGTGTGGGTTTGTAATACCTTTGTCAGCAGCAGAGAAGATGAGATAGATGAGATGTATTTTATTTTAGAAATAATTTGGGCTTTTGTAGCCCAGCTGCTGCCATCCATTCCACCTGTGGGGGTCATTCGGCTCCGCACCAACAACCAGGACATGGGAAGTCCACCTGTATCCGCAGGGTATTTGAACCCCAAAGTTGGTTTTATTCTGAAATACCCCAGTGTGTGGCTGTGGGCAATGCTGAGCTGAGACCTCCTCTGGGATCATTCTCCTGGGAAAAGCTGTGCCCACACAGCATGAATGGTTGGACTCAATGATCAGGTGGGTCTTTTCCAATGTGGTGACTCTATGATTCTATGAATGCAGGTGCGACAGGGACAGGGGAGAAAGCAAGTAAGCGACAGTGTACCTCTTGTTCAGCAAGGCAGCCAGTCCCACCAGAAAAAGCAACTCGGGGCCTTTACACTTCTCCCTTAAATATTGTTAAACCAAAATACACAAATAGTACTGTGAGAAGATGGACTGAACCTGCTGTATACTGGTGAAGAAAACACAAAAAATAGCAGGTGATATTGGAGATAAGGACTGTGAATTTAGTTTAGATATCATACAAAGATAACTGTTAGTGGTGTTTCGGTGACAAAAATCTGAACAATGTGCAGAGAACAGGGTTTTTTAGTTAAAAATGCTGCTGTAAATTAAAAGGAAGAAACTGGTTACTGTGCTTTGCTCAGGGCTATTTGTGGCATGATTACACTCCCCTGAAACCTCACTATTGGAAACTGGATTTAGCCGAGGCCCATTATAAGCTCACACAACTGTGCAGAATTGCCTGCTTTATTTGTACAATGATGCCTAAAATGTTTAGACTTGGGTGCTTCAAATCAGGTGTCTCTCTATTTACATTTCTACATTAGAGACCATTTATTATTCATAGCTTGGTTACCTGCAGCAGATAGATTGGGCTGTTCATCCAACTCATCCCATCCTGCCTCTGGAGAGTTCAGTGTAAGTAAATATTCCCCATTTCCAAGCAGCACATGGAACTTTCTGTAATGTAACCCATCCCAGAGGTTTTGGCATTTCTACTCAGCTATCTCAGCTGGCACCTAAATATGAGAAAGGCAGTAGTGGGAAAGTAGGTTTAAGAAATCTTCCTAAATATTTAACCAAATGCAATCAATTTCTTTTCATATTTTTGTAATAACTCAATACTGGAATCAGTATGTGGTGTGAACAGAGGGTCAAGTTATCAGTATGGTGGGGGATTATCTCACTTTTCATGCAAAGAAAAAGGTAAAAGAAAATGTAAGTATTCAAAATACATTTCAGAGATTAAAAGAGATGAATTCTCTTGCTAATTTTCCCCTATTACTGCAAACTTAGTACCTATAGCAAAATTTGACCTGCTTAGGCAGCTTCTGTAGGTAAAGACATTTCAGTAGTTCACGCAAGAATGAGGAATCTTTGAGATAGGATTACTTGCATATCTGAACCGGGGGGACGACTCTATCTTCCAAGGTTTCTGGAGATCCCCACTCTCCTCAAGGTCCCCAAGAGCTTAGCTGAGCTATAGTGGTGGCTGTCAGGATGCCTTTCTTCTGTGCCAGCTCCTGCATTGTCATGGCTAAGTGATGCACACAGAAAGAGAAGTATTTTCTCCTTGACCTGTGATGTTCAGCTGCTATTGCTAGGGACTTCCTGGCTCTCCCCTAGAACACCACTCTCACTCTCTCTCTCTCTCTCAATCTCTCTGGGTCATGTCTGCATGAATTCTGTTTTCCAGGACTGTTTTCCAAATGGACAGCCCCTCGAAAACTACTTTCTCCCCACTGATGCCCAATTCCATAGAATCATAGAATCATAGAATCACCAGGTTGCAAAAGACCCATCAGATCATCGAGTCCAACCATTCCTATCAAACACTAACCCATGTCCCTCAGCACCTCGTCCACCCATCCCTTAAACACCTCCAGGGAAGGTGCCTCAACCACCTCCCTGGGCAGCCTGTTCCAGCACCCAGTGACCCATTCCGTGAAATTTTTTTCATATTGTTCAGCCTAAACCTGCCCTGGTGGAGCTTGAAGCTATCCCCTCTTGTCCTGTATGGATTTTGCAACATTCATACCCAAATCTGTTATTTCTGATACAGTTAATATAGGCAAACTCATCTTTACATGCAACTACTGATGCAGCCACCAATGTGCTGTAGGTCTTGCAAGGCTATGCTCCCCAAAAGTCCCCAGCATTCCCTTTCCACTTATCTGTGGATTTAGGCCATTTCTCATACTAATCCATCCCAGCCACCTGCAAAACCAGCCATCCCTAGGGGCACCATCTGTGCTGGTGTCTGTAATATCCAGTGATATTTCAAGCCATGCCCAGCAGTGTCACCTGTGCTGTTCTCTCAGCTTGTCCTCCAGCTAGGACCAACCAAGAGTCCTGCAGCCCCAGGAGAGGGCACAGCACTTCTGCCCCAGTGAAGGAACCTTAGGGTGAGATGGAGAAGAGGTTGCATACTTCCAGAAAAAAAAGGCTGTTGCACAAAAAAAATGAATGACACGTGCCTTTCACTTGCAAAAGCTTCAACAGCAATATACACACCAGGACCGACTCCAGGCTGCAGCACAGGACAAAGCACAAGGAGGGGTCCTTTCTCTTCTTGGTCAAGAAGGCACTACTGTTCATGAGTTACTGGGTGCCCTACAGTGACCCTGCTAGAGGAATAGATTTATTCTTCCTTCTTTGCATCTGCACACCACTGAAACAGAAAGTATGGGCCTATAAATATGCATAATTGAATCTTACTGTGTACTGTATCCTGCCAGTGGCACTGCCTTTTCTCCCAGCCACATATCTTTCAGCACTTGCTGCCGTGATGCCACATTAATACCTCTGCCTGCTGCTGGGATGTGCACTCAGATCAGCAGCTCCTTCAAGCAACAGCACTATTAAAAATAACGAAATGTCAGGCTGTGCTACTGTTTTCCCAGATCCATTATGGAAATGTGCTGCAGGACCATAGCAGCCTAAGCCAGTCCTCTGTTCATCCTTTGAAGGGATAATATGCAGATTACAACATTTATGGTTTTAAACTTCACCTTGGTTCCTGTCCATGGCTCAGGTTTGTCTGAGCAGGCTTTTCCTGAAGGATGTAAGTGACAACATTTTAGTGAAACAGGGACAGAACAAATCTTGCATTACTGACAGCCCTTCTGTCAGCAGACAGACTCTCTTATTTTTATCCATCAACAGTGTGTGAATTAAAATGAAATGTAATTCTGTTGGAGGCTCTAGAAGGAACAGACTGGCACCTGGTTTCAGATGACTGGGATAAATAGATCTAAAACTGAAGGAAATAAAAAAAAAGTAGTGAACACTGTACAGTAAGTTTCAAATACTGTTAGCTACACTGTCGGAGAGACGAATAATATGCTGTCATTGCTGATTTCCACTGGAAATAAAGGGAGATGTTGAGAAGCAACAACTAAATGATTCAGAAGATGCAAGAAACAGGGAGACCCAGGTGGAGGATACTGGTAAGTGGAATTTCTGATGTAACAAATGTGTTCGAATTCTCTTGAAATAGTTTAGCCTGATTGCACAGACAAGTTCATTTCCATCTATATTATTCCTCTCACTGGGAATTCTCCACCTGCTTACTCTAAATAATCACAGGCCAAATGAGATGTACCTGTGGGTTAAAATCAGAGGATCCCATAAGAAGGTAGATTTTGTGATGGGAGTCTGTTACAGGCCACTCAGCTAAGGAGAAACAGCTGACAAGCTCTTCTATAAGCACCTAGGGTTAATCTCTAGATTGATGCCTCTCATTCTTGTGGGAGACTTCAATCTTCCTGATATCTGCTGGAAGTACAATAGAGCAGAAAGGCAGCAGTCTAGGAGGTTCCTGGAGTGCATGGAAGACAACTTCCTTGCACAGCTGGTGAATGAACCAACAAGGGAAGGCGCCCTCCTGGACCTGCTGTTTGTGAACAGAGAAGGCCTTGTGGGGGATGTGGCAGTAGGAGGACGCCTGGGACTAAGTGATCATGAGATGATAGGGTTTCTGTTCTAGGCGAAGTAAAGAGGGTGGTTAGCAGGAAAATAGCATTAAATTTCCAGAGGGCAAACTTTGAACTCTTCAGAAGGCTGGTTGGCAAAGCCTCATGGGAGACAGTGCTTAAGGGCAAGGGAGCCCAGGAGGGCTGGGAACTCTTCAAAAAGGAGATCCAAGCAGCTCAGGAGAAAGCCATCCCCATGTTCTGAAAACAAAAGCTGGCAGGGGAAAATACCAGCTTGGTTGAACAGAGAGATCTTGAGTGATATCAAGAAGAAGAGGAATGTTTATGGGCTCTGGAAGAGGGGACAGGCCTCTTGGGTGGGCTACAGGAGGGAAGTGAGATTGTGTAGAGAAAAAATTAGAAGGGCTAAGAAATCAGATTGACAAAGTCGGTGAAAGATAACAAAAAACCTTTCTATAAATATATAAATAATAAAAGGAGGACTAGGCAGACCATACAGTCCCTATTGGACGCACAAGGAACAACAGTGACAGGAGATGAGGAAAAGGCTGAGGTACTCAATGCCTTCTTTGCCTCAGTCTTTAATTGTAAAGAAAGTTGTTCCCTCTGTGTACAAACCCCAGAGCTAGAGGAGAAACATGAGGCTCCCAAGGTCCAAGAGGAGGTGGTCAGAGCCTTGCTAGCCCCACTAGACACCCACAAGTCTATGGGGCCAGACGGGATTCACCTGAGGGTATTGAAGGAGCTGGCAGATGTGCTGGCCAAACCCCTTTCCATCATCTTCCAACAGTCCTGGAAGACTGGGGAAGTTCCACTGGACTGGAGGCTGGCTGATGTTGTGCCCATCTACAAGAAGGTTTGCAGGGAGGATCCAGGGAACTACAGGCCTGTCAGTCTGACCTCAGTGCCAGGGAAAGTCATGGAACAGGTGATCTTGAGTGCTATCATGAAGCACATGCAAGAGAACCAGGTGATCAGGCCCAGTCAACACGGGTTCACAAAAGGCAGGTCTTGCCAAACTAACCTGATCAACTTCTATAACAAAGTGACTCGGCGGCTGGACAAGGGAAAGGCTGTGGATGTATCTTCCTGGACCTCAGTAAAGCCTTTGACACAGTTTCTCACAGCATTCTACTACAGAAACTGTCGGCCTCTGGCCTGGACAGGCGCACACTCTCCTGGGTGGAAAACTGGTTGGATGGCCGGGCCCAGAGAGTGGTGGGAAATGGTGTTAAATCCAGCTGGAGGCCAGTGACAAGTGGGGTTCCCCAGGGCTCAGTGCTGGGTCCAGCCCTGTTCAATGTCTTTATCAATGACCTGGATGAAGGCATCGAGTGCTCCCTTAGCAAGTTTGCAGATGCCACTAAGCTGGGTGGAAGTGTGGATCTGCTGGAGGGTCGGGAGGCTCTGCAAAGGGACCTGAACAGGCTGGACTGCTGGGCTGAGACCAATGGCATGAGGTTTAACAAGGCCAAATGCCGGGTCCTGCACTTGGGGCACAACAACCCTAAGCAGAGCTACAGACTAGGAGAAGCCTGGATGGAAAGCTGCCAGGAGGAGAGGGACCTGGGGGTGTTGGTCGACAGGTGACTGAACATGAGCCAGCAGTGGCCCAGGTGGCCAAGAAAGCCAATAGCATCCTGGCTTGTATCAGAAACAGCGTGACCAGCATGTCCAGGGAGGTTATTCTCCCTCTGTACTCGGCACTGGTGAGACCGCACCTCAAATCCTGTGTTCAGTTCTGGGCCCTTCATTACAAGAAGGATGTTGAGGCTCTGGAAGCCAGAGAAGAGCAACAAAGCTGGTGAGGGGGCTGGAGAACAGGCCTTATGAGGAATGGCTGAGAGAGCTGGGGTTGCTTAGCCTGGAGAAGAGGAGGCTGAGGGGAGACCTCATTGCTCTCTATAACTACCTGAAGGGAGGTTGTGGAGAGGAGGGTGCTGGCCTCTTCTCCCAAGGGACAGGAGACAGGACGAGAGGGAATGGCCTCAAGCTCCTCCAGGGGAGTTTTAGGCTGGACATTAGGAAAAAAATTTTCACAGAAAGGGTCATTGGGCGCTGGAACAGGCTACCCAGGGAAGTGGTTGATTCACCTTCCCTGGAGGTGTTTAAGGCATGGGTGGACTAGGTGCTAAGGGACATGGTTTAGTGCTTGATTGGAATGTTTGGACTCGATGATCTGATGGGTCTCTTCCAACATAGTTATTCTATGATTCTAAAGGAATACAGACTAAACAGAGAAAACACTGCTTTGTAGTGATGAGGTGTACAAAGGCTCTAGAATTACATGCAGAAGTATCCTACTTATCTCATTAGATTTGATCCTCTGTTGGTGATATGAAGGAAGTAAACGTGCTTCTCCCTCTGTGATCCCATAGCATTTCTTGTCACAAGGTTCTATCTCTCACCTACATGTGGTATTGAATGTGCACATGCACGCACACACAAGTGGATAATATGACCTAGTAACAGCATACAAAAGCACTTGGCAGACCGATGGGCACATAAAGTTGTTTCTGATCAATCTGGGATTCCAGAGGGAATGCTCTTCGGCTGCTTCTGTAGCTCCAGGACATGACTCGCTTCCTGAGTGAGGTGGACCTGTTGCCCATTTGCTTTTTCTGTGCAAGAAGTGAATGACACAGAAGTGTCATTTAGAGCTGCCCTGCATATACACCCTCTGTTTTCCCAAGCCACAGCAGTGAGTAAAACAGAGTGACCAAACAAGGGCCATAAGAAGGAAACAAAGCTGTCAACTCATCAGTGATTTGGCTGAGCAACCACCCTCAGCAGCTGGGATGCAGCCGGTAGCCCATGCAGATGACTGGGTAACCATCAGCAACAAATCCTGTGCAAAGCAAACATGCCATGCACACTTGAGAAATGCATGACCCATAAAAAGCACCACTCCTAGCAGTGGCATATCTAAGTTGGGCTCTGTCATATCAGAAAGTTTAGAGAGTCAGCTCTGCTGGATGAGGCAGCACCATCAAGAGGAACAGCAAACACTCACCACATAAGTATCATCTTGCTTTATCCAGTGGTGGTGAGTTTATTTGTCCGACCAGCCATAGCTATAAGGATTTAATTGCTTAATTACTTGTAGTCATTGTCATAAAACATGTTCTCAAAAACACTGGAGAACCCCTTGGCCAGTAGGTCTTTCTGTATTGTTAGATCCTAGTACATCTTTGATTTTGGGGGATAAAAGCTTGCTATTTAGCAAAACTCTTATTAGGCACCTTTACTATGTCTCAGGTCATGTAAAATGCTACTTAAGCATTTGTTGAAGAAAAGATAGGAATGTTGTGCAGAAAGCATCTCTGAGAGGAAATGCTTTCTGCACAACTTGCTCCAAAGATGTGACCCACCACCCATTAGACTGGACATATTTTCTTATTAATTTCAGCAGGCTTTGGGTGCAGCTAAAAATAATACTATAAAAGTGTCTGAAAAGACTTAAAATTAATCTAGTAGAGGTGACTATATCAAATATCAGACTGAAACAAAATTCTAACCCTTGAATGTCATCTTCATTTCATCTTTTAAATTCATACTGTGACAAATCACTGTTAAGGGATCATGTTATCCCCACCGCTGCCTATCACCTGGTTCAACATCATCACTTAACAATTGGAGGCTAGCAATGGCAGTGTTCTCAAACAAGATCCCAGATCAACAATCCATCCCCGTTACAGTCAGGCTAAGAACCCTACAACATCCCCAGCTAACAGATGAAGTTACAACATTAATACAAGAATACACCATGTCATAAAATTTAAAGTCATCCCCAGCATACCCTCAGCAGGTGGGATAGATATAATTAAAAACTGCTGTGGGATGTAGTTAAAATGAGATGAAGTTTGGGGCAGTTCTTTGGTAAAAAAAATAAAAGAGTTACAGAATGTCTTTATTCTGATGGATTTTAGCAGCTATAGCTATTGCCTACAAACAACTTCAGACATGCTTTGCTTTGGGTGCTGTGTGAATCTGATTTTGGTTTTCACTACTTCAACTACATTTTTTCTTTTCTGTGTAATTTATTTGTGTTCACATTTGGAATCATAAAAGAACACAATTATTTGCTTGGTGTCCGCACAAATGTTTTTTTATTAGGCTGAGAAGATACATACTTTCAAGGGTTTTAAGTAACTGTTTTGGATATTCCTTATGTAGCAATATGAAAGTCATTTAGAAGCATTTATTTGTGGTTTGTCAGAATAGCACTAAATTACAGAAAAGCAAAAGCAGAAAAAAGTTATCCAGTTACTGTGCAACATTGACTAAATTGCATACTTCAGCACATTCCATTTTTAGCAGAGACATTCTGTGCTCAGATATACTGACTGCTGCACTAGAATCTCCTCATACATATAAAGTCATGGAATAAATTTTGTGTGAAATTTGAGTGAATTTTTAGCAAGCCTAGAGTTTATTATTGAGTGTTTTCAGTTTAAGAGGAATAAACCTGCCAGCAACGCATAGTCATCCTAAGGCAAAGAGTTTGTAAGAAACATCCTATTCAGTTCACTTTATTACCACCCTCCTCTTTGTGAAGAGGAGGGTGCTGGCCTCTTCTCCCAAGTGACAGGGGACAGGACAAGAGGGAATGGCCTCAAGCTCCACCAGGGGAGGTTTAGGCTGAACATTAGCTAAAGATTTTTCACAGAAAGGGTTGGTGGCTCTTTTCCAGCCTGGTGATTCTATGATTCACCACAAAAAAAGTGGGCTAAGTTTCTGGTCATATTTTCATCCACTGGTTATTTGTAGCAAAATTTGAAAATATCATGTTATAATACTATAATTAAAGCAATTCAAGAATTAATTTTATGCTCCACCTAAGTAAGAAGCATGTAGTACTCTGTCAAGAATACTCTGTGTTCCATGTTTGGTCACAGTTTAAACAACACTAGGGGCTTTTATCAAGTCCAGAAAGGTATCTATAAAACATCCCACAGCAATGAGTATGCCACTGAAAATCTAAACTACAAGTACACTTTCTGTGGAGTTCTGAAGCCCCTCAACCATATTTAGACATTTTTTTGCATCTTTTTCTAAATGCATAGATCAGAAAAGCATGTATAATGGCTCATCAACCTCTATCTTTTCTGGAAAGCACCATTGCCTCAGTAAAACTGGAGTGAGGCAGGATGTGAGAGACACCTTTCAGGGTAGAAACCATGTCTCAGTAGGTGCAGTTCAGGGGAGCTGAATCTTGTGTGCTATAGAGCACAAAGCAACCTGGTTGGCTTTGATCGAGTAAAACAAGCGTGACAAATGTCAGCCTTGGATATCATACTAAGACTTCGCTAGAGCATTAACCAAAGAAAATCCCATAAAACCCATGAAGAATAAATGAACTGCCCACACAAGAATGAGCTGCCAGGGTTGTAGGGATGCTACAAGTTTAACAAGCCTGCCAAATAACTCAGAAACAATGATGGACTAAAGGTGACATTTGCTAAGCATTTACCAGCGTCACTGATAGAAACGGAAAGAAAACACCCAGAGTAGAGTACGTGCATTAATTAATACATAATTATTTTGACTGCTGTACAAATAAACAAGTCACAAAGAGTCTTTGCCTCAGCATGGCAGGCCTACAAGGTGTTGTGCTGGCACTGTGCCACAGGCATAGCACTTTTTCTGTTACATGCATGTATGTGATGGCTGTGCCCTCTAGGCAAGGCTCCTGGCCAGACCTTTGCTGCTGACACCAAGGTTGTTCTATTTGAAGTAAGACAGTGCTAATGGTATCAGGCATCATATCATAGCTCTAAAGCATCTGAGGCTGCAGCACTGACACATGGACAAGTAAGGACCACAGAAGAGCTTCAAACTGATGACGATTTGGCAAGAAATCTGAGCAGCTTTTATTAAGCAGCTTTTTAAAAAAGGGATCTGCTTTTCCCTGCAAAAGTAGCATCTATTTATGCTTCAAGGTCCTCAAACTACTTACGACCAGAGACCACACATGGAAAACATAAGCCTGAGAGTATGTCTGAGATGATCAAACACAAAAGGACACAGAATTTACACTGGTATGTTTTATATAATATCAACTCTTAAATGCAGAGGTTAATCCAAATAAAATGAGGATGCTGCTTTGTTAATTTGCTTATGAGGAGTAATTGCAGAGCAGTGGATTACTGGGCACTTGCAGCACAGTAGACCACCTTTTCATAGAAGGCAAAAAAGGATTTTCTCCTTTAGGAATGTAACAGGGTGGCACCCAGAGCTCAGGAAAGAGGCAGCTTTGAGAGAAGGACTGTAGTGAGCCTGGTGAGTGTTTTGTGCAGCATCTTATCATAGCCAGCACAAGATACTTCAGAGAGAGCTGCAAGAGCCCTTAATATGAGATTTGAATCACTCTGCTGCTGAAGGAGAAACTGTTTCAGTGAAGGCAAGAGTGGATCTGAAGTCATCTGTTTCTGAGCACCCAGCCATGGGGTTGAGATGGGTAGGTGGGTGGGAGCAGCCTATAGCAAAATGTCATTTCTGGAACCTGATTGAACAACATTTCTTTGCCCCTTCCCAGACTGACATCATCTTGCTGCACTGGGATTAACCAGATGGATCAGCATTGCTTTTATTTGCTGGAAAACTGAAAAGCAGCCGAGATTTTCCCCTAGGTCAGATTTTATAGGATATGCAGAAAAGTCTCAAGAGGTTCTCAGTCGCCACTAGGTCATGACTCTCAGAATTACTCTAAAGAAGTGAGACTCATTTCACCTCACTGTACATATCTAAACATTAATCATCTCCATCTATGAGAGTCACTCTCGGCTCTCTCCAGACTCAGCAGAGAGAAATGGGTCCCTCCAAAAGGCAGCTCATTTCATCTTCGCATAGATGCCTAAGATGGATGAGATGAGCTGCCTTCTGGAGGTGTCTATTTCTCTCCATTAACTATATAGAGAGCCTTAGGTGACAAGCTTGCATTCAGATGATTAACTTACAATGTCAAAAGCTAAAGGCAGATGAATCCCATATGCAACACATTAGCATTTGAGCAGCCAGCCTTGCAGACAGAAGGGAGGGGGTTACAGAGAACCCTGCTGACAGCCACTTTAGCAGCTTCTCCTAGCTCTACCAGAGCAGAGATGTACCTGGTGACATATCCAATGACTTCCTAGGAAAAAAGCAGCAACCTGCATGCAAAGAAAGCACTGAGGAGGGACAAAGACAATATATTAAAGAAAGAGAAGGGGTAATGTGTGCAGATAACAACCAGCCAACAATTGCCTGCTGGTTTTTTCCTGCCCAAAGCAGCATGGCTCAATATAACCAGTTACACCTGAATTATATTGTACCAAAATAAGGAAGCCTGCAATAAGCCCACAGCACAATGGTCTCATACTGCCTTTCCTCTTGCATCTGCAGTTTTGTCATGCTGAAAGTGCAGCTGAGTGAGCACATGCATCCACACATGCCTGAATGCATATGAAATCTTCTTGTCTGAAAGGCAGGTTCCTTTTTGTGGCAAGGCACACGCGACTATCTGAAAGGAAGCAACTCAACACGCTCTGCACCATCCACCTACAAATGCACCCAGGAAATTACAGATCTGGTCTGAGGAGCATTGCTGAGGTAGTGTAAGAGGTGATCCACTTATGGTGATACCTCCTTACCATGCAAGCCAAGTACATTTTCCCAACACCACTTTGTGGGGATGAAATGTCCTTTTATCACCATTCAGAGCTGAGCAGGTAAGAC
Source organism: Clamator glandarius (assembly GCA_033459285.1). Taxonomy (NCBI): domain Eukaryota; kingdom Metazoa; phylum Chordata; class Aves; order Cuculiformes; family Cuculidae; genus Clamator; species Clamator glandarius. The sequence goes on along the minus strand of JAUNZM010000131.1, from coordinate 2,502,392 downwards.
ACAAAAATCTTAACCTGCCTCTCTTGAGCACCAGACTGGTGCCATAATTACTGACTAATCCTGCCTCTGTAGCCTGTCACGAGAATGCTTTTTGGCAGGTATTTCACCTCCTTTCAGTCACATGAAATTAATTTAATTATTTAAAAAAAATTAAACAATAATGGAATTTAATTGACTTAATGTGAAGCTTTCAGGGCTGTCACTCCACCCCACTTCTGATCAGCTTGTACTCATTCAGCTGTGAGTGACTGATGTTTATGCCTCTCATTAAGAGGCCATTGTCTCAGTTTAAGTCCCTCCTTCCATGCTTAATATTTGCATAATATTGCTTCTGGATTTCAAATGTGTATTTTCATTGTCAGGCACCTTGGATGGAGGGCTGTCCATGTGAATGTGGCTGCTGCAGTCGCATCCTGCTCTGGGAAGATTTTTTGACCTGTAGGTGCGGTGTGTTAGGGGAGGACGGGTGAGGTGGAGAGTCACTGCTTGACACACAGGCCAGAACAGAGTTAGACAGCAAGTTGTTTTATTCAGTCATGCACACATCTAAATAAATACTACATTTTACAGTTCCTATTGTCTGACCATCATGACAGTGGTCCCACTGAAGATTGTGGACCTGATATAGCTGATATCATATGAGAACACAGCAGTTTTCCCATTTCCTCTAACCCCCCAAAAAGTAAGAGATACCAGAAATGCTATGGAAAAGTCTAAGGCAGAAATTCCTTCAGCAACAGGATAGGAGATCTCTTTCTTTTACTTGTTTTATTTGTTGTAAAGCAGGAAAGAACGGAACAGAGACTTAGGGAAGGGATTTTTAATTCAGGGACACTCCACATCGAAACAAAAGTTTATAAAGCTGTGCAGAGTAACATAATTTCTGATTTAGAAACAACTTCCTTAGGCAAAATAGAAGTACTTCCACTCTTCACTTCTGTTTTTTCTTGCTTTCCACGCACCCGTCTTTCCTTAGAAAAGCAGAAACCTTTTACGACTCTCTTGTGGCATTCCTGCCTAAATTGTTTGGTATGTGGGGAAGTTTCCATCCTGCGTATTTTGGCAGAGAATGTAGTATGGACAAAGTCAGCATTGCTAGTAGAAACTATGTCATTCTCGGAGGGAAAAGCTATTTTGAGTTATTAATGGGATTTAGACTTTCTGAGTGACGCTTCCACAGGTTATATATCACCCTGTGCAGGGTGTACAATGCAGAACCGAGTGATTTTCCCTCCCGTGTCTTTCCCTTCCGAGCAACGTTACAATCACAAAACAAGCTCGCAAATCCACACTTCTCCCTCTATAGCCCTGCCCGCCCCAGGAGCGCATCTCCAAAGCGGGTCCGCACTTGGGGACGGGCTGAGAGGAGAGGCCAAGCCCCAAGCAGGCTCCCCGGCTTTCCAGAGAGTCCCCAAGCCGAACCCCGCGGGTCCCAGCCCCGGGCGGAGCTGTGCCTGCAGCCCCGGTGTGCCCGGGGGGTGCAGCCTCCGGCCCCGGGACACGGCTCCGGCTTCTCCACAGGGCGGGACCCGAGCCCGGGGGGACCGGAGCTGACCCCTGCCGGGAGCGGAGACACCGCGTCCTGCCCTCCCCTGGTCCCACCAGCGCGGAGAGGAGCGGAGAGGAGAGGAGCCCGAGCATCCTCCCCTCCTCCCAGACCTGCCAAGTGCGGAAAGAAGCGGAGAGGAGAGGAGCCACAGCATCCTCCAATCCTCTGGTCCCACCAGTAGGAGAGGAGCTGAGAGGAGCGGAGCCAGAGCATCCTCCTCTCTGCCCAGTCTCATCAAGTGTGGAGAGAAGCGGAGAGGAGTCTGAGCATCCTCCCCTCCCCTGGTCCCACCAGTGCGCAGAGGAGCGGAGCCAGAGCATCCTCCCCTCCTCCCAGCCCCGACAAGTGCGGAGAGAAGCTGAGAGGAGAAGAGCCACAGCATTCTCCCCTCGCCCGGTCCCACCAGGTGCGGAGAGGAGCTGAGCCAGAGCATCCTTCCCTCCGCCCAGTCTCACCAAGTGCGGGGAGGAGAGGAGCGGAGCCCGAGCATCCTCCCTTCGCCTGGTCCCACCAGTGCGGAGAGGAACAGAGCCAGAGCATCCACCCCTCCGCCCAGTCTCATCAAGTGAGGAGAGGAGAGGAGCGGAGCCCGAGCATCCTCCCCTCCGCCCGGTTCTCGCTATTGCGGAAAGGAGCGGAGCTACAGCATCCTCCCCTCCTCCCAGCCCCGCCAGGTGCGAAGAGGAGCGGAGAGGAGCGGAGCCACAGCATCCGCCACTCCCCAGATCCCACCGGTGCGGAGAGAAGCAGAGCCCGAGCATCCTCCCCTGCGCCCAGCCCCGCGAGGAGCGGAGACGGAGCATCCTCCCCTTCTCCCGGTCCCACCAGGTGCGGAGCGCAGCGCAGCGCATCCCGAGCACCCTCCGCTCCTCGCGGCGCTCAGTCCGAGTTCCCTCCCCCGAGCCGGGCGGGGCGAGGCGGCAGCGGGCTGTCCCCGGCCCCGGGGCGCCTGTGCGCGGCGTGTCCCCCGCCCTCGCCCGCCGCCGCCCTTAAATCCCCCCGCCGGGGGGCAGCGGGGCATTCGGCAGCGGAGGCGGCGGGTACCCGGAGCGGCGGCCGCCGGAGCCCGGTGAGTGCCCGGGGTGCGGGGCGGGGGTGGGGGGGGCGATGGGCTGCGAGGGGGGAAAAGGCGCTCCTGGAGGGGCGGGAGGGCGGGTTAGAGCTGCTCCTGAGTTTTAACTCGGGGGCCCCTGCGGGTGGGATGCGGGTGGGATGCGCGGAGGCATGGAGGAGCGTCCCCGCTAGCTGTTCGGGGTGCGGTGAGGTCGTCCCTAAAGTGCTTCGCCCTTTTCTTTCGATGGCTACAGAGGGTAGGTCTCTGCCCTCTGTTTTCCCGAGCCTTGATGGAGGCTGAGCGGCTCTGTGGCACAGGGCGTGGAAACAGTTCTTCTCAGCGCTGTACGAGGCAGATTGCTCTCCTCGCTCCAGGGCTGGACCCGCGGGGGCGTGAAATGCGGGTGCTGGGCTATCCGTCCACCTGTTAGTCCCTGCGAGTTAAAATGTGCATCACGTGGAACAGAGACCTCTCCCTGGGCACAGATGGGGCCCCCTTCGAAATACGGAGAGAGAGGTGGTGGGCAGAGGACAGGGCTGGTTCATTTTATTCATAGAATCATAGAATCACCAGGTTGGAAAAGACCCATCAGATCATCGAGTACAACCGTTCCTATCAAACACTAAACCATGCCCCTCAGTGTCCCTTAAACACCTCTAGGGAAGGTGAATCAACCACCTCCCTGGGCAGCTTCTGTCAGTGCCCAATGAACCTTTCTGTGAAAAAATTTTTCCTAATGTCCAGCCTGAACCTCCCCTGGAGGAGCTTGAGGCCATTCCCTCTCATCCTGCCCCTTGGGAGAAGAGGCCAGCTCCCTCCTCTCCACAACCTCCTTTCAGGTAGTTGTAGAGAGAGAGGTCTCCCCTCAGCCTCCCCTTTTCCAGGGTAAACAACCCCAGCTCTCTCAGCTGCTCCTCATAACACTTGTCTATTGTTTATAACCAACCTTACACTCACCATCTCTGACTTGAATCCACACTCCCTCTAAATAACAAACTATTTCGTTTGTGTTTATGTCTTTCCTGTGGCTGGGAATCTTACTGGAAAACTCCTGAAATTTTCAATTTTAAAAGAACAAGGCTGGAATTAGCATAAATTCATACATTCAAAAAACTGGGGCTCTGACTTGAAAACCGCCACTAAATCTGCAACTCTGATAATACAGAAACTTCTCTGCTTTCCCACAGAGAAACGTGTAAGTAAGGCTTCCACTCAGTAAAGTGCTTGTTTAATTCATGTGAGGGCTTAGGTGCCATGAGCTTCAGCGGAATTACTCATCAGCTGAAGGCAAACATGTGCTTCTGTGCTTTCCAAAACCAGGGTTAAGTACTGCTCTTAGAAGCATTCAGTCACATGAGTCATCCTCATTCAAAAGTTAAATGCAGACTGTTCAGGGAAATCATGGATTAAAGAGCATCGCCAGCTCCCTTGCACAAGAACTAGGAAACCAGCAGTGCTGCTGTGGATTTTTCGTGTAATTTTTAGGAGGTGTGCAAGTACTCAGTGAGCTGTTCTTGACTCCGTCTGGAAATGCAGGTCACGGCCTCATAGGAACCAGTAGCCCTCTATGACCGTGGGCTGGTTTCAAACTACCTTTGTATCTCAGTCGTCTCCCAAACTTTGAGACCCACAAGGGCAGCTCTTACATGATACACTTGATTTAAAAACCAAGAGATTCTGTGTTCATTTGTTTAGTAAAACTATGATCTGCAATTCAGTTGCAAGCATCAAATACATAAAAGATTGTCAGGAACCAGAGCACTTCCCAGCACAAAAAAAGGAGAACATTATATAATTAAGAAGCCCAAAGAGCATAATTTCTTCCTAAATAGCGTGTTTCTTCTGCAAGGTATTCTTTGATTCTGTTGAAAATCAGAGACAATTATACTTAACTGTTGCCTGTTTTTCTCCTGCTGACAAAGTCCTGTGCATGGTGAAATCATCTCTGTCCTTATCTTCCTTTTCTTTTCAGGAGAGCAGATAAGCTCATCTGCTTTAAGAGCCCTGAGAAAGTTAAGATGTACTTTTGCTTGTATTGTTCTTTGACAACTTCAGAAGGATTCAGGCAGAGGCAATGTTGGTTTAGCAGCTCTGAGCTTTAACCCGTTGCTGATGTGTCTTGAGGCTTTGTTGGGTTTTTTTCTTCACCTGTAAAACCCACCAGCTTCACCAAGTGGCCACCTAAAGAGAGTGGATGTTCACTTTAAATCTCATGTTCCCCTGATCCTGGTGTTTCTGCTGGAATCTAGGTGCCCCTTTGCTGGGAATCACATGAGTAAGTAGATGTAGAAACCAGTAGCTGCACCTCTTCTGACTGAGGAGTTTGGATTTAGCAAGACCTCCCTATGAGAATGATGTGTTTAAGACAGGAGGATCTCTTCTGGAACACGAAGGAAGTAGGCTTTTATATTAAAAAGGGGAAAAACATCTCAAAGCAAACAGTGAGAAAAGCCTCAAATTGGTTCAAAGTTATTTGAAGAGCCATTGATCAAACTCTGGAAAGACACAATGATAAAGAAAAAGGTCTCCAGGCCAAACTCATCTCCATTTAATTACATTAAGTCTGTCAAACTATGTCCTGGCATAACTTGACTGAAAATAACATTCTGGTTCTCCTTAATACAGTGACCAGTGTATTAAACCAGCCAGCACTATTCTTCACACACTCAAGTATGTAAATACAGCTGCTTATGAGCAGCCCTCATAGATTCAACAGGTTTGACCTGTGTAATGTTAACTACCTGCCCGAGGTTTTATTTCTGCAAGCCACTTGTGCCTTAGCCCTTTTGTACATTTTTACGCACTTCACAAAAACAAATATGGGGTCTGTGGAGGACATTGTGGTAGGAAGTTCAGCAGGTACAGAGGAGATAAGAATTTGAATGTAGCTGAGGTGAATAGAGATGTGATCGGCAAAAGTGCGTTCAGGAAGGCCAGGTAGGAAGTATCACTCTGAGCTGGAGATAATCCTATGCACAAATGTAGGATGGAAAGTGACTCACCTGGCAGCACTTATGCAGAAATCATAGTATCATAGAATAGTTTGGGTTGGAAGGGACCTTGAAGTTCATCTAGTTCCAACCCCTCTGCCATGGGCAAGGACATCCCACCCGACCAGGCTGCCCAAGGCCCCATCCAATTTGACCTTGAACACCTCCAAGGATGGGGCAGCGACAGCTTCCCTGGGCAACCTGTGCCAGTGCTTCACCACTCTTATGGAGAAGAAACTCTTCCTAATATCTAATCTAAAACTGCCCCTCTCCAGTTTTTACCCATTCCCCCGCGTCCTATCATCACAAGCCTTTACAAACAGTCCCTCTCCAACCTTCTTGTAGCCCCTTTCAGGTTCTGGAAGTTCACTATAAGGTCTCCTCAGAGCCTTCTTTTCTCCAGGCTGAACAAGCCCAACTCTCTGTCTGTCCACATAGTGAAGGTGCTCCAGCCCTCTGATCATCTTTGTAGCCCTCCTCCAGACCTGTTCCAGCAGCTCCATATCCTTCTTGCATTGAGGACTCCAGAACTGGTCACAACACTCCAGATGAGGTCTCACAAGAGAGGAATAGAGGGGCAGATTCACTTTCTTCAACCTGCTGGCCACAGTTCTTTTGATGCAGCCCAGGATACGGTTGCCCTTCTGGGCTGCGAGCGCACACTGCCAGCTCATGTCGATCTTCTCATTGACCAGCACCCCCAAGTCCTTCTCTGGAGGGCAGCTCTCAATCACGTCATCCCCCAACGTGTACTGAAATCGAGGTAATTGATGAAGATATTAAACAGCACCCGTCACAGTACGAACGCCTGAGGGACACCACTTGTCACAGATCTTCACCTGGACTTCAAGCCATTGACCAATACTCTTTGAATACGACCATCCAACCAGTTTCTTAACCACCATACCATCCACCCATAAAATCCCTATGTCTCTAAATTAGAGAGGAGAATGTTGTGGGGGGACCATGTCAAAGGCTTTACAGAAGTCTAGACAGATCACATCCATTGCTTTTCCCATGTCCACTGCTACAGTCACCCCATCATAGAAAGCCTCTAATTTGGTCACACAGGATTTGCCCCTGGTGATGCCATGCTGACTGCCATTAATCACCTCCATGTCCTCTATGTGCTTTAGCATAGTTTCTAGGAGGATCTGTTCTATGATCTTCCCAGGGACAGAGGTGAGGCTGACAGGTCAGTAGTTTCCAGGGTTGTCTTTTCTACCCTTTTAAAAAAAGGGCACAATGCTGCCCTTCTTCCAGTCACCAGAGACTTCTGATTGCTGTGACTTTTCAGATATCATGGAGAGTGGCTTGGCTACTACATCTGCCAATTCCCTCAGGACTCTGGGATGCATCTCATCAGGTCCCATAGACAGGACCTGTTCAGGTTCCTTAGATGGTCATGAACCTGATCCTCCTCTATAGTGGGAGGGGGTTTACCCCCCTGGTCACCATCTTGCTGTCCCATGACCCAGGAGGGGAGAGGAAAGTGGTTATTAGTGAAGACTGAGGCAAAAAAGTTAAGTACTTCGGCCTTCTCATCTGTTGATATGAGGTCATCATTTCCAACCATCAGTGGGGGTACGTTCTCTTTAACCTTCCTCTTTTGATTGACGTATCTGTAGAAGCCTTTCTTGTTTGTCTTTACTTCCCTTGCCGAGTTCAGCTCCAGCTGTGCCTTGGCCTTCCTGACTTCATCCCTACACATCCAGGCAGTGTCCCTGTACACGTCTCAGGTTCCCTGTCCCTGCTTGCATTGTCTGTGCAGTTCCCTCTTCTTCTTTAGTACAACCAGCAGGGCTCAACTCAGCCACACTGGTCTCTTCTCTTCCCTGCCTGATTTTCTACATACAGGGACTAAGCGCTCTTGTGCTTTATAGAAAGCATCCTTAAATATTTGCCAGCTCTGTTCTGCTCCCTTGTCTCTGAGGACCATGTCTCAGGGGGTCCTACCAAGTAATTCCTTAAAGAGCAGGAAGTCTGCTTTCATGAAATTTAGGGTCCTGACTATACTCCTTTCCTGTCCCATATCCCTCTGGACCTTGAACTCCACCAGTGCATGATCACTGCAGCCCAGGCTGCCTCTGATCCTAATGTCACTGATGAGTTCACTTGTATTGGTGGCCATGAGGTCCAGTATTGCATCTCCTTGGGTGGGGTCTCTATCAGCTGCATTAAGCAATTATCTTCAATGCACTCCGGGAGTCTCCTGGAGCTGGAGGAAGAAGGGTTCATCAATTGGCTCTCCTTGATTGGGTGGCCTGTAGTATTGTATACACCAGCCACAAGGTTCCTGTTGGTTCTTCTGTCTTTAATTTTGACCCACAAGCTCTCAACGTGTTTGTGGCTACTCTTCAATGACAGCCCTTCACATTCTATCCCTTTACTGAGATAGAGGGCAATGCCTCCACCCCCCCTACCTGCTCTGTCCCTTCGGAACAGCCTGTAGCCGTCGATAGTCACACTCCAACCATGGGATTTGTACCACCATGTTTCTATGATGGCAACTAGATTATAGCTTTCTAGTAGCATGGAAGCTACTAGAAGTGTAAAGGCACTTCAGCTGGGCTGCCAGTTGCATCACCTTCACAGTGGGCCCTTTATTACCTATAAGGTGTTTTAGCGAAGCATCCTCCCTGACACCTGTCCTGCCACCGCTTGTTACAGGCTCTCCCCTCACATCTAGTTTAAAGTCCTAATAAAGCTCTAATAAGCAGTACTGAGAGAAAGGCAGATATCTCACAGGGCTGCACAGGGAGGATTGTACCCTACAACTCACATAGAAGGATTCTGTCCTGCAGCTTAGCACCAGTGATGTCTCAGCTAGAGCACTGTGCCACTTGGGAGGAGCTTTCTTGGTGAGTCAACTACTTGGTAAGGACACAGGGAAGGACTTAAAAACATGCTCCAAGAGGGATTAATCAGGTTTTTTACCTGGAAGAGTGAACTGTAGCAGAACTAATGATCTTCAGATCTACACAAGACTGCTCCAAGAGGGAGTTTTCTGCTGCCCATGCAGCCTGAATGGGCTCGAGCCCTGGTATAACCCTGGGACTGGACTACCAAGAAACTTCACGCAGGGTAGGGTCCCTCCTCTGTTTCTTTTGCTGGTTGGGTCCTTTTGCTGAGCTAGCAGCTGCTTGGGTTGTGCAGAGTCTGCCCATTCACCCCAGACCCATGGGGAAAGTTCCTCCTCATCCCACCGCTGGGCCTGGGGCACATGGCCGCTCCCTGCTTCCCTCAAAGGGCCCATGGGACATGGGGCACAGCAGTTCCCTGCCCAGCCCCACTCTTGTGGGAAGAATAAGGGATATCTTTGTCAAGAGCAGGTGAATCAAATATTTGTTTGTCGCAGAAGCTTATAGCATGACCGGTGTCCTCCCGGGGATCTCTCTGGGGCCCTAAACTAAGGGATTGGTTTGTTTGTTTTTTTTTGTTACACCCAAACCATCATTCAGTCTCTGCGCTGCTCTCAAAGACACAAAGTCATCAGTGCCTCACCAAATATGATTGAAAAGTGAGAAATGGAAGCGTATTGCTAGTCCATGGCATTGCCATTCCATTGCTACCATTGGAAACTCTCCTTCTTCACACTTCTGGCCACACATCATGGCTTCAGGCTGCATCGAGACCTCCAGCATCACCCTTGCTTTGCAAGACTTCCCAAGTGTAGATGTCCTGGGTGCATATTGTGTTGACAGCTTCCAATTACCCTGCTAGTGATTTGCTAATTCATGGTAATTTAAGAGCTAGAAGTCATGGAAGGGCAAGAAAGGTCCACCCTTCCAAACCTGCATCTCAGGTGAAGTGGCATCTCTTTGGCGGAACCTTTCAGAGGAGAAGAGCAGCATTAGCCAGTTCCCCAGGCCGGGAGCCCCACATGGGCCACCTCAGCCTTTGGCTCCTTCCTGTCCCTCCAGACACCCTCTTGGTGTCTCTGGGTGGTTTTGCATTTTCTACTTTCTGTCCAGGGCCCAAATACACTGATCAGCTTCAGACCCATCCTTTTTAATCTGTTTGGAAAGGAGATTTTGGGTTATATTTATAGCACAAGTAGCAAAAGAATAACGATATTTACAGAGCAAACAACCTACACATTTGTTTACTTTCAGATTAATGTATTTCTCCCCACAAGCTAAATTAGTTATATTTTCCTATTAAGGTATTATTTGTTCTGATTTACTTTTTTTTTTTTTTTCAATCAAGCAGTGCAGGCTATCTGCTGTGCCAGAGAGTGATTGCTCCCTGCCCTGCTCTTTCCCTTTTTTTTGGGGGGGGGAGGGGATTTTGAAATATTCGTTTTAAATACTCATTTGAAAACCAATTGCAAACTAATATAGGAGCATGCAAATGAGAGCCTACATGGTGAAATATGGTCTTGAACTGTGTTGCATGGGTTGCGTCCTGTGCTGCTTCTATCTGCAAGTGTCTTCTGTAGGAGGGGAATTTGAAGCCAGCACATAAATCGAAAAATACCATTCAGAAAGAGATTTGTGATCCTGTTTTATCAGGGATACTTATGTGGAATTATTGCCTGCCTGAAAGCACTGACTCAGAGCTTACATGTAAATTGCCAGGACAATTCCACTACACTGTGTTTCACTGAATTGGATGTTTTGTGCCTTGCTTCAAGCATTTCGTTCATGAAAATCTTTCCTTTTTCTCCTAGAGAGAGTTTCATAGACAGCTGAGCTGTAACTATGTGTTTCTGACTTGCAAGCACGCAATGACTGCCAGTCAAATAGGTAATATCTTAATTTTGAAACAGACACCTTCCAATTGACATTGTTGTGTTCTTGCACTAATGCTTCTGAGTGTTAGCATTTCTCATAAACGTGAAGTTTCACATGAGGGAAAATACTTGGAGCTTAGCAAAATTTTATCTGTGCCGTGTCTTAACTTCACATCCCAGAAAATCCAAAAATGCAAAACCAAAGGTGGCTGCTCAAAGTGCTGGACAGGTTAGGTTGGAAATTGAGTGAGGTCTAAATGGGCCACACAAACAAGTGTGTGTACTTTTTCTTTACTAAGTATTTTCCAGCTGATCCCTCCAAACTTCTGAGGGTCAGAGCAGCATGTGCCAGTGGTCCAGCTGGGTATCCCCCTTCACCCAGCTCTGTTTCATGCATTGTGTTGCGAAAGCTGTGCTGTACAACTGCTCAGATGGTTTTCCATGCAATCCACATTTCCCTGAGTTGTGAAAGTCACATATCCGCCTTTCTCTTATTGCCAAGACTAATGTCTTTGTAGCTATTATATTTTGTAGACTAGCACAGACTAGCCAATCAGTTTCACAGAACTGTAAATATTTGATAAAGCTGCTTTGCACAGTGTGAGTGTGAATTCCACGCTGTAAAAGGCAGCTAAAAATCAAATTATGCTGGACATTATCTTCCTGAATTGAAAGCCCAGATCATCACTGGTTTTGTTCCCTGAACTGAAACAAAAATCTGAAAATCCTGAGTAGTTTGACAAATTATGCATTATGGGCTGATATGAGTAGAGCACTCACTTAAGGGGTTACAATTGCCCTTTCCTTCTCTATGTATATGAGCTTTTCTCTGGGCTGCATTTCACACAGCATCTGCTTGCTAAGTGTTAGGAGGGCTTTCAGGGATATTAAAGCACACACAGTGTTCCTCTGAAAAGCAGTGATCATCTTGTCCATACTCGAATTCCTCCCACGGGTCCTTGAAAAAGCTAAGCCATCAGACACAAGGAGGAGAGGAGGGGTAAGTCTTGTTAGCAATTTGAGCTTTTTCCTGTCAGGAAATCTGTGATCTGCTTTTGTGGATGTTTTCCACTTGTGTCAGATAATGCATGGACACAACGGGAAAAGCCCACCTCGTACAGAGGAGAACAAAATAAACCCCAAAAATGGAAGTGGTAGGAAACTCTTATTTTAGCACTAGAAATAGTAGTTATCCAAAATCTTTATTGTTTGTGTACCAGTGATAGAAGATCTCACATGGTTGGATTGCACTGCCTGGCTGAGCCTCCATGCGGTCTCGGGGGTTCAAAATGCTGTATCTTTGGTTTGGGGTCAGGAACTACAGACCTAATTGCTCCCACTTGTAGAGAAATTTGGCACCAGGAATTAGGGAAATTTCTACATGCATTTTTTTTACCACTATTTAAGAAGTGACACAAGCCCTGCATTTAACCTGTTGGTTGTGGCTGTCTCTGTCCTGAAAAGTTCAAGGCAAATGCAGAATTCTCTTCTCCCTAGTAGGCACAGAAGTGCCTGCAAAAGAAGAATAAATATTCTGTTAACAGCAAGCATGCCAAATTTGCTCTGAAATCTTGTCATAGTAAATGGCAATTGACATTTTTTAACGATTGTCCAGTTGTCGCTTTGAAAAAGATAAGCATTTGGTGTCAAAATATCAATTCTCCATAATTGTATAGGCTCTGACTTATGATTTAACATGTGTATTAAGTTACTAAAAGGAAACATGCTATAAAAGTAGAGCTTGCTTGTTTTCCTGAGTATTTGATAGTAGAAGAACTGTTTTCAAACACTCTGATTATAAAAAGAAAAAGCAGAAGAGAAAGATGCTTACAGTATCTCATACAGGAGGAAAAGCCATATTGGAAAGAAAATCAAATCAGCGACACACAAGGGATGTAGACGCTGCTTGCTTTGAGGCAAGTTGGATATGTGGGTGAGCAACAGAGAGGTGTACTGGGATTTACTGATGGAAGTATTTGCAACTTTTTTAGCTAGCTGTCAAAAAGCTCCTCATGGGTGTTTGGAAACTTATAACCGTGCCATTTCTGTTAAGTGTTCCTGTTAATAAGTGCTGGCAGAGAAACCTGCCCAATGCTGCTGAAGAGCAGCCACAAGAACAAGTGCAGAAATGAGGTGAGAAACTCCTGGCCAAAGCCCTAGGGACAGCCAGGCTCAGGTAGGGAGGTGAGCTTAAGGCTCATGTTACTGTACTGACTGCTGTGCATTTCCAAGAAAGCTTAACTCTAGAGCAAGGGCAAAGTCCAGATACCAGGTCCAGGGGAGAGGTAAAGACTTGGCCACAGCAGTATATTGGAAGAAAAAAAAAAAAATCATGCCAATTTTCCTGAGTTCCTGCTGTCTATACCAATTAACTGCATGTGCTTTTGGGGTTTGTTCACAACCCCTTAGGCACTGTAGAAGCCCACTGGAGACAATAAATATCTGGGAACTGCAGAGAACATAAACAAATTATTAATATATAATCAGATAGTGGAAAAAATGTTACTTAAATGTTTTCCACACCTTAATACGAAGTTTAGCTTTTGTTAGCCAAGTTTCTTTGTTTTCTGGTTGCTGAGGCTGTTTTCTAAGGGAAAATGCTATTATTCTGGTTCCTTTATAGTTTGAGGAATTCAGCAGATATAAAGAGAGCCAAATGAAGGCTCATTCCCCACTTATTCAGATGCTAAGGAGTTTTTGCATACTGTGTATATGAGATCAAATCTATCACACTGAAAATTATCCTATAGCTTTTTCTCGTGGTCAGAGTGCACTGGCATTCATCACCATCTCCTGCCCACACTTAGCACCACTCTGTGAGACTTATGGCCAAGAACAAAGTATCTCATTGCTCTCCATGGCCATATCCACCCTGGCTGTCCTTTGCCAATGCTTCTGCCTGGGCATCACAGGAGAACTGTAAAAACCCAGGAGTGAAAATCTGGTTCCTGAGCAGCCAGAGTCAGATGATGAGTAGAAAAATGCGAGTTTGGATCCTTTACTAAAGCAGATTCCCAAAAGTGAATAACATTGAGTTGCCTCCTCCTCTCATTCTTTCAGTGCCCTTGGGCATGACCAGCTCCTGTGCCACCGAGCAGCCTGGTAGGGGCAGTGGGACCTCCGGGACCTCCAGCTGCAAGGGAGAGAGTAGCACAACAGCAAGGAGCAAGCAGTAGAGCTGTTACTGCGCAAGTCTTTGGAGCTTTAGCTTTGAATGTAAAATGTAAAAGCAGATTAAAAATGCAGAGGCTAGCTTTTATCTTATCTTTTGGTTTAATTTTTATGGTGTAGCTTAATTTGATCTTCTCTTTTTTTGTTTGATAGTGTGCAGCACATTCTAATCAACTATTTAATAAGACATTCTCCTAAGGTTAAGAGCTACAGTAAAATAGTCCGTATTTACTGATAGATTTATACCTGAGAAGCTTGCAGGCAGCATGCTGTGAGCTGAGTGATGATTTTAATGGGAGGGTGGCATTTTCATGGGTAAAATTTCCAATATTTCATAGCCAACCTATTGTTTTCTAACCAGGCACACAATGAGCATTACTCAAGAAGGGAGAAAAAAGATACAGTTATTTAAAACAGTCTGTTTTGAGTGCATGTAATATGTCCCTCTTTTGTGTATTTAACTTATTAAACTGTTGATATTATAGTCCATTTTCAAAAAAAATGTGTTTTCTCTGGAACTGTTTTGTACAATTATGGTATTTAAATGTTATCTTCAGCAGGCAAAGCATGGAAGTAATTTTGTTTTTACTATTTTAAGCGTAGTGCTTACATCGTTGATTCAGCAACAAATATCTTAATGGACCTTTTAGCATAACAGCCTTTAAATAATTTCACTATCTAGTACAGCAGTACCAACATTGATGTAATTTTGGGCCATATTAGATATAACATAGAAATCCTGCATATGTGGTTCAAGTGATGTGCAGTACAAGGCTGAGTAATACTGCGTGATCTTGAAAATTATTCTGAAAATCGGTCAGTCTGAATTTCCACTTATGCTTGAATGTTTTTTGGCAGATAAAGGGGAAAAAAAACCCCACATTGGATGTTACAGGGTCAAAAGGATCTTGAAATGTATAATGCAAGTAAAAATAGACCTTGGACAGTGAAGCCAGAGGGTGGTGAGAAAATCACCAGTACACTATGCCCACTGAAAAGGGCCACGTCCTTGACATCTACTCATGCCAAAAATGATTGAGTTATATTGTTGAAAATACCTTGATGGTTCCTTGCATTTCTGCATCAACACAGAGGTGTAGACAGTCGTTGTAGAGTTCTGGCTAGTAATTTGTTCGTGTAGAACCAACATTATCTTCAGAAACATTCCTCAACAACTACTAGTAGATCTCAAAAAATTCAATTCGATCTCTTTACCCAATTCTTTGATCCCTCAAAATCTGTATTCAGTTTATATTACATGCCTGTTAGGTGTGCTACAAAATTACACCCCAAAATGCTGATTTTGACCACTCATTTAGGCATAAATTTCCCTTGAAGCCATTTCTAGTCTAGGACACTTTCTGTCCTTCCTTAGCAATTTGGGTAGATATGTTGATGCAGTTGCCTACTTAAGGTCACCCTCCAGCGTTAACCTTCTTGTGCCAATATTTTTCCCCAGGTGCATTATCCTTTGCACTGAATTCACAAGTGGATATGGATGTAGCCAGGACCTCTGGAAGGAACCAGAGCACCTCTGATCATGTAGAAATTTCTATGCCTTCAACTGTAGACTCTTGCCCCAAATCAAGGTAATCCATGGAATAGAATCATAGAATTGTTTGATTGGAAAAGACCTTTGAGCTCACACAATCCAACCATACCTGTCCGCTGCTAAACTGTATCCTTGAGCACCTCATCTACCTGTCTTTTAAATACCTCCAGGGGTGATGACTCAACCACTTCCCTGGGCAGCCTCTGCCAGTGCCCAATAATGCTTTCAGTGAAGAATTTTTTTCCTGATATCTAATATGAACCTTCGCTGTTGCAACTTGAGGTATCTTTCTCTTGTCATCAATAAATGCTTCCCATGACCCCCAAAAACTTGCATTTTCCTGAATTTCATGTGCCAAACATAGCACAGCTGAGGGGAAGCCTTGTCTTCTGGTGATGATGGGGATCAAATATGAGCTCGGTTCTTCTAATAGCTCCTGCAAACTCTGTTAATCTCTTAATGTCCTCATAAGTAGGAAATATTTAGCATCATATTTTTAAAAAAGATATCTCCTTCTCTAGTTACTAGAAAGCATTGCTTCTGGGGCTACACCAAGGACGTGATCTGGGTTTGGTTGCACAGAGGTGCCCTGGTGACATTTAGTTAGACCAGTCCTCTGGTTCTTCTACTCTCAAGGTTCCTCACAGCAATGAGTATTTCCAGGATGCCCAGACAGAGCACAGAGATCTCAGTCAGTTCTAGTTTTTTCCTCCCTTTCCAGAATTCTGACTTTGGGTGGACTTTAAACCACCACAGTATTCTGCAAGCAGGATATTTTTCATTTTCCCCAATCCTGTGGTGTCCAGTCACTGTTTGCAGGCAAGCCACAAGGCCAGCTATTCTCAGGAAGGGCAGATCCTGAAAGCCCACGCTAGGGTAAGAGAAGATGCAAACTGCACTCCCAGACTAGTTATACTCTGGCTAACCCTGCTTTATGAAAAGGACAAGTCACATCATCTCTCAAGGTTCCTTCCAGCATGGTATTTTTCAGATGTGATTTGATCCTGCATTTTTATAGCATCGTATAAGTGACATCTTCATGTTTTTCAAAGAGGCTACCAAAACTCGCATTTTATTGTGGAAAACAAAAAAATATTAATTAGTGTCTCTTCCCCCAGCTCTGAGCAATTGAACTTATTTCCTCTTTGCTGCTGTTAAACAGTTCGATGAAGTTCTTCCAGAGTAGAAAGTTGTTTGAAAACTGTTCATCCAGCTTCTCTCTCATTCTTTGCAACATAGTTAGGGGACACCTCTGTAAAGAAGCATTCAAGAGCAGAGTAAACCTCAAGTAAGGGAAGATCACTTCAGTGCTGCAGAGCTGTTGTAGTTGCATAGACATTATGTTAACCCCCCTCATTTCCAGCTGATGCTCTTTCTCAGGCATAAGGTGATGCTTTCTCTTGATGCTGTCTCTGAAAAACCCTGAGCACTTACTCTTCTTGGAGCTTCACAGCTAAGGGAATAAGATGCTCAAGTAAGGTGGTTAACTGCTTTCCTCCAGCCTGAGAGCCAGAACCAAAGAAACCTCTGGAGAAGCAGTATGGAAGCAGGAGGAAGAGCACATCCCCTCTGTCTTGAGCAAATTACAGTGATACAGAAGAGGAGAGAAATTCTCCACTAGCAAGCAGAGCCAGCCTCCCTCTGAGCTCCCATATTTAGCCCTATGCATGTCTCCGCTGCCTTATTCAGACATGTGGGGGTAGGATCCCTCACACCCCATCTCAGCAACACATGGCCAAACCAGCACCCACCAGGAGGCACCCCGTTCCCTTGACCCTTACTTTCTTCTAACTGCGTGATCTTTAAAACTCAGCTATAAAAAAATGCCCAGAACGATATGACACATTCTTCTGATATAAGGACATGAAATTCAGTTACTGTAAGTGCTGGCATGGTTGGTTTTGCTATTTCCCTCAATTCCCAGCAGAAATTAAGCAGAGGAGCTGGGATTCAGACATTTGAGATTAATGGGATTGCTTAGGTATTGAAGCAGTGACAAAATGGAAAGTTCTTCCTAGCAGCAAAAGCAATTAGCCCCTTTCAGATCTTCAGTTTGACACTAGTGTTAGCATCAATTATTCTCTGTTGGGAATATTACATCTTAACAAGGTTCACTGTAATATCATCCCTTCTCAGTAGTAATCGGAAGAAAGAAGGCTCTTCAAATCATTGTCTTGCTACCTTGAGATTTTTAACATCTAAGCCTCCCACTTATCAGCTGATACCTTGTATTGACTTCAGCACCTGAATGATTCCAGTACACTCAAATGTCTGGAAATCTTTCTCCTCCCCTTTTTTCTCTTCCAAAAGTCTGCAGAGAAAATTACCTGTGTTTACAAGCTAAATGGGATTGTTACAAATGAAATTAAAATGGTCAGGGTGGAGAAAACACATCAAAATAATCTAGCAAAGCTGTGAGACTGGGTCTCTGGGAGAAAGGGTAGCTCCACTGTGCTGGTTTCAGCTTAATCAAGAAACTGTGTCAGTTCTGGGTCTCACCTCCTGCTTCTGCAGGTCACAACAATTCTTCTGAGCAGTGTGTGCCATCCACAACTATTTCCAAAGGTGTAAAGCTGTCAAACTCCAAAATCCTCAGGTGCAAAATGTGTTGTATTTTGAAGAGCACTGCTGCTATTCTAGCGCACACTTCTTGAGGATCTTAATAAAGCCTGGTGTAGTCTATGTTGTTTGGTTTTCTCAGGGCAAGGAGATCCTTCCTCTGTGCCACCATTCATGGTACAACCTCACAGCCAGTTCCCCTATGCAGAATCGTACAATGTCCTGATTTGGAAGGGACCCACAAGGATCATCGAGTCCCACACCTGTCCTTGAATAGGACAACCCCAAAATTCACATCACGTGTCTGAGTGCATTGTCACACCTTTGCTTAGTTCCTAACCCTGGTACTGTCTCTTCCATTTCACCATCTATAATCCAAAAATCCCATCTCTAATTTAACATTATGCGTTTAAGACTTTTGAAACATAGTTAAGGAGATTTAGATGCACAGCTGTGTGACTAAATCCCCTAGATGGGTTTGATAATCAGCCTTTATGCACAGCTCCAAGTTACTTTGAATACAGTTTTGCTGAAAATAACTGGAAAATAAAATTAAATAAATTGTAAGTGACCTCCTTTCCTGCGCCTTCAGACTGGGACACTCTGTGGGTAAACATCTCTGAATAAAGCTGTTGTGTATTAAATAAATCTCTGGCTTTGGTAGGTATAACATGTGGTTGGCAGTAAAAGCTATTTAAAATCCCATCAAGATGCTGAAGTCCTAATCCAGAATGCAGTGGGGCAGTTGTGCGCTGCTGCCAGCACACCTGACTGCGTAGCTGCCTCACAGACCACCATACTCAAGTGGTACCTCAGGAGCTGGTGGGATAAAATTAAATCACGATTGGGCCACGGAGACAAAACATAGTGAGGGCATGACTGCTACAGCTGGGCGACGTCCAGTTTCAACCTGCAGAGCCTCCAGGAGGATTATGAAGTTGAGCATTTTTGAAGGACTCGCAAAAACCGGTGGGTTAAGCAGGAAAGCCGTACTCCCTCTGCAAAACTAGAGGGCTCCTGCAGAGATACTTGCTACCAGCTGCTATAGTACACAGCCAGCCCAGTTATCATAGTGCCCTAGCTGAAAATAAAGAGGCATGTTTGAAGCCAGTTGTGCTGAATACCTCGGGTTGATTATTTGAAGCATTCATATTAATTGTGTTGTAAACCTCATTTTTATTGACAGGTTGTTTTTGCAAATTGTTAACAATGAAGGTTGCCTTTGAGAAGGAGGCATCTTACCATTTGTTGTAAAAAAATTTTAAGAGTAATTCGTGTCTTATTTCCTCTGTCACCAGATTATTTCATGTGCTAATGCACTGGGAATGTCAAACTGTGCTGATAATAGCAGAGTTTTCTTTCTGCTCGTTTTTATTCCTGTGCAAATACAATTGAGGCAAGGAGTGTCTTAGGGGAGTCTGATCACGTGCATCAACTTAGCTCCCTTTTTGTCTCCTGGGGCAAACACACCCAGAACTGCAGGGTTTCTGGGAAAAAGCCACGGTTTCTATGTGCTAGGGCGGCACCTCGCACGCTTGGTTCACAGCTTGGCCTCTGAGCCCACACCCGTGCTGGCCCTGTGCTGGCAGATATTGAGGGATATTCACCAGGAACTAAATACGGGTCTTAATTTTCAGTAAGGAAACAAACAGCAACTGCCTGTGGAAGTATTGACATATTTCACAATAGGCTTGTGCTTTGACTTTCTGAATTTGGGCTGATATTGCAGCAAGACCCCAACAAACAAGAATTCTTGGGAAAACTGGGGTTGGGGGATTTAAGACTTTGGGAGTGAAATCTGTGGAAAAAATGGAAATCTTTCCACTAGCTTCCAAGAGGTTTGTATTAGGCCTGTGAAAGAAGGTATGAAGTGATACGAACAGAACACGTCTGCTTATCTGTGAACTGGAGCCAGTGTGACAACAAAGCTTCCATGTAGCACCGGGAAGAGATCACGAAGGCACACTGAAGACATGGAGAGTACAGGGCAGCACAATCTTTGGATGGAAGTAGATCTTAAGAGTAGATTTTGCAATGTGCAAATCTTTTTCTAAAGCCCCGCAAGGAACTAGCTGTTTTGCATACTTCTCTGACTGGGCCTGAGGCTCGCAAAGGATAACTTCATCCGTCTGCTGAAGGCTCCAGTGTGTCAGAGACCATAAAGGGTGACTTGATCCCAGTCTACCTAACAAGCAATCATTGGAGTTACCATACAGATGGAGTAATTTAGGCAGTGACCCGTGTGTGCTGATGAGACCTGCAAACTAGGCTGGTTTTGATTAAGTACCCAAGAGTGGTTTCAGATGCCTAATATAAAATCTTTTCAGAGCAGGAGCCTACAGTGACTTTGCCAAACCATTCTATCTCTACATGGTATAATTTGATACATATAATTTGAGGCATATAATTTGACCCTGTGTAATCCATCAAATTCATCTATCTCAACTAAAAACGACCTTGTACGTGAATATATGAAACTCCAATGCTGTCTCATTTTCTAGTTCTCATGTTCCCATAAATTAAATGTGTTCAGTAGAAGTCTGAGAAAGGAAGCAGCTCTCTGCCCTTTTAGGCTGACAAAAAATTGTAGCAGACTAAAGCTAAAAAGTAGTCATAACTTTGAGTGGCAAAAGACCCTGGGATGAACACAATTAGAAAAAGAGAATTATTGCATATTGTCTGTGTATGTTGGAACTGCAGGCAGACACTGAAGTGTCAATAACTTGAAGCAAGAGTAGCTGCTGTTGTTATTCAATTGTTTTTCGGACTCCTTCAACATCCTGTACAAAATAATTTCAACAACTTCCAGCTCTGAGGAAATACATAGGCAAAATTTACCATTATAAACCTGTATTCAAGAGGAGGACAGAGTAATTCTCTGTACTCATCACTGTCAGCATAGTGTTGAATTGTCAGTGTCACTGCATGATGTACATAGTGTCTGAGAAAACATTGTTTTCCTGTTGCATATTTGCATAGCTTCTTTTTTTACACTAGTTTCACCATCTTAGCAGAGTATCTGATACGGTTGTCTTACATCTGTTTCAGCAGAGATATGGAATGGAATAACCAGTCAGTATAATAATGCTGCACAGGAGTGCAGGGATGAAGATATGATAAGCCATAGTAAGATTAGTAATACAGCTCATAATTAACCTCTTCTTGTTTTTTTCTACACTAAATTTTTCACAGACATGAGCATTAGTAATCTTAACTTTGATTGAGAACTGCTATTATCCACTCATAGCATACAGGAGCAAGCAGGCACTTGGATAAATCAAAAGAAAAGAAAACCACTTAACATGCCGCTTTCCTCAGTAACACCTTTTCTGAAGGCACAAGGCTGAGTGTTGTAGGGAGATTGTGTGTGAAGAGAAAACCAAGGCTGCAACTGCACACTGAACCGCGCTCAAGGTCAGCCTCTCTCATGGAAGACCAGAGGTCGCGTTTGACTTAGAAGGTATTCTGATATGTTTAAAAAATTTAAGTAATTAAATAATTCAGTGAATGAAATCCATTGAGATTCTAATGCAGTGTTAATGGGGTCTTTCAGGAATCTTGAAGATCAGCTTCAGGAGTGACATAACTGGAGCCATTAGCAAGCTCATCCGAGAGTAATCATCCATCAAATGTGAGTGCCCACACATCCTCCATGCAGAGGAGCATGAGGAGCAGCACGAGCATTCCTGCTTGCAGCCACTGCAGTTAGGCACCTATGAATAATCTCTGAATTGCCTCATTTTCTTCCTGCAGGTGCTCAGCCCAGAGGTGTGTTGGCAACTGTTCAGCAGTAGATGACACAGGCAATGACTCCACCAGCGTGAGTATGTGGGAAGTCACCTTGCCACAGTCAGCACTGGCCCAGCAATCAAACCGATTAGGAACATGGAGTACCTCTCACGTGGTCATTGAAAGGAAGACTTGTTGAACAGTCTCCATGAAACCTCAACGCTTTTTTGGATTGGTATTTCCTCCCGAGTGCTCCAGCAGTGCCAACATGACAAAAGACAACTAGGAGTAAGGGCTCCATCTGCTCCTCTAACATAGCTGGAACAGTCTCCAGAATAAATTTCCAGCTCCTGCTAACTCCTACGGGATGTATCTTCTATGCCAAGGCCTCTGGAAAGTATCTGAACTGGAGGAGATTTGGCACTTAAACTGTGCGGTGTAGAATCCAGCAATAAATTATTCCAGTATGAAGTCAGTAGAACATATAAAGCTGTCTACTGTGTTGCGTCACATGTGATTTTCTGCAGCAGCCTGAAGTCATACAAGCTGTTTCAGCCTCCCTTTCACAACCCTCTAGTGCCCTGGGAGATGCTTTCCCAGCTGAGGAGTTCCTGTGTCACCAGCACCTCTGCATTCAGCTGCTTCTCACCTTCCAGTGTGGTCCCAAGTGAAGCAGCTCCCTCATCACCATGAGGAGAGCCACAAGGGACCGCGTGGCCTGGCCGTCCCTGCAAAGAGTGGGTGGGCAGATGGGCAATGCCAGCCTCCATCTGCCAGTAGCTGTGACCTCCTCTGGGGCACGAGCTCTTGGAGCGCTCAGGCTGTGCAGCAGGTTGGTGCATCTCTCCAGGGATTTCTCCAGATACATCCTCCTGTCACGTTTTGCAAGGGATGGGATTCACTACTCCAACAGCCTGCTGTGCTGCCTGTGTCCCTTGATAGTGCCTAGCAGGAGAGCAGTGACTCTGTGGTCCCCCTGAGCCCATGGGATGGTGGGACTTCACTTCTTACAGCAGCTGAGACGTCACAGGGTCCAGTCCATGCCTCCCAGCCTTTCTTTAGTCTGATCAGCTCACACCTGGCTGTGGAAAAACAGGGGTGTTGGAGTGAAAGGAACAGACGTGCCTTAAGTTTACCTCAAAAAAGCCACTGTTACCTTAGCTGACTGCCCAGATGAGGTGTGGTACTGATGCTGCTGTCCTAAGTTTGAAGTTGTTCATTTTTTTTCCTAAAAAACTCTCCAAGATAGACAAGGATTTTGTTTTTAAACTACGATAGGCTGAGGTGAATGGTTCACTCATGGATTTTCTTGTAATATATGCTACAGTAGCTGTAATTATTGTTTCATGCATCACATAGCTTAAGCCTCCAGAGATCAAGTCCAACATGCTTCTCCAAGTGTAAAATTCAGATTAGTCACCTGCAAGTTTGCAGTACTATGTGAGGCATCACTTGAAATGTTTTTTCAGGAGGTTCCAAGGTGTGTTGGGAAAAAAGAGCAGCTGAGGCATTACGCAGTGCCACCGCAGATGCTGCAGCTGATGACAAGGGGGGACCAGAGGACAGCCACTACTTGGCAGTAAAAATCTGCCTCCAAACCTTCCATCTGCTTCCTCAGTGTGTTTGGGTGGTGCAGGGCTAGAAAAAGCTCCAAGCAAAAGGCAGCTGTACCTTGGACCTGGTGGCAGAGTCCTCAGCCTGGCAGAGCAAACTGAGTGCCCTGAGCTCTGAGGCAGATGTGCTGATGGGATGGTCCATCTGAGCAAGGCCATTAAAAAAATGTGTGGGTTCTTCCCATTCCTGCTCAGGTTGTTCACACAGTCTCTTTCCTTTGTGATTCCCAGCCAAGGGCCTCCAAACCCCATGAGGAGTAGGGTGCTCCTGCAAACACCAACCAGGGTTTCAGTGGTTATGGAGCACGAACAGGGAGAAGAGGTTTACCAGCAGAAATGTCTGGGCACTGCTGTCCCTAATACTACCTCAGCTGCCCCTGTCTCTGCCACCCTGCATGCAGGACAGCCTCCCTCCACTTGCACGGCACCAAGCAGTACCCTGAGCACCCAGCACACTCTCTGGTGTCCCAACTCAGCCCAGACCTCACCTCCTGAGGTGAAGAAGACCTCACCAAGACAAGCCCCATAGCTACTCAGCCCAAAAGCAGGGATCCTACTTAAGCCTTTCAATCAGTACAAAGCACACTGCTGAACATCTGGTAGCTGGGTTTTTTTTCCACTTAAGATGACCATAATTAACACATGAAACACTTTAAAGCACTTACTTTGCATTAGCTGTGAATTGCAGTCATTGTTATGAGAGCACTCCTGTAGTTAGCCTTAGATGACAGGCATAATTCAAAACTATTTGTTGTCTGCTGTATGACCTCACCGTGAAATGGGACAGAGTGAATGTAGCAGTGTGGAAAGAAAGGATGGCAACAGTAAATAGAGAGCAGTTAGTGGAATGACCACAAACTGAACGCAGGTGCCTCTTCTCAGCATTTTGCAGCCCTTGCAAGGAGATTTTGTACAAAGAATTTAGCCCCTCACTGCAGTGGGCAGTTGTCACTACAACTTTCTGTGCACTCATTGCATTTGTGGGCTGTGATTTTGGCCAATGAAATGAAGCAATGAGCATTGCAGCATTGGCACAGTGCTGGGCTGACAGGACTATAGGGGCAGCACCTAGAAAATTATACAACATCCCATATTCTAGAACGCCAAAAGCAACAGTAAGATTCAATATTAGCTACTATAAGAAATCAATTTGCTCACTTCCAGGTTTGGTTATTCATTGCCAGTAGAGAACATGGTAGGATCTTAATTCCTGCTGGCACTATTATGGATGGCATGTAAAATGTAAACTAAGAATGATATAGTAAAGAGCTTAAGCTAGGCAGGGGACAAAAACTTTATCTGCTTTATGGAGTCTGATTTTGGGTCAAAATCATATAATCATAGACTCATGGAATCATAGAATCACTAGGTTGGAAGAGACTCACTGGATCATCGAGTCCAACCATTAGATCTTCAATGATTGGTATATCAGTTTGGAGGATGATAAGTATTTGTGGTGAGGTTATGAGCTACTGCACCCCAAAAAACTAGATAGATTTTCAAATTAGTTTTTCACATTAATAGTAATAGTCAGAATAATGCACGCCCATGAGACATCCTGCAAGGAGCTAAGTACATTGTGGCAGTTAGTGGGTATGAATATATGAAACCAACACATTTGAGGATATATGGAGATTTAATTCATCCCTACTGATAACTGACAGAGGAAAAATGTTTTGAGTTCCATAACTGTAGATGTTTCCTTGTCTGCCAAATAATAACAAAGTTGGCAAAAGTGATACTGCTAGAATACAACGCACAGCTTTATTTTGGAAGTCAAAGTTTCCAAGAGCTTTTCCTTGTAGTGTCACAGCACAGCAGTACCTACAAACAGCATTTTAATGCTGTATTTTATAAGTACAATCCACTTCTATACAGAGCAGAGAAGTGGATATATGATGTTTGTAATAAAAAAATAACAAATTAAGATAAAAGAAAAGCAATGCTAAAAGATACTCTTGGATGCTTCCAGTACAGATCTTTTGCTGTATGCCTCAGTACTGGGATTTACTGGTGGGGATGATGGTTCTGGCATATTGACAGAAAGCAGGTACACAAAATAGAAAGCAGTTTAATTTCTCCACTTTCTGAGTGACTCTCTAGCATTTCCATGTGTCGTCCAAAGTGGTGGTGTCATTACAGGGCAAAGTCAACATCTGATTAAGAAGATTATTCCTATGGACAAGCCTGACTTCCTGTCTCTCAATTTTCACCCTCTGCAGCTACTTATATTTTTCCCTCTGGGCTGAAAATTCCCATATTTCAGCCTTCATCTGGCTTTTTGCAAGTCTGAGCAAGAATGTCAGCTCCATTGGTTTTGCTAGCAGAGGAAAAAGGTTTTGTTTCTCCTGTGTGCTACAAGCACTTGCCTAGATCAGAAGTGACTGAAAGGAGCAATTTAAGACTGCTGGGGTCTATCCTTCCTAGAGCAGCAGAGAAAGAAACAAGTCAAGCTGCAATAAAAGAGATCATTCAGCTCAAAGTGCTTTGTATCATGAGAAATATTTTGCCTGCTTACATTGGATTTTTCTGCACGTTCTTGTAGGTTCTTACTGTAAAGCTGGCTAAGAGGTCTAGGCATGTAAAGATGCAGACATATAATTTCAGGATTGTCCAAGTTATTTATATTCTGGGTTTGTGATGAGAGAGCAAGCCTGAACACCTCATTCATTTCAAGAGGTGCAGTAGCAAAGTCCAGGAAGAAATGAGGTTGATTGTGAAGATACTGAGCTAAATGCAAAGGGTGTATGAATATCTGGAAGTATTCACTCCATGTGACCGAAGTGGGGTGCTCATGCTTTGCTACAGTGTGGTATTCACCAGCTATTTGTCAGCCAGACCAAGCCTCCTCTGACCACACCAAGAAGCTGGAATTTGTCTCATCACACATTTGTCACCTTAATGTTAAGAGTCTCATTGGAAATGCTCATCTATGTACTTGCAAGAAATAAAGAGGGATAGGCATCTCAAGGAGGTGGCTCAGCTAATCCTGAAAAGGAGTTTAAGGCAGGAAGGACAAATTGCCCTTCAGAGATATCTCTGTCTTATCTTTGACTATAGAAGGAGTCTACACAGCAAGTTTAGACTAGAAGCTTAAAACACAGCTTGTTGAAGTTTAGTAGGAGGATCCCCACCGAACAGTAATGGTAAGAACTATTTTGTATGCCTGTCTCTAAAGCTTGCTCCATCTTGAGTCCAGTGGCTTTAATATTCAGATCAAAATTGTCCATTGCATACTTGATGCTGTAACGCTGACTGGCCAGACTTCCAGAGCGCACATGATTATGAAGAGTAGGTGGTGCAATGGATGACGAAAACATGCCCTTCAACCCCAACTCTTCCAGGATCTCCTTGTGTGACTGGAGAAGACATTTCACCTCTCTACCCCTCAGCTTCTCCATCTATAAAAGCATCTGAAAAACTCCCAGAGCAGTTTTTCACTTCAGTGATGTTGAAGTGTTGAGAAGCGCTTCTGCTCCTTACTAGGCACCAGTAGACATTTTTCTCAACTGCCTCCTGAACTTGTGTACTCAATTTAGTGGTCGTTTGGACATCCTAGGAAATTATATTGGAGTGCCAGACATTATCATCTGTAACCCTATCCTGATGCCCAGACTGGCTAACAGACAGGCTGCTATGTTATTTACCAGCTATGTGAAACCACGCCTAGCCCAAGCCATCTCAAGATTTCTCTTTGTCTGAAGAGGGCAAGTGCAGACAACCTACTTATAAAGATGACAGGGACAGGTAAACAGCTGTGAAGGAAAATCTCCTTTTATCTACAAGGCCCTATATTTTCCACAAAGGTTTCTCTCACCTTGTACTATCTGTCTGATTATTAATTTAGGAAAAGAACTTACACATACATTCTGGGGATTCAGTTCTTTTATACCTCTAGTTAAAACTGTCATCAAAGAGGATTTCTGCTTGGGGACAGATATTTCTGTTTATTTCCTAAACCATTCCATCTGAATTCTAAATCTGTCATCATGAGTGGTACCGTGTCAGCCTGGAAAGAATTTTATGTAGGAGTAACTCTGAATCTCAGAAGCTCCTTTTATTACCCCAAGTTCTGCTTGGGTCATAGAGACTCCACTATGTGAATAAGGAATTCTTACCTTGCACAAGTTTTGACAGAGAAAAATTTACTCAGTTTCGTAGGTTTTCAGGACCATCCCATTCAGAAATTACCTCTCCATCCAGTTATTGTCACTCTGGTAGGTATATGCTCCCTTGGAGATAGAGAAGTATTGCCTGTGTGTGAGGAATGTTTAATGGAGCAGGAGGGGGTGTCATGCCTGGCAGCCTGTCCAGAAAAGGATTAATGGTGGTACCTGGGTGAATGCTGCCCATCATCTCTCACTGCAAGCATTGCTGGGTTGGGTATCAGCTGCAAAGCTGATAGGATCTGTAAAGGAAGATAATAAGACTCCCCATGAGGGACTGAGAAGCCTCAAATGCCACATTTGAGCATTTTTATAAATAAGCATTTTTCAGCCCTTGCTGGGGCGAGCAGAGGTCACTCAATGTCAGCTTCTTTCCTTTCATCATCTTGTGAGTAGGTGAGTCAGCACAGTTGTGGTGTTCGTGATCAGAGTTCAAAAATCCTGAGACTTTCAATAAGTATTTAAGGAATAACACACTTGTTATAGAAATTCATGGCCATTTTTTTTCAAACATACATACATAAACACATACACATTTTTATGCCATGTGTGAATTAGAGAATGTGCACTGTTTGAATTTTATGGAGCTGATGAATTTTAAAACATTTTGCTCTGTTAAATTCACCTCTGATCCCACATTAAGTTCTACCCAAGTCTCTATCTATCCAAGCTTCCTGAAGTAGATGTCTGGTATAGCAAAAGAGGCAGACACTCTCCATCTTCTACCTCCTCATTGTCATCTTCATTTTCTGAGGCTCAGTAAATCAAGACTTTTCTTGTGCTGATGATTAAAGTACACTGTTTTATTCCAGAAATTGATATTGCTTTTAATGAGAATGTTCTGTTTTAAATGCACACAGTAGATGTGGAATGTATCATGCCTTTTAAAATCAGTCTTCTACTTGAAGACAGACATCTGGGTGGAGCAGTGGGGGGGTTCTGGTTGATTTGGGTTTTTTTCACATCCCTTCCCTTGTTAATGCAATATTAATACCCCTTATTTGTTATAAGTATTAGCTGCAGCAGCAAAAACCAGTCAGGGGAAGGGCAGATATTCACATAAGCTATTTTCTGGTTAACAGAAGCATAAGATATGCTAGTTGTCATAGAATTTATTAGCCTGAACTGTATTCGTCTGTATTGAGTACAACCAGCTTACTACTAAAAGGGAAAATAGAAATATCACATATATAGTATATAGCTGAAAACCAGGATATTTCCAGTGGTGTTCTGCTGAGAATTCCAGTCGTATTATGTCCTTTCTCTATCTCCAACATACACACCAAATCCTGCTATCTTAATATACATTACTTCCAGCAAAGTTTGATTCATCATATTTTATTATACCTTTTAAAAGACAGCTCAGTCTTTATAGTGGATGAACTCTTGTAATTACTCTATATTTACATTGTATTTGTGGGTAAATTATACTGTGCTTGTGGGTTTTGACAGCTAATTACCACTAATTCATATAATGACATGTCTAAAATGCTTGATATTCAATTGTTTTCATAATGATATATTTTGCTTATCTAGTATTTACATGGTAATTGCTCCAGACGTGTAGTTACAGTGCCAGTTATGCGAGCTTAGGCACAAGTAAAATTCTCTGAAAGTGAGATATGATTTAGTTATCCCGGGCAATGGAGATAAATAAACATTTTGGTTTTGTTGCAGGTATAATAAGGGTCTCGGAGAAAAAATATGCCTTCATATGAAAGTTACAGCTAAAAATAGTTATTGCTAAGGCCCTGAGGATTGTAATTGCAGTATCACAACAGTGGCTGTATTATTATATGGGTAACCAAAAAATGCCCATATGTGCTGTCAGCTCAGTGACTGTCTGGCGTTGATCTATCAGTTCCCATGGCTTCCACTACCAGCAGCAAAGTTCCAGCAATAAAAGCGGTAATTCTCTTTTTCGTGTGATTTTTCAGGAGCTATGGACAGGATTTAGCTTGAGATTTTTGTTCAAATCACGGCACAGGGCTCAAGACCCACAAGCATTCAACTTAAGACTGCAATGGTAGCATGTGTCCAGTTCAAATACAGACTCATATCTCAATTCTTCTGCAGCATCCTTGGACCCTCTGAGGGTCCACATGGCAAACCAAGAGTGCATCAAGCCGCCTTGGAAGTCAGAGGTCAGATACCTGAACATCAGTGGGATTTGCACCCAGAACTTCTGCAGGAAGTGTTTTCTCATACTAAACAGGAGTCTCTCCTTGTCCTTTAGGGTGTTGTACACCACATGGGCTGTCAGTAATTCATTTCTCCTGCACTTGCAGCAAGGACACTGGCCAGATGGCAGTCCCACGCTCACAGTCCCCAGCAGCAGCCTCATGCCACCAGCCCAGCACTTTTCACCAACATGAGACATTTTTCAGCATGAGTAAGGACCCACAGCACCTTCTGCTGCAATAAAACTATTTGTTCAGTCATACAAAATTTTCCTTTCACAGCAAGCTTAGAGCCATTGTATGAGTCATCTGCTTTAATTTATCAGCAAGAAATTGAGCATATATTCACTAAGGCTTAATCTGAGATCTTTTACTCACAGTGGAAATATTTCCATTGATTTCAAAGGGTCTCTGATCAAGCTTCAAGGTCCTTAATACACTATTAAGTTTTAGCCTGCCCAATTTGTTCATTTGGGCCCTTTATGAGTTGCAGAGCTGTTGTGTACAGAACCAGGTCATGTGGAGATTAAATAAACCCCATCAGCATCAGTCTCCTGACATAGAACAGCAGCAAGAAACAAATATTGACTTGAAAAACAATGCATGTACTGTGACATTTGGCTTGTATAAAGTGATAGTCTCCATATAAATACAAATAGAAGCATTTCCCCAGAGCTGAATAAATCATATTCATCAGTAAATATTTGTGTGTCTTTGACACATCTCTAAGCAGCAAGATGAGAAATTGAGATGGAAAATGCATTCACAGGTGAAAATTCAGTGCAGATTTTTCTTACATTTTTTCTGAATGCGTTTGGGAGACCTTGAAAAGCAGATGCTTCCCTTTCTAGTTAGGGGTTTAAATGTAACGTAACAAAACTGTAGTAGACCATAGCTTAACAGATTTCTGTCAGTAGTTTCCTGACCCTGTCAGGCTGTGCTGCTCTGCAGGGCTCCAAGCCTGAAACACTCCTCAGAAAGAAAACACAAAGTAGCTAAGTAATTTAGGAGCCCTGTATCCATATTCAGAAAAGATGTATACACCTGGGAGCTAATGTTGCCCTGTCTTTATATGGAAGATAGGGATTTTATAGAATCAGAGAATAGTCAGGGCTGGAATGGACCTTAAAGATCATCCAATTCCAACCTCCATGCCCTGGCAAGGACATGCCACTCAGCTTGGTGTCATCTGAAAACTTGTTGAGGGTGCAAGGACTTTAAACCCTGGTTATGTACTAGAGTTTCTTTTTGGTGGGAGTTAAGTGACCTAAGCATCTTTAATAATCTAGCACCTGTATAATGGGCTTTTTCCTCTGTATGAGGAATAACATGCAGGTTCCTCTGCATGTGCACAGGCTCAGACTCTTCAAGTAGGGAAGAGAAGATTGAGGTCTGACTGATGACAACAAGGGTCTTTAAAACCACAGGTGAGACAGGAGAGGTGGCTAGGCAATAGCTGTTCACCATAGGGAAAGTCTTCCCTATGAGATGCAGCCTTAGAAAAGTGTTTAGGTTCCCTTTATGCCATAAAACAATGAAGATAAAATAGGATTTCAGGTATATGCCTAAAGTTCATCAGCAAGTTACAGTGCTGCTGGATTTCTAGTGCCAACTCAGCATTCAAGCATAAGGGGCTGCAGGACAAGTCAATCCCGTTGTCTTGACACAGTCACTCACTTGCAAACTGCATTTCCCCCTCCAAGGGTGTTAATAAGTGAGGAATTGGACCATGCCTCCTGCAGGGCCTGTGTGCAGTATGTGAAGTGTTAGGCTTGCAGCAGCATTGGGATCTTCAACTCAGAGAGGGTAAAAATAAAGATTGCTAACAGGAGAGAAACCCTAACTGTTCCTTGAGCAACTTTTTCTAGCTATATTAGATATCATCCTCTTATCCATCAGGGGCGTTTTTAACATGTTCCAGTGAGCTGCTTTAACAGTGGCAAATGAAACAGATTCATATCTAGGCTCCCTTTCCTGTGAAAAGTTGGACTGGATGACCTTTCAAGGTCCCTTCCAACCTGGCCTATGCTATGTTTCTTTCTAATGAAGAATTTTTTCAAAAATACTTTTTCCACATGAGAGTTTTCTCCAGCAAAACTGTCTTTATTTACAACAATCTTATGAGTTCTGCATGATTTCTGTTCCAAAAGGAGAATACAGTTGCAATGAGGCAATTTTGTTTCTAGTTGCAAAACAATCAAAACGTTATATTAGTTAAGAGAATACTATCCTTCCATATAGCTTTTATTTTAAATGTTACCATTCATGAAGTTCTATGGGTAATTCTTTCATTCTCCACTCAATTGCAACCTCTGGGGAAGTCAAGACATTTTTAAAAAAAGATTAAACATTAATGAAAATTAGTTTTCAATACTAGATGTTCTCTTCATAACCCCAAACAAAAGGGGAAACAAAGTTTTCTTATGGAGATTAAACTGTTAGTGGCCAAGGGACACTGAAACCATTTTGTCCCTGGATCTATTTTTCAAAGCAAGGGATTTTTTTTTTAGAAGATCGTAGACTGAACTTCTTTACTTCCAAGTCCTCCAGCACCTTGTTGTGTCATTCTGTATTTCCTTCAGACACCAAGATGCTGTCTATGCTGTTCACAGCTAAGAAATGTAGATCTTTTTAACTTCTAGTCTTCCAGTGCCATGACAGCATGGCCTCTACAGTTAGAATTTTGCTTTCGGAAAATGTTACTGGGACTTGTTATGGATGGATATGCATCTCTGCTGCTGCCTAGCTCCCCAAGTGATATGGTTGCAGGCAGACCCTGCACTGGGGATGGATTCACCTGCTCAGGACCATCCTTTTGCCATTGGGAGAGCAAATTGTAGAATCATAGAATAGTTTGAATTGGAATGGACTTTAAAGCCCATGAAGTTCCAAGCCCCTGCCATGGGCAGCGACATCCCAGCAGACCAGGCTGCCCGAGGCCCCATCCAACCTGGCCTTGAACCCCTCCAGGGATGGGGCAGCCACAGCTTCCCTGGGCAACCTGGGCCAGTGCCTCACTGCTCTCATGGTGAAGGATTTGGCCTCAGGCTTTGCCAGGGGATGTTCAGGCTGGACATAAGAAAAATATTTTTCATAGAAAGGGTCACTGGACACTGGAACAGGCTGCCCAGGGAGGTGGTTGAGTCACCATGCCTGGAAGTATTTAAAAGACAGATGGATGAGGCACTGAGGGGCTTGATTTAGTGGCTGACTAATGATTGGACTCAATGATCCTGGATGTCTTTTCCAATCTAGTGATTCTGTGATTTCCTCCTTATGTCTAGTTTAAATCTGCCCCTCTCCAATTTAAAGCCATCTCCCCTTGTCCTACCACTACAAGCTTTTGTAAAAGTTCCCCCCCCCTAGCTTTCTTGTGGCCCCTTCAGGTACTGGAAGGTCATTATAATGTTTCCTCAGAACCTTCTCTTCTCCAGGCTGAACAAGCCCAACTCTCTTAACCCATCCTTGTACGGGAGGTGCTCCAGTGCTCTGATCATCTTTGTGGCCTCCTCCGGACCTGTTCCAACAACTCCATACCCTTCTTATGTTCAGGATTCCAGAACTGGACAAAATACTCCAGGTAGGGTCTCACAAGAGCAGAACCACCTCCCTCGACCTGCTGGCCATGCTTCTTTTGATGCAGCTCAGGATACGGAGCTTCACTTTACAGTCAAACCTTACTGACCAGTTTCATCAATATCTGTCTCTGGACCACCTGTCAGTCAAGCATCATCCCAAGCATTGTTCTGCTAAGCAGAGTTCTAAGTGCTGGAAATGGCACACTCCACTGCCCTCCTCCCCTCCTTAAGAATTACAGGGAGTGATGACAGAACTTAGCTGCCAATGTCTGATATGGTATCTCATTATCCAAGCTGTCCTCCCACCTGTATTTTATCTGATTGCAGGTCTTAGTCATACAGTCAATGAATAAATAGTCTGAATGGAAGTTTCAGCAGTAGGAGGAAGGATAAGGGAGAGCCACATGGTTCTGCCAATACTCAGCATCTGTGTTCTTTGTTTTGTGCCTGTGTGTGCGTCTTGCTGAACCATTCACTAAAACAAAAGAGAAGGACAGAGCAAAATAGCCAGTCCAAAACCAGCAGTAGGTACTGCAGCAGCAGCACAAAATCTGTGTTAAATGTCTTCGCTTGGGACAGCCACCAGAGATTTGGGTCTGCCACCAGATCTTTCACTTGTACACATTTTCCTGAAACAGGTTTTGTGTTTGTCATCTTTAAAAATCCATAGCAGAGATCAGTGCAATGGTCAACCTTGTGAAACAATATAGGTTAAAAAAAACCCTAAAACTTTAATAATTTAATTAGAAACACAGGAGAGAGAATGTTGGTAGCACAATGTCTTGTAAAGGTGCATGAACAGAGACAGTTAAAACCAAAAATACAGAGAAAAGTTCTTCTTTAGTGGTGAAAAACATGTAGAAGCATGGAGTTCAAGTAAATATTAAACATAAGTTTTCTAAAAAAAAATTAATTAATTAAAGAGTAACCTCTCTGTGTGACAATAACTGCTAGGCATGAAGGTTGCAGAGGCCAGTAATCTGTGTAAGACTATTTTTCTTGCCAGATGAGGGGTTAAATGTTTAGCTTGCATATCTCATGGGTCTGACTATCTGCTACATTAGGAAATCACCAGGGATCAAGAGCCCCTTCTTTGCACTGAGATGAGATGTGCTGCTAAGCCCAGCTCAACGCTGCTTTGGGGCAATCAAACAAGCTTGCATGCTTCTGCTAACGCAGATATCCCGTGTACCAGGGAAGCGCGCGTCAGCTAGCTCTAATCAGGTTAACTCATGTAACAAGGCTGTCCAGCTGCAGGGAGCAGGAACTCCATGGCTGACAATTTACTGTTTCTTGACTGGGTGAATTAACCCTTTCAGCACTCCATGCTAATGTTTCTGGTGCCCAAGCTAGCTGGTTTCAGCACTTACACCAATGCAGTCTCCAAAACAAATGGATGTCTTTTCCTCCACTGCACTGTCACGCACAGACTTCACAGTGGAAGGTTTCTATCTTTATAACTCATCTCTGGAGAAAGAAGAGGCACAGGGAGAAAGGCAGTGCTTATGTGTTTTGACAGTGTAGGCTGTACAACTGATTAATATAAATTCTACCCCCAAAAAAGGTTGCAAGAACCAGCTACCCATTTGTCCTGGCTCCACAATATGGGAAATTACAGCTTCCAGTGTCCACAGGTTAAACATCTGAGGACTGAAGTTAGTGCCTGAAAAGGTGGAGTGTGAACTACAAGGAATGACCTGAACCCTACACGAGTATTTCATTTCATTACAAAAGGGACATTTAAAATATGCAGTGCTTGGGGTCTAAAGTATTATGAGAAAAGATGATGAGTTTTAAAGTTAACTTTTAATTTAATAGTCTCTTTAAAGCAAATTTTTATTAATTTAAAGAAATATTTATTTCAAATTATTACATCCAAAATAGATGTGTACTCTAGTTTTTTACAAGAAATCTGTGCATTTCACTATCCCAGAG
Source organism: Clamator glandarius (assembly GCA_033459285.1). Classification (NCBI taxonomy): domain Eukaryota; kingdom Metazoa; phylum Chordata; class Aves; order Cuculiformes; family Cuculidae; genus Clamator; species Clamator glandarius. Next base: position 2,467,581 of record JAUNZM010000131.1, on the reverse strand, counting down.
AATTTTATTTATGTCATGCTAAAGACAGGATGAAATCTGCATTGAGTCCTGGTTTGTATCAGATTGAAGCTCAGCAGCATCTTATGAGCTTCCACTGCCTAAGATTTACTAATTTTTTTATTGAAAGTAGGGAAAAATGAGTAATCATCTGTGAATGATAATTATACCACTACTTGTAGGAGGAAGCTTAGTTTGAAGATCGTCACTAATTATTGTTTCTCATTTGCATGTGCCAAGATCTGTACCAGAAAAGCTTATCTCTAAAGTGTGATCCTGGGTGGATTTGTTTTAAAAGAGCTGCGCAAAAATGCCTGCTTGTGGTCATCATTGACTCCAGATCAGACTGATTCAGGACCAAGGCTCAGGCTTGCAATTGTTAGTCAAAAGGGTATATTTTCAAATGAGTTATTTAGACCATGACACAGCTCATTCTGGGGATTCTCAAATGAGTTTAAAATGACTGTACACCAATTGGCCTAAGAAGATGTCCTACCAGGTGAAGATAAATCAAGAAGCTCACTCTAAAGTGTTCAACTAACAATGTACTGTTTCTTATGAATAGAATATCAGATTAGAGTATAATTGTTTTCAGTTTTCTTCTCAAGCATTGCTAACATGACAGAAACATTTAAGAACTGGATGGGAAGAATCTGTAGGAAGCTGCATTCCTATAGCAAACTGCATCACTGTATAATTTTGTTTAGAGAAGAGTGCAGCCAGGAATTTCTGCAATGAAAAAACAAATCTCTCTCATTTTGAAGGTGGAAAGATTGGGAGGTGGGGTGTACTGGAGGAAACGAGTCTTAGTCCAGACCTCACCCTGAGCTAGAGCTTCTCTTTCGCCTCCAGAGAGAAGGCATTGATGGGCTGCTGATAGTATCATGGCTTTTGGGGAGAGAGCACCTTCCCTGTCCCATACATTTTCTTCTGGACCCCTACACAGGAAGGAAATCCTCCAGGATGGTAATGTCCACTAGGAAGGGAGGTTAAGCTGCCCTCACAAGCTGGGGGAGATCTGCTTTCCAATGCTGATTGAGTTAAAACATCACGGTTACATTAGCGATTGTCCTAAGCTCTTCAGCAAAAGAGCTGGAGAGCAACACCAGATCCAGGGTCAGAAATAACAGTGTTGAAGCACCACTTTGCAGCTTTTTGTTTCAGAAACCCCATGGACAGCATTTAGTTTTCAATGGATAACATGGAGAGCCACTACATTAAGCACGCACACAAAAAACTGGCTTGCATAAGCGCTTGTTTTTTGGTGTTGCATAGGTGGGAGGACATGGTCATGCTACATTGCTCTGAAGAAGACATGGGTGGCTACCAAAGCCACCAGGTCTGGTGCAGGTATTGAAAAAGCAGCACTAGCATGCTGCATCCCTCTGTCCCCTGGATCCCCACGCTGCCTAGCACGGGGAAAACTATCTATCCTGCTGGACCTCCCAACCACAGTGGCAAGTTTGATTCGTACTCTGGCGTGAACAACAGCTTGGGTTATTATCCTGTTTTTGGTGGTGGGTGAGCAATGTGTACCCCTTTTTATCCTTGCTGTACCTTCTCTTCCCTTCTTTTCACTAGCCTTGCCCCTTCCGTTCTCCAGCCCAGTCTCTTCCACGATGGACAATCTTGATCAAATTGTCTCCTCCCCATTGGTCTCAGTTTTGTAACATCCATACCCAAATCTGGTATCGCTGATATAGTTATGTAGGTAAACTCAGCTTTACATACAATTGCTGATGGGGTAATCATGGTGCTGTAGGTCTTGCAAGGCTGTGCTCCCAATAAGTCTCCAGTGCTCCCCTCCACTTACCTGTGATTTTTGACCAGACTACTGGAAGATTAGCATCCTTCTATAGATTGAAATATTAACATTATCATAAATGTGCTAAGTCATATTTTCCATAAGCTAAGCACTTGTCTCAGAAAGCGTGTCACAGATTCTTGCCCTTCAGCTGTGAACATGGAAATATTGCAAATGAAAAGCAATCAGACCGATTCAGGGTTTAAAAAAGTCAAATTGATTTATTGCTGCCAAGGGCACAAAGATGTATCACTTGCACATTGCTGTAATTGCTTAAAGGAAACATAACATCTTGTATGTAAAAGATCCACCTGCTGTGCTCACATGTGTACATGTGCATGCACATGTGTGCAAAGCCAGTTCCCCTTGTTCCCTCCAAGTGATGTTATTCAATTTTTTAATGAAATAGTGAAAGGCTTATCAGCCAAAGAGATGGAGTCAGACTCTGCCCCAGAAATCCAGAGTATTCTGCTGCACAGCGGCCCTCTGCTGAGAAGATGGGGGTATTTTCTGGCAGGAGCAGACATGGACATTGCCATCTCACAGTCTAAACCTGTCCAGTTCCTTTTAAGGAACAATTAATCATCCTCTTCTCTCTTTCCTCCTCCCAGGCAGCACTCAATGCCACTACCAATAATCAGCTAATATGAAATGTGATTGATTCCCATTTGGAAGAACTCAGATGAGTTTCTCCTACCAAATCAGTAAAATTAGTTTGTCCGTGTAGAATTCATTCTGTGTGAAATGACTGACAGCCTAAGGGGATACAGCTGCAAAACATAAACATGGCAGTGCTTTCAGTGAGAGTACTTTTAATAAGAAAACTGCTATTAATGTCCCTTCCAACAAGCCACTTACAAAACCACAATTGATTACTATAGTGAATGTAATATTATATATAGCAATAATACACAAGTGACAGAGATACTGGAAACCAGCTATTATTGACTAGGTAGTAAACTTCTCCCCGTTAACATACATGGCTTTTTCACTAGATCCTTTGTAGCTGGTCTTTCCACATGTATTTGTCCCAAATGACTTGTCAGTTAGAATGTAAATTTTCCAAGACCATATTCTCACAAGATCAAATCTGAGAGCCCCTGTGCCCCTTCCCCAGCGCCCCAGGGCTGGTACCTGTCCCAGTCAGTTTTTTTAGCCTCAACTGAGAAGCTAATGGTGGAGGTGCCCTGGCCAGACCTGAATATAGAAACATAGAATCACCAGGTTGGAGAAGACCCACTGGATCATCGAGTCCAACCATTCTATATGAATATGAGTGTGAAGAACATGAAGCTACACAGTTCCCCAAGCTAATCCTGAACTAAACGGTGGAAACCCCTTACACTGGAATTACCCCAGAAGGCTTTGCCTTCCTGAATCACAGCCTCAGATCTTATTATTATGTTTTGGACTAGACCGTCCCTGGCTCTGCTCATGGGCTGCCAGTTACCAGCAAAGACAAGCAGTCAAAAAAAGAATTAAAATACAAGATCTACAAAATATGACCACAACCCAACCAGCATTTTTAAATATTAATGATAAGTAGCATTTAAGTCCTGCTCTGTATTAATAAACAAGGTCGATCACTGACATATTGTAGGAAATTGCTTCCCATTTTAAAACCTCATCTCTTTTCTGTGCCAAAACATTCTATGTAGGTGCCTTCTAATTCAAAAGCAGAGAGACAGTAGGGGATAGGCTGGGGCAGAGGCACTGCCAAAGGCTGGACATGAGCCCTCCCGTCTCTCAATCGCGGCATGAGCCCTTACCAAGTTGCCAGAAGAAGCGACCGATGTGGCAGCAGCAGCTCAGGGGAGCATCAGGCTGCTCTGGCACAGGAGATGAGCTGGGAGAACAGTGAGGGCTAAGGAACTGTGTGTGCTCTGGGAGGCAGGAGTCGGGATTAGATCGTATGGAAACAAGGACAGCTTGGAAAAGGTTGCAGCAAAGGAAACGGCAGGAGAAAGGAAACACAACGCCTATAGTCAATGTGGCTAATTAATGTTATAACATCAGCGTGCATCCTCATAATGTGGGTAAGGGACAAGAAGAGGTGCAGACTTAAACTGTTGAGGAAACCTTCAGCCTGACATCTCCAGACTTCTCACCATTGAAATAAACTTCCTCAATACAGTTCTTGTTTGTGGTATTTATATTGTCTGAATTGCTAAGGGCTCATTTCCTATAAGGAACACGGGGAATTAAAATTGAATAACTCCCAATGATGGGTTTTGACATGAAGTGATGAGCCTGTCTGGTCTGAGGTACCTGCAGGCCGATGTTCTGCAGGGAAGACCTTTGTTTATATTTTTTTCCCTGTCTTCAATTATTGCAGCAATTTTACAAGGAAAAAAATGACAGCCTCTCTGAGCAGTGAGCAGACTTAAACAACCAAACTACGCTGTGTGATCAGCAGCATCCTTTGTCCTAATGGAAACCTGGTGCTTGGGCCTGATGAAGTGTAAAAGGGTCTGTCTAAAGACAAGTTAATTAAGGAAAGGAAGAATTTATTTTTCAGAGTATCCTTGTGGTGAAGAGAGTGGGTAGAACTCAGAAAGGATTTCCTTGGGACTATGTCAGTGTGAAAGACTGTTGAGGGAGAGAACCATGGCAATTCAGTTCCTACTGGATTAAAGATGCATATGAACAGTGCTAAGCAAGAAATACGGTGGGGATCACCCAGAAAAGGAGAAATGCCAGGACTATGAAATGTCAGGGCTCCTAGAAAAGAGAAGGATGAGCAGAAATAAATGCTGCTTACATGAAGAAGCAGCAGGAGGTCTCTTCTGCATGAATGTCATCAATAGGTGGTTGTGGAGGACATGCAAATTTCATGGTGTCTTCCAGTACCTTTGAGTGTGCTTGTGAATCGGAGGTGCTTGCTGAGTGACGACGCTGAGGAATGTGCATGAATTGCAATTGCTTGTGGTCCATGTTCCAGAAGTGCACAGAGGTAGATAAAGCCTCTTTGCTTTATCCTCTGGTCAAAGCGTCAGACGTAATCAAGGTGCAAACTAATGAAATCAAGATCTGGCTTGACAGATGAGACTCCCGTGAACAATTTGTGAAGAAGGTTTGAGCTGAAGTTTTGACTTTAGGCCTAAATGACCAAATCAGCCCAATGCAGTAACAACCTGTAGACTGATAGGTGGATTTCCATCTAGCCTGTCCTGTCTATTCTTATTGATCAGTCTTGGTATTTTCTCTAAGGCCATTGATACTTTAAAGCAGTTTATGAAGATCAGAGTGTAGTCTGGGGAGATTTTCTGCTGTTCCTTGGGTAGAATTTAAAACTCGCATTTTACTAACCAACAGTTTGCGATAATGAAGAGCTGCCTTCCTAGGGCCTGTCTGCAAAGAACAGGGTTTTTTTTCTGAAGTTTCTATTTTTGATTGTTCCTCATTCAGCTCATTCAGAAGACAGCACTCCAATTTCTGAATAAGAGCATACATACACAGAGCTAAGCAGCTGACTGGCTTTAAATTCATAATTCCTCATTCAACTTCTTAATTCCTCATTAGCTTGCATGTGCAAACTCTCTGTCAGAGCCTAATCCAAGTCCCACTGGTGCCAGTGAGAATGGGTTTTACCTCTCAAATTTAGCCATCTAAAAATCAGGCATGTATTCTAAATGCAACTGTGGAGGAGCCACTTTTAGTCAAATTAGAGAAAGATCAGCGTTTCCAGGATGTGATTCATACCATCTGCCTTTAAGACTTGTCTTGGGATGGGACAAGTGTATTTCTGGCAGCCACTGTCTCATTCCCTTGCCTGTCATGGGAGCCTGTACAACTAGCCTAGAGGACTCCTTATTCTTCAGCCAGTGAAGCCATGGGAAGCAATCTTCCTGTTTATTTTAATAGAAAATAATTCAGACTTTCAGTTTTCTACCATCTTTTAAGCCAAGATAAATTACAAATGAGCAATTTGTAGGCCCCGAAGGGTATCCCAAGTTGCATTCCACAGATTGCTACTTCTGGCTTCAGTCAGCATTTGAAACATATGGAAGAGACATATGAACTCCTGAATCAAAAACCAAGCCTTTTTTTAAAGATTATTGCTTTTACCTTACAGGTGTACAAGGAGCCTGACAGGGAACACAATTTGATAAAAATCTCAAAGCAAAGGCAAACGCTTCTTGTCTGTCTCCTCTAAAGACACACACAGTGGGATATGTGAAATGTCAGGAATAATTCAACAAAACTATGTAAGTTCTTAGCAACACTCATGTGCTGTGTAAAACCATGCACTTGCCATAAAGCTTTAAACATTGTTTGAAAGCTGCATGTTAAAGGTAACCTGAGTAATTTTAAGTATTGTTTCCAAGATATTAATACAGACATGGATACAAAAAAGCAGTATAGAAAATACAAAATGTTGAAGTGCCTTTGCAGAGATAGGCTGCTATGTTTCTTTTTTTCTGAAGATGATATAGAAGTAACTGATCCCCCTCACATTCAATTAAAATGAAAAGGCAGATTTCCTCAGATCTTCATCTGCTGGAGGCCATTTAATAACCTGGAAAAGGACGAGCTACTGGCATCAATAATTCACAAAGATCATAGAAATGTTTGTTGGAAGGCACCTCTGGAGGCCCTTTAGTCCAACTTCCCACTTTAACTGGGATCTCTAAAACCAAAGGAGAAATAACAAGTTTACGTTAGCAGGAAATCAGATCCAAAGTGTCCTTTGGAAAATAAAAAGAAATCAACTATGAATTCACTGAAAAGGAGGGAGAAAAGGCCAGAGAGAAGAACAAAGAGGAAAACAGACTAAAATGTTTATTTGAGGTTGTAATATTAGAAGCGTGGGACTTCTTGCCAAAAGGTGGAATTTTTCCAGGTTCACTAACAGATGTAATTTTATCTTCTAGGACAACAATGAACAGGAGGAAACCTGAAAGCTTTTTGCTGCTCTATTGAATATGGGATTATAAAAAAAACCCAGCACCTGGAGCATCTCTGTCCTGTGTTCAAATGGGTGACTTCTGAACCTGGAACTACTCATTACCTGAAGCAGCAACTTCTTTCACTCTGCATCCTAGAGGGAAAAATGAATTTCACAAATTGCACCACTGAAGCCAATGTGGCTGTGAAGCCAAAAACAGTAACTGAAAAGATGCTTGTTACCCTGACCTTGGCCACAATCACAACCTTGACTATGCTGCTGAATTCTGCTGTAATTGCAGCAATCTCCACAACCAAGAAGCTCCACCAGCCGGCAAATTATTTAATATGTTCACTAGCTGTGACAGATCTCCTTGTTGCTGTTCTCGTCATGCCCTTGAGCATCACTTACATAATGATAGATAAATGGACTTTGGGATACTTCATCTGTGAGATCTGGCTTAGCGTTGACATGACCTGTTGCACATGTTCAATCCTTCATCTGTGTGTCATTGCTCTGGACAGGTACTGGGCAATCACAGATGCTATTGAATATGCCAGAAAAAGAACGGCGAAAAGGGCTGGTCTGATGATAGTTACAGTGTGGACAATCTCCATTTTCATATCAATGCCCCCCTTGTTTTGGAGAAATCACCACAGCATCAGTATTCCCAGTGAGTGTCGCATTCAGCATGATCATGTCATCTACACCATATATTCAACATTCGGAGCATTTTACATCCCCTTGACTTTGATCCTGATCCTGTACTACAGAATTTACCATGCTGCAAAGAGCCTTTACCAAAAGCGAGGCTCAAGCCGCCACCTCAGCAACAGGAGCACCGACAGCCAAAACTCCTTTGCCAGCTGCAGGCTCACACAGACGTTCTGCGTCTCAGACTTCTCCACGTCTGACCCAACCACAGAATTTGATAAAATCAATGCATCTGTGAGGATCCCTCCTTTTGAGAACGACCTGGACATGGCAGGCGACCGGCAGCAGATCTCCACGACACGGGAACGAAAGGCTGCTCGCATTCTGGGCTTGATTTTAGGTGCTTTCATTTTGTCCTGGTTGCCCTTTTTCATTAAGGAGCTGCTTGTGGGCCTCCATGTCTGCACTGTTTCTCCAGAAGTAGCAGACTTCTTGACCTGGCTGGGATACGTCAACTCTCTTATCAACCCTTTGCTGTACACTAGTTTTAATGAAGATTTCAAGCTGGCCTTCAGAAAGCTCATCAGGTGTAGAGAACATACTTAAAAGTACTGCGAGATAATGACATGACTCCTGGCCTTAAGAACGAGCAAAATAACTTGACTCTATCACCATTTCCCTTGATAAAGGGGATTTTTGTGTTTGCCTATTTGCTTGAATTGTCTTTAGCCTGTAATTCATTCTGCCGTTTTTTACCTCTAGTGTTATTCATGATAAAGAGTTTGAAATTTAAAATTTATTCTACAAAATAACAGATTTTTTTCAATGAAAAAAACAAGCAAAAAGGAAACTATTAGATATGTTTAAGAAATTTTGTGAAGCAAACAATGATATTCACTTTTATACTTTTTTCATTTGAGAATCAAATGTTAAATTATTATGCACTGTAGTAATATAAAGGCTTATAAACTGAACCCCATAAATACATACTAAAAAATGAATAAACACTTCATGGTCATGTAAGCTAAACAGAAAGTCTTTACTGTAGCATTCTGAAAAAACTGTAACAGTCATTTAGAAGGAAAAAAAAAACAAACCACCATTTCCAGTATGGCTTAAGGCAGAACAAGCCATTCCTTTCTTTAGGAATAAATTCCCAAAACAAAGCTCAGTTCACTCAATCTAAAAGTGGATCCCCTTTTGTACTCCGAAGTAATTAAAGTGGCTTTTTTATTCTGTAAGCTTCCTGATTTATGTTCAAAGTATTAGGCAATTAAGAGGACACAGCTAGCAAACATCACACTTGTGAGACCAGCTGCATAGCTGACTGGTCGTGTTTTTAATACCCCTAAACATATTTTTTGAGAACTCTGGCCTTGTGCCTTGGTCAGTTCTGGAGTGGCATTATTCACCTTTGCCACACTTCACCTGGACCTTGTGGTGCACAACCCCAAGGATCGATTGATCTTATCCCGCCAATTTAAAACAATTAGATAATTGTTTAAAATAGCAGTCTGCTATTGTCATCTTACAATTTGCAGTGGCATTCTTGTCATCTTAACCTACGATCGGAGATTTCTTTTTCTTGGAGTGCTTCACGGAGTTTCTATCTCTTAAGACAAGGGAAGCGAGTCCTTCATATCCTGTCTTCTGTGTTTATGGAAGTTAAAATGTCCTGGCTCAGAGATTGTGGAAATCAAGCTGGGAAGGGACAAAATCAAAGCTCAGAATCTGGTGCTGTCCATGAACAACTTCTAAGCACTGTTTAAATGTTAATTACTTGTCTTGTGCCATAATTCTCTTCCCTGTCCCTCTTTCTGGACAAATTCGTTTTTGAATTATACCACTATACCATATAGAAAATATCACATACGTCAACATGACACGCAATAACGGTGAACTACAGCGTATCAGCTCCAAATCCATCAAAACAAATATTAGAGGTAGAAAAACTGTTGTAACAACACTGGAAGCCATCTCTGAAAAATGTTTCGAAAATTTAGAAGAAAGCAATCATTTGTCTTATCAAGAGTCAAGGAACTCTGAGTAACATGTAGGTAAAAACTCCAGATGGATCTGAAAAATGGCATCCTTATTCCTTATTTCTGAGTGAAAGCGTTTGGTTGGAAAGATGCAGTGCCACAGGCTGAGTGTAAATCAGGTCTGAAGATGACAATAGTGTGACCTACCCACATGCAGTGGGATTCTGCTTTTAGGAGGTTTATCCCCAGCTGCCCTTCTGAAGCTATTGTCATAGCTCCCTCCTCCAGCTGCCTTCAGGTTCCCTACCAGCTAACATTAATATATAAAAAGAGGGAAAAAACAATCTCAGCCACTGAAAATGTCTTCTAGGATGGAAGCACAAATATCTGTTATGGGGTTTTTTATTATTTTTATGGCTTGTTGGAGGTGGAAACTGTTGATTCAAGCTGGGGAAGAGTGGCCAGACCTTACTTATCTATAAAAAGTTCAAATTGGCTCTCCAGAGTTCATACACTATTAGGTATTAAAATAAAAACGAATAATTGTAAGCAGGACCAACCCCACAGCTGGACGCTGCTGCTGGCATGTGGCGTGCAGTCACCTGTCTCATGCAAAAGTAATGGCTCAGTTAACTTATTTAAAGTTAACTAATAATAAGTTAACTTATTTAAAGTTAACTTATAATAAGTTAACTTATTTAAAGTTAACTTATTTAAAGCCAGAAGTATGGCAGAAGGAGCAGAAATGGTGAACACGACCTCATAGCAGCTGTTTTATACAGGTTGAAGAGTTTCACAGACTGGTATGGAAGCTGTAAAATACAGGAGCTTCATCATCTTCCTTTCAACTAATGTCTTTCTTTTGGTATCTTATCTTCACTATTACTACTCAGAAGTACTGAGCAGGTTGAAAACTGTAATAAATTTTAATATCTAGAGGTAATTAACAGGGAAAAAAACAGATAGATGGCTAATTTTCATGCTTCCCTGTTAAAGAAAGACTCACCATTCACTGCCAGCTGACTACTGCTTTTCTAATTAAGTCATTAGCTAAACACAGAGTTATGTTTTCCAACAAATGCCACTAGACTGATGAAGATGTCCTGTACATTTTCCCCATGCTCAGGCTCAAAGTCAGGAACAATTTCAAGGATTGTTTATTTAAAATTATTTAACTTGATCAGAAATTACCTGTCATTTTACAGAAATAAAGACTTGCTAGGCTGGTACCGTTGTTTGGCAACTTCATTTTTTTCATGTATTAAATATTAACTTATTTTACAAAGTGTTTAGAGACATTTTCTAGATTGTGACTTCTTGGCCATGGTTACTCCCCATTCAAATCTCTCCTGGATCAGGCCCAGCCACGCCACGCTCATCCCTGCAAGTTCTTAATGATACATACAAAACCTTCAGCCCATAGCCATCTTCCTTAGCCTCTCTAAAACACCTTTCCTCCTCAAAGACTTATTTTCTCTAATGCTCTCCTTGCATAGTTGTCTTCCTGCCTTTCTTTCTATATTTCTCAAAATTATTTTCCTCCCCTCTCTACAGCAGGATTTATAGAGACCTGCCAATTTATGCCCTTCTCGTCACTTCTACGTATTTTCTCTGAGCGCTATTTCTGCCTGCATCTGGGTTTCTGACTCCTTCTAATCCTTAAACGTATCATGGTCCCACTAGAGCAAGTCTCTGCTCCCTGCCCCCATCTCAGAGCTGTTATCACGATTCCCATGACTGTGGATGCTCAATTCTGCCAGGTTTTACTCTGTCTTACATGTGTCCAGGCCATATTCAGAAGTTTTTCATTCTGTAAGCAATCAGTGCTTTGGAGCAAGTTCGTACATCCATAGCCCTGAAGATGGCAACCATCAACCATTTGTTCACCCCCAAAGACATGCCTTTCAAATGCCATTTTACTTGCTATTTTTATCTTGTCACCTTCCTTCTGTACTTTGTTGTTCCTTTTCTTCCATATTAAAATTGACCCTCATATTATCATTTCAGGGACCTGGATCTGCACAGGTAACTTAGTTTGTACTCAGCTTCTTCTGTTCTGTTTGTGCCTCGGTTCTCTTTTCTGCAAGCTTTGTCTTCACCACTTCCCTCCAGGGCAACCTCTCTCCTGTTCCTTACAGGTGTGTTTTCAAACCCACTTCTGAAAGGAAAACGGGCACCGTGGGTGGTGGAGGAATTATGGTGGGTGTATCATTTTTACTTTTTCTCCATTTTTCCCACACAGATCATATAATCTCCTGAGGCGAGCTAAGCTTCCGTAGTGCATAGCACACCCTAGACACAGCAAAGGCATGTTAAGAGCTATGCAATTCCTGAGACACTTAGAATCACAGAATCGTAGACTCACTAGGTTGGAAATGACCTACTGGATCATCAAGTCCAACCATTCCTATCAATCTCTAAGCCATGTCCCTCAGCACCTCATCCACCCGTCCCTTAAACACCTCCAGGGAAGGTGACTCAACCACCTCCCTGGGCAGCCTCTGCCTGTGCCCATTGACCCTTTCTGTGAAATATTTTTTCCCGACGTCAAGCCTGAACCTCCCGTGGCGGAGCTTGAAGCCATTCCCTCTTGTCCTGTCCCCTGTCACTTGGGAGAAGAGGCCAGCACCCTCCTCTCTACAACCATCTTTCAGGTAGCTGTAGAAAGCAATAAGGTCTTCCTTCAGCCTCCTCTTTTCAAGACTTGGATCTGGCTCATCTACATCCCTTTAAAGCTGGAGGTTCCCCACCACAATGATGTGCTGAGCTGTTTGCAGCATGTGAGATTAACTTTTTCTGATCTTCCTGAATGGAGATAGATGATAGGATTGAACTTCCCAAATGGGAAAGTTTCACCCCATTTCACCCCGCTTCACCAGGTTTACATAAAAGGCTGCCACTATTCAGACTTCACTGCCATGTACCTGAGCTGTCCAGTTTTCCATATTCCATGCTTCCTGTATTTCTATATTTCCATAAGACTCTGTTCCTTGCATGTACCAGGAGGGAATTTAAAAGAAAAAATAAATTGTGGCTTCAACTGGGACAAGAACTTGTAAGAATGAGGGAATCTTTTCTGAGGTCTTCCTTTCTGTCTCTTTCTTTTCAGCCTCAGTTTTCAAAAAGTAAACAGCGTGGCAGTGTTTTTGGGAAATATAAGCTTCCCGCACAAGTGTAGAGATTGTCCTTGTGTCTGTGTGTTGTTTAACCATTGCAGATATCAATAACAGAGAGGCTGGTTTACAAACATCTTTTACACGCCCATTTGTATGAATTATCTAAAATCACTTTTTTGTTTAAATGGACACAGTAAATATTGTGATATCTTTTTATTGGTCCAGTCAATATATTACACGCTGTATTTCATAAGAACCCCTTTCAACACATACGCTCTTTGTAATTGCTGTATGTTTTTCTCTTACCGCCAATAAGAATAAAATTTTAAAAAATTATCTGAGTTTGGAAAAATGCCAGGTTCATCAGCTGTAAGTTTATTATTTAACATTCGCTATTTTATGCGATGTATGTGATACTGCCAGTATTGCTTCCTTCCCTCTTCCCGCGTCCACCACCACCAGGGGATTTTTAGTTTTTCATTAATCCCATATAGGTTATCACAGGCAAATGGTGTTTTATGGTGAAATTTCTTCTTCCCACTCAGTCCAAACTAACCATTTAGTACTTTCAAATTAATGTAAACTGGAAATTATATCCTGCCATGTTTATAAGCCCCAGAGAACAAATTATCAAATTTCTCATGGTTTAGTGTGTCCCTGATGAAGGATGCAATGACTCCATTGAAGATCACTGCTCTGTAAGCGTGACTGGGAAGAATTCTGCTAATCTCTATAAGCACTGAATCAGCCCTTAAAGGGAAATGTTTAGTGTTTATACTCTAAGTAGAAGATGCAAACATGAGTGAGCTGTGGGAAAAACATATATTAGGAAATTACATGAAATTCTACTTAAAGACCTAAGGAAGAATTATTTGTTTCAACTGTTTTCTTTCTCAATCACTTTATTTTTTCCTGATCTGCTGCTCCTGTTTGTTGTTTCCCTCCATTTCTTATCTCTCACTCCTTCCTTTCTTTTGCAGCCTTCCTCTGCACTACAATGGCATCTAGTAACCTGCAGCAAGAAGCGAGGCTACCTTGTATTGTGGTGATACACGCTACCTGAGTGTCACTCTTGTCTTGATTTTAGGAAATCAAGTTGCAGGCTGTGTCCCACAGCTCTGCTCTGCACAGCCTCTGCTCCTGTATTATTGCAGTTTTACTACAAATTAGATTTTGAACTTGTGTCCAGATTCTTCCAAGTGAAAGATGCTGCATAATGCACCACAATGCTTTCGTAGGTGTCATGCGTTTTCAATATCTCTTTTAAATAATTCCTTCTCTCCTCCTCTCCCACAGGGCTTCTATCAGTAGACACGAAAGCTACAGCTAGTACAGTCCCCAGATGCAATAAGCAGTGTTGGAAATACCCTACCTCTCCCAGAGTGCCACCCCACTCCTCTCATTCCTCCGCACTTCACCCTCTTCCAGTTGCTTGCATTGCACTCTTAAAATTCATTAGCATATAAATCACCTCTCAGAAGTTTTCGTGGATTAATTTCCTGCATGACAAGTTCTCATCCTCATTTCTATCTGGTTCGAGATCCCATGTCATTGGGGTACTCAAGTCTTCCAAAGCACCGTCTCTCCAATACTCATGTCATACATCACACGCCTGCAAATGGACACATTTCTGTGAGCTGAAAAACAAAGCGCTGCCTCCTTGCAACTGCGCTCGTTTTATTCCTGAGCTGACAAAACGTGCATCTTTTATAGAGCATCTTTTATAAAAGATGCACGTTTTGTCAGCTCAGGAATAAAACGTAACTTCTAGGAAGAGGGAGGACAGAACTCTTATTGCTTTTTAAACTACTGTTTTGGACATAATTTGAAATTACCCCACTTCTGGCTATTAATTTTACAGGAACGCTAAGAAGCAAAACCTGAAATCACATGTGCATGCCTGAACTACCTGCAATGAGCAGAGTGACCTTCCAGCAGATATTACAATAAAGAATTGTTTTTCTCTAAAGTTTTCTACAACGACCTTTTCCTGGGGATAGGAAGTTCCACACAAACAACTTCCACTTATGTGATACTACCAGAAACAATATCTCAGTCCTTTATAGAAGTAACAGACTGACAAGCTGCTAGATTGCTGGTATAAGCCTCAACAAGCTTATTTAGCAAATAAATAAAAAAATCAAGCTAACACCTCCGGCTTGAGAGTTTTTAAATTCAAGAATTTGACCACTAAAATCGAGCCTGTCAGACAGAGCTTTATTTTTATTCTTACATATTGCAGCTCAATTCCTCATTCTTGTGTTGCAAAGTCTGAATATGAGAAATAAAAAGAATCAAATCTAAATTTTAGAGTAACAAGAAAATAATCTACCTCTTATTTTTGCAATTTCAGGAGAATATTTTTGTGTTATGATGGTCATTCTGAACCAGGCAAAGGAAAAATTAATCCAATTAAGTCACAGAAGTTAATTAAGGATTGCAAAATTAAACATGCTTGCCTTGGTTCAATGCTTGCTTATACACACAAGCCACAGATGATAATCCTCTAATTTTTCACTACAACAGTTTTAGTCCTTGCTGGAGTGCAGGTTATCTGTGGTTTTAATTAAGGTGGGTAGGAGGCTGTATCCCTTCCTACCAGGCATGTGGGGCCCATGGGTGGGAACTGGGCGGGGACCTGGGGCTTTGTGGCTGGCAGAGGCTGCACCTTCTCTCCCCCTGTGCACCAGGGACGTGGTGTCACCGCTATTGCCTCTGCCCTCCTCACAGCCTGTTCTGCTCCCAGTCAAACTGCCACTTCCACCCTCGCCCAGAGAACTAAGGGCACTTTTAGCCAAAATAAAAATGAGGGAGGTGAAGGGCAAGCCCATTGCTTGCTCCCCTGGGCTGCGTGCTGAGCAAGTGGCTGGAGTTATGTCTCCCAACCCTGTCGTGCCAGCACGCAGGTGACAGGGCAGGACTGGTGCCCTGATAGGGAACAGACTGTGAACAAGCCGCCTGCATCAGCTTCGCATCCCAGGGCAGCTCTCAGTGAGGCACAGCCCCAAGGCAGCCACTGCCCCTCTCTCTGCAGCACAGCCCAGCACACCAGACCTGATCCACACAAGTGGGGCCTCAAGCTCCACCAGGGTAGGTTCAGGCTGGACATCAGGAAAAAAATATTTCACAGGAAGGGTCATTTAGCACTGGCAGAGGCTGCCCAGGGAGGTGGTTGAGTCACCTTCCCTGGAGGTGTTTAAGGGACAGGTGGATGCGGTGCTGAGGGGCATGGGTTAGTGGCAGATAGGAATGGTTGGATTCGATGATCCGGTGGGTCCTTTCCAACTTCGTGATTCTATGATTCTATGATTATGGACAGAACTACCATCAGCAGCAGGAAAACCACAGGCTTCTGCCATCTGAGCTAAAAGGCATACTCTTCCAATAAGAGGTCTCGCCTCCTTGGCAGGCCAGTAGCTGGAGGCAGACAGAATCTCATGCCCCCACGCAGACCCACAGCGCAGGAGGCAGGGGAGGCTGCCTAGCCCCAGCCCTAGCCCTGATCCTAGGCTGTCACAGAGCAGACACGCTGCACTGCCACCCCCACGACGATTTGTCAGGGACGCTCTGCTTGCCTTGAACACTGATATAGCTCAAGTCTGAGTTTAATTCACAGCCGTCAACTCAATTATTGAATCCACAGTTGTAATTCAAGCGTTGTCTTCCTCTGCATAGGAGTGTGATAGCAGAGTTGAGATGATAAGCTGTATGGGAAAAAGAGGTATAGAATTTTATAGAATCATAGAATCATCAGGTTGGAAAAGACCTGCTGAATCATTGAGTCCAACCATTCCTATCAATCACTAAACCTTGTTCCTTCAGCGCCTTGTCCACCTGTGCCTTAAACACCTCTAGGGAAGGTGACTCAACCACCTCCCTGGGAAGCCTGTTCCAGTGTCCACTCACCCTTTCCGTAAAATTTTTTTCCTAATGTTCAGCCTGAACCTCCCCTAGCAGAGCTTGAGGCCATTCCCTCTCGTCCTGTCCCCTGTCACTTGGGAGAAGAAGCAGGCACCCTCCTCTCCACAACCTCCCTTCAGGTAGTTGTAGAGAGCAATGAGGTCTCCTCTCAGCCTCCTCTTCTCCAGGCTAAACAACCCCAGCTCTCTCAGCCGCTCCTCATAAGGCCTGTTCTCCAGCCCCTTCACCAGCTTTGTTGCTCTTCTCTGGACTCGCTCCAGAGCCTCAACATCCTTCTTGTGGTGAGGGGCCCAGAACTGAACACAGTACTCGAGGTGCGGTCTCACCAGTGCCGAGTACAGGGGGGGAATAACCTCCCTGGACCTGCTGGTCAAGTCATTTTGGATACAAGCCAGGATGCCAATGGCCTTCTTGGCCACCTGGGCACACTGCTGGCTCATGTTCAGTCACTGTCAACCAACACCCCCAGGTCCCTCTCCTCCTGGCAGCTTTCCAGCCAGGCTTCTCCTAGTCTGTAGCTCTGCTTAGGGTTGTTGTGCCCCAAGTGCAGGACCCGGCATTTGGCCTTGTTAAACCTCATGCCGTTGGTCTCAGCCCAGTGGTCCAGCCTGTTCAGATCCCTTTGGAGAGCCTCCCTGCCCTCCAGCAGGTCCACTATGGAAATGAACCTCCCGTCAAAGCCTGTTGCTCACTCACTCAGGTGCAAAGGGCCTTGCCATGGGGCCGGGGCCCCCACTGAAGCTGGATGCGATGCCAAGCATCTTGTGCTCTCATGCGCTATAAGTTACAGCACTTTCACGTACTCCAAATTGGCTTAGTTTTCCCCCTTTCAGCTGCCATCAGATATTTTTGTAACATCACTGAAGAGATCGATTCAAAAGGGCAGCCAGTGACCAACTCCACCGGGCACGTCCCACTGGGCTTAAAAGGCCAGCCGCCTGGCCCAGGGGTACAGCCGCCTGGCCCAGGGGTACAGCCGCCTGGCCCAGGGGTACAGCCACCTGGCACAGGGGTACAGCCGCCTGGCACAGGGGTACAGCCACCTGGCCCAGGGGTACAGCCGCCTGGCACAGGGGTACAGCCGCCTGGCACAGGGGTACAGCCGCCTGGCACAGGGGTACAGCTGCCTGGCACAGGGGTACAGCCGCCTGGCACAGGTGTACAGCTGCCTGGCACAGGGGTACAGCCGCCTGGCCCAGGGGTACAGCCGCCTGGCACAGGTGTACAGCTGCCTGGCACAGGGGTACAGCCGCCTGGCACAGGGGTACAGCCACCTGGCCCAGGGGTACAGCTGCCTGGCACAGGGGTACAGCCGCCTGGCACAGGGGTACAGCTGCCTGGCCCAGGGGTACAGCCACCTGGCCCAGGGGTACAGCCGCCTGGCCCAGGGGTACAGCCGCCTGGCACAGGGGTACAGCCGCCTGGCCCAGGGGTACAGCTGCCTGGCACAGGGGTACAGCCGCCTGGCACAGGTGTACAGCTGCCTGGCACAGGGGTACAGCCGCCTGGCCCAGGGGTACAGCCGCCTGGCACAGGGGTACAGCCGCCTGGCCCAGGGGTACAGCTGCCTGGCACAGGGGTACAGCCGCCTGGCACAGGTGTACAGCTGCCTGGCACAGGGGTACAGCCGCCTGGCCCAGGGGTACAGCCGTGTCCTGGGTGTCGCTGCCCCGCGCCAGGAGGAAGGCACCGCGGGCAGTGGGACGGCAGTGTCTGCACACCCAGCATCCGCTGCGCCCTTGGCCACTGCTCAGCTTGGCCGTGACACTGTCACCTTGGGAAACAATCCTGAACACCCAGCTTGCTTTGTAGTGCGAACAAGTGCCTGGGTCAGAGCTACGATACCCCGAGGGGAGTGTGGGCTGAAAAAGGAATGCTGCTCTTTATTAAGTTCTGTTTATTAGGAAGCTTTATTTCACAAACAAGCTTCAAACATCGTTTGTTAGACATATAATTTCCTGAAACATTATCAAAAATAAATGTGCACAAGCCTAAAAATCAAGCAAATCTCATTTAAAATGTCTATTGAAAGCAGCAGAAACCCAGTATTTTTAAGGATATTTTGAGCTAAGTAGAAAGAAACAGCTGGGGGTCACCCAGAGATTAATCTGTCCCTATAGGCCTCCATTTATATAGGTGAACTGCCTCTGTGCTCTAATCTTCCCAGTTACTTTACATCAAATACTTTCCAATGGTAGTTTTCTGGCTTTTAACCAACTTAGAACACACATTGTTTTCACTACTCAGCAGGTGCATTTAGGCATACAGTTCTTCATTTTTCCTGGTAAGCCACATTTTTATGATCTTTTTAACCTATCTACGCTTTTATGTAGGGTGATTGACAAGTGAGCATCTTGAGAAGCCACATTAATTAAAGAGCAAAAAAAAAAAAAAGCTTCCATAGCTATAAGAACTCTCATTGGCTCTAAAGCAGCTTTGCCACTTACTTTTCTAGTTCCTGCCAATATAACTGCTATAGTGTTCCTCACATGGAGCTCATTTTCTTGCTTGAACAGGAAATGTAGTAGTTGGCTTCAAGGGGTATGGAAATTTTAATGATCCAAGGGCTTTTAGAACGCAAGTCATGAACACTTTGGTTTCTAAAAACAAAAATGAAAGTTCAGAGTATTTAATGTAATCCTGTGCTTAAAAAAAAAAAGAAAGAGGATAGAGTTCAATTGCTTTTTGCCAGCAGGTGCAATACAAATTAAAATCCCAAACAGTCAAGGCTGCATCATATCCCCATCCTAATAAGGGTGAGAGATTTAGGAGAACAAGAGGGATATCACGATGTGTCTGGGATTGAGATAGATGGGACAGGATCTGGCTGCAGATGAAGACATCAAAATGTAGTTGTATACTGAGATGTTCCTACGTGTGTGCTGGGTCAATCTTCTCCCATTGCAGTCCAGAGAGATCTGCTTAATGCAGTATTTGGAGTCAGGGGTGGTGATTCATTTCATCCTGGAAAAGACACCTGTATCCAAGCATGACAAAGGCCTCATGGATCTTTACCTTTGCAAAGCAATAACACTGTAGGACACCTCAGGTATCACCAGATGCCTGCCTCTAGGCAACTGAATCAAATCCTAGATTCTCACTGATTCCAATGGGAGCTTGGACTTCTGCCACATCTGTAGGCAACTGCATGTACACACTTGAGCTCTGGAACATGGTCATCCAAAAATTAGTTTTCTAGTTTGATCTTTTAAAAAGAAAGTCTTTAAGAAACATACTCTGTGTGAACAGCCCACCTTCTAGGGAGAGATACTTTTTTTTTTTCCCCACTAAGCACCTGCTTTGGTCTTTCTTTGAATCACATGAAAGTATTTTCTATGTCACTTCTTCAAAATAGTCATGTGTAGATCAACAGGGTGCTGGAAACAGCAAGGCTACCCAAGGAATGAAAGGTGAGAATATATGTTCAGATGAAGAAAATAGCCACCTTTTTGCAGTGAATGCTTGAGAATGCAGGGGAAAAGGGCTGCAAACAAAGCCAGTCTTATGAGTCACCTAATTCCAAACAAAAGACATGAAAACTTGGAGATAACAATAAGTTTCTAGACACACACACACTGCTTAAAAGTAATTGTTGCAGTCAGGGCAGTACAGCTTCTCTGCTCATAAACTCAAGTGTTACATGAGGCTACGTTAACTCAGTTTTCCCTGAGGATTTTTTTTTTAACTGATGGTGGAGCTGTCTTAAAATATTTGTTAATGTACTGTACAAAAACATCCTTTGTCTACAGGCAGAGAAAGAAAATGCAAATATGGTAGAAGCTCCTTGCCTTAGTAGTGGCCATGAACTCACATGTGACCTGCAGCTTCATGCAGCTGCTCTCCAACAGTCTGGTTTGCACGGCTATTCAAAAGAGGCAAAATTGCTTGGTCAGGGGATCAGTCTCCAGGGCCAGATCTTCACTGGTCTGTCAGGTTGTCATGATCACATTGATACCAGTGATCAATCACAGCAGCTACCCCACAGGCAATTTTAACACTCCAGCTAGGTTCCCATCTTCACCTCATCTCCAGCTGGAGGCTCCTGCCCACCCCCAGGTTCTTGCTGTGTCAACCTCTCCTACCCAGTAAAGAAGGGAAAAAAATGCAACAGGACATTCCTGAACGATCCAGGCACAAGGGGCCATGCCACAAGGCTCTCTGTGACCTATATTGCAGATATCCCAGGGGTATCTTAGGACTGACACCAATGACAGCGAGTCTTTCACACGCCAAAAGCACAGCCCATTGCCAGGAGCTGTTGCCAGGAGCTGTAGACCCACTATGTCTTGACCGTTATGGATGACTCATAAGCACCCTGTTGGGACCCTATACGCCTCATTTGGAAGAGTGTTAGGCCACTAATGTAGGGATGTGGATCTCCATGGTCCTGGGCCCAGAGCAACCACCAGCTAACAGACACCTTACCAATGCTGAGCACTCAGTCCTGTACAGACACGGCTAACTGCTGTCTTCTGAAAGCTGTTCACATTAGTTTCCTGTCCCTCTTACCCCAGTTTAGGAGCTCACCATCAGCAAATTTGTGGTGGCCATCATTATAAAGCCTACAAGCTATACTGTCACCTGCTGCCTCTCCAGCTACTTCCCCCCTGTCCCAGCCCAGACCTTGCCACCCCTCCTAGGTGAGCAGGACACCCTGCTATTCTGGAGCCCTAGGCTGGACACCTGCATCCCACCCAGCGTCCCTCAAAGCGGTGGCTATTGCCATCACGGGAGGAGAAATTGCTTCCCACACTGAGGCCTCACGTCACCACCACAATTCATACACATCAACATCGTTTGAAAATACATAACTAGCATACTCTGGAGCCTTGTTTTTGTCTCGGAGATGTGTACCTATACTGACACCTAGGGTGTAATGATGATGGCACTTGCTGAATTTACCACCATTTCTACCACCGTTCTCCTGTCCTAGCGATCACAGTGGTCACTGGAGACCAGCGGTTGTTTTCATTTCCCGCTTGATGCCTGCAAAGCACAGATTTGGGTGGCCAAGGGCCAGCTGATACTAGCTGCAACACCAGCCAGAGCTGAGAAGGCTGTCCAGGTCACTGTGACCGAACCATGCATTTCACACACTAGGGGGAAATGGTGAGAAGCGAATCCTGAGCAAGTGAGAGCAGACTGAACACTGTGAAGGACCCTTGCCCAGCTATCTGATCACCTTGGGTGTAGCTTTTGTCCACGTGGGTCCTGGAAGGGGCAGACATCATGTCACTTGAGGCTCTGTTCAAGGGAAAAGCCGAGGTGTGCAGGGAGCACAAGGGGAAGGGGCACCGTGCACAGGGCAGTGTTAGGGAGATGCTGTCATTCGTTTCGGTCTGTCTTACACCACTCAGGTCCTATCTGAACTGAGAATAACTCACACTTCAAAAACAAAACAAAACCTCCAGCATAGTTCTTTAGAAAGTGTAATGCTGGATAACCTAGCCTGCAATAGTAGAAGCAGCAACAGTCACTCTTAGACCTTTGAAAACAGGTTTCCTAAATAGATTCCTCGATCCCTTACTTTATTTTAGGAAATTGAGTCCAGTTAAAAATGAACTATTAAACTTGCAGGTGTTAGGCTTACTCTTTGTACTTACAGTGATCTAACAGTTCAACAAATACATCACTGTGGTGTTGATGCCAACAGACTTGTCTGCAGTAGATAATCCATCGCAGATAGACAGCAGATCATAAGGCTGCAAGGGCCTCATTTTTTCCCCAGTCTCAAGGCAGGGTCACCTACAGCCCTGGCACTTCTGACAAATGTTTGTTCAAATTGTTCTTAAAGTCCTACAGTGATGGAGATGCCTCATCTTCCTCAGACAGCCTATTTCTCTGATTCATTCCCTTCAGCAACAGAAAGCTTTATTCACTATCTAACCCAAATCTCCCTTGCTGCAATTCGAGCATGTTGCTTTTCATCCAGTCTACCACAGACAAAGAGAAGAAAAAAAATAATGCACTATTCTCTGCGGCAGCATCTGAAAATTTATCATCTGACATATCTTCCTTCCTATTCTGTTTATGTCTCGCCCATAAACAATTTGCAGCTATCTAGGCATTATGGTCAGGAAAGTTTCCCTCAAAATGTTTTGTGTTTTTAAGGCTTCCAATTCAAAAACTACTCACAGACCCCCTGATACTTCTGCTCAGTGAAGTCATGGAAGAAGGCAATGATACGTACAAGCCAGCTTCTGCTGAGAATGCTTGCTGACAGCAAATTTCAAATTTGCTTAATATTAATATTTACTGAGTAAACTTCAGCTGCACAGAAATATATGGGACATGAGCCAAAACATTTGGCTGTAGGCAGGCATTGAGTGTTCAGTGCAAGGAACTACACACTGCAAAAGGAGGTATTTAACACCAGTCTTCACCCTCACCTCCTACCTGCACCCTTGCCCAGGGTCTGTCGCCTGGCCTCCTCAGTGCTCAGCCTGGGCTACCACAGCCATACAGGACATACATCTACATAATGCCCTGGGGAAAGCTCAGGGACTGAGCTCTCTGTGACGCATCCTTCTTCAAAGAAATTTTGGGCAGTTCCCCAAAATCAGCTCTCAGAAGCTGGTAGTCAGGCACGCGAAGACACTCGTTCTTCCAAAGCATCAGATCCTCACCATTATACTGGACAGCAAGTTCTCCCATTCACCAAGGCAACTCTAAGGACTGCTGCACCATAACTTCTATTGCATAATGTTGACACACCACAGGGATCTCTTTCCCACTTCTGTCCCAAGGGACAGTGAGATTCTGTTACGTATGTATAACAATGGAAAAGACCTGGGTTTGTCACTCCCCATCCCTGGACAACAGAACTGACATAGGAAGAAAAGTCAGGTCCACAAGGTTCCCCACGTGCCTGACGTAAGGTTTACCTTGCAGTGATCAATACTTAAATTAGCACAGGCTTCAAAATATTCTGAGTCTACCCTGTCTGTCTGTGATTTCTGTGTAAACAGTGATGTCCCATTTCTCCTTGCTTCTGCCCCCACTCCACCTCCCACTTCAGAGATCAGCAGTAAATCCATTCTCTGTATTGAGTTTTCTGGATGTATGCATCAACCACATTCAGGGCCTCAGACCATTCTGAAAAAGTAATTCTTTCTTAATTTTGATAACAAACCATATGAAGGAAAAAGCTCTATTTTCCTTTCCAGATCATGAGCAGAGAATGCCTTTTATTGCCCTTCAATACAGCACCCACTGCATTTGGTTGTCACTGGTAGCAGATTTGACAGTAACAGCAATGGTGGCACAGAATTAGTAAGACATGCTAAGATTTCACAAATTTTCTTAGACATGCTGTTTAATGAAAAAATCCTGTGCATACCTGAGTGTGTATTTTAGCTGAACTCTATAATAATAACTACAGTATTTCAGCTGAAATGCATAGATACGGGCATGCTCATCTTTCTCACTTAAACTTTCTGATAATCAAAACCTCAGCCACATCATCTAAACATCTTACTGAAGTTCACTGACCAGTTCAGGGCAGTGAGTTCAGGTGGCACAACTGTAGCTCCTACATGTGTTCCTCACCTCTCTTCTGCACGTCACCATACCCAGTACAGGGACCATACCCGATGCAGGGATGGCTTAAGAGCCTTCCCTGCATCGGGTATGGTCCCTGCACTGGGTATGGTGAGACGCCAAATGCCTTCTCTTGAGCAGTTTACATGCAGGGATTTAGAATTATAGAATCGTGGAGTGGTTTGGGATGTAAGGGACCTTAAAGATCATCTAGTTCTAACCCTCCTGCCATGGGCAGGGACACGTCCCACTAGACCAGGCTGCCCAAGGCCCCATCCATCCATTTAACAATGTATTTAACATAGCGTTAAGGCAACTATATATTCTCCTCTTCCTCCTACTTGGCTGCTTAGTGCAATGACAGCAGCAACCAATGGGAATTTAAAAGTACATCAAAGGCAGACTAGGATGGCTGTGTTTCCTGAATTCCATTTTCAAATATTTAATTCCTTCCTCGGAAAAAAATAGGCACAGGAATATATTTCAGCAGATTTTCAATACAAACCAGCAGTATGGCCCTCAGCCACTCATGCTTCAGGTATCTTGAAACAGAAGTCTTACCAATTAACCTCAGTGTTAAATCACTAATGTTTATTTGTCAGCTCTTAACAATTCCTTGAAAAGAGTTTCCATGAAGCAAGTGATAGAAACACTGTGAAAACCTGTTTTGAAAACTGGCAGAGTCCCCAGAAAATCAAAGTCCAGGCTTTATTTGTGGCTGTAGAAGCAACAGGAAAGCAAATGGCTTCATGAAATGTCACCTAAAGTTTCCATTCATTTGCTTTGCAGTAGAACATGGACAAGCGGTATTTGTCGGAAAAGATCTGCAGATGATTTCTAGAGAAGAGTATTGATGCACTTTCCAGTTAGGCAGCAGGGAAAGTTTTCTACTTAAAAATTTATCATGCAGTGACTAAACAGTAACTTTTCATTAAAGTTCTCTGATCTGTCTTTGATGGACTGAACTCTGCCAAACTCATCTTCCACAGGGAAGATGTTTCAGCCCTGGATTTCTCTTAACAAAGAAACTAAGTGGAAAAAATGGTGTGGTCATCTGCTACAAGTGGAAAGACACTTCTGAGTGCAATCTAATTCAACTTATTGTCCTGGGGTGGGGCGGAACAGTTTAAGTTCAAATTCCCTCTGACCCTCAGGGTCTTTGATGCTGACTGTCTTTAGCATGCTGTTTCCCAAAAAACATTCCCCAACCACCATGGTAGAGCCTCAGTTCTGCACTAACTACAGTCAGTCTTCTCTCTCCTGCTGGACTGGAATTATGCTGCAGTCCAAGTTTTTTATCTGCTATCCATTCACCTCAGCCATGTACCCAGATGATTAGCCACAACAAGTCCTCAGGAGAACAGCTGAGCTGCATTGCCATAAGGATGGAAAAAGCCAGGTCAGTCCACAGAACAGCAACAAAACCTCTTCAGCTGATTTTGGGTTGGGCAAGTCAGGTTCATATAAATGGGACATAAATAAAACTCCAGTGCAACTCAAGGAAACTTAAGGAGTTCAGTAATTGTTTCTGGGAACACAGGTGGGATAGGGCTGTGCAGCTTCTGGGTGAGAGAGGGTCTCCTGTGTGGCTGCTGCCTTGGCTGCTGGCAGGTGGATGCTTAGTCTCTTCCCCTCGGTGATGACTGAAGCAGCATGCTAGGTTTTTCTCCCTGTTTATTTTTTTACTTAAATCTTTCTGGTTGTTCATTAAGTTGGGTTTTTTTTCTTGTCCCATCCCACCACCCTTTCTCCTGATGTCTATGTAAGAGTTTTCTGTTTGCTATGAGATTATTAAGCTCCCCCCAGTCCTCTCTTTCCTGGGCTAAGCAAGCCCACATCCTCCAGTTCTCCTTCACAGCTCATGTGTCCTGCACCCAAGATGACACATGATCCTCCCTCCTGCCTGAAGCTGCTACCAAAACCTTATTTTGAGAATAATTATGTATTGAGAGTTGGCGAGTCAGTGAGGTAGTAACAGTATTGCTTTCTCTGGCTCATTTGAATTGTCTTCAATTTAATAGCAATTCTTATTTGCACATAAACACGCACACACTCTTTTCTGGTAACTTTCAACTCTTTCTAAAGTAATTCTCAATCTGCAAAAGCATATGAAAGCCATGAAGTGATTTTTTTTGTAAATCATCCCTTCTTGTTTGCATGCTTTTAGGTTTGAAAACACCTCATTCTCTCAGTGACTTGAAATACTAGATTTTTTTTTTCTCTTTGTAGTAGTTCGAGGAATGAACTGGGGATGTTCCTCCAAACTCTGAGACTGGCCAAAGAGAGTTGAACAGAGCCAAGTAAATATCTTTCTCTCTTAGAGTCTCCTGATCAGCTAATTCAGTACAAGGTGCCATTTGCCTTTTTCTTTTTCGTTTTTTGAGTCAGCAAACACAGTTTTACTCCATGAAACCTCTTGTGACAAGAGGCTTCTATTCTGTTGCTGCAATGCTTTTATACAGATTATTTTTAAGTATATGCTTTGCATTAGACTTCCTTAGTGTTGTGCTTTCATTTGCCTTGATTTTTATTTGCTTGATTTTGGAACATTTGCCCAATTTATCAAAATTTGTGTGAACTCTTATCCTCCAAGGTACATAAAACCACTGACCACTTAACGTCATCCATACACTTTGCAAATACCTTATCTAGTTTATCATCCAAGTCATCAATAAACATAATTACTAGAGCTGCCCTTAGGTCTCATCCCACAGGACTGCATTTGCAAAGTCCTCCTTCTTTGACAGTAAATCCTTGAAAATTATTTAGGAGGACAGTTTTTCAGCCGATTGTGCACTCATCTAGGAATGAACATTTTTTTCTAGACCCAGGCATAATTTGAAAATAATATATCCAAAAGCTGTATCAGAAGTTTGACTTTAATGCAAGGCAAATTACATTTCTCACTTCCCCTCATAGAGCAGGCTGTTACCTTACAAAAGAATGAAACTAGTTTTCTTTGACACAATTTATTTTCAAGAAATCTATGCTGAGCTGGCTATCTTTTTTACTTGAGGAGGTGTATATAGATTGATTTCTTAAAACTGTGTCCTACCAGATGTCAGACTTAGCCTGGCTGGGCCTGTAGTAGGTTTTTCTTTTTTCTAGGAATGATATTGTTCAAGCCCTATTTGCACTTTTCTAAGTGCAGACACATTAAGTCTCTCCACACTTCTTTAGTTCTCTGTGATAGTTGTTAATTACGCAGAGGCTTTGACTAGTCCTTTCCGTACTTTTTTAATCAGATGTAGTGAGCCTGGAGAAAACAAACTTACACGATCTTTAACCTGTACTTTGAATCATTTTCAGTCCAATCTTTAATCATTCCTTCCACTTTCTAGACTTGTGAAGAGCAGAGGAGAAAACAAAAAAGAAGCAGGGCTGTCCTCCTGTCTAGAATCTGTAGCTTCTCGTGTTTGATCAGTTTGGATGGCATCTGCTGGCAGACACTCGCTACGCCTCTGTGAGGTAGAGAGGAGCCAGTAGACAGACACAGACTGTCAGCAGGAATATTTGCACCCTCAGTGATAGGAAACAAAGTGAGACACAACTGTAAGGGTTAGTCCTTGTGAAAATAGGTTGAGGATAGTTTGTGAAGAAATTATCTTTACCCAGCATCCAAGTTTGTTCCTATGCTGCTGGAAATGAGAGTTGAACCACACTACATGCAAATAGAGGTGATTAGTGCAAATAGAGGTGATTAGTGATTGATAGGAATGGTTGGACTAGATGATCTGATGGGTCTTTTCCAACCTGGTGATTCTATGATTCTATGAACTTATCAAACTATGCAATGCTAACCTGACTCATAAGTACTTCAGCCACAGCCTCTGATTGTGCAGAACTGACAGAAATGCAGATGTGCCCGTACCAGCTGGGGCCAGATTTGCACAGACCACAGATCTGTGCTGCCAGCTGCTATCACCACCATCCCGAGCACCAGCAGGACATGTGGCACTGACTGCAGGGTGCAAACACCCATGCAAACACTACCCATACCTCTCTGCTGTCAGGATTAACTCAGCACAGAATTCCTATTCCCTCTCTGCTTCCTGAATCAGCTTCCTCTGTCTTTCTGCCAGGATTAGTGGCTAACGCCAAAACCAAAGGGAGATGCTAAAACTCTTAGGCAGCCTGAAGAGGACAGTCAGCACTGGGGAGCAGAGGCAGGTGCTGGAAGGACCAGGCACCCTGGGCTTCTGCTTGTTTCTCTCCGCTTGGGTGCCCTGCTCCAAGATGTGGGGGTACAAAGAAAGCAAGGAAGCTTGAAAATACAGTACCACTAAACACTCCAAAACTAGCAGACAAATAAATTTGCAGTATATTGTTGCTAATAATTTCATTACTTTTATGCTAGGCTCTTAATTTTTAAGCCTTGGCCTCTGCTTATTTTTCAGCGCTTGGAGAACTGCTACATATCCTGGTTTCTAAGAGCACTTTGTTCCTTGAGAGATATGGCAGATAAAAGAGAGATGTGACTTGCCTCATCAAGAGAGGTGTATGCAGGATCTTCATGAAAAAGGCACTGTGAATAAGCCTGTCAAAGCAAAGGGTAAAGAAAAGCAACACCAACAGAACTGAGTGATACCTCTTTCCTGGGATTAGTGCTCAGAGACAGGAAGACTCGGAGCATTAAGTCCAAAATATATGCCACTGTGGTTGCAATAGGCTCCCTGAAAATTATACCTGAGGAAGTCAGTGGCATTGCTGACCCCACCGTCCCCACCCCATAGCAGTCCTCCTGAACATGTTTAAATACACAGGATGAAATTAAAACAGGAGTAGATACGATTTTGGGCCTCACCACAAAAACTGAGGATTAAGTAGCCATTAATACCAAGACCAAACATAACTATAAGAAGAAAGTGGGATTCAGGAGGTATTTCAGTACCATATTCTAGAAGCCCAGGACTTGTATACAAAAGTACACACACTCAGACCAACTAACACTACGACTATTTGCTCCCAGCTCTCTGTCTTTCTCCGAAACCGTCCTCCCAATCTGGAACCACACTGAGCAGTCCCCAGTGTTCTCTCTTGAACAAGGTCTGGGATTTTTGCTACATGGCACAAACCAACACAGTGGTGTGGACTGTGCTAACTGGTCACCAGTATGAACAACTGGGTAGCTGGGGATGCCACCT
The DNA here is from genome assembly GCA_033459285.1 of Clamator glandarius. NCBI lineage: Eukaryota > Metazoa > Chordata > Aves > Cuculiformes > Cuculidae > Clamator > Clamator glandarius. The sequence goes on along the minus strand of JAUNZM010000131.1, from coordinate 2,438,536 downwards.
GGCACTGTCTGATAGTAGCCAGGGAGAGGGAAACCTGTAGGTGGAAACAGCATTAGGGCTCCTATAGGAACCTGAGGCCTCAGGACAAGGGTTAACTCTCACTGTCAAATCTGTGGTCTAGCACAGGGCAGCATAAGTGGTCCGAGCTCAGGGTGCAAGTACAGTATCTTGCTGGAGGGCAAGAAATCATATTTTGACATGAGTCTCACTGGAGAGCAGAAGTGACCATCAGAAAATATTTTAAATAGGAAAATTTGCCCAAATTACATGAGTTTTAAAAGGCTGAAGATCAAATTTTTTCAGAGATGTAAAAAAAAAAATACGTTGTTCTTTGTAAGAAGTAAGAAAATAAGGAATTATTCTTTTTGTTGTTGTTTTGGGGTGTTTTTAATTGCTTGTTTCTGTTTTCTGGCCGTTTCCCTCTTTGTGCATTCTTTATTGCCACCATTAAGTTGCAGGGTTGGGGGAAAGTAGAAACTGAGTGAAGAGAGAAAACGGTGAACACCTGACTTTTTAAGTTGTGGTTTAAGAATAGAGCAATGATAACTATTTGAAGAACTGTGCTTAATCTCTACGTTTGTTGATTGGTATTTTTTAATCAAAACCAGACTTCAAGAAACAGTATGTATTTTTGACTTCCAAACAAACTTGCTGTTTATTGGACAGGTTGAACCAACAGTTTATTTTTACCTGCAGTCTGTGTTTTTGCAATTGCATAGAAACAATCCACATCATAGAAAGTACTTTTACTTAAATAACAATGTACTCCCAACAAGGCATATTTTGCAATCTCTGCATGTCAAGTTTCTGAACTACCTAGATATTCCAAAACCCTGCATGGAAATAGTTAATAAAACAGCCTCCCTCCTTATGAGCTCATATTTTGTCTCTCCTCATCCAGCAAATCTCAAGAGAAAATTCTACCTAAAAAAAATTGTGGTGAAGATGAAAAAGTCATCCCTTGCAGTTGTTTAAGGCTTGATCTTTAAAGTTAGACAAATTCAAATTATAAATAGAGTATATTTCTGTCTCACATTCTAAAGAACTGTGAAACACCAGATGGTTTTCCTGTTGCTGTGACCTGCCATATAAAGTATATTTGTATGGTTTCTGATTTTACTACATATAGGGCACAAGAACGATATGCTGTTAACATAAAAATAATTTTATATGTGAACTTGCCGTAAGTGGAGCCAGTTTATCAGCAGGCCGGGAGATTCCGTGCCTTTCCACCACTGGGTGGCATTCAAGGGCCATAAATACTCACACTGGGAGCTGCAGCAAAAGAAAATGTCTTTTAAAAAATTAAAACACAAAGCGTTTGAAGTCCTTGGATTCTTATTAATGCTTCTGTAACATATTCATGTTTTCGAATGCCCAAGGAAATAAGTCCATAGAAATGAAAGAAAAATAATTCTCTGAGGGGAAGGGAGCTTTCCTCTGAGATGCAACTGAATATGCATGTAGGACGCAGGACAAGAGATCTCAAAGCAGTATTTCAATTAGGAGAATCTAGCAGTCGCATCTAGGCATCTCAGTCTATATCAACATTAATACAGGCTGGCAGGAGACAATTGGATGGGACTTTTGTTTTTCCTTCTAGATATGGACCCAACAGGGAGAGGAAAGGTGAAATGCATTACCTTGACCTTGGGTCTATACAGACACGACTCCCTGTTTGTGCAACACCTGCACACACACAAAAGCCCTTTAAAGCATTTAAATTTAAATGCACAGTTGATGAGGCTTCATCTTTGTGTTGCAATAGATGTGTATGTAGTGTTCATGTAGTTCATTACAAAATATATATGTATATATGTATATATGTACTATTTCTTTTTTCATGTTCCTGGAGATGTGTCCTTTGTTCGGAGTTCATGCTGGGTGCTCTCCTCACAACAAGCTGGGGGTAACTTAATACCCATTTACACACAGCTTTAAGGGGTGTTTGGTTACTGGTTTTCTGGAGAGGCTCATTTTGGTCTCTAGGTCTTTAATACATGATAACTTGTAATTATTTCTCTGATATAAGGTTAGGAGGCCTACAAAGAAGATGATGGAGTTACAACAGTCATGCATGTACAAACTTGTTTTCTTAGCCTGTGCACTATTCTTCACATTATGGCTAAAGAGTGGGTAGAAGCTCTCAGGGAGCAATATTCTGGTCATCTTTTACACCACCTGCTCAGAGGGCTGCTTATCAGATACAGACCTTGTTCAAACCACCTTCCCCATAAGATCTATTTTATCCTACCTATACATGAAGAGGTGGAAGTGGATCCAGAGGTTTTCAGTCTTAAACCACTATCCACCATACACAAGATTTTCACCCAGCCCATTGAAATGAGTTTTTAAAATAATAAAAGCAGAAAAACACACTTTTTTTTTTTTCTGGAAGGAAACAGTAACACTTTTACTTGACACTTAATTTGAAGGTGTAATATAAAATAGCAGAAATAGGAAACATCAAGGGCAGAGTTTTAACTACAAGTATCAAAACAATGACTGCAAATTGAGTTCTAGAAACTACAAAGCACAGTTCAAATATACAATCATTTCTCAACAGAGATTATGTATACAACAAAGGCTTTGTTTTAACACTTCCCTTATTTAAGATTCACAGCATTATCTTCACCGCTTAGCCACTGTTTAATTAAACAGCTCAAGAGGAAAAAATCATTCATCATAACTTGCACTATGCTCATTGTGACGTGGGCACCCAAAATCATATCAGCTAATGTGATAAGTTTTCCATAGTCACCAGTTCATGCCTGTAGAGCCCTAGTATCCAGGTCAACAGCCAGAACTCAACTCCTTCCTTGCTTCATGATCAACAATGTGACCACAGGACTGATCCAGAGCTTAACCACCAGGCTGACTTGTAAATCTACCACAGTTTCTCTTCCCAAGCACATGACAGAAATCTATCACATCCCATGGCACCAACAAAAAGACTGCAGGCTGATGCTGTGCAAGGATGGGGAAACCACAGAGTGCAGGAAAGTTAGTTGTTAGAGAAAATAGCTTTACACTGTCTCCGTGCATTGCTTTATCACTGAGAGCATTCCAGTGCTTTTCAGTCTCCCCACTGCCTGACAACACATCCAGGGTAAGATTAGGTTTTCTTTTCTGATTGGGACAAAAAACTTTCAGCAATATTAAGAAAATAGAAAAGATCTTTACTAGATCCCTGTCTCACTAGGAACAACTGTATCATCACCCCAGCAATGGTTAATGCCTCATGCCTGAGGAAAAGTGAAAAAAAAAAAAGAAAATAACAAGAAATAACAAGGAAATTAAGAAAAAAATCAACTATTTGTTCTGACTAAAAGACAATGAAGAAAAGCATTGTCCCTAACTGCCTACAGGGTCAACTGACTTCTTGCAGCATTGGATTTGTTTATGCTTGTCATTATCTTTGCATTCATAGCAGCAAATGTTACTAATGGCCATGCAATTACCCATATCTTTTAAATGTTAAATTAGAGCCATTTCAGACTCTTTCCTTCAGCCCTACGCTTGGAGGCTCTGCCAGCTGGAACTCCTTCTCCCAGGCTTCCAGGCAACTGTGCACCCTTATGTCTTTCCAAAAATATATGGCTCAGTGTTTTGTGCTTTAATTTATTTGGTGACTTTTCAGAATTGCTTTGTTGCTGTATCGTCCTCAGGGAGTGTATTTGCATGAAAGAAACATTGTGAACTGCTTAGTATAAAGACATAAAACAAGTGAAATGACAAACACATGTAAAAACATAGCTATTCCAAATCAAGCTTAAAAACTTGAAGGGGGAAAAACCCAATTCTCTCTTCATGCCCTCATCTGGCCTTACCTTACTTGGCAAATTAATGAGCATACGCTCATGTAAAGCAGTGAGAACAAGGAAGAACATCCTATCCCTGTCTGCTGAGGACAACGGCTCTGCAATCACTCCAGCATCACTTTGGAGAAGACAGGAAGAGAATGATGATGGGGAAGAAGATTGAAAGAAAAGGAAAAATAAGACAAAAAGACCTCTTTCTCTTTAACCACTCATTATCTTAGCTGTGACTGTGTGGTGGAAGTTATTGTGTTGATAAAGCTGCCAGGAGGAGAAGGACCTGGGAGTGTTGGTTGACAACCGACTGAACATGAGCCAGCAGTGTGCCCAGGTGGCCAAAAAGTCCAATGGCATCCTGGCTTGTATCAGGAACGGCGTGACCAGCAGGTCCAGGGAGGTTATTCTCCCCCTGTACTCGGCACTGGTGAGACCGCACCTCGAGTACTGTGTTCAGTTCTGGGCCCCTCACCACAAGAAGGATGTTGAGGCTCTGGAGCGAGTCCAGAGAAGAGCAACAAAGCTGGTGAAGGGGCTGGAGAACAAATCTTACGAGGAGCGGCTAAGAGAGCTGGGGTTGTTTAGCCTGGAGAAGAGGAGGCTGAGGGGAGACCTTATTACTCTCTACAACTACCTGAAGGGAGGTTGTGGAGAGGAGGGTGCTGGCCTCTTCTCCCAAGTGACAGGGGACAGGACGAGAGGGAATGGCCTCAAGCTCCTCCAGGGGAGATTTAGGCTTGAGATTAGGAAGAAGTTCTTCACGGAGAGGGTGGTTAGGGATTGGAACAGTCTGCCAAGGGAGGTGGTTGAGTCACCGTCCCTGGAGGTTTTTAAGGTTAGGGTAGATGAGGTGCTTAGGAGCATGATTTAGGGAATGGTGGGAATGGTTGGACTCGACGATCCAGTGGGTCTCTTCCAACCTGGTCATTCTGTGATTCTGTGATTCTGTGATATAGGCTAGCAATGACTTACTATAATCATTTCTGGAAGGAGGAGAAACAGGGATAGGAGCTGTGTTCGAAGTGGCGACTTTAACTCTGGACCAATTCTTCTCCAGGCTCTCTCCCTGTGGAGATGGAGGAAGTGGCGATTCAGCCAGGAAACTCAAGCCTTGCTTTTTCTGAGCCTAACTATAGCTAGGATTGGTCCGAAAGAAAATATCCTTATGAAGTCTTCAAGAAAGGAAAACTGATTCAGCTGTAAGAAGACCTGTCTCCAAACCCAGTGGCAAGGCACAGACAGTCTTAACAGCCACCGGTGGTGGTTCAATCTCTGTCAAGAAGCAGCTTGAGACAAGTTTGGCCTTATAACAAGTTTTGAAGTATCTTGCAATTATAACACCACAGAAAATGAAGACATGTCAAAATGATGCTGCAAGAGTGTTTTTAAAGAAACTTAAGTAGCCACAGGACTGGAGGAAAGGTTTCTCTTACAAAAAAGCTAGCTAAAGGATAGGAAACAAAGAGTAAGGCTTAATCAGGCTTTTTACTTTCAAGGAAAAATGCTGGAACTAGTTCTATGCAACATATTCATCAGAGATGTAGTGAAGGTGATTCACAGTGACATTTCCAAGCCTACTGATTCTACAAAATTCTTTCATACAGCCAAATCTTATGCTGACAGTGAAGGATCCCAGAAAAACCACACAACACTAAATGAACAACAGGCATTGGATGCAAGGTAACATAAATGTAAGGTAACACATCTAGGGATAAATAAGTCAAACCACACCTACATGATGCTGAATACAGAACTAACTGCATGTCAGAGAAAAGAGATCTTAGGAGTCATCATTGACAATTCTCTGGTCATCAGTAGAAGCCAAAACAGCATCCTGGAAAAGGGGAAAAAGATAAAGGCCATAATTTTGGTGCTACATATAACATTAGTGCAACTACACTTGAGTACAGTTCATGGTCTGGTCTTTACATCTTAGGAAGGTGCAGAGTTAAAGCAGGTATGAAGAAAACCAACCAAAATGTTCAAGCAGCTGCCTAGCAAGGGAAAACCTAAAAATGATGGGCTTTTTGTGATTGAGGGGAAAACCTAAGAAGAGGAACAGTTGATTACAAAATAATGAAGACTGCATCTAGGAAATTAGTTTAAAACAGATTAAAGTAGTATTTATACTTCTCTAATTTATTGTGGCAGGAGGCTATGGAGGCAGATCGTATCAGCAGGTTCAAACCAGAGTAGCTAAAGTCCTAGAAAAGTCCTAGAAGTGTATGGGTAGATACAAAAAGAACAAGATAGAGAAGTACCCTCTAATACTGCCCAGTAAATAAATGTGGATACTAGCGTTGGCACAAGGGGAACTGACTGCAAGAATTGACTCGACTGGTGTGCGCCCACAAACAGCGTCTGATATCGCCACAGTCAGAAATAGAGTGCTTGGGCAGAAAGGATGATTCCTTTGACCAGAAAGGCATTTGTTACACTTTTAGAACACCCAAATCAGGAAGAGAGACAGATGATTTAAAAAATAAATCATCAAATAAATAAAAAAAAAATAATTTCCCAAGAAATTACACTGAGATAAAACACTCTCCCAAAGCAAATTTGCTGGCTTTTTTGCTTTCCTCATCCAAAAGAATACTGGTTTCTCTCATACCTCAACACCCAGAATGGTTTAGCATGACAGAAAGTGTTAGATTTACTGCTTACACCTGCACATACAGTGAGATGGCATTTTATCCCAACCTGATCACAGGCCAAGTGCTAGGCTAAACACATGCCAGGGATGTGGGAAACTTGGAAATCCCTTAAACAGGGAAATCCTCCAGACACTAATGAAGTGATTGTTAGTTTTATTCCATCACCAAATGTGTTTACACATTGCCTGATATCATCTTCAAATCTGTATTTTTTCATGGCAATCTTATTTGATATATCCAGACACTCTACCCTCCACTGCAAGAGGCTCCTGCTATATATCAACAGATTTAGGCGACTTCCAAGTTAGTAAGGAGATTTCACCCAGCTGTAAAGGGGAGACAAACAGCCTGTACTTATTTAACACAAGCCCCGGGACAACTTTCTCCTTCCCCCTCACTGCTATCTAATCTATTTTTTAGGCAGGATAACAGGGAGAGAAGAGGAAGGCTACTGCTCAGTCATCTTCTCAGGCTTGCTAGGAGTAAGAAATCTGGTCTGAAATTTGAGTTCATTACAATCCCTACAACTCCAGAGCTTTCTCTTTCTGCCAAGAAGATACCCTTCCTGCACTCACCAGCTGTGGACTGGAGATTGCAATACCTATGAATCATTGAAAAGATTTTTAGCCTGGCATCTTGTGAGGCATTTGTACTGTCTGTCTGTCCATCCAGCTGTCTGACAGCTGCTCCTCAGCAACTGTTTAACCCTTTGGTTGTTTTGGGGAATTTTCCAGAGATGGGTAGTGACCTCAGCCCCTGGTAGTTTTATGAAAATCAGTGTCAGCTAATGGCAAAATATAAAAATTGGGATCTGACTGAAAAGCAGTCAATAATAGCCCTAAGAAAACTCACTGGATGGACAAAAAGTGACGTGGCCCTGGCCTTGGCTGCAGCAGCACAGGAGGGCACCTGATAGAGCTGCCTGGGGAGGAGAGGTTTGCTGAGGACATAGCAAAACAGGGCTTTGGTGAGGCAGGGCACATCATCAGGAAATCAAGCTTCATTAGTCACTCTGCTCACAGAATTTGTTATTCGGACTGGGGTGATGTAGGTTTATATTAGTCACTGTGACAGTGAAGACGTATCATTTTTATCTTCAGTTTGCTTGATCTTCAGCATTTTCAATACACTGCATCAGCTTTACTACTTTTAAACCACACTGACAAGGATCTCAGCCATTTTCTAACTTAAGGAAATTATATTGTACTTTTTTCCGCTTTTTATTCCTACTGGAAGTCTGGTATTTAATTCCTACATGTACAAATCTAGCTAATCTTCCAGCATATATACCCATTCATATCCATTTTATTCCCTGTTATAGTTCACTGTATTAGCTTCTTAATTATATGCAGCCTCATTTTTTCCTAGCTTTGAGTCTGTATGGGCTCACTGACCTACTACCACCCCCATGATACCCATGCCCAGGCTCCCTTACCCAGTAGGCAGGTCTCTATTACTTGCCAGCCAGTTCAGCTTCAGGTTTGCTAGGAAGCAGAGAAGGGCACTACACGCTTGTCTTAGAAGCATCCCCACAATCACAGATGACTTGATTATTAACACAGCTTCTCAGTCCACCCATGCTCAGACACTTGGTCTCCTTACCCAACACAGGCTCTGACCGTGAGTCCTTCCAAACGCAGGCTTTCTCCTGCTCATCAACTAGTCCAGCTTGAAGTTTCTTAGCAAATTGACATACATGTGCACACAAGATTAAATTCATTGAAGGAAAAATTAAGCACACTTAAGTATTTACAAGTGCTGCTATTTAGACCTCTCCCAAATAAACATACACCCTGGCCCCTCCTTTTGCTGACACCTAGACCAGCAAGCCTTAAGGCTCACTGTCCCTCCAGTTCAGACCATCCCTATCTCTCCTGCAGATGGATCCCTTCTCCAGTTATTAGCACTCAGACCTTGCAGCACTCCGTGGGGCTGCGATTCCTCCCTGAATCCACTACACTGCACAGACCACTCTAGGCTGTTTAGTACAATCTTTGATCCACTTGGAACACCACCTCCCCTCCCCTTTCTGATCTACTGTGTTCCAGAGGCTTCCTAGGCAAAAAAAAGTCCCACTGTATAGACTCAGGATGCCTAGGCAACTCCCTCAGCCTACCTGAAACTGCTGTGGTTGGGAAAGAAATTCCTTTATGTCCAAAGAAGGGGAATAGTAATCCATTATCTCCACCAGGCACACTGAGGGAGAGAATACCCATTGTCACAAGGCAGTGATCCAGAGCATTTGGGCACCCCCTCAGTGCCCTTGAGGTCCTGTGTGCCTGGTAAAAGGCCTCTACAATGCCCAAGCAAGAGACTGACCATCAGTCACCCCCCCAGCAGCTGAATACACCTGGTACTGGGATCAGCCTAGGTAATGGTGCTCTGATATAACTGGTAGAAATTGCCAGTTGTACTGTGTTTCCAAATGCAGCCAAAGTGAGAATTAAAACATCAAATTAATAATCAAACATCTGACTAAAGTCAATGATCTCAAAACCCCATAAACAAGCGATCATATGGAAGGACCTTTGAGCTCTTCTGGATCACAGCAGGCTGGGATCAGTAATCTCCCTGAGTTGGGTCACCTTTCAGGGGTAGTGCGTGATCTCATTTACCAACACAGCAATGAAAAGGCCTTAGGTAAAGTCATCTCCTCTTGTGAGCTGTTGGGAATGCTGGTGTGCTGGATGTGAGTATTCTCATCAAACTCAAGAGGGGAATTTTCAGGCAGCTTCCCTATCTATCACTTTTCTATCCATTGATATGCTTAGATATTGATAAATCTTTCTATGCATACATATCTTTATATTTCTACATTGGCCTACGTGTCTATATACTGTGTAATAAACAGGAGCGATTGTTGTCATTTTTGAATCTCTAATTAAGTTGCTGTTTTGATTATAATAGATTTTATACGATCACCTTGCTAAATGTTAAATTGATTTATGAATAAGTACTGCTGAAGATTCAACTATTTGATCTACCTTAAATGATCAGAAAATCCTAAATTACTGCTAAATCATAACCATGTAAAATATTTTCATCCACAACACACTCACACATAGGGTAGAAAACGAGATTATAGAGGAAAAAAAAAGGTTAAGTATAGGAATTAATAAGAAGATAGGGCAGACTGCAGTGATCAAGCAGAGGGCTAGTTTAGACAAGAATGTTGACTGGCAGCTTTCACACAGGACTTTAATGCCCCTCTCCTGTGCTTTCCCATGCTTGCTCACCCCCAGTGAACTCTGATGCCCACCTTCGGCCCTTCCTCCAGCCATCCCATTCCATCCCATCCCATCCCATCCCATCCCATCCCATCCCATCCCATCCCATCCCATCCCATCCCATCCCAAGCTTTGCACAGTCCCAGCAGCCCCTTCTGATCTCCCACAGGGAACAGGGTGCAGTGCCCCGTGCCCAGGGCAGCCCGGCTCCCCCTCCCCACAGGTTAAAGCTCCATCTGGGACACCCCTAATGCCCGAGGGACATGGCTAATGGCCTATCAATCAAGCGGCTAAAGAGGTCTGACTTTTCTGTTTGTCTCCCTCACTGCCTACTGTTAGGTTTGTGTTCCTGCGTGTTTATTTTACCATTTTCCTCGTTGCACGTTCTTTCTCCTAAACTGAAGAGCTGGAGCCAGGTAAGTCGATGCTCCCACATTCCCCGACCCTCAGAGCACACGCTTTGAGAGCTCTGGATGCCCGAGGTCGCCTTAGTGGGGAGAGGGATCCATGAGATGAGAAGTTCACAACTAAATGGCTTTGTACGTGCAAGAGGGAAAAGCTGCTGAGAACAAAAAAGAGGAGACCAGGCATCCTAGAATGACACAGGATTACAGCATCCCACGTCTGCTTTAAAGCACAGATTTCGCTACAACTGGTTACTGGTTTTCAATGTTTCTTTGGTTTTGCAATGCAAAATATGGAAGTTGATTCAGGAGATGCAAACATAAGTTTATTATGCCACCAACCTGTTATTGCGGACTGCACAGGCAGACAGACAAGCAAGGACTTGATAGCTGCCCAAGGAGCTCACTTGAGTAAAAGGTCATCCAAGAAGTCTGGCAGGACAAAAAGGCACAACTCCCCTGTTAGTGAACTTCAGGAAATGTGTCCCCCTTCTCTCCCTCTCAGTCCCATCAAAAATATGAGAAAATGCTATACTATTCCAAAAGGTAATTTGCTGGTTGCTTCACAACACTCCTCTCTTGTTGCCCCGAAAGGTCAGGCAGGACCTGGCTCTCTTGCAAAGTACCCATATCAATCACATTTAACAAAATTGTACAACTCGGAATTGTGAGTCAGCTATAGCATATCCTTGATGCGTATCCTTGTAGTGTCTTGAGTGATGGTTTGGAATAAGAAATTTGTCATTGCGAAAACCTGTGTTGCTGATGTTATCAAACTCTTCCTAAAGACTGCTGGACTACCTCCCTTTCGACCAAAAGTAATGTCAAAGTAAATGAGACATCGATAAAATATTAGGGGAAAACTTCCCAGAAGATTTAAATTTTCCAGTATAGTCAGAACAGTGGAGCAACAAGATCAGTCTCCTTGAAAGATTCTGAAATAACCACTGGAGGGTTTTTTTGAGAGCAATTTAAGCAAAACAACTCCCAGTACTGGCACAGTGCAGCTGATTCTGCCCTAGGACATGGGACTGATGGTATCACTGATTCGCAGGAGTGAGAGACTGAATTGGGGGTTAAAGCTTGGAGATTAGTTTATAATAGTTTCTAAATAAAGTTTCCTGGACATATGCTGAATAATGCTTCTCTAAGAATCTGAGCTCCCCTATCTGTGAGGAGCCTTTTCTTCTCCACTAAGCCGTTTTCTTAGAAAACAGAGCTGGATTTGCACTCCAATAGACAAAAGGGTGGATGAACAGTGGAGTTAAACTCCCATTAGATCCTGCCAGCCTTGGGCTGTTCAGGTGCCTCATCACAACTTAGTCCTGGACAGACCAGCCACCCTCACAGCCGGACTCCAGGCAACCTTCCCCGTTCCTATTAGAAGCTCTTATCACTTCCTTCTCAGCATCTGCTGCAGGAAAATCCCCCACAAATATATCTAAGGCTTTCTGAGAGAGTACATTTAAACTGACTTGCAGCCAGTGACCATAGCAAGACTGATGTCAGGGTGAAGATATTGGGGTGAAGAGCAGGGGAATTAATTCACTTCAATTCCCATGGGTGGGCTCCAGACCTGCAAGCCATTCCTCCTGAGACACTGATCCAACCCACTACAACTGAGCAAGGGCTATGCTTAAAATCCCAGTTTACAATTTTAAGTTCACATATTCAGAAGGTGTATGCTGTGGTCCTCACCTGACGTATTCCTTGCTTTTCCCATTTGTATATCTGAGCCTGAACATTACAATTAGGAATTACTACAGCCCAATACCATGCTGCATACCTTAAGCAGCTAATACTGTTGTATCAATCATCAATTCTTCAAAACACCTGATTGTACATCAATTTATCTAAATGGGAAAAAATTAAGTTTGAATAAAAATAAAAGACAGCACAGAAAGACAGAGCACAGTACATAGATGATACACTGTTAAACTTCCTGCCTGCAAGTTAAAGGAAAAATGGAAGAGAAGCAGGAGAAACAAAATGTTGAATCTTTAAAAAAATCTAATCACTAAATGAATAAGGGGAAATTATTGCTTTTTTTTCCATCCATTCTCCCATCCCTCCCTTCCTCCTCCTCCTCTCTCTCTCCCACAAATAAAGAAATCTAGACATTAACCGCAGTAGAATATTTTTTTTGTTTTAAGCTACTAAATCGTGTTTTTTCCTCAAGAAACATTGATGATTTAACTGACAGTTTATTTTAAAAATAGATCAAGCCTTCGGTTGTCATGCAAGTGCTGTATTTTATCCCTAATGGAAATAATTAAACTTACTTAAATGCACAAAGAAGCAAAGAGGAAATAAAACAGCCATCCATCTTATTCAAAGGTCTACTCAGTGTCTTGACCAGAAAACATAAGATTTTACACTGTGCTGCTATAAATGCTGAAAAACAAATATTCCATTCACCGTTATCCTTCATCATTAACAAAGGGACAGGCTTTAGGATTTATGATAGTAGCAGGTACTGCAGTGACAATCTGTATGGTTCTCTATCTTCACACTGTCCTTAAGGGTAATCTTAAAAAAAAAAAGAAAACACACACATTTAACAAATAATTAGGATTAGTTACACAGTAAAAATGGCATTCTCAGGTAAAAGGTGTTTGAAGCCTTTTTCTTAACCATGAGGTACACTGACTTTTTGGGGTATATACAGTAGAACAACCTCTGAATATCAGCCTGCAAAGCTGCATCATCAGTGGCTTTCAGAGCTGCTACGCATAGTGGCACAGTTCGGTGTCCTTAATTTGGCACTTCTAGAAGTGTCTATTTTCAAAAAGCGTGAAGTAACCCATCTATGAGAAATCAGGAAGTGTCCTTAAAATATTTAACAGAAGAACCAAGACCACAAACATGATGAGTCATCTTTATTTTTAATCTCAACCAAATTCTGGTTGCTACCTCTGAGTAAGTGTAATATTGGTGGCCTAGAAAAAGATCTGTGCTCTACTCAGACGAAGAGCCAGAATGAGTTCAGTAGGTCTCTATAGGTAAGTCAGCTCTCTGGGCTCTCATCACAGCCAGTGGAGAACCAGGCTGCTGATTGCCATTTGAGACGTTAGAGGGGATCCTTTCAAGCCTCCAGCTGCCACTCCAGAAGGTTATTTATGTGCCTCATGTCTGCCAGCCACATGCAGATGTCTCAAGTACCCCAGGATATTTCAAATGGCACCAAATCTGTGAGTGGGTAACTAAACTGAGCCTCTAGGTACCACACAATGAGCCTGATCCAGATCACCACAGGATAGATGCCTTATCTTGTTTTAACTAGCCCACCATTTCTTACACCAAATTTAAAGTTTCTTCACCTGGACCTGACTCAGTCCCAAAATAATTAGCTTTAGCAGACTCTCTCTTTAAGATAGCCTTCCAGATGAGAATGTTAAATGCTCAGAGTAGTCTCACATGTTTACAGTTTCCTCTTGGTCATACTATTAAAAGTAAACACAACCTCAATTAATCTAACAAGCACAGATGTGCTTGAGCCCTCATTTCCAAATATGTAATTGATACTATTGACCAGCCAGCTTCCTAGAGAACTCCTGCCTATGCAGGAAAGCCACAAGGAAAATACCAATTAAAATCAAATACATACTGAGTAGCATTTAAGGGGAGGTTGCATATCCTGGAGAGTTAAAAACAAGGGGACAGGAAGCCGACAATCATAACTTCGGGTGTCATGAGACAAAATAGTTGCATTGACACTGCATCCATTTCCACATCCCAGCTGAACAGCAGACTTGCTATTGGTTGATGTTTTAATTTCCTCTTCAGAGGAAAGAAATAACCCAAGCACAAAGGATATAAATGCCAAGGATGTTTCCCTCAAAGAGCTCCCCCATGTCCTCCAGCAAAAACATGCTCTTTTATGCACTGTTTCAGCTAAACATTGTATCCTAAAACAAGCTTAAAAGGTCTCATTTATACTCTTACCTTGGTAAAAGCCTTTGCTACGCAGCAGGTTGCTTCTGATGTAATGTTCTTTGGAACAAGCATGGTCTTCTTGGATCTCATCGGAGTGGGATAGGCCCGGGAGAAGCAGCACCCAGTACACTGGTAAACAGGAGCTCCTGGCTTGGAAAAGAATCTGTTCTCCCCTAACTTGCACTCGGGACAACCTGACACAAAAATATAAGGAAGAGACTTTTACCTGGGCTCAAGCTATATTTTCATTTCAAAAAGAAAGGGAAAGTGCAGGCGGCAAGAGGAAGCACTCTTCGCACTCTCCTGCTTGACATCTGCAGAACAGGAAAGCACAGATGCCAAAGCTCACCTCCTCAGGGTCCTTCAACTTTGCAGCATGCACCAGCTGTAAAACTGGAGTGAGGCTTTCTAGGTAAGGCACAAGCATTGTTGTATCTTTTTATGGTTTTCTCACTTAATTTTATTGACAGTTGTGGAGGGGGTTTTGCGTGTCTACTACACTAGCTGTCCCTAGAAAACTTCCTGCTAGCTATAGATGAATAAATAGCACCAATAGGATTTGTAGTGCTTCTTAGACTTTGCCTGTTTTCAAGCAAGACTCTGTTATCAAGAGCTTCAAAAATACCCAGCGATCCTGAGATTTTTGTAGCTCACATTTTTCTGTATTCAGTTCAAGGCTGAATAAAAAAATCCAAACACCCTCCAAAAGACCCCTAGAATCTTCCTAATATGCTACATCACAAACATTCTGTATTCTGGGATCTAGAGAAGGAAAAATATTCTGTATGTTATGAGAAGAAGCTATGGTTCTGCTCTACCTGATGTTATGATAGTATTTACATCTCAGGAATGCAAGAAAACAAAATGTTTCTATTTGATAATATTTCAAATTATTAAGGGATTAAGATCATCCATGTCAACATGAGGACACGGTCATCTGGGAGACTCAACATGGAGAAACCAAGTTTAGAGAAGAAACAGGAAAATAGTAAAAATATCGTGATTTACTACACTTTCGCATCTCAGTGTCAGCAAATGCAACCAAACAACAAGATTTATGATCACATTTATAAAATATGTGAAAGTTTAATTAACACTATATATGAGCAATTGCCCTATTTCTGAACAGTGAAAGCAGCTTACCCTGCATGAGAAACTCTCCATCTGGGAAAGCATGAAGAAGATGCAGAAATACAGACAAAATGGCCAAAGTGAGAGCTGCATACTTCCCGTAGCAATCCATGATCTGTCTGGAAATACAAATACACACATTTTTAAAGGACTGTTTCACACTGGGTAATGTACCAGTATTTAGACTGGACAAAATCAGTAAATGCTTATGGAGAAGACAAAAGAATCTGCAGAATCTGAGGTATGGAAGGACTAATTTCAGGGAAAATAAATTCTTATCAGGACATAAGTTCTTGAACTAAGAGTCAGATTACTTGTCCATACACTGAAATGGCCTCAGGTTGCACCAGAGGAGGTTTAGATTGCATACTAGGAAAGTTTTCTTCACCAAAGTGTTGTCCAGCATTGGAATGGGCTGCCCAGGGAACCAGCTGAGTCACCATCCCTGGAGGTATTTAAAAGACATGTATATGTGGTGCTTAGGGTTTAGGGTTGGCAGTGTTGGTTTTATGGTTGGATTTGATGATCTTAGAGGTTTTTTCCAACCTAAATGATTCTGTGATTCTATAACTTCTTTAGTGACCAAGTCCTCATAAACAGATTTTCACAATCCTGTCTTTCGTTGGGAGAAAGCTCCTCTGATGTATGTAATTAGAGGCACTATATGCTGTGCTCCACAGGACCCAAGGAGACATGGAGCCAAGAGAGAGCTCAGGAGGCACTGAAACAGCCCCAGAACCCCCTGCATTGCCCAGGGCCGGGGGAGTTCCAGGGACCTCAGCACCGCCGCAACCTTCTGGATTTTTTTTTTTTAGGATTTGTTTTACTGATGCGGCAATTTGACTGCTGGGTTCTGAGTTACAGAAAGCTGGTTTGGTAGAAACAAATCCTGGTTGGCTCAAACTTTTAAAAAATCTTTTCAACAGATGAATTTTGTGCAGGAAAGTGACCTGTAGCAATGCACATCTGTCCTTCTACAACTAGCACAAGAGGTAAAGTGGTCATAAATAGCATATCACAGAAGTGCAGTTGTGTGGTTATATTTGTTTCAGATCAAATCTACAGCACAGGGTAATGCATATCTGGTATGAATAACTGCGGGAACCACAACATTAAAGGTACAGAATTAACATCATCCCAAAGCCTCTGCTTGATTTTTTTTTTTAATTATCTTACTTTTTTCCTTTATTATTCACAATAAGATTGGGAGAGGGTAAGAGCAGGAGGGAAAGGACATCTACAAAACCTCAGTCCTCCCCATATCCAAACATCAGAGGTACTAAGTAAGGTACATTAGGATTGGCAGGATGCTTTTTGGCAACTACCACAGAACCTTTAAACTTATTCTGAAGCATTTTGTACCAGCCTGGTCAGAGACCAAAAAATGGTCACAAACTGGTCATAAGAAACTGGTGTTTCTTTTGAGCCAGAGTTCCTGTGTGCCTGTGGCATGGCCTCGAGGATACCCCTTAGTGAAAAGTCAGACAGGATCTGAGTTAGGTGAAAGATGCCACACATGTTTTAGGATCTTCATGTTATAAACATCTGGTCAACTGATGCTACTTTGGATTCATCTGAGATATGAACACATAAAACAAAATACTGAACCTCTCTTCTGTCCTTGCCAGTATTAGAATATTTGAGTTTGTAACTTTCCTTCTGAAGCACTAAGCCTCCTTATTGAACCAACAATTTCATTGCGCTCAGTCAAAGACCATTTCAGTCCAGTCTCTCAGAAAACAGAATTTCCCCATTAAAAATTATTTTCTTCCAAATCATAGACCTGATCCCTTCCTTTAGAAATTAACAGAAATTACTTATATCGTACGGTGAAGTAATTGGGTTCGTGGAGAAAAGAACCATGCAAAAGATGTTGTAGTATTAAAATCCTGCATCTGGGCAGCCTGTGAAGGTCACACAGAGAGCAGCACGACATCCAATCTGGCTGGCCAGGGACAACCTTGCCTTGGAGGACTGTTTCGGGGTCTTTTTATTGCCAAGACACAGAGCACGTTTCAACAGGGGGACTTCGCTTGCCCTCACAGATTATCCTGCAAGTGATTCTGGGCTGAGCACTGCCCATCTTCACCCCGAGAGAGGAATTTTGGCTGCAGCTGTGCAGCAGCACCCGCTTCACTGGCCCCAGTTGTTCCAGTCCAGCTTCAGCCAAGACCCCCGGCAGCATCCAAAGCCTGCAGCTCCTAACCACCAAACTATTTATCTGCCTTCTCAGAAACGTTATCTGATCATGCAAATCTCTCCAGTTTGCAGTCATCACCACCTCCTAACCCTCAAGCCATGCCTGGAACTAATCTAGAACTTGTTAGGGCTGTGCCTGAACTGCAGGGCTAAACAGCATCTCCAGGCTCTTGCAACTGGATCTTTTGAAGTTTCTTCTGTGCCTGCATAGACCACCGTATCCTTTAATTTTAAAAGACTGAAACTGTCACAGAAGTACATGATATGCTAATGACTGATGTGTGGGATAAGACCCCAAGATGACGACATGGACATGTGCATTTGAGGTACTGAAAGCTTCCCCACTTAGCAAGCAAAAACCTACTTAACTACTTGAGAGCTTCTCTTATTCCATACACATTCATCAATGCCACTTCTTCATGATACTCCGGGGACAGATTCAATTGTGGGCCTCAAATATTTCAAAAAATGAGGTGACAATGAAAAGAACAATAATGCCACCATCAAAGCAATTGATCTTGAGATTTGGTGTAGAGGTTATTTAAGAACGTTATACTGGCCAGAGAAGGCACTGCCAATCCTAACCAGGACAGATGGTAGAAAGCCAGGTGCAGGTAAACAAAGATAGCTTTCACATAATGGAAACTTATTTCTTTGCAGATTTTGCACCTAACCGGCAGAATCCCTGCAAGGATTGCCACTATGATGCAAACGTTCTTCTAATGCCTGCTTATATCTGGTGGGAGAGGCAAACCTGAGGTAGTCCAAAAAGTGAAGCCATTTGCCTCGTATCATAATCTAGGAGTGAACCTAGAGCACTGGGATGTGTGTGTGCAAAGAGAGTTTTCATTAGCAGAGGGGCGCTCCATCGCTGCATAAATTCCCAGAGATATATGGGGACGTGAGGCTGTTATGCACAGGTCAGCAGATCTTGACTAACTGATTAAACAGAAATACAACGCAGTCATCAAAGGTAGTGGTTCAAATGGCAGCAGAGCACAAGCTCTACAAGGTAGCTTTGAAACTTGGGGGAGGAGAAGGTGCGAAATCAAACAGAACTACATCCTTGCAGCAGGCAAAAGAAGAAGAGACCAAAGGCATGATGACAAGAACATGGTCCTTGCGTGACCGGGGTTAGCAAAGTGGAATGAAACAAACTTTATGAGAAAGACAGATAGATATGCAATGCTCTGATGCAAAGAAAGAAGGTGCTAGTTAAGAAGCAAAAACCAAAGGCAAGAGACTGACGTGAAGCCCAGCTAAAACGAATGACTAAGATGCCAAAGAGGTTGCAGTTAATGTGTGGCAAAGGTTGGGTACTAGGTACAAGTAACTTTGCCTCCTCCCTTCCACCTGCCCAGCAAGTCAGTCCATGCTTGCCAAAAGAAGAGGACAAAGGAGTTAAAGGCTGCTCATAATGAACAGGAAGGAAAAACATTCTCAGCAATTGCAGTAGTGCTAGAAATAAGCATTTGGAAGAGATATCAAAAAGCCAGTTCAATGTACGTGTATATGTACACATACATGCAGGCTGAATGCAAGCTGCTGTCACTCATCTCTGCTTGGCCTTTTACCAAGTACAAAAAATAGTCTTTAGTCAACAAGTAGCAAAGGAAATGGGAGATGCTGTTAACACGGTAGCCCAATCAAAGTGTTGAACATGGCTCTCAGATTTCCAAGAAGCAGCTGATAGTTCTCTGCGTCCTCTTCCCTTGATAAGAGTAAACAGGATCTGCAGGAGAAAGGTGGTCCTTCACACTATTATTTAGATCCACAGCCTCCTATGGTCCCACCAAACAATTTGGGAACTGAACTGAGCTCAGCTTCATCTATGGGGTTGCTCTGAATAAATTGGCTGGATTCCTCCCTCCTGCAAATATAGGTTTTTTGAAGGTTTACTGTGTATGGTTTTTTCCCACACCTTAGATGGGCTGTAACTGCTGGCACAATCCCACAGTTTAACATCACACCTTGCTCCATCCAAGGGGACATTCCCCAGCCTGTGAGGAGCTGGCTGGAGGCAGACAGCCTTTTCCAAACATCCTGTTTCCAGATCATCCTGAGCATTTAGATAGCCTGGATGCTCCAATAAGATGCCAGTCACAGGAATAACACCACACCTTTCTTCATGCTTTTTGCTGAAAGCACAGTGGCATTCCTCATCCTAATTTTCTAAGAGCATATAATGCTACAATTTGGTACACCAAAAGGGTTTCAGGCAATCCCAGAAGGAAGTTGTTTAAATTATATTAATCAAAAGGGGAATTGAAATTGCAGTTGTTGCGTTTCCTCTATAGAGTCAGACTGTCAGGCTAATGCCAAAACCACCAAAGACACCTGTCAATAAAACCCAGATATGACCTTCTCTGCTCTTCTAATGCAACAACCATTTTGTTTGATGGTCTTACCTGGTTTTTATGACTGTGTCTGTGCTGCTAAACCAGTTGGTGCCTATACTACTCATTTCAGCTCACCATCAGATCACAGGAAGCTTTTACTTTGTTCTACTACTATCTTTCTTAAGCTCTTGGAATGCGTGAATTTCAGCAGCTCTTTAGAAAGACGGTAATTTTAAGTCTTCCTCAGTAGTTAAAATTCTCACCTCACTATTTACAATATCTTGTATTTTTCTGTAAATCAGTTAATATATTATCAGTTACTATCATAAAGACAGGCAATCATAGGTATTTGCAAACAGGTTTTCTGTTCAGGTGAGCATGGGACTCTGTGGATGTCTCTACATTCACGTCAAGTTAACATGTGCCAGCAAGCTTGGTTTGACAGGCACCCTTTGCACTGATGGTATGAAAAACCCTGATGTTTTCGGCACAAACTTGGGACATCTCTCTATACTTTTCAGTAGAGTGACAGTGGTTTTGTCATATCCAGCATCAGTTAAACACTTTGTACACTGTGCTCATTTCTTTCTGGGATGCTTAGCCATGAGGTACAGCTGTGTCACAGCGACAATGACTTGCAAATGCCAGCGCTTCACCTGCAGCCTAGTGTTATGTTCACTGTCACCTGCTAGCAAACTGCTGAAGACTGAGAAATCTTGAATTACATTCTTTTTTCCCTTCCCTTAACATATGGAATCACAACTGGCAATTTAAAGAGTCCAAAATATACATTAGTGAAACATTTTACATTTGGCAGCAATACCATTGATCCGGAATAAAATACAAGGTTACTGATAAAGCATTACTGAGCCCAGTCAGAAATCACAAAATATCACCATTTAGCTGCATTACAATTCTAGAACTTCACTTTCTTTTCCTTACAAAGTCAGTTTAAGCCCAATCACTGATGTTTTCATCCTAACACAATCTTTCAAGTCAATTTTCAAAGTAAAAACATTGACAGAATGGAATAAGAAGAAAACTTTTGGAAAGAAGGGAAAGAGAATGTAAAAAAATATTTAATTGTTCCTCTTTAACAGAAACAAAAATTTAAAAATATATTACCTCCCTTGTTCAACAAGAATCAGACAGCTGAGAAACTGCACGATGGCATTCAAAGGTGAGCTGTCCTTGACGCCTGGACATACAATCCCGAAACTGATGAATGAAAAAGTTGCATCGCTCTTTTATACCAGTAAAGCTAGATCATATTCCTCGCCTACATCTAAGCCATAGGATCAACTGTACATTTTATCTAATGACTGCACATTACTTTATGTAATTAACAGCCTACCATGCTGATCTTATCTTCAACCTGACTTTCATAAAGATCAAGTTTTTTCTTATATAATGAAAGAAAGGTCAGGTTGTGAGCACAAACTCAATGCTGCATGAGTTTCCGGGGGAACTTAAATATCAAGCATCCAGTTTTCAGTGAACAGAATCTCATTCTAATAAAAGGAAGGGTTACTAAGGTTTCCTGGAGAATAATGTTAAAAAACTCAACTATAAAACACTTCTACAGCAGTTGCATTGTTTTAGCAAACAATAACAAAATACAGAGCAGTAGAGATGTATGCGATCATTTAAAATAATAATCTCCATTTGAATTTAATGCCAAGAGACTGACTACATAGACAGATATAGAAGGATTACCTTTTTAAAGATAAGACTTCAGCCAAGATCTCATCTTGTTTTCAGCGCAAAGCTAACGTAATGAAGGTACTTCTGAAAACTGCACCACAGTGCAGAGTTTTAAGACTTAGGGACTTGTATATCCTCATTGCCAAGGATAGAGTCTGTGTTGATGCTGGCTAAATAATACAAGTCCTATTCTGCCTTCTGGCACTGAGGCCAAGCAGCACAGTGGGGCTTGCATCCACTCAACTTTTCCCTTTCCCTTCCCCCACCCCTCCCAAAGAGAAGGCACATATCCAAACTCCTACTAGCAGCAGCCCCTGGCAATGCAGATAGTCCTGGGTCGGTGCTCAAGACCATTCCCGCAACCCTGTTGTGTTTTCAAGTCCTGGAGACTTGAGGGAAATTCACTTCAGAAGTTAACTACCTAAACCTGAGTTACTTGCTCGGGACTGCCTTTACAGTCCATGGAGAGAAAAAGTCCTAAACATTTTAAGACAAGTCTTAAACATCTTTTGAGATAAGACTGAGCTATTTTTCCAGTGTGCCTGCTTTTCACAGTTGAGAGCCCAGGGTAACCAGCTTCGGCTACTCATTGTCCTGCCTTTAGATATTTACAAATGTTTTATAGCTCTAAGAAACTCCTAAACATCCAGAGGCGTAAAATTACTTTATACACAGCTGCTTTTTGTCACTCGCTGTTGAAGATATGATATTGAAAGAGATCCCTATAGCTTCTTGTGTCCTTATGAAAATGAGGCTTTTGATTTGCATCTCTTCCAAAATTTGTAGTGTACAGATGGGATGTGGTGAATTGCACCTGTTCGGATTTTTGCCATTCAGCTTTCTTGTCCCTTGCCTCGACTCTCTTTACAATAACAGCAGCACCCCTGGATTCTGCTAGCTGTTTCAGACACATTTATCACAACTTTATCACCTCTACCTTCACTAATGTCCTCATCTGCTTCAAGATGTCAGACACCTTTTTCTTTTCTATTTGTACAGCTGATCACTATAACGAAGTAAAACTCAAAACAATTGTCCCCAGCCTACATCTGACTTGAAATTGGCTTCTGTTTCAAAACTGAAGATAGATTTCTGCACCTGTAAGCTTGTCTGGTTTTCATCCAACAATAACAGCTGGTCTAATAAAGGATAAATAAAAAAAATTCTCCCTACAATCTTGATTTATTTAATAACAAAAGCATAGGGTTGAAATTTGAAAGCTACTGGTAAACATAATTTACTGAAAAATATTCTCCTAGAAGACAGAAACTTAATATTTCTTGTCATTCAAAACAAAATTGATGAAAATTACTGAAATTTATAGACTGCCCCTGACTTGGTTCTGTCCTGGCCATATCATACACATCTCTGCCTGCAGTCCTACAGGAAACACAGGATGACTTATGACGCTTTGTAAAACCCAGAAAATTATCGTCATCATAGGAAAATCAATAATGATCATATTGCTTATTCATATTTGGTACTTATTTACTGGTACTTATTTACCTATGTATTGCAGCACATCATCAACTAGTAAAAGGGAAATGCTATACAAAATAGTTCTTTCATTTGAAGGACTAAGCATAGTTACACTGTTACTCCCACAGCATAAAAGAAAAATAAAAATGTCCACAACCTGGTACACTTTTCCTATCAGAAAGTATTAGGAATAAATCGTGTGAAGTCAATGGAATTAAACTGGTATAAAAGATAGTTTTAAAAAAGCCCCTATTTTTATTAAGAGGATTTATTACTTTAGCTGCTCCAAATCTCCAGCTAAAAATACTTGGTCAAATCTGTCTTAATGTGTGACTGAATGAGAAATGAGAGAATATGGATCACTGTTTTAGAGGGGGGAAAGAAACGCCTAGTTCATTAGAGTATTCTTAAATCACTTAGCAACATTCCCACATTTTTTTGCTACACTCCGATATTATGATTTTATGGTCTATGTAAATACATGGATGAAAACATAGGTGAACACATATGCAAAACTGGACCACTGAATATGATTTGCCAAGATCAGTATGTTGTTTCCTATTTGTAGGAGGAGAAAAAACCATTCTGAAGCAGGAAAAAAGGCAACAAATTGCTAAAATTTTAAAGTTTCTTTGAGACCACCGCGTTTCTAAATTGGACTGGGACCCTATTAAGGAACATAAGTAAAACTAAATATAGCACTTATTAAGACTGAAATCAGAGTGAATTTAGCACTTAAATATTATGGAGTTTCGGAACTTTTCACTGAGTCCCTACAGGTCCTTCTCTTGCTTTCTCTGGAAAGGAGAGTTCACGTCTCTTCCCATGCTCTGCCAGATGCTGTCTCAGGGTATCTGTCCTATTTCCCTACTTAGCAATATCTGCTTATCTACAGGCTGCTTCCTGATGCTGCCTCTTCCTCACTAAACGAAAGTTTTTCTACTTTGCCAGTCAGCACTGGCAGCCAGCACTGCCAGTAAAGGAATGGGAAGGGGTTCCCTGGCTTTAGAAAACTCTTCTATTAAAAAATAATTTCAATCAATAAACAGACACACACTTCTCAAGTGTGGTCACAGATTGGCAGTATTAAACAAAATCTACCTACTCTTAAAAAAGGCAGTACCCAGTTTGCTATACCTTACCCCAGCAGAAGACTGTACAGAGTACACCTACTTTTTAATGTTAATCACTGCTGCATTTATCAGACCCACTCCTGCCTTATTTCTCAGTTTTCTTATTCTTTGTTGATACAAATGAGAAGAAACAATCTTTCAAGTGAAGTTCTGATAGCATTCTTGGCTTGGATGGCCAAGCAGGTTGAGTTCCGAAGAATTTTCTTTTACTAATAATTAAATCACATTTCAGAACTTCCTTCAAGTGTAGCCAAAATCCACCCTTCATTATTCATGCACACTCAGAAAACAGCAGTCCCCTGTCTGAGAACGGAATGGCTCGCGGAAACTCCTCTTTCCTTCTCCCTTTCAGTCTCCAAATACCTCCTTGGCTTCTTTGTCCAGCCCCGCCCTACAAGCCGACACTGCACCCAGAGGTCTAAGCCTGCATCCGATCCTGCACCAGAAGGCTTCCTGAAGCACTGGTACGATCATCTCCTGCATTTTGGGTGTCGCTTCCTTCACTTCTCATGTTATCTTCCAAGCATCCCACGAGGAGAGAGGCTCCGACATCCCACAAGCTGCTCTGCAGTGACGCAGGCTAATTTTCAGAGCTGCTGAAAGATAACAATGAAATGCACCCCAGAATGAGTGAGAGCATAACCTGGAAAGAAAAAAATTTGCTGGGGATTCAAGGACAAAAAGAAGTAATGTGAGTGCTAAACAAAAAGATATATAGGTATTTCAATATTTCACTGACTTCCTACTCCTTCTCAGTTTGCTTGTAACTTTTCCGGTTGCCACCCACCTATTCCCAGAGACAAAAACACCAGCTCAGTAGATATGCACCTAAACAGGGTTCCCCAAGACAACACACACACACCATTTTGAAGTCATGAGCTCCCAGCTGCCAAAATACTTCACACTGTATTATGCAGAGAGTTAAAG
Organism: Clamator glandarius; assembly: GCA_033459285.1. Classification (NCBI taxonomy): domain Eukaryota; kingdom Metazoa; phylum Chordata; class Aves; order Cuculiformes; family Cuculidae; genus Clamator; species Clamator glandarius. The sequence continues at coordinate 2,413,588 of JAUNZM010000131.1, read as the reverse complement.
TCAGGTTATCTGTTCTTTTACAGTTGTTTTCAACTGATTATCTGAAATTACCCCTCAAAGCAATACTTCTTGGCATTATCCTCCCTTACTTAAAATCAACAGGAGTTCTGCCATTATTTCAAATTACACTAGATCAAGACTTTTAAGATTAGCTATTAGTGTTCCCAAACTTCAGCCAAACATTGACTATTCTGAGAAAATAAGGCTTCCAGTACTTACTGAACATAATAGATTGCAAAGCCCCTCCTGTTCTAAAACCATAATGTAAAGAGAGTTCACCACTACATATCTCTTTGTGATTTTTAAAGAGATTAATATTATAGACAGTGGCACTTCAGAAATCTGTGCAATAATTGTTATTTCACCAAAGATAAGTAAAAATTGTGTCTCTGGAGAAAAATGGTAAGATTATCAGGAATATATATTTTTTTTCCTCCCTTTTTAACTGCAACTTGTCAAGGTCAAAACGTTTAATCATACCATGTTATTAGGCAACTTGTGGTACGAACGGGATGATGGCTTCTGTTTAGCTCTAGTTTCATGCTTATTTTTCAAGTAGGTTTATTGAAATATAATTCCTTTGAGCAAAATTAGTAGAGATAATATTACAACTGTCACAGCATTGTGGAACAGCTAACAAAATGTCATTAACATGTACAGTTGACCTCAAGGGCTTTAGAGATTGTATTTCAATATTCTTTTTCTCTACTTTTAATTAATAAAAGTAACTACACCTCATGGAACAACTAAACCAGCTTACAAGGTCAGGAAGGATTTAGGCTTGAGATTAGGAAAAAATTCTTCATGGAGAGGGTGGTTAGGCATTGGAACGGTCTGCCAAGGGAGGTGGTTGAGTCACCGTCCCTGGAGGTGTTTAAGGTGAGGGTGGATGAGGTACTTAAGAGCATGATTTAGGGATTGGTGGGAATGGTTGGACTCAACGATCCAGTGGGTCTCTTCCAACTTGGTTATTCTGTGTGTGATTCTGTGTGTGTGTGTATAACATTGCTGAACTGAAGCAACCAGGTTTGTTAGACTCCTGAAACATTAAGTGCCAGAGGTAAACCACTAGACTAGACAGACTAGTGATTACTACAGAATCACAGAATCACCAGGTTGGATTATGTATTGAACATATTCCTGCACCGTGAAGGTAGCCCATGAGAGGCAGATAACATAGCCTTAATTTAAATTTGTTTCATTATTTAGGATTTTTCATGAAAAAATATTACTATATGAATGGATCATTGCACGTGAGGTTTACATCTGGTAAATATCCATGTAAAAGTGAAATGTATACTTCCAGGGCAGCTAAAACAAAGAAGCTTGATAAATAATTCAGGATGTCTCATTTATACAACTAGCAATTTCAGCAACTCTTATTATCTAATAAAGAAATAATTGTTCAGACAATTAGCTAGTATCCTCCTCTAGCTCAAATCTGAACACTTTCACGTGCTCACTATCACCTACTCTATTAGTAGACATTTCCATCATGAATTGCTTTTATATTTCCTGGAACTATATTTCTTGCTTTTTACAAATACAAGCAGAAAAAATGCCTAGGTTCATCAAATTCTAATCAAATTGTGGCAAGCAGGAAGTAGCCTGAAGTGCTGACTGATAATAAAGACATCAAAACATAGCTGGGAAATGGGGTCTGAAGAAAACAGCTAATTTGTATCACATTACCAAGAGGCATGTTACCAGGTTGCTGTTACCCTCTCTACTGCCACTGCACAGAGAAACCAAGCTACCAGGTCACTCAGATCAGTAACTCATTCACTATACTTCCAACCATATTGCAGCGGCACCTAAGAAACCCACAGCAAAAACGAGCAGTTGTGGTCCTGCACAGCACAGCTTGAGACAGCAGCAGACTGGTCTTAATAATCCAGAGTTTCTCATCATGCTCCTGTACACAAAAGCCATGAAGAGAGATAGTTCCTTGCCCCAGAGAACCCGTCATCTCATACTGGGCTTGGAGGAATAAATCCATTCCCCCAAATTCCTCCTGTTCCACTCACCTGGGTATTTTTCTGAAGACATCAGGTCTCAAAGTGATGTTCTGGACTTCAGCAAAATTTCCACACAAGACTCTAGGACTAGTGCAGCAGGTCTGTTCCCACAGTCACATAGGCCTCCTGATCAGCACATCTAAGTGATCCTTCTCAAAGCCACCTGCTCCTCTGGATGAAATGTGCATAGCATATGCTTCCTATTTGCCAGAGAGTTTCAGAGCAACAAATGAAGAGAATCATATATGGCATTTGGTGTGACTCAGTGCATGGAAAATGGGCTATTGGGTTATAATTAATGTAATATTGGAAAGTCAAGCAGGTCAATGTTGCCCACCTCCATACAGTTACCGTTCAAAATAAAATGGGCTTACATTTACATAATAACACTTCAACATAGACCTTACGGTGCTTTGGAAGCTGGATACTGAAAGCTGATTTCCCATGTAATTGAAATTTAGCTACTCTCAAGAGGCAGAACAGTAGCCATTTGCTGCTCAGCATTACAAGGTTGTCCTCAGAGAGCCAGCAATGAATCATAGCAATGTCTCTAATTTCATCTAAATGTCCATCTAAATAGATGGTAAAGGTCTCAGCTGTAAATCTGGGAGGTGGGAGAGGGTAGCAAAGGAGGTCCAAAACCAAGTAGAAATGTAAAATGTGCCATTTTATATTATTCTGTGGCACTGGCTATTTCTTAAACTAAGTTTAGATTACAAAACAAGAGAGCTGAGAAAAGACTCAGTAAAATATCCTAGTTCAAACGGTCTAGATGATGCATGAGTCTTCTTTCCAGATATGAGAGAAACAATGGGAAATTACACAAGGGACTGCTCCCTGATTCAACAATCAGGAATTATTTTTCATGCAGTCTCCCCTGTGCACTTCAATAACAAGCTGTCAAGTACCAGTTGTTGACATTTTACCCTTGCACAAGTGCACAGAAGGAGAAAAGATATCACAGTGGGATTCAGTTCTCCCAAATCTAGCCACCTGCAATGCAGATGGCAAATGTCCAAACCGGTTGCTCTGGCTATTTTTACAGTCAATGAGAAGAAACAGTCAATGAGAAGAAACAGTCATTTTCAGGGTGCGGGTTACCTAATCCATAAGTAGCACCCTCCTTAAAATGAAATTCCTGAAGACCTACAATTGCTTGTTTCTCTTCACAGGCTACAGAGTCAAGAAAACTGGCTTAGATAATCACTTCCATTTTTCAGATGTCTGCACTTGACCAGATGAATCCAGCCCAAAACATCTTGTGCCTTACGGCTGATACATAAGGAATAGATACCATGGACGATCTGAGGTCCACATTGTTTCCCAAGTTCTCTGCAACTTCCTACAACCCATCCAGGAAGCTAAGAAGAGAAGGATGGTCAGAACTGATCTTATCTATTACTTGCCTCCTATATTCTCTCCCTTTGTCTGTGCTCATCTGTCATCTCGTGTCCTACTTAGCTTGAAAATTCTCCGAAGCAAAGGCTATCCTTTTATTCAAACTATTTTTATCCACAACTAGGGCTTCTAAACAGCATAACTATTACAGACCAATGCTCAGCTTCCTTGATACTAAAAAGGGAAAGCACCACATCTATTTAAAGGATGGTGCTGCAAATGTGGCTGCTGTGATGATAGTAAGCAGGCTTTCAGAAGAATAATCACCTTCTGTGGTAGTGTGATTCCTTCCCCGACATGCTAGGCTGTACAGACTACTCTAGGCTGCTTAGCACAACCTCTCATGCACTTAGAACAGTAACTTCCCTCTCCTCTTCGAGCTACCATCTGATCCAGCAGAACACAGGCTTCCTAGGGAGAAGTCTCACTGTACAGAGGCAGTCACTCAGGATGCCAAGGCATCTCCCTCAGCCTATCTGAAACGGCTGTGCTTGAGAAACTACCTTATCGTCCGAAGAAGGGGCATAGTAATCCACCATCTCTACCAGACACACTGAGGGAGAGAATACCCATTGTCACAATGCAGTGATCCAGAGCACTTGGGCGTCCCCTCAATGCCCTTGGGGTCCTGTGTGCCTGGGAAAAGGCCCCTTTCACTGCCTAAGAAAGACTGATCAACAGTCCATCCCACCCAGCAGCTGAATACACCTGGTATGGCCCAGGTGAGATGCTGTGATATAACTGGTAGTTACATAGTGTCTTCAAAATGTGACCAAAGTGAACATTAAAACACCAAAATGAATATTTAAACATATGACAAAAGTCAATTATCTCAAAACCCCATAAGTAAGCAATCATACTTAACATATTAGACTAGGCATAGGAAGAATTTCTTCACGCTGAGAGTGGTGAGGCACCGGCACAGGTTGCCCGGGGAAGCTGTGGCTGCTGCATCCCTGGAGCTGTTCAAGGCCAAGTTGGATGGGGCCTTGTTTAGCCGGATCTAGTGGGAGGTGTCCCTGCCCATGGCAGGGGGGTTGAAATTGGATGATCTTCAAGGTCTCTTCCAACCCAAACCATTCTATAATACCATGACTCTATGATTCTATGATACCCTTCAAGCTCTTCTAGATCACAGCAGGCTGAGACCAGTATTCTCAACCTGAGTTGGGACGTCTCAGGTGCATGATCTCATTTGCAAATGTAGCAATGAAAAGGCCTTAGGTAAAGTCATCTCCCCTTGAGAGCCAGCCATCACCTGGTGCATTGGATTTGAGTATTCTCACCAATCTATCCACTGATGTGCTTAACTTTCTATATAATCTTTGCAATTGTGATAACCCATATTTCTCTTATGCTTAAATACTGATATATCTTCGTGTAGTAAGTATATTATACCATCTAGCAAACAGGAGTGAAACTTGTCACTTTTGAAACTGTTTAAATCACTGATTAATTTGATTATAGCAAACATCATTTTAACCATTTTGTTAATTAATTAAGTGTTAATAGGAACTTTGTAGTACCTTAATAAATTCTAAATTGCTGATAAACCAGTTTCATAAATTCCTATCCAAAACACCTTCCCAAAACTCTTCCCAGGTAGAGATGAGTACACAGAGACCTGGAGCCTGATAGAGAAGCCCACAGGCTAACACAAACCATAATTAACAGTACTTGTTTTGATTTCACAGAAATACATATTGAGGTTCTTCTGCTGTTAAAGCCTTTGGTACAGGCAGATAGAAACTAGTGAAAAAAACTATGCTGGGAAATGCAACACAAGATCCTGCAAGTGAATCCTTGTCTCCAGCTTTGAGATGCTGATGTCTTTTTCAGAAATGTACTATACCCTGCCCCAAGAAGGTAGCCTGAGCTTTTGGCTAGTAAGCTAATAAAGACACTTCAGTGCCACCATTCATTAACCACCTGTATTTCTTCCTTGGGAAAACCCATTAGAGATTTTTGGAAATTTTTAAACATTTAAAATGCCGTATCTAAATGTTAGATGGGAAATTTAGAGACAGCATAACTTTACTACTTCTATCGACTTGTACCAAATACTACCAAGTAAAGTACCATTAGGTAACAACTGTTAATATTTGGTATGCCTTACCAAGCTTAACCATGCATTTTTTATTTTAAGCAGAGTTTCACTGCAGCACTGATGCAGGAAGACATGCTGGCCACTGAAACCAGATTTGTTGCTGTTTGATATGCTGCAGAACATGGCAATATAACTGATTCACTACAGCAAATAAGGTCACTAGTTTGCCATTGATTTATTGGTTTAAAGGGTTGTGTGTGTGAAATCAGTTCATTCTGACAGGGAAAAGTAAATCTCAGTGCCAATGTCTTTGTAATTTAACAGTTTCCTGGCTGTCTGCTTTAGCTCTTCCACTAGTGTCGCTTTAATGTGCGGTGAAACAGAGGAAGCAACGTTCTTGGGAACATTTTCAGCCCTGATACCCATAGTAGTGTGCTTTAAAAAGCTGCATTAAGCAAATCATGAATTAAGACTCACAGACATATATAATCAGTAGTACTCACAGCACAACTTATGAAATTGCTCTGTACAACTGAGCGGGACAGGGCATGTAGTGAGCAATGGGTTCAGTTTCCTGGGACATACAAGAGTCCTCTGTTCCTGCCTTCAATTTATGCTGGAGTTACTCATCCCGCTGTGTAAACCACTGCTGGGTCACAAGATACCTGGGCGGCGTTCTAGAAAACGTTGGCAAGACAAAATCTAAATCCTATGCACGTGCTTCTCCTCCCACTCAACAAAACCTACACACAAAGTTGCAATCAGTACCATCTACAAAGGAGGAATGAGCAGGCACTAACCACGGAGAAAGTGATTCATCAGTCTAGCAAATTAAAGTCTAACAAAATAAAACTGAATGCAGGTGGAAGTGTGAGGAAGAGAAGTAAGAAAAAAAAAGGAGGCATGGACATGAACCGAGGCTTTCATTAGTTACTATACGGTAAATGTATTTAAGTGCTATGTATCTTTGAGGATATAGCTACGTAGTCTGCAAAATTTACTTGAATAAGCTGAAGATTTGTCTGATGGAAGGTAGGCAACTGCAATGCCATACAGACGAGTTGACTGTCTAGAGTCCCTCAGAATCAATAGAGAAAAAAGGCATTTTGAGACCTATTTTGACAATTATCTCAGGACAAGATAAAGTGACCACTCTACTTGGTTATACGGGGAACCTAAACAACCTAAATCAGATGTAGATATCGACAGCTACACTGCCAGTTCTAATATTTGGCTAGATAAAGCTCACAGCAAGCCTCAAAAGACCAAAACCTTACTTTTTAGCAGCCTGCCTAAATTTACTCTATTCTCTATTTCAACCACTACAGATTTTCTCAGAGCATCAGTGCAGATATTGAGGTCCTGAAAGTAGGTTAAAAAAAGCAAAGGAGAGTATAAACACAGGATCTATAAGTGTTTTGCAGGTAGTGAACGGTGCCATGACACCCACTGGCACGGTATTGTCCTGTACAAGCACACTAGCTCAGTCCCAAAAGAAGAGACACAGCAGCATGCTGCCACATCTCAATTACCAAGCTCAACTGAGAAGCAAGGCTTGTCACAAGAGTCACGAAGATATCCCTGTATAAATGTATTGCTCCCATACCTGGGACCATGACAGCTTTGGTGCTTCTACATATGCTTCCCTGCTTGGCAGGGAGCTCACCCAATCAATCTGTTCAAGGCCAAAGACAAGACTCAGTGCTTGGGGCTAGGCTGGCACTCGCTCTAGTTTAACACCTCATCACACCCAGCAGTGACTACCGCCCTCCTTCACCATCAACATGCTCTCTCCCTCTACCCTGGCATACAGAGAGACAGAGACAGTTTCCCACAACAAGTACACATTCAAACACAAATTAAGACAGGGGATCACACCAGGTCCCCGACTGAGTCTGTGGTTGTTTGCAGAGCAGCAACTGGAGTAAAGTCTCATTAACTTCGGTAATGTAGCAAGTCTCAGTGATTTCAGAAGCATTTAATCATGTACTTACACGTTGGCTGAGCAGGGTGTACATAAGCACACATGCTTTGCTGATTACAACAATTTTTTTGACACTAAGCACACACCACAGAATGGTAGCAGGATTGTCAAATACAAGCTGAGAGAGCCTGGCCCTTGATCCTGTGATACTAAGGAAAAAAAAAAAAGTTAAAGGTGTTTAAGTTAGTGGGCTGCAACAAAATTCACCATGAATGCTCAGAGAACTACCTGAAGTAATGACGATCATTTTCAAGAAGTAATGGCAAGTAAGGAGGGTTCAAACTCTAGAAAAGTATTAATATAATACTTATTTCAAAAGAGAGGATAGAGGACTTAAAGCAATTTATTCATGTCAATCTAACTTTTATCTCTTGAAATGTAACAAATTATTAAATAAAGAATTTGTAAATATCTGGAAGATCATGATAATTATTAAAAAACAGTTTAAATTGGTTTGTCATGAAAAGAATTTTATCAATCGATGCTAACCTCCTTCTCTGACAGGATAATTGCTCTAGCAAATTAGTGCAAATAGCAGATACAATGTATCTTGACAATGATGAGCTTTTGCCTGCCCCACATAGCATTTTCCTAAGTAAGCCATGATAGTGCATTCCAGAAGTAATTATCAAGGCAGCAGCTGCACAACATTTGAAAAACTTTTCTCAGAGTGCAGTATTTGCTGGCTTGCTTTCTGTCTGGGAAGGTTCACGCAGGTGAGAGCCACAGGACTCTGTCTTAGGGCCTTTTTTATTCCTCACGCCCATTAACAGCCTGGACAATGGCACATGGGCGCACTGCCACGGTTTGGTGGTAACATCAGGCTGCAGTAAGCGTTGGAGGGCTTTGAAGGATGGTAATAACACTAACGATAGGCCTCAAAAATTGAAGTAGCAGCTTAAAATCAACCAGACAGACTGCAAACCAGACGATTTGGATAGAGAAATCTAATGTGGGAAGAAAGTTAAATATAGAATAGGAAACATCTGCGTAGGCGGAAAACAACGTGGGACATCACAAACTAAAGAGTCAACAATATAATAGATGACACAAAGAGTAATTATTCCGTTTAAGTCAGCTCTGGCAAAGTCCCAACAAGCAGAGAGTACTGGGTTTGGCTTTGGTCACGGTACTCCAGGAAAGATAATGGCAATTCACTGAGGAGGATGTATGACAGTGAGGAGAGTTTAGGAAATATCAGCTGAGAGGAAAGCTGAAGGAACAGCATTTGCATGGCTTAGAAATACAGAAATTAAGAGATAAAGGTGGAACACTATAGCAACACTCCAAAAGGTAGGAAGCTGACACAGAAGATTCAGTGGCTGTTGTTCCAGTGTGACAACTAGAGTAAGACCAAAGATCAGAAGAACTCACAGCAGAGATTTATATCGGGTATTATGAATCCATTCAAACAGTTATGATTGCGATGCATTGAAACAAGCTGTTTCAGAGGCTGTGAAATCTTCCCTCCAGAAGTCCTGATCCTACTTCTTTCAAAATAGTACATAGCAACTTTCTATGATTAATACTAAAGGTGTATGTGGACATCAGTGAGTCTCAAAGCCTATTTGGTCTCTATAAGCCAAAATTTACTCAAATCCCAGTGACTCTACATCTTTGCAACTCCATATTGCAGTGATTCAATGCTTCTGTAAGCGTGGGCTTGAAGGGCAACAGAATCAGACCTACATTTTTCCTTACACAATGATGCCTAATTAATGGATATGTGTCTTAGATCTTTTAATGTAATGTAATTTAACACAGTTTTTGTTATTTTAAGAGTATGCATAAATCACTACAAAAATAACTGCTATCTCACTGTAAGAAGGAGCTACTAAACTGTGTGTCCTAGACAAAGGAAATATTTTTCAAGTCATTTGCCTCAGGGGGGATTTAACAGAGGAAGTTAATGCATTCCAGCAAGAATCTCCATCACTATAATACCAGTGGATTAATTGTAAGTAAAGCTAAAGCTGTGAGTGAGGAAAATTTGCAGCATAAGGAATGTTGATGAAAAGTGTGGGATGGCTATTGAAGATAAACACATAATTGGAAATGTATTTTATTTTAAAATTTTATATTTTTTCAGCATTTTGTTATTCCCTTGACTAACTCTCAGCTATAAGAATGGGTTTCTAATTTTATTCCAATAAATCATTTTTGAATCAAGAATTCATTACATTTCCATCTTTTCATTTTCACTGCAGTGGTTTCTTTCTCTGTGAAAATGATTTTATCATCTGATTGCAATCAATATTACTGTAACAGACAGTACATGCAGTTCATTATCAGTCAGAGAATGGTAAGGGATTAAAGAGCACTTCTGCTATCCATGCTTAAAATCCATCCCTTTACCTCCTTCTCCTGCCCTTTGCAGGCTGTACATTTTTTTCCTTCTATTGACACTGGGATCTGTATTACAGCAAAGGTTTTCAGTATTAATATTCTTTTTCTTCTTTGAAATAAATATGTTGCTGTGAAATATCACAGCAAAAAGCTGTGTGTCACTACTAAGTAATAAACTGATTATAAAATAGCTAAATCAAAAAGAATCAGGAATGCATAACACAGATAAACACGAAATGCAAAATCGTCTTTTAATTGACCTCACATCTACTAACAAATTCTTCCTTTATCTCTTAGCAGGATATTCATAGCTGCTTTTTTAAATAAACTCTCTGAGTTGCTCACAAGAACTACCTTATCCTGATACACGATCCCTTTTCCTGTGCTCATGAAAAAGACCCAGTTCTAAGACACAATTAAAAGCAAAAAAAGGTGCTTCTGTCAAATCCTCCCAATTTAAATGCCTATCTTGTCAAACGCAGAAGGGAATGAAGAAGAGTGTAATGATGGGAAAACATATATATCTCCAGGACAACCTTTCTTTCTTTTAGTATTTTCGTACAGTACACCTAGAACTCGGTTAGATTCTGTCAATGAGAATAAAGCTGCTGAGGATTCAGGCAGTGTGCACTGTGAAGTGAACAAATGAAAATGATGAACAGAAAAGACAACTGGTAATGTGGAAAGGTACCATTAATTACAGATAATATTACTGTGGTTTGTATTTAATTGTGTAAAATGAGAATATAACCACTCCCTCACTTTTAGCTCTGAAACTATTTTGTCAGATTCCCTTTTGAGAAAACAGCTCAAGCCATGACCCAAGCTGTACATTTAAATATGCTGTCCTCCCTCATCATTAATTTGCTCCCTCTGGCACAGAAGGATTCTCCATGTGACCTGCAAACGGATGTTTCAAACTCCTTTTTCCCTTCCTTCTTCCAGCTGCTGCAGAAGACAACCTACAGATCACATTCTGCACAGTTGTTTTTCTTGCTGACATTCACTCAGAGCTCTGTGATTACTGAGTAATAAGCAGACCTACATCAGTGATTTCGTATACAGTTAAAAGTTGCCCCTGCCTTGCCAGAAGCCAGCAGCATCTTTAAGAAAGATGTCACTACATGAGACCAATTTTCTTCTGCCTTTTGGAGTTAGTTTCATTTGCAATCAGTTTTCATGATCAGATCTCCTTGCAAATCTACCATTTTACTGATTTTATGAAGTTTTTTTCTGTAATGTTGTGAAGGAGCACAGAGTGCCTTAGAAACAGCACTACTGATTGTCCAACACAACAGTTATGCCTGTTTCAACATATTCAGCCATCAGTTAACACCAGCTTTTCTTCACATGATACCATCGTTTATCTTGAAAAGCTTTTCTCCTGATGCTTACTTTTAGTGTTTCTAGACTGAACTTATACCTATTTTCACCTTTTCCTTCACTAGGCTAAATGAACCTTTTTTTATTCACCTCTCATAAAACAAATTCTCTGTTTCAGTGGCCATCCTTTGAGTACCTCCTGAAGTGCCATCTCATCTTTTCTTAATAACAGTGACCAGAATCACGTGAATTGTTTCAGATGAGAGCAGACCAATGTTTTTATCTCCAGTATCTAACAGGAATAGATGACCTGGCATGTCCCGTGATTTTCGTAACTTTTTTTGCAGCTGGATTGTATCTATGACTTGGTCATTGTCAACTAATACAATGAGCTCTTTCTACCCGCTGTCACTTCCAACTAATGAGGTTCCTTCCCTAGCAGAAAGTACTGCTATCAGTCGCCTTGCATGTTGTGTTATTAAAATCAATCCATTCTATTATTTAGGCTCTCAAGGTCATCCAGTCTTGATCCCTCTTGTATTGAAAGCGTCTCACTATTTTGTGTCATCAGCGTATTTCATTATTACAGCTCATATTTTTATGCTTACATCATTAAAGGAAATTTATGGCTGAATAAAGATCTTCTGATGTTTCAGATGGCTATGCGATACATTCTATGCTTTCATCTCAGATGTGGAAACATTCATTTTCATATATCCTTTCTCATTAGCCCCTTCTTTAATTTCCTTTGTAAGGAAACTCAGCTGGGCTTCTGACAATTCTTGCCTTATTCTTACCCTTCTTAATATTTTTCAAGCAATCATTTTGTTCCATTCCTTTCAAGCTTTTGATTGTTCCAAATAACCCTTCTGAAGTGGCTATTTATCCAGCTGGGACTGACTGTCCCTTTTGTTTGAGATAAGAATTCCCGATACTTTTTTGCAGAGAAATTTGACAGATGCTAAGTCTTCTCCACATGCAAGTCCTCAACCACCTAGATGCAGTTGTCATCACTAACTCATTTCCTTAAGTTCTCAAAATTTGACTGCAGAAATTAAGAACCTTAGTTATCAACCTACTTCTGCTCCAAGCGGTATTCTTCTTAATAATCTTATGAAAGCTATTTCTCTCCAGACTCAAACTCAAACATCTCCAGCATGTCTTCATGCTCTCTAACAGAAAGTCTTTGCCACATTTCCTCAACACTGACACAAACAGGTTCTACTTTATCTTTCCTAGTAGTTTGTTTCTTTAATGTCTGTCCCACTGCAAATTCTAATCCTCCACCAATCCCCTCTGCCTCCCAAGCACCACGAGTCCTTTAATATTTCTGTGTTCCTGACCTGATTTCTATTTGTTACAGCTTCTGTTATCCCTAAAAGATCTAGCTTTCTTGCCAGGGGTCCGATGACAGACAAATGTTGTTAGTACAACATTCTCCCTGAAAGAGTTAACAGTCCTCCTCCCAGTCATCAGCTATATACAGTCTAAGCACAACTCATCTCTATTCCAACCCTTTCTCCTTGCTGTCCACCATCCTAACCTCTGATATTCCTCTTGCTACTCACTTGATTTTCCTCTTTCAGTATCTTAAAACCAGTAGTTGGACATCATATACCTTTTTTTTAAAAACCTATTTCATACATCTGATCAGTAAATAAACCCCATGCAGAGGGCCTAAGATAGTGAAGACTCCCTTGTCTTATGTATTCGTGCCCAGGCTCAGCATCTCAAAACATACAACCAGAGTATTTGAAGAGCCAGAGGATATGCCTTACTGACAGCTTTATTTGAGACATGAGAATCAAAGTGTGGAGCTAGGAAAACACCACACCATGGAAATACTGTCTGTCAAGGAAGTGACAAGAGTTAGAGAATGGAGAAGGGTGTATCTGAATCCTAAAGAAATGTTTGATGAGGAGGAATCTTTACTGACACAAGCCCTTATCTTAAACCATTATTTCTAGCACACCCTGGTAATAAGTCTGTCAATTCCTCTTAACAAGAAATTCCATCTTTGTACTGGTATAAAACTCCAGTCATTCTCCTTCCAGTCATCCATCCTTTTTCTGTTTTTTTTTCTCACTGTCTCCATTCTTGTTTTAGTACGTGGACTGTTTCAGTTGAGTTTGGGTTTTTTTCTCTTCAAGGGATCCATTGTCCCTCCCATACACACATTTTCATCATCTGCTTTTTCCTTCTCTGTATTTTCTAGTACAGCAAATGCCTTCCTTGACCCTGTTTCCCCTGCAATAGTCAGCCTCCTACCTCTTATATTCACATCCTTTTATTGTTTCTTCTCTTCCACAAGCTCTATCTACCACACTGTAGTTTCAGTAATGATTCAAAGACAGGACAAGTATCACAGTTTTGTATCTGGTCATGCCCTGTACTTTCCTTGTCCTCAGTGCACTGCCATGCTTGCTTCTCTTGCTGTTATCATATTCTCACTGTCTTCAAACAAGGAAAAAATATCTCTTCCCTTATTCACCGCTGTTTGTTGTTGCTCCTTCTACTTACTGACGCCTTCTTTGGTGTCTTAAGTGAAAGCCTGGCAATTAGCAGTCTGTAAACTGTGATTAGAGACATGAATCCTCCCTTGTACAAGGCCCGTGGAGGCATAAGTGCAAGTCCTCTTCAAGGTAGAGAAGCTGAAGGACAGGCTCCTTTCAGGTTGATCTTGATGAGAACAAAACAAACAACCCGTACTCTACCATCTCCAAGTGCTACATTTTGCATGAGAAAGAAACTCTTGCCCCAGGTTTCTCCCTCCTTCCTGGCCTCGACTCAACTCAGAAAACCCTCCGGCCAAGAAGGAAACAAGACAGCATGCTGAAACAAGGACAGACTATGAATATGAATTTGGCTATTGTGGCTTACCCTTAAGTGAAAATAATTACAAATAGCACAATATGGGACTGAAAGAGTTAACCACAGGAGAAGCTATTATAGCTCCTGCAGATAAATTAAGTGATTGAAAAAGAATTAATAGGTCTTTGTGCAGTTGTTTCTAGTATTTGTATCTCTCATTAGCAGTGGTGTTACAAGCAATTTGGTGGTGAGGAATACATGCAAACCAGTTAGATTTTTTCTGGTATTACATTAAGCCTTAAATAGGAAAACTAAAAGTTTTCTCTTCTTCTGCTTGGGATAGAGTGGGTTTTGTAAAAAACAAACTTGAAAGGGTTCAGGCTTACAATAGCAAACAAGATATTTTCTAGGTTACTTGTATGGGAAACTAGAAACATACCATGTTGTTTATACTACTACCACCAAAATGCGGTTACTAGATCCTCAGGCCTGTCTCCAGAATGTTGCATATTCAATACTGTCACTGTGAATATTCTCCAGTCTTGGAAGACCCTATTTTGTTTCCTGTTCTGATTTAGTGTTCATCCCATCATCATATACCTCAGTTTTCACCGCTATAAAAGAAATACATAGTGCCACTTTTCCTCTGTGACACAGAAAGAGAATATAATCATTTAATTGGTCCAGGGGTCATACAAGACAAGCATGCGTCACATTAAACCTGGGTCCAAGCAAGACTGACTGACATACTGAGGGGTCTGCAGCCACAGTCTCTTCTATTAAAAAAAAAATCTGTTACATGATTTAAGTTAGTGGCCAATACCAGAGCATTCCTTGTTTTCCAAATGATGTGAAATGCCCAGCTTAATACCATGCACCTTCTCTCACAGCTGGCTAAACGAAGCCACCTAGTCCTGCTCTTGCTGCAGTAACACACTTTCTCCTCACTTTGATGAATACTGCCAATGCAGAACATGAAGCTGTCAACCTGTGTCTATCTATGTCATCTAGAAAACTTTATAATATGTATCCAGGCCAATTCAGTGCCCATCGGGTCCATCTTTTCATCAAATTCAACGCCTGAGGCCAACCTCCTGTATTTCAAATACTTGTAGCAGGTGAGAGTCTCCGTAGCTTCTCAGGCAGAGGCAGGGAAGGTCAACATCAGTCACTGGAGCTTTACACTGTGCTGAGGACAACACTGGCATGCGAGATGGAGTTGAGCCCAGCACCAGGACTGTGTGGGCAGTGAAGCCTTCCAGAACCTCCACATCTCAAGCGCTTCACTTGGAGAGCAGAGCTGTACTTCTCACTTCCATAAAAACTACATGATGCGGATACGAAGAAAATGCAGTTGCGTCCTTAAGCTAACACGCTCTGTTACTTCCTGATGGGGAAAAATGAGGAGGGAAAAACATCCAACAAAACTCCAGCAGCATTGACCACGACTGACCCAGCAACGGTTGGTGCCCTGCATCACTCTTGGGTGGGATTGGGAAAGATAAAACCCTTCATCAAAGAGGGTTACATACATATATATACAAAATCATAGAATCAGTAGGTTGGAAAAGACCTTTGAGATCACCAAGCCCAACTGCACCTGTCCACTACTAAATCATATCCCTAGGGATTTCATCTACCCATCTTTTAAACATGTCCCTGGGTAGTTCCAGTGCTTGACAACCCTTTTGATGAAGAAATTTTTCTTGATATCCAATCTGAACCTCCCTTGGTGCAACTTGAGGCCATTCCCTCTCATCATATCACCTGTTACTTGGGAGACCGACATCCACCTCTACAACTTCCTTTCAGGCAGTTGTACACAGTGATAAGGTCTCCCCTTAGCCTCCTCCCCTCATGGCTAAACATCCCCAGCTCCCTCAGCCGATCCTCATAGGACTTGTTCTCCTGGCCCTTCGCCAGCTTCATTGCTCTTTTCTGGACACGCCCCAGGACCTCAATGTCTTTGGTACAGTGAGGGGCTCAAAACTAACACAGGATTTGAGGCGTGGCCTCACCAGCGCTGAGCAGAGGGGCAAAATCACCTCCCTGGACCTGCTGGCTACGCTGTTCCTGATACAAGCCAAGACACTCTTGTCCTTCTTGGACCTATGGAAGGATTTTTTTTTTTTTTTGACAGGACAAGAGGGAATGGCCTCAAGCTCCACCAGGGGAGGTTCAGGCTGGACATCAGGAAAAAAATTTTCACGGAAAGGGTCATTGGGCACTGGCAGAGGCTGCCCAGGGAGGTCGTTGAGTCACCTTCTCTGGAGCTGTTTAAGAGATGGGTGGATGAGGTGCTGAGGGGCATGGTTTAGTGGCAGATAGGAATGTTTGGACTCGATCCAGTGGGTCTTTTCCAACCTAGCGACTGTGATTCTTGGCCACCTGGGCCACTGCTGGCTAACATTCAGCCACTGTCAACCAGCACGCCCAGCCCAGAGAGTCATAAGGTATCCCATCAGCCTCCTTTTCTCTGGGCTGAATGACCCCAGGCCCCACAGCCGCTCCTCCTAACACTTCGTATCCCTCACCTTGGGAGGGGAGGGAGCAAGCCTCGCTCCGCGTCTCCCCGCCGCCATTTGCCGCCAAAACCCGTCGGCGCGCGGGCAGGGCCCGTCATGTGGCCGCGCGGGCGCCGGGCGCGTGGCGTCGTGTCATGTGACGCGCGGAGCCCCGCCTCCTTCCCTCCCCGGCCCGCTCCCTGCGCCGCGGGGGTAACGTGGAGCGCGCGCGCGCCCCCTCTCGCTTCCATATCCTTCCCCCCCCTCCAATCTCCCTCCTTCCCACCTCCACAGTTCCCCCCACCCCCGGCGCTGTACGGCACGTGACCCCCTCCCTGGAACGTGGCATTGTGTAATCACGTGACCTGGAAACGGCTCGCGGGGGGCGCAGGGGGGGCCGAGGGAGAGGGGGGGCCGGAGCGGGGGGGGGGGCAGAGGGGGGGGGGGGCTGCGTACGCGACAGAGCGGGGTGCGAAGATGGCGGACGAGGAGGCCGAGCCGGAGAGCGGCGCTAGCCGAGGCGGGGACCTCCCGGAGCTGCGGCGCCTGCGGGAGCGGCTGCTGGAGCTGGAGACGGGGCTGCGGGAGAGCCCCGAACCGGCCGTGCAGGCGGCGACCGAGTACTGCAAGCAGCTCTGCCAGGTCAGGCCGCCTCTCTTCCCTCCACCCCCACGCTCCCCCTTCTCCTTCAAGTCCCTGCCCTTCCGCGCGGGGTCTGTCTGTCTGTCTGTCTGTGTGTGTAAGGAACTGTATGTGGGGGGGGTGTGGAGCCGTCACCACGGGCCGGGGTAAGACGGAGGGGGGTGCGGAGCAAGGGGATGGATTGACGGGGGTGGGGAGCGGGCAGGAGGGGAGGGTGTGAAGCCATCAGTGGGGGGGGGGGAGGGGGCGTGGAGGCAGCTCCTGGGGGGGCAGCGGGGACGCGGAGAAGGGGATGGGGGGACGGGCACCCCCTCTCCGCCCCCGCCGGCCCAGCCCGTGATGCCAGCCCCACGCGTCTCCTCCTTCCCTCCCTCCCGTCCTTCTGTCTGTCCGTCTGTCTTCCCCTCTTCGGTTCTCTTGGTCTCCAGGCCCCTTTGTTGCGCTGTGCGGCTCGGCTTTTATCGCAGGGCCCTTTGTTCCCGGCGGCGGAGACCGGCCCCCCCCTCCCCCCCGCCTTTTCCCCGCGGGGTGCGGGCTCCGCTTCCCCGCCGGGGAGCAGCTGGAAGCGCGTTCCCTCCGAGCCCGGTTCCCTTCTTCGCCCTGCCCTGCCCTGCCGCCTCCCCAGTGCCCGGTCTCTATCGCACCATTGTGTGACGGTATTGTGGCTGCTGTCGGGAAAAGGGCCCGCGGGCCGCTCCCGGTTCAGGGCTGCCTGCAGGTGTTTCTGCTGAACCGGTGACCCTGCTGAGCATCCCTTTCTAAACAAACTTTGTGGTGCTGGCTCTGCAGTTAAAACAAACCACTCTGTTCAAGTCACGTATGTGGCTGTGTGTTGCCACAATTTCTCTTAGGCGTCCCTTCTCGGCCGATGTTTGCTACCACACTGTCTGTAAAAGAAGTTGTTAAATATTTTAGGCCACAGAATTTTATAGAATCATAGAATCTCCTGGTTGGAAAAGACCCACCGGATCATCAAGTCCAACCATTCCTATCTGCCACTAAACCATGCCCCTCAGCACCTTGTCCACCCATCCCTTAAACACCTCCAGGGAAGGTGATTCAGCCACCTCCCTGGGCAGCCTCTGCCAGTGCCCAATGACCCTTTCCGTGAAAAATTTTTTTCCTAATGTTCAGCCTAAACCTCCCCTGGCAGAGCTTGTGGCCATTCCCTCTTGTCCTGTCCCCTGTCACTTGGGAGAAGAGGCCAGCTCCCTCCTCTCCACAACTTCCTTTTAGGTAGTCGTAGAGAGCAATGAGGTCTCCCCTCAGCCTCTTCTTCTCCAGGTTTCACACGGAAACTGCTACTTCTGTAGCTTTACTATGGCATTTAAGTCTTATCTGATAAAAGTGGTGCTATTTATTTACGCGTTGCTATCATGCGTTCATGGAAAGTGGCAAATTGTAAAGATGTGAAAGAGTAAGAGAGAATTCACATGGTCAGTTTTAATCATGCTTTACTTGTGATTTTGTATCTGTGTTCTTGAAGAGTTGATTCTTGATGGGAGCCATTGTAGTGTGCTCACTGGTGTGTCTGTTGCTTCTAGATTAAACTAGGCTCTGCTTTTTGTTAACCGAGGAGATTTGCTACTAAATATTTTAAGCATATGCCTTTCTCATATTTTATTTCGTGTATACAGGACTTGTATTTCAAGTTCTTTTTCTCTGGTCAGAACTGATCATACTGCATTTCTGTAGAATGTCCATGTAGACACATAGAAACAAGAGTCATTTGTGTTGGTTCAAATCACTGCATTCTCAGTCTATTTAATCTGTGTACCTGCTTTCTTAAATTCATACACCGGGAGGTGGAAGTCTTGCTTTCCAGGCGCAGACTTGACTTCTAACTTGTGAATGGCCTGTTCGTTGGAGTGAAGTAGTTGAGTAGGTGGCAACAAAGACACTGTCCTTGACAGCTACAGAGTAGACTACTGGTGTCTAAAGCAGATTTATCACTCAGATTATGGATGCGTGTACTTAGTGAGCGGTTTCAGTAGTTCATTGATTGAAGTTTAACAAAAATTAATATTATTATTTGAATGGCTGTTGCAAAAGCCCATTGTAAGGCCCTCCTACATCAAGGTTTATAGGAAAGCCATATCTGGTTTTGCAGACTGAAGACTGGGGTGTAACACTGAGAGTTAAGACATGCCATTCTATATAGAAAGATCCTACTTTTCAAATTTTAAACCAAAGTCTAAGCAGACACTTAATGCATTAGATAGTGAGGTTCTTGGGCAGATGTTTTTTATACCAGTTCAACAGATTTTTTTAAAAAAAAACTATTCACCTGTGTGGGTGGCACCAAAGTACTTATTCATCCCCTTCTGCAGTTTTAATCCTCAAAATAGTATTCACGCTTCAGATAGTAAGCTTAGCTACTTGGCTTGCACTGCATGACAGAGGTTATAGGAAATTAATGTAATATTAAAACCCATCTTGGAATTCTTTTTTAAATAACACTTTAAAGGCATCTGCCATGATTTCTAGAGTAAAGTCTTTGAATATATATGCATGCAAGAGCAACTTGATTGGTCATATAAACAAGACTTAGGTTTATTTATATCCTAAGTCTAGAAGTGTACTGCTGGATAAATATTTTACCGTTTATCTCAGTGTGATTTCACCATTTTTTTCCATGGTTTTCCATTTTTTCTAGGCATGAAGTAACTGCACAGAACTTGGAAAGTCTTGTGTCCTTATTTTATTTTGCCAGGTAGTGACTCTGGATCCCAGCAACCACAGAACTTGTTGCCGGAAATCAGTTTTTTAAATCTTTTTTTCAATGAACTGAGTAGCATAATGTTTGAGAAATAAGTATGTTTTCATTCTGAAGGAAGCTAAAGAATGTTCAGTAGAGCTTTGAAAGATCCTGAGGCTCTAAGGCAAGTAAGAGATTTAAGTGTTTTACTTTCATTAAATAAAGTGGGAGTTGTATGGCCAAATCCTTTATCTGGTTTTGAAAAATACCAGTTTAAACTATTTCAGTGTTTATATCCCAACATTGTAGCACTGTTACAAACACAGAAAAATGAGACCTCTTGTACTTTGACAGAAAATATTCTAGAACCATTTTCTTCTGCTGTAAGCTAAAGTTGACTTTGATGTATTTTATATGCAGCATTTCATTAGCTGTAAATATTCTTGTGTTTTGCTGTTGATTGCACTGTGAAATAAGGCAATTATTCTTAAATTTTAAGGGGATTATAGACTGCTTTAATCCTGTACTGTATCTGTGTGAATGTAGTTGTGTTCTCCATTGTCAGCATGCAGTAGAGAGCATTATTTTTGTTGCTTCCAAGTGAAATTCGCATCCATGTGGTTATATGTAAAATTACTTTTTAATTGTGATTCATGTTTTCATGTTGCAGTTTGATAATTAGCAGATCTGTGACAATTATGTTGTCACAAACAATGTACGTGCAGACTGGGGCAGACAAAACAAATATCTTCTTCTATAGTGACTAAATATTGAAAGTGAATTTTGCAAGTATTCGGAATGGTCCAAGGAAAGATTGCTATTCTTGTCACCATGTGGTTGCTGGTTAGATTCTTTCCAAACTTTTCTCTTAAAGGTGATCTGTTGATTTTATTCAGTTAGAAAAGATCATAATGTTTGGATTTCTTTCCTGAGATCTGGGTGAATTTGATGTTGATATCGGAGCTCTTCATGTGTTCCCTTCCAATTGGTTGCTACCCAATGTTTCCTTAAATACCAGATTGCAATCTGGTAACAGATTTTCTTCTGTCACTGGTCAGTTGTGAAACCTCTGTGGTACCTCTACTTATTCTGAGTATTTTTCTGTTGCTGACATGCCTCATCTTTAAGCTTGTTAGTCTTCTCTCCATTGTTATTTTTGACTTTTCACCTCTATTCTAATCCTGCTTCTGAGGTTTTTTTTTCTGCCCCCTCACCCCCTGCCCCTTTCCTGCTGTACTTTGGTACAAGTTCTCTAAAGCTGTAAGGTGTCAGAGTGCTTTTACTAATATACAAGTTTTAAAAATCAAAGAAAACATTTTCAACATTTTCACTGCTGTGTGGTCCTTCTTCAGTAGCCTGTACTTTTTGTGTCATCTGTTGGTTGTCTTATCGTGTCTCTCTGTTGTGGGAAAAATCTTGTGCTAACAGGTTAACAGGCCAGCTTAGCTGTTAGTTGACACATTGATGTCCTTCTAGTGTGGATAGTTTACTCAATAGTAACCTACGATTTTCTTAACAGCAGCAGCAAAAGTGTAATGCTGGTAAAAAAAAATAGGAGAATGGATGACGCTGAGGTTTTTGGCCACTTCAAAATCCCTAAATTTCTTTTAAGAAAAGCTTGGTTTTAACTGCTATGACTGCATTGAATTTGTTCCCTCTGTTTTAAACTGATTTCTAATGTGTATTGAATTTCTGGTGAGATGTTAGGACCTTCAGTTCCTACTGTTTTGTTTTTCCTCCTGCGTGCTGACACACTAGGTTATGTCTTGGGGGATGTTTACTCTACTAATCTGAATACAAACTGTCCCTCCTAAAAGCAAGCAAGCCAACGTAGATCTACATAAAAAGCTTTTTTAATTACATAACTGTAATCAGTATATAAAAAATTACCAAGATTTCACTGATTACTTGTTTCTGTTGGAGACTTATCGATTAATTTTCTTCTCTTAAATCTCACTGCTGTTGGCTTTTAGTTTTAACACATCAGAGACTTCACAACTTTATGGTGCTGTCACCCTCTTCACTATCATCGGCTTCCTCCCTTTTAGTCTGTGTTCTCAGCTTCCTCTTCAGACTAAATTCACAGAAATAATCTTCAGTTCTGCCCATAGAATTTGAAATAAAGCCTTTCTTAACTCTTGTGGTGACAGTTTCTGTATTTATTTGAACCCAGTCTGTCTTAATCAAATGACAAATAAGTGTTTCAGTAGGCTGCTTTATTTTTTTCTATAGGAGTTAAGGGTATGATCCCTTGCCAAGAGTCATTCTGTATATACATACCTCAACAGTCTTTGAAGGGCTTAGTTGCTGTTTCATCAAGCATCTGCAGTTGTGATATCCTTCCTCCTGATATGGCTGTAAGATTGGTATTTGCTGGCAGTGAAAAATACCATCAGTAAAACGTCAGGTGCCCTTTTAATACAAGTAGAAGACATTTCCTCTTTTTCTTAATACCACACCTGGTCTCTTGCTGCAAGCAACGTTCATTGACTGTGTAGGTGGACATCCACCCTTGATTTTGTTTGGCTCATCAGGTAATAGTGATCTTTACATAATACAGTCACAAACTGCTGGCAGGTGAGTGTTGGCAAGGTTGCTATTTTTTGAGCTTTCAGTTTAATGATTTCCTGTATAACCAGGTCTCTGTCTCTTCTTTTGAGTCTGCACGTATTTTACAACTTCTACTTCTTTATGTGAAAAGTGTTTACTTTTGAGTCCAATGAGTGATTTCTGCACTGAGCTAACCCTTAAGTGCTTCTGTTTTGATGTTTCTGTCTTTGCACCTTTGCCTCTACCACACTGTGTTTCTTCATGGTCTTACAGTTGATAGTTTTTTCTGCATGCGTTGCCACAACTGCAAGATTTTCATCATAACTTCTGATATTTTTCCATTTTTATTGTGTACCTGTGACCTCCAGATGATCAGCTATTCAGGGAGAGGCGTACAGCTGCCAGAAATCACAAGAAATCCACTAAACTGTAATTCACCGGTCAGATTTTCAAGTGCATGAAGAAAAACAACTGTCATCGCTGTGTCATCTCATGCAGACTTTGAGGTGCCTCAGGCAGTTTTGAGCTTGTTCATCACTATAAAACTTGCCATGCCAAAAAGTCTTATTATTATCTTATTGACCTGGGCAGGAGGGTGATGGTGGAAACTACACCTCCTGATTTTTTAAGTTAAACTATGGAGAGTCAGGGAGATTATCTTGCTTTCAAATAAATATGGTCTGTGTGCATATCTGGATATAATGTTTGTGTGTTGAGGAAAAAACACCCTCACTGTTTAGAGTAAGTCTAACGCATGAGTGCAGTTGTTGTAGTCCTTGTCCTCAGTAATGGCTTCAAACCTCAGCATGATGCCAGCTTGGAGCTGATCTTCATTAGAACCTCTGAGCTCTGTACAATAAGTTTTTGATTATTATGAATTTTTCTGTATCAGAATAAGTGGATGTGACTGAAATAGTTAATTTTTTCTACCTGTGTGTGTCTCTGAAAAATCAGAATCTCATTGATTTGCTTTTCTAACCATGCTAATGTCTAAGCTTTCTGCCACATTGTCAGTCCTTTTTTTGATTGTGATAATTTTAGTCAAAGATGTTTGAGCATAGAGAGTACAAAGATGTGATACACATGGTTTTTTTTGTTTGAGAGATAGCTAATGTGTTTAAACAGCGAGTTTAGTTCAGCGTGTGTTTAGCAGGTCTTAATCAAGTGTGAAGATTTTATAAAATGTAGCTTTCTGTACTTTATTTGAATTGTTTCCCAGTTACATATTAGGTTACTTGGACAAGCAGAACTGGTGCAGTTATAGATGTGTGTTTTCTTTAGAATCTACTTATGCAGAAAGCCAGAACTTTAATAATAGGCTTATAATATTATTGTTGGGCAGATGAGTGGAATCCTAAACTCGTTTTGGTGGCAGTTTTGAGTCAAAATTCTGCTGTAATACAAACCGAGTTTCTTCAATTTTGTAAATTGTTGTCATTGTAAAAAAGGAATAATTTATAGTCTTGATTTTTTAATAAATTGTTTCTTCTGTATTAAAAACTCCTTAAATATAGGTAGACAGTTAGGAAAGAATGATCATAACAACGTTGTGGTTTAGTTTTGAACATTTCCTTTTTGAGCTAGCTGGGATTGGCAGTATTTTCTCCGTATGGAACATGTATCTGGAAGAGCTCTCAGTCAGCTAGACCATGATTCCAAAGCAGGATTAATTTTTGGTAAGCCATAGCTACAAATGCCTGTTTAACTTGTTCTCAAAAATTTCCATTGTGAAAGATTCCAAGAAAATTCCCTAGATAGTACCTTTCTGTTCAGTTATCTTTGCCTTCAAACATTTTCACCCCTTTACAGTCTAACTTGATGTGTAATATTTTATTGCGTATTAAGAATGCTTGTGGTTTGTCCTGTCCCGTATGGACATGGCAAGTAGCATATTCCTCTTTTGTTGGAAGCATTTTCAAGGCTATTTTCAGTCTTTCACCAGTTTTCATTTCTGTGAACAGTTTTTGCAGACCTTAATTAAAAGTTTTTCCTTCTCTTCCCCACTGCCCTTGTTCCTTTCTGCTTTGTTACTCTGTCCTTGCACTCTATGTGATTTTGAACTTAACTGCAGTGAAGGTACCAATCTAGTATGAATTTGGTTAGACAGTGACAAACCATGTAAGACTTAGGCCTTATTATCTTCTAAAAAATATTTAATTTGTGCGTCTGAGTACAAATAGTACAGCAAAGGGTAGCTCTCAAAAGCCTAACAAATTAAGGTAATTAAGAAGGTGACAACATGCAGGTGGAGGGATTAAAAGTAATAAAGCTTTAGAATCTTCATAAAAGTTAGTCTTTCTATGTTAGGTCCTGCATATGGTACTAAAATTGAGCATTGCACTTCTTTACTATAGGAAAGAATATTCAGTTTGACAAGTAGGTACTTAGTTTCATACTTATACCCTGATGCACATTTTTTGCTGGGTTAAAGTTACTTGACGCTTTTACTGCAGTTATTCAGAAACCTCTCCTATCAGCAAACTACTCTTTCTCTTGAAAGTCTTGTAGCCAAAAGTTAATACTTACAGGGTATAAAGTGTGGTTACTGCTAGTTTTCCACCATAATATCCTTGATTCTCGTTGCTTGCTTAAAGACCGAGAGGCATTCTGCTTTACCCAGTCCTTCAGCCATTTAAAAAAAAAAAATCTGAGGACTTGACTGTAGTCTTCAATTTGTCCCTAATAGCTGCACAGCTATGCTAGCTTAACTAAACGTACTAGGTATTTTCTGTACTGGCATGTATATTCCTGCCTTTTATCTTTTCCCACATATCCAAATGCTTTTGAATAATGTATATCAATAATGTCTAGATTGTTTTCCTATACTACGATTATTGAAGATTTGCTGTTCAAAAAAACATGAAATATTAGTATTCAAAGCATTTTATCGTGCAGGGCTGTACAAAGTATATATTGTTAATATTCAGTAAGGCAACTGCTTTTATCAAAACATTCACATTGTGTGTCTCAATTTCTTGATAAGGACGTTAGATATCTAGGAATTTTCAGTCCATTTTCTCTTTTTTTTTCTTTTTTTAAAAATTATTTTGTTAGAGAATGAATACCTCATAAACTGCAGATCTTAAGGGAAGGCAGCAAAAAAAAAGGTGCACTTCAGGTAATCTTTGCTTCCATTGTGACTAAAAAAGAGAATTTTGTCTGGCCTCTTTCATTTACATGTCCTAGTATTTTTTTTTATGCTAGGCTTTATGCAGAAATGCTATGTATTGTAAGCAGTTTCTTCATAAGACTTTTCTAATTAGGAATCGAACTGGAACTGTTAGGAGGCACCAACATATTGTTTTTTCAGTGTGATGTATTAAGTAAACTGATACTTAAGCCAAAGAAACTGTTTAAAATTCATGTATACATGGAGCATACCTTCAAGAAATAGTGCTTCAGGCATCTATTTATAGCTATTAAACATTTTTTGTTAGCATTGTTTTTAAAGACCTCTATATAAATCCTTGTGCATTTACAGTGCAGTGTGTACTGTCTGGATAGCCAGACACAAAGACTTGCTGTAAATGGAATTAAATCCAGTTGGAGGCTGGTCCCTCTGCAAAGGGATCTGAACAGGCTGGATCAATGGACTGAGACCAGTGGGAGGAGGTTTAACAAGACCAAAGGCAGAGTCCTGCATCTGGGACACAACAACTCCGTGCAGTGCTATAGGCTTGGAGAGTAGTGTCTGGAAAGCTGCCTGGCAGAGAAAGACCTGGGAGTGTTGGTTCACAGCTGACTAAACATGAGCTAGCAGTGTGCCCACGTGGCTAAGAAGGCCAGTGGCATCTTGGCTTGTCTCAGAAACGGTTTGGCCAGCACAACCAGGGAAGTGATTCTCCCTCTGTACCCAGCACTGGTGAGACCGCTGCTCAGATTCTGGATTCAGTTTTGGGCCCCTCATGACAAGAAAGACATTGAGGCATTGGAGTGTGTCCAGAGAAGAGCGGTGAAGCTGGTGAAGGGGCTGGAGAACAAGTCTTATGAGGAGCGGCTGAGGGAACTGAGGTTGTTTAGCCTGGAGAACAACTGTCTACACTACACTACGTAAAAGAAGGTTGTAGAGAGGTGGGTACTGGTCTCTTTGCCCAAGTGATAGGTGATAGGATGAGAGGGAATGGCCTCAAGTTGCACCAGAGAAGGTTCAGATTGGACATTAGAAAAAATTTCTTTGCCAAAAGGTTATCATGCATTGGAACAGGCTGCCCAGGGAAAGGAGGTGGTTGAGTCACCATCCCTGCAGGTATTTAAAAGACATATACATAAAGTGCTTAGGGGTGTGATTTAGTAGCGGACAGGTGTGGTTGGGCTTGATGATCTTGAAGGTCTTTTCCAACCTAGTGATTCTTTGATTCTTTAATTTTCATGGAGGAAGTCAGCATGTTGTTCATATGCCATCATATGCCGTCCATGAGGTGATTTATGACTTGCAAATTTAAGTTTAAATAACAGGTAAACAATAATACTTGGAACTCTCTCTTGAAGTAGTATTTCCCTATTTTATTGAGTCTGTGGTTTTGCATGCAAGGACTCAATGTCTTGTGTTTTAAGATGTGTGCAGGTATTTTTTTGAGGTGTGGAATATTTTTTTTTCTATTTGTCATTTCAAAGATGCATTAAAGGCAACTGCGTGGTATTATTTCTAGGATCTTTCATCTCTAAGGATGAAGTGCAATGCTTTCGTTTGGGAAGAGTTAATCTAGTAATATCTAGTACTTGAGAGAACAAAGACATTCAGAAAGAAGGTATATGTAACATCAAAAAGGCAACGGAGCTTTATGAAATTGTTCTCTGAAAATAGGCCTGATCCAGTAGGAAACTGAACTTACAAAAATATGTGCTTGTAGCTTTTGGTAAGGATACGTGGATCAGATTTCTTCTTCATCTTCTCTTTTGTAACAGTCTTCTGGTGTGTAATATTCCTGGCTTCATGATTCCCTAACTTATTGCGCTAACTTATGTAGTTCTCCCTTGATTACTTTGTTAGTTATTCCGAGCTAGTCACACAATTCTTTGTCCTTACAGGGACTTCTATAACATTCTCCCTCTGTACTCAGCACTGGTGAGACCGCACCCCGAATCCTGTGTTCCGTTCTGGGCCCCTCACCACAAGAAGGATGTTGAGGCTCTTGAGCGAGTCCAGAGAAGAGCAACGAAGCTGGGGAAGAGGCTGGAGAACAGGCCTTATGAGGAACGGCTGAGAGAGCTGGGGGTGTTTAGCTTGGAGAATAGGAGGCTGAGAGGAGACCTCATTGCTCTCTATAACTACCTGAGGGGAGGTTGTAGAGAGCAGGGTAATGGCCTCTTCTCCCAAGTGACAGGGGACAGGACGAGAGGGAACAGCCACAAGCTCCACCAGGGGAGATTTAGGCTGAACATTAGGAAAAAATTTTTCACGGAGAGGGTAATTGGGCACTGGAACAGGCTACCCAGGGAAGTAGTTGATTCACCTTCCCTGGAGGTGTTTAAGGCATGGGTAGACGAGGTGCTAAGGGCCATGGTTTAGTGTTTGATAGGAATGGTTGGACTCAATGATCTGGTGGGTCTCTTCCAACCTGGTGATTCTATGATTCTATGGACAACTTCTGCCAAAGCTCCATCTGGCTTCAGATACTGACTCCTAGTGTTTGTTCTCTCCTAACTGCTGGACAGAGGCATTTATTGCTTTGAGAAACTCAACACCCTGGAGTAAAATTCTTGGATTTATTTAGCTTAAAGACCAGTCTTTATTTTGTATCTCTCTTTTGTCTTTGGAGTTGAATCTAGCAGCTGTCTCAGTAGTTTTCATTTGAGCTGGTAGCAAATATGGTGTTGCTGTCTTAGTCTTCTGTGTATCATATGGAACAGAATTTGGTAGGACTCCTTTTGTCTTCTGTGATTCAAAATGATGGACAGAATTTATTTTGGTGAATAGTTAAATCCGATTTGATTTTTATGTATCTGATACACTAAATACTGCTTTGGTGAATCAGTGGTGTACATTGAGTGATCAGGCATTAAATCAAATTATGAGTAAGGAGTTCCTCAGTCTTCTCATTCCTACATGTCTCAGGAGCTTGTGATAACACAGTGTTTTATAACAGAAGGAGCATAAGGATGAGGGCGAGAAGAGATTAAATATTCAGAAGCACAAAAGACGTAATCTGAACTTCATTTTTACTTTGATTATTTGAGGGTAGCTCTTTTTAGAGGAGTAGCTTGGGTAAAAAGTAACTTCTGATTACGAATCCACAATAGTGAAGACGATCAAACTTTTAAATGTGCCCGAACTGATAATTACTTACTATTCTGGTTGAAACTGGACAGCTTGAACCACATCAGTGGGGTGGCAGGAGCATGGAGTTCTGCTCAGAGTTGCTGACGTATTCAGGGCAATGTGTAATCTCTGCTCCGCTCCTTCTCACACACGGACATAGTGCCAGTACCTTGATGGTATGAGGACACAGCTGGTTGTTAGACTCTGTGTGAATCAGGTAGATGTTGTCTTGTTCTTTCACAAGGAATGTAGATCAGATGGAAGCATCCTTCGGGAGGCCAATTTGTGCTGAATATACAAGCTTTAAATGGCAATTAAGTAACCTTTCTACTAAGGAAGAAGATTATCAATTAAATTCTCATCAGAATTAAAAAGGTTTAAAATAGCAGTGAGAGAAGTTGCATTCAACAGCTAATCAAAAATGTAATGGACGTGAACCACAGGAATATTTGTAATTTCTTATTTCATGTGACTCAGAGCAGGTTCAAATCACCTGTATCACAAGAAATACACATATTTTCAGACTAGAGAGTTATTTCGGGCTATTTTCCTATTTTTATACTGCCAGTCTAATAAGAGAATAGGTAAGTGAGATTTCCTGGCTCTGGATAAAAGTTTACTGTAACGAACATCCCACCACATTCCTGAAATGCCTGTTAATAGCCAACTGATGAACACTGGTTTTAGATAAACGACTAAAATGTGAAGGTTGGAACGACAATATTGAATTGAGATCTGCATGAAAACCTATATAGAGAGAAATGTAATCTAGGACTACGACAAGTTTACTTCTTATGTAAGGGTGCAAGAGAGAAATCAGATCCTACTGACAAGATCAGATGGAGTATATTGAATGCAAAATGTTGGAAGATTAAAGGCAAGCATAAAGAAGAATAATTTCTACTGCAGTATATGACAAAGCATGAGGCTTAATGGAGTTGTTTCCTGTTGTTTTGAGTAATTTACTTGTTTTAAAACAGTTTCATAGAATCATGGAATGGTTTGGGTTGGAAATGTCCTTAAAGATCATCTAATTCCGACCCCCCTGCCATGGGCAGGGACACCTCCCACTAGATTAGGCTGCCCAAGGCCCCATCCAAACTGTCCTCAAACACTTCTAGGGGTGGGGCAGCCACAGCTTCCCTGGGCAACCTGTGCCAGTGCCTCACAACCCCCATAGTGAAGAATTGCTTCCTAATATCTAGTTTAAATCTTCCTCTCTCCAATTTATAGCCATTTCCCCTCATCCTGTCACTACATGTTATAAAGTCCCTCCCCAGCTTTCCTGTAGCCCCTTCGGGTACTGGGATGGGTAAAGTAATCAAGTGAAAAATCCTCAGAGCCTTCCCTTCTCCAGGTTGAACAAGGACAGTCGCTCTCAGCGTGTCCTTGTACAGGAGATGCTCCAGCCCTCTGGTCATCTTTGTAGCCCTCCTCTAGACCCATTCCAACAGCTCCATATCCTTCTTATGCTGAGGATTCCAGAACTGGACGCGGTACTCCAAATGGGGTCTCAGGACAGTGGAGCAGAGGGGCAGAATCACCTCCTTCAACCTGCTGGCCATGCTTTTGATGCAGCTCAGCATATGGTCGGCCTTCTGGGTTGTGAGTGCAGATTGCCAGCTCATGTCAAGCTTCACATCAACCAGCGCAGCCAAGTCATTCTCTGCAGGGCTGCTCTCAATCACATCAGCCCCCATCCCATATTGAAACCGGAGATTCCCTGACTGAGGCATAGGACCTTGCACTTGGCCTTGTTGAACCTCATGAGGTTCACACAGGCCCACTTCTCCAGTTTGTGGATGTAAGCAGAGACTGTTCATTCATTTTCTAGGTTTTTCTAGTTTATTTTTTTCCCCTAAAACTAGCTGAGCTTTGAATTTTAAGCAAAATAGTGACTTGAGAATAACAGAAGTAATAGTACCAAGGTAATGTCTTTTTTGTTTTGCCTCTTTCAATTTAATAATCAGCAGTAGCAGCTCATGCAGAATGTTTAGTGTGCTTAGGTGAAAAACATACAAATTGCTTATGCTTTTTAACTTATATTTGGGGAGAGACAAGTCTCTCTCTCAGTTAGTAAAAGGTTCTGTGTTTGGTAATTAACTTTGCAGAGTCAGTCATTGTTCTTCCTTGCTGGTTTTTCCTTGTGGTATATTTTTTTGTTGGAGTTGATTTAATTACTACTCTGAGAGCTGTAGCAGAGCCCCACAAGCTTTTCTTCTATTTCTGCTTCTGTATCAGCTGAGGTGCTTTTTTTTTCTTCAAATCTTCCTGCAATGTAGAATCTGTTCTAGAAACGTAAATGTATTTTTCATTGTCATACTTGCTTCTGTCTTGGTTTTGTATCTGTAAATTTGGGGCAGTGATATTTCCCTGCTATTCAACCTTAGATGAAGACAGACGTGGATTTTGTCGTTGTTATTTTACCTGCCTAGTGAAGTAGAAATAGTTGGATAAGAGGCATGGTTGAATTTTTATGCTTGTGTACTGAAGACTCAGGATGCTAATGTCCTTACAAATTGGATTGTTACAATAGTTAAAATCTTGGAAAAGCTAATCGTAAGGATGGGTTTCTGTGCTGTTAATCATCATTATAGAAAGTCTTCCTGCAGTTAGTCTTAAGTCTTCACCAGAGATTGCAACCATGAGAGTGAGAGTTACTGTCAAGTGGTTGTAAAGAATTATCAAGGTCATTGGCACCTTCAGAAGTTCAAATGATCAATGTCATTTTAAGAAGTGTTGAAATCTGTTCAGTTATTACATATTCATGGTAGCTAGAGCTGCAGTGAGGTTTATTTATAAAAAGTTTGGGGCGAACTGTTTTAGGCAAGAGTCAAAA
Source organism: Clamator glandarius (assembly GCA_033459285.1). Taxonomy (NCBI): domain Eukaryota; kingdom Metazoa; phylum Chordata; class Aves; order Cuculiformes; family Cuculidae; genus Clamator; species Clamator glandarius. The sequence continues at coordinate 2,382,169 of JAUNZM010000131.1, read as the reverse complement.
AGTATCTAATGATAATTCTTACTAACTTTCTATGTTCGTTAACTTTTGTGTGTTGTCATTTTCATGGAATGATATTCTAGAAACTTATTTTGCATAATAAACCACCATAAATGATGTGTGCATGCAGACTGTGTAAACTACTGTATAGATATATGAATATGTAGGGATTGAACAAACTGAGAAAATGAATCATTCATTGCAGGGTAGTTGATCACCTTTACTGGATTCAAATGTATTCTAATTCTTTCTATTAAATAAAGAATAATTAAAAGTTTATATCCATTCTTTAACAATTACTTTTTCCGTGTGTGTGCATTTCTCTGGCCTTATTTACTGCTGTCTCTGAAAATCTCCAGGATAGCTTCCCTTCAGTATGAACATACACAAGATAAATGCATATTACTTGATTTCTTGCTGTTACTCTGCATCTCCTTTTCCCTTTCTTGTGGGGCTTGAGCATAAAACTTAGACCTGTATCTTTGTATTTTTGTAGTTTTGCTGCAAGAAAATTGTGCAGTTATATTTCAGTTTATTCTTTGTGTTCTGGTTTGACAGACAGCATTTCAGATGTACGTAGTCGTTCTGAAAACTCAGACTGAATAAAAAATTAAGGGGGTGGTGAGAGGAGACCATTTTAAAAAAAGAAGACTTGTAGATGGGTAGAATTTTGTAGCACTGTTTTGCAGGTTGCTTTTAACACTGCTCAGGAACCTGGTGCTTAAAAATCTTTGAGCTAGTGGGTTTTTTGTTTAGGTAACACCTAAATACTTTAATTCTTAGTAAGTAATGATTCTCTGTACTAGGGACTGTGTGCTTATGTATCTGGGTGCTGAAGATACTGATAATAAAAGTCAGTGCCATCGTGTAGGTGGTGCTTTACCCTGAGTACATGGGTTTTATTTTTCCCCCAAGGAAGCAGAAATGCGGTAAGAGACAAATGTATAAAAACATACATGCTCATGCAATATAGCAAAACTGCTTTTATTGTTCTGAATATCTCTCTTCAGTAGATGAATGAGAAAATGAATGACTGACAGAAACAGGTTTCAGATAATTTAACATATCCATTCCAGTACCTGAAGGGACTACAGGAGTGCTAGGGAGGGACTGTTTACAAAGGCCTGTAGTGATAAGATGAGGGGCAATGGCTATAAATTGGAGAAGGGCAGATTTAGACTAGACATAAGGAGGAATTTCTTCACTATGAGAGCAGTGAGGCACTGGCAAAGGTTGCCCAGGGAAGCTGTGGCTGCCCCACCCCTAGAAGTGTTCAAGGCCAGGCTGGATGGGGCCTTGGGCAGCTTGGTCTAGTGGGAGGTGTCCATACCCATGGCAAGGGGGTTGGAATTAGATGATCTTTAAGGTCCCTTCCAACCCTAACTATTCTATAATTCCATGACAATATGTGTGAACCAAAAATAGTGGGTGCGTATACATTATCACTCTGGGTCAGAAAAGAAGTTCACTTTGCAAGAGATCTTCTGATCATCCCTGCTTTCCACACTTTATTTTGTATTTTGAAGCCCCTTTGCAGTGTGGAAATTGAACATACTTAGCAAGAAACTAAGCCACAAGCTGTGCTTCAGAAGCAATTGCAGGCAATGTACTTCAGCCACTGCTAGGTATGTGGTCAATGGAACCAGCTGAAATCTAGTGCAAAATAAGATCTGTGGTAGATTCACAGGGGTCTTGGGTTCTCAGCACTAGCATTTCTGCTGTGTGGATTTGTTCCTTATGTGCAACGCATTGCACTGAAGTACTATTGTTCTTATGAGGTTTTTTGTGGACCAGCACTTAATTGCAGACTCAAATTTTGGTTTTGATTTAATCTGCGAATGAGCCTGTCTTGACTCAATGAGTATTTCTTGGATTCACTAATTCAGTACTCACTAATCTTGGCTTGACATTGCTTTCAACGGCAGGATAGAGAAGCTGATGGTGCTAGGATAGGGGTGTAAAGCATAAAAGCAGCTGCAGTTTTCTCTTTGAAGGAAAAGGGAAAAAAAAAGAAAAACTGTGAAGAAGATTGGAACTGCAGCCTATCAATGGAGAACAGAAGTAGTAATGGGGGAGAAAAAATTGGATAGCTCTGCCCCATGCCTGCTGAAATTGAGAATGAAAACAATTGCTTAAATACAATCTTGTAGTAAGTGATGGAATTTAGAGTCTGGCTTCAGCCCTATTCTGGGCACAAGACAACGTTTGCATTGCACTTAAAGCAACATCAGCTGACTACTCAGCCAAGGGCATCTGGGCTTTCTAGAGCTGTACTTTGCTTAACTTTATTGTGAAACTATTCATAGTATGAGGAGCACAGCAACAACTTAATATCTTGAAAGGTTTTTAAAACTAAAATTGAGTAAAAATAGGAATTGGTGTTCTTTGATCATAACCATAATTTAGATAGTACTTGTACACTAGAAAAGGTAATTGTATTTGATTGTCATCCTTAGTTTTGTAAATGTGGTTTCATGTTCTGTGCTTGCTGAAGTTTTGCTGTTCAGTCCTGCACTGTGTTGTATTATAATACAACAAACATGTAAGAGCTAATGCTCTTGCAGCACTTGTCTAGCTACAAAAATAAGGTGACAGTGTTAAGTCTTGGTAAACAAATAACAAAACAGTTAACTAGTACCAATTTTAATTTGCCTAATTTAACTGCATCAGAAATGAATTAAAAGTGCAATACTGTGTTGACTTGTTGTAAAATGACCTCTCTGTGCACAGTTCTAAATAAATACAAACTGATTTTGTTGACTTTTATAGATGTAACCTGGTTCTTTATTTTGGCGTATCTGCGAGGGCAATGGTATTTAAGATGGTGCCGTTCTTTCTGATGCTTGTAGTGGGCGGATTTGAAATATCCATGCTTTTTTCTATGTAAGTTTTGTTCTAGTCTAAAAATCTATTTGCCTGTAGAACATCCCAACTAAGACAAGAAAATGGAAACAGGTCATTTATTTTTAAGGTTCTCTGGAGCAAAGGGTGAAAGTGAAATAAAGATGGATTATGGCTATGGTGATAGGGAGAAATGCCTTGATCAAATGGTTGTGATACCACAGAGAAAGGAATAGATCATCTTTTTTTTTTTTTTTTTCTCCCTGCGCTTTTTAAAATGGGCAGGAGATTTGATGGGGTTCACACTGTAAGTAAACATTTAGCTTGCTCTTTTAAATGCCTTAGCAATCATCTGTCATAGTATTTGTTTCTAAACCCTTAAGTAGTGAAGTCTTATGGGAAATCTGAGGTAGATTTGGTTTAAATTATGCATTGTATCAGTAAGGTTTCCTTAACATACAGAACTAGTTCAAAAACTATTCCAAGTCTTTACTTGAATATTCCGTTTACTCGCTGTCTTAGTTGGGTAGTCTGTCCTTGTACAATGCGGTGGACATAAATCTTGGTTACATTCCAGCTGCTCCTTAGCTGCCTCTAGACTCTTCCAATTAAAGTTCCTTTCATGGGAACCTTAACCTAACTTTTTTTTTTTTTTAAATAATGTTGCAGCAGTTATCAAAAGATTTGCTTTTTGTGTGATTAAAGGCTTGTTCTCCATCTTCTGGTAAAACGCTGAACAACAGGGAGGAGAGAAGGCAGATCACAGGGGGGAAAAAAAGGAGCTTTTCTGCTCTAGGAGCTGTGGATCATCAATGAGAATAATGGTTTTTCAACACCTGTGAAGATTGTTTTGGTGTCCCTTTGGGATATAAGAGATCATTTCATAGAATCACAGAATAACCAGGTTGGAAGAGACCCACCGGATCATCGAGTCCAACCATTCCTATCAAACGCTAAACCACGTCCCTCAGCACCTCGTCCACCCGTGCCTTAAACACCTCCAGGGAAGGTGAATCAACTACTTCCCTGGGTAGCCTGTTCCAGTGCCCAATTACCCTTTCCTTGAAAAATTTTTTCCTAATGTTCAGCCTGAATCTCCCCTGGTGGAGCTTGTGGCTGTTCCCTCTCGTCCTGTCCCCTGTCACTTGGGAGAAGAGGCCAGCACCTTCTTCTCTATAACCTCCTTTCACGTAGTTGTAGAGAGCAATAATGTCTCCTCTCAGCCTCCTCTTCTCCAGGCTAAACAACCCCAGCTCTCTCAGCAGCTCCTCATCAGGCCTGTTCTCCAGCCCCCTCACCAGCTTCGTTGCTTTTCTCTGGACTCGCTCCAGAGCCTCAACATCCTTCTTGTGGTGAGGGGCCCAGAACGGAACACAGGATTTGGGGTGCAGTCTCACCAGTGCCGAGTACAGAGGGAGAATAACCTCCCTGGACCTGCTGGTCACGCTGTTTCTGATACAAGCCAGGATGTCACTGGCCTTCTTGGCCACCTGGGCACACTGCTGGCTCATGTTCAGTCGGCTGTCAGCTAACACCCCCAGGTCCTTCTCCAGGCAAATTTGGTACTGATACATCGGTATCACAGCTCCCTCCTCTCCACAACCTCCTTTCAAGTAGTTGTAGAGAGCAATAAGGTCTCCCCTCAGCCTCCACTTCTTAAGCTAAATAACCCCAGCTCCCTCAGGGAAGGTGAATCAACTACTTCCCTGGGTAGCCTGTTCCATTGCCTAATGACCCTTTCAGTGAAGAATTTTTTCCTTATGTCCAGCCTGAACCTCCCCTGGCAGAGCTTGAGGCCATTCCCTCTCATCCTGTCCCCTGTCACTTGAGAAAAGAGGCCAGCTCCCTCCTTTCCACAACCTCCCTTCAGGTAGTTGTAGAGAGTAATAAGGTCTCCCCTCAGCCTCCTCTTCTCCAGGCTAAACAACCCCAGCTCTCTCAGCCGCTCCTCTTAAGACTTGTTCTCCAGCCCCTTCACCAACTTCATTGCTCTTCTCTGGACTCGCTCCAGAGCTTCAACATCCTTCTTGTGGTGAGGGGCCCGGAACTGAACACGGTAATTGAGATGCAGTCTCACCAGTGCCAATTACAGAGGGAGAATAACCTTCGGGACCTGCTGGTCACGCCATTTCTGATACAAGCCAGGATGTCATTGGCCTTCTTGACCACCTGGGCCACTGCTGGCTCATGTTCAGTCGCTGTCAACTAGCATACCCAGGACCTTCTTTGGGCAGCTTTCTAGCCACTCTTCCCCTAATTTGTAGCTCTGCACAGGGTTGTTGTGCTCCAAGTGCAGGACCCGGCAGTTTTTTCATCACATGCTCAATTTTTTAATGTTCACATTAGCCAGTGAGATTATGTTTCAGTCTCACAGTTTTACTCTGAAAAACTCAGCCCTCAAAAACAAACTTTATTTGAATGAGATTATTGTCTAGCTCCAGTCCATGAATCAGCATACTAGTTCTGTTTTCCAGAAAAAAAACCACAAACACCTGTTTATTTCCCTACTGTTAAGTGAGGAGGCATTATTAACATCACAACTGTATACCTAGCTACTCGATCAAGAATACAGATGAAGTTAATCATGTTCCTTGTGTTTTACCTCTGAGGATTCAGGAGCTTTGCTGTGAACTAAGCTGTGTTGCAATTTGTATCCATGCTCTGTTGCTGTTTAAGGGATCTTGTATGCAAGCCGAGAAATTCCTTCTTGCCTGTCCTAAAAGTAATAGAGAGCACTTCATCCTGTTATCTTTTTTCCTGGAAAGCAGTATCTTATACAGAGGGCACACAGTGTTTTTGACTCCTTTGATAATGCCTTTTTATTTTTCACCATATTGTTCTGTCCCCGATTTGAGGAATTATCGTAGAATCACAGAATGACCTGAGCTGGAAGGGACTGACAAAGATCATGGTGTCCAGCTTATCCCTGCACAGGACAGCCTCAGATTCACACCACGTGTCTGAAGGCATTGTCCAAATGCTTCTTGAATATTGTTAGGCTTGGTGCCATGACTGCTTCCCTGGGGAGCTGTTCCAGTGCTCCAATGCCCTCTGAGTGAAGAACCTTTCCCTAATATGCAACCTAAACCTCTCCTGGCACATCTTCCTGGCCTTCCCTCAGATCCTGTCATCGGGCACCAGAGAGATCAGTGCCTCCTCCTCCTCCTTCCCTTGTGAAGAAGCAGTGAACTGTGATGAGGTCTCCTCTTCTGCAGACTGAACAGACCAAGTGACTTCAGTCACTGCTTGTACAACTAAAAAGCCTCTAAAGCCTTCAAATTTGTGGCCCTTAGTTTATTTCTAATAGCTTTATTTTCATATCACAGTTTGAGGTAGTCTAACCCACTGATCTGTGAAATACCTTTTATTAATATTTTTCTCCTGTAGAAATTTCACTGGTGAACCTATGAGTATTAAAAAGCACCAGTATATTAATTTTTGAAAGAATTATCTTAATCTCGGATATCTCAAAGCAACTGAATAACCCTGTATATACATTAAATGTTTTTTGATGCTTCTATATCTGATGGCCCAGCTGCCAAAATGATACTGACATTTCAAAATACTTCAGTGTCCTTGTTATAAGGATGTGTGCACACCCTTAGCGTGAATGTGTCTGGAAGAGCTGTGCTTGTGCACAGTTGTCTTGCATGCTTCTGTCTTGGAGTGCTGCACAGCTGAGATGCCTCAGTATTCATCTGTTACCAGTATTTTAAGAAACTAGTCCTGGATGCAAAAGCTTTCAATGAGTCTAGTTACTGTGTAGATGTAACTGGTGGAGACTTCTCGAGTTTGAGGATAGGGTTGTCTGCACGTTCCGGTGTTGATGAACAGTACCTTTTGCAGAAATGTGCATACTGCAAGAACTGTACTGGTTTAACAAATATTTCATTATGTTCTTTACTCTAGGAAAAGAAAGTTAACAGCAGCTTGAGATGTTGCTGTATTTTCTTTTCAATAATAGCTAAGTTTATCTCATGACTGCCATACCTGAAAGGTCAACAATGTGAAGCATATGCATGGAAAATACTTTTTCAAGGAGAAGTAGATAGATCCTAGCTTTGGAAGTGAAAACAGGTTATAGATCCTTGGAGTTAGTACTGGGGATGGTTTCTTTAATCTTACTAATTGGGCTATTTTTGTAACTGAATAGTAGACAGCTCCTTTGTTGGAGAAGGAGAAATAATCTGGGCCTACTAGGCAGACTTTTAAATCCTCATGTTCAGCTAGTGATTATCTGCAAGGTGTGGAGATAAATGAAAAAGGCAACAAAATAAAATACAGATTCATGAAAGGGAAAGAATATTTTTTACAAGAGGTGCAGTAAATTTCACTCATCTGACCATCAATCAGCTAACATTGCCATTTTAAGTTCAGTTGATGTTTTGGTAAGAATCTTGGAGGTTACTTCCAGGACTACTTTTCAGTTTTGGAATATAAGAGAGGGGGTTGTGCTGGTAATGCAAAACTGGGAGGCATCATCTACCCTGTTTTCTTCACTGACGGCATTGCCAGTGTTCTTCATGTGTGCCAGCAGTCATTTAGCATAGGCGCGATAAGCTTTTTCATATCCTTACAGCTGCAGTGTCTGGCATTGTCTAGTTCACTCAGCTCATTGTTGCATGCTTTTAGTAACTTGAACGTTGATAAGGAGGAGATATTGTAGATTATTTTTGTGCATTACATTCTTAAAATGTAGTTCTCTATATCTGAAAGGTATTTCTTACTCATCTGAAGTAGTACACAAGAAATTTGAGGAAGTGAGAGTAGAAATAATTGCAGGTAGATATGTATTGTCTCACTAAATCAAGAATAATGAAAATTTATCAGAACCATTTGAATGTAACAGTGTTTGTACAAGGCTGATTTGAAAATTGAGAAATAAAGCAAGTACAGGTATTATAAAAACCAGGGAAAGGACCTATTTAGTGCAAGGAGATTGCTTCTTTGGGGCTTGTATCTAGTTTTGTTGCTTTGCAAATGATGCCCCAGTGAGTTGCTCTGGGTGCGGTGCAGTTTCTGCAAGAAAACAGGCAGCTGACGCTTGTCTTCAGCTTAGCTGGCTGGTAACATACTGAGGTCGCTGAGTCCTTTTCTTCATCTTTGGTGGCAATGTTCTCCTCCCTGTATCCAGTACAGGATGGAGATTCTCCTTGGCTCTCCTTCTGAGGTTGATGCATTTGTAAAAACATTTTTTATTGTCTCTTATAACAGCAGCCAGATTGAGTTCTAGCTGGGCTTTTGCCTTTCTGATTATCTGTCTACATGACCTAACAAGATCCCAGTACTGCCCCTTTTTCTAAAAGTGGTAAACTCTCCTTTATTTTTCATGAATCCCAGCAAAAGCTCCCGGTTCAGCCTGGCAGGTCATTTTCCCTGCCAGTTCATCTTATGGCACATAGGGACAGCCTGATCCTGCACCTTTAAGATTTCCTTCTTGAAGTGTACCCAGTCTTTCTGGACCCCTTTGCCCTTTAGGACTGCCTCAGCCAGTGACCTGAACAGGCTAAAGTCTGCCCTGCAGAAGTCCATGGCAGTGGTTTTGCTGACCCCTCCTTCTTACTTCACTAAGAATAGAGAACTTTATAATTTCATGGTTGCTAAGCCCGAGACAGCCTCTGAGCACCACATCTCCCAGCAGTCCCTCTTTGCAAACAGCAGGTTAAGTGAAGCACTTCCCCTGGTAGGTTCACCAGCTGCGTCAGTAAGTTATCTTCCATACCCTCAAGAAACCACCTCATCACTGCCAACTTGGAAAACCAATAATCAGGGGTATGTATCGGACCTGGGAGTCTCCTAGTGACATCTCTACCCTGGGCCCCAGAGAGGCAGCAGAATTCCCTGTGGGATGGGCCTGGTCAGCATACTGGGTTCTCCCTTAATCTCAGAAAGGAGTTGCAGATGACAGGTACTTTCGTTTCTTTCTTAACAAAGGCAGTCATAATGCGTGGGGCTGACTGAATTTCCATAGGCAAACCCAAGGATGAACCTGGATGAATTCCCAACATAAGAAGGATATGGGACTGTTGGAATGGTTCCAGAGGAGGCCACAAAGATAATCAGAGGACTGGAGCAACCTCTGCTATAAGGACAGGCTGGGAGAGTTGGGGTTGTTCAGCCTGGAGAAGAGAAGGCTCTGGGGGGACCTTATAGTGGCCTTCCAGTACCTGAAGGGGCTACATTGAGGTACTTTTTACAAGGGCATGGAGTGATAGGATGAGGGGCAATGGCTTTAAACTGGAGAAGGGAAGATTTAAATAAGACATAAGGAGGAAATTCTTCACACTGAGGGCAGTGAGGCACTGGCCCAGGTTGCCCAGGGAAGCTGTGGCTGCCTCATCCTTGGAGGTGTTCAAGGCCAGGTTGGATGGGGCCTTGGGCAGACTGATCTGGTGGGAGGTGTCCCTGCCCATGGCAGGGGAGGTGGAACTAGCTGATCTTTAAGGTCCATTCCAACCCAAACTATTTTGTGATTCTATGACCTTCACCTACGTCTTCATTTGCCTGGCCCTCAAGTTCCAGAGCCCCATATCTGATCTTTACACTGTCAGTAATGCCGAAAAGAGGGAAAGAAAACACTACAATCTCATGAGAGCTTGATTTAGGCTTTTTATTGATAAAGGTGTAATTCAATATTTTGGACTACTGTAACCCATAGAAGTGATATAAGCCATTTTCCTTATTGGAAGCACTGAATAAAATCCTTTTAACTTTACTTCCAATCTTTGTTCTTTAAAGCATATAAAAAACTAGCACTTCGGAGAAAATTGAAAAAGCTGTCTCTTCTTGATTTGTTTAAATGTGGAATAATAAAAGAATGAAGATGTTGCTGCAGCCTTAAACTGGAGGAGAACAGTGAGCTGTCTGCCCTGTGTATCTTGGTCCGTTGTGGGAGCTGACAATGGTCTTGGTTTTGTTGGTTTTTTTTTCCCCCAGAGTGTTAGAAACTGCAAGGATTTAAGACTCTGATGTTTGGCTGTGCAAGAAACTAGAGTTACTGATTTAAATGATATATGCACTGTGCTCCTTCCTCCAGCTACTTCTCAGATTTTCCGTTTTGAAATTGCGATGACACCTCATAACAAGAGAACGACAATGAAGTTGCTGAATTCACTGTACTATCTCAGGGATCTTGATCAGAACTCATATTTTGTGGGTAAGGGCAGATTGAAGAGCTGAATATCTATCATTGCATCAGCTAACATTAGAAAAAAATTCCAAGAGCTAGAAGTGGTTTTCTTTTAAATGAAAGTCATGAATTCTGTGGGCTGTAGGCTCGTGGATCAGGCCTCACGGTCAACTTTCTGTATATTGAGACCTGGTTTTCATATATTTTGAGGCATAGACAGGAGAATGTTGATGTCAGCACGAAATTAGTTCTGTTGCACTAACTGAATGTTTTGATAAGTACGTCTTTCTGAGATATTTTGTCTTACGTAATTTTAAGTGTCTGTTTCAAGTCTTAATCTTCAAGAAAATAAAAGTAGTGACAAAACAAATGTTTTTCACAAGCTACTAATTCTTAAAGCATATTTTGTAATAAAATATAAGTGCTGTGACAATAGATTTTCCATTAAGTTGGAAATTTATCAGAATACCTAAAAACTGGGTGGCTTTTGATTTAGACAGTCAACCAAAATATTTTGTTCAAGTGCGAACTGTTATGGCATCACAAATTAAATACTAAATAGTCACATTTGAAACTAAAGTTCAAACTTATGTTCTTGCTGTTGCTGGTATTGTGATGTAAATAATAAAAAATCCTTAAACTTCAATAGTGTTAGTATTTATTAAACCTAGAAGAATCTATTCCTGTACTACTTTTTGTTTTTAAATTACAGGTGACTTTTGATTCTAGGCAGTTTGAAGTGAAGGGTTGTGGGTGTGGCAACTCAGTATTTAATTGTTTGGACCAGAGTAAAGACAGTATCAAAACCTAAGAAGAATGTGTCCCTGAGGGTGTCACACCCTGCTTGGTGATTCATTTTTGTAATGATGTAATATTATTTAGTTTAACTGATTAGATAAGGTGTGGATTTGGTGGGTTTGTGTTGTTTAGGAGTATAGGTGTTAACCATCATATTCTGCGGTTGGTGTCTATGGGTTCACACACAATAAATGTGAAGACTTGCCCCTCTTTTTTTTTTGGGGTGGGTGTGGGGAACTAAATTACCTTTCTTACTGCCACACTGAGGGAAGAGATAACAGTCTTTTCTCTGAGAAAGAAGGACCGTTGGCAGAGCTGTTCTAATACGAAGCATGATGTTTCATTTGCATTCATGTAACAGTTTGGCAATATTTCCTGTACATACAAAGTAACAGTACTCTAAAACATACCAAATTTGATAGAAGTCCACAAGGGAGTTATAGCTTGTAAATTCTCTCATGCTGTTGTAAATGCTTTAATTCTTCTTATGCCTGCCACCAATAAATATCTCAAATCATCTCCTCCATGCAGCAAAGAAGTATCAACTTTTTTGAATGAGATAAATTATTTCCTCTTTGCTTTAGCTTATGCCTGTACGGCTGAACTTAAACTTTGGATACACCATAGAGTATACGTGTTGCTATATAAAATTTTCACCTGCTGTGAAGCTGAGTTTTGAACTTCACTCCCATGGTACACTAGCTAATAATGTTCACTATGCATGTTAGCCAACGTCCTGGGTCCAGCCCTGTTTAATGTCTTTATCAACGACCTGGATGAAGGCATTGAGTCCTCCCTTAGCAAGTTTGCAGATGACACCAAGCTGGGTGGAAGTGTGGATCTGCTGGAGGGTCGGGAGGCTCTGCAAAGGGACCTGAACAGGCTGGACTGCTGGGCTAAGACCAACGGCATGAGATTTAACAAGGCCAAATGCCTGGTCCTGCACTTGGGGCACAACAACCCTAAGCAGAGGTACAAACTAGGAGAAACCTGGCTGGAAATCTGCCAGGAGGAGAAGGACCTGGGGGTGCTGGTTGATAGCCGACTGAACATGAGCCAGCAGTGTGCCCAGGTGGCCAAAAAGGCCAATGGCATCTTGGCCTGTATCCGAAACGGTGTGACCAGCAGGTCCAGGGAGGTTATTCTCCCCCTGTACTCGGCACTAGTGAGACCGCACCTCGAGTACTGTGTTCAGTTCTGGGCCCCTCACCACAAGAAGGATGTTGTGGCTCTGGAGCGAGTCCAGAGAGGGGCAACAAAGCTGGTGAAGGGGCTGGAGAGCAAATCTTATGAGGAGCGGCTGAGAGAGCTGGGGTTGTTTAGCCTGGAGAAGAGGAGGCTGAGGGGAGACCTTATTACTCTCTACAACTACCTGAAGGGAGGTTGTGGAGAGGAGGGAGCTGGCCTCTTCTCCCAAGTGACAGGGGACAGGACGAGAGGGAATGGCCTCAATCTCCGCCAGGGAAGATTTAGGCTTGAGATTAGGAAAAAGTTCTTCACAGAGAGGGTGGTTAGGCATTGGAACAGTCTGCCCAGGGAGGTTGTTGAGTCACCTTCCCTGGAGGTGTTTAAGGTTAGGGTAGACGAGGTGCTTAGGAGCGTGATTTAGGGATTGGTGGGAATGGTTGGACTCAACGATCCAGTGGGTCTCTTCCAACCTGGTTATTCTGTGAGTCTGTGATTCTGTGATTGTCTTTAGTTTTCAGAGTAATTGATAATGTAGGATTTAGAAAAGGAGGAGTTTTCTTGCAGCGGATCCATAAGACTCACATAAGTCTTTATGAGTTATCACAGAAATACTTTGCAAACAACACGCATTAACACTTCCTTCTGAAACTGTTAATGTCTTAAATTTACTTATATCCCCTTTAGTTATGTAGCTTATTTGTCCAGTTTGTTTTTCAGGTATCAAAAAAAAATCAGTTTTGAGAACAATGAAATTATCATAATCACAAAGCAAAAAAAAGGGTAACTGAAAGGAGATTTGTCATAATATGATAGTCTCTATGTGTATTTGCATGTGTGTGCATTACATATGTATTTATGTAGGACAGAGAAACTTTTTTATCCTTGAAATGTTGCTAGGGGTTGTACCTCTGCCCCATCCAGTTCAGTATTTAGGTATGAGAAGGAGATTTCACCTGGTCTTGTTTTTTACTGGGAGATTAGTCAAGTTGAAGTGTTCCAGAGTCAATGCTGCTTTTGCTCAGACTGCCACATGTTCCGTTGTGACTACTGGCAGTCTTTGTTCACATTCATTTCCAGGCATTTTCCACTAACAAGCCTCATGCAGATGTTTTTTTTCCCTGGGGTGGAATCTAATGGACGTTGACTGCACACTGACAGTTGCAATGTGCTGCTTAGTGCCACTGTGAGTAAGCTGTTTTTGAATACCTGTTTGGTGTTGGTGCCATTTGTGTACGAGTCTCACGGCTGACTGACCTCAATTTGCAGGTAGTGTCCTGTTCAAAGTGTTTCACGTTCTGCATTGTTCCTCACCACGTCCATACAGACCCATTGTGGCTACACGTTATTTCTCACATAGCACGTTAAACCACAATACCATGGTAGGCCTGATCTACTATGCTGAATTCCATACTTCGGGGTTGTTGACATTCCAAGGCATTTAGCAGAGTCTAAGAAGTAATGACAGCTTCTTTTCTCCTGATCTTGTATTTGGGTTGTCTTTGCTCTGGCTCCCATTATGGTATATGTCTTTTTGCCTTCAGCCCCTTTAATCCTAAGCATCCAGCTCAACACCAGTCCAGAATAGTCAATGGAACCTGACTTGACTGAAGTAGTTATGATGTTGAGCTCATCAGGGTGTACAGCATCTCTCTGCATCTTCCTCTGTGATGTGATGATGCCAAACTCAGGTTCCCCTGAGCAATTTTCTTCAGCTCCTGATTTCTCTAATGATGCACGCTGTGAATGGCTCTGGTCATTAGACCACACTGGCCCTTTTAACAGGGAGAATCTTAAGCAAAGTAAAAGGTTCTTAAATCATGTGCGTGTTTGATACTGGAGACCTGCTTCACTGATTTTTTTTTTATGTTAGCCTCTTTCTTGACTGTAGCCTTTACTTTCTTCTGAAATTTCAGTTGACGCTAGAAGAATTGTAGCCGTTCTTTGCTGGCTTTGAATAAAGTTTGCCCTGTTCTCTCAAATCAGACCCTTTGATGGTTCCTGTGGAAACAGCTGCTCTTTAGGATCAGTCACTAATTGGCAGGTACTGGAGGAGTCAGTAGTGGGGTTGTGTCAATCGAAGGGGAGCCCTGCCTTTGGAGAAATATGTTCCACATGAGCCTGAGGTGGCAGAGTGATCTCACTAAGAAGTGCTGTTGCTCCTGCACCTGGCTATTCATATGGAACTCAGTTGTCACATAGCTACCTCTGCAGAAGTTTACTTCATGGAGGGAGTTTGCAGCCGCTCTGCATGTAGTTCCTCAAGGCTCATCTCCGGGTAACTTGACTATATCAAGCTTGTTGCGTGGACTCTTTTTCTGTGTGGAAGTGTTTGAGGAAAGTCACCAAAATAGAGATTTTGCTAGTTACTGGAGTGGTTTGAGGGGTTCAGTTTACCTGTGTGACCACTATCTGTCCCTTTCCCTGCCTCTTAGTCCCTTGGGCTTGGCAGGAATGGGCAGTCCCAGGAACATTTTAACGTATTTAAGTAAGCTTGCCCTTCTCCAGATAGCTACAGGAGTCGGAACTTAAGAGCTGAAGAAACATGTAGATGTGGACTGTACATGTGAAACTCCAGTTAATAGTAAATAACGCCTTCTTTTAGCGTGAAACGTTTTTTGGCACATCTTTGGTATTGTAGGGCTAGGCGGTTGCTCAGTATAACTTCTGACAGCACTGGGGAGTGCATTGCTACAGCAACATTCATATAAGGGTTCTGATAAAGTTTGAAAAGTATAAATTGTATTGTCTGAATGTTACCCGTGGTTAAATATGTTCCACAGTTTAAATCACAAATACAATACTTATCTTGGTTTGTAACATAAAAATCAATGATTCCATTTTTTTGAGCATTCTTGACTGTGTAAGTTGCTGCTGCAATAAAATGCCCTTTTCAGCCTCCAGTAGAATGAAAATTTTGCTGCTGTGTTCTGAACGCAGTACTTGCTTGATTAACAAGCATGTCCTGACTAGGGAGATAAATAACTTAATGAGGCCCAGGACCGGGGGTGAAATTCTTTCTTTTTATTGTTGTAAGCGGAGCACAACAATGATTCATTACGCAAAGCAGAATGGATTTGATTTTCTTTGTGCAGTGGCAGTGCTGTGTAGTCTAGGGACATCCAGACAAGGAAAACTGTCATTCTGATGAATACTTTTGAAGGGTGTGGTAAGGGTAGGCCTAAGTGCTTAATATAGTTTGTGTGATGGCTTGGAAATGGCTGACCTATAGATGTGAGATAAAAATAGCACTATTTAATGTTAAAATTAGTGTTCTATGTTATAGTGCAAACTACTCCTCTTGCTTTTAGAGAGTGTGTTTACATCTGTATGCACCACTTTTAAAGGCCAGCATTGGTAGTAACAGTTCACAAGTATACCAATTATTTTTTGTTTGGCAAATTCTCAGAATCCACTACCTATGTGCTGACTGTATCTAATATTACTTTGTGTTTGGTTGACTACTATTAAACCTCATATTTTCAAAATTAAATTCTTTTGCTTTGATTTATCTTTAGTAATGTAGACGCGGACTAGAGTAGCGTTGGTTGGGCTTTCATAGGTTCTGCAAGTGCTTTTGTAGTTCATCCCCGATCCAATTTTCTGGTATTAATGACCACATGATATTTCTACAAAGTTCCTAATTATCGGGAGAATTCCAGCTGAGTTCCATAATAATGGGTTTGCATTCTTCAGTGTCGTCCCTAGTGCAGATCGGATGGTGACACTGTCTAGCTGGAGGTTTTTAGCAAGCTGGCTACCTATGAGGTCTCTTTTTCCTGCCCCATGAGACTTGAGGTATTCTGATGTTATTGTCATAGATCTCCATGGTCACTTGTCATGGCTTCCTTTGTGTGTCAGTGTCTCTCTACTGAGGCAGCTGGTTTCTTCTTTAGATTCCAGGTGGCACTGTCTTTGCAGCAGCTGGTGAGAATCCTCTTGATAGCTCTTTAGTCATGGTTCTCAGATGACTGATCATTCAGTTACATCTGCCTATTTCCTTCTCCTTCCTCACACCTTTCTTCTTACCGCTTCTGCCTAACTTAACAATTTGAGACTTTCGGGATATATTGTCCTGGCTTGGTAGGTAACTTTGAAATGTCCTTTGTTTGCCAAAGTTTAATTTATCTTGTTGCTTGCTGCGGTCTTCTGAGGAGGACTCTAGTAAAGGTAGGCAGCATTCAAAATGGGATATACATCGAGTCTTTTAACAGGTTAACTTTTTTTCTAGTATTACACTGGATTCATTACTTCATGTATCAACTTCCTAAGTGTAAGCTTATCTTACTGGCAGAAGGTGTTTGGCAGATTTTGGATGGTCAGGCCAGCTGTAGCAAGTTTGGACAATCGGTTATAAAGCTGAATGGTATTTCATGCAGCCTGTTAGCTGCCTTGGCCTGATAAGTTAGCTACCAGTTGGGGTTTTTTGTTTAGTTTTTTTGTGTTGTTTTTATTTAATATTAGTCTAGAAGGAGAAGTAAGTTGCTTCAAATTAATCAAAAAAGGAAAGCAATTCATGATGGCAATGTTAGCTTTAGCTATTCATCTCCAATTATGAAGCTAACTCCCTGTTTGAGCTAGGTAGTATTCCAAGGTAATTGAAATAATTTCCCCAGCATATTTTAAGAATCTACATTAACAGTAAGTTGCGCTGAATGTTTAATTACCATCTTCGTCCCTCGTTTATTCAGTGTCACCAGCAACTTGATTTCACATTTCCCCTTTATAAGGACAACTGTTTG
Source organism: Clamator glandarius (assembly GCA_033459285.1). Classification (NCBI taxonomy): domain Eukaryota; kingdom Metazoa; phylum Chordata; class Aves; order Cuculiformes; family Cuculidae; genus Clamator; species Clamator glandarius. The sequence goes on along the minus strand of JAUNZM010000131.1, from coordinate 2,365,477 downwards.
TCTTAAGCAAGTTTAAAATTGGTTAAGCTGTAGTATAAAAAGCAATTGTGTATTATTTTCTCCAGTCCAAAAATACAAGTCATACCTGAGCACTTAAGAGAAGGAAACGTTTATTCCAGAAGGAAAAAGTATTATACTAGTATGCTTGTTATTTTAATTTTTCTGTAGTACTGTACTGTGAAAGGTGCTGTATTGATCACTGATGTGTTCTTGACGAGTAACAACATCAGGTTAAGGAGAAAAGATTTCTTCTGCTAGTCTGTGGCATTCATGTAGATCTGAAGGTTGTCCCTTTCACTCTTTTAACGTGAATATTTCTATCAGCTGGACAAGGGGAAGAAATAGTTGCCTGTTACATCCAAAACATTGTTTCGGGACCCAAAGAGTGAAGGATGTGAAGTATAATTTCATAGGCTGTTGTTTCTTTAGCTTTGTTGTTTTACAAATACGTCAAGTATGGTAAACCAGTAACTGAAATCATAGTACATCTGGTTGTGTGAGTGTTTGGGCAGAGGGAGGCTTTTTACTGCAGTTTCTTTCAAGATTCTTTGAAGCCGACTCCTTTGTTCTAATCTCATTATTCTAGTGCGTTGATAAAAATTGCCAAATGATACCCAAATAGATGTTTGCTAATACTGTGAGATTGTTGGTGCAGTCCTCCTTTGTTGCTTCTTTTGTGTTTCTGTTCTATTTTACTCTTCCTTGATTTCTCTGCAATGACCTGTGGTGGGGTTTTGCTGCTGTTAGGAAAACATCATATTGGGTGTTACTGTAAAATAGATAGTATTTAAGATGACTGTGTTTAAAGACCTCCTTTAAAACCAGAAAAGGTTTTAATGCAACAGCCTGTTTCTTACCTGTTATATCTTTGATTGGGATACCTTTGGTCCATGTTTTGGTGGTGCTATAACCTGGTGGCAGTATTACAACTATGAATAACCTCATTAAACAGTTTTCTATTTCATTTTAATGTAGTTTGTTTGTTATTGAGAGGGTTTATTTTAGACACTGCCAAGTATGAGAATTTTAAGTCAGCTCTTAATGATACCACAGATCTACCATAGACAGGGCAATGCTGAACTTAACTTACGCTAAACTTACAGAATCATAGAATCATAGAATAACTAGGTTGGAAGAGACCCACCAGATCATTGAGTCCAACCATTCCTATCAAACACTAAACCATGCCCCTTCGCACCTCATCCACCCATGCCATAAGCACCTCCAGGGAAGGTGACTCAACCACCTCCCTGGGCAGCCTGTTCCAGTGCCCAGTGACCCTTTCCGTGAAAAATTTTTTCCTAATGTCCAGCCTAAATCTCCCCTGGCAGAGCTTGAGGCCATTCCATCTTGTCCTGTCCCCTGTCACTTGGGAGAAGAGGCCAGCTCCCTCCTCTCTACAACCTCTTTTCAGGTAGTTATAGAGAGCAATGAGGTTTCCCCTCAGCCTCTTCTTCTCCAGGCTAAACAACCCCAGCTCTCTCAGCCGCTCCTCATGAGGCCTGTTCTCCAGCCCCTTCACCAGCTTTGTTGCTCTTCTCTGGACTCGCTTAGTAGAGTTGAAGACAGAAATAAACTTAGTTTTGTTTTCTCTTGTCTTTTAATGTGACTGACTTGCCTTTTGGGAAGAATTAATTTCCAGTTTTCTTGCTTTCAAATATATAAAGCCAGAGACAACTTGCTTGAAGTCTGATTTTATCATTTGAATTGCATTATATTCCAGACATAGCAAGTTCACTGAGATTGTTATATTTGCATATTAAAAATTAAAGAAAACTTTAGTATTTGCATGTTAAAATGAGTTGAGAGCCACTTTGCTCTGGTTTTTGTTCAGGTAAGCAGGGGATTCTGTTACAGAAGAGCTTTATCGTCCAGAAGGCTCTGATTTTTCTTGTCAGAATTGAATCAATTTTGTCAAAATTATTTTAATTGCAGCTGATATTAATAAAAAGGGAAACCATGCCTTTTGCTAAATGGCCTTGAGAGTACAAGCTTTGTAAAATGCTTCCACAGTGACAAACCTGATTTCCTTCTGTGCTGAAATAGCTGGTTCTGCAGATGGGGGGGACAGCAGCGGATGTTTTTCTGCTTGATGTCAGCAAGGCCTTGGACTTTGTCTCCCATAGTATCCTTACAAACAAACCCATGAAATAGTCCACTCATCCAGGCAGTATAATAAGACGGCCAAACTGCAGGTCTCAAAAACTTGTGCTTTGTAGTACGAAGTCCAGATGGCGGCAGCTGGCTACTTGTGGCGTTCTACCAAGGCTTGACACAGGAGCAAATACTCTTAACTTCTTTATTAGTGAACTGGATAAGGGGACAGAGTGTATCCTCAGCACCTTGGCAGATGGTACTGAATTCAGGAGCAATTGATACCTGGGGAAGCCAGGGAGGCTGTTCAGAGGGACGTCAGCAGCGCTGGGTAACATGCTGATGTGTAGTTCAGCTAAGGTGAGCCCAAAGCCTACGTGTGGGAGGGAGTAGCCTTGTGCAGTGGTGGAGGCTGGGGTGCCCTCGGCACCACCCCGGCTGGTGGTGTGTCACTGGCTGTGCCAGCAGGAGCACGCCCAGCAGGCTGAGGGAGGGAGATAATCCCCATACTGAGCACCTGTGGGACTGCGTCTAGGTACTGGCAGACAGGAGTTCCCAATAAGCAGTAGTCAGGCTCAGAAACAGGCTGCCCACAGAGGCTGTGGGATCTTTCCTTCAGGATACTCACAGCTCCATTGGCCATCACTCCAAACAACTTACTCTAATGGCCCTGCTTTGAGCAGGGTGTCAGACGACCTGAATTGCCATCTGTTACTCTGAGCTTCCTGCCTGTTATGCCCCCCCAAGAAGCAAACAGCAAAATTGATTGTCTTAATGTGACAGACTACAACCTGCTGTAGTGTAGGAATTAGTTTGCAATCCATCAAGTTGCTCTAGGTGTGAGAGCAGAAATCCAAGGGAAACGTGGTTTGGATGTTGACAAGAGAACCTTACTAGCTCCTCCACCTTAATGTGTGTCTGAATCCGAGTTCCCCATCCTGACTGAAATGAACAGAAGTGTTTTGCTCTTTTTGGGGTGGTGGTTGTTTGATTACTCTCTTGATTTTTATTTCTAAACCATTGTTTGTAGATATTCATGTGTAAAAAGTAAGAAAACAACTTTTTGACTAATGAGTTTGGGGTATATATATGTTGTCTTTAAAATGCGGAGTTTATATTACTTTCAAGACCATGAGAAAAGTGATATCCTGAATATATGTGTGTATCTTTATATTAGCAGAGAATGATTTTTGTGTGGAATTTAAGTTCCAGTTGTTAATGAAACAATAAATTTTAATGAGAAAAGGCATGTTTTGTGAAGATGTGATTCATGTTGAGGAAATAGAGGCAATCATTAAGAAGGGTAGCCTACTAGTGAGGGGTATAAAACAAAAAACTTAGATTTGTTCCTGAATTTTGGCATTGTTTGTTCATCTTCCTAAACAGACTTTGCTGGAATATGCAGAAAAGTGGAAAACATCAGAAGACCCTCTGCCCCTCTTAGAGGTGTACACAGTGGCTATCCGAAGTTATGTTAAAGCACGACCTTATCTTACCTCTGAGTGTGAAAATGTAGCCTTTGTGCTTGAACGTTTAGCACTGTGAGTATGTTTTTAGTTATGAAAACAAAAGCTGTATGGTTTTAACTTTTCACTGACTTAATGCTTTCCCAGTCCAGTTCACAACCTACTGAAGTTCTAAATAGGCTGGGGAGCACCTTTCTTCCTCACTGAATGGCGAATGTGAGAGAGAATGTCTTTGCCTGTTGGAAATGGAGCAGTCTTGAGAAGGACCCTTCTGATACAGGACAAGCCAAAATCCCTGGCTTGAAACATTTTGTTACTATTGATTTCCATGCAATCAGCAAGTGCATCTGTTTAGACACAGTGTTACAGGGTTGAACTTCAATGACAAATCATTTTTTTTTATTATTAGTGGTTTTTTGAGAGTTTGCTTTTACGGCTTCTACAAGAATGTCCATGGCCACTTTTTCTTTATATGTTCAAACAAAACAGACTCTTACGGCTTTGGCATTTCAAACAAATGACTGCTTTTATACTAGAATTAACAATTGTTCAATATACATTTTAAAAGCAAAAAATTGCATCAAATAATATTCCTATTTGCCTTCCAGAAGCTGTATTGAACTTCTACTGTGTCTGCCTCTCGATTTACCCGAAAATAAATGGGAGGAATTTCAGGCTTTTGTGCAGGTGAGTTTGATTCGTGAAATGATGACTTAATAGTTTTTAAGAATCACTTGGAAACCTAGGGATGTTAAGCGTGTAGCGTGCCTGAAGACTTGTTTCCTGGTGGCTGATAAAGATCAAGGTCTTCAGTTGGAAATCCTATGTATTCTGTAGTAATTGCTGTCAGCCATATCCTTTCTCTGTCATAGTTCATGTAGCAGCTGTAGAGAAAAAAATATTTTCAGATACTTGAAAGAAAGCTCATGTTTCAAGATATTTGTCTACTAACACTGTTAGAAATGACATAATATTGTATAAGTAATTCTTTTCTATTTATGGTTGTACATTTGAGACTTATTATGAATGAAGGATCTGTTGATACTGCAGGACTGCTAGATCTCCCACAGGGCACTAGCTGGCTAAGGATTAGGGCTCTGCTTTAAAGGAGGGTGTTGAAACAAGTTCAGCTCCTCAGTATTTGTCAGAAACATGTAGTGGGAGGTCCTGCCTATAGTTAAAAAAATAATGTGAGCGTTAGTGAGAAGGAAGGAATAATAGTGAAAAAGACCAGATACAGTTACCCAGTGTTCTCAACCTAAATAACATAGAAAGATACAGAGCTGATTTTTTGAGTGAATTTTGACGAGCAACTCCCTTATTTAAATCATTTCTAAAAAGGTGTGTTTGGCACCGTGAGGTTCCACAGCAGGTGGAAAAGTAAAAGAAGAGTGAACAGGGAGAGAAGAGCCCTTTCTTTTTTTAATGACTGGTGTTAGTTGTGCATTGCTACTTAAGCCACAGATGTTTGAAGGTATTTAGTTTGCTCCCAAGCATACATCTGTTTCCAGATTTTATCCTAGTACCTAAGTGCAGTAGAAACTATTTGAATTGATTTTAAGACTCCAACCTGTCTTCATCATATTTGCATAGAACTGTGCAGTTCTTGGAGCTTAAATCTTTTGCCTTTACAAAAATAATTTTCCAGTGTCTTCAGTGTGTAACAACTGAGCTGCTGAAGATTCTGAAAAGAATAAAGAGTTAAGGTAGCTGGTCCCAGACCCAGTATGTGGACCAGGAACTTTGCTCATCCATTTTTAAAAAGGAAGCCTATTTCAAATTTAGTTTCAGAAATTTAAGATGTAGCCATGGTAATGAATTTGAAGGCAAGTTTGGGGCACTCAGTCGTTTCAGTTTGTCAGCCTAAATCTTGGGCAACAGAGGCAGAAGTAAAACCTGCATAGGATTAATATTAAGATTGTTTTGTTGTACATTTAGCTCATCTGGTAATGTTTGGGGGTTTTTGACATAAGATATAAAGCACTATAAAAGGCACATATTCTTAATATCTTTTTTTAACAATACTCTATTTTGTAAAATATATTCTTCAGGTGGCCCATAAAAACTTGATGGAACATGGTAGCCGGGAACTGCATATTTTAGCTACACTCACGCAAGAGAAGGGGGTGTGGAAGAACCCAGTGTTGTGTGGTATTCTTTCCCAGGAACAATTGGATCCAGATAAAGGTAAAATTTAAAATGATGATTGGGATAAAATATGTAATGATATATATGATATATGTGTTTATGTGATAATGTATAAGATATATAAATAAATATACTTGTAGCATTTTCTGAATTATTAAGATAGTATGTTCCTAGGAATATACAAAGCATTTAATGTTGGTTTAAATGTGATCATAGCTGGAGATCTCTTGCCATTTTCTTAATAAGCTGTGTGAAGGGAGATTACATACAGGTTATTTTATGATGGAGTAAGTTCAATAGTGGTGTATGAAAATTATTTGACATAAACAAATCCCCTCCCCATTCTTTTTGAGAATGGCATTTACTCGATTATGAAATGCAAAGAGGATCATTACCAAAGATTCACTTAGACTGGAGTTCTGAGAATGGCTAACAGCAGTGGTGGAAGGAAGGCTATGTGATCAGCAGAGGCTTAGAATGATATTTTCCTGATATATTATTTCCATTGTTAGTGATTTGCAGTTTATAAGTAGTATCCTTGTGTTAATAAGTCTTAGCTGTTTTCTTTGATTCTTCACCTAGTTGGTTTTAGAATCTTTATGAACAGTTACACCTAAGCGTCTGTGGCACAGTTCTCGTGTCAGGTAAAGTGTGGTTCCTCTTACTGTCTGCCTCCTTTTAGCCTGATGCCTGATTATTTAAGATGATATTTTATATTTATTAAATATTAAACTATTAAACTATTCTTGCATCCTCTAGTGAATACATCATAAGGCATGATTTGTTAGACTGCTGTCAAATCCCATCTTCTCTTTTCTGTAGTATCTGTTCCATACCATCTTCTAGCTTTACTGTCCCATTCCTCATACAGGGGACCAAAGGTTTTATCAGCAGTCAAGATATAGATGTGTTGATTTTCTGCTTCGTTTTACATTCCTTTTGTAATATTCCCTAACATTAGACTTGCTTCTCTCGACTGTGCATTGAACTGGTGTTTTCTTAAAACTGTCTGGTTTATTCTTGATTTCTTTCTTGAGGAGCTGTACCTATTTCAGTGTCAGGATTTTCCCCTAAAGCACAGCTTATTTCTGTATATACTATTAGGATTTCATTTTTTCCCAGTGAAAATTGCTTTGTCTGTTAGGCCACATTATGGAGTGCAGTCCTCTTCAGTCTTTTACTGTTGACATGTTTTTACTACCCTGTTTTTATCAGCATATTTTGTCACCTTGTTCTCTACACTCCCTTTTCCAAATATTTATATATTTGCTGGATAGCAGAGGTCCTAGCACATATCCACGGGGAAGCCACTGAGAGGTTTCAGTATTTTCCTTTTTCCTTCTAACAGATAATTTATCCATATAAGGATCTTCTTTTTATTACCAAGATATTTCAGCATCTTTAGCGGTTTTGAGGGATTTATTTTAATGCTTTTATGAAATAATTTGGATCACCTTTATTATTATTACCATCACAACTTCCTCAGATAAGTCTGGTAAATGTATTATGTGATTTATTATTTTTTTACAAAAGTCGTGCTTACTCTTCCATGAGATTTGAATTTTACCACTTCTTTTAATAATATACTGTGTTGCTAGTACAGATTTTGGATTGGTACGCAATTCTCAGAGTCCCCCAAAGTACACTTATACCAGCTTCACAGGAACCACTTTGTAGTCCTCTTAACAGTAAGATACTGCTAGAAGAAAGGTTTAATTAATATTTTACTTGGCTTCAATTTGAGGGTTTTTAAGAACCTCCCTCATTAATCTGGTTTTGATGACTGTTGTTTTTATCAATGTTTTTCTGCAGTTTTTAATGAACATTTCAGGATTTGTTTTACTCCTGAACATTCTTTGGTCAAGGATGCTTCTGCCTTGGACTCGACTGACTTACAGTTATTCCTCATATCTGTAGCAAGATTGTCATACTGCATATCTATGGTTTTTTACTCAGTTGGCAAGCTGTTCTCTAGCTGTTGTCATCCTCAGCAATACCGCATTGTTCTGTGTCATCTTCTTGCTGATTTGAAGGATATTTATATTTTAGTAATACCAGCACTCCATTGCCCAAAGAGTTGGCTTTCCAGTTTGTAATCCAGCACTCCCACTGGCTACCCCTTACCCTCTTTCAGTGGACAACTCTCTCTCAGCAGTCTTCAACCTTAACTCCAGTGTAACAGTCTTTGGAATACTTGTAAACTTTGCTTACAGGGTTTCGGTTTTGTTCTTAATGTTGCCTTTACCATTTGCTGTTTCAGAAGTTCCCAAGTATCTAAGTAGCCAGCTTATTACACAAGGATGTTATCATTTGGCAGATTTGATCAACTCAGTCTTTGAGTAGTGGTTAGAGTAGACATTTGTTTGTTGGAGGTGAAACAGCTAATTAAGAGTGGAGATGTTTTGCGTAATGTCGTCCTCTTAAGCTTTTGTTGCCTGTATTTGTTTCTGTTGCTTCTTCATGTTTGATCGGTTTTATTTCAGTCTTGGTAATGTCAATTATGATCTATTTAGAATAATTATAACCAATTCAACATCTTTGACATAGCCAGATATCTGCTGGATTCTAGGTCAGTGATTATATCTTCTCAAAGGCCTCTGTTGTTGACTCCTGCGGGTCAGTTTGCCTCTTTGAGTCTCCTGTAGGAAGCACAACTGGGTGTCTTTTTCATCTTGGAGACAGATCCTTTTGAATTCCTCTGTTCTCAAATTCTACAAACTTAGGACTTCGTGTGAGAGACAAATTCATTTTTTCTGACCACACAGCACTGCTAGTTTGTTCTGATGACAGTCAAGCGATTGAATTGTTCTCTTGCTTTCCTGGTTTTGGGAATGGATTATTGCATGAATTTCATCTAAATATAAGCAGGAAATACTCACTTGTGGAGTATTTAGGAGACGGTTCTCTGAGTGCCATATCATTAAGTAATTGCCTTACTCCTGACTGCCTTGAGCACAGCTTAATTTTCTGATGAATATATGCCTGTAAGGATTAATTTAGTAAGGAGCTCAAAAAAAGTAGAGGATGGATACCCAATTATTTGAAACACTGATGAGAACAGCAGGAACTACATACATACATACATAGATAGAGCAAGTACAGGTTTGTTTGTGTGCATATATAAAGTCTTTTCGCACTGGAAATATTCTCCGGACATTTGATTTGTCACCTGCTTTGGGTGAGAAATGTCAGCATTGTCCTGGATTTTTAGCCCATCTCTGACCGTTAGTATTAGGAAACATGGCCTAAGTTACCAAATTCTGTGCAATAGATGTCACGAAATAGAAGAATCTTCTCTTGGGAACCATTGTTATGCCGATACTCCACTTGAGTTGGTTTTGAAGAAAATTTATGTCTCTTCCCCTGCAAGTGGAACATCATCATTGCCATTTTGGGCTGGGCTTATTTCCACAATGCTGGTCTGTTCTGTATGGAGGCCTAGCCTGGAAATAGCAATTGGGACGCCTAATGAGCTGAAGATTATTATTTTTTTTCTTATTCTTGACTAGTGACCTCAAAGAGAATTTATTTGCAAAAACTGAATTGTCAGCAGGGTCTTCAAATGTCATTTGTGGGTCCCCTAAGTGGACATCTGGCTCTAATCTGAGAGATTTCCTGAAACTCCTTTCGAGTTCCTGAATCTGTTTGGTATTGTGTCATGAACCAACCTACATACATTTGAAGAATGCCCAGGCAATCTTCATTCCCTCAGAGCAGTTCAGTGCTGAAAAGAGAGATCCTTCCTCCAGTTCTGCATATGTTATTGTTCTTTGATTCTGTCCATTGCTTTGGTCTTTACCCAAAAGGCCCCAGAATAATTATGCAACTAGGTCTGCAATTTCTTGATTCAAACTCTGGTTTCTGAACAGTATTATCTCTTAGAAGTGTGGTCAAGAGCTGCAAAATTACTTGTTTGTTCTGTGAATGTTGTTCTTTTTCAACCTAAACCTGTCTCTTGTGTCTTTAAAGAACATTTATCAAATTTTGACTATTGTCTGTGTAACATCATGGACATTTTAGTCTTGAAAGATCATCCAAGGTTATGTGATCCCATCAGGTTATGAGTACAGCGAAGTACCAGTCTTCTCAAATTATATTTAGGTGATCCCTTATGAGCATTTTGGTAACGTTCTTTGCTGTGGAGCACTGCTCAGCCAGTTTCCAGCAACGTCAAATGGTGGGAACAATATCCCCTGTACCAAAACAGAAAGAAATTTGGAAAGATACATAAACATAAAGATAAAATATCATATCCACGTCATTAAATTCAAGATGATAGTACTAGCTGTGATCACTGACTAGTCTGAAAGTAAATGGTTCACCTGCTTTAGCACTTAGCAACCGTTTTCCTATTGCTGTCAAATGTTGCATTACATTTGTATGTTGACTGGACCTGCTACTGCTTCAGGTTTCACCTGCTTGGCTGCTTCTTTTCTTGAGATTGCCTGTGATGAACAAGAAGCACTGGTATTTGGAGAGACGAGTTTTCCATGTTTCTCTGCTTCATCGATTAGTTAGGGAAAGAAACCTTAGTAAGATAGTTATAATATGATAGAGGATCTTTTGTCTTTTTGGCCTCCTCCTGGATACTTAATAGCTGAATTTGGAATCAGAGCTGATTTTAATCTTGAATTGAAACTGATTTGGATTCATGACAACCAAAATTTGTTTCTTGAAGTTGTGGGTAATCTGGTTATTGCATATTGCTTAGTGTACCAAAGAGTGAAAGCTGAAGTATGCCGAAGTATTTTGGGTTATATGATATCCTATGCAATGGTAAAACATTTTCCTACTGCACTTATACTTCCAGTTTCTTTCAGTGTGGCTGCTGCTCTTTAATGTGAAACTTTTTTTCCATTCTTGAGTTTCTCTTTTTCTCGTAGTGATGGTGAAATCCTTCAAAGCTGGCATTAGTATCTCCTCAGCTGGCACTGAGGATGAGTGGAGAAACTGTCTAGAGGAAAAAGCATCTGAGATAACCCTACAAAAAGCCAGGTTACTGCTGCATTTTTTTATCGGAATCTGATTATCCTTAGAGATTTAAACCTGGCTGTCACGAGTTAAGTTCTTGAATTTTTCATAAGTTTAAATGTAGTCAGCAGACTCCTGAAGTCTGTCCCACTGAAAGGAGGTTTGAGGATATCGCTATTCAGACATTATGAGGATGGGTAACAGGCAGATTAGGATTTAGACAGCCAGCATGGAACTATTTTCAGTAATTGGAGCATCCACTGTAAGAATCCAAAAGATACCAGCAGCCTTACCTGCAAAAATATACTGGGTATATTCAAAGCAGCCACTTGGAACTTTCTACCATTTCACCAGACAATGTGCCATTGTAGAAGCATACAGGATTGGTGCTGCATTAAGCAGAATTGTGCTGAGATGTTGTTTGCATGAAGGATTCTTGAGACGCAGCTCCAGGAAAATATGAAAGTATTAAGTGCAGTTCAGGGTCACCCACAGTGTGAATGCACATGTGAACTAACAATTGAGAATGACTAAAGTGTAGCTGAAATACTGTGAGGTGGATAGTCCACGTATACATTCACCTCCTGCTGGATTCGTCTTCCTTAGCCAGAGTGAGGGTGAGAAGAAATAAGTGTCTGTGGTATTTTAATCTATACCTACCCAAGAATTGGGGAAAGTAGAGTTAATAGTATTATGAGTTCTTTGGTAAAGCAAAAGTGCTTTGGTTTGTGCTCTACAAGTCCTCCAGTCAGCCAGAGTGTGACACACATGTGGACTGTCTGCCACAGAGAATTTACTGCTACAGAGTTGTGCTCATGGCTTGTTCATGCTTGTGTGCTACTAATCTACGGATTATCTCTTCTCTTTATTTTAATCCATGTATGGAATAAGCATTACTTGTAAGAGAAGTTCATAGTAGTGCTTGTGAACTTGACATAGAGTGACTTGGGTAGTATGACCTGAGACTCCAACTATAGGATTCAAGGGAATAACAGGAAAACTGAATCTAAAAGATTAGATTCCAGTATATTGAAGTTTATTTGTCAGAGTTAGTAGATCGTAGAATCATAGAATAGTTTGTGTTAGAAGGGACCTTAAAGACCATCTAATTCCAACCCCCCTGCCATGGGCAGGGACACCTCCCACCAGCCCAGGTTGCCCAAGGCCCCATCCAACCTGGCCTTGAACACCCCCAGGGATGGGGCAGCCACATCATAGTACCATCTGTCAGATGTCATGTGCTCGTCTTTTTTTTCCCCCTCATGTTAGTTCTCGAATTTTTATGAATTGTGCACATGCCTTACACAAACATTTTACAGAATGGTGGAGCATTGCACAAAAATGTCATTTAGTAATTATTCCAAGAACCATGCTATTGATAAACTGCATCATTCTCATTAAATGCTTAAGGTTTTGTGAGCATAGAGGTAAACTAACTCGTGATGAAAAAGCATTTTTATGAAGTTACATTTGTTAGAATAAACTGACAGTTTATCTACAGTAACTTTTGAAATAGACATGGCACTATGAAATGTATTTATAAAATGTTAAAAAAAAACAAAGCAAATCTTATCGTGAAGACTCTTCTCCCCATTAGACTCACTCCTGCAGCCTTGGCAGCATTTTTTTCTTAAGATTTTATACATATTTTAGTTACGAAATACATATAATCAAAACTCATGTTTTGAATGAGCTTTCAAATGTCAGCTGTAATGATTATCATCACTTGGGTTAGAAAAAAGGCTTAAGAGCTAGCTTGTAACTTTAACATCAAGGTCTTCCTATATCTTATTGAGAAGATAACAGAAAATATTCTGCTGCTTATGTAAAGTAGGCTAGCTGAAACAGTAAACACTAAAGGAAGGGGATTAGCAAGAACTAGCAGTTAGAACGCTGTCTCTAAAATATTAAAAACAGTAATTATAATAATAAATCGGAGTGAAATGTCTTGGGTTACCAATATAGCTGAAAGTCTAAGGTCTTCCTGTATCTTGTTACAGAAATAAGGTAAATTGTTCCAGGCAGGCTAGATGGGAGTAAAAGCTGTGGGTGAAAGGATTTACTGGTACCTGGTAGAAGGAAGAGCAAGGCCAAAACTATTGAATGTAATTAATCTCTGGGTCATTTGTGGGTTGACAAGAGTATGTCATTGGTAATGTCATTAAAGGAATATTTATTCTGCTGCTTAAAAAGCACATCCGCTAGTGAAAACCAAAATAGGTACTGTCTACCAGTGGTCTGTTAGCGTGCTCTACTTTTCCTTTGTTCCTGCATGAATAAAAATCTGGTCAAATCTTCATCGACATGGAGAGAGGAAGAAAGGATTTATATTCGACTGAACGGTGTTACACGTCAGTGAGCCACGGCTGATCATTTGTAAGAGTGCACAAGGATACCAAACAAATAACTTAGTTGGTTGAAATGATAATGCAACCATAAATCTGAAAATAAATGAAAGATAATGATGGGGGCCATCAGGGTTGATTTCTGCAAAAGGCAGTATTTTCTGCCCTAAAATGATAAAGAAGAAAATGGTTGACTTGATTTCAGTTGCAAGATGAGCTTTTAGTAATATTCTGTATAAGTAGCTAGAAGAAGGAGAAATCATGAGATAAAATGAAAGATAGTCACGAATGAAAAACTAACCAGGATGGGCGTTAGCAAAGAATAATATGAGGTGATCTTTTTTCTTTCAGTAAACCTCATGCTTCATATACTAATATAGCAAGTACTAGAAAGGTAATTAGTTTTGCAGATGCTGAAATTACTTAATTATTTCATGAAGACCAAACAGGACAGTGCAAGTCAAGAAAATATAAATCAGGTGAATGAGCAGTGTGATTAAGGCGCATTTTGAGGCTAGTAAATTAGGGGAATGTAACAAATGTTTCTACCAAGAGGTGTCAGAAAGTTAGCATTGCAAATTTCCAGAAGGCTTCAGGAAGGCCTGGTGAAAGTAACCTAAGTCTGGAAAAAAATCTCATTTAAGAAAGGTCAAGTTTTTACCCTTACACTGCAAGAGACCGTCAGTCTGGGGGTTTTTTGTGAAAGAGTGGAAACAAAAACCAGTAGAAAATTCTTTTCATTTTAGAAGATGAGAGAATGTGGAATTAAGGTGTGAATAATTGAAAACCAAAACTGTTTTTCATGCAGTGTATAACTAGCTTGTGGAAACACTTGTCACAGGGGAGGGGTTGATATCAAAAGGTTTAAACAAAATCATTGTCTCTGTGTCTATCTATATTTAATCAGTGACTTTAAATATTTTTCGGAGGCAGTACTAAACCTCATGCTTCAAAGCTGAAGCAATTTTGATCTTGTAGATCTCGATGAGACCTGACCTATACACGTAGGAGTAGGAACATTAGCCTGTGCCCCCTTTTTTGTAGGATTCTTACGCCTTCTGCCAAAGCATCTAGAGCTGCGTTATTAGCGTAGATAGCAGAGTTTTCACTCCAGTAGCAGCATAACTTAAAATATATAGTTGAATAAAGTACAGCCATTCCCTTTTGTCTCTGGGTTTTAAACTATATACAGTCAAATGTATACAAGATAAGCCTCTTTTTGTTGGAAACTTGATTGGCTGAATAACTTTTAAAGGAGTTTGACTGCATTCTGTGGATGCCTCATAGGAAATATTTAATGCCAGTAGAAAGGACTTCAGATACTTATACGCTTCTCATGTTTATCCTTTCATAGCAAGGTCTTGAAAAAGCAACTATTAGCAAAGGTGTAGCATAAACATAGAAAGAGGGATGTGAGAGTAGTGACTTTGTGTTATTTGCCTTTCTGTAGAAATATAATCAAATGGTATCTAAATATTTTAATACATGTGCTTTCTAAATCTGTTCTGTGTGCAGCTATTTTGCCAAGAGATCAGAATGAATTAAAATATGCAAGTAGATAAAAGGTCTGTAGCAGGGAATCCTTACAATAAACAAGTACTGAGTATGTTCTCAAACACACTTTTTCTCGCCTTTGCTTCTGTCCTGGTTTTGGCTTTCATACCTTTTATACCTTTTTTGATTTGTATACGTTTTAGGGGTTAACCATGAATGAGTAAATGCCATCTGTTAACTCTGTAACCTGCTGTGAAACGTGTATGTAATATTTTGGCTTGTTTTTCTTTGAAGTGAATGAATTTTTAGTGTTTGAAGGCCCCGTCCTGCTGGATATGCGTATTAAGCACCTAATGAAAACAAAGCAATTAACGCAAGCTACTGCCCTGGCAAAGCTGTGCTCTGACCATCCAGAAATCAGTGCAAAAGGCAATTTCAAGCAAACCTACCTGGTCTGCCTTTGTTCAGGATCACCAAATGAAAAGCTAATGGAAGAAGTAAGTAAAAAATGAAGACCATTTTTAGACTTATTTCTTAAATTATAATAAACTCACTAATCATAGGCTGGTTTTCTGTAGAAGAGGTTTTCTTTTAAAATATGCTCTAAAATATTTTTGGTATTTTGTTTTTTTCATTTAAGTCACTTTTAAACTGACTAGTAATGACTCAAAATACTTGTGGAAGTGTAAGATTAGGTCACTGGTAGGCATTTTCTGGCCCTGCCACTACTTTGTTTCATTTGGCTTGAAGTATTTTTAAAATTCTGCTTCAGATCTTGTTAGTAAGGTGAAAATGATGGTTTTACCACTTTTACTATTTTAAGCGTAGATTTTTGTGGAGCACCTAGTACTTAGAATGAGGCCCTTTAGATGCTACTTTCAGTTCAGAGAATAAATGTAACCTTTTTTGACCCAAATACCCCGGGTGAAATTGAAGGTGAAATCAGATATTTGATCTGGTTTGAAATATAAAATCCTTCTTATTTGAAAGCAAAAGTCAAAGAAGAGATGACAGCTTTTCTCTTCTTTCATTCTTTCAGGTGACATCTTCATTTCTCACCCCACCCCAAAGTTTTATCTGAGCTTTTTTCCTTCTTAAAGGAAAACTAACTGCAGTTGTAACTTTTCTTGGCTGTCTGCATCTCTCTGCTGTCTTTTTGTCTCTGTCCTCTTCTTGTGTTAATAATAACTATTAAGCATGTTGAAATTGATCTTAAAGGGTTGAAAACTATGCAGTGATTAGAGTTGGAAATATTTCCTTCCCTAGATATAGACTGTGTTCTAAGATGATGGCGTGTTCTTCCAGTACTCGGTAGGATTGGATCGGTCTTGCTCTGGATGCTGTAGGCCCTACCAGAACAGGCTCAGGAGGAGCTGTGACAGGGCTGTACAATCTCATGTTTGTTTGCTGAAGACTGTCAATGGAACTTGGAATTTGTGATCCGTAAATGTGCTTCCTTCGTGACTCAACCCCACTGCACTCCCAGAGCAGAATGGGCTTGGTCAGCAAATGAAGCATGAATCCTGTGGACACAAGGAGTGGGGTAGCCTTGTTTATTAGGATGCCACACGTACAGATAAGTGCAAACTGGGTTATCACAGAAAACCGAATTCAGACATTTCCAAACCTTGCATTGCTTGGGTTGCTTAGCTTTGTGGCTTCAGCTGCAGCACAGTTTGTAGCATTGCTAATTATTCTGGAAAGTTCTTATATTACTGAGAGAAGTCACGTCAAAGTGGGCTTCTGTACTGGGGAGGACAGTCATTTCGTAGTGTGAGAACAGGAGGAAAATGGGAAAAAACCAGGTAAACTGTAAAGAAGTATAGCTCACTCTTTAGTGGTATGGAAAACTTGATATTTGTTTAGAATAGGCAGAAAGGTAGCATTTGTACTCATTATCATCTTGAATTAGTCCAGGCAAACTTCAGTAATGTGGAGAATTCAAATCAGCAGTATGTGAAATGCTAGGCTGACAGACTTGGTGGCTGGACCTCTGCAGATCTTTGCTGGAAGCTGGGTCCTTTAAGAACTCTGAGAGGCTAGAAAAAACATTGCAGAAAATATTCCTTTTGTGTTAAGTTCAGTTTCCCATATCCTTCCCTAAGCTTTTAGCTAATGGTCCCTGTCTGAGATGGAGGGTTATTACTATATTGACAAAGTGTCAACTTAGAGGGGAAAAACTGTTGCCGTGGTCTTCAGAACTGTTGTTAGACTGCTGGGCCAATAGCTGGGTACTATGGTGCCGCAACCAAGCTGTGCTCCCACCTCATCCAAAATACCGAACGAGCTGGGTATTTGGGTGGGCGCTTCTGTTTCTTACTTTGGGTGGTCTTGTGATTTCTTGAGAGACTTCCAACAGTGCTATTGCAATGGTCAAGTTATTCTTCAGCTGCCTATGGCAAAGAATAAATACCAGCATGTCTTGCCAGATGTGCTAATTGATGTAATCAAACCAGTCTACTGAGAATCAAATTAGACAGTAATTGTTACAACAAGTGCACTGATTCAGTACTGATGTGACTGTCTGGTATGACTGGGTGACTGTGTTTTTTTCTTTTGTTTTGCTACAAAACTAAGTGCTTCCAGCGTTGCTTGAACAAATAAGTTATATTGCAAGAGACTGTAGTGTTCTTCTAGAAAAACATTCAGTTGACCTGCTTCTTATTGTACAGCTTCCCTTTTCTTTTTATCTTTGATTTTTTTTTTATAAATACGGGATCATTAATGTTAAGCTTTGGATTCATTAATCACCCAGCTAGTGTATTAAAGCAGTAATAATAGTGACTGGTAAACTGAGTTAGAATGTCAGGTAACAATCTTTCTGTGTTAGGATGCAATTTGAAGTTATAAATCTGCATATTACAATTGTCATAGGTGTGCAATACATATATGAATAATTAATATTGTACTTTAAATAGATGAGTGGAACACTAGATATAAATAAGACCTAACATCTGAGAAAAAATTTTATCTTCACTTTAATAAACCAGTTTTTCCAGTGGCATAATCAGTTTTGACACTCTATCTAGAAATACACTGATTTGCTTTCAAGCTTCTCTCTGTCTGATAGAGTTAAATATTCACTAAGTTCTAAATTACTGTCTTTTTGCAAAGGATCAAATAACTGCATGTGTGAAAACAAAACCGTGTTCTTAGTCTCGGTCTTGTTTTCTTTCTTCCCTTCTAGATTGCTGAAGTAGATTGCAAAGATGCTCTAGAAATGATCTGTAACCTAGAATCTGATGGAGATGAAAAAAGTGCTCTAATTTTATGCGCAGCATTTTTGTCTCGTCAGCTGCAGCAAGGAGAAATGTACTGTGCTTGGTGAGTTTGGATATTGTTTTCCATCTAATGCAATAAAAATTAGTTTGTGAGAAGACAGAGCTGATACATGAGCCATGAGTTAACTTTCTCTAGCTGATAACATCTGTGAGCTAAACAGGAAGGTGGTAAGACTCTTGGAAAGCTAAAAAAGAAAAGGGGAAAAAAAATGGTATTTGACAAGATTAGCTTCCATTATGGCAATTTGAAAGCTGCATGTATGATGAGGCATTTACAGATACCAGTAGCTGGTTAGTAATTTTGCTTCACAATAATCTTACACTGTAACAGTAAGGAATTAATGTCTGCAGGCAGCTAGTCAACATTATGTCAACTTTTAATGCATGAATACCATTCCTGTCTGTCCTTATTTCATAATGCAGTATTTCTTTGCCTAACAAATTTCTAGAAAAGGAGGAGCTGTTTACTACTATAATCAAAATGATAGGCTACCTTAAAATACTTACTTTTTAAGGCTTGTTTTCATTAATGTGGGAGCAAATAACTGGCCTTCGGCAGATATTTAGCTGTTGCAGTCTGAATTTCCAACTGCTTGCAGTTTGGTTTTACTTCCAAGTCTGTTCAGTTCCAGAAGAATTTGCTTTGTGCACCTTCTTTGTATGCACAGCAGCAGGAGAGCATCTGCTAATGCAGGATTTTGCTTTAACAGATTCTGCTAAAGTTTTGGGGATTACACCATTCCACAAAGTTGTAAATACCCTTGGCTATTTGCACCTATGGAGGAATGAACTAGTGAGTTAATATAGATGCAGTAATATTGTTTGTCTTTGGGGGCTAATTTCTCACTAAATCACAGTTAGATTCAACTCTTAGAGCAGAGCTGCTCAAGAAAAATGTATCTACCGCAGAGCAAAGCCATCCTTCTGTAGCTGCTAGTAATTACCAGGAATTCAGAAGTGTAAAATTCCAGTCTGTGGAGTGAAGAGTAAACTACTTTGCAAGACTTTTTTCGGTACCACCTCATGAGCCTGTAAATTATATAACAGAAACTGTGGTAATACTGGTTTTATTCTCATCTGTCCTTCTGGAATTGTAATAATTTCGAAAACTAGATACGAATAGTGTGGGTACGTTAATAAAAACTTTTCCCTGTAAAATAAGATCTAAATAAATTCAGATTTTTTCCTTTCTCAAAGGCCTTCAGTTCTCAGCCTTGCATTTCTTGTGATCAGATTAGCGATTGCATTGTTGGACCTGAAATATTGTTCTCTTGTTCTAGGGAGCTGACTCTTTTCTGGAGTAAACTGCAGCAAAGAGTAGAGCCGTCTGTTCAAGTGTATCTAGAGAGATGTCGTCAGCTTTCTGTGTTAACTAAGACTGTTTATCACATTTTCTTCCTGATTAAAGTAATTAATTCAGAGGTAAGGATACTCCTGAAAGAACACTTTTGACGTTTCTAATTGAACTGTAATCATGAAAATTTATGAAAGCTGCTCAGGCACCCTGTCTCTTTGTGTAGCGTCGGCTTTGGGGCAGTCCTAATTGTTTTGGGGAAAGGCTATAGCAACCTCCTTCTTCAGGTAAACTGTAAGTTGATTAATTTTGAATCATTAAAACTTCTTTGTTCCTTTAGAAAAAAAATGGGGATAAACAGAAGAGCTGTATGCCACGGCTGAGGAAATATGAAAGATGAGGTTATAGCCTCTACTACTGTCCATGTCCTCTAAATGAGGTATTTTCTGTTTGCAGGTCCTAATGTTCCTCTTCAACATTTTCCATATTTCTAATTTTACAGAAAATGGAGAGGAAATGCTTATGAGGAGAAGATGTGGAGGCTGTATGTTAATGTATGAGAAAATTGCAGAACGTTTAAAAAGAAAAAAACACACAAAACCTCCCCCTTTTGAATTGCCACTGAAGAATGCAGTTTGTTTTGATAAATGAAATACTTGCCTTTTGTGGTCTTAGACCCAATATTGCATTAAAAATGTGGTTCATCTGTCTCAACTAACCTTTTCATCTAATTTCCCCAGTTTCCTTTCATTAGTCATTTTACAATTTAATGTTTATAGCTAAATTGAGCTCTCCCAAAAGCTTTTAATTTGGAGAGTTCTCTAATTTGGTATACTCATTCTAAGTATAAAAATTGTTTTTTTTTTCTTTTTGCACTGTTCTGGAATGGCTAATCAGGGACTTCTAATTTTAAAGATTATGTTTTCCAAAGATCTGAACTAAATTGGAGTTAGAGGGGGGACAAAAGTAACTTTCACAGTCTTGTGATATTGAGAGCTCTATCTGCTCCATGCTGTGGCTGATTTTTCTCTAGTGAGCTGCTGTGGATCCTTTCATTGATGGCAGACATTGGAGACCATGTGGGTAGCAGACTTGTGCATTCATAAATTCACTGGACTTTATACTCATTTCTAGCAGAGCCTCTCTGTGCATCCTTGGCAGCATAATGAGATTGTAAAGTGGACATAAAGGCAATTTATGTTGCCTAAGGGTATGAATGAGAAAAGGTCACCTGACCTTTGGAACGCTTAAACGATGGAACATTTAACTATATTGCTTCCAGTTGGAACGAAGCCATGTGTTCAGTTGAGGTCAGTTGACTTTGGCATAATCTTTAAAAATAAACCTTTATACCTTAAGTAATTTCCAAATTATAGGTATTTTTGAAGATCACATGCTTCTCTTACTTCAGCCGTAGCACTTCTTGCCATTTGAATTATACCTGGTGTTAACTTAATGCTCCATAGAAGCTCATCTCAAGTAAGCATGACACAACTGTCAGGCTTTATTTCATGGACAGTGCTAAGTATTGCTCTAATAGAAACTAACACCTCTAACGTACAGCCATACAGTCATCAAACTGGACAGAAGATGCAATCAGTTTGTGTTTTAGCTCTATGTAATCTTTTGCATTTTTTTAGTGGCATGAAAATGAACTATGCAATTTAAAGAATAGCATCTAAAGACAAAACACTATGTTTCTTAAAGTAAAATAAATTATGAACTCCAGAGGCATTTTTACTGTCAATTGGGGTTGAATGATGAAAGGGTTGTGATAAACAGACTTACTAAAATTAGTCTTGCTTTACAGATCGATGGTGCTGGACTTGCAACCTGCATTGAACTGTGTGTGAAAGCACTGCGCTTGGAATCCAGTGAAAATGCAGATGTCAAGATATCTATTTGCAAGACTATCTCCTGCTTGCTTCCAGATGATTTGGAGGTTAAACGTGCTTGTCAGCTGAGTGAATTTCTTCTCGAACCCACTGTGGATGCGTATTACGCTGTTGAAATGCTGTATAATCAGCCTGACCAGAAGTACGATGAAGAGAATCTTCCAATACCAAACTCCTTACGCTGTGAGCTCTTACTTGTGCTGAAAACTCAGTGGCCTTTTGATCCAGAATTCTGGGACTGGAAAACTCTCAAGCGTCAGTGTCTGGCACTTATGGGAGAGGAGGCATCTATTGTGTCATCAATAGACGAATTAAATGACAGTGAAGTTTATGAGAAGGTTGAGGATTGCCAAGAAGAGACGAAGGAAACTTCAGTGAATGGGCTTGGTGGCACTTTTGATGAAGCTTCAAATCTTCTTAAGGATATCAGAGATGAAAAGCAGAAAAAGAGAGAAATTAAAAAACTCAGAGAGAGGGGGTTCATATCAGCTAGATTTAGGAACTGGCAAGCTTATATGCAGTATTGTGTGTTATGTGACAAAGAATTCCTAGGTCATAGAATAGTTAGGCATGCACAAAAACATTATAAAGATGGAATTTATAGTTGCCCTATTTGTGCCCAAAATTTTAATTCTAAAGAAAACTTTGTTCCTCACGTAACTTTACATGTTAAAAAATCCAGCAAAGAGAGACTGGCTGCTATGAAACCACTGAGAAGACTGGGAAGACCTCCCAAAATAGCAGCTGCCAATGAGAATCAGAAAACTGATTCTGTATCCAAACAGGAGCAGCGACCCATTAAGAAGAACAGTCTCTATTCAACGGACTTCATTGTGTTTAATGATAACGATGGCTCAGATGATGAAAATGATGACAAAGATAAACCTTACATACCAGAGATCGTGCCAGTTCAAAAGCCACTCCCTGTTAATGAATTCACCTGCCCCGTAACATTTTGTAAAAAAGGCTTTAAATATTTTAAAAATCTAATAGCGCATGCGAAGGGGCATAAAGATAATGAAGAAGCTAAACGTTTTCTTGAAATGCAAAGCAAAAAAGTCATTTGCCAGTACTGTAGACGACATTTCGTAAGTGTTACTCACCTGAATGATCATTTACAAATGCACTGTGGCAGCAAGCCTTATATCTGCATACAGATGAAGTGTAAGGCTGGTTTTAACAGCTACGCTGAGCTGCTGACGCATAGGAAAGAGCATCAAGTCTTCAGAGCAAAGTGTATGTTTCCTAAATGTGGCAGGGTGTTTTCCGAAGCCTATTTACTCTACGATCACGAAGCACAACACTATAATACCTATACCTGCAAAGTCACAGGCTGTGGAAAGGTGTATCGTTGTCAGAACGAACTGGAAAAGCATGTTGAGGATCACAGCAAGCAGCCTGAAAAAGTGCAAGAGCCTGAAAGCCAGACTAATCAGCCTGATCTTAGTCAACCTTCTGAAGCTAATGAAAATACCGATGGAGTTTCTGTTAAAGAGGAATTGGCATCTCCTCCGGCTGACAGCCAAAGTAGTTTTACCGAAGGAGAAAACATTGTCTGGAATCAAATCAAGGCAGAACCAGTAGGGAATGAAAGTGTAAATGCACCAGAGAGTATACTGCAGCAAAGCAATTCCTTGCCTAATGCTGGTTCAGAGCAGTCTCCTGCAGGTTCAGTGAAGACAGAAGCGTCAATTCCAGCAAGCAGTGTTAAGATGTCTGCTGTTAACCAGAAGATCCGAGAGAGCTTTCTAAAAAGAGGTAAATTGGCTGCTACCGCCAGTAAAGTAGATCCCACTGAACCTGGAGCCCAGCAGTTGTGCTCATTGGTTGACTCTTGTCTTCCAGCTTTCCAAGAGAGAAAGGAAGACTGTCTCAGTCAGACTCAGAATATTCAAAGTATTTCTGTGACCTCAGACACACTAAAACCAGAAGCCCTTGAATCAAAAAGCTTAGAAAGACAAGTGAGTATTGTAACTCCATTCAGCGTGCAGAATCAGGCAGGATATCGCAACAGCGTACCCATTTCCAAACTTGAAATCGAAGACAGTATTAAAGTTGCAGCTAATTTGTATAACCTGCCTTTAAAGACTTTAGAAAGTATTACATTTATTCCTTCGCAGCCTAACGTAAATAACTCTTTAGTCCCAGCTGTGCCACCAGCAGCCCCAGTTCAGAAATTCAGTTGTCAGGTTGAAGGGTGTACTCGAACGTACAACTCGTCACAGAGCATTGGCAAACACATGAAGGCAGCACACCCTGACCAATACGCTGCTTTTAAAATGCAGTGTAAAAACAAGAAACCACGAAAATCCAGCAATCTGCAAAATGTGCCGAACGATGGGACAGTTGTCTATCTTATGCCATCGCAGGTGGGCAATCCTAGTGGTGCTGCTTTTACGGCCCAGAACAAACCTAATTTGAATCCCACCTGTTCCAGTCAAGTGCAACATGTCTCAAATGCGCTTTTTCCAACCCACCTAGAAAATCTGGCCAGTCCTATATTGCCAATAGTGGAAAGTGTCATAAATCCAAGTTTGTCTACTCGTATTAAAAGTGAGCCTGAAAGTGTTTTATGTTCACAAATGGAAAATCTGTCTGGTACAACCTTACCTTCCCAGTTGGATGATCTGGCAAAAACAGTTATGCCTCTCAATATTGATGGCAATTCAGATCCTTTTCTTCCTTTGCCTGCAGAAAATGGTCCTATGTCTCTCTTTCCTTCATCAGCAGAGAATCCTCCAAGTTCGGTTTTCTCACAACTGGAAAATAACACGAATAACTTTTCATCGCAGCTAGAAGGAAACACTAGTTCTGCTTTCCCAAAAGAGGAAACTGTTGATCAAATATTTCCCTCGCGATTGAGCAATGAAAATAATTTCAGTGAGACAAATTCTCAACATCCAGCTTCAGAAAAGGTGAAAAAAGATCGTGGCCAGGGCACGAATGGGAAAGAAAGGAAGCCGAAACATAATAAACGGGCAAAGTGGCCAGCAATAATTAGGGATGGCAAATTCATCTGTAGCAGGTGTTTCAGAGTTTTCACTAATCCTAGATCGCTTGGTGGTCACTTATCTAAGAGGTCTTATTGTAAGCCTCTTGAAGGATCAGAAATTTCTGCAGAGGCTCTGCAGGCTAATGGACAGTCTTTGCTTGCCAGTATGATTCTTTCCTCAAATTCCTTAAACTTGCAGCAACCCCAGGAATCTGCCTTCAATCCAGAAACGTCTTTTAAAGACCCATCATTCCTCCAGTTACTTGCAGCTGAAAATCGTTCCGCAGCCTTACTGCAGACTGTATTTCCACGGGTCAATGTGACTAACTTTAATACCGGTGGGAATGATGAAGGAAATCAAATTATAAAACAGGCCTTGGAAACTGCCGGCATCCCGAGTACCTTTGATAACACAGAAGTACTTCCACACATAGTTACCACAAGTTGCATCACCGGTATGACTCCGATAAATGCAGCTGTTCTCCCCAACTCAACTGCATCCCCTCTGCTGCAGGCAGTTTGTAACCCCAGCACCCTCGTCACAGACCAAAACAGGACCCTCAACGCCAAAATTCCTCCAATGAACGAATGCAAGAGTTTACCTGTTTTTGCAACAGAGGACTTAATGCTAAAGACTGTTGAGAATGGCTTATGTCCTAGCTCGTTTTCTAATACTGTTGCAGCAGTGCAAAACTTTGCAGGGAACATTTCACGAGTTTCAGTTATAAGTAGCCCAAATAATTCAGGATCAGGCAACTTGAATAAGAAGGGAACCAGTGCTTCAAAGAGGAAGAGAAAAGCAACTACGCCCTTGCTTGCACCCAATACATCACAGAAGGTAGCAGTAAATAATGCAACAGTGGTGGGACTTATGACCAAAAGCACTGAAGGAAACGTGCAAATACAAGGACAAAGTTTTCAGTCCAGCTTGCTGGCAAATTGTGGCTCTCAGGCAGTGGTGGAAAATCTCACACAGAAACTCAATAATGTTGACAATCAGTTATTCGTGGCGAGTATCAAAGAGAACTTCAAAACAGCTCTTGAGGGTCATACAACTTTACCCCCTTTAACGGTAAAAACTGAAAATGGGGATTCCCAAATGATGACTGTAAATTCTTGCGTGCAGGCGAACTCGGAAGACGAACTGTCAGAGGACAATGTTATGCAGAACCTAGAAAAAACCCTGGAAATAATTAAAACTGCTATGAATTCACAGATGCTTGAGGTGAAAACTGAGGTTCAGGATACTGTTGCAGCTCCAGGACAGAACTTGCAGGTAAACAATGCACAGGCTTCTTTGGGAAATTCTGCACATAGCACGCAACTACCCACTCCCGCACAGTTTGCTGTGCACACGGGGAATGCTGCTGCGGCAAAGAGTAGCTCTGCTCAGTTTGTGACATCTCAAAAGGATGATAATCAAATAATGGAAATTTTAGAGCGGTTGCAGAAACTGAAACTAGAAGATGATCCACTCATTCAGGTCTCTGAGACTCTTTCGCGGTGTCCTCCAGCAGATGCACTAGCACTAGCAGTTCCTCCAGTATTAACTGAAAATAAACCCCTAGTCCAGATATCTTCAGAGGCAAGTAACATTCAGTTTAGTGATAAAGTTAACAAGCCTTTCGTATGTCAGGATCCAGGCTGTACTTACAGTGCTATGACAAAAGATGCATTATTTAAACACTATGGCAAGGTTCATCAGTACAGTGCAGAAATGATCCTAGAAATTAAGAAACATCAACTGAAATATGCCCCGTTCAAGTGTGTTGTACCTACCTGTCCAAAAACTTTCACAAGAAACTCTAATCTCAGAGCACACTGTCAGCTTGTACATCATTTTACAACAGAGGAGATGGTAAAATTAAAAATTAAAAGGCCTTACGGCAGAAGATCTCAAAATGAAACTGTAAACACAGCCCCACAACCTGTTGAAATAAAACCTTTGCAGACACTAATAATAGAAAACAAAACTGCAACTCCATTGGTCAAAGAAACTCAGATAAAAGAAGTTGTACAGCCTGTAATAGTCTTGGAAAAACTTCTACCAGAAAATAATATTCCTGAAAGACTGGAAAAACCTCCCCAAGTGGTTTCTGTCCCACCAGAGCAGCACAACGCAGCCTGTTTTGGTAGTACGCAGGCACAACCCAAATTACGCAAGGTTAGGAGATACAAGAAGGAGAAAGAAGAGAGAAAACATAGGAAGCCTGTAGCAAAATCTCTGGAGTTTCCCACTAGATACAGCCCTTATAGGCCATACCGGTGCGTCCATCAGGGCTGCTTTGCGGCTTTTACAATACAACAAAACCTAATCCTTCATTACCAAGCCGTGCACAAATCAGACCTCCCTGCCTTCTCTGCCGAAGTGGAGGAGGAGAATGACCCAGGCAAAGAGGAACGCAATGAGTTGGAAACCAAACCTGCTGTCAGAGAGTTCAGGTGTGAGGTGAACGACTGCTCTCGCATCTTCCAAGAAGTTACCAGCTTGATACAACATTATATGAAGCTTCATGACATGACCCCAGAGCAAATTGGAAACATGAAATCGGCTCCAGAGGTGGGAAAGTTTTCTTGCGATCAGTCTCAATGTAAGTCTTCGTTTACTGCGTATCTCAACTACATTGTACATCTTGAGGGAGATCACGGTATTAAGATAAGGCCAAACAAAGTAGAAGACGATGGTGTATTCAAGTGTGACTGTGAAGGCTGTGACCGTATTTATGCTACAAGGTCTAACCTCTTGAGGCATATTTTCAACAAACATAATGACAGGCACAAAGATCATCTAATAAGACCCAGGAGGCTAACACCAGGTCAGGAAAACATTTCAAGCAAAGCAAATCAGGAGAAACCATTGAAGTCCAAACAGAGAGGACTGAAAAACAGATCAGGGAAAGAAGGTAACAAGCTGCCAGCCAAAACAAAACAAAAGAAAAACGTGAACTTGGAAAACAAAAACTCAAAAGGAATACAAGTTCAAGAAAATAAGGCTTATTCACTGAAACGCGGCAAGCACGTGTATTCAATAAAGGCTAGAAATGATGCCCTATCAGAATGTACGAGCAGGTTCATAACTCAGTATCCATGTATGATAAAGGGATGTTCATCCGTAGTTACAAGCGAAAGTAACATAATAAGGCATTATAAATGTCACAAGCTGTCCAAAGCATTTACTTCCCAGCACAGAAATCTTCTTATTGTATCGAAAGATCGCTCTGTCTCACAAGTGAAGGAAGCCTCTTGTGAGCAAGAGGAGACTGATAAAAAAAGTGATGTGACAGAGCCTGAGCCAACTGTGATAGCAAGCAATAATGATTCAAATGCATCTACGTTACCACAAAAGGAAACCGAAAAAAGTGAGAAGGATGAAGTGGACGAACTGACAGAACTATTCATTACTAAACTGATTAATGAAGACTGTTCGAGTGCTGAAAATCAAGCAAAAATCTCTTCCAGTGTAAATAATGACTTGCAGGAGACTAGCTCCTGCCCCTCAGAAAAACAAAAATTGAACAACTTAAAAAGAGCAAACAAAGAAAAAAATATATCCCAGAATAAGAGGAGGAAAGCTGAAAAAACGGAGGAAGTCCCACCTGCTGACGTGAGTAGCGTGCGCAGGGAGGAGGAGACTGCTGTCGCCATTCAAACAGCCGAAGAGAAACCTGCAGCTTTTGACTGGAGCTCCTTTAAGCCAATGGGTTTTGAAGTGTCATTCCTCAAGTTCCTTGAAGAGTCTGCTGTGAAGCAAAAGAAAAACACTGAAAGAGACTATCATAGCAGTGGAACCAAAAAAGGATCCCATTCGAACACGCGAAAATCCAACGAGAAGACCTCTGTAGCAGGTAGTAATGTCACTGGGTCATGTTCAGAAACTGAGACCCTCATAGTGTTTGCAAACCCGTCACAACTTCCTTGTGGTGACAGCGTAAAAATAGTTTTAGACAAGACTCTTAAAGACTGCACCGAGCGTCTGTTAAAGCAACTTCAGGAAATGAAACCTACTGTCAGTTTGAGAAAACCTGAAGGACGTTGGGAGGATAATCCAGAGGTTACAGCTGCAAAAGTAATTGTTATGAGTCCCGAGGAAAGGGAGTCAAAAATACTGAAAACCTAATGTTTTTAACCATTGACCTGTGATTAAAGTTTATTTTGAATGGAAGCCATCAAGCATGATGTGGAGCTCATTTATTTTGAAGTGGTTTAATCTAGCAAAAAACATGACGAGTCATGTTAATTTCTTAGTTGTTTTTATCCCTATGGGACTTGAAGAACAGAGTAATTGCTTCAGTTTTGTAAATACTCTATCAAAACCTCAACTTTCTATCAGATTGTCCTTTCCATGAACTAAATCTTTGTGAGTTGTCTGTGATTGGTATCTTTCACCAGGTCACTGCTCATGTACTCTTTATTTGTAGATACATTTTTTTTGTATATATTTATTATTGTAAATCATTTGCTGCCACCAGCAGTCTGTAAGTCTAAACTATTAAATGACACATTTATATTCAGAATTTTAATTTGTAACTAAGTTAGCAGGTTTTTAAGACTGTTCTTTAGTCATTTTAAATTAAGAACTTTTGAACTAAAACTAGCTAAGTCTGCCATATCCAGTTTATTTTGCCTAAAGCTTTTATTTACAGGAAAGGAGCTGGATAAGATCACATTTCGTAGGTTAAACATACTGACACATTCTCATTTTTGTAAATTTTAACATCCAGTACCTATGGATGATACTCACATGTAGTTAACTCATAAATACGATAGTTTTCTTATAGCTACATTTTTCATTGCTTTTAATTGGATACAAAGCATTTATGATTCCAGAATAAAAATGGAAATGTGAATAAAAATAGTTTGCTACATTGGAGATTTAAAACAATATTTGGTATTAAAGAATCCGTTGTGAATGTGATAGAAAATTAGTAGTGTGGAGCAGTGTATATATTTGAGGTGGTGATTTGTGAAGTAGCCCAGTATTGCCTTAAATAAAATCACATTTCATTTCTTGTTTTATACATGTGATCTTATAAAGGTTATTTTTGTTTCTGTAACTTAGATTGGTGTATAGTTTAATTTTTGTTAAAAAAACAACAAAAAACCTTCAGAAACCATTTTTGTAAATAGTGGGTTTATAAAACAGATGGTTTATTTTGATAATACCAGTTTGGTATCTATCTATAAAATACATGAGCCCTTATGCCATACCATGAAAAACTGAATAAACAAGGCACTTTCTCTGAAAGGGAAGTGAGATTGTGATCTTAAAGACAAACTTGGTGGTTGTGCTCTATTGGTGGCAGAGGCTCCTCCGCTCTCCTGCCTCTTGCTGACTGTACCTGGCAGCGCTCTCGCCATCTTCTCTTTTCCACACTGGAATGACCCTCGGAAGCGATGCCGCTGGCAATGCCTGGGATTGGAGCGATTTCCCTCTCTGCTGCTAACTGAAATGACAGGTGTCCAGTTTGTTGAGTAACCAAAAGCATGAATGCGTTGGTGGGAGCTGTCAGCGCCCAGGAATCTACGGTGTTGGTTTTCATGCGAGGTTATGCTTAAGTCGGATGGGACAAGCCAGCTGGATTTTGTGGTACCAAAAATTGTTCTTGGATTATTCCCATTACTGGATGTGACCTACCTTCTGTGATATAAAATAGTCGTTTTCTTGGGAGAGATTGGCTTCAATTTTTTTTTCTATAAACTTGTCTTGCCATGTAAAGCTTTGCATTAAATGCTACGCGTGATTGCTTTTAAGCTACTCCCCTGGAATCCCTGACAGTTTACTTGAATATCGGTGTGAGGGCACATTCCTACAACCAAATGAAGTGACTTGTGAGAGTGAGGATTACGTATGAAAAAGTGGAAAGGCGACAGCATTTCAGCTTGGGTGCAGCCCTCGGGTTGCTGTCTGCTGCGCCATCACTTACCTTCTCAGAAAGCCTGTGCTTCCATTTGGATGGAGCCCACTTGCTCCTTTCACTTTTGATCCCTCCAGAGCGACTAAACCAATCGTTCTGCCAAGTTAGTAGATCAAAGTCTGAGAATGAGAAATGCAAGGATTTGGTTTGGCTTTTGAGTCTGAGGAGAGATTGTTAAAAGTGCGTGATGCTGTGTGCTGCCCGGCAGAGCCCACACCATCCCCCAGGGTGGAGCTGCTGTTGGTTGCTGGATGTGGTGATCGTAAAGAGGATCTTCCGCAGGCGAGGAGAGGGCAGAGGTTCTCTGGAGAGGAGCCACAAAGCTTACTTGCAATCTTTTGGGTTTAGGTGTGCCTGGCCCCCGCTGGTACTGCTGACAGACCTCACAACTGTTAATTTTTAGAAGAATTTTGTGTTGTGTAAGTTAAGTGGTTTCAGCATTGACCTCCTCAGTGACGGATAGTGCGTCAGCTGCAGATTTTGGGCTGAGAATAGCACACAGTGATCTGAGCTGGGCGGTGCTTTACTAGAATGCCCTTTCTTTAAAAAGGGGGAGGAAATCCAATGCCGTGAGACAGGACTCGGATCCAAACCAGAAATTTAGGCTTTGAAATTCTGAAGTTTTTAATATTGGCTTATTCTTACCCCAGTGAATCCGATTACAGTGGGTGCTGTACTAACACAGTCCGTGCCTTCCGTGGCACGTTCCCTTTTGGGTAGGTGCTCACATTCTGTCTAACATGTAAGCTACTACAATAGGTTTTTTTTCCTTTAAAATAAAAAAAGTATTTTAAAGCAAGGGACCAAAGGCAGGATCTCTCGGTCTTCTCCCCTTTCTTTGTCCTTCCTTCTCTGTATCTCTGTCTTCCAGACACATCACCCATGAATTGTGGTGCGTTTGAGCAAAGACACTGTCTTTTAAACCCCTCGCAGGACCGAGTGCTGACCAAAGCAGCAGCAGTTGTCGCTGATGGGGAAGCAACCAAATCGAGGAGTCTGGATGCCGAGTACAGACTGGTTTGTGACTTTACACTGGCAGCTGGGTAACTGTGTTTGTAAAGAAAACTTACATTGTCTGAGCCCTAATTCAGTGGAGCTAGGAGTGGTGGCTCTGTCCTCGCGTGGTTTGGGGCCGTTGCTCTCAGCAGGATGGGGGTCCTAGAGCGTCCTGCTGGGATGTCGTGTCTCTGGCTCTTGGGTAGCGATGCTGGTAACCCTGAGAACAGTTGTTGGTTCAGGTGAGGAAAAGCAGCCAGCTGGATTCTTGCGATTAGTTTCTGTGCCAAAGAAGTTGGTGGCTGGGGCTCCCGCCCATGCAACCCTGAGGTTTAGCTCCCCCCCATGACTTTTCAAACCTCATTTGTCACAAGGCAAGGAGATTACTTGAGTTTTACAGAAAAAGAGGATCTATGTGGATCTATTTAAGACTCGGATCTTTTAATGTTTGCAGAGATGTTTTGAAATATGAATGAGGTACATATTTTTGTATGAATGTGCGTGGAGTGACCATGTTATTTCTCCATTAGTGTGGACTCAGATTAGCTTCCTACAAATCGTTACGTGCTTGGGGAGACTACTCCTACACATTAAGAAGGAAAAGCAAAGCACTTGAATTGAAATTCCTTTATTTTTCTTCTGTTTGAGTGACTTGGAAGATAAATACACACACAAAAAAAAAGTCCTTAAGTCTTTAGTTTAATGACCGAGCCTACAAACTCATTTGAACCAAAAATATAAGAGCAAACTACTTCAGGGATGGAGAGATGCGTGAGAATTGAACTGGAGCACAAAGGAGCATAAAGGCAGGGAAAGGGCTGGCGAAGGGAACGAGCCAATAAATAAACAAGTGCTGGCCAAGAGCAAGGGTTCAGAAAGGAGATGAGGTTTTCCTGTTCTCTCAGGTTAAATAAAATCTGATGGCTGCCTTGCAGGATGCTCCTTTCATTTTCATTAGTGGCTCTGTCAAACGCATGAACTTTGCAGCACATAAAGTAAAAGCCACTTGGCGGTTCACTACGAGTGTGTCAGGGTCACACAGAGTTGGTCCATACTAATTTTTCCGAGTATTTCTCATGTAAGGTAGTACTGTGTCAAAATTGAAGTATCCAAGACTTGAAACCAATTGACTTTGGAGTTTATTTATGATTTAATGGCTGTTGAAGATAGAATTAGAAATAAAACCTTGAATATACATTCCAAAGAATTACAAGTTCTTGTTTCACAGGAAAATTTTTGGTCTCTGACCAGCCATGGAGCTTTAAGGGATGCTCTAAAACCCTTCAAGCCCTGACTTAATATACTTTATTAGAGCAGCTAATGCACAAATTTAATCAGAAACCTGTGTTGGCTAAACTGTGTTTGCTTCTCTTTGTTTCCTCTCCAATAAACTTTGCTTTAAAAAATAATAATAAATACTTTTTCATTAATGTGCTGTCTTAAAATCTGTTCTCAATAAATAAAACAGTCATTTTGGAAGCATTTTTTATTTTCAAAGTGTTGCCTTGACTTAAAAAAAACAAAAACCCCATGATGCTTTAGGGTATAAAAGGGCTGAGATAATTTGGGGGTTTGTTCTTGGTTACTCAAACTGTGGCCGTCACGGTTCCCAGCGCTGATGGGTTTTGCTTCATGCACTCTTTGATGGGGTTTGTTTCGAACTATGTTTCTGCTGTGAGCCAATTCCTGCGAACGTAGGGATTTAACAGAAAATATTCTGAGTTGTGTAAAGTGTGGGGTCTCAAAACACTGATCCAGCGTCACTTGAGGTGTAAAACAACCGAGCCACAAGCTGGTGAGCTGGTGCCCAAGGGCTCCTCTTGCTGGGAAGCTCAGCAAAGGTGTTTTCACCTTTTATAAAAGCAGGTTTTCTTTAAAAAAAAAAGTTTGAAATTCATAGTCAAAAGCACATCCTTTGTCCGTTAGTTCTTAATGTTAACGCTGTAATGGTTACCCCAGTGCTCATAAAAGTAATGATTTGTAACCAAAGCTTGGGGGTTTTTGGAATGAAAAAATAGGTTAAATTCTTCTGCTGCCATTTCCTCCTCTTTATCTTGGCACGAACAATAAAATCAGTTTGACATTGGGCAGTTTTGCTTGTGACAGTTGGTTTTTTTCTCTAAAGGGTGTATTTTGATTCAGCCAGTTCTGGTGTGTGTCCTAAGGTCTTTCTTCCCAGCAATGGCCAGAGAAAACTAACCTTAAATAAGTAATTTTTTACACTAATTCCTCCCATCTCAGAACTCTGGGTTCGACAGAAGGCGCGTCATGGCTAATTTCTGTCCCTTTCCTGTGAGCCCAGGAACGTCCGTGGTAAAGAGCAGAGGCATGTGTTGTTTCAGAGATATTCATGAATTTGGGGGAGGGAAGAGTGATTCTTATTTCACTTTGTTTCTACCAGAGGCTTTCCGTATTTTGGGGTTTCGCATGTTTTTCTATGATGGAGAAATCAAAGGGCTGAAACACCTCCAGAAGGAAGCACTCCACAAACAATTGGGCACTGACAGAGGCTGCCCAGGGAGGGGGTTGATTCACCTTCCCTGGAGGTGTTAGGGGACGGATGGACGAGGTGCTGAGGAACATGGTTTAGTGATTGATGGGAATGGTTGGACTGGATGATCCGGTGGGTCTCTTCCAACCTGGTGATTCTATGATTCTATGAACTAAATAACCAGCCAGGTCTGTCTCTATCACTCTGGGCTAAACGAGATGCGTCTGCCTCCTCTTATATTTTCCTTTGATCAAGATGCTTTACGGTGGTGGGACGGGCTGGTGACCACCCAGCTCACTTCAAGACACCAGCAGCCACTCCACTAACTTTTTCTGAATGCTGTTTCAAAAGTTACAAGATCCACCCAGCTAAGAAGCGCTGCACACACCTCGCTGCTCGGCATCAACCCACCCCGAGTTCTTCCAGCTCTGCCTCTTTTTGCTTGTACCAAAGCAATTGTTTCAGCTCAATTTATTATAATTATCTGTCTTTATATTAAAACTTTGTGGAATTGTCAGACTTCCACACTTTGTTTCAACATGGAAAGGGCCAGGGGATTCCATGTACGACAAACATGACGTAACTGAGTTTATCTGCCTGAGTAAGGGGGAACTACTAGAGGAAACTGTGTCATATATAACTAACCTTTTAGTTGGGTAAAGCACTGATTGGAAAAGCAATTTGTCAGGTACAGTTTGTGTCACGGGATGAGGGTCTCCATGAACCTTTCAAGTCAATGGGGACTGGTTTTCAGGTTTTCACATTCATCTTGTATATTCAGGGGCAAGGACGAGGTGCTGCTGTGGATCCGTCCTGCACTGCTGGCTGGTGGTAACTGACGATTTCTAATTTGCGGCAATCACTTTTTGAGCCTCGATGTTTCTTGTTGTGCCTCTTCAGATAACGCCTCAGGGAGTATTTGAAAATGAGATAACTCAGTTCGCTGAGGTTTAATACAATGCACAGGCATGAAGTTGCCACCAGAAAGTAAAGGAAAATCATCTTCTCTGTGGGTTTGGAGATATAACAGTCTACGGTATTGGGACATGGTCTTACATCACATTTCACAAGACGCGGTACTTTGAATCCGTTGTACAGTTTGTAAAACAGAACCAGAAAAACTACTTCAAATCCTGATTTTAAAATAAGGCTGATAAGGTAAGTGCACAGCAATCCGCCGTCTCTCTCTCCTGGACTCCTATAAAATTTCTGGCTGTGGTGTTTCTCTCTGTTCTCTCTGTACGCGACATGAAAAACAACCAAGAGAGAAGGGGCGGAGACCACGATTAATTGCAAAGCCCAGAGTCTGATGTGGGAGACGGGGAAAAAGTGGTCAAAGCAGACGTTTTCACAGCCAGGCTGTTCAATGTTGCATTCAAATTCATCATGTTCATATTTCCAGATGTTTTCTGCAGCCACAATGTAAACCAGTAAGCGGAATAGGAACACAACCGCTACCCAGATTCTTCCAATCCCTGTTGAATATTTATTCACGCCACTCAGCAGATCACGCAGGAATCCCCAGCTCATTTTTCTCTTCAAAGAAAGACGGAAATGCTGTATGAAAGAAACACAAGATCGGAGAGATGCTTTCTCTTGGGTAAAGAAAAATAAGATGTGCATTCAAGGTGAAATATAGCCAGTGGCTGAAGCAATTCAGAATTATTAAGCATTTAGGGAGGAAAATAACAATTAAAAGCTCTTTGTTCTGATGTTCTGTACCTTCTGATGCCCTCGTATAACATTTATTTGCTGTTAAAATAGATTTTGTCAATTAGGCTGGAGCCTGATCCTCCTGCTGGACTGTCCCGTGCTAGTCAAGGTGCCTTTTCTTCCTAAGGGTCTCCCGAGTGCCAGGTAGAGTTTCCTCTGGCCAGCTCGGGCTGTTGCTCCAGCAGCGAAGTGCTCTCAGTTACCCTGTGAGTTATGCAAATCCCAAGCACAGTCAAATCAGATTTCACTCTCAAATTTATGTGTAGGAGTCCTGTGACCCACAGTGAGCTGACTACCAAACCACAAATTGTTTTCTTTTTGGCTGTGGTCAGACTTCTCAGTAAACTTGTGCAGTATCTAAGATCCTGTCCAGCTTTACTGCATTTTATTTGTCATGTTTCTTATTATTTAAGAAATGCACTAAGCTTTACTCTGGATTTTTTTTTACTTATTATTTTGTAGTTTCTTTTCCACACAACCTTTCCCTGTCCTAACTCTGGAACGTTTCTGTTGCCTTAGGAGCCACTGGCAGCCAGACTGTCCTCAAAGTCACCTGAGATAACCACCAAGAGCACACAGTGACCTTCCCACCTGGCCCCACCTCTTGAGGTCTGCACAGATCTTCGAGGTTATCAAGCTCCTTTGTTTTGTAAGAGCACAAAGTAGATGTGTTCCTAGGATAGAGAAATACTGGGAGACATAAAGGAAATCTGGGAAGTTTCCAGATGTGTTCTGTTTCTTAATGTCCTCACCTCATCTCCTGCCTGGCGGGAGAGAAAGCGTGAAAGGGTGGCCCCTCTGTGGCCACAGCTGCAGCCGTTACTGACATGTGAGCAAGTTCGCTGACTGGTGGTTTGAGGATGAGCGATAACGAGGCCACAGCACCACAAAGCTCAACAAAGCTGGAAAGCTCGGCACTAGCTTTGCTGGCCCTTGATTCTGCTGCCCATCATGACCTGTGGCTGGACTTCAGCTGGAAGACAAGGTTGTTTGCCTCTCTGGGTATTCCTGCATTGCTACTGTTAGAGCTGGTGACTTACCCAAGGGGCTGATGGGCAGCTGCAGAAATTAATATATTGCTCGTTTATACCGGGAAGGATGCCCACAGAAGAGGTTCTCACAAAGACTGGTTACCAAGCTGCTCCTTTGTGCTGCAAGTAGAAAAGAATAACAGGGGAGTATCAGTTGGTTTATATCCTATCAGACATAAGCCTACACGGTTTTAAATATGTTTGGCAGGGTGGTGACCGTCATTAAAGAGCTTGAGGTCTCTTTTCCCAAAGCTGAGCAGCTACCTCCTCACCCAAGCAGCAAGAGTTACTAGAAAAGAACAACTTCATACCTTCTTTCACCAATCCCACATTGAGGAGCGTGACGTGAAGGGGAAAAGGATGTCCTGACAACAGAAAATTAAGGATCAAAATTTTGACTAAAATCTCCAGCAGATCCTGAGCAATGGGCAAATTCTAGCCATCCGGAAGATCAGATGGATTAAATTCCTGCAAAGCTATTTTGAAAGACAGCAACACATTCTGTTACCAAGGTGTCGGGCGCTGAGGCAGCAGGGATTTCACAGAATTAAAGATGACACTAGAAAGGGTCACTGGGCACTGGCACAGGCTGCCCAGGGAGGTGGTTGAGTCACCTTCCCTGGAGGTGTTTAAGGGACGGGTGGATAAGTTGCTGAGGGGCATGGGTTAGTGTTTGATAGGAATGGTTGGACTCAATGATCCAATGGGTCTTTTCCAACCTGGTGATTCTATGATTCTATGTGCTCTGTTGATGACAAATTGAAATTTATTAAAAGGACTACAGGACAGGTCTCATGGCCAGCAGTGCTTCTGCAGAGCTTTGGTTATATTTTTCCACTTGCAACTTTCACCTGATGCAGAGAAATGGTTGTCTAGGACAATCTTCAGCCACAAGCCTGAAGGGCCACAGAGCCTGTTCCGTGGTATTGTTTGGATTGTAACCAATACAGCTCCTCTATTCAATAAACCTTTAAAAGATTATGTTTGCTTTATACACCACTGTTGCTATAGCTGATTGTGGATGTTAAACATGCTTTCATAGCCTTTGAAAATACAATTAATTCACTGAAGCATTGCAAAGAACATAGGGAACAGAAAAAATAAAATAGACTTCAAAGATAAGGAGTTACTCAGCAGATTACTCCCATACAAGGATGGGCTGAGAGAGTTGGGGTTGTTCAGCCTGGAGCAGAGAAGGCTTCCAGAAGACCTTATTGAGACCTTTCAGTACCTGAAAGGGGCTACAAGAAAGCTGGGGAGGGACTGTTCACAAAGGCTTTTAGTGATAGGATGGGGGGGAATGAGTACAAACTGGAGAGGGGAAGATTTAGATCAGACATTAGGAGGAATTTCTTCACCATGAGGGTGGTGAGACACTGGCACAGGTTGCCCAGGGAAGCTGTGGCTGCTCCATCCCTGGAGGTGTTCAAGGCCAGGTTGGATGGGGCCTTGGGCAGCCTCATCTAGTGGGAGGTGTCCCTGCTCATGGCAGGGGAGTTGGATCTAGCTGATCTTTAAGATCCCTTCCAACCCAACCCATTCCATGATTCTATGATTCTATGACCTTATGCATAAGAGAGAATTGACTTCACAGGGCAGCGCAGGCACAGGCTGATTACAGGTTAAGTTAGCTGAGGCTAGAGAAGGCAACGGCATTATATGGGTTGTATGAAATTCAGAGTAAGGTGAGGATTTGGACAACAAAAAAGAGAAGAAAAATCTTCATGTAAGCACACAACTGAGCAACAGGAAAAAGACAACAGTGGGTTTGTAACACTTCTAGAAGAGGTAATACATGTGGAAGCAGATGCCAGAAGTACTATCAGGGCATGATGCTATATTCTGACTAGTGGAAGGACAAGTGAGAAAAAAACATTATTCAAATCCTTGTATCCAGAGAGATTTCAGCCTTAGAGTTCGGAGGAGGTTCATATTGTGCAGGATGAATCAGACGGAGTCAAGAAGGGAAGCTGGCTAAATAAATGGAGAAGATTGTGGAAAATGTAGGTTAAATCAATTTACATCAAGGTAATGTCCACCCTTATGGCTAACAATGAAATGACTCAAAGATTTAAAAAAGCAACGAAGGGGTCAAAGGGGGATCTGTTTGGCACTGTGGGCATGAAGGCCTCTATTGGAAATTATAAAAAGGCAGTGGAGAGTCTTAAACAGTAAAAGAAAGATTATTTGCTCCAAGAGCTCAAGAAAAGTTTGAATGAAACAAGAGGTGAAAAGCAAGGACATGAGGTTAGATTTACTTCACCTCCCTGCTCCCACACACACACTCACTCACTCAAACTTGGACAAAAGCTGAAGATCAGAAACACATTGATTTGTTGTAGCCATT
Source organism: Clamator glandarius (assembly GCA_033459285.1). Lineage (NCBI taxonomy): Eukaryota > Metazoa > Chordata > Aves > Cuculiformes > Cuculidae > Clamator > Clamator glandarius. The sequence continues at coordinate 2,327,004 of JAUNZM010000131.1, read as the reverse complement.
TCCAGCCAAAGTACTAGGGAGAAGCATAAAAATGAGTGCCTAGGCTTCTTCTGCTACCAGCCACGAAATGGAGCAGGTCATCAACACACACTGTCCTGCTCCGCTGTCCTGCTCACTAAAGACACAAACGCCTAGAAAAGCTTCCACATTCCCTGTTTCCCTCAGATGAATCAACAACTTGGTTTTCCCCCTCCAGGTTGCACGCATGCTCTGCTGAGCAAACAGCAACCTGAATGCACCATTAACTTCTCCGTGCTTTGAATGTAACTTATTGACTGAAGTGTTTGAATAATGCTACTGTTACTGAATATATTCATCAAATAATCATTTCTGTCATTCAATGAGGTTTCCAGAAGGCTGGCTAATGTGCACTGAGTAATGCATCCGTTGAAAAGGATAGTGCTCAGAGGATGAGTTCACCCAGATTTCAATCAGCTCTGCTAATTTAATTATTTTAAAAGCAGAAAAGGTATCTTAATGTAGAGGAAAATGGGACAAAAAGGTTAGAAAATGCAAGAACAAACTGACTAAGTAGAGAGGAAGTTGGGGAAGCATCCGAAGTGTGAGGGGCACAAAGAGGGCAGGCAACTCAGAGCCTGGAAAGCAGGCAAATTACAGGAAGAATGCAGAGTATTGTGAGAAATGGGGATGGAACACTAAGAAATAACAGTAAGAACATGAGCCTGGGAACAGTGGATCTATGCATTCTGTACAAGCAAGCTGAATTATTCTCACAGGCTGAGAGATGGAAAACCACTTTCTTTTTTTGATCTAAACATTGCTGACGGGAGTATTTTGCTGCACCTACAATTACCCTTTTTTTTTTTTTGACAGAAAGAAAGAGAACTGTAAGTAGTGGCAAAAACTATAAAGCAGAGAGCCAAAGCAGAAAATCACAGAGGAAGATAAAAGGTCATAAAGAAGCAGAGCTGGTAATAACCTTGAAAAGTCATCCTCTTCTTTTTTTTTTTTACAGTTTAATCAAAACATCACTGCAGTGGTGTTGTTTTTTTTTAATATCAAGGATCATCACAGTGCTACAAGAAAAAGAAAAAAATGTAGGCAAAATGGTTTTCATAAACAGCCAAACAAATAATGAAACTTAAGTAATAGCATTTTCCCCTTATTTCTTAGTTTGTTGATGTAAGGAATGTGCGTATCTATTTTCTGGTTGCTGAGCCTTTTTTGCTTATTTCATGCAGTACCCACTGCTTCCTTACTGACTGTCAGAGGTGTAAGGTCCACAGGCTGAGAAAGACTGATTTGCTTCTTTCTCTGCACCTAAAAAGGCTTCGTTGTGCATATATTGTTCCTTACAGTTAGTTCAGTCTGCTCTAAATTGATGGAAGGTCCACTAGCCCCCCAACTCCAGCAAGGTTCATCTAATCCAGTGCTCTTCTACAGAAGAACAGGGAGCAGAAAACCTCCCGGGAACACCGAGTACAGTATAACTCCATTTAAAGTCACTCCACCAAGCTGCACGTGCTATTCAAACTGTTGCAGTTTCAATCTGCAACAGGAGCTGAAAAAGTATTGCTACAAGTCACTAACCTTGGAATGCTTCTGCTTCTTGTTCAACAGTGAGAACAAGACGGGCAGGGACACCTCCCCCTGGCCCAGGCTGCCCAAGGCCCCACCCGACCTGGCCCTGAACACCTCCAGGGATGGGGCAGCCACAGCTTCCCTGGACAACCTGTGCCAGGGCCTCACCACTCTCACAGTGAAGAATTTCTTCATACTGTCTTATCTAATTCTTCCCCCTTCCAATTTAAAGCCATTGCCCCTCATCCCATAACTACAAGCCTTTGTGAACAGTCCCTCCCCAGCTTTCCTGTAGCCCCTTTCAGGTACTGGAAGGTCTCTATAAGATCTCCTCGGACCCGTCTCTTCTCCAGGCTGAACAACCCCAACTCTCTCAGCCTGTTCTAGTATGGAAGGTACTCCAGCCCTCAGATCATCATTTTAGCCTCCTCTGGACCCGTTCCAACAGCTCCATATCCTTCTTATGTTGAGGGATCTCTGGGTCCTTATGAATCAACCAACACCAGAAAACAGAGAAGTCATAAAAATTGACTTTGCCTTGTTCGGACAATTCTCCTCTCCTCACAAAGTAAGTAAAGCTGTAATATGAGCATTGATACTCCTTTCTTTTTAAGGCTCTTCAGAAACAAGCCAGGTAAGGCTTGACAATCCATGAGCAAACACAGACCTCCCAGGTGCGTGCTGGCCAAGTTGTTCACTTCTGCCACGACCACTGCTGGAGGTAGCACAGTGTGGTCTGTGGTTCTCAGAGCCAAAGCTTTGCCACCTATTTCACCATCCAGACACTTGCAGTGGAAGTGGAGGCCACTGAATGTCAGATGTAAACGTACAGGCAACTGCTTGTACTTCTCTCAGAGATCAACAAAAAGTCATCTATAGGCACTTTAGTTTGAACTCCATTGGTATAAACCATTCATTAATGTGTGATAAGAAAAGGAGTCCTTTCCTCAAAACATTGACAATCTAGACAGGGAGAACACGTGCTGGGGAGATGTACACCAGAGAGGTGACGTGGTTTATTCAGCATCATTCGGCACATCAGAAGCAGAGCTAAGAAAAGAGTCATGGTCTCTCCCAGCCCAGTCCCTCACTTTAATCTTTCTCAGCTTACTGATTCTAACCTCTCACTCTTTCATGCCTAATAAATTTTAACTCTTTGGAGCAAGAAATAAGCCCTTCATTTTATTGGTGAGTAACCCTCTGCGTGCTGTGATCTTAAAAGTAGAATTCCACAACCAATTAAATAGTGCTTAAAATACTCATGTGGTGTGCAAAAACATCAGCCTATGTACTTATTTGCAACCTGACTACTGGAAGGCAAATAAAAGACTAGATGGAAGAGGGCTCAGCAGCTCCTCAGACTGGAGCTGCTTGGTTTCACGTTTAGACCTGATGTTAACATGGGTTTATGCAGTGACTTGGGACAAATCTCCTTCCTTTCTGGGCTTAAGGATCTTAGCTACCAAATACTCATTTCTCTGAAAATGCTACTCCTGAACTACATCTTCAGTAGGCTTCCCAGCCTTAAGCAGCTTGGCATTCTTTTTTGTAGCCAGTTGTGACAAAATCCCATCTTATGTTGAATTTGGGGAAACCGCAAACACCACTTAGTAACCCAACAGCTGCTGCTGAGTGTGATGCTTTGCCAGCTGCTAATTGCTGTGGTCTCTTCTCCACAGCCATGAATGGATTTTGAGAGAGGGCAGACACAGTTCATTGTTTTCTTTGTTACTTTGGTAAACTGTGTAATTAAAAAACAAACAAACAAACTCAGAAGTAGCCAGTGACTTTTTTTTTTTAAGTTCTGATGTCTGTATTTCTCCTACACAGTTACTACTGCATTCCTCATCACCTTTGTACCAAACAGATCACTCATTTCTCCCAATGCAAACAAGAACTCCCTCTGCAGCAAATGATCATCAACATTAATAAGTATTACTGCTCCATTTGGGCTACTGTTGTAATGTTTTAGTCAACTAAAAAAAAAATGAACTGATAAAGTCAGATTTCCACTTGCCTTTGGCCACATAACAGTTTCTAACTCTTTAGTAGGTACAAAGTCCTGCAACAGTGCAATTAAAAGAGGATTTTATCTGTGACTTGTGCTGGCTGATGGGACACCCTCATGAGGCTATTATCAAGTCTGTTTGACATTAGAAAAACAACTTCTCATTTGGCAAAACTATATTTTGTAACAAGAAGCTTTGACTTACCTGTGTCTCAGTGAATGATTACACCTGGACCTCAGCTTTCTAGTTGCATTAACAATCAATGATTCATTTCCGAGAAAGGGAGTTACTGCTTTAAGCCTTGAAAATGGAAACGGCTCGTCTCCTAGGTAATATAAACTAAACGAATGTAACCTGATCATATCTGCTGGCACACTGAAAGATACAAGGAAACTACGGCATTTGTTTAAAGTCGCAGGCTTTATCTGCACCTTTTGAGCACTTATCGGCATCAGCTGTAGGGCTGCACGCTTTGTGCTTTCCCATTAGTGACAGCACGACCTGAAGACACATGCGCTGGGGCATCCAAAGCAGCAGACAATGGGCAGTGATAGTTTGTGAGATGGGTAACCTGTGTACCTGCAGGCCGAGAAGTCACTTGAGCACCTCAGTCTGGCATGAACACGTGCAGAAGATTCTTTGTGAAAAGCCTGCCTTTCAAGTGCCATTCCTACAGGAATGACCTAGAGGATCCAGCCAGCTCCCCATTTTGGATGCTGCTTCACTACTAATCTTTGTCTCATCCAACTAATGGTCTCTCTCCAGTATTAACTTTACTACAATATCAAAATAGCAAGAAGGGCCTTCACAAAATACTTATTGAATCTTAACACCCCTTTTTAGTACAGCTTATGATTATTTTCTCACAAGAACTTTGTTCATATGGAAAACGTGAAATCTCTGGATGAAATTACAGGAACCTTCTGAAATTATATAACTAACGTAAGAACCTTAACTCCCACCCTCTGTATTCCTTGGTATTTTACACCAGATTTGTATTTCAGGTTCACCTGGGCAAGCGAATTGTCTGCTTAAGACACACATTCTTTTAGGGACAATTTACTCTGAACAATACACAAATGTTCAGATAGATGTTTCTATTAGAATTTTAAATTACAGTTTTCCCAAGTAACTGTAGTCTGGTTTTTGTCACTAAAACGTATTTTGGTTACTGTATGTGCTAATAAATTCCTGCATAGAACTAGGCAGCTAAGCCACCTGCCATCAGAAAGCCCATCACTTTATTTTTCATAACTAATCAACAGTCCTGTCCAATGCTTAACAAGCATCAATGCTTTGACAGTCATTTTCGTCTGGGCAGCATTTCAAAAAAAACAGAAGGCCCAAAGTCCTTGCCTGTTAAATGAATACTTCAGTCACAGCATAATTTATTCAACTTAAATTTACTGTGGGTTTTATCTGAGGATTGTATGTGAATGTTCAGTAGTTTTAAAAGAGGAGGGTATCACACAGGCTAATGCATGTGCCTGAATCAGAAGCTCGATACTGTCCTCAGAGAAGCTGATGCCTCCAGAGTGTGATGAATGGTGCCAGCTTGGAGCTGGACTGCAGGCAGCACAGAGCCTCAAGGTGCCTGTTGGAGGGAGCTACTTGCCAGGTGAATTCTCTCCTCCCAGTACTGCACTGAATGCCTGACAAAAGCCATGGCCAACTGAATAAGATTCATTTCCTATCAGTAATTCAAAGGCCGAAATCACTGTAGATTGAGATTTTCTGTAGTTCTGAGAGTGCTAAAATTTACCTTTGAATCTAAACTTTATTGTGGCATTAAAGGCATCTGAGCAATTGTAACTGTCCTGTAGAGATGGAACTGCATGGTTACACTCCTGTCACTGAAATGTCAAAGTTGTTTAAGCATATTTATGACACTCACAGTTATATCCCCATAGTATCTGGTATATGAACATCAGACACTGCCACTCTCTACTGCATTCCATTCCATGGCAGTATTTATATATTAGAAGACAACTGCAAGGTGTCTTTTTATTTGGTCTTCAATATTTATATATTAAAAGCTGAAGAGTTCCAGATGAGAGAATGTCAAGAGTCCCTTATGACTGAGTTCACTCTGTTAGTCTTGTGAAATTTCTGCTTTCCAGAGTCTTCCCTGGCTGAGAGCTGAAGGGTGCCTGGGTTAGAGAGGGCACTAGGTGAAGAATTTTAACTTATTAGAACTTAAGCTGACTGCGAACCCCAGTGACGCTGGCAGAGGTTAGTCCTGGTCTGTGTCCCTGCTTCCAACTGCCTTCCCACCTGCACTGTCCTGCTTCCCTTAGTCTGTCTCACCCTTCCCACTAAAAAATAATTGTTGTTCTTTTTTCCTTTTCTGGCAAGGTTAGTTTTCAGCTGGATGACAGAGAAAAATCAAAGTACTGAACAGGCTGAGCAGTTCTGAGTCCTGATACAACGAAGGCTGCAGCAACTACAAGTGAGACCAGGTCTCCTCTTGCCCCCTCTGTTTTGGAGGTTCAGTCTTAGATTAGCTCAAGTTCGTCTTCAAGCAGTAACTCTAAGGCTGTGTATTGCTGTAGTGAGCAAATTCAGTGCTGCATTGTTTCTCTGCTCTTCTTTTTCAGGAGAAACAGGAGAAACTTGCTTCTTTCCAGAGGGGATGCTCTGGGTTCTGATATTATTCTGTTCCCAGTCAGGAACAATTTGCCCACTCATTAATGAAAGTAGAGCTAAACAAAGTGCCTTTTCCCTTCCGTACTGAATTCAGTTAAAGGGATTTATAAATGTGATCAGAATTCAAAGAATAACATTCACTTTAATCTTTGCTGGAAAGCACAACCGGGTGATTTGTTTGTCTCTCAGAGATAGAGCCGGCTAACAAGAGTTATGGAAGACATATAGATTAATAATATTACGAAACACAGACTATCCACTCTAACAGACTTTTTGTTTTAAAAAGCATCTCACCATAAAACTGGTTAGGATTGTCAGGGTTAGGGTCCCAGCTACTGCATGCTGCTGCCTGAAAACTGTGCTTTCTTTCAATGGGAACAATACAAATGAGTGTCAGCAGATGAAAAGCAACATAAGATCTCTTGAGCCTGACATGAGCTGAGCAAAAACCAAATAGAGAGCTCTCAATGCCACCTCTGCCTAGATGGAGATCTGTTTGTTACTTCTTCTGCATTCATAGCCCTGATGTTCACGTCCTTGAGGCCTACAAGAAAGCTGGGAAGGACTGTTTACAAGGGCATGGAGTGATAGGACAAGGGGAATGGCTATGAATTAGAAGGGGAAAGGTTTAGACTAGACATTAGGAAGAAATTCTTCACAGTGAGGGTGGTGAGGCACTGGCAGAGGTTGCCAGGTAAGCTGCAGATGCCCCCTCCCTGGAGGTGTTCAAGGCCAGGTTGGGCGGGGCCCTGGGTAGCCTGGTCCAGTGGGAGGGGGGTTGGAACTGGATGGGCTTTAAGGTCCCTTCCAACCCAAGCCATTCCATGATTCTATATGGCAACACTGTTTCACATGCCTCAGTGCAATAGCAGCTCCCGTCAGCATTAGCTGTGAGTAAGATGGAGGAAGTACTTTTAACTCCTAATTTTTGCTTTCCCATCTTCCCCGGACATCCAGGACAAAACAATTCCCAGCTGTCAACTCTAATTAAAATATCATGAAACTCACAGTGTATAAACATTGTAAAAATCAGACAAACAGGAATGCAAATACACACTAAACATTCATGTATGATGACCCTAACAAACACATGATGGGTATTGACCCTCTCACTACAAATCATACTTGTGCTGAAGTCCCAGTGTTGATGCAAAAAGAATCATTTCTGTCCACAGCAGCTCTGTAGCTGTGTGTCTAAAACAAGCAAAGGCTTATCAGTAGCTTGAGGCATCCTATCTTTATTTTGAAGACAATGTGAAGCTCTTTTCTTGTGTGGTATTTAAAATAAACAGGAGCTGTGAGGTGAATCAGCAAAGATGTGGAGTTAGACGCTGCTGCTCCCCGGACTGCATTAGGCTGGCAATCGCATGCTAATGAGGTCTGTGGGACACAGCATCAGATTTGCTCTGTTCCCTACGGAGACTTTTCTGCAGCTCTAACGATAAGGGGATGCTAGTCTCAAGAAAAGCTGAAACTGCTATTAGGTTCTGAATGGCCGTGGCACACAGCACAATACCGAATGCAGAATCCTGAAGGAATTCATTTAAAAGTAAAATAAATCTCCGTAACAGCCTCAGGTTTGGAAAAGGGAGGGCTTTTTTCATGGTTACTTTTCAGGAGAGACATTCAGATGTTAAGAGGATGAGTGACTCAGAAATACCACCAATGTTTACAATTCTACCCTTTACAGAGTCCCTTCTATAAAAAGATGCCAGACAACTTTACAAGCCTTAATGGACTGAGCATTTCAACATCCTGTTGGGTTAGATGATAGCAACATAATATTCACATTAAGATAAAATAAGACACTTTCCCACAGTCATAATGCAAAACTAGAAACACTAAGCAGTCCAAGCTGTCCTTCACTGCAGAGTTAATATGGTTAGACTGCACCTGCTCAATGTACTTTCAGTGCCAGCATTCACATCAAAACAAACCCTGTTTCCACATCCCCCTTTGCTCTTTCTATACAGAAAGATTTATCCCACAACCCTTCATATGGAGAATGTTTTCTCTCTAGCCAACGGTGTTCTTTGTACTCTGTATTAAAGACACCTGGATCTTGCCTGTCCTTCATAGGAAAGATGGGAATAACTACCACACTAGCAGCAATTTAACAATCCTAATCACCATTATCAGGCAAGAGTGTGCTGGGATAAACTCATCCACCACCTGGAAAATACTGTCATCTGTGGCTGAGTCTGGATCAGGAATTTCATCTGCATGCATTGGGTCAGCTGACGGCAGTAACTGCTGGGAGTGGGAGCCTGCACTGATAAGCTAGTGCACTCGTTAGTAAAAAAATGCAAATGTTTTCCATCCCCATACACAATGTACTAATGCATTGGGAGATGTGTGTAGAACAACTCCTGCAGCACTGTAGAAACTCCCCCTTCCCTCAAGGAAACAAGTCACCCTCCCCAAAACCAGGGCTCCTGCAAAAAACTTGTGTCAGCTTCTTTTAACTACACAAACCTCAAACCAAACAAGAGCAGCGGCCTTCACTCAAAAGTTATTCTCTTTCAAGGGATTCCAAACAACATCATCTCTGTGATGCATGCAGCCAAAACAATTGCTACTAGATTAGCAGCTGGTACTTTGCGAATTAAATGTTGACAGAAAACACAAATAGAGTTTTCAATCCTCTCTTGACACCACAACTTATTTTCCTACTATTTTTCTCACCTCATGCTATTTACACACAGAAAAAAAAAATCTTTAGATACTCCATCTGGATTTAGAAGGGACAAGTTAAGCTGTAACAGCCTATTACCCTGCCAACTACCAAAAAAAAAAAAAATATGCAGTTTGATTCCTGCAATAGAATCATGGAATGGTTTGGGATGGAAAAGATAAAGCTCATCGCGATCTAACTCCCCTGCCATGGGGCAGGGACACCTTTCAGTAAACTATGTTGCTCATAGCTTCATCCAGCCTGGTCTTGAACACTTCCAGGGATGGGGCATCCATCACCTCTCTGGGCAATCTGCTACACCCTCAGCATAAAAAAATTCTTCTTTGTATCTAGTCTAAACCTCAGTAGAGGGAGGAGATGGACATGTTGAAGTGGGAGGGGCTGCAGAAATGATCAGAGACACAGAACGCCTTTCCTAGCAGCCCAGGGAAAGCCATCCCCATGTTCCGGAAAAAAAAGCCAGCAGGGGGAAAAAACAGCTTGGTTGAACAGAGAGATCTTGAGTGATATCAAGAAGAGGAGAAATGTTTATGGGCTCTGGAAGAGGGGACAGGCCTCTTGGGTGGACTACAGGAGGGAAAAGAGATTGTGTAGAGAAAAAAATCAGATGGGCTAAGGCTCAACTAGAAATCAGATTGGCAAAGTCTGTGAAAGATAACAAAAAATCTTTCTATAAATATATAAATGATAAAAGGAGGACTAGGGAGACCATACAGTCCCTATTGGACGCAGAAGAAACAACGGTGACAGGAGATGAGGAAAAGGCTGAGGTACTTAATGCCTTCTTTGCATCAGTCTTAAATTGTAAAGAAAGTTGTTCCCTTTCTGTACAAACCCCGGAGCTAGAGGAGCAAAATGAGGCTCCCATGGTCCAAGAGGAGGTGTTCAGAGCCTTGCTAGCCTCACTAGACACCCACAAGTCTATGGGGCCAGATGGAATTCACCTGAGGATATTGAAGGAGCTGGCAGATGTACTGGCCAAACCCCTTTCCATCATTTTCCAACAATCCTGGAAGACTGGGGAAGTTCCACTGGACTGGAGGCTGGCTGATGTTGTGCTCATCTACAAGAAGGGTCGCAGGAAGGATCCAGGGAACCACAGGCCTGTCAGTCTGACCTCAGTGCCAGGGAAAGTCATGGAACAGGTGATCTTGAGTGCTATCAAGAAGCACTTGCAAGAGAACTGGGTGATCAGGCCCAGTCAACACGGGTTTACAAAAGGCAGGTCTTGCCAAACTAACCTGATCGCCTTCTATGACAAAGTGACTCGGCTGCTGGACGAGGGAAAGGCTGTGGATGTATCCTCCTGGACCTCAGTAAAGCCTTTGACACAGTTTCTCACAGCATTCTGCTTCAGAAACTGTCGGCCTCTGGCCTGGACAGGCGCACACTCTCCTGGGTGGAAAACTGGTTGGATGGCCAGGCCCAGAGAGTGGTGGGAAATGGTGTTAAATCCAGCTGGAAGCCAGTTACAAGTGGGGTTCCCCAGGGCTCAGTGCTGGGTCCAGCCCTGTTCAATGTCTTTATCAATGACCTGGATGAAGGCATCGAGTGCTCCCTTAGCAAGTTTGCAGATGCCACTAAACTGGGTGGAAGTGTGGATCTGCTGGAGGGTAGGGAGGCTCTGCAAAGGGACCTGAACAGGCTGGACTGCTGGGCAGAGTCCAATGGCATGAGGTTTAATACGGCCAAATACCAGGTGCTGCACTTGGGGCACAACAACCCTGTGCAGCTACAGACTAGGAGAAGCCTGGCTGGAAAGCTGCCTGGAGGAGAGGGACCTGGGGGTGTTGGTTGACAGTGACTGAACATGAGCCAGCAGTGTGCCCAGGTGGCCAAGAAGGCCAATGGCATCCTGGCTTGTATCAGAAACGGCGTGACCAGCAGGTCCAGGGAGGTTATTCTCCCTCTGTACTCGGCACTGGTGAGACCGCACCTCGAGTACTGTGTTCAGTTCTGGGCCCCTCACCACAAGAAGGATGTTGAGGCTCTGGAGCGAGTCCAGAGAAGAGCAACAAAGCTGGGGAAGGGGCTGGAGAACAAATCTTATGAGGAGCGGCTGAGGGAGCTGGGGTTGTTTATCCTGGAGAAGAGGAGGCTGAGGGGAAACCTCATTGCTCTCTACAACTATGTTAAAGGAGGCTGTAGAGAGGAGGGAGCTGGCCTCTTCTCCCAAGTGACAGGGGACAGGATGAGAGGGAATGGCCTCAAGCTCTGCCAGGGGAGTTTTAGGCTGGACATTAGGAAAAATTTTTTCACGGAAAGGGTCATTGGGCACTGGCAGAGGCTGCCCAGGGAGGTGGTTGATTCACCTTCCCTGGAGGTGTTTAAGACACGGGTGGACGAGGTGCTGAGGGGCATGGGTTAGTGTTTGATAGGAATGGTTGGATTCGATGATCTGGTGGGTCTCTTCCAACCTGGTTATTCTATGATTCTATGATTCCCTATGAAGAGAGGCCGAGAATGTTTGGGTTGCTCAGTCTGGAGAAGAGAAGACTGAGAAGACCTTATTGTGGCCTTTCAATATGTAAACTGGCCTTATAAGAATCATAGAATCATCATGTTTTAAAAGACCCACTGGATCTTCCCTCCAGGGAAGGTGAATCAACCACCTCCCTGGGCAGCTATTCCAGTGCTAAATGACCCTTTCCATGAAAAATTTTTTCCTAATGTCCAGCCTAAATCTCCCTTGGTGGAGCTTGTGGCCATTCCCTCTTGTCCTGTCCCCTGTCCCTTTGGAGAAGAGGCCAGCTCCCCCCTCTCCACAACCTCCCCTCAGGTAGTTGTAAAGAGCAATGAGGTCTCCCCTCAGCCTCCTCTTCTCCAGGATAAACAAATCCCCCATTATGTCCCTTCACAACCCAGCTCACCGCCCCGCCACGTCCCCCAAAAGCGGCCTCGGAGGGGGGCGGGGCAGCTCTGTCCCCGCGGCCTCCGCCCGGGAGGGGGCGCGCGAGCGCAGACTCGTTCCTCCTTCTCCCCCCGAAAAGAAGGGCGCTCGGCTTGGAGGCGGGGGGTGAGCAGTGGGAGGGAAAGGGAGAAGTGGGAGGCTTAGGCGGCTGGGGAGGGAGCGGGGATCGGAGCCTCTTCGGGGCCCCAGGGCGGGTTGTGCCCTTCGTAGAATCGCTGGGGTGGGAAGCAGTTTGGGGGTGATGCAGCTCGCCCGCCGCCAAACGCGTCCCTGAGCAGCTCGTCTGCCTGCCCTGTGAACCCTCCAGGGCTGGGGACTCAAACGCCTTCCCGGGCAGTTCCAGTGCCAGTGACCCTTTCAGTGAAAATTTTTATCTTAATGTCCAGCCTAAAACTCCCCTGGCGGAGCTTGAGGCCATTCCCTCTCGTCCTGTCCCCTGTCACTTGCAAGAAGAGGCCAGCACCCTCCTCTCCACAACCTCCTTTCAGGTAGTTGTAGAGAGCAATGAGGTCTCTTCTCAGCCTCCTCTTCTCCAGGCTAAACACCCCCAGCTCCCTCAGCCGCTCCTCATAAGGCCTGTTCTCCAGCCCCTTCACCAGCTTTGTTGCTCTTCTCTGGACTCGCTCCAGAGCCTCAACATCCTTCTTGTGGTGAGGGGCCCAGAACTGAACACAGTACTCGAGGTGCGGTCTCACCAGTGCTAAGTACAGAGGGAGAATAACCTCCCTGGACCTGCTGGTCACGCCGTTTCTGATTCAAGCCAAGATGCCATTGGCCTTCTTGGCCACCTGGGCACATTGCTGGCTCATGTTCAGCTGCTGTCAATACCCCCAGGTCCTTCTCCAGGCAGCTTTCCCCAGCCTGCAGTGCTGCACAGGGTTGTTGTGTCCCAGCACAGGACCAAGCACTTGGTATTGTTGAACCCCATCCCACGGGTCTCGCCACCCTCACAGTGTTGGCTGCACAGGGCAATCAGGCAGATCTGCTGGGCAGTTCTGCCTCATGTACAGGCTGGTAGTGTGCTCCAGCTGTGCCTGGGCACCGTGTGGCTGCCTTTAGATTTGGAAATCATTGTGCTTAAGCTGGGAATATTAGGTAACACCAAAGGCATCATGGACACAAATTAAAATTTATGCTGTAAAAAGACAAGCTGAATGTGAACTTGTATTCAGTGAGTGAATGTAGTTCTTTAATTTTTTTTTATAAAAATGACATTTATTTTTCATTCTGTTTTTAGGAAGTACTTGACATTAATTAAAATGTCTTCTGCCAAACCTCCAAACAAAAATGAAACACACAAAGATAGAGCACCAGGACTGAGGAGTGTTCGAACAACTATGCTCTTCCGAGCTGTGAACCCAGAGCTTTTCATTAAACCTGTAAGAGGCTCATTCTGAGAGAAACTAAATATGCTTGGACAGACACGGTTGCTTTAAAATAATCATTGCAATTCTGTGTGCATTATATAACCATCTTTTGTTATGCAAACCACCTCATAATGTAACAAAAAATATTTTTACTTTTTTCACTCTAATTGTTAAGAGCACAGAACATTACTCCAGTTTTTTCTTCACTGTTACATTGTCTGATTTTTTGTACCTAGCTGAGTTACTTACAGAAAGACTGTTTACTGACATATTAACTGTGTAATTTGACAGCTTAAGTAATAGGTGTCCTCTTTAGTACTTAAAAGAGAACAAATCATAAAATGCAAGGCTTTTTATATGGAAGGAGGGGATGTGGGTTAGCTCTTATATATTTTGGAGTTTTCTTTTTCCTGCTTTTATAATTAAGTTGCTAATCACAGAATGGTCAGGGTTGGGGATCATCCAGTCCAACCCCCTGCTAGAGCAGGTTCACCTACAGCAGGTTGCACAGGAACATGACCAGGTGGGTTTTGAGTATCTCCAGAGAAGGAGATTCCACAACCTCTCTGGACAGCCCATGCCAGTGCTCCGTCACCCTCGCAGTAAAGACGTTTTTCCTCATGTTAAGGTGGAACTTCCTGTGTTCCAGTTTCTACCTGTTGCCCCTTGTCCTGTTGCTGGGTGCCACGGAAAAGAGTTTGGTCCTGTCCTTTTGACACCCACCCTTTAGTTATTTGTAAGCATTGATAAAATATCCTCTTGGCCTTCTCCAGGTTAAACAGACCCAGGTTTCTCAGTCTTTCTTCATAAGAGAGATGCTCCAGTCCCTTTGACTATCTTCATGGCACTACTGAAGATACTCAGGTTTTATTTATGCTAGCAGAACCCAGCAAGACCAGATGAAATTTTGTGCATAAAATAAAATTAGATGTGATAATACATGACCTGGTTTAGAGGAATGTAAATCATGTTGCTTGGCAGAGGCAGAGTAGCATATCCAGATGAATTCTGTTAGAAGTTTGTAATACTTGTAATTATTAGGTTTGGCCTGCTTGTTCCTCTTCAAGCAGCATTTGCCACCAGCAAAAGTCAGAGTACTGAGTGTCTTCTTTTTCGCAATGGATTCCTTTTGCTATCAGAAAATCAGACATCCCTTCATGCTGTTTATTGAAGTTGTTTGGATCACTCTGCATGAAGGCAATGATGGTTTTTGCTGTTGTCACGATAGCTCACTGTTTAATTTGCTGAGATTGAGAATGTAATGTTTCTGATGAATGAAAAATGTTTTGACTGAAGATGTGCACTAATTTTCTTTTTTGTCAGAACAAACCTGTGATGGCATTTGGACTCGTAGCAATTTCCCTCTGCGTGGCCTACCTTGGTTATCTGCACGCAACAGCAGAGAATAAAAAGGACCTTTATGAAGCAATCGACAGTGAGGGCACCAGGTATATGAGGAGGAAAACTTCCAAGTGGGACTGAGAACATAAGGAAGGAAATCGGCAAATCAGTCACAGAACTTTTTGAGACAACTATGTTTTTTTTCTCTGTCCATTGAAATAATGGATAAATGCCTCGTGCTATTTAATCCAATTTTAATGCCTTTATACAATGCCATACCTGTATGAATAAATTGCAATTAAGATACATGCAAACATAAAAGAATTGTCTGCAGTTCCTACAGGATGTCAGATGGCACGCAGTTAACTCTGATGTACAGTCAAGACTAGTAAATGCCTTAGAAATTTACCTGATAGTTTAGTTCACTTCTCTCTTTGTTTTGATTGAGAACGGGGCTTTGTCTTTTTCAATAGAAGTCATAATGTATTGTTTGTGAAGAGAAAAACCTGATCTTTTGAAAGCTGATAATTAACAGTGCTGCACATAATTTTAAGGCAAGAAATATCTGATAAAGCAGCCATTGAAGGGTTTTATTTAATAAAGGAATTTTTAAAATACTGGCCAAAATATCCTTGGATGAATGCTAATATACTCTTCTTTACAGGTGAAGTAAAATGAGTCGGTAGCTAGATAGAGGAGAAAAAGGAAAGCAAGTGCTTGTAGCAAGAGAGAGTCAGGAAGAACTCAGCCATTACCTTTCCGCTTTGGCATCAGACAGCAGATCAGTGAACACACCTGTGCCAGCTTGCCAGTCGGTACGTGTTAACTCCAGGTTAGCCAGAGCTTCTGGGGTTTTCTTGGCTAGTCAGCAGTAGTTTATTTAAGCTGCATTAAAAGAACATAGATTTCTCTGTATTGCAAAGTACATAATGTTACAGTAATTTATTATAGGTTACCGAGCTCAAATTAGGGAATGGAAAGATGTGGAGGAAAGAGCATATCAGTGCGAACAAGCCCATTCTTGCTGAACAGCCCTGGCTGTGGGGTGGCAGGTGACCCCTCGGCAGCGTGCTGGTTGGTGTGGCTGGAGGGCAGGCGGGTGGTGTGATGTCTCCTTAGCACAGGAGGTGGTCTCCCGTGAGCCTTGAACAAAATGTATGGGCAGGTGCTTTCCTGTGCAGCACCGAGGCCCTTCCCTATGGTCTTATGAACTTCTCCAGCTACTTCTGTGTGCCTGGTATTTCCTAGATGCTACATCATCAGCCAAACTCCGGAATACATGCTGGGTGCATACCAGGCTGTGCCCTTTTTCCACCACGGACCCTTATTAATGGTCTGGTTGTATTTTTCCAATTAACAACTTGTGTTTACAGCCCCATCAAGGGCTTCCAAGAAGCTGAGAGACCACTTCTGTTACACCCTTTTGGCCAAGGTGTCTTCTGTCTGGCTAAAGAGGAAAGAATACGCAGGGACATCTGCTTTGCTGCTCTGGAAATTGCTTTGCGTTTTGTTACTGAAAGATTTTGTTACTGAAGATAAAAACAGTTAATGACTGCCTTGAGGGACAGCAGTTGCTGTGGTTTTTTTCTGTATCTCCCTCCAAATCCTTCACTTTGAACCTGTGATTTTCCTCGTGTTTGCATTTTCTAGTTACCTGTATCCTAAATTTAGCTTGGTTTGGCTATTTCTTCCTGAGAATGGAAGTGAGCTCTACCTTTGATAAAGCTATGAATAAAATAGTATTTTTACAGCCGTTAAAAGCGTTCCCCCCAGCTGCCTCACAACAGCAAGGTCTTGGCCAAATCTGAAAGCTTGCAGGTGAGGAAGCTACTTGCCTGTTGGGGGCTGAAGGAATTTCCAGATGAATTGATTGAATGTTCAGAACTGTCACATGCTGTGCTTATGCTGTAGAGTATATTTGGTTTGATAGGATGTGATGGATCTTTAGAATTAATCTATTCTTTTTAAAAAATCCACACAGGATTTTAGCTTTCTTCAGTTCATTAAAATGCATGCATTTTCTGTGTTTGCAAAACTAGTGCTACAGTGAGCATTTTAATCTGTTTGGGTTTTTTTTCTCTGCAAGCTTTTAAAATATACACTTTGATCTTTACACCTTCAGCTAATTTCAAATGAGAAAACCCAGATATTTATTTTCACATATTTGAGAATAGTGCGGGATTTGGGTTCTCAAAATTTTGAATTATGTTTTGGGACACAAATATGGATCTGGAAGTTACTGGGAAATAAGGAGGGGGGCAGGTGGCCAAAGAGGAAGGTGTGGGACTGACCTGGGCAGGGTATAGGTGATGTCGCATGCTAATGGCACTTCTTAGAAGAGCTGTCTGAGGTGAGGCCTTATATCTGTTGTATGGAGTCAAGTTCTGTTAACCAGATTAATTTAGACCTGACACAGGCTGAAGGTAGAGTGAGTATTTAGACTTGTCCTTATTTTTATGGAGCTTCTCCGTGTTTATTTGTGGCAGCCACTGTATAGCTGGTAACTTTAATGTTGGTAATGAGGTAACTCGATACTACAAAAATTATGTATAAAAAGGAAATAAAGCAGTGCAAATACAGAGAAGAATGCAGTAAATTAATGGCTGTTACAGTATCAAGACTGGCATTTACAATTTTAAGTACCTGATTTATATAATAAAAATCATGTGTGCATAGAAACCCACCCAAACACAACTATAATGCATCAGTAACAGAATTTGTTTGTTCAGGTCTGAAAGCGCTGCTCCCCTTATGTGTCTGGAGGATAAAGCAAACAGGATCCAAACAGTTTCTTTTGTTCTGTTTTTCTCAATTTCATCCTCAGTAGAGTAATAATCATCTACAGTGGATGACAGCTGGCTTGACAGGAACTGTGAGTCAAATTGATTTCCCAGGCAGAGGCTCTTTCAGGTTTTTGCCAGTTCCTCATTGTCTGTGCTGGCTTTCACAGCTTTACCAAGAACAGCAACAGAAAGCTAAGATTCAAATATCCGAAACGGTAGCTGTTGCACTGTTCCTAAAATCTGCTTAGACTACATGGTTTGAAGCCTGCTGTGATGCTGCTTAACTATTACCAGGGAAAGTTAGCTCTTTGTGGGCAAAGCCAGCCCTGCCTCATGACAGTTGCTGCACAGGGAGCTGTATGAAGGCTGGAAGGGGTTGCTTCAAACAGCCCTCCCTCATCATCTACCTACAGCATGTTACTGAGTTGTCAGCATGTGTGAATCCTCATCTGAAGGCAAGTATTTTGGCCAACTTGGTAGAAAGTAATGGTCAATAATTTTCTCTCCTCACTGGTTTGCATGTTTTCTGTAGCAACAAGTGTTTATGCCTGCAAGCAAGCTATCTATCAGGAACAGAGTTCTGATGTTTTAGTAACTGTGTTATAGAGATTACTAGAATACCACAAGGATTAGAAGTCCCAATCTAGACTTTTTTGTTTGTTGTGGTGTATATTCAAAACTAATGCCACTAGCACCTTTCAGTGCTACTTTTAGTTGGACTCAGTAGTAAAAGATTTTCAGAACACAATTATAATCTCATTGTGGTATACTGAGCAAGTTTGTTTCTGAAATCATTTCTTCACAATCTGAGATTTAGGAAAACTCCAAGAGGTGTTGTATCCATCTGTTCTTGACAGTCATGGAGGCATTCATATCTTGATAAGAAAGAACTGCACTTACCTTCTGAATATTAATAAATCCAGCATATTCAGAGGGAGAACCGTGTCAGCTGTCATATGGGGCATAATGAAGGGCAAGGAGAATTAGTTCTAGGACTGTTATCAAATGTTTTCTAAGGCTCAGGTAGTCTGGGAGGAACTATGTGTGACAAGATTTGCAAAGATCCTTCAACAGGACACACCTGGGACATTTTATCCTGCATCCCACCTTATACCTCATTCTGGTTGCTGACCTTAGACCAAGGTTCAGTAGATTTTTTTGAGGTCCAGTTCTACTCCCCCTGCCATGGGCAGGGACACCTCCCACCAGTCCAGGCTGCTCAAGGCCCCATCAACCTGGCCTTGAACACCTCCAGGGATGGGGCAGCCACAGCTTCCCTGGGCAACCTGTGCCAGGGCCTCACCACCCTCAGAATTAAGAACTTAGTCCTAATGTCTAGGCTAAATCTTCCCCTCTCCAATTTAAAGCCATTCCCCCCCTGTCCTGTCACTCCATACCTTTGTAAAAAGTCTTTCCCCAGCTTTCTTGTAGCCCCTTCAGGTACTGGAAGGTTGCTATAAGGTCTCCTTAGAGCCTTCTCTTCTCCAGGCTTAACAACCCCAACTCTCTAAGCCTGTCCTTGCAGGCATCTTTATCCACTTCCCTCTGTGGTGGCTTCTCTTCCTTTGGGCAGTCTTTGGTGCTGAACCTCAGTCTTTCAAATGAGTTAGCAGGGCTACCTACTTTATTTCACAACATGTCCATAGAAGGAGATGGTGATGCTAACATTTTACTTAGATCCCATTCATGTTGCTAATTGGAGTGACCCCAGCCTTGGCCCTCTTAAGTGGTGTGGCCCAGCTCCGTGCTGCTTCACTCCCCCTTTCTAGAATGGATTAGCTGTGCTCCTGCAGCACTGGGCTGGGCCTTCCTTGGGCCCTGGACAGGCACAGCAGCCCCACAGACAGAGGGATGGGACTGCTTTGTGAATGCATATTTTGTTCCAAACATCTGAAATATTCTACCATGTCCCCCTGAGAATTTTTATTGTGTGCCCCTAAAGTGACATGGAAGCATCTGAGTGTATCCTGGGGCAAGGGACCTCTCTGAATGCCTTGGAGGACTGATAGAGTACAGGGAGCCCCAGAAGGTACTGTCTCATTCCTAGTGTCTAAAGAGGACAAAGCCATTCCTCATGCTGCCATGAGGTTTGGTTGCAGACAGAACTGGGTAAGTCAATATCAAGAAAGCTGAGGACTGACCTATTGTTTGTGCTGTGTGGGTGACCATCAGGACAAGGAATCAGGAGGGACACCCATGGTGCTCTCCCGTTGTGCAGCTTTGCCTAGAAGATGAGAGTTTGGTTCAGCACCTTCCTGTTACATGTATGGAACTGCATGGGCAATAACAACTGTGTTTTTCCCCTGTGAAATCAAGGTGCATGTATTTTAGCCTTTCGATTTTTTACTCAACTGCGGAGCCAAGCAAAGAGGCCAGGAGTGAGGCAGAGGTTTCTGCACTGTGGTTCATTGCTGTACATGAACCACTTGTGTTGGTTGTGCAGAGACTGGAGCAGACTTTGAATAAGAACAACATAAAAAAGAGGAAGCAGAGATATAAGAGCACTTGAAAAAAATGAAAGCTGATCTTCGATCTTAGGTAAATTAAATTACACTCCTGTCATTTAAATTATGATGGTTCTTTGGAATAATTGCTATAGCATAAAGACAGTTAATAAAGAACTTTGAGGTCACTGCTATAGAGCTGACATTAATTTCAGCTCATCCTTTGTTCACAGATTTCTGCGTGCATGTATTTCTCCAGTTTCTGATCACAACAAAGCATACTTTTAATTAATAACAGAATTTACATGTGGTCTGAAAATGACCTCTGTCGGTTGTTAAAGCTCTTTCTGGTAGTGTTGTGTAAGATTCTAAAACTGCCTTTTATGTTATATATATGGATGTATAGTGGTTACAACTGTGGTGGCTCAGTGCTATTGCGTGGCCACATTCTAACAGGAATCACTGCAATAAAATTGTCAAATGAGCCAGAATGTCTTTTGCCATCTGGTACTTAATTTCACTTGCTCTGATTTCTTAGATAGAAAATATAAAACTATTGATTATGTAACTCTGCTTCATCTTAACAGGATGTTAATAGAATGTGAGCTGCTATACTTAAATAATAACTTGCTTTAGAAGCTGAAATTCCCAAAGAAGAAGTAGTGGATAAAGCAGGCAGCTGCTAACCACAATGCATTAGACAAAACCTTAAACAAAAACTTGGATATTAATGGAGGGCCGTGAGGATGATCTGAGGGCTGGAGCACCTCTGCTATGAGGACAGGCTAAGAGAATTGGGCTTGTTAAGCCTGGAGAAGAAAGGGCTCTGGGAAGGCCTTATAGTGACCTTCCAGTACCTGTAGGGGCTACAAGCAAGCTGGGGAGGGACTGTTTACAAGGGTCTGAAGTGATAGGTTGGGGTGGGGAATGGCTTTAAATTGGAAGGGGGAGGATTTAAATTAGACATTAGGAAGAGATTCTTCCTGATGAAGGTGGTGAGGCACTCAAACAGGTTGCCCAGGGAAGTTGAGGATGCCCCCTGGGGGTGTTCAAGGCCAGGTTGAATGAGGCCTTGAGCAGACTGGTCTGGTGGGAGGTGTCCCTGCCCATGGCAGGGGGTTTGGAACTGGATGAGTTTTAAGGTCCCTTCCAACTCAAACCATTCTGTGAGTATGAACTGGTTTGCATTCTTTACTGTGGAAATAGCCAGCATGACCATGTCATTCTATGTAACAACAACAATAAAAAAAGTGGTTTTTTAATGCTTGCCGTAACCAGGACCTTCATTAAACTGAGATTTGAACTCTAGTGCCAGGAGAAGTCCTTGACCTGAGAAATTACTGGCTTTGTCTTTGTGCTAGATGAGATGTGAGCTTAAGCTAGCTGGATTTTTTTAAATCACTTTCAACACGTTTCACATTTGTTTCTAGCAAATGAAGTTTGTGGACTTAAGTTGAAAATTGGTTCAGGCAGCCACTGAACCTGATTAGGTGCATTTCTTAAAGTGGGGTTCTGTACGGGCTTAACTAAACCTGTCTTTATGTTTTGTATCCATGAAAGCTAGAAAGGTATTTAACTAATTTGCTGAACTTGAACCCTAGGTGGGGTGGAGGAAAACTGCCAGCATATGTATATTCCTAAATGAAGTAGACATGTAGACTACTGCTGTAGTTTTGTGTTTCTGTTTATGCTCAGCACATGCATTATATGTGTCTTTGGATATCTGAGAAAAGCCTCAGAAATCTACAAAGAGAAAGAAAGGCAACTGCCTTCTGGATCTGAGCCCTCCTGCTTGTTGCGCCGCTTCACAGGGCTTTTTACCACTAGAGCATGCGAGCTGTCCTCAGGCACTACGCAGTCTGTCTAACACCTGTCATCTTCAGTCTTGCAGCCTCCCACCAGCACATGAAGGGTGCACAGAGAGCTGCTGGAGTGTTTTGTTTTGGAATTTTATTTTATACGAGTTTCTAAATAGCTCTCTGTTTATACTGCAGGCAGTCAAAGCAATGTGCTTGGCATCTCAAGAAGAAAAGCAAGGAGGTTTACAGTGGTATTAAGTTTCTGGCAGAGTTCATTTCATTTTATGGAGCTGTTTTCCAAGGGAGCTCTGTCTTTTGCAGTCATAGCATCTGCTGACAATAGTTGGCAGAAGCTCAGTTCCTTGTGTTTAACCATTCAATTACTTGCCATAAGCCTGTTATATATCTTTGTAAGCCTGAGTGCTCAGGATCTGAACGTGTACCATTGTCCTGATAATATTGGCTCCGGTGACTGAGGACTAGGGAGCAGGTACAGAATTCTATGGCTGAAATGAAAGAAGAGGCAGGTGTAACTAAAGTAATTCTAAGATTTGGTGGGTTGTGTTTCTTGCAGTTCATTTGTCTTAGCAACAAGCTGCTTACTAGCAGCTATCTTGGAGCAGTTGTGGCAGAAAATTCTCAGCAAACAGTGGCAGCCAACGAGACGTCTCGTTGAATGAGTGATTGAAGTGGTTTTATATGTAAGATAGGTCAAAGAACTGCTTTCAGCTAAAAACCTCAGGAATGGCTTTTTGCAGCAGTGCTGAAATGGCTGTTCCACCACCACTAATGGTGACATGGCTTTAGTTAGGCAAGTTTCACTAAACCAACCAAGGATCCAAAGTTTTGCTTTTCATGGCTCATTTAAGTCATCAGAAATGAAGATCTCAGGGGCCTATTGTGCCATTCACGAGATCTACTCAAAACAGAAAAAGATGTGTTCATGTGGAGATCTCCAGAGCACAGGAGATACACATGTAGATTAAGCATTGTGAATTAAACAGCTTTGATGTGAAAATGCTAACATCCCCCTCTCCCTTAAGAGTAGAATACATTGCATTTTTTGACAGCACAAACAACAAAATAACAATATAGTCTCAACATGGAAAGATCAGTTCAGGTGTGTTCCAAGTGCGTTCTTTTGAAAGGTGGTCATTTTTTTCTGAGCAGAGTTACACTTAAGTTTCAATCCATTATTTAATACCTTCATTTTCACTATTAAAACATGCCCTTTCTGACAAAGATAAATCACATTTATATAAACTTAGCTGGTCTCTGACTTCTCATGTTAGAAGAGTTAGGTGAAAATATCTCCAGCAAAGTGGAGGGAGCAATAACAGAGGGCAGAAATTGTTTTGTCTACGAGGAACTGTTTGGCTCAGTAACCTTAACACATGCCTGATGCCCCATTTTTTATGTGCTCCTGAACAGCACCTGTAGTGTTTTGGCTACATAATATAAATTATATGTTTTATTACTGATATGCTAGCACAAAGATATTCTCAGTACTGCTTAAACAACATTACAGATTAATTTGTAGTCTAGAAATCATTTCTTAGATTTCACATCAAGACAGCGTTTCACTTGGGGGCAGAATTATTCAAAGTCTATTTGGAAATCAATGTGTAGTTAAGTGCTAGCTCAGAGAGACCTGAATGAAAAGTGAAATAGTAATCCTTTGTATTTTTCATTTGGAAGCAAGCATCATTAAATTATTGCTGGATTCAACACATGCAGAAATTGAATCTTCTGCAGCTGCCTTTCTCTGTGTCATCAATGGCCTTCTTTTATCAAATTTAGTTTCAGATGTCCTACATCAAGTTATGATTTCATGTATATTTATAGTTGAGTAAGAGGTTTTTCAACAACCTGAATATTCTTTTAAAAATAATCTTTAATAATAGGCATTCCCTACAAGTGTGTTCTTCTTTTTATTTTATAAATAGCAAACACTTAGGCCGACTCAAGGAAGAAAGTCTATTAGCTGAGTAACTATATCATGAGAGTATAGAGCAATTAAACAAAGAAAAATGTCATGTGATTAATACTGCCCTGAGTATCACAGAAAGAGAGAATCAGGCTGAGAATGAAAAACAGCTCAAAGGAGCAAAGACTGTACATCTTGATGAGCTGGAAAAAGTGATAGTTGCACTGATGAAAGCAGCAGCAGAACAAGTAAAGACTCACAAAAACTGGAAAAGATGACAGAATGGAAGGATGGCCTGGAAACTGAAATACGAGCAACAAGCCAAGCATTTCAAAAGTATATTGATGCCAGCTTTCCTAACCTGTCCCCTGGACAAGCAGAATTTATTCTGCCATTCAGAAAAGCATTTAAGCAGAAGGACATCTCAGAGGCAGCAGAGGACAGAATATAGGAGAAGTAACCTTAGAAGTGTGAGATTCACGGGCATGAGTAAACAGAACTACAAAAAGGTGATGCTGAAAAATAAATTCATCTGTGTTCACTAAATTATGTGAGTGTGGTTAGGTTGATACAGACAGAAATAACCACAGCTATATTAAATAATGAAGTGATGAGTCATGCTTAGAAATGATGCATTAATTTTTGTTTTACAAATGCTAGGGCAAAGGTTGGAACATGTAGCACTCAGGGAGATTCCCACTGAGTCCTTCTTGAGAAGGAAAAAGTCTGAAAATCTGATCAGAAGATCTGTTGCTTAGTTAAGCATCAGTGCTTGGACTATGAGAACTGTTGCCTCTACCCTTGAATACTCCGTGTGGACTAAGACACCCAAGCTTTGGACACCTGCAGCTTGGGTTCTGAGATGTGCAGGGCAGTTACGCCACTTACAAGTGTGTATGTCTATGCAGAACACCTACAAGTGAGTGGTCTGAAAACTCACCTGGCTGGAGAGACAGCTTTTGGGCAAGAACTGCATGCCAGCAGTCACGCAAAATAATTTTCCTGTGGGAGAACTCAACATGCTTGGAACCTGCGTAACCTTAGGCCAGCCTCAATACATTGATTGAGTCTGAGATGCAGTCTGCCTATACATCTGATTTATCTTCATGGTGTAATAAGACTTCTCACAGCATTCACTTAATATTGGCTGAAGTTTTGTGTCTATCTCATTGTTACCTGTTCATCTGAAAACACTGTATAAGCATCTCCAGTGTGAGCTGAGGAATGTAAAGGAGCTGGTCTTTATTGTAGGTGATAGAAAGTAAAATGCGGTGAAGGAACCTCCAAAGTCATCTCATTTGAGGCAATTTTTAAGAAGCAGTCTGTGCAGCCTTTCTTTCCCTTTTGCTCAAAACCAATCCCAGAAAACAAAAAAAGCAGAGTAATCTCACAGATACCCATCACTCTACCAAGCAGCAAAGTGAAGACAAGTCAAGTCACTGGTTTCTCATGGAACAGATAATTGGCATGCTCTGGCACCACTTCTGACTTAAATGCCTGTAAAACCAAGGACCCCTGTGTGTGCACATCGCAAGTCTCCCCAGACCTATAGCCCTGGGGGCATGTTTGGAGACATGTCAGAGCTCAAGGTCTGACCAGCTGTATCTATACATGCATATACTGCAGGCACACTCTGAGGTGGACTTACCAATGTATGCACAGAGTAGACAGTATGTAACAGTCTATCAGACATTTTTGTTGCTTCTCATTGGCTTTTGGGAAAGGAAAAACATTTTAGTTTACTACTTTCAGATGTCTAGGTGAAATTGTGTTGGCCCTGCTTAGAAACAGCATCTCCTCTTCAGTCTGTGCGTTTGGTTGTGTAGAGATGAAAGGAGCCACAGCTTGGCCTAAGTGAATAACTCTTCACTATAAATGGACAGGCCAGGCAGCAAGGGGTAGAATCACTGTGGGACCTGGAGAACCATTTGCCATGGACACTGGTATTTCCAGGAAATATTTTAGAAAGTAAAGTATCTAAGCCTGATTTAAGAGATTTTTTTTTTAACCTTCTAGTTGTACTTACTGCACAGTATTAATTATGGTTGATTGGCTATTAATTATAGTTGATTGGCAAGCTGAAAAAAAACCGGACATTTTTCATATTCCACAAGTCTGTGCATGTCAGATACTGAACTAATGATTCCTGTGAGTACATGAGCCATTAGTAGCTAATAAAAATCAGGAGTTCGGACATACAAGCAAGCCTTTCACTGCATGAAACAGAAACAGCATGTGTTTGTTGGCTTTTTTAGCTCCTGCCTGAAAAGATTTGCACCATGAAAATTAACACTGGCTACTCACACTCTGGATCACAGAGAGCATGAGTACCTGCTTTTTGACTGTTCATCTGAACGATGCAAATAAAGAAGCTTTCAGATAACAGCTGGACAGTGATGGCACATATTGAAGGCAGAGTGCATGAGGCAAAACTTAGAATGGGAGCTGTAATGCTGCAATGAGTAACACAGAAAGCAGGATTTCTCTATTAGTCATTCAGGTGGCGTCTAAAATTGCCAGAAAGTACCAGAGCCTCAGGAACAGTGAAACTGTTATAAAAGACTGGATAGTGGTTTGTCTAATTACTGTAGCTGAGAAGCTGAACTAGTAGGGAGCCATGAAGTATGGCTGATAAGTAGCTAATTAATAAATTAGAGACATCTTGCTTGTTAGTCCCTCAAAGGTCTGCAGAAGAGATCTGTGATGTCTTAAAAGGAGGATACACAGATTGTGAAATCTCCGAATGCCTGGTATCGAGAAATGAAGTGTGAAAGGAACTAATGATGCTGGTAGCATTTGGAGTGTGAGCGGCTATCTGTGCATGTGAGGCAATTAAGGAACCACAGAGCCTCGTCGGCAACAGGACACAGAACGACTACAGTCTGTCTGTGCATGGTGTACTCACACAGGTACAAACCGAGCGATTGTGATGAAGTTACTGATGTGATTTCCTTTGCTGGGCTTAATTAACGACAGCTCAGTGTCACTTTTGCTGCTGGTTAAAATACAGATTGAATAAAGGAATCTGAGTGACTAATTGCAAAATGCATCGAGTGAGTGGTGGGAGATGCAGATACTGGAACAACTGGTGTTAATATTGACTAGTAGTTACAGTATGTGGGTGTTCTGGGGATATCTAGGCAGGCTTTTGCCTGGGGATGTGTCAGCAGTGACCAGAGGTAAGGACAAATCCTAAAAAGAAAAATGGGTCAACAACAATAACAGAAACATCCTGGGAAGTGAGGAAATCTGTGCCTTTTCCATTGCAGCTTACTGGGACTAGCAGTTAGGACATCACCTTAGCTTTCTTTGGGCCAGTGAGCAAACCAAGAGTTATACAAACAGCTTGACTTACAACAGCCAGTAAGCTTAACTCCAAGTAGAAGGATTAATAATACTGCTGCACCCCAACTGTCCAACTGTGATGTGGCCTGCCCTAGTCTTGACTCTTCTTTTAGCCAACCATCAACACTTTGTCTTGTTTTTTATTAAAACAGCCTCTAGCACTTTGTTTCGACTTCTTCTAAGAGTATGGCTGTCTTGCTGTTATTACTGGATCTTGCCTTTCTTTTGCGTGGTGGACTTTTCCGATATACAGACTGCAGGCCTCTGGTTTGCTTGTCCTAAAATTTGAGTGACTAGAGAAAAATCTTACCTGTCAAGGTGTCTGAGCACCACATTTTTCCATTTTTTTTCCCTTCAAAATATTACATTCTTCCTTCCTCCAATGTACTCTCCAAAAGGCACAGGCACTTTCAGTTTGCTTATCTGAAAACTCAAGCCACACTATTAAGTGGAATATTGATGGCCAAAGCTGAGCTCCACTTCATTCTGTCTTCTCTCACAGCTTCTCAGGAACTTACACTGCTGATGAGGGCTCTGGGTCTTACTGCTGCGAGCCATGAAAGGTGCGGTCCCTTCCACATGCTGCCTATGGCATCTCACAGTGTTTCCTGATTGTTGGGGGGGGGGGGGGGTATTAGTGCTGTGCTTATGCCCCACTGCCTTTAATCTGAGTTCTAACCCAGATATGGTGAGGACCATAGTAGAACCAACAGAGACGGTTTTGAGTAACTGCAAGCTCAAAGCCAATGTTATCTCAGTTCTTATTTAGCAAGATAAAACAAGGAGCACTTTCTCTCTTGGGCACCAGCTCACAGTATTTGAGGCACTTTATGGCTAAGGTTGCTTTACAGTCTTTATAGCAACACATGACTGCAAGCTAATGAGTTAGAAACAAACCATTTATGCAGCTCACCTGGTAATTCAGCAGAAAAAGTATGAAAAATCCATAGCAGAAACTTGTGGAGGCTCTTGTCAAGTTACAGTAGAAGCTGCCATGGTTGAACATGCATGAAAATCATTTGAAGAGGGACAGTTCTAGAAAAGCTGTTATGCTTCTGGCAAGCTTTTCCTAAACTCACCTCTGAGATTGACTCTGGTTTTGTGTTGTGGTTTCATGTTGGGTTTTTTTTTCCACAAATCTTGTTTCTTCACTAAAAACTAAAAGTCACATCTGTGATCACTTGTGAGTAATAACTCAGGCAAATCTAGGTCCAAAGTTAACTGCGTGAGGTGTGCTTCTTTACAGGGTGACTCTTGAATTCCACAACAGAAAATAAACTAAATGTGTTTGGCTTATGACTTTCATCCATCAATATATTTAACCCAAACATTGCTTCCTTGTGCTAACAAAGAAGAACCAGGAAGCAAAGACAATAGACGCCATCACTGTGATGAGGAAGAGGAGCCAGTTCAAGGAAATGAAAAATGGCTTCTTCACCCATTTCTTAATGTATTTAACCAATATCAGAAAGTAGCTGTTAATCACTATTCTTTTAACCAGCTTATATTAATTATCCAGTCTATTTAAGGACTGATTAAATATAAATAGTAATTTGTCTGTGGAGAATGGAAACTAGGTAGCAGTCAAGAACATATATACATTCAGTAATACCTATCTCTTGATTATTAAACAGACAATTCTCTCTACAAGACTTGCTGACCTCTCCTGGATAAAAACTCCTAAACAGTTTGGAATACTCTTTTTGTTAATGTGTGGAATCTGATCTCCATCACGAACTGGACTGATCCTTTCTCCTGTTACAAACCACATTACATGAAACTGATTGCTGTAGTCAAGAGCAGAAAGTTCCCATGCCATCACACAAACCACGTGAAAGAAACTGTGTTTCAAAGCATGACTCGGATAAGGCTGTAATACTCGGTTCAGTAAGCTGAGCTTTTTAAGTGAAAGCTTGGAATTACTAACTTTACTGCCAAGGAAAAGTTCTTATGCTTTTGATTCTGCTGCCAAGAGGGGCTGTATTGGCAGGGTACTGGAAAGTTCCTGGCTGACTTTGCTGGAAACCTTGCAGAAAGTACCAGCCACCCAGTCTGCTGCGTATGGGATGTGAACTGTAATTCACTGGCATTATTACTGGTCAATTAGAGATGCACCCAAGTGACTGAGACCTCGATCTGTGTCTACGCTGTGCAAGCTGACACATGCTCTTGCAGGCTTGCCAGCTCTGAACTGAGCTCTGTAGAGACCATCCTCTGCAGGGCTTTTACCAAGGACAATGAGGAGATTGATTCCTTTCATAGTATGACGTGACACCACTATGATCTCGCCAGAGCATTCCTGGGAAGCTGCCAAAAAGACAGCAAAACTTTCTTCTATTCCATTCAGAAGGAAAATAACCTGAGATTCTCTACGCTAACCAGAAGAGCTTTTTCAGTACATACCCCTCGTCTTTGTTGCTTTTAGTCCAAGGTTAAGATCTTTGAATGTACATAGTTCAAAGATCCTCCTGAACAAAAAGCTTCTAATGCTGTAAAAGCCTAAAAGCCTCAGCTTCATCTGTTGCTGTGTTTGGTTCTATCTAAGCAGCAATATGTTGAGTGACTTGGAGTGGGTCTTGAAAGTCTGGCAGTGGAAGGGGACATTGATGATGTTGAAAGACTGCTTGAAAGAATGGAGCTCATTTGGAATTGAATTATACGGGCTCAGCTGTATAGGCCCTATGAGTTTCTAAAGTCCCTGCTGCTTGCTTGCTTTTTTTTTATTTACTGAAATTATTTTTTCTTTGACAATACTAAAGCTGTGTCTCTTTATTTTCCTCTAGTAAAACAACTGGCTTTTGGATACTGGAATCCTGAACGTAGAATCAGTATACATCTTATTTTAATTGTCATGCAGCCTAAATCAGCACTGTAGAAAGATCTGTGCTTCTGCAATTTACTGACCTATTCTCACCCAAATGCTGGCACAATAAGCAGACTGGAAAACCTGAGAGATATGTTACTGTCTAAAGGGCAACAGCAAGAACCATTAAGATGTCACAGGGAGAATGGCAGCTGGTATCAAGTGGTGGCTTTTTCTTGCTTCTCAGTATGTTCCTGACAGGCCTCTTTGACACCAAGCATTTAGGTAAATCCAAAGGAGTGTCTGAGTTTAAATATGCTGTGTGGATTTGTCACTGTGAGCAAAGCTTCCAGCACTGCTGCAAATGTCCTTCCACAACTACTGGCACTCATGCTCTTAGAGCACCTTCTAGTGAATTTTCTTTTTAGAAGTTGGAATTGTCCTTCCAGTAAAAACTGTTGCAGGCATGATACTAACCATGACATGCTGGAAAAGCTGGATGTCAGCTGGTATCAGTGTGACTTTTTTGTGAGGCTGGCAAAAGTCCATGCTTTCCCCTGTCCTTGCAAGCTGTCTTAATCTGATATATGTGGACCAGAGAAGTGGCTACTGAGACTGTCAGAAGGATTGACAGCAGTTTAAGAGCCACTTTCTTGAACGTATGCTGGAGACACAAGCTTCTTGAATGGTGTTTGGCAGCAGTTTCATCCTCTTTTCCCCTGGAAATGACCATCTTGTGGTGTCACTGTATATGCACACACAGCATGTTTGCAGAAGGGAGACACCACGATAACTATTCTGATGGTTTTGACTAATCTATTTGAGTCAGAGTCAAGAAAACCAGAACAGGCATCTCCGAAGATTTATAATACACATGTACAGTAATTTTTTAGCTTCATTTCACCCTCATACACAGCCCCTGAGCTCATTTTTCTTACCTGTTTTTTTTCTTCTCGGCTCCAAATGTTGGAAATGTTCACTCTGCTACTGTCACTACAGCTAAAAGGGAAATGTTTTCTCCAGCTGCAGGCCTCTAGCTAGCCTCAGGTCTTCCACAGAACATGAGAAAAGGTTTTTCCATCACATGCTGGTCAGAATCCACTTCTGCATTCATAGCAAGGCTGCTCTGAGTTACCAGGGTAGGGAATTTTTCACAAGCAAAGTAGTTCAATGACTGCTTCACACCTCCAGATGACCACAGATGTGGGTGGTAGGAATAGCTGTCTTCATTAGAAGTAGGGGATACAATGCAGGAAAAAAGAAGGCTATTTCATAGTACAATAACATTCCAGACTGTTATTGTGTAAATGTTTGATCTGCTGCTCCTACTTTAAGGAGTGGCTTAGGTAGGTTCTACTTGATGGAGACATAAACAGGTTTCCTGCCAGATATGCCTGTTGATAGGTCGTTACTAACTCAGCTTTTGTGAATGTTTTACATGGTGGTTGTTTTTCAGGTACTTCTAGGAGAAGTCGAATATGGAGAGGATAGGAATCTCAGCAGGCTGTAAACTAACATACTTTCTTTTTTTTTTTTTCTATTCTATATTTATTTACCCATTTAGGTGCCCACTACCTAAAATGCTCTGCAGCCTCCAGTGTAAGTAAGAGGTCAAAAAATGACCAGTGGTCTTTGAGCAAAACATCCTTCCAGAGTTTCACAGGTACTTTTGAGAGCAGTTTGTGCATTCAGGGTCATCCACACGACTTAGAAATAAGCTTTAATGCCAGCATGGACTTCTTTCAAAAACTCTTACTCTAGGAAAAAAGAAGATATTCTTCAGTGTGAAGTAAAAGGGGATGTCTTTTTGCAGAACAGAACAGCTGGATGGAGCAGCTGGAGGTCTTCTGAAGTGAAGAATTGTGTCAAGTGCAGCCACCAGGCTTGGAACTGGAATGAAAATCCTTGCTTTGCTCAGTGTCCATTTCAACAAATCTGTAAATTACTACTTTGATAGTGTCGGCCAAAGCTCAATCCTGAGTTCTGTCTTTGTGAAATGTAGTCGTGTCAACACTTAACATGTGTTGTCTTTTAAACCTCAGCCTAGAGGGCACTTGTATTTTAAATAAATCCTATCCAAAATTGAACTTTTTGAAAAGAGTTCACAAAACCTGAAGTTTCACATTTATATTTAAGTCCTAACTGGTCTTTAGGTTGTAGCTTCCAGTGAAGCTGCAGGTAAAATCTCTGGAAGTTCTCAGCCTGCCATGTTCAGGCTTAAAGACAGGTAGTGTGACGTGTCTTTTATTAACAGAAATGACTCAGTCCTTCGAACACTGTAAGCCAAGAGTTTAACAAGCATATTAAGTTGGTAATTGAGAGACTAAAGGAACCATGCTTACTTAGGAACAGAGAAACTACATGAAATTCAGCTAGGAGCAGCATTTTAAGACAATCACTGCTTAAACTTCAGCAATACAGCGACACGCAAGTGGAAAGAATTAAATGAAGTTCCAAAAGATGAAACAAAGCCAGATGAGAGATAAAGCCCACAGAAAACTACTGAAAGCCACAAAAGAAAAGCAAAACAAGAACGTCTGTGTCTGTCATCATACCCAGATGATCACCCAGATGACCCAGCTTAACTGTTTCTA
Source organism: Clamator glandarius (assembly GCA_033459285.1). Lineage (NCBI taxonomy): Eukaryota > Metazoa > Chordata > Aves > Cuculiformes > Cuculidae > Clamator > Clamator glandarius. The sequence continues at coordinate 2,294,798 of JAUNZM010000131.1, read as the reverse complement.
AGAACAAGTATCCTTTGCTGTAATTGGGGGACTTAAGATTGAAATAGCATGAAGTTGCACACGTATTAAGCTAGAACTAACCATGAAGAACAGTATAAAGAAACTTGGCTGAACAGAGAGCATTATGCTTTATGGTTAGCTGGTTCAAAATTTGTTTCAATGAGATAATCCTGTTTCCTGTCCAGTTTTCAAATGGAACAACATGAGGGTTCAGCCAGTTGAAGAAAATCAGATTGTAACAAACTATTGTGTGTTACTTTTTTTGTACATAAACATGATGTTTAGGGGTGTTTGTTTTAGCTCAAAAGACCACCCGGCAACAAATCTAAATTGTCTTCTAAAGCAGAATCTTACATTCCATAGAAGAAGAAAAAGCAAACTCAGATCTTCAGAGATTTTAGTGGATTATCTTTAATACCTCTTCTCTCACATGAAGAAAGCCCACAGTTTGCAACAGTGGTGTGAGATACTCTTCTAGGTAGGTGACAGTCCTTATACTACCCTCCATTTTATGAAGATTTGGGTTACAAAGTAAGACCTGGAGTCTGAAAGGTAAAAACAGGAATGGGAATCAGGACAGGTGATTTCCACACCAGTAAGTCCTACAGAGATATAAGGTAGGCTGCAGTCAGTAGAGGCCCAAATCAGGTATATGAAGTCTCTGTTTCAAATGCAGCCAACCAGAACCGATTTTCTACCTAAAAGACATTTAAATACCTACAAAGAACTCCAGGAGATGCCAGCTAGGCTGCTCTGGGCTTTTCTTACAGCTCTCCTCTCTTCTTGGTCAATGATTCACACCGAGATAGCTATTAGCATGCTGCCTTCATTGCAGATATATCAAGAATGCATGTAACTTCTTCTCCCTCCTAGGCACTACTACAGATATCTCTAGAAGAAATTCTGATTAAAATGAGACTTAATGCTGACAAAAACCAACAGGCTGGTTGTGTAGAACCTTGGTCTGCTTCAGGACGAGGGGGTTGTGGCATTGTCTGGTGATTCTGAAATGATGACTACCTCTGACACTTCAAGTGAGCTGGGCATGCTCCTGGCTGATGGTCAGGTCTTTTGCATCCTTATATCTCCTCATGGAGCTGTTAATGAGCAAATGGAAGAGGAAGCAACTGGAACAGCTTTGGCAGCAAGAACTCAATGTGAATGCAGGGATTTTCAATATTGCAAATGACCAATTGGAAAGACCTGCCCAGAAGGAGGGGCTCGTGGAAGCTGTTGCTTCACGTTATATTAATCAGTAAAGCAGTATCTTGCTGCAGCACATGAGAACACTTGCCTTCTATATCTATTAATATTTAAAACTCTTTTAATCTGCCATTAAGACTTACTGTGCCCAAAGGCCAGCACACCCATTTCTAACTGCTCCCAAACCATAAATGATAAGTATCGTTGCTCTCTACAACTACCTGAAAGGAGGTTGTGGAGAGGAGGGTGCTGGCCTCTTCTCCTAAGTGACAGGGGACAGGACAAGAGGAAATGGCCTCAAGCTCTGCCAGGGGAGATTTAGGCTGGACATTAGGAAAAAATTTTTCACAGAAAGGGTCATTGAACACTGGCAGAGGCTGCCCAGGGAGGTGGCTGAGTTGCCTTCCCTGGTGGTGTTTAAGGCACAGTTGGACGAGGTGCTGGGGGCATGGTTTAGTGTTTGATAGGAATGGTTGGACTCAGTGATCTAGTGAGTCTCTTCCAACCTGGTTATTCTATGATTCTATGATTCTTTGCTCAAAACCCTCCAGAGCTCTGTGCTGTGCTTATGCACTGGAGTCAGTCTGCTCATCTATATGGCCTCCAGCTTGCACTTCGATAAAGACTCGGAGAAAACCCCAGTTTCAATTCACTTGTCTCCTTGTTATGGGAAGGAGCTGAATGGGAGGTCAGAGAGAGTCAGCATGGTGAACTGTCCTAGCAAAGGACATAAAAAAATTCTTAAAGGACATGCTTTTGATTCAAAGCAAACCCAACTGTCCTTCTCAAATGTTTGTGTGTGCCAAAGAACAGGACTTCTGTCCTTGTTTCAGCAAGAGGGATTTAATGACCATCTCTTAAGTCATTTTCAGTCACATTTTGTGTCTACGGTTAAATGGTTACTGCCATATCACACGTTTTCTGTACTTGTAATTTCACAAATTGGTTTCCTTTCTCCTCAGGGTATTTTCTGTCTAAATTCTGTCTAAATATTTCTGTCTATTTTCTATCCCCTGTTTTCATTTTTATACCAAGATTAGCTGACATGCCAGATTGAGAAAACAATCACAGCTGACCAGTGCTGCATGTCTGTAGAAAAGTCTTAGAATTAACTTCTAAATTAAAAGGTAAGAAGTGCTAATTCAGCAATCCTTCTGATTTTCAGAGTTACCAGGCATCCCATGATGTTAACATATCACTTTTTTCCAGTCCTTAGTGCTGCTTTTGAAGATCGTTACAAACAGGCACACCTCTCTAAAGACTTATTCTGCCAAGTATTCAGCACAAATTGACAGCATCTTAAGCCTTAATAGCTGCTCTAGGGGAGAGAAGCTGCACTGGGAACAGAATGGCTTTGGGGCAGAATTTTGGAGAAGGATTTGCAAATTTGTACATAATGGCAAGGGTATCAATTTGGTTCCCAGCTCGTTTCTTGACATGGGGAAAACACTGCAGGGAGGACTCTGGAGTAGTGTGGATAAGAATCCTTCTGCCCTCGCTGTCTGATTCACTGATTATTCCCTTCCTTTCTGACAGATGAATGAAGAGCAACTTTGTATATCAGAGAGAAGTCTGTAGCTGTAGAAGTGTAAGCTGAGTGAAAAGTTAATTTACAAACCATGGAATAATCACATTCCCATTATTAGTGTCTTTTTCCTTCTCCTCTAATGGAGTCAGGGCCACAGCAGCATATTTCCTGTAAGATTCTCCCCTTCCTCTCTTTACTGGTTAGTCGTGTTTCTATAATTTTGGAAGACGTTCCTATAACCTGAACTAAGAAGAAGGTCCTCAGTCCTGGATCTCCTGATGGATCCCATCAGTGTGCTGCCCAGCAGCTGTTTCTTACACTTGTTCAGCTCGTGGGAAAATTGCTTCATCGCTCTTTTATTTTTTCACTTTTTCATACTGGAGGGACTTGGGGCTGCTGCAATGATTCATCTTAGCACTGCACAGAATGGTGGTCTCCTGTAAAATTAATATTAACATGTTTGAGTTATTATCATCTGTACAGACATAAGGACCGGTTATTATCTAGTTAACCCACAAAACAGCAGTGTGTCCTTCTGGCCAAACTGCAGCTCTTTGGAAACATAACACAGCAGGAATATATGGCAACTACTTGATCTATATCAAGTACTATATGGTATGTTCTGGGTCTAATTTTCAACAGATTTTTTTTAGAGGGATGATTAATAGAAAAAGCTTTTGATCTGTGTTATTTTTATTTATGCTTTTGACAGAAACGGTAATGTGATGTTAATATTGTTTAGGAGCCTGAAGTAGTGAATCATCTGAATAATGCGCCTTTTGCAGGAGTTTCCAGTTGAGGTACTCGATGATGGTATGTCTGGAATCTCTCTGCTCCCTCTGCACAGCAAATGCCGGATCTCTTAAGGTTTGAAGGACAAATAATTTTGTTCTGCACCCTTTTCTGTAACCTGGCAAATACAGTGCAACCATTGTGCTTGCTAAGGGATCCAGGCTAACAATAGTGCATTTATTAACTAGGTTTCTACGCTTCAGGTTTTTTTTCCAGAAAAGCTGAAATGAAGGGTAACCTTTTGTGCAGTGTTATCTGTGAATGAATTTTTAGATTTCTGAGTTAAAAGCCAGATTGGACTTTTTTGTCCAGCAAAATCTTTCTGCCTTGGCAACACTTGCATGCTTGGCACAACTGTCAGCTTCTCCAATCTGAGCTCCCGGTACAGTAAGTTAAGTCTGAATCTGTGCTAACTAACCTCATATTGTAGTGAAAGTCTGATAGAGTAAGACCTAGAGGGAGGCACAGCACTAACATATCCAGACATCCCTTCTTTATTGCATCAAAATGTTGGAGCTGGGAGAAGAAAACAGAAGAGCAGTCTAGTGCTCCTTTATCGTGTTCTAAAATGAGGCTCGAATCCTTAGCGATACCTTAAGTAATTGCTATGGATGTCATCTAAGACTCCTTTACGTGTGAGCCATTAGACTGCACTGTGCCTCAATGAGTTTGAAATTAATATACCTACCACTTACACAGCTTCCCAGGAGACTCTTGGAAACTTAAAGTAGTGCTTCATGCTTTTGTGTGAATGTGTCCTTAAAAGTGAGATGGTCAGCACTGTTGGCCAGCACCTTGTGGTGCTCCAAGCAGAGGAGTACAAGCACAGAGACCTCCAACTGCTGATGTGAAGGAAGGAAGAGAAAATACAAGGAGGAAGAGAGAATAAAGATTGTTATGCCAAAACATCAGCTTTGAAACTCAGTGTTACTGTGAACTAACAGACAAACTTGAAGAAGGTGGCATGAAACATCTGCCCTCACAAAGCAAACTTCTGACTGTGAGATTCCTGTGAGATTCTTTGGAAATAATAAAAACTAGCTAGATTGAGTGTATGTCCCTCTTGAAAGAGTCAGGCTTTCCTTGTGCTGCACCTTTGGAAGTACAAAGTGTAATCAAGTGCACATTAATTTCTGCATCAAGGTGCAAGGTAGTTTCAGGACTCTGAAATGTAAAAAACAAAAACCTGCACCACACAGCTTATATTTTAACTTCAGCGATGAAGGGACATTGACTCAGCTTCTGCTTAGATGCTGTATTCTCAGCTGTAAATCCCTACAAATATGTGTATCATCTTCAAAGAGCTTTAACTGGTGTCTTGCATTGCTCCTGACAGCAGGGACCTTCAGGCCAGAGGGCTGGTGCTCACTCACTCACAGGCCACCCTGTCAGAGGAGACTAACTGAGCTGGAAGGTCAACTTGATTAGTGTCTCTCTCTCAGATGAGTGATGAGTGAGAACGACTGGAGGATTAGTTAATGCAGAATCTCTTAGTGAATGTGACTGTGTTAGTGGAGCTCAGACAGACTCCTCCTCAGCCTGACCTCTCCACCAGGCACAGAGCTGTGGGTGAAACTTTATAAGGCAATGCTTTTTGCCATCGTGGCAGTCGTGTCTTCTGGAGTGCGAGGTCTCCATTCGCTCAGTGTGACAACCAAGTGCTCAGGCTGTGCACTCACCTGTGGAGTCACATAGCTGATTCTAGGTTGCTTCCCCTTCGGCTCTGCAGTGTATGAGCACCCAGCTGAAACTCTATCCCCACACTGGCAAAAATAAGGGATGTATTCAGGTCTGAGCATTGTATTGAGTAAATCCTGCCTTCTGGGTATACCTGGAAAAAGCAGTGACTTCCTAAATGGGATAACCAGTCTAACGTGATAGCAGTCTTATCAAAGAGGTGGTATGCTTTCCCTTGAAGATAGCTCTAGAGAGTTAACCTTTACAGCAATTTTAAAACCACGGTGTTGTTTTTAATGACTCTTCAAACCCATATGTAAAATCCTTATATCACAAACCCAAGACTCTTTGTACTGTGTCACTGCCAGTCAATGGCTCAGACACAGCGCTAGGGGGAAGAATTTCTCTATCTTTCAGGTTACGATGAAGCAGCCTCTGAGCAGCTGTATACAGACGATCTTTAAGGAGAGAATAAGAAGGGTCCTTAAGTCAAGTTACAAGAACAACGGATAAACCTCCATTTCCAGGAGCTATGTTTAAAACTCAAAGTTAATGCTCATTCTAGGAGAGAAATCTAACTGCTTGGGTCATGCAACAGTTTTCTGAAACCTCAAGTCTTCAGTAGCTTACCAACAAGTTAAATTAATTTTCGTGGTCTACTATAGACTGCAAACCTTCCCTGAAACCACATTTTTCCTTAGAAAAGATATAATTGGCTGTCCTATTTCTTTTTCCCTTTTTCCTTCCTTCCTCTCTTCCTCTCTTCCCTCCTTTCTTTCCTTCCCTCCTCCATCCCTTCTTTCCTCCCTTCCTTCCTTCCTTTTCTTTCCTTCCCTTCTCTGTCCCTTCTTTCCTCTCTCTGTTCTTTCATTCATTCATTTCTTCCTTCTTTCCATCTTTCCTTGTATTATCTGAAGTGCAAGTCAATACTACTAAAATGCTTAAAACAATGAACAAATTTAAATTCTCAGAGATGTGAGCTGCAAATATATTGTTCTTTCCTTCCAGCCTGCAGTCTAAAAGTGTATAGGTGGTTGGACATATCCTGCTGGAATTCATGGGTGGGTGTGAGCTAGCACCGGAGGCTTTTCAGAAGTTCCATATAATGTAAGCTTTTGCAAAAGGAGTGCAATAACACTGCAACACAGTCCCTCATATTTACTCCCAACGTTTTGTCTTTGGAATCAAGTGCTCTTTGGCTTGCAGGTGTCCTATTGACAACAGCAAGATTGCTTTTATCTAAGAATGTCAGTCATTTGAATTGAAGTAAGATGTTCTTATATCTTACCATTCCTCTGGGAAATAGTCAAGCAAACTAACATAACTGTGAGTACTGGTAACTCAGTTTAGAGGGTGAAGTTAAACTTGAAGGCATGCTCTGGGAGTGCCCCTAATGCACTGCCACAAACCAGTTGCTGGGACCAGACTAAAGCCAGTCTGAAGTAACAACCACTGTAGCACGTGTAGTGTGGCCGTCCAGTCCTCAGCACCAACTGCTCTGCTCTGCAGAGGCTGTGGCACTTGCAGTTGAAGCCGCAGACACAGGCATTGGATGAAAAGTGAATTTATTGAAATAATCTTTATGTTGTGTTTCAAAAGTCTTTAAATTGTCAAGCCCAAGCTGCGCAATTACACACTCTGCGTGCCTACTAAAACCCTGGATAAATCCTACCTGTGCTTCCTGTCCTCTCTTAAAGTATCTGTGTAAGCCCCAGGCTGTGCTAGCCATGGCCTCTGACTGTTCTGGGGAGGGAAATGGCTTTCTGCAGCTGCAAAATTGCAAATCCCACCACCATCTCTACTGCAGATAATGTTCAGTTAAACTCTGTAAAACCATCTGCTTTTATCAGATAATTTTCTCTGGAGAAAGCATTACTGTCACTGCTTCGAGTACCAGGTTTCATCACTGACTTTTGAAATATGCTTTTGTAGAAACATGGTAGTGGCACCTTCTCTCTTTCTTTTAATCCTCAGAGCTATATTCTTCTCCCCTCGTTCCTCCCCACCTGGAACTGAAGAAGAGACAGTTTTTATGTGATCAGGAAGTGCACATAGGAATCTCTGTGACCCTAAGCTCACTAACAGCACCATGATTCTGCTCTGGGAAGGGCCCTGTAAGCTTCTCATCCTGCAATGTGTGGAAAAAGCGGTACTGTAGATTTTTGTTCTCCTGTTAAGTGTCTTGCTATAATTGCTGAGCTGAAGGGTATCGATTTTTTTTAAATGGGAATGCAGAAGCCATATTAAGAAGCCCTGTTTGCTGGAAACCTAAGATTTCATGTTGACCTTTGCAGGATTATTTTGATGCCTGCTCCACAGGCCTTCCCAAAGCGTTTTCCACAGGTGATGCTGGGTCTCATTGCACTCTGCCTTTGTATACATGCTGAGAATGTGGATATAATCCAGCAGCTGCTTGCCAGGTAGCGTAGTATCATCTTAAGTTTACTGATATGAGTAACTCTCTGTTGGACACTTTAAACCATAGGGAAAAAACCTAAATCAGGTGAAAACTGGTGCAGCTTGTCCGTTCTTATCCATGCATTCCCTGAGCCTTTTGAGCTACTTGATTGCTTTTTAGAGGCAAGGCTTTTACATTTAATTAACATGCTATTACTCCTTCCTCTGTCTGACATGGGGAAAGCTTGAATAATCGAGTATTGACTAACTGAACTAGTTAAAAAAAAGGCATTGCTTTCATCCAACATGTGCTCACTGGTGTGCGCAAGAGCTGAGGAGGAACTTGGGGGTCACTGAGCTGCTGCATGCAGGCTGTAACCCCACCACATTTGGGGGACCTGTCATCTCCAGCAGCAAGCACAAGACCTGAATGCAAGCTTGGCTCTCTAGCTTATGCTGCAGAGGGAAGTTACCTCATCTGTGCCACCTCTGCCTCCAGCGCTCACTGGGTACCACACGCATGTTTTGTGTATGCATATATAGGTGCATGGATCTCTGTGCTGTAGGCATTTATAGGTGTGTATGGATTTATCTGTACCAGGTACAGCTGTGATGGAGTTAACTTTCTTCACAGCAAGCCCTATGATGCTGTGCTTTGGATTTGTGGCTTAAACCAGCACTGATGACACGCGGGTGTTTGGGCTGTCTGTTTGCACAGCCTCAAGGCTTTTGTTTTCCCACTCAGCTGTTCCAGCAACTAGGCTGGGAACAGGCAAGAAGCTGAGAAGGGAAAGAGCAGGGATAGCTGGCCCAAACTGGCTAGAGAGATTTTCCATGCCATATAATATCATGCTCAGCTACAAGAGCTAAGGTAGAGGAAGAAAAGGCAGGGCTTTGGCTTCAGGATTTTTGTCTTCCAAGGTGGCCTTTGCTCATGGACAAGCATCCATCTGCTTGTGGGAGCTGGTGAGTGATGGCCGTGGAACTGCTTGAGGTATTTTTCCTCTCTTCTTTACTTTTAAATCTCTCTATAACTCAACTCCCAAGTTTTCTTTTGCTTTTCCTCTCCAGCCCCACTGCAGCAGCTGAGAGTGAGCAAGCAGCTGTGTGGGTGCTTTGCCAGTGGGTGAGGTCAACTCACCACCATCCTTTTTGGCAGCCAGTATGGCTTAGGGTGAAGAGATCCCAAAGATCAGGTCGGTGCTCAAAGAAACTCAGTTGTTGTCAGCACAAAATGTAAGAGTTTGGCTACTTGTGTTTTTACAAAATGGAAGTTTAGCATTAAGGCGGAGGCCTTGCTGAACTGAACTCATAACACTCTTGCAAAATATTGCATAAGCTGTTTTTCACTAAGAAATGGCCAAAAGAACAGTTTGTAAAAATAATAGATAAGAAATATTATCTGGTACGCTTCTGGTACAATACAAGAAATACCTAAGAATGTAAGGGCTTATAAAATACAGATTGGGGAAGATATTAAATGTGTGAAAAACAGCTTTGGTGAAGGTTGCAAACTTTGGGAGTGGGTGGTCTTGCCTTGAAAGAATTGGCATGAAAGCTGTGTGGTTTTCGACAAAGGTTCAGCACTTTCCTTCTTGCCGGAAGGATGCGCTCCTGTGGCTGCAATCATGGATAAATAATGCTGCTTCCCAGGATGCGTGCCTCAGTTTACCCATTCGACCTGTGTTTCTTACAGATGTAAGGCCAACTGTGTCCTAGGCTGCATCAAAAGAAGTGTGGCCAGCAAGGCAAAGGAGGTGATTCTGTCCCCCTGTTTACAGAATCATAGTATCACTAGGTTGGAAAGGACCCACTGGATCATTGAGTCCATTCATTCCTATCAATCACTAACCCATGCCCCTCAGCACCTCATCCACCCATCTCCTAAACACCTCCAGGGAAGGTGAATCAACCACCTCCCTGGGCAGCCTCTGCCAGTGCCCAATGACCCTTTCTGTGAATTATTTTTTCCTAATGTTCAGCCTGAACCTCCCCTGGTGGAGCTTGAGGCCATTCCCTCTCATCCTGTCCCCTGTCACTTGGGAGAAGAGGCCAGCTCCCTCCTCTCCACAACCTCCTTTCAGGTAGTTACAGAGAGCAATGAGGTCTCCTCTCAGCCTCCTCTTCTCCAGGCTAAACAAGCCCAGCTCCCTCAGCTGCTCCTCATAAGGCCTGTTCTCCAGCCCCTTCCCCAGCTTCGTTGCTTTTCTCTGGACTCGCTCCAGAGCCTCAACATCCCTCTTGTGGTGAGGGGCCCAGAACTGAACACAGGATTTGAGGTGCGGTCTCACCAGTGCTGAGAACAGAGGGAGAATAACCTCCCTGGACCTGCTGGTCACGCCGTGGGACCTCACTTGGAGTATTTTGTACAGTTCTGGAATCCTCAATATAAGAAGGATATGGAGCTGTTGGAATGGGTCGGGAGAAGATTTAGATTAGATATAAGGAGGATATCCATCCCACTGAGGGTGATGAGGCACTGGCCCAGGTTGCCCAGGGAAGCTGTGGCTGCCCCATCCCTGGAGGTGTTCAAGGCCAGGTTGGATGGGGCTTTGAGCAGCCTGGTCTGGCGGGAGGTGTCCCTGCCCATGGCGGGGGGGATGATCTTTAAGTTCCCTTCTGACTCAAACCGCTCTGCGACCCCACGTGAGAGCAGAGGCCGCGGCTGCCCCGCGAGGCCCTTGGGCGATGGGCAGTTAGGGGCGCGGCCCCGGGGCGGGTTGTTTTTCTCTCAGATGGACCCGGGCGTGGCGAGCGTCCTGCGGGAGGTGGGGCGGCGCTGCGGGGGCGCCGGGCTGCCCCCCGCCCTGCTGGAGCTGGCGGTGAGCGAGGGTTCGAGGCCCGGGGGCGGCGGGGGAGCGGAGGGGCGGGACGAGGGGCCAGGGTTTTAAGCTGAAAGAGGGGAGACTAGGGTTAGAAATCAGAGAGGAATGTTTACTGTGACGCTGGTTGCACAGGGGAGCAGTATCTGCCTGGGCAAGGAGTTCCAGAGAGTCCGAGTTCACCTGTAGTACTGTGTCCAGTTCTGGAATCCTCAGCAAAAGGAGGAGATGGAGCTGTTGGAACGGGTCCAGAGGAGGGCTACAAAGATGATCAAAGGGCTGGAGCACCCTCCAACACAAGGACAGGCTGAGAGAGCTGGGGTTGTTTAGCCTGGAGAAGAGGAGGCTGAGGGGAGACCTCATTGCTCTCTACAACTACCTGAGGGGAGGTTGTGGAAAGAAGGGAGCTGGCCTCTTCTCCCAAGTGACAGGGGACAGGACGAAAGGGAATGGCCTCAAGCTCCACCAGGGGAGGTTCAGGCTGAGCATCAGGAAAAAATATTTCACAGAAAGGGTCATTGGGCACTGGCAGAGGCTGCCCAGGGAGGTGGTTGATTCACCTTCCCTGGAGGTGTTTAAGGGACGGTTGGATGAGGTGCTGAGAGGCATGGGTTAGTGACTGATGGGAGTGGTTGGACTTGGTGATCCAGTGAGTCTTTCCCAACCTAGTGATTCTATGATTCTGGGGAGAGGAGAAGATTTAGACTAGACATAAGGAATTTCCTCACGCTGAGGGCGGTGAGGCCCTGGCACAGGTTACCCAGGGAAGCTGTGGCTGCCCCATCCCTGGAGGCGTTCAAGGCCAGGCTGGATGGGGCCTTGGGCAGTCTGATCCAGTGGGACGTGTCCCTGCCCATGACACACAGTTGGAACTGGCTGGACTTTGCGGTCCCTTCCAACCCAAACCATTCTGTGATTCTGTGATTCAAACTCTGCTACAGACCATAGAGTATGAAGCCAAATATGCGTTGATAGCACAGAGACCAGAAGTTTCAAGGGTGGGTGCCCGCAGCTTGGCAGTTCAGACAGGTGTTAAGGCTTTCGTGAGGCAGGGGCTAAACTTCACATGAGGTGAATAGTTGCCTTGTAGTCACTGACTAGCAGCACTTGGACTGATGTGGAGCAAGGACAGAAATCATTCCTTTAATCTTAAAAGTCAACGGAATTCCAACAGCATCTCCACCGCAGCATTCCCAGGCTGGGATGGCAGCAGCCAAGGCTTTTGGGGGTACCTTGAACTTTGAAATAGTTTGATTTCTGATTGCCTGCACTGAGAGGAGTTTTAGAGGGACATTCAGGGATATTCCATATAGGGTCTTAAAAGTCAGAAAAAGTTCTTAATTCCTCTGCAGTCCCGTCTGTGCAAATCTCAGGCCCTGAAAAGGCTGCGGGTCCTGAGTCCTGGGAACTCTCAGAACTCTGACTCGGAGTTCTCCCTCAGTTTTCTCATACAGGCAGATAAACCATTTTGTTCTTTCTAAAATGAAGGAGTACTCCCAAATTTAAATTTATTTTCTTCCCACTCCCATAAACAAACACAAGGGTGTGACACACAGGTGAGGATTTATTACGGCAGCTATGGTTATTCTTTGATGTTTATCTCTTCCCTCTATTGTGATAGATTCTTTTGTTTGTTTCTCTGCTTAGAATCAAAGAATCACCAGGTTGGAAGAGACCCACTGGATCATCGAGTCCAACCATTCCCGCCAATCTCTAAACCATGCCCCTCAGTATCTCATCCACACCCCTACCCACCCACCCCCAGCCCCCTGCCCCCTGCCCCCTCCTCCCCATCCCCCTTAAACACCTCCAGGGAAGGGCGAGTCAACAACCTCCCTGGGCAGACTGTTCCATTGCCTAATGACCCTTTCAGTGAAGAATTTTTTCCTTATGTCCAGCCTGAACCTCCCCTGGCAGAGCTTGAGGCCATTCCCTCTCATCCTGTCCCCTGTCACTTGAGAAAAGAGGCCAGCTCCCTCCTTTCCACAACCTCCCTTCAGGTAGCTGTAAAGAGTAATAAGGTCTCCCCTCAGCCTCCTCTTCTCCAGGCTAAACAACCCCAGCTCCCTCAGCCGCTCCTCTTAAGACTTGTTCTCCAGCCCCTTCACCAACTTCATTGCTCTTCTCTGGACTCGCTCCAGAGCATCAACATCCTTCTTGTGGTGAGGGGCCCAGAACTGAACACAGGATTCGAGGTGTGGTATCACCAGCGCCGAGTACAGAGGGGGAATAACCTCCCTGGAACTGCTGGTCACGCCATTTCTGATATAGGCCAAGATGCCATTGGCCTTCTTGGCCACCTGGGCACACTGCTGGCTCATGTTCAGTCGGCTGTCAACCAACACCTCCAGGTCCTTCTCCTCCTGGCAGCTTTCCAGCCAGGCTTCTCCCAATCTGTAGCTGCACAGGGTTGTTGTGCCCCAAGTGCAGGACCCGGCATTTGGCTGTGTTAAATCTCATGCCATTGGACTCTGCCCAGCAGTCCAGCCTGTTCAGATCCCTTTGCAGAGCTTCCCTACACTCCAGCAGATCCACACTTCCACCCAGTTTAGTGGCATCTGCAAACTTGCTAAGGGTGCACTCGATGCCTTCATCCAGGTCATTGATAAAGGCATTGAACAGGGCTGGACCCAGCACTGAGCCCTGGGGAACCCCATTTGTAACTGGCCTCCAGCTGGACTTAACACCATTTCCCACCACCCTCTGGGCCCGGCCATCCAACCAGTTTTCCACCCAGGAGCGTGTGCGCTTGTCCAGTCCAGAGGCTGACAGTTTCTGTAGCAGAATGCTGTGAGAAACTGTGTCAAAGGCTTTACTAAAGTCCAGGAAGATACATCCACAGCCTTTCCCTTGTCCAGCAGCCGAGTCACTTTGTCATAGAAGGCGATCAGGTTAGTTTGGCAAGACCTGCCTTTCATGAACCCGTGTTGACTGGGCCTGATCACCCAGTTCTCTTGCAAGTGCTTCTTGATAGCACTCAAGATCACCCGCTCCATGACTTTCCCCGGTACCGAGGTCAGACTGACAGGCCTGTAGTTCCCTGGATCTGCCTTGTGCCCCTTCTTACAGATGGGCATGACATCAGCCAGCCTCCAGTTGAGTGGTACCTCCCCAGTCATCCAGGACTGCTGGAAGATGTTGGAAAGGGGTTTGGCCAGCACTTCCGCCAGTTCCCTCAAAACTCTTAGGTGGACTGTGGGGTCCAGCCCCATAGACTTGTGGACGTCTAGCTGGGCAAGCAAGTCTCTAACTACCTCCTCTTGGATCGTGGGAACATCGTTCTTCTCCAACCCCTGGGGTTGTGCGCAGAGGGAACAACTTTCCTTACTATTAAAGACTGAGGCAAAGTAGGCATTGAGTACTTCAGGCTTGTCTTTATTCCCTGTTACTGTTGTTCCCTCTGCATCTACTAGGGACTGGAGATTCTCCCTAGTCCTCCTTTTACTGTTGATATATTTGTAGAAAGATTTTTTATTATCTTTCGCAGACTTGGCCAATCGCATTTCTAGTTGGGCCTTAGCCCTCCTGATTTTTTTTCTGCACGTTCTCGCTTCCTCCCTATAGTCCACCCAGGATGCCTGCCCCTTCCTCCAAAGGTCGCAGACCTTCCTCTTCCTATTGATGTCTCTCAGGACCGCCCTACTCAACCATGCTGGTTTCTTGTCTCGACGACTACTTTTCTGGAACATGGGGACGGCTTTCTCCTGGGCTGCTAGGAGTTCCTTTTTGAAGGGTGCCTAGCCCTCATGGACTCCTTGCCCTTAAGGAGCACCTCCCATGGGACTTTTCTGACCAGCCTTCTGAACAGTCCAAAGTCTGCGCTCTGAAAGTTGAGCATGACTGTTCTGCTAACCTCCTTCTTCATCTCACCCTGCACTGAGAATTCTGTCATCTCATGATCACTTTGCCCCAGGCGTCCTCCATCCCTCACATCCCCCACCAGTCCTTCTCTGTTCACGAACAGCAGGTTCAGGAGGGAGCCATCCCTTGTCAGTTCACTCACCAGCTGTGTGAGGAAGTTGTCTTCCACACACTCCAGTAACCTCCGGGACTGCTTCCTTTCTGCTGTATTATACTCCCAACCGATATCCGGGAAATTGAAGTCTCCCACGAGGACTAGAGGTAGAGATCTTGAGACTACTCACAGTTGTTTGTAGAAGAGCTCATCAGCTGCTTCTTCTTGGCTGGGTGGTCTATAGCAGACTCCCATCACAATACCTGCCTGCCCGTGGGCTCTTCTGATTTTCACCCACAGGCACTCAGTCCCTTCCTGACCATAATCCAGCTCAAGGGTATCAAAGCCCTCTCTAACATAGAGGGCTACCCCACCTCCTCTTCTGCCCTTCCTGTCCTTCTGGAAGAGTTTATACCCCACCAAGGTTACGCTCCAGTCCCCGAGCCAGTCATTAATGAATTTCTTCTTCCTCACTTCTTGCTCCTCATTCCTTAGTATTGGAATGGAGCTAACTACTACCTGTAGCCCAGAGCCCTCGATCATTCTCCCTAGAGCCCTGAAGTCCCTCTTAGCAGCTTTAGGCTTTCTATGCTCCATGTCTTCATTGCCAACTTGAAATACTAAGAGCGGGTAGTCATCTGTGTCCTTGACCAGGGATGGAAGTTTTCTAGTAACGTCCCTTACTGATGCTCCCAGCAAGCAGCAAATCTCCCTTTGGAGCGGGTCCGGTCTGCATGTAGGACCCTCCATTCCTTTAAGAAGGGAATCCCCCAAGACAATCACCCTCCTCTTCTTTTTTATAGAGGATGTTTTTATGACTGTCACAGGATGGCAGAGCTTTGGAAATGTTTCCAGGCTGTGGGTGCAGTCCTCTTCATCCTTAGGGGTGGGGTGCACCTGCAGCACCTCATATTTGTTCCCCAGGGGCATCTGGGGGTTAGTTGTTTGGGTGGGGGGAGCAGGTTTCCTTCTCCAGACAGGAACCTGCTACCATTCCCCACCTCTCTCTCTCCCAGCCTTGCAGGTTACCGGTGGGTGGTGCTCAGCCTCACTAGCTCCGGCAGCCTGTGAGAAGGAACTGCCCCACTGATCTATCTCCCTCTTACATTCCTTGATGGTCCTCAGTCTTTCCACTTCTTTCCTCAGCGCTTCCACCAAGTGAAGGAGCTCCCCCACCCAAGCACAGTTTCCACAGGTGGAGCCAGTGCCAAAGGCATAACCGCTGTGGGAGGGGGGCACTGCCTGTAGCCCCGGGTCTGGGTAGCTGCATGTGCCCACTGGGGCTCCATCTGCATGGCAGCCTCCATCACGCTTGGTGCAGCCTTAATCTTTTGACCAGTAGCCACCATGGTTCTCAGTCCCTTCTGGCCGTGCTCCAGCCCCTCTCTGCGCTCGCTCTGTCCACCCAAACCGCCCCGTTTAACATACCCCACACCTCTTCACCCGTGCTCCTTACGGGCCGTTTAAATCTCCCTCGGTAGCCGCCGGGCCCGCCCCCGTCAGGCACCGCGGGGCCGGCGTGTGTGCGGCTGTCAGGAGGCCCCGCTCCTGCCTGGGTTTTTCAGGGGTTTCTCGGCTCAGGGAAGCTCCCACCGCCTCAAAATGTCCACCCCCCCCCCCCCCCCCCCCCCGAACTCGCTGTCCTGCTGCCGGGTGCCGCCGAAGGCACCATTAGGCAGGACCAGGCAGTACAAGTGGGTGGAATATTTGAAGGAATGGACTTGGATCCCACTTTAACTAAAAATGAAATCGAATCAATCTCAGTGTTGTCCTTGGTAGACAGCTCTAAGTATCCTAAAAAACATTACACACTTCGACATCTCCTCACGGGAGACCCCGCAGCGCTGCAGAATGTAGTCTGGATGCACCTGCAGAGCTCGGTCTGAAGATGGAGCTAGGATCTTTCTTTACTGATGGTATAAGAACATAAGCAGCTCTTGACAAACTTGTATGGGAAGGTAAACGTTTCACCGCAGTACTTTTAGGCTACCGTTTTTTCCCCTTAGGGTGACACTGCAGTCTTAAAAAATACACTGGACTCAAAAGCAGTATTAATAAATTATGCACAAAAATTTTAATGAATAAAGAACTTGTACAAATGTCTGGCAAGATACCCAGTGTGCACACTGGATGCGAACGCATGTGTATTTCCTTGTATGCTGAAGAACACTGTGATTTTTTTATCTGAATGCTAAACATTTATACTGATGTGTACAACACTGAGATGTTTGTAAACAACCATGATGGATTTTTATAAAATTTTACTTAGAAAAGTATTTTCCCAGGACATTCTTATGGGAGCTGTATGTCAATGTTTCCCTGCAAAGCTTGCATCAGAAATGGGTTGAAACTGAGAACTGAGATTGAAACTGGCAAGACATGAAATGAAGTAACTTTGTTCCATTATCAAAGACTGAAATAGGGGGTGCGGGGAAGGGAAAAGAATGGCAAAGAAATGTTGTCTGCATCTTGAGGTTTTTCAGAAAATATAAGGTCAGTCACAGAGCATATGTTGAGATGTAAATTAATACCTTTCTTTTTGCAATTTCTAGGTGAAAGCTGTTGCTTCAGATCCAAGAAATGACTTTAAAGTGGATCAGATCCTTACAAAACAAGATGTACAAAGGCTTATCCAGGTAATTCTGACATGATCATAGAAATCATAGAATCATAGAATAGTTTGGGTTGGAAGGGACCACAAAAGCCCTCCAGATCCACCCCTCCTACCATGGGCAGGGACACCTCCCACCAGACCAGGCTGCCCAAGGCCCCATCCAACTTGGCCTTGAACACCCCCAGGGATGGGGCAGCCACAGCTTCCCTGGGCAACCTGTGCCAGTGCCTCGCCGCCCTCAGCGTGAAGAAATCCCTCCTTGTGTCTAGTCTAAATCTGCTCCTCTCCAGTTTATACCCACTGCCCCTCATCTTATCACTACAACCCTTTGTAAGAAGTCCCTCCCCAGCTTTCCTGTAGCCCCTTCAGGTACTGGAATGATGTCGAGAGTCAGTACTTCGCTCAGACTACAGCATTATTTCCTCCCCGTTCCTGTAACTAAAATGCCGTTTTATTTTTCCATGAACTCTTTCAAAGTGTTAATGCTACTTTATTCTCACAGACCTGTAGCTAAAAACTGGTCCATGTGTTCCCTCATGTGAATAAATGCTTTGTTCTTATAAATGCTTTATATAGCGAAAATGGTAGCAAGGCGTCTGGACTGCTCTCATGAAGCCTGTAGCGTAGTCACTGTTGGATTGGCTGTTTCCCCAGTGACAAGAAAGAACTCCCTTCTCTGTCTCTCCTCTTAGCTCTCTGTTGCCAGGCTGCTTGACACAACAAACCCATCCCTGAGCACAATGAAGATGCAAGTTTACTTTAATATGAACTATGCAAAGCAAGGTAATTTTTAATATGTTTTCATAGTAATTGATGATGAGTTTAGGATGTAATATCTCTCTCGGGCTAATAATGATTCCTGTTTAGTAACTGCTGGCAGTAGAGCAAAATAAAACTCCATGGAGAAATGCACTAAATAGGAGTATGGTGTTTCACTGTGGATATAGCAGGGAAAAATGTACGTTATATTTGAGAATACAGTCACCTCACCCTGACTGAGAGATTTACTGAATGCAACATATGAGATCACTTGAAAACAATTATGTTTTCAGGTGCAGTGGCCAGCTGCCTTCAGCAAGAAATACTTGCACTGCACTCGTGTATCTGAAAGAGAACTGATACCCAGAACTTCATGTATCTGAAACAGAACTTGTTGTTTCATCAGTGTCCTTAATTGAGAGAGATAAGCAATCTTGAACAAATAGTTTTAGCTGAGTATGTTTTGGTCTTATAACTTCCTATGGTCTGAGAATGGGAATGTGGAATTAAAATCAGATAGGGAAAATGTCTTTGCTGTAGCTGGAACTTCAGACCTCAATGGGACAGTGAGGGCTGGCTGGGAAAGAGAAGACACAGAACAAGAGTAGACAAAAAATAAACATTGCTCTGTGGGGAGGTCATGAAAATGTTTTCTTGTTAGCACACAATAAAGCCAAAGTTAGCAACACTAGGAAGCTGCTTGAAAGTCTTCTGAACTTAATAAGCTCAGTACGTCCCAAAAGATTCTGAAATACTGGGTAGGGTTCAGATTTGGGTGTGTAACTTCATAGAATCATGGGATGGTTTGGGTTGGAAGGGACATTCAGGCTCATCTAGTCAAACCCTCCTGCAGTGAGCAGGGACATCTTTGACCACATCAAGTTGCTCGAAGCCCCCGTCCAACCTGACCTTGAATGCTTCCAGGGATGAGGCATCTACCACCTCTCTGGGCAACCTGTGCCAGCATTTCACCACCCTCATTGTAAAAAAATTCTTCCTTACATCCAACCTAAATCTATTCTCTTTTAGTTTAAACCCATTACCCCTTATCCTGTCACAACAGGCCCTGCTAAGACATTTCTCCCCATCTTTCTTATAAGCCCCCTTTAAGTAGTGGAAGCTGCTCTAAGGTATCACAGAATCACAGAATAACCAGGTTGGAAGAGACCCACCGGATCATCGAGTCCAACCATTCCCACCAATCTCTAAACCATGCCCCTAAGTACCTCATCTACCCTCACCTTAAACACCTCTAGGGAAGGCGCGAGTCAACCACCTCCCTGGGCAGACTGTTCCAATGCCTAACGACACTTTCCGTGAAGAATTTTTTCCTTATCTCAAGCCTGAATCTCCCCTGGCGGAGCTTGAGGCCATTCCCTCCCATCCTGTCCCCTGTCACAGCTCCCTCCTCTCCACAACCTCCCTTCAGGTAGTTGTAGAGAGCAATGAGGACTCCTCTCAGCCTCCTCTTCTCCAGGCTAAACAACCCCAGCTCTCTCAGCGACTCCTCATAAGGCCTATTCTCCAGCCCCTTCCCCAGCTTCGTTGCTCTTCTCTGGACTCGCTCCAGAGCCTCAACATCCTTCTTGTGGTGAGGGGCCCAGAACTGAACACAGTACTCGAGGTGCGGTCTCACTAGTGCCGAGTACAGAGGGAGAATAACCTCCCTGGACCCGCTGGTCACACCGTTTCTGAAACAGGCCAAGATGCCATTGGCCTTCTTGGCCACCTGGGCACACTGCTGGCTCATGTTCAGTCACTGTCAACCAACACCCCCAGGTCCTTCTCCAGGCAGCTTTCCAGCCAGGCTTCTCCTAGTCTGTAGCACTGCACAGGGTTGTTGTGCCCCAAGTGCAGGACCCGGCATTTGGCCTTGTTAAACTGTTAGTCTCTGCCCAGTGGTCCAGCCTGTTCAGATCCCTTTGCAGAGCCTCCCTACACTCCAGCAGATCGACACTTCCACCCAGCTTGGTGTCATCTGCAAACTTGCTAAGGGAGCACTCGATGCCTTCATCCAGGTCATTGATAAAGACATTGAACAGGGCTGGACCCAGCACTGAGCCCTGGGGAACCCCACTTGTAACTGGCCTCCAGCTGGATTTAACTCCATTTCCCACCACCCTCTGGGCCCGGTCATTCAACCAGTTTTTCACCCAGGAGAGTGTGCGCCCATCCAGGCCAGAGGCCGACAGTTTCTGAAGCAGAATGCTGTGAGAAACTGTATCAAAGGCTTTACTAAAGTCCAGGAAGACCACATCCACAGCCTTTCCCTCGTCCAAGAGTCTAGTCACTCGGTCATAGAAGGTGATCAGATTACTCTGGCAAGACCTGCCTTTCATGAACCCGTGTTGACTGGTCCTAATCACCCAGTTCTCTTGCAAGTGCTTCTTGATAGCACTCAAGATCACCCGCTCCATGACTTTCCCCGGTACCGAGGTCAGACTGACAGGCCTGTAGTTCCCCGGATCCTCCCTGCGACCCTTCTTGTAGATGGGCACGACATCAGCCAGCCTCCAGTCCAGTGGAACCTCCCCAGTCATCCAAGATTGTTGGAAGATGATGGAAAGGGGTTTGGCCAGCACACCCGCCAGTTCTCTCAAAACTCTTGGGTGGACTCCATCCGGCCCCATAGACTTGTGGGCGTCTAGCCGGGCAAGCAAGTCTCTAACTACCTCCTCTTGGACCATGGGAACCTCATACCTCTCTTCCAGCCCCTGAGGTTGTGCGCAGAGGGAACAATGTTCCTTACTATTAAAGACTGAGGCAAAGTAGGCATTGAGTACTTGAGGCTTGTCTTTATTCCCTGTTACTGTTGTTCCCTCTGCATCTACTAGGACTGGAGATTCTCCCTAGTCCTCCTTTTACTGTTGATATATTTGTAGAAAGATTTTTTATTATCTTTCGCAGACTTGGCCAATCGCATTTCTAGTTGGGCCTTAGCCCTCCTGACGTTTTCCCTGCACATTCTCGCTTCCTCCCTATAATCCACCCAGGATGCTTGCCCCTTCCTCCAAAGGTCGCAGACCTTTCTCTTCCTATTGATGTCTCTCAGAACCTCCCTACTCAACCATGCTGGTTTCTTGTCTCGACGACTACTTTTCCAGAACATGGGGACGGCTTTCTCCTGAGCTGCTAGGAGTTCCTTTTTGAAGAGCGCCCAGCCCTCATGGACACCTTTGCCCTCAAGGAGCGCCTCCCATGGGACTTTTCTGACCAGCCTTCTGAACAGTCCAAAGTCTGCTCTCTGAAAGTTGAGCGCGACTGTTCTGCTAACCTCCACCTTCTTCATCTCACCCTATGTCCCCAGAGCCTTTTCTTCTCCAGGCTGTACAATCACAACTCTCTGACTTAATACATGTCTCTCCTTCACAAGAGACATGTTCCATCCCTCTGATCATTTTTGTGGCCTTCCTCTGGACCTGCTCCAACAGGTCCATGTCTTTCCCATGCTGGGCATGATTATCCAGAAGGAGTAGAAGGGCAGAATCGCCTCCCTCGACCTGCCTGCCCCGCAACTTTTGAAGCAGCCCAGGATATGGTTTGCCTTCTAGGTTGTGATTCTGTGCTTGCCAACTCATGTCCAGCTTTTCATCCACCAGTCTCCCCAAGTTCTTCTTCGCAGGACTACTCACAATCCCTTCATCCTTCAGCCTGTATCAATACTGGGAGTTGCCACGACCCAGGTGCAGGACCTTGCACTTGGCCTTCTTGAACCTCATTATGTTCACATGAGCCAAATTCGCAAACTTGTCCAGGTCCCTTTGAATGGCATCTTGTCCCTTGGACATGTCAACTGCACCACTCAGCTTGGTGCTGCCTGCAAACTTGCTTAGAGTGCACTCGATCCCACCTTCTGTCATTGATGAAGATATTAAACAGCACTGGTCCCAGTACAGATCCCTAAGGGACACCACTGGTCACCAGTCTCCATCTGGACATTGAGCTATTGACCACTAACCTCTAGGTGCCACCATCTAAAAAATTCCTCATTCACCGAACAGTCCATCTATCTCTCTCCAATTTAGAGAGAAGGATGTTGTGGGGAATCATGTCTAGGGCCTTAGAGAAATCCAGATGGATGACATCTATAGTTCTTCCCTTGTCCGCTGGTGTAGTCACTTTGTCGTAAAAGGCCACTAGGTTGGTCAGGCAGGACTTGCCCCTGGTGAAGCCATGCTGGCTGCCTCTAATCACCTCCCTGTCCTCCATGTGCTTTAGCACAGCTTCTTGGAGGATCTGTTCCATGATCTTCCCAGGCTCAGAGGTGAGGCTGACAGGTCGGTAGTTCAGATGTGTATTAAATGTGTGTGAGGCCCCACTGTGGTCAGAGGAGTCCAAGGAGTTAGATACTGCTGCTTAATTTGGCCTCAACACTATGTACTATGGACTCTGCTGACTGACGTTAATCATGCTAATTATGTGAATATTTAATTCCACTACTGTTAATTATAATGGTATGGTACCTTGAACACCTGTTCCACACATCTGTTCTTCAGAAACCTTAAGCTGATGCTCTGACTGTGGAAATGAATTGAACGTTCTGTATAAGCCAAATTCCAAGAATTTTGATAGGACTTTCTTACTGTCCTTCTTTCCTAGGTGAATTTCTCAGTCGGCAGCGCCATGCTCTGGAGGGAAGGCTGGTTTCTCTGCTCAGAGCTATCACAGAGAGTTGTCTTCCTGTGGAAGAAGAAATGGGGAACATGTATCTAAAGATATTAGCGTATGTGCTGCAGAGCTCTGGCTTGGGATCCCCAAAAGATGTTGAGTTTTTCAGGGAGGTAACAGGTCAGTAAACTCCCAGCTGTGAAACTGGGCTTTTCTTATTGAAAAAGAAAATGTCAGCTTGTCCTTGCTGATCATTAGACACAGATGTGGTAAACTGTGATGAATGCTTACTCCTCAGACTGTCACTGCTCAGCCTTGAAGTCTAAATTTGAAATGGATTTCCTACTTTTTGCATTTGTTCAGGGAGGGTATTCTTGCTTGTTCAGTGATTTTCTTCTCTGTTCCTTCACACTGAGGGTCTTCTCACCCTTTGTAATGCTTACAGCTGCCCTGCAGAGTGTATTTCCCCAGAAAGAGATGATTACTTTCATTTCATTCAGTAAGAAGAATAAAGAGGAACAAGTGAAAAATCTTACCATGATAGTCACAGGAATTCTGTTGTACAACAAGGAATGTGGGAAAGGAGGAAGCGGCATTGATGACGGTAAGTAGATAACTGCTTGTGGGGTATGTATTCCTAATTAGTTCTTCTTGGCCTTTTTCACTGGAATGGTTCCAAGAACATCACATCTTTGACTCAGGGTTTGTAAACCTGAAGGAAAAGTACAGGTGTGGTGTTGATTACAGGTTCTGTGTAGACTTTTTAGCTAAGAGGGAGTCCTGTGTGGTTGGTATGGAAGGATTAACTTCATGCACTAATTTACCTTATGATGACTTGCTCTCTGATCCCTTGCCATTAAGTGAGTTAAATATTTAATATTTGCCTTTAAAAGCAGTTAATTACAATATTGAGAGGACACTGTCAATCCAACTACAATTTTCTGTTGAGTATGTGTCATAAGAAGTGATACAAGTTGCTGGGGCATTAGATGGATTTGGTAACTCAGAGTAGCCTCTTCATATTCTTACTGTGCTGTCAAAAAAAACTTTGCATTTTGAATCTTTCTGCTTCTGTGGTGAGCGAAAAATGTCAACGGCTATCCTGGAATTTTTCAAATGCTGTATGCAGAGTAGAGCAGGACTTTGATACTCCTCTCCTTTTCTCTTTTCCCCAAAAGCCCCATTACTTCTGTTAATTTTACAATTAATAATCATTGGAAATGTTTTTGTGAACACATGTAGTATTTTAGCTCAGTGTGACCTTTCTCTATAAGAAATGTCTGCAGCCCAATTTTAGGGGAAAACTTGTTATTTTAAAAGACAGACGTTTCTGGAATAAAGGCTACAGCACATACCTATCCTGATAAGAAAATTGTACTTTATTGGAGAGCAAAGCACTTGCTTAGCTAGACAGTGTTTTAGGTAAAGCAGTTTAAGTAGGGAAAAGAGTATGTACTTATGATATCAGAGGAGGAAGTAAGCAACTTCCTAGATTTTGGTGATACTTTTTTTTTCTCACAAGGCATTTTGGTTTTCTATTTTTATAAAATATGCTTTCACACAGATGTCACCTTTCTTTGTGGTGGCTGGCTCTGTTCTAGGTTCACTGGGCTTGGGTTGCAGCATGAGAAAACATTTAACTGCTGTGAGTATACAAAAGGCATGATTTACACTGTGTTGTGGTCTTTGTCACTATAATATCTCTGGGTTTTGTAGTTGATTAAAATATGATGGATAATTGTGTTACATTTGTTAGCTTACTATCATATGGACTGCTTTGCACTGATCTGTTTGTATTTCCCTTTCAAATAGGTGGAAAAACATAGCAAGAATACTCTTAGGGCAGGAGATAAAGTGGATGTCTTTACGCTTAAGGCCGGTAGTTAGACTGCTAAAGCCTTAATTTAAGTGCTAGCAGCAGTTTTGCTGGGGTAGGGCTCTGCCTTGCCTTTTTACCCTGCTTCTAAACAAGTAAATCAGCTGAGCGCTAAGCTCTCTCCATCTGTGCTTAGACTGCTTGTAATGTGTGTACAAATTTGCTTCCCATTCTAGCTTTGTTACAGCTAGCCTTTCTGTGCTCACAGGGTTTTGAGTAGCCATACCTCGAGCCTAATTACTGCAGTGCCGCTTGACGATATTGTTGCATTAAACATTCAACACACTCAACAAAGGGCTGCATTGTGCACTTGAAGAAAGTGGCTAGGCCTCCTTATCCTATTTCCTTGAATAGATGCCTGCTTAAATAACAAAACATACTAAAATATTCAATGTGGTTTTTGTCCACTGACGATAATGAAATTTTAAAGAAAAAAATGTATTATTTATAGTATGTTTTATATTAGCTAAAATATGTTTTATTGACCTGTGCCACTTGGGGGAATTGCAGAGTTTTTAAGTGTTAATGCTAGATTTTAAGAAGTGCAAAGGTACATTTTTTTTCATTTGGCACCTATCTTATGTTTTTAATAATAAGAATCTTTGACTTATTCTTAGAGCACTGTTAGATCTCAAAGTAATGGGAGGCCTCTTGTTATCTGCATTTTACAAATGAGAAAACTAAGAAGTGAAAATTGTGCAGATTGCCAAAAATCTCTTGGGGAAACTCATGTCAGCAGTAGCACTTGAACTGCATCAACTATAAAGCGAGTTTTCTCATAGTCCTTGACTGGACTGTGGTATTTCCACACCTGTAGTTCACAGAATCAGAGTCATAGGATCATAGGATCATAGAACGGTTTGGGTTGGAAAGGACCACAAAGCCCATCCAGTTCCAACCCCCCTGCCATGGGCGGGAACACCTCCCACCAAACCAGGCAGCTCAAGGCCCCATCCAACCTGGCCTTGAGCACCCCCAGGGATGGGGCAGCCACGGCTTCCCTGGGCAAGCTGTGCCGGTGCCTCACTGCCCTCAGTGTGGAGAAGTTCCTCCTCATGTATAGTCTAAATCTGCTCCTCTCCAATTTATACCCATGACCCCTCGTCCTATCACCACAAGCCTCTGTAAACAGTCCCTCCCCAACTTTCTTGTAGCCCCTTCAGGTACTGGAAGGTCACTAGAAGGTCTCCTCGAAGCCTTCCCTTCTCCAGGCTGCACAACCTCAACTCTCTCAGCCTGTCCTCATGTGGGAGGTACTCCAGCCCTCTGATCATCTTTGTAGCCTCCTCTGGACCCGTTCCAAGAGCTCCATATCCTTCTTATGTTGAGGATTCCAGAACTGGACACAGTACTCCAAGTGAACTCTGACTCTTTGCAGCTGCTTGACCGGACAGATACAGTGGTTGAATCCAGTACACAAGTATTGGGAAATGCATGAATATACAGACAAATTTATAAGTATAGATTTTATTGGCAGACTACTTTGCTCAAATACCATTCTTTGACTATTTCCTAGCAATTTAAATAATTCTTTTTATATGTATGTTATATTTATTCTGTACCAATAGCACAGGCCATTCTGAATGAAGCCATTCTGTCAGCTATGCGGACTGCTGATGAATGTCTGAATACTTGCCATATGCTAGCCCACCAGTACACAGCTCTGCTGGAATCCATGGAGGAAGACCCACTCAGACGCAAGCAGCTCAGTTCTTTCAAATTAAAAGAAGCTCTATTCAATGTGAGACAACATGAGGCGTTCCTTTGCATCCTTCTGGTGAGATACCATCAGGTTATATCCTGTGGGGTCTTTTTGCAGATGGAGTGTATTCGAGTTACCTACCTGTACAGGACAGCAATAGAAGAAAAATGATTCAGAAATAAATGAAATAAATTTTATCTCTATATACGAGAATCTACATCATCTGTACTGAACTTGGTACCTAACTTGCTGGGTTTGGCTACA
Organism: Clamator glandarius; assembly: GCA_033459285.1. Classification (NCBI taxonomy): domain Eukaryota; kingdom Metazoa; phylum Chordata; class Aves; order Cuculiformes; family Cuculidae; genus Clamator; species Clamator glandarius. The sequence goes on along the minus strand of JAUNZM010000131.1, from coordinate 2,268,601 downwards.
AAGACAAAATGGATTGTTTGCTGCAGTGTGAATGTGCTTCCACTTAAGTTCTCGAATTTTCCTCCTTCTATTTACTTTCATTAACAAAAGACATAAAAAATAGAACCCTTTTCTTATTTGCATACTGATATTCATGCTGCCCCAAAATGCATAAGAGAAAAAATTCTCCTTGTTTGGTCCATAAACGCTCTCAAGTTTAAGTCTACAGACATCCCCAGCATGGATGTAGTCAGCAGAAGTCTTTGAAGAATACAATTTAAACTTCTTGAAACTTCTTTTGTTTATGAAGACCTGTCCATTTGACTTTAGAGAAAATGCAGGGGTTTTTTCAGTTCTCTTAATTGTAAAAATGCAGAGGTTTTCCACCAAAATTACCAGTATGTGTTTGAGAGAAGCACCTGCTTTTATACCTGAGCACTTAAGGAAAAATGTCTTTTATGGAAAGTTAGGGTGCATTTTGTTCCTTAAAACAGCTGTCTGAAAACTGTTGAATATAGAGACCTAAGTAAATGCTTACTAGTTGATTTTTTTACTGTCATACTTCTTACCTCAAGTAAGTTCTCTTTGCAGTCTGATGTTACTACATGTGCTCAAGAAGTTGAAAAGATGAATGTGAAGTTTGCAGCAGCAATGGAAACGTTAAAAATAATAGCGCCAAATAAGATTTCTGTAGATAGCAAAGAAGTTTTTGTAAGTATTTTGAATGGCAAACCTATTTCTTCTTAATTATAGAAAATTACTAAATTATTACAAAATACTTTGCCTGTATATTTTTGCATAGTTTGTGTTAAGAGAAAGACTACATTGTTTTCTTTCTGTTGTAACAGCTTCTGTGATTTCTGAAGGGACAACTGAACTAAAAGACTTAATCTCAAGGTAAAAAAAAGCAAGGTATAAAAAGGGAGAGAAGGAATTCAATGCTATTTTTACTTCAATTATCTCAAGTAATTTTCAGTATTTGTAGATTTACAGTGATATTTTCCTGTTTTATGTAAACATTCTCTGTTTCTTGTAGAAATAGTAAGAAAATAATGACAGATAACAGCACATCAGAGTGTGATTCAGTTAAAGTTCTTTCAGATAGCAATTCCTGTAATTGTAGTATGACTCCTCAATATAGTTTTTCTAAAGATGGAGGTTTCAGCTTCTTTCCCCCTCTCAATAGCTTCTGAAGCTGTTGGCCACTTTCAGTCAAATTTTTTGTCTGGAGAGCTCAGAGTATGTTACTTTCTGAAGCTTTGTGAAAAAAACAAGCAACTAGAGAAAAATAATTAGAGCCCTCCTAAAATCAAGTCTGAAATGGGACTCTCACAGCTCCCCAGTGGTTTGTGTGCTGTCAGGCCAGTAAGTGCCTCTGCCCAGCCACTGTTCTGTACCATTTCACCCTTTACTGGGAGCTACAGGACGTGAGAGGGAGGTGTGGGAGGAAAAGGGAATGAGTGATATGAACTGCAGGTAGTGTGAAGGAGGGTGCTTGATGACCCCATGAAGACCTGAGATTATTATGATGGCGTGGTGTTAAGGAAATGGAAGAGAGATATATCAAAACCCAGCTTAATTTTATTTGCTTTTAATGGGAAGGTTCATTATTTTGTCTAGTGTGTCTATGATTTTAATTCCTTGTAGTCAGCTGCTGAATTAGCATGCAGTTCATGCGTATGTTAGGTTATATCTCATCCTTCTAAACAAATAATTAGAAAGCAAAATAAATTCTAATGTGGAGGAGGGAGGAAGGAAGATCATGCTCCCACCACCTACTCAGGAATACTTTTTATGCTTCCCATAAAGGCATCTGAGCTGGAAACTCATGGGAACGGCAGTCTGACAGAGGTACATCTCAGATGTGAGCTGACACTTCAGTTTATGTGTGTTTGGGATTTTATAAGCCAGATGTTCTCATTTGGAGAACACTTTCTGCTCTCTTCCAGCTGCTCAAAGCAGTTTTTTTTCTTTGTGGGATTTAAGTGACTGATACACACGTTACCCTCCTCCCTGGCAGCTGTCTGCCGTTGCTTCCTTCCTAGATTTTCATTGCTCTTCAGGTTCGTCAGTTGTTTTTTCATCTCTGCTGAAGACAAAACATATTACGTCTTTTGATTTCAGGGCTTTTGCAGATAGAGATTTTCCTATTACAGCACCATTTAAGTTGGTCTTGTTTTTGGCTAAGTACTGAGAATGTGGATCCCACAGGAATGTAGAGAAGAAGGTCATTCTGCCATTTCAAAACAGAAGGATAAGGCCTACATATGTCATGAACATTTGTTTTAGGAACCATAGTAGATTTCATAGAATTGTTTGATTTGGAAGAGACCTTAAAGCCCATCCAGTTCCACCCCTCCTACCATGGGCAGGGACACCTCCCACCAGACCAGGCTGCCCAAGGCCCCATCCAACTTGGCCTTGAACACCTCCAGGGATGGGGCAGCCACAGCTTCCCTGGGCAACCTGTGCCAGTGCCTCACCGCCCTCAGCGTGAAGAAATTCCTCCTTGCGTCTAGTCTAAATCTTCCTACATCCAATTTAAAGCCATTGCCCCTCATCCTATCACTCCATGCCCTTGTAAACAGTCCCTCACCAGCTTCCTTGTAGCACCTTCAGGTACTGGAAGGTCTCCTTGGAGCCTTCTCTTCCCCAGGCTGAACAACCCCACTAATATTCTTTGTTTATTCTAGTAAGAATTATTTTGTTCTTGCTGACTTTCCTTTAGTTTCTTCCATTTTTGTAACCATAACATTTCCATAGCATTAGTGATGTAGATGAATTCCAGAGCTGATTCTGTTGGCTGTTCTTGTAATGATGTTGTTAACATGCATAAAAATAGTGTTGTTAGCGTATATTTCAGGTTTGCTGAATCTCTTCCCATAAATGCTCCACATGTTAAGATGTAAGAGGGCACATTTTATGTCACTGTTGTTGAAATCAGTATTTATTCTCAAAGCTCTTGTTCTTCTTGTGTATATGTGTACGCTTGTATGTCGGCAGCACTGCTGGGAATGGCAGCTTCCAGTTTTGTCCTCGATCCCATACTGCTCTATAGAGGCTTGCACACCATGAATTTGACACATGTGATGGCCTGGGGGTTGTGATAGCAAGTTATTCTGGGATCAGGGCAGAGAAAATAACAAAACACGATAGTTTGTATGTCAGTTGTGGGTTTACTTAATTTGGCAGTTGAACAGGTGCATTTCTTCAGGTGCCTCTTATTTATTTTCAGTTATAAAACTGCACTGTCAGTGAAGCGCTCGATTCCAAGCATGGTCTCAGAGTAACATATTTGGGGAAGGCTTTGGAGTAAAATGTAGAAAAGTACAGTTCTGGCCTGTGGGTGTCCATGCTGATCTTACATACTTCAGGCCTATGTAAAGGGAGCTCCTCTTACAATGCCAAGTGTTCTCCTGGAATTCTCAGGTGCTGAAGGCTTTGGAGATCAGCCCTGCTTTGTTCGCAGCAGGGACTGTTGTGCATAGCACTTGGGTTACATTGCAGACATAAATCAATTCTGGATTTCAGGTAATTTTCTTTATTTTCTAGCCTGCCTTTGTTGCGATTTCTAACCTCTGGACCAGGTTTAAGGATAAGATACTACTGATAAAGTTCCTCACAAATATGATTAATGATCTGCAACAGTTCTCAGAAATCCAGTCACAGCTTTTTCCTAAGGAATTGCTGTCATCTCTTCTGGAAGGAGTGGCTGTGAAAAGTGATGAGGAAAGGATAAGAGAAACCATGGGTACTGAAAATTACTGCTTTTTTGTTTTTCTTTGTTTTCCAAGATTTTGTGCTTTGAATTTTATTTACAGAAGGTGCTATATATTGATTGCTTAATAATCATAATTTACACAGTAAATTAAAATGAGTCTTGTAGCTTGTGTGTTTATTTTTCATGCAGTATAGTTTGAGCTTTTCTATATATAATTAAAATATAGCTGTTAGATACAAACATACCTTATAAAAATAGCAGAACAATCAGAGAAGAATATTTCTCCTTTATTTTTCTACATTTCTTACAATTGCTTATGTCTTTTTATACCTTCCAGAGCTTCTGAAAGGGAGGGGGGGGAATAAAAAAGCTAATTTAATGATGCTTTTGTTACCAGAAGTATTTGTTTGCAAGATGGTATCCCTAGTAGCCAAGTTGTACCCCAGGGGGGTTGTAATGCATGAGTGGGTGAAAACAAAATCAAAGAATGAAGTATTACCTTCCTGTTGTCATCCTCCGTTTCCAAAGAAAACTAATGCTACTAAAGAAGGCTCCTGCAGCACTGATTTTTCAGTGGGATCTCTCCGAAGGCAGGGCTAATATTTGGCTTTGGGGTTCTTGGCACTACAGGTTATCCTGTGCAAACCACAGTAATCCGGTCATCTTGTAACATCGTTATATTTTAAACATCTCATGTGTTGTTACTGAAATCCTTCCTTGTCAAACCTTTTCGTAGGAACCAGAGTGAATGTTTCTGATTTCAAGGACCAAGAATGGCTTTTTCCAGAGACTACTGAGAATTTTGATCAATTGTTAATTGAGTACCGTGGTTTCTGTGCACATGCGATTGGTGTGAAAGGCCTCCCCCTCCCAGGTATGCTTGTAGTTAGGTCTTTTCCCTACTTTATCTGTACACAAGTACTAGTGAAAATGTAAAGACACGTTCTGAATGCATCCTCTGATGACAAAGCTGGAGTACTGTATTTTCATGTTTTTATTTTTCACCCCAGATAACTAACTTACCCTGTTAAAGTATTTTTCTTTTAAAACTACCCTCATAGACTGCCCTAAATAAAAATTAGGAGGGCTTCAAGACAAAGCAGGCACAAACAAGCAGAGACAGAAATAAGATGGGATGGATACGTGTTTGCCACTGCTATATGTGCATCTGTATAACCTTCACTGCAGCTGAATGCAGGTTTGTTTATTGTTGTTAATGTGTTTTAATACAGGCAGAGCAAAATGGTCATTCCTTCTGTTTTGTCTGTCGCAAACACATCCATTCATGCCTACATCGTATGTATTTTTAAACAAAGATCTCTGAAAATAATGCAAAAGTGCATTTTATTAAGTCATCTAATCATAGGATTTTTTTTTCAGTCTTCTAGGGTCATTTGTTGTGAAAACAAACCTTCTTTCAGCTACCCCATCAGTTCATGTTTTCTGTCTCCCTATCCTTTACAGAATGTATCCATACAGAACTTTTCTAAACCTACAGGAGGCTGGGAGGAAAATAATTTCATTTCATGGCAGTATTAACAAAAAGATATTTTAATGACAATGTAGATTACTTATACTTGTGTCGTATTGCATTTGAGAACAGCTATCCTGGGTTGGACTCAAAGTCTCCATAGTCCTGTTTCCATCCAATTTCTGGATGTAGTCAGTCATGAAGACTTGAAGATTATGAGAAATCAAGAAGGAATGATCCTTCTTTAATTAAATCCTTCCCCATTTGAGCAGACAGTGGTTATGAGATTTCCTCAGATAAATATTGTGCCTGTACGCTTCTGTAGAATAATCCATGCTAGAGGTCTTTCATTTATCTAATTGCTTTTTGAATCCATTCAGTGTTTGTTGTTGGATATTCTTATTGTCAAGATTACCACAATTATAATTAAATATACTATGAAAAGGTAGCTGTTTTTGAGATGGTTTTAATCTCTGGCTAGATAATTTCATCTAAGACCTGATAGTCTTTCTATTAGGAAAATTAGCAAATAGTAATTTTCTATTGCACACAATTCATGGTTTTATAACCCTGTATCATATTATTTCTCCTTGATTGCTTCTTTTTAATGCTGAAAAGGCCTCTTTCTTTAACCCCTCCTTCTATGAAAGGCATTCCAAGCCTCTGATCATTCCCAGCTCCCTTCATCTTCCTTATTCTGTTGCGTTGGAACAAAATGTGATATTACAGTTGTAGCACATAGGTTGTTAGAATGTTTTTTCCCTCTCTCACTCTCTTTGCATCTTAATAATTCCTTACATTATTTTTGTTATTTTGATTGCCACTGAGTAGTGCCATTTAAGATTTTCAAGGCACTGTCTGTGACAATTCTAGGTCTTTTCTGGGCAGGGACAGCTGAAGCAGATCCTGCCATTATCCTTGAGCTCAATTTGTGTTTTCCTGTATGAATTATTTGTCCTTTACTGACATTTCATTTTCTCCATTAATTTACAGTCCAGCTCCTCAGCTGCTTCAGCCGCTTCTTCAGTTAATTTCAGTGTTATGCCCTTTGGTATAAATGGACTGCTGATCTGCAATCAAATATTTGCTAGAGATTATTGGGGGAACCTTTGTGGGTATGGGCTATTTTTTATGCCTTTGAGATAGGTGTTTTATCTTGTTTTTCAGAAATGTGCACTAAAGCATGCCTGAAGTGAACTGATCAAAAGCAGCTGTACTGACCTAACAAAACAGATTTTTTGGTATTTAAAAAGCTTACTTCCAGGAATTTATTCGTATTTTAGAAAAAATGGAAGTGAAACTGACTTGAGGGAAACACAAAATCATGATTACAAATGAATCATGATCCAATACAAATGTCTTTTGTATTGGATATCATACTGTTCACTATTTTATTTTGTGGGATTTGTTTGGGGCTTTATTTTCAGGAAATCCTGCTATTGGAATTTTGAAGCACAAGGAGAAATGTTACGTTTTCTGTTCCAAAGAAGCTGCGTACATATTTGCTCAAGATCCAGATAAGTTCATTCAACTGAATATAGAAAAAGCAAAGGAACATGTAGAATTAAAGCAGCTGCTGGAGCTTCAGCATCATTTGGTATACCTGGCTCCATTTGCACAGGTACATACTGCCCATGCCTCTTGCTGAGTTGGGTTACTGGTTGGTCTGTCCTTCCTAGAACATAAAGAGGAGAGATGACACTCATCTTTAGAAAAGAAGTACAATCATCTGCTTATCATGCAGAACATCTTAAGGTCCATCTTTTCTGGGTCTTCAAGGTGCTAATAAGAAACATTTTCCCTTAATGTGTTTCTCGCCTTACATCTTCATAGGAGAATTATGTAGAGACAAAGGATTGTGGCAGCAATAAAAGCTGTTTTTCTTGGCCTAGGAAGATCCTACATCTGATGGGTTTTTATCCTCAGTTTTGTAAGAGTAGATTAAAGGGGCAATAAATAAATGCAATAGAAGATAAGCCAGGTGCCATATTAACTGGAGCTTTAGCTCAGCAGCATATCAGGATGTGCTGGATGAGTGCGTATTGATATCTGGGCGCAGGAATTATGAAATATGTTACAAAATGAAAGAGAACGCGCTAATAATGAATAAGGCAGTGCTACCATGTGAAATCCAAAGACTTGATTTGGATTGGTAGACATTTTCTGTGGTACATTGTGAATTTTAAGTCCCTAGTAATGGAAAGAAGGTAGTCTTGAAGTGGCCCCTGGTGAGAAAGATACGGTTTATAACCTGTCTCTGGAAGAGATGTAACCACATCTACCCATTATGATTTGTGATTTTTAGTCCATTCATAAAGATAAACTGATGTGTCTGCATCATAAAAAACTGGTGGTCGTGGTGGGATCCGTTTTTACCAAAATCCAGTGATCAAGCACTCACTTTGGATGCAGGAGTCTGAAATTCAGCTGTGGCCTCTGCCTTAAGGGTTTTCTGTCAGAAATTTAATCCATTTAAATACTTAATAGTTTCTTCTTTTTAGTGAGGACAACGGCAACAAAAATATTGTTGAATGTAAAAATCATTATCCATTTGTGGTCTGCAGATTTCTATTTGCCTTTAAAAGTAGCATATCCAGATGCTGTTTTTCTTAGATGCCTGTATTCTCATTAATGCCTTGCTTGGTTTTGTTTTTTTTCATCCAGGCCACAAGCGGAGACGGATATTTGATGAAACCCACCGCAGGATGTGATAGCACTACTCAGACTGATACTCATATCTTGCCTCCAACTATTGTGAAGTCCTATGAATGGAATGAATGGACAATGAGAAAAAGAGCTATAGAATTGGTTTGTATTGTTATTGCCAGATTTTCATTATTGGATAATGAAGTTCAGGATAAATTATTGTAAACTTCAATTCCTTACAACATAAATATATATGTATTCAAAGATGCACACTTCTAAATATTTTTTCCAGGTATTTTCATATTTCTAGACTTTCTTACTTTCCCACTTTTTCCATACTTTTCTCAGTTTTTTTTGAGCAGCACTTCCACTGCCATGTCCATTCACTCCAAATTTTTATTTGTTTTCTTTAAGTAATAACAGTTTGTTGTTTAGCATTGAATTTGAAAGTTATTTCTTTGCACTTGACCCTGCAGAAACTTTCTCTGAGCTAATACTGTCCTTGAAAGGTAACAAAGTATAAGGCCTTTATCTTTTTCATAATGAAATGCTTTTAATTTTATCCAGATTCTTTGTGTTTGCTTAAACCAATTTGCTTTTTAAACTGACTGAGAAACCTTCCCAGTGTTAACTGGCTTATAAAGGATTCTAAATAATAGTTGTTACTGAGACGCCATTTGGGTTTCTGCTTCTGTAATGGACAAAAGTGCATACATAAATGTAAGATGTGGGCAAAGGTGGATGTTTTCCAGTAGCTGAGCATGAGACCATTCAGAAACAAATTTGTAGCTCATTAGTTTGAAACATTAAGAGAAAGTACTTAAAGTACTAAGGATGTTTTAGCCTCAACTGTCCATATGGGAGGCTGGAGCACCTCCCATATGAAAACAGACTGAGCGAGCTGGGGTTGTTTAGCCTGAAGAAGAGAAGGCTCCGAGGAGACCTTATATCAAACTGATACTTTGAGGAGCATCGGGCATTTTAGGTTTCATTAGAAGATGAGTTCAGATACCTTGGGTAGGTTTTTTTCTGTTGTTCATACAGAAAACTTGTAGTGATATGAAGTGTTAAAATATGACTTTGTTAGAACACCTGTTTGACGCTAGAAGTAAAATTTTCAGCTTACATTTGTTTCTCTGTGCGAACATCATTCCTTGCAATAACACTTATCCAGTTGTCAAGTGGGATAACCTTAAGAGACATAGTACCTCATGCCTACGCTGGCTTTAATTGTTAGCAAAATCCTTGGGGGGGAAAAAAAAAAAGACTGAAATATTTTCCTTCTTTCCATGCCATCTCTTCTATAAATTCCTTATTGTTCTTTTCTGCATTTTGCATGATGACACTGTGCATAAGATTCCATTGTAGATTAAGATATCAAAATGTGTCTATGTAGAGGTCCTCCAGCCGCTATCCCACTTGAGAGAGCTCTGGCTAGTGGAGTCGGGAAGAGTATTTTGTCTCACCCTGATACGAACATTGAATCTGCCCAACTACATCACTCTCCAGCTTCCACTGACTCCAGTCTCCACTGAATGGACTGGACTCCAGGAACTGTCTCAACACGTAGGGATCTGGATCCCACCACATGGGACTGGATTTTGTGTATTTTGATGACAAATTTATGTCATATGGTGTTGAACATCATTGCTAACGAAGAAGACTCAGTGGAACAAGGAACATTTTGTTGTTTCTAGTGCTGACTTCTTAAAATTAACACTTTGTGAAATGTAGTTTTGTTGTTGTACGTACAGCAGTTTCTGAGATTAAACAGAGCTTTAATCATAAATTACCTTACCTTTTGCCTCTTGCCAAGCGGTTAATAAGCAATGGATCAGAAGAAGGCATTTCTTCCCTTTTATCTGGTACTTTGTGACACCAGCACCTAAACCTCATCACATTTGGTTTGAAACCAGACAAACTTGTGGTCCTGTAGTTTGGTTATCCACACTATTTGGGATCCTCAAGCTTGTTTTAGGTTTCAGATGCCCAAAGAGATCTGCCTGCCATCCCATTTAGCATGTTTTCAGACTGATGGAAATTAACCTAAAGCACTGGAAGAGCTTAATACAAAAACATTTTATTCTAACAAAACAACGGCTCCAATATTTAACAAAATGTGAAGCACAGTGACCAAAGGAAAACATGAAAGCAGTAATAGGCCGACTGAAAATTGTGTGGGCTACATACAGTGCTATTCACACATCCTGTTAACTCAGGAGTTACCAAATCACAGTCACAACCAAGTACTGACAGCAGGGTGAGGCAGGACGTGTTCCAGGTCTGTGAAACCAATAAACATAAAATAGACAAACATAAATGTTCTAAACATTCTAAAACGTTCAAACAAAATTTTGCTAACCTGATTTTTTTTGTGGTTTTAGGCCAATTTGCACCATAAATCAACTCATAGCATGCAGACTGACCTCAGCCATATGAGAAGACAGAGCTCCACCCAAGTGTACTTGCCAAAAGATGTCGGCACCCAGACTAAGCATGACAACTCAAGCAATGTACCCAGACCACAGGTATTCTTGAAAGGTCTCCGAGGAGGACCATCTCCTACTACTCATATGGTCAAAGTAGACTTAACAAGAGCGGTAGATGAAACCTAAGTGAAAATGAGGAACCTAAACATAGATATTGAATGAATATAAAAAACATGCCTGCATATATCTGAATTAAAATACAAAAGATTTTACTGTGTCTGCTTATTCCAGGAGCAGTCAATTTATTTTGTTTACCTTTTGCATTGGGGCTGCCGACTGGCATTAATGGTAGAAATGATAAGCCTGAAACACCCAGATTTTAAACAGCAATTTAGAATCAAGATGTTCCCAAAGACTTTAACTTAAACTAACATTTAAATATTTCATCTGCATTATGGGATTTTCTTCAGCTTTTATTAGAATGATTGCTTGCTGAAACACTCTCCTTAAGAGCCATGTCTTTGGGATGTGACAAGGATAATGTAAGACATGTATCTTTTATGAGGTTCAAGGCCAATGCTGCAGCTGCTATGGGGGTATAATTCCCATTGCTGTGAAGAAAAACTGATTCCAAGAGACCACCTGAATGTCACAGAATCATCAAGAAGGTAAAAGCAGCAAAATGTCATCAGTCTAGGCCCTTGGGTCTGTCCATCTGGGCTGTTGTTACCCCAAGCGTCTCCAGAGGGTAACAAGCATTATGAGCTCAGGCCAAGGCTGGGGCTGAGAGGAGGGAATCCAGCTTGGATGGCTCTGGCAGCCTTTTAGGTGTCCAGTAATTTCTGTACTCACTGGCTAAGCAGTGTGCTGGTGAACACCCTGGAAACCATACAAAGTTGACTTCAGGGCACGTTTTTGAAAGCTCCATTTCACTTGTGTTTGAAAAACTGAAGCACAACAGGAAAAGGATTTTAGCTTTAGTACATTGTGGCAGTGAAATATGTGCCAAGTCTAATACACAAAAGTGTGGCTTCTGTTTGTGTTTGTGAAAACCTGAATAACTTGAGTTTTAAGATGAAATATCTTCTCAAATGGAAGAACAGAGTACTTTAAAATAGAAAGGCTTTTCAAAACAAAAAAGAACTCCATGTAACTATCTGCAGAATGTCCATGTGTGCAACTGTGAGTGCATATGGGGTTTTCTGGGGTTCTCTTTCTCTGGTCAGCTGCACTGTGGGGCATCCTGGTTTCCTGGGTCGCAGTTACGCAAACTTGTGATAATAAAGCTTGAAGATGTGAGCTGCTGGGTGATTTTTCTGTGGCGCTGTGCAGGGCAGCATTCTCTTTTTGTTTCGCTGTATCCAAGGCTTCGCTTTTTCAAGTTATGGGACAAATCCACAAGGCATTAAAAAAAAAAACAGGACTAAGAGAGGAGCCCAGAAAAATAGTTAAAGTAGTTTACACTAGTTGGTTTTCTCTTATGAAAAAAAAAATCAATAGCAGCCAGATGTCCTGCCACTCTGTGCTTTTCAATGACGAGCTGACACCGATTTTTAGCTTAGGAATAAAAACATGAACACTGTTACCAGCTACAACTTTTTCATTCAGAGAAAACACCCTCCTGCTGCTTAATGAAATAGTTCTTGTTGCTGTCATCTCCAAGTATTTTTATCATGGTTTGCTTTGAACTTTTTATGTTAAAGTTCTCATGGTGAACCAACAAAGCAGTATTTTTTCTTTCTCTGATTCTGGTTCTCCTGTTCTGCTGGTGAGCTCGCTCCTGATGGCAACACCATAAGATACACAGGCAGCCTCGTGGCCAGCAATTTGGTAACAAAGTGCAATGCCTGCAATTTTGAGGCGTTCCCATCATCCAAAGAGTTTCTTGTTGTAGCACGCTGGCATCCTTCGCATTTACAACCAGAAGGCATTTTCTGTTTTAGATTTCGCTGTTTGGGGAGCACAAGGCAGGTACACGGACAGCAGGAGATGTGCACATTGCAGCCTATTTGACTTGAACAGCTTAATAACTCAGCAATTTACATGCATCGATACAGTCATTAAAATCACCTTGTGGTTTATGGCTGGGATGCCATGAGAACCGCCCAGTACAGGGCCTGGCCTGCATTTTCGAAGCAAGGCCAAGTGCGAGGTCCTACACCTGGGCCATGACAACCCCCGATTTCAGTACAGGGCGGGGATGATGTGACTGAGAGCTAATCCTTGCGGAGGATTCATTGTTGAGAAGCCTAACATGAGCCGGCAATGTGCGCGGAGAGTCAACGGTGCCCTGGGCTGCATCGAAAGCAGCACAGCCAGCAGGGCCGGGCGGGGGTTCTGCCCCTCCGTTCCTCTCTCGTGGGACCTCATCTGGAGTATTGTGCCCAGTTCTGGAATCCTCAACATAAGAAGGATATGGAGCTGTTGGAACGGGTCCAGAGGAGGCTACAAGGATGATTCGAGGGCTGGAGCACCTTTCCCATGAGGACAGGCTGAGAGAGGTGGGGTTGTTCAGCCTGAAGAAGAGGAGGCTCTGACATCTTACAGCGACTTTCCAGTACCTGAAAGGGGCTACAGGGAAGCTGGGGAGGGGCTGCTCACAAAAGCTTGTGGCGATAGGACGAAGGGCGATAGGTATAACCTGGAGAGGAGCCGAGTTAGACTAGACAGCCAAAGGCACAGCCAGCTCCGGCTTCCCCCGCCCCGTGGTGCCGCGGGGCGCGCCGGTCTCTATGGTGCCGCGGAGGGGGCGCTCTAGGCGGGCGCTCGGCGCTCTATGGTGCGATGGGAGGAGCGGCGGGGTTCGGCGGGCGGCCCCGGCCCGGCGCTCTCGGCGCCTTCTGCCGGCACGATGTCGCCTCCGAAAGGTGAGGGCGGCGGGCGGGTTCGGCCGGAGGCGGGGGTCAGTCCGCATCCCTCCTGCGAGACGAAGCCCTCTCCTCGACTTTCCCCCCTGCCTCGACGCCGAGACCCGCGCGGGCGGCCCCCCCCCCGCCCGGGGAGAATGGGACCGGCCGCCACCACCGCGGGGCAGATGGGGGAGGGGGCTCTCGGTGCCCCCGCACCCCGTCCCAGGGGGAGTGGAACTGCCCGCCCCGGCGGGAGCTGCGGCGCCGGGCGCCACCACTGCGAGAAAAGTGGGGGGGGTGGGAATAGGGCGGGGAGGGGGCCTCTAAGGCTGAATGCGAGGGAGGAGGGGGATCCCCGGCGGGAGGTGGCAGCGGGCTTGGTGGGACCGAGGAGGGGGATCCCCAGAAGGAGATGCAGCAGGAGCTCAAGCTCCGCCAGGGGAGGTTCAGGCTGGACATCGGCGAAAAATATTTCACGGAAAGGGTCATTGGGCACTGGCGGAGGCTGCCCAGGGAGGGGCTTGAGTCACCTTCCCTGGAGGTGTTTAAGGCACGGGTGGACGAGGCACTGAAGGGCATGGTTTAGTGTTCGATAGGAATGTTCGATGATCCTGTGGGTCTTTTCCAACTTGGTGATTCTATGAGATGGCAGCAGGCTTAGTGGGACCAAGGAGGGGTCTCCCCAAAAGGAGCAGCAGCAGGAGGTGGCAGCACGCATGGCCGGACCAAGGAGGGGAATCCTTAGAAGGAGCTGGGCTGGGAACAGGAGATTGCAGGAGGCTTGGTGGGACCAAGGAGGGGGATCCCAAGAAGGAGCTGGAACAAGGAGGGGGATCCCCAGAAGAATCCAGAGATACCAGCAGCGTGTGAGCCAGGGTGGGCTTAAGCCCTTCAGTAAGATGACTCCTGCCCCCCTGACAGCTTTGCCCGGGGCTCCCTGGCAGCGGGTTTTGTTGGGAACGAGGAGAGGGATCCTTGGAGGAGGAGCAGGAGATGCCAGCACCGTGTGCAGGGCTGGTCCGAGGTGCCCGCTGCCCCTGGCTTGGAGGGACTGAGGAGGGAGATCCCTTGAGGAGAAGTGGGGCTGGGAGCAGGAGATGGCAGTGGGCTTGGTGGGGCAAGGCAGGGATCCCCAGAAGGAGCAGGAGATGGCAGCAGCATGTGTACGGCTGGCTGCGAGGTGCCTGCTGCCCCCGTAAGCTGCTGCTCTGTTGCGAGTGCCAGCTGGGCCCTGGGTGCTGTGTGGCAGAGCCCAGCAGGACGAGGCGAGTGTCCTGAGGGCTTTGGCTGGAGGTCCCTTGCACTGAAAATCCCTTCATTTGAGCAAGATTTACTGAAAGCACTGAGAGAAACTCTGGAGGAGAAACAACAGCTTCTTTCAGCTCACTTTTTCTTTTTTTTTTAAGCTGATAGAAGTTCAGGCTTATCCACAGGAGCAGTGGACGCCTCAGCCGTGCTTTCCTTCTGCCCCAGAGCTGCACGGGTACCAGTGCAGATGCATGAGCCAGACTAGAGAAAGATCCTGGCCGAAAACTAACCTCAGATGGCTTTTATCATCACACTACAGTTACCAGATTCATTATCATGTCCTGCTGCATTTGGTTTACCCAAGTTTGCAAACTCTTGCCAAACCAGGGCATGTATTTGTTGGTTTTGTTGTTTTATTTTGTTAAGAGTTGTTAATATAGGCAACTGTTAAGGTTGGTTTGAGCTTGGTAGCGCATAGACTTAAAATCTTAATGTGCAAAACTGCATTGTTAATGATACTTTAGTGCTGACAGAAACAACTTTGCAAAACGCAGTTTTGTAAAACTGGAGTGGGTTATTTTATTTACTGTTTGTTGGGCCCTTGGATTCCCACTGCCCTCCCTGCTCTCCCCGCAGTCCAAACTTAATTTAAAAATGGATTACAGCTTGTAAGTCTCTTTTAAGCATTGTTAGTCCAAAAACTAATTGGCTCTGCTTTTTAAAAGTGGTTACTGACGTGGTTTAAGATTTTTATCTGTGAGGAAGTAGCTAATTTAAATGATTGCTGCAGCAAGAGGTATTAACTGTACCTTGCAGAAATGTTATGCAATAGAAGACATCGCTTGAAAGAAAAATGAACCAAAACATGATTTGCACTGGATTCAGTAATTCATTCCTATATTAAATGAACAGGTTATTACAAATCTGCTCAGGGCTTATCTGTTACTCATTCCTTAATCAGCAAAGGAACATAAACTCATACCAATTAAAGTACTTTCCTTTAGGATATTCAGAACATGACAGGTAATGCCCCGAAGGATGCTGCTGAGTGACCAGCATCCACCCATCTGAAACCATTCATAACAAAGAATAATTTACCAGTTTGAGAAGTGGTTTTGTAGACACCACGTTTGCTGATGTCTCATGTTGTGGGTCATGACTTCATGTAGAGGAGTCCTGTTTGGAGTCATGCGCCGCTCTCTTTGCTGGGCACGGGAGCGAACAGGTGTGGACTAACCACGTCCACACGATGAAGCTCTTAGGCCTTGGAGGGGGAATCTGTTTGGAAACCTGCTTTTCTCCAGTAGACTTGGAACAGGCTCACTCTGGAATTAGGCAGGACAGTAGTTGGACCAGGGTGAGACTGTTACAGGAATTGCTGCCATTCAGGAGTACGGCAGTGGGGAAGATGGAGGGGGTGGCACATAGTCCCTGTGTGGTTTAATGTACTCGAACAGTCATAACCATAGCATTTGAATTTGAATGAGAGCCCTTTATGAGAGGCCTGTCATCAATCTGAGCAAAACTCTTACTAACTTAAGCAGAAGATAAAGCTGAAGGAAATGCTGCCCTATTTATTAAAGTTTGCTGGATTGAGTCCCTTCTTTGCTGATATTGAACCTTCTCTCTCTTTGCTTTTGCTTGTCTGCCTTCTCTTTGTGTCAGGCTTCAGTGCGCTGTGTGGAGGCTCAGCTGCTGCTTCAGAGCGAGCGCTTACTGTCAGCTAAAGAGCAGGAGAGCACAGACTTTTTGATTACTATTAGGTAGATATTAGGCTGTGATTAGTTTTTCTAGAACAAAGGGTAAGGGCAGAAGGACATCTTATTTTCAGACAGATGGTGTTTCTGTGCAATCTTCTTTGAGAAGAAACTTTAAAATTTAGCTTAGACTTTTAATAGGAAGCACTTCACAGCATTGCAATTGTTAGGTGCTGCCACCGTAGTGGTCAGTGCAGCCCTCCAGCTGGATAATACCCTGTCTCAGTTCTTAAATTAAAGTGAAGGGCACACTCTGTCATCATCTTCATGTTTTTTGGTTTTGGGTTGTTTTGGGTTTTTTTTTCAGAAAATGTCAGCTTACTGTTCAAGCTGTACTGCCTCACCGTGATGACCCTGGTTGCTGCAACGTACACAGTCGCATTGAGGTACACAAGGACGGTGGAGACAGAACTGTACTTCTCAACGACAGCCGTGTGCATCACCGAAGTTATCAAGTTGTTCTTGAGTGTGGGCATCTTGGCTAAGTAAGTATGGGAACACTAATCAGTATTTTGGAAACGAATCCCAGCTTCTAACCTCAGATTCTCAGATACTGAAGTGCAGATACAATTGAGGACACTATGGAAGAGTGATTTCTGAGGGGGTTAGAGCTTGTGAGTCCTCCGCAATCGAAACTGCTTTGTAAACACCACAGTGTTCAGGTGTGTCCTTTCTGCATATTTTCTGTTTGAGTACGCCCTGGCATAGGTTCAAAATGTCACCATATATTACCTGCGATGTTTTGGGTCTTTAAAATACTGGTTTAGATGAAAGCCGGATGAGCTGCGGAGTTGTATAAAATAATAATGTTCCTACTCATAAATTTTCCCAAACAGTGTTACATACAGACACTTCACTGTCTCTATTAACCTGGGGAGTCAAAGCGGAAAGGCTGTGTGGTCAGAAAATATTAGAGTTTCTGTAATCCCAGACTACTGCTAAGAACTAGAACTTTAGTCCCCATGTGAACATTTGGAGTAGGGAGGCCATCAGTCCGCTGTCTTCTAGCTTCTCTGTGCTACATCCTTGGAACAAATTTTATATTCTTGACTTCTCCAAAGTCCAGTTCTTGCTGTTGTGGTAGAATTTATTCTTTTAGGATCTCTGTCTATCTTTTTCTGGCTTTCGCTACATCAGAAGGCTGGTTGTTTTGTGCTAGAGGATCACAAGGTCCCATGGTGTACTTCATATTACCAGATCTTTTCTACTTGACATCAAAATGGCATTTTACTTGCTTTAGAAATGAGGCAGTATTTGAATTCGCAAAGGCAGCTGTGGCAAATGGCCTGTTGTTTAAGCTTTCACTAAACATAACATGTTAGAAAAGGCAGATGTGACCTGTGGCAGGTTTCTATTTTTCTTTTTACACACCCTGGGCTTCTCGCTCCGACAGCACAAAGTATTGGCAGCAGCGTCTCTGCTGATGAGCGACCGCGCTGTGGTTCTCACAGTGTTGTGGCTAGTGCAGATCCTGATGAGCGACTGCTGTCTGGAGTCGGCAGCAGCCCACGTTTCTCGAGAGTGAAGGCCCTGTGGGTGGCCTCCCCTGTGTGTATAATTTCTTAATCTGCTTTAGTGTGCCTGGGCCCCAGGCTGTTTGTGACCCAGCAGAGGGGCCTAGTTCAGCAGGGTAAGCAGTCTGACCTTTGTTAAGGGTCATTAATATTGTGCTCATTAAATATACGAGTGGTCTCTTGTGGTTTTAATAGTTAAAAAGGCAATTACTTTTAACTCAGGAGTCTATTATATTTTTAGAACAACTACGTGCAGCCAAAAATTCATGTGGCCCATCATCATCCCCTGGACAGTAGTCAGTGAAGGATGCTTAGAGCAGAAGGACAGACAACAGGGCAAGCAGGGGCTGCTGGCGGAGGGTTATGGATTTCCCAACCAGGATCTGTGTGCACAGTGTGGCTGGAGTGCCTGACAGTCCTGTCCTCTGTGAGATTGTCCAGTTTCTTTTTGTACTGTCAGTTCCTACCGTATCTGTGAAATGACTTCTGCAATATAATTACATGGCATATGAAAAAGTACTTTTTAATAAAGAATTTATCTAGCAGCGCCACTAGATACTGTCTTCTTGTGTCGACAGACACCACGAATAATCTTCCCCCCTTTGTTTTATTTTCGTGTATCTCCACAACTGTACTGTGTTTTCATCACTCTTTTATTTTCTAAGCTGGAAGTCCCGGTCTTAATTTCCCCCAGTCATCCTCGTACCCATGTCATAGTGTTTCCAGAGTTGTTACATCCCTTTTGCAAAAAGATGAGGAGCTGTATGCAGCATTCAGGATGTGAACATGGCATGTGAACAGGAGTAAAGGTGCTTTCTGGCTTGGTCCTTCCCACAGGGTTTGTAACATTCTGCTCATTTCTTTGAACGCAGCTGAACCTTGAGCTGATGCTGTCAGAGGGCTACTCATATCTCTTCCCCAAATGCCTGTAACTGGTTTAATGATGATTGCTATATTTTGAGGTTGTCATTTCCTATGATTCTTTCTCATTTATTGACACCTGAGCTTTATTTGCCAGTTAAAATAGGATGAATCTGATTCACTGAGGTGTTTGAAGCATAAATTCTAGCGCAGTTTCCTTCAGTGTCTCCTTTGCAGCTTCCTCCAATTTTAAGCCCTAACCAGTTTGGCTCACTCAAGGCAAGGTGCCTTTGCAGTTTAATAACCACTTAGAAGATGATAGAATGCAGTCTGTTTTTTGGTACCACAGGATACCTCTGCAGAGGTACCTTTTCCCTTTTGAAACAGCCAGCACTGATGACTGCAGGTACGCAGGATACTGGAATACAACTCTCGCAATGCATTGGCTGCAGAATTTTTCTTACATATCATTACACTATTGCCTCTGCTGTGTTTACTTTTAAGGTTTCTCCTGGAAGGCACGTTGAATGGATGAATGCCAAAAGATTATCTTTCAAAAGTGAAGTTTATGATTGTTTAAACTGTGTTCATTGTTTACACAGCTGTACTCTCAACTTGTTATATTTATTTAAATTCCAGTTCACCATCTGTTAATTACATTGTCTACATTCTCAGATGATACAGAATTACTTAGCAATGGTAAAGAAAAGCAGAGCCCATTTGCAAACTCTAGTTTTAACTTAAACTGTTCTAACAAGTACATGTTTCTGTTGCAGAATTGATTGTCATTAGTATCTCACGCCTATTCAGACCTAGCAAGAAAACCGAATATGTTTTTTAAGTTGAATCTAGATTGACATCAAGAACACTGAATTCAAGCTAGATAATTTTTTATTTCCTTATTTGATTTTGCAGTGTACATCTTCGGGCACCTTATGTTGCATTATCAGCTGCACACAGAGGCTTGTTCTAAATTTGTTTCTGTTTAGATTTAAATCTGTCTCCATGTGATTTTTGTGCTAAATTCAACTTACAGTTAGAGATTCATGATAAGCACATGCTTCAGAAAGCACACCCACTGCAAGGATGAACTATTAGATAGTTTGGCTTCTTGTTCTCAAACACTAAAGTGAAAATGGTGCTAACTGGATGTCTCTTAATTCTTCATTGCTGAAATTCCATGCTAGAAGTCAAAGTACACAGAAACAATTATTACTGCTGTGATTTGACATTAAATGTGTGACCAGCTAAGTCACTGAGCATGGTCTGGAACAGAAGCAGGTATAGTTTAAATATAATTTTGTTATGCTTTTGGCTAAAATAGAATCAGTTTTCTAACTTCATCTAACCCTCGTCTAAGTAACTTCATCTTCTGAAAATTAACTGCATGTTTTTCAGACAGTGTTTCTCTCTAGAAGTGTTAACATGGGGCACCGGTATTGAGAAAGGCCAGTGCTTATACCTCTTTATTTCTATAGAAACCAAAGCCATCCTTGAGCTGGTGGATGCCAGACGGAAAAGGATTGCACCTGCAGGGAGGGGCAGACAGGACAGGTGACCCCAAACTGACCAACAGAGTATTCCATGCCATATATGTCACACTCAGTATAAAACTGAGAGATCACGAGAGTCTCTCTCTCTTGTTCAACAGCCCACCTTAGTTATGATAAATAGGAGAAGCCATTACTGTGTGGGATTTTTTGACTTCTTATTCTCACTAAGCAGAACTGCATCTGTGCCAGTTGTATTTTATTTTCAGTTAGACATTTGAGATAGAAGCAGTTTAATGCAGCTGTACGTGGGTATTGCCAGGAGCTCTAGGTTTTCTTGTACCTCCTCTCTCCCAGTGCTGGGTAATATAATAAATACATTGAGGAATAAGTAAACCAGCAATTTTGTCTATAATGTCAATGAGTCATAATGTTTTATGCAGTTCAGTATCTGGTGCAATTAACCACGGTGAGCTGTGCCAGAGATTCTTCTCCTTGTACTGCAGACTTTAAGTGCTACTTGGCTTCAAGTCAGTGGTTGTTCTTTGTGGCCAGACACATCTTGCAAAAGACACCTGCGTGACGTGCTCGGTGTCACCAAGTCTGTCCTAAGCTAAGTGTGCCCTTAAGTTAGGGAAGAGCTTCACATGGGACCTCGCTTGCACTACAAGAGTTCGGGAAAACATGCTCACTTCTGTTTGGTAGCTGTAATGCCCCAATTCTGTTTTCTTATTCTTTGTTATGGGAAAAAGGCAAGAATCCCATGCAGCTGCCCGTCCAGAGACTGCTCTCGCTGCAGAAAAGGCGATAAGGAGCTATATATCCTGGTGCCAAGCAGGGAGGAAGGCAAAAGAGGAGAGAAACTTGGCTACAAGGATCATGAGAAGTAAAGCTCATAAATATTAGGAGTGGAAAAGTCTAAGAAAAAAAAAGTCAGGGTTTGGTCAGGAATGGACGATGTGCAGGAACAAGGTGCTTGATGAAGGAGACTGGTGCATAAAGAGATTGCTAATTTTGTGTAGTAAGAGTGAGAAGGTTATGTGCTTTTGTAAAAAGAAATAATTTGGGGCCTAGGTGAAGTGTAGGGAACAGGGCTCCTGGGGCACTGAGGAGGGTGTGAGCTGTTCATACACATGTGAGGGAAGCAAAAGGAGTGTTAAATAGAAGAGCAACACTGGATGCAAATAGAGGCCTGTGGGAGGGGACAGGAGTGGTTTTGGGTGTTGGTATTTGTGAGAGGCCAAGCAATAGTATGGAAGGGGAGAACATGGGATTTGAGGAGGGCTGGGAAGGGAACTGGAGGACTTCAGTGGCACAGGCAAGTAAGTAATAAATGTCAGTTGCGGTATGATTGATAAGGGAGAGCTAGCGATGCAGAGATCAGCTTTAATAAGCTGAGGAGCAAGTCACAGAAGGGGACAGCAGCAAGAAGCAACTTGTTCTTCCCCACTGCCTCCTCTTGTGCTCACTGTTACCACGTGAAGGGGACGTGTGAAGATGCAGGGCTACGGGGAGCTGCCATGTGTCCTGCCAGACCTGGTGCCTGTCTAGTGCCTCCCGCAGCACAAGCAAGAAGAGAAGCTCAGGGCTGGCTGAGGAATTAGAGGTATTTCCAGCTCAGTAGTGTGAAAGGATACAATCTTTTTCTTGATGTACTCTGGGGCTCAGCTTAAAGGGGATCTGGAAAGTCACAGGCATTTGACATCACAGGCAAATATTAAGAGCAATAAAATAAGGATCACACTCATGACGACAGCCTTCTGTCCCACGGCCTGTGTACTTAGTGACTTATTCCACTGGTTACAGTGTTTATGGTTGGTGGTGGTATTTAATTTATTACACATTAATGCGTCTAACCTCCTGCTTCCAGAATGTCTTCTTCATCTTCAGGGGTTCTGAGTTCTTGATAACCTTATTGTTTTTTCCCCAGTTAATTCATCGTTAATGAACAGAAGGCAAAACTGACTGTTAAGAACAAACTTTCAGCCTGCCCAAATGATTCTTTGATTTGATTTCTATTTTCAAATTTCACTTTCAGAGAGCCCTCAGTTGTATTAATATTTTATTTTGCAGAGAAACTGGAAGTGTGGCAAGGTTAATAACATCTTTAAAAGAAAATGTATTTGGAAGTCCTATAGAATTGCTAAAATTAAGTGTTCCATCTTTGGTGTATGCTCTCCAAAACAATATGGCATTTGTGGCTCTTAGCAACTTGGATGCAGCAGTCTACCAGGTAATACATGTTTTTGTCAGTAACTGATCTGCAAATGCATTTCTCTCTGCTGTCAGGAGGCCTGCGTGTTAGATGTCCGTCTGCCTCACGCACAGTACTCTCTTCAGCCATAGTGTTACACCAAAGCATCGCTTGGCTTTTATTGAGAGCATACGCTGTGTCGTAGAGCTCTGGTTTTCTGAGCGAACCCTCTCACTGCTGGAGTCACTTCAAATTCACAGCGTTGTAATTGGCGATGGGACAGCAATGCAGGAAATCAATGAATACAAAATTTTGTCCCTCTGTAGCTGAATTGTCTATTTTATTTTTTTTGTTCTTTTTGGAGAAGTTTATAAAATCGCATCCTCTGTGCTATATTCCCATGTTCTTTAGGTGACGTATCAGCTGAAGATCCCTTGTACAGCTTTGTGTACGGTTCTAATGCTAAACCGCACCCTCAGTAAGTTGCAGTGGTTCTCTGTCTTTATGCTGTGTGGCGGTGTCACCCTTGTTCAGTGGAAGCCTGCTCAGACTACAAAAGTACAGGTGAGAGCTTAGTTTGCCACTACACAAGGAAGAATAAACTGCCTTATACTTTGTATTTCACTTCACAGGAGCTGGGATGAAGGTAAGGTCTTACATTCCACACAGCAGCATCTGTTCCCCTTTTCCAGTCACCTCATCTACAACATAAACGCCAGTTTAATCATTCACTTTCACATTTATCATGTACCAGTTTACGCAGGCTCGCTTCACTTTCACTTGTTGGCAAGGCACCTAATTGCTACAATTAGTGTGAATTATCACAATCATCATTATCAGCCTAACGCACCCTCCTAGAAGTATCTGAGCAATACAGTGTTTCCAGCAGCTGGTCCTGGTATCATTGTGATTGTTGGAGCAGAGAACTTGGAATTCAAGTACTTGATGGAATTAGGAGTGAAACTCCGATGCCTCATGGGTATGGGTATGTCATTTAAACACACCCTTCAGAGGCACTGACCTAATCCCATTCAAGAAAGAAACAAGTGTCTTCTGTTTCTCAGGCCTTAGTTGCTGGCCAGAGGCATTAGTGGGAAGGGCAGCTGGGAGGACTGGCCACAGGCAAGGGGTGGGGGCTGTGAGCACTGCAAGGTTTCAGCAAGTACCTTTTATATGCAACGGAATGCTAATAATTATGCCGTATTTATTAAGTGGCTCTGGAATTGATTATTGTAAATTACAATTTACAATTTGTTGCATCCTTTTTAAAATAATGGTTGATGTTGCAGGTGGAGCAGAACCCGTGGCTGGGGTTTGGAGCGATTGCTGTTGCTGTGTTATGTTCAGGATTTGCAGGTATAGTAGCACGCAGGTCACATCAAAAGGGCTGGAGAACTCATGACGTTTAAGACAGAACATTCTACATTAGTTAATTGTCTTAACCGATCATAAGATTGAAAAGGACTTCCTCCCCTCTGCCTGTAATTACCTTCTACTTGTACTAATTATGACAAATTCATGACATGATTACTTAAGTTGTCAAGGAAATGATTAGGAGCACAGACTATTCGTTTTACGTGCTGCAACTTAGAAGGCTGGTTTGTAAATGGAAGCATCTTTCAAATGCTTAGAATAATACTTTGGGGAGCATCCATAATGACTCGTTCAGTGCAGTTAATTAACGTACATCAATTTTGGCTTTACAGTGAATGGCTCCCTTATGGTGATCACGTGAAATACTTGCATTTTTTTTATAAGGGGAACTGACCTCCTTAATCAATTCTTGCTCTTAATCCCCAAAAACCACGTTGCCCTAGTCCCATAGGTGGAAAAACTGAGATGCAGAGGGAGCATAACTAAGGCAGACAGCATGATAAGTAGCAGGAAGCCTCGATAAACTCCATGAAGGATTTTGTTTGTGGATTGGTTTTTTTGTTTGGTAGTGGTGGTGCTGTTTGGGCTTTTTGTTACAGCATTTCCCGAGAGTAGTTTTTCTTTGGCTTCTGCAGAAAGAGCCCAGAATTGGAGGACAAGTCAGCTGTTGCTAAGGAAAAAGCAGATGTACGTTACTACTTAAGTTTGAAATTTGTCTCACATGGGCTTGTTTTCCTGTCTGTAAACTGAGTTCCCCACCCCCTGCCCCTGTACAAAACCAAGGTACTATCACCCACCTCTAGTGTCATACAGTCCTGCAAGAATAATCTTGTGCTGCGCTTGTTACTCTTGGAAAACATCCTTTCTGGCAGAGGGGAGTAGGAGGATGTCATTCTTTTGTTGTCTTTTCAGTGAAATGGTCACTGTGAAGCAGAAATAAGACTCTCTAGAGCTCCATCAGCTTTTCCTGGAAGGTTACAAATTTACGCATTTCAGTAGATGCTCCCATGCCATGAGAGAGAATGCAGCGTTTGCAGTGAAGCTTTCAGAGTCTCTTAAGGCTCTCCAGCTTTCTCTGCTCATGTTGGGACATAGCTGTGCCTCTAAAGGTCTGCAAATTCAAACCACTGAAAGGGCTGATAAGGGCAGCCCTAGAGGATTTAGACACATACAGTTTTCTCCTCCTGCAAAAGGAGTGCAGCTTGTGCGTTTCCTCCTGGACAGCTGCAGCTTTGAGGCAGTTGGGAGGACAGAATATTTCATCCATGGAGCTCCTTGTGCCCTTGGGGCTTTACATGTTGAAAACATAAATCCTATTCAAACTCTTTTCCTCTTCTTCCTTCCCCCACTTACATTAAGAAGTTATTTTAGCATTAAACCTTCAGTTTTTGAGCTTTCCATGTTAAATCTTTTATATTCATCTAGCAAAATCAAAAAAGTTATGTGGTTTTGTCCCTCAGAGATGGAAAAGAATATTTTTCTTCAAACTGCTGATTTCCAAGTGTCCATCGACCCAACAACACTTATATAATTAAAGTGTTGGATAAATATATAATAGCAGATCCTTTGTGACTTGAAACAGTACTGAAGAATCGTTTCTTCTAAACGCACCCGTTCTTTCTTTCATCTTGCCGAGTGGAGTGATTTTTATGCATTTTCAGAAATCTGAAAGCATCACTTCACTGGTTTGTTTCTGTTTTCTTAGTTTATAAAATTTACAAGTACATTTCACACTCCAGCCAAATTTTTGGTACTTTGATTACATCTGGTTGTGCTCTGTGGGTCTTCTCAGCGGTTGCAAACCTCAAGATAGATTACTGGGGGTTCTTTTAAGCACTGCAGTTGTTAACAGTACTATTTTTTGTTTAGACTTTTAAAATGCACATTTGTGTGAGATAATATAATATTTCCTTGGGTTTTTTATTGTTTTAACCCCCAAAATACAAATCTGTTCTCTAATTTATTCACCATAAATATTCATTGCACTGTGCTAAATTATAAATTGCATTTTTCGTGAATAAAAGAGTAGCAAGACCTTCCTTGAAGCCACCTTAGGGACTTCAGCAGGAGTGTTTGCCTAGGGCTTCTAACCCACAGGCCTTTTCTCTGTGCTGTTTTTCTCAGTTCTGTATACATTTTTTATGTCGTATGAAGTATCTTGGGTGCTGTTAATGAGCAGAAGACTCTTAGTCAGTAGGACTCACACCAGGAAGTCATAGAAGGGGCTGAGAAGATCTGAGACCTGCAAACTGTTGTCTGTGTTTTGAAATGCAGAGGAAATTCCAGAGATTAGCAGAGCCCTGTTATGGGAGCAGTGGTTAACAAGGCAGCGAGTGATGGCCTTGACAAATGTTGGCCTGACTACCCCTCCCGAGAAGAATAAGGAAAAAGTATTTGGGGAATTCAGTAATGCAGGGCGTAAAACTAATGCTCATCAGCATCACACTGTGAACGAGAGCTTTAGATTAAAATTAATTCCATTTCCTCAAAACCAATCTTGTAGTTTCAGTTAGCAGAAGGCATC
Organism: Clamator glandarius; assembly: GCA_033459285.1. NCBI lineage: Eukaryota > Metazoa > Chordata > Aves > Cuculiformes > Cuculidae > Clamator > Clamator glandarius. The sequence goes on along the minus strand of JAUNZM010000131.1, from coordinate 2,242,544 downwards.
GGGTTTGATTTGCTCTTATAATCCCCTGAAGCTGTGGTTTCAGATTGTTTCCACTCTGCCAAGTACTCTGCAAGCACAAGGCTTCTGAGGAATTTTCAGCCTCAGCACTGAGGTAACATAGTACCACTCCTGTTCTTCATTTTTTACTGCTAAGCACCCCGCTGGAGGGAAAAAAAAAATGTTCTACACCATAATAAAATACATAAATACTGTCCCGGGGATAAAATAGCAGGTGCCAAGGTGAAATGCCTTTTTCTGGTGTAGAATGTTACAGAAGTAACTGCTGGAGTTGCCAGAAGCCTGGCAAACCAAATAGAAATGAGAATTAGCTCAATTGTCTATGAGGTTTGTTGTTACAACACCTGTAAAGACAATCTATATTTGATGTTATGTACCTATTAAAATGATCTTGTCCTGCAAGACACACTTTATCAGGATTTGGGTTTTGGGTCTTCTGAACTAGGAACTGTTGTGAAATGCAGTCTGCAGAGCAGGACAATTTCAATAGCCTTGTCTGGCTCTGAAACACTAGGATGGCACTTCATTTCACCTTTTTTTATTATTATTTTGTAGGAGTTTATTTTGAGAAGGTCCTAAAGAGTTCAGATACTTCCTTGTGGGTGAGGAATATTCAGATGTACCTATCTGGGATTGTGGTGACTTTGTTTGGTGTGTACATGTCAGATGGAGCCCAAGTTCTTGAGAAAGGGTTTTTCTATGGCTATACCTACTACGTCTGGTTTGTCATCTGTAAGTATGGTGAGGTTTTACAGTCTTGTTGCATTATTTTGATTTTTTAACTATGATGTTACTGATTGTAGGAAGCTACAAATTCAGTCTGACCCCCTGCTCTTTACTGTGTTTTGAGGGGGTTTTGTAAACAGAATCATTATCTTGGAAACTATTAAATGTTCAATTTAGAATTGTGCTGAAACAGCAGTCTAAGTGACTGAGGAGTGAGTAGATCATCTTTAAATGAGTTGGATCTGACCTGCCAGGTGCCGTGTAGGCATCCTGTTTAGCTGAATGTTGCATTAAGTCACCGACTGGGATGACGTAGCCCAAATAAGGAGCGCACCAGTGGGGTAAAATGCATCATTTAAAGAGTAACCTACTGCACCTTTACTAATAGAAACACGTGATCTTCTTTCCAGTTCTTGCCAGTGTAGGTGGCCTCTACACTTCAGTCGTCGTTAAGTACACAGACAACATTATGAAAGGCTTTTCTGCAGCTGCAGCCATTGTTCTTTCTACTGTGGCATCAGTCATCCTCTTTGGCCTCCAGATAAGTAAGTGTCCTTTTTGCCTTTGACTTTTCTGTACATGCAGGTCTCCTCCCCGCTGTGAGCAGAGCTAACAGGGCACGGTGCAGTTTCTTACGCCCTTTGTGCAGTGGGGTGTGCAGAAAGGGCGTAGTCCAGTTCCAGAGGCGAGTTCATTTGGTGGTCACCAGCCGCTCAGGAGGCTGGGAAAGCTCTGCCCTCTCTGCTTGCCAGAATGGATGTGGCAACTCTGACAGAGTTCCCATGAAACCATGCAGCTCTCCAGGCTGGGCTGGTTTTCCCAATAATAATCTGAATCTCCCCTGGCGCAGCTTGAGGCCGTTCCCTCTCATCCCATCCCTTGTTACCTGGGAGAAAAGACCAACACCCACCTCGCTACAACCTCCTTTCAGGCAGCTGTAGACACTGATAAGGACGTAACTGGGAAACTTACTGGCTTGGTGTGGCCCTTGGACCATTATTACCCATTACTGCTCTTCCACATAGGTGGTGATGAAGCCAAAACATGTAGTCAAGGGTGATTGAAAATTACTTCCATGCCTTGGGATGGTTGGTGAGGGAATTTAGAGCACAGGTTATTTTTGACTCTCTCCTATGCACCAACATCATCCCTATTGTGTTATTTAAGGCACCCAATGATCCTGTGCTTTCAGAGACATTCTACAACCTCAGAGGGAAAGGTTCTTTCTGATTTAAAGAGCTTAGAATTTTATACAGCTTTATTCCTGGATCACTTTCTGATGCAGTGTAGTGTGTGATTTAGGTGTTTGCCTCAGACTGCTGTTGATATGTTATCATTTCTTATTGGTTTTAGTACAGGCAGCACCAAATTCATTCCTCAGCTGTTTAGAGCCACTGAATGGTTTGGGTTGGAAGGGACCTGAAAGATCATCCAGTTCCAACCCTGCCACTAGACCAGGCTGCTCAAGGCCCCACCCAACTCCACTTCTCCAGTTGCCCACTTTGTCAGCTTGTCCGGGTCTCTCTGGATGACATCCCATCCTTCTGGAATGACAACTGCACTGCTCAGATTGGTGGCACCTGCAAACTGCCTGATACTGTACCTAGTAGCTCCTGCTCAGTCGTTCACTGTTTAGTTTGGGGTATTTTTTTACTTTCCTATTGTAATCCAAAGATGGGACGGGGTGATGGTGGAAAATGTAGCTTTCTGATGCAGCATTAGGGAGATGAAACTTAAGGGTAAGTTTGCAGGAGAAAATCTTCAGTGTTTGGCTGAAAAAGAGCACCTTAAAGCAAGTGATGGAAAAACACAGGTAGTTCAGGTAGTTTAAAGCCTCATTTGGGCAGAACATTGTCTTGATGCTTGATACAGATCAAACCTGGAGCAGTGATCCTGTTGTGAAGGCCTCATTAATAGTGCTTCTAATGAAAGGCAAACAAAGGCTACTTTTGTCCCACCCACTGTGTCGTTATTGGTCAGTGTATTGTAAAGTCCACCTGTCGGAGGGCATCTGGAACCACGGGAGATGCCTCACACTTGCTTTTCTCACCACCACTGTGCTCTTGCCAAGATGAGACTAATTGAAGTAGTGGAGGGATTGTGAACACTCGAGTTCGCAGTGACAGAGGACAATTCTAGGTTCTGGGAATTACTAACAGCTTGTTGTCCCATTTAGTTTTGAGAAATTTAATACTCTCATTCAGATATCATCATAGCTTATATAGATTAGTCTTCTGAAGGTTTCTTCTTACATGCAGGTGTTTAAATAAACTACTTTTGTCTCCTTTCAGCTGTTACCTTCTTCCTGGGTGCTCTTCTGGTCTGTATTTCTATTTACCTCTATGGATTACCTCGACAAGACACAACTAAAATCCAGCCATCAGAGACTAAGAGCTCAAAAGAGAGACTTGCTACTGTGTGACGTTGTCTATAAAAATGGACGGACAGACAAGAGAAAAAGAATGGCCTTGAAAACACTGCTTTTTTTAAAAAATTAGCCTTAAGCTGGTCGTGGAGTGGTTTAAACGAGATACACTAAAAGCAGAAGATAATTCTGTTTTATGTGTGAAGTTTCCAGTGGTTGATGCTGAGGCTACATTACAGGAGCTGGTATTTATCGAAGGTATTTCTCCATTCACATCGGTAATGAAGAGTCCTGTTTGCAAGGAAAGCAGAATGAAGGAACTCAACACTCAGTTGTATATAATGTATATAATGTAGGGAAATTGGTTCTTTGTGTATTTGATAAACTGTCTTGCCCTTTGAGGGCAGAAATGCCCTAAAGCTTCATAAAAATATATTAAAAAAGCAAATCCTGTCAGTATTTTCTCTTTAAATAGTCAGCAATTGCAGTTTAATGACAGGAAATGTCTCCCTTTTAGGTGAAGATGAGATGAACAGAGTACGTCTCCAGTGTTTTTATGATGAATTAAGAATATTTTTTCCCCTCCATGCAATCAAGTCTTACACGTCCAGACACAACTCCATGAGGAGCAACCGTGCTTCAAGCATTACTTACCTAGAAGTGATCAGAAGCAGCACTTGTGCTTTGGTTTAAGAAGTCAGAACAAAAGACTTGTGTTTCTCCTAAATTGCAGATTTTCTTTCACTTTTCAGATGTTGCTTACATGGCTGTAGCTGGTAGAAGGATCTTCTGTTCTCTGTGCTTTTTCAAACCCCAGTTATATGGGGGAAGGTTTGTATGTCTTCTTGCATCTCTGCCTTACTTTAAGTCATGTTTCATACTTGTCAGACTACAAGATTTTTATCTGTACATTTTATCTCTATAACTTTCTGCACATAGCAGAGTGATGCTTGAAAAAGAGCTCCTGCAATGCAGGAATTGGAGTGGCAACTGTCTAATTTCAACCTCCTCCCTCATTTTATAGGTTGGAAAAGACCCACTGGATCATCAAGTCCAACCATTCCTATCAATCACTAAACCATGTCCCTCAGCACGTCGTCCACCCATGCCTTAAACACCTCCAGGGAAGGTGACTCAACCACCTCCCTGGGCAGCTTCTGCCAGTGCCCAGTGACCCTTTCTGTGAAATGTTTTTTCCTAATGTTTCCTGAGTCCTCACTGAGTTTCTACTCAGTTCAGCCCTTCCAGAAACCAGAACTCTGTGCTACCTGTCCACCAGTGCTCCTCCTCTCTTCACAGTGTGGTGGCTCGGGGCTGCCAAGTGGCACCTGCCAGGTCTGAGCGAGTGTACGGCGCTGAGGAAGCACCACAGTTCCTGTCCCACCAGTTGGGCGGCAAACCTCCTTCTCCCTGGTCATCGCATCAGCGTGACAGGAGGAACGGGTGAGGCACGGGATGTGACAGCAGAGTGTTGGGTTTGGCTTGTGTTACTGCAGGGGGATGCAGTCCAACACTGGGGAAAAAATTCTCTGTCAGGATCTGACTGAGTCAGATCATTATGGCATACGGAGTTCCTGTAGCTGTTGTACCCTTAGGCCTAAATACCCAACAGCAGCCGTGGAAGGGGAGAAATGTGTTTGCTTAGGGCAGCGCAGTTAATACCCACTTCCTTGACTGAAAGGATCTTCTCTTGACAAAGGTAAATACAGGGCAGTTCTCTTTTATGGGAAATACCAGTGTCTTAAGTTTACACTGCTCCTACCTGGCCTCCTTCAAATGGCTGTGCCACGTGAGCGCTCCTGCGGTTGGTGTGATGGATACACACCTCCAAGAGCAGACAGTGTGTTTCCAGTCTGCATCCACAATGACACACAATATTCTCTTGAAAAAAAATCCTTTTACTGAGAGATGTGACTTGCCTTGCACGCAGCCTCGTTACATTTGTGTCACGGGTGTGATACCCAGAAGTTTCATTCCATTGGCTAGAACCAAGCGTGCGGCTTGGAAGAGTCGGAGCCGTGCCTGGAAAACAAGAACAGCCATCAGCTTACAGCTTCCTTGTTTCTTGGACTGTCTTAGCTCTTCTTCCTAAGAATGCTTGGAACCTTCTTCAGAGACAGGAATACCTATAGCATCTAAGCTTAACTACAGAGTGCATCTCAAGCAATTCCACCAAAATTTTTCCCCCCAACAACACAGCTCAACACTCAAATGCAATTGTTCTACCAAAATCAGACAGGCAACTGCTTCTGGAATGTATAAAAGAGGAAATATAAAAAAAAAAGTAGTGCAATTAGTGTATAATTTACTGAACACTTACGGGGTTGCGTGTTGCTGGGGAGATGAACAGAAAATAATTTGCATCTAGTTGGAACTGCATATGAACAGTTGTCAACCTCAGTGCTTTAGTAAGAAAGGCGGTACAGACAACCTGGGATCCATAGGTGGCAACAGCGAGGAGATTCAGTTACCACCTAATTTTCTCTCTTCCCACTTTAACCACTAAAGGAAACCATCAGTAATTAGCTAGTAAGTCAAATGCTCTTTTAAAGTTCAGAAGGAAAGGCAGTGAGGAGGAAAGGGGTTTGGGTGTGATGGAGCATTCTGGTTTGGCAAGATCAGGTAGAGCAGGGTCATGAACAGCAACCCCTGCCCTCCCAAAGTGATGCCGCCCACAGGACATCGTGCCTGTTGGCTTCTTAGCCTGCAGGTGCCTATTCCTCTGGTTGGCAAAGCCCTAGTGGATCCTTCCTCGGGGCCGCCCTATGCAGACTCGGAGCGCGTAACAATGCTGTGCCGTACCTGCGCTAGTTCAGGGGCGCTGCCTTTCACAGGGAGAGTTTTATGTGCCACGGCTGCAAGATGGCTGAAACGGAAAACACGGTGAGAATGGTGAGAACAAGCAAGACTTGCCAAGAGCAGTGCTATGGGCTACAGAAAGCGGCAGAACTGGAAGAGCTACAGCTGCAGCCTGCCAGAGGCTTCTTTCCAACGGCTGCTTTCACCTGGCCGAGGGAAGGGATGGTTTTCTGTAGCCTGCATGTTGTCAGGGCATGCCATCATCAACTTAATGCTTGTAAAAAAAGCTCCAAAACAATCTCCCCGCTTCCTTCCCCCACCAAAAACCTCCCAAACTGGTCTGGAAAGATCCTTGGGAGCCTGCCCTGTCATTCCCAGGGTGCGTGATTCCTTATATCATTCTCCTTAACTTGTTAAAGCCTTCCCTCTACACAGGCTCTACAGATTCCTCTAGCAAGCCCGCTCTAGTATTTCCCTGTCCTGTTAAATCAGACGTTCCAAAGGGGACACTCCGTGTGGAGGTCACACAGGCAGTATGACGCACTGTAATAATATGCTTTGTCCATCTCAACACCTAAGCTGAGATCAGTGTTTAAAAGGGGTTTGGACAAAATTTCCTACCTGAAATTTTGAGATTTGAGCGTACTGTCAGCTCAAACCTACTCTTTTAGTTGAGCCCAGCATGACTTTGGGTTACAGGCAAGTGATTCTTTCTTCTTGAAAGCAGTAAGCTTTCTGAGGAGGCTCCCGGCTCCCTTGTTCCAATCTTGATCTCTATTATTATTTATAGATTATTTATTATTATGATGATATATTATTTGCTACCCTTCTTTGTACCTTTCCTGCTCCAGAGAAAATGTCCCACAAATTTACATCTTCCCATGATTTCTACTCTTCAAAGCAATGCAGATGTGAGGGCTGCAGAGCCAGCTCAGGAAGACCTTTCTTTACCGGAGACAGACTCCAGTATCAGCCATCACCTTACCTAAGTGTGAGGAGGTAGCTGACAATGTGCTTGGGTTGCAGATCCTGAGAAGATCTATATAGGACCTCATCATACCTGTGAGGAAAGAGAAGGATTGTTTAGTGTTGAAGTGGTCAGGTGAACTTGGACATAAGGCTCATCAGACTTGCTTAGGTCAGAACAAATACACAAACCACAACTGCAGAATTAACAAAAATAATCTTCTGAACCAGACCTCAGTCATGTCATTAGCACAAAAGTGATTATTTCTTCCTCTTCCACTTATTGAAGGAGATTCCTTCTGCCCCTCATCATGGAAACACTGTATATGGCTGAGCTCAGAGAGGCAGGTGATGGCAAAGAGAACACAAGAGCTGTATTTGCTCCTGGAACATTATGTCTGGTTTTACACTTCCACACCAACTGTAAATTCCTGGGAGCAAAAAACATGCATTAAATGACTAAGGCAGTCAAAACAGTCCCTTAGAGGATGCTGCTTTTAGTAAACGCAGCTTAGAATTTTAAGTAGCTAAAGGGAATCTTGTAACATTAGAAAAGACAAAACCAAAGTAGGTTTACATAACTTTGGAATAAAAATTACTTATGTAAGACAGTATTAAACTGGATAATAGAGGCAGATTCATGGAGATCTGTATTTTTAATTCATATGTTCTGCTGTCCACACCCTTTTTCATAGCCTGCAGGAAGTTACCAACAGCTCTGGCGCTGAATAGATTTCTAACTCAAAGCGGGGAGTGGACTTCCTCGTCTCAGACCTGCGTTCAGCAGCTCAACTCTGCTGGGATGCACCGGGTGGCCCCCATTCAGACAGAAAGGGTTGCTGCCTTTACACCGCTGTGCAACAGATGTGAGAGAGAGAGACATGATCAGGGGAACCTCTGCAGCTTGGAGACCATCAGCTGTTGGACCTCAGAGGCAGGCACAGAAAAAATTACTATCAACAAGGACCAGCAAACAGCCATTAATAAATCTCTGTCAAGCAACAAATTTGGTATCAAACAAAGTACCTCTCTTTTGGTATTGTCTTTATTGCTCTGTGAAGCTGCCATTTCAATGGTGGCCTATAACAGCTTGTTAAATAATTTTATCAATTGAATAAGTCAGCTTCCGCAGGGATATACATGCTATCTTCAGTCTACTGTTGATTACACTGTGAAGTTAATGGTACTCAGAACCGGTCAGCTAATTTTAAAAGCAAATGGTAGCTTTTCAAACAGCAGAAGCAGACCCATCAGAAGGGCTTCTAGCAGCTCAGGAGTGTTTATCATGGAAACTTTTCAAGAAGAATCTATTCATGCCAACTCGCAAGGAAGATTGAACAGTTAACTGTTACTCCTGAAATCATGATGTATTTAAATGTGAGTGCCTGGTTCAATGGATAGCCTAAATATTGCTTTCTGCTGGAAGTCAAGGTCTCAGGAGACGTTTCACACAGATTCCACATGGTGCTTGGCCAGACTCAAAGGCCTTTGCAATAAGAAGACCTGGAGCTCTACAAAATAAGAGCCCTGCAGCGGAGCAAGCACCTCTGTTGAAAATGGACACGTCTGGGATGCAGTGATGCCTGCACATCAACCCGGAATAGATTAACCTTTTCAGTTTTTCACACACAACATGGCAGCTATACACTAATCTGATAAAAACCAAGAAATGACCCATGAGGTTTCTGTGAAATACAATTGCACTGGATAAATAAGATACTACCAGTCTTAGAGTGCTGGCTGGCTTTGCCCTTCCTCAAGAGAGCACGCAGCATCCGATAAACTGCAGGCAGACCCTTGAGGCAATTACGGTTAATGGCAGGGCTCTATGGCCTCCAGCTGCAGACCGAAAAGAGCCACCTGGACTCTGACGTGACTTTTGGAAGTCTGAATTTTGAACAGGGGCCCTCAAAAAGGCTTTAGTGCGGCCAAAGCAATTAACTCTCTGGCACTGTGCAGGGCATAAAGTGGTATACAGGACCTCTCACTAGGAATCCTGAAAGCCTCAGTTACTTCCAACTCCATCCGAGGCTGCTCAACATGGATAACTCCCCTCATATTTTAATTACACACCTATTAAAAACTGAAAACAGAAACTGCCCAACTTTAAGCTGAATTCATGACGAACACAACTGCTGTTAACAGGCTGGGCATGTTCAGTACTCCAAAGGATGCTGAGCTATTGAATGTGCGTGAACATACTCCATCTCTCCTCAGCCAGGAGCGCTTCCTCTCCACCTCCCCACATGACAAAACCAGAATAAAGACTAAGCAAATCTGCAGCTCTATTTATATAGAGCTTAGTATTTTTTTGTGAAGACAAGGAATAATTAAGAAGCTTGCATACACAGAATATGTTCCAAACATTGCTTTTTCCCCCATTCATATGGCTTCCAAAGTCCATAAGGATTTCAAGTGAGAGCTACTGTTGCAACCACTGTGACCCAACAGACAAGCCATTGCCTGAAATAGCCTTTTTTCTCTCATGATCACGCAGTCTGTGATTGCTCAACAGGCTGGCTGCAAATCCAGAAGTTTATTTTAAGGAACTGGTATTTGAAAAGAAAACTAGACAAACCTGAGAAGATGCTGAAGAACGGAGATGGCATCTGGCTCTTGCAAACACGCCCCGTTAATGTCAGTTACCTGCTCATTCCCATGCATCTGTTCTAAACTAAAATGTAAGAATGAAAAATGCTGGATCAAAAACTCATTAGGAAATCTGAACAGGAAAATCAGTACTTTGTGTTTTAAAGAACAAAGGGTAAGCATCTTCTGCTAAAGCTGAATGGAGCACAGAGACAGACTAGCTGACTTCAACGCAAAATGAAAAAAATTAAAACTTGTGCTAGCCTTTCAATATTGACAGGATTAGAGACGTGCATGGACAACAGGTCCAAAAGCTGATGCTAAAATGACTAGGGAGGTAGTCAACCCCCTAGTGATGGCACGCAGGTACCATCAACACCTAGAAGACAAGGGAGTACGAGAGGATCAGACTACAGAAAGGGATCAGGCTTGCATGCTCCCCCTGCCTCAAACAGAATACCAGGCTGATACAGACCTTTGGCCTGATCCAGCTTCTGTGAAAATACATATCCATGTCTGCATTCAAAATGCTCTGACAGAGCATAGTGATCTGTCACTATAACTGATAAAACTGTTCAAACTGGACTCCCCTGAAATTCTGTTAAAAAAAATAATCAAAAATGTCAGGTGTTTGACCTGATTCAACAGGAAGGGGTTTGCTTTTAACCTTGGTTACCAATAGTGAGAAGTAACAGAATGTTGAAAAGGCACTACCTACAGCAGTAGCCAAAACCATCTAATTCTGTGATTTGGTATATTTTATAGTTATGGGCATTTTGTTTTTTACAGCAATTTCCTTAATCCTAGGGCCACCATTCTTCATCACTGACACCAACTGCACAGAGAGGCTGTTCTGAGAACTGAGAAATCACATGGACAGTTAGCTTAGCCCTGTGGAAATGATGTGGAAATTTTAATTGGCTTCCTCTTCTGGGAAGTCTCAGCAATTCCTATCGTGAAGTCACACATCTGCAGAAAAAGTGAACATGTGTCATATTTAGGGAAGCAACTAACAGTACGACTAAGCAAAGCAGTAAGCTAATAAGGTTAAAATATATGTCAGACTGTACTTTTGCATACAAATGGTCCTCTTACCTATGGAGTCTGGCATGAGTGTACTGCAAGAACACGCCTGTATCTCCACGACTTTGAAGAGCTCGATCCCAGCTGAACTGATAATCAGATGACAGAAGGCCTCGAAAGTCCTGGAACAATAGATTAATGTTACCTAGATATGGCTCTCCATCTCTTTTTTTTAACTTTTCACAGAAGATGCAAACACCTTGGAGTGCAGCTCAGACTCACCTGAATTATTAGTGCCGCAAGACCAACCTTCTCTGCTGTCTCCATGGGGTCTTCTATCTCTTTGGTTGCTGAAGATAAAAAAAGAAAAAGAAATTTTAAATCCATAGTAGCATAATGACTCCCTTGCTCAGACCCGGAGATGCCAATAAAACAGCATCTTCTAAAACTGTGAACTAGCAGTATGGAAACTGTCAGGATGCATACAGCTGAACCTGATGATCTCAAAGGTCTTTTCCAATCAAGAGATTCTATGATTCTACGAAGTGCAGGATACAAATCTTTCTTAAAAGCTGAGGTGCAACTGTTTCAGATGGGCTTTTTCCCACTTCCCCTAGCATGTGTAATACAGATTTAAAGGCCAGAAAAGTTTATTACAACCAGCTAGATAGATACAACTTCACTGAATTCCTCTTCACAACTCAGACAGACAGTCCCTAAGATCCAGAAGGGAATGACAAGGCAATTTAGATTCTGTTTAAAAACTGATAAAAACCACTCAACTGATACGGAGGCATAAATGGTCAAAGAAAAATTGTTCCAATGGCTAATAGAGCATCTAGATGTACATTTAGGGAGTATTCACACCATCCACTGTAGATAGCCAAACTGACTATACTCAGAGAATCTGAACTGAGAGAATCATAGAATGGTTTGGGTTGGAAGGCATTTGTAAAAATCATTTAGTCCAAAGGAACCTTAAAGCCCATGGAGTTCTAACCCCTGTGCTGTGGGCAGGGGCACCTCCCACCAGATCAGGCTGCCCAGGGCCCCATCCAACCTGGCCTTGAACACCTCCAGGGATGGGGCAGCCACCGCTTCCCTGGGCAACCTGTGCCAGTGCCTCATCACACTCATCATAAAAAATGTCTTCCTTCCAATCTTTCAGTTTGAAACCATTGTCCCTTGTCCTGTCACGACTACCCTGATAAAAGAAGTCTCTCTCTATTGTTCTTATAAGCTCCCTTTATAGAATGGAAGGCCACAATAAGAACATTTCCTTCTCCAGGCTGAACAACCTCAACGCTCTTAGCCTTTCCTCACAGGAGAGGAGTTCCATCCCTCTCATCATCTTTGTGCCCCAGCTTTAACAGGTCCATGCATTGGATACTCCAGAACTGGACACAGGACTCCAGATGGGGTCTCACGAGAGCAGAGTAGAGGGACAGAATCACCTCCCCTAACCTGCTGGCCTTGCTTCTTTTGACAGAAGCCAGGATATGGTTGGCTTTCTAGGCTGCAAGCACACATTGCCAGGTAACATCCAATTTTTCATCCACCAGCACCCCCAGGTTCCTCTCTGGAGGGCTGCTCTCAATCCATTCATCCCCCAGTTAGTACTGACACTGAAGATTATCCTGACCAAGATGCAGGACCTTGCATTTGGCCTACTTGAACTTCACAAGATTTGCACAGGCCCACTCCTCAGGCTTGTCCAGGTCCCTCTGGATCCTATCCTGTCCCTCAGGTGAATCACTGCACCACTCAGCTTGGTGTTATCTGCAGACTTGCTGAGGGTGCACTTGATTCTGCTGTCTGTGTCATTGATGAAGATATTAAATAATGCTGATCTTAAAATGGACTCGTGAGGGATACCTCTTCTTACTGGTTTCCACCTTGGACACTGAGCCACTGACAAATAACTCTCTGGACACAGCTGCCAGGTAATTCCTTATCCAGCTGACAGTCCACCCATTAAATCTGTATCTCTCCAACTTAGAGGTAAGAACATTGTGGGCTGCCATGTCAAAAGCCTTACAGAAATCTCAAAAAACAAATATGACAGCAGTTGGACTTGGCATTGCAGCTGCTGCAAAGCTTTCACCTTTGAAACCACTGGAGCGAGCCATTAGAGACAGCACAGAGGATTTCAACTTCTAGTCTTTAATTGTACTATAAAATTGTATCTCAGCAGAAAATGAGAATCTAGTCTTATTTTAGGTGTAAGTCCATCTGCTGGCAAGGTCAAAATCAGAAAAGCGCATAGAAGAATCATGATTCTGAATCATCCTGATAAAGGTGGATTGCCTTACTTAGCAACAAAAATAAATAAAGCAGAAGTCTTGTTGGAATCCTCTGCCAAATATTTAAATCTGAAGCCTTTGGTCAAAAAAAGGTTCAGCAGATACATTGTGCAACAGCTTTGACATCATCTTGCTCTGCACAGTTTCTTAACACTGCATTGATTGTTCCTGTTCATTGTCATAATTCAAAGCTTAAGACTGCTTAAAAGCAAACTGAAATCTTTTAGAGTCATCTAAAGTTACGTACAGTTATGCTCCTGCAAGGAGCAGGGAGTTGAACTCAATGATCTCTATGGGTCCCTTTCAACTCAAGATATTCTATGATTCTATGTTTAGTGTAAATTATTACACTTTGTAACTGAGATTTATTTCAAAACAGAACAACTGTCTCAGAATTCAGGCTTCTGCTTAGATGCTTGAGCCAAAGCTTTCTAAGAAGCGATGTGGGAAAGGAAATAATAGGCACTATAGAGGGGACGTATGTGGACTGAAGGATTCACCAAGATGAGTAGAAAGAAAAAAGATGTCAATAATGAAACTTAAATAGCAGAACTGTGTACAGTTAATAGCAAAGAGAGTTTATACAAAGGTATTAAACTAACCACCTCCTGCTCCACAGAGGCCTAATTTTTTAAGCTAGCATTGGCTGTTAAGATGTCCAGCTCTCAAAATCTTTTCAATGACAGTTAGGCATTTTATACAAGCTTGCAGTATCTTCCACTTTGTACTCAACACTTTTCAAACACGGCAGACATTGCTATGAGTCAGGGATTTCAGATTTCTAATTTAAGAAAGGGGAAGTAAGGCAGGAATTCAAACATTGCGGAGGATAAATTTCTACAAGCACAAGTAGGATTTAGGATCTAATGGATAAGCTCTGGGGAATGCTGCAGTGCCATGTGAACACATTACTTCTTTTGGCTGTTCTGCCTACTGTTTGTGCAATGGAACACAGGTCTGTACTTCTGCCGTGCCAGTTCAGTCCAGCATAAAAATAAGTTTGCTTTGCGCCCAGCTATGACACTAACCTTTGAACTGAAGCTCTAAGCTCTGTTCCTCTCTGCAATAAAACTGGTTTCAATTGAGGATCACCCTGCTACCATTCTGTCTGTTCCCTCCTTCTCCTTGTCCGCTCTACAAGCAAAAATACCTGGATTAAAAATGCCGAGGAGGCAGAGCAAGGAAGATGAACACTAGTTAACCTGATCGGTTCAAAGATTTAGTTCACACCTAACTCCAGAGAGCACAAGAGGGGGCAGCATTTCACCAGGAACTGCTTGAATCTTCACTGGTCAAGAGGAAACAGCTCTAGAGCCACAGCCCGAGGTGCAGGTAAGCACCCCCTTCAGCAGATTCTGCTGCAGAGCAGCGACCTCCTGGGGACACCAGAAGCAGTCGTGAAGCTGGGAGGATGACAAGACAATAGTTACGGGCAAGCTACCGTCAATCTTGGCAGAGAAAATTGTCAGAGCTACAAAGCCTTTGCATGAAGTCTGACAGTTCTCTGAATTCCAGCCTCAACCCCACTCTGGACTAGTTTGTGTCTCCAGACAACTGTTGTTCAACACAGGCAGGGGCTTCCTTCCCATTGCAAAACTACGACGAAATAATTTCATTGAATGTTAAAATTTGAAAATCTGTAATTTAGGGAATTTCATGGAGTTGCACAGGACTATTTTAACATTGTTTGTATTATGGGAGATATAAGAAGTGCACAGAACAGGGCACATTGCTACGAACAGTCTGATGCAGGGAAAAATGAAGGGTAGAAAAGATCACAAATTTTTGATCAACACAGAACATCAAAAGAAATTAATAAGATCTGAAATAGCTAACTTTTTGCGGAAGCCATGTTTTGCAACATCCTTGAGCGAACTTCATTTAAAACATCTTCTAGGAAAATTACGTCTCCTCTCCGAGTCTTCATCCCTTGAACTAGACCAAAAGACACATGCTGGCACCTGTGTGAAAAAGCAGCAGGACCTAAAATTACATTTTAATCAAGAGAAGTGTTTGCAGTGTTTGTTCAGGGCTGGATTCTTACCAGGAAACAGCAATAACAGCTGAATAAATAGCGCTCCAACGTGGGAAGCTTGGTGATATAATCAGTAACTCTTATTTCAGCAACCAAAGCTCCATAGTTATTATATAATGGGAAAATTATGATCAGAATTATGATAACCTGGTCATTTGCGTACTCTTGGGAACCTCTCTTGCTACTAGCTTTAGTATAGAGGACTCAGTGCAATAAATGGCAATAAATTGAGGAGAGGCAGGATGTAGACAGATCAAATTACTGTGGCAACACAGATCCGTTAATAACATTAGAAAGGGAGTCATAATAATACTATTGTGGCCACATTAAACTAAAAGCATAATTAATCATTGCTAATAATAATAAAACAGTCATCGCTCCTGCTTACAATAATCCCAAGCATTATACTGGTTCCATAACCTAAGGTAATTTTAGTGCAACTTTAAGCACTGTGAAAGGAGACAGACTGATATTCCTGAAGGCTAAAATCCTATATTTAACCAGAAAAGACACACAGTCTGTCTTGAAAGGAATGTGATTTAGTCTGCAGATCCACCACTGACCTTTGTTCAGATTGCTAAAGAGACTGGTAATTACGATGAATAACAAGGGGGATACATTTCTCTGCAACAGATATTTCAAGCCTGAAGCATGATTCAAACTCAGATTGAGGTCTCTGCTAAAATATCATACTTTAAGAAGTAATTGGTTAATATGCAATCACACAACATCCCAGACGCTATGCCATAAAGTCTCGGAAAGACTGCTTCCCTTTTTCCCATTTTTACAACAAGCAGTTATGCAAGATCTGTTAAATGAGAGACAGGGCTGTTCTTCACATCCTGAACATATGGCGATGTCTCTCTTCACAAATAAAGCAGACCAGCAGGAGCAGATGTATAGAGTGAAAAGGCTGATGCCAAGGACCTGAGGGCCATAGTGCACACAATTCTGAGGGTTTTGTTTTCTTATTTTTATCTCCTTATTGGACTAGGATTTGTTGGGTCCTACAGGCCAACAGTCTGCTTGCACTCTGGAGTTCATTAGTTGCATACAAGCAGCACATCTTGTAGCTTAATTTCATCCAAAATGCCTACATGAAGTGCTACAGCATGGTGGTAAGCTGGACGCAAACAGAACCCTCCACTGAAATTCCTATGTACATATTAGCCATTCCTAAGAAAAAAGAAAGAAAAGGTATATAATTAAGATTCACAAATACATACCTTTCTGCCCAGTCATAACCCATGAGCTTCAGTATTTGGAACAAATGTTGAAAGTGATTACTTTGACTTTTATCTGTCTAAGGAACAGAATTGGTGCACATTAGAAAACACAACAAGTCTGATAAGAATTTGCAACACAGATACTGTGCCAGTGAGTCACTGCAAACAGATTTAAGACCTATGAAGACAGACAAGACTTGAAAAATATAACAGCTCAAATCCACAGCAATGGGATTTTGCACCCTGCCAGAAAAAGTAATCCACCTTTGCAAAAAAATTATTCCTAGGTCATGAAGGCAAAGCCACGAATGGAAGTGAAACATTGATGTTCTTTAGTTTCACATAATCAGTGAACTGCCCATCACACAAAATACCTCCATTTTCACTTCAGAACATTGATGCTCTTGTTATATTCCCTTGTTTTAGGTCAAACTTTAAAGTTCGTTTGGCTTAAAACCAGAATACCTGTTTAAGCTCTATGTCTCCAGAAGCCACTGGTTTCTTTTGTCTCTAGCATGATTTGTGGAATTTTACATTGTAAGTCAGGTACATAATCAAAAAAAAAAAAAAAAGTAAATGATCACATTTTCATATTAATGATGCATGTTATGCTCTCTCCCACTGCCAATTACTCTCTCCTATGACTCAAGGCAGTTTCTGACAGATGATCTTTGTGTTTCCAGCTACAGCTGTTGCTATGAAGTTCACTTCCCTACCCAGTTGCTCTCACAGCAGTCAAAGATTTCTTTGTCCCTCCTTAAAAAACACTGCAGTGATAACCACATAACCACTATTTCCTTATTTGTTTGGTGTTCCAAGGTAGCAAGTGAGCAGTGAGTGAAGTGCTTATCTATGTTTTTTCTCAATCCTACCTTTGTATCAAGCCTCAAGCACCCGCCTTCTCTTTCACAGTTCCTCATAACCTGCCCCACGTCACCTCTCTGTGCTGATCCACAAACAAGGCTGATAAATGGACTGTGGTGGTCAGCATTTCAAACAAGGCCTTCCAGACTTGTTTACATGCACCTTACATATGAGAGAAGCTCTCTATACCTATAGCAAAGAAAGATCTCTCTCATTAAACAATCTCACAATAAAATTCATAAAGTTTAGACTAAGGACAGGTCACTGTACCAGCCAGTGCTGCCTGGCTGTTTCCTCTGTTTCCCTTTAGGTCTGAATTAATCTCTAATTTCCTGGTTTACAAGGAATTATACATTCCATGACAGAAACCGGTTTTGTTTAGTGGGCACAGCACCATGTCCTTCACCACCTGGACCACGATCACAGTATTTAAAAGTCTCTTTGGAGGACTGTGGTCTTTTGTGAGCAGATATTGTGACAAATCACGACAACATTCTCTCACAAAAGACTACAGTCACTGTTCACAGAGCAGAATTTTCAGCTAAAACTAACGTAAAAGCCAACTTGAGTTTGTAATTACTGGTCTTAACCAACCTATATAGAAATAGCATACAGAATAATATTTAAAAACATTAACAGAAAATAATCTAATAGCCTTTTTTAACAGTCCTTTAAACTGCCATGGAAATAAGAACATGAAAAGAGAGGCCAAGACAAAGATGCCTATCAGGCAGTGCAAGCTGAATTCCAGGTTTCAGCCGGCCACGTGAAAACTAAATCTCAACTCCTGTGTTCTCAGGATGCTGCGTGATACTGCAAGAAGCATAATAATTAGTGTTTTATTATGCTTGAACAATCCACAGAATTAAAACTGCATGAAAATCAAATTATTTAAGAAGGATGGAAATAAACACTATGACTACCACACAACTCTATCTCTGCCTGAAAGTAATACCCAAAGTGTGGATGTGTAAGCAGGCTAAAAAAGATGAACCTGTAGACGCTACCATTTCATAAAACTACTTATTTTTTTGGCTTCACAGCATGGCAAAAATAGCAAAAATGCTCAAAGAGATCAGCATTATAAAGAATGGCAATTATTTCCTTAAAGGCCCCAAAGTTATACATATCCAAATGTTTGTATTTAATCATTAAAGACAAAAATCATTGGTGTTCTTGCTTAAACCCATGAAGTCCTGCCACCTCTGGTAACACCAAGTAAATTCCTAACCCACTACAAAGCATCGTTAAAAACCAGCAGTAAAAGTCAGCAAGGCTGGCAGTTCCCTCATCAGGCTATCTGTCCCACAAACTCTCCTAAGAGTTCATGTTATTGCCCTCTCATTTCATGACCCGCTTTCTCAGCCCTCCAAGTCAGAAACGATAGAAACGCTACCTGTGTAGAACTATGCAAGCGTAGCAAAGCTGAGAGAACACGACTAGACAGGCTAATCTGCCATTTCCAACTTGAATGCAACATTGATCACAATGATCACACCACAGTCTGGTTTTGCTGCCTATAAGTTTGGACTAGGAGTAGATCAAACTGGCCCAGGCAAGGAAGTAAACAGTTACTGGAGTTCAGCTGTAAGCGGCCAGTCAGCTCAAGACTAAAAAGACTAAGCTAAAGCTGAAAAAGGTTCACACAAGTGAACAAGTCCTGCCATTCATTCCTGATACTACTGGAATTGTTAAAGAGCAAAATAGTCAAGCCAAGGAACATAAAAAGATTCCCTGCTTACAACTGCTCCATACTGATTAAGCAGAAATGTGTGATTTCCACACAGTGAAACCCAAGCACTGTTCAAAGCCATAAGAATTTACATTTTGGATAAGATATCAGACCTTTAGAGTAGGCTTAGATTAATTTTAGAACATTAATTTCTAGATTACTAAATTAACATTTTACAACCCCTTATAACTCTAACAGCTTTTTCTGACTTATTTAAATATTAATTACATTTATATAGGAAATACAATGTTGATTGAGTAAAAATCCTTTAAAATTAACTGCAATAAATTTTTAAAACAGAAAGTAACTCCAGCACTGAATTTTCAACTGTTCTGTGGGTCATGAACTGAAATAAAACCAAGAAACACTGCCACATAGAGGGACAGCTGCTGGGCATAAGGGCATCTCTTTTACTGCCAAAAATACCATGTGCCAAAGTCATATTGGGACCAAGAGGCCACCTGGATTATTGGCGAGAGCTAGGCTCAAAAGTGCCTGGTGAATCTAGAATTACTTACCACATAAATCATGGTATCCCAGCTATGCTTATTCATTCGGTCTATAGCAGCAGCAAGATCTCTGAAAAAGATAACGAGAAACTATTTGAACTTTCACTCCGGCATACCTCATTATTTCCCTCTTGGGAAAATAACCTACTTTTACGGAGGGGAAAGGACTGCCAGATTAGAGGAATTCACATACGCTTTACACAAAAATGAGGACAGATGTACTTTGTTCATGATGTGTTTGAAATGCTTTTTTAAACCATCAGCTCTGAAAACTATTACTGAGGAAATAGTTATTATGCACAGAGAAGTCTGGTCTCCGCCTGCCTACTGGAACAATCAATCAATCAGGTGGGAGTCTTGAAAGAAACACCCCCGTCCTGGAACAGTAACCCAACACTTGGTATCAGGTTATATGATAAAAAGCTCATCTTCATATACACAAAGCAGAATAAAAAAACAAATTGCTTGAGCCCCTCCCAGGGCTGTCACAGGAAAGCAAACAGCCTCACATCCGGGTCTGAAATCCACCTCAGGGTTCACGAGGAGCAGCTCCCTGGAGCGCCCTCTGACAGAGGGAGGTTGCTGTCTAAGGGACACAGGACACGTGGATACAAGGGAAAAGCAGTTGCCCAAGACTTACTATGGAATGCCTAGGAACCAAAGATGGGAAAAGAGAGGGAGATGATGATGATAAAAGCAGCAGGTGGCTTGTAAACCTATTGCTGGTTAGTATGCTTGTCCAGTTATGCTCTGCACCCTATCAGGACAGTCTGTCCTGTCTTCTCACTAAAGTCCATGTAAAACTTTTCCTGGGTGAGGGCATCTCTCTTCTGCATGCACATGTGTTTGGAGGTCTAGATGCCAGCAAGTGGAGTTGGGGACTACAGGTCATATTGGCCATGTATCTGTGATTCCAGCAACTGAAGGGACTGGAGGTAAGTGAAATTAAGTGATAGCAACTGGAAACTTACCACAGGCCAAGGGCCAAACTGTCTCTGCTGCCAATGACTGGGGTGTGGGCACACATGTCCATGTGTGATTGACAGCAAATATCTTGCTGAACTATGCTGCAAGTAGGTGAAGTGCCCTCAGTGCCAGGTTAGTGTCTGTCTTCAAAGATGAAGCCCCCAGAGGAGTCCACACTGGTGGTATCCGACTGCAGGTTAACTGAGAGACCTGCCTGTGCACACAGGTGTCTATGTAGGAGGCAAGGGGGGAGACTGAGGATCCAAGGCCGGCTCCTGGATGGACTTTGTCTAAGGGCAGTTACCAGAGGGATCTGTACCAGCCACTGGAGTAGGCCCTGGGGGCTTATGTGCCCAGGTGCCAGCAGGTGGGGAGAACCTGGGGATCCAGGGGCCAGCTAACAGCCAGAATGCTGAAACTCAGCTACTGCAGAGATCCACATTGTGTAAACATACGCCATACATATAATACATATGTATATTACCTATGTAGATAATACATATCACATACATACACGTATACACACACATACACATTGCTTCACACTATTACACCTTCGCCCTAATCAGACAGAGGGGAACAAAATGAAGCCACTTGCACTGTCTGAGTGCTGTGTGGTTTTGCCTGTGTTGCCCTGCCCTGTTGGCTCTGTGTTATCATAGAATCATAGAAAAGTTTGGGTTGGAAACAACCTAAAAGCCCATCCAGTTCCAATCCCCCTACCATGGATTCAGGATACTGATGAGCAGGCATGAAAACAGTGATAAAATTGATGGTAGAGTGCTGGTGGTCCACTGAGTCAACGGCGACATGGCTGAACAAGCCATTCTTTTCTGCATCACACAGCCAATAAACATTTTCAGTAAAGGTCTTTCGAAAACCTTCATTATTTGGCAAGTGTTTATTAGATGAAAAGATCTCATCTTTTTTTCAAAGTCAGTAGCTGGATAAAGCATTACACGTTATAGACAGAGACTGCTTATGTGGAGGAAAAGGACTTAAAAGCGGTTGTTTTTCCTGAGCCATTTTCATCCCATTGTACTTGCATTGCAAGTTCATAAAAAGCTACAAAATCTGTACTATCAGTTACAAATGTAATCACGTACAGAAGTTTACTGGCAAAATAAATGGCAAGAAACACAGATGGGCTTACTTGCCTTGTTATATAAAGTGATGTCCCATCACTACGCATGACAGTGGAAAACGATGAGAAGTCTTTCTTTTCTGAAAGATCCACAATTCCTGTCCCTTCACTGTAAGTTGAGAAAAAACACTTGAAGTAACAGCAAGCTAGATCCAAAATACAGGCAGAGTTCAGGTAAGGGAGAGGTCAGAATCAAAATGACAGCCTCTTGCCATAGAATCCCTCTTACTTTAGACAATCTCATTCTTTTCTTTGAATGACTGTAGCCTTTAAGCCTTTTAAAAGGCCAGTCCTGTAAGTTTGCTCACATTCTGGTGCATTCCATGGCTACAGCTTCTGTCCCAGTTTAGCCAAGCAGTACATCAAGGCAAGGATCTCATCTAACTCTACTCATTAAATGGGGCATGCAGCTACCAAATTAATTAACAGCTTAAAAGGCCACTAGGAGTTGAACGCTGTCATTGTACCTAATTTGTCACAGCCAGGCTTCTGTGCCTGGAAAAGAAAAGGCAAGCCTAATTTTCAGCTGTGATTGCACAAATCCTATTTGTCTTCTACTAGAACAGCTATCAAAACCATCCAAAGAAAAGTCTTCCCTTTAGAAGACATGCACACCTCAGTCATTGTATTTAATCTGAAATGCAACTGAGTTGTTAGGTAAACTACACCAACAGATTGAATAATGAGTTCATACGTTGTTTTCTGAAGGAGTCCTTTATCCTCTAACACCTTTAGAACTTCCCGGGACTTCTCCTGGTAAAATGATTCTCCGGAATATTCATCAAAATGCACTCCTAGACGCTGGAAAGTTCCAAGAATATCAAAGAAGGGAAACATTAGATTGAGGGTAACCATTTCTTCAAGTTAAGTCAGATGATGGGTCTGTGTCACAGGTCTGACAGAATGTCAAGATTAATTTTAGTTCAGGAACTGTCACTTCACTTTTAAAAGGAAATGATTTTTGAATTCTGATTTAATAAATTTCTGCATTAGAATTAATCTCTCTCAGTTTAATACAGCATTGGATGTAACATACATGAGTAATTAGGAGTAAACTGGACAAAACAATTAGTACAAAAAATCTGAGGTAGGTCCCTAACTTGCTGCGCTGGAGGCAAAAAAAAAAGTGGGCTGCACAGAGAAGTTACTTGGACTTGGAATCAATCCTATTTTAAAAAGATGCTAAAAGAAATTTAAAAAAGCAGGAGCTGCTCACGAACAGTGCTGAGCACACAGGAATCACCACGGCTAGGAAGCCTGAGGGTTTATCTAGGAAAGGTAGAGCGACCTGAACTGTCAAAACCAGGTAAAATGTAACAGTACAAAAGACAAGGTTTTTAACTGAGGGCAACAAAGCTGTCAGTCCCTTGGCTCAGTACTAACTAGTCTGAAAAGGAATTGGGAGAGAAAGTTCTAGCTGTGCCAGTCATCAGGTAATCAATGATGACTGACCACGATGCAGCTGCATACCCAGCCCAACACCCACTTACCCTACCAGGTCAGCTTTCCACTGCAACTATCAAGGCTGTGTCCAACTTAGATCTCAACTGAGAGTACTTAGCGTGAATCCAGTGATAGCTTTTGGGGAAAAAGTTAAAGCACAGCGAGGTTATCTGGATTACTGAGGGAGAAGCAGGCCACTTCTCTTTTAACTTTGCAGTCAAGGATGAAAGAAGATCAATTTCTACAAATACATCAAAAGGAAGGAGATGGAAAAGGGAAATTTTTAAGTAAAGAATAATACTAGGAAGAAGTGGTATAAAACCAGTCACAAATTCTTTGCAGCTGCATGTTAGGAAAAAAGAAGTCTAAGCCCATCAAAACTGGATGCTCATTCCAAAATTAAATTCCAAGAATGTGGGAAAAACACTATCTGGTTTTCATACAGACACTTGAGTAAGATTACATAGTATTAACACCAAGAGACTGGATGCACTGACAGAAGGTGCATCTCATTCCCGTTTCCAAATTCGTAAGATTAACTTTGTGGTCAGTGATGCAAACATTCCCCATGAGGCAGTGGACACTATCTCCATTCTTGAGAATACAGCATGAGCCAGATGGCTGTGTATTAGCTCAACTCAACCTGCAGGTGACTTATGCACTGATTACTGTTGTAAACTCCTGCTGCTACAATTACTTGCACTCAATTTAACATGCAACATACACAGCTCTGCGTTACAACATTAGATCAGAAGTGTGAAAACAGAGTTCTCATAATAAAATTTGTTACACAGAAACTGTAAAATTTAGGGGGTCGTTGCTGACTTCAAAGATAAAACAAAACTGAACAGTACTTATCTAGCCCTGATTTGCTGCGTTGCCCAGCACCATACTCCTAGCTTGAGGGCTTCTGAGAAAGGAGAATCAGTCAGAAGGTCAATTATATGGACTCACTCCATTAAACAAAACGTACCTAGGCTGTCAGCAACTAAAGTGACAGTCTATTGGGATGTTAAATCAACTACCATGCTTTTTCCAAACAGGATGGGGCATATTTAGAAGCATCTTCCCCACAACACTGTAAAGTTTACTGGAAAGGCAACGGATTGACATTACAGCAACCTCTGTTCCCAAGTCAGTTCACTTCTTGGTAGCCTCTGGGATGAAAAGGTGCTGGCGCACTCTCAGTCAGACTGACAGAGCAACAGATAAAAAGAAATCTTTTTACCAACAACACAGAAAAATCAGTGGATGATTTGTACCTTATAAATTCGGATGTATTCCTCAATACTGAAGTCTCTAAATTGTTTCCAAAGCGACAATGTCTGTTCATCGCGTTCCTCCAGTTTTCTAAAGAAATCCTTAGCCAGTTTTTTTGTGTTTTCATCTTTTGCTGCTTTGTTAATCTGCACATACACCTAAAATATAATGGTACCAAAAATGTTGAAGAAGTATCTTCTCCAATAAAACTAAAGAGCAAAGTTCTAAAGGAACAAGACAAATATATTTAAAGACGACATTTGTAACAGCAAAATTTTAAAGCCATGTTACAGGAACGTATTTCCTATGCAAAGGATGAATGAGTAGTCCAAACTTCAATAGAAAAATGTGCAGCTTATCTTGAAACAAGACTAAGGCCATAATTTCTTACTGCTGACGCTACTGTCCTCTTTATAACCTTGAAACTATTGCAGCAGCAGAATACGGAAGAGGTAATTTAAGCATGAAAGGGAAAGCATTGCATACTTTCATCTCAGAGACTTTTCCTCAGAAGAGCGGAGTTGATAAGAATGGATGTTTTACAAGACAAAGAAACCCCCCCCCTTGAACCACCCCAAGTTCTGATCCCAAAGCCACGTAGTTACTTCTACTGCTATGCACCCATAGCAATTCAGGCTCTCTCATAGTCAAGCCTATGAATGTCAATATACTGTCAGTTTGTATCTTTACTTTATCCACATACAGTAAATTTGATTCTCCAGCTTGGAGAGGAGAAGGCCAAGGGGTGACCTCATTATGGCCTACACCTTCCTCAAGCAGCCAGTGGAAGAGGAGGTACTGATGTCCTCTTTCAATGGTCCTTACAGATCCCTTCCAACTTGAGATATTCCATGATTCCATTCTACAATAATATACTCCTTTATATCTAAAGGCCAAATATTTGCCCAGACAATGCTTCCTTGCTTTCCACATAGAGCACTGGGAAAGCCCCTGGAAAAGTTTTAGAAAAAGTTAAAGAACTACACAAAAATAATTAAATTAACTAGTGGTTACACTCTGTATTTATACTAAAATAGTTGAACAATAGCTTATTTAGACTTAATATTGAACAATAGTTCAATGCTGTAAGAGAGTTTTGATCCTTAAACCATTGCAATCTTGATAAAAATAAATCCTTATAACAACTTCACTCCTGCAATGCTCAGACAGCGAGTCTGACAACAATACTTTCCTTGAATGGGTTCCACCTATTAAAAAAAATGCTTCCACAGCAAAACTCTTGAACTTTTCCCCTTCCTTTCATGTCCCAAGATTTTTAGAGATTATAACAGGCAGTACTGTTGACAAGTCTCAAATTAACAGCAGAAAAAACACCACTTTGAAACACATCTCAGTTTTTTATATAAACCAGGAATGCAGCTGAATAAACAGGTAAAAACTGGAAATATTTGAGAAACTAATTTGGTCTCAAACAACTACTGTTTTAGAACCTTTTGCAGCTTGACTGAATACTGTTCTCTACTCTTGAAGGTAAATTTTTAAGGTCATAAAGCCTACGTGCTGCTGCAGTAGATGGCATTTTAAAGCAAAATTCAAGCACACAAAATTTAAATTCTAAGAATGGACTTAAATTATAAATAAAAATTAAATAATACGCTGCAATGCACAACCATAAGAATATGACTACTTCTTATCGCCTCTTTAAATCAATCCTACATCTCTAAAACATTTCCATGTTAAGAACCTATCACTTTTACAGAGCAAGACTCAGGGATACAGGAACAATTGAACAAAATTTATCTAAGTCAAAGCTGACCAACTCAGGAGCTACTCTGCCATATAACAATCTGCCTAACTTATTAAGTTGTACAGTATCCAAATATTCAAACACAGTTTGTTCCTTTGGCAGTAAACGGATTTATGCGGAAGAGTTATCCTGTGACATCCTGTCCCAACACCAGCATTAGCAACAGCTCCCATATCCAGCTCAGAGCGTGAAGCGCAGCTCAGCTTCATAGTAAGAGAACACTCGATGGGGCCACACAAGAACCCCAACAATGCCCCATTACCATATGAGGACAAGCTGAGAGAGTTGGGCTCCTGGAGAAGAGAAGGCTCCGAGGAGACCTTGTAGTGACCTTCCAGTACCTGAAAGAGGCTACAGGAAAGCTGGAGAGGGATTGTTCACAAAGGCTTGCAGTGATAGGACAAGGGGCAATGGGTATAAACTGGAAAGGGGCAGATTTAGACTAGACATAAGGAAAAATTTCTTCATGCTGAAGGTGGCGAGGCACTGGCACAGGTTGCCCAGGGAAGTTGTGGATGCCCCATCCCTGGAAGTGTTAAAGGCCAGGATGGATGGAGCCTTAAGCAGCCTGGTCTGGTGGGAGGTGTGTTTGAATTAGATGATCTTTAAGGTCCCTTCCAATTCAAACCATTCTACGATTCTATGATCATAACGCTGCAGATATACCATTCTGTACAAAACTGAGAGCTAAGTTAAATGGACTGCTCTCTGAAGTCTCTAGTTGGTCTTTTCTGAACTTACCTCAAAAAGGTGTTGTAAAGGACTGGATTCTAGCTTTTCTATGTTGCCATACCGCTGGAAACCAACACCCAATAAGCCTTGAATAACAATTAAACATAGAGTTAGACAACAGCTGGAATATATTGTTTTGATAAGTTGTTTTCATAAGCAAGTCTAATCTTAAGCAAGAAACTGGGACACAATATGGTATTCCACATACCACTCATGCAATATTTTCAAGGGAATTTTTTGCTGCATGCTGAGAATATGCAGCTTTTTTTTTCACATATCCAGTTTGGATTCAGCACTTCACAAAAGCCATCTTAAAGGGCAAGAAATCCAAATCCCTACCTTTTTATCTACATCAAAAGAACCCATTAAATCCTTCAGTGGTCTAACAATATTAACCCTGCAGCCTCTTCTATTTTCTGAGGCTGCTTTTAAGATCATCTCACTCCTCTGAGCTGAGGAGGACCAGGACCAATGTGAAGAAAGCATTTGAGGGACAGGTATTCCTTTAAGAAGTCCTCTGCAACTAAACGAACAGCACTGTATCAAGAATTTCCACCTTGGAAACAGAGTGTGACAGAGGCAGTGACAGACATAGGCAAGAAGTTCAGGTTTAGGAAATAAAATGAGTCTAATCCTATTGAAAGGGACTTTCTTTACAGGCAATGTGTTCTATGAGCAATCAGATCTTGATTTCCTAATGATCTCTCTTAGGTATTAGTGTACCTACACATTCTACTTTTCAGTGCTGGCTTCAAACTCCAACCACCAGCAAGACTGCTAGTTTTTATTCAACCCAACCACATCCTTCCACACGTTTCTGCCTTCTCCAGACTATCCACAGCCCTTGTTATACACACCAATTACTGGCAAGATGCAGCATGTGTTGGGACTGATTGCAACTTAGATATGCTGAATGGTTAGCCGGCAGGCTAAACACAAAAGTTAATTTTCTCTCCCAGAGGGCATTATGTTGTATTTCTATCCCTACTGGGCTGCCAACTGCCACAATATCAAAAGAAATTTGTTCTCTTGGAGAAATTTTTCTTTGTCAGATCTGGCTGAAGTTGGTCAATGGGTTCAAAATTTATTAGGAGCAGAGTAACAGGAAGACGGATGGACAGACAATGTGACTGCATTAAGTTTTGTTACCTTAAGAAACCTGCCCCAAAACTGCCTAAAGGTTGAGGACTTCTCTGCCATGTTTCAGAAAACTGTGTTTTCAATTATTAACATCTTAAACCCTCTGACAACTCTAGTCGTAACAGAAATGCTGACAGATCATTAATTACAGCTCTTCTTCTGGGAAAGGAGAATTACAATAATATTCCTATGTTGTAATTTTGTGAAGCACAACTATATTATTTGTTATAAAACCTGCCATATATTTGAGCTGAGCCATCCCAAATAAAGAGGGGAACCACCTATTTTGAAAGAAACAGTTGGAACTAATAAGTCAAAATCATGATTCTAACAGGTGTGTGCTAGGTACACATGTAGACAATAGGCACTGTGATCTTTATACCATCAGGCAATTCTGTATTAATAAATAAAATTCCAGATATTCAGACTAGGAGTACAATTTATTATCCTCGGAAACAGAGTGACTGAGGTCAGCTGAAAAACCCTTCAACCACATTTCATTGCTTAATTATCACTGCCACATCCATTATACAATAACCTTGTGATAAAATTATGTCTAAGGGGAAAAGTGAATGAAATATGCAATGATAACATTTACTCAATTTTAGGTAAACTCATTCTGTATTCGTTTCCTATGAAATAAATCCCAAATGAAGTAAAGCTCTGCTACAAATCATTGTTTGATCAGAAACAGGATGAGGAACAATGAGCCGCATGGGAAAGAATTTAACAAAGGAAAAAATATTCTATTATTGCTCTCATTTATAAGGATGTTTTATTCAACAGCTCTGCTCGTAAAGCTGGTTCATTAATGTCCCAAATAAAGTGGTACCAGTAAAACAGGAGGGGGCAGCATAAGGGCTGGAATAAGCAAAAGCGACTGCTTGACAGCCATTGTACTTCGTCTTTGCCACTTAAAAAACCCACATGGACACTGTTTTCAAAACCTACTGCAAAAGATGTGTGGGAGTTTTATAGTTTTCACAGGTATACCAACTTTCAAGAACGATGAAGTGGGCAGGATTGTATTTTTTAAATGCCTACAAATATGACAAAAATCAGCTTTTGAGAGGATACTAGAAAAGGATAGGATAGTATGGATCAATTTGGAATGCACGATTAACAACAGAAATCAACAAAGTTTTGAATCCCATGGTTGGGCCAACTGCTATATAAAAGACATTTATGCATCTAGCAACTAAACATAAATGATCTCTGGCCAGAGAATAAATATCAACCCATGTTGGGCTACACATGACAGGATCTTTCAGTTTTCGCTTATCTGATGGTCATTTCAGAAGAGGTAGGAGTGCATGTGCAAACGCACACACATGCAAGATGGACAGTCTTCTATGGCCTATTCACTTGCACATTCTCCACCTACGCATCTCTCTTATGCTACATTTTAAAGAGAAACTGAGTATTTTGGGAGAAGCGTTAGGATAGCTTTAGAGACTGAAATTCTCCAGGCCTCAATCTGCCTATGTTCAGTTTTGGGCCCTTCACTAAAAGGACATGGAGGTGCTTGAGTGTGTCCAGAGAAGGGCAGTGAAGCTGGTGAAGGGACTGGAGAGCAAGTCTTATGAGAGGCAGCTGATGGAACTGGGGTTGTTTAGTCCAGAGAAAAGGAGGCTGAAGGGAGACCTCATCACTGCCTACAACTACCTGAAAGGAGGTTGTAGTAAGGTGGTTGTTGGTCTCTTCTCCCAAGTAACAAGTGATAGGACAAAAGGTAACAGCCTCAAGCTGTGCCAGGGGAGGTTCAGATTGTATATGAGGAAAAATTTCTTCACTAAAAGGGTTAACAAGCACTGGAACTGTCCAAGGAGGTGTCTGAGTCACCATCCCAGGGAGGTATTTAAAAGACAGGTGGATGAGGTGCTTGGGGATATGGTTACAGGTAGGTGAGGTGCTCGAGGCATACGGCTTAGTAGTGGACAGTAGTTGGACTCTATGATCTCAAAGGTCTTTTCCAACCAAATGATTCTATGATTCTAAGAAAATGCAGTTGTTGTGGAGGTTAATTATGCTCTATGAATAATGAACTGATTTCCAGAGGGAACAAAAAGACAGGTAAAGAAAATGCCGCAACACAAAGACACTCAAATACAAAATACATATTTTGTTAAAATTATTGTGCTCTTATGTACATTGCATAAATTAAGTTAGCAAGCTTACTCTTCCAAAGCTGTTGCACACACAAAATCTGAATAAGGAAGACATGCAGCAGACATTAGACATGCAACAACTATGAAAATATGTACGCATTTTATCTGGAGGCAACGAAAGAAGTTTGTTCAGCTATGAGAGCTCCACAGGTATAATCAGCATGCTCAGGAACTTCCATCTAAAAGTAAACCCCAAACTACACGTACATAATCTGGGAGAAGAGCTACTGAGGGATGGAGGCATTGCTGGGTAAATTTCCTCCTGTTGTCCTTGTACGGTAGCACAGGTCATACTGATGATGAATCAGTCTGGATTGTTTGGTTCATATTTCAAGGAGATTAACTACACATTACATGCACGAAAACACAGTGCTACTCTTTATGAGTCCAGAGTGAATCCAACAGGCCTGCAAAAACTGAAGCTGGAAACCTAGACCATATTATACAGTAGAAAAGGAAATAGAAGAAGCAAATATCAAAACATACCAAACTGCATGCCCCAGTCACCAAGGTAATTTATTCGTGTTACTTCATGTCCCAGGGCAATTTTGAGATTTGCTATGAAATTTCCTGGTAAGGAAACAAAACTGTTGTCATTATTGTTATCGTTATTATTGTGTCATCATTATCATCATCATCATTATTCAGATGCAGGAAGGGTCTTATCCCAAGAGAACGGTTTGCAGCCTGTGTATGATCTGTATTCAAAATGAAGAAGAACAGCAGTCAGATGAACTACTGCACAGTATCCGCTAAAACGCCTCACAACTATCATGGTTCAGCCCCAACGAGCAGCCAAGAATCACACAGCTGCTCACTCACTCCCCACCCCTAGTGGGATGGGGAGGAGAATTGGGAAGTAAAATAAATCTCGTGGGTTGAGATAAAGACAGTTCAAAAGGACAGGAAAGGAAGAGAGAATAACAATAAATGATAGAAAAAACAAGCGATGCACAATTCAATGCAGTTACTAGTCATCTGATGCCTTGACAACCAATTGCACAGCCCACCACAAGCTGCAATCACAGATCAGCAAGCTCTGGCTCCTGGCCAACTTCCCATTTACATACTGAGCATGACATTATACAGTATCAAATATCTCTTTGGCCAGCTTCGCTCAGCTGCCTGGCTATGCTCTTCCCAACTTCTTGTGCACCTGTACACTTGCAAACCATAGCAAACTGAAAAAGTCCTTGATTTCTTGGCAATAACTGAAACCGTCAGCATTTTAGCAAAATTTTTCCCATAATAAATTTCAAAATCAGCAGCTGCTGGGATGAAAATTAACTCTATCCCAGCCAAAATCAGGACAATATCCACTCCTTATCTTATACCATCTATACCATGATCAGGTCCCACACTCTGCAATATATACCAATTAATCACCACTGCTTTTCCTATCTTTTGGTATACACAGAGATAACACTCTTAGTATATGGGCCACCCCTCTAAAATCTCCGCTGAGTTAATTTAATCCATGACTTTGGGCTCCATCTGTCATAACAGTCTCCCAGGGCAGGAGAGATGGTGTGTGGTGTTGGGATTGTCATGTGCTGCGTCCAGAGCTCGCAGCTGGTGTATCTGGTGTGGCCCATGCCCGTGGTCTGCTCAGCAACCTCAAATCAGGAGGTTTAGCAAGCACTCCAATTAACAAACTGCTGTTAACTCTGATGTTAAATAGAGAACATCATTCTGAATCTCTATATACTGGTGGAGCAGTACTGAGCATGATGGGTCTGAGATGCTCAAAACATACCATATCACAGAAGTGTATCTGGCTTCTAACTGTAACTACAACAAAAGCTCTTCATTTTTCTCCTGAGCTTAGCTACAACCGTAGAATTAAAAAGACAAAACACCTGCATCCCTTCCTCTATTTTCCTATGCTTCAAGGGTACCTTTTAATTGCAGTATTGATGTAAAAGGATGCAAGAAAGCTTTCTCTTGTCACTCTGATACGATATTACAGTTTGCAATTACTTTCAAATCCATTCTCTGAAGTCAATTCATCCTCTTACTATTGCACAAACGTTGAGCTACAGACTTTCAAAAATGGGCTTTTGTTTCCTATAGCAAAGGGTCCAGAAAGAACACAAAGAGCCAAAAATATCTAATTTCACTCAACTATCAGACTATGAACAGGTAGAATTATTAATTACACATGATACATTAAATATAATTAAAAATTAGTACATTATTAGCTGCACAGATGCTGTAGGATCTTCTGCTAATAACCTACTAGTTTCTACTATGAGAGAGGGAAAGGAAGGAGAAATAGTGTTTTCCATATGCCATTACAGTACCACACAATAAACTTATTAATTATTCTAATACAGATGACAGCAACTGTGTTATACATACTGGCATAAAGTAATTAACATATAAAAGCAAGCTTTTTGCAAAACAGCCACCAGACAATACTTATCTGACTGCTCAGCAGTCCAGTGCTAACTGGAAATTTAAAATTCAAAGGGCTCTTGTAACACCCCAATGAAAAAAGCCCTGGTGTCTTTGTCAAACAATCTTAAACTACTTCATTTAATGTTCACAGTCATAAAACTATATTAGGTGTGATTTAATAAATCTGCCAGTAACATATCATAATCTTCTTCATTGCATAATATGCAAAAGGGTTTCAATTCGTAAGGCAAGCCTGACTCCACTAAAAGAGTGGAAGGTTAGCAGTGCTCCCCTGTCAAGTGCAACAAGAAGACAAAGAAACCCATTTAGAAGGCAGTTAAATGCTTACTTACCTATTATTGTGGAACGCAAGTGTCCTATGTGAAACTTTTTAGCAATATTAGGGGAGCTGTAACAAATTTTCACAAATAATGTTTATTCAAGCCACAAGAATTCAACTCACACATATAGAAATAGAACTAAAACAAAATCAGTTTTCAACTTTCCCTTAACATTCCCTGAGCAGGCTTTGCTCTAGGCAGCAGATTTTCCTAGCCAGTCAGCTTCTCCTCCAATGCCAGTTAACAGCCACTGTCACAGGGGGAAAAAACCCCACACCAAATAAAATTTCCAGATCCAACTGTACTAGTGAACAAAGGAATTACATTACCTCCTCACTTTTTACGTGTTTTGGATATACAGATGACTCTCCTCATACCTTTGTCAGAGATAGATCTCATACCATAAAAGGAGATCTCATACACAAGAATCAGCAACTAAAGCTGCATCTTATCTTACCAACAGTGAAAGAACTTGTACCCACAACTATTTATCCCAATAACAAAACAGAAGTTCAGCTGTGAAAATTCACCCAGCAAATTAAAGCCAAGTAGTTACTTTCCATGACTGGGGAAGCCTGCAGAGGGAATGTAAGTGAACAAAAATATTTATACATAAAGAGATCCAAGTAAGACATTTTTCATTCCATAAGCAGGTGCCCATGAACAAAATTGCACTGGACAGAAATTTTGGGGCCAGCATTTGGGATAATTTGGCTACTTTAGCAAGTTAGGGAGGAAGGTAATAAGGTGCAAAAGAAATAGGTTAGTGGCTGAAAAATCAGATGATATTTCTTGTTAACAAAATAAAAGCAGCCTACTTAAAAAAAGAATACTATTATGCACTAAATGAGAATATTCTTAGCTGAGGACAGTGCAAGGCGTGAATTTTCTAAATACCAAAAATATATTCAGAGTAAAAGCTTAAATTCCCTAAACATAACTTTTATCCTTCTTGGCAAATATGTCAGGGTCAGACACAGCTGAATATAATACTATAAACATCATTTAACTTCACAGGCATCATACACTACAGCAATGAAAATCAATCAGCAGACAAGGCAATTTCCTCAAAGTACTCATTACATGCACTTACCTGAACTCAACCACTGCCTTTTGTCTAGGCACTGCACAGAAAAGTTCACTTTTTACTCCATACTCTGAGCCATCTTTCAACACTTGCTGCAAAACAGTCTTTAAAAAAAAAAAAGAGGAAAATCTGTTTTAACAACAGAAAGCGTGATCAGGAAAACTGTTTACCAATCACACAAGAGTCTGATCCCACAGCCTTTATTCACTGAAGCAATGAGGTAGCTGGTCTGCCCGGCAAACAAGATCTCATATGCAGATGAAAATGCCATTAACTTTTGAAAGCTGCATCTGATCACATAACGTGATAGGGCGAGAGAGTAAACCAGGGATAACTGGTGAGCAGGAAAGGAAGCTAAGACCAAGAATGTGGGTAGAACAGTGAACTCATAAAATGAGAGAGTTCTCATGAAAACAGGCTTCTAACCAGGATCCTCACCTCTCCTAACTCGGGTAACACATTTTAAAATAAAGAACGCCTTGTAGAACTAAACAATAGACTTGGTTGAAAAAGTAGGAGAGCTTTTGAGCAGTAAACTTGATTAGAGAACGTACCTCATTGTGGAGCCAAATGTTCTCAACAGACTTTTTTTCTTTTTTAATTCATTAAAAACATCTGCCTACCATGCCTCTGGGCTTCCTCTAAAGTGTCCTCTTCCCACAAATACATTTTATCTAGGCACAGTTTGAGGTGTTTGGTTATTTCTCTGAAATTCCTAGGAGTGTTGTCCTATATCCAAGGTTTTTGTCAAAATGTAAATACAAGAGACACCTGCTGTGCACAGGTCACACAGGTCCAACCCTTTGGGACATATCAGGCCTCCCACACTCTCCTTGTGACTGAGGGCCTACAAGAAATCCCATGAGCTTCGACTTCATGACCATTCCCACACGTACGCAGGTCACCTCAGCAGCACACGAGAACATTTCTTTTGCTTCAGTACATCTCACACAGAAGTACAGGAGTTCTAGTCTTCATGATTATCATTAAAGCCAATTTAAGGTCAAAACAACTGCTACAGAATCCTCCCCATCAGTTCACTGCAGCTAGGTTGCAACAGCAGCTTAAGGAGCTCTTGGTCATTCATAACTGTAACAGCATATTTAAACATCAACCAGTGGATTAAGTGACATGGACAGAAGAGGCTTAGCTATTTCTAATTTTGGTAGTATAAACTTAAACTGCTTTCGTTGTTCTTAAACTGTTTCATGTTTCTCCAGTTTCTTAACATCACTGTCCACTGTATTTCATCATTAATCCTTTTTAGGAATAGCATCTGCCTAACATTCTTTTCCTGTTCCATTGGAAGAGAGCAGGTATATACAACAGGGAAGGAGAAAAACAGGAGACCTTGCAAGAATTGAAGCCTCCTTAGACCTACCAGGTCATTTAAGTCTGTAAGAGGAAGAGGAAAAAATAACACGTTCACATTCTACTAAAACTGCTAAGTTTTTCTAGGCACCAAAATCAGCCTGCTTTCTACTCCTTTAGTGCCAAAGAAATACAACTACTAAGTCCTTGTGTGTACAAACACCCCTTCTTCCCTAACTGACCTGTAGGGATACTGTGAATGGTCCCCACAAAAGTGCATCAATGTTGAAAGTATGGAAAGTGAGTAAAATGCCTGAAAAGATTTGTGCAACAGCTTGAAGATGGTTTGTGGGAAGAGGAATCCTATGCTGATCATACTATCAGTAATGCATCCATACAGCCAGGTCGGTCCCTGAACAGACCTTATGTATTTTTGTCACAGACGCCAATATGCTACAAAATCTAACTTGTGAAGCTGTTCCTATTGGACAAACTTCCTGAAGATAACAGACAACTTTTAACAACGTGAATTGAAGTG
Source organism: Clamator glandarius (assembly GCA_033459285.1). NCBI lineage: Eukaryota > Metazoa > Chordata > Aves > Cuculiformes > Cuculidae > Clamator > Clamator glandarius. Next base: position 2,207,091 of record JAUNZM010000131.1, on the reverse strand, counting down.
GGAATCTCACTCCATTCAGTGGAAACTCTTCTTTTTTCCCCTTAAAAAAAATTACCTTAAAATTCTTCTGCAACAGATATTGAATAAATTAAAAAAAAAAGACAATTCTGTTCTTATTATGGCACCTAAGTAGGTAAGCTACACACTAGACACACATACAAACAACCAAATTTACTCATAGACCTCGTCTCCTCATTAGTGAAAGTCACAGCTAGGTTTTACCTCCCCCCTCTCCTCAGTGACATAATGCAAAATTACTTGTCCTAAATACTCTTTTTTCCAGCAATACTCTGAGTCCTGACGCATATTTTTGCTTGAACCATTAAGCTTACTAGAATCCCTACAGCACTTTGTGAAATCCCACCCATGAAACTACCTTTCAGTGAGCAGTCAGTCTTTTGTCAAGATAAATAGCTACTGAAAAATTAAAGAGATTATTTTAGGCAATAAATAAAGCGATTGATAGGCATGCCTAAGCATTAGGAAATCACAAGAAGAAATGATCTTATCACTCAAGAAAAGAGGAACACAAGCTTAAGAGACTCAGTAGATGTCCTGCTAGGAAAAGGGCTTCATCGGTGCTAAGTAAGACCTGATTTCTGGCCTCTAATTCATGTGCGGTTAATTTTCTAAGATAGCAATATCATTTTCCCTGAGTTGCTAACCTTACAGACTAAGGCTATAAACAACAGCACGATGTAGCTTCCACCACAAATCAACTGAATTGGCTTATCAAAGTTTTCATTCAGTTCCGAGTCTAACAATTCTATCTACTTACATTTATGAAGCTTTTGCAAATAACCCAGAGAGAACAACTGAGACACTACTCTTGTAAACTAAGTGGTATCTTGCTTTTATTAAGTTATTGGTTTGGCAAATAAAGCTTCACATTTCAGTCAGGCATTGGACTTTGAGGAATATACCCTCCTCTCCTTTCTTTAGCAAAGACAGATGTAATCATAGATCTGCTGTCAAATATTTTTATTTCAGGTTATCTTATTATCCTTCTTTATTTTAAATAAGAGCTTTTACATGCAGATCAAAACTATTGAGTCGTATGCTGTAGAAATTCAAAGATGCCAACCCTGCCTTTTAAAGCAAGGAGAAGAAAAAGAGGAGTTATGATTAGCAGTGAACAGTATATATGTTTATTTTCTCATAAGGATAGAATTTTGTGAGCCTCAATCTGAAATATAGGCTTACACAACACATCAGCAACGGGAATCCTCAAGGAGAACTTAGAAAAGACAGTTTTACACAGAAAATACCTTTCTAAGACAGCAGTAGGTTGTCTTAGAAGCACCTTAATGCATATGAAATACAATACTCACCTTTGCTAATAATTCCCTGTTTATTGTAAAGTTCACTGTTCCTGGCCCAGCACTGATTCCACTCACTACAGCATCACATTTTAGCTAAAAGAACAAAACAAAACAGAAACTCTATGTGAGAACAGCTAAGTTGGAAAACTGTAATCTAATCCATTATAAATTTTAATTTAATCCACTATAAACATTAAATGTTATTTCTTGGTTTGAAGCAATCACTGACAGACTGTTTAATCAACCCTCTTGGAAAAGGGATGGTTTTGTTATTTCCAGTCCACGCTTTACAGATCTCAATGCAACTTAGTCTGAAAAGTGTCATATACGTTTTACTTCAGCCCCTGCATGTGTACAGTCTGTGTTTTATTTTGACTGCAGCAGTGATCTCTTTGTACACACAAAAGCTGAGAAACATTTGGCAACTTACTCAGTACCTGACAGCACTTAAAACAAAGGAAAAAAAAAAAACAAACCCAACAAATCAATATCAATGTCTTAAAGAAAACCCGAGATAGAAGTTGCTGTCATTGAAGTCAGAAACTTCAAGAAACAATGTTCTGCAGTGTCCAGTGATAAAAAATAAAGATGTTACAGGTAAACTTATTAATCATTTCATACACAATTTCCAGAAGGCATGTTTTGAAAACTCTGAGCCCATAAGGAATATTTGGGCACCCAAGACCTAATGTCAACCACCTTTTAACACAAATTTTGGTCTCTTCACAGGCTGGGAGTTTTGGACCTCAACCTGTCAGGTTTGAGAGTTCCTTATTAAACTATAATAGCTTTTTTTCATAGCTAAGAAATTGTCTGGGGAAGACACACACACAAAAAAAAAAACCAAAAAAGAGGGAAAGAAGAAATTCCATCCCCATGCAGCTGACGCACTAACTTAACCAGGAGAGGAAATCATAGCTAGGCTTGATGTTCTTTAAACTTCACAAGCTCCAATGCCAACAAAATCCAATGTTTATTTACGAACTGCATGAGAAACATTCCTTGTATTGATTTCAAATTTCCCACCTTTTCATTTTACAAAAGTTCCTTTATACTTATGGGACAGAGAGAAAACAGAGATTCCCACCTTCTCCATATCATTCCTTCTACTAAATCTTTTTTCTCCATAATCTGTCATTTGTCATCTCAGTGTTTTTCATCTCTCATTAACACGAGTGGTCATCTGGCCCCTCCATAGCCTTAACAACCTTTCTTCCAAGTGCCCTGAGGTTGTTTCGTAACCAGATCCCCCCATGCCTAAGGCTCAGACCAGAATGCCACTATACAGTACAGGGGCACAAAAAAATAAAACCAATACAATGTCCCTTCCACAAAAACGTAACAGTCCAAAGATGGAACAAGAATCAGCCAGCCAGAAGAAATCAAAAGCCCAGGGAAACACGACCAGTTCTGACCATGCTGACAGACACATCAGAACACGTTATATGTCACTGAGTATCATGTTGCTGTATTATTTAGGCTATTTTAGTCAACAACAAATACTTCCATCTCTTCTGCCTAACTTAAATACCTGTATTTCAAATATTGTGACCTACTTCCTCAAAAGTGACTATGAACATGCTGTCAAACCTTATGGCATTCAATCAACTTTTTATCACGATAAAAACTGATAACAGCCTACATCTTCCTGTCTGATAGTTTTTGATATGTAGCCACATTTTGCCGATTTCTACACTGCTTATCTTTGTGGATTACACGACCAGTCTAAACAAATTATACTAAATGCATATCCTTTCAACAGTACCCAACAAAACCCATTCCTGAAGATTAATGGAGCTTTTTTCCTTTGTCTAACCACCATGGTCCATTCAGTTTTGGAGCTTACACTGATGGCCTGTTCTTCTTTACTGTTACAACTGTTTTCAATGTAAAAGTATAGGTCTAGGTGATCCAGGTTTATTCAATGAGCCACAAAAGCAATAAAGGAAAGAGACAATTTGCAGCTTTCTAAATACTGGGAATACTGACAAACCAGACACAAGGAAAAGAATTGTCACCATGCTGTTACAGTCATTGTAACAGATTGCCCAAAGAGGCTGTCAAAGCCTTGGAAGCTTTCAAAACTGCATAGGATTTCAAAAGTCCTCAGCAACCTCATCCAAAAACCCTCGACAACCTGCATGGAGGAGGAGATAGGAACAGATAACTTCCTAAGGTCCTTTTCAACCTGAATTATTTTATGGTTCTAGACCATATACAACCTAAGCAACCTGATCTAGTTGAACATGTCCCTGCTCTTTGCATGAGGGTCCCTTCCCATTCAAACTATTCTATGATTCCATAACTGCACCATCTCTTAGTTGTTTCAGATCTTTTGGTGGTACATCTATGCACCATCAGTTATTCCTTCCCTAGTCAGAGAATTCATCTATTACAAGAATGCTTCCAAGCAAGGGATCTCTTCAACATCTCAGCAGTGAAGAATGAAACAGAGAAACAGTTTAGATTCTAGGTAGTATTACAGCTGGTTTTATATCTGAAAAAGCTGTTGTTCTAAGAAACCTCAATTGCAGGCAGTTAAGATTTGAAAATCTGGCCTGTCTGACCCACAAGCTAAATTTCTCCATTGCCATCATGGTGCTGGATTTTGCTGTCTTTGATTTTTCAAGTCACTGCACATTTAATTGTTTCCTGAAGTTTCAGGCAACAGTACAGACCACGACATATCCTTTAGATACCCTCCTAATTTCACAAATATTATTTATTCTCAAACTACTTGTAAACAATAATTTCATAAGAAATTCCCTGTGCAGATTCTGCACACAATTACGCTAGGTGCAGAAATTAAGGTACTCTGACCCAAACAGATGCTTGGAGAAATAATATAATTTCTTGTGGCACCTCTAGTCCCCAAGTTTATTATTTAATCAAATATGTAAGATTAATGCATTAGCATACCTTTTCAGCTAGCTTCTGAGCTTGAAGCTGAAGATCTTGTGCCAAGTGATTAGTAGCACTATCTTCTGCAAAAGAAGCAATGGAAAGCTGGAAATCCGCAGCATGCCTGAAGACAAAGAACAGATGAAAATCAGAAAAAACCAACCCAAACTGTTGAAATGATGGGGAGATTTGGCTGACTGGGTATAGCAAGTCTAATTGGTAAACACAAACTGGTCACAGATACTGGGAAGTTCAGTATGTTTACAAAGCTGCAACAGAAGGCCAAATATCACCTTTGCTCTAACTAATATAAGCAGAAAATAGCTGCGGTGGGAACAACATTTTAGAATGAGCAAAAATTATGCTTATGAATAAACATAATTTACTTGTTAACATTGTTACACCCCTCAAGCAGGATATTGAAAAAATCCACAACTCCACATTTAGATCATTAATGCTAAAATATTTGCCATTCAACCACTGCCTGTAATTTGTACTGCTTTTCAAGCAATTATATTTGTTTTGAGCTTGCTTGAAAAAATACATGCATTTAATTAGATTTAGGTACCTTTTTGTAATAGGATAGGTATATTAGCTTAGGTTTGGGTTTTATTTCTTTTTCCCTAAAGATCTGCTAAGCTCTTGCAATAATCAGCAAAACAACAACAACAAAAATACCATAATATTGTAAGATAAAGTGAAAACATTACCGTTTCTTGGAGACAGGAACTGCATATATGGACTTTATTAAACTTTCTGGCGGCAGATCCAAAACCTTTGAAAGCTAAATTTGACACAGAACACAGTGGCATCAGCAAAAAAGATCCAGGAAAAATACTGCTCCTTCTTTAAACACTTGGGGGGGCGCATCATTTGTATCTGAAAGCAAATTTCAACCCAGGTAAAAAAAAGCAAACCAAAAAAAAAAGCAGTAATATAAACCTGAGCAATGTCAAAGGAGTTTTAGAAAAGCAAGACAAAATACCAGGTATAGCTGCTTTTCATCCCAGTGAAGGATCCCATCAAACCTCTGCATGCCTTTATCTGCATGTGTCCTGGCACCTCACTCAGCTACCCCTGCACCCAGCAAGAGGGGAACAAGGAGCCCTCAGCATGCCAGGACCTCTCTAAAGAGCGTGTCCAGAGAAGAGTGACGAAGCTGGTGAAAGGGCTGGAGAACAAATCTTATGAGAAGCTGCTGAGAGAGCTGGGGTTGTTTAGCCTAGAGAAGAGGAGGCTGAGGGGAGACCTCATTGCTCTCTACAACTGCTTGAAAGGAGGTTGTAGAGAGGAGAGAGCTGGCCTCTTCTCCCAAGTGACAGGGGACAGGACGAGAGGGAATGTCCTTAAGCTCCTTCAGGGGAGGTTCAGGCTGGCCATTAGGAAAAAATATTTCACAGAAAGGGTCATTGGGCACTGGCAGAGGCTGCCCAGGGAGGTGGTTGAGTCACCTTCCCTGAAGGTGTTTACAAGACGGATGGATGAGGTGCTGAGGGACATGGCTTAGTGATCGACGGGAATGAATGGACTTCATTATCCAGTGAGTCCTTTCCAACCTAGGGACTCTTTGAACAGCTGGATTCTTCCTCAGATGAGGAGTCTCCTGGGTAGCCCAGGTTGCATGATGCTTTAAGCAACCTGGCCTAGTGGGAGGTGTTCCTACCTGTTGCAGGGGGGTTGGAACTCGATGCCATTTAACCTACTCCATGATTCTGTGAGGTGTTCAAGACCAGGCTGGATGAGGCTATGAACAACCTGATCCACTGGGAGGTGTCCCTACGCATGGCAGGGGCATTGGAACTGGATGGGCATTGTGGTCCCTTTCAACCCAAACCAGTCCATGAGGGCTACAAAGATGATCAGAGGGCTGGAGCACCTCTGCTGTGGGGACAGGCTGAGAGAGGTGCGGTTGTTCAGCCTGGCCGAGAAAAGCCGCCTAGACCTTACTGACCTTCCAGTACGTGAAGGGGCTACAGGAAAGCTAGGGAGGGACTTTTACAAGGCCATGGAGTGACAGGACAAGGGAGAAGGGCTTTAAATTGGGAGGGAGAGGATTTAGATTAGATATTAGGAAGAATTTCTTCATTATGAGAGTGGTGAGGTGCTGGCATAGGTTGTCCAGGGAAGCTGTGGCTGCCCCATCCCTGGAGATGTTTAAGGCCAGGCTGGATGGGGCCCTGGGCAGCCGGGTCTGGTGGGAGGTGTCCCTGCCCATGGCGGGGGAGGTGGAACTGGATGGGCTTTAAGGTCCCTTCCAACCCAAACTGTTCCATGACTCTACGACCAATGGCTCACGGGGCCCTGATCTAGGGGGAGGTGTCCCTGCCCATGGCAGGAAGTTGGAACGAGATGATCCTTAAGGTCCCTTCCAACCCGAACTATTCTAGGACTTAAGCCCACGAGGCAAGGAAACTCAGCTCGCGCCCCCTTTGTGCGCGACTCGTCTGTCACGGACTGCCCGCCCCCGCCATTTCCCGCCACGAGGGGGCGGGGCACGCACCGCCAGGGCGGGGAGGGGCGGGGCAAAGCCCCTCGGCGAGCGGTCGGACCCACGCTCGGAACTGGGGGGGGGGGGGGGGGGGGGGGGAGGAACGGGGTGGGCATGAGTGAGGGCGCAAATGGAAAGTCTCGGTTATAGGGCGCCCCTCCTCCAGCCAAGCTGCGGAAAGGGAGCAGCGTACCTGGGAAGCGATGCTCCTCCGAAATGAACAGGCTGCCATAGCGGAAGGTCGCAGCCGCCTCTTCCTCCTCCCCCCCGCCTCGATTCCTCTATGCGCCCTCCCAGGGGCGGGCTGAACCGCACCGTTCTTAAGACGGGGAGGGAGGGAGAGGGTAGAGCCTATTTCTTCTTTTATCACTATGACCCCCGTTCCCCCCCCCCCCCCAGCTTTTCTCTAGTGCGTCCGCCCCGGGGCGGGTTGGGCCGTACCATTCTCAATTCGGAGAAGGGGGGGAAGGCGATAGAGCCCGTTGGTCCTTTCGCGCGCCTACGGAGGGGGAGAAGCGCGGAGCGGCGCGCGATGAGCACGTGCTCCGTCTCCAAGGTGCGCGGGGTGGGGGGGGCGAGGGGGGCAGCGCGGGGTCCGGGCTCCCCCGGGGGCACCGCAAATGCCCGCGAACAAACAACCCTCAGGCTCGTTGTGGAGTTTTTAGAAAGTGGGCATCCTTTCCTCAGGCGTGGGAGGAGCTGGGGGGCTGTGAGGAAACGCGTAACGTTCTGATTTAAGCTGAAGCAGAGCTCGGTTTCACCTCGGGAGTTGGGTTCTTTGAAGGTTAAGGCAGAATGTCCCTCTGACAGCTTGTTTTCTTCAAAATGGTGGGGGTTTGGGTTTTTTTTTACAGGCCTTGTTCGTTCTGTGGAGATGAGAGCGTTTTGTGTGCGGCCTGATCTGTCCTGAACACAGGGGTCTTGTGCAATCGCCTTCCCTACGTGAAATGTGAGTCTGAGCGCTGAGCTGGCTCTGAAACTCGAGTTAGCAAGAGATTTGACTGTTCTGAAGTTAATAATATTAAAACTAGCCTTTGGAAAGCATGTGCATCCAGTGGGAGGTATCCCTGCCCATCGCAGGGGGTTGGAACTGGATGATACCGAAGGTCCCTTCCAACACAAACCATTCTGTGATCAAAGCTCATGGGTTTTAAGCCCACGAGGAAGGGAAAATTGAGTGAGAGTTCACTTGGAGTGCTGTGTCCAGTTCTGGAATCCTTAAGAAGGATATAGAGCTGTTTGAACAGGTCCAGAGGAGGCTACAAAGATGATCCAAGGGCTGGAGCGCCTCCCGTATGAGGACAGGCTGAGAGAGTTGGGGTTCTTCAGCCTGGAGAAGAGAAGGCTCCGAGGAGACCTTATAGTGACCTTCCAGTACCTGAAAAGGGCTACAGGAAAGCTGGAGAGGGACTTTTTACAAGGTCATGGAGTGATAGGATGAGGGGGAATGGCTTTAAATTGGAGAGTGGAAGATTTAGATTAGAAGAAGAAATCTTTCACGCTGAGGGTGGTGAGGTGCCGGCACAGGTTGCCCAGGGAAGCTGTGGCTGCCCCATCCCTGGAGGTGTTCAAGGCCAGGTTGGATGGGGCCTTGGGCAGCCTGGTCTGGTGGGAGGTGTCCCTGCCCATGGCAGGAGGATTGGAACTGTATGGTCTTTAAGGCCCCTTCCAACCCTAATTATTCTATAATTCTATGCATAAGATTTCTTAGAGAATTTACACATGTGCATGTAAGTGGAAAATATATTCTGTTCCCACCTGTTGTCTCACTGCACACAACTTGTGGAGATCGCTCCTTCATGTTGCCCAGGCTGATAAAGGGTGCTCACTTTCTAAAACTCCAAAACAAGTCTCATAGAGTTCATTTGCTAGCATTTTTGGTGTCACAGCAAGACAAAAGCTGGTTACAGAATGTATTTCCCGCTTAGATACGTATTTGTAAAGTTTCCCAGAAATCTTATGTGTGTTCTGTCACTTTCCAAGGACTAATTTTAATGCTATTATGAACAGTCAAAATTCTTGCTGTTGGAGCTGGCTCCAGTTCTGCTTGACCTTGCGTTTGAGATAGAGGAAGACTGCAAACAGAGGTGATTATAGAAGACACATCTGTTCAGTACAGATCATACTTCACCTAAGATGTTACCATCTCCAAAGAATGAACGCTGGAAAGACACTGTTTGAACAACACGCTATCAGAGGGATGTTCTGTCTAACTTCCAGAAAAGTACAGTTACTTAGGATGAAACTTCAGTTTAGCTTAAAAAATATTCCACTTTCTGTAACAGTAACTACTACTTGTATCACTTGGAAGTATTCAAGGCCAGGTTGGTTGGAGCCTTGGGCAGCCTGGTCTAGTGGGAGGTGTCCTTGCCTGTGGCAGGGGCGGGTCTGAACTTCATGGTCTTTAAGGTGCCTTCCAACCCAAACCATTCTATGATTCATCTGCTGCTGTTTTTCTTGTTGCCTGTGCCCAGGCTCCCAGGTTGGCCTCTTCCATTGTCTGTTCTGTTCCCTTGCTGTGTCAAGGCTTGGTAGCCCCTCATCCATGCCCTGATGCCCACTCAGCTGAGCTTTACCCGCTTTTCACACCAAGCGCTCAGCCCTCCTGCCCCTCTCTTCTGTCCTGTGTTGGCACACAGAAAGTGCTCTGATTTGAAGTAAACCTCACCTAGAACTGAGCATTAGTGCAGTGGCTACAGGTTTTGTCACTTCAGCTGAGAGCTGTTGGCATTGCTTGCTCCCACTGAATCTTCCATTGTGTCTTCCCCCAGAAATAATTTCACAGATTCATGGAATAGTTTGGGTTGGAAGAGACCCTAAAGATGATCCAGTTCCAAGTCTCCTGCCATGGGCAGGGGCACCTTCCACTGGATCATGCCTCTCGGATTCATCCAGCCTGGCGTTGAACACCTCCTGTGCCAGTGCTTCACCACCCCTCACAGGAGGAAATTTCTTCCTAAGATCTAATCTAAATCTCTCAGCTTAAAGCCATTAACCCTTGGTTCTGTCCCTGTGCTTCCTGATAGAGAGGCCCTCCCCAGCTTCTCTGCAGGCTGCTTTTTAAGGGCTGAAAGGCCACTGGAGCCTTCTCCAGGCTGAACAACTCCAACTCTTTCAACCTGTTCTCATGTGGGTGTTGTTCCAGCCCTCTGATGATTTTCATGGCCCTCCCGTGGACTCACTCTGATAAGTCCGTGTCCCTCCTGTGTTGAGGAGTCCAGAAATGAACACAATATTCCAAATGAGGTCTAATGAGAGAAGTAAACATAGAAGTGCTGTCATTCAAATATAATGTCATTATCTATTAGCACCTTGGTATTTTTGAGATGAAAACTTATCTGGCCTTTATTCAGGGTTGGCAGCATCGTAGTCTTAATATCCAGTGAGACTTTAAATACTGTATTGGAATGTTTAACTTATTTCCTGTTTTGGTTGATAGTGTATTGAGCAATAGAAATTGTTCATAGCAGGAAGGGATGTGTTTTATCATTAGTAGACTCCTCTCCCTTGTATTGTTTTTCACCGAGTGGTGTGATGTGCAGCTGGATACTTCAGTGAAGAAGTCACTGTGCGGGTTATTACATTCAGGAGTAAAGGGAAGTACTTCCAAACAAAGTCAAAGCTTAATCCAGAAAAAGTGGATTTTCCTTTCAAAAGTGGCAGTTGCCATTAAGTAATATGGTACCGAAAGGTGTGTCCCTACCTTGCCTCCTGTGTATTACATGTAATACTTTGCCATTTTATGTTCTGGTCTCTCCTACATTCAGCGGTGTAGGGAAATCCAGTGCTTATAAAGCATTAAATAATACTTATGTTTCATTTGACTTAGCCATTTTTCTTCTTTTGTATAAATGATTTATACTTACTTTGGCCAATTCCAGTTGCGTTTTGTGAATTACTGTTCTTAGGCGTTATGCGTACTACAGCATAAATAAGGCCAAAGCATAACTTTTTTTAGTATTGTTTCAAAGTGTTTAGGCTTTATAGAACAACCGTAACTTTTGTCCAGCTGGTTTTAGGTGGTTGCTAATATATGTGGTAAAATGGAATGTATCTGAAGGCATTTCCAGTTCATAAGGTTGTTTTTTAGAGGAGGCATGCGTGGTTATCAGTGTTTTACTGGAACGTTGTATCAGAAGGGAAATAGCATGGCCAAAGTCACCCAACAGACTAATGCCTGTGATTATATTGAACATACCTCTGGAGTGTTATTTTCACTAGATCATTCTTATGCTAGTGGCTGAACTGTCCTAGCTTGAGTTCAGGAATCTTTGCTTTCATGTCTCTCTATTGAGAAATAGAATTGAAAATATGCCTTGAAAATTTTGTGTGTTTCCTTCCCCCTTGCTGTAGCACAAGAACCTCACAGTGAAAGTTGGGGAATTCATATCAGTTCTGAAATAGAAGAAATTATTATAAGTCTTCCAAAGATGTTAGTTTTATTTGAGAAGATGGGGGAAGACATTTCAGATTTTCTAGAGGAAAATTATAAAAATCTTCCAGAATTCAAAGCTTAATACTTGTGCTTTATTTTCCCCTCATTTGTGATGAGATGGGAGAAGACTTGTCTGGAGGGCTTCCTTGGAGCCAGGGTTTTTATTTACCTGAACCTTTTCCAAACCATTTGTCATTCTACTTCTAACCGTCTTTACTTTTCCGAGTTGGGATGCGCTTGTCCTCTGTAGCTAGGGTGTGTCGTTGGCTTTTGTAATTGGCTTAATAATTCCCATTACGTTGTTCTGGATGACCTTTTCTGTGCATCCTAGCCTCTTGACTTTTCTTTAGTTTTGTTTTTAACTGAAACTGTACTGAGAAACTTCTATCGATATGTCTCCAGGGAATTGTTTCCTCTTAATTCTAAACCTGTTGGAGGCTATGAAATGTTTGAAGAATCTACTGCTGTTCTAGTAGATGGTTGAATTCAAGAACATAATGGAAAGATGAAAAAGTTCCTCCCAAATATGATGGGATACTGCTTCTGTGAGTTTGCCAGCTTGAAACAGTAATATAAAGAGGCAACATGGAAACTCTTATTCTTCAGATGCTGGCAGTTCAGTTCAAATTGTTGGCTTAATGGAGCACTGAAGTGAAAGGAGAATAAAGTGGCCTCACAAGCCAGTCAGAATGATGCTGATAGTAGTTTATATTTTTTTTTTGTGTTCTCTAGGGCTGCTTTGTTTTTAAACCAAGTCCAAAGAAGAGAAGAGTGTCTCGCAAAACAGGTTAGTGCACTTTGATAGCCTTCCTGTGCTTGAAGGTGCCTGGAAAGCTCACTGCATGTGACTAATCTGCCATAGCTGTGTGAGGATTTCTGTTGCTCCTTGATATCAATATTGATGAAAAGTTACTATTTTGGAGGAACAAATTGTTGATAAGTGTAAGTGGCTTCAAGATTGTATAGAGCTATCTGTGTCTTTGCAATTTTTTTTTTTTACAATAGAACTCCTTTTCATGCCACATTGAAGAGTTTGTGAGCCACTATTAAGCTATGGGAGTCAGAAATTATATCCCATCATATACTCATCATAGTCTGGGTATTTTGCCCAAGTTTCTTGAGGAAAAGAAGAAAGAAAAGCTGTTTGTGAAGGTCTCATGGCTTCTGTCTGCTAGTATTTGTTGCATATGTTTTTTCCAGCCTATGTGCTGTGTATACAAGGTCTATTGGAATTTAAGGAAGGCTGACAAGGACTGGCTTTTGTTGGACCACGAATGATGCTGAATGAATAGATGCTATTTGAGACTCTGTTAGGAAACTTAACTGTTCTTATTCCCAGCTTAAACTTTTTTTGGCATCACCAGAGCTGTTAAAAGGTGTGACAATTTGTATTTAAAAAAAAAAAAAAAAAGTGGAGGGGAAATGTAGTAAAGTCAGATTTTTGTGGAAATTGCCATAGGCTCATTCATTACCAGAGTGACTTACTGTAACACCTGCTTTAAAAGTAATCCCAAATTATTTTTTATATGTAAGTTGGCACATTTGCAGCTCAGGGAATGAGAGGAGGAAAGTAAAATCCAGTATGGCATTCCAGGTCCTTGCAAGACAAATAAACCAGCAACCAAGACTGAGGCACTTAAATCACATTGAAATTTTAACTGTTACTGGGTATTAATTTTTGGAGGGTTTTGCAAGCTTAGTAATGCTTGTTTAAATCATACTAAACATGTTCTACTTATCAAATGGGTTGAGACAGAAAAATAAGTGACTGAACTACCCCTAAAAGAGCAGCAGAAGGTTTGGCTGCTCACAGCAGTTGGTCAAAAGGATAATCAATGTCTTGATGTGCATCCATCCAGTTTTGAAACCTAAACTTGCCAAGTGTGAGGTTTCAGTTGTGAAACATCACAGCATCGATAACTGATAATACTACTAAGGCTTCCTGTGCGTATTTGCATATTTGAGTTTTGTTAGTATAAAAATAACATTATGCCTTGCAACATGACCAATAATACAGTGGCTGGATTTTCTTTAACTAAAAGCGTAAGACCTGCGTAATCAGTGGATTATGTATTTTAAATGATTTTTTTTGTAGGGATGCAAATGAGGTGTTAGTTTAGGGGGAACAGTGAAAATGGAGGATGAGGGATGGCTCTTGTTCACCATTTACCAAGCTGTTACGGGTATTTTTAATGCTTTGGGAGACTGAATATTTTCGTCACCTGGCTCTTTTCTAGACATCAGACCACTACTGCTACTCTAGTGAATGGCTACCACATGGACATTAATAGCTAGGAGATTAAATTTTGTATATGCATGAGTTCAGAAAAAAAATCAAATTTTATGTTTAATGTCATAGCTGCAGTTAATGGGCTGCTTACTTAATCTTCAGTCTTCTTCCAGGTGGGGTTAGTGAAGTATTAAACTGACACCAGTCCTACTAAATGTATACTGAGAGTCGTGGTTCCAAGCTTCTGTTGCTTTTTTGTTTGAGTTTTTTTTTTATTGTTACTGTTATAGGAAATGGTAGGAAAAACAATGAGAAAAATCACACTCAGTTGTAGTAGGTTATCTTCAGTCTCCTGTTTTACTCCCTGCTCTCTTTCCCTCTTAGCTAGAAGTGAGTGGAGAGTTTCTCTACTGACATCAGTGAGGCAGAGTACCACCTGGGAAGCCAGATGTATTCAGAAAATAGGCCAAGACAGTCTGTTACCTAAAAGGATCTGATTGTCCTTTTCTTTTTCACAAACAACATGTGTAGAAGTGAGAGGCAATTTAGAAGTGAGCCAGAAATGTAGGCCTTGTTTGTGCTTGAAAGTTTTGCTGGCACAGTTGTGCTGGTTAAATGTATTTTACAAAAAATAAATGTATCTGTATTTCATGTAACCCAGTGGTCCTTTCCTAGTGTACCTTACTATTTTCAGGAAATTGGTGTCAGCTGTGTCTTCTCTGGGGAATGGAAAGGATTTTCATGTTCTTGCAACACTTTATGGTTTATATCTGACTTTACATACTCACTCCTTCTTCACTATTAGTAGGTGAAAGAGACCCACAGAACTTTCTGAAGCAACAGAAAGATTTTTTTAAAAAATTTTATTTCATTTTAATTGTAAAGTCTGTTTGCTCTGGTTTAGCCTTTAGCTCATCTGGAACTTGAGATGGAAGCTAGTTCTTTACCTTTTGCCTGCATACTTGGGTAATATATTCTGCTTGTCCCCTAGCTTATTCTGCTATATGCCTGCTGTGAATTAATTGGTTAGGAGAAAAGTAATTTCCTTCAGATATATACATATATTAAGGTGTTCTTGTTTCAACTGACTGCTTAATTTTCTTCTCAACAACAACAAAAAAAGTTTTGTTTTAATAATCTTATTTGTGCTTTCTGTCTTTCTAGATCATGATTTCAGAGGAAGAAATGATGATTCAGAGGATGTTGAGTTGCGGTTTGCTAGTTGTCAATCCTTATGGAATCAGATGAAACTGGAAACAGAGGTGAGTCTTACACCTACTACTAAAGCAGTTGTTTGGCTTTACAACATTGCCGCTTGCTTCTTTCGTTCAGGAGATCTTTTTTACACCCATAAAAGGGCAATTAGGTAAAGCAATAAAAGGACAGAAATACTGACTAAGACTGAAATCCCTGTCCAGAATATAAAATAATAATAATAAAACCATCAATTACACATTACTTCTAGCCACACAACTACGTGCTTCTGATATTTCAAGCTGCTGCTTCAAAGCTTCTCTTCTTACTAATTTTCCTTTTTATTAATTCCTGGCATACTGCTGTTCTACTTTCATTTCAGTTCTGTGCTTGCCAGCCTTCTCAGGCTTTGAGGCTGCTCTTGACCACTGTGTTAAAGGGTTCATAGCAGCCCAGGTTTCACAGTGGATTTATATGAATACAGCTGTATGGATGTCAAATAGTGAATGACATAACTATGAGCCTCATCTGTTGAACTACTATGGACAGTGTCAATGGGGCTGGCTAGGTGGGGATTGGAGTTAATTTCATACTGAACTGTGGTCTCGTAATTGTTGTGTGTTAGATGGAATGCTGGTGGTGTGCCCCTACAGCCAGCTGGCTTGTGTTATAGCATGAGTAACTGCTTCCCTAGAGCAGGGATTTCCTCCTCTAGTCACGGTCAAGGATTCTGGGCAAGTATTCCATACTTCTCTGCCTGGTGTGGGGCTCTAGGTAGTATGAGATGTTTTTTCCAAAGTTTGTTTTGGGATGTAGAGTAGAAGCCAGCTGGATATAGCTTACGCTGTGAACCCTTGGACTAAATTCCTCTAGTTTTATTCCAGTTATTCCATGATCCTGCTCACTTTGACTAGTCAGCACCCTTTTCAAAACGCAACTTGCCAGGCTGAGCAGTCATCACGGTGCTGATACAGAGAACACACAGAAGCTTGTAGAGGTAATATTTGGTATTGTCCTGCCAGCTGCTCCAGCTCGACATGTTAGCTACCAGCACTGGCAGTAGTATTGGCAGGTGTGCCAGAAGCTGCCTTGTCAGCTACACAGTGGACTACAGAGAAGGTAACATTCTGTAGCTTCTCTTGGAAGACCCTCTCTTCGATCTTCTTTCTTTGACACAGCGTTGTCAAGGCTTTTGAGACAGTGCTTCTAGATCACCAACCGTGGCTTCAGGATTTTCAAGCTGAAGAAGTGTTCCTTTTTTTCCTAGTGCTCTGGAAGGATTTCTTACAGAGCAGCAGGCACAGTCCATCGTAGCAAAAGCTCCCTTAACCACTCAGAAGCACCAAGTCATTGCCATCTGCAAAATCATCATTCTTTACTGTTCTGAATTGCCCATGCTTGTTTTCTTTGAGGCTGCTAGGAGTTTGCCAAATACTTTCCTCTATTCTCCTCTTGATGGAAGACAGTTCATGCTGCAATGACAAACTTAAATGGTCCTTGCCTTAGAAGTTGATTTGCCCAAGGACAGATTATCTTTTGCTGCTAATCATAGATATTTCTTTATATAGCTTCTGGGGAATCTCTGATATTTTTCCTACTGAGTTTTGAAAGTTTTGAATTGCCATCATTTTATCCCACTGTTGGCAAACTTGGAGGTAATAGTTGTTCTTACATATAAAGTTGTGTAATAATTCAGGTTGGAAGGGACCTTAGAAAGTCTCTAGTCTGAACTCCTGCTCAAAGCAGCATCATCTGTTGAGGTAAGACCATGTAGGTGAGGGCTTTATACAGTCACGATTTTGTTTTTATATACTTTCAAACCCTGGTGCAGTAAACATGATCCATGGCAGAATGCCTGGGAGATACATGTCTTGCTCGTTTGAACTTATATTCTAGGGGTTCTGTTAGTGTGCTAAGGGAGCCTAGCAGGATGTTCTCCAAAGTTTTTACCAGGATACTTCTACCTGATGATTTGTTGGTGGGCTGCGTGCTTGTGCTAGTGTTTTCTCAGTTCTCTCTTACCTACTTGAGGTATTGAAGAGTGAAGAGGATTTGACCACCAGCTACTTTGTCGTGGAACACTCTTGGCCTTTGTATGTCCCTCATAAGTTGTGCTGCGATTGTGACAGTAACATCTGTCATCTTGTGATGGCATCCTTTCAGGCTTCTCACAGAATCACACAGAATCACAGAATAACCAGGTTGGAAGAGACCCACCGGATCGTCGAGTCCAACCATTCCCACCAATCCCTAAATCATGCCCCTAAGCACCTCATCCACCCTCACCTTAAACACCTCCAGGGAAGGTGAGTTAACCACCTCCCTTGGCAGACTGTTCCAATGCCTAACCACTCTCTCCGTGAAGAATTTTTTCCATATCTCAAGCCTAAATCTCCCCTGGCGCAGCTTGAGGCCATTCCCTCTCGTCCTGTCCCCTGTCACTTGGGAGAAGAGGCCAGCACCCTCCTCTCCACAACCTCCCTTCAGGTAGTTGTCGAGAGTAATAAGGTCTCCCCTCAGCCTCCTCTTCTCCAGTCTAAACAACCCCAGCTCTCTCAGCCATTCCTCATAAGATTTGTTCTCCAGCCCCTTCACCAGCTTTGTTGCTCTTCTCTGGACTCGCTCCAGAGCCTCAACATCCTTCTTGTGGTGAGGGGCCCAGAACTGAACACAGGATTCAAGGAGCGGTCTCACCAGTGCCGAGTACAGAGGGAGAATAACCTCCCTGGATCTGCCAGGGAGGTTATTTCTGATAGAAGCCAAGATGCCGTTGACCTTCTTGGCCACCTGGGCACACTGCTGGCTCATGTTCAGTCACTGTCAACCAACACCCCCAGGTCCTTCTCCTCCTGGCAGCTTTCCAGCCAGGCTTCTCCTAGTCTGTAGCTGCACAGGGTTGTTGTGCCCCAAGTGCAGGAGCCGGCATTTGGCCTTGTTAAACCTCATGCCATTGGTCTCAGCCCAGCAGTCCAGCCTATTCAGATCCCTTTGCAGAGCCTCCCGACCCTCCAGCAGATCGACACTTCCACTTCTCACAACATTAAAAGCTGCAAAAGTACTGCAGGAACCATCCTTCATTTTTGGAAGGTGAATTTTGGACCTTTTTTGTTTCTGTGTGGCGAGGTGTCCAGGTTTTGACCCCTGTAGACAGTAGTGGTCTTGCAGATGTTCTTAGTGTGGTACATCTCATCAAGGGAATTCAGAAACATTTCCTTCCTGTTCAGAAACATTCCTTTCCCATAAGGTGAGAAATTCCAGTTGTACTACCAGGGTCATGGTATTAAACAAAAAGCCTAAGTACACAGCTTTAATCTGGTAAGTTTACCTTAATGTGTAGATAATGGTTTTCAGACCGCACAACAGATAGTCATGACCAAAGCCAGTGTCATCATACACTGAGCCTCTAGTTTGTGTGGCTTTTCCACAGCAAGGCTATGTCATACAAGTCACTTGAAACACAGAGCAGCCTAGTGTGCTTCCCTACCAAAATAGTGCCAGTAACAAAGTTGCTTTGAGAAGAAAAGACTGATGGATTTTAAGAAAGCTTAAGTACGAGTGTAGATGGAATTCCATTGTCACAAGTGTGCACTGGAAGAATAGCGTGTACTATAACCATGTGAAGTAAGGGCTTAGGTTCTTCTTAGGGCAGCTGAGTGAAAATGTGCACAGTAATGATCAGAAGAAGCTCAAGGTTCTGAAGAAGTATTGAGGATTATTATGGGACATAAAGGAGCTGTTATGATGCAGTTTTAAAGCTGATGGTACAAACTCTTATTAAAATGCCATTTAACAGTTTTTGTCTGAGTTGCCATAGAATTTATCAGGTGGGACCTCAAAGGTGCACAGTCAACATCAGAAAGGCCAGAAGAATATTTTTAATAAGTAATCAGCAAAAAGGGTAAGATTACTTTATGTAGAGTTTTACCAGTTGTTCAGGAGAGCAAGAGGAAATGGAGCTCAGGTTTTTGAGCAGGTATCATGCGCAACCTCCTGCAGATGTGACTAACTCCTTTGGTAGCTGTCTCATCAATGCTGCTAGCGACAGTCTTTACCACTTCATTTAAAATCAAGTTCGCTGTTGTGTGTGTTGCCTCTTGTTGGTAATAAATTTTTATGATGATTTTAATGGGGGCAGGGGTTTAATCTTGTTGCTAATATCTATGTTCTAGAGTATATATTGGTATCCTGAACGTCAGTGTACAGTTTATATTTTTGTCTGTTCTAGCAGAAGGTGTATCTTGGATTAGAGATAGATTTTTAAGGCACATACTTAATAAATGAAGTACAAAATGCTGCCTTTAAAAATGTATCTGCCTTTAAAAGTTTTATCCCCTCTGCTTCTTCTTGCCTTTCCATATATTCCTGTGTATACATATTCTTGTACAAAGATCATCCTGAAGGGCAAAAGACAGTATAGTAAATGTGGTGGTCACGTGTTATGGTACTTTTTCGTATAAAATACACTTAATGGTTTCCTTTATTATTGTCTTCCATCCTGAATTAGATTTGATGGAGCTGAATATTTGCTCTTGATACTGAAAATGCTGGCAAATAAACTCTCTAAGACTTGTTTTGGAGTTTTAGAAAGCCAGCATCCTTTATTAGGCCTGGGCAACATGCAGGAGTGATCTCCATCAATCATGTGCAACGAGACAGGAGAGCTGGTTACAGAATATATTTCCCACTTACATGCATATGTATAAATTTTCCAGAAATCTTACGCACATTCTATTACTTTCCATGGTCTAATTTGACGTTATGAAACTTCGCACAGTCAAAACTCTTGCTAATTTGGAGCAGGCTCCAGCTCTCTGCTTGACCTTGGCTTTAAGATAGATGAAAACTCCAAACAGAGGTGATCACAGAAGGAGAGACATCTATTCAGCACAGGTTGTACTGAACACACGACGTTATCATCTTCAAAGAACAAACGATGTCCAGAAAACACCGTTGTGAAGAAAACATGCTGTCAGAGGGACATTCTGTTTAACTTTGAAAAACCACAACTGCTTCGACGAAACTTTGCTGTACTTTACCTTAAATCAAAATATTCCACTATGAAACATTCCACATATTGTATCATTCTCACATAGATTTCTCAGAAAAATATTTACAGATGCTTTTAAGCCTAGCGAAATAGTAGGAATTTTCATGAACATTCTTCAGAAACTTAATATATTGTTTTATTCCTCCTATGTCACTTACACATTGTCAGTATGTTTTTGGTTTTAATTCTTTAAAGTCTGAGATGTGACAACATGGTTGAGCTCATTTGCTTATTGTTGAGGCATTTGACCAGAGGGAAGAGGGGAAAGATCTCTGCCACACAACAAATAAATTAGTATATTTATAATTCACAGGAAAACTTAGTGTTACTTAAAATTTTACCCTGGAGTTAATAAGTTTTAAAAATTACACAGGAAAGGATAGGAAATAGAAGATATTCTGGGTGTCCACACTTCTGTAAATAAAATCTCTCTGTGTTTGTTTACAGCAAGTACAGGAGGACTTAAATAAGCAGCTATTTGATAACCTAGTAAGTTTTTTGAGGCGGTCTCATTCTGAGTTCCAAGAGAAGACAACAGAATGGACTTGTCGGATCAAGACCAGAGAAATCCCTACTGCAGCTCTTGTGTTAGGTAATTTTTTAAAGATATGTTTTGTCATGTGCATGTGCTTAAAACTGACACAGGTCAAATAAAAATACATTGCTGATTTCCAGAAATTACTGCAAGCAATATTGCTTCAGAAATGTTAATGGGAGGAGGCACTGTAAGACCTTCCACTTAGTCTCCATGCATAATAGTGCAGTAAGGCAACACCTCCCCAAAAGGTGGATATTTTTTTTTTTCCTGATGCACTGGAGATGCTTTGATTCTGTCCCTGTTTCTGCCACCAGCGAGCTTGGTGGTTTCTGTGACTAACCGTGGAATTACACAGCTTCTGTATTTCTGATATATCATAGAATAACCAGGTTGGAAGAAACCCACCGGATCATCGAGTCCAACCATTCCTATCAAACACTAAACCATGCCCCTTAGCACCTATGTTCTTGCAGTGCATCTTTACATGTAGAAAAGCAGTGTCATTATCTTGGAAAAGGAGAAGAGAGTGAAGAAAATAACTGAAAATCTTCTTAGTGAAGTTAGTGACGTTCTGAAGTCTTTGTTTTTTTTTTTTTTTTCCTTCCCCCCACACCTTTATTTCAGAGGGTTGTACCCTAAACCTGGGTCAAGGCAACCTGATTGCATTTTCAGTGGATCATTTGGGGGAGTCTAAAATCAGGCCTGTGCTTCAAATTTACCATGTGAGCACTAATAAAACCTGGAAGGTAGCCTACTTTTGTAGGCAGTAGAATGAGAAGTTCCTGCTCTGAATGTCTGTGGAAGCAGCTGTGAATTGCCTTTTGGAGGGGCTTGTTCTTCCTTTTGGTTAACTAAATATGTTGGCAAAGCCAGTAAATATTGAGTAGTTCATGGTAAATTCAGGCTTTAGTTCATAGTAACTCATCGTTTACCTCCTTATGCAAGCCATGTGATGATCTGGGTCTCGGGCATATGCACTACCCTTCTAGAGAAGGTAATTTTCATCTTGTCTGCAGGCCTTACATGAGTGTCGATGGCTTCTTGAGGGTATAAGGAGCAGGGAAGTTAGAAAACCAGTCCTACTCCTTGCACGTTTGCACCCTTAAGAAATCTTTCTTCAAAAAAAACCAGACTGTATGAGGAGTATTTGTAGTGATGCCCTGTTCCTTATAATCAGCTAATATTAACATGTTTGTCTAATCTTGTGCTAGTTTTTCATCTTTCCTCATAGGTAATATGGTGCTTTTCATTCCTGCCTTGAATATTTAAGCTATCTCCTGTTTTTTGTCTGCTGTTCAGTTTATTTTCTATTGCTGTTGTCAAAAATCACAGGAAAATGCCCTTTAAAGTTTGTCCTTTTTCTAGGTGTAAATGTTACAGACCATGACTTGACTTTTAGAAGTCTCTCGGAAGTCCTGCAGAATAATGTTACTCCTTACATAGCCTTGCTGGAAGCCAAAGATTGCCCAGGTAGATACTGCAGTAGCTTTGCTTCTTCATCTGAATAAGCTGTCAGTTAACCAGAAATTCTAACTTTTGCCCCCCAATGTAAGAATAATGGGATGGAGGGATCTTGAAGACTTTCTGAAGATTTGCTCAAATCCTATGTGAGCATAGGAGTAATGCCCACTGTATTTTAAGAGGTATCCAGTTCTGATTAAAATATTTAAGTTTGAAATACTACTTAGTTGTAGCATAAATGTCAAGAGCACGCTGTGTGGTGTATTACATGTTGAAATTGTGGGTTGGTTTTCCTCTTGTTTAATTGGACAGCATATGTATGTATTTCAGTTTCTAAACACTTAAGTCACATTATTACAGTGAGGGAATGGGTAGAATAAAATTTTGTTTCACTCTGTGCTCCTTTTTTTATTTTTCAAATAAAAAAGATTAAAATTACTTACAGCACCCCCAGATCTATGGTTTGGCTGCCTAATTTTTTCTTAGGTCGCTCTAGTGGTGTGTGGTTGGAGTTCAGGAAGGGTACTGTTCCCAACCTGAATTGTTGTTATCTGGACAAATTAATAGGATAACTTCTGTTGCGTTAAGAACGGGCTTATCATGAACACTTTCAAGGTTTCTGGAACATGAGATGTGTTTTGTGGAGAGAGAAGGAGAGTAATTAGAGAATTGAAAAATATTAAGTGATAACTTGCATAATTTTTTTAGTGTATTAGTTGGAGAAGTGTTATTGAATAACCAAATGTCTTTACTGTGTGTCTAAAAATGTGTTGCAAAGGCATAAAAAATCTGATGCAGAAGCTGATAGGGCAGCTGATGAACTGCTATGTAGATGTGGACTCATTGGAAGATGAGGACTATGTGCAGGTTTCCCAGAATAGAATACGTTGTTCAATGACTTCTCTTATCAACTGGTATGAAAGTGTAACAGAGGTATGATTTTTTTTTTATTTATTTTTGTATTACCAGTTTATAAGAAAGCCTGATCTTTAGATGGTTTTAAAAAAGAAATTGGATAGCTCAAATTTCCGTGCCATGGTGAAAAAAAACGCCAAGAGTTAGCTTCTCCTTTAGCACTAAGAAATAACTGAGATTGAGCTGATTTGAATATAAATCTGTAGCGTATGTAACAAATGTGGAGTTACTTTCTGATGAGTTATCAGTATCAGGATTCTGAAAACCAAGCAAAAAGCACTCTTTTGTCATATATTTAATTGGGAACTAGAACCTTAAAATGCAGTATTGACTTCATGCCAGATGGTTTTTCTCCCAGGAGAGCTGAGATGTTTTGCTTATTGAAACAAAACTTTAGGAAAGAACAGCCATCTGGGGGAAAGGCGCCGTATTAGTGCTAATGTGCCATTATGTCATCCACAGCCCGCGCCACATTGGCAAGCAGTGAGAAAATAATTTCCAAAATGTTTTTGTATCCTTGTGTTTAGTAAAGCTAATGATGTTTTAAGTTTTGTTTCTATCATAATGAGAAGTTTCAAACTGATTTTATGATGACTTCATCAGAGCAGTGTGTTAAATAGGTTTAATGAGTACCAGATCTTCTTGCTACTGAATAAAGATACAGGTAATAGGCAAAGCCCACGTGCATAACTTAAATCTTCTCTCGTAATCCCAGCAAAATTTCACCAGTTCTGTCTCACAGGCCTGTCCTTGTCTTTGTTTGAATGTGAGTTTTTAAATTTTGTTTATTCTTTCTGCTCCCTGCTCTACAAAGCAGAAGAAAGAAAAATTGCATTTCTAGACAGTAATAATAAATAACAACTGTAACAAAAAGTCAGTTGTGTCACTTTGGAGCATTATAACATTGTAGATTTGATTTAATCTTTTTATTTTCTGGTCTTCTTTTTATTAATGCATAACAAATGGCTTTAAAGAAAACAGATTCTGAAACTCCAAGCAAAAAAAGAACTTCCTCTTCTAGACACTGCCGATCTCCTCCAGTTGTAGTTGTATTCAAAGACATGGAAAGTTTCAACACAAGAGTACTTCAGGACTTCATAGTCATCAGCAGGTAATGTGACCTGAAGTTCAGTTTGTCCATTCCTTCAGACATTTTTCTATTTGCAGCTGTTTTGAAGTGTAACAATGAAGCTAGTGGAGAGTTGGAATTAAATATTAATGCTGCATCTTTGCACCAGTGGTTAAGCAAAAACGCTGTTTGCTAGGTTTTGGGAATAAATAATCCTGAAGCTACCTTGGGATTCTGAACTGGAGTCCCTAAGAGCTGAGCTGAGATATTGAGTGGTTGATTTAGTTCTTTACATAAGAGGATTTATTGGTACTAGTTGTTATGGAATTTGCAATTTTGAAACTAATTTTCTAGGATACCTAGATCTTTCTTCTGTAGACTTAAAATTGTTTTCAGAGTATATTTTTAATATGATTGTGGATGTAGTGCTGGTTCAAGTTCACTGTCTTGATAATAGGAATATATAAAACTTTTCCAGCAAATTTCTCAGCATTGAACAGGATCTGTAATGAGTAGCTGGCTTTTTCAGGTGCTCCTGTGCTTCTGTCCTTCCTTAACACGTCTTCCTTAGTATCATCTCATGCATTCTACTGAAAACCCCATGCTGCTTTCTGAAAAGAGCATCTTGCCCTTAGTTGCCAGGTTAAAGTTACAGTTGCAGCAGAATTGGGGCTGCACTTGTACAATTAATTCAGCTGCAGTATATGTACCTGATGGCACATCCAAAAAGAGTTAGGCAATTTCACTTGCTCAGAGACCAACAATAAAAGTGTTTTTCTACTTCAGCTCTGGCAGGTGGATTCTCTGGGGAACACTTTGAGAAGTAAAATCAGAAATGCAGAATTCTATGGAAACAATTAGGGTGTAGGGCTGGGGAAAATGAGCTTTTAGTTGTTTAATTGTTGTGCCTTATTTTGCTTTTTGTGGTAAGGATAAGCACCTGATTAGGAGCATGGAAAATATAGATGAAGTGCAGTTTACGTCTGTCATTCTACTATTTGCAAATATGCTTTTTCTTCATTGACTGTGTCTCTTCAGAAAAAAGGTTTAGAGGATTTAAATGATCTTATAACTAAAGATTATGTTGATTAAAGTAGAAGGTGGTAACATAGAAGCTTGGCAGAGTTGCTTAATACCTTGAAACAGATCTTTGAGAGAATTGTAGAAATTGGTTTATTCTCTCCGTTTCAGTCATAAACCTTTAATAATAAGGGTGAAGTGAGTAAATGTGAGAGGTTCTTCTCATTTTGTTAATCATGAGATTCAATTACTCTTCAATTTTATGTTATCAACAGTGGACAGTAGTCTATGAAGTTTATTATTTGTTATTTAAGTCTCTAGCAACTACTTTTGAGGAGTTAGAGAAATGAAGTAATTGTGGGACAACAATTAAAATGGAGAAGTCAAAAAGTTGCTTCGGTGAAAAGAGAGGAAAGGAATAAATTGTCAACTTTGACCAGGAAGATACTTAGGATATCAGGACTTTTATCTCCTTGAAACTAATGAAAATGGGAAGTGATGATAAAATAACACTGAAAACACTCTATTTTGTAATTTCTATGCTGTTCACAAGGAATACAGCAGTCAGTTCTCATTATCAGTTCTTGTAGTATATACTAAAAAGTTATCTGAAGAGGAAGATTGATTCTGCAGAAGCTGGAATTTTTTTTTGAGTATAACAGGAACATAGAATGTTAGAGGGGTCTCATGTTTATTTTAAATTTATTAAATGGTCTAAAATTTGTTAGCTGTATAATGTCTCTTCTTACTTTTTCTCTATTTCTTTGAAAAAAAGTCCACGAGATTCAGTTCTCTGAGTATAACTTTTGCCGAACATGGAACTAGTACAGTGCTGTAACTGAAAAGATGCTTTTTTTATGCCACTTCCTGTAATTTTAATCCTAAAATATAATTTAATTTGCTTTTCTACTTTAGGTCTTTAAATAGCTTCTATTCATTTCCATTTTACTCCACATTAAAACTCTTGATTTATTGGCAACAAGTCTTTGAATTTACCCCTTTCTGCATCTTAAGATTAGTGCTGTAGTAGGAATGCAATAGATTTGTTTCATGATTTTCTATGATGTAACTATTATGGTTTTTTTTCTCCCTTTCCCCATGATCTAGTCAGCATATCCATGAATTACCTCTAATACTGATTTTTGGAATTGCTACATCTCCAATGATTATCCACAACTTACTTCCTCACTCTGTTTCCTCTCTGCTGTGCATAGAGCTTTTCCAGTCCCTTTCCTGTAAGGAGCACCTGTCTACTATAATTGACAAGGTAATTCTGTTTCTAAATAGGAGTAGTGTGTATTTATTCAAGCACAGCATACCTGTTGCCTTTAAAAAATATGTTTGAAGCTTTTGAAATGGAATGTGTTGCTGAAAGATGTGGATTTTGGCTGTTTCTACTCATAGCTGTGGAGTAGCTTAATAATGGGAGTCTCCTTGTGTTGTTGAGACACTTGCACATCTGCTTTCATCTTGCGTTGACGTTGGCATTGACATCTGTGCTTGCCTACTCGGGCAGTTACAGTTTGACATCCCCACATCTTTTTTAAAGTAGTGCTTTGAATTGAGTTTTACTTTGTTCCAGGGAAAAAAGATAGCTTTAAACAGAAAAATTCAATTCAGCCTGTCTGTAATTCATGGAGTTATCCAGATGGCTGAGCCATGTAGATGCTGTGCCTGCGCGATCCATGGTGTGTCGCTTTGAGCAGGATTTCCAAAATCAACGTTACACATGCTGAAAGTAGTGGTATCCCTGGCTGTTGCAGCAATCTGTGTTCTGTTGTTAGGAATTTTAAAATAAACACAAAAATAGTCTTAAGCAAAACTAACATCAACCATTGCATATTAGTAAAAGGCACTTACAAAAAATGTGGTGAAATAATAAACTGAAAATCAGTCTTTGCTTGGACTTTTGGTGGAAATAGTGTTTTTAGAAGTTGGCAGTATATTTAGTATCTCATTTAATTAAATGCTGACACATGCTGAGAGTTGTATCAAGTTGCATATATAAATTTTGCTGAGTTGAATTTGGGAGAGAATTTCTACTGTGGCTATTTTTCTTTTTTGTCTCCCTTAGCTGCTTCTGACAGCCCACTTTCCCTTTAAACTGGGTGAGAAAGTTATGCAGGTTCTCATCAACATATTCTTGTACCATGATTTTTCCGTCCAGAATTTTATCAAAGGATTTCAGGTAGGCAATGGTAAAAAGAACTCAAATTATGCTTGTGAAAACAGAGGGTAATTACGAGGCACTTGGGTCCTAATCTTGCTGTCACTTAATTGGATGAAAAAAATTCTCCTTTATAAACAGCTTAAATCTGTGAACAGGTGGGTGTTCTAGTGTTAAAAATGTAGCTGCTACGGTTGTAAGGGAAAGCTCGTAGGACAGGTTTGAAGAAGCGTGTGAAAGCTTACTGTGCCACAAAAAAACTATATTTAAAGTTTGCATTTAAAAGGATTACCTGCCTTAGTGGGTAGAAAGACCTACATTTTACTGTAGTTTACCTTGTAGCTTCTGACATCCCTGGAAGAACTCTCCAGCTTTCTCCACCTTAACTCTTCTGGCACAGTTTCTAGATACAGACTTCTTACGTTTTCAGGAAGATGGGAGCTGTAAAGCCACTTAATTTATGCTTTGAAGTAGGTGGTGTTTGCACTCCAAGAAGCTTTGCAGCAGTACACGAGTTCTATTTACCCTCTTAGGAGGCAAACTATAAGACTTAAAGGTTTTCAAAAAGTAGTCTACACAGAGCATGATAGTTATATTTGTATTGGCTTATATATATACCTCTTCATATCTAGATATATTTTTAGAGTGAAGTAAGTCTCCTTGTAGCATTTGTGGATTGCAGACAAGTTCTCAGAAGAACGTGTAGTCCCTGTAATCTGTTTTAATGCAGGACTGTGAAATTGTTTCTTTCTTGCGTGTTTCTGTGAGTGAACCCATTAGTAAAACATGCCTTTTTGGTATCATATATCCTTAGAGTGGCTCATTCTTTCATATGTAAGAGTCATTGACTACTCGTGGGCTGGAGAAATACCTTTGGCTGTAGTACCTCTTCCTGCAGACAGACCTCTGTGGGCTTTCATAGATTTGAGCTCCTCTTACTGGAAGGAGTCACCAGGATTTAACAATTTCCCATTGGCCTGATACAAAAATACAAGTCCTAGCCCTGACAGCATATGAGTGTGTTATTATATGCTAAAAGTATTTAGAGATGAAGCAATAACAGAGCAGATTTCCTAAGTGATAGATACAAGGAATCCATCACCTCATTCTGTCTAGGAGCGATGTTAACTTTTCAGACAGGAAGTCTTTCTGCTTTGACAGTTCTTAAGTTTTAAGAGTTATAACTGATGTAGTCTGACTTTTTGTTTTGTTTTTAAGAATAGATGTGACGAGTATATTCTGCAGGGCTCTGATGCTACAAACATTTAGTGCAGCTGAAATCAGTGCGTTTGTACATGTGCGTGGTAAAAGCTTAGCAGGGTAGTTTTGTGCACGTGAAACAGAAGTTAGAATTAGGATGTGTGATAAGTTTGCTTGTGTACAGTAGTTGCTTTTCACATCTTTAAATATAGTTTTTGTTATTTGTGAACATTGGAGCGCATACAGCAAAAAAAAGGTAATTATGTGACTGTATTTAAAACTGAATAATCATTGTCCTTTGGTGACTTATGGGAGAATTATAAATGAAATGAATTTTTTTAAAGGAATACCGTTGCTACTATTCTAGTATATGCACTTTAGTAATAACAAAGCATTAAAAAGGTAGGTATAGCAGATATTATTAACATCCCTGGCTCTTGTTTTGTTTTTCAGCTTTGTATTTTGGAGCATTTCTATTCTGAGCCTCTTAGTGTACTGTGTTGCCAACTGGTAGATGCTAAGAAGAGGGTGAATTCTTTATCACATAATCAATGTGAAAACATTCGAAGACTGCCCTCCTTTAGAAGGTAAACGGCAAAATACATTTTTGGACAATCTTGTATTTAGTTTGCTTTAAAAAAAAAAGGAATCTCTAAATATAGTTCTGTGAAAACTGTAGATCACATGTGCATATTTTTCTGTAGAAAGGTAAATTGATCAAAAGGATGACTGTTCTTACTAATTTCAGGAAGCCTTGATGTTCTGGTCTAGAGAGTGCAGCTTCTGGCATATGTAATCACTTGAACCTTTTTTTTCCCCATCTTGTCCTTAGTAAAGGAACTAGGTATTATGACACATGAACATAAATCACTTTTGAACTTGTTAAGCTGACTTGAAGCATAATCTCTAAGGTTTTGGAATGGCCTTTCAACTTGCTGGGTTTGATTGTCCCTTTTTTTTAATCTTTCCAAAGAAATCCTTATAGCAGCAGAAACTTTTTGAATTTTTTTAACCCTGTAAACTTTAATCATACTTTACATTATAATTTTTATGTTATTGTTTTTTTCTTGCCATCAGGTATGTGGAAAGTCAAGTATCAGAGAAACAGATTGCACTATTGACAGCAGACGGCTTCTTAAAGGTAGAATTTTAGAATGTCTTCAAAGATTAAAAACAACTTTTGCAATATATTAGTTATATTAGTCAAGCAGAATATAGTGCAAGACTAAGAGGGTAGTTCTGTATAATGTCTTTCATACGGTACATAATGTGCTTCATGTCCAGTAATGGAGAACTATGGTTGGCAGGTCAAAATTCCAGGTCTCTAGGGATGCCTTTATACAAAGCTGCAGAACTTTTTTTACATCAACTTTTGCATATGTCTAGAAGTATAACTACTTATAAAGAAGATTACAGGGTTTATTTATGGTCTGGTCTTCTAATGCTTAGTCAGACTGACTTGGAGAGTCAGTGAAGTGTTTGAACAGTAATTAATCTTAGAGGTTATTTCATAAGCTCTTAATCCTCCATACCCTCTGTGCAATTTCTGGATGAATTCAGTAGGGCAATCTAGGTCCCGGGGCACACATTCATACTAGATGTGAATTAAAACTTTTAATTTATGTTACATGTTTATCTGAAGGTCTGTCAAGTGATTAAAGTTCAACTACCACTATTGTGAGACCTATAGGAATTCACTGACAAAGATCTGTTGGTTATTTTCACCAGTTTAGGGAAAAGGGTTTCTCCTAGCTCTTCATCTCAGCTAACCTGTCAGGCATGTGGTACCATGAGAGACAAAGCAATTAATTTATCATAGCAGAGAATCCTGGTCTGCAAGGACTTTGAAGTGCGAAGGGCATTGTTAATGGCTGGAAGAGAGATTGGTACCAGGCAAGTCTGCAAGTGCAGTGCAATTATAGCAGTCAAAGCAAGACGTGATTTATACATTATTTTATGATCTGTAGTCTTCAGTGGCAAAACCAGCTTAAGCTACTGCTATTCCTTTGCTATTTATTCACACCTCAGCAAATGTGCCGGCACAACTGCTTCACTGGCTCTGCAATGTATGTAATCTGAGAAACAATCCAATTAAAGTGACTTGACCAAAAAAAAAAAAGAAAAGACAAAACTTGGGAACTTCTTTGCTGAGTTGTTTCTGCAGTGTGATTTCCTCAATGCAGTTTTCTCTGCAGGTGCATAAATGTTTCTGTTGAAACAGCAGGAGGAGGAGGGAATGAGCAGCTGAGACTCTGTCTTTGTTTAAAGACTATGTAATGGGCT
Organism: Clamator glandarius; assembly: GCA_033459285.1. NCBI lineage: Eukaryota > Metazoa > Chordata > Aves > Cuculiformes > Cuculidae > Clamator > Clamator glandarius. Next base: position 2,176,821 of record JAUNZM010000131.1, on the reverse strand, counting down.
GCTACTTCGCAAACTAACATCTCATCAACTTAAGATTTGTGTTTTAAATTTTATGTTTAATAATATACGCTTTATCTCACAAGCCATGCACTGTAAGTTTAGGAATGAAGCTGAAATTCTTCTGTGTATGCATTTATCACGCTTCTGAAAAATTGTAACTAAAGGCATTTGTTCTAATCTCTACAATAAGGGTAGGAGTATTGTTGCATTGCCAAGCTGGCAGTGTGGTCTGCTTGGGGAGACAAGGCCCTGCTGCTGCTTTTATGAGGTGCTGTTTATTCTAGATGTTGTACTAATCTACAGTGTCATTCCAAACTTTGGAAATACTTTCAAAGTCACTATGGTACTGCTTCGTGTATATTTACTGTTCATGTTCAGGACCAGGTAAACTTGCTGTTCAAGCTTAGCACCTAAGCCTGATACCCTTTGTCCTGCCATTTATATTCATATTGTTACCACTTTTTTAATAACCATGGAACAAGTTCTGCCTATTTAGAATAATCAGTTTTAAAAGTAATTTTACATCCTAATTCTTGCAACTCTGAAAGTTTTTGTGGCCAATTTCATTTGAAGTTACATAAATATGACACTGTATTTAGAGAGATAACATTGCATAGTCTTCTAATGATGTTTTCAAAATCTTCTAGAAGAGAATATGTCTTTTCACTGTTATTTGCAAAATAAGTAGTCCTACAGCATTGCAATTTGTGTATTAACTACATCAGTCTTGAGCTGGGAAAGATGAGGGAAATAGATGCTGTAGTGCTCTGGGTATAGGGGAATAAGATTGATGAAGCAGTGTTAAAGAAAACTTGTTTTCTTTTAGCTTTTTTTTGTAGTGGGGATATTTTGTTGTTTGTTGTTTTTTTCTAATGATCCTGCTTAGAATTAAAATACAGACTTGTGACTGTCTACCCTAAGGTCTTGTCTTGGAAGGCGTTTAAGCGAATGTTATATCAGTGACCCTTACATTTTAATAGATGAGAAATCTATGTGGAGAAATATCTTTAATGTTTTTAATAATCTGGAACATCTTTAGCTTTCTGCAGCAGTAATTGTCTTTCTTACATTCAGTTTTTGAAGTGTGATGCTTAACCTTTTCACAGGCCTTCCAGTACCTGAAGGGGCTACAAGAAAGCTGAGGAGGGACTTTTTACAGAGGCACGGAGTAATAGGATCTCAGGGAATGGCTTTAAATTAGAAAGGGAAAGATTTAGGTTAGAGAATACAAAGAAATTCTTCACAACCGGCACAGGTTGCCCAGGGAAGCTGTGGCTGCCCCATCCCTGGGGGTGTTCCAGGCCAGGTTGGATGGGGCCTCGGGCAGCCTGGTCTGGTGGGAGGCGTCCCTGCCCATGGCAGGGGTGTATAACTAGGTAATCTTTAAGGTCCCTTCCAATCTAAACCATTCTGCAATTCTGTGACTGACTCTATGATTCACATGTCCTTACTTATGTTGCCTGCAGGTAAAGTTTTACCTTTTTTTTTTTTATTTTAAAACATCGATAGCCTTTGTTCCAGTTTAACTGCAGGGAACTCTGGTGGCTCCTTTTTATTTTTCTCTTTCAATTTGAAACCGCTTGCTCAGAGTTGAGCAAAATGGCAATAAATTAGATACGGAATCCTGTGGGTTCCTCCTCTTCATCTTTGACTAAAGGCAGGTGAGAGAAGATCTTCAGTTCACAAACTTAAATGTAATGAGCCCAAAGTACTTCTTAATACAGCTACCAGAAATTTTGCCTGTGTTTTTCCAGAAGTGTTACATACCCTACTTTGGGAGGCCAGTGATAATGAGACGCCATCCAGTAATCTCAGTAGCAGCAGATAATAATTTCTTTTTCCTAATACATGACTTTTTTTCCTGCAGTTCTCAATCTGTGAATAAAAAGAAGTCAAATTAAGAATGCGTACAAGCAGCAATTGCATGTTTTTTTATTTATTTTCATGTATAGCTGAGTCATAAAAGTAGCAATATAAGAAATTAAGTGTATTTGTGACATAACAATGCAAATAATAAGGATTTGAGTACAAGAAGCTATATAGTTTCTCATTGCCCATTAAAAATGTAGTGTATAGTATCATTTTTCCAAGACGACACACCAAATCCAAAGGCTAAATATAGTTGAAAGTAGTAAAATAATACTGCTGATCAATAATAATTTTCCAGTGAGATGGAGGAAGAAAGTAAAGTTACCGATATTCAATGTGATTGCAGTGAACTGTTGAAATACAGATTATTTTTTTTTTCGTACAGTGGTCTTATTTAAATCAGCAGTGTTAAATTGATAGCTCAGCACAATGTCAAAACTTCAGTATCATTTTAAATGCTTTATGAATTTTTTAAATAAATGGGTATCAGAATGACTTAAAACAATTACTCTGTCACTGCAGGAAATAGTACAGAAGTTGCTGGAGGACTTGCATGTTTACCATGAAAATTACATTCCAGTACTAAGATGTCTTCATGTTTTCACATCTTCTCTTCCAAAGTATCCTTTGGGCAAGCAGGTGATGTACTGTTATTCCATTTTAGTGAAACACTTTGGGTTTTTTTGTTTCAGAGTGTGACATCTGAATAAATATTTATTATTTCTTTGTTTACTATTCTTCTGCTTTGCCCTCTGCTACTTAAAATGGAGACAGATGCCTTCTTGCTATGGTCAGAGGGCAACAGCATGTGGTTTCTTCAGTGGCGTGGATGATATCTCATCAGCCAACAGGAAGGAGTTTCAAGGAGGAGGCAGATGCACAGATCAGCAAAAGAATCCGCGCATTGCCTTTCTCCACCTGAGATTTTTGTATGCATTGCAGACAATGTATTCTCTTCTACCACCTTTTAGCTTGCTAGTCAAATTCAAGTGAAGAGACTGAGTTTTAACAGCCTTCTGTGCAGAACAAAATGATAGTAAGGGAACAGTGATAATTGCCATGTGGCTCTACTGTCGTTAAATCCACCTTCTCGTGCTAAGCAATTTCTTCTGCTGCTAGAAGAGCAATATATTCTGTGCATGTGCACTTGTCTGTCGGTTCCCAATGTATTCCACGCTGTTACTGGAGTCTGTCCCTAACTACAAAATCAGCATGAACTGTAGCAGTATTTGAGAATGAAAAGATGTTTTAGCTAGAGCATTTGATTGGGGTTCCTCTCTGTTCTCTGTGTTTATCTTCATCTGAACGTTAGTTGTTTGAAACCTGTTGCAGAGCAACATGAGGAGCTTAGTTCTCTAAGGTACCAAATGCTGTCATTTCTCCTGTAGTCATTCCGCATCTCTGGGAAACAAGCACCAAATGAATTACACATTACTTTGAAAAGCTTATTGTAAGAGTTCTGTGTTGCTTTGTTTGTAAAACACTTGATCCTTTCTTCACCTTCTGCATAACAGATCAGGGAGCTGCACTGTGCATGTTTGGAAAACCGAGTGTGGGAGACAGAGGAGTATGAGTCATCTCTTCAGCTTGCAAGGTGATTTTTTTTTTTTCCTCCATTTTGTTTTAATACCACTATACAAGCGGAGAATATCAGTCATCTGTTATTCTGAAACTTAAGGCTTGAGATATTGCCTGTTCACAGCTAGTTGTAGGATTGTTTGCAAGTATAATTGACTACTGTTTTCAATTTGTCTTTCTACCATTTCCCATGAAACTCAACCAGGTTCTAATACCTTTTATGCCTGAGTAATTATGCTGAAACTGCTGAGATTACTCTGTGCAAATGAGAACGTGAGTTGGGTTTTGTTTTTTAAAGTATGATTGTGTTAGATATTATCAACCAATTTAAATTTAGTTGGCTTAAATTTTAATGTTGTGAAAATTAGAATCTCTTCCAAATGAGTAGCTGAGGCCTTTCTTATTTTTCTATTTTGCTACTGCCTCCCTGCCTCTTTTGTCAAACGGTTTGTGCAGGGACTGAGTTAATTTTTTGTGTTATTGTGAGTTTAGGACTTCAGGAGAGCCTACACTTGTTTTGTCTGTCGGTGTTTAAAATGGAAAAGTAATCTAAGCCAATTTTCTTAATAAAAAACCCTTCAATTGCAGTGTTGCAGGACATTTATTTATTCAAATAGTACCTCAGTTCCCTCGTACGAGGAGCTGGTGCAAGACCACTGCCATATAACTGCCTCAGGAGCCTTTGGGTTTGTGATATTTGATGTGTCTGACAGTAAAATTGCATAGAAAAACCATGTCAGTGCTGTGTGGAGGATAACTTTCTGGGCTTATATACACAAGGAAGCAGTCATCAGACTGTGCCTTTGTCATACTGAGTGGTTCTTGTGCACTGCCACTGCGCTGTGTGCTTTACCATCTTCCCTTTTAAAAGATTACGTGCTTGATTTATCATTACCACAGTCTTTCCTTCTTAATTCTTTCTGACTCTCCTGAATCTTGACAGCACTCCATCACCTATCAACCTTTGCCCACAAAGATGTAACTTTGCGTTCCTGTACTGTCTGTTCTGTAATCTCTAATAACTCTTGGTCATTTTTCCTCTCCTTTTTCTCCTCCTATGTTTAATTTGCTTTCTTCTACTCTGAATTCATCTTCCTTTTCTCCTCTCTCGAAGTTGATGCTGTTGTTATATTTTGGATTGATACTCTTTTATTCTTATATGTTAATCACCCTTCTGTTTTTCCTCTGGTCCTGGCTCCTACTGTGAGAGCTTCTGATGGAAATACAGTGATCTTGGACATAAATGATTCTTATTTTTAATACAAGAATTCTCTCATTTTTCTAACAAAACTCCTTCAATGTGATTCCTTCAAATACTTGGAATTCTAGCTGTGATTTATTATTTTTTACTTTTAACTTTTTCTTTAACTCCCTTTTGCATTTTACACATACTTCCTTTATTCTCTGCTTTTTCTATGTACAATCTTGCTTCCTGTCTTTTAGAAGAAAATGGTAAAATATCTTCTCTCCACTTCTCACAATCATCTTCTTTTTTTATTTTCCGTTTGCCTAATTATAGAGGTTATCCACTGTTCTTTATGTCTTCCCAGGGGCCGCATCACCTATTGATATCCTTATGTTCACACTTCCCCATCCTTTGTTCTTTTCATTTTTTTCTGAGTCCTTGTTTTTTCATTGTATTTAGAAAATAAAAGATAGAGAAGCTTTTGATCAACTTATTTCTCAGTTTGTGACAAAGTCTCTTTTTTGCCCTTCATGAATTGTTTGAATGTAGGTTTTCAGTTGCTGTATTGAGTTCCTTTTGTGATTGGTTGATTTTTCCTGTGCTTCAGCTTCTCTTTGTACTGACTTTTATCCCTGTTGCTAAAAGTCCTCTCCCAAGCTATGATGTTTCAGGTGATCTAACTAGCAATCTGGACAATAGTCATTCTACTTTAAGCTGGTTGTCTGGAGTCTAAAAATATCATGGGGAGACAGGAGGGTGAGTGTGTGAGCTTTTGTTCACTTTGGATTAATCAAATCAGTAGAGTGATAAGATTAAGAGGTGTTGGAGAGTGTCTCACTTGATTGGATCTGAGGAGCTAACTAGCTGGGATATTGGACAAGATTTTAGGTGGGCTGTCTGACCTATTGTCTTCTGTCTAGGTGGTGTATACTGTTTCTGTCTGTTCATTGCTGCTGTAATTAATCACATGCTGCTTGTCTCAGTCCTGCCCTTCCATTACTCTTGTCATTTTGTTGTTGACCAATCTCTGTTATCACTTTTTCAGATAATTCCTCGTTTCAGCTTTCAGGAGTTTCTATGGAGTTAGTCCGTGCTTCCTTTCTCTTTTGTAAGTTGTCTGTAGAGTCAGTGAAGTTTCAAATTCTAGCCTTTATAAGCATTTAGCATTAACTGTTGGTTAGAAAGTAGAGTGCAAATTGCAGTTGCCCCTCTAGGCATCCATAAAGCTTCCCCAGTCTTCTGAATTCTTCCTTAAATCTCTCTTAGTCCATGTCTAGGGGGGTTGATACGGAGACCCATTACCTGACACACAGATCACATCATTTGACTCTTTTGTCATGCACCCTTTTTTATGTAGTTGTGTGGTTATGTCTTCTATAATCCTTAAACTGTTAGCATCTTTGTTTTGTATTTTTGTATTAGCTCTTCTATTTTGTATCAGACAAAGCAAGAACACAAGATCAGGCTTGGAAGGCTCCTAGTAACAGTGGTTGTTACAGAGTGTTTAGCAGTGGGAGCCTCTGCGCTGCAATAACTAGTTATATGCACGGGTGATGGTGCTGGCTCGATGCAGTGACTGATTCTGGGTTACTTGCTAGGACTTGCTTTGATATCTTTTAAATGTAGATTTTTAGACTGAGCAGTGCTTGGTGATGTTTATAAAATGTCTTAGTGCCTAATTAATAGTAAATAAATGCTAGGCTGGAAGTTAGACTAGATGATCTCGAGAGGTCCCTTCCAACCTAAATGATTCTCAGTTCTAGTAAAAGTTAGCTTTATAGCAATTAAATACAGAAAATGGCAATTCAGAATTTGTTTGAGCATCATTCTGAATCATAGAGTAATGGATTTTGTGGATGTTTGTATACATACTAACGTATTGTATACGTACTAATATTGGGGGGGGGTTACTGTTTAATTTACTGTTGTTGGGAGTGAGTTACAAACCCTGCCATATTTTTTTTTTTTTTAAATCTGGCTCATGGTTTCAAAAATTATAACTTTGAATCTAGCAAATATTTTCAAACAGAATATCAGAAAAGCTTTTATTTTCATTTCTTCAGGAGAATGTGAAGGTTGTAGACAAATTGATCTGTTATCTGCAAGGATAAAATTGACTTTGATGCAAGAATGAGTGTTTGAAATCTTGGTGGTTTTCTCTTTTAAAAGGAGTTTTTCAAAATATTTTTTAACATTTTTCAACTAAGAACACTGAAAGCTGTTTCATCATTCTGTGTTTCTCAGCCAACAATTGTGTCTTTTAGGATGTTGAATAAATCTGATTTGGTAACCATGCTTCAACAATGTGTGGAAATTCTTGTGTCATCTTCTGGAAAGGAGTTTGATAAGACAGTAGAGAAGTTGAAGGAGTTCTTGACCCAGTTTCAGCAACTAGAAGGTGGGTGTGTACCGTCATGTGTTCCATTGCAGATTTTATTAAAGCTGCTTTATAATCTGACCAAAGGGTATCATTTTCCCTGGTGATATCCTGTCATTGTATCAGTCAGATTTTTCAGGATTGCTTTTTTAAATCCATGCACAAAACCAGGTAATGTTTCTGTTCTTTATTGGTGTGTGGTTTATGGTTTTTATAATATAGAAGAGTGATGCAAGGTAAGAAATTGGACAGATCAGCAAACATTACTCACTAATCTGTCATACGTATATTTTGAGCAATCATTTAAAAACATTTAATAAATAGATACTGAAAAGTAAATAGGAGCAGACTTCCTTATGACATGGTATTTAATCCAAACGTATATGAAGTTCTTCTAGCTGCACCTCCAGTTAAATTCATATAAGAGCTAGGACACCCGGTGCCAGTTGCAGGGCTCTGCTGGTGTGTCTTAACTTGTCAAGTCCATATATTTGGTAACTCATGGTAGAGGACATACTTGAGAGTTTAGTAAGGCAAATGAGTAAGGCCTTACGTCTTTCAGAGGCAGGTTCACAGAAACTACCATATTCCTTCTGAAATAAGAATATGACATATTCTAGCATTTCTGGGACAGGAATTTCGTTGCTTCCCCTGAACTACAGAGAAGTGCTCCCTTATGATTCCCTTTTGAAGATTAGATATTAGGTTGTTATCATCTGGTCTGTTCTATGCATATTAAATGAAGTTCTGTATCAGTGTGCAGCATTTGGACAAGTAGAATGAGCCACCAAGTGCAGTCCAGTATTAATTAAAGCAGTCACGTAACACTTTAGGGTTAACTGAGGCTTGTTTAGAAGAACTGGCTCTTGCCTATACTGTGTATTTTTGGATAGGTGTAGTAATAGCCAGGCTGAGAAATAGGTGGTCACTTTGAAAAGGCTATGTATGTCACCGAAGAATCTGAACTATGGTGGAAAAGCATAAAAGTTCATCTCCTTTGACCAAAAAAAGGAATTGAAGCAAAAGGCTTTTTAGTAGTTGAGTTTTTAGCTTGATGAAATAAATAAAAAAGAAAAACTTTGGGAATTCAGGGACATGCAGAACTGTAAAACAAAAAGGCAGTATTTATTTTCAGTTATGTTTGAAGATGTATTTAAAGCAGAGAGGCTCTAATGAATCCATGAATTACCTTCATTTGTTTTCAGAGTGGATTTAAACTCTAATGAGAAAGTGAGAAGGGGAAGTTAAGATAAACTTTACATGAATAAGCTGCTGAGATAGGTGACTTCTTCCTGTGTGTTTCTTTGATTGTACTGATATTCAGCAAGAGTTTTCAGAAGTCTGCCAGAAATGTTATGCACCCGGCCTCCCACAGAGCCTTTAGAGAGAAAGGATAGTCCTGGTTTAACAACAGCAAATTTCATCTTGCTGACTGAAATAGAAAAAAATAAAAGCATGAAGCCTGATGAATCAGAATATGCTTGTGTTCAATCTGTTTGATAAAAAATACCTCAAGATATATTGGTGTTATAGTGGAGAGAGGAAGTTCTCCGTTTTGAAGTCTTAAACACGAATACAAATGTCCACAGGGCAGTGGAAAGTACCAACTCATCCTATGTAGGTCACCAGAAAGCTTTTACATGTCATGATTGTTACTGCTGACTGGAGATTTACATGTGATCTGTAAGTGGAATCTGTGTCTTAGTACCTTCTTTGTAAGTTAAGGCAAGAAATCTAGCTACGTTTTAATTTTGATTGTCACTTAGCCTGGCATGGGTGGTGCTTTGGGAATTTTTGCTTCTGTGTTTTTACCTAAAGATTACTAATTATTGGTGTAATCAACAAACTACATGGCTATGAAAACAGAATGTTCTTGTATATTAAGCTGGTAATAAAACTAGACAATTAAATATCTTTGCATGCTTTGCTGATGTGCTTACAGTTTCTGGGTTAAGTAGGGAGAACTCGATTTCATAGTGTTATCTTGCATAAGAAGGAAAATACACACAATGTGTGACTTTTTGAACACTAATAAAACAACAGTAATTTCTAGAACTAATCAGTCCAGTTTCTGTACGTTGAGAGTATGACCTGGGATGACTTATGCAGAATTTGAGTGATGTGCAAGGCTTGTGTTGGATCTTTGCTCAGGGCTGAATTGCTTCAATTGTTAACAATATTTTACAAGGTGCAAGACTCAAAAGCTGCCTGTGTTGGGGTCTTTAAGAACAAGTAACTGACCACGTCTTGGATAGGGGTTCGGGGGTTTATATAGGTAGTCAGGAAAAGTTTACCCCACACACCAAACATCAGTTTTGTTCCAGTAGGAGAAGCTATCCAAGAGCAGGATATGTCTGTATCATCACAAAAGGAGCTCCAGAAGAAGACAGACCTTTATCATCTTCAAAAGGTTAGGCCTGCATGGGCTTTACTGACTAGTTCCTTAATTGAATCTTTTAAGATTAATTTGGCCATGGTTAGTTCTTCCCACCTTGCTGGAGGCCTGAGGGAAGGTTGTGTGTAAGTAACTCTTCTTAAAATGAGTGAATAATGTATGTCACACTCACTTGATGCATAGAGAATTGTAGAAAATATCTGTCATAAAGTAGGATTTTAAAATCCAAATTAGGAGGCTGCTTCTTATTTAACTTGTAAGTTACACATCCTGCCTAACACATATTTCTTTGAATTTCCCTAACTCCTACCACTTTGAGAACTGAATACACCAGCCTAAATAAAAATAACTTCATAATCACACTTTCAAACATCATTGGTGAAGACAGAAAATGAATTATACCTGTTAAACATGTAGATTATGTTCTCCAGAGACCAGCTACCTCCATGTATGTTTATGAACTGCTTTTTTTTGAAGAGTTTGTTGGAGTTGAAGGAATCCAGGCGGTCTAAGAAACTAACAAAGTTTGAAGTGCTTCGGTTTGAAGTTGTTGACTATATAGACAGTCTTGTAAGGTGAGCTTTCCCGTTTTATATTCCTGCATTAATTTGCACCATAAATTGCAACAGAAATTTCTAACATGTTAATGTGTTAATCTTGTCAAGATTGTGTCTCGGTCCGTGTGGCATGAAGCACACTTTTTCTTTCCCTTCCTACTCTTTCTTTGACAAGGACTCTAAAAATAATATAATTTTAAAAATCTCTTTTCCATAGATCAGTAGAAGTAATTGGCACAGGAATTGACCAACTTATTTTGGATGCAGAAAAAAGCTGAGGGGAGGACTGGGTATATGTGGCTAAATAAAGTCAAGAGCTTTTCACCCTAATCTTTGCTCATCTTTTCTTCTTATGAAACTGTACAGATATCAAGTGTGATATCCTGTCCATTTCAGGAACTGTTTTGGTGAGCAAGGTGTAGCAGATAGGGTTTGGGAGGCAGCTCTGTAGCAAAATAAATGTGACGGGCTTGGGCTGGGGGAAGAGATGAAGGCACTTGTTAATTATAGAGCCTTGGGAGGGGGAGGCAGAGAAGCTAACAGAAGTATGACTGTGCCAAGAAAAAAGCTTCAAGTGTGAAGACAGTGATGAGTAAAGACTTATCAGGAGGCCTCGAGATGGATAAGCAAGATATCTGTGGAGTAGAGTACTTGACTGGTGTTAGGATTTCAGCTGCTGCCTTAGCTTTTAAATAATTTGTCAGTGGCCCAGCTAGAGTTCTACAGTAAATCCATTAGATGTAGGGTTGATAATAACTGAATTTCCTGCTTAAAAGTTGATTTTGGCTCTGTTAATCTTGTTTTTTTTTCAGATTTGTAAGTACTTTGGGGAAACACATTCTTGTATTCTTTTCCCCATACCTCACGTTGCTTTTTCAGGAATTACCTTGTTCCTGCAGACCACAAGACTCTGCATGAGATAATGTATTTCAACACAGCCAGTGTTCTCCGTGAGCACTTGAATGCTGCCCCTAGGATTGCACTTCATACAGCTTTAAATAACCCATACTCCTACCTGGAGGTAAGAAACAAGTGAGTTTTAGTGGTGCTGGGGTAGTTTCTGAAGGCTGCACATGAGGATGATGTAAGGCTTAGTTTTTGCTGTTTCATGAAGCTTGGCACTCATTCAGCTATTTTGCAGAGAACCAGCAAGTTAGCGCTGATAAGCAACTGGAGACAAAATGCCAGGGAATCTTGTTTGGTTGAAATAAAGAAGCTTATTATGGAAAGAATTTTATATGGGAAATCCATTTCCCAGGGCCTGTCCTAGCCATGATCTTTTCTTTCTCCTATAGGTGAGGCAGAAAAGTAATTTTGTCCCCCATTACAATGGGATGACTGTCCGTGGGGTAAAATACTGTGTCTGTGGCTCTTACCAGAGACTTTGTTTACAGAGCTGGTGCTTAGTCGTCACTGCGTAGACTTGCTGTAAGGTGAAGGTTCTGTTCAGGCCAACTGATGACATTAATGACAGCTTAAGTACAGCATATTTAAAGGAGCTGTTTGTTTTTCTTTTTACGTTTATTTTAATATCTATTGTGTTTCGACATCTTACCTTTCTGAAGTCCAAGAAAAGGATTGTCATTGATTTGGTTAGCTAACCTTGCCCTTTTCTAGAAGAGAAAAGCAGCCCCTTTTTGGTTTTCATAAATCAAATTCACAGGATCATGGAAAGAAGGGACTTGAGTGGGGTTTGGAAAAGAAGTGAACATACATTTTGTTTTGTCCCTGATTATAAAGGCCAACTTCTCCTCATGCCTTAACACTTTGCTTACAACTGTGATTACAATTTTGAACAAAACATTGGGTTTAGCTGTATCTTGAGTGATTATATATTGCTCAAGCAAACGCTTACCGGGAACCATGCTTGATAAAAATCAGTCTTCAAAATCCACAGCCTCATCTGTATCGGGTTTGTTGGCACTGTGCCTTTATGTGGATGAGGGTTGTCAATTTTGCTGAGTGCAGGAGTTATTTCTAAAACGACTTAAAGAGCTTATTTGTGAAAACAGTAGTTAGCAAGTGAGCCTTAGTAGATCCTTAATATGAACCTCAGTAATTTATATTTTTAGAAAACCTGTAAAAATATAGATTAGGAGAGCTAGCAAAGTCTAGATGCTGAGGTGCTTAATAAGTATTCTTTGTGATGAGCTGACAGGATTTAAAGCCCTCTGTCATCCTGCACATTGTTCTTTAACTTATTTTAATGTATTTCTGATGTTTTCTGAGTAGATTGTGAAGGTTTGGCATAGTTTCTAACAGCAACGGTATTGACCGTGTATCATGCTTAGCATTTTAATCCATGTGAGTCAAGGAAATATTTTTTCTTAATTGTATCCACAACAACTGTGTGGCTTGTACTTTCCTGGGCCACGACCAGAGCAAAGTTTTCTAGAGCTCTTCCTTCCAGAAGACTAGGACAGAGAGGGATCTGCTTCAGTGGGGTACCAGGAAATTATTAATATGTGACACATTTCTTACAAGAATCTAGTTTTGTTATTTATTTGGCAAAACGTAAACTAAGGATCATATACTAAAAAACAAAAACAAAACCCAACCCACTATCAAAAAGTGTAATTCTGTTTTCACCAATCTCTGGAAAATCCAACAAGTTATATCTTGGAATACCAGCAAGGCACTGCTTAGTATTGTGTCAGCACAAGGATATCTGATCTTGGATCTTTTTAGGGTGTACATGGTCTTGTAAGTTTTGTTCTTGACCTTGGGTAAGAAGGGTGATGTTTCACACTGATCTTGACGAGTGAGCCCTGTTACCCATGAAAATACCTTGATTGCTATGAAACAAAATTCCTTGAGTTGCAGTTAAGCTCCTGTATCAGGGAAAAGGGGATCCTAGCATTTGGTCCTTCGGAAAGACGGGTAAGCAAGGATTGCATTTCCAAGCAAGGAATGAGTCTGTCCCCTGTCTCACCTCTGGGGCCAGGATCACGCAGGAGAAACCCCTCCCCAGCAGTGTTCTAGGTAGCTCCCACTCCCTACCCTCCTCTTTCTGAAATGGCAGCTCTGTGCCATACGGGTGGTTTGCCAACTGGCTGTTGGTTCTAGGGCAGTTTCCTGCTTGTCAGTCAAGCTGTTTCCTCTCGGGGACAGTGCATGTGCTGCTGCCCCAGGAAGCTGAGGTTTCCCTGCACGCAGCTGGAGCTCCCTCCTGCTTTGCTCTAAAGGCTTGGCCTGCTTGTCACACGTGAGGCTGAATCCTTGCAGGTGCTGGCAGAGATCCTGCAGTGCCAGCCAGTCTTATCTTTCCTGGATCACTCACGGCACATGCGTGGGGTCCAGCTAGATAATAATTTCTACAGATGAACTTGTTCCAGGATGGTGCACCCTCTCTTAGTTGTCATAACTGCTCTGGTGTTAAGATTAGAAAATTAATGCAAAGTGTCCAGCAATGGCAGAGTTGGCACGAGTGGTAGGAAGCCCTAGAGTTGGGTGAAGTAGCAGAGAGGAAAAGAGAAAGGCGTAGGGTTATCCTTCTGGGTAGTGATGAGCTGCTAGGTCAGCCAGAAGGTGTAACTTCACCTGTGCCTGTTGGTTACACAGTCACACTTGAAATTCTCATGGTAGGCTCCCACGTTACAGCCTGGTAAATTAATGTCTGGATTGTGCCATTGTGAGGGTTTAGCCACGTTACTCTGAATTTATCTGGAGACCATCTGGACCGAACTGACAGACATAAACCCCACATCTGCAGCTTTTCTGTTCCTTCTACAGAATAAACAAACTTGAAAATTGCTAGGCTTTCTGGAAATGCCTCATAAATCATAGAACCATACAATCACTAAACCATGCCCCTCAGCACCTAGTCCACCCGTCCCTTAAACACTTCCAGGGAAGGTGACTCAACCACCTCTCTGGGCAGCCTGTTCCAGTGCCCAATGACCCTTTCCGTTAAAAATTTTTCCCTCATGTCCAGCGTAAATGCTAGATTCTAAGCTGAATCAGTCTCATGAATTGCAGGGATTGATCTATAAGACGCAAGGTAGAGATTTTAGAGCAAAGTTATATTCTTTGCCCAACCTTCTTTCCTATCTTGAGAGGCATTTATTTGTATGGGATCCTTCCTAGGTCTTTTAAAGATTTCCCAAAAGTGACTTGTATATTTCACTAGCAAATAAAAACACTTCACCAAAAATTTCTGTGACCTGAAAGGAATGATCAGTGTTTTTTTTCCCTGCTACAAGAGTTGCCGCCTTAGAGTACGTGAACTGAAAACTGGAACAAAAAATTAAACGAATTGTTGTGAATTTCAGCAGCTGTACAGAGACTTTTGCTTCTGGCTCAAGTGGCTTTTTTACTTCTCATATGAATGTTTCAGTGCTGAGGACTTGAATTTCCTGACCAATGGAATCATTTGTGAGAAATCATACATATAGGTGCTGAGTTTGAAGGCAGAGAAATGATGGTTACATTTCAGAGATAAAACTGTGAGATGGGAGAAGCAATTTTGATTTTTAGTGCATCTGATAGATCTATACTCAGACTTCCTTTCCTCTTGGAGGGGTTGTGAAGGGATGCTTGTTACCTTTTCTAAATAGGATTTGCCTCAGACTGTACTAACAGCTTTCTTTTCCTGCATCCACAGAACAGAATATTTCTCTCTGATACATGAACAGAACTAGCAGAGGAATCGGTGGAAAGTTTAATCAGATATGCAGTCTCTAATGAGTGATTAAATGCACAGGCTTGTAGAAGGAACACTAGGAGTGAAGTACTTAAGTGTTGGTTTTGTGTGGATTTTTAATGGTATGTTTTCTTATTTTCTTGTGTTAGTTTGGTTTTTTTCCTTTGCGCCATGAACCTGCCATTAAACACACAACCAGACAACATTTGGTTAAAATAGTTACTGTACAAATTTCCAGAAGTAGTGTTCTATCTAGCCCTAGAGATGTTCAAGAGTAAAAACTGATCAAAGTTACTGCTTTCATTTTTTTTTTTAATCAGAATGAGGCTTTGAAAAGTGATGGAGGAAGCATTTCTAATAAAGCCCCAGACATATGCATCGCGTACAAGCTTCATTTGGAGTGTGGCAGACTGATTAATCTCTCTGATTGGTTAGAGGTATGTGCCAATGCCAACAGCACCCTTACCTGCTTTTAGTGTTAGGATTTACTTATGCTGCATGTCTGCTTTTCTTTAGTGCCCCTTTTGACAGCTTAAATTATGTCGTACTTCAGTCCCTCCTGTGCAAGCACACAGTAACTCTGTGATTCCAGCCCACAGAGTCTTCCTCCAACTACTGTCAATCATTTATTTCCAGCATTATTCCTCTGTGATGAAAATCTTTTGCTTCTGCTACCATTTTATGCTTCACACTGATGAGATTTTTCTGCTTGACAAAGCTACCTTCCCCCACCCCCGGCCTTGTTAAGTATCCTGTGACATTTTTATAGCAAGAGGCAAGCCCTGCTGCTTGGCAAGTGCAGGGTTTTTGGAGAGAATTCTTGTGGGGAAGAACAGAGGTTCTTCTACCACGGATACCCTGTCTCATAATTGACCAAAAGCAAAGACAGAATAGGAAGAGAAGTTAATGTAATACATTTTCCAAGTACTGCCTAGCTAACAGTCATGTTTTAGCTCTGAAGTTTCCTCAACTGGAATGTTTCCTCTGTATTTCATAAGCATACCTGGGTTACCTTAGCAATACAACTTTCCAGCACGCGCAGCATCCTTTGGCAAGAAATTCTGTAGCTTAACTACACACAGTGCAGAGGACATTCCTTTTACTTGTTACATTTTGTTTGCTGCTGCTTTGTTTTCTATTCTAAATGAAAGTGGACAGAAGATCCCTACCCAGCCTCTTGCTATCCCTCAATTCTAAAGATTTCTTCACAGCCAATTTCGCTCCTTCTTTTTTCCAGAACATTTAAGCACTTTTGACTTCAGAACATTTTTTCAGTTCTGTATTTTTACTGAGAATGAGTCAGGAACCAGAACTGTATTGGGATTTAAAATGGAGACGCAGGAGTTGGTAGAGTGATGTTTTTCATCCTGTATTCCTGCCGTGATAATATGTAACCTTGCTCACTCCTTCCATTGCTGCTGAACTGACATTCTCATGGAGTTCCTGGATCTCATTCCTTCTGAGCTGCAGTCATCAGCTCAGAGCTCCGTTACTTTCTATGCAGCTCTGTCTATGAAATGTGTTAAAATCTGTGGTGCTTTTCCCTTTCTAGGCTTTCTCAACTGTGGTGATGGGAGCTGAGGATCCAAATGCGGATGCGGCTTCCTCAGACCAGGTGGATGATGTTATCCAGTATCCTTTCTCATTTCTCTTAGGTTTGACATTTAAATGCTTACGGGATTAACAAACCAGGATTTTTAAAATACAATTCACATGCAGTAATAACCAGTTCCAGAAAAATAATATGACTAGTTCAAACAGTCTTAATGTACTGAAAACATCACCTAAATAGATTGACTGGGCTGGGGGTGGCAAAGAGAGCAGCTTGTGTCTGTAGGAGCCACTTGGGTCAAACAGAACCAACAGTCCTTAAGCAAGTTGAAGCTATTCAACTCGGTTAAATCATCTGAGAGTTGGTACAGCTGCTGCGCAGGGGAGAGCATTACAGATGACAGGGTAGCTGTGACCTAGAGAGCAGGTGGAGAACTAGAGACAGTAGTATATTATGAGGAAGATGCAAGCATTAGCACAGAAAATGCTTCTAAAAATAGTGTCTCTGTATAAGCCATGAATTCTAGTTGTTTACTTTGACCTTTGGTTGATTTTTCCAACTCCAGTTGTACTTTAAGTTGCTAGTACCTTAGAGCTGAGAATACTAGTTCCCACAAAACATCCATTCTGCTTCTCACTGTCTCCTGATTCTCAAGTGAGGTTTGCAGATCTTTAAAGGATCAGTGTTAGAAACAAAACTCATGGCTACAACAGTTGTGCTGCCTTGGAGAAGACACAACCAGCTGAACTGAAAGGCAGCCAGAAGAGTGTGACTAGCGAGTAAAGAGTGGTGATGCTGTTTTATAAAACCTCAAAAACCCAATCTCTGAATATGTCCTCACATTTGCTTGTCAAGGGACATGGAAGTGTAAGTTCTTTCTTCTGAGAGGCTACACAATGAGTATCTTTGTAGGCCTTAAGCTTCTCTTAGCAATGGGGAAAGGATTTCTTCCTTCATTGCCACATTGTATGCATGTAGCAAAAGAAATACCAATTAGACTCAACATTCGTGGCTTCATTTTCAACAATTTTAGTGTGCAACACGGTTTTTTGTCATCTGTGCTTACCACAACCTAAAAATCTTCCCCTTCATGAGAGAACTGTCTCTCCATCAGTGTGTGTCAAAAAGTGTACTTGGTTTCCTTCACTGCAGTGTCCAGTGCTCGTTTTATTCGAGCTGTTTCAGAACTGGAACTCTTAGGCTTCATAAAGCCCAGCAAGCAGAAAGCCGATCACGTGGCAAGGTTGACATGGGGAGGCTGTTAATGTACCACCAAGATCCAAATAAACCTGTTCTCTAGAACATTGTGCAATGGCTGTTCCCACTAAACTAGTACTTGCTAACCTGGCAAACTGAGTCAAAGTCAACACTGACTGAATGTTGAGAGACACATTCTGAGTGGCTGGACAGACTTGAATAGCGATGTTGTTCTTTAATACTCAGCCTCCCTTTGTGCTGTACTGCCCTGGTAATGCTCATGTGCAGAGTGCTGCATTGTTGTGCCAGTTTTAACCTTCTCTGATGTGTGATATTTAACACTATAGTGATATAACTCAGGCTAGCAAGCCAAAAGGAGAGCACTGGCTGGGCAAGCTACAGAAACGATGATGCAGTTTATAAGCTGATAGGATTTGAGTCATCATCATAAAATGCCTTCTAGAGCCTTGAACTATAGATTTAAAAATAAATAACACTAGTATGCTAAAAAAGACAGTAGTTTCCATATTCAGCCTCTGCTGCGTGTTCTCCAGACCTAAAAGTGACCATAACTCCTTGGACCCTTCCTTAGAAGGAGAAAGGGACAGAATAATTGTGAAGATACAAATTTTTTGCTCTTTGAGAAGAGCAGTAGCAGTTTAAAATCATTCCTTTTTCCTAGTGAAGTTGAGCGCTGGCTGACTTTTGCTGTCAGGGCAACTTGCATCAGCAGAGAGAACGTGGCATTCATGCACAGTGGAGGAAGGCAGTAAAATCCACACCTCAAGTACACACTGTAATTTCTGCTAAGGATTGTACTGTACACAAGCAGAGGAAATGGCTGTGTGAAAATAACTATTGGCTGAGAGTGTTAAAAGTAGCGCTTATGTGACAGATCTTCAGTCAGCCTCATCAGCCACTGGGCCCCATGCACTATGCAAGCCCAGGATGCACCCTCAGAACTTCCTGCACCTAAGCACAGGTTACCAGTCCTGTGCTCCCTGTAGGAACTCAGCAGGAATGGGCTCACAGCTGCTTTGGATTTGGTCAGGGTAGCCCAAAGAGCTGTCACTCTGTGCCTGACACTGCAAGCAGCAAAAGCCACAAATAAAGTGCTGTGCCTGAGTGCTGAAAAGACAGGGTTGTTGCTGGAGTTCTGCTGCCCATGGAAGCCAAGGCTAAGAAAAACCTACACCTCATTCCAAGTATCAAAATAACATGGGTACATCCTCCCCAGCCCAGGCATTTTTCTCTGGCACTGAAAGCTACACTGTGGATATTGCCACACTGAGCTTCACCTTCCTTCAGACTGTTTAGGGAGAAAAAGTGTTTATGTCAATAGCAGTGTCCCATGTTTTCCATACTTGGGAAAAAACATTGCAAACTGAAGGGAGACTCCCGGTCAGTCTTATCACTTAGGAAAGGGCTGCAATTAGTGCTTAAACTTTGTCTGCCTCAGCTGACTTGGAAGCTGAACTGTAATTACTTAAGTTTATTGTAAAAGACTATTTACTGCCAAAAAGCTCCCAGACTTCCTCAGTTGACTGAGAGGCTATTACAGACTTCACTTTCCTTCTATTTGAAGCATTTAGCTTGCTCTTCATGCATGTGTTTAGCTGTCACTGGAATCCAGATGCTCCCACTTAGTTGCACTGGCACTTCAGCCTACTCAGAACAAGTGAAAATGATAGCCTGGAGTTCTGAAGATTGCATAAACCAGATCTGTACTGGGAGGGGGCACAAGTCCTCTTAGAAGAGCCTGTAACTTATCAGGCTGTTTACCCAGGAAGTATAGAAGATGGGTTAGGCTTGTTTTAAACACCCTGGGAGAGGGGAGGAGTTAACATATTCTCTAATTGCTCTAACTGCAGGGAGACAGTAACGTTTCCTGCTGTACTTAAGGGAGGGCCCAGTTCTGTATCTGGCCAGGCAAATTAAGGGGCTGAGGAGGATAAGCAGTTTATCAGCCTTTATTCTGCCTAAATGTACAACTTGGGAAATTTAAGGGAAACTCAGAGCAAGACCTTTTAAAATGACAAGGGAGCAGTTGCGAAAGTTCCTCTCTTCCACCAAGACACAGGGTTAACAAACTCAACTGTTCTTCACTCCAGAAAGTAAGCAGGAGGCCTAAACCCTAGTGATCTTTGTATGTCAATGATTTCACACAACAGAGGGAAGTGAGAGAGAAATTTCAGGAGGGGATTGCTGAATAGTCCTCCCTCCACCTGTTTATCTTGAAATGCACTCGACAAAGGGAAGGGAGCAGCAGAACAGCCAAATGTCTCGCTGACCAGTAAGAGGACATGGAGCCAAGTGCTCCTGTGCAGCCACCCTACCTCCCCATAACTGCACCTCCCCTCCTCTCACCCGTGTCCAGATAAGCCCACATCATCCAACTTTCACACTTTTGGAAGGTCAAATATTTGGAAATAAAGAGAAGCGGGTGGCTCTTGACAATGGGACATTAACCAGAAAAAAAAAAAAAAAGTCTGTTTATTCCTTTTCAACTAATAACAAGTGTTGAAGCATAATGTCACACATATGCAATGCTAACTATAGTTTCTTGGGATCAAATCTTTCATTTGGTACTTAGCACTTGAGCCTGCCTGATGTATGAAGGGGAAATACTTGAATTATGTAGGAAGTAAGTGTGTAATTTCATTTTCTTAAGCAAGGAGGGCAGGAAGGTCAGGCAGTTGAAAACAAACTAAAAACTGGGCATACACATTTGCCTTTCTTCAGAGGGCTGGACTTTGTAGTCAGAGCCCCAGCTGCCTGGGAAGAGCTTAACATCGCTAAATTCTGAACCAACATCACTAACAGCAAACACTACAGCAATAAAAAAGCACCCAGTGCTTTTTCTCCTTTAATGAAATTCTGGTACAGGGACTCCAGTAACCTCAGGCTTTCTGTTTGTAGAGAACCTGGCTATACAGGATGCCTTTTACATTTGTCTCCTCATATAATTTATTTTACTACTTTTTGTTGTACATGTTCCAAAGTCACCTTCCCATTCCATAGCTGAAATACACACACAGGAGATTTCAACTGCAAATATACATGTAATTTTAAAATGTTAGCTTCTACGTCTCTCCACACAGTAATAACATGTTCTGCAGATACTCCAGGAAATCACCTCTGTGCAGTTTTCATTGGAATTAAACAAGACCAAAAAAAAAAACCAAAAAAGCACAAATGTTTGAGTTGTGGCATTAGCTCTGAAAGAGTTTCTCTGTTAAAGATGCTGTTCTTTTACACCTCTTTCACCTCTTTCCAGCACTGCACCACTGGTTTCAAACACAAACTTGGTAATTTTTCTTTGAGCCTGCAAGAGCAGTAGAATATCTAAATAAGCCAGGTGCCCTGTAAAAAGCCAAACATTCATTCTCACATTTATCATCTCAGAGAACAGCTCCCAGTACAAAGGTCACTGGTTCACAACAATAAACTCTTAATACTTTATCAGCCTTGTTTTTTTTTTTTCCTCCTCACTATGGAATCAGAGCTAAATCCTTCCCAATTCCCATCTCAGGAATGTGTACGCCTAACTGAAAACTGGAGATAAGAGTAGAATTAAAATACCAGCCACTGTGATCATCTGTGTCTCAAGTTTTCACAACACAGCTTCTAACCAGCATCTGCTAAAGGTTTTGCAGTTCCAAGAGTGCACAGGCAGATCTCTTCAGCATCAGCACACAAGATCGCTTGACTGTCCTTTTCAACCTTGAAAAAGGACAAATAATCTCACAGCTATATGCTCTCGCATCAGGACATAAAAATCAACACACAGTTGGGATGTACAATGCTGCTTTTTAAGTATACAGTAAACGAGACATTGCTTGAAAAGAATTTACCATCCCTACCTTAAAACCAGGTTAACTGAGACCTTTTGTTTCACAAAGTTAAGCTGCAATTCACTGTCCTCAGCTTGCTTTGCTTTTGGATAGACTGCAGTTACATACAAATTGCAAAACCATTCTAAATGTGGCTACCACAAAATGTAGTTATTAATCTTACCAATTTCTGCTTTGCTTGAAAGCCTTTGGAACGGCTTCTCAATGCAGGATTGTTTTTAAGCACTAGACTGCTGCTCCGCACAGCACCTCAATTTTCCTGATTTTCTCAACAGTGATTGAGCGGCCAACCATTCTGCTGCTGAAGAATAAAACACCTGTTGAATTAAGCCTTTCATGCACAATTCATCACATCAGATATTGGCACCGAGATCAGAAAAAGAAGCCAGTTCAAAGTCCAAGAGAGAACAAGCAGCAGGTTAAAAAATGAAAAATTGCAAAGAATGCAACCTTGTTTTCAAAAGGGGCACAAATGAAGCATTCCACGCTGATGCATAAATAAGCACCCACAGTGGCATTGTATTTAATCTGCCGGAAGACTGCTTATTATGCATTTATTTGGAGCAGCACAGGAGTGGCTGGGTGCTAACATGACATCATGTCTTATTTATAATAACTCTTAATATCCCAAAGGAAAAGATAAGCTGAGATGCAGAGACAATCACAATGGTTGGTATCTTAATTCTATCTCAAATTACCAGTTAGGCATACACATTTCTATCAAGTCAGAACACAGAAGGTACAGGAAATGTATCAGGATCCTGGAATTTGGGTAATGGTCCACCTAGAAGCAGTGGTTTTCCTACCCCGGACAAGCTAACAATAGAAGGAGGTCAAAAACTGGGGAGCAGGAAAGAGAGGGACAGAGAACCTTGCGGCAGACAATGTAAATTATCTCTCTCTAGCATCTTGGTTTTATCTTCAGTAACACAATCTGAGAGAGGACTCTAGTAGAGATCTCCCATTTCTGAGATACTGAAAATCTCATAAAAAGAATCCAAAAACTTAGTTAAGAGAGGTTTCAGGAAAGTGAGCAGAAAATACTCTAAATACTGTTGTGATGTGCCTAATTCTGAACCTGTAATCCCACTAGGTGAATAAATTCACTAAGAACTAGAGCTCACAACAAGGCTTCTCTAAAAGGATAAGCACTACTGTGACCCGATTAATTCATATATCTACCAGCAGAAGTTTCAATTAATTTCAACTAAAACTCTTCTGTTTATCTGAAATGGTACAAAGATCTACCACACAACAGACATCCACTTAAATAGAAGCTGAGAGTAAGTTAGAGAAGGCAACAATTTATAATCAAAAGGATTTCTTTGAAACTACTTTGAAGTCCCCAAAGCAGACACCCCAAAGCATTTGGTAAGCAGTATTTCTACCCTACGGCACACAGATCTGGACTTGGATTGAGTAACTTTTCGGTAATTCACACCAAGGCTCAGAATGGTGCAGCCAGCACTGACAAAGCCGAATGCATCTAACAACAAACTCCTCAACCCTGAACATAAGGATTACACACCTTCAGCTCTTCTAATATCTAGGTAGTTCCAGCTTGTGGCGTAAGCACCTGCTCTACCTTATGAACAGATGTGTCAATTCCCTTTCATGTGTCACTTAAATCTGAAGGAAGATGAGTACAGCGCTTGAGTCAGCTGCAGCAAGTTAAATCAGCAGTTTCCTGTCAGTTCTGTACCAAACACGCTTCCACAACAGGAAGCAATACAGCCAAATCTAAGGAAGATTTCTTCGCCTCTGAAGAATCACCTGTGAGGAATCCACCTCCTTTCTCATGATCTAAAATTCTGACCCACCCACTACTGCTAGTAAATAAAGTTTTTCATTTAAACACTCAGATTTAAGTTTATTCATACACAGCGAAAGTTCCACCTGCATATTAAAAACAAACAGATTAGAAGTAAATGTTTTATTCTTCCAACTAAATTCCAGTACTACAAGGGCAGTAAAACAATGATACACTGAAAAATTGCAGCAATAAACATTTGTTAAAGACTGATAGAATAAATAAAAACTACAAAAATGAGAAATCATATAAACCCATTCTTAACCCCCAAAAAGGTCATGGAATACAGAAATGCCCTCCTTCACTATTTCACAGGCAGTACTGTGGGCTATTTGCTTAAAATTGTCCTGGGATTACATTCTAACGTAACTGTGATTACAGCTTTGTTGTAGTGCACAGTTATGAAAACCACACTAACTTCAGTCAGAAGTGTCATTCTACATTTTTATTTAAACAACCTGTGAAGGGCAACTGCTAGAACACCAGCTTTAATCCTTTACTTTTTCAAACTTATTAACATAAGAAGCCAAATTGTAATGAAACAGCAAATGAGGCCACTGGTATTATTACAGGTAGCAAAGGTCCACATCCAGGTGGTACTGACATCAGGGAGCACTCCAAAACCAGTTGCTGCATAAGAGTGGTTGCCACTGACAAAAGCTTGAAATAACCTGTGTTCACGGGGAGGGGGGGGAAATATGGCATTGCTGCAAGTCTTAACTGGGACAGCTTGCAACAATAAAACAGGGTGTACAGGGCAGCCCACATATGCAGAAAGTGTGATTCATGAAACGTCTGGAAAGAGAGAGGGAAAAAAAGTGTTAGTGATTGAGTTAACAAATGCCAGCTCTGTCACAATCCTGTTACGGCAATATCAAAACCTGCTTCAAAAATGAAAAATCAGCAAGTTACAGAGACAGTTCTAGGTGTTTTAAGCAAAAGGGGCATTTTATCTCACGTCTTGCTTTCAATCTCAATCTTCTGTACTACCAATTTACAGTATTTTAACATGTGTCTAGCTGAAACTTAACAACAAACAACAGCTGCTTAAATTATTGAATATTCAGTAATTTAATGCTTACAGGAACCAGAAGTAGATACTCACAACTGGCAGGCTGTTCTCCATACCGTCGCATGATTTGATCATGCGTGAACTTCACAAATGCGTCGTATTGTTCTGCAAGTATGAAGCATTAGAAGCATAAGTATATAAAGTTTACCTCAAGCTGAAAAATAATTGTTACTTTTTTATACATACAAATGATATAAATTAAACATGCATCCACTAACAGTAGTTCCAAGTGACTTTACACAGTTCACAGCTGCCATTTCCTTTTCAGCCCCAAGAACAATGCAGCACATGTCCCTTTAATTAAAGACTTTCCCTTAGAAACACGTGCCATGGGAAAGACAGTAATATGCTCAAAGAGAATTATGCTGCACGTACACAAAGCCCTCAGTATACCTAACACCTGGCTAAGCATCAAACATTGTGTTTTGAAGTAATCAAGTGTGCCCATTTCACAGACCCATAAGGGGGGCAGAGCAGTTAAGCAAACATTAGGGTCAGTTATAAGGTTAGAAATGTAACTTTTCTCTGCTCCTATCACTACCAGATGTAAGAAAATTAATTTAGTGAAATAAACACAGAAGTACTGAGAAGGGAGTTGCTACAAGTTAGAAATTCTTTTTGGTGATCACTAGAAAATCAAAAGCAAATGACAAACTAAAAGGATGAAATGCTAAGCGACTAAAACTTGACTAAGAACAATCACAGAAGTAGCCACTGTGGACTTCATGAAAACAGCTACTCCGTGATTTGAAATTGTATTTAGATATCCAATGTATTAATTTGGCTTCAAACTAAGCATTGCTGTTTTCTAGAAAAGACGACTCTTCCCATACACGCAGACATACATTCGTAGTATTCTGTTCAGATTTAATATTGCACTCATCAGCAGGATATCACCTTTCAGAATTAGGAAATTGAACAAGGAGAGTAATATCTACCAGATGCCGCTCCTCTCCATTCCCCTTCCTCCCTTGTGGAAAAATACATGTGCAGCAATGTGGGGTGTTCTGAGAAAAGGGCAAGGTCAAAGAAGGCA
The DNA here is from genome assembly GCA_033459285.1 of Clamator glandarius. Taxonomy (NCBI): domain Eukaryota; kingdom Metazoa; phylum Chordata; class Aves; order Cuculiformes; family Cuculidae; genus Clamator; species Clamator glandarius. The sequence continues at coordinate 2,151,696 of JAUNZM010000131.1, read as the reverse complement.
ATCTTCAACCAAAAATGCAGTTAGATTTGTAGTGGTTCCTAGTCCCACAGGTTTGCCCCATTAAAGTCCCCATCCTCTTGCAGGGATGAGCTTCACCTTCGAAGTAAACAGGGTATCAGTAATCAGCAAGCAGTGCAGCAGCAGCCCCAAGCACGGACCCAGCGACCTAAGGACATTCAGCCCTGACTCGAAGGGCCCAGGGTCATGGCAGCCAGGCCCCCTCTGCCCACAGGCATGACCTCTGTCTCACTGCAGTCCTGACTGACGGCTTCTCAGCAGTCATGCGAGAATCTTAGCCAAACAACAAAATAACACGAAGCAGACTGAAGGATTTGTTGCCCAGAATCCATTTCCAAAAATAACAACAACTAGAACTTTTTCCTGAAAGTAAGTACTAAAGGCCAAGAACCAACCTGGAGGCTTTCTTCTTTAAAGGTTCAAGTCAACATACACAGTTGCTTTGTAGCATCACCTGTTTAAACAATGGCTTTGGAATTTTTAAGAATCTATGGTTACTAAAAAAAAAAAATCCCCTTTCTTGTGGTATTCAGACTGGGGAAGTTAAGCAATCCAAAGGCAAGGGCAACGTGCAGTGAACTGTTTGAAAATTTAAGTGAACACTTGTAAGGATACTTACACCACGAGCATACCACACGTGTTCCGAGTATCTATTTTAATTCAAAAAGTGGCTAAATGCCATGAATACAAACACGATTACTAAACTCTAAGACTTGACCTTTAAGTATAAAAAGGTGTTTTTCACAAACAGATTCTACAAAACCTTTCAAGCTAAAGTTTCCCTCAGCCCCTTACACTCCTACTCTGCTTTTAAAATCTGCAAAGGATCATGCAGACCCAAGTTCAAGCTAACACAGCAGTTTCAGGTATCAGAAGCAGGAGGGGAGAAATCAAGGCATTACAGTGATCTGAGTTTTCCATTTATCAGGTGCTCACTCTGCATGAAAGGGAACAGCTCCCAAAGAACACGAGGGGGGGGGGGAAGCAAGAAAACTGTGATTCAGAAAGGAATGAGGAAAACATTGGAGAACCAATCAATCAATTATGTCCCTTGAAAGACGCTATTCAACTGAGATTTATTACAGAATTCTCAGTTAAGTTTCCACTGACTTCACTAGTTTGAGTACCACCTTACTGTAAAAAGTTTAGAAAAAGATACGTTTTTCTACTGACAGAACCGTTATAACAGGCCTTCTATGTAAGGCTTTTCTAAATTCTTTTGGCAGTCTCTGAAATTCCCATATAATGCCAAAAATTTATTATTGGCTTCATGTGTGAGATACAGTAACACAGTCTTACTCATAGCTCTTTTGGTGACTGCCATTGTAAGAACAAGTAAACTTATCTCACTGTAAACCACAACCCTCCAAACAGAAACTATCCCATTCCCTTCGAAAAACAAAACAAAATAATGTTCCCTTTGGGACTGACAGATGGAGCACATGTAAGGAACTTGCCAGAGAGGTTCCTGCTGTAAAGAACTACAAGTTTGTACTCAGAAAGTGTCTGGAACAAATGTATATATATATATGGTCTTCAAATGCTTATGATGACTGCTAACTAAAATGAATTAAGAGAATACAAGAAAATACAGAATTCCTAACATAAATAAATTAGGACAAAAAACAACTCTACAGAGTCCTAATTCATCAGCCTGAAGCAGGTTAAAAGGAATAATGTAGAAATGGAGCATTAGGCCCAAAGCAAGAGAAGTATTTAGGGCTCTAGTTATTGGTGTAAATAGATGTAGATGCAAGAGAGATCTAGAACTAGAGTCATTTCTAACATAGTAATGGCAGCTCAGCAAGCGCAGAACATGAACAGGCTCAGGTTCAGAGACAGCTGTCACAGCAACCCACAAGCCTGACACACGTCTGGTGACCTGCACTGGCATGCCTGTAACAGGTTTTATTCCCAAACTTTAACGCTGAAGTGTTTTCAGGGGGAAACAGAATCAGGTTTGCTGCCGAAGATTGCACTCAGAAGTTCATTATCACCACACTAAATGTTAAATTAGACACCGAATTATGTGAAGACATCTATGTCTGAATGCAACACATCTTAGGTGCTCAAATGCTAACAAGATGCTTAAAAGCAGAAAACTCCAACTAAATGAAGGTTATATTTACAATGCCAACATTAATGCGATCCTCAAGCTGGAGTAAGGTGCCAAAAGTATCAGCCAAATGATGTGAAATGCAACAATTCAGCATAAAGCACCAGAAATGCAGCTAAACTACTGACGCTCTGGCAGATACCAAACACCGCTGGCAATAGCATAGTAGTAAGTACTGGGAAGAGAAAGGGAAATCTTAGGTACTGTATTCTTGCCAAATTCCAGAAAAAGGAAGTCAGCTCCCAAGCGGGGGTGGGGGGCTGGGGGAAAAACGTCCTTCACAAAGAGCTCTTAGGCCAGTAGAATAGAAAGTCTTTCTGGCAAAAACTGAAGAGGAAATGATCAATGCAAACATGATAGCAAAAGAAAGCTCTGTCTGAAATAAAACCACTGTTTCCATTGATTAGTAATACCCAGGAGTCATAGTTTCTATGCAAGGCAGCACAGAAGGAAAAAAAAAACCTATTAAAGAGACTACACATAGGATTTTTTCTGTCCTGTATGCAATCTCATTCCTTAATCAGATTAAGTCAGAAGAAACAGCATAACAAAAATGAAAAAAGGGTTTAAGCTTTCAAACTCGTCCTAACACATTATTTTGAACTACAGCATACCTGCAAGTTTTGTGGTCAAAATTTCTTCATACTCTTCACGGATTTTCTCTTCACGTTCTTTCAGCAAACGTTCACAGATCATTCCAACTTGTCTGAGAGTAAACAGGGGCTGTTCTTTTTTCAATGGTGATGATGCTGCAGATGAAGTACCTAAGAATAAACATTCAGGCACACCAATTTACACTTGCAAGTAATTCAGTACCATTTCTATAATCAGTTTTCTTCACATCTTCTACATTAAAGGAACTTTACAAAACATTTGGAGAAGTCTTTCTCTGACATATTAACACTCTACCTGCTATTACAGCATAGAGAAGACATCGATAATGGACAATACACACAGGTATCAAAAACATCAAGAGTTGCACAAATACTGTGAAGACCCTTTAGATGGCAGTTGCCATTTACAAATTTAAGCTTCTATTTTACGTAAAAATCACAGTACTGTATATACTGGCAAAGACAGTTGCTTTGTAAAAGCCTATTACAAGATCAGAAGCAGGGTATGCAGGATGATGTTCTGAAAACAATGCAAGCTTTGCATCCTAACTATTCTCAAAAAGAAAAGCTAGGAGCTTCCAGATCAATGCAAGCGTTGCCAAGAAAAGCAACAGTAACTGTTGAGAAGGTGCCATAATCCACCAGATCCCTAGGCAAAATGACTTATGCAACAGAGTTTAAGAACACACAGCAGAATTACACAGAATTTTCTGGGTACCTGGCAAAGCTGGTCCAGTAAGAAGAAATGCATGTGGCTGCGCATCAGTAGAACAACAGGGATCTGTCTGCTGGAAACTATTTTCTAAGTGTCTCCTCTTCTGCATGCGTTTGTACTCCTGTTTTATGTTGTACACAATTTGCTCTAAAATAAAAACAGTAAGACAATTAAGCCTAGAGTAGTTACACACCAGTATTTCACTTAACTTCTATTGCCACTCAAACACCAAACACTGTAGGTAACTAAGAGATGGTAAAAGCTAAGCTCTCAAAACACAACCTGCAAAACCTGTCATGTTTTATGTAAGACACCTACACTGAAACTAACGGAAAAAAAAGGTAACTCCAGACCGTTCTCACCAGGAGAACACTAGCAAAAATGTTGTTAGCTAAGGTCAGGTGCTGATGCCAGAGCGCTGCTAACAAAATAAGCAGCATAAGGTTAAAATCTAGAAACTATCCACTACACAATATGCACATATAAAAATTAGGTTACAGAACTTCTACTGGCACTCATCTTCCCTTCATACATTTAAATTTGCAATCATCTTTCTCCACCAGACAGCATTTATTGTTCATATAGTTAAGGGTAACAAAAGACTCCAGAAAAAAGCATGTACATTAAATACCACTCTTCTCCTTACAGTTACTGGCATATAGGCAGCAAAGAGGGGAGGAAAACACAATTTACACTGAATATGCACGAAGCAACTACTGTTTAAAATATCAAAAACCTGGAAGCTGACACACAAAATACAAAAGCTTTCCACAACATTTCTGATGGCCACAGATCTAGCCAATTAAAAACAATGGATGGATCAATACTGTTTCAAAGGAGCATGGCAATACATAGTCCAGAATTTGGTTGCACTGAACAAAATACAGTAAACACTTAATCTCATCTCGACTGCAGAATTACAAGAAATCTTTGCAATCAAACTATTAATCCTGTACGACTCCTCTGTGAAATTCCACATACCAAAAGGCTCTCAAGGTACATCAGTGTCCTAATTACCTATCCTCTAGCAATGTAAAATATTAAAGAAAAAAGCCACTTTATTTTTCACAGGAGCCTTTAACAGAGATAGACTTCCAAAGACTCCTTTATGAGAATTCTTACTTTCAAATGCTCTTATAAGAAGTTCTCTACAGTACTGCCTTCCACTGAGACTTCTAGACTTTTGACAGAAACAGCTTTCAGTAACTCAGGTACACAAACAAACGTGATCATGTCAGAATTGCAAAGGACTTTGCTCACTCAGTACCTTCCTACTTCTGTTTGGCATTTTACCAATACAATAATCACAAAAGCATCTCAACTAATTTTCAGGTTTGTGAGCAGCATGCAACTGAGGTTCCTTATCTGAACATTTTCTAGTAGGCAACCATGTGAAGAAAGTACTTCAGCCATCAGTTTAATCAGACAGTGGCTGAAGCCTATGCTAGACCAAGCAGAAGCAACCATTGCCAATTCCTAGTTCAGAGGTTTAACTATTGCAGTGGTTCCTCAATTCCATAAATCAGTTTGAGGGCTTCAAACTCATAAAATGAGAGGAAACTCTTTCAAGAACAACACCTGCATTTTCAGCAAAGGAGCATCTTGTTTGGATTTTGTTCACTGATGAAGATCTTGCAGTTTACATCTTTTTGGTCCTATGCCTACAGTGCTTGTACAATTTTCAGCTCCCTAAAGGAGGATCAATAATCATTTAAAGAAGCAGCAAATGTAGAAGATTGAAGTACAGTAGAGAAATGAAGAGGAGGAAAGAACAAGAACCTGGAAAGAAGTATTCAAGGGTGGCCAGAGGATTCATTCTTTTTGTAGTACAAAGTATATGCTACATTCCAGTGCGGTACAGAAATACATAAATCAGGTTAAACCAATATGCAGTCAGGCTTCCAAAATCAAATAGAATCCCATGTAGAATTTGTCACATGCACACACTGCATCGGTAGGAGAATGGCCCCACAACATTATTACTCAACAGCATTATGGTGGTAAACCCATACTTTTCCTCAGAATCAAGCGCTGAAGTGACAGTACAATTTTGAGTGGGAACCAAATAAGCTCATAAGGTAGCATCTATCTTAAAGCATATCTACAGTATGAGAAACGTGACTGCAAACATTCACACTGTATATACGTTAACTGAAGAATGTAACAGATCACCTGCATCCTTCACTACGACTACTCCATCTTGGACATACTTGCCAAATCCCATATGAGCTGCAAAAACATAAGCCAAATTTGGGGTGTAACAACTTCGATAAAAATCTTCTCTACAGCTCTCCTTTATATTATCTTTTTGCAGAAACATTCTCAAACCACATTAACCACCAAAATCATTAAGAAAATAACCCCTAAACACACTCTGGTCAATGGGTAAAACTCCAGGACTTAAAACAACAACCATCAGCCAGGTTTCCTCCAGCCTGAAAATTAAATAGGGAATAATTCTGAGAAAATGTTAAAATATCAGCCAGAACAGAAGGAGCAAAAGTAATGGGAGTGGGTGGAAGCATGCATGATGATATGGAGAGGAGGCAGAGAAATCAGGTACTGACTTTGGGAAAACAGGAACAACAAGGAATGAAAAATTAAGATTTGTACACCAAGGATGTATCATTCTATTTCAGATTACATTAAACTGTGGACACACAAGACTCAATGGTATTACAGTAATTTCATCTGTTTAAAAACATTGCAAGTTCTTAACTTGCCATCTTCAAATCTTGCTCTGAAAATCAAAACACTCAAAAAATACCACTGACAGATACATTGGGATTTGACAAAATCACTTCGACAGTTTGCAGCATTACAACTTCAGGTAAAGGCATAAAACTAAGCAAAACAGGATGGAGGAGGGAACCACTCAAGCATGACAACACACTGTGTGTGTTGCAAACAGTCACCAGAAGAAAAAAGTCTGAAGTCTCGACAGAGCACTTGTTGAGCAAATGCACAATGTGGTTTGGTAAATGGCATTCCTCTATTCACTCTAACTTCAGAGATTTAAGGCACAATTGCAATGCACAGAGAACTCTACTTAGGTCAGTGCTGCTGGCAGGCAAGACAACTGTGAGAAGGACTCATCTCATACTTCCCAATCCCCACCATTTGTAAAATGGAGATTAAGAGTCAAGAAATTAAGTTCTACATAGCATCCAACTGTTCAATGACTTCTCACATGAATGATCAGATTAGTAATGCTTGACACTAAGCAAGCACCTTTTTGCAGTAGCAAAGACTGAGTAGACATTTTTACTAACATACAGTAGCACAAAATCTACAACACTATGAAGTGAAATGAAAGTTTGTAAATATTTGACTGATTTCAAATGAAAATGTGAATGTCAAGCTGAATTACAGCGCCCTTTTTTTAAAGCGATCCAAGAGAAAGAGAAAAGTTGTTTAAATACACCATGTTACTTCTAGCATTCACAGTTTTGCCTAATAAACCCACAAAAGTATGTCGGGTGAACAAACGTATTCGGCTCCAACAGTTTTTGCAGCACGTCAGCACTTGAAAGAAGCCATGAAACATTAAAGCAGTGCAAGCCAGACAATTTTTGAACAATCCTTAAAGACATCGAACTGTAAAGCCCTTTAAAACACTGGCCCAGTTAAACAAAGCTTAGAGTTAGCAGATACCATTCTCCAACCTAATTTTGATTCCAGAAAATCCTCCTGCCTTTTCAAGTCCAGTTTCTTAACTTCGTTTACTTCCAATTAGTTCTGTTTTCTCCACAGCTGAGAACTGAATTAAAATGTACATTTAAGTGGTGTCATACACAGGACAGGTTTTTATGTGTTCTTCTATGTGGAGGCTCAAACTGTCTTCTTCAACACTGACAGGCATTTTAATTAAGAGATTATTCTATATATAAACATTTAGAATCCGAAACTGCACTCATTAAAGAAAACCTAACCTAAGTAAGCTTCCCTAAGGCTGTAAAACTGAAGTGAGAACTTAAATCACACGTATTAGATCTCATTAGATGGACCTGAATCCATGTTATAGGTGCTGAAGTTCAAATAAGACACTGTATGTCAGGCAATAATTTAATTTATGAGATGACAAAAGGAATATATTTAACATGGTCAAACATATGTCACTGTGAGCTATCCCCAGTTTCTTTTCAGTTTCACTTTATCCCCTGTGCTCAGTGTTTCCTACTGGTTAGAGGAACCCTTGGATGCACAGAACCAGCTCACAGGAAACAACCAGAGATGCTGAAAGTGAAAATCAGGCCTGCTGAATCAAGGGTAACAGCAAGAAAAAGCCATACTGGTAGCACACTGAAATGCATTGGTACTTCATGAATGACATTTCAAATTCAAGATGACTATGAATCCCGGCCAGTTACACAAGACACTATCACATGTTGCCCTCTTCTCCTTCAGGTTCAAGGCTAAGGTAAAGCATGACAACCAAAGATTGTTACTGTCTCACCATGGCCACTGAAGTCACTGGAGATTCAGTTGAATCCACCTGAATGTAATGAAATGCACAGACACTCCTTTTTAATGTTGAGCTCTGTGTACCAAGAGCATAAAACTGCGTACACAGGTTCATGAGACACTGTGTTAACATGAGGGACAGTGTTCACACCAGTCTTCTTTCAGAATTTCAATGATTTGGGGAATCAAAAGTTCACATTTCAGCTGCTTTCACACCCAATAATGTGTGGATGAAACATGAAGAGGGTAATTCAGAATTCAAGTTCGGCATCTGAAATGTGATCTGTCATGCTAGTAGATTACAAGGGCAAACATTCATTTCCAAGGAGTAATGTTGTCTTACTTCCTTTAATTCATGATAAAAAGGCAAGTTATTCTTTTGCAAAGTTCTGTCATCTAATTACTCCATCATGACCTGTAATTACCTAGAAGTTATGCACAGGGGAAACAGCAGTTCAAGTTGAAAAAGTAATAAAGCAAACAATTATTTTCTTCACTTTAATGACATCTTATCAATGATGAAAGTGCTGATTGTTAACCCTAATAGGGCTTCTCCCTCCCCTCCTCCCCCTGTTTTCTGGAGGGTGGGTGGGGAGGTAGGGGGGGTGGAATGCCTTAATTTTTACACTTACAATCTCTCATCATAATTCCTGGCATCTCTCATTTAGCTGAAGGAAACTTTGGCAAAACATGTAGGAAGGTGACTCAATAGGCTGAAAAATCAGAACAGCCGTTTTCCTGGCCTGAAATGGAAACTAAAGCTCAGGTTTCAGTTTGCAAAGTCACCATTCAACATATGTGTTCAAATCTAAACCATGCCCAAGATTTCTCTAAGTGAAACAATTAGATGCTATTCTGATGCCAACAGCATACATCTTCAGGGATTTCAGCTCCTGGTAAAGCAAAACTGCTTCACTGTCCTAGTTCAAGTTTACAGCATTCCCACTAGGCCATCACCCCTAGTCAACCTTCAGCTGATGCTACTACATTCCTAGTTTTGGCTTCCCCACCAGACTACTGACATACAACATTAATTTAAAGAGGCTAGCTTCCCCTAAAGGCAGCACTGCAGCAAAGGTTAACAGTATTATTCACTTTTTGTATTTACTTAACCAGGGAATCCACAGGCATAACAGAAATTAAAATATTTCAGATATCCCTCTTACTCTCTTCTTTTGGTCACAGACATCAATCACTCCAGTTATGCTTCGTAATCAGGCACCATCTGTCAGACTTCAGTAACAGAATGCATACTTTTGGAAAAATCATGCTCACCTCAGAGGGGCACACTAAGCACCAGAGACAATCCTGCTAACGGGTACACACTAACACTTCACAGCCAGCATCTGCAGCTAGAGACAGACTGAAGCAAGTCCCAGTGGACTCCTCACGAGATCCAATTACACAAGGTCTCAGGCTGACAAAGGTTCTGGTTCTCCCACAACAAGTCAGATGCTCACATATGCATTAGCTCATTCTACTAATGTGTTGTTTCAGGAAATCCCAGTTCTCCTGATCAAGAGGCTGAGGAATGAAAAATAAATCAAGCAGTGCAAAATATATTAGACACAGCAATTAGATCTTTCTCTTCACATACAAAAATGTCACATTGCATTTATCAGACTTGCCACTGAAGTAAAAAAACCTCCTCCAACATTTTATGACATCTGTGACCAAAGGGTATTTAACATTTACAGTCACCACAGGCATCTATACAGAAATTTCTTATAAATTAAATTATCAAGTCCAGATGCAGCCATTATGTGCCTTTTCTTTTTTTTTTTTTTTTGGGGGGGGGGGGGGGGGGAGCATGGAAGAGAGAGAGAGAAAGAGAGAGAGGGAATGTTTTGTTTTTCAAAACCCTAATGATTTCTGCAGTACTGGAGCACAATGAGAAACTTGGCATCTCACCAAGATAATTTAGCAATAAATACACATGTGGATAAATGTTAACAAAACAGAAATTATGCAGAATGAGATGCTGTACTACTATGTCACATTCCAAAGCTACGTTTAAAAGCCAAACCTGTAGTTGGCCACCGTATGACCAACATTCAGATATACGTAGTTACGTTTGCTCAAGAAGGGAACTGAAAGGTCACAGGAGGACATCCTATGGGGAAGACTAACAGGTCTTCCTGTTCAAAAAGGTCCGTGCGTGCTATTTTCTTGCAAGAACGTTGAAATTTTGCATTAATTAGATCCATTGTTTCCAGATCATCCTGGGAAAGGAAAAGGCATTCATTGAAGTAAATTTTATCTACTGTCTGTAAAGAGTCCATCATGCGAGGTACTCTAACAACCAACTCCATTTGCCATCTTTAACATAAGACATACGTAAGTATCATTAGAGCAGCAAATACTCATTCTGCACACTCATTACTAAATGCTGCATAAATATTAGTTTCCATTTTCTGTCAAACATTCAACATTATCTCTGCATGGATTTCAACAAGTGACCCAAGTTGGAGAACTTTTCTCAATAACTCCACCCACTACAGCTTCTGGTTTTCAACATGAGTTTGTTGCTGAGGAAGCGCTGAGACAGAGGAACGTTTCAGGTGGAAGAAAAACTGCACGTGCAAATGCAAAAGCCTGTAGATTTACTTCTCGGTGATTTCACAAACTTTTAAAATACAATATTCTTTTTGATTCTACAAAGTTCTAGCTGTAAGATAACCTCTGGTTTTGGGTGAAGAGTATGGAAGAAAGCTACTGATGTCCATTTGTCAACATAATCTCTTCTCCCCCCACTCCATTTTTTGAGGGTTGTATTTGTCACTGTACCTTCAGTCTCAGAAATATTCAGACATCCAGGCTTTCCAACAGTGACCTGCCTTTGAATTTAAAAAGCAAATGAAAAGTGGTTTATTCTCTCTTCCCCCACCCCATAGCCTTTCACCTGCATAAAACGTCAAATAATGGTTCTAAATCACCCAACAGACAACAGGAAAAAAAAAATACTGCCACTGCTTCCTCCTTTCACCTTCTAGGATTCATTTAATAGCTTTGAAACAGGACAGCACACCTAGGACCTCACAGGAATCCGAACATGTACACTATGCACAGGCATCCAGACCCAAGTGCAACTACTCGGATCACACAGAACAGCTAGAACTTACATGACAATAAAACTCATCTAAAGTACTCAAGCAGGAGAAAACTTACATGACAATAAAACTCATCTCAAGTACTCAAGCAGGAGAAAACTTCTTAGAGGAGCCACTCTTTCAGAACTAAACCTGTCTTATGCCAGGGAGATAACATTCTGCACCACGTACAGTGAACACTGTTTTAAAACATAATTCTAGATGCAAGCAACAGTACTCAAAAATCAGCAAACACACTCAGGAATATGCTCAAACCAGTAAGTACAATTCCACAAAACATTTAGATGGTAAATCCACAAATACAATTTGGCTGCCAAATTCACTGAGAAACTGGAAGTAACCTAACAGCTGTTCGAATAACCACAAAATATTAAAATGCTCTTGTGAGCGATAAATTTCATCTTGAATAAGCCTATCCACTCTCAAACAGATACTGTTTATTTGTCTATGATCACTCCATAAAGACAGCTGTCTTCCCATCTGACTACCACATTATATTCTTAGTTCTCAGCACCCCCTCAATCAATCCATATTCTGCTTCTATATAATCCATTTTTAAAATAATTTAACATGTGGTAAGAATGCTGATAAAGTCTCCACTAGGTGAAGTTAAACATTACCATTACAGAGTATCAGATAGAAAAAAATGCTTAGGCATGAACTTTAAAATAAAGTATCAGTATCAGGTTTTATATCCCAAGCTCTGCTTTCATGTGACCATTAATTTTCATTAAACAGAATTCAGATGGACACTTTTTAAGTGCTAGAAACCTAAGGATTACAGTAACATGCAGAGAAAATCATAAAATTAAGTCAATTGAATTCTGGCTATTGTTACAAAATTTCCCAATATAAAAAATGAACAAAACAGTGACTCAGTGGGAACACTTAAAATCAGACTGGAATTCTTCTCACAGAGAGCAAGACTTATCTGATCCAAATGCAGAAATCTCTATCAGATATGATCATGTAAATTAATCTGACAATCAATGGAAAGGAATACATATTTCTACAGCACATTTTGCCTCATCCTAAGTCAGAGCTCTAGAATGAGCCATCTGTTTCTTCCAAGTGACTACTGAGAAAACCACAAATTATTAGGTCATATGTACTTTGACAAAATTAGATGAGACGAATCCCACACAATCTTCAAAGTAGCCACTTTAAAATTATAAGCTCGATGTTGTTCTCTGATGGTTGAAATTAAATATACACAATATCATAATACTCTTAAATTCAACTCAAAAGTTAAAACTAAGTAAGCTGCTTACAGTCACATTTGCACTAGCACTGTATGAAGATACCTTTTTTCTTGTAACAGAAACCACAGAGGGAATTCTAAGCAAAGCCCTTGTGAATGTGCATAATTTATAAATGCTTCAAGTTTTGCTCAAAAGCATCCAAGTGTTGTAAGCGACATTTTGAATTACTGCCCTTTGGTTTTCATTGTATTACACAAATGGACTACATAAAACTCACTCTTGTCAGTACACAATCACCTTTCCACATGGATTATCACCTGCACCTCTGATTTTCTCAAGAGAAGATGAGGCCTGTATTGGGTCAATTTCAGTAACATTTTAAGAGCTTCAGAATCGTTAAGACAGGATTTCAGGTATAACCTCAAATATTTTTCTAGGTAACCCCTGCTGAAAATTGTATTGATTTGCCGTTTTTCAGCAATACACATTCATGGGCCAGATCCTACTTATATTTAATATTCATAATCTAGGCTCTCCCAAGTCCCAAAGAAACAAACCAAAAAATATTCCTTGGAAAGAAGCAACATTTATCTTCTAAAAAGAATCAAACTAATTCTGATTTTGACCATCTATCTCAATGCATACGTAATGCCTCACTGTACCAGGGAATGCCATCCATCACCAACTCTCATCCCAGACCGCTGACTCATTCAAGGTCTTTTCCTAGAGGTGCAAAAAAATACCAAGGCACCGATGCCAAGTGCAAGTACTTGGTATGCCCTCTATGTGTTACGTCCATAGTAGTTCTTTTTTCTTTATTTGATGAAAACCTGTGAAAAAATTCATTCTACTATACAGTTTTCAGAATTAAGACTATCGAAACAAGGTATTGATGGCAATTTGAAAACATACTCAAACTGCTCGATAATATTAGCAGCAATCCACAGCCAACTTCTGTATAAAAGGGAGCACCGAGCAGCAGCAGCAGCAGGAATTCAGCTGCAACAACTGCAGAGGGCTTTTTTCCTGCACACAAAGGACACGGATCCGTACCTCTGCGCTACTCATGGCTGCGAGCTTAACCGTTCTTAAGTGCATTACTGGAAGCTACCCACAGCCGTGGCAAGGCCCAATCAATCCTGTGTGTCCAGCCGAGATTCAATCCCTTTCTTCTCTCCTTGCTCGCTGGTAAAACGAACTCGGCTGATTTTTAATTGACAACAATTACTCAAGAAGACCTGGAGCTTTCAGGGCCACCGGTTGACTCGCCTCTCACGCGTTAACAACGGAGAAGGCTTTCGTTCTAGCCCAACGTCTCCGAGACGAGGAGACGGCCCGATTCCATTTTATCTGCCCTAAAGGCAACTCTCACCCTTGCACACAATCGCTTTCGTCGCTCGGTTTTCCTAGGAAACTTTAAGGATGCCACAGAATGGGTCATCTGGGAGAGAGCCGCGCATTAAGGGACTAGAAGCGGAATTACCCCTTTGTTTTATCTGCTTTTGCCTTTTCCCACTGGCGTTTTGCGGGTGATTGATGACAGGCCGCGCTCCCCGCCCTCCCCCCGGTCCTCCCCCCGACGTCTGAGCAGGAGGAGGAGGAGGTGGTGCCGCCGCCTCAGCTCGGCCAAGGCTCGACCCGCCGGGAATGGCCGCGAGGGATCGAGGGGGGCCGAGCCGGAAGGGGTCGGGGCGCAGATCTGGCAGCCAACCCCGAAGCTTCGGGCACCCCCTCCGTCCCCAAGCCTTGCCGCAGCCGGGTTCGCCCCTGCGGCTCTCCTTGCCACATCCAGGCACTGTGGAAGAGGCGGCGGCGTGGGGAGGGGGCGGAATCCTCGTTGCCTGACCCCGAGGCGACCAAAGCCGCCCCCCCTCTTGGGTCCCATTTTCCTCCCATCTCCCTCCTCCTCCCCCCATCGACCCCTTTCCTACGGGCACTCGCCCGCAGCGGCTCAGCCCGCCCCCCCTCCTTCCTCCCCGTCTCCCTCCTCCCCCTCTCCTGCTGCAAACGGCCATTTCTATTGTGTCTCCTCCGCGACGGTGCCGGGAGGGGATCGCCCGGGAGGGGATCGCCCCGGCCCCCACCGAGCCCGAGAGGGGGTAGCCCCGGTCTTGACCCCTCTGGAGGGGGACCAGCCGTCCCCCCTTCCCCCCTAACCCTCCTTCGCCCCGGTCCTGCCCCGTCTCACCTGTCGTGAGCCGGGACGAGACCTCTCCGAAGGGCGAGGGCTCCATGCGCAGGTATTTCTGCGGGGAGGAGGCGGCGAAGGAGGAGGCGGCGGCCGAGGCCGGGGCGGACAATGGCGCGCATCGCCGGCGCTTCGGAGACGCCGGGCTGAGCAGCGGGTCGAAATCCAGAGTCCTTTTCAAAGTGGCGCCGCAAGCCATGGCGAGGGCCGGCGGTGGCGGCGAGCGGAGGGCACAGGAGGCGATGGGCCCTGCCCGGAGGCGCCTTCTTCCTCTCGGCGCGGGGAGGGCGGGCGGCGATGAGCGGGGGGGGCGGCTGCGTCAGGGCCTCGGCCGCCTCCCTGCCGGCCTCTCTCGGGGGGGAGCGGCCCCGGCCCCGCCGGCGGCCCCGGCTCGGCGCCCGCCCCTCGGTCCCCGGGGCTTCTCCGCCGCCCGGCCCCGCTCTCGCCGGGTAGATTCCGCCCTCGTCCGGCGGCGGGGCGGCGGCGGGCCCGGCTGGCGGCGGTGGGGCGGCGGATGAAGGGCGATGGCGGCGGGCGGCGGGGCGGCGGCGGTAGCGCTGCGCTCCGGGTCCCCCGCGCCAGGCAAATATGGCGTCAAAAACAACGCCGCGGATTCAAAAAACCTAACCCCCCCGCAACGCGCCTGCGCGGCTCGGAGGCGGGGTCGGTGGCGGCGACCCGCGGAGGCCGGCGGGGACCGTAGTTTTCCCGGAGACGCCCACGCCGCTGGGGCCGGGGCGGCGGAACTACAAATCCCAGCGTGCCTCGCGCCCGCCTCGCCGGCTTCCGGGTTCTGATTTAAATCCCCCCTCGGAGGCTGCGGCGTGGGGTGCGGGTGGGATGTTGGGGTTTGGTCGGGCCATTGCTGCCACCACGTAGCCTTAGCGGCTTTGAGGACTAGGCTCGGGTCCCGGTGACGCAAGGGCGAGCCTAACGGCGGCCGCATGTCTTCAGGGCGAGGGCGAAGTGCGCGTGGTGGCGTGCGGGAGGTGGGGGTGCGATAAAGGCCCCCCCGGGCCCGGGCTCTGGTCTCGCCGGCGGCCAGCGATTTACTTGTGGTTGGGCAGAGGGTGATGCCGTGAAAAGGCCAAACTCCATAATCGATGCCAATTTGGTTACAAAGCAGGTATTGCTTTAATGCATAATACGACGCCGGGAACCGTTTCACCTAGTGTGTGTCCGTTGAGGCTGGTTACAGGACTCTTATACTGGTTAAACATACACATTCATATAGATTCTGAGAAATAGTGTTTACATGTTCGGGAAATACTGGTTAAACGTCCATAGAACTCATATCACCCACTCTCGAATGCACGTCACAGTTCCTTTGTGTCTTTGGAATCCTCTGTTGCTCTTATCACCTTCCTCATTGTGTCCTCTTGGCAAGCTCAGGTGTGTCCTTTGTTACTGCTGGGGGACTGTCCTTGTTTCAACTAGTAAACAGGGTAAACTCCCATTACAATCACATTCATTCTTGCGGCAGGCTGGCCAAGATTTGATTCTTATTATTTGTATTATTCTTAGTGATTTGTTCGTTCCTTCAGGGGCTTCCTCACTCAAAGAACTGCAGCTGCTTATGGGACAGCAGAGCCCTTCCCTGTCCGGCTTCCTAATAGAATAAACTGTGTCGCAGTTCACCCCAGTAACAAAGCTAAGAGGCCGATAGGCCCTGAAATATTCATAACCTTCAGCTTTTCTGTATCTAATCGTGTTAATTTAACTATTAACATAAAGATAAGTTGCATTTGGAAGATAAAATGAGGAATATGCCCTTGCAAAGTTTTAATACCTTGGTGTTCTTTATTGTTTTATGAGATATAAACTGGAATTAGATGATCTTTAAGGTCCCTTTTGACTCAAGCCATTCTACAATTCTAATAACATTATAAAAGTACCAAGATGAACCCTTTGGAACCAAGTTTTCCTGTTACTTGTTTGATGTGTGTCTTATATTCTTAATTAAGCTGTAACAGCACCCAGTCAGTCTAAGCGCAATGTGATGTTTGTGCTGCTTATAGTGTAGCTGAGGCTTCATGATGGTGGAGTGACCTAGCAGAGTCTTTCTGCCCAACAAAAATAGAAATAGTAATTAATAATTTGCTTTCTGTGACAGATAGCTTGTGACACTGTTAGAACAATTAGGTGAAATTCTCCTTAGGTTTGCCTGGCTTGCCTTGGCCTAAAATGAATTACAGAAGACAGCAAAATGACTCCTCTGCTATTACCTTTTTCTGCTGTAGAGGAAGTACTTGAAGTTATTTCCTTGGCAAGAAGGATGCTGACAATCCTTTCTAAAGCTAAGACAAGTTCTCCTTCTTCATAACAAGGCTTAGGAAATGTACTGATGCTATGACGGTGTTATAATTGTCCTACTATTATTATACCAGTATAACTCCTTCTGTGGATACTCTTTGGAGTAATGATGGCTGGTTTTCCATTCATTTAATTCTTCATTTCCATTACATTTCCCTAAGCAGATAAGTTTCCCTGTGTTCATGTAATAGCCTTAAGTAGTCTTACCAAGCACTTCACCCAGGAAGACTGAAACAAAGGTGTTCTTGCAGGCTTTGAATTAAGGAAACTGTGTGTTTTTCATATGCACTTGTTTAGTTTGGAATTTCTTGTGCCTGCACGGGACCAAAACAGCTGCTACTGCCTTCATCTGTATGCTGGGAAGTGCCCATGTTTGGGTGCAATATTGAAAAAAAATATTAAATTTTAGAATAACCAGCATTATCCCACTGAAATTAATTTTATATGTGTGTGTGTATATATATATTCTGTGTTCAGAAGCAGAAAAGATTTGATTACATTAACTCATGTGACACCAGATCCTAAAGACCATTCAGGCACAATTGAAGCCAATTAAAACAGTCTGAGCAATCAGGCAAAACTTCATCAAGATAAGCTACCAGAAAGAAAGCTTTTTCCAGTGCAGGCAGCTCTATAATTGTAAGCAATTGATTAGAACCATGATTGTCCTAATCAGCAGAGTTGCTCAGGCTTTATCTGACCTTTAATTTGTTGAACTAAAGTGAAATAAGTTTGAGTTAAGTCAAAATAAGAATTCACACAGCCCTTTGTAGCAAATTAAACCCAGTTAAACCAATGTAGCTTTGCATGTAGACAACCCCTAAGGCAGCAAAATGTCCAATAGCAGTGACAAAGTGCTTGGTGGTTGTCAGGGAACATGTGTTTTTACTTTCATTGTGGCAGGAAACAACATAGGGTTAAGGCTGCAAAGCACTGTTTATATTGTTCTTTCTTCCACTCACTTATTATATAACTGATTTGCAGTGTCCCGTTATGTGCTACGTGGGGTGCCTTTAAAATGATATATTATAAGCATATTTTTAAAATAAGTAATGTCCACAAATTTTATTAATACTGGGAGTGGGAGAGCTTATTTATAACTGGTGGTGTGCTAGATTTTATTGGAGCTGCACTTCAAGCATGACACAAGTCCAGATGTAGGACAATATTTTGACCTTTATACAGCTCTGAATGAGGTGGGAAAGTAACCCTTTTAGTGTATTGCTTTGGTACAGTGATGGAAATGTTGTAGTTGACCAAATGTTAGTCTTTATGCACTCTCTTTTCTTCCCCTTCCTTTGCCATTGCTCCATTCTCTCATTGTTTCTTGGGTTTGGTTTTTTTTTTTCTTTTCTTTTTGCTGTCTTCCTTTCATTCTGTTTATATACAGTCTTGACTCTGCTTCCTCTTCCTCTTCCTTTTCCTTGAGACATACTATTCATTTGATGCAGGGTCCACATCACAGTCCTTGTATTTTCTTTTATACAGTTTAACTGTATTCCTCCTACTTCACACTCATAAAGGCAGGACCACTGGTTAGCTGAGCTATTTTCTGGGGCTTGTTCCATCTCACTCCAAGTAAGCAAAAGGCACTTTAAGCAGTGTCATTCCACTTGAATTTAGCCATGCTTACTGAAGGTTTCTTACTGATGTACCAGGCGTTCATTGTGGTTGCAGATTTTGTAGACAAAATGCAGTGGAGTTTATCTGTCAGGACTTCAGTGAAGTGTTTGTGTGGTGCTGAGTGAAAAAGAATTAGTTAAGTGGAAAAAAATGGGGATCAGTGCAGGGACTGGAAGGTGGGGAAAACAGCCAAAAGAAAACGGAATAGATTTCCAATTTCCAATCTGTTTTGCTAATAGAATCACACAGATTGTCAAAAAGGAACCAAGAATGAAAGCCAGAGGTCAGTGAACATCAGTTCTGCTTCTTTAGGTGCTAACTTATACTGGTAAAGAGTATCAAAAATTATGATCTGAACCTGCACCATGCAGTGACCTTCAGTAGGACAGGTCAGTTTCTTAGGCCTAAGGTACTAAGATGTTTCCAGCAGAAGTACAGCAGTGTATCTGCCAATGTGAGAGACTCAAAACACCTGTTTCCTCTAAAATGCTGTATGTACTTCCACTCCTACAAATTTAGAAAAGATTGTTTAGAATCACAACTTATCAAAAAAAAAAAAAAAGATGACTGAGCTGATTAGTAAAGTAGAAATAGAAAATTTACTTATTGTAAGAAGTGAAAGGATTGTTAGTTAAAGGTTATTGGCCCAACAGAATAGCTGTTGAAACTTATGATTTTTCTCCAAAGCATAAATAGGAGATAAGTTCAGGAGAATTTTAAGATCTATTTTAGGGATGTGGACTCTGTTGATACAGGTTACGTCACCCAAACTGGAAACAAGATGAAGATTAATAAATGCCAGTGGAATGAGTTTCCAGACAACTCTTCCAGTACTAGTAGTAGTAGTATGGGTGCAAATAAATAAAAAACTCAAGCCCAAATCTTTAGATGAGGCTTAGACGGTCTTTAGATAAGATTTTATATTTTAAGAAAAGGGACTGTGTGGTATGGCTGCTTGCAGTGGCGTGAGACTATCATGAATGACACAAGAAGTCCTTGCAGTAGTTTTGTAATATAAGGTGACAAGAAAGAACTTACAGTGGAGCTAAACTTTCTACTTGCAAGGAGGTGAAGCAGTAATAACCCACTTGAGTCAATTCACCTATATTCAGGGTAACACATTGAGGCTATACAAGGAAAATTACTAAACTCACTGGTTTATATGCATGAATTGTTCTAACGGACCTGGATACAGAATAATTAGGAAGCAGTGAGCAAAATTTCATAGCTCTAACTACTGCAGCTACGTCAACAATTTCAGGAAGTCATCAACACTATTGAAATATAGATCAGTGCACTTTTCCACCCGTTGTCAATTACAATGTTGACTACATTCACCAAAAAAAGTAATGGGGTATAGGGAGGCAGTGTCCTGAGATACTGGAAATGTTACTGCAGCCTAAAGAAATAAGATCCCTATATCCTTCACACCCTTGCCATCCACTGTCTCATGCTCTAATACACAAACATTTACATTATGCGTATCTGCTATCGTCCTTCCCTTTTCTCTTGTAAAAAATTCACATTTTTAAACCTCATATATGATGCTCCCTGCCTGAATTTTTGGAGAAACACTGCATCAAACTAAACTCTGCTTTGTTTGTGATCTTAAAAAATTGCCACAATGCTTTAGCAGAAGGAGGACTACTCTTCTTATACATTTTTTTTTTCAATTGCATCTTTCAGAACAATTAATTTTTCATAAGTGACTGTAAGGGTTAAAGAGCAGTATGATATTGCATATTAACTGGAGAGCGATGGAATTGAGTCAACCAAAAATCCATTTGACCGGAATGATGAAAAAGATCTCAGGGCAAATATTAATTATGTGGGTAATACTGAAAATGTGAATTCAGAGCCAGTTAAGTCAAAGAGTTGCGAATATCTCAACTGTTGTGGTGGACTGGAGCCTGCATCCTCCAAGAGCTTACACAATGGTGTAGACCGAGATGCAGTGAAGGTCAGGCTTTTCTTCTGCACCAGTACTGCAGTGAATGTACTAGTATAGGGCACGGTGACAACTGAGACATATTGACTCTTTCCTACTAGTTTCTTCAGGTCTAGGAGGAGGTTAGAGACACTGTCCATTCTGTTCACTTGGAACATGTAGCCCTGTAGTCTGGTGTGCACATTGAAGAAAGAGGCGTGTACTGTTCATTGCAGAATTGTTGCTTCCTATGAAATTTTGCATGGAAACTTAGTGGAAGCCAGTGGAAAATTTTGCTTTTATTGAACTCAGTTTTCTACAAAGAACAACAGAGAACTGGGGTCTTGAATTAACTCATATTTTCCAAGATCATTTTCTCAGGGTTCAACTTCTCTGACACTATCTCACTGGTATTTTCCATCCCCCTCTTCATTTTCGGATAGTATCTGGCTACATTTTGTTCTCAAAAAACTCCTCTCTCCCTTTGTAGCAGACCTCTGGGATGGTCCCTGGTTTTGCAGGTAGTACGGATGTGCATGGTACCATCTATTGACACCTACTGCTTAACCTACTTCTCCACCGCTGATTGCTCCACCCTTCAACTTCTTCATATTTCCCCCCTCTGCCAGTCTTGTGCAGTATCTCTCAATTACCTTTTCTGTTAATAAAACAGAAGATGATGACCATCTACTGGCAAATCCCTTCTTCTTCCTTTCTCCATCACCATGGGTAGTTCTGTTGTCCTCTGAGCTTGTTGCTCCCTTTTCTCCTCTATATGAACACTGAGTTTTGGCTGTGATTGTTCTTGCGTGGAGTACTTCCAACAACCCGTTTTGCCACCTTAGACCTTGTTTCCAAAATTCTACCCCAGACTTAGGTCACCTCTGGCCTGAAGATGCTCATAAATTACCAGCTTTCTAGAAGTTTCTCCTGGGAAACCTTTAGCTTCTCCTTTCCACTCAGGTCAAGGTCTCTCTGTTCCCCATTCCAGAAGATAAGTTTTCATTTCACTCCTCCCCCTTCTTCCTCACTGAGCGGCAGCATCTCACCACCATTGTGCCCCTTGTTGGGTTGTTCAGGCTCACCTTTGGGGCCTGGCATTGTTCTGCTTCTGCCTTTATTCAGGATTTGTGTCTTTGCTCCCACACATTCTGGTCCAGCCCAGATTTCCTCTAATCCCTTCCTTCCTTTCTTCCTCCCTCTTTCCTCCCAGGGCTTTCATTCATGCCGCCCTTGTTGTTTAAGCCTGGAATGACTGCACCCGTCTTGTGAACCAAATTCACTTGATCGGCATTCAGATCTCCCATAAAATGTACTTCTGCCATAAAGCCTAGTCAGCTTGGATTCCTTTGCTGAAGTATATCCCATTCCTCTATGATAAAAACAAATCCTGTTTCATAACAAAACAAAAAGAATGGAGTGAGAGACTGACTAGCAATTAATTTTTGCCTGTTGCTTTCTGCCAAGAGCAACATGCTTGTTCTTATCCCACTCCTTTCGATCGTCTTCCCCATGTGCCTCCTGTTTGTCCTCTTGTTTTGTTATCCGCAACGAGTCCTTCCTGAGGGCACCTGGCCTGATCCTGTGCGCACACTGGAGCAAAGCAAGGAGTAACTCCGCTGCAGCAGAGCTTTGCCTTTTCTGTGGAAGGCAAATCAGCCCTTTGTTTTAATATTAGATAATAAAGCCTGCGCACGGCTCCAGCACAGCATTCTGGTTTTAATTAATATGAATTAGCATATACATCTACATACACCTTCCCCCCCTTTGCGGTCTCAGCTACTTTGAAGAAAACCTCTTTATATGTCTTTCTGGTTATTCTGTATCTTGACATTAAAAAACCCCCACCAACAAATAAAACCCGAAAACCCAAATAACATCCCAAGCAAACAAAAGGCTGCTGCGGGTGACGGGGAGTGCTGGGAGCAGCCCTTCCCAGCTGCTGAGAGCTTCCAGCCCGTGCTCCCTGCTGCTGGGGAGCCATCCAATTCCCAGCCCGCCATCCCTTCCTCCGCCTTTGCACAATCCCACTGCAGTGACTTCCCAGTCCTAATTGGAGCCTCTGGGCATTATTGTATTATTATTATTTAATAAACAACCACATAAAACACTGGTTGACATTTAAATAAGAGTAAAGAAAGGAAAGCTCTGACTCCTAGACTGTTTTGCTTTCCTGTTGACTTGAGTGGAAGCAGGAACAGGTTTTCTATACAATACCCACGCTCGTTTGACACATGCTTACCTTTAATGTTTTAGGAAAGGCACTGCTAACATGGGCCAGGTCTTCTGCATCTGTCAGTCCCTGCTGCAACATAAACTGTAAATATAGAGACATAACCTGGACGTCCACAAATAAAATGCACTAACAGCTTTTCTTGCCTGAGCTATGATGAGCAAAGATACAGCATAATTTTCTGCATTGTTACCAGCAGCGTGTCCTTTCAAGTACTTATCTGAAACGCACGGTCATCAGGATGCTATTAAGAAGAATAAATGGAAGGGAGAGTTTTATTTTTGCATTTCATTGTAGGTCTGAGACATTTCAGAGTGAGAGTTATTGTGACAAAAGAAAATGTGGTGTCCTTGAAGTGAACACAGAGGAGCACAACTCGTCCAATAAGATTTTGAAAGAAAACAAGGAGCTGAAGGCCAGAACTGACTCCTTTAGAAATAACTATAAAACGAGACAGGATTCAAAATGCTTAAAATACTTGGGTGACAAGCAACAAAGAAGCGTCTGTTACAGAACTGATTCAATTAAGGAAAGGAAAAGAAAATCCTAAGAACTTCTTTAAATAGTGGAGATTTGTGAGGAGTGTAAGAACAAAATTCTCCCAGGCCATGACCAGAGCTCTGAATCAGCATAACTCTTTTCCTTGAAGAACATGAAAACTAGACAAGGATGAGTATGTACAACCTTATTATCCTTCTTCATTGTGGATCAAAGGAATTCTTGGGGATGCCAGCGCTCCACTTTCCTGCAGCGAGTCTGCAGCACGGGCTGGGTTTATTTCTCTTGACTGGGTGATGCCTCTCTAATACTCAAATGATCAAGTCTTATAATGGATCTCTTGTGAGATCTGAATCTTATTTACTGGTTTGTGTGTGGTATATTTTTAAAGTATTCAGTAGGATTGAAACATTCTTGCCATTTATAAAAATTATATATGTATATGCTTTAATTCTAGGGAGTTCACCCCTCATTCTTCCCACCACTTCATTACATGCTTGCTCTCCTGTATTATATATTAAAAGCTTCATGTGGTGGCTTATTTGCATTTACATATGTGGACTGTAATAATTCTGTAATGTTGCTTGGAACTTCTGCATGAACATGTTATATAGAGTCACTGTGGGCATGACAAATGTATTGCAGATCTTTCATAGATAAAACACAATGAATGCAAATATGAAGGTATTTGTATGCAAGTTTTAATATCTAAGCAAGGCTGTAAGTGCGTAACACCTGTAACCACAACTGTCAGTGCAAACAGGGAAACTAGTTTTAAGGCATTTGTGCTGATTTAAAAGTGCTGGACGCTGAAATACTTCAGCTGTAATAGTGGAGATGTGTTCATCCTCCGGCAGGTATTTAACTGCATAAACTCTGTTATTAAAGAATACAAACTTTACTAGCTGCTGATATGCCAAACTCCTTGTGGAAACAAGTCCCACGTTGGTGAGGACTGCCTTACAAAGCAACCTGTGGCTTGTAAAGACGTTATGGAAATCTTGCTGTGAAATGGATTAAAAAGTGCTGGCTGATGGGCTTAGGGAGATGGGTGTATAGAGAATTTTTGTTGAAAGTAAAATGGGAACTTACCAGAAGGGTGCTGGATTTGCATGAGTGGCCATGCAGCTGGTAATGGGTTTGATCTAGAAGCAGGGAGCTTGCTTAAGAAAGACACTGCAGGGGCATATAAAGAAAGAAGAAAATGGAATCTGAATATGGAGTGTTGTAATCTTCCCCTGAAGGGAGACTGAGTGACTGCTTTTTGTGAGAGTACTGAGACAGGAATATATTAAATTGTTTCCAAAGATGTAGAGAAGTATTTTCTGTAAAGTTTTCTGGTACATTTTAAAAACTCTTCATGTTACTAAGAGAGATCCATGGAAGTTGAAGATTTAATGAACAAAAAGGCAAAACAGACTTCTTTCAGCCTTTTTTTTTTTTAATTCATGAATACAAATCATTGTTTGTGTCTCTGTCTGGTGGAGGTAAAGTTGGCTTGAGTTGGCCTGCCGACTGTTTCCTAGTTAGAGAGTCCAGGTTCAACATTTGAAGGAAATCTGTTCTGAATTCACTGGAAGTCCACCTGCTCATTCTAAACATTAAGTTGCTGTAGAACTGCTATAAGAAAAAAATGTTTTGCAGAGAGAGGAAAATAAATTGTCTTTGTATTTGCAGTTCTTTAGGGGTCAGTCCTAGTGGTTTACTCATGGAATACCAGAAGGACACAGTCTTCAAAATGGCCGGTAAACTGAAGAAGCTTGGCTGGGAGCATCTCGATTTTCCCATTTGAAAACCTCACCTGTTGCTTGCTCCTACAGAGTACCTGGAGACACTGGTAAAAACCAAATGACATTAGTTCCATTGTATTTTAGAAGTTACTGTATAACATTAGGATAACGTCAGAGGTTGATTATATATTAGGTTGTTCCAATAAGAGCAATTAATTTGGGGGCAAAAACCAGTGAGGACCCTGTCAGACACTGAACAATGTTTTTGGATTTCATGCAGTGAATCATCAGTGTTTATATGCCTCCAACATGTAAATCACCCTGAGGTAATCTGGAAGGGAAGGATATGAATAAGCCAATTAAATTGGCAAAGAGCCTAAGGAACACCCTGTTTAGGGATAAAATCACATGCCTGTCTTAGTGCCAGTAGTTTTGGAGAAGGAAATAGAGTTGAAATCTTTGTAGTTCATTTCTTTGCAGAGAGAGATGATTTAGAAGACTTTGGCCTTCTCCTTTTGTATGTATGTGCTCAGGTGACTGAGATAAGGTGGTGGTATGTTTTCTGCATGTGAATTTTATTCTGATGACAAAGAAGGATGTCATCCAGGTTGCAGAGGGTGTAGGAACTAGTTGCCTCACTTGTGGTAATTATTTCATAGTCAGTATTATGATATCAAAGGACTGAATTGCCCTTTATCTTTCCAAGTACCTCCTTTTGTTGTTGGTTTTGGTTTTTTTTTTTTTTTGAAAGAGAGGCACAATTTTCCATCAGGAAGCTTTCTCCACCCAGCTCTGCAGTTAAAGCTTACTTTAAGGTGTTCTATATCTAAATAGTAACAAAACCAACTGCTCTCTTCATATCACCTGCCATGCATGTGCCTTCAAAGGTGTGATGTCGTGGGAAAAAAGGGCAGAAGTGAGGAGGTTGTGCAGAGGGAAATGTATTTCCATTCTTAGTTTACTTCTTTACAGAATAAGTGGATTCTTTTTGTGGTTTTAAGAGGCTTGCTGTATTCGCTGGAAGACTAACTACGTATTTCTGTCATCTTTGAACTCATAAGCCAGTTCCCATCAGGGAAGTAGCTGGCACTCTGGAAGAGACATACCCCCTACAAGCCTTCATGGGAGGAAAGGCTCAGGCAGGATTCGTAGCTGACACCAGACACTTTACTTTATTAAGCATCAGAGAATTTAACTGTAAACAGAAATCTGTAGGAAATCAGGAGTTACCAGTTACACTGCTCACAGAGCTACTCACTTAAGGGCAATTTTGGGGTATTTCACAGACAGTATTAAGAGCAGGGGAGATGCAACCTCCCCTTTTTTCCCTTCATATAGCCCATCATCTTTGGACTTCTGGAATCATGTTCTCTGTTGAAGGGGGACAGGACAAGAGGGAATGGCCTCAAGCTCCACCAGGGGAGGTTCAGGCTTGACATCAGGAAAAAATTTTTCACAGAAAGGGTCATTGGGCACTGGCAGAGGCTGCCCAGGGAGGTAGTTGAGTCACATTCCCTGGAGGTGTTTAAAAGATGGGTGGATGAGGTGCTGAGGGGCATGGGTTAGTGATTGACGGGAACGGTTGGACTCGATGATCCAGTGGGTCCTTTCCAACCTGGTGATTCTATGAAGTAACTTTCTGAGAATAAAACCAGCCAGAAAGCAACAGAGACATGGGGGCACTGCTAGGCATCATCTAAGAGCCTTCTGGATGCCTTGAAAGTAACAGCATTGGGAGAGCCTAGATAAAAATGCACAGACTGGCAAAAGATCCAGCTAAACACAGGTGTTCAAGATGGTTCTAATGCCTCTTACCTAACTCCAGACATCTGATAGCTCGGCATCTAGCCCACATGTCATTACTTTCTATGGAGACAGAATCATCTTCCAGGATCAATTTGTTCTAGTCCCAAACAGGTATAAAACAAGTGTGATGAACCCTTTTTTTATTATCTGTCTACATTTTGTGCCAAGGAGGCCTAGATAATTGTCTGAATTTTTTAGACAGCTAATGTTTAGTGATATGAATCCCAGCCTTAATGTTCAGCTCCTGTGCAGCCTGACCAGGTGTGGCTGGCAGCAGAGCCAACTCCCATTATTAGACAAATGCTAGAAATTTAGCACCAAAGAATTAGCTCAAGGATCCCTGGACTGGAACTGGAGGTTCACTTAGCCTCTTCGACATACCTCTAGCCCTTATTCTCTTTCAGGCATTCTGGATGTGTTCAGAGCAGTGGAAAGAAACAGAAATAGCTGCTTTCATTTCTCTTGTTGGTGTATGGGCCCTGCAAAGAAACAGGAACCGAAGTGAGGTTAAGCATGGTTTAAAGGAACAAGATAATTTTCGGCAGAGGAAGGGAAAAACACATAAGCTGGCCAGGTCTTCAGAACAGTGTACAGAAACTGTTGCCACGTCCCCAGGAAACAAGACACTCAGGGAAATAGTCTAAGGCCAGGCTGCATGAAATAAAGAGCACATGATGCAGTCTGAGTGCCTTTGTTTTGATAGACAGCGGTCCAGAATCAGTATGACCTTACTCCTGCCCTTGTTAGTCTGAAATATGTAGCACAGCTGTAAGACATAGTTCATCGTTTATCAAGGGTAAATACAGTTCTGGATGGGAACACGGAGGTGAAAAGTGCTCTGCATGCAGCATTTGCTTGCACGTTGTAACTTGCTGCTTGGAAAAAAACAACACTGTCTTCTTTTAACACTGGTGAGTGACTCTTTACCATAACCTTGTGAAAGTTTTCAAGTGTGTTCATGAATAGGAAAATTACTAAGATGACACATCAAGGTTTTCTGAATACTTTTTAATTTTCAGCAGCATCCTCATATTTTTCTTAGTTTTCATTCTGAGACAAGGTGTTTCTAATCTCCAGTGTGATTGGTAGACCACATCCTTTCAGGCTTGATGGCTCAGCTTGCTGTGAAACTCAAACAGAGCTGTAAGAAAGTGAGTTTAGATGAGGGGGTGTCAGAATTAGAGCAGCTAATTTAGCTGAAAGGTCCTGTGGTGACCTCTGCAAAAGAAGCTTCTATTGCTCTGAGCAGTTACTGTGGTAAAGCCCAAGGCTGAAAACAAGGTGACCTCACTAAAATGTTTAGTGGAAAAGAGGCTAAATGAGGGATTTAGAGGGCCTAGTTTGCTGAGAAAAAGGAAGATGGTTGTTTAGCTTGGGAACTGTTGAAAGTCTTGGTCTGAGCACATCCATAGATCATCATGCCAGGTAGGGTATTTTCTCTTCCCCTAAGTATTTCCCAGGTTGGGAATCTGCTTTGGCCACAGCTGCTTCTCTTCAACAGTCCATTAAAGCCCCAAGACTGGGTTTTGAGCAGGCTATGTAGGAAGGATGTAATACTTCTCTCTGTTACACAGCTGAAGAGTTAGGTCTGTAGCCTGACTAATATGTCTTTTTTGAAGAGAGGGCTCATATTAATTACCCTACATCTGAGGAAATCTAATTTCAGAGCACAAGGACACAGAGGGAAAAGAAAGCCTGATTTTTCCAGTGTTCAAATATTGTATCTGTGCAAAGATTTGTGTCACAGGGAGCATCTCTGGGCCTTCTTGCCACTGGGGTTGTTAACAGAGGGCAGAAAAATGACTAAGGCTACTGGCTTCAGTGACAGACACTGGAGGAGTACAGATGGTATCTTTGGCATTAGGCTGAATGGGCTGCACAAAACAGGGTAAAAGCTTATATGTTTACCCAGGGTCTCATTTTTTCTAGGACTGTAAGCGAGTGCTGACCATACAGACTAACAGAACAAGTTTCACCACACTTGGAAAGTAAATGTTTGGGCTCTATATGTTATAGACTTGCTCAGTTCAAAGGAGGCAGAGGTAGTAGAAGAGGTAGGTTAAATTTTGCATTGTAGCCTATTTTCCTTAATTTGACAGGGCAGAGAGAGAATTCCCAGAAGCCTCGTATCTTGAGATTTAGTCAAAGTTGGTTATGAAGAACAAATGAAAAAATAGGTATGCTTCTTGACATCGTCACCCTGACTCTCCTAACTTATAGCCTTCCCTGTCTACTTTTCTAGCTCAGCCCCTTGTTTGTGTCCCCTCAGCTCTGTAGCCCCAAGAACTCCATTAACACCTGCTCCTTGCTGTCTGGTGCCATCTGGTGCTGCAAATACATGTCCAGGCCACATCCCATCACTTCCTTCTGCAGTTGTGGGAAGCAGTCTGTACCCTAAGAGGGAACTCATGAACTGGTACCTGCTTTTTCCCTACTGCAGCCTGGCTGTGGCAAGGGCCCTGCGATATGCTGTGGACAGGTGGGACTGGTCTAGATGGTAGGAAGAGCTAGTCCTAGCTTCTCTAGTCCTTAATCAAGGAGAATGGGAAGTAGAAGGCTGTCACTGTTCCTTCTTCTACTTAATATTGAAGTCCCACCTCCAAGTTTCTCTCTGTCGCTTTACACTCTCCCCTTCTCCAGCTTTAGCCCTCTAATTTCTTTCACCTCTTCTATCATCC
This sequence comes from Clamator glandarius, assembly GCA_033459285.1. Lineage (NCBI taxonomy): Eukaryota > Metazoa > Chordata > Aves > Cuculiformes > Cuculidae > Clamator > Clamator glandarius. The sequence continues at coordinate 2,122,461 of JAUNZM010000131.1, read as the reverse complement.
ATCCTCTTTTATTATTGTTATCTTCCCATAATTAGTTGCCTGTTCTCACTGCATAAAGCCTTTCTTTCTCCTCCAAGATATAACTTCTTTTCTCTTAGGATGCTATTCTCACCATACAGAGTTTCTGATCCCACTCCAGACACATCATATTACAGGGCCCATGGTTCAGGAATGCTTGAAGATTACATATGTTCAGATCCATTGTTCAGAAAGTAGGATTACAGTATCTTCGCTGTCCTTCATCTCCCGTTTAATTAATCAAGGCTAATTGATTGATTGATGGTGGCTCTCTGGCACAACAATCTACCAAGTCTGAGAAGTAGCCACATGTCTATCATTCACATGTGTCTTCCTGGAGTATATGGAACACATTAACCTCCAGAAATTAGTTAAAGCCTCTTCTAGATTAGTTTCTATGATTTGGCAGGGCTCATTTCTCTGGACTAAAAGAAAACTGATGACAGAGCCAGATAGCAAGGACAGGCTCACAGGTTGTTCTCTTGGTTTTTGTCCAAGTAGATTTCACTGTGACAGAGAATAAGTGGATCACCTGTTGACCACAAACTGCACACTGATGATAGGCTCTTGCCTGCAAGCCTGCTTCCTCATGCCCAGTGCCTGTGCCCTGTTCAGTTTAATGCTCCCTTCCTGAGATGGTCAAACGCTCTTCATGATGATGTTGTTGCACTGCACAAATAGGCAGCAGGTGCCATGCAGTATCAGCGATATATTTAGAGGATCTGAGACTGAACAGTCCCTGTTGGTCCCCAGCTTGCTCTCTCTCTCTCTGTGAAACCTCAAGTAACTAAGTCTTTCTCTTCTGTCCCAGTGCCTGACTCAAGACTCTTCAGTCTTCTCTCATTAGGCTCTTTTTGGCCAGACTAGTTACAGGAATACCTGAGTTGTAGGTAGGTAACAGTGCTTCCACGTGGTTGGTGCAACTGGGAGTAACTGCTCTAAGGAACAACCAGCTTCACCTACTGTGTGGGCTAAACCACAATCATTTGCTGGTTTGCAATCTCATTACTACCAGGAGTCCATTTGGCATAGACTTTCATGGCAGATTCATGACCTGAGGACCATCAGCCTGACAAATTTCTGTTCTCTGCCATTGGGAGCAATTATAAGAAGAAAGCCACTTTTTTTTTTTTTTCTTTGACAAATCTGTCTTGGAAACAGCTGAAATGAAGTAAGACATCTGCCCCAAACCCAGCAAAACCAACCCCCCAAACTCAACACACAAGCAATGAGCTGTAGGCAGGCTCTAATCTGAAAGATGTCAGCTGGAACAGATAGAGGATTGGCAGAGCTGTAAGCAAACTGAAAATGGGATCTTATAAGGAGAAGTTGGATGATCTTCAAAAAAGTGGTGCTACCAGTCCTGTTAATGAATATTTAGATATGGCCCTTGCAGACTGTAGGTTCTTTGGTGCAATACTCACTGGTGAGTCATTTAGAAGATCACTAATGGAAGGATAGAAAATGGCCTCTTGTGGCCTGCAGCCATTATGAGCTGCACTCTTTTTTTAAAGGGTGTTTGTTGCAATACCCTCTGTTTTCTGCAGATAGGGTGTGGCACTCCCATTCCTGGCAAAGTGGCTGGTGCAGCCTTTGGTTGGGAAAATATGGGTGCTATTGCATGACAAGCTAGGTTTCCCCTGTGGGGATATCACCCTCCTCTCCAGCAGAGCATCAGGGGTGTGACAATTCCCTAAAGCACAACAGAACAGCACTGAAATCTGGCAGCTTTATCTGGTTTGTACTTATATGGATCTGGCTCATAAAAACATCTGAATCACATTTACACTAGCTACAGAAACACAACCAGAAGGCCAACCGTATCCTCAGCTGCATCAAAAGAAGCGTGGCCAGCAGGTCGAGGGAGGTGATTCTTCCCCTCTGTTCCTCACTTGTGAGACCTCATCTGGAGTACTGTGTCCAGTTCTGGAATCCTCAACATAAGAAGGATATGGAGCTGTTGTAACGGGTCCAGAGGAGGCTACAAAGATGATTCCAGGGCTGGAGCACCTCCCATAGGACGACAGAGTGAGAGAAACATGGTTCTTCAGCCTGGAGAAGAGAAGGCTTTGAGGAGACCTTACGGTGACCTTCCAGTATCTGAAAGAGGCTACAACAAAACTGGGGAAGGATTGTTTACAAAGGCTTGTAGTGATAGGGCAAGGCAGATTGGGTATAAACTGGAGAGGGGCAGATTTAGACAAGACATAAGGAAGAATTTCTTCACCGTGAGGGTGGTGCAGCCCTGGCCCAGGTTGCCCAGGGAAGCTGTGGCTGCCCCGTCCCTGGAGGTGTTCAAGGCCAGGTTGGATGGGACCTTAGGCAGCCTGGCCTGGTGAGAGGTGTCCCTGCCCATTGCAGGGGAGTTGGAACTAACTGATATTTAAGGTCTCTTCCAACCCAAACTGTTCTATGATTTTATGATTTTATGATTCTATGAAGCTGATCCTCCTCTTAGGATATGAGCCTTATATTCTCAGACTATGCCTCCTCTTCCTTTTCTCATCAGAGGTCTTGTGACCCTCACTCCTTGTGTAATTATTAGGGCTTGCATGAAAGCTGCTGTGTTCAAATTTCTCAGCCTGCAATCAGAAGTGGCATTGTCACTCTTTGTTCATGTTAAATGCAGGTACCCAAAGTTTCTTTGGCTGTGATGTATTAGAGAACTCATTCTTTATGCAGGATAGGAGGGGCACCGCACGCAGCTCCATGGACAACAGAGCATGGATAGGCAGCAGTCCTTCTGCTGTGCCTGTGGTGGATGAGACAACCCCTACACCTCCTTGACTCTTTTTTTTGTCTTTCTGCCACTCTGCCTTCAAGATCCTCTCTCCTTGCCAGCTGAAGACTGCCCTGTGGGCTCTGCAGGAAGCCTCAGGTCATGAGCAGGAGGCAGGCTGGCACTGAGCTGCAAGTGTGGGAATCATGGGCTTAGTTATGTGGAGGCTGCAAGGAGAGAGCAGTCTGGGGAGTATTCACTTTAACATTGCATCCAGTCTAGAAGGCAGAAGAAGAAATGCACCCTCCTTCCTTATAGGAATATGGACGTTGCTACGTTAGGCCAGGCTGAATTAAGTCTGGTGTCCTGCTTCAATGATGAGCACTGGCTTCTAGAGGAGATGCAAGAAATACTGTAGTAAATCAAAGATAAAATCACTCAATGTAGACATTTCTGATCATCCTACTGATATCTGGGTTGCTTGTTAACTATGACAACATCTAGTGACCAGAATTAGGTGGCAAGGATGAAGGCTTTACCCTAAACTATTTGAATTAGGTCCTACACGATCCTTCTCACTTGGCTGAAATAAGAGTAAAGAATGATACCCTCCCCATCCTATTACTTCTGAAATATAAGACAAACTCCATATTGTTATCAGAGGTGCAGGATCAAACCTGTCATTGTCTCATATAGAGTGCAATAAATATTGTGACTAAGAGTTAACAGTGCATTGAAAATTATCATCTCTAACTCTTGTTGGCATGCTTTACGTAAACTGAACCAGTTTGTTAGCTGCCTTCTTTAATGACAATACAGCAGCTACTCTGTATAATCATTTTCTGTCTCTGTGTACTACAGGTGAAAAATGCAGGCGGACAATACATGAACGCACAGATATGTAACTGATTATATTACAAAGAACTATAAGAATAAGGCTTTTATTCTTCTCTTTTAGGAATTTGAATGAGGAGATCCCATTACTCAGAATCAGGATGCATCTCGCCTGGTGTATACAGTAACAAATGGGTTCTTCAGATCCCTAATTCACAAGCATTTTAGAGAGAGACAGTTCAGAAGCACAAGAAGGGTGCACTATTACTAGAAATCTCCTGACTCACCTCTTGACCTGTGTGTGTCAGTGATTCAATAGCATGGAAGTTACAATTGAGTACAACCATACTTTTGTTAGTGAATTGGTCAGAAGGGGATGTGTAGGGGTCACAGTGGGCTGTCAAACCCGAGCAGGGCTGTGAGAATGTTGATATGGATAAGGCGGTCAGGCTTGCAGAGGGAAAATCTGAGTTGTCTGTCAGTGTGTGAAGATAAGAAAGGAAGATGTACCAGGAGGATGAGAAGTTTGGTGAGCACTTAACAAGGCAAAAATGAGAGATAACAGTGCTTCATTTCTATTTCTCTAACTTGTAATTTGCTTACCTTTTCATTTAGATTGAAAACTTTATATAAGAAAGCACTGGCTGCAGCATTTAGGCATAGTCTGTAGACTTCTGTATATTTACAGAGCCTGTGTGACACAGTTGCAGAGGAGATGGATTACCAGCAGGTAGCCATCAGCTTAGATTTGTGTGCTTCCATGTGCATCTCCTCAACTCTACCTGGTCTGCTGGATATTTGGAAAAAAATACCAGAATTGTGCTCTACTTGTGAAAGCAATAGTGAAAGGACAAAAATGCATGATCTGTGTAGTTTCTGAAGCTAGGGATTATTCAAAAGATATTACTAGGGAATCAGATAAAGATTTTGATGAGTGTAAAAATTTCATCACAAGTCTGTCTTGAGGAACCCAAGGAACTGCTCCTATTTTCCGAAGTGTGAAATCTCTGACAACTTCATTGTGCTCTTATTTCGTCAATGGAGTACGACTCAGTCGTTCCAGCTTTGTGGGAGTCATTCCACTTGCCTGAACAGGTAGTATGCACAACATACGGATAGGATGGGTCAGATACTTTTACTGTGTTTTATTTGAAGTTCTTTAAAATGATATGTCTGCAGATGCATAAACCATCAAAATATAAATAAGTAGAAGTCTAAATTTATGTTCCCTTCCTCCCCACTACAACCTCCTGGTTGGAGATTCCTTCCTGTCAGTCAGCTCCCTGCACCAGCCAGTGTGTGGACACATCACTTCTGCCTCCCAATGACTCCCTGGGGAGAGAAGAAGCTGCCCAAATTATCCTCAAGAAAGATTGTGGCTTTGCGATTGAACTCCATGGGGTACTGATGTGTCCAAAAAGGCTGATGACTGCAAGTGATGCTTAGTTTCAAACATAGTTCCAGGGGTAAAAAAAGAGCTTCCCCTGCTACATTTGGTTATTTTTCCCAGTTGAAATGTCTGTTGATGATTTGCATGTGTGAATCAGTCTTGTTGATAAACTGTCTTCCTCGAACAATCTCAGTTACATTGGCCTTATTTCCCCACTTCTGTTGAAAGCCTTTTGGAGGGAGGAGAGGACATCAAGAATGCAGAAGTGCATCTTCATTACTTTGGTCTTTTTCACAGCGCATGAATCTAAAACAGTCCTGCTGTCTTGTTGCTGCAATTTAATTACATGAGTCACAATTTAATTCACATGAAGTTTCTGGCCCTAAATGTTTGAAGTCCAGAGTTATTCCAGAGAATAATTTTATTTTGTAACAGCCTCATTTTCCTCACTGGTTCTTACTCTCTGTGTGATCAATATTTCTTGATCATCTGTATTTCAGCCATGCAGAGGCACATACCTCAGATATTCTTTTGATAGTAAAGCAGTTTCTGGGAGTCAGTGCTTGAAGACTTTTGGAATAGGATTATTTTTGGCACAGAAACATTGGGAAGGTTGGGAGTCCATTGGAGACCTGATTGCAAGACAATGTTGTCTTGATTCTTCCATTTTGTAATGTGGGAAGATCTATCTGTTTGACAGCCTCAAATCAAATTTAAGCCTTGGGTGGTGTAACTGATTTCCTGATGTGCTCAGGGTGATCAGTGTTCTGAACAAGACAGCCCAGGATGCAGCTTTTCTCCCTGTCTATGCTTTGTGGGATATAGGTTTCAGGGAACTCCTTCTGTATTGCTGAAACAATTGACTTTGTAAAGAGGACCTAAGCTTCCAGCCAGATGTGCTGATCATTGGGGCACATCTGAGTGTACATGGCATGAGCACTGAGCAGAGGCTGTCATTTCTGTGCCTGTGTTTGGGAAAAAGTTGTAGGAGTCCTACCAATAAGCAGCCATTGTGGACAGCCTTGTCCGTGTGGTGCTCTTGAGGGTATGTCCCCTCTTTTTTAAGCAACTGATCAAGCACCCAGAAAGACAGACAGATGCTGTGCTGCATACATCACTTCCTAAGCATTGCCCTGTCTCTAATCCACAGCTGTTGTGGGCTTTCCTTCCAGCATAAGGTCGCTTTGTCTGAGTAAGCAACAACAGCATCTAAAGAAGCAGTAGATTTTGAAAGAGAGACAACTAGAGCAATCATACTTTGATCTCTGGAACAGCCTAGGGGCTTGATTATTATCCAATGGAAGGAGCTGAGATAAATGAGTTTTTAGGAGTAGGGAAGTCAAAGAGTTCAGGTTGAAGGTGGATTAGAGTGCAGGGTGAAGGGAGTGTGCCCTTCTCCCAGCATAACGAGGTCAGTCATCAGCGAGCCCCAGAGTCCTCTTGGATCTTGGCATTTTACAGGGCTCATAGACATTTTCTAGGAGCAGGCAGGAATGTTTCTTTCTATAGACCTCTGCCACCTCCTTGGAAGCTAATCAAACCCATTTTATTAAAAACCACCATTTGACGTCTAATGTTTTTATAGTGATTAAGAGCATTGACTTGGCTGACTGAACAAGGGAACCGATTGTAGCTCAGCTGCATCAAGCTGGAAATGCTTTGATCAAACTGAGTGGGAGTTTAAGTTAAAGGTACTCTATAAAATGAATTTTTGTGATAAGCTTATAAACTGAATTTGAACCTTGCACAGGCTCCAGAGAGAAAGAATAATAAGCTCAATTTGTATTCTTTACAGATACACACCAAGATGTCCCTTTAACCTTTGGTTATTTTACCTAAGGGGTCAAACTGTGTCTTAAACTGTTTGAAATTGCTTGTTCAGATTAGCTGTCCATGCTGAGGATGGAAAGCTTTCAGGGTGGCTCCCAAGAGCCCTGAAGCCAACTATAATGAATGACTTTGGTGTTTTACTCAGAGGAAAAAAAACTCAGCGAGTTACAGAGCTGCCAAACAGCCCCAGTTCATTCACACAAACTTGAGGATAATGTGCTTCTCTCTATCCCGATGTGGTATCATTAGGATAGCTTTTCAAGAGCATTTGTGTCTGATATCTTCCCTCCCTCATTACTTATTGGCCTCTACAGTTATACACAGCAGTGAATTGCAGTTAGAAGACACTGGAAACCCTAGGGACTGTGTAGAGTTCGTGTCCCCTTTCCACTGAAGTTGGTGACCAAACTTGCAGGGGATCAAGTGGAAGCAAGGTCAGGTGGTCATACTGTGAAATCCTCTGATCCAGTGCAGCTGGGGAGGGTGTAAACACATAGGAGTAAGTCTGAAGGGTTTGGTAACTGGTCAAGTAATTATTCACCACCAGTAGTATGTGCAGCATGGTTCCCAGGACAGTCATCAGAGTCTGAGGCTGCTGCAAACCCCAGGCGTAAAGGAATCGCTCATTGTGGCAGCGATGGAGTCTTTGCCTGGGAGAGATTTTCTTTAGATGGTGAGCTTGTGATCTGTCTGAACAGATGTCTAAATATTTTATCAGAGCAGTCATCCAGCTGATGTGTAAATCTCACAGCTGTAGGAAAAGAGAGACCTTTTGTTTGTGTTTTCTCAAGGCAGAGAGCTGGAAGTGAGAAACCTGAGGTTTGGCTCTGTGATGGCTTTCTGCATACCTAGGGGCATGTCAGTCCCATCATTGTGCTGCTCCTGCAGTCTCCCTACATCTGCTCTGATAGGTAATTGCTGAGACCTGGCAGAACGCTGAACTTTCACAGTCATTCTCCATTCCCTACTTCACATAAAATCCACTTCATTTATCATAATAAAGGGAACATTTTTTAAACTTAGCTTACGATTCATGCCCTATGTTTGCGTGTCTACCTCTTCATCCCTCCCAGTGACTCCTACCCTGACGCCCAACTCCAACTAAGTATAGAGGCCTCAGAGATATCAAAGTTACATTAAATTTCCAGAAAATTGAGCGAGTGAGTAATTCAAATATTGCCTGTGCTGAGAGAGAAGTCTTACCAGATATCAGAGGATCCCAGTTGTGAAGAGAGAAGAGGCACAGAGCGTGGGACATAAGCAACGAAGCTTCATTTGCTCATTCTGTTGCACATACTTGTTTTATGTTGGGTTTTCTGTGTGTTTTCTCTTAATTCCTTTTTATCTAAACCTTACTCAGGATTTGAAGTATAAGTTAATATACTAGCAACCAAAAATTCCTCCCATTAGCCCTTGTTTGTTTTCTTCAGGGTATCCAGAGAGGACTAGAGCTAACTCACTATTGACTCTCCACCCCTAACTGGGGTAAAATATAAGCAGCAACACTGAACATGCTCAGGGAACAGGTCAGCTAGGAGCTGGAGAAGGCCCATTCATCAACCAGTTTCACCATATGCTAAGGGAATGCAACAATATATGTCTAAATTGGACACAAATTGTGAAGACTAACTGGTGAACTGGAGCCCCATTCCTTGGAGTGTAAGTCTTTTACTTTGAAACTGTTCCCACTGGCTTTTCCTGTATAGAAATAACTACAGGAAAAGACATCAGAAACGATCAGGTTCTGCAAGCCTTCTGAGGGCATTATTGACTTCTTCACATGGTCCTATTCAGGAATCAGCGACTCTCTGGAAAACTCAGTTTTGACCTGAGTGGCTTTACTCTCAGCCTACTCTCTTCATCACATATTATTTTTTTCATCTGCCCTGAAATAACAAGGTTTAATTGGCGATCTGGCTTTGATTTAGTAATATCTCCTTGTGTATGGCAAGAGACTTCAGATTCTATGCACTCACTGTCAATCAATGTCAGCATGATATTAACTCAATGTTACTACAGTATTGATTTTATTCATCCCAGGAGCTACATCAATTTATCATGGAATTTACACTTCTTTAACAACCAACACAAATCAAGAACATTTGTTACGCTTACAATCTAGACTTGAAGGTTTTTGGAATCTGATCCTCATTTTCCTTTACATTTGTTTAGATTTCCAGTTAATCTGAATTCCTATCTTGCCCCTTTGAACTTTTAAACAACTGTAAATACTTTTGATAAATTTCTGTGCTAAAAGCTATATTGCAACATAGTTCTGAAAAAAAAACCCAACTGACTGCAAAATAGCCAGTGCCTTCTGATGTTGATGTAACTGGTTTGGGGAAATAAATGGCTGAGTGTTTTATGTCACACAGTGGCCACATGTAAACAATAAAATGTGTTTGTAACCTCAGTCATGCATTTGGTTCTGCTATGCGGCGTAATCATTTGTAGTTTTAACTCAGGTCTTGAAGATGTGTAGCAAATTGAAAACATAGCAAAAAGCTTGTCCTTTCCCATTGCATTTACAGACTGACTTATTTGCAACAGATGATGAAATTCTGGGAAAGTTCATTGTCTGCTTCTGCATTTGCTCAGTCTTCCTCTCTGGCTGGACTCTGTGGTGGCCGGAGAGATATGAAAAGATGATGTCAGAAGAGTGGGAAGTGAAAGCTGAAGGGGATTTTAGTCAGATGTTTTGAACTGTTTATTTTTTTAAAAAAGAATTGGTTAATATCATATATACATAGCTGAAATGCTGATTTAGCATTTGGGAGAAAGAGCGTGGGACACCAGAGCAGTCACAGCATTGGTTGATGTTAACAGAGGTACTTTTTAGAGGGCTAAAACACCTGTACTATCTTCCTCCACATCCCAGAGAAACCCATCACTGGCTTGAGTGCAAGGTGCAATTATAAATTTACTAATCTGTATAGTTATTTATTACTGCTTCTGAATGCTGAACCTGTTTCTTGAGTCTGGTACAGTAAAAATGAAACTTTAAGAATATACTGTTGCTTAGTAGTCAGAGGAAAGAGAACAGTCAGAAACACGAAGATGGACTTTACTGAAAACAGAAGGACAAATTCAGCTGCATTTAACTTAAAATGTGTGAGTAAGCTAGAAAAGGGAGGATTGCAAAATCTGTGTGTCCATGACAATGCCATCCTACAGTGTTACCTAACGTGACTGGGTTTATGTCATCAGAACAAAGTTTCATCAGTTCATCACAGTTCGGTTATGCGACACTATTTTGGACTCAACATGGAAATGATGCTTTTATGGAAATTTGTCCTTTTCAAAGTATTTCAAACACTGTTAGAAATTCCATCCAGCCATAGCTTGCGACAAGGTGCCTTGGGGTAGAAGGCCACGCTACCCAAAAATATAAAATGAAAAATTCAGGAGCTAGGGGATTTGTGTGGACTTTCTTGGCCACGTTGCTCAGAAGAGTTTCAGGAACATATAGTACCAGTAGTTCCCACATCAACATCCTTCTGGTTTGGGTCTCATCATTTCAGATGGTGTTGAAAGATGGGTACCTAGGTACTCGAGTGCTCGTGATGTTTCAAATAGAGGCATGCAGGAAGCATGGAAAAGAAGACCAAGAATTTTCTTTGGATTTGCCTGGGTAGACAAATGTTTCTATTATGTTTTTACTATACTGATAGCACAACCGACTTGCATCTGGTCCAGAAGCCTTACACATGGGCTGTTTATTGCATAGTGGTTGCTGTGACAGGCAAAAAATCGTAGTGAGATGCAACACCTCTTCTCAGGCTGAGTGATACAGCAGGAACCCTCCTCCAGGTCAGACTTGGAATCTCCAAAAGGCTAGGGAAGCCACGAAGCAGAGCAGTGCTGTGGCACTGGGGGCAGCAGGAGGAAATAGAGCTGCTACAAAAGTTGTGATCCTTTCCTGCCGTAACACTCTCTCCTGGACATGAGCAGAGGCTGAGCTAGAAGCCACTGCAGAGCTGTGGCAAAAGTCTCGGCACTTGTGTAGAGACCAGACAATTCAAGACAAGAGCTGAGGTGATACCTCAGCTGCTGCTTCAAGGAGCACAGAGGGTTGGCAATTTACCCTGAGTGCCAGGTGCACAGGTAAGCAAGCTGCCACCCTTGCCAGCTTCTCGCACCAAGCCACGGGAAGCCTGGCCACATTTATAAACCCATGCTGCAATTCTACAGATGCTGGCCAAGGGCAGGCACATGACCACACCATTGTCAGATTAGCTGCTGAGTTTATGCTGCCTTTACACCATTTGTGGGAGGATGTGATGCAGCAGAGAGACAGAGCATCACGAGCAAGTGGCATCTCATCCAGCACCCAGCATGCTTGTCCAAAGTTAACCCACTAACAATTTTAAACAAGCATGAGTAACCAGAACTAATTTATCAACTCTTTGTGCCATTTGGCATTTGGCTTGGTGCTAGGCACCCTAAGGCTGCCTTAAACACTTTGCCGGATCATGGCTCTGAGCTGTGGCCTGGCTAGTTGTTTGGATGGGTTGGTAGAGGTGCTGGCCAAGCAGTGGAGGTTTCAGCATGTTCACCTTCGCTGCCAGCACTGCAGCAGTGTGTGGGCTCCAGCTGCTGTGGCTACCAGTCACTGAGCCCCCTGCACTGAGCTCTTGGGCTCTGCAGGGGCATCTGACTTGCAGCAGTTGCACTGTGTGACCTTGGACATTAAAATATCTTGGCTTGTTGTTCATATTCCCTTGTTTTCCTTTTGCTGGCTCTGCACAGCTTAGTGTCATCTCAGGAGTCCACCGCAGCGATGGTCACCCAAGCCAGGTTTCCACACACAGGGAACGCTTTTCTCACCCTACACTGTAACTACAGTAATTTGTTTTCTTTTAAATTCCTTTCCCTAAGGTTCAATGCTATCTTTAGATGTCATCCTGTTTTGACAAATGTCTCTGTAGTTCCTGATACTATCGGGGAACTATGACATGACAAGAACCGGCTTAAGTAACAGCTGCATAACTCTGTCAGGAATGCATGATGTGACCAGTGCCCTTTCTGGAAACAACTCCCATTTTCAGTGATTCTTGCTCTGATGCAGCATCCGGCAGCCAGTCTGCCAGGGTTTTCATCCTTCCTGTTCCCTCAACCTTGGACAAGCACGTCATCACTGCAGTTTTGCTCACGCTTTGGGCTTCACAGCCTGAGAGACTGGAGAGCTGGGATGTAAAAGGCTGGTAGGGTGGGTGAATAGGAACAGTAAGTGGGAAGCAAGACCCAAAATGGTAAACTCTGCTGAGAGCTGGGCTCTTCATCCAACAGATTCCCAAGGCATGGGTTTCTCTGAGGATGATAGGGCTGGAGTGTGAGCCTAGAAACACTCCTCCTGACTCACAGGCCAGTTGTGTTCTGGGCACTGGTAAAATGGGCTTCCAAGCAGAGGCTGTGGAAACTGAGGGCAAGTGACATACCGTCTCCTGAGATTTTGTGGCTGGTGCATGGTTGATGTACCTTTATTCTTTAAAAAATAACCTCTGCTTTGTGCTTTATGCACAAACTCAGAAATGTGAATTCTGAAGAGTTTTGTTGCCCTTTTTTTTATTTATTCAAAGAGAACATTAAAATTATGGTGATGAAGCAATGCAAACATTTTTTTTATTTCTTACACTATTTTGTATTAAGCCTTTGATGCTCTGGATCTAGTTGTCTGTCTCCCTGCATGTGTGTGCCTACCAGGGGTAACTCAGCCATAACACCTTTGCTCATTTCAAAGCCACAGTTTTCCTGATGGTCTTCCCTCAGTGGCATGGATATGAGGAAACACACTTATTCTCAGGCTTCTTATCATTTGTTGCTCAGTTTTTGACCAGGTGTGTCCATCATACACACCCAGCAAATACAGTGAATGCCACCGGGGACAGCTGTTTGACAGTCACAGAAGGTGCTTTGAACACCAGAGGGGCAGCAAAGCTGTGAGCTTACCCTTTGGCATCTCTGCCTATTGAAGCACCCGATGCTTAAGGGTGCTCAGAAGCCTAACCAGTCAAGTTCATACTTCAGAATCATCAAAACAAACTATTATTGGAAATCTAGCCTACATTATAGACTGTGCAGTCTGACATCACCTTCAGTTAAATCATAAGATGACTTTTCCTTCCTATAATGGACTGTATAAACCTTAGCTTAAAATGGCGAACAAAATTATCCCATCATTACCCAGCTAATTTAATGCCAGTGTGCATTCAGAGGCACAGAGGTGATCTTTAGCATCACACATTAACTTCATGTTTCTTTAATTAACTGCATCATACTGCATGTTGGCAAGTAGCCATAATGATACTTCATCCTTCCATCAACCAAATAGCCGAAAGTTGCAGAGATAATACTGTCAAGAGACAGACTAAGTCTTCATTTAAGAACTGCTCTAAATACCGTAAAACAAAAGCCTTTTTTAACTGTTCAATATTATCTACTCAAAATACATATGTTGGGTGCATCAGAGTTCCTTAGTATAAGCAACTGGGAACAAAATCAGTGACACAACTGGGTCAAATGTAGCCTTCCAAACAATTTTTTGGATCCAGATATCTACAAGCCTTGAGCATTGTGCAGGTTGTTGTAGGTAGGAGGTGGAATGTATGATAAAGGTAGGTCAATTGTGTTTATTTACAAGGACATAATTGGTTTTTCCTAAGACACAGTGAGGGTTCAGGATGTGTTAGGCTTCCTCTCCAGGGATTGCCCACATGACAATTCTCAGTTTTTTTACTGTCTGTCAGAGCTCAGCATGTGCCTGGTTCCAGCTCCTTACCCAGTCTCCAGCCCTCCTGCCTCCTTTTTGCTGCCTTTCACTCAACCCCAAGAGCCCTGCTGTGCTCTTTCTCTCCCTGTGTGTGTCCTGATGCTGGATTGATGCTGAGCCAGGCTCAGGAGCCCAGCAGCCCAGCCTGTTCCTAAGCCTTTGAGCACCCATACAGTCACTCCCCTGGGCTCCAGCAAAGCAGCACAGGTCAGAGCTCTCTGCCTTCTTCTCCCCTAACATCTCAGGATGTAAGTCGAGCACTCCCGGTCTGCCCTTGAGCATTAAGCAAGGCTGGCGTGCTGGCAGTGGAACTGAGAGCTCCAAAAAATAGCTGTCTGTGGTGCAGCTATCAGCTATGATCTCCTGGAAAATGAGCTGACAAAAGGTCTCCACTGATGGAGTTGCTGCATGCACACCTCAGTTTGCCTGGAATGGCTTCCTAGGCTGGGAAGCACAATGTTTTCTTCTCACCTCGAGCCAGCACAGCCACACAAGCAGTTACATTTTCTGATCTGAATCCAGCAGGTACGCTCCTATGTGTTGCCTCCTTGCTCCTTCCCATTATGCGTGCCTTGCACTCAAGGTGATGCACAGGGTGCCCCCTTTTGTAAGGAAGCCAGAACCAGAAATTCCTCCCCCTCCCACACACTCCCTTGCCCAGGGCAGCTCATTCCCCAAGAGAGCCCCAGCCTGGTGCCCCTGGGGTGACCATCACCAGGCAGAGGGCATGGGAAGGGAATCTCACCCTCCCAGAAAATGCATAGGCAACGCCACCCATGGCCCATCTTCTCTACCCAGAATTTACAGCAGCTTCCTATGTTTGCTTTTGTTTGGGGTTTGAATGTGTACTTAGCTATCTCTCAAAGCTATCTCAAATGCAGGGGTGTGGTGAGACTGCTTAATTTAACCCAGCCTGTGACATCTGCAGATGGATGGCCTGTCTCCATGTAGCTTTTTTATCTGTTTCATTTAGCTTCGTTTAAAAGCTGATAATTTGAATCCTTTGTCACCAGTCGTCTTTTGCCTTAATGAGCAGTCCTATTTTGCTGGCAATTGAGACTAACAAAGTAAACCCTCCCAGAAACAGAAAAGGCCCGTGCAGAAGTTTGTACTGCTTTGAGAGCCTGTCTTTCAAAACACTGCTTCAGTTGTCTTCCCAGGAGGGATCTAGTTGCGCACTGGGTCATGCTTTTAGGAAAGGAGAAGAAATGGCAGGATGTTCTGGGTACTTGTGTAAGGACCTAGTTCCTCCCCAAACTTTCCTCACCCTCGTCATTATTTCCTGTACCAGAGTCCTGCAAAGCCCAACAGCAGGCACAGTCACCTCCTTCATGCACCAGCGGAAACACTGGGGCACCAAACATGAGGAGCTGCATCCCTAGCCCACTGGAGTCACTGGAAAAACGCCCTTGGCTTTCACAGGGTTAGGGTTTCAGCTGAACCAGAGCTCTCGAGATGAAAAGCTACAGGCCAAACACACCCACCAGATCTACAGCATACATCTCTAATATGCTCTAATTTAAATGTATTTGCATATAATCTTCTCAATGAGGGTTTTCCCACTAAACTTTTGCTCTGACATGATGAGGAATGTTCTAAGACAGCAAGATGGAAAACATCCAGGGAGATATGAACACCTAAACAGAGACAAGGAGGGTAAGCGTGGTTACCTTCGTCTCCATCCTGCTCTCCCTCCTACTGGACTCATCACTATGGCCCCAAAGGGAGCACTTGTGATAAATGTGTGTCAGCATCCTGTGCCGCATGCTTACACTTTGTCATTGTACATTGTGATGTGCCGCATGTTGGACACCAGCCGATTGATTCTGCGTGGAGCTTGCGTGTAAATTGCTTCCTGAGGGTACCAGGCCTGTTTTTACTTTTCTCCAGGACAAGGTTGATGTCCACATCTTCAGAGAGGAGACTCATTTTCAAGAAAGCTGCTTGCTGGCAGGGACTCATGAATTACAAGGGGAGTGATGTCTCGTCTGTTGAGGGCAGAAGGCAGGAGAATAATTACAGTCCTGTCATTTTTCATAGCAGAGGGCAATATGTCACTGAAAGTATTTGGTTTAGACCTCAAGAAGATGACATTTCCATGTCTCAGTCTTTCATGCATTTACTCTACTATAGGACAGAGAAGTGGTACTACTCATGGGGTGAGGTCATAGAGCATGTGGAAACTGATAAACTGAGCTCTAGGTTAATGGCATAAACATGGATCTAACCATCCCCCTTTAATACTGGACTCCTTGAAAAGAGGAAAGAAGATGGGCACCCTTTCTCAAGTGTGGTCAATCCGACCAAGCCAATGGCATCTGCACACATTCCTTTCTATCTTTATTATTTTTCTGAAGATATATTCAGTTCACTCCTGAGGAACAAGGATCCTGGCCACATCATGTTAGACTGTGCAGCATCTGTGTGTGGGTCCTGTATGGGGTTCAGATCTTCTGCAAGGTAACCTGTGAGTGCCACAAGTGTTTCTGTGGGTCCACCACAAGTGACTCTCCTTACTGGCAGAGTTGCCAAGACCCTGCTTTGCTTTCTAGATGTGTGTCAAGTTTGTTCTGAAGAACCAGCTGAGGTGTGAATAGACTTCAGTGGCCAGTTGGACACAACACTTCTGATTAATGCCTTTTTTCCCCCAGATACAGCCCTATCCAAGATGGACTAAACACAGACCATCATCAGTACAGATTGCCCATTCGTTATATCATTATTTTTTTTCCAGAAGCTGTTACTTTGAGATATATTTCAACTAGTGACCTTGACTGGGAGAGTACCAGATCCCATGCTGTGTATCTTGGGGGTATCCTGTCGCATTAATGAGTACCTTCATTTCAGAGTATTTTGTATTTATTTTGGAAGGTTTACCTCCCCTCCCTGAAAAAACAGAGATGAATTGGGATAAATACAGGCAGGAAATGGTTTCCCTGGCAACACTAAGAATACATAAGAACAACCTCATCATTCACTTTTATTCCTTAGATATACTTTTTAAAGAAGTTTGAGCTACATTAAAAGACATCTCCTGTTCACAGCACAGTACTCAAGTCAACAGAATTAATCAGCCCTGATTTCACTTCCAGTGAGACAGGAGCTAAGTCTCTTTAAAAAACAGGGACATAAAGTCTTACATTCCAGGGAATGAAAGCTGAGTCAAAAGAGGAGTTCATTCAGATTCTACACTGGTCAAAAAAAAAAAGCCGCTTAATGCAACATTTAGCTTTGCTGAAGTGTAGCTTATACTGACAAACTTCTAGCATGACCTGTTCAGAAAGCCTTAGGCTTTGGTGAAGCCAGAGTCACGTTGTCTATAAGCAAAATCTAATATATTTGTGTGACAGTGCCAGAAAGGAAATCAGAAAAACTGTTTCTGAGAGGTTATTAGGGGAGACATCAAAGCTTGGTGTGATGTAATTCCTACTCTGGTCACGTTGCACTAACACATCCCCCCTCCCTCCTGATCTGCTTGCCATTCCTGCCAATCTCCCCACATGCTGTAAGGTGCAAGAGAGATGTTTCAGCAACTTGGATGACTTTGCCTTCCATCTGGAACAGTGTGTCCAGCCTCAGAAGCTAGGGGAGACCTCACTGGGCATGTCTTCCTCACCCAAGTTCATCTGTAGGCAGGAGGGGTTGTTCCTGAGTGGAAGCCATTTGGGAAGCAGGGTTTCAAGCTTAGCCCTGCCAGATTTCTAGCTCCAGGGCAGGCAGGATCTGCTCTTTCTCCATGTTCAAAAGGGATCTAATTGGCCAGCAAAGGTCACAGCATCCCAAGGATCCAGTGTTCAGCCCAGTTTTAGGCTGCTTTCTTGTCTCTTGACCTCTCTGGGATCACTGCTTCCTAGACAAGGTCCTCCATCCTGTATGTAACACCTAGTTTCTTGGTTCTGATCTGCCTAAACAGATTAGATTTTTTTCTTCAGTTACTGCTGGGGATCAGTCCATAAGCACAGTTACAAACTAATATCCAGAAGCTGTGTTTCTACTGAACATGTTATTGATGCTGTGGAAGGAGGACCCATTGCTGGTGACATCTGCAGATGATAAAAGAGAATGTTTAAGGTCAGGGCATAGGAAGATTGGTTGTTCAGCTGGGTGCAAATGAACAACATGTACTTCAACATGTGTCTAATGTGAAGTCACAGATCTAGGACCAGAAGTGGCAGTACATGAGAAAGTCTCCAGGGCCTACCTCTACCTGGCTTATTGAAAAGAAGAATGCTGAGAAATGGGATGTTCACTACGTACCACTGCTGGCATGAGAACAGATATTTGATGGCAGAATAATCTTCATTCTAGCAGATGAATAGAAAAAACAGTGGGTGGAAGCAAAAAGTAGGTGTATTCAGACAAAAATAAGATGCATTTTCTCATTGTGAGTGCAATAATCATTGGACTTAAATGACTTCAACCAAGGTTGTAGTGGTTTCTCCCTCACGGGCAATTTAACATTCATAGTGCCTTTCTTAAAGGTGGACCTTTCATCACTTCCAGGAGGTCCACTGAGACAGGTTGTGTAGGAAATCAGAAAAGACAGTCACAATGGTACCTTTCTGGTGTTAGACTCGATTACATGAGAGGCAGGGAACTGGGAGAAGGTTGTCCAATATCATGGCCAAGCTAATAAGTTTAGACTCCTGGAAGGACTGATTGGAAGATATGTTGTTTCCACATCCTGGAAAGCCTCTTATATTTTCAGGAGTGTGCTGATACATATTTTCTTTTTCCTCAGACGTGTTTGAAGTGAAGACCCCCAGGAAGGAATATGCCTTGTTTTACCAGGCCCACTGGCATAGCTCTGGTTGTTCAGTCTCAACATCAACCTAATCAATGCTCAGTAATATTATTGCTGTTTTGTATCAGAAGAATGGGTTGATAGTCCCTTCTGGCGTGGATTAATAGCATCTTTCTCTGAAGCACCTCTGTATGGTCCAGCTGATGGTTTGTGGAGAGCACACCATGGCAACTCATGCTGGAAGACGTTGGAAGATGATGGTGGTTACTGGGGATGTCAGGGATTTGCAAAGAACCTCAAAACCTGGGTCTGATTCCCACAGATGTTGTGCCACTCTGGACTAGCTCATAATAGGAAATGTTGCTGTGGCCAAAGGCAGCCTAGAAACTAACACAGTCACTTCCTCATGTCCAGGGGTCTGATTAAACTCAAAATGGTTTCTAAAACTGGTTCTGCATTTTCCATCTACAGTATTACTAACCTCAAACTTAAAAAAAAAAATAATCCAAGATGCTGCAATTCTGTATGATGAAATACTACTGAGGTGTGGATGGTTTTGTTCTGTAAATGAACATGCATTATATGTGTCAAGATCGAAATTCAACAGTTGTATCCAGTAACAGAATTCCTGCTGTGTGTGGTGAGATTCCCCCACATACACCTTATCACCTCACTCCCCTCCTCACACAAAAGGCATTTCTCAAAGATATACCTTTGTTCAAGGAGGCTTTGGTCCTGGGAGGTCCAATTAAACAGGTTATGCAGACTTCACTGGATACCTGCAGCACTCTCTTTCTGGTTTTAGGCTGCAAAAAAAGGATTTTCTAATTATTAGGAGCAGGGCAGCTAAGAGAGGTAGTCCAGCATCATATCCAGACTCCTAGACCCATCTTCTGGGAAGGAATGATGGAAATAAAAGAGAAGGACTCTCCCATCGAGGACTTTGAAGGGCCTGTGCTCTGTAGAGGGGCTCCTCAATGCGGTGTGCAAGCCAAGCAGCGACCCAGGAGCAAGAGCAGCAGAAAAGACGGGGCATGGTCCAAACTCACATGATCAACAGTGACAAAATGTGACTCCTCTTGCAGGAATGAGACCTCTCTAAAGGCCTGGCTGTGCCCCTGCCTGCCCCAGGCGTGTAGAAGGAGGAGGTGGTGTAGATGCTCATCTGGGCTAAGACAGAACAGGGTTGGACTGGAGGGTCTCTAGTGCCTCTGTGCCTCGCCTAGTTCTATTCCTGCCCTGGGTTAGCTGTGGCAAAAGCTTCCCTGATTTCAGCAAGTGTTGCCTGAGTCCCTCTCTCCATGCTTCTGTGCTTCCCTGCCATGTCGAGCAATTAAGCAAAAGCCCCAGACATCCCCTTGCTCATACAATGCTTTAATTATAAAGTAGTTTGCTTCTGATTGGCAATTACTCTGCCTGGGAAAGGACCTTGCAAGCAGGTGGGCCTTTGAGCCCTGACTGCCGCTTTCATCAGCCTCATCCCCTTCTCCATCTGGCAGCCGGCAAATAAGGTCTTGTAGGATTTTCCATTAAATAATAGTACTAAAAAAATTAAGAAATGGATGGGATTGGCTTTCAGTGAGGCTTTAGCTTTAGCTTATTTCTTTGTGGGTTTTTTTTTTCCCCTTTCCCTCTTATTTGTCAATGGGAAATATCAGATTCTTTACTGTTGCTGGGCTAATCCCATCACACCGTGGCACCCGGCTCCTCCTGCCAGGCGTGCTGTAAGCAGAGAAATGAGATAGCGGTGGAACACAAATAACCCACCGCTGTCCTGCTTCTCCTAAATGCAATGGGACTACCCTGAGAAGAGCACTTTTCAGAAACACAGTCCCAGTCCCGGATGCTGGGGTCTACGCGTGGTCTGAGGGGTTGTGATGGGGGCCTCTGCAATGGGAAACAGGGGGGCAGGCACTGGATGGAGGGAGCAGACTGGATCTTCTTGCTCTGAGATCCCTGAGGCTAAAGACCAGGGACAGAAATGCAAATGTGGAAGTCTCTTCTGTATCTTGACATGGACTGCACAGCTTTGCAAGGCACCCTGGGGTCAGGGTTGGGTGCAGGAGCCTGGAGAGTGTCTGTGGTCCTGCTTCTGACCTGGGGAAGGCTGCTGCCTTCTCCTGACCTCGCCTGTCCCCAGTCCTGCTCTC
This sequence comes from Clamator glandarius, assembly GCA_033459285.1. Lineage (NCBI taxonomy): Eukaryota > Metazoa > Chordata > Aves > Cuculiformes > Cuculidae > Clamator > Clamator glandarius. Next base: position 2,102,007 of record JAUNZM010000131.1, on the reverse strand, counting down.
TTGCATCCCACGACATCCTAAGTGGTGGCACAAGCCAATCCCAGATAAAAAATATGATGGACAGAAGTGTCTTAGGTTTGGCTTCTGACATATTCAAAGGCCACATGTCACCAGCAGGAGTCACCCACAGCCACTTTGATTTTCCCATAAGTTTTCTATGGCCAGTAACAACTAGGTTGTGCAGCATGCTCTCCAACATCAGTTCACCCTTCAGACACCATCCCAGCCCTTTCCCACATCAGGAAGCATGTAGAAACAGAAGTAATTTCATTTTCCAACTAGAAACATCACAGAATTAGATCTTAACACCACGCACTTTGTTTTTTCTTAGTATAATCACACTGTTTGTAGTTGGTAGTTCAATAGTAAATATTGGCAAAGAGCAAATATTTAGTAGCACAGAGATTAGGAACTGAGAATCTTTTGGTTGAAACTCTCCTTTTCTTCAGCAGCCTGTGTTTTTTTGAGCTATTGAAATTTAGCCACTAGAGAGCAAACTTCTTCTTTTTATCGAATGGCAGCTTATATACTTCTTTAAAAATGAATTGTACAGTTCTTCAGGCTAAAAACCATAAAAATTGAAAACACCTTTCATTTTACAGGAGGGGGTAGAAACTTGCTTGCTTGCTCTCTTTTTCTTACTTTCTCTCTTTCTTTCTTTCTCCCTCTCTCTTTTTCTCTTCACAAGTTGTGGTTTAGGAAAGGCGAAGAATAGACTAGGGTGTTCTGTTGTAGTGAAGGCCTCTGCTAATGACTGCTGAAGTTCTCTTCTTTCGTGTCAGTCGCTAGAGGTAATTGTCCATTGTGACATTTAGCAGGCTGTGTTAGGAGCCTTGGGATGGCAATAGGTGCTACTGTGTTGTGCGTGCGGTTCTTCAAGAGTTAGAGAAGCATGCAAACCAGTAGGATTATACCCATTATTATTGCAGGTTGCCTCTTTCTGGAGCAGCACTGCAGCAGCCGGGCTTCTTAAAGCATGTGATTTAAATTCCCTTAACGTTGTAATGCAAACAGGTTGGAGAAAAATCTTTCCAGAGAGGAGCCTCTAGCCATGGACTTTCCTTGCCCCTTGGTCTTTCACAGCTCAGAGGTGCCCTGCTCTGACATTTCTGTGCAGCTGTGCTGGAGTTTATCTCACCTGTTCTTTTGGTAAGAAAAGGTTGCATGTGAGGACTGGAATAATTGTGAAGAATCTGAAAGCAATAATAAAAAAGCAATACCATTTTACTAACTTGCTTCATTGCTTCAGGGAAAAGCCCATACACGGTGGGGCTCAGGCTCTGCTGAGTCTTGTAGTAGTTGTGCTACAGCTATATGTCCTTGACAAGGTAATGGCTCATCTCAGTGCTGCCTGCAAGCTTCCTCTAAGCCAATTCTAATAACAATAAACCCTGCTGAGGTGCTCAGAGAGGTTTCCTAAGATGATGGTAGTGACAGAGACAGAGTTGGTGGGGACAGCCTGGGAGACAGCTGGTCTCCCAGACAAGTCTCAGATATGGGTTGGGACTGTGCTGCACCTCTTCTGGGTTTCCAGCCCAGGTAGCAACAGCAACAGGGAAATGACCTTCCTGGACACAACCTCCAAATGGCCCAGAATACAGATGAAGCAAATGCCCATCAGCACCTGATCTAAAGCAGCTTTTCCTGGGAAAATGAAAGGGGATTTTGTGAAATACTTAGTGTTGTCATTGTTGTGTACATAGTGGGTTATCTCCCTGCTTTTCTTTGTGAGCTGTCCAAGGGAACAGCTGTAGATACACACATGTTGCCTAATGCTCAACGAGGTGGGCTTTTATGGTGACTCACAGACATGACATTAGGGCCCGTGGCCTGACATGGACCCTTACAGAAGGGCACTTTGATAGGCTGTGCATGGTATATGATTTGACTGCCAAGAGGACAAGTCCTACCGTTTAATGTCCTATTGACATTATGAATTGCCCCATGGGGTCACGTGGCCCAGATTTAGTCAGTTTTATCCATTGCACCGATGTGGGGGCTAGTGGTTTATAGTGAAACTGCTTTATTGTCTTTGTGCTGCATTAGACACGATGAAGTGGCTATGAAATGACTTATCTGTACCCCTACAGCGTGCTCTGTAAGCCAGATGTTTTGCCAGCAAACAGGGACCTTAGGATTTTGGAATCAGTCAGAGGAGCTATGAAAGTCACGGCTGGCAAATCTCACCAGGTAAATCTGTTGCAATGTAAGATTTTATATCACAGGAAAGCCGTGAGGCTGCTGATCTTGAGATCAAATAAAGCTTGGGCAAGTGCTGTACAAATGCAGGCAGAAGGTGATAAAATCCTTTCCCTTCTTTCTTGGGAACATCAGGGTGTTAGGGAGGTAATGCATCAATTTGGAGAATGGAGTCCTACCTTCCCCCTTTTTGATGCAATTTAGCTACAGGTGTGACCTCAAAGAGCCATTCCTTTAGGAACTTGGCTATGAACATCTTGACTGTAAGGTCCCAGATATCGCACAGATACAAACCCTGAGAAGTGAGGATATAAACGGGATTGGAATGTCGCACACCATCAGGCATCCAAGACCACCACAAAGGGATGGATTTTAACCTGTCTGAGCAGTGGTCACAGTGAGTGTGACATCTCCTCTAACCCTCTACTAATGCTTGTTTTGGTCTCTTCTGAAAGTAACTGATAACTCTTTGCAAAGCGTGGCTTTGGGCAAGCTCACTTCACCTGAGAAGCTCCTAGCTGGTGCATGCTTGGATAAAAAACAGTCACTACACAAAATAAACAGCTCCCAGGGCTCACTGGCAGCAGCTGCATGTCTTGTGTCTTTGCTTTTTGTAAGACAGCACAGGCACAGCCTAGTGTCGGCATAAACTGAGCCCTGGGCACATCCAGACCTCTCGTACACTCTTACCTGCCCATCTAGCTTCTAAAACTGTGTCAGAAGCAAAAGCTGATTATCAGCTTAAGCAGCACTGTGTCTCCTCTTTGGATGTAAACATTGGTCACAAGCTGGAGCAAAATCAGCACCTCAAGCATTCTCTGGAAGAGGATTCTGGGTAGGAACTATTTGGACAATCATCATCTACTTCATTAGGGTGTTTAAATGTGCTTTATGCAGCTTCCATATAGGGCCAAGGATCATTGTTTCTCTCTTTTCTAAAAAGATAATTACAGTCTTTGTAATTTTTATTTTGTCTCTGAAAACCTATTTTCTGCATACATTCATGCCTTTGCAATAAGATGCCATGAACACTGATTGGGATAGTTCTTGCACACTTTCCTCAGACAACTTTTCTAAACCCTCTCATAAGCAATATTTCTAGAAATGCTCTCTGCTTTTCAGTATTACATTTGGTATGATATCTGCTGGTATTTTCTGCAACCCCTTTGGAACAGACATCGTAGCTATTACCATTGCTGTAGTTGATGAGATCCACACTTACAGTGTGTGTTGGTGCCAAACCACCCTGGCACCTAAATTTTGTGCCTCCCACATGCAAGAGCCTGTGTGCAGGGATGGGAAGGAGATGCTTGCCTGGCACTGTGGGGGCAGGACCATGCTGCTGAAGCTGTGGCCAGAGAGTGCATCTTCCCATGGACTCTGGGTGACTTTAAACTATGGTTTTCACACTCAAAGCCTAGAGCTAAAACACTTCTATGTAATTCTCTTGTCTTTTCAGGCTTGGAAATTCTTCCTATGGAAAATTTCCTATGGGAAATGTAAGGAAATTTCTTCTCAAATCTTACAGAAAATATTCTGCCAAATCCTGGGTTTTGCCCAGAGACCAGGATTTCGTTCTTGGTTTCTGTTCATTCTAAAGAACTCTTTTTACCTTCCTTCTTTCCACCCAAGAAATATACTGATTTTTCTTAACTTTTCTCTCTGTCTTTCTGACTAAAATTAGACAGATGCTTTCCTTGTCTCTAGCCAGCTCTGTGGTACTACTCTTTTCCATTTCTTACCTTTTTTTTAAACTCTTTTCTGCAATTTCTTTCTGGAGAATGTGGCTTGCAGTGAACATTTGCTAATGCTGGAAAGGAAGACAGGGACAAATAAAAACTGGACTCAGTCTTACTTTCTTTACTCTGCACGTTATGGGAATGCTCGGTTATTTGTCCTCCAGTCAAACCTGTGAACCTTTTCCTCTTTACCTTTGTTTCTTACTTCCAAAAGAAAATTAGCATCTCTGGTTTGGGGAGGTGGTAAACAACATGACACTGCCTTCTGACGTGCTTGGGTCAGTCTGGGGTCTTTGGTGACATTTGATGTCATTTCTAGTTTCAGAGGGGTGTAAGGCTGGTTGTACCTGGCCCCAAGCCTTGCTTAGCAATTCCCTTGTGTGGTTTTAGGCTTAAGCTGGCAGTTAATGCTGTTCTCATTTCAGTGTGTCAGCACACTTGTCATGCAGGGAACATCGCTGGCTTGGAGTGGTCCCAGACCTAGCCTAGGGGGAGAGGAGGAGGGGGAAAGGAAGGGAGGCTGAGGGTAGGGGAGAGAGGCCAATCACCTCTGGCATTTATGAAATTTATGCCCTATAAAATACTGCAATTATATTGTTTTCTAAATCCAGTGGGAACCATTGTTTCTCAAGCAATAAATATCCTCCTGCAGTGCTGGCAGCAGTAATATGGCAGCTCTGACAACCTGAAAGTGAAACTCATTCCAGTAACATGAAACTGATGCTAGTTATTTTCCATTAGCCAAGCTGAGAGAAACAATCAAAAAAGGTAAACAAATTGGATGTTTAAATTTCTTTCTCTTTTCCCTTTTAATTACCTCTTTCCAATGGATAACACCCAAGACCTTCATTAGGAATATGTTTTTGATAACGTTTTCATAACGGAGCCATGAAAGATGCAGAAGGAACCACTAATGACTGATATACCCAATACAGTGATTTTTGTTAAGACTGATGCTCTATTTTTTTATAGTTCAAACATTTCAAGGCAAGATGATATAGGCAATCATTCTTTCTTCCAACACTGACAATATTTCCTTTTCCCACCTTTCAGCTGTTTTCATTTGGGATACACAGGGTATTCTATTGATATTCCTGTAGCAGAAATTCAAAAGAATAGTAAATGCCTAATAATGAAAACCAGCATGCTGAGGATGACAGGGTTAAACTGAGGTCCTAAAGCAACAAAGCCTTACTCAGCTCTCAGCAAACCAGCCCTAGAGTTAGATGTGTCTTAGCACAAATGGGAATGAATGTCCTGAGCATTTCACTATAAGCTACTGTCCCTAAGCCACTGCACCATTATAATTAAACGATTGGTATGGAAACATGTGTATGGATTGATCTGTTGTTGGTTGAATTACAAGATCTGTAAGCTAGGTTTTCACATTTATGGAGAAGTGTCCTTGTGCAAAATATCACAACTTTGGACCTTCAGGAAAATCAGTAGAGTCTGTGTGTACAAACAAGCCCATTGAAATTCATTAGACCAGATGATAAAAATGCAGTAGAAATATAACTGTCTCCCTAAGGCTATTGCGTTGACGTGTAGCAATCCTTGGTGCAGATCGTGTGGAGAGAGCAGTAGTGGAGCCATATCTAGGGACCCTCACCTCCTCCATAAATGCTTTCATGCCCTCTTTGTTAAACCACATGATTAATATGTTAAAGATTTTTAATTCTTCTGCCTTGACACAGAGTTGTCATTATGTGCCAGTGAAAGCAAGCTGCTTGTGAAGGGCAGAGGTTTTAACTGTTAAGCCCCAGTGACCTGTGTTGCAAACCCACGTGGACCTCAAAAGCTCCCTTGTTTTTATGGACTGTGAGATGTACACGTTCACAGCTCTTAGTCATTATGACTGCAGATCCCAGCCTAAGCTCTGACACGAAAGACAAGGGTGGACCTAAAGGAATATAACTTTATGTTTCTGAGTTAAAAGGGATGTATTTTGCTCTCCAAACCATTTTTCTCTAGCCCTGAACACTAACTAAATGCTATTGTTACCTGGGCATTTGTGAAATATATCCATAGCTCTCACACTAAACTGTAGTTGACAGGCTGTGTATTGAAGTAATTGATCTTAAATTAAACCTCTGGGTTTTTTTTATCCTCTATGTCTTGCAATTTAGAAGCTGCAATTGACTTTAAGATGTGCTTAAATGAGAATAAAGTTCCTAGCATAACTTTTCCTGTTGCAAGATCCTTGCATGTACATTTGTAATTATTAGCCCATTACCAGAGATGTTAGCATAGACATAATAACAAGATTGTTTTTATTTTCTTGTCAGCCCATGTTTATGTCTTAATTGCATATCGATGATACTCTTAGAATCCTTTTTCATGTAAATGGACTCATTGGCTAGTAAATATTAATGCTGCTCTCTGGCTCCAGCTGTGAGAAGATCTTATTGTTGTGTTAGAGGTTTTGATTACCCTCCAAAAGGTTTTGCAGTGTCTACTCTATTTATCTGAAACGCACAGAACCACTGCAAGCAATAGTTGCTACAAAGAAAATCATACACTTTCTCTCATTGTCTTTAATTTAGTCTGTGCAATTGTAATTATTTCTGCCTGTTTACTGCTTCAGAGTCATCCTCTATAAAATTCCAGAGGCAAGGAATGAGCTGCCTGGTACCTTTTAGTTCCAGTTTTCAGCAGACAGCGCTGAAATAAAAGAAACATATGTCACATCTTCCCATTATTCTCCCTAATTGTCATGGCAATTTACCCATGAGCTGACGTGATAGCCATGGAGGGAAATGGAGCAAAACCTTTTGCATATCTCCAGGCTCTAGGAAATCACAGAGGCAGATGGAAGGGGGAGCTCAGTGTCTGCTGGGTTGAGCTGCGGGGACTCTTCTTGGTGAGATCAGCTGACAAGGTAGGTCGGAGGCCTCTCCTGACCTCCTCTTCATCCAGCTGAAGGAATAAAATCCTCCTCATCTGTTCCTGCCATGTCCCTTACTGCGGGGTACATTGCTGCTTCAGAGTTACCCGAGCCACCAGTGCTAAACACCACCCTGGCTGCTGGACTGGAGTCTGTGGGACTGGTGTCTACCATACACAGAGATCCTGGTGCTGTTCAGCCCGTGCCAACATGGCTAGCAGTGGTGCAAAGCACATCCCATGGCTCCTAGTTTTTGAAATGAGAAGGTTGTTCTGAATTCTCATATCACAAAGAGAGGGAAAACTTATGTTGCAGCCCTCTTCCCTCTGGAGGGGCTTTCTGGGGGAGTGACCAGCCGTGGTGTAATGATCCCTCACAAAGGTGACCACAGACAAAATATTAACCTAGTGTAAGCTCTGGTCTGTGCTTCTTTAGCATGAGTTCTTGTCTGTGCCTCTTCACAAACCACCTCGAGGGAAAGGATTTTGCAGAGATATGTCTTTGAGCTGGGGCAATGGCTTATTGGGGCAATGGCTTATTGGGGCAAGTCCAGTTAACCTTGCAGTGGTGATGTAACTTTTGCCCTGTGGTTTGATTTTTAAAACCTGAATGAAATACACCTAGCAGATATTGACTTCTGAGCTGGGAAGTGTAGCACTCGCCTCTGGTGATGCAACATCTGGGATCATCATCAGCATCTGCTCCACGGGCAGCTCAACCCAGGTGAGCCAAACTGCACACTTAGCCTCTGGCTTCTGCTGAGACTGTCATCCAAGGCTCATGTCTGTGAGAATCTCAGATCATCACACCCTAGCAGATAGGCCACTTGGAACTAACAACTCTCATTTACTAGTGACTAGGTCTGTATTCAAGCCTGTTGTCTGGAGCTGAATTGCGAGTTCCCAGTGTTTGTAGTTCTTCTTTAACCTGCTGGATGTTAATGTTCACCCCACAGCCTTTATAGGCAGGACTTTTCAAAACACATTTGCTAAGCTCTTTTAGTAAGTCAATTCTCATGTAGAGGTCACCAACATCTCTAACTTCCACTGTTACTTTACATAAACCTTAAATATAAAACCACAGTAGATTTCCATGCTGAAGGCTAAGTCTTTTTTGTATTATGCAGAAATTAGTATGCTTTCAGCTGATCTTTTAAGTGGTTCCTAATAAAATTATTAGGTGACTGGAAAATCTTCAATAACATTTTTAAATACAGTCTGGCTTCACAGTCATAAACTCAGCTTTTAGCAACCCTCATTTATAACTATTCCAATAGCAAGAACTAATTTTCCCTTTGGTAATGAGGCTTGTTAGAAGGATTGTTCACACAGAGCTGACCTGGATTCAACAGTAATATTTTTTTTTTTGCTGTTTCCAAGGCACGCTGTGTTTAGTATGTAAACGCACAGCTTTTCCTCTTGTCCTTGCCTCTACTTGTCTCTTTAAAAATTGTTTGAAGGTTGCTAAATGGAAAGCACCGAAGTAAAATACAGAGTTGTTCTGTGCAAATAGCAGGTTTTTTCGTTATTGTGATGCAGCTAATTGCTGGACCCTGCTACAATGTGTACTTTCACAACGGGAACATTTATCTGGTTCCCAGTGGGGTTTGTTAGAGCGAAAATACACCACTTCAGCTTTTAATATGTGGAAAGGGCACAATTATTTTATTATGTTGACAGCATTTCTCATTCCATGCACCTGCTAGCTGTAGGTTGAAGAGCTGGAAGGTGTTGTCTCCTGAAAGCCATGTTGAAACTCTGCTTCCCATGGAGTAAGAAGGGTGAGCAGTTACCAATGAGCTGCCTGCACCAGAACTGTCACCGTCCCCAACTTGCTGGGCCAAATATGGGGCCAGGGGAGCAGCTTAGCATGGGCTCTTTGCCTGTGACCTGCTCAAGACTCCTGAGTGAGGCCAGCATGGCTGGGGGCTGCAGAACCAGATTGATGACCCTGGTCCAGGGTTGCATCTCCCTGCCTCCAGGTAGCTCTGCACAAGTGACTTTCAACTAGCACCCAGCATCTTGTAGGGATGAGGTCTGCATGTACCCACTTTCTCATGAATGGGACATCAGGAAAAAAATTTTCATGGAAAGGGTCATTGGGCACTGGAACAGGCTGCCCAGGGAGGTGGTTGAGTCACCTTCCCTGGAGGGGTTTAAGGCACGGGTGGACGAAGTGTTAAGGGGCATGGTTTAGTGTTTGATAGGAATGGTTGGACTCGATGATCCAGTGGGTCCTTTCCAACCTAGTGATTCTATGATTCTATGATCTCAGCCAGAAGAAGCTAGGTTTGGGCCTATTGCCCTCTTGTGGCTGCCCAACTGACATTTGCAGAAATGGTACATGACTATTCAAGCTAAAATAACTTTCCTGTTACTTAAAAACACTTTGCTCATCCACAGGACCAGCAATAAAAATCAAAGAAGGCTTGCATGCAAGTTAAATCTTCTGATAAGGAGAGGTAATGTTGTTTGAATTTGGCCAAACAGGGCAATAAAAGCCAAAATGTTTAATGAAGCTCCACCAGGTATATGTTGGCTGTGACATGGTATTTTTACTCAGCATAGCCTCCACTTAATGGAAAGCCTTGGCAGACAATCAGAGCCAGGACTATAATATTTGTAAAATAGCTGTTGCTGTCAGTGCGATTTTCCCCAGTGAAAGTCATGCAAGAATGAAAAAAGGAAGATTCAGTAACAGTGTAATTGTGTCACATAAAGACTACCCCTGGGAAGCCATCTAAAGTTTTAATGATTTACAATTAATACTGAATTCAGTCATCTTTGATAAAGCATGTGGTTCCTTCTGCTCCCAGGTGCAGATGTGCACGCACATTGAAGAGCTACTGAAGGAGAGCACAACAAACACCATTTGCAATTCAAGTGCCTTTAGACCCCAGATGAGACTGTCTTGTAACCACTTGTCTGCTATTCTGTAGCCTTGATTAAGGCTGAAAATGATCCCTCCAGTCCTGACGTTTGCCAGTGACTACTGAAAACCTGACTCCAATCTCCTGCTAATGCAAATGACAACCCTCCTTGAGGCAGTGGAGGCACAGATTGACATCAAGCCAGTGACATGACCAAATCAGGCTGGATTCTTAAAGGGGGAGTTGGAGTGGGCCATCACATACTCCTCGTCCTGCTTGCTAAAATAAAGCAGTTGAATCCTTGGGTTTTGCTTCTAAATTCATCACCACCGGGGACCAATAAAAACTCTTCCCTCCAGGACCAGCTACGGTTGTGTTTGTCTGTAATTGAAACACGGGCTTCTAGCAGTGACAGACGTTACGCATGGGAGTTTCTAGGTTGAGCTTTGCATGAAGCAGATTTTGAGGCAGGTTTGCTTCTTTTGCAGGGAAGATCTGGATCTTCAGAGCCTCCTAAGCTCATCCCTGGGATTTATTCTGGGTTGAGCTCCCTTTGTGTGTCATGCATGCTGTCAACAGCACCTCAGAGCTACCTCACACCTTCCAGGTTCATGGTTCTCATCTTTTCAGCTTGACATGTGATCATAAACACCACCGGTTAGCAAAGGACATGCCATATATTTAGTTTCTGGAGGAATTAATTATTTTTCATCAATGACCCTGCCATTGATGCTGTGCCTCTAGTCACTGCTATTGCCTTGGATCTCCAGACACTCGCCCAGCCTCTGCTTGGCTCTGGTTTCCAACTGTGCCTGATCCCATTCAGCATTTCAGTTTTTAAACCTTTTGATGACAACATCCCTTTTTCAGGGGCCACAGGACCAGTTAATCTTTCTGAATCACACCTTACAACATTAATTTCTGTTCATTAGCAGCAGACAGATTTTGAAGCTGTTATGTTTTACTGACCATTACTTATTCAGATTATCCACAGCAGTTGTTGAACACATCTCTAAGTACTGACAGATCACGACTGGTGTGAGTCTGTCCTTGTGAGCCAAGGTGTGAACTTGTGCTTGCTGCTTATCCCCAACAGTCTGATAGCTGGGGCAGGAGGCTGCATTCCCTCTAGTGTGCATTTGTAGGGAATTGTAGCCCCACAACTTCAAGGCTGATGTTCCAATAGCCTCATATCGGTGTGTGATGCTCTGCAGTTGGGCACCAGAGACACTGCATATTGTGCATATTTTATAAAAGCAAGTTGTATTGCGTTGTCTCTCCCCAGCTGCTTTCTTGAATAGAATCTTGGATATTTCTTTACTGTGCATCCCAGACATAAACAGTATTGTCAAAGGGTTGCTAGGAGGAGCAAAAAACCAGACAAGGCATATCGCAGTCTCCTGAAAAGTTCCTTGTCATGGGGCAAGAGTTTTAATTTCTTCACCTGGAAGCTTCAAATACAGCAGGAAAATGCTGAGCTTGTTGCCTTTTCCTTGAAGGCAGACATTTTCTCTTCACCATCTGAAGCAAGAGCTGTAAAGCTGTTGACATGACTTTAAGGAAAACACAGAGCTGAGTTGCTGAAGTTAAAAATGACCAAAAGCAGCCAGACATTTCTTTCCAGGGGAAAGTTTTGTAATATTGAACTTCTAAAGGAAAGAACCTGCCATCAGTCAGGCAGGTCAGGGCTTCCCCAAGCATGCCTGGAGCAGCTGAGGATGTGAAGGGGAAAAAAACAGTGTCTTCCACAGCAGTGGCTAGCGCCTGTGTGTGATTTACAGAATCACAGAATAAACAGGGTGGAAGAGGCCCACCGGATCATCGAGTCCAACCATTCCCATCAGTCACTAACCCATGCCCCTCAGCGCCTCATCCACCCGTGCCTTAAACACCTCCAGGGAAGGTGAATCAACCACCTCCCTGGGCAGCCTTTTCCAATGCCCCACGACCCTTTCTGTGAAAATTTTTTTCCTAATGTCCAGCCTAAATCTCCCCTGGTGGAGCTTGAGGCCATTCCCTCTTGTCCTGTCCCCTGTCACTTGGGAGAAGAGGCCAGCACCCTCCTCTCCACAACCTCCTCTCAGGTAGTTGTAGAGAGTAATAAGGTCTCCCCTCAGCCTCCTCTTCTCCAGGCTGAACAACCCCAGCTCCCTCAGCCGCTCCTCATAGGGCCTGTTCTCCAGCCCCTTCACCAGCTTCATTGCTCTTCTCTGGACTCACTTCAGAGCCTCAACATCCTTCTTGTGGTGAGGGGCCCAGAAATGAATGCAGGATTCAAGGAGAGGTTTCACCAGTGCAGAGGACAGAGGGAGAATAACCTCCCTGGACCTGCTGGTCACGTCATTTCTGATACAAGCCAAGATGCCATTGGCCTTCTTGGCCACCTGGGCACACTGCTGGCTCATGTTCAGTCGGCTGTCAACCAACACCCCCAGGTCTCTCTCCTCCAAACAGCTTTCTAGACAGACTTCTCCTAGTCTGTAGCTGCACAGGGTTGTTGTGCCCCAAGTGCAGGACCCGGCATTTGGCCTTGTTAAACCTCATGCCATTAGACTCTGCCCAGTGGTCCAGCCTGTTCAGATCCCTTTGCAGAGCCTCCCGACCCTCCAGCAGATCGACACTTCTACCCAGCTTGGTGTCATCTGCAAACTTGCTAAGGGTGCACTCGATGCCTTCATCCAGGTCATTGATAAAGGCATTGAACAGGACTGGACCCAGCACTGATCCCTGGGGAACCCCACTTGTCACTAGCCTCCAGCTGGATTTAACACCATTTCCCACCACTCTCTGGGCCCGGCCATCCAACCAGTTTTCCACCCAGGAGAGTGTGCGCCCGTCCAGGCCAGAGGCTGACAGTTTCTGAAGCAGAATGCTGTGAGAAACTGTGTCAAAGGCTTTACTGAGGTCCAGGAAGATACATCCACAGCCTTTCCCTCGTCCAGCAGCCGAGTCACTTTGTCATAGAAGGCGATCAGGTTAGTTTGGCAAGACCTGCCTTTTGGGAACCCGTGTTGACTGGGCCTGATCACCTGGTTCTCTTGCATGTGCTTCATGCTAGCACTCAAGATCACCTGTTCCATGACTTTCCCTGGCACTGAGGTCAGACTGACAGGCCTGTGGTTCCCTGGATCCTCCCTGCAACCCTTCTTGTAGATGAGCACAACATCAGCCTCCAGTCCAGTGGAACTTCCCCAGCCTTCCAGGATTGTTGGAAGATGATGGAAAGGGGTTTGGCCAGCACATCTGCCAGCTCCTTCAATACCCTTGGGTGAAGCCCATCCGGCCCCATAGACTTGTGGGTGTCTAGTTGGGCTAGCAAGGCTCTGACCACCTCCTCTTGGATCATGGGAGCCTCATTTTGCTCCTCGAGCTCCTGGGTTTGTACACAGAGGGAACAACTTTCTTTACAATTAGAGACTGAGGCAAAGAAGGCATTGAGTACTTCAGCCTTTCCCTCATCTCCTGTCACCGTTGTTCCTTCTGCATCCAGTAGGGACTGTATGGTCTCCCTAGTCCTCCTTTTATTATTTATATATTTATAGAAAGATTTTTCTGTTATGTTTCACAGACTTTGCCAATTTGATTTCTAGTTGAGCCTTAGCCCTTTTGACTTTTTCTCTACACAATCGCACTTCCCCCCTGTAGTCCACCCAAGAGGCCTGTCCCCTCTTCCAGAGCCCATAAACATTCCTCCTCTTCTTGATATCACTCAAGATCTCTCTGTTCAACCAAGCTGTTTTTTCCCCCTGCTGGCTTTTTTTTCAGGAACATGGGGATGGCTTTCTCCTGAGCCACTAGGATCTCCTTTTTGAAGAGTTCCCAGCCCTCCTGGGCTCCCTTGCCCTTAAGCACTGTCTCCCATGAGGCTTTGCCAACCAGCCTTCTGAAGAGTTCAAAGTTTGCCCTCTGGAAATTTAATGCTACTGTCCTGCTAACCACCCTCCTCACTTCGCCTAGAACAGAAACCCTGTCATCTCATGATCACTTAGTCCCAGGCGTCCTCCTACTGCCACATCCCCCACAAGGCCTTCTCTGTTCACAAACAGCAGGTCCAGGAGGGCGCCTTCCCTTGTTGGTTCATTCACCAGCTGTGCAAGGAAGTTGTCTTCCATGCACTCCAGGAACCTCCTAGACTGCTGCCTTTCTGTTCTATTGTACTTCCAGCGGATATCAGGAAGATTGAAGTCTCCCATAAGAACAAGAGGCATTGATCTAGAGATTAACCCCAGCTGTTTATAGCAGAGCTCGTCAGCTGTTTCTCCTTGGCTGGGTGGCCTGTAACAGACTCCCATCACAAAATCTACCTTCTTATGGGCTCCTCTGATTTTAACCCACAGACACTCAATCTCCTCATTGCCACAATCCATCTCAACAGTGTCCAAGTCCTCTCTTACAAAGAAGGCTACCCCGCCTCCCCTCCTTCCCTTCCTATCCCGCTTGAAGAGTTTGTATCCCACCATAGCTGCACTCCAGTTATGAGTCATCCCACCACATTTCTATGATGGCAATGACATCATAGGCTCCTTACCCTACAACAGCTTCCAGATCTTCCTTCTTATTACCCATGCTGTGTGCATTGGTGTAAATGCACTTCAGCTGAGTTGCCGAGCCTTCAGCCCTCTTAGAGGGAACAGAGTTCATTCCCAATTGCTTGGTAACTGGAGTTACTGGAGTTAGTTTAGCAGCATCCTTTGGAATATGAGTTCTACACGACACACAATGCATTAAATGAGGATTCATGGGCCACCATGGGCCAAAGGATCGCTGACTAGGAATCCAAAGATTAATGTTTTATAATTGCTGCTCTTTGCCTAGTGGCTGTGTTGTCTTTAGATTTGGACAGCCCCTAACACAACGGGGTCTTGTTCCTCTGTGTCACTTTTCCTTGTTCCTGACTGCTGCTTTTTCAATACTAACCTGGCAGAGAGATAAACATAGTCTGACTTTACTAATCCCCAAATTGTAAATATCTGAGAAAAAAGTGACCTTTCTTGTGGTGCCCATCTGTGCATGGTGTGCTGCTTTCAGCAGTGCCTGGCATCCTGCTTGGGTGGAGTTTGATGGTAGTTATCCTGTTGGCTTCTTAAGACGCAAAGGGAGGCTGTTTGCTCAGTCCCAAAGTCTGTCCTTTCCACAAGGGACAGCATTGTCCCCATTTGAGAAATGTCTTTCTTCCCTGTCAGTCACCACCAGGCCCTGGCTCTGCCGCTGGGCCAGTATGTACATAAGGACAGGAGAGGACACTTCCACACTCAGCTCTTATGACCTTCTTCATGCTCCTGACATGTCAGAAACAACAAAAGCATCTCCCTCTCCCTGATCTCCAGACACATTTTTCTACTCCAACTTCTGAGGAACAGACTTGAGAGCCATCCAGGGGAGTAAACCTAGGCTTGTGTTTGGGTGAGTGCAATGTCAGCAGTGGATTTTGCAATCTCAGTGACCCTAGTAGACCAGCCAAACTCCTGGTAGCCTAAGCTGTGTAATCCACACCAAATGCTGTGGGTGAAGCACAGATATATTTAAGGGAACGCTTGGAGCTCTGAGCCAGTGAAACTCTCCATGTTATGCAAACATTGCATGGTTATGTACTCTGATCCTGCTGCAAAACCAGCCTGTGCCCCTGTGGCTCCATCCCAGAGAAGGCAAAAAGTGCACCTGAAATGGACACAGCCTTCCGGGGGGATCCCTGCCTTGGTTAGCATTCGCAGCCTTCTGATTTTGTGTTTTAAGAAAACTGGGAGTTCAAGAGGGAACGTTAACCTAAGCTGTGAACTCACTTTGGCTGGGTTGCTTTAGAATATTAATGTGAGCATTAAGGTCAGAATATTAATATTGTCAGCTGTGCAAGTGTGCTGCTTGTAATTAGTGATGAACACACTGAAAAGCAGTGGCCATTTTTTACTGCAAATATTCCATTTTCTGGCCACATAACTTCCACATCGAGTGGGTACCTTTCCTGACCTGGCATATATACTGTCCTTCCTGCCCATGAAGGGCATATGAGTTTTGAAAATCCCTTTGTTGTTTACATTTCGCATCTCCAATAAGCTTTCAAATAAAATAACAGCTTATTTTTTTTTAAGAAGAAAAAGAGTGTTTTGGTTAATGTGGGTGTGAATAATACCTTTTTCACAGTCATATTTACTTCCTCTGTTTAATTTCTCTGAGATGACTATTTGTCTGGATTCCCAGAGCAAAACAAACAAACAAACAAACAAACACCCTCCCTGTGTTACATTCCCCAAAGCTTAAGCCAGCTCAAATAAGAACAAAATATATTTTGTCCTCTGTAACTGTAAGTTTTCTCTTCCATCAGACTTTATGCTTGAAACAGATAAGGTTCTCTTTGCATAAGCAATTATGGAGCTATCTCTTTTTAGACAGATCTGAATTAACCATCATCCTAAGCCAAGATCAGAGGCATAGGTACTGAGGATGAATGCAAGTTCAGCAAAGGAGAAATTCCAGTTCAAGGAGCTGTTTATGAATTCAGATTTCTTTATTAAAAAAGAGACAAATTCTCCTGGGATCCAGCAGTCTTCAGGGAAAATGTGTTCAAGTAATTTTGACTGTCTACAAGTTTCCTTTCTCTTTGACATTATTATCAGGCAAAGCAGGCTAACAAAAATATTATATTTTGTTTTATAAGGCTGTATAATCTGTTCTACAGGTATCTGCTTTGGTAGCAGGATCATTATTTATGATGCCAAGGGCTGTCTCCCTGAAGGATTTCTCTTTAGTCCTATAAAACCTAGCATTTCCTTCCTTGTGGTGTTGGCTTAGCTTCCTAAATTTGTTTTCCAATCTCTACTGCGTTTTCCAGACACTGCAGCTCAGAGAGATGCTATTGCAATGTGATCGGTCTGCAGTGGGTCCTGGGGGGATGGCAGGTGATGGAGCAGAGCATTGTCCCAGCACAAGCAGCGGAGGTAGCCAGTGGAGCTCATACCATGTGAGGTGTAATACTCACATGGCAACAGCCCACCAGCATCACACTGGGAGTGTTGGTGTAGGGGCAGGGGAAGGTCTGGCTCAAGGATTTCTGGCTCCAATGTATTCCTGCCTGTAAAGTGACAGCAGGGTGACAGGGGAAACCTGTGGCAGTGCATCCAAGCTGGGCAGAGTTTGCTCCACACCACTCACTTTTGCCACCCAGATGGTTGTCAGTGGAGGGAGACAGGTATCTATAGAGGAGGACTCAGACTACCAGCTCAAGTCTCTCATCTCTGTAGCAACTATGTTGAAGTACCTAGCTCTCTGCTGTTTTCACAAGGGCTGGAGACAGTGAGAGACCAGAATTCTGGACAGCTAGACTTGGGAGAAACAATTAGTGCCACGGTGAGGGAATTACTTCCATGGCAGCCATGCTGCTATTTTGGAACAAACCCTTCAGATTTCTGGGACTTTTACGCACCAGGAAGCAACAGGATTAAGGGGTTTGTGGTCCAGTTAGATGATCCATATAATTTCTTTGTTTTATCCCATTTCCCTCTGGTTTTTGTAAATCAGTAACAGCAATTTCCTAAGTGCTTTCAGTGAGGAAGTACTCTGATGCTGAACCTCATCAGCCTGCTGCAAGGACATTGATATTCATGCGGTAACTTCAGAGCCACACTCCTGAGGAGGATGAGACTAAGCAAGCAGATACTTCTTTCAGACTTGTTTCTTCAGCAGCCCTCCTAGGGACCAGTTTTGTATTCTGACATGTGAGAGTCAGTACTGCTGCTTTACTGCCACGTGTGTCCCAGCAGTGTCCTAGCAGACCTGGGAGAAGCTGGAAAAAAATGTGCAGAGGTTTTGAAAAAGCTTTGGTATGTCCAGTTGGGCTGTATTTACTGAGAGGGGGAACCTGATCGCCTCTTCTTTGTGTCCCCCTGGGAGGAACTGGACTTTCCCAAAAAAAAAAAGAAAATCCATTCACAATGGTGCTGCGAAGTGATCTGCACGATTGTTGGAGTGAATTAACTCATGTATTACTGAAAAATGCCAGGCAGGAGGGTATCAGAGACTTTCTGAAATGGGCAATGGGACTTCTGTATTCATGTACTATGGACTTCAGTGCTTTCCCACTGCTGTGTTCATTTTGAGGAACCCAGTTACTCTTCTAGTTCACTGAAGACTTTTAGTGGCTGTTTGGAGAGGAAGTGGGGATCTCTTTCACCATATTATGAGTAGCTGGAGAATGACCAGAAGGAAAAGTAGGTGGAGGCAGATGAGGTTTCTCAGCTTAACAGAGCATCTTCCTGTGCATTCTACAGTTTAAAAGAAAGGTTGTGAGGGTCCTTTGCCAAAGCATGGAGAAGGCATATGGCAGAAAATAAATGTCTCTAGGAAACAGTTCCAGGTCTAAGAGCATTGTGTACCTACTCAGAAGCCATATATCAGCTAGGTGCTTGGCTGCTTTTATGTTAGACATGAATCATTGTAACTTCCCATAAACTAATGTATAACTGCAATAGCATGAAGCTTACCTCAACCTTTCTGGGAGTTTGTGGTAGGTTTAATAAATCATCCTTAATTGTTTGATGAGCAGAACCATGAATATAATGTCAGTAATTTTTTGGTGTATAACAATAAATGTAGTAAGGTAATATATGAGAGAAATGAAAATATTGGCCAAGCTCAGAGCTGGGAAAAGCTAAAAAAGCTGTTTAAGGTGGGGTAGTGGAGTTTATGCTTGCAGAGAAAGCTTGCCGTATCTGTCTTCTTGAAGAACCTTTTCGCAAGCTGAGGATAGGAGTAACTCTAGGATTGCCTGATGTATACTGTTAGCTGAGTTAGTGTATTTTTTCTTTTTTTGGGGGGGTTATTCTCCAGTGGCATGCACAATCTATAAGAACCCTTGCTTTGATTTTCTTTATGAAGAATAAGTCCAAACCTGCAGCAGTACCAAAGACAAGGAGGTTAATGTGTAGGTCAGCGGATGGTCATGAGAAAGCTGTGATAATCTCCTTTCAACTCAATGAGAACATCTTGCTGCTTTAGTGGCTTGGCCCTGCAGATGTGAACTTTGGCTTTCCCTTTCCAAGACACCTACTTGTACCCTGGATAGGATTCAGGGGAATCCTGATAATTCCTACACATACCTAGTTTTGCTGTGTCCAGAGAGGAAGAGCGTCTCAGTTTTTCACCAGGGAAGCAAGCCAGAAGACTGGAGTTCACAGGGCTTCTCATGCAGGAGCCATGGTGAGGGGCTAACTCTACTCTAGCCATGGCAGAGAGGGTACAAAGCAGCCAGAAACCCCCCAGAACAGCATGGCACACTGGAAATATGTATGATACCTGTCACTGGCTTAGCCCTGTGTGAAAGCAGAGTTAAATCTAATGTGATAGGCCACATATCAACCTGAAACAGATATTCAGCAAAGGCAAGCCTTAAGTCAAAGCTAGTACTTCTGTGAGTATAGAAGTGCTGCAACTAACCAAGCATCAGTGATAACAGAAGCTGAAATCTTCCCATATGGGAATCTACAGAAATATTAAATGGGGAGCCTGGAAAAAATCCGCAGGAAATTCTACAGATTTATGAGTGTTATTATCTGTGAACTTTAATTACATTGACATTTAAAATGAACAGAAATGGCACTTCAATTGCACTGTAGGCACACTTTCATTGCATGCATTTAAATACATTAGAAAGTAGTTAGAGCTGTACTAAACTGTATGGGACCCACTCAGGCAGTTAGACACTAAAAATGTGGAGATAAAGGAGATTTCAGAGCTGCACCTCAGCTAGGGAAAACTGCCTCTGAAATTCTTTTGCAGTGCTATAGGACAGCAAAAAGAAGTCTCCTCCTAGCTTTTTAAAATTCTCCAATGCGGCCCAGGGCACTGGATCCTGAAGCCTGCTTGGGTGAAATTGAGTGTGGACTTTAGAGAAATGGTCTTCTCTGCACTGCTGTCTTCAAAATAGATAGTGTTCACAAACGCAACTTTGCATGATCCTCTGTAATTGTGGCCATCAGTGTGGGAAGGGGCATACATCAGCCTCTGAAGGGCCTGAGACAGCCATCCTTGGAACTAGTGGGCTGAATGAGGTAGGTGGTACTTCAGATCCAGTGAAGATCTGACATTGCCTATCTGCTAGGCTACAATAGGAACCAGCCTCCTGTTGTGCTTCAATTTTTTGGTTTGAAAATACTGCCATACAGGGTCCAACACTGCACCTTTTCCCTGCAATCTTTCTTCCTGCTCATGGAAATTTGTTAGCAAGGAATTAAAAAAAGAATTCTCTTTGATGAACTCTTAGGTCCTTCTGGGGACCATAGCATGTTATCCATTGTCCCACACATCCATCTGGTGCCTCGGATACACAAATCTGAATTCTGCCCTTGTGTTTGAGAAGAGCACAAATGTCTCCACTCCTTTCATTGAGTAAGCAGTCCTGTTGAAACTGTAGATCATAGGTGCTGATATGTGTTTGATATCATATAATATCTTATGATATCTTGCAGGTGGATAGGTATCTGAAAGAAGTGCATTGTTGGTCTTTTAAAAGAATTGTCAATTTAATTTAAACTGAGGAAATATTTATGTAGGAAATATTCTGACTCTTTAAAAAAGGTCCCTTCCTTGGATGTCTTTTCTGCTTCGTGATTCACTGCTTGATTATACAAGTATTGTTGTTACACTCTGCTGCTGTATTACTTCAAGACACACTTTCAGTGGGTTAAATCCGTGTCACAATTTCTGAAACACACTTCCTCATCTCACAGGTGTGACCTATGTTCTTCATTTTCAAAGATGTTTGTAATTCGCATTTTGGCATATTAAAATTCATGCTTGTCAGTTTAATTCAGTTTACAAAATGTTCTAGATCTCTTTGTAGAGCTGACTTGTCATTGTTTAGTATGTCACTGTTTGTACCACCTGTAAAAGTTACTGGTCATGGCTTTAATTTTTTTCTAGATTAAAATACTAACTACTACTTTATGCTATAAAGATATTCTAGTATGATGACATAACTCTGTTCTGTGTTCCCACTGATACATTGGATGATGGACTAGAATATGGATGCTTGTGTAGTTGATATGAAGCTGTGAGGAACTGCTAACATGCTGAAAGAAGGGACTGGAAATTCACAACAGTCTTGCCAAATTGGAGGCATGGTTTGAAAACAGAGAGGGAGATTTTCAAGACGGAAAAGCGTGAGGCAGCACACTTGAATAGAAATACCTATCTACAGAAATATCTGAATACTTGATTTTCAGCACGTTTGCAGAAAAGAATGGAATTTTTCAATGGATTGCAGGTTCAGTATGAGTCAACTCTGTCTATAGGATGGACAAAAAAGAGGTAAATGTTATGATGGAAAAAAAAGAGGTAAATGTTACACTGGGATATACAGGCAGGCGCTTAGCCTTCAAAATAAAAGAAATATTCCTCTTGCTCTGGTCAGCACTGGAAGAGCCCCTGCTGCAGCTCTAAGCTTGGTTTCAGATGCTGCAATTCAAGGAAAATGTGAATCAGCTGGAGGGAATGCAGAGGAGGACACTGCCACTGACAGATCTCGAAAACATGGTCTCCACAGAAGGACTAAACTCACTGAGTCAGCAGAGTGCAGAGAATGAAGGACTGAAAATAGCCTTCAGTTTTATTAAGAGTATCTCTAAAGAGAACGACCTCCTTGCCATGTCCATAGGACAAGAAGTACCAAGCTTAAATTGCAGCTACTGGAGGTTTTTAAATGCAGGTTAAACAAGCGCTTGTGGCCAATGTATTGTTGACTGTTCCTAGGGATGAGAATGATTTGGATGACCTTTCAGGTTCCTTCTGGTCTTCTTTTGCTATCGCCCAGATACTGATGTACAGTTCTATTGGTGATCTATTTTGCTATATTTGCTATAAAACTGAGTTCTGGAATCAAACAGACAAACCTTACTAAATACCTCTAGAAACTGACAATGGATTCTAAATTTATCTTTACTGCTGATTTTCAAATCCAGCCATACAATTAATGTGTCCTACAGTGACTTACATAGGTATAGACTCTACACTGAATGCTATGGCTGGGTGAAAATACAGTAAATTCCATTGGTTTTGACACAATTGTCTTTGAGCTCTGCCAGCACACTTTAGATTTAGATATTTCATTTTTCTTATGCTCTAGTATTGACCCTAAGCTTTTACTGATCAAGGTGCTAATGTATGCCCGTTCCTCCAGATACGCCTAGCAAAACCAGTACTTCCTGAACTGCTTTGTATTAGGGGTTTTGGGGTTTGTTTTTTCTTTTTTCTTTTTTCTTTTTTTTCCTGACAACTTAATTTGGTATGCTTTCAGGGCAAACACTCTGCTATGTGGATTTCATAGGACAGAGGTCAAGTATGCTTCTCTGGCACCTGTGAGTGTGCTACTTTCTCGAAGTAGCAATCATATCTGACTTGCTTCAGCTACCTTCACAGAATCACAAAATCACAGAATGACCAGGTTGGAAGAGACCCACTGGATCGTCGAGTCCAACCATTCCCACCAATCCCTAAACCATGCTCCTAAGCACCTCATCCACCCTAACCTTAAACACCTCCAGGGACGGTGACTCAACCACCTCCCTTGGCAGACCGTTCCAATGCCTACCTTGTTCTGGGGCTAATGAAATCCTGAGTACAGATACCTGTAATAGGAGGCAGCTGGGTGCAGGGATGTGGGGAAAGTGGGATATCCCAGCTGAAGAAAACATGCAGAGAGTTTCAGACCTGAGATGACTTTCTAGAACATTCAATTCCCAAGGGACTCAATTTGCTCTGCAATTGCCTGGCTCAGGAAGCCCTAAAGCTGTATTGCTGTGGCCCCATGCACTATGTGCTGATGCCCACCAAACATAACCTGGATTCTTTGCTCCCATAGCACCATTTACCCACCCACAAGCTGCATGGCAGCCTGGAGTTTGCTTCCACACCAGCTGTGCTTGTGCAACCATTGCTGTTCCTGAGGTGCAATAACATGAAGCACTAGGTGGGATGTAAGTGTCTTAGGGCCCCTTGGATCATTTCTTATGTATTTGCTCCTTGCCATGTTTGCCAGCTCCTAAGGAGTGAGCTGTTTCAGACATGCCTGTTAAACTGGCAGTGACTGACATTTATTGCCGGTACCCAGGGATTCTCTGTCATTTGAGCACTACTGGGACCTATCTAAAGATCATACTTTTCACACACACCTTCCTATCCAATCCTTCCTTTAGTTGGCATTGTCTAATGTGATCAAAGCCTTTACCCATCACATACTCCCTCTCCACTTTGTCATTAGTGGGGTCTGATGAATCATCCTCGTTATTATTCTGAGCCTGCAGGTCACCCAGACACATGACAGTGCCAGCACAATGGTGACAACTGAATTATAACAACTTCTCAGCTTCCTTTGCAGAACAGATACAATATTTATGGCTCTATTAATGCACAACACTGTCAGGATTTTTAAAATGAGAATAACTCGCCTGTCCCTGTCTCACATGCATGTCCTCCATGTTTCAGGAGTGTCAGAAGAATCCTTGCCAATTTTTCTCTCTTAATAGTCTTCTGCCATAAAACTCAAGCCAAAACTGGCAGGCTCCAGCACTGATGGATCTTTCTGTGGAGGCAGGCAGAATAAGACTTCTAGCTGTGCTGCTTAAGCAAGTTACTTGGCCTTCAGGCCATGGAGAGGTATAAACAATTTTTCCCCTTTGTCTCCTTATTTGAAGCAGAATTTGAGTTCCTGAATGTCTTAATGGATTTGTCCTGTAACCTTACAGGGCACCTGGTACTTTACAAAACTACTACCTGATGCAAAACTCACTCTGCTGTATCAGAGGAACCAAATGATGCTGAGAGCTTTATAGCATGTTGGATGTCAGCTGCCTCCTCAGGGCCAGTGGTGGAGCTGGAATCAACACTGCAATTGTGTGCTCTGGCTACATTAGCAGAAATATGAAAGATTGCACTTGACCGTGGGTGATCTGAAGAGTATATGTGCTATCAAGGGATGGGAAAACACACACATTTGGCATGAACATATATAGCCCCTCAACTTTAATGTCCCATCACTTTTTTTGATAGGACGTACACCTTGCTAATACATTAAACTCTTTACATCTATAATCATATCTTTAAGTTTCTTCTATGACCAGTGAAGATAAGCCAGCAAAAATATTTTCTTTTGATAAGGTTTCTTAAACTACTTCAGAGAGCATAAAAAACTTCTAGTAGTGAAAGCATCCCATCTGGGACTCACTAAATGTACCAGAGCCAGACCCTTTGAGGTCCCTCTCTAGTTAGATGGGACCTGGTTGATGTAGCTGATGGAGTCTCCACTGTGACTGAAGTAAAAACTAAACCACAACACTGAATTTAGAGTTTAGAAGAGCCTGCTCTCCAGCAACTAGGAATAAACCAAAATCACATGGTTACATCTATGTTGCTGTTGTTGAACTTATGTGAGATGTACCTTTGCTTCTCCTTAGCCCTGCTCCTCCTTTATTTAACAAATAATGATGACTGGAGAGGTCATTTCCTGAACTTGTTTGCTGCTCTTCTCCTAGTATGACAATTCCACAGCAGAGCTGGCAGAGGTGGATCGTGGAGCACTCCAGACAGGCAAAATCGTTGCCCTGGCAATGGTGCAGTTATTCTAAGCTACTTCTTGTTGTTCACTTGGCCTCTATCACACTTACTTTTAAACAGAGCCAGCTGATTTTGCCTGGAGTTGGTGAGGGCCCATGGTCATGAACCGTTCTGCAACAATACAGCAGGACCCCACACTGCATCTGGCTGTGGTGAAAAGGGATTGTACTGTCGGTACCAAAGGCTTTCCCAGTAACTTTGGGAAAAAAATATTGTCTTGACTATTTCCTGCCATCATTACTCTTCCAGAAGAGGTTTTTGTGAACCCTGACTTGACTGTGGTCTTGCAAGTTATTTGGGTACTTCTATAGTGCTGCTTTTTTACTCTTCTCCTGTCAGTTCATATACAACTCTAGGAGAGCACCACGATAAAGCTGCAGAGGAAGGGGAGCCAATGAACAAATGGCTTTCCTCATAATTTGTGACAAAAAAAACTTGCTTTTATTTTTCTGCTTGAAAAACTGGTTATTAAATTTCTCTCATGCCTTTGCGCTGACCTGGACAATAACCAACTTCTATTTCAGTCACTGAACAAATCTGATCTGAGAAACATCCATGTGCCAGCAGTGATGGACGTTTCAAGGCACAGCCTTCCACTGCACTCCCTAGCCCATCTCTTTTAAAATGACAAACCTGTATTTAGGAAAAGGAAATTTACTGTGGCTTTTCTGTGCAGATGGTGATAAGCGTGAGTTAGCATTTGTAAGCTTATAAGCACATATGGTTTTGTACATATCAATTAAGGCAGTTGGCTAACCACTCTAATATCATTACTGATTCATCTGTATTCCTTCAAATAGACATTTATGCTCAGCCTGCTGGTTTTTGTACGTATGGACTGGATTGTGAAATTCTCCCTGTCACCATTTGTAGTAAATAATGTTTCTTTGACACCAAAGGGACTAAAAGGGTACACTTCAGATCTGTGTGGGCAAGTAGTTTGGCCCATGGCTTATGTATAAGGCACACACATAAAATATTTGTGGGTGTGTGGCTTCTTTTTAAAGGCTCTGCTAGTCGTGCCATGGGCTGAGTGACAACAGCACTATGTCTGTGCACATGGCACATACATGCAGACTCATGCATGCACTCATCAAGCTGTTTAAGAGCCCCTGATGCTAACCAGCCTCACCTCACAGCTCTGACTGGGCTCACCACTGTACCTCCACTGCAGAAACCTTGGCAGAGCTCATCTTTTCACTCCAATATCTCGATCCTCCATGCGGCTACAACAGACCCTCAAAAAAGAGGCCAAATAGTTACCACCACCTCCCTGGTGGTAACTGGAGACAGTTCTGAGAGCTGGTAAGAAAAGCACAGTTTGGTTACTCTATGATCACAGATTTTAGTTGCGCCTTCCCCAGGAGGGCAACTGCTCTTTGACGCTCACATATACTATTTGAATCTGTGTAGATTTACCAACACCCCTGATGTGGATGTACAGTCAGATCCTTTCTCTGCTGAGGAAGTTCAGCTCAGAAAATTGGAGCTAAAGTTTTACAGGCCTTGTGAGGAGCGGCTGAGAGAGCTGGGGTTGTTTAGCCTGGAGAAGAGGAGGCTGAGGGGAGACCTCATTGCTCTCTATAACTACCTGAAAGGAGGTTGTGGAGTGGAGGGAGTTGGCCTCTTCTCCCAAGTGACAGGAGACAGGACAAGAGGGAATAGCCTCAAGCTCCACCAGGGAAGGTTTAGGCTGGACATTAGGAAAAAATTTTTCATGGAAAGGGTCATTGGGCTGCCCAGGGAGGTGGTTGATTCACCTTCCCTGGAGGTGTTTAAGGGATGGGTGGATGAGGTGCTGAGGGGCATGGTTTAGTGACTGATGGGAATGGTTGGACTCGATGTTCCAGTGGGTCTTTTCAACTTGGTGATTCTATGATTCTATGATATGTTGGGGAAATCACTGCAAATGACAGCTATGTCCTTAAATTCATTTGATTGTCAATAGCTAACAATTAATAACCATGAGCCTTTGAAAAACACCAGCTCCCTCAGATAAGTATCATAGTATGTTCCAAGGTATCAAAGTCTCTGCCTGAGATGTATTCTGGATCAAAAAATATATGAGAGTTGAAGCTGTTGGGAGGCTTTAGGAATAGGATTGCTTTTTCAGTGCTATAATGAAATGACCTGGGTCAGCCCCTGGCACAGGAGACCTGTGGGACTGGCAGGCTCATTGACCAGAAAAGGTCCATCTCATCTCTCCTGACCCCACAGAGTTCTCAGGATTTGTCCCTGTGTGAAAAAAAAGTGCATACAGGCTAGAAAAATGGCCACTCTTGAAGCAAATTTTAGAATGGGGACATGGGGATTTTTCCAAGTTTTACCTTCAGGCTACATATTGTTCTCATATTACCTAAATACTCTTTGTTCTTTTTTTCTTCCTTTCACTTTTCAAAACTTCAGGTCCACTTGTATTTAGCTTGCAAGTGAATGGTGCACTCCAGAGCCAGGAACAAATGCATTTCAGAGAACATTAATTTTATTTTTTTTTTTGGCATCTTTACCTCCGTCTTCAAATTGGTTTTAAACCTCAATAGTACTTGTAGTCTAAAGTTTTCTTCAAAAAATTATTTCTGCTTTTGATGTTGAAGAGCTATCACTGTCTGGGCAAAAATGCTCAAGTTCTTAGATGAAAGAAAACCAGAGGGCACATGAGTGGTTTGCTCTCCCAGCTGTATTCCAAAAGAAAATTTCTATGTCAGTTGCTCATAGGAGTTTATAGACTTGCTAGCCACAGTGTTAAAAGGTGCTATGAAGAGGTTGCAGGGTGCTATTTTTAGCACCTTACCTAGAACCTGGCCATGTGATTTTCTTATAATCCTCTAACAATTGAATAATGGAAACTCCATTTTAGCTAAAGCAAAGCGAAAATGAAACTGATAGACCTACAAACACCCAGAACGGAGCTCTGCTTTGAGTGGTTACAGGTGAATTTGCTTTTAATCAAGCTCTCCTAGAGCACTGGCGGTGCAATGGATAAAATTCCAGCTCTCCTTATCTCCACCAGTACTCTATCCTTAGTTAACCATGTAATTAACTAGACCTTCATTAGCCTAGAGCGACCTGAGCCCTGCCAGTGCTGCACATTCTGAGTTCCTGCTGACATTAATTGAAACTGGAGATGCAAAGTGCTCTGGAAGCTGGATGCAGTGAAAGGCTGGGCCAGGTTCCTATCTTCACATTTTTCAGGAGACTGACACCTGCCCTGGGTACAAATTAGATCTTGCTAGCAAACAGGTAATTTCCTATGACATTTTTCAAAGAAAGTGAAAGGGAGATGAGCAAAACCATTCAGCAGAATACACCTGTATTTTTGAGAAAAATGCTTGAAATACTTTAGATCTGAGATGCTACCTAGTGAGCAAGGTAGAGTAGATGTGTCTCACTCCCACTCTGCTCTGTGGTGTGACTGAGTCAGCTGAGATAGATCATCATGTCTCCGGGGGACTCACCTGGCTGTGGCACCTGTTTTTTTTGGCTGGTGGCTTCACTGATGCTGAAGCACAGGAACATGAGAAAACCAGGCTGTGTACAAGACTGGAACAGCTTTTCTGAATCAAAATACCTTAGTTGTCGTCTGAAAGAATAGTGTACTTGTGAACTAGTTTTTGCAACACTACATTAAAATCTCTGTGGAAATCATATAGTGGTGAAATATTTAACAGGAATTGAATTAAAATGTTTTTATCATCAGAAAATTGATTTCCTTTCAGCCCAGAGCAAATTTTGCTATCTTGATTAAATGAGGCAAAGAGAATATTAGCTGGTTGCTTGCCTCTCTCTAGTCCCTCATTTATTTGGCTGTGTATTTTTGGAGGGCAGAGACTTCTTGGATAACATCTGTGCAGCTTGAGACTACCCTGGCTACTTTGTGTAACAGGGCCGAGCCCTGTTTATAGTCTATTTTCTCCAGAACTTCTAAGTCTCATACTCTTCCCTGGAGTGTTTTTTAACAAGATGCTTAAAAATCCTAGCCTTTACAGCTCTCCAAAACCACCATAACGTGATTTCCCCTCATGTAAGCACAGCTACTGAAACACTGTGCACTTCATCTGCGGTAGATGTCTAAGCTTCCTTCCCAGCTAAGCAGAGATAGCACCTACCGGAGAGCTGGTTTTCTCATCTCTTTTAGGAGGGGACAATTGGAAGTTCATTCTTTCTTCATCGCCAAGAGGCAGAGACTGTCTTGTAGATGGGTAATATCAGGTGACAAAAACCACATCCAAACTGATCTGAATTTCAAGCCTGTATTTCATTTTCTCTGTGGCCTCTCACTGACTTCTTATACCCAAAGGATGATTGTATCACCCTGGGTTGGAGTGCTTTTTTGTAGACAGGTGAAAGGGGTCCAAGAAATGTGAATGCAATTAGCAGTGATAACAGCTTTCCTCACTCACTTAAAAGTTAGGTCATCTTCAGCAATTTCTAGAGCCTTAGCCACAATTTTGGCATTACCAGATACTGAGAGTTTCAATCTTGAATTGGAATATTTTCTCAGTAGACTAATTTTTACAGGGCATTCGGAGAAAAAGCACCTGCTTTCTTGAAACTGAGTCTCACCCATGCTTTACTTTGAGCAAAATTAGTCTAGGGGAGAAATCCTGCAGTCAAGGGATGGAAAACTAGAGGGGATGTGACCCCTATTGCAGTTTCATTTTTAAAGGTAAGGCCTAGTGCATCTTATATAGTTATGGTTATGGTCAGGCCAGGAGGGTGTCCAGTCATCCTCCTGGTTGCCCCTTGTTATCAGACTGACTGCAGTAATATCTTCCAACTACCACTTGTCCCATGACTCCATGGGACAGGGACAGGCATAGGCATGTGGCATCTGGAGGCTGGAGAAGCATTGCCCACCTGCCCAAGGCTCTTCCCCAATATCTGCAGTGCCAGCTGGAAGGACCACTCTCCATCTTTGTTGTCACTGGGGACAGGCAAGTCTATGAAGAAACATGGCACTCAGCACTTTGCCTCCCTGTCATGGAATTTCCAGATGGGATTGCTCATGCAAAGCATCTCTGCCCTTCTGAAATCCAGGCTTGTTCCAAAATGGCCATGAATTTTCATGTAAAGCCTTCATATATATAGAATCATAGAATCACTAGGTCGGAAAAGACCTCTTTTTCTGTCCCCTGTCACTTGGGAGAAGAGGCCAGCACCCTCCTCTCTACAACCTCCTTTCAAGTAGTTGTAGAGAGCAATAAGGTCTCCCCTCAGCCTCCTCTTCTCCAGGCTAAACAACCCCAGCTCTCTCAGCTGCTCCTCGTAAAGCTTGTTCTCCAGCCGTATAATGACCTGATTTCATGGCTACTGTGTATTTCATGTTAGGGTTGCTACACCTCAAGTTTCCACACAAAACCCCTGAGCTTTGTTCTCATGGTTACCAGTGTGTCCACTGAATCCCTCAATAAAATGCATTATGGTGGTGTCTACTGGAAATATTATACCTAAATTTAGGAGACCGGGACATTATCATGCTCTGCTTTCACTGACTTCCTCACTCTCCTCACTGGAAAAACTATTTCTTCTGAGCTGAAGCCTGGCTCAGAAGATCTCTCAGAGTGACTGGATTTGATAATGTTCACTGCAGACTTTTTTGACTTAGAGAAATGCAAAATAAAAGAGAGCTTGGTAGGTCTGGATTTCTAGGCTATGCTTTTATACACTTACAACTCTTTTGTCTTGAAAAATAAGTTCTTTTGAAGAAATGAATCATTGATATGTATCTGCTTTTATTAGGGAATGAACCAAAGACAATAATTACAATAAAGAATCATAGAATCATAGAATAACCAGGATGGAAGAGACCCACTGGATCATCGAGTCCAACCATTCCTGTCAAACACTAACCCATGCCCCTTAGCACCTCGTCCACCCGTGCCTTAAACACCTCCAGGGAAGGTGAATCAACCACCTCCCTGGGCAGCCTCTGCCAGTGCCCAATAACCCTTTCTGTGAAGAATTTTTTCCTAACGTCCAGCCCAAATCTCCCCTGGCGGAGCTTGAGGCCATTCCCTCTTGTCCTGTCCCCTGTCACTTGGGAGAAGAGGCCAGCTCCCTCCTCTCCACAATCTCCTTTCAGGTAGTTATAGAGAGCAATGAGGTCTCCTCTCAGCCTCCTCTTCTCCAGGCTGAACAACCCCAGCTCTCTCAGCCGCTCCTCATCAGGCCTGTTCTCCAGCCCCCTCACCAGCTTTGTTGCTCTTCTCTGGACTCGCTCCAGAGCCTCAACATCCTTCTTGTGGTGAGGGGCCCAGAACTGAACACAGGATTCAAGGTGTGGTATCACCAGCGCCGTGTACAGAGGGAGAATAACCTCCCTGGACCTGCTGGTCACGCTGTTTCTGATACAGGCCAAGATGCCATTGGCCTTTTTGGCCACCTGGGCACACTGCTGGTTCATGTTCAGTCGGTTGTCAACCAACACCCCCAGGTCCTTCTCCTCCTGGCAGCTTTCCAGCCAGGCTTCTCCCAGTCTGTACCTCTGCTTAGGGTTGTTGTGCCCCAAGTGCAGGACCCGGCATTTGGCCTTGTTAAACCTCATGCCGTTGGTCTCAGCCCAGGGGTCCAGCCTGTTCAGATCCCTTTGCAGAGCCTCGCGACCCTCCAGCAGATCCACACTTCCACCCAGCTTGGTGTCATCTGTGAACTTGCTAAGGGTGCACTCGATGCCTTCATCCAGGTCATTGACAAAGACATTGAACAGGGCTGGACCCAGCACTGAGCGCTGGGGAACCCCACTTGTCACTGGCCTCCAGCTGGATTTAACACCATTTCCCAGCACTCTCTGGGCCCGGCCATCCAACCAGTTTTCCACCCAGGAGAGTGTGCGCCCGTCCAGGCCAGAGGCTGACAGTTTCCGAAGCAGAATGCTGTGAGAAACTGTGTCAAAGATTTATATAGATTATATTTTAATTGCTTTTCTTTTCCTTTAGAAAACAGAACTGTTCTGGAAAACAAAAGTTGTGCTTGTGTATTTTGCTGAAGTTGAGTTGCGGATAGCACACGTTCTGGTGCCTCTGGCCTGCCATATACCATAGTGCTCATGAAAGTAATATTGTCTCAAAAATTGATTCTTCTTTCATTAACATAACACTTTCTGACTGATTAAAACCACATATTTTAAATCTTTCTCAGAAGAAAGGACAATCATATAATAACACGATTTTACTTGTGGGGATTCCAGTTGGTATAATATCTGAGGAAAAAATTCAGTTTAACCTGTTGAATGACTTTGAGAGCCTGAAGAAATGTCATGATGCTGTTTTCTTTAGGTGTTGTCATGTTCAAACTCTTTCATATTCCACCTCAGATGCTTCATCTCCCTGTAACAGTTGCTTCTAAGAACTATGTTGAGCTTTAAGAAGCTCTTGTTTCTGTTTATCTTCATGTTTCATCCAGTTTTGCTTACAACTCATCCAATTCTCTGTCTATCCTGCTGAGCATGATGGCCACGTATTTTTAGTAGAGAGAGAGGGTGCATGACTGCAAGGAGAACAGGTGTACAAAGAAAAGAAATCAGCTTTCAAGAAAGGCTTGCACTTCTACTCCAGGTAATTACACTCTGTTGCTTTTGGGTTTTACAGCTTGACATTTCAATAGGTCTCAGTTCCCATTTTGTTTGTTGTACAAGGTTTACAACAGGTTGTGCCAATACAGCAAATGTTACCTGAGATGGAGATGGAGCCCTTCTAGGCTTTGATAGAAATGGATGTTGTTGCAGCCACTAATCAAACAGACCTCCTCCTTTTTCCTGTTTACCAAATGGGTTTCATGGGCATATTCCTTGCAGGAACTGCATTGCTGTCTGCTGAAAGCCTCCAAGTTTGTGTGAAAACTTTCTGCTTACCAAAAGCATCAACAGTGACTTTAACACCTGAATAAATGGACTGTAAGATCCAAGTTCTCTTGACAAGATATACTGTTTTGTGCTAGCTGAGCATCTATCTTTTCAGCGGTGTAGCACAAGGATACCAGACAGATTCACTGTCCCAAAGCAATGAAAACCAGACCATTCCTGTGTCCACAGCATGTCCCTGAAGCAGCTCCCCATGGCTTCAGTGGCTGTGAAAGTGGCCTCTCAAGAGAGGTGCTAGAGCAGCAAATTTTAGTCCATGATCAGAGATCCCTGGGGGTCTGTAAACTACTTCAAGGGGTATATTAGAACTAAACAAGAGAACTACCACTAGCGGTTGACAGATTTGCCTTCTGAGCTTATTCACCTTCCTGGAAAACATATAGGGATCTGAGACAAATAAAGCCACAGACTGAAAATCACTGCCCCATAGATAGCTGGCAGAAACCGCCTCGCCCCTTTTTTTTTTTTTTTTACTTTTCCAGTTTTCTAGTGTATTAATAACATATTTCCTCTTTTGCCCATGGGACAAAACCCACCAAATAAATTTGTACTCTGTCAAATGGAAACAGAAGAGCTACGCACTTTCCAAGGGCTGCCCATTCCTATAAAGCAGGCTAGGATGTCATTGACTGGCTGGTTTGAGGAAGAGCTTGCTCTGGTTTATTCTGAATTTGCAAGTCCTGAAGCATCATTGAATGACCAGCAATTTCAGTGCAAATCCAGAGTTTGCACTGGATCCTTGAGTACCTGGGGGAGTAAACACCAGTAACTCCTGCCAAACGTTGTCCACAGTAGCCCTTCACAGGATGGCTTCTCCCACACATCAGTGATGGTCACACACTCCCTGTGGTGAGTGGGAAGGCACCTTCCCATTTAGGTTGTCCAAGGGAAAAGAGCATCAGCTTTCTGATTCCTGCCCCAGCTACCCTGCCCTTCCCCACCCAAGAGAGCTGTAGCAGTTCAGATTTTGGAAAAACTTCATCTTAAAGACCTCTGGTGGTTCCCCTCTGCATTTCCTATAGACTGCCTCAAGGTGCCCTGGTGTTCAAAGAGAAAGAACATCGAGCAAAACTTTATCACCGCATTTGTAACAATTTCCTTCTAATACCCCAAGCACTAAATTGCAAATTGCTCCCACAGATGGGAGACAAATGGTACTGCTGAAAGTATCACTGACGTTGCTGCTGAATTTGGCCCAGAGACTTCCAAGAAGATTTTGTCTGCCTACTCCAAGCTACATTTAGCACAAGCCAGTCATTTGTGACTGTAGCTTATAAATACCCTTAACTACTGGCATATACAATGGGAAATATCATACATCTTATCTAAGGGCCAAGTGTTCATTTATTGCAGTCATTATTCATTTCCATTGTAGTTACTAATGGGGCTTTAATGCTTTCTGGGCCATTAGCCCAGCTAAGGGTCCCAGATTTCCTTGGCATAGCTATCATCTGTTTTATCTGATATGTGGTTCCTGACTGGTACGTACACAAAAGGGAACTGAACATCACAAAAGGAAATTATGTCCCACAGTTCATTATAATGTCATAGTTCATTCATTTTTTTTTATGTTTTCTTCATCAAGTTCCTTGTAGCGAGATGAGGATCATTAGCTTCTGAAATGAAATGTTTTAATTAAGCTAATCTGTGCTATGCCTTCTAACTGTTCAGATAGCATAGTCAAAGTAGGAAGGCACAATCACTTCTGTGTTTGGGTTTAATAAATATTTCAGCACTGCTTGATAAGGCTGACACTACTGCATTAAAGACCCTTGGACCCATGTCCTACTGTCTCATGACTCCCTCTTCCCTTCAGAAGGTGGCGTGTGAGACTGAATCACACCACTTAAGCTGTGTATACGGAAGATTGATAAAGGAGACTGTAGGTATGACAGGCATGTCCCTTGTTAATCTGATGGAGTGAAAATGTGGGTGGTAATTAATCATCTTCATTCACTGCCTCCAAAATCAGCCAGTTGTATCCTCTTCATGAGAAAAGAATTGCTGGGAGCTTAGCTCCTTTTCCCCTCTCTGGAAGTTCAAAAGGTAAAGGAAATACCTTTTGGCATGAGTGTAGTGGGAAAGAGGACAGCTACAAACTGGAGCTCATTGCCTCCTAAGGTCAGCTTCTTCATCTGCCTGTGGGACTGTGTGGGGAGCAGGCACAGAGATTAATCTGACTAAAAAAAGACAAAACAAAAGAACAGAAGACTGTCCTCCTTGCAAATAGCTGCTCCAGAAGAAATGTGGAAGTGCAGCAGAGCTGAGATGGAGTGGTTGGGTTGAACTTGAAATGCTCGCAGGTTGTTGCAGTCATGCCTGCATATATTATTCCTTGATTTGCTAGTTGTGCACAACCATCTACAGCTGACACCAAGCCACCTCGCTCTGTCAGCACCTTTAACTCATTCTGTACAGCAGTAGGAGGCTAGGGGGAATGTACGATGATGGGGGCCAGGCCTTCACTTCCAACATTTAGGACTTATTTGATTCAGGGATGGCAACCAAGTTAGAATCAGATCATGGCCAGAACATGACTGGGACTAGATAGCAATGGGAATAAGCCCGAAGAGAATAATGAAATATCAAAGTGTTTTTAATCCCAAGTGCAGACAAAACTGATATCTCCTATCTGTTCGGTCCAGGCCAGTCATTCACCTTTTGCATGCCACTGGGATGTTTCTTCAGCTGCACCTCTAAAACATCCATACATCTTGAAAAGGGCCTAGACAAAAGATTGGTGGAGTACCTTGCTGAGCCCAGAAAATAGGAGTCACACTCAGGGACTTGAAGTATCTTCCACCTGTGCAATAGGAAGCCTCTCACTGCTGTAACTCCAGGGAAGGCAGGAGGACCATCCACTCTAGTAAGTGGTGGTGATGCACTGAGCCACCATCATACATCTGGCTCTCAGCGCTGCTTGACAATGGACACACTGAATTTTACTCGTTCTGTCAATAACAGTATTTCCCAAGTGCCACTGTTGTGCCCTAAGAGGTACAGACTATGGAGGCAGGTGCCACATCTTCCCTGGAGACTTCACATGCTTATGACATCAGGCCCTTGTGGAAGTCAATGAACCACTTAAAACTGCCTTCAGAGGGAGTAGAATTAGGGACATGCAATCACACGAGAAAAAGTGACTTCACAGACTATCAAATCCAGTCACCTGCAATTATAAGCAAATACAGCCCTTAAGTGATGTTAGACCACCCTGAAATTAGACAGATTTCTCTGCTATCTGTTCCAGGATACACAATCAGTTTAATTAGAAGACAAAGTCTTCAGCTTCTCAATGATTATTTTATACCTTTCTTTAATCATCTTTCCAATTCTCTGCATGGAGTGGAATTTCAGGTATCTTGCTACTGACATATCCACTCAAAACTTATTTGTGGCACAATAATGCAGGCGTGGTTTCTCATCAGCACTTGCAGAAATGGAGACCTGATTAATTCTCTCTTGAAAGCCAGGCCCTGAAGTCCTAATCCACAAGCTTGCATGTACCACGGGTGGAAACTTGTTTACCAGCTCTCTGAAATGCCTCTTCACTTTGACATTCTCTTAGTGTCTTTGTCACCCGGGCACTGATTTTTTTTTCTCTCTCCAGTGAATCATTTATGCACTTTGCTGCTATCAAAGAGAAGTCTTCATTTTCATCATGCTGTCAGGAGAAGCTCCTTTGAAAAATCTTACTTAGGCAAGCCTTTCAAATGAAAGTAAAAATACACAGCATCACTCCTGCTTCTCAGATTTATAAAATAAAAATACTTCTAAATGTAATTTTATCCATTTTTCTCCTACTACAGAACTATCTATTCATTAGTATTTCCCCCAGGGTCAATTAAATAGTTTTTCATGATAATGTTTCCAAACAAAAAGTCACCCCATAGGCTTGTGGTGGTCTGCTCTTTCTCTGCATAGAGTCGTTGACTGTTACGATGTTTCCTTCCTAGGTAATCTATTGCATACTTTATTCCTCTTTAGGCTTTGTCATCTGGCAACCGCCTATATAACTCTACTAATCTTCCCACAGGAGTCAGCATGTGTCGTGCATAGGCTGTCATTACCATACCTAAGCTTGGGAACGAACAAAATCGGTGTTATTGGATTTTTCCCTGGTTTCATAGCTCTTCTTTGAACACCCGACTGCTAAGCAAAATCTTTTTTTTCAGTGAAAAGTGCACATGGCAATTTTCTGTGTGGAGAGGTTGTACAAGAGAGAGTGGGCCCATTACCATGAAACAGAGAAAACAGCCTGTCTTCCAGCATAACATCCCTGCTGGAGAAGCCCAGCATGATATTAATCTTTATTTGTCTCTAAAATTCATTGTAGCTTAATATCCCCTGAGGACTGCCACTGCTTGGTCTCTTGGTATTGGTGCTCCTTCATGGACTGCTCCTTCTAGCGGGATGTTTTTATTATACATAGCTGAACCTCCCTCTGTAATTGCATTCTGCCCGTGACTCTATTCCTCTTGATTAGTGAAGAATGTGGGCTGGAAAGGACCACGTGGGTCACCGAATGCAATCCTTAGCAGTTTCTGGCAATTGTGCTATGGAGGTAGATTGCCAAATGGTCCCAGAAGCAGGAGATTGTGCCTTTCCATATATGTTTCCCAAACAGCCACTAGCTGTCTGGACAAGGACTGTTTAACCCTCGAGACTCACAATTGTTAGTATGACTAGGGTCTGGCTATGCAGTGTTGGACAGTATATCAGGAGCAGTGCTGGACAACTCTGCTGCCCTCCAGAACACTAAGAATAAAAGTTCATTTGGGTTTGTGGATTGAATCCTCAAAACAAAAGCTGCACAGGGTATTCATGGCTGAAACAAGAGAGTGGGGATGTTTTTTTGGTAATTGTTGCCCATACCAGTCTGTGCATTCATTGTAACTGGGAAGGGGCATTTAGAAAAGGAAGGAAAGTACCAGCTTGATTAATCCTTCACAAAACATGCAGTGATGCCAATGGGTCACAGGAGGTGCTCCAAGATGTGGGATCCTGTGGGATGAACTTACCATAGACTCACTGTAGCTTATGAACAGCTTTTCTGGTACTCATGCTGTGGCCTTGCCACTGCCTTCAGCAAATAAGGAAATCTGGAGCTGGGAAAATAGGGCGTATTGCTATAAAATCACTACTTATAGTCACACTTAAAAAATGCCCTTGACTAGCTGCGGTATAAAAAGCATGCTTATTACAAAATACTAATGCGTTTCAGACTTGATGAGCCTGCCTTGTGCAGATGGGTCTAGGATGCAGGAGCAAAGTTAATATAGGTAAAATTAAGCCTCAACTTTGGGCTAAGAGCTGACCCAAGTTTTAGCTTGGCTGGTGAGAAGGTCAAACACAAAAATTTGTCACTGCTTTGGACCTCAGATAATTAATACAAAACATGCACAAAGCCCAGTTACTCTGAACACTGCTGGTAGGGGTGGAGGTGGGAAGAGTGGTGCTTTGCTGAGACCTCCTGGCCTTTATCCCCTCCTCATTCCAAAAACTTGGTCATATTTATTCTATAAACTCTCTCTGGTGGGTTCTTGCCTTTCTGACTGCTTCAGTGACATTTCCCACTCTTCTCATGTATCTCTGTCTCTTCTAGGCTGGTGGAACTGGCCTTTGCTTGGAGATGATGGGCAGAACGGCCTCTGCATAAGTAAGGTGCCCAGTGATTTTGCTGCAAATCATCCTCTGCATCTACTCAGCTTTCTCCTGCATCCTCCATCTACTTTCCCTTCTTTGGTGCAGAAGCAGGCTCCAGGATCCTGGATCTTCCCTCTTTGCTCTAACAGAGCCTGTGGCTGGCTGTTTGCATTTGACCATATGGAGTCCTTCCTGCATGCACCGCTGGTTCTTGACTTTGCTGTGCTGGGTGTTCTGAGCAGCGACTTCCACAGTTTCAGCTATTTCAGCTCACGCAGGAACATTTCAGCTCCTGCCGAAAGTGCAGCTCTTGAATCCACCAGCTCAATGGGGCTGTACGCAGCCACTGGAAAAACAATATCTTTGCTTTGTGGTTTCCTTTCTGCCCTCCTGATAACAAATGTAAACCTTAGTTGTACTTATTTGATTAAGCTCCAAGGGAGGCCATGAGGTGATGGCTCCCCACACTTCAGAGCACATGCAGTGGGTTGTTTATCTTCTGCAGTTTTTTTAGTAAACACTGTATGGAGTCAGCCAGCAATTTAATGGTTTGTACTCTAAGCATCCCCCATTGCCAGTGAAAGCAACCTTTCAGAAAACTCACCTTGTTAGCATCTTTGTAACTTACTGAAAGCATAAAGTGTCTTGTGTCACAGCCTTGCCCTGCATACCCTAAACCCGACCTAAACATGGGAGTGTGGTGTCTGGAGAAATGAAGAAAAAATGTGGAAAACTAAGTAATCACTCTCTCTATTTTCCCTTTCCATCCTCCAGCTAAGTGCTCTGACCCTCAAAGGAGGGTCATCGGTTGTGCTACTTTTCTTATCTCTTCAGTTGCTGTTCCATCTTGCTATAAAGCCAGGCAGCAAAGGAAGAAACAAGATGGGTTTTTTGACTGAGCATAAGTAATTTGGGAGAGAGGAAACACAACCTTGGGCAGCAAAGATAACGACATGAAACTCTTTCTGAACATCTGGTAACCTCAAGAAAGGCAGACCTTCCAAATTAGGAACCAGATCCTGAGGCATTTGGGGCCAGTTAATGATGTTTTTGTACTCCCACTCTGTGAAGATTAAAACAACTATGGATTGGGAAAAGTGCATTTATTCACTACCATTTTTAATGATAATTTTTGTAACCTTGTTTAGTTTAAAATGCTGTTTCATTTGTTTGATTGCATTGTTCAGAGTCTGCAGTATCCTAAGGTTTAACAACCACACCATGTCTTCACACTTTTATATCCGTAATGAATTTTTGCATGCAAATAAAATACCAGTACTTCAGCTTCCAGAAACCTCAGAGGCAAGGATTTTATTACATCATGAAATTAATTCTTATTGCCCTTCTGTTCTGTGAAGCAGAAACACAAAGCAATATGAAAAAAAAGTCAACCAAAGTGGCCTTTTCAGCAGCTTTGCAGCCGGAATTTCTTTGATTATCTCCAAGGTGATACACTCTTCAGATTGATGATCAAAATTGAGGCGGTAATGACACATTGTGCGGACTGAGTCTACAAAAATACTCTCCACGGTAAGAGAGAGCTAACCATTATGGGACCTCATGGAATGTCTTGCTGACTTGCTCGGAATCATGACAGAGTTTCTGCCTCATAACCTAGCAGTAGATGTAGACATAAGCATCTGCTTTTTCACATGGTCAGCGTGAGAGCTGACCAGATCCTACAGACTTGGATTCCTGTAGTAACATCTGCTGCAGTTTTGTGGTCTGACAGCTGCTGTGTAAATGCTGAATTATTGGTTTAAAAGAATTGCTTGTGTTTAATCCTCTCCATTTGCAGGAGATGTCAGCCAGAGAAATGCATCCGCAGGCACTGAAGCAATGCTGGCACTTTACAGGCAGAGTTTGGGGGATGCTGTAGCTCTTGGGGGCTGCAGCTAGGGTGCAACATGAACAGGCTGTTCAGACAATCAACTGGATGCTCCCAGGAGGTGGTATCCACGGCTGTGGCAGACTGGGAGCTGCTGCTTAGCAGACATGGGTATGTACCACCAGGTAAACTGGCCATTTATGTAACTATTTGTCCCTATTTACATAGCTATTTGCTGCAGACCATGGCTAGGGAGGCAAAACGGGCCATGTGTTTGCAGTGTCTGAGCAATGAGATGTCTCTGAATGCAAATGGGAGCTCTGCGCATCCTGTGCTGTAAACATGGTGATTTGTGTGTGCTCACGCATGTCCTGTCAGCGTTTGTTAAATGCTTCAGTTGCACTAGCTTTTTCTCTTTTAGTTTGAATTTTAATGCACAGGCACTTGCTGAAGTGTATCCACTTAGTGAGCATCTGGCCTTGCTGGAGTTTTAAACTGAAAACACATTTTAACGACGTCTGACTTCTCAGTTGGCACCACGGAAATGAATAGACACAATATTCTTTACTTCCCTCCTGAGTAGGGCTGACTGGTTCTTCTTCCCTAGTAGACCCTATTTTGTGTGTCCTACCTGGGCCTCGGGG
Source organism: Clamator glandarius (assembly GCA_033459285.1). NCBI lineage: Eukaryota > Metazoa > Chordata > Aves > Cuculiformes > Cuculidae > Clamator > Clamator glandarius. The sequence goes on along the minus strand of JAUNZM010000131.1, from coordinate 2,061,739 downwards.
GTCACAGTAGTCGGTCACAACCAGGATTTTGCTCTAAAGAGCACAGTGCATCATAAAACCCTCCAGGATTCCTGGAGCTCACTCCTGGCCTTTGGACATTATGAGCTTCTAAGGTCAATTGATTGAACATGGGAAGCCTGGCTCTTCTTCAATGGATTCATAGCTTTTATTTGTTCAGTACACTTTCAAAAGCTCACCTTAAATTAAGGATTTATTTAAGGATTTAAATTAAATGAAGACCTAATTTTCACAATTATGCGCTACCAGGCAAGTTAAAGGGTGAAGTAATTTGCTTTGTTGGGTTAGTATTTGGACTAGTTATGTGAAGTAAAGTGACATTAATGAACAAAACAAGATCCAGTGAAAGTCCATCAGGGAGCCTTCATTAGACAATCCAAATCTCCCTCTCTTTGCTTGGTGTGATGTACCACGTCACAACCTGGTCTTTAGCCCTTTCCTCGCATATCACTAGAAGACTGAATAATTCAAACTTCTACAGCCTTGTGCTCACTATCATGAACCTATGTGTCAGACACAACCCCTAAACTCTCTGACTTCACATGCTGAAATGAGGTAAGCATACGGGGGGAAACTCCTGCATCTCCAGCTAATGCCATCAACCACAACTCACAGCTAGACAGAATGGTTCATCACTCCCATGTCCACGTCTGGGTTTTTTCCCAGGTTGGTTGCTTCCTCTCAAAGAGCCCTAGAGAAGGACTTGCTGCTAATCACAGCAGCATCACTGTCCAGTGGTGGGGACAAGACTGTGGGCATTCATCATAATGCCTTGTCACACAATGACTTTGAGCTTCACCACCTGCACGGTCCAATTTCAAACTGCTTCACTGGAATGCTCATGAGTGCAGACTGGAAATATTGCATTTACAAGTCTTTGTGCTGATAAAAGCCCATTATATGAATATGCAAGAAAGCAAGCACTAAGAGAGACTGCTGGCCAAATTCATTAAAAACTGTGAGTGACTGTGTCTGCAAACATTCTGGCAGAGTTCATCTAGCTCTCAAATATGTTAATCCTTCCAGTACAGCCATTACACGGGAGGTCAGGGGGTGCTGATGACTAGTTTTACCACTATTTAACAGTTAGATTAAATTTGGCAACTTAAGGCAGACTTAAAGACAGTTTAATGGACCCAGCTGAAAGACCTCAGCTGGCAGCATGGTGCGGCTAACCCCTAGAAGACACCTAGCTTTCCCTGCTACTATAGATGTCCTCTTTCATCCTCTCCTGTGTTGGTGCAGAGGACACTGATAACCAGTTTCCTCACTGTAGGAAGGGACCCTTCCAGTGCCTGCAATTAGCTGAGAAGATTCTGGGCCAAAACAAGCATTATTGGCTGCATTGTCACGATTTGAAGTACAGTTTAAAGGCAGGGTGAAGGAACAAAAATCCAGGTCACCTGTGGCCTAGGATGACTACTATGATGTAGGAGTCTTTATAGACACAGTGCAGGACAGTCCTTGGAGGAGTTTGGAGGGGACTGAGCTCTAGGCAAGTGACAGGCTCTGGGAACAGGAATTAGTTGTCCTTATATGACTTGTTAACTGTTTTTACAGACATTTTCAGGAGGTGAGAGGTTTTAGAGGGAAAGACAGACATTTCCAGTTCACTTGTTTGAAGGCCTTTTCAGCATCAACAAGGGAGATGAGAAAGATGCTTTTGATTCAAACATGAGATGAAGGACATTAAGGAAAATCTGTAACAGGAAGGTGTGGCATATGTAAATAAGTGAACAGAGCAAACAGATCTCCAGGTACTAGAGGCTCTGTAAGTCTTGAGAATTTCATCCTTACCATTTTCACAAGTGGGTCACAGAATATTGCTGATGGAGTCAGCTTTCCGCTTGATATAACTCAATATAATTGATTCTAATGGGTTTGTTAGACCTCTAGGTCTTCAACCCATGTTCCCTGGCAGCATTTCCAAAACCCTGGATAAGTAAAAAATGCATACTGAAGTGATTCCTAATACTCAAGATTTTGATGAGACTGCTGTCTGTCATTTTCACAAGATGATGATGAACAAGCACTCCAATTTTGTCTACTTCTTTTCCCTAGTATAGAAAAGCAGGGGTATATCTCACTACAGCTCCACAATAGGAAAAGAGAAGCACAGGTAGAAGTTTCCATTCAATATGTACATCTAAAGGAGACTGTCTACGAGACATATCTCTGCTGATAGCTCAAGCTTGCCCACAATGGTCTTAGGCCAAAAGTTTCCCCTCTCATTGGAGAAAGCCAGTGTGGCCTTCCAGAGTTTAAAAGGATTTTTCCTGATGGGTCTTTCTGGCTTAGTGCCTGAGGAACCTGCACCCAGTTGTGCAGGTTCCTCAGACATCATCTCATCATCCACCTGCTTCCTGACTTGGGGCAGCACACTCACCTCCCCAAGAGCTTGCCCAGCAGGTCTGGCAGCCTGCAGTGAGCTGCTGGTGGGGACAGGGATATACCTCCTCACCCAGACAGCCTCACAACCTGGAGCTGGCATTGCACAGTAGTACTTCTCTGCTGGGCATCCAGGAGTTGCTGCATTTTCCTGAGCCTGTGATCAGTGCTGGCTGGCCAAGCACTACAGTGACAGTGAGCGGACTGTGGGGCAAGTTCCTGCCCCATTGCTGCCTGCTTTCCTGCCTCTCTGCCATATTTTCCCTCTGTCACATCCTCTCAAGCCGTGAATGGAAATACTTAGAACTGACCGCAGAGAGAGGTAGCTGCCTGTTTTTTCCTTGTGTCCCCTAAGAGTTTTTTTCAGCGATGGAATTGACTTGTAAGGTGAGAAGGGTTGACTGAGTAAGGCAAAAGGCGTGATGGCTGTAAGGAGTCTGGGGACCTGAGATGCCTGAATGTGGGCTGGGACAGAAGAGATTAATCTGAGATACCAATAAGAGCATCAGGCAAGCCCAAAGTTGACAATACATGGTGGGGTGTTGAGTGCAGGGGGACAGAGGTGATAACTGCACCTCCCTGAACAACAACCACTTCCCAATAAGTCCTCACCCATCTCTTTTTGGGCATTCTGCATCCTTCAGATGCAAGTACCCCAGACAGAAGGACTTCATGGTGCAGCAGTCGCGTCTACCCAGATCATCAAGCTGATGTCTCCAAACACGCCACCTTGTAAGAATGTGGAGTTCTCCGAGGTGGGAGCGATTAACTGTGAATAGCAATGCCATGTTCTCCCAGGCAATTCTTCTGGGTCATTTAATCCAGATAAACAAAACCCACACCAAAGTTAAAACAGCCCCATAGTATGGCCACAGCTGTGAAGGCAGCAGGTTTAGGAATGGGTTTGCTTCCAGGCCTGCTAAAGGTTTGGAGAAATTAACTACAGTATGTTGATCTGAAGATTTATGGGAGGATCAACGAGATATGAAAATGAAAGAGACAACAATATAAGGGCATGACATGAGATAGTGAAGCATTTAGTTTCCATTGTTTTCAATATTATCTCTTGGCAGGAAATAGTCTGAGCAGGGAGACTGCATAGCAGAGGTATAGAAAATAGATGTGATCATTTTACACAAATGCAATGAGCACCACTCCTGATATTTTATAACTTGCTAGTGTTTTATGTCATTTATTCAGACATCTGTGCATTAGACTGACTGAGAACTGCAAGTGGTGTATAGTTAAGATATCCCCCTATAATTAAGCTGAAATAATGTTGGATTATTCTAGCGTAATTATAGGGGGCTATTTTAACTATTAGCTCATTAAAAAGCTATGATGCAAATCTCATTCTAAAAGAGATGAAAAACATGAACAAAATGTCAGTGGTCCTCTGCTGAGACCAGATGGAGAGGTATAACTATATTCAATTTATCAGTCAATATATTTAATTATAGCCAGGCTTGGATAGAACCGGCAATAGCCTTTTATTATGCTTAGTGTTCGCAGATGGACCTGGTGATTCAGAAATACTTGGGAAGGGAATGTACTACCTATGCAAAAGGCTGGATTATGGCTGAAATTAATCTGGGTTTCACATGCAGCCCTGCCATGTGTTCCTCTCTAGATGGGAGCTGTCCTTGTGCTTAACTTGCTCTTCTGGAATGGCACACAGGGTTACAGAAGTTGGTGCTGCAAGGCTAAAATCCATGAATCAATGTTTTAGTCCTATGACAAGGCTTGCCCCAGGTTCTATGACCAACTTAGTGGCTTTCTATGATGGGGTGACTGCAGCAATGGACATGGGTAAACCAATGGATGTGATCTATTTAGAGTTCTGTAAAGCCTTTGACATGGTCCCCCACAACATCCTTCTCGCTAAATTGGAAAGATACGTATTTGATGGGTGGATGGTATGGTGGATAAGAAACTGCTTGGAGGTTCATATTCAAAGAGTAGTGGTCAATGGCTCAAAGTCCAGATGGAGATCTGTGACAAGTGGTGTACCTCAGGAGTCTGTATTGGGACAGGTGCTGTTTAATATCTTCGTCAATAATATTGACAGTGAGACTGAGTGCACCCTCAGCAAGTCTGCAGTAACACCAAGCTGAGTGGTGTAGTTGCCACACTGGAAGGATGGGATGTCATCCAGAGGTACCTGGACAGGCTGGAGAAGTGGGTCTGTGAGAACCTCATGAGGTTCAACAAGGCCAAGGTCAAGGTCCTACACTTGGGTTGGGGCGATCCCCGATTTCAGCACACAATGTGGGATGGTGTGATTGAGAGCAGCCCTGCAGAGAAGGACTTGGGGTGCTGGTTGATGAGAAGACTGACATGAGCCAGCAACGTGCACTCACAACCCAGACGGCCAACCATATCCTGGGCTGCATCAAAAGAAGCATGCCCAACAGGGCAAGAAAACTGATTCTACCCCTCTATTTCTCTCTTGTGAGAATTCATCTGGAGAAATGCTTCCAGTTCAGGAATCCTCAACATACGAAGGACATGGAGCTGTTGGAATGGACCCAGAGGAGGGCTGCAAAGATGATCAGGGCTGGAATGCCTCCCATAGGAGGACAGGCTGAGAGAGTTGGGATTTTTCAGCCTGGAGAAGAGAAGGCTCTGAGAAGATCTTATAGCCACCTTCCAGAAACTGAAAGGGGCCTACAGGAAAGCTGGAGAGGGCCTCTTCATAAAGGCTTGTGGCTATAGGACAAGGGGGAACAGGTATAAACTGGAGAAGGGCAGATTTAGACTAGACATTAGGAAGAATTTCTTCACCATGAGAGTAGCGAGACACTGGAACAGGTTGCCACGGGAAGCTATGGATGCCCCATCCCTGGAGGTGTTCTGGGCCAGGTTGGATGGGGCCTTGGGTAACCTGATCTAGTAGGATGTCCCTGCCCATGGCAGCGTGTTTGGAACTAGATGATCTTTAAGGTCCCTTCCAACCCTAACTATTCTATGATTCTAAGTGTGGAAGCAGTCTTCACCAGCATATGACCAGCCTGTGCTCAAGGCACTAATCTGTGTCTAATCAGTTTGGGGTCAAGGTTAGTCAAGTGTTATGGAGCAGCAATATTGCCTGATTTTGGGTAACAAAAGCAAAGTGGCTTGCTTGGCTAGTCCGATCTCTGACAAAGGGCATTCTGGAAGGGAGCTGCCTGCTCTCACGATGCTCTCTTAAAGCAGCCAGAAAGTTATCCTCCATCTCATTATCACTCCCCCTCTTCCCTAATGACCCCAGTGGAACCAGGACACCTAGAGCAGCAGGAGGGAGGAACTGCTGCCCAGCTCCTTGCACCCATTTGAGCCCCTACTTGGTGTGTTAACCAGCAGAAAGCAGTCCTTGGAAAAAAAACGGATCCCTCTGTGCTTGTGAACATAAGGGCTTCTCTTCTCTTGCCCTGCACATAGGTTGAAATACAGTAACAGCATGATGTAAGCAATCATCTCCATTGAAACTCCATATTCTGGGCTTTCAGAGACATCCAGGATCTGATGGAGGGGAATCTGTGCCTACTAGGATCAGTCCATGGCCTATGGCTAGGACATAACTTTACAAGGGTCAGGTTTTCTCTCCCAACTCAACCACTGCTGCTTCTTCACCCAGGATCATTAAGAAAAAGGTTTGCTTTACAAATATGGGCTTGCACTGCCCAAAGGAGCATCTCATCTCTGGCATCTGACAGTGAATGGTAGGGCAAAAATAATAGAGTAGAGGCTAAATAAGAAAAATTACTTCTTGCCCTCGAGCATTATGGCAACAAATGGTGAAGAACACCCCCTCAGGGAATAGCAAAATGAATGAGATGAATGTGTAATGTCCAATAACTACATGACGAATCAAAGAGCGTCCTCTTAAAGCAGAGGCTGCTGAATGCACAAAGCAGGGAGTTGGCTGGGAAATTTATTGTTGCATTAGATGGCATATTATGTAAATCTTGCTGGAGAGCTCTTTGTAGTTGCTGTTGGCTTTTGAAGGGGTGGGTAATGAGTGTAAGACTTAATGAAGGAGGAAAACCAACAGAAACGTAGGGGTGGCAGCTCAGGCAAAATGAACTCTTCGCCCAAAGCTCTTTGTGGTCTAAGCCTCAGCTCTGAGGGCTGGAGATGAGGAAAGGAGTAGGGTAAGATGGAGAGGGAGGGGGAGGCAGACTGGGAGAGGACACGGAGCTGGCTACAGCTGTACATTGGCATTTCTTTTTCTCTCCTCAGCTTTCCCCCATAGCTGCCTGCTCAGCCCAGGAGCAGAAGTGTGAGGCATTGTGGACCTGGTGACCCGGTAGAGGTGTGCAGGACAGTAGCACAGGGTATTTTTACGCTTGACTGAAGGACTCATGGATAGACATGATTGGGAAAGGATGTTCCCGAGCTTGGCAGAAGGGGTTTTCTTTCTTTGTTTCAATTTGGTTAAAGGCTTTGTGGAAACTAAGAATGTGACCATGTGCCCAGATGAGCTGGCAGAAAGCATTTCTGTGTGCATGATGGATACAAGAAACTGGAAACGGTGTACACAGAGCACTGTTGGCTTGTGCTAACTTGACAGTGCGATGCCGCACCCTGAGACTTCAGAATACAGTGAGCAAGCAATGTGGTTACACGAGCAAGCAAGCAATGTGACTATGTGCATCAAGGTCTGGAAGGAGCTCTGTAGGACGTTACTGTCTGCAAGCCCTGAATAGCGCAGCGCTGGCCTTGTTTGTCCTTGCTGCTAGGGAGATGCTCCATGGGAAAGCAGATTTGGGCATCTGAAAGGACTGTAACTAGTGAGAGCAACACCCAGGGCCTCGGGAGCCACTGGGTGGCGTATGAACACTTACATTCAAAACAGAGTAGGATTAGTGTAAAAAAACAAAGGCAGAAATATATGTAGATAATTACATGGACTCTCTTTGGACTGGAGCGAGAGTAGGTGAAACCAACCTGGCATACATTATGAAAGTGGTTATATGTCATGCCTCCTTTAACAAATAAAAGTCCAGATGATCAAGCACCAAGGAGTAAAGTTCAGAGGCTGTAAAAGCAATCAGGTAATGAAAAATCATGATGCAGCCTCGCCTCCGCCATGCAGGGCACAAACAGAGGACCACAGGGGCAATGATGGCTGCAAAGCCCCTTGTCAGACAGCTGCCCAGAATAATTCCTGGTGCTGAAATACCGTGCTGGCAACAGTCAGGAGTTTCTCTTGTTTGTGCCTTACTCCGCTTGGCACTGGTTGTGCCATGGTTGCAGTTACTTCAGTTGTGCAGTTCCCTCAGGCACTGATGCTGCAGGATGGCCATGAGTCCCCGAGCACAGCTCTGCTCACCCCTGCTCCTCAATGCTTTTGTTTCATAGAATCATAGAATCACTAGGTTGGAAAGGACCAACTGGATCATCGAGCCCAACCATTCCCATCAATCACTAAACCATGTCCCTCTGTGCCTCATCCACCCGTCTCTTAAACACCTCCAGGGAAGGTGACTCAACCACCTCCCTGGGCAGCCTCTGCCAGTGCCCAATGACCCTTTCCGTGAAAATTTTCCTATATAAGCAGCCTCTTCTGGGCGGTTGCAATGGGGGCTGAGGATAAGTAGCTTGCCAGCAGTTGGCCCCACAAGCTGGCTGGAGCTACGAGGGAGATTTCATCAGCAGTCAGGAGCCAGAAATACTTTATCTCAGCACCCTCCAGACTCCTCACATTTTCCTCCCCCATCTGGTTTGTCCCTACCTGATCTATAACCCTTGCTGACTTTCGTGGGCTCCTTTCCCTATAACTGTTTAATGTGAATAAAAAAATATTTGTAATGTTTCTATCTCTGTTTTGCTTGTTGCCTGCAATTCCCTTTGCAAACAGTCACAGCACCGTGCAGCTGGGTCTGTGAATATTGCAATGGAGGGTAACTCAGAGGAGTTATTCATTCCTGTCAGGGCAAGGCGCCAGAGGAAGAGAGAACAGGAGAGACTACCTAGCTGTGACAAGCATCTTGAGTCACGTTTTATCTCCTCTTATCAACTGTCAATACAAATGAACAAGAAGCTCGCTTTAAGAATATTTCAATTATGCAATGCTGGTGTTGGGACAGGGAAGGAGGGAACAGTACTAAGGTAAATAATCCTATTTTCAACTAATTCATATAAGCATTTGTTCTGAATGCAGGTGCATCGCTATGAACACTTTTTATCATCTCTGAAAACCCCCATATTTAGAGTACAGGAGCCACCGACGTGCTTTCGTGGTATTGAGGCATCAGCACAAACATTTCACAAGTGGCGAAAGATGGACAAGAAGATTTATCAGTCAGGCCTGGGCTGTGTTTGCTTATGTGTTAGTCACGGTCAGTCATCCACCTTCCCTCCTTTGCATGAGATGCGATCATTAGGTGTATCTGCTCTCAGCTACGAGTCATTCATCACTCAGCACTCAGCATCAAATCATTGGCAGGCAGTGGCTGTCCCCTACCTACAGCTGTTACAGGGGTAAGAATGAGTCTTGGGTGTGCAGGGCAAAAGAAAATCAGGTCAGCAGAGCAAAGCGATGATAGCCTGGAAGCACACTTGCTCTCCTCTGCCAGCTAAAGGAATTTTTTCTCATCCAGCCTGAAGGAAAGAAGGAAAGTGGAGGTGAACAGCCTTCTGCAGTTTGTTGTCCCTCAGCAGTTGTCCTGCCCTGCCGTGGGATGCTCTTTTCCTGCCTCCGTGACCCAGTGCCTCTCTGCAAGAGGGAGAGCATTCCCTAGGGAGCTGAATTCCTCACTGGCTGTGACTGGTTTAAGCATGAAGGGATGGTACTCTGTGACTTTTGGGGGCTTCAATGGAACGATAGGCTGATGCTGTGGCTGCTTTTCAACGGGATGCCTGGGAAGGGGCAAGGTTACTGGGAGATGGTTACCCTTCCAGAGCAATGGCTTAACACATGAGCCCTGATGGAAAACCAACGCTCCTGCTGTGAGGGGAAGATCTCTCATTCCTTAGAAAAGGGCTAGGAGGAGTCATCCACCTTCTGTAGTCTCCTCCCTTCAGAGGCACAAAAGTGACATCTTCCCTGTCCTCCGGATGGGAAGCTGAGGCAAAGAACAAAACTGAATTGATTTTTATCCATTACAGGGGGAGTTCTTGATGGAAAGTAGACTGGGGGCTGCATCTCAAGTTGATGCCCTCAATAACTCCTCTTCACTGCAGGCTCTCATGAAGATCCCTGTGGTTTCTGGGGAAGTCACTTCATCTGGATTGAGATTAGGAAGTACCACAAGGGATTTTTGACTAACAAATGAGAGTGAAATAAGGAAGGAGAAAGCAAAGTTTGGCCCTTGAGCAGACAGACATTTACACATGTCCTTATCTGTAAAGGTTTCTTCAGCATTTAGAATGGATGTAAACTCTCTCCTCTGAACAGCACCCAAAACACCAGCTGGCTTCAGCAGACTGCAGGAGGCACGAGTGAAGTCTAATGAAAACCCAGGCAAAGCATCCTCAAAGTGACAGTCACTCCAGTCTCAAGTAGGATTGTGAGCTGCTGATTCCTCCTGGGCTACCAGAGAATGGCCTGAATTTGGAGGGCTTCTCCAGCATTGGGGTGTCACTGTTTAGCTGAGCATCCCCTCCAATTGATTCCTTCCCTACAGCCTTCCCATGGCTTCAGGGTTGATCATGCTGTATGATCTTGTGTCAGCAGGAGAAGAAAAGATCATTACTTCTTGCTTTACTTTTTTTTCTCATTTACTCCTTCCAGAATAATACAGTCCTTCCCCAGTTTTGTTGTTCACACAAGACCATGCAGTTCAGGACACTCTGTTCTTCAGGAAAAAATGAAAAAAATAAGAAGAAACAATAATATAAGTCAAAGAATAAATATTGCAGATAATGAGCAGGACTGCCTGCGTTGCCTCTCCCTGCACTGCCCAAAAAAATGCTGATAAAACTAGATAGATATGTGACTTGATGCTGGTGCCCGAATACATTAGTCAATTTTAATCTTTTTATTTTGCAATAATATGGCATCGACTGTGCCCTTTCTGTCTAAGGAATGTTTATCATACTTGGAAGCACCTGTATGAGAAAAAATGAGGTTTATTGATATCTTTTCATAGGATGATTTGGCAATGTTGCTTAGGGCCTTGGTGCCCTGAGAGGATGTATTCCAACCCAGCACCAGTCCTGGGCTCCCAGCAGCTTTTGGCTGGGATTGTGGAAGAGCAGGGCTGGCCTGGCTGGGATGCTTACATAAAATGGGGTACCCCCCATCCACTCACACCATGAGCCTTGCTTTCCCCACAGGTTTGAATATCTCCCCACTTCTGTTCTAGGGGTGAATGCTGGGATGCTGAATGTGGCCTTAGGAAAATGTGTTCTCCAAAGTTCCTGAGGTCCAGGAATAGGAGCCATTTTAGGTGAACTGGTGGGAAAGCTGAGGGGCTTTGCATGCACCCTTAATGGCTCATCTGAGCTAGGCAGCATCCCCGTTTACCTCTACTTCTACGTTGCCACATGGAACTCACCTTCCACCTTTGAAGACTGAAATGTAGAGCTCTAGGACTGTAGAAGGAGATGACGGTGACACTAGAGTTTCTATTTACGTGTATCACGAAACATACAGCACAGCCTCCTATTTAAATAGCAATTTTTTGCTAAAGCACGAATGCCTCCTACAAGGCTTGAGGTGCCCTCAGCTTGCACTGAAGTGACTCTCAGCCAAGGGCACTTGCCACCTCCCAGGAGGTGCTGAGTGGTGGGTAGCAGGGCATCAGGAAAGCCAGGCTGGGGCAGCAGAGGCGGAGCTGATTGATGCTGAAGGATGTTTAACTGTTGGATGATGGAAATGTGAAATAGCACCTGCTTCGTGGGGTCTAGCTGAAGTCGATGCTATTAGTCCCTTGCTTTCATGAGTACTAAACACACCCACACGATGTAAAAGTAGCATCTTGGTGATCAAAGTCAGCTCCCTTTCTTTCGCATCCACTTTGCCATTATTCATGTTTCACAGCTGGATCAACATATGACACATTGCAGTCCTTAATTTTTCTTGCTTTGGATTATGAATATTTGTAATGTTTACCTGCTTGGAGAAATAACACATCTTACCTAGTGATAAATGTACCTCATATTTACCCAGAAGGCCAGCTTGGATTATGAATCCAAAGCTGATTAATTAATTAACTACTTGATGGATCAAAGTAGAGCAATATGCTTACGGTGTTGGTGACACCAGGGACAGTACCTAGCAAGTCAGTCCATCACAGATGTTGCATTTATTTTATTTTAACATTTCTTGATTCCAAAACAATAAAATGCTGCTCATGGGTAAACTTACTAAACAAAGGAAATTGCCAATGGGCCTGACAACGTTTCCTTGGTAACATTTCTTAGCTTTTACCCCAGTGATTGATATCCAAGGATAGCCATTTGCTTTCTGCAGAGGAGCAGGAGAATATGGCTCAATGATTCTCTTCCAGGCTCCTGAAAGCATAAAGAGGAGAAGCAATCCATTATAGCTGATGTGGCTTTACTCATTATTAAGAAAAAAAAAAAGGAAATGAAAAAACCTGACAACAACCACGGGAAAAAAGGAGACAAATTGCACTTGGAATCTGATCCAAAAAACTCGTAGTACTTGACAGAAAAACTCTTTGAATTCACAGGGCTTCAGACCAGATTCCTGATGTGTATTTAAGACTGACCATGATCTGAACACATTTCTCTGCTATGCTCTTTCCTTTCCTTGATTAAAAAATCTTGTGCAAGCAGTGTTTCTTTTTCTGTTTTTGCTACTCAGCCCTGGTGTTCATGGGGAGCCCTCAATACCACCTGCCTTGGGAAAGAATCAGCCATGGGGGGCTAGGTTCTGTTTTGATGTAGCAGTAAGATATCCACAGATTTAATACAACTGAGGAAAACTGCATTTGCAAGCTCAGTGAGAGCTAGGTGTGTGAGGGAGACAGGCTGGACAAGTCACCCTTCACAGATGACAACTCCTACATTTCCCTCACTCCTCATTGCCCTTCTATCCCTCTCCAGCAGCTTTGCAAGCATCCATGCTGTTTATTTGTAGAAACACTCAAATCGTGCCACTCATGCCAAAGCCCTTTGCAGTCACTGAAATGGCAACGCTCGTGCAGTGATTGTGACTACTAACAAAAGTGCCCAGCTGCCAGTGCTCCAGCAGTACTGCCCACTTCAGTCAATAACGGCTGTGACAAACACCCAAATCCATATGAAATTAATGCTGAAGACCCAGTAGACAGCTTTCCCTTCTCTGCAGACATGGGACCAGCACTCTGTGTTGGCTTCGGCTGAGTGGATGAAGAAGGGTGACTTTGCAAGTCCTCATGGTGATCCAGGTATCCGAATGAAGAGTCGGGAGGGCAGTGGTGCTCAGAGGCAGCAACATTTTTGCCCTATTTGCTTCTCCTTGGCCATGCCCAGAACTCAGTCTCATCTGCAGGAGGCTCGAAGGAAGTCATCACACTGCCTCTCTGCTATTTGCCATGTCCTTCTCAGGTTTCTTTTCTTCACTAAGAATTTTTGCCATCTTTCCCTTTTTTAGGAGTTGAAGTGAAGGGAATGGCAGTTCTGCCCTGAAAAAGAGGGGCTGGCAGTTTCAGCAGGGCAGCAGCAATGTGTGCTTTCTATGGGGTTATGGGAGGAAATAGGACACAGTTGTTTGAACGTTTCAGAAATCATTGAAGATGAGCAAAAAGCGGAAAACTTATGAAACAATACATCTTTTTTTGGGGTTGGTTGGATACTTGAGAGTTTCATCCTTCCTTTTTTTCATGCAGCTTATCCATAGTGGTTCTATACCCCAATAATAGCCCTTGCAGCTCTCACGGCTAGTGCAGTCCAAGGTGCACGTGGCAGCCAGGTAGCTGGGCAAAGGACTGATGGATGGGTGAAAGACAAGCAGTGAGTTCACAGCATGCCTCACTTCTGTCAGGCAAGGGGCTAAATCAATAAATATACAACAAATCAATGCTGGTAAGATTTTTTTGGTAATGTGATCTTTTCCATTAGGATGCTCACCACTGCTCCATTAATAGTTCACATTCAGCCGCCAGTGCTGGGTGGTACCAAAGGCCTGAGGAAATTTAAAATTAAAAAAATATGGACTGCAATTGATCCAGCAAGTTGTATAATCGTATGATACAAGTGGGAGATTTTATTTTTGTAAGCTGAGTACCTTATTTTCTAAAGCCTGAGATACATTCACACACTACAGAAGCATTATATTGCTTATAAAATTATCCAGGTCTTTTTATAATCTAGCATTAGTACAGCCTGTCCCATATAACTCTTTTTAAGATGCGCTCCACAGTTGTACTGTGTATATAATTATTTCTCTTTGTTTTTCTCTGCTATTTGTTTCATCTGGTGTCTTCCAATGAAGGATTGTCTGTACCTGCAGACGTAAATGAAGCCTCTTAGTCTTTTAAGTCCATGTCCCAGCATCAGCATACCTGTTGATGTTTCTCTTACCCAAACAGAGACATTTCAATGGATGCCTTTTGAGGGTTTGGGGAACTGGGTTGTACCTGTGGAGGAAGGGAGTGGAGATTGGTGGACGACTTCTCCTCCTGTGTGCAGAAGGAGAGAGGTGACCAAACGGCTGCCCCTCATGGAGACAAAGACGGGCCAGAATGCCTTTGCAAAGAGTGAGTTTTGCAGGGATTCCCTCTCCAGGGAAAGTGGCTACTTTCTGCTCATGGGGAGGATATCCTTTTTCCAGGAGCAAGGGAAAACTTGGCTCCGTAGTCTGAGTTTTGGTACATGCTGCTGGTCAGCCAGATTGGTCCTGCCCACTGGTACTTGTCACCAGGGAGAGAAATCTCACTGGGGTGACAGGCACATGAGCATGAGCTTTGGGGTCATCTCTTTTCCCTTTCCCTGAAGTGATCACCAAGCACACCAATCACTGAAGCTGGGTTTTGCAACTTCAGTGCCACAAGACTGTGGCAACTCCTGAACTAGGGAAGCTCAGAGCCCTGGGGAAGACAAAATAGAAGGACAGGCAGTAGAAATCAATATCCTTTTTCCTAGTCAACCCACCCTTCCCTGCAGTCCTGCTGTGAGGCTGTCAACTTTCATGAAACTTTTGTGTCTCTCATCTACAGGTGAAGTCTTTGTCTACCCACCTCCATTCCCTCCAAGACCTCTCATGCTCTCCAGCCCCCACAGGACTTGGTTTGTGTTGCTATTGCCAGAACCTACTGCCTGCTCTCAGCCCCATGCCTTGCCTTACCTTTCACTCCAGGTGTTTCCCCAGCTGACCTGCTCTCAGGAGAGCCTACCTTTTCCCCTCCTGACTCTAGCTACAAGTACCAGAAGAAAAAAACAAGCTGCATTCTGCTTTGCCAGCCAGCTATCCGTTTCAGCATAGACATGCACAGTCAAGTGCAGACAAATGCATTGCAACAGCTACACCACCCACCACAGTCAGTATCTGTTTACAGCACCAAAATGAAACTTTGTCTTCATGTCTCAGAAAAGGAGGAAGTTTCTGACAACATTCATACTCTGCAGATCTAGGCAAGCATCCTTGTGTTGTTAGGTCCATGGTTCATGGACCTGCTCTCATATAGATAGGAAGTATCTAGAAAAATTAGCCTCTAGGAGCAAGGTAGCATCTTCAGAGAAGATGTTCAGGATCACTGGCTTGATCCAAACCTAGCTGGAACTGATGTGGGCTTGTCCCATGGGTTTATAAATTAGTACTATAGCTAGTTTTGAGGAGGATATGCAGCCATTCTTGAGAGAAGGCAACTCATCCTTGAGTGACCTAGTCCTGGATGCTGGAAGGAAGAGAAAGATCACCCCAACTGAAGGTGATATCCCAAGAAGGAGACTCCTTGTTGCACTTCGATTATAGCCCAAGGCTTTTCTGACCTGGAATCGGGGACAGGGGGGAACTTTCTACCTTAGGCAGAAGGTCAGACCGACCGAGGTTAGGAAATCGAAGTTCGGCAGCCCCTATTTGCTTCTGGGAAAAAGGACATATGATCTTAGCCTTGTGTGCACAGCCTGAATTAGTGGAGTAAGTACACTGTAACCATCTCCTTCCTTGCAGCACTGTTTTTCTCCAAATAATGGAAGGCAAGAACTGGAAGTGTGCTGATATAATAAGGGGGGTGGAGGAGAGGCAAGGTCAGATGTATTCTTGTTGCTGCCTTCCTGGCTCTATACATACACTCTTTGCTTCTCTTAAAGCCAAGGAAGAACTTAGATACTTTAGAAAGCTGTATAAGCTGTGTCACACCCCTGCCCTTTATACCTGGATGCATATGGCATGTAACTAAGGAAACTAAACATGCTGCAGATACCTTAGTTTAAAATGTCTCTGCTGAGAGCCAGTTGAAACATAGGACTTCTCTTCCACAAGAAATCCTGACATTTGCAAAAGTTTGTTTCAGCAGAAAAATGAGTCATTTTACCCCTGAAAAGGAAACTCTGTGGGGAGGGAGGAAAAGGGAAAAAGATTGCTTGGAAAATTCAAACCATTCCTTTTTTTTTTTTTTTTTCTTTTTTTCTTTTTTCCCCCACAATGTTGAACAGAGGAACAGCTGCGTCTCCTGAGGATCTCCCCAGCCTCAAATCCCAGTGAGCTGCTGCCTGCACTGTGGATTTGTGTTTCCTACAGCAGAACTAAGCCCCATCTGGGGCTGGAAGATGCTGTCCTCTCATCAGCATCACCTCGAGCCGGCAGGGAACCAACCTTACAATAACCAACCTGCTTCCACAACCCAATTTCAGTTTTATATTTTTCCTGGTTTTTTGGGCAAAAGTTTTTTTTTTGCTGGAAAATGCCTTGCGAACCTTTCTTGACACATTTGCATGTTCCATAGTCACTTGTAGGTTTGCTACTTTTAAAAAAAGAGTGTTACTTATTTGAAGGGAGCAAAACAACCCCATCAATGCAAACTCTCACGTGGTTGTGTCGAAGCTCTGAGCCTCACTCCTTGTCTGCAGAAGGAGGCCACAGTGACAGTACTTGTGTACTATAAAAAAGAGTGTACAGCGATGCTAGAAGAAACAACCTGTTAAGATGACTGGCTCACTGCTCTGCCCAAAATGGCAACAGTTGAACACACAATACACTCAAAGATTATTAAGCTGGGGAAGTGTAATGATATGTGAAACCAATTTTTATTAATATCAAACTGAAATGCACAGTCTTGTATGAGGGAGAGAAACCTCCACGCTCCTAGTAATGGAGATCAGAGCCTTAATGATCATTACACTACTAAAACTGTACACTAATACCACAGGAGGTCATGGGGGTCAGAGCAAATGCTTCTTTCTTTGTATTACATGCTTTTATGTCTTCATTTACTCCACCAATTCTCTCATTATTTCCTCCTCATCTGCTATTCACAGGCATAATTTCTTTGGCTGACATTCCCCTCCTCCCTCACTAAGAGACAATCGATATTACATCATCTGCCTCACTGCAATGCCTCATACACCATGAGATATGTTGGAGCAGGTTCCTCTGGGACTTGTTTTCCTGCCCCGCTCTCTCTGAATCAGTAAGGAAATGAGGATGCTCTACAGAGCACAGAGGTGCGGCTGGAGTGCAGCCCAGGCAGCACATTGGCTACCATTTCAACCTCGCTGTCCGGGAGGCAGTGCCTGCCCAGGAGAAATCCATATGCTGCCATTTGCTCTTGTAGCCTGCCTTAATAAGCCGATAATGAGGAGAACAATGTAACAAATTAATTGAGTCCATCCATTAATTAAAAAAGGTCAATGGAATTACTGGGGATTTACCCCAATGTAGCAAAGCAGAATATTTTCCTATTTGTCCCTTGGAAAATAAATAAATCTAATGATCATGCATGAGCCCTTACAGCCTTGGTAAAGGAGCAACAACGCTTGCCCATCTTCACATGGTAAATACATACCCTTGGAGCGGCATGACCACTCTCACACCTCTATCCTCTTGGCTGTGTTACTGTAAATCACTGGGTGATTAAAGCCAGTTAATTTCTTACGGTTCTTTTTAGTTTTGTGGTGACCCCTGCTTTTCCATGCACTGCTGTCTTCTAACAGGGTTGTGTGAAAGAGGGACCTCTTATAATTTTTAAATATATTGTCAGCTGGTTCAGGAGGGAGAACTCTACCTCTTTTTTAATGTCTTTTTTTCTCTTTTCATTTTACTTTCTGATTCAATACTGCCTACCTTTCCTTGCTCTTAACTAGCCAACATTTCCCACTCCTGGGCTGTCTGCAAAGGAAAGCTCTGAAATTTAATAAAAGCCTCTTAAGTGATTTGGGAGTGCGTAGGAGAAAGAGATATCTTTAAAAGCAAACATTATTGCTTGGGTGTACATATAGTATAATAGGATTTTCTGCTTTGTGAATCTGAGCTGTTAATAAGACAATCTGAGATTAAGGAAGAATGGTAAGATTTTTATTTAAGTATCCATTTAAATGAGTTTTGGCTGTTTTCAGTGAAAAGTATGTCAAAAGATACCCCACATCCTAATAATATTAAGATGGGATTGCTTTTTTTTTCAACAATTCATTGCAGAACACCTTGTCTTCCTTTGCCTGTGATTTTGCTTTTTCCTTTACTGAGTTTCTCCTCCAAATTTCTTTCATCCTCTCTCATTTTTGTTTTAATTCCTCTAAGACCAGGCTGCTTCTTCCTAGAGAATGACTGAGAGGAGTGTGAAAATGAATCGCCCAAGTCTTATTCACAGTTTCCTCTGTGTTTGCCCTGCATTACTGGGACAGACCAAAGCTGTACAGAAGAAAAGATGCTCACAAGCTACTCTGAGTAAGCTGCTGTTTAGGATCCTTTAGTGTGCTATGCCTTCTTCCTAAAACAGGATGCTCTAGACCAGCGGCCCCTGTAAAAGATAAGCAATTTAATTATAGCAACAAGATAAAAGCAGAAATGGCTCTCAGACAAAACCTCTGATGATTAGATCAGAAGCGATGTGAAAGGACACCCACTGAGGAAGAAGGAACTCAGCACTGATAATGTGGGGCACTACCACTTGGACCTCAGAATATAATTTCCTTGCTTTTTCCAAAAATAAAAAGCCTGGGAGCTCATATCAAAGGGACTCATGGCTCTGTGTGGCAGGTGATTCTACCTGTTTTTAGGCCCTCTCTTGCATCCAAGCCTGATCATGTTCTGATATAGTGAAGATGAAGTGTAAGAGAATAGTGGAAAATGCCATATTTTCAAACACAGTTACTGCAGCATGTCAAAACTAGGGAGAATTGCAAGGAACATCAGAAGGGTCTTGACAGAGCAAGACAACCAGGCAACATTATGGCAAATGAAATGGAGTGTAAAAACTCCAGGAGGCAATGCAGAATAGAAGAAATAATTGACTGTAGTCACTCTGAGGAAAGAACATATTGGTGTCATGAAGGGAAGGGAAATGAAAGCGCCAGTCAGCGGTGGTCCAAAAAGAAGTGGAGAGATGCTAAACTGTAGATAGAAATTGTTATTGGGTAATGCTGATGTGATGATGTAAATAAATGGTATGATCAGCCTTTAGATGCTGCATATATATGTTGTCATCAGATTTTGGAAATGATGTAGCAGCAAACAGAAGAGAGTTCAGGAAGGCTGCCACAAAGGAGGGGACAGGGACAGACTTCCAAAGAGACTGAAAACATCAAAATCACTTAGCACAGAGTGGGGATAACAATGAGAGAAAAGAAAAGAGAGAAGAGACACAGGAGAGCTCTCACTTAGCTGTCCTCAAGCCTAAATACAGGAAGATGGAGAACTCAAAGAATATAAAACTAGGCTGAAAACCAACTCTAATCCACCATACAGATCACCCTGGGAATTCAATTGTCCTGTGGATATCCTAGAGTTCTCTTGCCTGACGGGGCACGTGATCCATGTACTAGGCTAGGTAAGGAAGACACACGTGGAGGGGTTTTCTGTTGTCACCTCACCTATGCAACAGCACCCATCCCCCTCCTGCAGCACTGCAGCTGAGGGCTCAGCATTTGTCCCCTTGCAGCCCAGGGAGTGGCTCTGGACCTCTCCTGGGGAATACCCAGGGCAAACTTTGACTGGTTCAGCTGCAGGTTTAAACCCGGATAGGGGAGCACACTGGCACTGAGGGTGCTGTTTGTACACCTGGGGACCCACCTGCAACATGGAGTTGACGTTGTAGGTGACAGGGCTGTATCCCTGCGCAGAGTGCTATGAGGAGGAACACAGTGAGGTGTCAGATGCTCAAACACAGCTCCTGTGTGATAATCAAGGCCAGAGAGAGATGCCATGGTGATGAGTATCACAGCACAGGCCAGGAGTCATCCCCATGTCCCAAAGCATGCGTCATACTGGGTCAAGGTGAAGCTCAATGGCACAGAGGCAATCAGCACCAGTGTAGGCAGGTGGCACAGGAGAGCAGTGGGTTGTGGCCTTCAGGGGGGTTTCTTGAACCAGTGAAATTCCTAGGGAAGCACTGAGACCTGCAGAGATACACCAGGCAGTGGCAGCTCTCAGGACGACAGCTTTTGCAGTGCCAGAAGATCCAGCAGTAACAGTGGACACCCTCACCCCCACGAAAGGCAGCCCTAGGGAGCTCCAGTGACCAGGAGTGCAGTGAGTAGGGTGAGCAAAGAGTATGTGGCATGTAAGCCAGAGTGTGCCATGGCAGTTTGTGATGAAGTGCACAAGGAAGGGCAAGGAGGGAGAGTACCTCTCCAAAGAAAGCATTTCACTGGTTGAATGCGAGTCCTGAGGTACTCAGAAGCTAGCACCCAGCCACACTCTGTGATCATTTGCACAGGTTAAGGACACTTATCCTGGCTTCACCAGGGGCAAGACCTCTATGACTAACTTAGTGGCTTTCTATGATGGGATAACTGCAGTAGTGGACACCGGAAAACTGACGAATGTGATCTATCTAGACTCCTGTAAAGCGTCTGCCACAGTCCCCCCACAATATCCTTCTCTCTAAATTGGAGTGATATGGATTTGATGGGTGGATGGTTCAGTGGATAAGAAACTAGTTGGAAGGTCGTATTCGGAGAGTAGTGGTCAATGGCTCAAAGTCCAGATGGAGATCTGTGACAAGTGGTGTCCCTCAGGGGTCCGTACTGGGACCAGTACTATTTAATAACTTCATCAGTGATATTCACGGTGAGATTGAGTGCACCCTCAGCAGATTTGCAGATGACACCAAGCTGCATGGTGTGTGGGATGTCATCCAGAGGGACCTGGACGGGCTGGAGAAGTGGGGCTGTGAGAACCTCATGAGGTTCAACAAGGCCAAGGGCAAGGTCCTGCACCTGGGTCACGGCAATTCTCGTTTTCAGTATACAACAGGGGGATGATGTGATTGAGAGCTGCCCTGCAGAGAAGGACTTGGGGATGCTGGTCAAAGAGAAGCTTGACATGAGCTGACAATGTGCACTCACAGCCCAGAAGGCCAACAGTCTCCTGGACTGCATCAAAAGAAGCGTGGACAGCAGGTTGAGGAAAGTGAATCTGCCCCTCTATTCCTGTCTTGTGAGACCTCATCTGGAGTGTTGTGTCCAGTTCTGGAATCCTCATCATAAGAAGGATATGGAGCTGTTGGAACGGGTCCAGAGGAGGGCTACAAAGATGATCAGAGGGTTGGAGCACCTCCCAAAGGAGGACAGGCTGAGAGAGTTGGGGTTGTTCAGCCTGGATAAGAGAAGGCTCCAAGGAGATCTTATAGTGACCTTCCAGTACCTGAACAGGCTACAAGCAAACTTAGGAGGGACTGTTTACAAAGGCTTGTAGTGATAGGACAAGGGGCAATGGATATTAACTGGAGAGGGACAGATTTAGAGTAGACATAGGGAAGAATTTCTTTACCATGAGAGTGGTTGAGGCACTGGCAGAGGCTGCCCAGGGAAGCTGTGGCTGCCCCATCCCTGGAGGCGTTCAAGGCCAGGTTGGATGGGGCCTTGGGCAGCCATGGCAGGGGGGTTGGAACCTGGATGACCTTCAAGTTTCCTTCTAACCCAAACTATTCTATGATCCTCCTGTCAAAGGAGAATAGTGGGCACTCATCTCAGGGCAAAGGCTGCAGCTCCAGCTGGGCAGTCTACACCACTTACTCCAGTGGCAGCCAATGCCTCCATGCAGATGGAGCTGCTGAGGTGGGTGTTGCAGTGCAGACCTCAGACCGCAGAAAGTGCCAGAACCTTTCTGCTGGGGCAGAGGCAGGTGGCAGAGCTGCCTGCAAATGGTGTTCTCAGGTGGAGGAGTTCCTGCAGCTGGGGGCTGCTTCTCCACCAGCCCTGAAGAGGAGGACTTGAGGGTGGTGGTGGATGAGAAGCTCAACATGATCTGGCAGTGTATGCTTGCAGCCCAGAAAGCCAACTGTGTCATGGGCTGTATCAAAAGAAGTATGACGAGCAGGTCAAGGGAGGTGATTCTGCCCCTTCACTCTGCTCTTGTGAGACCTCACCTGGAGTCCTGCATTCACTTCTGGAGTCCTCAGCACAGGAAGGACATGGGTCTGTTACAGTGAGTCCAGAGGAGAGCCACAAAGATGATCAGATGGCTGGGGCATCTCCCATGCAAAGACAGCCTGAATGATTTGGCTTGTTTTGCCTAGAGAAAAGAAGGCTCCTGAGAGACCTTATAGCAGCCTCCCAGTACTTAAAGGAGGCCTGCAGGAAAGCTAAGGAGGGGCTTTTTGTAAGAGAGTGCAGTGATAGGATGAGTGGTAGTGCTTTTAAGCTGAAAGGGGAGAGGTTTAGATTAGATATTAGAAAGGAATTTTTTACTGTGAGGATAGTGAAGCACTGGTACAGGTTGCCCAGAGAGGTTGTGGATGCCCCAACCCTGAAGGTGTTCAAAGCCAGGCTGGTTGGGGCTTTGAGCAAGTGGAATCTAGTGGAAGGTGTCCCTACTCGTAGCAGGGAGATTGGAGCTAGATGATCTCTGAGGTTCCTTCCAACCCAAACCATTCCATGATTTTGTGCTGTGAGAGGAAGGAGGAGTACAAAATCTCTGCCACCTGCTTCTTAGCAGACTCGCCACTGTACAGTTTTCTACCTGCAGTTTTGCTATCTTCCTCTCCAATAAGGAGCAGGTGACTCACCTACCTGTCTGCCTCCTCCATCACAGATACTACGCTTTCAGTTAATTCACTGGTCTCTATTTCGCTAGCTTCAGATGCACTTAAGCCTTTGAGCAGTTGCTTTAAATTCAGCAAAACCATTTGCAAAACTGAGAACCACCCAAGTGAAGAAGAGTTTACCTACAATTTGCAGCAATTGCTCACATTTAAACTCTGGAGTGCATAGCTTTTTGAGCCAAAAAGATTTAGATGCTCTATATGCAGGACTGTTGCATTCTCCTAAAGCAATGAATGATTCATTCCAGTCGTGACTGAAAAGCTTAGGGCTTGCCTACAGTTGGAAATTTACCAAAATAGTTATTCTGGAAGAAGCCTTGGGATAGCAGCTCTTCTTCTGGAATTAAAATGCCCACACAACATTTGATAACAACGTTGTTATTCTGGAAGAGCTGTTCTGCCACATTTGCAAGTGTTGATCCTCGTGTCAGAGGCTGCCGAGTGGGTTATCCTAGCTGTAGGATTTAAAACAAGGAGGTAAGAAAGGGTTTGTTTTGGTGTCTGAGCATAATAGTAGGTCTGATCTGCAAATGTGTTTTTGAGACACCCATAAAACTAAATGTGTGGAAACAACATAGCAGATTATTAGCACCAAGGTCCTCTGCTGTACCGGAGGCGTAACAGTGCAATGGAACTTATTTTATGACCTAATTTCTAGTTTAAGTTTTCCATCTGAGATTGCCTGGGACATAAGGACACATTGCTATAATTTAGTCATATTTCTTCCTGGTGTCATGTTACAGTTGCTACCAGAGAGAAGGATTTGGTTTGGCCCTTTCTACTTCTAAACATCCTCATGGAGCCACATGCCCCTCAAAACCTATGCATTACAGGGCCAGGATACGGTTGGGCCAATGTATGGCTTCTCTGGGAACACAAAACCTGGCAAGCCACTCAGATGCTTTATTTCCCAGCTTTTTGCCATAATGCTAGCTGTGGAAGTGAATCCAAACCCAGCAAGACTTCTCTTCCCTGCAAATGTAAGGGCCATTTGTGTTGACATGGACCATCAAGAGGGCTGATGCGCAGTTGCATCCTGTGCTGTGTAGTGCTGCTCTTCATGGGCACCAGGTTTCTCATGTTGGGACTTCCTTCAGGCTAGGTGAGGACCACATGCTTGAAATGTTGCTCCAGAAAAAACATCCATGCAACACCTTCAGGCCCCTGACTCCCAGCCACATGGAGACCTGCAAGGCTCCTGGTATTACACATGCCAAAACATGAGACATTACACTCAGTGCAAAATAATTTTGACCAAATCCTTTGGTGCATAGGAGTACTTTGTGATTTTGTTAATGCCTAGCATTGCAGCTGCTAGGCAGTCTCTGCTGTTAAAAGGGCTCTTGCCCTTGAGATGGCTCTTGCCCTGTGGAAGAAAGACATCCAACACAACAAAGATCAACATTCCATCTTTCCACATTGGAAATGGATAGCAACTAGTAAGACAAAAAAAAAAAAAAAAGCATTTTGGTCCTAGGAATATGTGAAGAAAAGTGCCAGAAGGCACAATTCCTGCCTTTCACAGCCCCTTCCAGTTACTTCCGAAAGCCAGCTGCTGTTAGTGCCATGGCCAGATCTAGTCTCTAAGTGCCCCCCTTTCCATTTGGTGGACACACCAGAGCAGACACTGACTGGAGAAGGAATGAGAAATAAATAAAGTATTTTACTACCTGTGCAATAGCCTTTATTGTCTGGTTCGTAAAACATCCCTGTGGCCTAATATATGCCATAAAGGCAGTTTAGGCTCTTAATGGATAAACAAACATAAACAGCAATGCACAGGCAGGATTTAAGACCATCTACAAACAATGCCAGGCATTGTAAACTGGCAGGAACACATTAAAATCTATGCATATTTCTGGAGAAAGTATGACTGGGAAGGGAGCCTAGAACATCTCACATGTTTCTGCCCCAAGACAAATGTATTCTGGGCAAAGATTACTAAAGTAATGACTAAAAATTACATCCAGGCTTGGGAGGACTCTTTTCCAGGTAGTGACAGGGACAAAAGATCTCTGTGAGCAGAGAAAGGGATGCAATGAAGGTCTCAAAACCCTAAAGGTTGAGTACAGCTTTGCCTAGATTTTGTGTTCCAAGATTTTACGCAGGAGACATGAAGAGCAACAAAAAACCTCCAAGCATGACCAATCTTGTGGCTCCAGGCTGCACGTTTCCATGGGGCAGAGAGTGGGTCTGGGAGCGGGGCCAGCTCCATCTTCCTCCAGGCAGCAGCTTACAGTAACGCAGCATGTGAGGAGGACAGTAAGGTCTGCACAAAGCGTGCCATGACATTCAAATGAAGCAGTAGCAGGCCAGTTCTGCACCTAGAGCCCAGGTACTCAAGTGGAACTGAATCCCATATTCCCCAAAGCCTTTTGGCAGCGCCGCATCCTCCGGCATTGTGCACGGTACATTGCTTTGTAACTGCTTGAAGTAACCCTGATGCTCAACAGCCCTTTCTACAAAGTGTAATTACTTTCTGTCTCCTCTGTCTTGCGAGGGCTGGTGGAGCAGCTGTAGCATTTGAAATGCAGAGCTGTGCCTGGCCTGCTAACAGAGGGTCAAATGGAGTCCTGGAATACTCAGGGAAAGCTGTACACTTTTGAAAGAAAGACCACAGTTTGATTTGGGTATGGGACTCTTTAATGGCCAAAAGCAGAGAGCACTTCTATTCCTGCCCTGTGGTAGGGTTTCAGGAGTCACTACTGCATGTCGTGAGGAAAACATGCCTTCTTTGGCAGACGAAAGGGAGGAGGGTCTTATTTTCCAGATAGATTTCAGCTGATTGGATTTATCTGTAAGCCACATATGAGCATGGTGAGAGAGAACTTGAGAGAGAAAATGAGATGCATTCTGCAGGAAATTGTGAAAACTGAGATTTAACTTTTTATGTATGTGTTCATTCCAGGAGCCTGCATTCTTTGAGTTAGTATTTTCCTAATCACCACTATTCTTTGTGTACCCTCCTTCAGATCATTGCATTCCCTGGAAAACTGACGCTGGCTCATGAGCAGGCAATTGCTTGTTTCCTCCTTCCTGTCTGGAGGAGGAAAAGGAGGGAGGTGCCCCAAGGATGCCTTTCCACTTCTGGAAAATGGTAGCTTGCAAATGTAAATGATGCTTTTTTTTGCTTTTATCCTTCAGGAGACTCTAGGTAGAAAAGACTTAAAAAAACAACCTAGTACAGGCTTGCTTGCAGAGCTTAGGAGTGAGATGTGCGCAGGTTGATTCGAGGGGTTTTAGCAGTAGCCTGGCATTCATCAGGTTTCAGGAGAAAACCATTTGACCTGAAGGATGTCCCTGGTGTTATGCTGAGAAAGACCAGCCCATGGCTTACCAGAAGAGTGGGACAGAGGATTAATGGCTGATGAGGATGCTCTGAAGGGCTGGAACATGCAAACTGATTTCTCTCCAGTTAATAACTTGAGTAAAGCACCCGGATCCTGCCTGAGGAAGTCTGTGGGAGAGAAGTGGCGGTGCAGCAGTGGCCAAGAGGGATTTAAAACCACCCACACCAGGAAGATTTTATTAATGTGTCAAAACAAAAAAAGTCTGCAGGCCCCTGAACTGAGCTAACAGTTAGCAGGGTAGCCCATGGCGTTGGCATAAAAAGGCTGGTTGGTCAGCAGAGTGGGAGGGCACAGAGGCTTAGTGTTAATGGGGGTAATGCCTGGATCCTGAGGACTCCATGAGGACCCCATGCCATGCTTACTGGCTTACGAGGGCACAGCACCCTTCTTTCAGTCAGTAGGCTCGGGGACAGGAGCTTCTCTGCTCCTCACCAAGAACAAGGCTGGACAGGCACTGGCTGATCCTAACCTGCTGCAAGACATCTTGACTTGGGAGTTGAGAGATCCCCCACAAAAGGTGCTTGTATTTGCATTTGCTGTGCAGCCAGCTAGCCAATGTGTGAGAATAATATTTTCTCTTTATTTGCAGGAACTGGTATACCTGGAGGTTTGGCTCCAGCTTGCCTTGGTATTCCAATAACAAGATATTAAAGATGTTATGTTTGTTATGTTAACAAGCTGTGGTGTCTGATATAGTTTAAGGCTTACAATGTCTACAGTGCAGCATGAAGCTCACTGTCCATGTATGTAAAATTTAAAAAAAGCAGTTGTCTCTCAGTGGTCTGTTTATGTATTTCTTTTTCAATCCTTTATTAAAGTACTATTAAAAAATAGGAAGTTACATAAAAGAACCTGTATCTCTTTACTGTAAGTATGCTGAATGGTTTTACCAACTCAATGAACCATTAAAATACATTTACTGACCTGTTTACCTTCCTGAAATTGATGTATGCTTTATATCCAAGCTTAATTTAATTTCCATATTAACGTTAATATCTGTAAATACAAAGGGCATGAAGTCTCCCTTTAAGAGAGAGAAATAGATCAAATTGCTTGAAATGGTAGCAGATGTTATTTTTCTCCAAGAAATTCATTTAAATGAATTGCATAAAAACCTGCAGAAAGAATTGGGGAACTGAGCCTATGCTTCATGTAGAAAAATCAGTTTGTAGCAGTTGTGTTCTGGAAACATAGTCTATCATAAAATAATTGAAAACTCCAGTTTCTGTAGGAAGGGGCCCATTTTTAAATACAGCTGATTTGCTGGTGATGTAGCCAATGGACTGAAAAACACTTGAAAGCGAAGTAATTTTCCAGACCTGCAGAGAGTCCTGCCCCAATCTCAGAGGCCATTTTCTGCCAGATGACTTTCAAGAGTTTTTAAATATATCCTTGACATTGCAAGGAGAAAATATGACTGCCCCAAGCACTCAGTCACAGCTTTATCAGCAGGTTGAAAACTGCATTTCCATAGCAGAATTTCTTTCTCCCTGAACAACTAATATATCTTTCAATGCCATCCGCATAGATACATCCTGTGGTGGCTTTGCCAAGATGTCACTTCTGTTCAGGTGAATATTCTTCAACCTCTGATTTGCTTATGTCTGTCTGATCTCAAACTGCAATGACTGTTTTTTTATACCCGAAATGAGTTTTGACAATGCTGCATGCAACCTGGAAGAGTGGTGGGTCTTTGTACAGTCAGCTCTTTCATCTCATGACTGCCAAGTATTTCAAATATGACTGCATCTCCAAGAGCGATTAGCACAATAAGGAATGAAGAAAAAAGAACTATCTGGTCTGCAGATTAAAAAAGAGGGCAGAAACGGCAACAAGTTGAACCAACACAGATAAATGTTGATTTATTTTCCTTTCCATCATTGCTCCCATAATTTAACGTGACATTCAACCTGGCAGGGAGGTAAAAGGCAGGAACATTGTATGGTTGAGGAAAAAAAGATGGAGCAGTTCTTTCTATTTCCAAGGGAGCTGACAATCCATAAGCCCATAAGAAGGTAGATTTTGTGATGGGAGTCTGTTACAGGCCACCCAGCCAAGGAGAAGCAGCTGACGAGCTCTTCTATAAACAGCTGGATTTAATCTCTAGATCAATGCCTCTTATTCTTATAGGAGACTTCAATCTTCCTGATATCTGCTGGAAGTACAATAGAGCAGAAAGGCAGCAGTCTAGGAGGTTCCTGGAGTGCATGGAAGACAACTTCCTTGCACAGGTGGTGAATGAACCAACAAGGGAAGGTGCCCTCCTGGACCTGCTGTTTGTGAACAGAGAAGGCCATGTGGGGGATGTGGCAGTAGGAGGACGCCTAGGACTAAGTGATCATGAGATGACAGGGTTTCTGTTCTAGGCGAAGTGAGGAGGGTGGTTAGCAGGACAGTAGCATTAAATTTCCAGAGGGCAGACTTTGAACTCTTCAGAAGGCTGGTTGGCAAAGTCTCATGGGAGACAGTGCTTAAGGGCAAGGGAGCCCATGAGGGCTGGGAACTCTTCAAAAAGGAGAACCTAGCGGCTCAGGAGAAAGCCATCCCCATGTTCCGGAAAAAAAGCCAGCAGGGGAAAAAGCCAGCTTGGTTAAACAGTGAGATCTTGAGTGATATCAAGAAGAAGAGGAATGTTTATGGGCTCTGGAAGAGGGGACAGGCCTCTTGGGTGGACTACAGGAGGGAAGTGAGATTGTGTAGAGCAAAAATCAGAAGGGCTAAGGCTCAACTAGAAATCAGATTGGCAAAGTCTGTGAAAGATAACAAAAAATCTTTCTACAAATACATAAATAATAAAAGGAGGACTAGGGAGACCATACAGTCCCTACTGGATGCAGAAGGAACAACGGTGACAGGGGATGAGGGAAAGGCTGAGGTACTTAATGCCTTCTTTGCCTCAGTCTTTAATTGTAAAGAAAGTTGTTCCCTCTGTGTACAAACCCAGGAGCTAGAGGAGCAAAATGAGGCTCCCATGATCCAAGAGGAGATGGTCAGAGCCTTGCTAGCCCCACTAGACACCCACAAGTCTATGGGGCCGAATGGGATTCACCCAAGGGTATTGAAGGAGCTGGTGGATGTGCTGGCCAAACCCCTTTCCATCATCTTCCAACAGTCCTGGAAGGCTGGGGAAGTTCCACTGGACTGGAGGCTGATGTTGTGCCCATCTACAAGAAGGGTTGCAGGGAGGATCCAGGGAACTACAGGCCTGTCAGTCTGACCTCAGTGCCAGGGAAAGTCATGGAACAGGTGATCTTGAGTGCTAGCATGAAGCACATGCAAGAGGACCAGGTGATCAGGCCCAGTCAACACTGGTTCACAAAAGGCAGGTCTTGCCAAACTAACCTGATCACCTTCTATTACAAAGTGACTCAGCTGCTGGACGAGGGAAAGGCTGTGGATGTATCTTCCTGGACTTTAGTAAAGCCTTTGACACAGTTTCTCACAGCATTCTGCTTCGGAAACTGTCAGCCTCTGGCCTGGACAGGCGCACACTCTCCTGGGTGGAAAACTGGTTGGATGGCCGGGCCCAGAGAGTGGTGGGAAATGGTGTTAAATCCAGCTGGAGGCCAGTGACAAGTGGGGTTCCCCAGGGCTCAGTGCTGGGTCCAGCCCCGTTCAATGTCTTTATCAATGACCTGGATGAAGGCATCGAGTGCTCCCTTAGCAAGTTTGCAGATGACACCAAGCTGGGAGGAAGTGTGGATCTGCTGGAGTGTAGGGAGGCTCTGCAAAGGGACCTGAACAGGCTGGACTGCTGGGCAGAGACCAACGGCATGAGGTTTAACAAGGCCAAATGCCGGGTCCTGCACTTGGGGCACAACAACCCTAAGCAGAGCTACAGACTAGGAGAAGCCTGGATGGAAAGCTGCCAGGAGGAGAAGGACCTGGGGGTGTTGGTTGACAACCGACTGAACATGAGCTAGCAGTGTGCCCAGGTGGCCAAGAAGGCCAATGGCATCAGAAACGGCGTGACCAGCATGTCCAGGGAGGTTATTCTCCCTCTGTACTTGGCACGGGTGAGACTGCTCCTCGAATCTTTTGTTCAGTTCTGGGCCCCTCACCACAAGAAGGATGTTGAGGCTCTGGAGCAAGTCTGGAGAAGGGCAACAAAGTTGGTGAAGGGGCTGGAGAACAGGCCTTATGAGGAACGGCTGAGAGAGCTGGGATTGTTTAGCCTTTAGAAGAGGAGGCTGAGAGGAGACCTCATTGCTCTCTATAACTACCTGAAAGGAGGTTGTGGAGAGGAGGGAGCTGGCCTCCTCTCCCAAGTGACAGGGGACAGGACAAGAGGGAATGGCCTCAAGCTCCACCAGGGGAGGTTCAGGCTGATCATCAGGAAAAATTTTTTTCACAGAAAGGGTCATTGGGCACTGGCAGAGGCTGCCCAGGGAGGTGGTTGATTCACCTTCCCTGGAGGTATTTAAAGCACGGGTGGACGAGGTGCTAAGGGGCATGGGTTAGTGTTTGATAGGAATGGTTGGACTCGATGATCCGGTGGGTCTCTTCCAACCTGCTTATTCTATGATTCTATGATCTCTGCCCCAGCTCTCACTGCCTGGCACGTTTCCGTCTATTTGCTTTAAAAACTCATCACCCTAAGCAGAAGCAGAGTACACTCCAGGAATATGTTCTCTGTCACTGCTAAAACAGACTGACAAGAAATTCACCCCTTCTTGCCTAAGATTGGTTTGCCATCCCCTTATCATGACAGGCAGATCCAGCTTGTAAGCTCAGCTGTGTCAGCTTAGCAGTTTCTTCTTAACACCGGTACTTGTCAGGAAAATAGAAACCACAGATTTCCTGGTGCTTACCACAGGAGAGACTCCTCCAGTAACCCGGTGGGGTCCCTCAGAAAAATCTCATCATTGTAAGTGGTAGGTAGCCCAATAGTTCTTGCCCTCCCTATGAAATGGTGGCAACGAATCCAGTCCCATAGAGGTAAGGATGTACCAAAGATCCTTAAGACCCAGTATTCACAAAAGATAGTGAAGCATACGTAAGTAACCTATTCCCTGCAATGAAAAGCATATGCAGAGGGAGAAATCCTCAACAGCAATTCAATAGAGCAACAAAGCTTTGCTGACCTCAGTGAAGCTTCTCAGATCTGATTCTCTTTTTTTTTTCTTCTTCAGTGCATACTCTTCACTATTTATAAGACTAGACTTATTCTAGCACTATAAATCACTATACAAGCCTATAGGAATAATTATCTTTATTTTCAGTAAGTCAGGCCATAGTGGTTCAGTGGCTGTGCCAAGCTGTAGCCTGGTGTGTTTCACAGGACTGTGATGATCCCCCATTTGGAGGCTATCGGAAGTCATATATGGCCTGCAGGGGAGGAGGGATCATGTCCATGCAGCCTGGTGCAGAGCTAAGCATGCCCATTCTTATTCCCTGCATCTACTCATGCTGCCCTGGTCTGATGCAGATCCACAGGGACCTACCTGCCACCCTCCTGAGACACTGTGCTTAACCTGCCAGCAGTGGAGGTACTTTAAAGGTTTACTGAATGAAGAAAATACTAATTCCAGCATGGAGATTGATTAACAAAGTCCTATGGTAAATCTGATAGGGAGGGAGATGTATGAGGCAAGGGATGGCTGCCTGAGGCTGTTCCCTTTGCTGCAACCTGAGACATCTACACCTGCCATGGAGGGGAGAAGGTGGGCAGTCAGAACCTCAGCAGCACTGTTTCAGCAGAGCCAGTGTGGAGTAAAGGACAGTGACTGAGGAGTCACTGGAGTTGGAGCCAAAGCAAAGGGGTTTTCAGTCCTCGACAGCTGTGGATAAGTATGCCTGGTACCTTCAGTGACCTGGGGAGAACAAAGAGAGCAGGGATTCTATTTTTATCCCCTGGCAGTGATCTTCCCTAAAGATCGGCCCCTCTTCAGCTTTCCAGTTATGGCTCTTGAAGATGGTGGGAAAAATTTCTCCATAAGACCTCTTCTCTGTGTCTCTATGTGTGAGGTGAGGAGCATGTTCCTCTCTGGAGGAGAAGCAATCCAATAAGACTGTCACAAGAAGGTGCTGCCTCCATGGTCACTGTCAATGGACTTTCCAATAGGGACTGGGGAGGGATTTCCCATTCTCTTCTGAGATTTGTAAAAACTGCAAGAGCAGATCGCATGTGAAGTAGCAAAGGACTGTGAATTGTCATTTATTTTCCCAATGCATTTTGAATGTAGTCCATGAAAAGAGCTTTGGAGTTTAACAGAGGGTTAAAAGTATTTTATTGTATGTGAGAATAAAGATACATCTTTAACATCTTGTCGTGTATTCAGAGGAGATAGCCTCAGCCTTGACTTTCCTTCTAGCAGCACCTCCCTCCCTAATGGCACATTCTCTTTGTTCACATTTTAAAACTGAAGTGCTTAGCAGCAGCCAGAGCCCAGCAGAAGCAACCATTTGGCCATGAAGCATTTCAATCATGAGGAGAAAGCAATAAACAGGCTCAAGGATTTGAATAGAGACAAAGAAACCAAAAGGAAAAAAAAAAATCATCTTTTAGTATAGTTGAAAATAGGTTTACTGCTTTCTTCTCCTTGAAACTGGATTATCATATTTCAGAAAAAAAACATTCTTAGACCCATTTCTCATGGTATTTTTCAGTCTTATGGCTAGGAAATATGCCTCAGCTTCAAGCTAAAGTCTTGGGGGCAATATGCATCTCATTCTACAGGAGATACACGTTAATTTGTTTTGTTCTTTGATTCCTGAAGCCCAGGTGTGTTAAATGGGAGAGAAAGTAGTATTCCCAACTAATCTGGATGCCCATTATCTGATTTTCAAAAGCTTCTCTGTTCCTTGAAGGCTCAGCTTGAAAGACTTCCTCCAGCAAAGCCTAGATTTAAAAATGTGAGTGATCTCATTAACTCCAGCCAAACTCCCACACTGCTTTATCAGTGACTTTTGTGATACGTTGGATTAAGGCTTTCATGGGTTTACTGGGCTACAGACTTCATTGGCACCACATGTTCCTGAAAACTGGAAATTGCTCTCTTTTCCACTGGAGACAGTGGGACTCAGTACCTGGTCAGACCTGTTACAGAGGAAGATAATGTTCTCTAAGTCAGTGGCGCCACATGAACTCATCAGACGTTTCTGACTGCAGGTTGTTCTGCACATATGCAACAATGAACTAACTTTTAGCTACAAAAACATTGTGTTTATAGAAGAACAAAAAAAAGAAGACTCTCACCCAGGTTCCCCATCCCTCTTCCCAGTATTCTCAGACTTCCTTGTTTGGTTTCAGCACTGGCATCAGACCACATTTTTCTTACTCTCTGAAAAGTTATGGCTTGGGTGAAATCTGTTATCTGCACTGCCTGAGAAGAAATGCTCTGCAAATATTTAGTTTTTTCTAACTCACGACCCAACCAATTCTGTGCTGGAATAAAAATCTGACAGCGGTCAGTGTGGTCCTCAGTCAAAGGAAATTTCTGCTCCTGACTTGAAAGCGAAAATTCAGTATAGCCTCCACGTGAACCTATAAACCACCACAGGCATAGAAAGGAGCTTTATGGACCTTTCAATACACCTGGCTGCTGAGATAGATAAATATATAATTTTACAATGTTTCCAAACAAGGCAAGGCTTGTCTGTTTTGCTTGTGAACCTCTTACACAGCTTCAGCAGTAACACAAAGTCCTGAACTGGTGGAAGCTGTTGCTGAAGGAATGGCCTTATGCCAGTTTTTACCATCTGAGATGAGCTCTGTCCAGTATGCATAATAGCAATTATAGTGCAGGGTGTGCTGTACATCTGACAAACTGAGCTGTGGCATAATCAATAAACTTAATTACCTATCACAGCCTGCCCACGTAGTACACAATTTTAATTCAATTATAACTCCCCAAAAATGATATATAGCAGCGCAGATATATTTATCACTGAGGTCTAAATCAGCTGTGCGTGTCAAGGCTGACACTTAAAAATGAAGACATTTATAGTTACTGGAGCCCAAAGAAACCCACATAAAAAAGCACATTCTTTTCTTCTCAAAATAACTGAAAATGATCTGTCACTGATGGAGGATTCTCTGCCCAGACAATGAACCCAGAACCACAGTAAGTAGCACATGGCCTCCTCAGAGCCCTGAGCATAAATATCAACCCTCCCTCATTCACACAACAGTGAGGGGAACTGCAGAATCATCTCCAATGAAGCAGCCAGCAGACTGCCCATTTCTCTATCTCTCTAGCCTCCAGGACACAGCAAGTAAGGAAGGTGCCCCCAACAGGGCCAGAAATGGTTTCCACAGCCTGCCTAGTGTAATACTAAAAATCAGAAACCTTGGTTACAGCTACCAAGTGCAAAAACTTTCCCCATGTGTCCTCACCTGAGAAATTAAAGTTTTCTTCTTTAGGGATCCCATTCAGCTGTATGTCTGATCCTGTGGGTAAGCAAGTTTCAACAACTGCCTTGTTTTTTAATGTTTGTGTAGCTTTTATTTTGAGGTGTGATTTAGGTAGTCCCTTCTCTTTTCTCTCCCAGCTCTCTCTCACTGACATCAGGAACAGCTTTTCCCATCTCCTGCATGACTTGGGATGTGTGGGGGGGGTGGGTTAGGTGCTCTTGCTCTAAATATGTCTTTCCTATGATAAACGAACTGGGATGTTACACCCTGAGGAATTAAAAATGACTAGCTGGCAAGGAGCATAAAGCTAATAGCAGAAAAATTAGTCAGGGGATTTACTGCACAACTTAAAACCTACTGGTCGTCGTGGTCACTAAGGCAAGTCCTTTGCTATTGCAGGCACAATGTCCCTTAATCACATTCATGAACGTATTCATGGCCTGTTCATGCCCTTTTGTTCTTGTGCAAGTGCAGTCCCTCAGCTTAACAGCTGTTTTCCTTCCCTAATGTCTGCCTCCAATATGTTTATAGGGAGCAATCAAATCCTTTGTTTTGTTAGCTTTCTTCTTCTAAGTGAGGCTGTCTGTTCTCTGTAGCACATCCTGGGGGATATTCCAGTTGATTCTGTCTTTCATGTATATGGGTTACCAGGCTGGCATGGATGGATTGAGGTCTTACTGGTGCCTTCTGCACTAACATGGATCTTTCCCTCTCTCTTGTGCAACATACCTGGCTTCTGAGTTGCTGACTGGTTTTTCATAACCACACTAGATGGCCACAATCCCTCTTAAGTTAGGTTTGGTAGAAATCAGAACATGCCATGTCTCCAGATGCTTCCTATCTCAACCCCTCACAGAATCACAGAATCACAGAATAACCAGGTTGGAAGAGACCCACTGGATCGTTGAGTCCAACCATTCCCACCAATCCCTAAATCATACTCCTAAGTACCTCATCCACCCTAACCTTAAACACCTCCAGGGATGGCGACTCAACCACTTCCCTTGGCAGACCATTCCAATCCCTAACCACCCTCTCCGTAAAGAATTTTTTCCTAATCTCAAGCCTAAATCTCCCCCGGCGGAGCTTGAGGCCATTCCCTCTCATCCTGTCCCCTGTCACTTGGGAGAAGAGGCCAGCACCCTCCTCTCCACAACCTCCCTTCAGGTAGTTGTAGAGAGTAATAAGGTCTCCCCTCAGCCTCCTCTTCTCCAGGCTGAACAACCCCAGCTCTCTCAGTTGCTCCTCATAAGATTTGTTCTCCAGCCCCTTCACCAGCTTCGTTGCTCTTCTCTGGACTCACTCCAGAGCCTCAACAACCTTCTTGTGGTGAGGGGCCCAGAACTGAACACAGTACTCGAGGTGCGGTCTCACCAGTGCCGAGTACAGAGGGAGAATAACCTCCCTGGACATGCTGGTCACGCCGTTTCTGATACAAGCCAAGATGCCATTGGCCTTCTTGGCCACCTGGGCACACTGCTGGCTCATGTTCAGTCGGTTGTCAACCAACACCCCCAGCTCCTTCTCCTCCTGGCAGCTTTCCATCCAGGCTTCTCCTAGTCTGTAGCTCTGCTTAGGGTTGTTGTGCCCCAAGTGCAGGACCCGGCATTTGACCTTGTTAAACCTCATGCCGTTGGTCTCAGCCCAGCAGTCCAGCCTGTTCAGGTCCCTTTGCAGAGCCTCCCTACCCTCCTTTGCAGAGCCTCCCTGGTTAGGTCCTTTTAGAGTCTGTATGTCTGAGATACAGTCTTGTAAGGCTGGGCCCATGCTCAAATAAAAAATTTCACCTTGATTCTTTCTATACCCTTAGGCAAAGCCTATTTTAAAATCCAATCTCAAATTGTATCTCACTTGCTTATCCCAGTTCTGTCTGTCTAATGCTAGTGACTGCAATGCTGGATCCCTGGGAGTCTCCATCCGTCCTGGAATGAGCCATGGCCACCCCACAGTGATGGAAATCCAGCAGGGCTTCTCCAACCTGCTTTGTCCTTTGTTCCTGGTGTCTTAAATCAAAGCCACTCTTTGGACAGGTCCTACTCCCATAGGCTCGCTGTGGCTCACACAACCCTCTTCCTCCATCCGTCCCTGCGGAGAGGTGCCTCTTCCGTATGGGGCAGGCATATCTCATTTTTTCCTACTCCCAGTCCTGACTTGACTGTGGCAACAAGGGGACACCAACAGTCGTTTCAGCTGGAGGCCTCCAAGTAGCACTTCTGGGAAACCTGGTCCAACATACCATGAGCTGGGACAGCCAAAGGGCCCCTGAATAAATGAAGCTGAGAGAGGCTCTTTCCCTATAATCTCATTGTCTCCAGGACAGAGGTGCCAAACACCTGCACTGTTGGCTCACTGCATCAGGAAGGTTTATGTGCCTTTATAAATTGGCTTTTTCTTCATCAAGGAAAAAGACTGTACTCCTGCTATGTATCAGCTGTGGCTGAGGCTATCAAGACTATTTGTAGAATTCAAACAAGCCACTAGGGCAAGACACAATTTTCTGCTTCCCCATTCTGTTAATTTTGACAAGTAAACAGGCATGAAAGCTCCAGATTGTCTTGGCTTCAGTAGGGTTTTACCTCAGCAATACTAGACACAGTTGCCGATGAAAGCAAACAGCATACCTTTCTCTCCCCTGCCAATTCTCTACTTCTGCAGAATCAGAGCTGACATTAAGGAAAAAAAAAGCAACTTTCCAGCCTTTTTGATTACAAATTAACCCCCAAATGTGAGCAGAGTGTAACTGATGCTGTGCAGGCTTCCTGCCGCTCCTGGCAGCCTGAAACAATGGCTTGGAGATGTGTGAAATCTGCTGCCCTTGTTAATGCACCAGCAGTGCTAGCTGCGATAACCCCAAGCCTGCCAGCATTATAATTTCACTTTATTGAGAGGGGTGTGAGTCGACAAGGAGCTGAAGGCCTATGGTGAACAGGGTGAATAGGGAGCCCTAGGGAAGGAAAGGCAAAAGGAAGAAAAAGAGCAGGGGTTAGGTACCAGAGGGCTCAGTGTTGCCACCTCTTCTCTCACCCAGCTCCCTCGGGGGTGTCCATCTGTAGAGAGTCTCCTCCTGTCTGGTTACACATGACCACTGGAGGAGATCTAGTGCTAATGATCAGTTACTATGTGTTTTCACTGTCACTCTGCCTGCCGAGGGGTTTACCCCGGCTCCCCAGTTCTCTTGACACCAATAGCACACCTCCAAGGTTAGGATGAGGATTGATATTTATGGAATACCCCACAGAAAGGGGTCTAAAGACCTTCTGAAAGTGCACTTGTTGGCTCAGACTCGGAGTCCTCCCCAGTCTTTGTTACTCAGGATCAATATGATGGACTCAGACTAAGATAGTCATTGTCCTTTTTAGATATTCTAAGAGATAGAAGAAGGAAAGACAGAGCATACAGGGAAACCCAGAGAAGACTTCTGTGGGTCGGAATTAGGTGATCTTTAAGGTCTCTTCTGATCCAAAACACTCTATGATTCTGTGATTTTATGATTTCTTTCATTTATTCATCTTTTACCTGTAGCAGGTAGTGAGGAAGGAGGTGAAGTTTAGGGGAAGATCTCTCTGGTGATGGATGAAGGCGGGAGGGGAAAGTCCTCCCCTGTACCACATGCTGCCCCAACAGAAGTGTGAGGAAAGGAAATGAAAGGGGCAAGAAATGCTTTGAGGAGTCTGTAGGAATTGGAGTAAAGTAAGAAAAAGGGCTGTGATTACTGCTGTGTTTGGAAAGATTTTGTGCTTGGACAGTGGTGGGAAGACTTTTAAACAGAGTGAGAGAAACCAGCAGAAAGAGGATAAAGAAAGAGTACAGATCAAAGTGAAGTTCAAGGAAGCGTGTTTTTTCAGAAGGGTTTTGGATGACAGGTAATATGGTAGGGAGGCTGGAGAACAGAATCACAGAATCACAGAATAACCAGGTTGGAAGAGACCCACTGGATCGTCGAGTCCAACCATTCCCACCAATCCCTAAATCATGCCCCTAAGCACCTCATCCACCCTAACCTTAAACACCTCCAGGGATGGCGACTCAACCACCTCCCTGGGCAGACTGTTCCAATGCCTAACCACCCTCTCCGTGAAGAATTTTTTCCTAATCTCAAGCCTAAATCTCCCCTGGCGGAGTTTGAGGCCATTCCCTCTCATCCTGTCCCCTGTCACTTGGGAGAAGAGGCCAGCACCCTCCTCTCCACAACCTCCCTTCAGGTAGTTGTAGAGAGTAATAAGGTCTCCCCTCAGCCTCCTCTTCTCCAGGCTGAACAACCCCAGCTCTCTCAGTTGCTCCTCATAAGATTTGTTCTCCAGCCCCTTCACCAGCTTTGTTGCTCTTCTCTGGACTCGCTCCAGAGCCTCAACATCCCTCTTGTGGTGAGGGGCCCAGAACTGAACACAGTACTCGAGGTGCGGTCTCACCCGTGCCAAGTACAGGGGGAGAATAACCTCCCTGGACCTGCTGGTCACGCCGTTTCTGATACAAGCCAAGATGCCATTGGCCTTCTTGGCCACCTGGGCACACTGCTAGCTCATGTTCAGTCGGTTGTCAACCAACACCCCCAGGTCCTTCTCCTCCTGGCAGCTTTCCATCCAGGCTTCTCCTAGTCTGTAGCTCTGCTTAGGGTTGTTGTGCCCCAAGTGCAGGACCCGGCATTTGGCCTTGTTAAACCTCATGCCGTTGGTCTCAGCCCAGCAGTCCAGCCTGTTCAGGTCCCTTTGCAGAGCCTCCCGACCCTCCAACAGGTCGACACTTCCTCCCAGCTTGGTGTCATCTGCAAACTTGCTAAGGGATGACTCAATGCCTTCATCCAGGTCATTGATAAAGACATTAAACAGGACTGGACCCAGCACTGAGCCCTGGGGAACCCCACTTGTAAGAGACAATGGTGTGGAGCCTGGGATAGCTAGTCTGAGATACTATAAAGCCAACAGTGTCTGGAGGTGTCTCTCAGCTGACTCGGGACAGGAAGATTAAAAATCTGACCAGTTGCAGAAAAATAAATATATTGGATGCGTGAAGGGGGGTACAAGAGTCAAATCTACCCACAGACTAACAGTCTGGCAACAGAGGAAATGGTTGGGAGACATTAACCAGGTTTAAAAGAAATAATGTGGAGAGATTTCTGCCGATAAAACTAACCTGGCACTTCTACTCTCAGATACAGGAATATATTTATGGTGGATGAGCAATGAATGTTCAGTTTTTATATTTTCTCTCCTGACATCTATTCTGATTTGCAAATGATAGGCCACCGCTCTACTGATTACAGGATTATATGACTAACTTCCAGCAGAAGAAGAGAAATCTGTCTTTTTTTTTCTGCTTGAGATGGAAGAAAATCATCAGCACTGAAGATTTGGCATCAGGGCTCTAGTTTATTTTCAGCTGAATATTGAGAATTCTGGGCAAACTCAGCACAGTCCATCACATCCAGATCTTTTCATGTGAGACTTAGCAAGACTCATG
Source organism: Clamator glandarius (assembly GCA_033459285.1). Lineage (NCBI taxonomy): Eukaryota > Metazoa > Chordata > Aves > Cuculiformes > Cuculidae > Clamator > Clamator glandarius. The sequence continues at coordinate 2,022,095 of JAUNZM010000131.1, read as the reverse complement.
GCACTGATGGAATAGAAGAGAATGCGGGAATTATTAATGCCAGTAGTTTTGTGTAGTGCTTGGTATGTACCTTCCAGGAATAGTAGGCAACATTGTTGACATACAGTACAGTTTTATTTATTTTTCACTACTCAATCTGTTTTCAGGTTTCATGAATCCCACTTAGTACGGCTGAGATATGAGACAGGGTGGTCTAGGAAGTGAAGGGGGAGGTATTTGCCTGTGTGCAGATATTCTGCATAAGATGGGGTTCAGTGTTAGATGTGCCTCACTGTGATGTTCTGTGTGAGTCCTCATCCCAGGCGGAACTAGCATCTGCTGCTTCATTTGATATGTCTGCATCCTGTCTCAGAAGAATATGCATCATTTGGAAATCCCCTGGAGGTCCTGAGGACAGTTTATCCCTGCCTCTGACCCTGCATGGCCATTAGCCACTCACCTTGCTTTCCTTTTACTTTTCCATAAAACTATGCTTAATAATATTTTTAGCACCACAGCTGTGCTGTGGGGCTAAACTCAATGATATTGGGAATATATGCTGTGAGAAAAACCAATTTGTGTGTGTCATGAGTCTGTACCATGGTTTGGGTTGGATGCAGGACCACAGAATCAGGATTTTAGATAGAAACCCCCTGCTCCTGGGTAACACATACAGTCCCAAGAACGCGGGGTGAAGGAACAGGGGACAAGTGTGACTGACTCCTCACATGTGAGTATAAGGCAGGAGCTGGGGGTTAGAGCAGAAGGGGGAGCTGTCAGCCTTCCCAATACTTCTGATAAATCGGCACGGAATATTCAACTCCTTCAAAAGTCCAGTGTGGTGATAAGGGTTTGTGCAGTTCCTGGAGAACTAAATGTTCCAGGTAAGTGCTATTATTAGGTGTCCTGCAAGCAGAGGAGCAGAACAAGCGAGCAGCCAGCTTTGTAACCTATGGATACTGAATTTGAAAAGTCAGGAAGGACAGAAATGACAGGGACTGGGGAAAGAACATGCTCCTTCTGCACATACAGAAGCTGCCCTGACAAGGATGTGCATATAGTGAGCAGAGACACAGAGTGACAGCAAGGTTTGAGCTTCGTCTTAAGTAGTTTGAATTTAGATCGGCAGAGAGCAGTCTTTCAGGAGGAGAAATGCCTTGGGATGCCACATAGCTGGCTCTTTTCCACCTGGAGAAAGAGTCACCCTAGGAAATCAGAAAAGGTGCATGGGCGGCAGTGAATAAGGATCTTATTATTCACTGTTTCTCATAACACAGGACTGACGTTTCCCCTGAAACAGGCAGTGGATCTATTGCTCACTGTGTATATGCATTTTTTCTCCCAGCTCATTGCTAAGTCACTGAATACTCTTTAATAGACATCACATTTAATACAAAATGATCCAGGTACAATCTGCTGCGGAAACAGATGAAGCACAGCTCCCTGGAGCCTGGAAACCTTTGTCCGTGGAGGGAACCCTCTGTGTGCCCTGTTTTGTATTCATAATGGACCTTTTGCAGGATAAACTCTGGTGTTCACCCCCGGCGTTTGTCAGAGTGAGAACTGGTGGGAATAAAGAGGCAGAGTGAGCAATTCTGCTGGGCCTTTGGGAACTGTCGCTCCTGTGTGCTTTGAAACAGCTCCTCTGATGCTCGCATCAGAGGTTGGCAGAGCTGGACCTAACCCAGGGCCAGCTACTCCCGTGCTGCCCAAGCATCCTCAGTCTGCATGTGTCACTGCTGGGAAACTGGCCTCTGGCAGAACAACTGAGCAAGGTTACTTCCCTGCATGAAAAAGACTTTTGGAAAAATAAGACCAAGTGAAAGATCCAGACATCTTCCCTGCGTTGCAGTGACAAGTTCACAAGTTCAGTTCTTAGTACAGTCCTGAGTTTGGACCTAAGTTTGGTCCTGAGTGGTCCTTAAATATCCTCCAGACCCTCACCCTTTTCTTCTGAGCTGGCTGGTGGGGAACGTAGCTCCTGCATAAGCTGTTAATTAATCCAGAGGTACAATTTGGCCACAGAGGAGCACAGCCTTGCAAGTGCACCACAAATAAGGATAGCCCAAAAAGACTGGAGAAATTAAAGAAATGATCCCCTCCCCCCAGCAAGCCTTACAGCTGCTGCTGCCTGCTCAGCTGCTGCTCAGACAGCAGGCAGCAATGCCTCTGGGAGCTGAGGAGAGGGAGGGGAAGCTCCCCCAGTCCCTGGCTCTGAGGAGGGTTGGTGTGATCCAGGAGCATGTAGTGCTACTGCAACTTGCATGCAAAAGGACAGGGAGGCAGAGGTACAGGGCTCTCCTTCAGCTTATGGGTTTGTTTGATGACCTGGAAGCCCTGCTGGCTGTCTAGTCTGTGTTTACAAGAGGGAGCCTTGCCTCCATGCCTCCTCAAATGGGGCTCAGTGTTGTACCCCAAAGAGCTGCTGTAGGACCACAGAACAAAGCAAAAAAACCTGCTGGCCATCTGTAACCCTAAAGTGCAATGGTCCTCAGTCCCCAGACTTGGGGCTGTATGCACAAGCAGCCAAATCAGAGTCCTTACAGTGGAAAGCAGAGATCCCCATCTTCTTCCTGCTCCTAGGAAACTTCCCAGGGGACTGACTAAGGCTAATGGCAGAAAGCAATAATTACTTCTGTTTAATCAGGACTGTTTTAGGATAAGTTCTATTTAATGGGGATCCATTTTGCATGTAGCAAGTAATTAAAGGTTGCTTAAAGAAGAAAAAGAGGTGCGAGATTCTGAGCACAGCTTTCTGAAGGGACAGTATGAAACAAAGGCAAAAGCATATATTTTGCCGAGTGTTTCCGTCAGCATCCAGAAGGATGAAAAATTAGTCCCTCTGCAACCCATGTCACTTCATATTCCCCAAGATGGTGCTCTGAGTGTGTGTATGTGTATGTGTGTGCAGCCACATCAGAGACCTACACTCAAGCTCTGCAGGAGACCTCACGCCTCACTTGGCACCAAGTGGTGAAAGGCAGCCCAGTGACCAGAAAAACCTGCAGCCCACCATTTGCATACTCCAGGGATCACTGCGTGAATCAGAGAGGGATGAAATAACTGTGAATTGAGGGATTATCTCTCTAACAGGACAAATGGATGAAAAAAAAGAGAAGCCATTTCCAGTTTCATTATCCTTAATATCTATTCACTGTTGTGTCTCCTTGCTTTTTTCTTTTTTTTGCATTTTCTCCCCAGTTTAGTGTGTGCTAGCAGTCAAGCAATGCTGTGACTTTGGGGTAGGAAGGCAAATTGGCTTTGGGACAGGCCTTCGAAACTTGTGTGCACAGCATGGCATTTTTGTTCAAAACCACGTCCTTCCTCATCGACAACAGTGGTATCTACTGTCAGAGGAAGGGAAAGACTTCAGGGAAGACCATGGCTTAAATGGCATGTAAATAAAAACAACACATTCAGATTTCAGTCACCCTTGGAGCGCCCTCCTCCTGGCCTTGTCCTCCTGAGCCTTCCACATCTCTGGAGGCAAAATTTTAAAACCACAAAATAGACATGTGAGAATGAGGAATGGCTGAAATCATTTCAGTTTCTCTCAGATCACATTCTTAAGGAATCCCAGACTCTTCCACTCCTCAGCAGCAAATAGCTCTGGAGGGCAGCTCATACTAGCTATCTTAGGTGTTTGTAGCTGAAGGAGATGACCAAGATGAACAAGACTTCTGGAAGTGACTGTTTCTCTCTGTCAACACTATGAGGGAATGAGAATGACCAATTTAGATTAGACACTCAGAGAGAGATTCATCTCGACAAACTTTAAAAGCTTGTATCATAACAACAACAGGCTGGACGATCTTTACAGTTCATAGAGAAAAATCCACTTCTACATATGATTCGCTGGATCTCTTTTAGATGTATTTTTTAGGATGAGATGTGCTTACGCATCGGAAGTGCCTGTTTTTCTTCATTGCCTATAAAGGAGTCAGTATGACTAGCTCAGCTGTTGACGTGTGCACTGTAGGAATCTAAATTTGGGCAGATGAATCCCATTTCCAACTTTCAGACTGCTGAAGTTAGGTAACATGTATTCCACTGTAGGCATGTGCTAAATATTTGAATAGATGCTATTTTTTAATTCACCCTCTCCTTGCAAGACGACCACATCAGTAGGGTTATCTGTAGGAAGAGGAAACTGTGTGTGTCATTAAAACCAGAAGACATCCAAATTCTGTACTTTTTTTCTGGCACAGATTACTGTGTGAGCTACAGCAGATTCCTTAATCCCTCTGCATTTTAAGATTTACCACTTTTCAATTTGAAATGTTAGCTTACAATTTCATCACTGAACATGCAGACAATACTTTTTAGCACTTCACTGTTCTGTTTTTTCCTTATAGCATTTTTATGTGAACATGTAATTTTGTGTCCAGATTCGTTACATTTTGAGTGTTTGGCTTTTCCACCTCCTCTGGGAACTGCTACACATTTCTTTCATAAATCTGAACTCTCAAGCCTTAAGAATGGCACTAATCTTTAATATCAGAGCAGTACTCCATATTTGCTAGTTGTGAGAAGAGTGTTTCTTATTTTCTCTCTCTTCTAATTTTTCTATTTTCCTTGACTCTTCAGTTTTTTGCTGATGTGTAGGGCAGTATGTTCTGTTCCAGAAGATGACTTGGGAACAAATGCCTGCCAGAGAAAAGGCTTTTATAATCTATTGTGTGCATGCCATTGTGGTACTGAGTAGTTTGACACTTATTTCTGCTTGTCTTACAGTTTCTTCAAGGAAAGGTTTTTTCACTTTGGAGACTTGAGAGAGAACCATGGAGGGCAACCATTGCTTTCAAAGAGATAAACACTCACCTCTTACCCCATATGGTAAAAATATGACAAGGGATTTTGTGTTAGTAGTAAACATTGATTTTTAAAAAATAATGGGTGAGGCTTAAAATCCACCAGAAAAGATGCTTTGTGGGGAGGCTCGTCATCATATTCAGATCATTCTGCCTGAGACTATATATGTTAAACAGGAGTAAACATCATTGCAAACACTAGCAAGATGTTTACCATCACTGAACAAAGGTGCAGGGAAGCACTAATGGTTCTCCAAGGAGCTCACAACTCACAGTGCAGCCTAAAGAGTTGCAGTACCTGCCACGAGGCCAGGGTGAAACAGGGAGGGAGGGCACTGGGGCTTCTTGCTGAGGTCATGGGTGAATGGCTGGAGGGCATCTGAAGAGCTTGAGACAGACGCCGAAATGAATAGGAGTATTTTTCACATGAAAGAGCCACAAACATGGAGAAAGTATAGAACATGCACCCACAAAGACTAAATTTAAAAGATGTGCTTAGCAGGGAACACATGCATAGCATATGGATGCAGCTGACGGAAGAGCTGTTGGACTCCATTCAAGATACCACTCACATAGCAGATGAACTGTCATAAATTTAAGCTACACATGTCACATCCTTACTGCTAAGGTTCCCTTTAGTCATGTGTGAATGCAGCTTAGTTGCTGGATCCTGGCTCACAAGAAAACTTAGTTGCTCTCCGAGTGCGTAAGTGTGGTGGGCAGAGCACATAACAGAGAGAGATCCTCAGCTGTTCATTACCTTTCATGATTTATTAGCCTGTGGGCTTTTTGCAGCCCCTACCTTGGCATTTGTTACTCCCAACACTTGCTGCCTAATGGGTGTCACATTCTGTCCTTTAGCTCTTCAGCTGCTCGCTGACTGACAGGCCAACTTCTTTTAACATTTGCTTTGATACATTTTCTCATATTAAGTTAAGCTCCTTGAGCTGATTAAAAGCCTTCCAAGATTGTATTATTGCCAAGCTTTCTACGCGTGCACACACGCACACACACAAAGACAATCATTTGGAAAAGGAAGACAAATAATAAAACCTATTCTGAATCTCTGCAATTAGGATGCTAGTAACTAAGCCTCTGTCCTCTGGCCAATTTTTTTATATTGCTGAGCCAATCCATGTTCCTGATGGATATGTAAGGATGCCAGGTTATTATTCTTTGGTGATTACTTTCAGCTATCACAGTCTTTTAATCCAAAATACAATATACTGACAAAACTGGTAGAACAGGTAAACATTTACAGTGAAAACAATCAGTCCTTCTTTCACTTCCATGCAGTATTGAAGTTCTTAGAGATTCCTTGCAGCTGCTTGCAAGGAATTAAAGTTTTAGATTTGCACTGTCCTTTTGGAACCTAATTTTATAAGCAGCTGCCAACAGTGCCTTAATTTGAATCCAAGATGCCCTCTGAGTTAGACTAGTGCTAAAGAAAACATTCATTTCAATTCCAAAATGTGCTCTATCATGCATTCCTACTGCCCCTTTTACATATCCATTTGACTCAAGGTGGTAGCAGCCTATTTAAGTGCCTATTACATTTTGGTAATTCGCACAATACTTTAACAGGGATACAAAGACTGGATAACCTTAAGCCTTGTTAGGATAAGAAATAAATCCAGTCTTAAGCATTCACTGAGAAGATTGTTAGGGAAATCTTGCCTCTTTCTTGGTAGCAAAGCTTTTTAACATTATAACTAACACTGAGATTTTGTGGATATACAAAATCAGAACTAAATTTTCTGGATTTTCAGGTTTCTTTTTCTCTAGTGCATTTGAAGGAAATAAAAATTCAAACATATTATCTCCTTTTTTAAATGAAGGTTTAAGCAGAATACTGATATTTGCCACTAATGAATCTATATTATGGTAGCAGCCAGTGATACCATTCTGTGATGGCAGTTTCTTTTAGATTTGGGGCTGTATGGTAGAAACACAGATGCAGAGGCAGTTATATGATTTGGGGCTGTATGATAGAAACACAGATGCAGAGGCATCTGTGATATGATTTAGGGGATAACCTGCTGTTTGATGACGCTGTAGCTGGTGTAGGATTTAGAGGTTTCTTTAGTGGCAGGTTTCATTACTGATGTTGCTGTAATTTACTTGTGGTAAAGAGGTAATGAAGAGAAATGGCATGAATGTGAATGTCAGTTGGAATGGAAAGTGTAGGAAAGAAAAATCATCACTGGGTGGAGAAAAAACAGCAGTGTTTTGGATCTTTTTTAATATTTTATACAGAGGTGACTATTAGTACCTCTGTGAATATGGGGATTTTCCCCAGATCTAAAATTCATCATGGAAAGAACTGCATCTTTCAGACAGAGAGGTAAACTGACAGGCAGAATAAGCTGGAGCCATTCTGCAGGAAATGACATATTCGGTGTCATAATTTATTCATCTAAACAGAAATGACGAAGCTAAGAAGTGAAAGGCCCAAAGTACAGAAGTTAGATATTTTGACTAAGCCACATGCTTGAAGAGCAGTGGGTTGTGGCCAGAGGTAAGTCTGAAAGATGACCTGAACAGTTAATATTTTAAATTAACTTCGGGAACCTAAAATTGCTGCAATGAAAGACAGTGAGAAAGAGAATGTTAATGTCAAAAGAAAACAAGCTTCTGGACAAGTATTATAAGGATGAAAAGGCCAAAATCTAGATGTGATTTGGGAAGACTGAGTCAAAGTAAGACACCTGTGATACTGGAGAAAGATGGGAAGAATGCAGTGTTTTGTGTAGAGGAAAACCAAGCAACAGTTTAGGCATCCTGAGTTTAAGATTACAAACATGCAATAAAGTCAGAATGAATATCAAAGGCGTTGTTTTCATCAGAGGTCTGGATTTGCGAGGCAGAACTGAAACTTCTCATTACAAATCAGCTAAAGGGGTTCAAGACCTGAGACTGCAGGAACTGAGGTAGGTCAGGTCCTTGTTGGACCCTTGTAACTGCCAGAAGTACAAGGGGACCACAACAAAGTGAAGGAAAGCTGAAGATCGATAAAGAAATATGTCACAAAATCCTCAAAGTGAAAAGGGCTTTGAGAGCAAAATGGCAGAGAAGTTTGAAAAGGGGGTGGAACATACAATAACATACTGAGGTATCACATTCGTCTGCATCTAGCTAGTTATAAACTTGTTTTTGCATCAGGCATGTAGAAACTCTGCACCTCAATAATTTTTACTTTACTTTAAATTAAATTGACCAAGATGTGCCTGCATGGAATTTATAATATTTCCATCTGCCTGGAATTTCAGACTTGTGAGCCCTTAAAAAGAAGAAAACATCTTATATTATATTTTCTAAGCAGACAAAATGTTCTTCATTTTTTCCCTGCAGTTTATATTTAAATTTATATTTCTAAATTTACATATTCTAAAACTTATTCTGAAACCTGTTTGGAATTTGGATGTTTCTTTTTATCACATTTCATTTAATTGCAGCTATTTCTGGAATTAAGGCATTAACCCTGCAGCTATTGGATGTCAAAGGACAAAAAAAATTAATTGCTTGAAAGAAAACTGAAGCCACGTTTCTATTCTGCGTTTGAGCTGCTGACATTTCCTAGATAACACCAAGAGATGTCAGAATACGGGCTGCTAAAAAAGTCTGTGTTTGGAGCCTATTAAGTTGAATTCTGAGAGTGAGGGGAAATGTGGAGACTTCTGAATGGACTGACATATACCATCACTTGATTTATTTCATTTTTATAGGGGAGAAAAAAGGAGATTCTTTTCCTGCATTTCCCCCCAAAGAGTTCCTCTTAACATGTGGCAGGTTGCTGAGAGCCTGCAATTTCACTTTAATTCCATTGTGTATTAGAAGGCTCCACAATACAGCTACTGCCCTTCTGATGACGAAATACTGAGAGGAACTTCCATCAGAGCCTCTTACTCCCTCATTACTGTCAAAAGCACTGCTGACCAGTCTTCCTCTTTAGCACTAATAATTCTGCCTCTTTGATGCTCCCACATTACATTGCTCAAGGGGTGCAGTTTGCCTTTTCTTGTTAATAAACCTGTAGTTACACTGATGTTTTTAGAGTTACACCAGGGTAGAATCATAGAATCACTAGGCTGGCAAAGACCTCTGAGATCATTGTGTCCAACCATATTTATCTCCCACTAAACCATATCCTTAAGTACCTCATCTATCCACCTTTAAAAAAACATCTGGAGAGGACATCTGGAAGGACAAAGGGTGCTCTGAATGTCTTGTTCAAGTCACTTGTATGTCATGTAAAACAACGAAAATTATCTTGATCTTGCTTCCTAAGCGACCTCTTATTTTCATAGGATCATAGAATGGTTTGGGTTGGGAGTGACCTTAAAGCCCATCTAGTTCCAACTTCACTGCCATGGGCAGCGACACTTCCTATCAGACCAGCTGCTCAAGGGACCATCCAATCTGGCCTTGAACACTTCCAGGGATGGGGCAGCCATCACTTCACAGGGCAACCTGTGCCACTGTTTCACTACCCTCATTGTGAAGAATTTCTTCCTAATGTCTGGTTTAAATCTTTCCCCCTCCAATTTAAAGCCATTCCCGCTCATTGTATTCCCCTGCATCGTATCACTACATGCCCTTGTAAAAAGTCCCTCCTTGCAGGCCCCCTTCAGGTACTGGAAGGTTGCTATAAGGTCTCCTCAGAGCCTTCTGTTCTTCAGGCTGAACAACCCCAACTCTCTCAGCCTGTCCTCATAGTGGAGGTGCTCCAGCCTTCTGATCATCTTTGCAGCCCTCCTCTGGACCCGTTCCAACAGTTCCATATCCTTCTTACATCAAGGATTCCAGAACTGGACACAATACTTCAAGCTGGGTCTCACAAGAGTGGAGTAGAGGGGCAGAATCACCTCTCTCAGGCTGTTGGCCGTGCTTATTTTGATGCAGCCCAGGATACAGTTTCTCACACAGTGTTAAATTAAGGGAGTAAATTGGCTTCCTGTCCATAGAGTTTTCCCTGGAGCTCTTTGGCATGCACAGGCAGTCTGGCAGGACATCCCTCCAGAGACCACATTCCTGTCCCTCAGCCCCTTGCTCCAGTTCATCTGTCCCATGAACAGAAAGAGATGTCTCAGCACAGACCTTTCCCCATCCACTGCACAGGACACTGAGCCTGGAGCATGCCTAGAAAAAGCATGAAGGAGTGAAAAGATCACAACTGCAAACACCTAGTGCTTCCAGATCCAGGGTGCTTTCCTACAGTGCTAGTGTATCATGCTCTTCCACAGTCATAGCCCGGAAAGGATGCATGGGTTTGGGTAGCGTGCACAGGGCTGAATAGGGTTGGGCAGAGCTGAGGCTTGCCTGGAAGGCCCAGATAGATTCCTTTGAGACCAAGATGGGATGTTTCTGCCCATCTGCTAACCCTGATCTTAGATTAAGAGATTGCTGGTGGCATTTAATCAGAAGCACCATTCATGTATACCCTCTGCACCAATCAGTCTCCTGAACTGTGTTGTGCTGGTTACTGCAAGTCTATCAGTTGCTTCCTTCAGCTGAGCCCAGAGCCTTTTGCCAGTTTATAGATTATCTTAAATATTGGTTTTGACTTCAAAGGTAAGTGGGTGTCTTCAAAGGTATATGAACATCCATCACATCTGAGCAAGAAATATTACAGAACAGCTTCTCTCCCTGTGTAGCAGTTGGCCACAGGTTTTCTACTGAAGCTCCTGCCTCAGCTTAAACCAACCTTAGCACAGATGTTCCCCATTTGCTTCAGTTTGCCTGCAGAGGCAATGAGGGACTAATTGGGGCTGTTACAGGACCACATGGACCCTTTGCCAAGCTATTGGAACCCTAGAGATGCAATCTGAGCAAGTAGAGCTGCATCAAGCAATGCGTATCTCCATCTGGAAGGCTGAATCCAAGCAGAAACATCCCAAAAAGTTGAAACTCTTTCTTATATGTCCATGTTACCACCATGTGAAGTAATTTGCAGCTAGTTTCACCAAATTTAGCTTTCCAGTGATGCTTTTCAGGAGCTAATCCAGTGTTTCCTCCATCTAAATCTTTGTGTTAATGACTTGTAGTGATGAAGGGTGCAAGTGGGTGGGGGTAGATAGCTCTGTCTTTGCTGGCACTTTACCTTAATTCAGAATCTAGGAAGATCTGAGTGCATTATAAATGGCTCAATGCTTACTGTAATAGCTCTAGGACCATGATTAGTTAAGACAATATCAACTTGAAATTCAGTGAAACCTGTGCTTCTTCACAGGGGAACAGAAGAGGCTGAATGCTTCTCACCCTAAGCAGTAATGTTTGACTCTTCCCAAGAGAGAGGGATTATCACCTTCTGTTGGTGAGCCAGACAGCAAGACACACCTCATTCACTTCTCAGACTGGAATCATGCAGAAGGTAGTGCACCAAATTTTATTCACCTAGGAGGTTCAGATGTAATGCAATGAAGAATGAGGTCCACAGATACTAAGGTTTTAATTCTCCTCTTAGTTTGAAGAAAAAAGGCTACCTTGAAAATACCAATAGATACTTCAGAGGAGATAAGAGAAACATTACAGAAATGTAATGTTTCAACCAGTACTGAAAGCCTTCTAGAAGGAAAAAGTATTTCTCAGAAAACTGAGATGTTATTCTGCAGGACAAAAGAATGAAATAAACCCCTGAATTACCTTCAACCACGCATTCAGGGACATAATTACATTATTTTGTTCAGTTCATACTTTATTTCTAATCAGATTAATAAATATACCACCAGATAACATTAATATTTTGTATATGTGGGGGCTGATTTTTTTCAGTATTTTTTAAATCCTTAAGCCTGCTGTTTATTTTGATTATTTTGTAAAGAGAACACAGGTACCCAGAGCTCAGAAAAAGATCAGAGAGTCCACTTCTCCTCAGGGCTATTTTTACTCTTTAAACCTCAGGGACCTGATTGAATTTTCCTCTGTAAATTATTATTTTATATTTCTTCTCCACATTCTATTGATTTGTTTTGATTTATAAATTATACCACCATGCTAAGGGCAACCACCCTCTCTGAATCATTCCTCTTGTGCCTGTGACATTTGTCCAAACTTCATGTCTATTTTCTATGTTCCAGCCTTTGTTCCCAAACTACGCTAGGCCACTGTAGTGTTTAATTTTTTCCTCACTTGGCCAAGCAGCTTGAAACCAACTGCATAATATTCTATTTGACATTAAGCCTCACGTATACTTTACAATCTCCAAGTTCTCTGAGGCAATATCTGTCTTTTTAAATTATGCATAGTGGGGCCAGCATAATGGGGCCTCAGGCCTTGAGATGGCTCCCTCAGGCACTGCCACAATGCAGCATGTATTTCTAACGGCAGAGGAGATGAACCTGCAGAAGAAGTGCCGAATTCTCTGTCCCTTGGTAACTTTACATCCCTGCTGGAACACGTGCTACAGCTAAACACGAGTTCAATGCAGGGGTAAGCGATGACATTTAAGGGCTCATGGAGGTCAAAAGAGATGATCCGATGGTCCCTCCCAGCCTTCGATCCATGAATCTATGAATACAGATAACAGCAATTAAAAAGCAGCTGTGTGAAAAGGTCTCCAAAGCCACTGCTGCATTGACACCGAGAGGTGTTTTGCTGGAAGTCTCTTTAAGAGTGAGACTGTGGAGCAACTCTGCTTTAAATGAACGGGCACCACTGCAGGGGGAGGAAAACATCTGTCTAGGGTGGCAGGAAAAGACGTCTCTAGAATAATGTCATCTTAAGGAAGCTGGAGGGATGACGACTCTATTGCTGATTCCAAAGTGGTGCCACAAATAAATGAATCAAATCCTCCACACGTAATTTTTATGAGTGAGCAACCAGGAACTGAGAGTAGCATGGAAGAATTTTGAGTTGTTTACTGACTGGCTGTTCACTGGCTGCTGATCCTCCTTTAAATTCCCACCAGTTTTGGAGCTGGTCATTTCTGCTGGTTCTGGGTTCACACTGTAACTCAGAATAAGCTGCAGCTAAAAGACAAAAATCCGGGCATTATTTGCTGGTGTGGTCCAAGTGAAAGCAGAACTAGGAATTCCAGACTGCACTGGCATGGAAAACTTGCTAAGTGAGGCAGAAAACATGCAATACCCTCAGGCACCCAGGAACAGGTCTTTGAGGCAGAACTGAATCTCATCTTGTTTGGGTCCAGAAGGAGATTCCCTGTAAAGAAGAAGTGAGAGTGAGTATGTGCCCAACTGTTAACTTTATGCCCTTGCTATACCTTTGCAGACCACTACGAAAAGGCAGTGGATCATTTATGGACACGGAAAAAAGGAGCTGCCTTTTTCAACCAGCCTACTTACTTAAGCAGTGGGCATCAACCATAATTGGTCATGAGAGCAAAATATAAGCTTCGAGTAACCTCATCCTCACACCAAATCCCTTCTCAAACATGTAGTGTTTTGCAGGCAGATAATATTCCTAGTAATAAGACAACAAAGCAAACACAGTTCAGTGCTCTGTAAACATGAATGCACACAGACCAGTACACGAGCCTTGGAATAAAAGTCTTCAAAAAAGCACTTATTCACATGCTTCCCAGTGATGGAGTACCTGCCAATGAGAAATCATGACTTTTCAGAAATTGCTTTATAATGCAAAAGCACTGGAAAGCATAGTTATGACTTTTCAACCAAATGATGTTTAGACTCGCTTGGTTCAAAGATGCAAAGGAAAAGGTAGAACTGCGAGGCTGCTAGCTGGTGGGTCTTGGCTTTGATTCAGCTCATAGAATGACCCAGCAACAGTTCTTCATTTACCATGCTCAAAATTATTTTGGCACAGAGATATTGCTAGTTCTCTGGTGTGATTTCATGAAAAATTGTTTGATCTTTGCCGGCACATTTCTACTAGGCCCGTCTTGTTTCTCCTGCCACAGCATGACACATATCTGACTTCTTTCTGTTGGTGCTGATGTTGCTGTTGCTCTGAGGAACTAATAAAGATACAAGTCTGGGTAACCTCAAGCTGCCCCAAGTAACTGTAAGCCTCTCATAATGCAAGTCAGCTCCAGACATCTCAGAAGTGCTGGCAAGACTGAATTTTGATGCAGAAGAGCAGTAGTCGAGCCTGGGGAGGGTCCTGGAGAGTCATGCTTTCCACCTCTGCTATGGCAGAAGTGTCAGAGGAGCAAAGGGTGGATGACAGCAGTTGCAGAGGGAAGCCCTAAGGTCTTCACTGCTGCCATGAAAAGCCATGGCCCCATATGTCCTGAATCTTCCAGCAACAGCCATCAGGCTGGCTCTCCAGGGCATTCACACTGACAAAAGTGGCTGCAGGAGCCTGAACTCACTTTGGTTTCACCAGCAGTCTGTTGCCATAGGCAACTGCCTATTTTGCCTATACCTAGAACTGGCCCTGAGCAATATACACAGCAGGATTGCTATGATGAGATTAGCACTCTTTATTATAATATCCCTGCTCTTATCACCAATCCCAGCTCTCACAAATTCAAGATAAGGAAATTTCCCTCATGCACTTACCATGGTCTTGAACAGTACTTTAGAGAGAAGCAATAATACCACTGTATTCACTTTTACATAGGAAAAATTAGAGAGTCATGCCTATTCTTGTTTTCAGGTCCTCTGAACCCTTCAGTATCCCAGTTCTGGTCTGGTTGCTTATCAGTTACCCCAGCTTGAGTAGCTTGAGGGTGTCCTCACTGCACTGGGCTAATGTCAATATGGGACCAAGGCATCATAATCCCCTCAACTGTAGTCCATAATCTTTTCTATTTGTTAAAAGAAAAATTATCTTTCTCCTGATTCTTCCAAAACACCCAGGAATGTCCTGTTTTGTACGCTGCCTTTAACCTGTACATCGCTTCATCTTTGGCAGCTGGGATAGAGGGTTACATCATATAAGTGTACCTGTCAGCTTACAGAGAGGTAAAACATCTCTAAAAATGCTCCAGGTCTCACTGAAAGCCAAAACAGGACTTATTCTCTAGACACTGAGACATGCAACCAGATTACCTTGGCTTAATGCATTACTATCCATCAGCTGAGCAGCTCAGCTGCATGCACAGCTGCATTGCACTACCCCAGCCTGCCTTGGGATCAAGAGGAAACAGAGTGGACTCTAAATTAGAAACGGCAAGCCTAAACCCTTTCTTATATACATTTTCCATTTAGGTTCCTTACTCCTTCTTGAAATGCCGTATTGATTCTGGGAACTATCTCATTGAATGTAGCCCAAGTTGTCAAAGACATTGCTTTTTAATCAGAGCGAGGCATCAAATTTCTTTGAAAATCTTAGGTTTTAGATCCTTCAGTTCTTGCACAGCTCTAAAAGTCTGGGTTCTGCAGAAAAATACTTATGCAATATGAAATCCCATTGTATTAAATAACAAATACAGGCCTAAATTTACCTGACAGTGACCTTTTTAATAATAGAAAATCATCAAAATAAACAAAGCACAATGCAAATACAGGTGATTTGGTTACAGTAGATTTGATCAAATAAAACAGGCAATGTAATTAACCAGTGATTAGATTAAGTAGAAGCCTCTGTACTGAGTGATGGATAATTGACTAGAATTGTATTTACTTATTTTTATTGTAGTAGAGAACAAGGCACAAATCTTTGCCTTTCTTTCCTTTCACTGCAGTCTTTTAGTTAAACAAAATTATTATTCTGAATGTTTTATGAGGAATCAAGACCTCTAAGTAAGCATGGTAGATTGGAAAGGGAAAGGCAGCCCTATGCTGAGATTTAGTTGTGGATCAATACTGTTTAGATAAATCTTGTCCAATGGAACAGTTACAACTCTGGCTTTTCAGAGCTGTTTGGCATCTATACCTTCAGCTGAGTGGAATGTAAGCTGCAGGTGCTCAGTACTGTGGAAAGCCATGCCCTTATTGTTCAAACATAATTTATGCCTGAGAACAAACAAACAAACAAATGCATTCAAGGCAACTCCTAATTTCTGCACCTGAGTCAATCAAAATTTTTTTTCATCAAGGCAAATACACATACAGGAATGGTGCACAGCTGATCAACATCTAAGACAGAAATGGATCTTGCACTTCGGAATCCATCTCAGAAATGGTTATAGTGACTTTCAAGTGTAGACTATGTAAGAGACAGCCTTTTGAAGTGATTTAATTCCCTCCTTTTAAGAACTGCAATCTGGAAGATTGGTTTGGCTCTCTATCACTACCAGGAAAATCTTATACTACTGAAGAAGTGCTTTTAATAGCACAGCTTGTCAAATGTTAGATGCCATTTTAATTTTTTAAGTATTTTGTTAATTGCACATTTGCCAGAGGCTCTGTGATATCCTATAAAAACTGTCTTAGCAGGCAATCACTAGGTTCGGAGTACGCATGGGCTGCATATTCACAAGTTCCTCTGTTCAGAATACATAGCAGCTAATTTTATGAAATATCTGCTGGCAAAATTTCTTTCCTAGATGTGGGACTACTGTCTGTTTGTCTGTCTAGACACTCTTACTGCTCTCATTACCATGGTATCTCAGAGCATCCAGACCCATGGATATCTGAGGAGAAGTTAATAAGCATTAGCTCTTGCTAGGTCTCTTCAGAGGATGTTTCTGCCAAACTGCAGGGGACAACAGATGAAACCAGCATGATCCCTGAATGCGATGAGCTGCCTGACGGGGACAGTGTGGAAGCTCTGGCATCTTTTTAGCAGTGCCTTGCAGTCTGCCTCTGGCCAGGTGGCAGGGCATTTGTGTGTTGGCTTATATGCAGGCGTTTTTCTCGCTTGTGTGCAGAGATGAGCAAAACTAGAGTTACTGCAAGCTCTGTGCTAGTGAAGATGCCAAGGAACACCATGTGGAGGCGGGTGAATTCTGGATGAGAGAGTGGGTAAACAGAAAGGCTGAAGTGCCAGGGGTAGCCTCTGGGGCATTCCCGTAGGGAACAAACAGCAGTTGAGCTAGAAAATAAGACCTCACTACAGCAATTAGCTTCTTGAGCTGATCTAAGGTATCAGCTAGACTCTTAACAGGAAGAGCTGGTTGACTAGGCGATGTTTGTGCCTGCAGCTGCTGTATTTTAAGGCTATAATTTTGGTCCTGAAATGCCAGTCTATAAATTTACCTGTTTATCTATAAAACCTGGAATATCTTTTATGGTGCAGACTTTATTTTCACTGGTTCTGAGTGCAAGCCAGAAACAGATAAAACTGAACCTTCTCCACACTGTTGATGCTCAGGACTTGGGTGCTGATGCTTGTGATGTTATTAAGAAAACTTCAATTGTCCTTCACATGAACAGGCTTTGAACTAATTGGACTAGTGTGCGGTCCCTATTTACATATGAACAACCACTCTGACCAAAATCCATGAGAGCAAGTTGTGACCTCTGGCTTGTACTCTTTCGGCAATGATTCTCCCAGTTCTCAATCTCTCTCCCCTCACATAGAGTTACTGTATTTCTACCCTTTCTCACCAAGCTCTGTTCAGAGTAACATGAGAATGGATGAGACTGTATCAGAAAATCTAAGAATATATTTGATATTTTGGGCATAAAATGTTTAACAGGTATTGTTGAAAAAGGCTGGGTGACAGAAAGGTGTGTGTACCTCCTAAAAAACATGGAAGGCCATGAAGACAAAGGATTACTTACAAGCCATGGGACTTGAGAGTGTTTCCCATTGTTCAGCAGCCTGGATGCATCCTGACTGTATCCCATGACAAAACCCAGGCATGTATCTTCTCCTTCTCCCCTTACTCCTTTCTCCTCATCTTCCTTTCTGGAAGACCAGATGTGTGGATCTAGTCAAGAGGACCTTGCAGCCAGCAAGGAAGAGGAGTTGTAGAAGATAAGGGAAAGCTCCTTAGGTTTCAGTGGAAGGGGGAGTATAAGTAGGTATGAAATACCAGATGTCTGGAAAAATGTCAGGTAAGAGGAAAAGAAGAAATAGTGCCCATTTTTTTTCTGCTCAGTGGTGATATATGCATGCAAATACCAGCCTAGGAATAGTGAGGGAACTCTAATGAATCTCTCCAAGTTGCATCTATAGTACTGATTGCTCCTGTTCCTGCAGAAACTACTTGTATTTGTGATTTGGAGATGTTTTCAGCAGGCAATGAAGTATTAGTCACTATTTAAAAAATCTACCACATAATTGCAGAAGATAACATATTACCATTCCAATTAGAAGTAAACAACTGTAATACCTGAAGGAGCCTTGTGCAGCATCTGTAGGTAAATATCAATCTTTGCAAAGGAATCTACACGTAGAAAATGCATAATAGTCTTGTGAGTTATAAAGTTTAGATGTAAACTACTGAAGTAAAAGAATCACTACCCCATGGAGAAATTCTATGCAGTTTGAGATGTTTTTCCTAAACATATGTAAAATATATTGCTAGCAAACTGTGCTCTCCTTTATTGCTTGTACATCAATATTGCAAGCAGAACAATTTCTACCTCAGAAGTCTGTCCTCAGCTCTTCATGTTAAATTCACAAAGACTTTTAGATATAGCAGTGCTTTGTGTTAAACCAAATCCTGTTTCCATACATTAACATGCTTGTAGCCGTTCTCAAACACAGAGGCCAGATAGCATGAACAGCTCATATTGACTTTAAAAACTCCTACACAGCATGGCTGTTGCAAACTGTTTACTGGGAATGAGACTGTTCCCAGTAAACACCTAAATTGTCTCATTGCAAATGCTGAGATGTGCCCTCACTGCTAGATTATGTAGGGGAAATGCAGGGGCCTCTAATCAACACGTACACAGTCTTTTGACATGTCTAGAGAAGATGGACAGATTCTGAGGATCTGCATGTTGAAGGTGGTAGCTGAAAGCAGGACTGCAGTAACTAAATCCATGATTTTGTAGATCAGTCCCTCAACAATTTAAGATAAGCTCCCATTTCACTCCCATCCTAGAATTAGTAGCATCTAGCTCGATTGAACCTATGCTGTGGCAATATACCAGGTGCTTATACAGTGACCATGAGGTAGCGAATGAACTTTAAATTAATTGAAAAAATCCCACTGATTTGTGAATGGAATTACATCCAGACCCTCAGTAAAAAATGCAAGCAGTTTTGTGACTTCTGTTAGTTCTTACAGGCCTTACAAGGAGTGGCTGAAAGAGCTGGAGAAGAGGAGGCTGAGAGGAGAAGACCTCATTGCTCTCTATAACTACCTGAAAGGAGGTTGTAGAGAGGAGGGAGCTGGCCTCTTCTCCCAAGTGACAGGGGACAGGATGAGAGGGAATGGCCTCAAGCTCCACCAGGGGAGGTTTAGGCTCAACATTACGAAAAAAATTGCAGGGAAAGAGTCATTGGGCACTGGAACAGGCTGCCCAGGGAGGGGGTTGAGTCACCTTCCCTGGTGATGTTTAAGGGACAGGTGGATGAGGTGCTGAGGGGCATGGGTTAGTGATTGATAGGAATGGTTGGACTCGATGATCCCGTGGGTCTCTTCCAATCTGGTTATTCTATGTTTCTATGATTCTATGATTCCTTCATTTGGAGAGGCATTGATAGGCCTACAAGGGCCACGTTCGGTGCTTTAAGCAAATGCAACTTTACTGTCTAAACAGAGCTGCACTTGTCCATTAGAGGCCTGATTCTGACTCAAGATCTTTATACACCATGTTTATGTTCTTTGTTCACATAATTCTATAGTGCTGAAAGATCTTTGAACATGCTTATTTTATAGAAGGCAATAGAAATATATATGGGGTATGACTGCAGGCTTGCAAACAACAGAAATACCTGAAAAACCCTGTGTTCTGCTATTGATCCAAGGGAGTGCTGGAAACATTACTATGGCAACAATTCTTACCCAGTGGAAGAAGCATGTTATTATCTGTGTATAGGAACAAAACAAGACGAGGCGTTTTTCAAAACTGTTGCCCATCTCCCTTTGACCACTGCACATGTGCTGACCTTCTGGCATGAGTTCCTGCTGCAGGAGCTTTCTATGAGACATGAGTTACAGAATTATTTATTGGCCATGCACAGAGAATAAAGAAATTGTATTGACCAACAGAGTCCTGTCACAGAAAACAGCACTGCATAGAACTCTTGTTTTCCAAGTGTTCTGCATAGAACTCTTGTTTTCTAAGTGTATCGAACATTTTTCTTATCTTGTTAACAACCTGGTTTATCAGTGTGAATAAAAGAGATAATACTCCTCTGGCTCACTGTAGATATGGTCTATGTTATTTGGCTGCACACCACTTGAACCTTTCACAAGAGCAGTCATTAACTCATAAAACTACTGAGTGTCTAATCTAGCCATGTTCTTGCTGAGATTGAGTTCAGGCTAAAGTACAAATCTGTTGGCATTGTGGTAACAGTGCTATTTGGTCTATTAATTAGAAACTAGACTAATAAAGTCAGCAAGAAACCATTTTGCATTATATGGCTAAATAGAAAGTTCACATCCCATGTAGCCTGAAGGCAGAACCAAGAACTAATGATATTCCAGGTGTTTCTCACACTTAAGAAGCTCTATCTGCTGCTCCAAACCGCATCTCTCATCCCCAGCTTCACATACGAGTAATTTTAAAGAGTACTGTAACTCTGCCCACTGTTCCTAACCCTGGGAAGGGGAGTGATACTGGCTACAAGTCCAGGCAGACTGTTCTTCCTGTAAATGGCTGAGGAAAATGATTGTGTGGGAGATGGTGCCAAGCGAGGAGAGAAAAGGAGCAGCCTGGAAGAAAGCTTCCAAATACATACTCCCACTGCAGAAACTCTTTATGGCTGTCCTGAGACTGGGGAGAAGAACAAGCAGCTGCAAGCTCTTTCCAATCTGTTTGTTTGCCAGTCTTCTCTCTGGGCAGCCTGTGGTACAGCCAGCTGTGAGAGCAATACAAGTAGGTGGAACAACCCTGCCCACTTGGGAGCTCACTACTGCTACACAGAGCTGCTTGACAGCATGAGCCAAGTGGATATTGCCTGTCACTATTAGTACCGTTATCTTCTTTAATAAAAAAAAAATAAACAGAAAAATAAGAAAGGTCTGTAAAAAATCAGAATATCTGAGCAGAAGACAGACAATAGAAAAAGATGAAGACTCACATCAAGTACGTGAAGTACAAGAAAGGAACTGAAATGACCTTGCTGCTTACTAATAATGTCTAGAAAATACACAAAATGTCATCCAGCCTTTTACTGGGTCTCAGCCTAAAAAGTGGAGTTCCTGCTTATTCTGTAGAGATGGTGAAGATCTATTTCTCCCACAGAAGTACGTAGTCCCACTTTTCTGGAAACTGCTAATCTTTCTTTCATGGAAAATGTCTCCTGCATCCCATCACAAACAGCCACAGTGACACAGAATATATTTGTACCTTTGTGTATATATAGATATACATTACATATGCATATGGATAAGAAAGTGTGTTGAAAATATCTCGATGAAAGAAAACCCAGAATACACTCTTGGATTTAACCTATTTTGTCAACCTTTTTCACTTCTCTAAAGACAGCTGGTTGTATTCAATATTGATTTTTTTCCTAGTCCTAGATGACTTTGGGTCCTGAAGATACAGAAATAGAAGCTATTATTAATAAGGATATAATTATTATTTTGACAACATTAACTTTGACAGCTTCATGAACTTTATTGAATAGATGAGGGTTCATTACCCTTCAAATAGTATTTTCCCACTTCTCCAGCTTTCTCTGCCTTCAACATCTGAGGGACTCCCAAGTATTTTATAAAAGTAATAATCTTTCTTCTAGCCCTTAGGGAAGTAGCATGATCATTTCCAGGAATTTTCTTCCATATTCGCTCTTGCACACGTGAGAGCAGGTGTCCTGGGAAGAAATTATTCTGGCTAGGTCAAAGAGATAAGATACATGGGTAATCTCAAGTGCAGGGAAAGCTCTGTTCATTTTCAGCTCCCATGAAAGCAAATAACACGCAGCCCAGGTCCAGCTCTGCACTCACAAGGCAACCACCTGTTGGCTATGCTTCTTTATTCTGGGGAAACGTGATGGTTGATGGAAGTCATTCTTGCTGAGGAGGAAGTTCTCGCCCAGATAGCTTGAGGCATCTGCAGAGGCTTTCTGAACATCAAAGCAGTGACTATAACATGGTTTCTGTGTAAAACATGGGAGCATCACTGGCAAACACTGATTTTGGGTGGTAGGAACACTCGTTGCAGGCAGGCTCTTGTATTCTCTACCTCCTGGCCTGGCACCCCGCTCACAACGAGAACTGTTGTCCAATGTGCCCATTGTTCATGACTGCCAGTTTCCGACTCTGAAAATAAGTGCATAGGACAGAAGGCAATGGAAGAAGCTGAAAGCTGAAAGAGGGGAGATTTAAATTAAATATTATGAAAATTTTTTTTACTGTAAGGGTGGTGAGGCACTGGAACAGGTTGTCCCATCCCTGGACGTGTTCAAGGCCAGGTTGGATCCCTTAGCAGAGCCTCCCGACCCTCCAGCAGATAGACACTTCCACCCAGTTTAGTGGCATCTGCAAACTTGCTAAGGGAGCACTCGATGCCTTCATCCAGGTCATTGACAAAGACATTGAACAGGGCTGGACCCAGCACTGAGCCCTGGGGAACCCCGACATTGAACAGGGCTGGACCCAGCACTGAGCCCTGGGGAACCCCACTTGTCACTGGCCTCCAGCTGGATTTAACACCATTTCCCACCACTCTCTGGGCCCAGCCAGCCAACCAGTTTTCCACCCAGGAGAGTGTGCGCCCGTCCAGGCCAGAGACTGATAGTTTCAGAAGCAGAATGCTGTGAGAAACTGTGTCAAAGGCTTTACTGAAGTCCAGAAAGATACATCCACAGCAGCCGAGTCACTTGGTCATAGAAGGCGATCAGGTTAGTTTGGCAAGACCTGCCTTTTGTAAACTCGTGTTGACTGGGCCTGATCACCTAGTTCTGGGCCCCTCACCACAAGAGGGATGTTGTGGCTCTGGAGCGAGTCCAGAGAAGGGCAACAAAGCTGGTGAAGGGGCTGGAGAACAAATCTTATGAGGAGCGGCTGAGAGAGCTGGAGTTGTTCAGCCTGGAGAAGAGGAGGCTGAGGGGAAACCTTATTACTCTCTACAACTACCTGAAGGGAGGTTGTGGAGAGGAGGGTGCTGGCCTCTTCTCCCAAGTGACAGGGGACAGGACGAGAAGGAATGGCCTCAAGCTCCGCCGGGGGAGATTTAGGCTTGAGATTAGGAAAAAGTTCTTCACGGAGAGGGTGGTTAGGCACTGGGACAGTCTGCCAAGGGAGGTGGTTGAGTCACCGTCCCTGGAGGTGTTTAAGGTTAGGGTAGACGAGGTGCTTAGGAGCATGATTTAGGGATTGGTGGGAATGGTTGGACTCGACGATCTGGTGGGTCTCTTCCAACCTGGTGATTCTGTGATTCTGTGATTCTGTGATTCTGTGATTCTGTGATTCTCTTGCATGTGCTTCATGCTAGCACTCAAGATCACCTGTTCCATGACTTTCCCTGGCACTGAGGTCAGACTGACAGGCCTGTGGTTCCCTGGATCCTCCCTGCAACCCTTCTTGTAGATGGGCACAACATCAGCCTCCAGTCCAGTGGAACTTCCCCAGTCTTCCAGGACTGTTGGAAGATGATGGAAAGGGGTTTGGCCAGCACATCCACCACCTCCTTCAATACCCTTGGGTGAATCCTGTCCGGCCCCATAGACTTGTGGGTGTCTAGTCAGCCTAGCAAGGCTCTGACCACCTCCTCTTGGATCATGGGAGCCTCATTTTGCTCCTCTAACTCCTGGGTTTGTACACAGGGGGAACAACTTTCTTTACAATTAAAGACTGAGGCAAAGAAGGCATTAAGTACCTCAGCCTTTCCCTCATCCCCTGTCACTGTTGTTCCTTATGCATCCAGTAGGGACTGTATGGTCTCCCTAGTCCTCCTTTTATTACTTATGTATTTGTAGAAAAATTTTTTGTTATCTTTCACAGACTTTGCCAATCTGATTTCTAGTTGAGTCTTAGCCCTTCTGATTTTTGCTCTACACAAACTCACTTCCCTCCTGCAGTCCACCCAAGAGGCCTGTCCCCTCTTCCAGAGCCCATAAACGTTTCTCTTCTTCTTGATATCACTCAAGATCTCTCTGTTCAACCAAGCTGCTTTTTCCCCTGCTGGCTTTTCTTCCGGAACATGGGGATGGCTTGCTCATGAGCTACTAGGAACTTCTTTTTGAAGAGCTCCCAGCTTCTGGGCTTAGGGGCAGCAAAAGCTTTAGTTGCAAATGCAAATGTCATTACTTGGGACCACTTTAGCAGGTAGCCACAAAGCTGAGACGCCACAAAGTTTGTCATCCCTTTTATTAGAAAGAGGAGCTTGTGCTCCAGTGTGCGAATGCAGCATTCCCATCACCAGGGAATGGCAGAGTGGCTGCAAGCTGTTCTCACTCTGGTTCCCTGCTGCAGCCTCAAGGCCATGGAGCAGCCACCCTGGCTATTGCGTGGAAGTGTGTAGGTGTGGTACCATGGTCAGGTGTCGTGGCTTGTGCCTTTGCCTGCAGATCCAGTCCTTCCCACTCCCTGGAGTTCCCCCTTTCCCACTCGGCTTCCCTCTCTGGAGGCAAGGGGTACAGGGAGAGCAGGGTTTTGCTTGGAAGAGCGGATATTTGCTGGGCTGTGCAGAGTTGTGCCTCCTGAGCAAAGCTAAATCACTGCCAGGATGGAATGATCTCTCTAGATGTCATATGCAGGCAGTGGGAAGGTGTTGGAGTGGATTTGGTGCTTTATTAAGCAATGCAGCATCACAGGGGTCCCCCTCAAGGAGGGGAGGCTGGGGAGATGGGGAAAGCTCCAGATCTGCTTATCACTCTCGTAGCCAAAAATGTGGGCTAAGGAGATTCGGATATGTGCAAACCCTTTCCGTCTGTCGTGGAGCAACAAACCGCACAGTGTCACAGCTGATGTGTTTTAAAGCACAAAGTCGATTGCCTGTAGAAAGATTTGCATCCTGGGAAAGCTGCAGCCCCTCAGCTGCCCCTTGCCATACCCCTTTGGGGATGGAACTGTGCTACTTCCCCTGCCCACTGCACTTTGACCTCCAGGACCCCATGAATACTAAAGCCACAATACTTGACAAGTGTTGTGAAGATGACAAGCTCCGGGGTGAGCTTGTTCCCCTATAGTTCACAACAAAGACTTTGAGTGCTCTCTGTTGACATTTTTGGTAAGAAGCACTTGTCAAAATATTCTGCATGTATGCTGTGATGTGGCTTGTAATTAATCTTGTGTATAAAGGCAAATATTATCTGTTCTACATAGGTTTTACAAGACTTCCAAATGTAGAGAGGAATACAGACTGCCTGTGCCGTGCTGGTACTAATTGCAGCCCCCTGACAGGAATGTAAATGCAGTTCCTTAGCACATTCTTATCAACATGTGTGGGATTTACATATGTAACTCCTATTAATGCTAATGGCAGCTATATACATAATTCTTCTTGCACAGGGCTGACGCTATATTTTTATCTGAACCTGATGCAACCAGAACCAGCCATCTTACATAAGTGGAAAGATTTGTACTTTCTTACCGGAAGCTTTCTTAACATTTTGGTTTATTTAAAATGTGTGGAGGAAATGCATGTAAAAGAAGCAATACAAAGCTTTGCATTGCAATATTGGCATGAAGGGTTCATGCTTTTCATTGCTTTTTTTTTAAAAGAAAAATCATTAAATCAGAAATCAGGATTAGTGATTCCTAATTAACTTGTTAATTTAGAATCAGCCAGTTTTCAATGTTTATGTATGTTTAAAGGTTTATTTGGAATATTACTACTTAAAAAATACAGTATCTTTTTTATTTAGAAATATAGTCTGTTCAACATTATGAAACTCTGATAAAAGTGTCACATTGCACATTGTGGTGCTTCTGAAGCCAGAAGCATCCTGAAAGGGTATCATAGTTGATATCTTCACCTATAATTAGTATACATTTGCTTTTGCTCATTGGTGAAGCCGCTCAAACGTGTCCCTTCTTGTTTCTGAAGTTTTGGGGTTTGTTTTTTTTTTGTTTGTTTGTTTGTTTTATTTAAATAGATATGTCTGGATTGGAAAAGGCAGCTTTTCCTTTCAGATATAATGACACCCTGCTGAGGCTACACTCAGCTTGTCACCTCACGACTGAACTACTGTAATGCATACTTTCAGGGTAGAGGTTTGAGGTTTACCATAACTTGATATGATTTGTGAGAGATCTGTTGAGTTGAGTATTGACTTCATCTGAAGATACCCTTGCCCTCTTTTCCTTTCATTGTTGGATGTTTACGTTTATTCTGCGCACACGAATGAGTGCAACTAACACAGTACAAGGTGAAAACAGGACTGTATTTAAACTGTAGACAGGATCCTTAAATTCCCCTCCTCTTCTTTGCTGTTGTTGTTAGATAAGACTGTTGAAGGACTGCGCCATTAATTAAAAAAAACTAAGGGAAACATGATAGGATGTTCATGGTGGAAACCATCTTCTAAAGAAGTTGTTATTTTTTAAGTTCCACTACAGACAGAGTTGGAGGATACACTAGCTGTTTTAAAGGTTGTGTCTGTTTTCATAGGATTTTAGTCTTATCATATTTTTCCTTATATTTTGGCTAAGGCTGGATTTCTTATCATTCACCTAGATAGTTAAGTTCTTGTTTAAGGATTGTTGAGCATGCACTAGATGACTGTTCTGACAAGCACAGCTTATATGCTGAAGTAAGTGTCAAAGCCATAGAGACAGTTAGAGATAACTGAAGAATAAGACTGATGGCTCATTTATAACTTTGGGAAAAAGAATTCCGTATCAGTGCATCATTGTGGGGAATGCACTATGCTGCTGTAGTGTAAATCCTTTGCAATGGAGGAATTAAGGGTTTATATCTGTATATCACTGACTGCAAGAGAAATGGATCTGTTCCTTTCAACCTGGGAAATTTAAAGTTTTGGATACTGTGTGAAAAATGGAAGTGTTACTCAGAGATTTAGTAGCAAGAAGTGATATATAAACTTGCATTGCTGCACAGAAATAACATTTTGTAAACATAAATCTTGAATATAAAAAAACTGAGAGACAGTGAAAGCAAACTTTACATTGGTGAGTATTTGTTATCAGAAAAAAAATAATCTGAGTAGGTGGGACTGGCAGTGTAGACTTGTAAAAACAGTCATAGTGCTTTCTCTTTGCATTTGAAAGAATTGAGAAGACCTATTGCTTATTTAGTGAATAGTTTCCAAAGAAGCTTCACTAGGTTAGTTTCACTATAAAGCATTTACTATATCTCAGTATCCTTATAAACAAACATTCAAATTGCATGCCATAAGGAATAAAATATATAACACAGATTTGAATCCCAGATGGAGATGAGAACCTTTTGCTTTTGTACATTCTGTGAAACCCATTCTGTAACCTCAAAGTACTATGAAAAAATGGAAGGAACCCAATCACAGTGATTAAACTCCAGTATCCAATTAAAATACTGTACCTGGTTGACTCATCTTTGTGCTAGCTGCCTAAACCTGACCCTGAAGTGTGATGGGGAAAAAATCATGTGGGAAGGTGTATATTAGCCAGAAAGAACAAGGAAATTAGTTAACTAAATATTGTTCAATGAAAATTTTCCTTAACTCTTTTCAGGGAAGACCTGTAATTGGCATAGAACCTAGACACCACACTTCTGAGAGAATTCACTGGGCTAATTTAACACCATAGCGTGGTTTATAAGAAAAATATTTTTTTTCCTTTTAAAGAATTCCCTTAATGTTTAAACATGAATGCTATTCACACTGGTTTTTATGATAAATTTTTCATAAATGCCTTGTTTTTCTGGTTCAGTTAGTGAAAGCAAAAATGTAGCAAATATAATTTCAACTAAAAAGTAGTAAAGATTTCAAGGAGTGAGTTTCCTGTTAATTGGGCATTTCCATCCCTGTCTTTGTATTATAGATGTAACTTCAGACTTTACATTCAGGTCTGAATGCCACTGTGTCCACGGAAGTAGAATTTGGATTATGCAGTTACATGTGGTAAGTTGCAAAGCAGATGAATAAAACATATTGTCATTTGTTTTTGAAAATAAAAAAAAGTGCTAACTGTAGCAATTTAGCAGTTGTAATTTGCTTGTCCTCATTCACCTCTCATTGATTTCAATTGCCAATAACTATAATTAACAAAAACAATCAAGCTGATTGTCATTATGAGTTTAGGTCAGATCTGTTGTTTTATTAATTTCACAGCCTGCTAGCTCCTATTTTAAACCGGTTTCCTACATTTATTGGCACACGAGCTGCCTTCCCCAAAGTAACAATTTTTGCTATTTGTGAACATCTGTGAGATGTTCAGAAGATGAAAGATCTTCTGATGCTTCTCACAGATGTCTTCCCACATACAATATTGCCAAAAAATCGTTTGCCTGCAGTAGCCTGTTCTGTATTCCACATTTATACGATTTGGAAATTATGCAATGGAGAGGAAAGGTATCATTCTGGAGTAGGAAGGGAGAGAGGAAAAATGAGATGAGCCTTAAGAAGATACCTCTGCATTTGGGGTGATGATAGAAACTGCTGTGAGTTGGTAATTATATTGCTTAGGAAGCACTCTTGAATCAGAAATGATATTATTTTTGTCTGAACAAATTTGCCTTCTGGTAAGGCCACAAAAAAAAGAGAGAGTCAAGGTTTTGCCCTTATCAGTCTGATGTTTTCTAGAGTATCCCTTTTTATTTCTTCCAGCCACTTTTTCATATTTCCAGTGACAGAGCTTCCTTGATTCTCTCCTATTTCACATCTGAGGACAGGTTTAGGAGATTATTGGTTTTGCTTCTACATACTTAAATATTTCTATTTCTTCACTTCATCATTTCAAACCTGCTTTTATGTTCTGCATACCGATGCTGTATATGTCTCCATACTCTTCATAACCTCACTTGTTCTGATGCATGCATATTCTGGATCTAAGAAGCTCTTCCTTATGTCCCATTCCTTTGGCAGAAGTCTCAAACATTCCATATTTCATTAAATTTTGTCTCCACTTTATCTTTGGTCCCTCAGAATTAATGTTGTAGTGGGCTAACCTTGGCTGGATGCCATCAAGCTGTCCTGTGACTCCCATTCTCAGTGCAACAGCAGGAGAATATAAGATGAAAACCTCATGGGTCAAGACACAGGCAGTTTAATGAAGAAAAGCAATGGCCATGCACCAAAGCAAAGGAAACAGATAAACAATTGTTCTCCACTTTCCATCAGCGGATGATGTGCAGATGCTTTCAGGGAAGTAGGGCTGTGTTCCTTTCCAGCCTCTTGTCCAGCCCCAGGCTGCTGTCCTTTGGAGGGAGTGGGGTGTGAAGGGGTAAAGAGACAGCCTTGATGCTGTGGGCGCAGTGCTCAGCAGTAGCCAAAACATCGGTGTGTTATCAGCACCCTTCCAGCTACCAGTACAAAGCACAGGAAGTTGATTCCATCCCAGTCAGATCCAATACAAATGTTTGACTCCTTTAATACTGAAAAGTATATAGTTTTACTGAAGAACCAGGAAAAAGAAGCTCTGAAAAAAAGAAAAAAAGGCATATCTTGTGTTGTATCTGGAGTTCAGATCCTGTTTGTAGCCTTCATTCTAGTCTAAGCTGTTCAATGCATGACATGTTTGTCTGTTGAAAGGTTGAAAGGTAGCTTCTTGGTTCTTCCAGTAAAGCTGTAAGCAATTTGTGTCCTTCATACTCCTTCTTATTCCCTAGATTCATCTATCTAGCTCTTTCTAGTTCTTGCTTTCTGAACTGACTCCATTATTTTTTCCCTATAAAGTCCAGATTTACAGAGGTTTTAAAGCACAATTAAAGCATATATTAATGATTTCTTGTCATATCTGCCCCAAATTTGCATTATTCTCTTTGTGGTCTAGTTGTTTTGGCCACTCTTAACTCTAAATTTCTCTAGTAACTGCGTTTTTTGTAATGCTAGGTATTCAGTTCTTTGTAGAGCATCCCTTTTCATCCTCCCACCTTCCACCAATCTATTAATTTCCATTTCTCTGAGATGAATTTCTTTTGGGTAATTTATTTACTGCATTGTGGCCAGTTTTCTGTTAAGGTGGCTTGTATAGTTAAGACTGCATTTGTTAGAGCATCTCAGTAGACTAATTCATATAGGTAAGGCATGGTGAGATTTTTCCTGGTGAATGTGACTACAGTTAGCCCAGCGCCCAGGTTTTATCAAGACAGTTTTTTGGGTTTTCATTGGTTTCCTGTCTTTTTGTTAGCTAAAAAAACCCTACATGGCACATTAAGAAAAAATGAATGCCTTTAATAAAAGTGTCAGTTCATTGCCATTTACACCTTTGTCTCTGCATCCATGAGATGAGACACTTTCTGGAGTGGAGAACGATTCTCATTTTGTGTCATTTTCAGTAAGTGGTGTTGCCTCCCTCTGTCACTAGATGTACTATTTCACAAGTTACATGACATCTCTGAGACATTGTGAAATCCATTGGTTTATATAATACACATTGCAGGAAGGCAGATGCATCACAAGTGCAATATTCAAACGAATTTCCCATTTATTATTCTACTGCTAGATGGGGGTTAACTCTCCTCTTCCCATGCCTATTAGTAAACAAAATGCTTCTGGAAAAATGGCAAAACCTTCAGTGTTTACTGGGCCTAAACATATTATTCTTGCCTCCCCCACAATCTATGTCATTCCAATGAACTGTGTACACACTGTTTGGCAAAAACAATTATAGCACTTGTTTTGAATTTGTTTGTAACTGTTAAAATGGGGATGTTCCCATTGAAATCCTGATAGGGAGAGTGAACATATTTTTTTCTTCCTTGAGCATTTTGTGGGAATTTTCCTTGACTTTACACAATTGTGTTAGGTTATCTCCTGTTCTTTGTCTTCAGCAGGACCCTCCATGTTGCAGAGAGAGTCCTGGTAGGTAAGAATTTATTCCATCTGTACCTCACGAGAAGTCCTATGTTACTGACCACAAGTCTTCATGCTCAGAGAGGCATCATTTTGGAGGCTGTTGGCATATCACTCATTGTTGGTCACTGTTAGGTAACTTCAAATTTCCCAGTCCCTGCACCAGGAGGTTTCTAGAGCCTTCAGCTTCTGTTGACCTTAGTGGGAGTTGAAGACACTCAGACAGTCACAAGACTGGAGGCAGACTGAGTTGGCAGTCTGTACAGGATTCTCTGTGCCATCTGATTTGAGCATTTAAAGGCCAGGAGCCTAAATGCTTTGATATTTAAAATGAATTAACTGTTTTGCAGAACATACATTAGTGTCACTTCAAATTCTTTTTCTGTAAGAAAAGTTTTGAATTCATTTCGAATCCTTCTTCTGACACATGATGATTCTAAGAATCTGTCTCCCTGTGACGCAGGGTCTGACAGAAGTAAATGTTATCTTGAAATCTTAGATATCAACATGGGATAACTTTAGCAGGCACTCTGTTAAGATCTAGTTTGCCTGGTATTTGTTAGATATATCATATTAACATCCAGAAAAAAGAAAATAAAAAACAGAGTTCAAAGGAAATGAAGAAACAGAGACAAATACATTTTTTTTCACCACAAAGGGATTGGCATTCAAGAAGTTCTGTTAACCAGTAGATGCCCTGGGACTGAAGCAAAATGTATTGCCCTTGTGGAGGATTGCTGGGAGCCTGCAGACTGTGGATGTAACTGAAACAGTGATACAGTAATCTAGAGCAAATAAATTGATTGAAGGAAACAGCCTTATACTCTGTTAGTGTGGTGGAAGTGGAACGCGGTGATTGCATTCCACCCTCCAAGTACCCTGTTGAGCAATCCAGTAGTTTCAGCTCTCATTTCTTTACTGATGTCTGTTTGGTTTCAAGTCCCTGTAAAATACCATTTTTCTGCTGCATGATTCGTTCCAGATATTAGACCAAGCAAAAAGTATTTGAAGTAATTTTAAGGGAAAGGATAATTTCCAAGTCCTATTCTGTGGTCTGAAGAATTATGAACTTTATGATATATACAGAGATATTTCACATAGTTGATGATGTACCTATTAAAAATTCCACCTATGGGGGGAATACCAATTTCTGAGGGCCATGCCAGTGTGAAGATGCCTTGTATTTATATACCTCCTGAAAATTGATTTAACTACATTTGGAAGATGCTAATTCCAAATAAGGTGAGTAATTGCACCCTACTTTGTGCTGAAAAATTGCATAGTTCGTCTATTTACCATATGCTCCATCTAAACTGTATATACATCTAAGCAGATCATTTCTTTTGCTGTCATAACCCAAATAAACACTGATTTCTCACTGGCAAGTTGGTAATACAAGGACTCAAATGGTTTTTCTGCTTTATGCAGCTTCAATTTCATGTTTATGAGAGAGAAACAATAATTTTAGAGAGTAATGTTTACTGTTATTTCAGAGAAATGGGGCATAGTGTCTGGTGAGTGAATACATGCCAGCAAGTCACAACCACATTGCCCTTCCCGGTTATTAAAGTAGGAGGTGCTGGTGACATGTGAGTAATTTTTTCAGGGGCTGGGAGGTCTTGACAGGTTGAAAGCTGTTGAAGTAGGATAAGCACTTTTCTGTGAGTCCGTCGCAATGCAACTTGTCTTTGCAGATCTATTTGTAAAAAATACACCCCCATTTTTTTCTTTTATTTTATATATGGCTAGACAGTGCACATTCTTCCCAGTGATTCAGCTTTTATTATGGAGGTTTGCAGAGGTGCCCATTCTGTTACTTTCCAGTGTGAAACTCAAGATGGAAATACAATTACCTCCGTGAAACACACAGTCTACACAACAACTGGTGATCTCATAGAGATACTTACTGTCTTCTAGTGGTATGGCCTTGTGTTTTTTATGTTGTATTCAATCTTCGTAAGATTGCATGTCACCAGTAGTATATGAGTAGGACCTTG
This sequence comes from Clamator glandarius, assembly GCA_033459285.1. Lineage (NCBI taxonomy): Eukaryota > Metazoa > Chordata > Aves > Cuculiformes > Cuculidae > Clamator > Clamator glandarius. Next base: position 1,989,472 of record JAUNZM010000131.1, on the reverse strand, counting down.
TGTGCTGTGGTAATAACTATCATGAAATGCAGGCCAATAAAAGAGACACATAAAAGGAAATGGCAGGATGGGAGTGAAGAGGTTCCTTGTGTTAGGAATGAATATTTCCTTTATCTTTTGTAAAAATTCAAGCTAAAATAAGGAGGCTTTTCTGTTAATTGCTTAATTTTTACTGTATCCATGTTGGTTAATGTAGACATCTTTTTGCCTCACTAAGCCACAGAGAACCAGCAGCATGAGTTCTGTAGTTAAATCTCCTTTCCACTTCTATACTGAAGCAGGAAAACAACTTTTGGGGTTTTAATTTTTGTGGCCATCTGGGATTAGATTATACACAATGGATTTAGCAAAGGTTAACATTAAAAATAATATATCATGGAACAGTTTCCCAGTACTGTCTTTCTCACCTCCACCACTAATGGGATATTTGCTGAATTGATCAGGAAAGGTAGCAGTGTGCTGATTTTTTCAAACCATGAGAACAGCTGCTCAGAAACTCTACCTTTCCTAATCAGAGAAAGGGTGAAAGTGGCTTGCTCATGAAAATTTAAAGCCTTTCCTGAAATAATGTAGATTCAGGTCTTATGCAAAATTATTGCAGACTAGAAAGAAAGAAATCCGTGGAGATACTCCTCATGTTTCTCCCCTCCATGATGTTTACCTAAGTAAAATCTTCTGGACTGGAATCATACTTTCCCCCTTACTCTCTTCACTAAGATAGGCTGTTTCTTGTATGTCTATTGAAGTCCTTTCTGCCATTGTACATAATATGGAATTTGTTTTTTCATTTTCTAAATCCATCTGGCACTCATAAGACATTCAAAGCTTTTTTTTTTTTGTCCCACTAGTTAGACTCTACATTACTTTCTGTACAGAGGAAGCTTCCTTTTTGAGACCTGTATTAGCAGAACACATAATCGATGTTAGGTTTAGGCATGCAAATTGTCTCATTGACTTAAGTCAGTGAGTCATCAACAAGAGGACTCACACACTTGTGTTTAAGCTGTGACTGAGCAGTCTTGGTGAAAAGTGGTCAGATGAAACTTACCCAACAGACCTACCCACTGAGAATTTCTTACAAAGACTGAGATTTATTGATTCAGAATATATTTATGGCTATACAGAAATCTGAACTCTAAAGCTTATTAAGTAGCTTAAAAGGAATAGGTTGAGCTGCTTAGTGCCAGATCAGCGTCCTTTGGCTGAGGCTGTACTGGGACTTTCATCATACAGATCTAGTTTTGCTTTCTGTGGATGGTCAGAAGTCTAGCCAGATCAGATTGCATATACTTTTCCAACAGGATCAGGATGAGATGAGAAGGACCCTTCTGATATCATCAGTGGATGTGGCAAGACTCCTTGTGTTCAGATGTAGATTTTTTTAGCTGCTGCCTTGTATTTTGCAGAACTGCTCTGTCCTCTGGGAGCACAGCATGCTGTGTTGTTTCGACTCTGGAGAGGGGCAACATTGCTGCCCATAGTAGAGAGCTGCCTTTCCCAGTTCCTTATTAAAAGATTATTTTAAATAAGGATTATGGAATTAGAGACAAGTTTATCACCCCGTCAAGTGAGATGGCTTCTCTCTCTACCTCAGAAAGTCTCTCTGCTGGGCAAATATCTTTTTCTTTGCTGTTTATTTATCAGGTCTCCAAGCTGCAACGTCAAGTAGGGCAAAATCACAAAATCAGCATCAGAAACAGGACAAAAGTCTCCTTTTGTAGGTGATCTACAGGACTGAACTGGAATTTCTCCCAGCATCCAAAACTGCCATGAAGATCTCTAGTCAGCACAGGTTGGGTGGCTGTGGTGGGCTGCCCTAGCTGGCTGCCATCCCCACCCATTTGGATCAGCTGGAGTTGGCTGGATGGACCAGCACAGGATGGTCCCAGCTGTTCCTACCAAGAGTCGCACTGCCAGTCCCTCCCTGTCTGGGCAGCATGTTATTGTACAACAGGCCAAGTGGTCTGTGGGAAGAGGGTCTTGTATAGATCTTGGGACATCATAGAATCATAGAATCACGAGGTTGGAAAAAACCCACCAGATCATTAAATCCAACCATTCCTATCATTCGCTAAACCATGTCCCTCAGCGCCTCGTCCACCCGTCCTTTAAATGCCTCCAGGGAAGATGACTCAAACACCTCCCTGGGCAGCCTCTGCCAGTGCCCAATGACCCTTTCCATGAAATTTTTTTTCCTAATGTATATGAACCAATTGAAAGGGCAAATCGGTTCTAGTCAGGAAAAGAGTGGGTCTACTTTTTTTTTTCCAAATCTACCTGAGGCAATTCTGACCACCTCTCTGCCTCACTCAAGTCAATGAGCTCAAGTTTCTATGTTATGTCTTTCTTGTCACCTAGATCAGTCTTTTCACTGTTCCACAGAAGTACATTTCTTCATGACAGAGCTACAGGATGGGGTAGGGGAAGTGGAAATGTGTTTGCTCTGCAACCAGTCTTTTTTCTTGGCATTTTCCTAGAGAGAAAGCCTTGAAATCATTGAAAGAGCTAAAAATTGACAGTACAGCAGAAAAGGGGTGAATGTGTCCACTTTTGTCCCATCTTTTCTCCTTTTCCCAGTGTTCTGATGTTTTACCTGCATGGACAGCAAGGTCCAGATTCAGTGACCTGATCTGCAAGCCTGGCCCCAAAGCCACCATTTGAAAATACATAGCATGACACCTATGCTTCAGATTTTGAGGTGTGGGTGGTAGAAGGAAGGAAGATATTGTAAAAGGGCAGGTAAAACCTCACAGGAATTTGTGTGTATTTGCCATGTTGCAAAAATACATAGGAATTAATTTTAAATCTATGCAGAGAACGTCCATGTGTCCTTTACCAGGGATCACTGTGCATCTCAGTGACCTTTTGATGAACAGTCACAATGACCTTTTAGCATAAGTGAGTTGTCTTTAGTTATTTGGCTTTTCCACTTGTTTTAGAAACTGTTAAGACCTATGAGTTGTCTTTGTCTTTTATAGTAAGAGAAACATAACAGGAAAAAGGTATTTTGTCTTCATAAAAAATATTGGGACCTAGGCAAGATAAACCTCATATTTTAATAACTGTCATATCTATGTGTCCTTCTTACAAAATCACTACCCTGAGACAGGATTTGACACTCCTGCTTGTTGTGATGTTCAGTGTTTTGTGAAGACTTTGGAGCTGGAAGGTGATTTATTCATATTTGATAATAATAGTCCTGTGAGGAGGGAGGACTCTGCAAGGGAGGAATGCAAGAGCAGAGAACGATCCTCACTAGGATGCTGTGTGAAAAGTGTCAGCCTACTGAGATCCCAGCTGTGCTCCAAGCTTCTCATGAGGGAGAGAGTGAGCTGGGTTGTGTGTCTAGTGGCACTTCTGTGGAGAAGATGAAGACAATAGTGTTTCTGCATCTCAAAAGCCATTCCAGCCTCCATCTCTCTTCAGTATATTTCCTGCTGATGACTCTAGTGGAAGAGCTTCCTTGAGAGAGAAAAGTCACATCTCTCTGACTACTGTACAAACATGTAATCAGCATGGCCACGTTGTTCTTGCATTTGCACAGAAATGAAATGCAGAACTTTACTACCCAAGATTAACAGCCTGGATTTCCTCTGTATGTAATCCTGCTCTGCCATTAGAATATATCCATACATTTTCAATACATAGGAAAAGTTTATGGCTAATCTAGAAGGGAAACAAAAATCTTCACAGCAGAATTATATTGGAGGGAGGAGGGGGAAAACCAGTCTGTAGATGCAAAATCTCATTCCTCTCTGTCAAACTGGTACATACTTTCCAGATCTGAATACTGGTGGAAAGAATACCTATGGCTACTGGACTGTATAAATAACTGCATCTGCTTATAGACAGAGCACTGCTTTACAGTCAACATCATGGTCTAGAAGGAACTCCTGCTCAATGAAAAACCCGGAGGAAGACAAGGATGAAGAGGAGCAGTGGAACTGGCAGAAGTAGCAGTTTTCCTTCGGACAGAACTGGTGCTGAAAAGCAAGTGTTCCACTTTCTTGATGTGTTATTATGAATCTGTTTCTTATTGAAGAAATTACTTAATAGGATGCAGGGACAGAATTTGTATTGCTGATGTTTTCTGGTGGGAAATGCTATCAGTGGCAAGAAATGCTTCTGAATGTATTTGGATTTAAGCAAATTAAAGGCGAGTGTTCCACAAAAGCAGAGAACAGTCCAGTGATGCACTGCACTGCACAGAAATCAAAGCAGCTTTGTTAAACTGGTATACAAGGCAAATACTGTTGCTGGGCCACAGCACCAGAGAGTCTGGGCTGCTGTCCTCCTCTAGTGCTTGGTGTGAGGGAGGTATGCAATGTATCTTTTTCAGCCCAAATAAGAAAGCAGTAATTTTCTAAGGTCCTATTGTTCTGATGGTGCAAAGATGGTATAAACGCTATCAAGCTTCTTAGAAGGTGGTTATAACAACAGATATAATGCTTCAGTTTCCCTTTAATACAGGCTGTTGTCTCCCCATAGGCACAGCAGATTGGCACTTAGTTGGAGGATGTATGCAGTACTTGGACCATTTAAGCTGTTGGAAATTCTGAGTGCAGTTGGGAGCATTGCCTGGACTAGGCATCCAGTCAGGGACTTAAAAGTGCACCCGATGTGAATCAGTCTTTACTTATTGTAGATCAACTTTTTGGGAAGCTGCTTTCCTCTCTGCTTCCTACCTGCATTTTCAACACCTGTGTTTACTTGGAAGGCTCCCTCTTTACATTATCCTGTTGTCTCTCGGGCAGTTCTGGTTCTTGACTAATGGAAGAATTTCTTGCCTAGGAAGAAAACTTTACTAGATTAGCTGTGGATAACATAAAACTTGCTTTTCTCTTTAGCAGGCTCCTGTTACAGTTGGTAAACAGACCTATTCTTAGAGTTATAAATTCACATCTTGGCAAGGGGAAATACATTACATCAATGAAATTGCAGAATCAAAAAAAAATTTCATTAACCTCCATTCCCCACAACTGCAGGTAATTCTAAAATGACACAGTCCAGTCAGTAAAGTGAATTAGTCTAAAAGCAAGTAGCTCTACTTTGTATGAAAAGCCCAATATGCAGACTTACTCTATATGATATTCTCAGCAAGTTCACCTTTTATTCTTATCTGTCCTGTATCTTGCAGAAAGATCAGTAGAATCCTCTAGATGAGCTGTGTTTTAAGATTTTCAGAATTAAATTTGTGTGATATAGGAGAATAAAACTCAAATTATGTGATGTAAGATTTGCTTAGATACTACAGTAAAGACAGTGCCACAGGACCCTATATAGGAGTAGAAATGAAATAGAAAGAGAAATTCTGCTACACAGAATTCCTGCCAGTGTGTAGCAGAATTTTGCCTGCCAGTTAGCAATTAGATAGCACCTTATTGTTCTGGAACTTAAGTGAAGGAAAATGAAAGAGTGATTAGGCTTGGCTCGTGTAAAATTGTCAAAGCTGGAGTGGTCTGGGAAGATGCCTGATGGTTCATTGATTTGGTTGAATGAGGCTGAAAAAATAAGGTCAACTGAATTTCACAGCAGGGTGACTGGGTTTGGTTTCCAGGTGTTTCTTTTTACAGTGACAAAAAACAGATGAGGGAAGCTGGTTGATCATCTTCAGCATTTTCCACTCTTTCTGGGCTGTTTGTTAGATTAATAGAATCATAGAATAACCAGGTTGGAAGAGACCCACCAGATCATCGAGTCCAACCATTCCTATCAAACACTAACCCATGCCCCTCAGCACCTCGTCCACCCGTGTCTTAAACCCCTCCAGGGAAGGTGAATCAACCACCTCCCTGGGCAGCCTCTGCCAGTGCCCAATGACCCTTTCTGTGTCATCTCCTAATGGGTATGTTTGATCTTAAGGAAACATCCTAAGTAATCCAGGGCCCTTGGTTTCCTTAGACGAATTGTCAAACAGGCTGCAGCATTACAAAATAGGGGTTTTTTAAATTTATTTCCTTGCCACATTTTTCATTTCTCAGCTTCATGCAGCTCCTCCTCACTATCTGTGTCTGGACCATGTAGAACAACCCCTTGCCATGCTCAGGGGTTATTTATCTTAAATAAAGGCTTTGCAGGTCTAGGTAGAGACAGAGAACAGAAAAGCAGCACTTAAGCCCTCGAATTCAGTCCTTTGTTAGCATACCCTCTTCTGGTTTCATTATTATCATTATTATTCAGCAATTACCATTGTTAGAATTCTTCTGTAGATGGTGGTAGCTCTGTGCCTCAGCTCTGGATGATGGAGCACCTGTTACCAGTCACAGAACAAAGAAATCAGCCTGCCTTGAGCGGCAGACAGCCTGTCGTAATTCTCCTGTCTTTATCATTCATGTATATTATATGGATATATCATTAAATTTTTATATTAAAGAAAAAATTTATTATATTAATCGTTCTTAGTATGTATCAAACAGATACCTTTCCCACTTTAATTTTTCTTGTCTTTAGGAACCACAGTTCTTTGTGTTTCATGGCTAGTAAGTGACATGTATCCCTTCTACACAGCTTGATCTCCATTTCTTTGCATCTTCTTTGATTAGATATGCCTTTGTAAAGAAGATATAGAATGTTGCTACTCTAACTTCTGCTGATACAGTGAAAGCCTGAAGGCTGTGAAAGATGTCAAACAGTAAATAATCATGCCCTGCTCCTTTTCAGTCCTGTACATTTGATTAAATTCCTCATAATTTGAAAATATGAACATAATAATGCCCATGTGTTTCTTTTCTTCAGAAATGCAAATAAAAAAAATCAGGAAGAGCAATGATAGATGCCATTCTGACCTTTGGCCTGTTAACTGGAATCATTGTGACAGTTGGTGTGATCTTTGACACAACATTTATAATTCTTCACTGGGAGATGGACAGCATACAATGTGATTTAAATTTTGTTTAATCAAAATATGGTTTTACTGATGACGAACATGACCTACGGTGAACTATTTAGTTTCTCTGTGGTTTAGTATTTGTTTTGTCAGCAGATAAACAGGAACAAGCTGCTAGAGATGGGAAAGAAGTACTTCCTAAAGCAGTTACACTGATTGTGGATGGGAAGGGAATGATTCAGAGAAATTTCTGTAAACCTGCTTCAAAGTATGTTTTCATTTAATTTTTTTTTCCCCATTTCAGGGCTGGTGTAAAATCTATTTGGAAAACAAAATCTGGGGAAGACAAACAAGCTGAGAAGCTGGCCAACAAGAGAGCATTATGTAACATGGAATAAATAACCCCCCTTCCTCAGGGTCTGAGCTGGCCTTTCAAGGAACTGGAGACTGAACCTAGAGGTACAGTGTTCTCATCATCTGCATTAGCAATAATAGAAGAAGTGGTAGAGTCCTCACTCACAGAAGGTGAAGTATTTAAGTCCTTCCAGCACTTGCATAATTAACAGAATTAGGGGAAAATGGATTACATAGAAATGCAATATAAAGAAAATTAAAATATATTTCAAATGTTGGTCTGAAGAAGTGCTTTTTACAGTTCATTCATTGTCTTGGATTACTGAGCTCTAAATGAAATGGTTAAAAATATTTCTTTTTTAAGGTGGATCTCATTCCTTAGGTAGTTAATAATCTGGTCACCTCTGAACTGGAGAAACAAAGTCAGATTTTTGTGAGGACATTAAATTTACATGTTTAACCTGTCTTAATTTTGTGAAGATATCAATCTAGACTACATGAAACTAGGCATATAGTCTAAGCAGAGAACATTTTTGTAACGTGCCCCTTATCTCCCCGATGACCTTCAAACACAGCACCTACTATGTAATCATTATAATCCAGTTGCTTTTTGACACATGGAAGAATTTGTTAGGTAGGGAAGATCACAGAAAGTTGCTTCTTAAGTTTCATTAAATTTTACGTAAACATCTGCACATGTAACCGTTTCTGCCATCAAGGAGACTAAAGTATGTGAACAGAAGAGCAGCCCCATAGGGTCAGACCAAGGATTTACCTGCCTCTGTAATCAAATCAATGGACAAAAAAACATGTATAAGAAAGAGTACAAAACCAAGAAAAGGCTGTATGATATTTCCCACATACGTTCCTCCATCTTCCAGGCATTTGCAGGTTTTCTAAACCAGGTGCAATTTCGAAGCAGTTAGCAATCTTGAATAGATTTCATGGCTTTGTTCAGGATCCCCTTGTACCTATGAAAGCTTCTGTCACATAAAACATCCTGTGGCAAGGAGATCCAAAGCGCAACTGCATCTTCTGTCAAGCTTGAATCCAGTTCCTGTTAACTTCATTTGTCACACCTTACCTGAAAATACAATGAATTGTCAACCCACACTATCCGCTCCCTGAAAGGGGCTGTCTTTTAGACCTCTAACATACTCCCTGGTTATTTTCTTTCTGGACTGAAAAGTGCAACATTACCTAGTGATTCTTCACTCTGAAACCATACCATACCTCTAACAACCCTTGCTGACCTGCTCTAACCCTCCTCCATTACATGATTGTCTTGTTTATGAAGGAGCTTCCTGTTTGTGTAAATAAACATTGTTTGATGCAAATAAAAAACCTCAGCTGATGACATGTTGAAAAGTGGACTGTAGAACTGATTAAAATGTTTAATAGATTTTATGATTAAGATTTTCTCTTGAGTATAGTAGAAGCTCTGGACAGAGGCCAAATATTGAGCACTTCAGGGTAGAGAATGCTTCTCAATAAAGAACATTGTGAAAAAATTGCGAAAAAATAGATTGGAGGTAGTAACTCATCCTCTCAAAGAATTCCTGCTCTCTTCAGATTCTCTGCTGCTGCAGATGTTCTAACTGCACCATCTGCACATCCTTAAAAAAGCATTATCATATTTTTCAGAGATACATTGTGTTGTTTGCTGTTCAGTGAAAAGATCATTTACATTTTTGCAAATAAAACATCATCTTCAAAAATGATGTGCACTTAAATCTTATAAAAATGTCTTTTTTAAAAAAAGAAATTATATTTTTGGTAACACCATCATTAGCTACGTCATTTTAAATCATTTGGTGGACAAACCTAAAAGTCTTGTAACTTTAAGAAGAAAATGCATAGAGAAGGAAAAAGCAGACAATAACAATTTTGCAGTTTACAAAACTAGCTTACATGTTCAAGGTGAGTCTTTGATCCCATAAAGTCAAAGACACTGTGTTGTGGTGAGTCTGAGATTAGGTCTGGAACGCTGGTCTTAAAAATAGACCAAGACAAGTTGTTATTACTCAGGAAAATGCTTCCACTCAAAGTATGGTAAAAATGAAGACCTGCTCTGTTATTGACTTTTGAATTTGTGCTTTATGTTGTAATTAGGGGGTAGCATAACTGAAGGAGAAAGAGAGGTAACTAGAATATTCTTTTATGTAATGATGCAAAGATGTAATATTATACAACTGGTTTGTGTTTTAATAACATTTGCAAAGAACCTCTAATCTTATTTGGGTTAATATTTTGAAGGTTTTAAATTTCCATGGTCAGCTGGCAAATCCAGCAAATAGATACATAAGCAGAGTGGCTCAGAAAATGAAATGCAGAAACAGCTGAACTAATCTGTACTGATGAGTGTGAGTTCCTTAGGGTAGATCAAGGAGGTTTTGTTCACTAGTGGCTTATATTTCGGGGAAAAAAAGAAGTGCTATTTTCTGCCTTTATTTTTTTTTTTTGTCTTCTAACTCCTTAAAGCTTCCTACAAAATAGAGAAAAATAATCTCTAGAAAATTTCATACAAAAATGTAGCATAAAATACCTTGCTGCTTGCCTTGCTGCTCAACAATAGGGTAAACAGGCTGTTCTGTTGTTGGAGCTGCTATCAGATACTCCAAGAAGTGAGGCAATTCCTGAAGTTAAGATTATTCTGTCCAAGCAGCCATCACCCAACCACTATATTATCACTCTCTCACCCTAAATATAAACTTAAATGAATTGCTTTTTGTACTAGATGCAGTATGAAACACATAGAAAGTTCAAAATTATTATCTTAACACATCCCATAGCAACCTTCCCTGATGTTTGATCCCATTGTCTGAATAATATATTTATTAATTTGATAACAGGTTGGACAGCCATGATGGATGAAGGGCATCCAGAAACAGGTGTTTTAACTGTGAGCCAGCAGTGTGCCCAGGTGGCCAAGAAAGCCAATAGCATCTTGGCTTATATCAGAAACACTGTGGTCAGCAGGACCAGGGAGGTGATTCTGCCCTTGTACTTAGCACTGGTGAGACCGCACCTCGAATCCTGTGTTCAGTTCTGGGCCCCTCACTATATGAAAGATATTGAGGTCCTGGAGCTTGTCCAGGGAAGAGCAAAGAAACTGGTGAAGGGGCTGGAGAACAAGTCTCACGAGGAGAGGCTGAGGGAGCTGGGGTTGTGTAGCCTTGAGAAAAGGAGGCTGAGGGAAGATGTTATTGCTCTTGACAACTACCTAAAAGGAGGTTGTAGAGAGGTGGGTGTTGGTCTCTTCTCCTAAGTGATATGTGATAGGACAAGGGGGAATGGCCTCAAGTTATGCCAGGGGAGGTTCAGATTAGGAAAAATTTCTTCACTGAAAGGGTTATCAAGTACTGGCAGAGGCTGCCCAGGGAGGTGGTTGAGTCACCTTCCCTGAAGGTATTTAAAGGAAGGGTAGATGTGAAGTGCTTAGTGCTATGATTTAGTAGAGGATAAGTGCAGTTGGACTTGATGATCTCAAAGGTCTTTTCCAACTTAGTGATTCAGTGATTCTATGATTGTTACTTTCAGGTAGTGGATTAACTAAGAGAACCAACAAGAGTTTCTCCTCTTCCATAGATTTCAGTATAATATTTCTGTCTTCTTCTGTTTGGTGACTGCAGTGGAAACATTATCATTAATCATCACCCCAAGGTATGAAATTATTCTTTTTCTCAAGCCTTAGGTGTGTGCCAAACTTCTGTTTAAATCCATGGTATTTAAGCTCTTGAAATGAGATTCTGTAGAATTTCTAAGGGGAGAAGCATAGAAGAACTAGAAGCAGAAGGAACAAAGGTCACAAAAAAATATCTTCACAATCTTGGGAGTCTGTGCTGCCTACAAGTGCTTTTGGCCAATGCAGATTAGACAGCCTCCTTAGTCTGGTCTATAATGTGTGATCTGTACAGAAATCTCAGTGTTCTGGGAGCAAGTAGCTTTATACTCATTCAGACACCTCCCATACACTACACCTTCAAGGGCCATCAAGCTCAGTTCATCTGCCAGGGGAACTTCTCATCTGCCTTTGCTGTACAGAGGACTTCTAGTACCTCCTCCCAGAACTCCAGCTGCTGGATCCAGGATATAGTGGCCAGAGCAAAGGTGAAAGTCTCCTCACACTTAAGCTTGTACCTACATTCCCCCCTGAACTAATAGGCCCTCACACATATTTAATCAATCTCCTAATCAAGACCAAAATAACTGTCATCCCTTCTTGCTTTCATTTGCTTTACATTGTCTAATATAGCAGCATCATCTTGTGGGTTTTGTTTTAATTTAATAATATTGTAAATATTTTTCCACTATTCTTTCATTTTTCCTTTCTAATTCTTCTTAAAGAAAAATCTTTTGAGAATGCATATCTTGTCTATATGTGGTCCAACATTCCACCACCTGTCTCAGGAAATTTAGGATGCATTTATATAGTTACTTAAGTCTTGGATGTATGTGCAGTTTGATTTATGTATTGTCTAATAGTATATACCATAGAAATGCATTTTTTCTTTGACAGCCTTACTGGCTCTTTGTGGAAATGAAACTTTTATGGTGAATTGCAGAGATTTTCATTATTTTTTATAACTTTATTTAGTCAGATACACTTAACAAAATAATAAATCAGTACATTTTTTCTTTCTTTGCTGCTCTGCATACAAGAGAGAGATTGATACAGAAATATGGGTCATTTTTAACCTGATGCTCCATAAAATAAAATAAAATAAAATAAAATAAAATAAAATAAAATAAAATAAAATAAAATAAAATAAAATAAAATAAAATAAAATAAAATAAAGAAATGTTAGCTGAAAACTGATTCAGTGATCCATGATTGGTGGCAAAATTACAGGGAGAAAATAAGGAAATAATTTGATTTATGATTTTATAGATCACAAAGTTACAGCTAAATGTTAAGTCAAATGTACAGCATTTTATGTGGGGTTTGGAAATAGAGCTCTGCAGTTTCCTGTTATTTGTCTGTGAAGTGTAGAGGTGGATTTTTCAGGAGCTGAGTTTTCAGCTTCTACTTCATTATGAGAATCTTGTTATATCAGACTAATATTTTTCACTTACGATTTACTAAGTTTTTGGCTTAGCTGTACAGAAAAACTTTTGAATTAGAACTGGGTCAGAGTGCTCAGACTGGAGAATTCGTTATGGTGAATTCTCAGGACAATGCTACTTTAACAGGAAATTGTATTTCTGGGCTGTGAAAAGATAACTGGAGGAAAAGCTTGCATGTCTGAAGCAATTAAAACCCAAATCCAGCATGGCTGGATATGGATAATTGGTTACTTAAAATTACTTAACCTACATGTGTTTTGCACTCTGTCCTTGTGTGCTTATAATCAGAAAGTTACTGGGCAAAATCAGAAGACTTGAGCTGATTAAATCTTCATTTTGGACCATAAACCCTTTCCTATAGAGATGTATGCTGTGGTATATGTGCTGATGAAATCTTATAACGTGATGTCCTGATCCTTACTGAGAGTATCACATGTTATCACAACATGAGAATTACATAATATTATGAAGTTGTCACGCAGATGAAGCAGATACTGCTTTGGGATAATATTATGTTGTATCACGCCTGGAATAATGGCAAATTGTTAATTAAAATCTCTTGATATTTTCAATGAGCCAATTTTCTGCTTCTCATAGCTGCCAAATTTTAGTCTTTAAGGCAGAAATCCATGATCCCCAGGCTACTCTCTTTCTGGGTATCCAGGAAGTACAGTCAAATGCTTTATTTTTTCTGTGGATCCACTCAATGGAAAAATAGACTGCTAATGCCATCCTGACCTTTTCTCTCACATTCTTAATTTCTGTTCTCATTCCAGTGTCCCCTCCTCCCAGGCTACTCTTCCATCATTAAGACTAAGGCTGAACAGGAAAGGAATGACACCGTGACTTGAAGATGATGGAGGAGAGGTAGGAAAGAGCAAGAGTAAGATAGGCTAGGAGGAGGGAAACTGGGAAGGGAGCAGAAACCAGGAGTGCTGGAGAAATTGTCATGGAAGGAAGGCTGAGAATTAAAAAGAAATTAAGCAGCACCCTGAGACTACTGGGGCAAAGAAGCTGTGCTTAGAATCCTGGTGGGAGTGTGGGGAAGGAGCAGATACTGTGAAAAGAGAGATGCTAGTGAGCAAGATCTTCACTGAGGGGATGAACTGGCTGGATAGAAAGCCAGACAGCAGTTGTGAGGACTGTGGGGAAAGAAACTGGGACCATGAGACCGTGGGAGGTGAAGATATCAAAAGGAAGCCTAGCATGCTGTACACAAATATGGAGAGAGGAAAGACAGGATGAAGGCATTGAAATTGGGGAAAGGCAAACAACCTAAGACTGAATGCTGGAACAAAAGGGCTGGGGGACTGGTGTGATGAAGGACAAGGCTGGAGCAGAAGACCAGGACTGAATGGGTAAGAAAACAGAAACCTGGGTGAGAAAACTGAAGAGTGAAGACTGAAAGTCACTGGCAAGAAGACACTAGAAGGATGAGAAGGGAGACATTTGATTAAGCAGGGGCAAGGGACAAGACAGAAGAGGTCAGAGCAAAGGATTTGTTTGAAGGCACCTGTGTCCACTGGAGCACTCTTCCATCCATGAGTCTGTACTACGGGCAGTATGTCTGCGCTTCTTTGTACCTCTACTGCTAGCAAACAACAGTAAGACCCACTAGGAAATTGTCTCTTTCTCTCTGCATTTGCAGTTAACTTTGAGGGAGAATATGTTACTGCACTAGCTCAAACATCCTCAGCCCTGTTCTGGAGCTGGTACTCATGACTCTATTGATGGTATATGTTGCTACCTCGCAGAACATCTGAATTGTTAGTTCAGAAATTAAGAAATCATGGAAAACTCTACAGTAATTGCAAGTCTGAGTGTTAAGAATGTCACTCCTGTATATGGGCTGTACAAAACTGGTCCAGTCCCTGTCTCTGGGGTGCACTTGAAGACAGAGTGAGGTGCAGGCTTGTTCCTCAGAAGGAACAGAAGGAGTAGAAGAGCTGGGGAGCAGAGGAGTAGAAGAGCTGGGGAGCAGAGGACCAGTTAAAGCTGTCAGGATTGGTAGGGCTGGTTAAGCATACCTGGGGAACATACTCAAGGAGATTAGTAGGAAAGCATTTTAAAGGCAAAATAGAGGCTGAAAGACTTCCCCCTCCCCCATTTTCCCCATTAAGTTTGGCCATAGTCTGATATGGAGCTAGGACTTCATCTAAACAACTGAAAAAGGAGGAATAGAAGGCCACTGAGGAATTTAATGAGGCATGATGGTGAGAGAAAAAACTTATAAACTGGTAGATTAGTGTATTTACTTCACTGTAAATGGTCCTGAAACGACAGCCAGTATTTTTGTCTGTTTTCAATTTTAAAGCCTGCAGACTTTTATCTTTGCAGATAAATGGATAAAGTTGAATTCCTTGTCTTGTAAAATGTTCATCAGGTGAATGATGTACTTCTTTGAAAACGCCAACAGTCTTCCTAGTTCAAGTGGTGTTCACAGAAGGTTCCCAGCCAGGGAAGGCAAAATGCCTGTTCTGTTTGAATAGCATAGAGGCAAGTTATGTATAATTGAATCTCTTATTTTTATTGTTGAACCACTGATTTTATCCAGGCTTCCTATGCGCTGCACTTGCTAATCTCAGAGGATGACATTTGTGATTTTCAAAGAAAGCTTTATAGACCTTAAGTTCCCCTGTCCACAAAGTGCATATGCAGAAGCATCCACCAGATTATCTGGTCTTATCTTCTGTCTTTTATCTGTCTTTTACTCATCTACTGAGGTAACTCAACTGAGGTTGAAACAATACCGGCAAGAAAAGCACTCAGCTTTACTTTGGGGACACTGAAGGTGTGAAGTCCAGTGCTTCCCTTGGCAATTGACTTCCGTGCTAAACAGTATGAACATATCTGGCTTCATCTTTTAGCCACTAGTTTCTGGTTCTGCTAAAATCACCAGTCTTTTACTGCTTCATATTTTTTCTTCATGGACTTTTTTTTTCTCACCAACACACACTAGACAATCACTTTTCAGTCTTCTTTTATGCCTAAGCTTCTTAAAGATCTCCTCAAAAGCTTTAATCTCTCATGTTTGGGTACTTTTTCTAGCTCCTTTTGATAGCTTCTAATTTTTCAGCATTATCTATTCAGGCAAGAACCATAAATGCCCTATGACACTGATGTCTGTAATCAGCTGCTTGCTATCCCTACATCCTAAATCCTTTGCAGACACCGTTTGTCATTTGGTAGATACAAATTACATTCCTTATTCCTGAGCCAGCTTCTCATTTGGCCCTGGTAGATTGCACAGGGATAAGATTTGTTCCTGTGTGTTCCCTGTGCCGTATTCTTCTCCTAACTTCATTTACTGCTTCATCCATCTTCATGTTCTCCACCCACTTTGTCCTCACCAGGAGCAGCTGTTGGAGCCCAGCCACTACTCGGAGAAGAATTCAAGATTCATTGGCCTAGATGTACAAAGGTTCTAGTAGGAACACAACCCTTGTTAATTTTGGAGGGGATGCCTATGTCTGCATTTTACATTAAACAGTTTTATGCTAAAATAACAGAGGATGCCTGGACTGCTGTTTCACCACTCACAGACTCTTAGCAGCAATTCCCCTCATGCCCTGCCTCAGGAATCTCTCATGTTTCCACACACTGGTACAACTTGATTAGAGAGGGTAGCACATGAGATGCGGGGAGAAATCGTGCATGTTAGCCTCTAGTTTGGTAGCTGAGTTGCCTTCCTGAAAGAAGTAGCTCTACCTTCCCTTCAGGTGAGAAAACGGATCTGGTATGGGATATTTGGTTGCTGCACAATTAAGCAGAGCAGGAGGTTAGGTTATAGAGGAGAGAGGACTAAATCGCATTCAGTTAGAAGTGCTTTTGGGTGCTTTGTCATTGCCTCTTCTCTTTGCTAGAGCTCTCTCTTATTCCCTTGCCACTTGCATCATATTGAATATCGCATTATGCATACATCTAGGGAAGCTCTCCTTTGCCACTGTCTGGGGCTAGTACTGGACAAAACTGGGTGGATGCTTCATACTGGTTTTCATTCTAAAGAGTATGAAATTTGTGTTTCAACATCTTGAATAATGAACAAGCCATTTTTTTTTATTTCTATGAAGTTGGAACTCCGCCTCTCTGTCTTCTTCCCTTCAGGATGAATAAAATGAATGATGATCCATGACTATGCCAAAACCCACCCCCCTCCCCCAGTCTTTCTTTGTTTTTCCTTCTCTTTTTGCTCAAGCTTTTTTAACTGGAGAGGTGACAGTGAGGCAAAAGAAAGGCCAGAGACCTCTAAAGTTTCGAAATTTAAAATGGCAAATTTTTGTCTCATTCTCACTGTTTTTTTTTCCTCTAAGTTTCCATAAAGCATGTAATGGTGGGGCTATATTCAGGCATCACTTAGAGCAGCTCCACATCAAAAGATTTGGTGGGTTTTATTCCTAACTTTTAACCCTTGTGATGAAACTTGCAAACCCTGGGAAGGACTTCATGCATGATTTAGGGATTTGTGGGAATGGTTGGACTCGACGATCCAGTGGGTCTCTTCCAACCTGGTTATTCTGTGATTCTGTGTGATTCTGTGACTTACCATACCCTTCTGATCGGTAGGTGTGCTCCTGAGGCTTTGGACATGGGCATCTGCCAGGAGGGTAGCTGACTGCACCTCATTGCACCATCCTACATGTCCCATGGTCCCACTCGTGTGTTTCTCCAGACGAATCTCCCCACACAGGAACTGCCCACAGCAATAGAAACATTCTGTTTCTTATATCATTGTCTTGTGCCTCAGAAGATCTCACACCCCAACAGAGCATGATGAGAGATTCAGGCAGCCAGCAGCCCTGGTGAGTTGGTGAGTGCAGAGGAGGGTAGGGTGAGATCATAAAGTTTTTCTCCTGCCATTCATAGTCATCTCACAGGAATTAATGCACTGTAGATGATTGCAGATGTGTCAGAGCAGCACCGAAGAACTACATGACCTAAATTCTGGTATGATAAACACTTATCAGATAGCTGACACTAATCGATAAGTGTCATCTAATAACAACAGGCTGACACCAGACATGAACTTTCTCCATGAGACTTTCACC
Organism: Clamator glandarius; assembly: GCA_033459285.1. Classification (NCBI taxonomy): domain Eukaryota; kingdom Metazoa; phylum Chordata; class Aves; order Cuculiformes; family Cuculidae; genus Clamator; species Clamator glandarius. The sequence goes on along the minus strand of JAUNZM010000131.1, from coordinate 1,972,180 downwards.
TTGGATTTACAGAGAAAACTTGTGGGATCAGCAGCTGGGCTTGTTACATTTCTTGTGAACGACAGCTTTGAAATTCTTGGCTTACCTCTTTCTGCATGTCAAGGCAATTAATGCATATTTTTTTTAATTTCAGTTTGGGTCGGTACACATATATATAGCAATGAAAATGATGCCAAGAGTCACATGGCAGGAAATAGAATGTTAACTTGATCCTGGCTGTGCTTTTTATGCTTAACAAGAGAAGATCAGGAAATAAGGAGAGTGTTGGATTTAATTTTGAATTTCCTGGACCCTTGCTGTTTGTTGTACTGAAGATAAAACCATCTAAATATACAGGTCTTAAAAATTTAATTTCCTTTTTCTATTTCTTAGTTCCTATTGCTCAGGCTTTCAGGCTTCAATTGTAGCTCCTCTTGAAGTAGAGACTTTTTATAATTCTGAATGTGTTTTCTGATTCACACTGCATTTACATTCCTCTTGTTCCTTTCCACTATTCTCCCAAGCAAAAGCTCTATTTTCCTGCACATGGAGTCAGCCTGTGGTGCCAGAGGGAAGGTACAGAAGGGAGAATTTGTTGATACTGCCAGTGCTTTTGTATTTTCCTTTTCACTCTTCTCACCACATCACTGAAGATGGCTGTTGCTCAACAGGACACATCAGCAGACCTTACATAGGGCTTTGTTTGATCTCAGTGTCCAAAATATTTTGCAAGAGGGAGAAAGCCTCTTTCTAGAGGCCAAAATTAAAACAAACCTTGCCGTTACACCTTGAGACAAATAGGCACAAGCACTGATGCTTTCTTGTGTTGTGACTGAGCTCACCAGTGTCATTTCCAACTGCTGCCACCTCAGTAGAGGAAGGACCTCTCTCAGGATTTTGTCCACAGTCATGTCCTGGCTGCCCTTGCTGCCTGTGAGCTGGCAGTCACCCAAGGGCCAGGAAGCTCTCTTCTTCATCTCCCAGTGGATTCTCCACAAAGGAAGACCAGCAAATTCAAAGAGATTCTGGCAAGAGACCTGGTTCCCTCATTCAGGGCTCTTTGAATTTCGGAATTCACCCTTGTTTGGTTAAAACAGAGAATCCACAGACAGAAAAGTGTCTGCTGCCCTCACGTATTTGTCTCACAGCCTGTGCTACGTTGCACTGACTTCTTCAGTGTTTTAAACCTGCACAATGCTTCCTATTATTAGATTTTTTTATATGAACTATTCTTTTTGTCAATGCTGAAAGGCATCACCTATTTTTTTAGTGCAGCCTGGAAAATAGCACTCTGCAGAAATGGAAATAAGGCCACATTTTCATAACAGAGGGTCTTCTGGTAATTTTAGACAGGCACAGTACTTCCCACGTAAAATCTAAAACAAGTTAAAGTAAATGTCTTTGTACATGTGGAAATTATTTTCTAATAATGGTTAGATATTCCTGTTTATTATTTATGTGCAGAAAATTCTGGTAGCAATTAACATCTTAATGAAATCTTTATATAGAATAATTTTTTAAATGGAAACACAATTGTGAATATAATTTACTGCTCCTATCAAACCAAGCATAATTAGATCCAGTTTAATAATATTCAAAACTATTAACATATGAAGAATGTACCCTGAAAACACTCCTGTGCTGACACAGGATCATCAGAAGAAGCTGTACTTTTCCCAAGGTCCTGCAACACAGATGAGGCTGAGATGCTGTTGTAGTTACATCACACTGACCCACTGGTGAGACAGTCAGTCATTTATTTGCAGAAAGCCTGTGCACTGTGAACCTTTATTTGCCTTTTCTCACCAGAGGATTTTACCTCTTAAGCAAGAGATGAGACCTCTTTCAAGTTTAGGTTTCAGGAAATTCAGAACTCAATGAGAAATTAAGGTCTTGTTTGGTTTTGGGATTTTGTTATATTATATCCACTGGTGACAGCCACTGATGGGGCTTTGTCAGAGTTTTCCCCAAGTGCATACATGCAAGGCTGCTATTTACACTAGTGGAGATTAGCCGTCCTGGAACAGGAGCAAATTGCACAAATGCAAATTGCAGCTTGCTGTGCATTGATGACTTGCATAAAGGGTTTCACAAGTGCCAATATGTTGGTTCTTCAAGTGGAGCATTTCTCCAGGGCAGCTAAAGGCTAGTGGCTGGTAGGTATTTGGATGCTACATATCACATAACAAGTAGAGCAGTAGAAAGGACAGGCAAGCCATGAAATGTGCTTCAGGGCGGCTTGATGCACACGTGGGCTAAGTGACCGATGGTCCACCAGCTTCCCTCCCAGAGTGCACAGAAACCTCTGCAAAACTTCTGATAAGTCTGTGCCCAAGATATGAGCTTATAGAAAAGATTTCATGATTTCTGTTCAGGTTTTTATTTGAACTTTTTTTAATCACAGAATCACAGAATAACCAGGTTGGAAGAGACCCACTGGATCGTCGAGTCCAACCATTCCCACCAATCCCTAAATCATGCTCCTAAGTACCTCATCCACCCTAACCTTAAACAACTCCAGGGATGGCAACTCAACCACCTCGCTTGGCAGACCGTTCCAATGCCTAACCACCCTGAAATAATGAAATAATCATCCTGTTCTTCTCAAACTTACACTGGGCAGACCAAGAAAGAACTGAGGTGGGAATCCTCGCTAATGCCTTAAGAGCTTAGAGACTATTAGAGGCCCTTTAGCAAGCTTTGGCCAAAGCTGGATCCAGATGGACTTTCTCTTGCTCAGATCTGTTTGGACATGGCATCACTATTATTTATACATCAGAACTCAAATTTTCCAGTGTGGCTGTGTACACACATTTTCACACACCTAATTAAGCCCAGAAATGCATATTTAGTGTTCTAGTGATGACAGAACCACTCAATAATTTTAGCACTTATGTACATATGAAATGGTGCATACAACATCAAAGCCATGTACACACATTAAATAATTCATGCTTACAATAACTGCTGGAGGCTTAGGGAGAGGCACAGGCTAAATAGCTCATGCTGATTCTTGCAGCACGTCACTGGCAGAATCAGGATTAAGCACTGTGTGGGTTCAGTGCCAAGCTTGTGCCTGTCTATGAGCTCTCACTTCTCTAAGGTGGATGCACATAGCAGCTCATACATTATTTGTAACATTTCCTACTCCAAGATATTGTCCTGCAGGAAGCAGCTACTAGTCCACCTGAACTGAATATTCCATAGAATAAACTAGTTATCCTTGGGTTGGAGTGACTGGTGCTGTTGAGAAGAGGCAACACCACACAGATCAGTGGTGCTGCTTGAATCGCTCGTGACATTAACACCCACAAAAGTGTTGTGATGCTGGCAGGCCATGCACCCACCTACTCTAGTGGTGGGCAGGGGCAACTGGGTGCAGGAACATTGGAAAGTGCAGTGCGGACAAGAGCTGGTTGCTGGGCAGTGGAGAAAACCCCCAAAGAAGATAAGTGTAGCAGCCGTGTCAGTGCCTTTATGCCCTGCCATGCTCACATATGTAGCAGCCCTACTTTGATTGCCCTTCTACTCCCTGTCATGGTCAAATTCAATCAGTTGTCACCAAAAGTGACATAAAAAGCAACCCCAAAATCCCTTTCAAAATATGAGAGTCTGGAGACTAGTAGGGGCTGTCTTCCTCCCTCCCTCAGCCTTCAGCTGAAGTGAGCAAACAGAGCATTACTGGAAAACCATATTTCTCTGCTGATACCCTGTAATTTTATGATCAGGATGCAACCTCTTGCTTTATTCAACTATTGCATAGTTAATTTCTCTGCCACATGTATTGGCTTCTGTTTGGTGTTTCCACTGAGCAGCAAGGTGTCCCACACCTCTGAAAAAGCCTGTCTGCAGAAGGCAGCTTTCTGAGGCTGGTAGAGGCAATATCCAATGCTCTGGGAAAGAGCCATCTCAGATGCAATAATAACTTGATGTTTCACTGGCTGAGGATAGTAATTTTTGCTATTGTACTGAAAATTGCAGGGATATCACAGAATCACAGAATCACCAGGTTGGAAGAGACCCACTGGATCGTCGAGTCCAACCATTCCCACCAATCCCTAAATCATGCTCCTAAGTACCTCATCCACCCTAACCTTAAACAACTCCAGGGACGGCGACTCAACCACCTCCCTGGGCAGACCATTCCAATGCCTAACCATCCTCTCCGTGAAGAATTTTTTCCTAATCTCAAGCCCAAATCTCCCCTGGCGGAGCTTGAGGCCATTCCCTCTCGTCCTGTCCCCTGTCACTTGGGAGAAGAGGCCAGCACCCTCCTCTCCACAACCTCCCTTCAGGTAGTTGTAGAGAGTAATAAGGTCTCCCCTCAGCCTCCTCTTCTCCAGGCTAAACAGCCCCAGCTCTCTCAGTCGCTCCTCATAAGATTTGTTCTCCAGCCCCTTCACCAGCTTTGTTGCTCTTCTCTGGACTCGCTCCAGAGCCTCAACAACCTTCTTGTGGTGAGGGGCCCAGAACTGAACACAGTACTCGAGGTGCGGTCTCACCAGTGCAGGGTACAGGGGGAGAATAACCTCCCTGGACCTGCTGGTTACGCCGTTTCTGATACAAGCCAAGATGCCATTGGCCTTTTTGGCCACCTGGGCACACTGCTGGCTCATGTTCAGTTGGCGACATGAGCGATATGGTTCTTCATATTGTGAGTTTCTGACAGATATGGCTTTTTCCAAGAAGCCTTTGGACTTCAGACATTGTAATTGTGTTGCTGCTTTATTTTAATCTAGGTTGCCATTTGCTGTAGTAATCTTTCTGCTAAATGCAAGTTTACTTATGAAGTTTATATTGCGCCTTTGAGATGTTTGCACCAAGTCCACATATTCTTTAAAAAGCCACTTTAGCTTCAAAGAAAACACCCAACAAGTCCTGTATGTATTCCAGAGCATTGTAGAATATACAGTAAGCTCTGCAGACCTAGATAACAAGGATCATTTTCTATCTAGATATGTTTGGATGTTCCTTTACAGAGCATGTGGAAATATATTCCAATTTCAAATAGATACACCCTCCTTCTGTAACATGAGTCAAGAGGAGAATGCCTACACAGTTGTTTTGGTTACTTAGGAACTTCCATGCCTGATTAATCCATTTCTCTTCTCTACTTCAAGGAAGCTAATTGAACTTGTCATTTTATTCTTCTGAAATGTACTCATAGACTAAAAAAAATCTGATATTTCTAATATTTATTTTCCACGCTTCACTTACCAAACGTACTTCCCTTGAGGAAAATACAGATTGGCTTCCATATTAGCTAAGATCATCCTGTATGTTTTCTCATCCTTGCCTATGGGTAATGGAGCATCTTCTGCCCTTTTGGTGCAGTTTGGCAGGAACTAAGCCTGTTTCTATATCATGGAGTCTTCTGTAACAGCAGTACACCTCTTTCTCCTGCTTCCACCGTATCTTCTCCCTCCAGCATCTTCCAATTACAGTATTCCTTCCACTACCATTAAATTTAATATAATACATCAAGTAGTCCCAGAGGGGGTATCTTTCACTTTGGATTTATCTGCTAATAGACACATGGTAGCAGATGATCTCTCTCTCTCTGTTTTCTGTGAGATTATTAATTACTAACTCAATTTTATCGCAGAAACCTGACAGTCTCCAAACAGTCCCCTATCTTCCTGTTTCATTTGAATTTCTCCAGTGTAAATTATTGCCTGACAGTCCTGGTTTCTATAGGTGCTCGCTGCATTCCACTATAATTCATAAAAAATGAGAAACAAATTATTTTATAGGTGTGGTTCTTCTTCCTTAGTTCCCCATTCACTGATTCTATTCACTTTGGCACATTTATACACTCATTTTTCAGAGGTTTATTAATGTTGCAGTGGGGGCAATTCTCAGCTACAGGCACAGGCCTCCCATCTAGATGAATAGCTTCTTAGGTTTAAGTCCAGAAAGCAATATTAGATCATCTGTTCCTACTTCCAGTATAACACAGGCTATTACATTTCACACAATTACCCATGTATTGAACCTAACAGCTTATTTGGCTAAAGTACATCTTCTAGAAAGGCATCCAGCCATGATTTGAAACTCCGTAGAGATAAGAATATGCAGACTCTCCTGAGGATTTGTTCCAGTGGTTTATTACCCCCCCTCTTAAAAATATATGCTTTATTTTCCATTTTAATTTGTCTGGCTTCAGCTTCCAGACACTGGTTCTTGTTATGCATTTTTCTGCTGGTTAAAGTGCCTTTTAGTAGCTTGTATTTCCTCCCATGGGAATGCTTCACATGCTATAAGAGAGTCATCCTTCAGTCTTCTCTTTGAAAAAAGCCCCAAATATTATGAGCCAGGTCTCAGAAAAATGGATTCTCAAGCCACCAAATAATTTCTGTGGCTTTTTTTTTTTGCACCTTCTCCGATTTTCCCTCACAAGATATGACATTCATGTCATTTCTGATTTGTGAGCTGCAGAAGGAAATCCTGCTGCCTTCTCCTCTGTTGATTTAAGATATAGTCCAGGTACAGTCATAAACATAACCCTTGGGTCCAGTCCTGGAAAGTGATGAGCTTTCTCAATCAGTTCAGCACAGCCTGAAAACTAAGTCTCGTCCTTCCCATGCCAAGGAGGCTCAGGACAGTGACATGGTGTATATCCTCCCTCCTGCCTTCCCAAAGCACTGCAAGATTGGCAAGAAGGACCATGCTGCTATGTACTTCCCTGGCCAATCGGGATGAAGAACCTGATGCATCTAGAGAAGAGTGCTTCTCCAGGCCCAAGTATGCATCAGGTGATTCTCCTGGCCTCTGCTGCTCTTGTTCTGAAAAAAACCTCCCATAATGGGGTACAAAGCGTGGGCGGTTGGTGTGGTAGATGGATTTCCCATTGTGGTGTGGTAGATGGATTTCCTGGGCATGGTCCATTGGGATCCACCACAGAGTATCTCTTTTGGGGTTTTGTGTTGTATTTTCCTCGGCCAAGAATTAGCAGCTTCTCTGGAAATGTCGGTACTTCTAGAGAAGAGGCTTTGGAGTGGTCATTCCCACCTGGCAAGGAAGAAGCAACTACTGAAAGAGTGCAGTGAGGTACATAGCCTGTCCAGGCCTAATGTTTATTTTTACTAGCAATAAGTAGCTGTGAATGTCTCTGAATGTTTTCTCTACATAAGGAAAGCTTCACTTCAAAAAACAAACAGAGAATAGCTTTAAGGAAATTTCATGGCTGAACTGGGAAGCACAGTTGTTTTTGTGGCTTGTGGACCCCAAGGGGATGCAAGGACTGAAATCACTTTGTACCAAGCTCAGGCTGCCCCAGTTCCATCTGTGTTCAATTAAACCCTGGCCAGCTAGCAAAACTCATTGCTGAGCCTACTGCTGAACTCGACACTGCTGCTGCAAGAGGTTAGGTGCGGTTAGAGCCTAAGGCCTAGGGTAGATGGCTAAGGCAGCCAGCCCTTGCCCATCTATTCACACCAGGACCAGGGCGCTGCCCCAGAGCTCCTATTTAGGTGCATACAAACCTCTGTGCTCCAGAATGAAGATGATAATGGTGGTCACTAATGATTTTCTGTGCTTTTAGATAGCAGATGCTCCAATGTAAGCTGAATTTATGAGTCTTTGGGTGCCTGAGGTTGTCATATGGTGGGATTTATATTTGCTTATGACTTGTTGCAGTACAGGACGGGGGAACAAATTGAGCAGAGTTGTCTGCACAGGGATGCACAAGCCAAACCCTGTGCCTGTCCTTGCTGAACAGTGTTTCGTGGCATTGTCTTCCAACATGCATGCAGGGAATGACTGGTTTCAGGCAGTTTCCTTCCACCTGTGCCAGGCAGCACTGAGAAGGTGCTTTGACTCTGCTCTTTGAGCTTCATTAGCAGGCTCCAAGCACATATCCCCAGCCAGAAAATCAAAGGCAGTAAATATATTCAGACTTTCAAAGCAAGGTTAGATACCATGAGGTGCATTGGAAAAGATTGTGTTTGCAGGCTGCTGGAGGCAGTGGGGAAGGAAGAGGCAATGGTGAGTGTTCTGCAAGACCTGCCCCTGGCTGACAAGTCATCATCCTCAAAGTTTGTTTTTTTATCTTGGAGCCCCACCAGAGGGGTTGAAATGTGGTTTGCTATGTTACTCCCAAGTTTCCCCTTGGATCCTGAACTCATGGATGTAGTAAAGAGAAAATGTATGTGCTACTGATGGTCCTTATATCTTGGTCTTCTGCAAACCTTGTGGCCATACAAAGTCCTCCATTTGGGCATTGGGAGACAGGAAAGATGAGGCAGGGACAAAGCTTTCTTTCATGTTGATTGAAACATTTTATTTTTCAGGGAGAGGGGATAGCTATTTATTTACTTTTGATGGAGCCAGGGCAAACCATTTGTTTGATGGATTAGGCAGTTAGTTTTAATTTGTCAGGTTGCCTAGGGTACAGGACAGGCAGGTTGGTTGCAGCAATTGTCTTTATACAAATGGAAAGAATAATGTCTTGAAAAGACAGCATTAAGGGGACTGCTCTCTCCTCTGCAGCCTGTTCCACAATACTTACCCTTCAAATCCCAGTCAACTCTCTCAAGGAGACCTGAGTTAGCAGTTAGGAGTAAACGCTTGTGTGGCCTTTTAGCTGCAGACCAAATACTGCTCTAATAACACAGCCTTTGGCATATGCAATGCCATTTTTTTCCCCTTATAGGAATGGTTTGATAAAGGCTTTTTGGTTTTTGTGCTGTCACTAATACCTCAAGCCTCTCTTAATATGAGTTGCCAGGTGTAACAGGCCCTTAGTTCAGTGTCTTGCAAAGGATAATATAACGAGTCTTCCCTTCTGTGACCAGAGAGTTTAAATATTTCCGGCTTGGCTTGTTTGGGTTAGAGTGACTTAGGGTGCAGGAGGAACACACGTATGTTACTGTGAGGAAAGGTACAGTCTGGACTGCCAGGGATGATTATGTCTACTGGCTTCCGATTTGCATCTTTGCAGCCCAGAGAAAATGCTTTGATTTCCTGTGAAAGGATATGATTGCGGTTACTCTTGCGGGGTAAACACATCCACAATCAGCAGCATGACCGACCGATGTATGACTGGCCTCTATGGTTTGCAAATGTGATAGAACTCTTCTAATTTACAGCAGCTTCTCCTCCTGATTTATTTACCAACCCAGCCTCCAGAGAAGATTGATTTTTTTAATACAGAACCAGACAGTTTCCTTTTTTAATAATACAGGTCTGTAACATCAAAGTCTGACTTATTTTTTCTAAGAATGAACATTTCCCAAGTGCTCATGTTGTCATTGATAGGGATTGAAACAAAATTCGAGGAGCAAAAAGGCACCAAGGGGTCATGCTGCTGAAGAAGCTGCAGTGGTGGTCCTGCCTGAGTGCTGCAGATGCACCTGAGATGTAGTTTTCTTCCACGATTACCTACCAATTGGTCAGCAACTTCTGCAAAGCATCTCCATGCCTCTTTGCGGTGACGAGAAACTAACTGCTTCAGTTCCCGCTGAAGTTCCCACTTCAGTACCGCTTTGATTCTCAATAGTAACGATGCTGAACCAGATATAACAGTACAGACAGGGGCAATGTGAAGCAAGCAGTGAGAGGAGCTTGCCCCATAGGTGATGGCACCTGTGCCAAGGGTACCCACACTGCAATATGAGGGCTGCAGCAACACCAAGCTTGCCCTGCCTGCCCCCGGACTTTTTGTAACAGCATGGAGAGACATCCACCATGGCATATCCCGCACATCCATAGGAAGTTGACCCTGAGGCTGATAGACAGAAGGATGACTTGCATGTTCTGCACATCCTCCTAAACATGGCCATTTCCAAAGACTCAACACGAGTGTAGGTATTTTTCAAGAGAAGGAAAAGACAAAAGGAATTTTCCAATTGCATAGTTACTTTTGTTGTTGAAAAAAATATATACATTCTCCCAGCAAAGCCTCTTGCAGTGGCAATGGGAAAAGTTTTCTTAGCTCTGGTGAGGACTTTGCTTTTGAATGACACAAATGCAGCCCTTGCAGTTTTGGTGCTTCTTCAATGAGGCTCTGAAATGCAAGCTTCCCTCAGCACTCCTGTTAGGAAATGCAGAGCACTTTTATACTGTTCTGATAATGAACAATGAGACCCTGAAAGTCCCATTACATGCTTGGCACAGCAGGAACCTGGTTTGATGGAGCTGTTGAGTTGCCCATGTGACAAATCCTGTGCCAGTTCCTGGCTCTGAAACCCAGGTCATGCAGTCTGAAAATGATCTAGCAGGCATAACATGTCCAAAAAAGAAAAAAATAATGTTACTTTTTAGCTGGAGCAGTTCAGCTGGTTCTGACTCACCAGGAAGCCATGCAAGTGCTTATGTTGGCACTCTGGAGGAGGCAGCATAGAGAGGAGAAGGAACAAACTGCCAGAGGGCAAGGGACCACAAAAAATGTACATCAGCATGTTCTCATGCTTTGCCATTGTTCACTTTAGTACAAGAAATATTCCTGTATTCATTCCCACCTCCACACTCTGCTCTCTAGAAGACAAGTGCCCTGTTCCTTTTTGAGACTTCAGTCTACACTTTCATAGTCAGCAGAAGGATTTAAACCTCAGCAGGGGCCAGCTGACACAGCAGCTAAGATTAGATCCCAAACAACTATTAAAAAAAATTCATGTAATAATCAAGAAAAGTCAAAGAGTAAAAGCATAAGAATAGAGAAGCACTGAGTCTTAAGGCCCCACTGTCCTTTCTTATGACAGCAGGTATCTTTATCACATATGCAATAATAGAATAAAACACCTGCAGGGCCCAGTGGCATTTTGGGTGGGATTAAAAAGAAATGAAATTATGGACACTTTCACTTCATATCAGGGCTGAATATCTCGAATGACAGAACTCAAAGATCTCAGCTCTGATATCTGCTTAGGAGGTCAGCTGTCAGTGGTCCTTTCCAGCACCGCTGGAAACTGCAGCTGCTGACTGCATTGCCATTTAACTAAACTAAACCAGGTCCTCGGCTTCCCCAGGAGAAAATGATGTTAAATGGTTTACCTGCAGATATTGCTTGCACAGAAACCTATTTGGGCTAAGTGCCCAGTTTGTAGGTGGATAAAGTGGTCTTTTTTGAGTCTTTCATGACATTTTACCTTTAAGCTACTCTTCCTGTAATCTGTCTATAAGGACTGTAAATGTGTGGGTTTTTATCATCTGCACATACCCACGTTTTGGTCAGCTCCAGATTCCTGAGTGAGGAACAATAAAGCTGAAAGTAGAAGATTTTCTTAAAGAACAATTTGAGGTAACGAAAGCAAATGTTCAAGCTAGGCACAATCCATACTCATGGTTGAGGAAGAACAGGCAGGAAGAAGCCAGCTCCCTTTTCAAGTGCCTTGCCACAGGCACTAACCCTTGGATGCAACAGTTTTGGCTGTGTCTGCCAAGGAGAGTGGGAGTTGGGGGATTCAACCTGAAGCTTTCCTCCTCCTGCAGCAGCATCCACCCCACACCTTCCAGGGTTTAAGGGGATGTAGGACATCCCTGCAGAAGGAGCTGAGCCCTGGTAAGGCTTTGCTCTTTTCTCATCTTCTACTAGGCTTTCTATGAAGAGGCAAATCCTCTCTCTTTTCCTCCTTGTCCAGATCAGTACTGTGCAGTTTGCGGGTGCCCTGGCCCTGCTGCTACAGGCAACTCATCAACACCACCAGCTGCATGCAGAGAGAAGGTCCCTTCCTCTGCCAGAACTGTCAGGCTTTGCAAGTGCTATAATAAGAATAAATAAAAGCCCTCAAATAAATAGGAAAAGATAACGAGGCAGATAACTGTAATTCTCATGACTGATAGTATTATTCAATTTAGGCATTAACATTCTAGCTAAAGCTTTAAGCCTTGGATTGGCTGAGCATGCCTGTTATTAATTTTGCCTACTCAGACTGCACTGGTAGCAAGTAGGTGTATAATTTAAAAATGACTTTGAATTAAGTTACAAGTTAAGCATTGCAGAGACAATGATTATATTTTTTTCCCAGGCTGCTGCTGAAAGGCTTTAAAGGATTTATCATTACCTTCATGAAGGCTTGGGAGGAGTGTTTACTGGGTGGATCCACAGCCTATATAATTACCCACATTCCTCTTAAACTGATACCTCTAATCCTTGTTCCTTAACTAAGAAATGATGAAGAGCTGGTCTCCACCTTTGCATTAATACGATGCTACATCTTAAATCCCTTCTTCACAGAGTTTCAACTAGAAACTACTATTCTTCACCCCTCTTGATGAGGTTTCTGCTCTTGTTCACATTACAGCAGCCATCGAGCCATGCCTTGGAGGACAGGGACAACACAAAGATCCTCACAGCATTACACACACAGAGGTTCTGGGAACAGCCTGTTATCAACAAGAACTGAGGCATTTCAGCTCCCTTCCCTTCTCCCTCTCTTCAGCTTGGTGGAAAGTGGGGTATCCCTGAAGGGGTTTTCGGTAAGATCCATGGAGAAAAAAAATAGCAATGGCAGGGCTTGATCCATCCAGTTATGGCTATAAATGGCACAAGAGGTCTCAGTTTTGTGAAATCAGTGGTTGTGAAATTGTTCAGTGAAATTATTATTATTAGTAGCACTAGTACCACTAGTAGCAGTAGTGAAGAGACATTTATTTTGGGGAAAGATTCTAAATATATGTGCGGCCCCTGTTTGCACCATGCACACACATTTATGCTTATATTGGGAGAGATGGAAAGAAAGAAACGTCAGAACAGCATTACTGCAAACAGTCAGGAAACAACTCTGTCAGCATTACTGTAAGAGCAGTTTTGTTCATGATGTCCTCTACCCCATCTGCACACATATGGATAAATAAATTTCTTCACTCCCATGACAGGTCCATTGAACTCTTGCCAGATTTTATGATTCTGCGTTAACCCACCAGAATTCCAAATAGATTATCTTGGAGGTAAAAAATCACGATGAAAACAGAGGCTGTTATTTATTCTGTCTCATCTCTGTTTTGATGCCAGTGAAAGTGCAAATACAAAGGAATATACAATTGCATTTTGCAAATGCAGGCTCAAACTCTGAAAATCTGGGGTAAGACATAATTTCTGCTAAAGTAAATGAAAAATTCTTAGTGGCTTTATCAAGACAAGATTCCATACCTTAAAATGCTTTAACATTAAACGGAACACTGCTCTGAATACCAAAGATGATTTATTGGAAAGCAATACCGGGGCATGTCATACCCAGTCATTAAGATTGCTTTGGCCGTGTTATCAGTCTCTCTCCTAACAGAATTTTAGAGCTTAGTATTAGATGACTGTTCATATTAAGGAGCCCTGTTAAAGGCAATCATGAGCATCATAAATTGTGCTGCTATTTAAAGAAGATTCTCTTGATACTCTTTATATCCACTATCTAAAAAAACCAATTGGCAAAGGCAGAACATAGGAAGTCATGTATTCTAAACTGTCAAATAAAACCATCCACACTATGTTTTCTTAAACAGAGACAAAATGACCTTTTTCTCCTCTTTCATAATCTGATTTAATTTTTAAAGAATCCAGAGTTGGACTTTCACTGAATACAAAAAACATTTTTAAAAAAACCCAACAAACTGCAGATGTTTTATTGACGATGTGCAGGATGATATTGTGACTTCTTAAAACAACAGTCAGAAGAGTGGAAATAAATAATGGATGTTAATGTGAAAGGCTGAAACGATGGCAGTGTATTTGCCTGCACACTTCCTAGGCTGATATAGTGTGGGACAGCAGTTGTTTGAAAAGTTGTCATTATTTCCTCTTTTGTTGTTTAGAATACACTTACAGCTGCAGTTAGGTGTTACCATCAAGAGGAACTGTTGATTTGTGGCAGTACAGCTCTTATTTTCCGATGAACATGTGAATGTAGTGGGAATTGTTTCCTGGCTGCTCTGGAAGTGACAGCTTTCAAGAGAAATATTCAAACTTCTTTCTTTAAACGTAATATGCAACTGAGGATTAAGATCTAATCTTTCATTTCTAGTTGCTTTTGTTTTGCCAATACTTCCTCGATTCATGAGTGACCTAATTTTTAGAAACACACTGTGGCACAACCATGATCCAAGGTCCCAGGTCATACTCACTACATCCCCTAAGGACCTTCACTGTTTTCGAAGCATGAATGTGGAGAAGGAAAATTGCCCAAGTAGCATGAATCCAAGATTAAGTCATATGGAAAACTGATCCTTTGAAATGGGCAGGGACCTTTCTACAGCATATAGTGGGCTCTGGATTAGGCACATGGGACCACAAAGACATCAGAATTGTTTTCAACCCCTCCTTTCAGTTGTGGATGAGCAGTGGCGGGAGTGCTTTAGTGTGCCTTGTTGGCATGGCTGAACTTGCTCTCCCTGCACAGCCTTATTGCATCTCTGCTGGGTTGACACCCATCTTCCATCTGTCCTCCTCCAACTCTGTCCCTACTGATACTGGCCAAAACAAGACTAACTCATTGTTTGTCTCAATTCTTTGACTACATTTACCACCACCACTAAGTAATTTAGGTCATTGTTGCTCTTGGCGGCACTATTTTAATATGTACTCCTTTCTTCTGTTCTTCTGTGTTTTGTGTTTCTGAAGTATATGGGTTTGTCTTATTGTGACATCTCTGTGGAAACATATGCATCTGAGGAAAGCAAAAGAGATTTATTGCATTTTGGCTAATACAGAGGAAAGGGGAAATTGCCTACATAATGAAACAGGAGATTCAGTTTTAACTATATAATTTCTCTTGTCTCCATAGTACTGAATACACAAATATAAAATATATAATCTACCTCCTCCTTCAAACATATCAACGTACAATTAAAACCCACAAAGCTTGACAACCTGTTGTCAAGTTGTTTAAGCAGTTGTTTCAGAATCTGACAGACAAACTTATAAACAAAACGTAGAGCACCAGATTGTGGGATGAGGCAGCAGCATCACGTGTCTTCCTCAGTTATCTCAAAATTTGGAAAACAAAAAAAGTAGAGGAATACTTTTTCTCCTTGAATAAATAACAGTTTAATTACATTATAGAAATAAAATGTGATATGGTAGGAATACACTGGGAATCTTACAGAAATACTATTCTGCTACTGGTAAGTAAATGGTCAAAGCTACTTGTCATGACAATCTGAACAGTACTTGTGTACAAACTATTATACAGGTTGCTAATGAAAAATATTGCAGCAGTTGCAAGGATGTTACCAGCTCAAACGAACACCTAATGATACAATATTCTTCTAAGAGGAAGTAATAATGTTAGATTTACAGACAATAAAGGGTTATGCTCTCCACTTTGAAACACTGGAAATAAAAAGCTCAGGTAATCCAATTTCTTTACCTCATATTATCACAAGGAAAGATTTTCCTATCACTATGAAAGAGCATTCCAAGAGACCCTGTAAACAGTTTATTCAAAGGTAGTATTTGAGATGTCACAGCAACTTCAACAACTGTCCTAGTCTACAATTACAGACTTTTTAGGCCACTGCTTGTACAGATGACTTTTTAAAATTTTTTCACTTATTTACATACATTCAGCCCAATAACAGCAGGTAAAATGCGCTGTGTATCTCACAATAGACACACTAAAATTTTCGTTGAAAGGCCAGTGCAAGAAGATGTGGATAGTGATCGCACAGCATTGAGATTATATTATACAAATATACAATTAGACTGTTGAGAATAACTCTGCACGCGTGTGACATAGACAGTCTTCTCAGTAGATACATGACATTTGAAGTTGGTGTGTATATGTAACTGCAACTATTGATGGTTGTTTGATGATAGTGGTGGCCATGGAACATAGTATTGTTTAGCTGTGCTATCACTAAGTGAAGGTAGGCAACTGCAAATTAGGTATACCTAAAGCTGAAGTTTAAGTATAGCTTATCTTGGAATGGCAGCAGATTTTTCTGATGAGTGTAGTTCTACTTAGTGTGCAACATGTATGGAAATTGTTGCCACCTCTTTAATAAATGGTTCTAAGTGAACCGACACAGTTCCTAGAGCTTTAGAAAAACTCATTATGCAAATGAAGATACTGACGATAGACGGTAACATTTCACAGGATGCTATTTCTTATTATATCAGTAAGCACCAAGTTAAGTGCCAAGACAGCCCCATTGTCCCATGATTGATCATGTAAAATTTAGAACTTGAATGCACAAAGAAATTCCACAAAGTTTGCATTTAATTCACAATAAGAGTTTAAAAAATGGCTCTTTAAATATCTTTCCCCCTTCTCCTCCAAGAGGACTGCTTTAGGATAGACTAGACCTAGATATGAGAAAGATCTTTCAGGAGGATGACTCTCACATCCTCTGGGAATGCCATGCAATCTGCTGGTTTCAGCTGACTGCTGCAGCCCCCTCAGGAGCATGGTGCCCCATCTTACCACATAGCTAAGCTGCAGGGGAGAGGGGTGGGAGGAAAGTACCCCTGTGTCTTCCAGCT
Source organism: Clamator glandarius (assembly GCA_033459285.1). Taxonomy (NCBI): domain Eukaryota; kingdom Metazoa; phylum Chordata; class Aves; order Cuculiformes; family Cuculidae; genus Clamator; species Clamator glandarius. The sequence goes on along the minus strand of JAUNZM010000131.1, from coordinate 1,955,787 downwards.
CCTGCTCACCACTTTACCTGATGACATCTTTGTTCAGCCCCTCACCAAGCCTGAACTCGGAGTCACTTACGCCTCTGCAGAGCCACTGGCTGAAATTGTCTGGACTGTTTACCCTACCAGCTGCTTTGGTCTGCACCGAGGTATTAGAAACACCATGGGGACACCATGGTAGCCAGAGATCCCAGGGCTGCCACCCTGCTCTTTCCCTACATAACCCTGAAGATGGGCAGCGTGGATTTGGCTCCCCTTGCCCGGTGCCATGGAGTGAGCTGCCCCTATTGTGGCAAGCTTCAGGCAGCTAAGGGGCTAAGCCATCTTTGCAGCTGTTTTGGTAGAAATCAGCCAGGAAAAGAGTGAGGAAATGGTCCAAAAAGGAAGGCAGCAGGGACCCCATAGCTTCTGATTCAGAGTGGAATCACAGAATATCCATGCCTCAAAGACCATCTGGTAACATACTCTTTGTGAAAGTCCCAGGGTGCAGAAACAATACCACCAGGGAACAGAGAGGCCACTTTCTTTCAATAACTTCTCCTTCCTTAAAGCTGATGGTGTCAAACCTTGTCATCCGCATCCTGATTTCACAGTGAGACTCACCTCACTTCAAGCAATCAGATGCAAATATTGATGGCCTTAAAACTGACTATCACTTATTTCTGGCTTTCTTAGTTTTCAGGAATATCCTTGATAGCTACTGCAGTTGTCAGTGCAAGCTCATGCCATGCTTCGCCTCGTTTCCCCTTATTCTCAAGTACAAGTAAAAGGTTGCTTTCTCTAGCACATGGACACACCTCTTGGAGTAGATCAGGATGTTCTTAATATGGTACTTTCATTAGGAATTAGTTGGAAGAACTCAATTTTAGAAACAGAATTTGTGTGCAAAGCGTGCAACAAGAAATACAGTTTACATTTGGTCATAGTGACCTGTCTTAGTTATGCTACCATGACTCACACTGATTAGTATACTTACACACACGCACACACACACACACGTACACACACATAGGTATTTATTTATATACACGCTCACACAATAAGAAAATGTCCAAGTCTGACAATATTTCCTCCTCTTTTAGTGAAGATGGGAGTTTGGCATCTCAGGCTCTGAATCTGTTTAAACCTGGGATACAGGAATGAGACAAACTTCAAGTATACATTGACTGCACAGAGATAACATCACACATTGAGTCTGACACATGCCATCTTCCGCGGTGCAGCACCAGCACATGACTTAAAAGTGGTTGGCTATGAAAGGAGCCAATATCCAGGACTTTCGCCTTTCAGTGTTCATATTCACTCAAAGCCCAAAAGCAGGGTGATAATCAGTACAACCATAAATGTCCTCCTGTATAAACAGAGTCGTATTTAAAAGTCTGAACCAGTGCATTCCTCTCTTACATTCCTCCTCTATTCCTTTGTTGCTGTTACTCTCATTTGCATGTGGAAGTAAAAGGTAGTGGGGAAACAATTTCAGTAGAAGAACACAAAGCCTCTCCTCTAAGTCCACAGAAGACCACTAAAAGTGTAAAATTTCCAAAACAGCTCATAGGAATTCTTCAAATACAGTAAGTGTTTTCAATGGGGTTTACATATCACATTTCACATTATTTCCACAGAAGTCTACCTTATCACTTTGTTTAATCAGACAAATATCAATAACACATAATAAAACAGCATACAATTCACGGGACACGACACATTTTACAAAACCTCTAAAACTCAGCACTGCCGCTTGTGGAAAAATCAAAAACTCCTATTACTTGCAGACACGAAATATACTTCACATTGAAATGAACAGCATGATTACACGGCTTTTTTTTTTTTCTTATTTGATGGCATTGGTTTAGGATGCATTAGTTTTCAATTAGGTTTCACAATTTTTCTTCACAACCTGAAAAAGGAACCATTGCTAATCTGTTATTTTCTCTGTGCTTTTTCAGGAAACTTTCTATTATCCAGTAAACGCTTTTTGAGAAAAAAACTTCTGAAAATTTTGCTTGAATCCCTAATTGTAAAACCTGAAGAACAGGCTGATGGCAATGCTTGTAACACAATCATCGCTCAGCTTACAATGACGAATCAAAAAAATATCACAGGAAGGTACAAACACATTAAGCCACAGGTTTGGTTTTCTCTGTTGTTGATTTTTTTTTTTAACCTAACTTCTTTTCTCACAACAACACTGAGAAGTCTCTGACTTACAATGCTTCAGCAGTCGTGTCTGTGGAGACAGACATGGTAACTTTGGCAATCTTAACTGTGCTCTTAATGCAGCTCTCGGCAGCCCTGTGCACATTCCCTGCGTTGTTGGCATGTTTGTGCTGGCAGTCAGACTCCATGCTATTATCGAGGGGCTGCGCGGTTCCTTCGCAGGTAGGGAACATGCTGCGGAAGGCGTGTCGCAAGTCCTTGCTCCTCAGAGCGTAGATGATGGGATTCACTGTTGAATTCAGCAAACAGAGCATGCTACAGAAGGCAAAGACAGTCTTGATGAGCTTGTTCATTTTCCCAAAAACATCGTACACCATGATGGCGAGGAGAGGGCCCCAGCATATGATTAAAACGACTAGGATTAGGACCAAAGTTTTGGCTAACCTGATGTCCATACGAGTTTGATCAGGCCTAGTGATCTGCACCTTACCATCCTCCGTAGACTGAATGATTATGCTTTTCTGCGTACCCCGCTGAATCATGCGAACAGCATGGCTGTGAGCCTTCCACAGTATGTACATGTAGGCATAGACAATGAACAGCAAGAGGATGCTGGTGACCCCGATCCAGAACATCAGGTACGTCTCATCGATGAGAGGGAATATGTCCGAACAAACGGAATTGAGCTTTTTGCAGTTCCAGCCGAGCAGAGGAAGAACGGCTATTACAATAGCAATGGTCCACATCACACAAAACGCTACGACAGCCTTTGGTCGAGTAACAATCCTTTTGTAAGCTAGTGGCCTGTGTATAGATATGTACCTGTCTATTGCCGTGAGGAAAAGGCTACCTACAGAGGCGGTGAAGGAGGCTGTAACTCCACCCAGTTTGAACAAGAAGACGTTAGGGCTGTCCTTCCGGTGGAAAACATGGAAATCCACAAAACTGTAGACAAAAATCACGCTGCCCAGAAGGTCAGCCACAGCCAGGCTGCCAATGAAATGGTAGGAAGGTCTACACCGGAGGCTTCGCGAGTGGAGGATGACACAAAGGACGAGGAGGTTCTCCAGGACGGTGAAGGTGCCCAGGGTGAGCGACAGCACAGCGATGGCCAGCTGCTGGCTAGGGTTCAGGATCATAAAGCACTCCATATCCATGAAGTTCTCCCCACACTGTATGTTCTCCTCATTATCCTTAAATGTGGATAGGGACTTGTTGTAAAATTCTGTGATGTTGACTTGATCTGAGGGAATAATGCTCAGCAGGGGATCATCTCCTGCAGTCATTTTTTCTTGGAAAGGATCACCCCTGAAGGAAGAGAGAGGGAACTTCTGGGGGTAGTAACCCAGCTTGGATGCCATGTCGCCTTTCATGTCTTCGTACTGGATATCGTTGGAGCCCACGTAAAGGAGATCTGTTGTGATTGTTCGGAAAGTTGTATCTGCAAGGCCATCTAGGATCGACTTCATAACCCCAGTCTTGTTGGTTTCAAAGAGACTCGGAGCAGCGGAAAATGCATTGGAGGAAATCCTAGAAGGCGAAGAGATCAGACTTCATTAAGATAAACAGGAAGACAAACTCCGTAAACAACTTAGTTGAACTGTGTCAAAAAAAAAACTACCTTTCTTTTCTATTCAGTGCAGATCTAGCCTTTGACACCTACAGGAATAAGGGTGAGTTGAGCACTTAAGAAGAAATCACCTGGATTTCACTAGAACTGAATTACACTAGGAAAACCAGAGATGCTAAGCGTTGAGTATTCCACAGGAAAGCAATTTTCGTTTCTCATCAAAACCTGAGCTGCCCCACCAGAAAGACATTTTTCTCTACATCTAACATGGCTTCTGATTGCAAAGTACCTTGCAGACCAATATTTTTTGGGCTTGCTTCATTTAGATAATATCAAGTGTTCCTGCAGAAGCAGCATTAAACTAAATCATCATCTTCATTGCTTTTCTTTTAAAAGGCACCAAAGGTTTTGAAAACTTGACAACCAAGAGGGAACAGGGAAAGAACCACACACTCTGAGTTCCACAGTTCACCCAGTATGCCTGTATATTCACATTACTCTGTTACAGCAATCTCAGATCTACTAACATCCCAAATTTGGAACTGCAAATTCATTGGCAAGGTGTTTAATCTACAAATATAGTGATCTGGCTATAGGTTCATTATTCTATGTCTTTCTTCTGCTAAGCAGACTAAGGCAACTAGGATGTTTGCAGTCTACGGGGGAGGTGGGCTGTTACCCAGCTTTGTCCACAGTTTCAGGAAAGGTGACAAGCACAGCTCAGTCAGTGAGCGCATCAGTGATTCATTCAGTGTGGACCAGAAGCTTCAATCAGAGCAGTTCACATTTGCCTACAACAACACAGCATCAAGTTTGAGACAGAGTGCAGCTCTGGCCAAAACTCGAAGCAAAAGGAACCAGAAGCCACTGCTCCTTTGAGAAGCACAGAAATGTAACTAATTCCATTGAGGACATCCTCAAAAACATTCTGTCCCACCATAAATGAGGAGCCTAGCAGAAGGTCCCCAGGTAGCCAGTGGTCTCTGAGTCCTGTTGTGCCTAGCCTTTGCTTGTGGATGGTGATTAATTGCAGAGTGTAACTCAAAGTCAGGGCATGCCTGACCAGCACCCTCACCAGCACCTGAGCATCAACATATAAGACAGGTCTTACAGCTCTGATGCTGTGCTCATAGGATCATAGAATCATAGAATAACCAGGTTGGAAGAGACCCACCGGATTGTTGAGTCCAACCATTCCCACCAATCTCTAAACCATGCCCCTAAGTACCTCATCCACCCTCACCTTAAACACCTCCAGGGAAGGCGAGTCAACCACCTCCCTGGGCAGACTGTTCCAATGCTTAACGACCCTTTTCATGAAGAATTTTTTCCTTATCTCATTACAGAACTTCGCCCCTACTATATAGTTTGAATATGCATTGAGCATCTGCTTTAGGGCCCCCTTCCACCACCAGAGTGGCTGAGAGAGGCCTGAATATAAATAAGAGCCAGAACCATTGCTTCAGCATGCTGCAGCTATTCTGCATCTGCTATGGGATATCTTGATGGTTATATCAGCAACAGGGGCAAACGCAAGATTTTTTATGCTTTTAGAATGGTGGAAATTGTTTGTGACACTCAAGAAATCCCAGATGTGATGTATAGGCCTGTACTGACTTTAACCTGTTCACTTTACACAACTGATAATAATCAGCCAGAAGGGCCACAAGAGATTATGTGCCAAAGTCCAGAATACCAATCACTTCAAGTCCTAAAGAGGAGACTTGTACTCTAGGTACCACAGCTCAGTTCTCCCATGAAAACTAAAAGAAAGAAGAAAAGGATTCTTCTCTACAATAATACCAATACTTGAAACCAGAAGAAAACCTGTATACTTCCAGAAAGAAACAGAAATCATTTGGCCAATGAGATATTTACGTTGCACTTACACATAGCATCTGACCACTCAACACTTTTCCCATAGTTCTTTAAAGTTTTGTATTTGATTCAGCAGGCCTGGACATTGAGTGTTAAAAGGGAATAGATTCACCTAGACTTCCAGAAGATAGTGCAACTCTGGTGCTGCAAACAAGGATGAGTATATGAAACTCTTACCGGGATAGTCTAACACAAAACACAGACAGGCGGTGTCAGCTTTTGCAGGCATCGTTTGCTCAGCAAATAACAATACATTTATTAAATAGACAGACAATACTGAAGTATTTAATTTTGAGGGTGTGAACAGTGAGGGAGGGAGATGTCATTGAAGTGCATCATAAAAATGAAAAGCAATAATCTAATAGGTAAGGCACTTTTATTCTAGAAGCTACTTTACAGCTGTTCCTTGTAGAATTTGCAGGTGTTAAATGTTGCAAAGACGAGTCCCCTGTCAACCAAAAAACCTCCTTCGGGTGAAGTCTGGCAACTTTAAACTTGGCATTAGACTATCAGTTCAAAACAAGATGTGAAGAATGCATTATTCATTTGAAAACTACCCAAAAAATACTAGATCAATCAAGTCTTTCTATAAACATGTAAAGGGGGCTGTGGTATTCTGTTATTCCAGCTTATTTCTGACAGAAGAAAGACAACCATTTGAATGACTAAAGCCACAGCCCCATGTCGAGAAGACTATGTTTGAATAAAGGTTCAAATATTGTATGCAACTGAGCACTTCTGCTAGACAGACAAACAAATTGTTATGAGGTGGCTGGTCCCTGCTGGAGTCATGTTAAATACAGATCTTCTCAGAATAAGGTGCAGGGGGTCATGCAGTCCCTACCTTTGTTTGAAATACAAATGAAAGAACACGAATTCCTGTATGCTCTTCTGAAGGTGGCAGTGAGTTATGCAACAGTATCACTATGCATGAATGTGCTATGCTAACAACATGGTTAATGGGATCAGGAGAGGCAAGTCTTACTCTGAATTTCAATGATTTTTTTCTCTCTGTATTTTTACATTGAGACTATTACAGTAATTTCCACCTTATTGTCTCTGCAAAGAGTTTTCTTTGAGAGTACTTGGGAGTTCATTAGCGGTGTAGTTTAGGCTTTGGGGGATGCAGCTGACGTTAATTTTGTTTTTGTTTGCTGCTGGGAATATCATAATTGGAAATTTCTAGCAGTATGTGTGCATGCACCTATTCAAGTAGCAGTTGATTTTTATTAAAGTTGCAGTAAAACAGCCATTCACCTGATCAGGAATTGCACTTTCCTGGAATTTAGTTTGTTTTAATTTAAATACTAGCTTGTCCTGGTATAAGCTCCAATACTGAAATGCAGTGATCAGTGAGGTTTTCAATGATTGTCCAGTGATAACGAGACCCTTTGGCACTGTGGTCAGCAGGAGAGTCCAGGCCACATTTTGCAGGACTTGACATAGACTCACAGACCGATGGCAGAAGCAGTGGTCTGGTCCTTGGTCTTTTCTCTGGTGTCAGCACCATACAAACTTTGGCTCTGAGCTCTTCTGTCCAAACCTGGAGTGGCAAACAGTCCCTGCCGACAAAAACCATGCCATGTGATCTCACTGCTCTTCACAGCCGGCTTCAAGGAGACCCAAACCCATACTGCCCAAAACTCATGACCATCTCTATGTGAAATACCCTGTGAGCCTCTGTGGCTTCTCAAGGCCTCTCTAGAGGACAGGGATTCCCTGCAGATTTCCCCTCCCTGGATGAGACTCAGGTGATGGCCACGTGCCACAACAAGGTCCCCTTATGGGCAGGGTGGCAGTGAGGAAGAGCCTCCCTGCCCGGCTAGAATCCACTCTTCTCACAGAGCATTTTGAGTCTCCAAAGGTCTCAGCTCCGTCCCTTCATTAAATGAGTTCTATCTCCTCACTCATTTTAGAACAGCCTTAAAAAGAACTGAAACGTTAATTAAAGATGAGGAAGAGCCTGCGCTGATGCCAGCATTCAAAATTTTCAATATATTTCCACGTCTGCGTGGACCAATTCACAGTAAGCAATGAATTATTAATAGAGATAAGGATTAAACAATAGATGAAAATTTCAAGCATCTCTTATTTTAAAACCAAACCCAGAAACCCTAGAGCTGAAACCATTTTAGACTTTCCTCCCATCAGCCGCCGGCTGCTGACAGGCACTTGCCAGACGAGCTGTACAAAGTGACTGCCACTAGATGGAGCGGCTTTTACAAACACACATTTAGCTCTCTGCAAAGACCGGGATTTAACTTCCTCTAGTCCTTCTTTCCAGCGTGCTTTACCGAGGTTCAAACATACGAGGTGTTGTCAACATCGGTTGAGGGCTGAGGACACAAGGCTTTGCCCTCAAAGCCAAAGAACTGGTGAGGAGTTGAAGGGTAAGTCTTACTATTGCCCTCCACTGTGTGGTTCTCTATAATTTTAAAAGAAGTTTGGATGCCATCATAATATAAAGACCTCTTAGGTAAAATATAAAAGATATAACACATAAAAGGCTGGTGACTCATCTCAGACAAGAGGCAGAATTATACCCCCCTGCATTTCTTGTTGGTCCACAAGATCAGTTCACTTGGGGAACAAGAACGTGACTTCATTAAAATGCTATTACCTACCTTCTCCTGCTGTTCTCGGGGAGAGGGAGAGCTGGAAAGTTTTTATCATTGTCTAAACAAAAGGGCTCGATTTATTATAATTTTCAAATCAGGATGATTGATTGAGCAAATTTAATAGCCTGAATAGAAACAGAGAATATTTGCATTCTTCCTCTGAAAGTAATTATGAGCAATATGATGATGCTACTGATAACTGCAAAAATGTTGATGTGGCAAGAAAAGGAATCAAAAACAAGAAAGGGAAATCCACAATCAAACCTTTCTAGTTTCTATTTTAGAATATATTTTGATCTCTGTGTCTATGCATTTCTTCTATGATACACACAGCTAAGCAATAACAGGCTAAAGGACAAGTAGGTATAATTGAAATACACTTTTTGAATGCGCAGTAATATGTAAATGCATTCTCCTTGCTGACATGCTATAAGGCTTGCAAGTCCTTCAGAGAAGGGCTTTATTTTCTGGTAAGTTTACATAGTGCCTAGTACACTGGGACTCCTACCAAACTGGGTCCACCAGTACCGCCACAGGACTACAGTACTAAAGTACCATAGGGGAAACAGCAGTAATTTATACCCGTGTGTAGTCAGCTAAAAAAGTGTGAGAGAAATGAGGTCTACCATAGTAACCGTTGGCCTCCAGGAATTAGAACTGTCCTATAAAATGAAAATTTATATGGCTAATAATTACCTTATCCCATATGGCGATGAACAATACTGCTTCGAGGACAGAACAAGGTTTCTATGCCTTGGAGAAAGAAATGTTCAGTCTGAGAAATGGGACTTTTAAGACTCAGTAACACTGAGCAAGAAAAAAAACATGTTGATGAGAATGTAAAAGCAACGTTACTCCTATTCTATTTACTGCTTTACTACTCCATCTCCAACATTGTGCTACTCTAGGCTATAAATGGCAAATACGCTGTCACTCCTAATTCAGGAAAACTTGCATTTACTTAAATGAATTTTCTCCATGTGAGGGATTGGGAAGGAGCACAGACACTAGGAGAGGAGCAAATGAGGGATGTTATCTTCTAGTTACAGCAAGGCAGTATCAGCTGTGGGGTAAATTAGGGCATGCAAGCACGGAACAAAATGTTGTTCTTAAGTAACATGATGATATCTTTGGCAAGTTGAAGCTTAATTAGCAAAAAGCCACAGCTACATGGTTATTTATGTTGATTAACATACCGTTCTCACACTAGCAGGATAGCGGCTGGATTTTTCTAATTTGGGGGCAAACTGCCCCTACGTGAAACCAGCCAGGATCCAGCAGCTGACAATCTGAACAACAAAAGCAAAACAATGGCAAAAACAGAGCATAAATCAGTGACTAACAAAGTTTTTAAATGAAATAACATCATTTCCTCCCTCCAAAATTTTGTCAGTGACTTGTGTGTACAAGTTTTAGCACAGGTGACTTGCAAGCACAGAGAAAAAGAGGCTGTGTCTTACCTCTCCAACAGCCAGGGCATATGCGTGTGTCTAAGACCAGAGAGGTCTGAAAGGGAGGTTGAAGTCCTACTCTGTTTGGTGCAGGTAAAGCACCCAAACTTTGCTCTTCTGGGAACCAGGTGAGCATCCTGGCAATATCTCCATTCTGCTACCCATCTCTAAACTGCCTGAGTTGTTCCATGTTGGATGAAGATTTAAACATCGGGAAATAAAAGTACCAGGGTGCACACCTGGCAGGTGAGAAGCTTAGCTTGAAGATCTGTCTCTAAATTGAGGAAACCAAGGATGTCACTCCCACATTCCTTAGCGACAGGGGGAAGAGCAGGGATAGATGCCCCATATGCCTTGGGAAAAACCTCCAAAGCTCCCAAGCTCACTCAAAATCTCTCAGCTTGTGAAATACAACCCCCTACACACACATTTCCTGCCAGGTTGGAGACAAGACAAAGTACATAAGGCACAGATCAGCAAGGGGACTGCTAGGGTCACATTAATGGGAAACTAGAGCTACGTGGTCTGTCCGGCTTTTAGAAAAAAGGAGGGAAGGCAAGGGTGACTTTCTTGAAACAACAAAAGGATGGTCCAAACATGGAATTTTAATCTTTCACAGTTTAATTTATACATCTTAATTTCATTTAAATACATACTTTTAGTAGAGAATGAAAAGGCTGCTGAAGCACAAAAGGTTCAGATGAAAGGGAAACAGTGAAGCAAAAATGAGCTAGTATTTGCTTAAAATCAGCTCCCATTTCCCAATAAAGCAGAATGAACAGGTAATAAGAAAAGTTTCATGCAATGTTTTGGTATTTACATTTTAAAGAAAAATGGAAGAGAACTAATTAAGCTGGTCCATTTTGAACTCTTAAATTAACTTTTTCACAAAAGGGCTTATCATGGATTTCAATATTCCAATAGAAATTGCTTCATTTCCAACCTCTTTTCTAGCCCTTCCCTAACACCAAAAGGTGCCGGTGCTTATTACTGCTAAGCAGAATTGACATAAATGTTAAATGAAGACAGAGAAGCCCGGTCAGGTGCAAAAGAGATGGGGGCTGAACACTCAGTCTCCTGAAAGTACGTAGAAGAGACAGCAGCGTAACACACAACATGTAGTTGAAGGGAGAGAAAATATTTGAAAGAGCAGAGCAGGACATAAAAGAGCCAGGCTCCACTGGATGCTAAATGCTGAAGGTCCCCAGAAGAATGTAATGTCTAGAGGATGAAACTAGGGGAAAAACACATTTATTGGGAGGGGGGAGTAGAAATAACTGCTCCAAGAAAACAGCTTCCGTGTAATGGCCAGGGCAGAACAAAAAAGATTAAGAATTCACTGCAGCAGAAAAGATTAGTGAACTTTATTAAAAAAGTAAGGATTAGAGACAGAAAGGTAGCAAAAACATGAGGCTCCCGGGAGAACTCTCATAAACTGCACAGAGCACATGTCTGCCTGCTTCTCCCCTGCAACAGACTGTGGACTCAAGAAGTTTTAATTAAAGACTTTGTAAGATAGCAAGGAGATGCTGAGAGCAAAGGTAATGCAGGTTAAATAATTGGTGTGAAGGGGACTGGAAAGAGAGAGGAGAGGTAACTGCTGTCCTCATACAAGGAACACGATGTCTCCAGGTGAGATGGGAGCATACCGGGGGAAGGTAAGACCCAAGTGGAAGGAGCCTCTGTGAGACAGGGGATGCAGATTTTAGGGAAAAGAGAAGATGCCTTTGTGATCGGCTTGGGGAAAGCAGATCAGGTGAAGGAGAAAACTCACAAGATAAAACCTCCCTGCTCTTCTGACCTATGTGAACTTCCTCTGTAAGCTGACAGATATACCTAGTGAGATTTTCAGAAACCACTGTAAAGAAAGAATAGACCCATTGCTCTGTAGGCAATGACTTCTGTTTCAAAAGTCCATTTCTGCTCTGTATTCAAACAGTGAAGGAAGATGCAGAGGGGTCTAAGAAGCCATCCTCGGTAAGGTCATAGAAAAAGACAGCACTGTATGCACTGACACATGGGACCAAGCTGGGAACACTTGGGAGAGATCAGCTGAGCAAATCTGGACAGGGATATTAATAAAAACCAAACTGCGCTTAAGGAAAATTAAGTACAGGATATGGACCTCAGAGGTGGAAAGGAAGGATAAGAGAGTTCAAACGGAGCCACTGAGTGATCCAGCAGATAAACACACCCAAAGGGGAAAAGAGTGATGCAGGTGATGACAGAAAGTTAGCGCACAGAATCACAGAATTACTAGGCTGGAAAGGACCTCCAGGATCATCGAGAAGGTCAGCAACACAGTGCAGAGCAAACGCCCTTCTACTTAAGTCCCCAGCAATCAGCTTCTCCTGAAAATTATTAGGCACTGCTCAGAAGCTAGGACAGAAAGGTTTTTTGTAAACACGATATCCCATGCCATCACAAGTAGCGAAGGATGAAAATATGCACTCCAGTTTAAAAAATGTAAAACATTCTTTCATTTCTGGAACTGTCTGGCCTTTCTTAAAATTTAAATAAGCTCAGATAAGTCTCTTCATAGCCACACTCAGAATATAATGATATTCAAATATACTGCCTTCACACACACAAACAACTTGTGAAATTATTTGCCAGCATATTAAGCCACTACACCAGATTGCTTGGCAATGGTGCGTGTCTTCTAAATATGCAGATGCTTTTCTTTTTTAAATAAAGGATATAGAGAAAGAAGAGGAGAAGTGAGAAAGAATCACAGTAGAATCTGATACCCAACTAGCCTAGCCAGAACAAGAAATTGCAGAGACTCCAACCAATAGTACAACAGATTTGGAGAAACAGTTACAAGATGCTGAGGGATGAGTTATTACTTTTTATTTGCTTGTGTGTGTGTATATATACTTCTATGCATAAACTTACAGATAGACACACACAAACATATACACATGCCTAGAGAAACAACTATGCAAAGTCTCACAGATGCTGCAGTAGTGTTTGTCATACATAACCTCAAATTCCCAGAGCCAGAGGACGAGCAGACAAGCAGAAGTGTAGGTATAAAAAATAAGGCAAGATGAGTGATGGTTTTTTTTCTTAATTCCCCCATATACAGCCTTCCTGGGGAAAAGCAAGATTCTAAAATTAGCACATCTATCACAGTGATCCTGTAAAAATCATTGTGCACGTATATATACATACAGGTACCTATATACACACTCCAAAACTATTTCACCTAATTTTCCAGGCACGCGCATAGCCTGAACTCCAATATTGAACTGTTGCAAACAGAGGCAGAATTGGCTAAACCAAACGATTTTTAAGAGCATATTTCATGTATTCACCCCAACAGAAAGGTGGGAGCCCCTCAAGCTCCTAAGCACAAACTTTGAAAGGCTTCCTAAAATGCAGAAATTTGAAAATTACTCCAGTGAGGGCTGAAAGGGAATTGACAGTATTCCCTATGGATTTTCTCCTTCTAAGTACTTAGCAGTGAGCACACATGTCTTTCTTAAGAAGAATATACAACTGCCACAGAACAGGTTAACAGAGGATGAGGTATAATTTGATGCCACTTAGCCTCAACCTACACAAAAAGACAACATCTGAAACGTATAAACCACTCAGTTTCAACAACAGTCCATCCAAAGTATAATGACTGACCTTATATTAACACACACAGTAGCGAAATACCTATTTTATCTGTAATTTGGATATCGGTAGCTTGATTAAAAATGATGAGACCTACTGAAGAGAGACAGAACCGGGCTTGGTGTGTGCGTCACCATAATGCCCCTGCATGAGGCACAAAAGGCAGAATAAAATGTGCTCCAACCTTATGTTGCAAACCCAATCATTTTTCATGGGCAACAATGGTACCTTGGGGAAAAAGAAGGAAAAAAAGTTCTTTCTAACGAGAAATTGATTTATAAGTCATTATAACCATTTCAAAAGGACAGGTTGTGGCTGGTTTCAGTGATCATTAACAAAGCCACACACTTCCAAAGAGCCTGAGTTTGGGGGGGGTGGGGTGTGCAAAATACTTATCCCACTGACAGCAATTGGACGTGCACTTTTTGCAGCAGTACAGTGTCAATCTAGAAATGGAGACATAAAGAGCAGTACTGAGAAGACAGGTTGTCACATTTTTAACTTTGCATTAATAACAAAAGCTGTTGCTGTCTATTCTGGCACGTTTGCAAGCTTGCTTTTAAGTATGAGGGGTTGGCATTTATTTCCACTATAGATAGGAAAACAAGAGCAGCCTTGTTATGATTAAAAGGGTCTATTTCCCTCTGCCTTCTGTCTTCTGTGTCCATCTGCACAGCTGCTTTGAACTTGGCCAAATCCCAGAGTTAGGGTCGCTCGCAGTACATATTTTAAATCAGCAGCAGACTGTGCAAATTTGCTTCTACAGAAGAGAAAAATCTGCAAATTCTCACTTCTGTGTTTGACGAGTGGTTTTGTGGAACATTCATCATTTTACATAGTCTAAACTATTTGGGAAATTGCAGCAAAACCCATCTAAAATAATTTACTGTTTCAAGAGGAGATTCTGATAAAGCCAATATAGACATCTGCAAAGAAACGAAGAGCAATCACTACTGAGAGAAACGAATTCTGCAGGTGCCTAGGTAGCTGACTGCATGACTACAGAGAGGTCACAAAGTTTGCATCAGAGAAGCTACAGTAATTTCTCACAAAATGTGCAGAAGCAGATAAAGTAGGTGAGTGGAAGACACCACTTAAGTCCTGCAGAACCACAAATAGCAATGTATTCTCAAAGATCTTGGGCAATACTAAATGAATATATGGGTACGGGTTCTCCCTTGTCTCTTAATCTTCTCACCTCTCTCTAATCAACAGAAAGGAAAGCCATCCCAGCTTTCCCTCCCTAGCATGTAACACATTCAGCACCAAAACTCCCAGAGGGATAACAGTCTGCAAACATTTTGGGGTGGCCACATTAAAGGCTGAAAGTCAGAAAGGACTAAAAAAGAAAAGCTATTTCATTTCTAAAGTTCTGTTGCCCAGTCATAAACCTGTGAAAAGAGAAAAGGAAAAAAAGGCTTGCATTGGCAAAGACCTGCTATTCCTACAGTAGAGCATGAAAGCCCTTAATGGGGTCCTTTATGCAACTGAGTGAACATAATTTACCAAAGAACAACAGCCAATATCAAAGGTGCCCATCAGCTCATCCTCACGATACTACAACCTGCTTCCACCTTCACCTTAAGTTTTGTAGGTATTTTGATTCAATTACTGTGGGTTTAGTTGTTATCAAATGGTTGATGAGGTACATTCACAGCAAATAGTTGATTTCTTTACATAGCCAACTTTCAACCCCCCCGTCTCCCCTCGCTATAGATGCCTGCTGTCTCAGTCAAGCAATTATTGCTTTTATCAATTCTGCTTTAAAATGTTTTTATTCAAATGGTTATACTTCTTGTTCCAAAGACCAACAGATAATAAAGCAAAGATGTTCCTGGTTGCTACAAAACTAATTTTAACCTCAAGCAAATCAGGAATTACACATTCATCTTCTAAACTGTTTAAAGATGTTACGTTCATTTCTTTTACAGATGATTTATTAAACTCAGCCTGCATAATAAAGATTCCTACAAGAGTAACAGGGTTTTTTTTTTTCCTTTCTTGAGAAGGGAAAACCTATACTGGCAGGTGATATGAGGCATAATTAAAAAAGAATTAAGCACACACAAGAAATTTTTTCAATGTTGCACATTTTGTTATTAAATAATAAATATCACTCTTATCCTTCATGATGCTGGTACATGTGAACAGCAATGCCGCCCCCAGCAGAGAATGCTATATTCCTTTAAGAAAAGGTGAACAATAACAATGAAAACAAGATGATATATCTAAGAAAAAAAAAAAAAAGAAACATTACTACACCTTTAACAGGTCAAAAAAGCCACACTACAGGGGTTTTAAAAAAACTTGTAGATACTCAGGAAGGGATATTTTCCTATCTGGCTCTGTTATATACATCCCTTTATCTTCTGAAAGAACACATATGCTTAAACTGTTAATATGATCTTTTGCTGCCATACAGAAAATAACACTGATGATAATTTTAGAGAAAGAAAGAAAACTATGGACTTCATCTTCTGACACCATTTTACTTATTCAAACTGAAATCAAAGTAATGAGCTCTCTCCTGCCAAAGGCTTGGTACATACCTCATCCAGGGGTGTTCTCAATGGAGATTAGCAGACGTCTTTGAGACAAAAAGATGCCCATTTAAAATAAGCCCATCTGGTTACTCAGAATAATTTCTTAACAGCTGAAGATCTCACATGACGAACACCGCGTGAAGTTTATAAAGCTCACTATTTTTCTGCCGTTTCCCCCCGCCCCAGACCTCTGAATTTCAGACAAAAACAAACCAACTAATCCAACACCCTACTGGGATGTTCTGAAGATGCTGGATGCCTAAGTGACATCTTTCAAGGCAACACCGCTGCGCACAAAAATCACAAACCGCCCTTTATTTTCGCTTACAGCCTCAACGTTGGAGTTTTGGGAGGAGAAGCGCAGAGGAAAAACCGGGCCAAACGCCACCCGCCGCCCATCACCGGTGGGTGAGGACGAGAGGAGAAACCTCTGATGTCAGATAAAGTCCTGCGGGGACCTGGGAGGCTGCGGGCTCCGCGCACAGAAGAATGGGCGCGTGTGAACCACCACGCCGCTAGCCTCCCGCACACGCTCCCGGCTCCCCCGGGCAGCACCAAACCCAACCACGCAGTTCGGGGCTCTGCTTTTTCCCCGGGGTACCCTCCAAGCACCGCGGCTGGGGCGGGGGCCAGGCCCCTGCGGGGATGCTCCCGGGCAGGGATGCTCCCGGGTGGGGATGCTCCCGGGCACGGATGCTCGAGATGCTCCCGGGCACGGATGCTCGAGATGCTCCTGGGTGGGGATGCTCGAGATACTCCCGGTCGGGGGTGCGCGAGATGCTCCCGCGTGGGGATGCTCGAGATGCTCCTGGCTGGGGATGCTCCCGGGTAGGGATGCTCCGGGGTCGGGATGCTCGAGATGCTCCTAGGCAGGGATGCTTCGGGATGGGGAAGCTCCCAGGTTGGGAGGCTCCCAGGTAGGGATGCTCGAGATGCTCCCGGGCGGGGATGCTCGAGATGCTCCCGAGTGGGGATGCTCCCGGGCAGGGATGCTCCCGGGCGGGGATGCTCCCGGGCGGGGATGCTCGAGATGCTCCCGAGTGGGAATGCTCCCGGGCAGGGATGCTCCCGGGCGGGGATGCTCCCGCACAGCCACGCGCTCCGCCGTCGGGGCCAGGCGGTGTCACCCTCCGGCCCCCGCTTCCCCACGCTGCGAACAAACTTTGGATGGGGCCGCCGGCCGCCTGGCCCCCGGCTGGGAGCGGGGACACCCTTCGCGGCACCCCCTTCTTCCTCTCCCCCACCCCTCACCCCCCAAGCCCCGCGCCCTCCTTACCCTCCGCACGGCACCGGCTGGAGCGCCGCCCCGCCCGGGCACCCCGGCACCGGGGAGCGCCGAGGAGGCGGTGCCGGCGAGGGGAAGGAGGAGGTGGGAGACTCCTTCTCTCTCCCCCCCACCCCCGGCCTTCCCCCGCCGCGCTGCCTCCCCCTTTTTTTTCCTTTCCCTTCGTGCCCTCCCCTCTCCGGCCACCGCCGCTCAGCCGCCGCACCGCTCCATGTGCCGCCCGCCCCCTCCTCCTCCTCCTCCTCCTTCTCCTCCTCCTCCTCCTCCTCCTCCTCCTCCGCCTCCGCCTCCGCCTCCGCCTCCGCTGGGCTCGGGGCTCCGGCAGACGGCGCCGCGTGCCCCCCCGCTGCCGCCCCGCTCCGGTCCCATTTATGACTCGCGGCTCCCATCACGTGTCCCGCCGCCTTTTGTCCCGCGCGGGCAGCGGGGGGACGGGCCGCGGGCGAACTGCGCCCCGCGGGGAGGGACGGACGGACGGACGGACGGACGGAGGCGCGGGAGGCGGTGCCGCCCGCATCCCGGGGCGCGGGGCCCCCCCTCCGCCGGGGTTTGCTCTCCGTGCCTCTTCCCGCTCTCCTCGAATCCCGCCGTGGGTGTTGCGGGGGGACCAGGCGGCTCGGAGGCGGGTGGGCAGCTGGCAGAAGGGGAAAGCGGGTCTTGGTTAGATTTAGACTAGATATTAGGAGGAATTTCTTCCCGCTGAGGGCGGTGAGGCGCTGGCACTGGCTGCCCTGGGAAGCTGCGGCTGCCCCATCCCTGTTCAAGGCCAGGCTGGATGGGGCTCTGAGCACCCAGATCCAGTGGGAGGTGTCCCTGCCCGTCGCTGGGGGACTGGAGCTGGATGATCTTTAAGGTCTTTTCAACCCAACCCATTCATAACTCTATGATTCTATTCGACAGCCAGTTTCTAGAGACTGTAACATCCACCTGGATGTACTCTGTGTGCTTCTGCCCCTGCAGTGTCATAAATATGCATTTGCCTTCACACGTATTAATACTGGAACATGATAAATACGTATCATTTCACATAGTGTCTACAGACATTAACTGGTCGATCTACCCATGGAGGAGGAATATGCCACGTTCCTCGTTTCTCAGGATAAAAAGCTTTCAGCTCTTTCTGAATGAAGGTTAAAGGTTTTGGTTGGCTGTATTTTTTAGAGGTACCCAATTTGAGACGTTCCTGCTCTCTTGACAGTGAGTCTTCCTCTTGATGCATTCTCAGGATGTGTCTCCAAGGCGTGAATCATAGAATCATCAGACCCACTGGATCATCGAGTCCAACCATTCCTGTTAAACACTAAACCATGTCCCTCAGCACCTCATCCACCCATCCCTTAAACACCTCCAGGGAAGGTGACTCAACCACCTCCCTGGGCAGCCTGTTCCAGTGCCCAATGACCCTTTCCATAAAATATTTTTTCCTAATGTTCAGCCTAAACCTCCCCTGGCAGAGCTTAAGGCCATTCCCTCTCGTCCTGTCCCCTGTCACTTGTGAAGCACCCATAATCTCAGGGCTCCATCCAGGGAAGTGCATTTGCCAAGCAGCACAGAATCATTCTCACAATCCAGTATTTTCCATGTGTCTAGTCCCACATTGAGTCTGCAAGATGATAATTACTGCCTGTATTTTTTCCACCACTGGCTCCTTCCGATGGTAATTGTTAAATTAACTAGAAAGGAGATAATTTCAAATGGCATTCCTGTGAAAAGTGGAAAAGAAAAAAAAGCCAACTCATTTGTGCCCAGCTCGAGTTTCTGATATTAGTCAGTCTATCTGTTTGGTCATTCAGAAGTGGTGGTTTGTAAAAAAGAACTTTATTTAACACTGCAGTAAATCAGAACAGATTTCTTTTTGGCTGTACATTTCAGAACATAGTGCTTTCTTCTCCTCAGAGGACTGAGACTTCTCATTTAATTCTTTGAAAGGGTTGGGTATTTTTGCTTGAACCTACCAGTTTAAGCTTCTCTTGCATCTTCATGGAAGGACACACCTCCTTGGTAAAGGCAAGTCCCATCCAGTGGACATCACCAGACTAAAATCAGCCCGCAGAGAGAATTTAAGGGCATGGGTTACTGCTCATCCCATTTCCGTGTTCATGACTTGATAAAATCGCCACCCTGAGCTGGGAGTTACTCCAGTCTTAGGCTAATCCTTCTTTCTGTCACTTCTAAACCCTGATTGTAGAGAGGAAAATTGCAGTGTTGAGCATGGCTACACATAGAAGTTTTTATTCCCTCTAAAATCCCCCCCAGTTGCTAGTGCCCATTCAGCCCACAGGCATAGGAGCTCCACAGAAGGCAAGACGTGTTTGTAGACAGAGGTGATTCAAGACAAGAGGTGATTCAACCAGCTTCTTGACCTACCTCCTAGTGAGGCATCCTGTGACCTCTCATGCCTTGTGCACTTTTCCAGGATCTTGCTTTAAATTTAGAAGTTTAGCAAAGCGAAGGTTGTTGTGATCCTGTTACACCTGTTCCTAGCAGAGCTTGTTGGAAAACCTCTGAAAGAACAACTTTCTACTGGAAAATGCAACTCTGTCAAAATCCAAACGGTTTGCAAACTTGTGTCGATTGCACTGAAAATGTCATTTAAAAAAGAGTAAGCGGTGGAGGGATGTTCTAACAATGTAATAACACCTTGTTTTGACATTTCCAAGCTAAACGTTTCAATTTCTTCCTTCAAAATGAGTTTTGGTTTCAAAATATTTCATTGTATTTTATATATTACAAAATAATAGAAAATTGGAAAAGCTGAATCACATATTTCCGTCAGTCTGAAATTAATGTTCTCCACAACTTTCTCAAGGCAAAGAGTCCAGCTAGTCTGATTTGGAGCAAAATTATTAACCCCCAAAACCTAGGGGAACTAGAATATCTGAATTTTGTTCAGCTCTCAACCACATGATGGAATTCCAGAACACATCCATGGCCATCTTTTCAAAGTGTATGATTACAAAATACTTGAAATAGTGAAAGGCTATTTGCAGTATTGTCCTTACTCACACTTCAAGCCCTGCTGCCACTGCGGAGAGAACCATTCACTTACAAAGATTAGATCTGAGGGGAAAGATGGGGGTTGACATAAACTCTGAGAGCAGAAGTTCTCGCTTTTCTTTTGTTTGCTCTTAGTTAATGTATTTCAAAGCAATGCATCAAACAGGTATATGCTGGCCATCCCTAGTACTATTGCACATGGAATTTCCTTCAGTTCTGATTTCAGGAAGAAGAAGAAAGAGGGTAACATTAAATAATCCATCTAATTCTAGGCTCTAAATCATTAATTTTACCAATTCTTTGTGATCTCAGATCTTTTTTTCCCAAATACTTGTATTCATTTTTTTTTTAAAAGTACACTTTGTCTGGTACTTTATACAAGTTGTCTTCCAACTATGAAGCATTTAATTTATAACGTCTACTTAGGTTGATCAGAGGTGCCTAATGAGTAAGCTTGTTGATTAACATAGGAGAAGCCCATACTACAATCTTGTTAGATGCTTCTGTTACCTCAGAAAGTTTGCTTGCTTTCTGGTTTTACAGACCCTGGAGTTCCTTGGCTGCTCTCAAGACTTCTCTCTCTTTTCTTTTCAAGAGTGTTTCCTGCTGCTGCCTCATTATAAGCTTGGAGGTTTTGTTCACTTTTATCCCTTCATCCATAGGTAGATACAACTATAAAACAAGACATAAATGATCTCCCAGGAGGCACTTGGAAGTACATTGGCTTTTAACACTCTTATCCCATGTCCTGCCCACAGGCAAATGGGATTTTGCAAGGTTTATGTGGCAGTTTCTTAAATCATTTTCAAGCAAGAGACAAGATGTGAACTTATGTCCTGTTTCTAATTTAGAAGACCGGTTGCTTTTCTCAAAATCTCATCTCTATCTCTCCAGTTTAGGAGACTTTGCTTCTACAGTAGCAATGAGAACCATGGGTGCACGCAAGCCTTTTCACCATTTTATATTTCTTAAAACTTCAAGAGGATCTTCACTATAAATACAACTCTGCTTTTGCATATTTTGAAGGTTCCTTTGGACAAAGAAAAGGAAATGTTGAAAAACAACGTTAAACCTTGACCTGCACTAGCCTTTTCTTCCTAAATCACACAGCCTGAGGACCTCACTTGTTCAAGTGCTGCTGTAGTACACATAAGGACAACAGCTATTAAGGCAACATGATTTTTCATCTTTTCTACATATTCCTCTGCAAGCTATCAAACAAGCAAGGTCAGACTGGGATCCACCAAGTCCTGATTTTGTCCATCACTTGTTGTGTGATGTTGACCTCTTTTTTTCAGTTGTATTGTACACCCGCAACTTTTACTGAGTTCACTAAGAGCTGTGGGAGCTCAACACCTCTGGATGTCTTGCCACTTATCTTTCTGTGCTGGTGCTCCCCAACTGAAAATGAGGATAACAGTATCTCCTTTATTTTACTACTCTTGGACTTTTCTATCTAAACTATAAGGTCATCAAAACAAGAACTGTCTCCTACTAGTTGTTTGTAAGCATCTGTCACAACAAAGTCATAATCCTGGCTGTGACCTGAAGGCACTAACACATTGCAAATAATAACAATAAAAACCCAATCAGAGATGTTATTGTCTAGGAGTAGCTTTACTGCCATCCAGCAAATTAAAAAAACAAAAACAAAACCCCAAAAACCCAGCTAGGGAATGACAGAATCCATGAAACCCAGAGGCTTTGCTAATTATCAAGCTCCATAGTTAGTCAAATGTTGGTCTCTTTTTAAAGGTTTGAGCTGCCAGCGGGCAGTCACTGCTCATGTCACTGGTGAGGCATGGCAATGACCTTGTTTTGGGCTGTCCTCGTAAAGTGGCTCAGCCTGTTGCTCAGACAGCACAATAGTCTGTCCCTTCACCAAGCTTGACTTTACCTTTTTGATTCCACTGCGCACTGAAAGTAGGAGATACTCTGCTGGATTTCATAGCACACATGTTCACCAGCTAGGAATAGACCAAGACCACCAAGTCATCTCACACAGGAAAACAAACAGCTCTCATACAGTAATGACCTTGTGTCACTGCCACCCCTGAACCAAATTAAAACCAGTGATGCAGGCATTCAAGTCTCTCTATCCTGTCATTAACTATCCCCTGAAGCTATGCAGTTCCCCAAATATTATTCTCTTCAGCTTCTTGCTTCGTCCTTTTAAATTGGAGTTGAGCAATGATGAACCAATTTAGCCACTGTTCTATGTAATTTAGGTTACGAACTCAATGAATTAGGAAGAAGAGAGAGACATGTAACACAGTTAAGAGCTCATACGTTTTGTAAAAAAAATTCTCCATTTACTTCTGAGGGGTGATAGTAGACGTACCAGACAGAATGCATTTGAGCTTAATCTTCTGCTATATTGATTTTTTTGTAATGTTTTGTCTGTTCTGTTGTGGGTGGCACTGCAGGGTACTAACAAGGTTTTTTCTTTTGCTCTGATGACAGTAATACTGTGCCGTATCACGTTTCTTCCACCAGCTCCTGACAAAGACAACAGAAAAGAATAAGAGCCAAAAGATGGGTGAGCACTCGCTACTGAGAAACCTCTGTTTTAAAACAAAGGCTTCCCCAGATTCAAGGGTGGGAAATTGCTTATCTGACATCTGTTGCCTGTCACATGTTTGCTGATGCTCGGGGAAGGACTCTTCGAAATGTTCCTCTGGGCTGAAGTCCACCATCCCCTCCTCCTTCCTTTCTCCTTGCATCTCTGATACTCAAGTCTCAGCTCTGGCACACTGGAAAAAAGCTGCTGTGTTCAGTGTGAAGCCATGACACGGCGCTCCTGTTCAGAGCAGCACCTTCTGGCTTCAGCGACTCTAATTGGCTCTGTGCTTTGAACGATTCAGCACTGTGTGCTCTGCTCAGTGTGGCTTGGTATTGACTCACTCTTCATTACAAGTCTCCAGAGCAAATGGCAGGCATCTCACAAGCTTAAAGATCATAATTCTGGAGTTTCTTTTTCTGTGATGTTTTAATCTGTGACTGTAGCTCTAGGTAAGGGTTCACGAGCTGCTCTGTTAATGGTGCATGCAGATTTGGGTCTCTGCTATGGTGTTTCAGCATGTTCCTTCAGAGCTAAAATGTGGCTGAGGCGCACAAGTTTATTTTCTCTCCACCATCTGAAAATTACAAAATGCTTCTCCTGGAGAAAAAGGATGTTATTAGGGTGAAGAATGAGTATACTGTGTTAGAGAGGATGGGCCTCTTTGACCTTGGGGATGCTGCATTTGAACTTATTTTTTTATATTTTTCTAACACAAAGGAAATCACTGCTGCTCCTAAGTGATCTTTCAATGCAGAGAAACACCCTTATTAGTTTTTTTTTTTCACCTTCTCACCTTCTTTCATTAAACCATACTCTTTACAGTCCCAGTTGAACAGCAGGGAACATTATGAGCTGACTGAAAAGCATTTTCCTTTGTTAACATGTTTTTTCATCACCAAGCAATAGAGCAGTAATGAGGACACAGATCATCTTTTCATTATAAATATGCATAGCAAAGTATTAAAAAGAAGAAGTGGGTTCCTAAAATAAATAAATAAACAAAGCATCTGTGTGGTGAAGAGAAGGAATTGAGAAAAACAAGATGACAAAGCTTTTTCCTTATGCTCTACCTTTGCTGGTGTACAGAGGCATCGAAGTCAGGAAAGTCTCCAAGTGATGTTGGTGCTTTGAATGTTGCATTTAATGGAAATGAGCACAGGATTGTATCTGCAATTTCTGTGCGATGCAAATTGATACCATTCATCAGTATGGCAAAAGAAACCAACAAGTAAACAAACAAAACTGAACTAAAAACACAGCCGAAGATTACTCTGAAAGAGATTGGTTCTTTCATGGAAATATACAGATTTGTTTTCTCTCTTGACTTTTGTTCACATTTTCCTTGTTCCTGATAGATACAAAAACAATGCATCATGTCAGTTTTTAAACAGGGACAATATATATCAGTCTGTGTGGCATACATGTTTAGTTCCAGGAAAGAGAAATAATTGTGAGTTTGGATGAGAACTACACATTTTCTAGCTCAAGTTCCTTCAGAGATGTAGCTGTGCGGAGGAGGCACTGCTCCTGTGTATGTGTTTGTACGGCACTTAATAACATGAGGCCGTTATTGGAGGGTGAGGGAAAGAGCTCAACTGCTGTCGTAATAGCTGTAAAGCTCAGCTATGATAAAATGCTCCGAAAGCAGCAGTGAGTAAGTGCTATCCCGGGGAAAGGCGCACTGCTGCAGAAGGAAAAGGGATTTGATAGCTCATGATCTGCTTTCCTCATCCCATAGGTTGCAGAAGATTTCAGTGGGTCTTTTCCCTGTTGTAGCTCGCTCTGCTCGGTGCACTGGTGCAGCTGTGCTCAAGGGTAACTTGGAGTGTGCATGCATAAGGCTAACCTCAGCCTTTGCTCCGTCCCAGGCTGGGTCTTCCCATCAGTTTGTCAAGCACATGGAAGTGTAAGGAGTCTGGAGAATCCATTTCCCCTTGCCTTGCAGAAGGAACATGCAGCAACTCCAAAGGAGTAGGAAACACAAATTACCCTCTCTTCTTTTGTGCCAGCCCTCAGGCTGTATCACAGTCTGCTCCTCAAGAGACAGTCTGGCTATTTCTTTTGCCTCTGCCAGTTTTTCTATGCCTTTTCCACAGTTATCACAATTATTGCAGATACATTTGCTCATATGGTCAAAAATGGCTAATGCTATCCTTTTCCATCCCACAAATTATTCGTTATATTGTCATATAGTACTCAGCATAAAATGTACACTTGTGTGCTCATTTTCATTTAATAAAACACTTTGTTCATAGAAGCACTGTCAGCTCAGGTTTTGTTATTTCAGAATGTTTACCTTTAATCTTGTGGGACCTGTGTGACTGAGAGGCTATCTAACATTTTGAGCTCTGTAAAGCAGAGGGAAGGGAAGTGCATGTGCTCTGCAACAACACCACAAAACCTAAATCACAAAGCTCAAGCCTACTCAACTTTTTCTCTTCTAGGACAAGGGGAAACTGGATGCTGACAGCTGGTCACTTCACAGCCCTACACCATCCCTGGATCCACTGGAAAATAAATCCACCTTAATGGCAGTGAGGTTCTGGGCACAGACCAGCCAGAGATAAGCCCATGCAGCTTGCCTTGCAGCATTAATTTAAGGAAGAGAACGAGATAAACATCTGGTGGGACAGAGGTTCTTCAGAGGAAGCCCTCCTGTGACTGTGTTTTGGCATGACCCCATATTGAAGCCCTGGTGAGAATAGTTAGGTTTTGTCACATCATGTTGTGGTTTGGAAGGGCTTTTTGGCTTCCAGAATCAATTCCGTTTATGAAGAAAACACTGAAAAAAATAAGGGCCAGAAGATGTATTTCATTTCAAGGAATATCAACAACATGACAGCTCTCTGAGACAGCACTGTCTTGGAAGCGTCCTTTATGGTTGGCTAGGGAAAGATGACTTCCGAACTCCAACCAGGAGAGCAGATTCAGAAATAAAATATGCTCTTTTCATAGCTACTTCTCTACAATATTTAGATTCACAGCTCATATTGCAGAATATTAAAAAACAACAGGATCGTTTAAGGACTGGAAAATGGTATTATTATTATCTGCATTCCAATGCCCTTTTCCTGTTCCTGAGGCCTGAGCTTAGCTTCTGCTCATCTGTATTGGCTTCAGCTCAAAGGGTCATATAACTGGCTGAGTCAATAGCAGAGCTTTTAGCACCAGCACTATGAGCCATCTTGGACAAATGGAATTGAGGGTAAATACTTCAATTTCCTCCCCCACCTAAGTCATTTATAAAAGCTATTTTTATTAAAACCTCCTTGGGTACTTCTCCTACTGCAGCTGGGAGACCATGTGATGAGCATTTTCTATTAAACCATAGAAGAAAGAGGCAGAAGAGCTTTGTTTACTTCAGTGTTGACTTTCCTTTGTTTCTCCAATGCTTGTTTTCTTTAGGGTGACCAAGAATACTAGAATGCAGTAGAAAAGCCCTGACAGATGTTGCAGCAGCAGGCTTTCTCTGTTCAGAGGGAATTTTTAGATGAAAAGTTGTAATACACATTTAGCCTATTTATCAGGAATTTGTTGTTTGGTTAACTCTTTCTAAGAGCAACACAGAGAGTCACTCTGTTTTAGATATTCAGGTTGTTTAGGAGGCTAGCCTGCTCCTGCTTGACCACATTTGTCTATTGTACTGGGTAAAAAATGAAATGGAGTCATGAAGTGTAATATTCTGCCACCACAAACCAGGGATGTCTTCTGTCATTAACAGCAGCGCAGTTGTGGTTAAGTTATTCAAGACAGAAGTGTGACAAAAGACATAAAGCTCTCCTACATATTTACATTGTCTAAAATGTGAAAGAGTCTTAGCCTGCACACTTGGCTAAGTCAGTTTTCTGCTGGATTCAGTCCAATAGGATGACCTTAAAAGAGGAATTTCTATAGCAAGGATCGTAGAATCAAGTTCTGTTGTGCCTGATTTTTGTCCTTTATGCAAGACTCTGTAACCTGTGCCTCCCACTTGCTTTGTACTCTCCCCCCAACACACACACCTTCACCCCTTTGGAATGGATATTACTATGGAAACAATTGTGTCCTTGCTTTTGTTCAGGGCAGCTGAGTGACATCCAGAGATCCCATATACCCGCAGAAAATTGTCATAGTAAATCATCTGACCGGCTATTCTTAGCTATTCTCTTTCTCATGTAAGAGAAGTGTGATATAGAAAGGGAGATTATATGAAGGAGGTTTTTTTCTCATTGAAATTTATGACCACTCAGCTGAAGCAAAGGAGTAAAGGTAAAAATACGCAAAGCATTTCATGAGCAGCAGAACTAATGAAGCCTAGTTCCCTATGGATTTTTATCCCATGGCTGGATTCTCTGATGACTAATACAGTGCTAGTGGTCTGATCACATCTTTTCTTTTAGCTGGGGCACTCAGAATGCATTTGTGTCACGGATTCTCAGGTATTTAATAACAACTGAGTTCTAATTGCAGCTTTTTTTCAGCAAGGGTACTGTCAGTGGTCTGTCTTATGCACTCAGACACTGATTTTCATTAAACTTGTAGAAATCTAACAGCTGAGATTGCTATCCTTCCATCATACTCGGTTGGAACAAACTATGATGTTCAGAAAGTATTAGTAGGTAACAGACAGACACAAATATATGATCTTGTCATCATTGAATACGTGATCTCTTTTCCTTGTGAAATCAGCATAAAATTTTGCTCAAATTCTTGTTCCTTGCAAAAATGTTTCTATGTCCAGGTTCTTCAGGCTAGCAGGTGCATAGTCCTACTCTACTTCATAGGAGATGATGAAAAGACTTTTCAGTCTTTTGCAACAAATGGTTAGAAAAGGCAAAGGTGCAGCTAAGTGAAAGTGATGTTTAATATTAGCTTTATTTTTTCACGGTGAAGGTGGTGAAACTATGGAACAGGCTCCCCAGAGAGCATGTAGAGCCTCTGTCTCTGGAGATACCTGAAGGTGGCTGGGAAAAGCCCAGAGATACCTCCTGTGACTTCTGCTTTGAATAGGGTCTGAATCAGATGACCTTCGGAGATCCCGTCTGATCTAGAGTTTCTGTGCTTCTATATTACTTATTGTCCTAGATTTCATTTCTGTAGGCCTCTGTTACCCAGGAAGAAGCACAGTCAAGGTCAGATTTGTCAGAAACGTGATGTTCTGATAAATGATGTGGACACATTGGCATGAACAAACCCTCCATGGAAAAGGCTAGATTTTTACTGTCTGAAACAATTGAGAGCTTTTAAATTGAGTCTTCAATATTTTCTGAATATTAGTTTCTTCATAGTTCATTTTAGCTGTGTGTAAAGTCACTATGAAGCTCCGTGTTATATAAATATCTCCAGCTTTTGCCACCCCTCCTTCTGATAAACTGGAGGGTGCAATGCAGAGAGCAAGGCTACTGGATTCAGCGACTCTTGCAGACAAGAGATAATTTGTAAATTCACTACTTTTCTTGTATAATTTTGGATAGTAGGCTCTAGAAAACTTGACTGAAGTAGGAGAAGAAAGGGAAGTATTATTTTTAAAAAACACAACACTTCTAGTAATGTGATTGCCTGTCCGAAGTGCAATCAATCTGTCCATTGAGCTGGTAGTGTTTAGAAGCAGATGAAAGTCTCTATGGATCTCATGATGCCAAATGTTCTCAAGCCCCATATTTGGAATATATGGATACAGGAACGTAAAAAAAAAAAAGAAGCATACAAACCCGTCACAAATGTGGGTATTTTTCCTACTGCTTTTTCTTTCCATTGACATTAGTGCAGTGAGAGATGGTGAAATAGTATGTCAGTAGTGAGCCAAATGACCTCAAAAAAACCATATGTAGTGATAACACTAGCCTTTACTCTTTCTCCATTTCCTACCCCTGCAAATTTATCCATGTCTTCTCCCATGATATCCCATACATTTGGAGCAAATTACCCAATCTTTCCACCAGAAATACAACTTTGCTGAGCTTAAAGCTTTTCAACACCCCCCCCCCCCCCGCATTGTTGTAACTTAAATAACTGAGTGCTTTGCTATTTATTACTCACCTTGTGATAGCACATGATCACCCTTGGCAAGGCTGGAGGGAGCACACTGGAAAGCAACAGCCCTTGTAACACAAGGTTTAGGAGCTCAGACCAAAGACAACAGGTGGATAACACAAGCAGCCAGAGGCAGCTCAAGGTATCAATGGGACAATTATGAGTGGCATGACAAGCAGCTGTCACAGCACACCAGCTGCCTAACCACTGGCTTCTCATATTGAAGAAAGGAAAGAAAGAAACCAAGCCATCAATAACAGATTCCCCCTCCCTGAGCCTCACGGACAAAGATGAGTCTATTTGGAGCTGCTACATCATTGTTTTTTCGTTACTCATGTCCTTTTTCACCTCTGCCCACTTCCCAGTGGATGTGGTACCCTCATTTGTCTGTCATCTCCTGTCTTTAGGGATAGGCTGTTCCACATGAAAGGCACAAAGCAAAACTTTCCTGACCTCATCAGGAAGGAAAGGGAGATTTTAGATATTGGGAGGCGGCGAATGGGTAATGACATAATAAGGGCAGAGATAGGGGAGAAATTTTTTTTCTGTAGTACATTGTGGAACTATGTGAGCATTTGCAGAGGTGAAGTTGATAAAGATCTTGGTGGGGGCAATTTGAGGGGAAAGGAAAGGAGAAGCGTGGAGTAACCTTATTTGTGTACTGAGACACTGCTGTGCATCATGGTGGGAATTCACCATGCTGTGGTCCTTCAGTACAGGGAAGCCTACGTCCAATCTTTAGGGTCACCATAGCAGCAAACATGCTCATTAGTATGCTGTATTCCATAATCAAACACTGAGAGTGGCAGCCATCTATCTATTAAGCCAACTAAACGTAAGTCACTGTCTGCATATGGGGTATCTGGACTCCTTGGAGTCTGGGAAAGATCCAGTCAATACAGCCAAGAGAACATGATGAGTGACCCGAGTGAGCCACTGCTGAGCATACCTAACTACACAACTCAGGTACAATCCGGTCCTCTTTACAGCATTCCATTTTTCCTACAGCCGCCCTTCCGGAACTGCATGGATCTCCTGTAGGTCCTGATCATTCCTGCTGTTCCAGGGTAGACATCTCAGATATTCAGGCACTTCAGATACACCTGGTTTTGGAAACTCGGTCAAGTTCTAGGTTTATAAGTTGGAGCTAATTGAATAACTCTGCAAATTCTACTGTCTGCACTGGCTAGCTGTCCGTTGACTTAACTTGGGGCTTGGAGAGTTATGGTTAACATCAAAACACCTGCATGTACATACCAAAATGTAGGTCTCTTAAACTACAGTTGATTCCACTTTGGTTTCTCTTGCAGTGAGATTCTAGAATCTAAGCAACAGATAAAAATCATAGTAATTACTGCAAGGGCACAGCTGTTAATTGAGAAGCAACTTAAATTAGCATGTGTAGAGCTCTGTGCCACTGCAGTAAATCAGCTTCCAGTACCTGAGCTACTGTGTTGAAACCCGTCTGATATCCTCATACTGCATTGCTGCCCGCAGTGGAAGCGCATTTGAGGATTACTAGTCCTTAGGCCAAGGCTGTTATTAAACCACCGTCTTTGGGATCATGAGGTTACCACCCTTTGCAGGAGAAGTGAAAGTTAACTTGGTGATGTAGTTTTGTGGGGTTTTAACTGGTACTGAAAATGCCAAACACATAAGTTAGGATTCAAACCAAAATGTCCTGGGTTCTTTTTCCTGCAGTTTCTCTGGGCAGAGTGGGAGGAGGAAAAGTGCTAAATTGGCAATGTTAGCAATCACTTGACTAGCGCTGCTGCTAGCATGGAAGGAGACCCCAGCCAGAGGCTGATACCAGCTTTAAGAATAGCTTCAAGCTTAAACTAACTTCAAAAATGTATTCACAAGGAGAGAAGATGATCATTTGATGGTTTTGTGCCAGAGGAGGGGTTAGTTCAGAACTGAAGAGCTGGGGGAAGGTAGAAACTTAGGTCTTCAATGGCTTCTTAATAAGACTTATGGTTCTCTTGCCTTTTTTTTTTCCAGCAGAAATAAGGTAACAAATCCTTCACCACTACCTGTAGATTAAGGAAGGAGAAGCCTAGCCCTGCAAACAAGTATGGTATGATCTGCCCATAGTAATACTTGCACCAGATCCAGAAGCAATACAGTATAGAAATAAATCATGGAGCCAGAACTCAGTGCACATGGGCTTTGTTAGGCACAATGGTGCCCTGGGTGGTTGCTTCGTGGTTTTGACCCCAGCTAGTGTCTTCGCTGTGTAGGAGGAACTGCTTCAGGTATCTTCCTCATTAATTCTGAAGGAATTTCTGCTGTGGGCTCCAATGTAGGCATAGCCAAAGCTCTGACATGCAAATGATGATTAATATGTGGCACACATACAAATGAAAAGCAGTA
This sequence comes from Clamator glandarius, assembly GCA_033459285.1. NCBI lineage: Eukaryota > Metazoa > Chordata > Aves > Cuculiformes > Cuculidae > Clamator > Clamator glandarius. The sequence goes on along the minus strand of JAUNZM010000131.1, from coordinate 1,924,722 downwards.
TATCGTGTTTTCTTGATGTATCTCAAAGTATACACGCAACACACAATCAGTCACACAAAGACATGAGTAAATGTGGTTTTGGGAGAGGAAAGAGTACTGACTGCAGGCTAGAAGGGTGTTTGCAAATGACTTGCAAATGTCAGCCAGGCTTTATTTGCATTAACTAATTTTCAAATCAGAAATAAATGGATTTTTGATTGGTTAAATTAAACAAGACCTGGGAAAGGAATAAGAGAAAGGAGAAGCATTTGAAAAATGTAATTGCACACCACAAAAATCTATGAATGTTATGTAAGGATTTATTATACAAATCAGCCTTCAATTATTGGGTATTGGAGACAAGCATTTTGAATTGTTTTGCTGAAGCCCTCATAAAGCTTGAAAATAATTTAAGAAGGGTAATGGTGGTCTCAAAAACTATGTTGGAAATGCAGCCTCATATTTTAGTTTATAAGGAGCCTCTTAAAAATAATTTCCCACCTTATTATTGTTATTTGAAGTAGAGGAAACAAAAGGAAATCTATCTTACATTTCAGGAAGGTGAAATTAGAAGCAGAAGTTTACAGTTTGAAGATCAGGCCCCCAAAATGTCTGTCTTAGAAACTGAGCTCTCATCAAAACTACCTGATGAAGGAGGTTTGACTGATGGAAAAAACCCACCCAGCTCTGAGGAACTTCTGTTTCGTAGTTAAAGATCCAGATTACCTTCTGACGTCTGAAATAGATGCAGTCTCAACAATTATACTCTCTTGTTAAGCGGTGGGTCTTCGGCTTTGAAACACAGGCTCTTTGTATTCAGTTCATAGCTTTCCTTTGGCTGCTTCCTCTGTTATCCTTTTGTACTTATCTCGTTGACGTGCCCCTTCTTGTAACTGGATGTAATCCCAGCCCCAGTTCATAATAACAGTGGTAACTGTTGATGAGCGATTTTCCAGGGGGAATCCATTATCTGAGGCATTTATAATTGGGCTGGACAAAATGGTCAAAAATGTATAGGAAGGAGAGGGAACAATTCTGCAGTGCCAAGGGTTGGGCTGGATGACTGAAGGGGTCCTTTCTGTCTTGGATTTCTATGCTGATCATGGAAGCACACACTCTAATGAGCCAGATATTCAAACATCTTCAGGCAAATCATTTTGGCCAGGAAGAATGTACATTGGATGCTGAACTTGATGATGCATCTGAAAGAAAATCAATAGTTTTCCAAAGGCCATAATAGGACAGAAATAGTGCTGGCAGTTCTGGATATTTCTCTGTGAAACTCGTACCATCAGTTATATAAGCAACCAAGTATTTTTTGCATCAAAGGCTGTGGTGAGCAATTTTAGTTACTCTACCCTTCAGATCTTAGTCTTGCTGTCATTACATGGATGTCACTAGCATATCAACACTACAAAGTCTTTTTTTTTAAAGTCACATGGTTTCTCACCCAGTGAATTGTGCTGTGAGTTGCCTGTATTGAAGAATGTCAAAGGCCCCCCAGTATTGGAAATGATCAGGACATGTATATGTGGGATAATCTGTTTGAAGACCCAGCTTCTTTTACCATGACTGGCTTCATGCAGCATTAAATATCCTGGTTGAAGAGCAGTCCTGGAGAAAATTCTGCCCTGTCTGCAGGAGCCGTGATGTTCAGATCAGGAGGGAGTGTTTTAGAGCTGGATAATGAGGAAATGCTCCTATGGAGACCGTGCCCAGAAGGCATGCAGGTGGGTACTGTTGGGACTGGGTTTCAGCAGGATCAGCTCAGTCACCAGACTGATCCCCTGCCATTTGATCCTGGACATGCCAAGTCATCTTAGTAAGAGGAGACACCTCACCCATTGCCTCTGTTAATTCAGCCTTGGTTCAGTAACATTTAGGGCTTTCTTCAGAGGCAGCCATGCTGATGCCATAGGGATACCAGTGGCCCAAGTGGCTACAAAACAGTCTGTGTACCTGAAGAGGTGCTTCACCTTGCTGTGTTATCCCATGGGATAGCAGGTGGGTAACAGACCAGCTCTGTAGCAGATCTGGGTGTTGATCCTTCAGGATGGTACAGTTAAGCCAGTCAGAAATGCTCCAGGAGAAAACCTACTTAATGGAAAATAACCACTTGCTGAAATTGAACCTTTGAAATGATCTTGTTGATGTCCACAAATTTCCGTTTTAAAAACATCCTTAAAATTAGGATTTTTTCTTAAAATTAGACACTTTAATAACATTAGAATTTTTTGAAATATTGGATTTTCAGATTCATAAACCACCTTTCATTTCAAAATGTCATATACTTTATATTTTTAATAAATCAATGTGTTTTGATCACTTATTTTTTACTCACTGCAATGTCAATTGCTAAATCAATTACCAAACCAATTACCTATTACAAACCACTTTGTTCTGTTACCAATGAGAAAACCAAATATGAATTACCAAATCAATTAGAATACCAATTAACAATTTCCACTGTAATTGCCAATCACTGGTAAGAATTGCCCCAATGGCCATTTGGAATAGCAATTGCTAATTAAAATACCAATTACCAAAGCAAATACCAGTTACAGTTACACTTACTAATTAGAATACTAATGAATTATTTCATTACCATATCTGATATTGTTTATAATTAAAATAATTATTATGCCCTATTCATATATAAAAAATAAATTTCAAAATTGAAAAAGCTGTCCAAATCAAGACAGAAACAAAGCCTTTCAGCTGACAGCAATTATTTTTCCTCACAGGGATCTGGAGTATGAGAAGTTTAAGTCTGGGAGCTTTTTATGCCAAAGATGAATTCCCCGTTGACTGGAAATCTGAGGTTACCATTTGTAACAGCAAACTCTGGATCCATCAGAAAGCCCACCTGCTCCTGGATGTTACAGAATGAAACCTTGTCCTTCTTAGTCCTGAATCCCTGGGGAAGGCTACTTACTAATGCTCCATGAGAGATCCAGACAGTTGGGTCACAGATGACACAGCTCTCACTCTGTCCGTGCATGATGCAGAGGTGGGTGTCTTCTTCTCAGCAGGAGCCACCCACAGAGGAACACTCCTTTAGAAAAATAGCCAAGAGAGACACTGCTGCTCACTGCTCCTGCTTTTCTCTACCGAGACGTGGCTGCCGACATGAGGTTAGGCCAGATTTAACTGGTTGTGGCGGGTAGATCCTAGCTGGATGCCAGGTGTCCACTGAAGCTGCTGTATCACTGCCCTCCTCAGCTGGACAGAGGAGAGGAAGCATAATGTAATGCCTGCAGGTTGAGATAAGGACAGGGAGAGATCATTCACAAGTTACCATAATGGGCAAAACCGCAGGGAATTAATTTAATTTATTGCAAATCAAATCAAAGTGGGACAATGAGAAATAAAAGTAAATTTTAAATTATCTCCCCCCGCCCCCTCCCCTCTTCCCGGGCACAACTTGGCTCCCAATTTTCTCTGCCTCCTTCCCACCAGCGGCACAAGGGAACAGGGAATGGGTGTTGTGGTCAGTTCACCACACCTTATCACTGCTGTTCCTTCATCCTCAGGGAGAGGGCTCTTTACACTCCTCCCCTGCGCCAGTGTGGGGTCCCTCACATCAGAGACAGTTCTCCATGAACTCCTCCAATGTGGGTCCCTTCCATAGGGTGCAGCTCTTCAGGAACAGAGTGGTCCTGCATGGGTCTGCTACAGGGTCACAGGTCCTGCCAGCAAACTTGCCTGAGTTCGGATCCCTCTCTTCATGGATTCATAGGTCCTGCCAGGAGTCTGCTTCAGTGTGGGCTTTCCACAGGGTCACAGCCTCCTTCAGGCATCCACCTGCTCCAACATGAGGTCCTCCATGGGCTGTAGGTGGATATCTGCTCCACTGTAGACCTCCATAGACTGCAGAGGGACAGCCTGCCTTACCATGGTCTTCACCGCAGGCTGTAGAGGAATCTCTGCTCCAACACCTTGAACATCTATTTCCCCTCCTTTGTCACTGACCTTGGTGTCTGCAGAGCGGTTTCTCTCATATATTCTCACTCCTCTCTCCAGATGCAGTTGCTGTTGCACAGTTTATTCCCCGTCTGTTATCACAGAGGTGCTACCACCATCACTGATTGTCTCAGCTTTGGTCAGCACCAGGTCCATCTCAGAGACAGCTGGCATTGGCTCTGTCAGACACGTGAGAAGCTTCTAGCAGCATCTCGCAGAAACTCCACTGCCAAAACCTTGCCAGGCAAACCAAATACACCAGTGTTGTTTATGTTTGAGCCCAGAAATCCTCTGTTCCAGGAGAATCTTGTAGCCATTGGAATGTTAGGGAGGTGAGATGGTGTCTTCAGGCTTGCTACTGAAGCAGACTAGCCTGGGGCAGTGGGTCTCAGTATGGAGGCATGTGTAGGGATGAAGGAGCTCCAGGGCTGAGCTGAGCTAATACTCCCAGCTTTGGCCCTACGTGTGTTGAATGGCAGGTGCATAAAGCATAATAATGAAATCCTTTGCCCTCATGGTGCTCAGCCACGAGAGCACTCTGGCTTTGGCAAGCACTGACCCCAGCTGCTGTCTGGAAGAGCATTATGCCATCCACATCAAAACATTTCCTGGGCCCATACTAACCATTCCATAATGTGGAGAGGAGCACACAACTCCTTGTGTCTGGGTCCTGGGCCGGTTTCACTAGAGGAGACATGAGCTGTGCCAGTTTTTGGTAAGATACCCTGCAGAGCTGGGGTTTAGCACTGCCATTTCTAGAATGGGCTGAAGGATTTGATGCACATAAACCTAAAACTAGTGGTTTCTCTTAGGTGTCTATTTCTGAACAATCTCACATCCAGCAGCAACACTGCAGGCCTGAGGAAGTTCCTCTATTTTTGTGGGGACATCTAAGCTGAAGGACTGCCATATCACACTATATGAATATATAACTTACTCCCCAAGCTGCATGAGATCCCAGCAACACACAGACTATTGCTCATTACATAGAATCTGTGAGTCCATATGTTCAAGTGGTGATGTGTGATACATTATTCACCCTTGCACTTACTCTATAATTACATGTATTTGACTTGTTGGTGCATGTAACAGCTCTCAGGTACCAGTCAGTGTGCTGGAAGCTTCTCTGAGAAGTCCAAATTATTTCAGACTAATGATTTTTTTACTTAGCCGATCAGTACTGAACATAAGCACTGGAAAAACTTTATTGGTGGTCTGTTCTCAAGGGGCTTCTTGGCAGATGCCAGAAATGACAATTAAAACCATCCATGGCAGAGCTTATGAAGTTATAGACAAGTCTGTCTGTCTGACTAGAGGATTCAAGTATTTCAAAAGTGCCCAAGCATGATGTCATTTTGCATGAGCACAAATCACAGCAAGGTGCATGTGGGAGGTGAAGGGGTGGTGTGGGAGGGAAGGGACCAGCATGGTTACAGATTGCGGTTGTGCCCTCTGGGTCCTTGGCTGATCTGGAGAACATTAAGGTCCTTGGCAGTGTTCTAACACTCCTGCAGGGCAAAATGTGGCATCTCCTCCAGGCTCTGCTGTGGCTTCAGCTCTGCTCTGAATGGTCAGAGGATTTGGGCAGAAGCCTTCGGTGCTTGGCACAGGCATCTTCTCTTGGTTTCTGCAGTGCCTGAGCTTGGGGACTGATCCTAGAGGAGGGCAAACAACTTCTGGAGCCCCATAGCACCTCTGTAAAAAAAAGTGGAAAAGGGTAGGAGCAAAGCAGACACCCTCCATCTAAGTGTCACAATGTTCAGTAACTCCTAGGAGAAAAGTATGTGAGAAGGGAAATATTTATTTGGATTAGGAGTGAATGTGTGGCCAAAAAAACCCCCATAAAATTATCAATGTCCTACTACATTTCTGGCTTTCAAACAAATACTTAATCTCTTTCCCAGACACAGTTTAAATAATCTTTGTCTCTTTCAAAAAATGTTAGTATTATTCTCTTTTTTCACATTTCCTCCTGCTGAAAATTAAGTTTAAGACTAAATGGTGGGACTCCTGAAGTTCAGCAGAATTTTAATTTTGCCTGTATGAGTTCTATTTGTGACCAGAAGCCATCAAAGGATTTTCCCTTACACATTCTACCAGGGAGAAAGATAACATCACTTTTTGCTCCCATAGTAACTTTTGTCTGACGCTGACAACTTATAGTAGTAAACTGGCAATAACATCCACATATACTTCATTAAAGACAGAGATTAATTGTTGGGTCCAAACTCCCACTAAAGGTTAAAAGGTATCCTCATGCAATATTTCTTCAAAAGAGCTAAACCAGAATGGACTTTCCCTGGCCTCCTTAAACTGAGCGATAGATGAGCATATTGTACATATGTAATATCAGAGCACGGTCAATTAATAGAGGTGTAAGCAATGCTCTATTATTTCCTTTCCATTTTATGAAAAGGTGGACTTGGGAACTACAGAGCAGTTGGCCAGCTCAACAAAGTCATTCCATAGGATTTCTTGGCGCCTATTAGTCTGCTTCCACTCTCAGTTATTTTTGAAATATAATATTTAGGCAAGTGTTCTTGCTGCTAATGGGTCTGTTCTGGTCTACTTATTGTTATCCTGTCTCTGAAAGATTGATCTTCTCTGTTGTATTTGCAACTACAGTGCTGCCTAAGTTCTTTCTGAGGTCTGTAATTAAGCATTTTTTACTTTAGAAAACAAAAAAAACCCCAACCCCCCCAAACCTTTGCTTATCTCTTGTTTGAGGAAATACGGGATTCTCTTCTGTATTTACAGACTTCCAGATGAGTTACAAGACTGAAAAGAAAATATTTTGCTCTTGGAAGGACCATACAGTGTGGGCTTACCAGCTTACAACATAAGCATTCATTATACCGTAGTGGTTTTGGAGGCAAAATTTAATTCAGCAACTTCACGAGACTTAATAGAACTAATTGATGGTGGAACCCTGTTACTGTACTATGAATAGGGCAAGGATCAAGTTTGGACAAGGATATGGGAAAATTCTAGTAACTTAGTGCAGGAGTAAGAGCCTATAAATCAGTGCTTGACCCTGTGGCTGCTTGAAATCTTTAGCTACGTTTCTGAAAGCTATATTCTCTAGGATCCTTAAGTACCTGAGTATTCTATCATGGCTTAGCGAGCCCTTATCACAGGCTTAAGCCTGGTAACATCCACAAAATATGTGTTTTTCCAGGTGGTCCAGGCTAGAAAATGGATTCTTAGCACAAAGTGGAGATAGAGGAAAACAGGGATATATTATTTACTTCCTAGCAGTGTGGTGAAGGCACTCACGCTAGCTGTGGCAAATACAAGTTCAGTTTTCTCTCCAGCCTGCAGAAGTTCAAATCCACATTTTCCCACCTTTCAGGGGCCTACCCTGCTCTTGAATCTTTCCTGGAAAAAGAGCCTTTTGGGTCATGGACTAGCACCGATGTGTCCTGTGCTAGGACAGAGTAAAATTTAACAGATTTCATGTCTGGTTCTGAAGAATGACAAGTTTTAAGAGGAAAGAGTGGAGAAAAAGGACTTTTGCTTGGGATCTCTACCATCCCAGCCCTGGTCACAAGGGTACTGCACAAAAGGAGAGGAGGTAGAAAGAAGGGAACCCCAAATGCATTGAGCTCTTCAAGCTTCAATTGCAAATCAGCTCTTTCTTGCAGCATGCATACATCCAAGCCCTACAAGGAGGGGAAGCGGTGCTGTTATGTTACTGAGCCAGTGTCACCATTTCATAAGGGGCAGCTTCCACTAAGCTATATGCTCAGCCCACTGACTCTTCTGGCTTTTATTTGGAGATGCAGAGAGCTTAGAACCTCGCCTCTGGTTCTGGGCTCCACCCTGAGGACCAGACACCTTGAAGTCCAGCATCAGGATTCATAAATCATCTCTAGCCCTAAATCCTTGCCCTATCTCTATCAGAGTGAGGCGGCTTTTAACTCAGCACCCAGGTTCATGCCTGCAAGGGCTTTGGTTTGCAGGATTCACAGCAGATGAGAAACCAAACATGGGGCTCAGTCCTAGCACCTTCAGGAATTCAGCTGTCCCTTAAGTTTCCCTCCTAGTGCCTGATTCTCCACCCAGAGAACTAATTCCTTTTCCGCAGCTACTCTGGGAGGATTTAACAAGCTGAGCCTGGAGCAGCTGCTGGTAAGGTTTGAACCTGTGCTAAGAATATGGGTCATCAGAAAAGCAAGATTACATAGATCCTATTTAAGGCATTTTGCTAAAATATTAAGGCTGTGGAAGAAAGGAAAGGAATCTGTTGGGTCAGTCTGAGAGCTGTCTGTCCATCCAAGGCATAAAAAAATCTGTTAAGAGTTCACAGCTGGTGTCAGTAGCCAAAAGGCGAGATGCCACATGGGAGTGGTGTGTGTGGCCCGGTCCTGTGTGGATCTAAGTGCTTCCCGGGAGGTGACAAGAGCTGTCAGTACCCGTGAGCTCCCACAGCACTTTGCAGGGTTGGGTGTAGGGTGCCTGGTGCCATAAACTCCCACTGACTGCAGCTGCAATTGAGGAACTGTGAAGTGTAGGACTGACTGTGCCACGCGTACACCCCCTCATTTCGCCACTACCCACCAGGCACCCTGCATCCAAACCTGCGGAGCGCTGTGGGGTTTGCAGGCAGGATCTCTAGGATCCAGCCCCACATCAGCAGGCTGCTTCTCCCCCTGCCTGCTTTTGTCTTCCTGGCCGATGGCCTTTCAGAACAACAAATGCCACTAATTTTGTACTAATTTCTTATGGGGACCCTGCCAAGGTCAACAGGCCTAATATTTCACACACGTGTGCTACCCTAAAAAATTTTAATGGTATTGGTTCTTTTTTTCACATCTCTATTATTAAGGGGAAAAAATACTACTTTCCAAAAGGAGGGATAGCCGTATTAAAATCCCAGCTGGGTGAACTGCTTACAACAGATCCAGCAGATGCGGGCGTGCTGATAGCAGAGTTTTGCATGCCAGCTGTGCCCTCTCTTGCCTCTCTGTGTCAGCTCTGTCACTGATAGCTGGCAAGGGGCGCAGACTGTTAGGATCCAGTGTGCACGGTTCGAGAGACTTGTCTCCAGGCAACTTTCTGCTGGCTTGCATCAAGTACCATGGGGGAGAGGACCTGCCTGCTATAAAGGCAGCATAACCCTGATGACAGCAAACCCTGTGTGCTGCGTTAAGTCTTCAGCACCGAGCTGTTGAGCTGAAGCTTTTTTATCCTCCTGCAGCCTTGGTCTTGCTGCATCCTTCAGCTCAAAAAGCGTTTCTTTCTCCTGCTGCCTCAGCATGCACTTAGAAAAACCTAGCCAGCTGAAGGAGGATCAATTTTGGTTTTGCCAACCTTGAAAATGTTCCTTTAGCTTCTCACCACCCACACGTGTTGCATGTATTCATACAAGTATGCAAATAAGAAAATGTAGTCATATGTGAGTGCATACACACAGAAACACATATACTTGCACCTGCATGGGGTTTTGCATAGTAAACATAACATTAAAGTAAAAAGGATGAGGAGGTTGTATAAAAGAAGAAGTCTTTAGGATAAACGCAAGAGCTTTAAGCCCACCAGCTTGCTTTTTGTCATCTTAGTTCTCCAAATCTTGTCAGCAACTGTGCTGCCATCTTCATTCTTTTTTTTTTTTCAAAAGCCCTGTGGTTACCTGTGGGATGGGCAGATAATTACAAATATTGACTGACTTTAAGGCAGAGACCAATAAAACATTGCCTAGGGGATAAAAAAACACTTCTCTTCAAGTTGTCATTTGTTGCCTGAAGGCAAAGAGCCAGCAGAAAATACACAATCAAAAGGAACTATTTTTATCCAAAGACAATTTCATTTCCCGCTCTTATCCTCAGAGACAGTCACTGTTTGTTGTTATTACCTGTAGGTCTGGTGTGCCCAAAGGCCCAGTCAGATCAGGGATACACTGTGCAAGGAACTGTACAAAATACAGTGATGCTGTTGATTTTCTTTTCTCTGAAGATTTCCTCCTAGAGAAGACTCCAGGGATGAGGGCAAACCACGGAGTCTTACTCATTGCCAGGAACATCTCATGAAGAGGAGAGGCAACATTGTCCTCTCACTCCTCTCCTACATGCATGAAGAGCCTCTAAGGTTACAAGTTTCCCTGAGGAAGAAGGGGTCAGAGTTTTTGGAGGAGTCTTGGAACGGGCAGCTCCATCACTCCCCCTGCCACCGTTCTGTGCTTCATCACTCCAGGGTGAAAAGAGCGAAGGGAGCTGATGAGATGGCAAAGAAAACATGTCTTCAGTTGTCAGCAGCTCTTTCTGTTCCCAATTCTGCTCTTCCCAGACAGCTGATACTTTGCAGTCCCAAAGAGCTGATATTTCTTAGCAGCATCTTCTTGCTGCTGGCACCTGCACTTTATGTTCTGAGTCAGACATCCATGCTATATTGGCACCCGCAGTACCATTCTCTATGGCCAATAAAAAATGTGTTTGTGCCTGTGTTCTTGGAAATGAGTCCCCATCTCTCCTCAACAGCATTTAGCTTCTGAGTTAGTGTTCAGATGGGAGGTAATTAGGTCTTACCAGGGGTCTGGATTTACCGCTAGCTCTGAAACCAAACAAATGCATGACACATAACTCGTGTTTTCTATTCCTGAGAGCTGTCTTCAGCATTTAGCTATTTGGTCTCTGCTCTTCTCCCCTTGTAGCAGGTACCACCAGCCTTTGTGTCTCAGCTGTAGTTAAGACACCTGAGAGAGCAAATCAAGAGGATGTTGGCATAGATCTAACACATGTTGTTAGCGCAACACACAAGCATATCCCTCAGGCTACTTCACTGCTGTGTCTGATACAAGTAGTGAAATCTTCTATAACAGCAACATCATGCTCATGCCCTTCACCAGAGCTGAGTTTGCTCTTTCATCTCCCTGTAAAGATTAAAAAGAGACTCCACCATATGCCTGTGATCTGAAAGCATGGTCCTAGGGATCAGAAAAGTGATGATATCATAGTAAACATTCAGGAGCTGTAAACCATGCTACTGAGATATCAATGGACGCCTGCAATGAGATCGTAAATAGCCTAAGAGCTTGATAGATGGAGATCACCATCCAGCCAGCTATTGGGTAATATTTCATACTTTAACCTAAAGATTGCTACAATATCTAGGCATGACTAACAGAATAAAGGTCAGAATGGAAGATGAATCTCAGAAGATTATTGTACATGGTTTAAGACAAAGAATATTACTGATTTTTCAGAAGTAGAACTAGTGGGGAAGGGTATTTCTACGTAGATGTCAAACAGGCAAGGATGCCCTTCCTTCATAGCTCCATGCATTCACCCACAGACACACATACACACACACAATTGTGCTTATATGCTGCTAACAGAGAACATGTGTCTGTACTATTTTAGCCTATGTATTTATAGCTGTATTTTTTAGTACTGTCATGCATGCATCAAAAAATTTGTTAGCTTATTTTTTAGAGCTATTGTGCATGCATCAAAAATGACTTCTTAATGGTTATTCACGGACCTTTTTCCCCCAATCCTTCTAGTCAAACAACTTCACCTAGTTCTGAAAGTTTTCCTACGAGGATATGAGGATCATTAAATTATTACTTGCTTGGCATATCCTAATGTTATACTTTAGTGTTTAGTTTGATTTCTGAATACTTAGGAGCAGGCAAGACTCAAAGTTAAAGGACTGAATCTCCATACCCTATATCTGTCAGAGAGTTCTCATAGGAGCTATACTGACCTGTATATTTTGAAGTGTAGCATTTCTCATTCATTTCAATCATTTCACCTTTCACCTGTTGATAATGATGCTTAATAGCACTTTCAAACCATTAACCAGCTAACCAGGAAGGAAAATAAAGATCTTGGGCCACATCATTTAAATTTGGGAAACTGGTCACACTTAAAGAATTAAGAGAGAGTCTCATTTAACTATTAAGCTAGTCCAGTGTTGACAAAATGTATGACTAGTGCTTGAGGAAAAAAATCCTCTAGAATCTCCATCTTGCTAAAAATGCAAATATCTTGATTTTTTAAATACTGGAATGAAACAGAAAATTTCCCCTGGAATGTGCTGATTGAGAAATATTAAAGGTTAACCTTCCCCATGCTGCAGAAGGTGAAATGTACCCCCTTCCTGGGATTAGCTCCCTGGTAATTCGAGCCACAACAAAACATATGCCTTTGCCTCACTTCTCCCCCAACCCTGGCTCTTCTTAGGGTTTCCTGCAGGACTCCCATCTGTTAGACCAGTCATTTTCCTGGTGTGTATATAGCAAGAGCTATAATTATCTAGATATAGATATGTGAAAAATAGATGATATGCATTAATGATACAGATACGTAAATTCATACATACGTACCTAGTCATTTGTAATTCTGGACTCTTTGAAGCCTCTGACAGAATTACCACTTATTTCAACAGAGCCCAGATGTGTGAGTTCATTTGCAGGTGCAAGTGAGTAGTGCATTAATAGTAGCATTGATCTGAAATTTTCTAGCAGAATTTTCCTGTTAGAAAATGCCAGTTTGTCCAAAGGGAAATATTCTATGAAATGTACTAATTATGATGACATTTCTCTTGCAGACAGAAATTAAAAAAGCATATTGATTAGGTCAAGGTGTTACCCTCTTTGGACATTTTTGGAACAGAACATACTGATACTTTTCCCTCAAACTATTTTGCATTTAGAAAAGTTTATGTGGAGTTCGGTATCTTTTTTCTTAATTAAAATAGCAGAATTGTGAGTTTATAAAAGTAAAAATCCCTATTCAACATAAAATATATATTTTTTTCTGGAGAAATGTTTTGCTGAGAAATTTGAGCGAGGGTTTTTTTGAGATTTGGCTACATCTTAGATTCTGTCTTTTTTAATGGTGCTATTACTAGTGAAACTCAGTCACAAAGATACTAATTCAATCACAACCAAGCCTTATGTGGATTTTCCACGAGAGTAGGCTTGAAATACCTGATGTGAAAGGGAAAGCTGAATAGATCTCCATGGTCAAGCTTTCCTTACTTCTGCCCAGAGACATCCTGGCTTTATGCTCTACACAGCCTCTGGATGCTCTAGGAGCTCTCTCCAGAGGACAACTGACACTAAAGAGAGCTGGCTTAGGGTCTCACATCTAAACATAGGGGCTCAGAGTTTCTCTCCACCTGTAAAACCTCCAGCATATTTTCAGTGGTTAGCCAATACCAACAGGAAAGAAAGAAACTCCTTGCAGCGGTATTTTTTTTTTTAATAAATGGCACAATAAAGCAATGGTCTTCTCTTCTGAGACACTTGCCAGTAAGAGGCTATTAAATATTTTTCCTTTATCCTTTATAAACCTTGTGAATAGATTTATTAAATCTCATTTGCTGTTAAATGTGCTACATGACACTTTGGAAGTGGGTTGTGTTCGGTGCTGAATAAAAGAACAGTATGTCATGAACCTCTCATTATTTTAATTTTGATATCTATAGTTGGCATTTCAAGTCTATGAAAGACATGTACTATTCACAACAAAATGGTATTGTTTTACTTCATTTTGAAACATTTTCACAGTAAAAAAAGTGACCATATTTGGGTCCTCAGTTTTCCATTACAGACAGACAATTTTATTGTCAGGTTGATAGTTACAGGATTATGTCTTTTCTGAAACTGTTAAAAAAACTGTCACATCATAGATAAATTTCAATCTTACTAGCAGCGAAATTCCAAAATACAATTCAGGTGATGCTGTTATGAGCAGCAGAAAAAAATCCAGTAGTTCAGAAGGACATAGTATTAGGGAAAAAGTTAAAAAAAAATAGCACTGCTCATATATGGAAATTAAAACAATCACTGATGACTCCACAAAGAGACAGCTCAAATTATCCTCACAATTATCAGGTAGAAGACTGCAAATTATACTCCCAGTTCACAAAGAAAATGCAATCTAGAGCAGAAGTGCTGATTTACATAATCAATAGAATACAAATTCAGGGAGGCCACTTTTCAGCACACACAAAAAAGAAAGCAGAGCAGGGGACCAGATTTGCACCAGGCAGATAATGGAAGAAGAACCCTGCAGAGAGAAAACTGAGATAAAAGAAAAAGGACTTCAGAGGGAGGAGGCAGGACAGCACTACCTTGCCTGTGTGCCAGCCCAAGTACCAGCTCTAAGAAAGCTGCAGTGGGGCAGATGATTTAAGGCATATTTTAAGTTTCATAATATCATCCAAAATGGAGAGGAAGCCCTTGAACTGGCTTTTTGCAGTCTACAATGTTCTTTTCTGGAAGTCACAAGCATCTGATGGTTTCCAGGAGTTATAGGTAGACCATGAATATATCTTTTAATTGCAATATTCAGTTTCTGAATTATAGTGTTCAGTTATAATTGTAATGTTCAATGATTCCAGGTGCCTTTGAACTGTGATGATCCAATGACTCAGATTTCTTCATTTGCCATCCCACCTCTTTTTATGGTGTACAGACTCCATGAGATGTGTTAGCAGCTCAAGAAATTTAGAACTATGCCACAAACTCAGTCTCACTGAAAGAGTCCTTCCCCTAAGCATCAGACATGACTGAAGGAGCAAATGTCTCACAGTTATTCTCATATTGATGTTTCTACCTGCAACATCTTGCTGCTGGAGAGAAGCTGAGCATTCCCAGACATCACTGGAGCCAACAGTTGTTTTGCAGATGCGACGTAAAAGGTTGATGAAAGTGTTTGTTTGGACTCCCAGCTGAAATTACAAAACCTATAAATGTGAATGGACTCATAGAATCATAGAATCACCAGGTTGGAAGAGACCCACCGGATCATCGAGTCCAACCATTCCTATCAAACACTAAACCATGCCCCTCAGCATCTCATCCACCCGTCCCTTAAACACCTCCAGGGAAGTGGAATCAACTACCTCCCTGGGCAGCCTCTGCCAGTGCCCAATGACTCTGTGAAAAATTTTTTCCTAATGTCCAGCCTAAATCTCCCCTGGTGGAGTTTGAGGCCATTCCCTCTTGTCCTGTCCCCTGTCACTTGGGAGAAGAGGCCAGCACCCTCCACTCCACAACCTCCCCTCAGGTAGTTATAGAGAGCAATGAGGTCTCCCCTCAGCCTCCTCTTCTCCAGGCTAAACACCCCCAGCTCTCTCAGCTGCTCCTCGTAAGACCTGTTCTCCAGCCCCGTTATGCGGGCCTTGATTACGCTTGGTCCAAAAGGCAGGAGGTGATTCCCATGGGATTAAGAGCATTGATTAACAGGGAATTGGTCCTGCCAGACAGGCTTTGGCCTCTGTCCATCCTCTAAAAAGAGCTTGGACACATTTGTAACATTAAGATTTCCATAGATCAGTGGAGTTGCTGGGACTCAGTGAGCTCAAGGTTGGAATCAGATCAGATGAACCTTGGGAAAGGGCAGTGAAAGGAAATGGTGCATTAAAGAGCAGTGCAAGCCCCAGGGCTCATCACTTTTTTGCTGTGTGTGTCTGGCCAGAGTTATGCCCCTGCACAGTCCTCCCCCAGAAAATGTTGCAGGACTGTGCATGTAGATGTGCAGACACAACACAGAAATGCAAGTGGCCAAGTGCAGGTTGTCCTGTTCTGCACAACTGTAAGGATATCGTTTTCGTTAGGCTTCCTCCTTTGCTCAAAAGCAGCTGAAATGCAGTGCTGCAGCCAATGACTGGGCTGTGAAAACAGATTTTGGTGCCATGGAAGAAACTCCCTCCTGCTTCCACAGGCAAAATTCCCCTTGACTCTCGTCAGGGGGGTCCCAGCCCAAGCATGGTGTCTGTTGTCCTCTGAACTGTTGAAGTGGGACCGAGGCAGGTTGAAATGAGCCACGAAAAACCTGACCACGGCCCTCTGCTGCTCTAGAACGTGGTGAATAATGCAATAGTCACAACCTTGTAAGGAAACTAAAAATAAATTTACAGGGAAATAATACATTCTTTCTAAACTGAGTCAAACCTAAAAATTAAACAGCTATAATTATCAAACCTGATTTAATTAAAACTAGCTACTCACCATCTGGTGTTATTTGTATAAATTTGGAAATCTACTATTTCGTATTAAATTCCACCATTTCAAAAATTATGTTAGAGAATGTATTTCTCTGCTGTAATCATTCTGTAATTGATCATTTTACAAATTATATTTCCTTCCACTTGATAGAAATATATTTTGTGTAATAACAGGGCAGATGATAGGCCACTTTTTTCATCAAAACTGGATTTAAAATTGAGACTTGCAACATCAATAAAAAATAACTCAGTGAAGTAGAAAGATGTATGATGAGGCAAGATTTTTTTTATTTCTCAGCTTGGTCATTGAGAGTATAAATGAGAACTCCATGGGATTTTTTTCTGCATATGTAACTATATATGCAGATATATAATACTATATATAGTGTCTATTATGTGTATACACAGATACTATCATAGCTAGGGAAGAACAAGAGTTTGATTCGAAAATACTGTACTTTCCCAATTCAGTGTGGAAATACACAGTTGCAGACATTTAAAAACATATTGTCAAAAATTTATTTTGCTTTCTCTCCATAGAGATGTAATGATCTTTTATGCAGTGATATGTAAAACTGATGCTACAATAATGAAAAGAACATCATGAGAAGACTGCAAATTGTTTACAACATAACCATGAATGTTTGACACAGCTAGCATGGAAGTCATGGATTTCTCAGCAACTTCTTTAAAAATGTCCATATTTTTTGACATGTAGGTATTTTTGTAAGAAAGTAGAGCAATGTCTAAGCATCATAAAAACAAATGCATCACAACAAGCTCAAGTGGGTGTTACACAGAGGGGTATGCACAGTAGAGCATTCATAGGAGGCCCTAGAATGGAGAGGAATCGCAGCAAAATATTGAGACAGCGGAGTGGTTGCAGTTCAGGGCAGATTTGGAGACACAGAGTTTATTTCAACTTGACTGCTATATGAATTTGAGTTAATATCTTCATGTGTTCCCTATCGATGGAGATTGTAAGCATTGCTTGGTAGTGGATGGTTTTCCAGTTGTACTTGCTCAGTGCCTGGGTCAAGAGAAAGGAGCTCTTAACAGTGGACTCAAGGCAGCACTGTAGAAATAAATAATGACAAAACACAAAATACCAAACACACAGACTGAATGGCAAGAGAAAGCAACCAATAGAAAGAAAGTGAAGGGGAAAAAATCCTCCCTAAATCTTAAAAAGACACATTTTTTTCAAAAATATGTTTCCTCCTACGGTTTTGGCATGCCATCACCTGCAGCTACAAAAACAGGAGTTAGTCTGTAAGTCACTTATTTGCAATTCCCTAAAAATAAATGCAGGGAATTCCCTAAAAATAAACACAGAGACACTTCTCAGCCATCCACAATGACCAGAGACCTTTTTCAGAGTCAAGCATTCATTAGTAACAACAGCATTTAGACATGATAAGTAGAAGAGTGTTCCTGTTTAGCTTGTTCGATATACAGTTGTTTTCTATGTAGGAATCTTGGCTGGTCTAAGCTTCCTGGGACCCCGTAGCAGGCAAGGTGCTTCCACCTCTATTTCCCCTGTGCAGCCCTCAGGCTTTTCTCTCACCAGCCTGGTCTCTGCTCTGGAGCAACCTCGTTGCAGTGGGCTACTCTGTTCTACAGTAGCTCTGTATCACTGACAAACAACTTGCAAAGATTCACCTCCTCGTTACTCATTGGTATTAATAGATTAGCATGCAGCATCATGCAGTCCATCACATTTAGTACTTTGCTATTTAACAAGTAAATGAATCTGGCACAGATGAGTTTTGTTGTCCATCTGCCTTTATTCGACCAACTCTGCCCCGACGGGAACCTGAAACTGGTGCTCTTTGGGCATGATCCTCTTCACAACAGGAGGGGCCGAGCAGAGTAGCTCAGAAGAGCCCAAACGCAAGATGCTCAGATAAATGCAGAGAATGCATCATGACAAACCGCTAAGTTTGGTTAAATTGGGACTGTTAATTATAGCAGTTTAAATCCGGTTCTGACTCAGATTTGAATCCGTAGTGGCACGATGACAGCCTGGAGAAGGTGTTTGCAAATGGCTGACTCAGAGGATGATGATCAGCACAATGGTGCCTTCTGCCTGTGCTAGTACTATGTGTTTATAGGAGCGATGTTATAAGGTGACAGTTGCCAGTTCAGCTCCACCCCTTGATCTCTTCACTAGAGATTATGAAGCCTGGAAAGACAAAGTGAGCAAATGGAAGAAGGATCATATTAATTGGGTGAGTACAAAATGGCAATCCGCCATCTCTCTTAGTGTTCTGTCCTTTTCTTTCCACATGTAATGCTGGTTTTCCAGATTTTTCTGTAGGCATCCAGCTGCTTCTGACTTGAGTTGATTAGCTGGCTTCTGAGGGAAGAACAACTGTTTCCTAAATCCCCTCTGTGAGACAGCACTGCAGGATTTCCACACGGTTCTCCACGTTATGAGGCTGAGGATGGGGGATGCCACAGCCCCTGGTCCCTGCTGTGGTCCCCTGGGAGCCCAGCGCCTGTGGTGGGGCTGCAGAAGCCTGAGGCGCCTGAGACCCTTCCAGCATCTGAGGGTGCTGGAGCCCAGGAGCCCTGTGATGCCTCCCCACCGGGGCTGCCAAAGGCATGAGAACTTTGGGGGAAAGCTGGGTTGCAAAATCTGGCCTAATTTCTGACCAAATTCTGAAAAAACCTGAATATTGATCATGGAAATAGTAGCTGCTGGCACGATCTCCAGTGTTGTCTCTCCTCTCCCAAAAGTGCTTTTCCTCTTTTCTACCTTCAAATTCTTTCATTCTTGCTTTCATGCAAAATGAAAATGTCCACGATTTCCTTGCCTGTGTACTTACAGTACAAATTAACTCAACTGTGGAAATGGTTGAAGAAATTTGCAAATGTAGGTGACTAAGTTCCCTAACTGTTGTTTGTGAGTTACAAGCAGGGGTCAAAAATCTAATACCACATGAATAATGTAGCTAATTCCTGCTTTGATCTTAGAAATCCTTATACCTGTTCTTGGCTGAGGACGCTGTCAGCCAGCCACTAAACAGCGAGTGGGGAGGATTTGTTACGAACTACTTGTGACTGAGCCAGAAGCCAAGGAGTACATACACTAGCATCACTTATCAGTTGCTCATAGAAATAATGTATAGCTCCTGAAATTATTGTTTTCAAATCTCTGACTCAGCTGAAATAATTACTAGAATTGAGAGACTAATATATTCAATGAATTACTGGTTTTCATCCATTGAATAGCTGAGAACAGATTGTGGTTCCCCTGTCTGTTTGTTATTCAAATTAATTCAACAGATACCTTTCCTAATCTTTAACTCTGTGAACTGAAAGCAAATATCCACAGTATGTAGTTGCTCTGATAAATCATTTGCATCATTTCTCTTTCCTGACAGGAACACTGTGCAAATACCTACCCGGAATCTTTGTTTATGCAAACATACAGCTGAGGTTTCACGAGAACTTACGTATGTGCCTTTAAAACCTGTTTTCTCATGCTGTTTCGTTTTGTCTTGTTTTAACAAAGGTCTGTTCCCCAAAATGTCACAGAAAATGAACAAAAAAGGAATTCAAGTGAGACCAAAGCAAACTTATTTACCTTTTTTTTCCCATGGAATATCTATGAACAGACTATGATTGAGGCCCTGATTCAGAAAGGTGATTTATGATAGACTTAGCTTTAAATGTGCTGCCCTGATCCCATCAAATTAAGTGTGACTGTGCAAGCGAAAAATGAAGTATGAGTATTGTCTTGGGAAGATCAGGGCCTAAGTTAAGATTATCCAAAAACTTTCTGAATTATTCATCTCTAATAATCAGTGTTTGGACAATACTTCTGAAAGAACTAAGTCTGCCATCACTGCTTCCCTGTCCTCTAAACAACTTGAACCATGGAATATTGACACTGCTGCCCTGTGCACATAAAACAACAAAGATAACAGTGAGCATCCACAAACATATGCACTCTGTGAAGGAACATGCCTGAGAGACACAAAGCCTAGAGAAAGGAACAGTCATTGTGGATTTCCTGGAGGTGGCCAGTGATATTTTTCATTACATAACTTATTTCACCAACAAATTCTTCTTTTTTTTTAATTTTAGAATGGGGTTTTATTTTTTCTAGAAGTAAGCAAGAACCTTTCTCAAGGGTTTCCAGCAGGATTTCAGAGTTTTGACTGCATGTAGCTGAAAAGAGGAGGGTGGGCAGAGGCATACCTATCTGAGATCATGTCATTGTATTTATTAATCCACAGCAGAATTCCTGCAGGTGACAACAGGGAGCCTGACCACTGGCAGAGAGGAGAAGCTAATATTCATATGTTAATGGAGCTGTAATTATAATTTCCACAGCAATAACCCACAATTTTCTGGAAAATGTTCTTGTGTTGGGAGGACTCTTCTTGGTGGCTTTTTAATAGATAATCTGAAGGTGGGGAGACACCCTCAAGCAGAAGCATGAAATCAGAGTGAAGTATCTTTTCCCAGCTACAAACTTATGGTTATACATGGAAGAAATGCTTTAACATACGTTTGGGCCTGAAAAAACTTCAGTGAATGAAAGCATCAAGGCATACTTGGGGAGATGTACAGCTTCAATATTCTCCAGTATAGAGAGGTACTTACTAATAGATTTACTAGTGAGGGAGAAGGCTGGGAGAGAAAAGAAGACAAAGCAGAATGTTAGCATCTCAAGTTCAGTTCGCAGTCTGGATAAGCAGCTCTGCCACTGTCTATGGTCTTTTTTTACTTTGCCTTTTTTTTCTTCACCTACTCTGACTAGCCATCCGGCTATGATATATCCCAATGATGTATTATGTTATATCACCTTTGCCTTTCCTCTCACTCCTCTGAGCTGTGCATTTGTGTCTGTGTTTGCACCACAGAAGACACTCTTAGGGAATTTAAACCAGGGATAGCCAAGTCCTTCTTCAGGGAATCCACAGGCAACATTGTCCAACTCCAAAATGCTGCCACTACATTCAGTGATTTGAACAGTGCCGGGAATGGTTCCCCATGCCTGACACAGGCAGGGCTGCTGCTGCCCAAACCTTTACTGCAGTGGAGAGGTTCAACAAGAGAGAAACCAGTTTCTGACCCCTGGCTGTGGTGAGATGATGCAGGTTGGAGGAGACTTGGGGACTCCAGGAGCTGAACGCTGCTCCAAAGGATATAAGAACGCAGGTGGTCAGGAGGCAAATATAAAAAAAACCTCCAAAAAGGCAGGTGAGTGGGAGGCAAGTGGGGAGTGAGTGACGAGAAGGGCTGGCAGGTGCTGGGGATGGTGTCAGGATGCTGGAGGGCACATGCTCAGCTCTTTGTGATTATTGTACTTTTTCAGGGCTGATGGCCTGCAGCAAAGCAGCCCTAAAAGTGAGCATTATTTCAAAGCACTTACCTAGTCATGCTTAAAGGGTTTGTACATGTTTATAGGAGGTTGGAAGCAAAAATGTGATTAAAAACATAAGGCAAGCCCTCAGGGTAGAGGTACTCTGTGAGACAGAGTAATCTGGTCCCACTGCTTACCGGCTTTGCACCTGGTTAACTTTAGGTTAGAATGAAGCTATAGAGTTAGAAATGATTATTTGTGACCCCAGACAAGAATATAACCTTTCTATCTTTAGATTCCATTGAAATGGCTGTACCCTGATTGTGGAATATTTTTGTGCTAATTAGGAATGCAAGCTTTACAGGTCACTGGGAGTTCATACTATTCCCTTGGCATAAGCAGATGTCTTCAGGATAAACCTGTACTAAACACGTCAACAGTTCCACACTATCTTGTATTCTCAGGGAAAAAAAAGAAAAGGGAAGAAGAGACAGCAGCTTGCGAAAGGCTGAAGAGCCAGATGAATGAGTCCAGGAGCTGGGTATTAATTTATGAACATTAAGTAAATAATTGCCTTTCAGACTCCCGGGCTCTGCAACACATGGCTACTAATATATAAGCAGGCCTTATTGGTGAGGCAAGGAAGGTGGGCTACACAGCCTGCAAGTCCTGCAGGTCTGTGCTGGCTTTGTGCAAGCCCAACATGGGCATCTGTGCAGTGTCCCCAGCCTGGAGGATATGGGGAGCACAGCATATAGCACCCTGTTAACCATCCTTACAAAAGCCTGAGCAAACTTGCTACAGCAACATCTTTGCTCCTGTTTTTTTCTGTCTTCTATTTTGCACCTTTTTCTTTACTTTATTTCCACCCCTGGGCACAGTCTTCCTGCTTGCCTTCTAGTGGTTACCCAAATTCTCCAGTCCTCTTTATATCTTCTTCATCTTTCCTTGACTTAAGTAAACCTAAACTTTATTCTTTCTTCCTCTGCTCTTTTCCACATCTGTTTCCCCATTTCTCATTCAAGAGTATGCCTTATTCTAGTTGTAGTTTAGCCAGGATCCTCTTCTACTCATTGTTCTTGTAATTTTCTCTTCTGTAGCAAAGGTTTCGCTCCCAAAGGCAATCAGTCATGTTTCCTGGTGAAGTTACCTCCCTCTGCCCTTCCATCCATCTTCTCTGTACCAGCTGCTGGGGTTTAGCTGCCAAGCACTGTGCACTTCGTGCAGCCTGTGACCCTCCCCAAATACTTGTTCATGGGAGGAGAGAGCTCCTGGCATTGTGGTGCCAGTGAAGAATCAAGGTCACGGATCCTCCTTCTCTAAGCAGCTGCAATGACTATACCAGTCCAGAACTATTCCCTTACCATCCCAAAAATTAGCAAGTATTTTATTTTGTTGGCCAAGTGGGAGAGCTGAATTGTTCACATCCTTGTGGCTTATAAATCTTCACATGACGGGTCACGATGGTGAAGGCATCTGCCTTGCTTTGCTCTTTGGGAAGCAACTGGCTGAGTTTCAACTGCTATAATACAAAGTGCTGTTCAACATGAAGACAGCCTATCTCAGAGCTTGTCATTTTCTGGAGGTATGATATACTGCCTAGCTACATCTACCCTGCGCAATGAACACCATAACCATAGCCCTTATGTGTTTTTATCCTAAAGCATTTGCTGTTCATACAGATTCAGAAACCCATCATCTGTTCTTCAAGTGCTGGGCTGGAATTCTGTCCACACTGTCTATATAGATATTTTCACATGAAAAGAAGTGAGAAATAACAACCCTTCATGTGTCTGTCTGCGGATTCATGGGTGAATCCTCCCCAAATGTCTGTGGCATAGGCAAGTCTTAGACTCACAGAAGGATATGTAAGAAACCCTGAAAGGGTAAGGGTTCTACTCAAAGTCAGCGTCATTTGTGTGTAGTGGGACTGTGAAGTGGGAAAGCAATTGCCAAAATGTCAAGAATTAACATTCTGCTTGAGCCATAAAGCAGCCAGTGCCATAACAGCACTGACATTACTGTTGGTGCTGGGGAAGCTGGCAGCAGAGGGCAGGGGCCACACACTGCCACCACAGTCAAGCTCAAGCAGATATCTATGAGCTGGTCACCCGAGAATGGACACATGCACTGTACTTTCCCATGCAGACTCGTCTGTCACCATGACTTTTCTTCAGCCCAGCAGGAATATCTGCTCAGAGCTCTTGGGAAGACAGGAGGACCACCCAGGGACCTGCTGTGGGACCTGCATTTTTCGTTTCATCAGAGGAAGCATCATCTCCAGGTCATCCTTTATCATCTGGATTTCTTAGTACCCTTGCTTGCATGAATGATAACATTGTAATACTAGCAGTATTGATGAACTGCTGTATATAGGGGCATTTTTATCACTGAGCCCTTCTTCTGTCTTTAATAGGACAGTTTATGTATTTTTCAAAACAGGAAAAAAACAAAGGTAGGAAACCTATTTCTCAGTAGCACCTGTGATGTCTGTCAAAAATGCATGTGTAACTGAAGGGGAAGCATCTTCTCATCTACCATATAAAAGAAATTAAGAGATAACATCCGCTGACAAATATGACCCTGGCACCAAATAGGTCTTGTTTCATATCCTCAGATATTTGCAGGATACAATGTACTGCCATGACTCTTTCCAGATCTATATATACTGTCTTTTAAAACATATACAAATACCTTTTTACAGAAGATGAGTATGATTCTCCTTTACTGTTAACAGAGATATTTTGACTGGTAGAGACATTCTGGTGGGAAAAGACCAAGATGGCCTGCTTTCAGGTAGTGGGTCACTGTTAGGTACCCCCAAACTCATCTCTTCTCCAAGCTGAATAAGCCCAGCTCCCTCCACACCTCCTCATGGGGCCAGTGCTCCTGCCTCTGACTGCTTTGCTGGCCCTCTGCTGAATTTGTTCCTATTTATTGGTGCTTTTTCCTGTGTATCAGGCAGCTCAAAAGTGGATGCAATATCCTACGTGGTATAATTTACAAAGAGGGATAATCCCTAGCCTCAGTAAACTATCTCCCCTGAAACAGGCAGTCTTCCACTCCAGCACCAGCACCACATATAAATATAATTATGATATATGCAAGCACCAGACAACTGCAGTTTCATTGCAGGATGGAGGGCGATGTGATTGAGAGCAGCCCTGTGGAGAACAGCTTGGGGTGCTCATTGATGGGAAGCTTGACATGAGTACCAGCAAAGTGCACTCGCAGACCAGAAGGCCAACCATGTACTGGGCTGCATCAAAAGAAGCATGGCCAGCAGGTCAAGGGAGGTGATTCTGCCCCTCTGTTCCTCTCTTTTGAGTACTGGGTCCAGTTCTGGAATTCTCAACATAAGAAAGATATGAAACTGTTGGAACAGGTCCAGAGGAGGCTACAAAGATGACCAAAGGGCTGGAGCACCTCTGCTATGAGGACAGACTGAGAGAGTTGGGGTTGTTCAGCCTGGAGAAGAGAAGGCTTCGAGGAGACCTTATAGCGACTTTCCAGTACTTGAAGGGGCTATGAGAAAGCTGGAAAGGGACTTTTTACAAAGGCTTGTAATGATAGGATGAGGGGGAATGGAGGGGGAAGATTTAGACTAGACATTAGAAGGAAATTCTTCACAACAAGGGTGGTGAGGCCCTGGCACAGGTTGCTCAGGGAAGCTGTGGCTGCTCCATCCCTGGAGGGGTTCAAGGCCATGTCGGAAGGGGCTTTGAGCAGCCTGGTCTGATGGGAGATGTCCCTGCCCAGGGCAGGAGGTTGGAACTGGATGATCTTTAAGGTCCCTTCCAACTCAAACCATTCTATGATTCTATGATTCATTCTCATTAGAGTGATTTGTTGTTTCCAGTTGAAGCTTTAATGGATTTCCACTTCTCTAGTCCTCTGCATGTTTTGGGAGAAAGTACAATTTTTTTTTTTTCCCAGTGTCACATTGGTCTTTAAAGGCTGACATCACTGTCTGCTCTTCATCTGCCACAAAGGAAAACTGCATATAGAATTTCCCTCCTTTTCTCTTTGGCACTTAAATAGCCTCTGGTACCACATTACTAGAGTAGGTTACAATATTTAATATAATTTACCATTCATAGTGGTCCTGTGAGACAGGAAACTAGTTTAATTTTGAATTTATAAACATGTAAATGAAGCACAGAGAAACTAGTAGACATGCCCACAGAAAGGTTGTCACAGAGCAGGAGCCTGAATCCCTATCTGCTCAGTGAACATGCTCTAGTTCTGGCTATTTGTTCTTTCCTCCTTCTGTTTTGGTGTCCTGTTGCACTGGGGGCTGAGCTGATCTGTATCACTGCACTCTGTTAAGATGTGCTGCAGGCTGCAATCAGATTCCATGCACCCATGGAAGTGGAAAAGTAGTTGGGCTAATCTGTCAGTACATCAAAATTCCAAAGGATGCTGAAATTCAGCATCTCCTTTTTTTTCTTATACTGCCTCAAAATAAGTTGATTTCTCATACTATAACATGACCATACAGAACATTGCAGAAAGTTAATTCTTTGAATACTAAACAAGGAATACTGGTGGAATAAATATGATCTTCCTTATAGTATTCTTTTATTTTCTTTTTTGGCATACAACCTTCTCCATCTCTCTTCAGCTTGCTTCAGCACACAAATTATACATGGATCTCTCCAACCTCCACTCCTCATTTCATCAAAAAGTGGAATATGAAAGGTCTGCCAAAGCCCTGGAGGGAAGTGACACAATCCCAGATGTTGTAGGATCTATGTCCCAGCTGCAGCAAACCTGCATGCAGCAGCTGCTTTTGCACAGCCATCAACAATAGCAGCTGGAGGGGCTCTGCTGTTAATGGCTTATCCCCCAGGAAGGAACTAGTGCGAGGAAAAGCAGCAGGCATTACATGCAAGATATCATATTGCCATACTTTATGTTTCCTTTTGTTATAAAACAAGTGAGAAAGCAGTGAAAAAGAAAGCAAAATCAGGCATGTTCCCTTGCATCCCCCCTTCCCTAGAAGCACCATGAAATTATGCTCTTTCCTTTCTGATTGAGTCCATAAAGTATGAAAGTATTTGCTATTGCCTAACCTATTCTAAATGCCCTTCTTAAAGTAATGCAGAATAAAAGTGGCCTATAAGCAAAATAAAAATGAAAAAAGAATCACGAGCTCACAGCCTGTCCAGTGAATGCATATTCCTAGTGAGTTTTTTTCATCACCTGAAAAAAAGACATACATTAGAAGAAATAAAGCAAAATGGAAGTTTATGTCCTCACTAAAGAAAAAGCAGTTTCTACGTTTATTGTCTCTGTGTTTTGATATATGTTTAGTTGTATTATGTCTTAGGATCATCTAATTTCCATATAAAGTGTAGCTACTTCCAGTTTTACTATATAGTGTTCAGGGAAGACTTTGATTTGTGTGCCTTAGGGTAGATCTGAGAAATGCATCATTTTCTTTAAGTTCCTTCTGTCATGCACCATCAGTAAATTCCTGTACAGATTACAACATGGATGTTTAGTCAGAGGTCTGCACTCCCACGGAGAAGAGTGGGAGGGAATAATAAATGTGTGGACCAAAATGTGGATAAAAAAAAAGAGTAAAAGAAAAGAGAGGAAGAGAGAAAGAAATTCCATTAAGAAAGGTTACTGAATCAAAAAGAATTTATCAAAAGTAGACTGGTGAGATTGGCTCTTGAATTTTTATGAATTTGTGGGGCATACAAGTCAGTCTGCTTTGGACTGTAATTTCAGGTAATAGCAGAATGGGGACCATTGGGGCATACTCTGTCACTGTTTCTAATCTCCACTGCTCTGGAACACCAGTTACGCATCAATTCAATTAATCACCGGTGATAAGAAAAGTTGTTTTTTTCCCACTTCAGAAATGTTGGGTTGTTTTTATGTGGAACTTTATCAGATACAATTTCTTTTTCCCTTGTGAAAAAAAAGAAGCTTATGAAGTTCATTTATACAGAGAGCATAAATCCTATCTCCTACTGTTTTCCCCTGTAATCTAACATGAAATATGGCTTATAGTTCCACTAATTCTCAGCATTTAGTGCGGACTGATGAAAGTCATTCGTCACTCACAGGCATACACCATGCTCACAGCAGCACATACAGACCAGGAGGCATGCACATGTCAGACAAGGGAAGGTACATACCTCAGTGTTGTGGCATGACACATACAGTCTCAGATACACCACAGCAGCCAGGTGTCTTCATACCGCTAGTTGGGGATACACAGCGTTAAAAAATGAGAACTTCCATTTGTACAGCTAAACCTTCTCACTTCCTTGTCACTTTTCCCCCTTCACAGATTTATCTCCTTCTCTTAATGACTCCCTTTTTTCAATTTGTGTCTTTCTCTGAGATATAATACTTTGTCACCCTGTTCTCCTGGCTTGATGTGCCTCTCGCCTTGTTTGCTGCTCATTATTTGCATTCTGGCAGGTTGTAGATACAAGGACTTGCCCATAATCAGTTCAATAATTCCACTTCAAATCCAGCCGCTCTGCTGCCACATATAATCCTGACAACTCATTATCTGGCAGCCTGGGTAGGTCTAGCTCTTGCATATTAGCTGTGCTGTGACCTCAGCCTACTTCACTTACCTTCTACACTTTAATTCACTATTAAACTCCCCTTGCTGAGTTTTACCCTCAGCTGCATTGGTACAGCAGGAAGGAAAGGAGAAGAGCAGAGCAGTAGAGATGCCCCATTCCTCATAACTCCCTGAATGCCACTTTTCCTGGTGGGAACGCATGAAAGTTTATTTCCAGCTTGTGACATATAAATTTTTAGAGATGACATTTAAACCATCTCCCATCAGAAGCCCTGCAGATAACGAGGCAAGGCAGATGTGATCACCTCTATGTAATGTAAGGGTAAACTGAGGCACAGGATGAGGACATGAACTTGCTAAAGGAAGTCAGACCATTATTTGTAGCCCCAAGACCAGGTGGCAGTGAAGTGAGACATACCTCAGCTGGGACATGGGTGCACCACCGCGCTGCAGTCCTGGAGTCAGTTGGTGGGTCATGCATAGCTGCTAACATGGTGTTTTACACTGTCTAGGAGGTGTCCTGGAGCACTGGCCAGAAGCAC
Organism: Clamator glandarius; assembly: GCA_033459285.1. Classification (NCBI taxonomy): domain Eukaryota; kingdom Metazoa; phylum Chordata; class Aves; order Cuculiformes; family Cuculidae; genus Clamator; species Clamator glandarius. The sequence continues at coordinate 1,896,407 of JAUNZM010000131.1, read as the reverse complement.
AGCAGAGGGGTGGCCACAAGGACACCCCCACACCTCCTTGCTGCAGCACGCAGGAGGATCTTATCTTGATAGATGAGACAGGGGATGGTGTCCATAGCAAACAGTAGTCTCTTGACACATGCCTTGGCAAGAGATGCGCAAGTCAGACATTTAATAATCCAGGAAAGGACCCAGCCACAGCCTTCACAGTAAGGCAGGAGCTTACTGTGTCAATGTGGCAGGAAAAGGTTGAATGCACAGTTTACTAGGCAGCAAATAGATCTGTCTTTTATCTTACTCTCTCCTTCAGTCTGGAAAGAACAATTATATTTCTAATCATGGAGACCCTATATATAAATAAACAAAATGTTTCTTCTTGTGCAGTAGAGGACAAGCAAAATTTCACAGTCTGGTTTCTTTCAGATGGTTTGTGTAAGATTCAAGTGTGTGCTTGAAGTTGAGTGTTCACAGATCTCAGATGATGAATTAGAGTTTTGGGTCTAGTTTCTCTTTTGCAGCAGCAGCCCTAGTGTTGACCAAAGTGGTGGCTCTTCTATCCACTCCTAGAAGTGAGAAATGTCTCTGACTCAGTGTTTGTGCCAGGTCACAGTGTTTGGCTCAGGCATTCACATACTGTCATGGCACAAATAATGTAAAGAGCAGGGGCTCTGAAGTTATCTTTGGACACTCAGTAGAGTAATCTGGAAACTCAACTACCACCACTGAGATGACTGTGTTGTGAACTGCAGCACCATAAACCTGGAGTGCATGGCAAACTGCACCCTTTTTTTAGCACCAATCCATGTGTCCCCTCCAAAACTGTCATTCACTATCCTGCTCTGTATAAAGGACATGCTGTTTGACCAGCACCAGTCATCTCTATCCCTAAAAGTGCAGCCCACACAAACAGAGGCAAGGCCTAGACCACTGCTTCCAGTGACTCCTATAACAGTGCCCAGAATTACACAAAATCTACACTTCTGGACATGTCAGTTCTGTGCAACTCCTGGTCAAGTTAGGACAATAGCTAGTCATGCTCCAACCCATCCTTCAGCACAGGCAGCACCTGCAGCTTGCATCTGGAAAGGTCCAAAACACTACCATTCCAATAAAATTCAAATCTCTGGCGATGCACAAGTCCCATCATGAACTGAATACAGATAATTACCCTGATATTTTCTAAAAGGGCCCTGCAGCAATTAGGCCATTTAAGCAGAAGCTGTAGTTATCTGACTCCAGAGATGTCACTGCATCAACATTTACTCTTCTTCATGTATCTCTTTGTGACCCCCAGCACTGGCAGTCCACACCACATAGGGTTTAGCTCGTACTCTGCAGAACCTGCAAGTGCCTGGTCCTGAGGGTGTCCCAGGCATATAGGTCACAGGGGAAAAGAGAGGTGATATTTGCTACACAGCTCTTATTTTTGATGGCTAGAACTGAAAACTACCTTTAAAAGTAGACTAACACACTAGTGAGAAAAACCCTTGAGGCAGGCAAGCCAAGGTAGCAATGTCTTTAATTGATTATGCCTCTGTTGGGGACAGTACTTCCTCCTTGGGGATAACACTGTTTACTTTGGGAGAGTAGAGGCAGCTGGCTCCAGGGATCTGAGGCTAGGAAGGGGCTGTTTGCACTTCTTTTATACCCCAAAGATTTTTGTTGGGTGCTTTCAGCTGGATTTGGCACAAATGCTTTGATCAGAGAAGACCTGCAGTCATGTAGATCATTCATAGAATCATAGAATCATAGAATTACCAGGTTGGAAGAGACCCACCGGATCATCAAGCCCAACCATTCCTATCCAACACTAAACCATGCCTCTCAGTGCCTTGTCCACCTGTGCCTTAAGCACCTCCAGGGAAGGTGACTCAACCACCTCCTTCACATGCTTCCTTCTGGAATGATGGGGATTGGACTAGAAGACGTTTAAAGGTCCCTTACAATTCAAACCATTCTATGATTCTATAATAGATTGAAGACATATTCTCCACTCTTTTGTGGTAATTCTGTTCCTAGCTGATGCCTCTAAGATTAGAAGGTCTTGAGAGTAGAAAAAAACTTCCAGCTTGAACAACTGGGCAAGGGTATGCATGCACTTAAAATGGTCTCAGAGAAAGATAATGTGTGTCCATACTTTTCTGCTTTATTTCTGTCATAATATTTTTGCACTTTGAGGCTTTAATTCTTTTCTCCAACCACCTTTCTAAGCACACATGCCAAGCTGACTGCAGTTTTCTCCATATCTTCCCTCAAATTCATAAGCTCTGTTTTCCTAACTTGTGGTTGGCCTTGCCATGACCCTTACAGAAAATTTATGTAACAAGAAAGGAAAAGGCTTTACACAGTAAAAGAGCAGGACTACTCAGAAAAAAAGGCAGTAATTCGGACAGTTCAAGTGGCAAGTGGTCAGCTTTACGTGGAAACCAAAGTGATATGTTAAACAAAGAAGGAAGTGGTAGAAATGGCTGCGCTCAACGAAAGCAGCCAGGCTGATGGCCGAACGGGGGATGTGATTGTGTCTGTGCATCAGGCGAGCTGAGAGCATCTCACTGTGAGCAATCACTGCTCCCTGGCCCAGCCTTGCCTCCTGTCCTGTGGGAGCACTGCTTTGTCCCACTACCCACTTCTTTTTTTAGGAGCGGGGGTGGAGAGGGCGGTTAGCTATTTCCCCACCATGGAATGTTCTCACTCTGTGGTTAGGGACCTGCTGGCACCATGCAAACCCATGGCTGATCAGACCTACCTCTCACAACAAGAAGCTCATTGAAAATTCCTTTTCTTTGTCATATTTTTATGGAAGGAACAAGACAATTTTGATGGACTCATTTTCCTATCCCTTTGTGTATGCAACCTGCTGAATCTCTTGGTGATGTGTCTGTTTGTATCCTCTTTCCTGCCTCTATGAGAATGCCTTTTACTGACCCATACATCAGATCAGATTATACACTTCACATCTCTCACTTCTTAACATCACTTACCTGCCTTTGCCTGCTCCACGTCCTATCTCCACCTAAGGGCTAGGCTGCCCTGGCATATCTCAAAGGCCTAACGTTTCCTAAAACACTTAAGGAAGATCTGCAGGAAGGAATGGGAGAAATATTACTACAGAGATGACCCAATGATTGGGAACAGTAATTAATAATCTAGGAGCTACTGCAGTGACCTGGATGAATTAGAGGAGCTGTCAGGAAGGTATGAAATGTAGCAAGTGTAGGCATAGCACCATCAGGAGAATTACAAATGGAAATACAAAACAGAGTATCCATAACTGAACAAGAACAATGCAGAGCAGTTAATGAAAAGTCATAATTAAGAAAAAGCAAATACAATTTTGGGATGCATGAGAGGGAAAATAATATGAAAAGCGCTACTCAGAGTATTTTGCCACAGAAGCTACCATCAGCTACCATTAGTGCTCGGTTTGTACCTCTGGAAGGTGAGGATAGAAATCCATGGCTGAGAAGCTGTGATTGAGAGCTCTCTTCCGTCCCTCAGCCAGCAAAGCCTCTGTTTGTTAACTTACACACACACTGCAAGGTCAGTCAGTTTTCAGACTGTTTCAGAGGCAGAAAAAGCGGGGAGAGATTAGAACTTCTTTTCTGGATCAGACAAGAATGTTAACATCTTTCTATTTCATGTCCATTTTTTTAATCTCTTGCTGGTACACAGAAGGGTGAGTCCTAAAGCTATAGCAAACATGCACAGGGACAAAGAGTTTATCTCCTGCTCACAGCAAGCTCTTGTACACACAGCAGAAATTATGCATGATTTTGGGCAATGCAAAAAGATATGTGACATTGCTGAAATGTGGATGGGAGTCAGCTAAGCTGCAACCAGGCAGCATCTAGTGTCTGTACAAGTCCACATGGTGACTCCTCTGATTTTCATGAAGTCGATGCATCTCAGAGCTCCAGTGATCAATGACCAGCTCATTGAGGAGGAGAGCCAGCAGCAGATGGGTTGTTGAGCCTCTGAAGATAGTCAATGGCAGGATGAATTGCAAGACTCAAAGGTGGGATGGCCAAAGTCCATAGCAGACTCATTGCAATTGCTTGTCTGTCGCAACTCTTTCGGAAATCCTTTGACTACTCAAGCCATCACTCTGGAGATAGTGTGTGAGGGTGTACATTTCCTGGACATAACAATTTTTATGCATCCCTTTCTTTTCCACTGTGTTGAAAGGATGAACTCTTTCATCCCTTTTCCCTGGTGACACTACCCTGGTGTGACTGTGGCATGACCACTTCAGAATCACAAAATCACAGAATTACCAGGTTGGAAGAGACCCACTGGATCGTCGAGTCCAACCATTCCCACCAATCCCTAAATCATGCCCCTAAGTACCTCATCCACCCTCACCTTAAACACCTCCAGGGACGGTGACTCAACCACCTCCCTGGGCAGACTGTTCCAATGCCTAACCACCCTCTCCGTGAAGAATTTTTTCCTAATCTCAAGCCTAAATCTCCCCTGGCAGAGCTTGAGGCCTTTCCCTCTCCTGTCCTGTCCTGTCCTGTTCTGTCCTGTCTCCTGTCACTTGGGAGAAGAGGCCAGCACCCTCCTCTCCACAACCTCCTTTCAGGTGGTTATAAAGATCAATGAGGTCTCCCCTCAGCCTCCTCTTCTCCAGGCTAAACAACCCCAGCTCTCTCAGCCATTCCTCATAAGGCCTGTTCTCCAGCCCCTTCACCAGCTTTGTTGCTCTTCTCTGGACTCGCTCCAGAGCCACAACATCCTTCTTGTGGTGAGGGGCCCAGAACTGAACACAGGATTCGAGGTGCGGTCTCACCAGTGCCGAGTACAGAGGGAGAATAACCTCCCTGGACCTCCTGGTCATGCCATTTCTGATACAAGCCAAGATGCCATTGGCCTTCTTGGCCACCTGGGCACACTGCTGGCTCATGTTCAGTCGGTTGTCAACCAACATCCCCAGGTCCTTCTCCTCCTGGCAGCTTTCCAGCCAGGTCTCTCCTAGTCTGTACCTCTGCTTAGGGTTGTTGTGCCCAAGTGCAGGACCAGGCATTTGGCCTTGTTAAATCTCATGCCGTTGGTCTCAGCCCAGCGGTCCAGCCTGTTCAGGTCCCTTTGCAGAGCCTCCCGACCCTCCAGCAGATCGACACTTCCACCCAGCTTGGTGTCATCTGCAAACTTGCTAAGGGATCACTCAATGCCTTCATCCAGGTCGTTGATAAAGACATTAAACAGGAATGGACCCAGGACTGAGCCCTGGGTCAGTTGTCCACCACTTGCACTGAAGCTGAGGGTGCACTGGGGCAGGGTGATGGGAGGAAGGGCAAGGATGCCCCAGCCACATTGTAGGAAGGCCCATGGGGCTGATTTTGTTTGCTCCTTTCCTTCCCCCTGCTTTTGTCTCCAAAGAGATTTGTCAATGGTGTATTGGGATAGGAGCTGAGATGAGGAGAAAATTAGTAAGAGCACAAGAGGAGACGAAAATTATGAGGGACACAAAGTGACTATATACCTACCCAACTTTCTTAATCCCATAGAGGGAAGCAGCTACTTTGAAATACAGTATCCCCTCTGTTTCCTCACTCGTCTTTTTAGTAAGCTCTTGCCTGAGTTCCATAAAGTCCCAAAGTGAAGAGAAGGGACTAGCAGTTTTCTTACCTCAGGAAAAATATCCACGCTGTTCACTGTCTGGCCTAGCCTTTGATGTAATGAAACTTGATTTTCTACATACCACTACAGTAAAACTGGACATCTTGGGCCCCACGTCCATTTTAATGGCTTGGTAATTCAATTTGCCCACAGCAGTGGAGAGGCCACTACAACAAAATCATACAGCTAATAGACAGGATGTCAGTGCTGTCCTTCTTGTCACAGCCAGGCTACAGCAGTTGATGTTGCTGTCATAGTAGTGACGTTTTGCACTTTGGATGCAGCGAGTCACTACCCCCTCTGATATGCAGGAAGGAAAACTCAAACAAGTGTTTTCCATCTGCAAAGCAAATGTGATTCATTATTAATACAGCCCTGTTAAGTGTTTGTTTCACTTTAGAGACATTAATAGTTTGACAGATTCCTGACTTAAAGAGATTCCTTCTCATGTTTAAGCATCTGAGGACAGGCAAGCATGGCAAGCAAAGGAAAAGTTGGATGGAAGAGGTGGAAGGGCTACAAAAATAGTATTTCATGCCAGTATGGTTTGCTGCTCCCAAATCTCACATTTGCTGCAACAACACTGACACCAAGAACTCTGTGAGGTTCAGGGAAGGATGTGGTATTTTTCTGTTACAAGGTGGTTTCTAGTGAGCCTGTCTGACCCAAAAACCTTACTGAAACCACAGTAGTCAAGAACAGCTTTCCATGACTGCTAAAAGAGGTACTGATGAAATACCCCTTTACTTAATGGTAGCTGACCGAAAAGATGCTCCAAATTATGGGCTAATGTGGTGGTCAGGGAACATAGTGTGGGGATCTTAATGTGACGTTTGATGGCATACTTTGAGGCTGTGACCCAGGAGTAAAAAGATGACAACAAGCTAAAGTATGGGAACAGCAAGTGGATCAAAGTGTAGCATGACCTCAGGAGAAAGCTACAAGCTAGACAACCTCTTTGGATAGCATCCCAGATGAAAAAAACAGATTTCAAGTTTTGGGTAAGGAAAATGCTTCCTGTGTTCATGGCACCTAAATGAAAAGGGTTGCTTCAGAGAAATATCTGATCATACACTGATAAAAGGCAGGATGAGGCTCTCTTGAATTCATACCTCAGGATGCATGGAGCAGCTTCTGGAAGGGCTTATTTTTTTCTCGCCTTCATATCAAGACTATTGGGCACTCAGCTCCAGTATATAAGTAGCCTTTGCTAATGTGTAGTCCTCTCAGTCAAGCAAGACAAATCCCACTGGATCTTGGCTGGCGGCAGCCAGGAGGCCTTCACGAATCTGCTGCAGAGGATGCAATGCATAATTGTGCTCTCTCCTCATGGGCAGCTTTCACCCTGTCCTGTATATTTTCTGCTCTCTAGTCTTCTGCGACATACACAGGCATATTTTGTTTTTATAAGCACAAACTGCTTTTATTCCAAAACCAATTCAACTTTTATTTATGGGAATCTGGATGGAATTGGACTAGATAAATGTGGTCTTAATTGTCCAAGCAGGCAGCACATATGTTTATACTTTGCTTGTTTTATTTCATTTTGGTGATGTCTTTTTTTTCCATACAGCTATATTAAGAAGAGCTATTAAGTCTATACAATGTATGCAAACACATTTCACTGTTGGAGCAAGAGGAATAAGAGTTGGGTGACATAACTGTAATTCATCAGAAGGTTTGACACTGCATTATAAAAGATATTTTTCTGTATTATGAAAAACCTTTTTCCCAACAAAAGATTCAAGTGCATTGTTTGATCAAGCAATAACAACACTTTAATCTACCTTGTGTACTTTCTTCAACATAAGAGGTCAGAGAACAATGGTTCTCTCTGTTTTTAAATGGAATCATTTTAGAAATGCTTTTAGAGGCAAAGATCTGGTGCCAGGATTTTTCTTACTTGGAGAATTTATCATTTTGCTGGAATAGAAAACGTCTCCTTGAAGTCCAAGATGACAGATAATGGGACTTATTCTTTTGGTGTCACAGATATGCATCCCACACAAATGTACTCTTCCCTTGTCCTTCAGCAGAATCAGACAATCTTTTTCTTGAATCAAGGTCTGCTGAAGTTACACTGAACCTCTCTGCTGATATCAGTCAGCTCGGGACTAGACCTTCAGAGGATAAAGGCAGAAGTGTCCGACCCTGACAATTCATTAGCATCCTCATTCCCCATCGACTCAATGTGAAGTGAAGGAGATCTGGCACATGGTGCCAGGAACTTGGTACCCTATAAAAGTGAGTGAAACTACCCAGGAGATGGGTAAGACACAGGTGTAGAGCAGCTCAAGCAGTGTGGACATCACCAAATTCTCATCAGCCTCACTCACAGCTCAAGGACAACTCATGTAGGGGGGAAGAGATCTTGATCAAACTAGTACAGGATTCTCCTAAACCTCACCTACATTTTCAGCTCCTGAATATGATTGCCACAAAGCATTACTGATCTCAAGTACTGATTTCACTGGAACAGGCTACCCAGAGAAGTGGTTGATTCACGTCCCTGGAGGTGTTTAAGGCACGGGTGGACGAGGTGCTGAGGGGCATGGTTTAGTGTTTGATAGGAATGGTTGGACTCAATGATCCTGTGGGTCTCTTCCAACCTGGTTATTCTATGATTCTATGGTTTAGGGGCACTTCAAAATCTTGGATGCTTGTATCAATAGCAAACAACCACAATCCCACATTTTTTTAGCCACTGAAAAGTACTTATTCTAACTTAGTTCACCTGGGCTCCTACCATTGCTACACAGCAATGGGTACCTCCAAAAGCCAGTCCATTCCCGCTATCTTCCATACCTCTCTCCCAGGAATGTAAAGTGCTAGTTAAGGCTTTTAGACAGGGAACACTGGGTAATACAAACACCTCCTACAATGACACAGGCATTGCACAGTGCTTGATCAGGATTTCATTTACTGTAGGCTGTTAGCCTCAAAACTGCATAGCATAATTCTTTTTTCCCTCAGCCGTTACTTTAAAAATGATTAGATACCTGGCAAGTTTTCATATTCATTTAAAAATCTAGAATGCAGCCAGATAGCACAACAGTCAATCATGGCTGTTTTTATCAGGACCTCATCTGTTTCAGGATGTCAGTACAAGTCCTGCCTAACCAAGCAGGGCAGAAGCTGCCCTACACATTTCCCTTTCCCTCTATTACATTTCTTTGTCAAAAGTTCCGACATTTCACCTACAGTTTTAGGAACAACATTTGCTGGAAGGTAGAAAAGTGAAAGCTAAAATTGGAAGGCTAAATTCAAGAATAAGTTAATAAGGATAATTAGGCAGTAGTGTAGATAGGCCATCATTTGTCTGATTCAAAAGCTCTGGATATGTATGACCATATTAGATAAGGTAACAGGGAGAATGATATAAAAAGGAATTCTGTAAATATAAAGGGTCGAAGTGGAGAGCCGAGATGATCTTTTTCTACTTGCAATTTTTAACTATGCCTAACGACACAGGATTTTTAAAGGAGGTGAGGGAAAAAAAGGTTCTTTCAAGTTTGCCCATTTGGCAGACATTAATTCAGCTGAGATAAGCAACCTGTAAATGGAACTGACAAATGCTATTATACCAGGTGCTACATTTTTTTCTCTTTTATTTTTAATGAACACAAGAGGACACGAATTTTTTTCCGACAGAAGATCACATCTGGGGATTTGCCAGAAAATTCAGGGTCACTGATTTGTTTAAACCATAAGAAAATACATCTACCTTCATTTTTAAAAAGCAAGTAAGACCTGCACAAAGCACAGCCCCAGCATTCCATGCTGATCTGCTGCATGCAGCAACCACTGGCATGACTGGCTCTCTCAAGGAGCTGCAGCCATGTGTCAAACATTTGTGAGGCTGCAGAACTCTGTGGTATTGGCTGTATCAATACTGCCAGTGTGGTCATCACACATCAGCCTTGACTGATCCAAAAGCTATTCTCACCCCAAAAGTTGTTCTTTAAAATGAAGCCTGAGTCTGCAAAATTATTTTTGTAGCTTTTTGTAGCAAGCAGAAGACCATAACTCTAGATTCTATGCAGCACTTCAGGTAAATTTCCATCCTCTCTATGGAATATGTTCCTGTACTTCTAGAAGGACCAACTGGAGTAGATCTAACTAAGTACCATAAATCATTTTATGACACTAAAGGTGGCTAAAAAGCAAGCTCCAAGACAAAAGCACCAATGCACTGAAATATTTGTGAATCTCAAACCAAGTTGCTCCTTGTTGATGCTGATTCTGCACATTGGCATTCTGAGGTGGCTTCGCCTGTCTCCCTGATTTTATTGATTGGAGAAGGTGGGGAGATGAGAATCAGGCTCAGCATTTTGCATTTTAAGGTCCCTTCTAACAAGTGAGCTCATACCTACCATATCAAGCTATCCTAGAGCATCCTACCATAGTAAATAAGGTCTATCAAGTGACGTTCAAGCATGGGGCTGTTGGCCTTTTACTGTAGACTTGGAAGAGTTTGGTTGTATAGGATCTCCACATATCTTGCTAGCCCATCCCTGAGGGTCTGTCACAGCTGGGTTTGTGGCCAGCCCTGCTGAGAAACCTACCTCTCCTCTGCAGCCTTATACTGCTAGGGGCTACAGCTCCTACCTGCTAGCTGGGCATCCCAAGGGTGTCAGAAAAAGGAGAGCACCCAGCCATCATCCAGAGCTGATCTCAGAGCTTATAAATCTTCCCCACATGTGCAGGGTCTGGGCGATCATACGTAACCCATTACGCAGATAGCACAAAACAGCTGGCATTTAGTAAAGCTCAATAGTTCCCATGGAAAAACAATTTATTTGTATTTCAATTAGTTTATAAGAGCACTTGCAGTATTGAAACTTCATAAATGATGAAGTAATTTGCATATAACTCAGTTATTATGTTGTGGGATTCACCAGAGCTCTTCAATTCAGGTTACAAGCTATATTTTCCGAAACAGCCTGGATAGGCTGCATGTTACTCACCAGTTTATCTCATGGCTGCCTGGAACTGCCTGGAAAAGGAGAGGGATCTGCATTGTAGCCCAGGCTTACAAGCTCCATCAGAAAGCTCCTTGGGACCAGCAGAAATTACAAACTCTATTAAGTCAGCTAAGTGGATTGACAACTGGCTGAATGACCAGACCAGTCATAGGCAAGTGACTAACAGGGTACCCCAGGGGTTGGTACTGAGGCCAGTATTGTTTTACATCTTCATTAATGACCTAAACAAGCGGCAAAGAGTGCACCCTCAGCAAGTTCACTGACAATATGAAACTAGGAAGAGTGGCTGATATACCACTAGGTGTGTGATGACATTCAGAAGGAACAGCATGTCCTGGAGAAATGGTCTGACAGGAACCTCAGGAAGTTCAACAAGGGGAAAAGCATCATCCTGCACTTGGGGATGAACAAATCCAGGTACCAGTACACACTAGTGGCTGATCAACAGGGAACTAACTTTGCTGAGAGAGACCGGGGAGGTCCTAATAGACAACAAACAGAGTATGAGACAGCAATTTGCCCTTGTTGCAAAAAAAACCCAGTAGTACCCAGGGCTGCATTATGAAAAGTATTGCCAGCAGGTTAAGGTAGGTGATCCTTTCTCTCTGCTCAGCCCTGGTGAGATCTCTGGGGTGCTGGGTCAAGGTCTGGGCTCTCCAGACATACTGGATTGAGTCAGGCAATCATCTCTTGTCCCTTTTCAGGGCTCACTCCAGTAAAGGTTTGAAATGGGAAAACATCTCACCAGCTGGGGAATCCAGCTTGTTCTACAGAGAGGGTACAACCTGTCTTGAACTTAAATGCAGCTTTTCAGACAGCACGGACCCTTGAATTGTTTGGCATAAAGAACACAATCCCCACATACCAGGTGGATGGTAAAGAAAGAAAAATGACTGTTAATAAGGAACAGATTATTTCAGAGCCAGAGGCTTGTTTCTGTTGAGGGGAATCTCACTCCACACTCAGCCCCTACAGCTGCCATGGCTTGCCCATGAGAGTCTGACTGCCAGAGAGCCCAGCCAGCATAGCTCTGAAGATAACCTGCTTCTGATGCTAAGACGTCCTACATTAGCAAATGTTTAGCTGGGCTGTCCCAGCAAACCTGCATCTTTGGGGCATCTCACAGCTGCAATGGCTATACCAAACATTCCTGGATGCCAGCAGAAGCCAGAGGAACATCCATAAAGTGGTGTGATGATTTTGCCACATGACAGTTGTTCTTTCTGTGCCCCATAGCTGCAGATTTAGTGGGATGGCAGGATTATTGTCAGTTCTGGGTAATACTGTGTAATTTGAACATGAGGAGAGAAGTATTACCTTATTTTGTCTTTAACTAAAAACTGTTATGATCTCTGCATTTCCCATAGCATGATGTCCCTGTGTTATTTTTTCCACTTCCACTTAAAAAGATGGCCAGTTAGCCACACTTGTAGTCACCTATAAAATGATAGTCATGATTAGCTTAAGAAGAAAAGTTTTGCTGCTACGATTACTACTACCATGTCCTGTCTTACTAGCATTTCTTTTATTCACTTGTATTTATTTAAGATTTCGCTCTTATCATGGGATTTTTCTAAAAAGCTTAGGTGTATTTGGTATGCTCTGATTTGGTAATACTAAATTATAGCTGTGGAACAATATATAACTTCTTGTTTATAAACCCAGAATCATGCATCTAGGCAATGTATCATCCAAGAAAATTGTTTGGGTTTTTTTCCAGTGATGAATCACTTTCACACCACTGTACTCTAACCTCATAATGACATTCATTATCACAACATATTCAAAGCCTCTGCTTGTGAATGGAGTGAGGAACTGTTGTTATAATAAGGATAAACAGGATGAGAAATATGGTAGTTAGGGCTGAGCTGAGTTACAGTTACTCTTTAGGATAAGAGTTCTGCGTTTATCTGTACATTGGAGGGTAATTGAGTTTGGATTAAAACCAGATGTTAACATGTGGGCTGCACCATTCTATTCTGAAAGAATCATAGAGTCATAGAATCATAAAATAGCTTGGTTGGAAAAGACCTTTGAGTTCATAGAGTCAAACCGTACCTGTCCACTACTAAACCATAGCCCTAAGCATTTCATCTACCTCTCTTTTAAATACCTCCAGATGGCCACAGAATCATAGAATCATAGAATCACAGAATAGTTTGGGTTGGAAGGGACCTTTAAAGGTTACCTAGTCCAAGTTTCTTACAATGAACAGGAATATCTTCAACTAGATCAAGTTGGTCAGAGGCCTATCCAACCTGAACTTGAATGTTTCCAGGGGTGTGTCTTCTGCTACCTCTATGGGCAACTTATTCCACTGTTTCACCACATGCATAATAAAAAAAATCTTCTTTATTATCTAGTCTAAATCTGCCCTCTTTTAGTTTAAAATCATGTTGTCCTGCTAAGAAGTTTGTCCCTCTCATTCTTGTAGGGAGCTTCAAATATTGAAAGATTTCAAAAAAGTCTCCCCAGAGCCTTCTTTTTTTCAGGCTGAACAAACCCAACTCTTTCAGCACTCCTTTTCCATCCCTCCGACCATTTTTGTGGCCCTCCTCTGGACCTGCTCCAATAGATCCACATCTTTCCAATGCTGAGGGGTCCAGAATGCAGTAGTCCTGGCAGGGTCTCACCAGAGCAGTGTAGAGAGGCAGAATCATGACCCTTGACCTGCTGGCCACGCTTCTTTTGAAGCAGCCCAGGATACAATTGGCCTTTTGAGCTGTGAGTGCACATTGCCACCTCATGTCCAGCTTTTCATCTACCAGTACTCTCAAGTCTTTTTCTGCAGGGCTGCTCTCAATCCCTTCATCCTCCACCCTGTATTGATACTGAGAATTGTCCCAACTCAGGTGCAGGACCTTGCACTTGGCCTTCCTGGACTTCATAAGGTTATGAAAGGCCCATTTCTCAAGCTTGTCCAGGTCCCTCCTGACCTTCTGGTGTGACAACTGCACCACTCAGCTTGGTGTTGCCTGCAAACTTGCTGAGTGTGCACTTGATCCCACTGTCTGTAATTGATGAAGATGTTAAACAGTACTGGTCCCTAGTATGGATCCCTGAGGGACACCACTTGTCACAGATCTCCAGCTGAACATTAAGCTGCTGACCACTATACTCTGGCCATCCATTATATCTGGCTGGATATGGCCATCCAGCCAATTTCTGGACAGTCTGCCCATCAAATCTACACCTCTCCAATATAAAGAGAAGGATGTTGTGAGGGACCATGTCAAAGGCCTTATGAAAGTCCAGATACATGACATCTGTAGCTCTTCCCTTGTCTACTCACGCAGTCATTCCATCATAGAAGGCCACTAGGTTGGTCAGACAGGATTTGCCTCTGGTGAAGCCTTGCTGACTGTCTCAAATCATCTCCCTGTCCTACATATGTCTTAGCATACATTCTAGGAGGATCTGTTTTGTGATCTTTCTAGGCACAGAGGTGAGGCTGCCAGTTCAGTAGCCCCCAGTGTCCTCCTTTCCACCCTTTTTAAGAATGGGTGGAATGTTTCCCTTTTTCCAGTGACCGAGGACTTCAGCTGACTGCCCTGCCTTTTCAGATCTCATGGGAAGTGGCTTGGCAACTGTATCAGCCAGCTCCCTCAGGACTCTGGGATAAATATACATATATTCATGTTCCTCAGGTGGTCACAAACCTGTTTTTCTCTCACAGCAGGTGGGACTTTACTCCTCCAGTCTCTGCCTTGCAGTTCATCCACTTGGAAGATGTGGGAAGACAGACTGCCAGTGAAGACTGAGGCAAAAATGCTGTTAAGTACTTCAGCCTTCTCCCTATCCATTCTTAGGAGTTTGTCAATCATGTTCATCACAGGGGCGTATGCTTTCTTTGACATACCTATAGATGCCTTTCTTATTGTTTTTCAAATCCCTTGCCAACTTCAGTTCCAGCCATGCTTTGGCCTTCCTGACTCCATCCCTAAAACAACTGGGAAGTATCCCTGTACCCTTCCCAGGATACCTGTCCCTGCTTCCATTGCCTGTGCATTTCCTTCTTGCCCTTTAGTTTGACCAGTAGGTCTTGACTCATCCATACTGGTCTCGTCTTCCATTCCTGATTTCTTACACCTAGGGAGTGAGAGCTATTGTGCTCTGCAGAATGCATCCTTAAACATCTGCCAGCTCTGTTCTGCTCCCTTGTCCGGAAGGGCAGTTTACCAGGGGATCCTACTGACTAATTCCTTGAAGAGTTGGAATTTTGCTTTCCTAAAATTCAGGTTCTTTATTTTACCCTTTGCCTGACCCATACCCTTCAGGACTGTGAACTCCACCAGTGCGTGATCACTGCAGCCCAGGCTGCCTCCAGTCTTGACATCAGCAATTAGCTCACTCATGCTGGTGACCATCAGGTCCAGTATCACATCCCCTGTGGTAAGGCTGTCTGTTACAGATTATAACGTATCAGTGCTTAGTAGTTTGGGATGTGTACAGAGTAAATCCAAGGGTAATTTTGCTTTAGGGAATTTTGGTGAGACATCTACAAGAGTATTATAGCAAAACAGACATACTATATTGATGATAAGGTAACCATAGCAATGACAACAGGACAGGACTGATTCCAACATACACATGTAAGTCACAGAGGAGTGATCCATGAATGCATAGAGTTTAAGGAAATGACTATGTCAAGTACATGCTCAGGTCTAAAAGCCACTTGCGCAAAGGGTAGTTGCTTTCCACATGAGAGTTTTGTCTACCTTCTTGTTCCTTTTTTTTACTTGATAGACCAGAGAATTGATGGACCTTGAGGAGGGATAATAGGCTCGTAGTTAGTTTGGCTTATAAAGGTGCTATCTTTATTTTAGCAATAGCCTGAGTTGATGCTGGTTTTGGCTTCCAGGCCAGCCATACAAATATCACAGTAGTAATTTCCCTGTGATTGGACAAGTGAAACAAGTACAAGACAAAATGTTTGAGCATTTCTACTTTTATCTGAGAGCCCAGTCAGGCTTTGCTGCTACATTGCTGAGTCCTGTCTCTCTCAGTCGTACATGCAGCATGCCATCACCTAGCTAGCACAGCAATCTCATACAGGTAAAGAAGAGAAGCAGGCAAAGAACAGGAATCCATCAGTGAGGGTTTTTGGGGATGATGATTTTAGGATTCTAGGGTTGAAGAACAGTAGTTCTTCACAAACTAACCAATCCTATAAACCTAAGGTAGAGAAAACTCCCATTGATTTTAACAGGGATTTTCCTGTGTTGAACTTAAGAGTATTCAGCTCATTGCATTTCATTTCATAAACTTCTGATTGCAAAAATGTCCCACAGGTCCAATAGGCTTGGATTAACATTGTTAAGGACACAGAAGTTTCCACTGCTCTATGTTTCAGGCTTCCAGCTTCATGGCAGTATCAACTGTTGTTGCTCTTTCCCTCTTTGAAACAGAAAGATAAAATAACAACTATGCAACATTACAAGTCTGGTTTGCCTAAGTCCTTGGGCCAAAGCCATCTCTGATGTAACTCTGTTGCCCTGAGTCCTATATCTTTTCCTCTTGCATTTCACTTCAGAGGCATAGTCACTACAGACAGTAAGAGGATTTGGTGAGTATGATTGCAGAGATTGTCACTAACAGATCCTGGTCTCTAATCTAATAAAAATCTCTGTCTAATCCAGTACATATTAAGTCCAAGTTCAAAGCACTGTGCACTAAATTATGCTCTTGGCATCTCTTGAGCCAGGCAGCAGAAGCAGGAGCTGAATGCATAAACCAGGAAATGGATCATGGCCAATTAGCGATGCAGGAACCGTGGCGGGTCATTTCCAAAATAACATATGAGCCTGGCAAGCTGGCATGTTTTTGTGCAGTGACCTGACTCAGATGAGTGTCGAAGACCTTATTCCAGAACTACAGGTGGCTGCACAGCCTGATCTACATTGGCTGATTTTGGTGCTGCAAGATGGGCTTAGGAGGCCGTGATAGCCTGCAGGCTTAGCACAGCTGGGTGAGTGGAAGAACAAGAGAAACTTGAAATATAAGTCAAATTTATCACTGCAAGGCATCTACAAATCATCTATCTGAACTATGGTCCCCATTACTCAGAGCCTGCCTCTGTCCAAGAGGGATATCTATCCAGCAGGGAGGAGTGGCGGGGAAAGGCAAAGCTCAGATTTCAGCCAGGTCCTTTCCCTGATACTTTTCCTTAGTTATCAAGGGATAAAATAAAAATCTATGAGGAGCTGGGAATATCTAACCAGTTAGAGGTCCATGAGCCCAGCGGAGACCAGAGCCCACCAGGCAAAATGCAAGCAAACCATACCAGATGCTTCCTGATGAAGTGGGGTGGCAGCATAAAGAAATGAAAGGGCAGAAGGAGAAACAGAGGTAGAGCAAGATGATGGAAATTGCCTTGGTTTACCCTTGACCACAATGGTGGGCACTGACCTCCCAGGACAAGACTGATGAGGCTACTTGATGCTTCCAGCTCACGGCTGTCCTCATGGGTACCACTGGTTGGTAAGGGCAGACACCTCGACGTACAGAGAGGATTTTGTTCTGATGTAAAAAAATATAAGTAACAATAATACTAGGGGTTTAATGTTTAAAGATGTCACTGTTAAATGAGAATGAGAAATGAAGGGACCAAAGGCTTTTTTTTTTGTAAGAGGACACATAGGAGAGAGGCAAAAGGAGTGAAAAAGAGAATGGGGAATAAAGACACTCAAAAAGCTTTTCCTTACAGCTTTTGTTTAAAAGAGAGCTATGTGTTTGTATATACTTGGTCTCTCTCTCCTGTTTTCCAAGCAAAGAACAGGTGGGAACTCAAAAGAATTGGCTACTTAAGTCCCATTCTATTTGTTTTCTGTTTTGAAACATTTCTATGTTTATATGTGCCACAACAGCATTTGAAAACCTTTTCAATGGCCTCTTGGTCAGCTGTCCTTTAGACTTCTTCCCATCATCAGGGCCTTCTGCACAGTCTCCTTCATGGAAACACTAGGAGGCTAGGAATTAAAAACTTTGATTTACAGAAGCTGATACATGGATTAATGAGCTACAAGTGGAAATTAAGACAAAAGCAACCTTCTTGCAAAAAAAGGACATTTGAATTGCAGCTTGGAATTACGCTGTACAATATGTGTTCCTAACATCAGACCAGTTTTACTCATTCCTCTTTCCATGCTTGTTATTTAGGCTATTACAGATAAACATGTTGACAGCTCATCTTAGGAAAAGAAACATCTCAGCTTTGCAGAAAACCACCCTCAGACTAGGGTGTGTGGCTGCATAATCTGCACTAATCCTAGGGTTGAAAACTGCATCTCCTTAGAGAGATAGGCAGAAAAATCTTCAGTATTATTTTCTAGTTCTTCAAGTCTTCAGTAAGAAACTGCACCTGGAATAGCTGGTTGTGTTGGGTTGTACTGAACTGCTGAGCAATTTTGTGTTGTGATTGAAACTATGCAGAGAATAGAAATGCTGTTTAATATAAATTTTCAGGATCTTGATGCCAGTTTTCACAGTGTCTAAGCATGAAACCCTAATGCTTCAAAATTCTGCAAGAAAACTTTTTAAAGATTCAGTTTAGGTTGCTTAAAATACATTTCAGCAATGATACTTCGTTTTGTTTTCATTTCTCAGAAATGTTCTTACAATGTATAATAGAATACAAAATTAAATAATTCAAAGACAACAATGCTTTCAAACTAAACCCCCCTGGTGTTTAATTCCAAGAATGTCAAAACAGGATAGTCTGATATCAGAGCTGCTTTTGTTGTTTGTACTGAAATCAACATGCTCATGTAATGAAATATGGTACCATTAGCATTTTCCTGTCTAGCCCTCATGGACAACTACAAATTTGGGATACAAATTATTAATTGTTTATCAATATTGTCATTTTCCTTGTTTTACAACCACGTTTATCATATAAATAATGGAACTGGCTCAATGGCTTACTTATAAGGGAAAACAGCACCTTTTTTAGATTAAATCCTAAAATGCTTACAAAAGAACATTTTTTTTTACAGACATACCATTTAAAAGGCAGTGAAAGATACAAAAGGTAGGAGAAGGACAGAAAATATATGATTGTATCAAATAATCATCTTACTTATTTAAAACCCACACATTTTACAGAAGATGTTATCATTCTGTAAGAGTTTTGCAACACTATTTGAGCCTATAGGGAAGTGACACTGCCACATTGTACCACCAGCCTCTGGTATGATAGTTGCATAGGTAGGGTGAACAGAAGATTTAAGAGGCAAAAAGCCCCTCAATGCTTTAAAAATCTTATGCACCAAACCAAATAGTTGCTCTATACTAAGCAGATCCAAGATACTGCTGCTTATGGCCCATAAACTTACAGTCACAAAGGAAATCTGGGATCTGTGGTAAAAGAAGCTTTCTGAATTCGAGATGGCATTGAACTCCAAAATAATACCAACACTGGGGAAAATGGGAAATTCAGTAAGTCAATAGCATTAAGAGAGGATACTAGAAGTTTGGAAGCCTCACCTTAAGAATGAGGACTGAGTTAGTGAGTTGACTGAAGGCTTGTGTTAACTCATGGACTAAGTTAACAGAAAGAAGAAAAAGCATAATAGTACAAAATGTGAGTATGTGCACTTAAAAAAACCCAACCCAGCTTTGAGTTTAAGTTTGCTAATTGGAAATGACAGAGAAGAAACTATACCTATGACATTAACACAGGTAAGATAGGCTAACAGCTATTTCTGTTCGATGCATGAAAGCATTAATAGCCCAGTGCAAACCATTATGGAGACTTCATCTGGACTTTTGCATGCAACTGTAATGATGTTCCAGAAGGTGACTTAAAATTACTCAGGGCAGAGGAAAGCCTATTAGGATGATCCAGGGAATGGAAACAAGTATGCAAGTGAAGTCTGAAAGAAGTGATGTTTATGCTGCAGTGAACCATAAATTCAGGTACTTACAGTTATGAAAGAGTGGTGTTTTTCTAAAGATTATGCTGCAAGGAAGCGGCATAAATCAGCCCATGCAAAACCCCATGTCTGGGACAGCTTGCTAAAAGCTAATCCAGCGGTTTTTACGCTGCCCTTCATCAGCCAGTTTATGGATCAGTTTAGCATGTGTAACCTCAGAAAGCAAATGCTGAGACGAGATCTGATTGCCATCCATAAATATGCTGAAGGAGGAAAAGGGGAAGCAATAGAGAGGAAAAAGAGCTAACAAAGCTCAAGGACTACATTGGCGTCTTGACAAGTGGTAAAAACTAGCCATAAGCAAATTCAGACTGGAAATCTGAAGAAGGATTTTAACAATCCAAGCAGGATATCTCAAGAATGGCCTTGCAGAAAAAGCAGAGGCAGAAAACTTGGTTTTACAGTTTCATCAAACTGGAACTCAATTAATATTTTAAAGGGTTTTCATAGCACAGCTGTTTGAAATAATAGAGATCTGGATTCAGTGATCCAGAAGATTGCTTCTAATCCTGTCTTACTAAAATACAGCTGTAAATACGCCCAGAAAACATGAAGGTCCACAAAACTCCCACAAACCTCTGAAACAAACATAATGAGTAAAATAAAAAATAGGTGCAAAGGGTAACGTCAAGCTCTCAGGAGAAAGGAGAATTTGAACTGCAAAGCAAGAGATGCATAAGGAAGGGAGAAAGCATTAGAAAAGAGAATAGAGTCATCTAGTAAAAAAAATAGCATTATTGGTGTCAGAAATGTTGTGATTTAGTGACCCTATTAATAATCTATAGGGAATGTGAGCTGCACACAAATTGCTCTCACAGATGACCCTGGCTTGGGAAGAAATGAAAGGTAAATCAGGACATGGGGACAACACAAAGTGACCTACCGAGACTGGGGACATTACTGGAGAAAATAACAAGACTGGTTTCCATTTGTAAGCATGAAAATATACCTACAGCAAAATCCCCCAAACCACTTGTAGTCAATGGCAAACTGCTAGCAAGAATACTGGAACACTTTGCAATGAGAGTACGTGGCCAATTGAACATAAGTGCATATTACAGTTTGGCTGCAAAAATGCCGATGCAATTCTAGGGTGCAGTTCCCCTGATATTTGAATCAAAGGCAATAGAGACCTATTTTCTACATCATTTTAATGCAAATTTATCTAGAATAGTACACTCAAATGGGGGACTTGCTGTGCATGGACAAATTAGAGCAAAGAGGGTGGTAAACAACAAAGATTGTCAGGAATCTAGACTGGCTGCCTTAAAAAGTAGATTTAAAAGCTCTGTGTATATGAACAGTAAAGGTCTTTCAGTCCTGTTTTTCTGTGGCTCCATGCTAAGCAGAATAGAATCCGAAGATATGAATGCCAAAGGGGAGGAAACGATTTAGACTGCTACATAGACACAAAAGTGCCAAATGGAGTGAAAGTAGCAACGTGAAACCACAGGCTGACTAGCAGGAAAATCTTTCAAGATGTATCTAGCTGTTGAAGAGCTGCCAGGGGACCTGGTGGAAGCCTGGTCACTCCAGACTTTTACAACAAGGCTGGACAAAACACTAGAAAATGTACCATAGGGAGCAATTCTCCTTTGGCAATGAGCAGTGGAGCAGATGATCTAATAGGCTTCTTGAATCTCTAACCTCTACAGTTCTATGATTTCTCATTGTAGGGCACAGGATTTCAAGAGGAAAAAGAAATAAATTGAAGATAAAATATTAAATGGGTAGAAAAACACACATACACACTCAAAAAAGAAGCTGGAGAATGAATGGAGTTCTGTCTTCTTGCCTTTCTGTATTTAGAGGAGTTGCTTCTGGCACATTGTTTTCTTGTCAGAGGCACTTCATTTTCTCTTTCCCTTTCTCTTATTAACCATTTTCTCTCTTGCTACAAAAGCAGAAATAGCCACTGGGACTGCTGATGTCTTTCTGAGAAAGGATGCTGGTCTCACACTGTGGAACAGCATCAAGGCTTTGGTCAGTCAAAACATAAAAACCTCATTGTTTCTTTTTAAACCAAGCCCCAAGCCAAGTACGTGCATCCTGGTATATGCACTGACATATTAGCCCTGCTCCCTTCCCACGCTGCCTTCATACCTGTTCCCATACAGACTCCCATTTTACCACTTTGTTCAAGCACTTCTCACACAAGTACGCTGCACTTTGGCATATGCTGCCTTCTGCAGCCAGAACATCTTTTCCCAAGCTGTTCCAGTGGCTACTTTTTTTTTTTTCTTAGCAAAAGACTATTTATGTGAGTAAGGTCAGGCCATTTATAGAATTGCAAGGTCTTGTAGGTTGGAAGAGGCTTTTGAATATCCTCTGGTCCAAACCACTGACAGGCTAGAGCAGGGTCTTGTACCCTTGTTGTGACAGATTTTTCACCAAAATTTTGGCTGCATCTCCAAAGATGAGGATTCAACAACTTCTCCAAGCAACTTGCTCCAGCCATGACTTTGCTGTCCTCATCAAAAAAATATTTATTCTTTAATATGGCCATTATTTTCCTTGATCTGGTAAAGCCTCCTCATTCTTTCTCTTTGCTGGAATAAGCAAATTTGCTTTGTCAGCCTCTCCTTGTACATTGTGTGCTCCAGACCATCATCATGGCCCTCCACTGGATTCCTGTTAGCTTCTCTTCACATAAAATAATAGGATCAGTTTGAATGCCTAGAAAATAGTTACCAGCTGATTTATTTTTCCTCTTTAACTGTCTGTTTTCACATTTATTAGAAGTTCTAGGGAACTTACTGTAAACTGTGAAAAAAAACTCTGCCTTTTTCATGTTTGCAAGAGGCTCTTTCAGAAGCATTTAACGTATTGGGAAGAAATAAAGTAATATTAATGGTGGGGGTTTGTGTGCACACAAAGCTGTTTTTCATGGAAGCTGAGCATTTACAAGTCCCTACTACCTTCAGGGAGGCTAGTGTGCAAATAGGACATCCAAAAATCAGGAACAGTAATTCAGGTTTTTCAATGTGCATTTGAGCTCATTCCTTTCATTATTAATGGGCATTATGAGACCTCTAATGACACTGAAATCTTGATCAGTATATAAGTCCTGATGACGGGCAAATGCACTTTCAAAGGGAATAATATACTGATTTTCAGAAGTCATGACAGCTTTGACATAGAAACATGTCAGATAGATAGATACATAACATGAGAATATGCCCTGCTGCCTATTACCTCACTCTGCCCTGGGGCACTTTTACAGAGCACACTGTCCCCCTCAGACTCTGGGGCACCAGCCCCATAAGATCAACATGGGCAGTGAAACCGCTGGGCACTGTTTCAAAGTGGTGTCTGACCAAGGGCTCTCTTGGCTGAGTTTCGGTGGTTAGGGATTTTTGGAGAGAAGGAGCAGGAAAGGTGGTGAGCAAAGAGTACATTTTGTAATTGCATGGAGCAGAAAGGGCTTCCCAAAGTGGAAGCTTTAGCAACATTTCCTAGAGACAGGCTCATAATATTACCCCTTCAAAAAACACTTTTAGAAAGCATTAATAATCAATCTGTGGGTTTGGTCATGACAATACCTTTAAATTCAGTGGGCCCTTTATAGAGGGGAACACTTTTTCTATAACTTGCACAAATCACATTTACATTCCTTATATAGACAAGAACTACTTTATCTGTCAACCGGCTGCAGCCAGCTTCATCTAAGCAGCTGTGATTTACCGCAGAGCAAGGCTGCACTTGTACAGTGAGAAGGGAGCTATTCAGCCTAGAGACATTATCAGGATCTTAGAGCTTCTGCCTTAAATCGCCAAGCACGTTTCGGGATAGTTAGCCTGTCAGGACCAGTCAGTTCCTGGAAGACTGTCCTCCAGCATGTGGCTGGTTTCCAGAAGATAAGCAAGCCCAGAAGAGGTGCTGTCTAGTGAGAGGTCTGAGGATGCTTTGGGCCCCAGTTTTGTTCTCCCTTGTTCCAGGTCCTTCCAGACCCCCTTCATTCCTTTAACAGCCTGATGTCTGGAACTGGTACCAGCACCGCATCAGCTCAGGATATGACAAAAAAGAGGATGGAAATCAAGCTGAACCTTGAAGTTGCCTATAGAAGCACAAAGTGCCTGTTGTGGAAGAGTGGGGCCTCTTTGCTGTCAAGCCTGTGGTCAGAAGTGCCTGGAGTGTCGAAGGGAAGGGATTCTGCCTGAAATTCTATCTTACAAGACATGGGGGAAACGAGACTCCTATTTGCCTTAGAAAACTACTGGCAGTACATACAGATTCATCATGGTTTGTGATATTAATGATAGCAAAGGGACTTCTAGGCTTTACATCTCAGCTTCACATCAGTACCTTCCTGATAGCTCACTCCTCACAGTTCGAGTTCAGGGGATCTTCTCACCTATTTTAATCATCTAAAGATCAGTTGTATGGTCTGAGTCTTCCCATTTCCCTTCCCTTTAGAGTCAGGAGAGTGACACATCTTGTCCTGGAGGACCCTGGAGTTGGGTGGGGATGCCACACTGAGGACAGCGACACTCATTGATCTGCAAGCAAAGGTGGCAGGTGCTTGAAACAGATTGTGAAAGTAGCTTTGCTGAGACAATTTAAGAATCTGCTTTTGTGCTCAGCTAAAGCATTGTATGTCAGTAAGGGAAGATGTGAACCATGCCTTCACTCTCAGGTTTGCCCACTGTCTTTAGATATTACAACTGGGTATCTGGTAATTTTGTCTAGGCTTGTCAGTGTATGA
Organism: Clamator glandarius; assembly: GCA_033459285.1. Lineage (NCBI taxonomy): Eukaryota > Metazoa > Chordata > Aves > Cuculiformes > Cuculidae > Clamator > Clamator glandarius. The sequence continues at coordinate 1,872,183 of JAUNZM010000131.1, read as the reverse complement.
ATACCCTTGTTCACTCAGAGAAATCACAGGGATATAAAAAAATCAATACAAGCTAGGAAGTTAGAAACAGTTCTTGCAAACACCTCTTCGGTCAAAATGGTAATGGAAATGTACTGAGCTCTGTCTTTTTAAAAGCCTTGTTGTCCTCAGCGGGTAACTCCTAACAAGTGTAAATAGGGCACCTCCCGTTTAGTGACTATCCCGTAAAGGAAGCTATAATGCATGCAGTAAATGAACCCTGATTTTAAGTTTGAGAATTACATGCACCAAATCCAACAGACTTGTGATTCAGCTCCAGCCTCTCTTTTTACAAAACTAAGGCTCAGTTGTTCTGTGTTGCTCCACACACTGTCCCGTGGTTCTCTTTGTGCTGTGTAGTCTTTGTGTTCCTACAGCCCCCGAGAAAAAGATATGAATTTAAAACAAAGCAAAACAACCCCAGATTCAAATATATCATCCAGGGGATAAAAAGGAATATGCTAGTGACTTCTATATAGAGTGCCCATTTTGTTGACTTCAAGGCTGTAGTAATTCATAGAGAAGAGGACAATAGTATTTACATTGGGATTTCAAGGAAGACTGCTCTTATAAATTAGTAAAATGTATGAGTCATCCCAACACAGTGTTTGATTCAAGAGACACAGTTATCAGTTCAGAATAATACTATAGCATCTGTCCAAAATACCACATGCCCTCATTAGCACACCATTCCTGCGAATTAAGCAGCCTAAAGATTGCAAAGAGGTGCTATTGTTATACCAAGAGTAATTCTTATGTTTTATTGATACCAAATAAACTATGTGTTAGCCTGAAAGCAGAGAGACAGAGGGAGTGGGCTGGTGGAGATCTCTGTTGTATAACATTCAAACACAGGGAGTGGAACTGGTCAAATCCTTTTCAATTACTTTTTTTCAATGATTGTCAGGTTTGGGAAGGAGAACCATCTGAGCAATTTAATTATTAATAAGACTGCATTCATCCCGCTGTACAGCTGGACACATCACCTATGAATAAATCCCCCAGATAATATATTTGTGGAACTTCATAATATTTTTCTCCTTCCTCCTTCAGTCCTAGTTGCCCTAGGATTTCCCCAGAAGCCAACCAGATAACCATTTTGGGTAAAGAGAATATGCACATGGACTTGAGGCCCTTGCCCATTCAGGAGCAGACGTGGTGTTTGCGATGATTAAGGCTTCTGCTGATGCGGGGAACCCGGCTGCTGAGCTGTGGAGATTAGGTGATGCTATAGGACTTTGTGAAAGACAGACAAATATGGGTGCTGTGCACAAGCTGGGAATTACTGTGGGTGTCAATTAACCTCACAGTTCACAGGGTTTATTAGGCTGAATTATTTATCCCAAAGATGAAACACTGAAAGAAAGGAAAGCATCATTAAACAACACAGTCCTGCACAGAGTTTAGGCAGAGAACCAAGTCTCCGAACAATTTAATTTATTAGGGACCTAAACTGTACTAGATTATCAAATCAAGTGGAATAAAGGAGGCAATACATTTTATGTTCGGTGCCCAGAATGTAATAAGCATGTTATTCCATTCATAACATGTCTCAGCCTAAGTTATGAAGAGAAGGGAATGTTTCCTCTGTAGGGTAATTTTCCATTTTTTATCCATTTTCAAAAGCTGTCAAACAGTTGTCATGAAGGAAAAATGTTGCTAGTTTATCACTGAAGCTTGAAACCTCTTAAATGTGAATGTAAAGTGGAGCACTACATATAGTCCAAATACAATGGGAAGAAGCTTAACTGTTTGAAGTCTGTCTTTGTGGAGATTATACTCTGGCAGAAAAAGACAATGGGAGAGTTTTGCCTTGGGAAAAGAGAGACTGACAGGTCTGCATGTTTTTCCGCAATCAATATTGTAGACAGAGCTCTTCTTACATGGTGGGGTTCAATTAAAGAAAAAAAACACAAGAATTTGGGAGAATTCCCACAGGAGTTAAAATCCTTCCCGGGAGGGGAGAATGTTTTCTTCAAGATGAGCTTGCATGAAAAATTCATGCAGTGGATGGATACATTCATACAAAAAGAAATTTGATAAATAAATAATTGTTTTAATTTTTACTGCCTCACATAGCAATTGCACATCCATATTGACCATTTTAGTTTGCAAAACTACTCCTTAGTGTAAACATGTATAAAATTAAATCATCCAGAAAAACAAAATAGGGCAAAAGGTCACACATGGTAACTGAAGCAAGTAGCTCATACTAAAGTCTCTCACAACATTCAGAAAACAAGAAATTGTCACATGCAGCCAAGAAGTTGGTGCAGGGATGAACACAAAGAGACAGACAAAACACATCATGAAAACAAGTGATAAGTAGAGATTTGCAGCCTTCAGGAAGGAGAGAAGAGGAGGCAGCTGCAAAGACAGGAGGCCGGAAAAGACAGACGTATTGGGCTGGAAATATATACAGTTATGATAACAGCTATCAAAGAGATTACATGAAGCTGCAATTAACTAGCTGTACTTGACTGCTATTCAGTCATACTTGCATCTCTCTCCTCCTTTTTTCTAGTATTGACTGCGTGGGGAGCACAGTTATCTTTGTTGGAGAAAAGTTATGTACACAACACATGGATTGGGCAAATAAAGTGCCAGTCTGGTCTACAGTCTCTGTATCTCCAGGTCATGGAGAAACGCAAGAGGACAGGATCACAGGAAAGCCTGTCACCCAGCACAGCCTGCCTCCCAACTGCACTCCTTCTCCACTAGAAAAACAAAATCAAGGAGGAATAAACACAAAGTTCCCTATCCTTCAGACTTAATGACACTTTCCTAGCTATTTCTCTATCTTTGGTCCCTGACAGTTCCTCTCCCTCACCTTTCTTCCATTTCTGTGTGGCTGTTTTCTGTGTTGTCTCATATGATTTTCCTTCCTCAGTGAGTTCATCCCTCAGATACCTGTAAACCTCTCTGTACCTTTCCTCATCTACCTGCCCCCTGTCTTAGTCCCCTACTTGTGCCCCCTCTCCCTGCTTCTGCTTTCACCAAGAGAAGTTTTTCAATGTACTTTGTTCACGATCCGTCTCTTCACAGTCATCTTCTTTGGCTGTGTGATTTTGCCTGTGCTGTGGAAAGCCCTAGGATACAAATTTGAAACAGCCTTTTCTTCACCTTCTTTTCCCTTACTTCAAAGGGCAAAAGGAGTTCCTCTTGAAATACTTCCCGGTGACAATGAACTTGGCTTCCTAAACTGACCAAATAGACAGGCAGGAAAAACATCCTTCCTCTACCCTCAAGAAAAGGAATCATCCTAGGAAAGCTTTTTTGTTATTTAAAAAAAAAAAAAAAAAACCCAAACCAAAACCAGAAAAACCAAAACAGAATCAACTCCCCTTCAGGCTATGGTGCTATTTGAGCCCATGTTTGACTCATGACTGGGTTAGTCACCCTCAAATGAGGGAATATCAATGTGTAGTAGAAAATACTAATTTTTAAAGAGCGATCTAAAAGGTAGAGGCTCATGGTTATGTTTAGTAATAGTAAGCACTCAAATTGCATTGCTTTATCCCAAATCATGGCCCTCACTACACTACGTGTTTCACCACCGAAGAGACCCTCTGGGAGAGAGGCTGACAGGTAGGAGAGATGCATGGTCACTGCAACAGTGAAGACAGGTCTTGGGAAGCAGTGCCTGGGCAAGCAGCTAGGTTTATGTGAAATGCCCTGTGTCTGTGGTTTAGAAATGTGTAAAAATCAGCCTTGCAGTAAAAGGAAGAATCCATGTGCCTGTGTAGGTTTTAAGGCCTTGTCCAAAAGACCCTACTACAGAAAACGCATTTAATCTACCTTAAAGGGATGAAGGACTGAGTCAACCCTGCTAGGATTTGAACCTATCACCCCAGGGAGCCTAATTATTGCAAATGTGGTGCTTAGACCACTAAACCCTTCCCTCCTGCTTTAATCACCTCTCAAAGACTCCTTTTTGATCCTAGAAGGTTACAGCACCTGTGATAAAGGTAAAGTATTTAACAAAGTCTCTGTAAGTGGAGTATGTCATTATTCATATTACAGCAGGTTTAAAAGAGCTGGGCAAGGATGAGAACATTGTGCTATAACAAAGATTACAGTAGCAGCACTGTGAATTGCTTCTCAGCTCTAGTCTCTATTTTTCTTCTGCTACACAATGGAAAAATGGAGTAAGAGGAGAGCCAAGCTAAATTGTTCTTATTCCCACCATGCTGCACCCCTCACTGTGTGTGTAGTTTAAGGAGGTCTCAGATCATGTAGCTCGGCTGTAGGTTAGCGGGCTGCACAGTTGGAGGCTGACAGCTGAGCAAGCCTTGTCCTCCTCCGTACGCACGCCAAGCATCTCCAGGAGCCACATAGTTGGGGATGTTCTTGCTGTGGGCTTATACTCACATTTCTGTGCTGCAGAAGTGCAGGAAGCTCAAGTGCTGGCATTGGGGAGGATGATGGGGAGGGCATAGGTGTTTGCTGAGCTGTGGGGTCGCAGCCAAAAAAATATCTATAGCAGGGACTGCTAACAACATTTCCTTGAGTTTCTTTGCTTATCTCAGGATGTTGGTGGTATTTCTGCACAGTTTAGAAGGTATAACTGAAAGCTGATCAGAATCTCTTGTCTTATTATAATAAGGTTCCTGATTGGACGTGGAAGGAAAAACAAGGCTGGAGAGTAAAAGGAAGCCTTTTTTTTGGTTTTTTCAAACTCCAAGCTTTAAAGAAAACACATTCCATGCTCCATGGAGACAATATTACAGTTAATCATTTTGCCTTTTGTTCCTTAGGAGAAAATGGATTTTTTGTCCCTCCCTCCCTCCTTCCATTACCTGAAGGGGTTGCTCGCCTTCTACTGACATGGAGATAGACTAAATCTGAAATGTTAATGGACTGGCAGTGTTTGCAGTGGGGTGAACAGTTTTCTGCTGGAAGGCTGGTTGGCAGGATACCGTCCTGCAGTCATTGAATCATTGCACTGAATCACAGCCATGTTGGCAGGATCCCATTCCGAGGAAGTTCACAGTACTGTCAAACACCTGCTGTTGCTATTGAATGATATTATGCAAGATCTGAAATTCTATTTACCAAGATCCCTATTTGATTTCTTTTTTTTCCCCTCATCCTCTTCAGTCACCAGAGTCTCAAATGACTGCAGTAAAACCTTTTCCCAAGAGCATTATACAATACTCACCCTGATGCCAGGATACCAGTTCTTATAGGGTGAAAATCCACTCTTCTGATTTTGTGCTGATGCAGAGATGCCAAGACAGCACAGGATACAAAGACATACAAGCACTGCCACAGCATGCACTCTTCAGAGTTACTCAGGTAAGGAGATCAAGCAAACTTTGACTCACAGAAGCACAGCCACCCTTTTTACCCTTGAAAGTCCTGGTTGTACAGCCTAGTGTGAAGGGCACTACTATTAGTGACCTTCCAGTACCTTGTAAGTAGGCTACAAGAAAGCTGGAGAGGGACTATTCATAAAGGCTTGTGGTGACAGGATGAGGCGGAACAGATATAAACTGGAGAAGGGCAGATTTAGACTACACATTAGGAAGAACTTCTTCACCACAAGAGCGGTGAGACACTGGAACAGGTTGCCAATGGAAGTTGTGGCTGCCTCATCCTGGAGGTGTTCAAGGCCAGGCTGGATGAGGCCTTTGGTAACCTGGTGTAGTGGGATGTCCCTGCCCATGGTAGGGTTTTTGGAACTAGATGATCTTTAAGGTCCCTTCCAACCCTAACTATTCTATGATTATATTGTTCTCCTAGTCTTCTTAGGCAATGATTGTTTCAAGATAAGGGACTTCTTGAGCCACCATGATGGGAAGCTTGGCTTACACACATCTAGCAAGTGAAGAATACCAGGTTATGAGAGTTAGAGAGAAAGTATATTCTTCTCTTATGTAGCTTGTAAGATATAGTAATTTAAGGTAGGTATTTCCCTGACTTGCTCCATACCCTCTGTCATGCCATATAGTCCAATTGAACTCCACCATGAATTTTTGGAGTCTCTTCTCAAAATCAGTAGTTAACATCTTAAGAAACCATCCTGATCTCCAGGCTGCCACTTTGGCTTTACTCCCAATCCAGTTAGCATCAAGCACCACCAGCACAGCTCTCCAAGGCAGCCCCAGCCCTCCCAGTTCTCCAGCCACACTCATCATGATCAGATCTCCTTCCACTCACTTTCATGGGTCTGCTCTCCTTTTTCCTGCAATCCTCTAATTTTGCATGTTTCACTCTGCAAACACCACTCACTGGCCAGCTCTTTCCTTCACTGATGGATCAGCTCTCTGCACTGCAAAGGTCTCTTCCTGTCCAAACTAAAATATCTGTTTGGTTAGCAGTTCATTAGGAGATGTCAATGAGTTATCCCAGACTGCAATAGAGTTCTTCCTGTCAAAGCCCAGCCCTTTCCTGCTCATTCTTAGGTGAGCAACTGAATAACAGTGTTAGCTGTTAGTGTTAGCTAGCATCAAGCTTGCAGCCTGAGCGTGAGCTTCTCTTTGGCTTCTCACATTAAGCCCCTAGCTTAAAAATCTCACCTTTTTTAAAAAAATAGAAGTAAAATCCAGACTTGTTTATCTAGTTAGACAAATAAAACTCTCAACCAGGAGCTCATTATGTTGGGTCTCAGTTATTGCAGCATCTTTTTCTTTAGTGCTAACGCAATCTTGCCTTGCCATTATTCCTCTCAAGTACTGGTGCGAAGATCATTTTCATAGTCTGTCTGCCTGCCCATGTCAGCTCTTGTGGTGAATCCCTTCACTGGCTGCCCTTTCTCTTTTGTGTAAAGACCCTGCTTGTCGCTGTGCTGTCATCATCTCTTCAGCGCTTAAAAGGTGATTTCTGTCTCTTGTCTGTCCATGATTCTAGCCTCTGCTGCCCTCTTTGAATCTCAGACAAGTCCCTTCTTTTTTATACCGTGTACTCCTCCTTGGTACCCTTTGGAGTTTCAACATAGGTGTAAGAAACACCTTATTGTTGTCCTTGAAATATTTCTTCTATACTCACCTTGCACAGGAGTGCTACAAAAACCTTCCTAATAGCTAAACTGGCAGTAAGTTCTTCATGATGACCAGAAGTCCCTCTCTAGTCCCTCAATTCCCACTTCCCTCCTCTCATAAGAACTTAGCATCTCTTCAGCAAATTGTGATGCAGTCAGATTCAAGAGCAACAAATAATCTTTCAAAAGATATATCTTTAAAAACAAACAAACACATCCACAAAAAGCTACAAGCCACACACACAATTTCACACGTATGTGAGAAAACAGCCCCACAATTAGTTGGTGTTTGTAGGGAGAGGAGGGATGTGACTGAACCTGCAACTGTCAGGTATCAGGTAATAGTTGCTGGGATATCAGCAACTAGGATGTCAGCAATGCAGAACTGTGCCCAAAACCACTTGCTCTCCCAGTCATGTGTGAAGCCTGTGGTAGGGCAAGGACTTGGACCTGCCTCACAGATCCTCCGTTAGTGCCAAGCACTCAGGCATTAATCATCTGCAAACTTGCTGTGCTGTCTTCAAGCTAATATAAGCTATTCACTTCTTAGCTAAGAGCCTGGAAACAATGCCTTTTCAAACCAGGAAGCAAGATGATAATTAACATGACCTGTCTATCACCCAGATTATTAAACTGCATTATAAATGTTTTGTTGCCAAAGATTAATTATGTAAATCTTCACAGTCACCTCACACAACTGAAGGAAATATTCATGTTTTTTTCACCAGCTGATTTTTTTCTCTCAGCTATTTCCTAAAGGTTGTTTGAGTTCTAGTCTGCTACCAGCATCACACAATTGCCATTAACAATACTCACAATGCTTTTTGCTGCAAGTAGCTAATACCTCTATGTGCATGTGATTGACTACAGCTCATAATGGTGTTTCAGGGAAATACTGTCTGGATCTATAGACGTGGCAGATCAGGAGCTGCAGCTCTGACTGAGTTCGCATCGACCATAACCTGCTCTTCATTATATGACCATGAGTTGCCAGGTGATTAATGGCAAGTATGACTTTATGAAGAATAAAAGGCCCTAAATCTTTAAGGCCATTGGAACACTGCAAGGATTTTTGGTCTGCTTTTTCACTGTGTAACACAGATGCCATCTAGAAAAACAACTTTTAAGTCTAGCATGGACTTCTTATGAGGTGCTGAGTTTAGTGTTTGATAGGAATGGTTGAACTCGATGATCCGGTAGGTCTCTTTCAACCTGGTTATTCTATGATTCTATGATTCTTAGAGCTTCTAAGGTGCTGCTGGCAGCAGAATCAGCTGAGAAGTATTAATTTTGCAAAAGGTTTCATAAAGTTTAATGCAATTACTTTCAGCATGCCCAGAGCTAGGCTCAGTAGAATACTGTTTTGGCGAGAAGGTTTTTTTATAATCTCTAGCCTTAAGCAAATAAGCAGAGAAAAATGGCTTGGTTTTCAAGTTCTAGATCGACAAATTATTAGATTAAATATCATTCACTAGAACTCCTTGAAAATGTTAAGGCAGGATTCTGGCCTTAGGGTCATTGTGTCATGTATATGACAAGTAGAACTCATCTAATTTAACTTTTGATGCTCACCATGCAAATTCTGTGTACAAGCAAGCCTCCTTGTGTTCAGGAGAGATACAGGCACATCAAGGGTCTGTTTTATTTCTGAAGCCTTTAGGGTGAGGAGAATTGTCTCCTCTATACCATTACCCTTAAAGGGAATAGAGGTGTGTAGTTTAGATATAGATACTTACACTTAGCTAGAACAGCTGAGCCATTCCAGGAGAACACTGGTCTTCCCAATGACCATGAGGCCCATATTCATACCTGCACTCCAGCTGAGGCCTCTCTTTCAATGGCAAAATGCTAACATAGGTCTGTGTTTTGGGAACTTGTTGGAAAAGTGCTGATGTATACAAGCTCCAGCTTCAGATTCTGCCACCAGCATCTCCACTGCTCAAAGTCACAGAGTTTTGCAGTCTAAGAGCCCTCTCAGGCAGAAATGAAGCTGCAGGGGGAACACCACATCACAAATACACAATAAATGCTATAGGATGAAAGCAGTATTTCTGCTCAGCTGGAGGGGAGCTCAGCTCCTACTTGATGCTAGGAGATGAGGAAACAAGAATTTTAAACAGGGAGCAATTCTGCATTTAAAGTTACAAGGGAAGGTGAGCATAGTTGGCCAGTAGCTGTAGCTGCAGTTCCAGATTCATCATTTGTCTTTTGTGCCACAGGCCCCACAGCTGCATGACAGACTATCTTAGATGCAGAACTGGGGGTTATTTTAAAATCATTTCCTAGGGAAAAGTGGGAAACTTATATGAAAAATCTGTGTCTTGTTCATCCCCTGTCTCAGTATATTGTTTACCCTGAAATATAAAGACAGAAATGCAAGAGATCAGTGATTTTCAGTCCTTCCCTAATGATCATCTTAGCAGAAAAAAAATAGCTACCTTGTTTATTTTATATAATCCCCAAGCACCTCTGTGGTTCCTCAGGTGCCGAAACCAGCACTTATTAACACCCTGTTCCCCCAGGCTCCTTGTGGAACACTTCGTCGCTGCTGCTACTGGCTTTCAAGCATAACTGCACAAAATTAAAAAACAAGTGTGTTAAAAAAAAAAGGCATGTAAAATACAAAATTAACATGCGAACAAACAACAGGGGATACTCTACTGATTATATTTTCACTGTCATGTTGTATCAATTAAAGCTTTTCACCCTTTAATTAAAGTGAGGCAGCCAGAGAATCTCTACCATGGTATGCAAGGTGACTGAATCAAAGGATCTCTCTGAGGAGTTTACAACTACACTAGTAGGTAGTACACTTAGTGAAGAGATCATCCTGATCAATGGCATTCAAAGCTTGGATCCAAATTTCCACAAGATATAGGTTTGTGAACCAAGGTTTTGTTTTGCCCCCATCTTTAATTAAAACCTGCTTTGGCTTTTCCTAACTCAACTGCAATGCTTGGCATGGACCTTCTGGATATTAAGATGACAACTAATGAGGATTTTTATTAAACTTGAGCCTCGGCCGGCTGGGAGGAGGAAACAGCTTTTTAGCATCAGATGGAAAAGACTTTTGCCTCTGGAATATTTCTCAGCACGAAGCAAAGAGCTGGGGGAGGAGAAGGTGATAGGAACATTGTCAGTGCCTCCACTAATGGGGCCTGCCTGGGGCATGCCATTCAGTATCCCTCGGAAGGTGACCTTGACTGCTAACATTTACATTTTAGCAGCCATTTGACATATTTGATTGTGTCTGCAGCAAAAAAACCACAGTTCTGGGAGAGACGTGTAGCTCAGATCAATGTCTTCAGTGCCACTGTCTCCTCTTGTTCTGACATACTCCGATGTTTGCTATTTAGTCTGAAAGGGCATGCTACAAGAACACCACAGCACTGCCCCTTCTTTCTAATGCAGGTAATTGATCTGATCAGGCACTGTCCATACAGGCTAACTCAAAGTACTATCCTCAAATTAAATACCTTCTCAAAACAATTAAGTCATTCAATTTGGTAAGAACAGTGCTCGTTGTCCAATGAACCAAACAGCTGGCCATTATTATTTGCCTTTGGTGTAATTTATCAGCCTTGGACATGTGGGAAAGACTAAAGTTGTCTACCAGAGGTGTTGCTGGGTCAGGTCCCAGAAAGCTTTGTGTCTGCAGCTCCTGTCATTTCCTTACTCCACAGGATCTATCTTGCAGAAAATGGAGATTTGACAATAGCTCCCAGACCTTATTGCCACATGTTTCAGAAGCTCAGCAGATGGCTGCGTGTTCCTACCACCTGGCCAAAGGGTGCTGTCGCCCTTCCAAACAAATGGCATCAGCACCTCTGAGGGACAAGCCGACGTACCAGCACTGATGTGCTTTAACTTGTGATATAAGGATGGCTAAAAACACACATGGGGCTAGATGTGATGGCTTACCAGATGGGTGGTAATTTGTTAAGCCGCTATAATGCAAAAGCTTTCAATCGAGTATTCATACCCTAAGATCTTCAGCCAACATAGGAGTCATTTGGTTTGCCTTTAATATAATTGGAAAAGATAGGAAATTAAATTTTTAGGCCATAGCATGTGCCAATCCCTTTATTTGCTTTGAATATAAAAATCTCCCTCTCCGGTTCCACTGTACTGCTGAAAGTTCAATCACTTATCAAAATAGTGATGCCCTTTGTCCTCTGAGGCTAAAACATATGTTTTATTAAATATTAACCAAGCACTAATTGGTGCATCATTTGGCCAAGGTAAGAGGTGGCTTCATATTGTCAGTGGCCTGTTTTTCCCTTCCGATGTCTCAGTACTTTTCAGCTAGTTTATCCTGTTACTCTGCCTCTGTCAGCCTTGAGCTCAGGGAGCATTTTGGCATCTCCCAAAACCAGTTTTGTGCACCCTTTTACATTCCAGTATTGTAGGCAATATTGCTGGGGTGTAAACTAGTTGATTGAGCTCTGGGTTTTGGTTCAATTTGGCAACTGTCCTCCCAGGTGAACACAGGAAAATCACTTTATCTACCTTGTGCTTCTGTTTCTCAGGTGTAAACTATAGGAGGAGAAACATTAATGTTTAAATTACTAAGGTTGTCTCCTTACTTCAGGACACAGGAAAAAACATGTGTTGTAAAATCTCACATTGGAAAATCTTTGTCAAAATAATTGTATCCAGTTACACTGTTGGCAAATTCTTAAATATGGGATCGGTACATTCAACATACCTAGAGATGATGAGTGGTATGAAGGCTACAATTACAGTGCAGTATGAATAACTAGCTGATTAATTGAATGGTGGTGATTTTTCAGAACTAGATGAGTAACACTACCTTTATTTGCATGGCAGGAACCTTAGGCCTTAAAATGGCTTCCAGATTCCTGAACGAAGCACATTTCTCATTGGGGCTGCCGTTGGGCAGGGGAAAGGATGGTGCACACTAGAAACTATGACCATTTTGCAGTGCAGTCACTAGCCTTCCTGATGCCAGTAGAGACAATTTACATAAGTTTGCAGTCAGATTCATAATTAACATTCCCTGAGCTTCTTGGCTCTGATCCTCTCCTTGCAGCTTCAGGTGCATCACACTGGGCAACCTCTAGTATCACTAAGCTAGCCTCATGGCTCATGTTTCACCAAAATCCTAATGATGCTGGTTAAAACTGAGGCTTCAGAGCAGACGCCAATAATTGGCGACACAGGGTTGGAAAGAAACTCCTAATAAACAGTTTGTTCCCAGACTAGGAGCTTTCCTTAAAGCACTAGATACCTGTCTTACTGAGATAATGCAATAACTGAGCAGGGTAGGTGAGCGTTCTGTGTCCCATGGTGTACAAAGTCCTCTGCCCCTGAACTAGAAAGAACAGGAATAAGCTCCATTTCTCTGTCTTCAGCTCCCTCTTTGCTGCTCTAAAGCATGGATGAGAAAAGAACCACTGAGGCACTTCTCTCAAGGGTGGAAGCCTGGGCTGAGCATCCTGGCCATACAGCCAGATTTGGCTGTCAGGTCCAGAGCCTGGCTAAGGAAAAATGTTGATGGCTGTCTTGTTCTACTTCTGCAAGAGTTAATTTTTTGTTAAGAAAAATAATGCTGTTAAAAAAAATCTTTCCATTGTGCAAGCCCTGAGCTTTTGAGATGCTTCAGTGGGCTACTGGGAAATCTCTTTAGGATAGAGACTGTCTGGCTGAGCTGTCAGATTGACTGCTAGAGGCGCAGCTGAGTTTCAAATGGACAAGCAGTGTGCGTGTGAGACGCATCCCTTAAAAAAGGAAGATGTTTGACAAGTGAAATGTTTTTATTTTATGATGGAGGACGAGCAGGAACATCAGACAGGTAAATCGCCCTGCCAAGCATGAGAGTTCCTGACTGACAGGCTCATCACCTGCCCTGCCTGCTCAAGAGGATGCAGCATTTATTTCTACTGAAAAGCAACTGTTTAAATTATCATTCGCTGACTTTTCTTTACTGATTATAATTGCAGTGTGCAAGTTCAGAAGAGCAAAGGGAATCCTTTGCTTGGCAGGCAGAGGAAAAAGAGGAAGCAACTCTTCTCTAACCAAACAGAAATGAAGGAAGCTGGAGGGTGTAAAAGAAACCTTGTAAATCATCAGAAATCAAAACCAAACAGTCTGAGGGAGAGAAACAGTGACATTTGTCAAAGTTTAGCAATTAAAATCACAATATCCCAATTAGAGTATATGCCAAGGACTGACTCCCACTAACGTGCTCTAGCAATGAAAGTATCTTTATATCAGAAATTTTGAAAACATAGCACTGTAATTTGAGATCATTTACTACCATGCTATGACACAAATGTATCTGATTACGTATTTTGTCTGCATGCTGTGATAAAGAGGACCAAATAAACAAACAGACTAGAAAAAGAGGATGAGGACATCAGATAGTGTGATATGAAGTTGTTTACATGACTGAATGTGAGATGCCTTCTTAGTCACAAATGTCAAAGCCACCAGTGAATGTGTCCTTTCAGCCCTGAATGGGTAAAGAAAGAGCCTTATAGTAAAACACCATGTATTTTGTAGGGACTGTATTCAGCAAAGGATTTAAATATGTGTTTTAATCTATTACTATTCAGCAGTTAAGTGCTTATCTTGTGCTAAAATTCAGGACATGCACTGGATCAGAGACAGTACGCTGCATATTTTACAGCAAAAATATTCCAGTAATGCTTGAAAACACTTTAAAAATTTTATTGGGGTTATTTTGAGATCTCTCTGCTTCTCAAGTTCTAGTTACTGTAAGGTGAACTGTACACAGTTCAGAAGGAGAGAAAGATTAAACTTAATCAATCGAAAGTGATTCAGGAGATGTCTGGAATAACTTTACTGTATATAGGGAAAGGTCTCAGCCTTGAAGTCCACTAACTGAAGAATATTCAGGGCTAAAGTCAAAAGCTAAATATCTCAGCAGAAGGCTTTTAAGCTACCCTTTCCACCACTGATAAAAAGTTCACATTTCTAGTCAGAAAAATTATAAAGCTTTTATCCTTAAGAAAGGTTTGGCTCAAAACTGAGCCAAGTATGCAATGGCAGTCAAGACAGAGTAACCCTAGGGGTGAGAGCAGGGCGGATCTTTGGAAAGAAATAAATAGGCAGGATATCCAAAATGGCAGCAGCTGGAAGCTTCTCCGAGGTGGGATGTCAGGATAAGCCCCTGAGACGCGATACTGCACACAGGGCAGGGGAGGAGGTCAAATGTGCAAGGCCCTGCAATTTGTCAGACGGCTAACACCATCATTGCCTGTGTGCGTGCATGTGGGCATGCTTGCCTATAAATTATACTCGCAAATTTCCAGGCTAAATGTGCTCTTATTGGCAGCACAGAGCACTGCACCCCCTGTTAGGTGATATTGTTTTATAATGAGCAATATAAGTTAACTCTCATGGTGTGAGGCTGCATATGAGTCACTGCTGAAATCAGAAGAAGTGTCAATAGTTTTGATTTTTCTGCATATTTCACATTTTTCCTTTTTTCTGACATCACTGAAAGGAAGAGCATAGGAAGAAGTGAGGGCTTGAAAAAGGAGCTAGAATCAGACAAGAGATCTGAGGATGGGACAAAGGAGACAGACAGAGGAGAAGAATAGGTCTGACATTACTATTATTGTCCAATGTTAGTTTTGGGAGAGAATCATAGAATCAGCAGGTTGGAAAAGACCCATCAGATTATCAAGTCCAACCATTCCTATCAATCACTAACCCATGCCCCTCAGCACCTCGTCCACCCATCCCTTAAACACCTCCAGGGAAGGTGAATCAACCCCCTCCCTGGACAGCCTGTTAAGGGAGAAATTCAGGAGCCAGATGCTTCTTGAGACTTCTTGGCAGGAAAATTTCTGCACTGCCTGCACTCATGCCGGACCTCTCCAGTGTTGTAATTTTTAGCAAAAGTCCTGCTATTAGAGAGGAGCCAGCTTTACACAGATCAAGGACACAGGCACACCAGCCTCTAACAGCGAGCGTCACCAGCAGAAGCATGCCTTGCAGCGCCATGCACTACTTGGCAACATCAGTGGAAAAAAAGAGGTGAAAGGAGACAAAAAAAATGGAAAACAAGAGCTTTGTTGTTCCAAGAAGAGATAGGATCAGACCTAGAAGTAAGGGAAACAAGGAGACACTTCTACAAGGTGGCTGCAGAGATATTTGTCCCATTGCCCTGGTGGCTTCAAGAGCAGCTTGTGACTTGTCACGGCTGCATCGCCCTGGTGTTTCTACCACCATCCCAGCTTCAGGGTGAAGGCACTTTCTACCAGCTGATGGCTGCCACTCTCAGCACCTTAGAGAGCTTCCTGTACTGAGAACCAAGGAATTGCAGTAGATGCCAGTTGTCAAAATAAGATAAAGGCAGAAGCCTTGGCAGTGGCATTGCCACCCCGATATACACAGTTGTGCCTCAGTCACAGCGAGCCTGCCAAGAGTGGGAATAGAAGAGGGTGGTGAACACACCAAAAAATGTTGACACTTTGAAATGTAAATGTGTTTAAATTTTCCTTCATATTCTGCACCTAGTGCTTTTCTAAGAATATGATAGCCCATTTCTGTGGACCTCTCACTTGTTACTCTCAAAATGGCCATTTCTTCATATTCTGTCGAAAAACATCAGCTGAAGCACTGGTTCCTCCTCTGAAAAACAATGAGGAGAACTGGCATTGGAATGGCAGATAACAAATGCAATGTAATAGACACTGAGAGATACCATTTGAACTACTTGTATGCATTGCTGGGTTCTGAATTAACTGTAACCACTTAGAATAAAGGCCTCGGCAGCTCACTGAAAATCTCTGCAGTTTTATGCTGGCTATTGTCTCAGACTCTATGCAGGAGATTTTTTAGTATTATTTTCATGCCATTATATAAATTGAAGGCTTTTGCTCCATTCTGGTCATTTCAGATCCAAAAAGAGATACATTAAAAATAGCAGGGGCCTGGGGACAGGTGACAAAGAGGATTAGAGGAATGGGAAAGCGACTGTGTAAAAGAGATTGAGACGTAGGATTTGTTACAGTTCCAGGGTTAGCTGCACCTCTGACCTCTTCCTATTATATAGGCAGGCTCTGCTTCTTCAAGCCCCTGGTGGGAGTTTGTCTGTCTGTCCGTTCCCTGCAAACAGCTCTCTGACAGCTAAGTGAACCTCAGGTGTCAGAGAGTGAACCTCTCTTTCAAGGAACTTTCTTTTTAATGTCTAACATCCTTGGGACTTCTTGACTCCTGGCCTTAGCAAAAGAAATCTGCAGCTAGACTCTGGCAATAGCATTCTCTTGTCATGACCCTTGCTATCCTAATTGCTAATCTGGAGGCACTCGGCAGCCTTCTGGCTAGTTTCCTAATAGTCCTAGTATTGAACTAAAGCAACATTTACCTACAGTAGTCTCCACTGCCATCTCATCAAATTCCTTATTCTTAGAGACTTACAAAGCAGCCCTGAGCCTAAGGTGGTTCAGTGGTGATCCCCACTTGAAGGCTGTAAGATTTGGTTCCTATTTTTGACTCCATCACTGCCTTCCTGGGTTCTTGCGGGACTCAGATCCTCTAACATTGGCCAGCTAAACCTGAGGTGCCTTCAATGAATTATGCTCCTCTAGTCATCAGGGAGAGATAGCTGCTCTGGATAACTTGTCTTAAGCCCATACCTCAGAAGGAGACAAATTGCCCTCAGGAGGAATTTGTCTCTTCATGGATGTAGAGGGAGGCCAGATGAGTAGCCAAGGTCAAGCATAACCTTTTTATAAAGTAGCATTTATGCATAGCTGAATTTGTGCATAGGCATCTGTAGGTGACACCATTTTGAACCCATCTCCTACAGGTCTCAAGGGGGAGAGGGCAATTTCATACAGCTCACAGCTGGCTAGTGGTCTGCATTAAGCAGGCTGTGGGGCTCAGGATCAGCGATCTCCATCATCTAAGACATGGATTGTCAAGGCTTGAGGGTTAGACCTGAAGGTTTAGTGAGTGACACAGCCATGACAAGTTGGGGTCAGGGAGCTGAATAGTCTCTGCTTCTCCTGGACAGGTGTTGACAGGCAGGCAAGGGAAATCGCTTCACTCTTCCTCACTCAAAGTTGCAGGCTGAACGAAGATGACCAAGAGAAGCTCATCTGAGGCTGTATGGTCTGCAGGGAAGGTGGACTAAGTACTCCTGAGCTATCAAGAAAAAGCCACTAGGCTTGTTTCAGACAAACCTAGAAGGCTGAATCAAAAGAACATCTAGTGTCACCTATTTATCAGGCAGCTGCTACCAAAGGAAAAGCAGGCACCAAAGAGCAAAAAAGTGATCAGCAATTTTACCAGTATATAAACCTGACTCTAAACACCCTGGCCTGGGAATTATTTTTTACCCTGACTTGATATCTTTTGATCTCACAAAAAAATTCAAGATGACATAGGGCTGCTTTTGGCTCCCAGTTACTTACATGTGTCAAACACCAACCTGATGCCACTGAGGTGGGAGAGGCTGTCTTCCTAGGGAAACATCCAAGAAAAATATCAGAAGACATATTTTTGTAGGGGCAACCAAATCCTTGTGAAGAATTAATGGAGAAAGATTTTGCTGTAATAAATAAAGAACGAGTTGTGCCTTCAAGTTTCCTCAACTATGGGAATGTAAAAAATCATCTCATTTTTCATTTTTGATATTAATAAGCCTGTTTCACAGAACTGCCCTTCTTTTATATAAACACCATGGTATATACCCTTCCTTACTTCCCTGTCATAAATTATATTGTGGATGCTTCCTGTGAAGTTGCTATCTGTAGTTTTGATGTTAATCTTGGCTTTACATTTTTCTAGAGTATATCTAGAGATATAGATATATACAGAGAGAGAAGGGTGATGGCATCTTCTCCCAAGTGACATGGGACAGGACAAGAGGGAATGGCCTCAAGCTCCACCAAGGGAGATTTAGGCTGGACATTAGGAAAAAAAAATTCACAGACAGAGTCATTGGGCACTGGAACAGGCTGCCCAGGGAGGTGGTTGATTCACCTTCCCTGGAGGTGTTTAAGGCACGGATGGACGAGGTGCTAAGGGACATGGTTTAGTGTATGATAGGAATGGTTGGACTCAAAGATCCAGTGGGTCTCTTCCAACCTGGTTATTTTATGATTCTATGGTTCTATGATTCTATGACTCTAGTTGACAGAGGGAAAGAGGCAGGTTGTCTCCAGTCATGACTTGGGTCTTAACAATATGGAAAGAAGTCTTTCATTTTTGTTGTGTAAAGAAGTTTAAAACTACTGTGCTTTAGCCCCCTGCATCTAGACTTTCGATGTAAGCTTTTTTGGTTAGGTGGCTCAACTTTGGTGATATTGATCTCTACCACAGCTAGGAGTTCAAGTGAAGAAAACCAACATGTGTAGCTATGCTTCAAAGTCCTAGAGTTAATTTGTAAAACAACTCATTAGAGAAGAAATTTGAGAGACAGGCAGTTGCATAAGTGATTGTCTTGAGAGAACTCATAATGGAAAACATGGAGACAGCTGAGGAATTCCTCAATGCCAATCAACTTTTGAATTTATCGCCAAGAGTGCAAGTGGAGGCAAAATAAAAAAAAAAAAATCAACAGGCCAGGAGGAAGTAGGGAAGATGTTTAATGTAGGGGGCAAAAAATTCAGCAGGGGCCTCTGATGTAAGGGCTGAATGATTGTGGTCAAAATGTTTACAAGAAAAAGATTTTAGAAACCTGAAAAATAGTTGGCTATTTAGGGAGGGAAACAGTGAGCAATATTATTTTTGGGTTCTGTCAAAAGAAGGGTGGCCAACAGGTCAAGGGAAGTCATTCTGCCCCTCTATTCCTCTCTTGTGAGACCTCATGTGGAGTACTGTGTCCAGTTCTGGAATCCTCAGTATAAGAAAGAGATGGAACTGTTGGAATGGGTCCAGAGGAGGGCTACAAGGATGATCCGAGGGCTGGAGCACCTTCCATATGAGGACAGGCTGAGAGAGTTGGGGCTGTTTAGCCTGGAGAAGAGAAGGCTCTGTGGTGATCTTATAGAGGTCTTCCAGTACCTGAAAGGAGCCTACAGGAAAGCTGGAGAGGGACTGTTCATAAAGGCTTATGGTGATAGGACGAGGGGGAATGGGTATAAACTGGAGAGGGGCAGATTTAGACTAGACATTAGGAAGACTTTCTTCACCATGACAGTAGTGAGACACTGGAAAGAGTTACCAAGAGAGGTTGTGGATGCTTCAGCCCTGGAGCTATTCAAGGCCAGGTTGGATGGGGCCCTGGGTAACCTGGTGTAGTGCGGTGTCCCTGCCCATGGCAGGGGGGTTGGAACTAGATGATCTTTAAGGTCTCTTCCAACCCTAACTATTCTATGATTCCATGATTCATTGCTGATCTACCTTAGGCCAGAAAGACAGTGCTTTGATCAAGGCTCTCTTCCCCTCAAGGGAGCATCACTCTTGTTAGCTATAAAATGTCTGTAACAATGCACCCTTTAATGATGCTACCCTTTAGCTTTTACTGGACTTATAGCAAGACTTGTACTCCATTTTCCTGTAATAACTCAACTGTCACCAGGCTGGTGCTCCTGACAGTTACATCCTTACCAAGATTTTCCTGACTTGCCCCAGCTGGAGCACGGAGATGCAAAGTGACTGCCATGCTCTGGGGAAGTGATAAGGGCTCACCTCTTCAGTGACCTGGAGTATTTCCACTGGGGATAGGGTAGGCAGCAGGCAGCAGAAGAGCACATGACTTAATGCTCCCTGCAAATCCCTGGGGTGATGTTATTCACTCCTTTTCTTACACATCTTTCTGCAGACCTGAGCCCATACATGGTTTGTGCCATGTTTACTACCTTAACCTCTTCCTTTAGTAGACTGTATCAAACCAAAGCCAGTAAAAAAATGTGCCCTTATTAGATGCTCAGACAAATAGGAGAACTCTTCAGATGAGCGGTTTCAGATGGTAAAATAATTGGTGTAACTATACTCAGGATGACTGTATGCATGCAGAATGTACTCAAAGAATTTACATCCTTTACCTCCAAAGGAGACATCTCTACCCAGGAATCTACAAGATCTTTTTTCCAGGCTCAGCTAGTGGAAAAAATTGATAAACACTTGAGCAGCTCTCATGTATATTTCATCTGGTAAGCAAGGGTGATGGGTGCATGTGTACACACACACACGCACCAGCCAGTACCTAAAATTCTTCTATTGTTATATAATAGCTCTGACACATTTTAAAACTTTACAGACTATATAAGCACCTCCCTACCTTGTATACCAGAATGGGGGAGGCAAGGAGGTGCAGCATAACAAGACAAAGGCTGTGCATAAAAAGGTAATATGAAGGATCCTGGTTTTGCTAAATTATGTTAGAATGCTGGGTTCACCCATGGCCTAGTAGACTCCAGCATGTTTGTTTTGGGGATGAAGGTGATCCAAAACAGAACAAAAGAAAACAAAACATCTTTTACTGAACAGCACGACACACAAAAGTGAGAACATTCCTTCCTGGAAACATTCAGTTTTTCTGCATCCTGGGCTGTTATTCTCACCCCAAAAATTCCTGAATCCACTAGTCTAGCAAAAGTAATCTTTCTTCCTCTTTTTACTTCTCCCTCCATCCATGTAACAGTTAATTACCTAGGATGCAGGTCATATTACACCTGGCATGATGATATTTTATATACTGATAAAGTAAGATCACGTAGATACTCCCCACCTTCCTGTTTCCTTAAATACAATCTCTTCAAAATATCTTGGAAATTAAAGTGATGTGCTGAGACTGAAGGATCACTATGGCTGGCATAGAGGTCCTGTGGCTGACAGACGGCCTTTCGCAAAAGTTGCCTCTCAAAGTCTCCCTTGCAAGACCCAGTCACCACCACCCCACTGCATCCTAGTAAGCAAGGAAGGCAGCCAGCCATAAGTGAGATGTAGAGACTAAATACTTAGGCCAGGGCATTGGGTACACTACATTGTAATTTCTGCTGAAAGAAGAGGGTATTCCTGGACCAAACTGAGCCCTTTCCTTTTGACATGGTCAACGAAGGAGGCGCCCTGGTGAGGTCACCGTCACTGGCCTGTTCCCTGGTGTCAAAGCATGGTACACGGAGAAGGGCAATAGTATTTCCTGACTTGTGAGTGGTTATAATTCTTAAATTTTATAAACCTTAGGGGAATTTTTTCCATGTAAAGTGCATGTAAAGCTAGAAGCCTTCAAAACTAGGGATGTGGATCCCTCCTACCAAGACTCATTTGGCAGCTGCAGACACAAGGTTCAAATTTTAGGGAACTCCTCTCCAGAAAATCTAGGAAAACTGTAGCAAACTTTCTCATGTTTGAAGAGCTGAATCCATTGCAAACAGGAATCGTATTGCTGATATTATTCTTACTAAAGGAAGGAAAAACCCCACTCTGACAAGGTAGAGTAGCAATACCCAATTGTTAAAATATAACTGCAGCATGAACAATTGCAGTCCTCTAGAGGAGGCTACAGGGTTACTTCACCCATCACACTGTAACCTTTCCTCTCATTGTGAGATTATTAATTTCTGACAAGTTGCAAGGCCTGATTTTGGCTGATCTGATCTGATGGAGTGACCTATTTCTACTACCCGCTCCCTCTCTCCTCCTGCTGCTCACCTCTCTGATGGCCACTCCAGCTAAAGTCCAAAGCTCTGCTAACAGCATTTGTTATTTCAGCTCTTGGAAGAGTCCCCATAATGGTGAGAACTGAATACAGTTTCTCAGCTCACAGGAATTTTTAGAGCCATTTCTCCCATCTCACACACCTCACAGGAAACTCTTAAAAAAATCTTCTCTACTTTTTTCTTAGGCTCTAGCTTTCACACCCCCAGTGCTGGGAATTATTGCTGTTGATGCGATGAACGCAGGCACATTTAGGTAGAGTTAGCTGGACTAGATTTCTGTATGCTATTCTGCCTGCCAGTTTTTATCCATTTAATGTTATCACTCCTTGTGTAGCAGTAATACCTCTGACACATATGCAAACCAATCATACTGGAGGCTAGCCCACCAGTTCTAGACATTTCTCCTCCCTCCTCTTCCACCTGGCACCAGCTGAGGGTCGCACGTCCTGTGGGATCCGTATTCTGGCAACATGGAAGGGCAGCAAGAAGTAGAGTGGGATGGGGGGGAGGGGTCTTCACTCTTGACTTGGACTACAGCAGGCTGCACACATCTGGGTAGGGCTTTTGCCAGAACAAGTGTACAGCATCCTGCAGGCTGTGAAGCTGTCAAGATCTGTCCATTCTTGGATTTTCTTTTATAACCTACTGTGAGAAACAAGCCAAAAGCTCTAGAATATTGGGGAGTGTGCAAATCCCCCTTCCTTTATCCTCAGGGATTAATCTTCTTCTTTCATTGTTTGTTTTTAGTTTTTTTTTTTTTTCTCCACTCTGCAAGCTATTGCCCTTTTCAAACAGCTCGACAGAACACTGCTCTGTGACACAATGCAGACAAACAAAATATTGAATGGCTAAATGCTGTTTCCTAAAACAATATGGAACAGCTCACTAGTAGGAAACAGACTATGACCAGAGACACTGGGAGAAACACCATCACCATCTCAAGTCAATGCTGGCACTCGGTATAACGTGGGGACTTGGGGGTCTAAGTGTCTTAAAATAGGATTCTGACTCTTAAGAGATGTAATGAAAAGGTTTAGATTTTTTTGCTTCTAGTCTTTATACTAGGACAAACAGAAACAGCTTTGAGTTCTGTTATTGATTCTGACCTAATGTGATATCAATATGAATTCTAAATGCTGTGTGTCAATAGAAAGGATGCAATGATCAGATCAAATATAGTCTATTAATGCTAGTCCAGGCAATTTTGTATTGTATAACATGATAAAAAATGGACAAGACCCTACTTGGTTCCTGTGTGTGAAGCTCTAGCAGGTATGTGCATGTCTAATCAATATATCTTGGTTTTTTGGATTGGTCACAGACTCACTGTCTAAGGACTGATGAAGCTTAAATGCTGGGACTTTACTTTATACAGCTGTTTTCCTTTCCATTTTTTTATAATCACTGTTGTTCTGGAGAGATTAGGCATTGTATTTTGAGGAACATAGTCACAAGCCTTTTGTGTTTGCCTTCATAATAATAACAATAATAATAATAATAAAAGTACTAGTGGTAGCAATAGTACAAGCAGTAATAAAAATCTAAATACTTGTCCAAAATAGCATCCCATTGTGTCAACGCCCTAATCTTTGTACATGCTGATCACCTTTTGTCTTCCTAGAGCTAGAAGATGCCTTACTCTTTCAAGTATTTCTTCACAGAAACTCCTTTCAAGATTGAGGTATTACTGGAAGCTAACAACAGTGGCTTTGAAATATATAATTTAAGCTGAAGAGTGACAAACATCCTACCCTGCTCCTAAGAGAGTAGCTGTGCATTCACTTAATGAGGTAACTGAAGACATCTCTGGTCCTTTTCCCACTTTGAGCCCAAATGCCAGAGGCAAAATGGTGAGCTTTCCTTGCATGTGTGCAAAGATTTCAAGCTCTGTGCCTCCATGCACTTATAACTGTTGTCACCTTTCTGGAAGGGTCATTTTGACTTGCACAGTTATTAAATTCTGTCTCCTTTGTTCTACACAGATCAATCCTAGGCCAGTGCATTGAAGGAGTGATATCTGCTAAGAAACACTTCTTTGTAAAATGGAATATGATGGTGAATATTTTTGGTGGGCAAAGGCAATATAAGCTTGACTACATTCTGCTCCCTTTTGAGTGCATGACATCTCTTGGTAGCTGGGTCTCTGTGACTATTATGCCTGTCACTATTCATGCAGAGTGCCAATAAGAACACAACTATACCAAATATGAAAACTGCCTAGTGCAGCGGCACTGAACATAGGCAGAGAGAGAAGTATAATTTAGTGATCTTTGTGTGCAAGCTACTGCAGACAAGTATATGGGAACGAGGAACTTTACATCTACCCCAAAGATGCCTTGACCTGAAAAGTTCATTCGTTTCATAACCATGACTGTCTCTTATGCATTACTTTCTTCACAATACACACTTCAAATATTTACTCAAAAAAGGCTCCTAGAAAAGAAAGCCTGTGTAGCATCTCTGTATGTTCTATTTGGAGCACATGCTCAAAGAGAATTCTGATAAACCCTCCTTCGTGTAGCACTTGGATAATGAGTATTCCTGAAATTCTAAATATAGGGTAGATGTCGCATGCACAGGGAAGAATTCATCCATGAGATACGTTACAGATTTATGATGTACAGCTCATTAGGTTTTGTTATCTGATTCACCAAGGTTTCAATGAAGACAGATTGCCAAACAGGAAAAGAGGCAAAGAAAATCCACTCAATTTATTCTGAAGGATCTGTTCTTTCTATGTAACATTGTGGTGGGGCAAGCCTGCTTTAAATCAAGGCATCTGCAACTGGTTTATGCCATGGTTTGAGTTGATGGTACTTATCACTCCTCATCAAATGGTATTTATTCCATCAATGCAAAGGAAACAGAAATTTGTCCAGAAATTGGAAGCCCCACTCATTAATCTAATAAGAGCTTTTCTTTCTTCCCATTTCACTTTCATGCCTGTTGGGGACAAGGAGACTCTTTGTTTTATCATCGTTGTCCATACAGCTATCCCACACTGCAGAATCCATGATGACTGCATTTTCGAAAGAGTATCTCCCCAGGGACTGTAATTATTCATCTTTCAGGAGACACAAGATCTATAATACACAAGTGCTGCAGACAAGAACTAGTTTACAGGTTTATCTCATGACTGAAAGTATAATCCATCTTCCCTGGCATGATTTAGGAGGTGCTGCATAAGGAAAGAAAGTAAGTGGGTCAACCCCATTTCAACTTGTTCACATAGGTCCTATACTTCTAATTTCTCATTGAAGACCATTAACCCTTGAGTGAGCAGAAGAAATGGACTGTTTTCTGTATCCTGCAACACACCTTTGAGCCATTAGGATTGTGCCTGCACCAGCTATGGACTCCCTGCAAGCCCTCTTCCCATGGCAGTGACCCAGCATAACATCACCTCTGCTATGATCAAGCAGAACAAGGAAGTCTTACTTTTGATGGAGACAGTGGCTAACATCTGAAAACCTTGACATCTCCATGAGATAAGAATCAAGCTATTAATAAAGAACTTGACTGCATTGATGGTATTTTCCTAAGGATTATATGGTAGGTCTAAGCTTTTAAACAGGGATTCTCAAGTTTCCTAGGTTTCCTCTAGTAAATGATACCTCAAGACACTTTCTGGTGTCTCATACTTCCTCTTTTTCTAACAAGTAAGTTATTTTCCACTACCACAACAGAATAGCCCTGTAGCCATCACTGCAACACCTTTCTAGGAAAGTTTATTCTGCAGGTGAGACCTAAGGTTGTTCAAACTTCTTGGAATTTAAGCCAGCATCTAAATACACTGAAGACATGACATTGCTATGTCTCCATGCATCTCAGTTTGGAAGTCCAGGTGGGATGTTTGAAAGAAAATCTGAATAGCTCCAAGCTAAGAATTTACCTGAATAATAATGTGACATGTGTGACTATATTGCTTCCTATACATTTTTTTTTTCACTTTCATTCCCACATACTTCTAATTTCCATGCATGTTAAAATCCCCATCACAAACAACCTATTCCTCTGTGTCTCTTCTCCCCATACCCTACAATAACCATCTGTTTTTCCTAAAGGGTAAACATAGCTTGTCTTTTTCATTCTAAGACACAAAATGTTACTTAACAACCCCAAAAGATGTGCATTTTTTATGCAAACCTTACACAAATCTACTTTCTGTGGTCTTATATACAGCCTTGCCTGCTTAAAGGGCACCAAGTACTACCCAAAAAAGCTAATGAAGGTTTGCTACCATAGACAGCACAGGGTCTCTAAGGTCCAGTATATTAGGAAGCAGGTGCATTGCAAAGTATTTCAAATAACCAGTGTCAGACAGGCAGGAACATCTAAACAATGCTCTAGACATCTAAATTTAAGGATCTGCATTTCTCCTGATGAGGTGGTTGGCATTACGGCTTCTGAAAGCAACAGAAGGAGCATACCTCTCTGTCTTGCTTTTGCCAGTAGAGATTAAATCATCTCTGCTGGGTCTTTGCAGCTAAAAGGAATGAAAAGCTCTTAACACACCAGTTCAAAATTACAAGCAGCAGCCTAAGCCACTGCAACTTTAGCTATCTGAAACTGTAGTTTGTAAATATGCTTAAAATATAAGAAGACAGATGGAAACTCTAAATCTAGGCTTCTTTGAACAAGTAAATCCAAATATAATTGTTGCTCCTTTAGGTTGTCTTTGGTTTGAAGCCTGTTGCCTGATTACAGGTATTCCAGGTAGACAGTGCTGGTATATCAAGCCATCAGTCCTTTGTTAGGGAGAATTGCTCATTTTCATAGCGAGTGACCCTTTGAAATCAATCTCACAATCTGGACAATGTTTAGGAAAAGTATCCTCACCTCTGACATTTATAACTCATTCAATTTATACCATCTAAAGTGAGCTAAGGTCAAAATAAATCTTATCTATTTTTCACCATTTCACATCATTGAGTGAACTGGCTGATTTATACAATCATTTATATAACCATAATATTGAGGAGAACTTGCTCACAATAACTACCTTCATTTTCCTGGCTCATATAGACTATCATGCAGTTTGAGTTTGCAAACTCCACAAGGGAACAATCACAGACAAAAAAATAAATGCACATTAATTAGATCATCAGTCCTAAATCTTGCAACATACAAAACCAGCCCACATATAAATGAAATTTTGGGCCTCGCCTACTCGGATCACATCCCTTAAATTATAAAGTTCTTCCAAAAAGCAAACTCATTTATAAAAAAGCCTTTCAGGTTTCTAGCTCACCTTCATTTTTGTGCAATTTTAGACTGGTAAACTGTGGTAGGAATTGATTTGTCTGAACTCATACATTGCTAGTTCTCTGTATCTGCCTTCTATGTTACTATAGTTTCTCCCTGACACCTACCCTACTTTGACATTTTTCTGGGAAGCTGACCACTGTGCTTCAATTTATTAAGCCCTCCCTATGAAGATATCAATTGCTTCCTGGCAACAGGAACATTCTATACCTTTGGGAAACAGGCATTTTGAAGAAAATTTTCTGAGTGAGATATGCCACTTGCTGTTAGCTCTTTAGAAAGGAGGACATTATTTACCCTTTCTTTTATCAAAATTACACAAAGGCAGAAATACTTTCTTTTTAGTCAAAATGGTCACTCACAGAAAGGTGAAGAGCCAGTGTTAGACATGTACAACAGTTATGCCGCAATTTTTCATAGCAAAAGGTCTGTTGAAGGCCAAAAACAAGCATGCAACTGTGTCTTTGATATTTAGCAGTTTTGGTTGTAAGACTTGCTTGTAGTTCTGATGCAGACAGGACCCTCAGACATCAGGAACTTACGCATTGGTTTCACATACTATCCCTTGTTTACATGGAGGAAAACAGCAAACTTAGTCTTGCCAATGATTTTAGAGAACTGAATTGGGGTGTTTGGGACATTATTAAAGGACTAGACACTAATTCAAGCAAAGTGTTCTTAATTCCAGTCTGTTAGAGACAGAGATTGCAATCATTGCAGTGCTGAATACATGCATTCACATAATTTTGAATTACAAAAATAATTTTTTAAAGTGTATAAATTGCAGAACTAGATACCACAGTTGCTGGTAGCAGAACACAGAATAAGGAATTAACAGACAGAGATGAAACAGAGAAGATTAGTAACAAGACAAAATGATGTGACAATGCATCCAGAGAACTTCTGAAGTGATATAAATGCTTAAATATAAAGAGTGAAAGTGGAGACAGAAAACCCCCTGACAGATATTAACTTGTGAAGCCACAAGCCAGCTTATGCCAATAGCACAGGTCCCACTCCTTCAGGATGGCTTGCACACAAAACTACCTCACAGATGCTCTGTTGTCCCTTTATTGCTTTGATCTATTGTGGCGACATCCCCAGGGTATCTGGCAAACAGCAGCTCCTTGTTTGTGCAGGGTGTTCTTGGTTTCCCCACTCCTGTACAGTCTGCAATCTAATTTAAAAAGAAATTGAGGTTGTTATAATGAACAACAGTAGAGATAGAGCAAAGGTAAAGGTGCTTTTAGTGCCAACAGGTTCTTCCTGTTGCATATTTCTACAGCATTGAGCAGGATACTGCCCAGGTTCTTGACAGGATGGGTAAGGAGGCAGCAGCACAGAGGGAGTTTGTCCTGGCTGTCAGGTGAGCTGAAACCCTTGGAAAAGCAACAAGAGGAAGAAATTGCTCCTTTCCAGCAGCAGTGTGGCATGACAAAGACCCCAGGCACAGAGCGAGCAGCATCACAGTGCAGATGAAGAAATGTCTAGGAGGATAATGAGGTCTGCCAATAGCAGGGATCAAAGTCTAAATCAAGGGTTTGGGGTGATAGAAGAAAGGAGACTTTCCTAAGAATCTACAGAGAACCATAAGGAATTTTTAGGTCTTGAGAAGCAACTGGAAGTTGCTGGGCTGGAGCAAAGAGTGAGAACCCTTCTAGCAACAAGCTTTGCATTTAAGCCTTGTGTTAAATCTGGCTCACTCATCAGTGTCCTGGCTTGTTCAGCTGCACTTTTGTTCTTCTTGTGGTTTCATTTTTTTTCTGTTTTTTTTTTTTTATTTAGTTGTGCACATTTGTGTAATGCAGCACAGCTTTGGACCTCCAATACCTTTCCTGTCTTTTAAGATACTTACTTAAGAGAAAATCAGAGGTGGATCCTTCTGAATGCATCAGCCTAGTGATACAACTAATGGAACATAAAATGCAGCCAAATCAGACTTTGCAAGGCTGTACATCAAAGAGCATATAGCAACTGACTTGTAAGTCTTTTCCGTAGCTTGCCACTGTGAGTTAACCAGGTAATACCCTAGAAATACCCTTCATTTCACAGGCTGTTGGATCTGCTTTAAATGACAGATAACGCAAATAAAAGTAAGGTGTGACGAGGTGTCCATTCGTGCATTCTTGAGAGAGACAGTCCCTGGGTATTAAGTCAAAGGCCCTGTGTGGGGTGGTACATTGAAAGTGAATGTGAGCTTAGATACCTTGTTGACCACCCATATGTGATTGACTGAAAGGACATACATCACTGGAAAATATTAATAGGTAGTCTTCAGGGAAAAACAGTGGAATACAGTCAGCATTAATCACATCCCTGACTCTATCTCAGGAGCCAAGAAGAGGTCAATTTTTTTCCATCAGGAACATCTTGGTACTTAAGGGGGAAAAACGCATTCACACTTAAAGGTTTCTGTGGTGTAACCATAGAGATGTGTTAATGTAATAATCACACACGGCCATGTAGGGGCTTGTGCTGTTTTGTGCAAAGGGAGTTAGCAAAGTCCAACCTTTCTCTACACAAATGCACCCTTTTGAAAGTAAAGATAAGCAAATAAGTAGCTTCTACAAAACAGAGTTTTTTATTTAAAATTTAGTAAGCTTAGTTCCACAAAAAGTTATTTTCTTTCTGGTCTAATTTGTGCCAGAGTCTCCACATGGTGCAAATCAGTGCGAACAGGACAGCTCTGGGGATTTGCACCTGTTAAGAAACCAGCCCATCACTTCCTTGAGGCTCTGACATTTTGAGGATCGTGCTACAACACACACAGCAATTCTGAAATGCCAGGGTGATTCCACTTCATCACTGTGTGATACTGCTTAGCACAATGACAAAGCCTGGTTTCTCCATGCACATGCAGTGTACATTTCAGCATGAAAGTTTATTTTCCCACAAGGACAGTTTGCCTCCTTCTCTAATTTTGCCAGGGATAAACTCATCACATGATACTGGCTCAGGAAACTGATTTGTTACAGCTTCTGGAGAGGATCAAAATTCACTACACTACTCACTTCCTATGATAACTTTGATAATATTACTGCTGTCAGGTGCAGTGTGTAACCACAAATATAAATATTCTTAGTATCCAATGGCTTTATACTATGGTGAGATATCATAGTTGATACTTTTATTGCTGTTGTATACGCATGTACTTTATCTTACTGAGCAGGCAAAGTAAAATCCAGAAGATTGTGTTATTTTCCATATTTGTTAGAAGTGAGGCCACCTCTGTGAGAACCCATCCACAGAACAGCCCAGAAACATCTGGTAGTTAACAGCAAAGCCACAAATCACCTATAAATTCACCTAAACAAAGCCACAGCTGATCTAAGATATTGCTGGTGACAGTCCTGCTTTGAGTGAGGTGACAGTCCTGCTCACTGTGGCCCCAAGCAATCCTCTAGCAGCCCACAGGAAAAAGAAATCCTTCTCAGCTTTAAAATAACTGGGGCTATTTGAGAAGGGATGCAGGGAAGGAATTTAAGATTAGAAAAATTACACAAATGTTTCTAACTCACCCAGGAATCTGTCCCCTTTAATCCTGAAAATGTATTTCATTTCAAGCTCTCTGACATGTTCAAAAGCAGTATTTCTTTAAAGAGTGAGAAGATAATTACCTGTCTGGGCATGAAAAAGTAATAGCTTGTTTCCATTCTGTATATTCACATAACTCCTGTGAGTTCGTCATTGCAGATATACACAGCGTCCAGCAACAATATGTTAATTTGGTTTTCTGCTCCTTAAAGAGCTGTTAGTTGTTTCTTTCCCAAACTATGGCACCAGAAAACACGTATTGTATTCACTGACAGGCAGTTCTCTGATCTTCTACTGCTTCCAGCTTGCAGTAGCACTGTTGGCTTATATCTATATTTCAGCACTGAATATGCATGCACTGATGAGTACTGAGCCTTATGCATCCATGACCGCACTACTACATGGCTGCAGCTTCCTTGCCCTGGCAGCTGATGCCACATGGCTCTGAAATTTGCTTGGGCTATGTTCAGCTCATTAGGGTTGATAAATGAGGAAAATGTGGGCAATTTTTCAGAGACCTAGAACATGGCCTATGCAAGGGTCTGCCCAGATAATCCTCTCTACCCCTGGTTGTTATTTGCCCTCCAGGAATGCCATTAACACAAAGGAGCTGACATAAAAGGCAGAGAACACTCAGTTCTGACTGAACTTCAATTCCTAAACACAGCCACCAGCAGTTAAGAGCAATAAGGGAAAACTTACTGAGTATCTTGCACTCCAGCAGGGAAGTAACTTTTTCCAAGCTTTATTTTCACAAAAGTGTTTGGACGCTTCATAGTGGCACCTGAAGGACTCAAAAGCAGAGAACTTCCCTCTAATACAGACATATTTGCGAACTTCATCCAGTTGTATTATTTCAAGAGAACTGTTTGAAAAATGAGAGTGTGATGAGTGCTAAAGCCAAGGGTATCTGTTCAAAAAATGTCACAGCCTGGAAGAAAATATCACTATCAGAACTAGTCAAGTGTGTGTCTGTCACAACTAATAGCTCATGTCAATCCTCACTGAGTGACAAGCTTTGTGCTCTGGGGCAGGTGGAACAGCACCAGCCCAGCAGTTGCATTGATGCTCTGAGAGGCTGTGGTGAGGCAGTGTACCAGCTGGGACCCTCCAGCTGGCTGAGGGGTTTCTGCACCCTAGGGGCTGTGCGCAGGGAGGCACAGAAGCAGGACTGGGGTAGTCAGAGTGCTGGTAAAGCATCCTTGAAAATATAGGTCACAAGCCAACTCTAAACTATCATTAGCAACCAGATTGTGTATTAGTTGACAGCTGTAACAGCTGAGGCTGGAGAAGAACTTGTCTGCAGGTCACTGAAGAACTTGCACTGCTGCTGCCCATAACACCATGGATGATGTCAACAACCATAAATGTATTAATGGAACTGCAACTCTGGTAATTTTCATTTAAAAAAAAAAAAAGAAAGAAAAAAACAACAACAAAAAAACCAAGAAAACTTAACTGAAAAAGATGCGGTGGGAGAACTGTGAATTTCCTTCCTTTTCTTGGTGTAAGTCATGCCCAGTTCAAGTTACATGAATACATGTATCTTGGATCTGAAAGGCCTTTGTTGTGGTTACCGGGAAAATACAAAGGAATGACTGTGCTGGTGATTTTTTTCCAATTATGAAATAAAAGGTAAATGACTATAAAAGATGAATGACTTGCACCAAGAACAAGAATATGTGATATTTTTCCTCCTTTTCCTGACTACTGCCTCTGTAACCATGTAAGTAATTGAGCAGAGGCTGCACCAGCCCTTACAATCCCTCTTCAAGGTACTTAGAAGGGATGAGAACTCTGCTTGTCTCATTTGCAGACAAACTTTGCAATTCTGAAAGTTCTTATCTCAGAAAATCAGATTTATGAGATAAAACAACCATAGGGAGAATGTGAGTCTGATGGAGGAAGAAAGAAGCGAAGGATGATGAGGTTAATTTTGCGCTCGTAGTGTTAACCATGTTTAAATTGAGGCCAGGAAACAGGGCAGTATCCTTACCAGGCCTCCTTGATCAATCCCTGTAGAAAGAAAGTGGAAGGAATGGAAAAAGGTAAATCCAAAGAAGGAATGTGGTGGAAAGAGTGCAGAGCAAGGTAGAAAGAGAAATACAGGTGCAAAATGGAGGAAGAGGAAATACCATATCAAAAAGCAAGCAACGAGCTGCACGATTTCCCACATAACAGGGATTAGTCAGTCCAGCTCATGGTTTGTTCTTCTATCCTTCTTAACTACACAGGATCCCTGTTCAATGAAGTAAAAAATAAGATGTGTTTCTTTATTTTAGTTGTTTTTTCAAAGTTCAAATCACTTTTGAAGTGCATTAGCAAAGGGCAGCTACAGTTCTTCCTCCCCAATACACCCAGTTATCTGCACCTTACTCTCTGCCCCCAAAAATACACGGTAAGAAAGAGGCATTCTAATCTCTTTGGACCATTGACTTCAATGAGCTTCAGATAGCTTGAACCACTCACTTTTGTATTCTAAAGAAAGCAAGAGAAAGCATGTGAAGATCAGAAGCAGCTGAATGTCTTCATGTGTAAAATAACTTGAAAGGCAGGGCTTAACCCAGCAAAATGGAGAGAAAATTCACAGTCCACCTACTCTATCCAGCCATAGATTTGTAATTGTGTCACTTCTGATAAAACTAAAAGAAAAATGTTAAAATTACATGGGGGAGGGTCATGAATCTGAACTGAAAGCCTGAAAAAAATAACGTCGGGACTTCAACAGTTCCTACTGATTTCGTTTTAAGACTGACAGCATGTGGCATTATCTTACTCTAATTTTCTCCAAAGAAATTACAATTAAAGTAATCAAAGAAGCCAAATATATCTGTATGCACAACATATCTGCATCGCTCTGTCTCAGAAAACTTTCTACCTCAACTGAGCACCAGCTGGAAGAGAAATTCTTGCAATAGAGCCCTTTCTGTTTAATCCCTTAATCTCCTCAACATCCTCAAACAGCAGGAGTTCTCTCTTAAACCCAACTGGAAAGTAACATCTGCACTGTTGAAAGAGAGGAAGCACCAGAAGGCAAGACACTGAGGTCTCAGCTCCCTCTCTCCTGATCAATAGTTTTCTCTTGAAGATGTCCGTTAAGTACAATGACACAGAGCAGGCAAAACCCAGGGACTGAAAAATTTTCTATTCCTGAGTAACTATGCTTCCCCATTCTTACGCTATGGCTAAGATGGAGGAACTTTAAATGCCAAAAGCCCACAGAGATGAATTAACCTGCAGAGATGAATTCATCTATAAATTAATCCCTGAAAGTTACGAGATTTCCTTCTTACTGTGACAGGCATCTCTTCTTACTGTTCATGTTTAGAACTTTTGACATCTTAAACCACAGTGATGTTTCTTTCTTTAACTTGTCTTGACCGTTAGTTCTGGGGCTTTATTATGGGTTGCAATGTCTAGACCTGAGGTTAAGCAACTTGGTAGCCCAAATAATTTGAGGGGCTGCCTTCCAAATGCTGGGCCCTAGTATCATGGGTCTCCTGATTAACGCTGCCTTACAAAATCCAGTGAGAAGTCAGGCACAGCAATCACAATCTGGCTATGTCTTCTTGCAGTCTAATAGAAAGAGGGAAACATCCCTTTCTAATTAGAATCAGATGTATAATGTGTATTAAAGCATAGAATTTCTGTGTATTTATGTTTTATAAATCCAAAATCACCCTAATCTCAGATGACCAGATGGGTCACCAATGTCACTCACTGTCATTCTGCCCACTCTCTGAATATCTGACTTGTGTTCTCCCCATCCCTTTTTCCTCCCTTTTTCCATTCTCATAATGCTGCAATACAAGTATCAGTTGTAGAAAGGAGAGTCTTAGACTGGCCTGTTTCTGAAACAGCACTCACAACTAATTAAGGCAAACTTTTTTTACCAATGCTCAAGAAATTTTTCACAGAAATTCTCCACACTTCCTTCTTTATTATCCCTCCAGCTTTATAGTAGTAATCACTACAGGGGCTGACCCATGCAATACCCTAGGTTAGAAGCTGCTTTTTTGGAAGGAATATGAGATTGGGAGTCAAAATTGGGAATATGCTGAAAAGGACAGGTGTACAGTGATAAGAATGCACCTTTTGGTCTTTGACACTTTGAGTCTTCCATATGAAATCTGTAGTTTGTCATAGGATGCTCTGGATGTACTGTGAATTCTGGTGAGGATTTAACATAAATAATGCTCTAGTTTAGTTCTCTGGGCTCAGAATATGTGACTCATTCCATGGTTGCAGTAAAACTGGCACACAGGCCCAGAAAATCCTGCAGTGTCAGATGGAAATATGATTCCTCACCTGGGTGAGATCTGGCTGGCAACCACTGAGTAACTGAACTGCAAAATGACAGAAAAGAGACCCAGGTGAGAGGTCGAGATGTCACTGCAGTGGTGGTCCAGAAGGATGGTCAGAGGACTGGGGAGCTAAATCTACAAGCAGCCCTGGAGCCCTGTGAGCATATGAAGAGCAGAGCACCTGCGGGTATTCTCCTTATTCAAGTGATGCTGATAACAGCAACCACATTCTCTAAAGAACACTCTCCACTTCCCAAGCTGTGTGTGCCCAAAACAGACCAGTCCTTCTGATCTCATAGAATCGTAGAATGGTTTGGGTTGGAAGGGACATCAAAGATCATCTATTAATAGTTCCAAAGCCCCCTTACCATGGGCACCTTCCATTAAACCAGGCTGCTCAAAGCGCCATCCAGCCTGGCCTTGTGCACCTCCAGTGATGAGCAGTCACAACTTCTCTGGGCAACCCGTTCCAGTGCCTCACCACCCTCACAGTAAAAAATTTCTTCCTAATACCTAATCTAAATGTACCGCCTTTCAGTTTAAAAACATTGCCACTTGTCCTATCATTACATGCTTTTGTAAAAAGTCCTTCTCCAGCTTATTGTAGGACACCTTTAGGTACCTCAAGGCCTGAATAAGGTCACCCTGGAGCCTTCTCTTCCCCATCCTGAACAAACCCGAATCTCTCGCCTTGTCTTCACAGAAGAGGTGTTCCATCCCTCTGATCATCTTTGTGGCCTTCCTCTGGACTCACTCCAACAGGTCCATGTCCTTATGTTTGGGGCCTCAGAGATGAAGACAA
The DNA here is from genome assembly GCA_033459285.1 of Clamator glandarius. Lineage (NCBI taxonomy): Eukaryota > Metazoa > Chordata > Aves > Cuculiformes > Cuculidae > Clamator > Clamator glandarius. Next base: position 1,836,672 of record JAUNZM010000131.1, on the reverse strand, counting down.
TACTCCAGGTCTCGCAAGAGCTGAGTAGAGGGGCAGAATCACCTCCTTTGACTTGCTGGTCACGCCAGGATACAGTTGGAGTTCTTCTCAATCCTCAGGGTTGTTTTCAATCCATTTTCCACCCAGTCTGTATTTTTGTTTGGGATTGCCCCAATCCAGGTGCAGAATCTTGCACTTGGCCTTGTTGATCTTCATGAGGCCTGCCAAGGTCCCTCTGGATGGCATTCCTGTCCTCCAGAGCGTTGACCACACTATATACCTTTGGTGTCATCAGCAAACTTGCTGAGAGCACGCTTAATCCTACTCTCTGTGTTGCTGACAAAGATGTTAAATAGCACTGGTCCCAGTACCAACCCCTGTAGAAGGCCATTCATCACCAGTCTCCACTTGGACATTGAGCCATTGACTGCAGCTCTCTGAGTGCGACCATCCAACAACCAACCAGTCAGTTCCTAATATCAAGAATATTAGGATAACCACTGAGTGGTCCATCTGTCAAAACCATATCTCTCTAATTTAAAGACAAGGATGTACTTGAAGGAGGCCTACAGAAAAGATGGAGAAGGACTCTTTATCCAGGAGTGCAGTGATAGGAAAAGGGGTAACAACTTTAAGCTGAAAGAACAGAGATTTAGACATTAGGAAGCAATTTCTTTGTACTGTGAGGGTGTTAAGGCACTCTGTTGCCCAGAGAAGTCATAGAAACCCCACCCCTGGAGGTGTTCAAAGCCAGATTGGATGAGGCTTTGAGCAACCTGATCTAATGGAAAGTGTCCTTGCCTATGGCAAGAGGGTTGGAGCTAGATGATCTTTGATGTTCCTTCCAATCCAAACCATTCTATGATTATATGATTTTATGACAATTTGAATGCTTTGCACATGTGCAGTTAGATGACATCGGTTGTCCTTCCCTTACCCACTAGTGCTGTAACCCCATCATAGAAAGCATACATATTGTTCAGGCATGATTTGCCCTTAGTGAAACCATGTTGCCTGTTACCAGTCACCTCCTTATTTTCCATGTGACTTAACATAGTTTCCAGGAAGATTTGCTGCGTGATCTTGCCTGGTACAGAGGTGAGACTGGTCAGCCTGTAGCTGTCCTCTCTATCTTCCAGCTGAATCCATCACGCAAAAGACACCAGAGTATCCCACACTCTTGAATCAGGTCTTAATAAATTTTTTCACCTTTTGTCCACTGCCCACTCCATCCTTCATTTAGGAAGACTGTACTATGCCCACCTCTTCTTACAGAAAAAGCAATTTTCTTGATTTCATTTCCTATCCTGAGGTTTTGGCTTCACCTAGAGAGTGGCAGCGTGAAACTTCTTATTCTTATAACCTTTGTTACATAACATACAATACACAGTACAAGTGAACAAATAAATTACACAAGGAATACTTCTGTTCCAAGGTTGTGGTATACTCTGCTGATTTTATGTCTGCAGTGTTTCTAATGGGGGTCTTTAGAAAGCCAGAATTAATGCAATGGCTCATGAGAAATGGAGTGCAATTACTGAAGGCTCCTGAAAGCATGCAAGGCAGGAAAATCGATCTTTGCAAACCTTGGCCTTAGCCTGAAAAGAAGTGGTTTATGATCACAATTCTTTTTGACCTGTCAGCATCATGGTAGTACATAACAAAGGCTGCTGTTGTTCTTCCTTGGAGCTGTATTGGAGACAAGAGTGGGTTAAGAGGCAGAGGACACTGTATTATCCCCTCAGCTATCCAGATGCAAAAAGATGGAATGCATGGCTGACATACGTTTGCAAAGCAACAGCTTAGCACTGATGTTGACACACCAGCCCAGTAAGAGTCCCTGTGCTGCTGTATTCAGAAGATCAGACACTTTCCTTCATTATATCTTAACTAGGAGGCTCTGTGGTGTAATCAGACTTGTGGTCAGCATCTTTTCATTTCTGTCCTGACCCAGATCCTGAGTCTTTGCTTCCAACTGGTATGATATTGGATGGATTAGAGACTTCTTTGCTCTGTTGTTGGCAACTAAATGCAAGACTGTCCAAGGAGGTGTTTCAAAAAAGATAATACTCAAAAATGGATAATTTTACCAGGGAAATGCTAAAATGCCACTGTATAATCTGATGGTGACAGGCAATATAATGCTCTTGGGAGCAGACAGCTCTGCTCTGCTGAGGGCTTTAATGGAATAGTGGTCAGATAGTGGTGTACGCACACAACCCTCTCAGTTCTCTTGATCCCATTGCTTTGATTTCCTGAATCAGTACTTTGAGGCTAAGGCTAGAAAAGAACAAGTTGTGAGAATACATTTCTTTATTTCTATCTTTCTTCTTTTTAATCAAAATCTCTGCAAGTGTGCTGAGAATGGGGGGGTTCCACTGCAACATTATCACTGAGACCACTTGTGACACTTGCTCATTAGCCTGTGTAATGGGAAGCCAATCTGCAGTTCAAGAAGCAGGGCTGCAAGAGACTTTCAGCCGCAGATGATGCAGCTTGGGCTTTGAACTGCTTAGGCCTTCTTGTAACAGAAGCACCAGCAAAATTCATTTAAGGTGCATTGACCTTTCCCTGACCTGGGAGACGGAGACAGCTACTGCTCTGTTTTTTTCACCATGCCTTTTTTTATAAAGGTTTCTGTTTGTCAGACTACAAGGAGGAAAATAGTAAATTCTGCCTGCAATGGTGCAGAGTTTGTTTGGCTTCAGCTCAGCTGGGGAAGGGAAGCAAATTTGTTTGGTTTTCCCCTCCTGTAACTGTCCTATGGACACACACCAACTTTTGAACCTTAAAGGGCAGTGATATGGGGTGAGGGCAAAGGAGTAATCTGCACAATGGGTGCCCTAGGGCATTAAAAACAACCAGTCCCCTCACCTTCTGTTCCTGCAGTAGGCTCACACCGCTTGCCATTCCCCAGAGACCTATATCTCTCAGAAAGAATTCGAGGGTAATGGGAAGTTCCGGAATGTAGAAAAATCCATCAAGTTTCATGCTTTGGACGTGAAACCTTGAATCACCTCCTGGTCCTACACTGACATTACTTGCATGTTCAGAGCCACAAGCTTTTCATTTCCATGTCCCATCACAGCAGGACTGAGATTGGGGATGTGCCATGATGTGGAAACTCTGACCCAAAGAAGCCTGATACATATTACACAGTAGCAGGTCAGCACCGCATAGGACCCAATGCACCAAAACTGAGCACCCACAACACAGCCATAAATGAGGAAAAGGGGGAACATGGGACAGTTGTGAAGGGGCATGAAGAAAAGATGTCTTCCTTGCCAAACAACCAGAACTCAAGGGAAGAGCTTATGAAGAAGCAGAACACAAGATAAAAGATTACTGCTCAGTAAAAAGCCTAAAACTTCACGCTTGCGTTGAATAAGCCTCTGCTATACTAAACAACACTAAACAACCGTCACAGTGTTCAGCTGGGCCAAACATGCCTCAAGACCTAATAGTATAGTTTTATCTCATTTGCCATTAGAAGGCTGGTTTTATTCTATTTATTCCCACTCCATCTTGTTTTATGCTTCCTTGCTCTACAGGTTACTCTGAAAGTTGAGAAAAACACACTGCAGTTTCAGTTGTTTCACTGGAGGAAGGTAATTCTTTTTCCATTTCTTTCTCATCCTTTCTTGCTTCTCTGGTTTATGGATTGATGACCTACTCAGGTGGCCTTTGTTTTGACCTCTGCTATATGCCAGGGCTTGAGTGAACTCATCCAAGGAGCAAATGGCCATTTGATAGAAGTATCTGTGAAAAGAAAGAGCAGGATGGAGCCAGTGATGTCTCAGACAGCCTGCCCTGAATGCAAAAGGGCTGTGCCACATCGAACTGCTCTGACATTGGTTGTCACCTTGACTGATCATGCAAGCAAGTGTTGGAGTGGTGGCCACTGCAAAGGAGCTGTGAAGAAAGGTCTCACTTTTCCAAAGAGCTAGCTGATTAGCTGCAGGGCTGTGAAATCTTCCTCTAATATAGTTGCACAAACTGTGAGAGTTAGAAAGGGCAAAGGTTTCATTTCAGCTACTTATCCTATGTAGAATCAGAAACCCAGAAAGAAGTCACTAAATGTGGTTCTGGCAATAAATCAGTTTAAACAAGTTGCAGCCATACAGGGCAAAGCCTTGCTACTGCACAAAAAGCCCAAAAGGGGACAATAATAGAGCCAACTGCACTTAGCTGCTGACCCTGGCACTTCTGAACCTCACCTTTCAGCACTACTGCCAGCTAGCTGCTTTTTTCTTCTTTTTTATTTGACAGCAAGCTTGAATGTTTACATAAAGTTTATTTAAAAAAAATGTTTGTACAATTAATTTCTGGGCTTAGTATTTCTCTTATTTCTACTCCAGTGTGCAGAAGGGTCTTCCCCCAGTTCTGCAAAGGCTCCAAGTTTGACTAGCTCAGTGTAATCTCTGCCCTCTGTTCAGAGATCCCCTCATGGGTCCTTGCCCCAATTTGAAATCAATCTGAACATATCCTCTGACAAAATTACTACACCCGATCTCAGCACACTCCCTCTCCACATTCTGCTAAGTTGATTATACAGCTAATTGGACACAGGGAACAAAGCAATTTAACTTACCTAGAAGATGACAGCGCTGAAATGCCCAGAGCCAACTGAGAGTAGCTCTATGCTGGAGCTAATTTTTCCACCTCACTTACCACAGGCAGCCTTCATGCGCTGGAAGTTTTAGGGCAATACTTTCCATCAGAAAAGAAACACAGTGTTCGGAAGCACACTGCATCAGCCCAGGACATTAATTTACTCATTCTCTAATCTACATTGAGGTGTGCCTCAAATGGCCCTTTTCACTGCTGGGAAACCTGAAAGCCATAGCATTACAGTTCTGAAAAAAATGATGCACAGAATGGAGTGAGACTACTGCCATTCTCCTAAGATAGTCAAGGAAAATGGGTTGAGAATGGAAGAAAAAAAGAAGACTGAGTATTTGGAGAAAACTAAGCATAGGAATAGAGAAGAAAGGCAGACAAGAGGAGAGGCCTCTCCTTCACTAGGGTTGCTCCTTCCTAGACATGTAGAGAAAAGGCACAGAACAACTTTGGGAAGGACTTTGTGGTCACCTAGCAAGAGGCTAAGGAGCAAGGAGGGAGCTAAAGACTGATTCTGAAGTATATCCCCATGGATTCTGAAGCCTCTCAAAGGACCTTATTCCTCATGGTACTCACCAATGCTGGTTGCCTGTGATGTGACAGGGAAGGGAGCCTTTTAAAAAGTTTTAGCTTCTTGAAGGTCACCTCAAACTCCTCTCTGAAGACAACAACAGGTAAATATTGGTTTAGCCCAATGCACAGGCTTCTGCAGAGAGAACAGCAAACTGCTCTTTTCTGTGGTACCAAGGAAGTGCTCCCTTGTGGAAACAAGAGAGCCCGTGTAGGCAAAATCTCTCAGCTCATCATGTGAATTGAGCCCTGATGGACACCTAAGTCCTATTCATAGCCACCCTCCTGCAGTGGGTGCCAAGCTGTGTGGTGGGGGCAGAGGAAAGGCCTCCTTTCCCAAGTACTGCCCTAGAAAATGCAACCTGTTGTGTCTTAGCATGTGACCCCTTTTCCCAAACAAAGAACAGCTGGGAGAAAACCTCTACTCCTAAATGTAGATTTATTAACACTCAGCACCAGGAAAGTCAAGGTCAAGGGTTAAAGCTCGCCTTTATCCATCACCTCTTGATATGACCTTGGTGGGGCTCTTTGTAAAGGGCAGGGACAGTTGACGCTGTAATGAGCTGCTCTTCCCAGGAGACGCAGCATGATGAAAATGTACAGAACATCCACCTTCATGTACCAGGGTAAGAATACAGGTTTGATTGATAATAACTTTTCCATTAAAAATGCATGGGAATTTACCTTGTAGGGGCAGAGAGTAGACCCCACAGATAAAGTCTATTCGACAAGCTTTTAATGAAGGCAATTACATCCTCGTATTTGAGACTTTCCTTCCTCATTCTTCTCCAAATAAAACAGGCTTACTTTATGGAGGAAAACTAGAACGGAAAATAAATTCAAAACCGTTGTTATTTAACTGAGTCAATCACATTCTGATATTTGAGCGACAGTGTTTTTAATACACCTAAGAAGGTGCACATTTAATATTAGCTTACAAGCAGGAATAATAGCTGCTTTTCAGGTTGAAATGTTTTTTTTAATTTCTGAGGAAATTAATAGGTTCGAAAGAAGTAAGGAAAATACAACTTGGGTGGTCACTGAGACCATTAATTTTAATGAGTTTGCCAATGCATTGAGTCACACAAGGAAGCATCTAATGCTATTTTGTCCTGAGAAACTACTGAAACTTTTATTAATCTCTCAATCAAGACTGGATGTCACAAGTTTTGTCATTTGTTTGAACTTAAATTCGAAATACAGTGAATAATCTGTTCTTTAGTGCTCTTCTCTTTTTCCTACACTCTCCCTCCTCCCCAAACATGTACGGAGAACCTGCAGCAATTTGCTCAGGGTATCTATGGATTTTACTCAGGGGATTTTTGGATTTTGCCCAGTAGATCTATATTTCTGAACCCTAACTACAGTCTCATATTCCTAACTATGGCAATCTGAGGCACAGAAATGCACAGCAGATAAAACGCCCTTTTCTGCTACACGGTTCCTCTGTTACTACTGATGCTGACACAGAGTCTTTATATTTATGCAGGTAAGGATAGGGGAGAAGGCCAAGTCAATCACCACTCCAGGCATGAATGATGCCAAAAAATATTGGCATTTCATGTGGCATAATGGCTCAAAGACTGCACACATAAAACAGTTTACACCTCTGTTTGCTAACAGACCTAATCCTGCCGGATTAAATTGTTCTTATTTGGGAAAGTTGCATATTTTACCTTCTGCACAGTACAGGATCTTCTGAGGTAAAGTTAGGGATGCAGATGGAGTTCAAGCATCAGCCTTAGAAAACTGAGGTGCTTTGGAGTACCCAGCTCATGATACCTTGAAAGGAGACCAGCAAGTTCAGAGCAGACACTGTAAAAAACAGCTCTTTTTAAATAGTCTCCAACTGGGGACCAAAAGATGAGGGAACAGTAGTTACTACCATTTTTTAAAACTTTGGCCTTGTTTTAAAGAGCTGAACTGAGAACATGGTATCGTGTGAACTGTAACGGCCTCATAAACTTTAAAGCAGAACTGGATCTGCAATACACCTCGCAAATGGCCAGAGATGCAGGGCCAGCCACTTCTCCATCCACTTCCAGCAGCAACACTGATGACAGCAAAGGCACAAAACATCTACCACAACATGCACGTGCTCCCGTCCCAGGACCCAACAGAGATGGTACAAAAAACCATTGGACAATCCAGGCAAGAGTCCTGGGCCAATAGGAACTTAGGCATTTCTGAATCCCTGCTGACTAAAGCTGGGTAGATTCTGGCTTTCTGTTCACTCTGCTTTCCACTTTGCCCTTCTGGGAGGCAGCCACAGCAGGTCACTGTCGTGGCACTGGGTTGTGTTCCCCTACACCCCAGAATCTGCAAGGCACTTACACAGGGGAGCTCTCTTGGAACCCTGACTTTGGGTTCAAATGACATTAATCTGCAAAATCCTCTGATTTCTCCCTGGTTAACTTCTTCGTGGTTTAAGAAAAGTACCTCCCTTAGACCACTCCACTTTTTCTAAATGTTGCATTTAGAAGAGCAATTCCTTACCCAGAACCAACAGATACTCCCCCACTGCACCCTTCCCCACTCTTCTTCCTGCCTCCATAAAAATACTGTTTAAAAACGGGAAAAAATACTCCAGCAAACAGTCTTCCCTTTACCCTCCCTGCTATCTGTTTAAATATCCTTGACTGCAAGATATGCAGTACAGAACAGTCATTAATTTTTAATTCATTTAATCTCTTGGTAACAGTGTTCTTGTGAACTGAAGGCCCCCTGAGGAAGCTTCAGAGAAACCCAAGACTAGCATCTTTCACTGAATCCAGGGATGAGATTTTTTGGATTGAATGGACTCTGTGCAACTGTATGGGTCGATGGGGGGAAAAAATACTTAAACCTGAGAACCTTTCATCCCCAGCCAAATCAAAACACATCGTAAACTGGAGCGCTGTACCCTAACACAGCACAGAGTGAGAATTCCCTGCGTCAGAGCTATTCATGATTCAGCAAACTTGGGAAGGAGCCCTCTGAGTAAACATGTGGGTTGTCTGCACTCCTGGTCCCATTGTTGCTTCATTCCTGTTCCAAGAAGCAGAGATAACATCCTAATACACTGTCAGTAATTAAATTCTGCCTGCTTAAATGCCCTGGAATTCTCAAGAGGGGATAGTTTTTCTCCTCGAGCCTGTAAGTGTGGAAGAAGCTAATACTGTGTGTATCTGCACTACTCTCAAAAAAACCTGTCTTTCAGGAATGGGCAAAATGGTACTTGCATACAATGCGAATGTTAATTACCTCTGCAGGCACTTTAGGGCAGGGAGAAAGAGGATTCTTGGTTATATTAAATCATATCATGTAATGGTAGCACCCAAAGGCCCCAGTAAGAAGTGGCTTTTGTTGTACTGGAGTGCTGCATGAAAATGGGGAAAGAGGAATACTCTGTCCCCAGTATCTATAAATTCAATGAAACAGGTTAAAAAAAGTGCCTATAGCTGTAGTTCTGTGACAGCTAGAAACGATGCTTTTTAATTGAACAAGAGCATTCTCATCACTGGATGAGTTCTCTAGGGAGGCTTTTGGGAGGGGAAACAGATTTGATTACACTAGGTATGGCAACAATCTTAATGCATACAGTCACATCACCTCTATAGCATGCAAGCAACACAAAGTGTGCATCACACATAGCTCTGGGTATCCAAAGCTACAGTCCCATGCCAACGGATTTCACAGACAAATGCAACACTAACAAGCGTGACAGGAGAAAGAAGCCCAAAACCTTCAGCCTCTCTTCCCACCTCCCTCAGCCCTCATCTGTAGGAGAGATCACTGTCCAGCCTTTCATTACCTGTAACACCTGGCAAGATGCTCTGTAGGGATGGGCATGACCCAGTCACTTCTAGAGATTGATGCTGAACAGCTAATTCAAGCAGACTTGGCTGTAAAGAGCCAAGTTTTGTTACACTAAATCACACAACGCAATTCCCCATCTTTCCATGCGCACCCTAACATAATGGGCAGGTTAATCCTGTAACGACAGACAGCACAAGAAGACAAGGCATTATGCTACAGAGCTAGTCAGTAAAGTAATACGTTTTTCTCAGGCTCCTTAAAATTATGCATGGGACATTTAAGGGTCTGTTTTTTTCGGAAATGATGACTAGAAAATCGTGATGCAAAATGTAGCCTCACTATTTAGTTCTACAGCTCTTGTCACGACACCCTCTGGTAGAGCTGCAGCTCAGCCAGACACATGGATGCTGGGACAACTTGCATAGTTCTGTTTCTTGCAGACACTTCCCTTAGTCTGTGGTGCTTTTTTCTAACCAGGTTATTTGTCATTTGCCAGCAGCAACCCTGATTCTTTGCCTGTGAACCTCCTGCTCTGTTTCACACTATTAAGAACATTATTTTCCATTCTCCTGTCAGTGGAGAGTGCTAGTGATTAGCACTGCAATATCTGGTCCTCTTTATTGAAAATGTTAATCCTTCCTTTTTGCAGGGTTTCTTTAGCCAGGGGTGTTAATACTTGGTTAATAGAATCAGGCTGCCTTTTTCTTCATCTTTTGTGTGCATGTGTGTTAGGGAAGGATTTTTTTTTTTTATCTTTTGGTCAGAATTTATTATAGTCTCTCTTTTTACTCTTTTTCATTCCACAGGGGTTGCTTTGAGTTTCCTTCCTTATTTTCCACCATGATTATCTTAATGCTTTTCTGACATTTAGCACCTAGAACTCTCATTGTTCTGTGTCTTGTCTGATTTCTGCAGTCTTTAAAGGGTGTTTAAGAGTGTGTCCTTAAAGAATGAGTTACCTGTGTTCATCATCACCCCTTCACACATCAATAGGAAGAGGACTGAGAGCTGGGAGCCTTCTCTCACCTGCTGCACAGACTTTCTTTGGCATTCCACAAACCTCCCTCAACCTGAAGATCCTTTCAGCATTTGGATGGTAAATGGCATCAAAGATCACCACCCACTGCTCATAAGACATGCTTCCATGGAGAAAGAAGGATGTGAAGCATGCGTGACCTGTTGTAACTTCAGGATCGCAGATTCTGTCCCAGTTGGAAAGGTGAGGCTGCCAAGATCCAACTGCAGACCAGAGAACACTGCAGGATGAACTGCAAGCACTTTTGTTTTGTGTTACAGTTTTTTAATGCTAATCAGGTATAGTTCGGTGAAAACTCTTCATGTTTTGACGTGAAGAGCACAGATCCTATCTCCTACAAATTGCTGTTGTGATGACTTTCTTTAAAAGGCAAAGCATCACCTGGAACAGTGTAATCACCAAAGGAAGAAAAGTGCTAACTCATCTGAAGATTTCTCTCTTCTAATTGCAGTTGTATTTTTATTCTCAAGTAAAGAGAAGCTGCTGTAGCACTGGAGCTAGGAACCAGTGGCTGTTCGGCATCTGTCTATTGTAGGTTTGGGACTCCAAGACATTTTCAAGGTAGCCCCAATACACAGACGCTCCCCCACTGGAGACAGCTTCAGGCACACCTAGAGCTGGATGGAGATGTGGTAAATGCTTGACTTCCTCCCTCCATCTATCCAGCCAGCCAGTCAGCTAGCTGAGGAGGGCAAAAGCAACAGGAGGACACCAGGGGCCTTTCTTGCATCTTCTGCAAATAAGAGCATCAGGTTGTCAGAGTTGTCATTTTACTCCTTCCTTCTAAATTCCCATTAATATGCCTGTGTTACAAATCAGACACCCCCGCACATGAAAACGTGGGAAGGTGTTGCTCACAGAGGTGCACAGCTCCTGGGATCTGACCCACTTAGAAATACCACAAGCTCCTGGAGACCCCTACCATCACCATGGCACTTCAGGCGCCTGCAGAAGATGCCATCCAGTGGCAGGAAGGTAACATTACAAGAAGAGGCAATGTAATCAGCCTTCAACACCACCATCCTTGAAAAACTCGGATCTGGTCATGACTTATCTACATGATCAAAATACCCCGGACATCTGTGGGCTGTGGTGAAAATCTGAGTGACATCCACCTCTTACTATGTTAATTGGACCTATTTTTTTCCTCCAGGCTTTTGTTTGCAGGGAATAAATAAAGAGGGATTAGCTAAATTTATCTATGTTTTCCTAAGTCTTAACAGAATAACTCTTCTGTGTTATTAAGTAATTGGACTATCCTGAACCAAGTTGTTAGGAAATTACCAGTGTAAGGTAAGGCATTAGTTATGAGATTCCACTGCACTTTAAAAAACAGATTACATAGATCTGGGATTCATTGATTTTTATTTATTTGTTGGCAGGAACAACTGGGTATAATGATCTTATGAAGGTGAAAATGCAATGTGCTTTGACAAGCTGTCTTTGTCTAGCAGCATCACTTGGCTATATGTCTGTCTTCTCCACAAAGGCTTTCCCTTGAGCCAACAGCATAGTAAGACTTTTCATTCACAGCTTTGCCTTGGCCAGTGTCAAACATGCGCTGGTGAGATATATTTAGGTAACCTTTGCTAAGCAATATCATCCTGCATTTGCTCATTGTTATCCAGTTAATAGATATGTAAATAATTCACACTCTTTGAGGATCCAGCTTAGCTTCTTCTCCCCATGCTTTGCTGCCTATCAGATCACTAATCCATTTACCCTTCTCTTAAAATCTGCTTCTACTGAGGTTTTCCATATAATTGTCCCCACAGACTGATGAGTTTCTCTTCAGGAACCATGAAGCATTGATGTGCAGAGAGAACATAATACCATCTTGTCTTAAAAAACAGGTTCTCTCATCCAAGATAGAGATACCATTTCATTGACCTAGTTTGAAAGTACTTCATTGAGCATGCTAGACCCTTCCAGATTCCTAGGGAATACATTTTCTTTACAATAGAAACTGAATACTCCACCTTAGAATTTACTAATCTTTTTCAACCTTTGAATTTTTAGGTATATATTAATTTAGTATAATCACATAAACATACTCCATACTAAACATACGCACAATTCAGCCAGCAGAAGGCTTGTTATCATGTCCACAGCTCCTGACTAATAGCAAAGAGAAAAAAATCTTCCAAAGAAATACTGCACTGATGCATTTGCCAAGAGGCCTGGCCAGAATTTGTTACAGCCAACCACTGTGCTCTAGAAAGTGCAGTATCAAGACTAGGTTGTCAAAACTGAAAGGCATCAACTAATTGTAATTAAAGGGTAAATTTTTTTGTCTTCCCCTAGGAGCCAGCTCTCAGGGTGGAAAATGAAACTCTTTCACTAAACCCGCATTGTGTGGCTTTGTCTTCCAAAAACACTGGGGGAAAATAAGCAGAGGAGATTCAATAACTGCATCTCGGAGAAACCTGGGATACAGCCAAGAGTCGTGATCTGGACAGTGCCAAGATGACAGGCAGTACAGGGAGGAGGGGCTGCTTCCAAAAGAAGTTTTGTAGAGATTTTATCTCTGCCAAACACTCCTCCCAACCCTGTAAGTAAGCTATGACGGCTGTATCTTTTTTAGTATATACAGACCCTTTGTTTCAAGCAATTAGAGCGTGGTTGTGATGTATCTGTTTTTTGAGGAAACCTAAGTGCATTTCCTCAGAGAAGTAAGCTGCACACAAGGACAGATGGCAATGCAAAGACAGCATTTTGGGTATTCTAGGTGGGCATGGGGCAGCCCGTCCCTGTAGACATGTAGACTAAACTGCTAAAGAGCAGTCCTTCTCCCCACTTCTCTCCTCCTCCCTTCTCTGCTTGCATTTGGGTTTGTGCCTGGCTGCTTCCCTCAAGCCAGCTCTGACCCTCATTCTGCCCTTGGTGAACTGATTCAGCTCATTAAACTGGCTAAAAGATAAATAGCAACACATGTGGGGAAAAGGGTAGTGGGCTCCAGAGGCATTTCTTCAGGTTGTGAGAGCAGCCAGCCTTGACCAATCCTCCCCTTGTGATGGAACAAGAAGGGACAAGCAATAGGGATCCTTGCATGGACTGACTTTCTTGAGGTTACATGCCCTCTCTCCCTACCTGCATTCTGGGTGGCAGCTAGAAGTCACCAAGGAAATTCATCTACCCCTCACATACTAGACAGATAACCTTCAGCATGAAGGCACCTCCTCTCTTATCCATCTCCCACGTGCATCGTTGCTACTCCTTACATCCTGCCAAAAGTCCATCAACAGCAGCTGTAGCTGGCTGCTAAGTTTCCACCTGAGGTATATGTGAGGATTTCTTATGTGTTGCTTATTTTAGGAGTTTCTGTAATGCTGGCCTTGCCCTTGTCAAAACCACAGATCAGAATACTAGATACATCGTCCTTTCACATCAAAGGGACCTCAAACTTAGTTCACTTTCTTTCTTCTCTGCCATGGGGAGTTGCAAAACTTGTTTCTTCAGTAGCCCAGTCATTGTCCCTTTGTTCTGTTTGTACAAAGCAAAATAAAAAGAATCCAGAAGAAGCAAACCACCACATTAAAATATTTTCATATTCTTATGAGAAAGAACAACCATGTCAGAAACCTTTTGCTTTTTCCCTTGAGACCTGCTTTTTATGTAGGCTCTTTTCAAAACAGTATAGAAAAATAAAAAGCCCTCACTTCATTTCCCTTTTAAATTGGAATGGGGGAGGATCACGCAACATAAAAGAGAAGTTCATTTTCCTAAATGGTTTTTTACAACCAGCAGCATGGCAACTTCGAGCTGACACTGTCCCTTCAGGTCTTTGGGTCTTGGCCAGTTCACTGGAGAGAAAAAAAAAAACAGCCCAACATGTTTGGACTCCTTGCAACAGCTTTTCTAAGTGGTTGCTCCTGCTGTTTTGTGGCTGCTGCCCCATGCTTCACTGGAGAGCACTGATATCCCATGAGCTGCTCATCTGCTCCTCAGCCCTGTGTGCTCAGCTGGGCATCCTGACAGTGTTTCCTGAGCGCTCTGCAATGCCCTGGTCTCCTGTGTGCAGGTTTGTCCTGGCAATGCACGTTGACTGCCTCCCCGGCGCACAAGCTGACATGGCAAGGGCTCTGTACTCAGATGCAGATCCTCTGTACATTGCTCCTTTCATCTCCAAATCCAGCCAGTTGTTCCCCTCAGCCAGTGGTTGTCACTGCTGGCAGAGGTTTACCTTCTGCTCCCTTCACACGGGGAGAGGATGACCATCACTGAAGCACAGTGTTATTATAAGCTCAAGCATAAATACGGATTACACTAGTCAAAAACATTTAAAACGCCTCGCTGTTCGTCTTATTCTTATCATGCAGACTTTCTTTCCTTGGCTACCTGAAAGCCTCATGGTACAAAGCAGTTAGGCTTTATTTAGTCCCTGCATCATAATTGCACTGGAAAGCTCCTAAGCTGTGAAGATGCTGTGGAGCAATTCTTTCCCTCCAGACCCCTAACCTGGGTCTCTTGACCTCATTATCAGTAGAACAGAGGCCATCTGTAACAGATTTCTCTTACATCTGACTGCTGACTGTGTGGAAACTCTTGCTGTAATACTTTCTCCTCATTCAATTTTTAATAGATTTGGATGCAATTCTGCCTTATTCAGACATATATCATCATTTCTTCTGAAATCCTGGAGTGCTTGAGGACAGCTTTTAATTTGGAGGGCTGCAGAGAGCATTGGCTCTCTCCTTGTTCTGAGTTTTCAGCTGATGCAGGGAACAGGGACAAATGAAATACATAAACACCGAGTTATGTGTTTGCTGACTGAGCCTCTCTCCTATTTAAAGACAGTTCCATCTTTGCAAAGGTTTTGCTCTTGACAGAGATGCTTTACTCTACTATTTTTAATGAGTATTTATTACAATAGTTGTAATTGTCAGTCCCCTGTATGTACTGAGCACTGTGGAGACGTGGAGAAAGGAGGCGATTGACTGAAAGATTAAATATTTGCAGTCTCCTAAAAACAGAAAACCTCATTTAGTTCTTCAGCTTTTCTTACATGGCAGCACCCATTATGTTTTACATGGTGCCAACAAGACACTTAAAGATTTCCTGGACATAATAACCCCTTCTCCCTTGGCAGCTCAGCAAGAACAACTTTCTCCGAAATCTCCCTGATCAATTGAGTTCGCCAAGTCTTTCACTTAACAAATACTGCAATAGCTTCCAGTATTTTCCCACAAGTGATACCAAATTAATGGGTTTGTAGTCTCCTGGTGGGTCTTTCAGACTTTCATTGTCTTATTAGGCACATTGTGGCCTGCTGGGAGAAATGTACTGCATTGATAAAGATGTTGGATGGGGTTCATTTCATGTCCCACTTTCCTTTTGCATTCTTGGACTCATGCATGTCAAAATGTTACAAAAAACACCGGTAAGATTAAAAAGATCAAAGTCCTTCAATACAGGCACATTTCACTTCGTAAGTAATCCAGTGTCTTACATGTCCTATGAAGTCAATGTATGCTATTCCAAATCTGTCTGGTATTTAATATCTTGGCTCAAATTCAAAAGAATCTATTCTTAAGATATATTTGGGTGCTTAATTGTATGTGAAAATAAAATGTTGGTAAGGGTAATTTAAGGACCCAGAAAATCTAACTTTACATCTTTGTTAAATGTTTCAAAACAAAACAATATATGAAATCATTACATTTTTAAGCAATGATATTTTGAGCACACGATTGTTTTCTGAATAGTTTTTCTTCTGTCATATGTTTATAGTCACTGTCTCTAAACAACAGACTTTTCTTAGAAAGAACAGCTACAATTTTTTTTGTCCTTTTTCTAAACACTTCCAGCTCCATTGCTGCATAGTACTAGAAATCATTAGTTTTCCAGGTATTTTAATAAATCCCAGAGATAACTAACGGTTGCAACCCACTGTACATAAAAAATGCTGATACTTCCCTTTCCACACTCTTCTTTTGGCCATCAGTCCTGCTGCATGTATGACAGAGTTCATCTCATCTCCCTTCAGAAAGATGCCTCAATGAGTCAGAACACCAATAAATCGGCCTCTGGCCTGGACGGGCGCACACTCTCCTGGGTGAAAAACTGGTTGAATGACCGGGCCCAGAGGGTGGTGGTAAATGGAGTTAAATCCAGCTGGAGGCCAGTTACAAGTCCTGGGTCCAGTCCTGTTTAATGTCTTTATCAACGACCTGGATGAAGGCATCGAGTGCTCCCTTAGCAAGTTTGCAGATGACACCAAGCTGGGTGGAAGTGTCGATCTGCTGGAGGGTCGGGAGGCTCTGCAAAGGGACCTGAACAGGCTGGACTGCTGGGCTGAGACCAACGGCATGAGGTTTAACAAGGCCAAATGCCGAGTCCTGCACTTGGGGCACAACAACCCTAAGCAGAGGTACAGACTAGGAGAAGCCTGGCTGGAAAGCTGCCAGGAGGAGAGGGACCTGGGAGTGTTGGTTGACAGGGACTGAACATGAGCCAGCAGTGTGCCTAGGTGGCCAAAAAGGCCAATGGCATCCTGGCTTGTATCAGGAACGGCGTGACCAGCAGGTCCAGGGAGGTTATTCTCCCTCTGTACTCAGCACTGGTGAGACCGCACCTCGAGTACTGTGTTCAGTTCTGGGCCCCTCACCACAAGAAGGATGTTGAGGCTCTGGAGCGAGTCCAGAGAAGAGCAACAAAGCTGGTGAAGGGGCTGGAGAACAAATCTTACGAGGAGCGGCTGAGGGAGCTGGGGTTGTTTAGCCTGGAGAAGAGGAGGCTGAGGGGAGACCTTATTACTCTCTACAACTACCTGAAGGGAGGTTGTGGAGAGGAGGGAGCTCGCCTCTTCTCCCAAGTGACAGGGGACAAGACGAGAGGGAATGGCCTCAAGCTCCGCCAGGGGAGATTTAGGCTTGAGATTAGGAAGAAGTTCTTCACAGAGAGGGTGGTTAGGGAATGGAACAGTCTGCCAAGGCAGGTGGTTGAGTCACCGTCCCTGGAGGTGTTAAAACCTTAAGGTTAGGGTAGATGAGGTGCTTAGGAGCATGATTTAGGGAATGGTGGGAATGGTTGGACTCGACGATCCAGTGGGTCTCTTCCAACCTGGTCATTCTGTGATTCTGTGATTCTGTGAAATCCCCCTCAGACAAAAGTTTCTTTCACAGAATCTGTGTTTGGACTGCTAATAATTTCTGATTCACTTAATTTATCTGCCCTATTTTAACTGCTCCCCTAGCACAGGTAGTACATCTGGCCCTAGGCTTCCCTCTAGAACAGACACTGATTGTCAGGCTGGAGAGGTGCTCTAGAACTTGAGGGTTCTAAAACCACCTTCTTCAGCATCCCTGGACAGGGATCCCACCATGAGGCCCTTGCACATCCAGGGCAGGAAATCTCTGCACATCTTCTTGTGGCACTGAGCCACTGCAGAGCCAGGAATACAACCACAACTAAGCGCAAAAAAAGGACAGGCAGAAGATACTTTTGTCAGCCTAATTTGTGAATTACCAGCATAGGAGGGGAAAGAGACAATGTCCTGGGCTGTTTCTGTTTACTTCCTTTCTGACAATAGTCCAATATGTACACAGGAACACAGCAACTAGCACTTTAGTTCAGGTCCTTGGCATGGATGTCACCTGTTCAAGATGGTCCTAGAGAAGATAGGAGCTATAAATCACGATATGTGTTTGGCTTTGCATGACAATTATGCAACCCTGATTTTAACAGTGCTGTTCTCCAGTATTCTTCTCTTAGCAGTCAATTACTTCATTCTCCCTAAACCATTTGTCTGGAGAAAGTAGGGATTTGAAGCAGTATTGGTTATAGTAGCAGGCAGCATATTTGAGGTAAATGTCCCTACTCAGTCAACAGCTCCTACAAATCCGATCACCTTTCTTTGTTTCTGGAGGCTGGTAGCATAGACAAATCTCAGAACCTCTTGATCTTGTTATCAAAAGTTTCTTTCTTTATTTTCTTTTCCCTTCTAAAGGCTGTTTCTCCTGGTCTTACCCCATCAGTGTTTCCTACCTTCCTTCTTATCACTTTATCTAATAGAGAGCAGTTGGATAAATGTCACTTCATGTCCTGGAAGATGCCCTCAAACTCCTCTCTAGTTTTAATCCCCAGATCTTCCAGTAATGCTGTCTCTTGAAAGGAACTCAACTTTTGATACATTTTACCTCCAATGACTATCATCAGTACATCTTTTACAGTTTATAGCTTACTCTTACACCAATTTCAAATAAAACCTTGGTGGACATAAAATTTATCCTCTTTTGACAGTCCTTTTGAGAATTTCCCCCTGCCAGTACTACCACCACTGGCAGCCCATGTTCCTGTCCCCAACAGGCTGATTAGGACATTCCTGACTCAGTGCTTGGTTTCAAGTCACCCCATTCAGCACCTCCTCCATCATTCTTAAGAAGGAAACCACTGAGCAGGTGGACTTGATGTCATTCTTTGGTGACATCTTTTACATTCACTCTTGGGCAATGACAGTGTTAGGCAATCACTGTCACAGCCAGAACAATGTCTGGCACCACTGCAGAGCAGCATCAATCCAGGCAGTTGAGATTTAGAAGGGATACTACCAGGGCAACAAACGACCATCAGTCCCTCGAGCAATATATGTATATGTCTCCATTCTGTTGCATTTCACTGTGCAGAATACTGGATTTTGCTTCTGGCATCAGAGCAAAAGAAAAGAGGTTCAACAGAAACTTCTCCTTCCTCACATATGAGAAGAAGGAGAAAGGAAAGGGTGAAGCAAAAAGAGACCCCATTGAAGGCAACAAAATGCTCTTTCTGTTGTGATGACTGCTGATGCCTGCATGTTGTGGCAAGACAGTAAAATCATTGCAGCTCTTGGATATTTCTTTTCAGTCACTGGCTATTATCATGCCTTGTGCTTTTTCTATACTTCAGGCAGCTTCATGGTTTGTTTTTATAGTCTCTGTGTTTGTGAGTTGCTTTTTTTTTCCTGCCTTCAGACTTCCTATTTTTATTCTTATTTTGTTGTCAAGAGTTAACTAGCTTTATAGTAGACCTTGTTTGTCTTCCACTCTCACTGTCTTGGAAATTTAAAGGATGGTTTTTGTTACAGATCACAGCCTGCTGTTTTACCAGCTCCAAGATTGCAACATTGACTCAGAAACCTTAGATCGATTGCAAACTATGCTAGGTCTTCACCTTCTCTTTACACTATCCATTTAAAAACCTACTGCTCATTTCAAGGGCAGTACAACACATTTCAAATATCTCTAAGAGTTTCTGTTTGAGTGGATAGAAAATTATTTAAAACATCTCCAGAAGCACCTATTGTCAAAATTAAAGCTGCCTACTGTCATCTTTTCCCTTTGCAGAGACGACCTGAAGCTGACTTTGTACTTTCCTCACTTACTCACCATTTTGCTGCAAAACTCACCACTAGCAGCACTTCTCTCTGCCTTGTAATTCCAGAAGTGCTGGCCTCGTGTAGCTCACCTGTGGTGTTGTGTGTTGGCTGGCTGGCACTCAGACACGGATCATCCCAGAGGCAGGCTCCCTCTATCATCTCAAGCCCTAGCTGGCCAGCATGAGGTTAGCTTGAGAGGCTGAAATACATCACAGCTTGTTCCAGATGGTTCTTGGCAGTGCCCCTCAAAGTGATTGTCTCTTCTTGCCTTTTGTGATCAATTTACTGGTCAGATTAATTACATGCTGCCACCTCCAGATGTGCTTTTTTGGTATCAACCTTCAGGCCAGCACTTGGGTATTAGCATTCAGAATTGCGTCACAGTAAGAGAAGTTGGCTTTCTCTCGTGGAGCAAGTTGGCTGATCCATGACAGTGGAGATATTCCTGGCGAAGATACTCAGTCCTTGTGGAGCTGCTGTCTTATGTCATTCCAAAGCTGCTGACTGTCTTCTTGCATCTGAGTTTTGCTGTTAAAGATTTCATATTGTTTTTTTGCCCTGTCCATACTCTTCGATCCAAGGGATGGAGTATCTACGTGTTTGTCCGTTGACCCCAGCTTCAGTCACATTGTCAGCCTGTCTACAAGGGTTTGTGAAATGGAAATCCCAAGCAGACATATGTGCATATACCAAATGCAAACTCCAAATGGATTTCCCTCAGCATATTTTGCTCAGTAGGAAGTGATGCTCTTTCTTATTGGAACTGAGGCACTGTCTAATCAAATGGAGAAAGTTATAAGTACATGTTACTTTCAGCAGAGAAAATTGAGACTATTTAGTTCATTATTAATGAAAAGTATAGACACATTTCACAATGCTGCATACCCTGTGCCCAGCAGAGACAGGACTGGGATAATGTTAGTAGGCTGGGGAGAAACAGAAGTTTTGGAGCATTACAGCAGTCTTCCTGAGTAAGAATCAGACTTTCCAGTATCAGCTTTTCCCCTGCTCAAAATATCAAAATATTTGGTCTTGAAATAGGCAGCAGCTACACTGGGTCATATGTTGAAGGGTATATCCTGGAAGCGTGTGTCTGAGCAGAGTGCTCTGCTAGATGCTAAGCTCCCCACCAGCAAGGTCCTGCCATAGGCTTTGTCCTGTTCTGGATCCCAAATGGCAGCAGAGGCTAGTCAATAAAAAACCAAGGAGGCTGACGTGATACACATTGTCACAGAGTGATGGAAAGCCTCTGTCTTCAGCTGAAAATGAATGAGAAGCAGGTTTGCCTACCATCCAGCAAAGAGCTGAGAGCCATCTGCATGAGGTGCATGTCCAGCCCAAGTGATTTGCCACATTACTAAGATAAAGAAGTGGTACATCAGCTCAATAGACTTCTGAAGAGAGGAACCAAAAACATTTGGGTTAGATCAACTCAATCAATTGTAATGGGACTTCTACACAAAACACTGACTGAAACACCTTTTAAGAATGATTGTATAACTGGCTTAATACCTCAATTTCTGGATATTCACTTCCATAACTTTATTGCTGTTTCAGGTAGATGCAGCAGCAGAAAGATCTTAGGCACATGTGTTTCAGGTTTACACTACTTCTTCAAGTCCCAGATGTTGAAGAAGTCAGAGAACTTCTGAATGCAATTATATAACCAGTTCAGCTGGCAACTGCCAGCAAGGTGAATGAAAAAATCCTGTACCCCCACATATGTTTTGCTAAGCACTCCTCCTCCTGTAAATTTCTGGTGTTGTCAAGTCTCATCTATAGGAAAAGTACAGTTGTGAAAGGACCATAGCTTCATCTAATAAGTTACTATTCTGTTTTCAGTGAACTCCAGTATCAGGAAGCACTTTTCAAAAGTGCCATGGAAAATTAATTTCTTGTAATATTCCTTAATTGGATTGCATTTTAATTGACCATTTAACCAACAATGCAAGATACTTATATTTGGGGATTTTCTGTCGCAAAAACAACTCCTCCTCACAGATCCTACTTTTGCATAGCCATGAATCCTGACATCATAGCCATTTCCAGAGAAAGACATTTACCTCACAATCTTTGTTGCGTTATCAAACAGAAGCAGCTGGGTAATGTGGGTGAATAATCCTGTTCTGTATATTCAGCAATAACAAAATGAATACTGAAAATTACTAGCAAACGAAATAGCTACTTCTATAAATACATCCTTTCCAAAAGTTCACCCTATTTTAAAAGCCACTTGTTAAACGCTATTTAGTATATGTATAAAGACTGATGGATGAAAACCAAAGTCCTTGAAGCAGACACAGAAAAAAATACATCATAGCTAAGGATAAAGGAAACTTCCCTATGAGTTTGCCTTATTATCTGTATGATTTTTTTTTTCCATCAGCCATAAAATGGTGCTTTGTTTTCTATCTGCCTGAGCATTTTGGTTTAAAAAAAATGCAAACAAATGTCCTGTACATCAGTTACTGTAGCACTTTCCACCACTGCCTTTTATTCCCCTCTCTGTTGAGAGTCTGCATTAAATCCCTGCTCAGATTTAGTGCCACCTATTTTCTCTACAACAAATGGGAACCAGTAGACAAGCGATAAGCAGTGAGCAATTAGCACACAAATCTTTTCTGGACAATCAAAGAACCCTGTTTAATCATAATCAGTGGGAAATGATGTGAGCTAGAGTGGGAAAATACCTTAACAATTTCAAACCAACCAAATTGAGAACAAATAAATGTAAAGCAGGTACCAGTGAGCACAATGCTTCGAAAGGAAAAAAATGCCTTTTTTTTCACCATGATCTAACTTGTTTTGAGTACTCAACATGATGGCCTGTTATGACTGACAACACTGCTAACAAAAGAAGAGAGCCTACTCATTCTTAGAAAAGATATCCTGCCCTACAAATGGAAAAACTTAGTGCTACTGAGACATGTCCTGTCTTTGTGCTTAGATTATGAGGCAATTTATTCCTGGAATTAAGGCATACCACGCATATTGGATGCAAAATCCAAGCCAATGATTGTCACTGAAGGCAAATCTGTCTCCGTATGGAAGGAAAATGTGCACCAAGTAGCACTGAAAGCTCTGGAGGAGATTTTGGATAATAGAGCTATTCTCTTTCCTTCACATTGAAACAAGTGAATGGAATCTTTTTCCCCTGATTTCTCTTGAAAATATTAGAAATCATTACCAAAGCCTGGCTATTACATCCCCTGTGCTTAAAAGCCCGTTTTCTTCTTTGTGTGAAAAAAATGCTGAATACATCACATTTGCTGCTGAACAAATGCACGTGCCAGTTCTCTTAAATGCCAGCACAATTGCTTTAGCTGAGTTAATAAGGGGGGGTGGTAATCTGAACAGCCTTTTTTCGTCCTTAGTGTTCACCCCAAAAGGAAATGTGTTTCTTACTAATAATAGTGTATTTGACAGAAAATACCAAGTACACGCAACTGTTCCTCTTCGTTTGCCAAAATGGATAATTCACATCCAGGTTTAAAAAAGTAAAACAAAACAAACAGAAAAAACACCCCAAGTAAACAACTTAACCCTCACCCTCCTATCAGCAATCCTTCTAAACCTGAAGCTTGAATCTAAATTATTTCACCAGTTACCAAAGGGTGAATTAAAGGGAAGAAGAGCTCATGTTTATATTCCCTGAGGACTATGTAAGAAGCCATCCTGTCTGTCACATTTTTTATCCAGCCAACCGTTAAGTGCACCCTGCCAGTGTAAACCAGACCTGTGGAGGAAACTGCTTATTCACACCCAAATTTATTTCTAGCCATCTAATTTTTTGTAGTGCCCAATACGATTCTGACGAGCTCAAACAGTCAACAGTCATAAATCCTCTTTCCTCCTACTTCCCCCTGAGAATTGTGTAACTGGGTTTGAAACCAGGGAGGCTTAATTGAAATTAATTCATAAATGTTGCAAGTTTTTTTTTGGTTTGGTTCCTGATTTCTGAAGCTAGATGTACTTGCAGATTCACTTCCAGAGTTTTCTGTGACTGCAATGACAAGGAATGACATTCTTTACACCCCCTTATTTCTGGCTGAAGCTGTAGAGGGAAAACAAAAGTCATTCAGTATCATATAACTCCAGATGAAACTAAGATTTGGTAATGCTGGTGCCCTGGTAGTTCAAGCCCAGCATGCTTAAACCACAAAACCCCAGCATATAGCCTTCCAAGGTGCTGTAAGTGAATGCCACAACTAATTAAAGGGAACAAAATGATCCAAGATAATTGGATGAGGGCATATGTCTGCATCTCATTAACAACTTGTGCCATATTAACAACTAACTCCCAGAGAAAAGTCTTCTGCTGAAAGTTTAATGTTTAGCATTCCCTTTGCTGACTAACCAGCCCTTTCTTTCCCTAAGTGGGCACGCTGCACTCCATCAGAAAGCAGCAGAAAGACCCTGTGCCTGGGCTGCCAAGTCCACTGTCAGCTACAAGGCGTTCACTGTTTACCAAGAGTCAGTTCTTGCAGTCTGGGATGTGGACCCAGGGATGGCCCAGCTTGGAGACACATGGCCTAGGCAGAGCAGGGCTGTGAGGAGCTGGAGACCAGCCCTGCTGGTGCTTTGCTGGGGTCTGACATGGGGTCCTGGGTCATGGATGGTGAGGTGAGACCCAGGGGATGGGCAAGGACAGTCAGGGCTGGCGGTGCCCTCAGGGCTGGGACAGGCTGGGACAGTAAGTGGAATTTGGCTCAAGAAAAGGCTCTTTTGCCTGCAGTAGGAGGTGTATAGACATGTTTCAGAGTTCTACCATGCACACTCAGATATATAAAGCCTTCCCCCCCAGGTAACTATAGATATGTCTGTGTGAAAAAAAATTACTTGCTGAGTTTAAAAGTGACTGGGAGCTTCCAACAAGTACACCAGATCCCTACTGTTTGCTACAGGAAACTCATTTTGTGTCTTTAACCCACCCTCCTGGCCACAGCATCACAAGAAGAAAGCGTAGTCCTTTCCTCTAAGTGTACTCCATGGATCAAGGGCTGCCTAGCACTCATGAGACTCTGGTTGAATCCACTTAATATCAAGCAGCAACTTATCAGCCAGGTCTTGAAAATCCATTTTTTTGACAACCTAGGACCTGACAACAGGTTTTCCCTTTCCTCCTCATTTGCAGTCTTTGGAGAGCACCATGCTCCCCCAGATCAGGCATCCCCTGCTAAAAGGAGCTGATATGCACTGAGCATCAATCAGGAGTCTACTCACCACATACAGGACTTCATTACAGCAGGTTCATGGTCAGGCCCAGGACCATTTCTCAGGTCCCTTCTGTCTGGCAGCTGGACACTGAATACAAACTATTTCTCTCAAAGGCTCATTTTGTTCATACAGCAGGACCCCAAATGGTGACCACAGCACAGGTCTGAAGCCTTTCTAGTCTCTGGTTCCTATGATATGTTTATTTCCTGCAGGAATGATGTTTTCTAGTTTAATCCTCTAGGAAGAACACAACAAAACGAAGTAAGGACTAAAGACTTACTAAATAAAACTTTTTCCCTTGTCACAGTAATCTTCAGGAGTAGAAAGCACTATCAACCAGGGCTGGGAGAAGAGCTGATATGAGTCCTTTCTCTTCTCCCTGCTTGGATACGGTTCGTCCAGGTGGTGCTGAGCTCTTCTTTCTCTCCAGGCCACTGTAGAAACACTTGCCTGTGATTTACTAAGGACAGTTTCTTTTAAAATAGCCTTTGTTCTACATCAGCCTTGCAAAGAAAAAATCTCCAGGCTGTCTTAGATTGACACGGTTGGATCTACTCTCCTACAGAGTTGGAATGGCCTATAGCAAACATTCAAAGGCAATGACCGGTGATGGCACAGTCACTCTGAGATCTCTTTGGGGTATCCTGCACCTTAATTTGAGTATACAATGGCCAGAATAAACTGACAACACCCAGATTGGCTTAGCACCCAGGCAGAGGCAGCCTTGCAAACCAAGTGGTTCTATCAAAATGGCATTCACTGTCCCACAGACAAGTATCTCCTACCTGTCACAAATGGACTGTTCTATTTATTCACCCTTCAGTGAGCTCGAAGCAGTAGCAAAAACACAGGCCGATCTCCACAGCTGACTAGATTTTGGGGGAGGTGTTGAGGATCTGGGATCTACAGAGCTAGATGTACGCCTACAGGCTTCTGAACAGTGTTAACAGCCCTTCCATCAAAGAGCATGGAGCACCAAAATCCCGCAGTGAAAAAAAAAATGCCCTTCTCTCATATGGGTTTGGAAAGAGAAGCTAGCACAGCTGACAGCTTTCCGTGCGTCCATCTTACACTACCCTGGTGCATGAATGTTTCCCATAGCTGGGTAGCAATGAGGCAAGTTTACAGCTTCATTTGGCCTCATTTACCCAAGTTTATAGTTAGTGGAAGAAATGAACCCTTTTAAGCCATTCCTAAAAAATGAGACACAGGTAAAGTCCTGAATATTAGGGTCATTCCTAGCCTTATTAGTCTTACAGTCATTCCCAGCTCATGTAAAATGCTAACTAGTCTAATAATTTTAATTGTCAAGTGAAAAAATGCAGTATTCACAGCGACGTTATTCAATATTGAGAGTCTGAAAGGGGGAAAGCGTTAAGAAACAACAACAATGAAAAAAGAGAAAGAAAATTAAAGCTCTATATGGCTCTCTTTTTTTCAGTTCCTGAGGGTTTTTTTAGACTCTCTTTCACCATCTTCCCCTTTCAAAGACTAATCTGTTTTCTGCTGCATTTTAAAGACATTTGTCCAACGTGAAGTAGTGGCACGGCTCCCTGGGCAGAGAGCTGTCAGCAAACCCAAAGAACTGCCACGCAAACGAAAGCCCACATGAAAACTTGCCACATGTCTTGGGAAGCTGTCTCAGGGAGCAGCCATTTTCTCAGAGGAACGTTTCCTCCTTTCTCCCTTTCATCATCCATATTTTTATGGGAGCCCTTTTAGCACAGTACTTATTTCTGACTCATACAAATCAGCTCCAAAGCTTGGGTAATGCCAAAAATGGGCTATTCATATTCATTCACGCTCTTGTACGCATCTCTGCTCTCATAAAATGGAACATGTGTCTGATGAGCTTATTTACTTTCTAAATGTGTGGGTAGGAAGGATAGAGAGCGTGCAAGGTCTAATGGTAGTGGCACTGGAATAACATCAATAAGGCATCTGCAAACAGACGCATCCCAGTTCTCCTGACCTCTGCCAAGCTCTGTGCAGTCCGGTTATAATGGTGTTTAAGAAAGTCTTTGGTGTAGATTTTATTGTTATGCCCTTTACAATACACAGACCCATGTTCCATTGGTTAATTCCCAAAATAACGATGCCGCTTGGTTCAGAGATGACTCATTCATAAGATGCCACTTGACTGGTAGCTGTTCACTTCTACAGGGAGGAAAATGGTTAAGGTCATCACCTGAGCTGTCAAGTAGAGCCCCAGACCCTTAAGGAACTCCTTGAGTACCCCAGTCTGCAGCAAGCTGAGTCTACTGTGAAGCATTCTGCACACAACTCTCACAGTCGGCTCCACTACCACAGCCCTGCTGGCTAATGCAATACAGGCAATGCTTGGGGAGCAAATGTCTCCTGGCGTGCACATGACATACAACGCCCCCCAACACTGACAGACTATTCCAGCTCAGAGGAGGAGTGCCCAGTATGTTGGATTACAGCCAGGAGAGAGTCCCCTTTATAAGAACCCATACTCAAAGGGAAGATGCTCCCCATCTAGTTGCTTCACCCCAGGAACACACGCCTCAGCAGTGGCCCTTCTCTTTTCTTCTGTGCTGTCTGTCCAGGCGACAGGGTACAGTGCTTTGAACTGCTACAGATGCCGAAGAAGGTGTTCCCTGGGAAGTATATCTAGCTGTCTTGGTCTGTCAGTGGGGAGAACCACTTCCTCTGCAGGAAGCTGAATAGCAGCATGCATTAGATTGCTCCATGAAATGGCAAACTGTCTTCCTTCTGGTCCTTTCATCTGTTCACTTTTCCTTTTTTCCACTGAAGTGACAGCATTATATAAAATTCTGATTGCTTTTTCTTTTTTTTGCTTGTTTGTTTTTGAAGAAGGGGAAAGTCAAACTAGACAAATTTTCCCTCCTCCCCTCCTTTCTCCAATTTTCCCTTCCCTTTCCTTGGATACAGGTTAAAAAAAAAGAATTGATCAATCCCAGCTGAAGATTAAGAAACCAAAAAGTGTCTAAAAGTCTCCAGCACCCTGCTCACATGCCGCATCACGGTTGTTAAAGTCAGGCACTATAAAATACACAGCTAGGGTGTTATATATATATCTTCTGTTTTTTCTATGTCTCATAAACCTCTTGGTATTAATAACATTCTCTAAAATAGCCTTCAAGTTTATTTCTACATACCAGGAAAAACACTGGTATTTACCAAAGCTTTGATTTCAACTATTGCTTTTATATAAATCATCTTCTCCTTGCTTAAGCCTGTAAGGATTCCAGAACTAAAATGTCAGGTGACACCACAGACCTCTCTTCATGTGGTATAATATCAAAATGTGCACATGCAGCAGTGGTTAACTGATCAGTCCTCAGACCTTTCTCTGAAATCCCTCTTTGGTAAGAAGCAAGCATCCTAGATAAGCCAATGTCTACCAAGATATCACAGCAGAAAATCATAGAATCATAGTATGGTTTGGGTGGGAAGGGACCAGTTCCAATCCTCCTGCCATGTGCAGGGACACTTTCCATTAGATCAGAGCTGCTCAAAGCCTCATCCGACCTGGCCTTGAACACTTCCAGGGATGGGTCTTCCACAGCCTTTCTGGGCAACCTGTGCCAGTGCCTCACCACCCTCACATAAAAAAATTTCTTCCTAATATCTAATCTAAATCTCCCCTCTTTCTGCTTAAATCACTACCCCTCATCCTATCACTGCACTCCCTGATAAAGAGCCCCTCCCTAGCTTTCCTGTAGCCCCCCCTTTAAGTACTGGAAGGTTGCTGTAAGGTGTCTCCAGAGACTTCTTTTCTCTAGACTAAACAAGCTCAACTCTCTCAGCCTGTTCTTGTATGGGAGGTGCCCCAGCCCTCTGATCATCTTCATGGCCCTCCTCTGAACTTGCTCTAGCTTATCCATGTATTTCCTTTGCTGTGGATTCCAGAATTGAGTGCAGAATTCCAGGTGAGGCCTCACGAGAGCAGAGTAGAGGGGCAGAATCACCTCCCTTGACCTGCTGGGCACACATCTTTGGATGAAGCCCTGGCTACAGGTGCCCTTCTGGGCTGCAAGTGCACATTGCCAGCTCACATTGACCTTCTCCTCCAGAAGAAACATCAAGTCCTTTTCAGAGCTACTCTCAATCCATTCTCTGCCCAGCCTGTATTTGAGCCTCGGATTGCCCTGACCCAGATGTAGGACCTTGCACTTGGCCTTCTTGAACTCTGTGAGGTTCGTACAGGCCCACCTCTCAAGCCTGTCAAGGTCCCCCTGGATGACATCCCTTCCCTCCAGCATGTTGACCACACCACACAGCAACAAATTTGCTGAAGATGCACTCAATCTGTCTGTTCATGTCTCCAACAAAGATGCTAAACAGCACTGGTCCCAACATCAATCCATGCGGAGTGTCACTCATCACCAGCCATTGAGTACCTCAGCCTTCTCCATACCCCAGGTAACAAGGTGCCCTGTTTCCTTTGGGAAAAGGCCCACATTCTCCCCAGTCTTCCTTTTAACACAAATATAGCTAGAGAAGCTTTTCTTGTTGTTCTTGACATCCTTGATCAGATTTAACTCTATCCAGGCTTCAGCTTTCCTAACCTGATCCCTGGCTGCATAGACAATGTCTCACAGGCTACCTGCCCTTGCTTCTACCTTCTCTAGGCTTCCTTTTGTATTTGTACAATAGTTCCTTATTCATCTATGTAGGCCTCTTTAGGAATGATAGACTCCTTGCCTGTTCTTCCTAAAGAGCCTGTATCCCTCCATTCTAACACCTCAGCCATAGGATCCATCCCAACATGTCTCTGTGCTGCTGCTGAGATCACAGCCAGCAGGCACGTGCACGTCTTTAACTCCTCTTATTTCCCATGCTACACAATTTCATATAGAGGCATTTAATTTGGGCCTCTGATGAAGTTAACCTACTTGCTGGAAATCCTCTGTGTCACATTTCAGGTGCTCTCCTGCTGACCTGTTTTCCTTTTCCAGGCTCTGGGCATTTATTACTGGCATTGACATCAGACTGGTATGAGTGGGATGGATTGAGGTTCCCCTGCCCAGGCAACTTTAAGGACACCTTTCCCCTTTTTCCAATAACGAGGAACATGATTCCAGGTTTTGCAAGTGTGTTCTTTACCCCTATTCCTAACATCATGTCCCCTGTGTCATGAGTATAATTAAGTTTGTGCTAAAAGTACAATGTAACTGTACAGCAGGATCCTGGAATATCATCGGGAAATTATTTTGTAAATATCTGTTTGGTGCTATGAGTCCACTTCAAAGGTAAAAAAAAAGGTGGGGGGAGAACAGCTTTTTGGAAGTATTTTTATGAACTTCATGGATGAGTTGTCTCTGACAAAGATTTAACAGGATGCAAAGAGGGACTGATTCCACACATAAGCAGCAAAATCACTGTTACTTCAGTTTGATGAGGTTTTTGTTGGTTTTTTTTTTTACACCCAGGTCTCCCTTCACCATCACAAAGGGCCCTTGAATATGTCTGACAGATAGTCCTCTTCGGTTCCAGGCAGTTCACAGCAAACCTTGCTCATAACAAGGATTGGGGGTGTGAAATAACAGTGACAGGAAAACTTTGCTGCCTTGAGAAGGATCCAGAAAGGCTGTTTCTTTTTTTCTTTTCTTTTTTCCCCAGAAAAATGCAGGTTCTCTGATAAGCACTCTCACCTTTCTTCATCAGGCATGGGAATTAAGTATCAGACAGAGCCATCTCTACTCTCTCAAGTACCTTTCAATCTACTTGCTACTAGAGCACTAAGATTCCCCTCTATCTCTGTGGTAGATAAAATGAGCTCAAAGTTACGCTTTCAAGGGTGTAGTCAGGTCAGTTCCCTGATATATCTAAGCACAAGCCTGTAATCACTTGAGGTTTTGTCCTAGTGAGAGCTGAGAACAGGCTGCATTTCTTAAATCTACTTATTAACATGATAACTAATCTAATGGATGCCTTCAGAGCTTGAAAGCTGAAGGCAGGAGCAAGCATGCATACACATTAAGACAGCTTCTACATTTTTAAGCCAATTTGCTACTTGCTTAGAATTAAAAAGAGGATGACAAGTCTAGATCTGCAAAGATTTTTGATGGCAGCTGGCAAACTCGAACTGTGGCTTAATAGGGCAGAGGGAGATGATGCCTTTCCTACCGCACACAGGATTCCCTATTGTGCTCTTAAATCCTTTGAGTCTAACTTTTAAATAATGAATTACTGTCTGCCATTTTAATGTTTGCATACAAATTTCTGTGACACAGACACAAGAATCCATTCTGGTTCATTTTTCAATCAACAGGTAAAAGGAAAGACAAAGCATTCCCAGCTACTCTTTCTAGCATTTCTTCGTCTAGCATTGTAACAGCAGAAAGTGTATTCTAGGAAAAGAACTGCTCAACAAAAAGTCTTCCAAAGACAAAGTGGTAAGAGGAGTTTGCTGAATGCCCAGCAGACCATTCTTTTTATCTCCCTTGGTGGAATGACCCTTTCCAAGTGTGAATCAGGAACAGCTTTTCCATTGTTCTCAGCACTGAATGGCAGTCATCCACTTGGCCTCCCAAATGTTTTGGCTCAGAGTCAACACTGGAGTGTTACCTGCATGACACACTCAAATCAGCAGGGAAGGAAGAGTGAGTGAGGCTCCTTCCTAACATCAACACAACACACACTTCCAAACAAACATGTAGATTTAGTTGCCACTTCCACACCTGGAGCACGAAGGAGGCTCCTCAGAGGCCCTTAAGCCTTCTCAGTTTTAGATCAAATCTAGGGGTAGAAGCAGTGTCCTTTGTGCCCCAAGCACAACATAGTGCCACTTGAACAAACAATAAAGCAAAGCAAGGGATCGGAGAACTTTAACAGTGCTCTAACACCTCAAGTTTGGATTACTTACAAACTGCATCAATTCCTGGCAAGGCTGACCTAGGTCATGATCTTGAGAGCTTGATAAATTGAGTTCCCCAGAGTTCACCACATATTGATTTTCTGATGAAAACTTTAAAAGTCAGGGGTGTTTTTCCTCTCCACAGCAATATAGCAGTGTTTTGTAAACATCATGATTTCTCTTACTGCTTTGAACCAAGTTTCTTCCCATGCCCCATCATGCCATGCACCACGCTTTCCTCAATTTTGCTCTCCGCCCCAGAGGAAGCTGTGTTTCCATGGTGTATTATTAAAGTGCATATGGTTTTTTGTGAGCTACTCTGGTACCCTGCATTAGGGAGATACATCTATTTGTAAAATAGCATTACTGTGATAAATAAAGAGAATTCAAAACCATGGCATCTTTACTATATATGTAAGGCTTGCTGAGATGCTAAAAGTTATCCTCTTTTGCATAAGATACTAGTACCTTGTTTCTTCACGGAGACCTGCAAGTACAGGAACAAAGTCTGACTTCTAAATGACTAACGTTTGTGACTGTGCTGCAGGCCTGAGAAGTTCATAAATGACTGACTGGCTCATAGAAAACAGTATTTAATAACAAGAAGAAACACTTGAATTGGAAAACAATCCTAGCCCATCAGTTGACAGGATGCTTATGAGGTGTTTTGTTGATTCGTGTCACACAAAATGTGAGAACTAGAGAAGAGAGAAGCGCAAAATCTAAACAGCTGCACTGACACAAACCAGGCATCTCCTGGCATGATGGGTATAATTCCTTCCCCAGGAGAGCTCCGTGGATACTGTGTATGAAAGCCGCCAAAAGTGAAGTGGCAATGACCCCACTCTGCAGCGCTCTTTTGACTTAATAAGAACAGCTGGCCAGTGAAGTGTCTGCTAGAAATTTAACAAGGCTCAAACAGCGAGGTGCACTTGCCAATAAATCAAAAGGGGGCAACCAGCTAAATGAGGTTTAATTTAAATTCGTACCTAGGGCTGACAGATGAAAGCCTCATTGCCCTTCTACATTGCACCAGCACATGCAGGTCCATGCTCACGTCAGCAGCAGCTCAGGGAAGATGTTTCTGAGTGGCAGCCCAGTGTTTTGGATTAAACACACAGAAACTGTGCAGAATTGCACGTCAAATGTAATGTTGGGCCTAGTGGTGAGGCAATGGGAAAGTCATTTCTCCCTAATGACATATTTTCCAAGCCATCTGAACACTGTGAAAGCCACCTTAGCCATAAATGTTTTCAGCTCTGCTGTGCCCTGTTGCTGCCACCAGCTTGGCTTCACTCCCTGCTGCAGAGCAAGCCACTGTGTCAAAAAATGCTGTGGCCATATCAGGAGTGTCCCTGCAATGGCACCTGGAGATAGTAAGGGGAGGGAAGACATCTATTTCTATTTCCTACCCTGAGGAAGCCCACGCAACCTTCTGTGAGAGGCCAGCATTCCCAGAGCTCTGAGGATACAGCAGGTGTGGGTGGAAACTACTGGAATGTCACCTCATGGTGGGCCAAGGGTGGCCACCACTGACAGTGGGGAGGGGTGGGTCACACATCCCTCCTGCTTCACTGGGTGAGCTTTGGCCTGGCAGCAAGGGCTGGGTTTCACCTTGAGATGTTCTCAGGAAAAACAGATGCCTTCAATCTCCCAGTGGGTCAGGAGAGTCTTGTGAAAAGAAACATTGAATCATAGAATCACTAGGTTGGAAAAGACCTTTGAGGTCATTAAGCCCAACCGTACACATCTACTACTAAATCATATCCCTAATCACTTCATCTACCCATCTTTTAAATACCTCCAGGGATGGTGACTCAACCACCTCCCTGGGCAGTTCCAGTGCCTGATGACCCTTTTGGTGAAGAAATTTTTCCTAATGTCCAATCTGAACCTCCTCTGGTGTAATTTGAGGCCATTTTCTCTCGTCCTATCACCTGTCACTTGGGAGAAGAGACTAACACCCGCCACTCTACAACCTCCTTTCAGATAGTTGTAGACAGTGATAAGGTCTCCCCTCACCTCCTTTTCTCTAGGATAAAAGACACTCACGGAGGTGTGCTGGTCTCGCCTGTGCACTGCTCTGCTCTGCCATCAGCAATGGTAACTTATTTTCAGGGAATTGCTCAATGGTGTCTATTAGGCTTAGAAGAAAACCCTTGCTCATGGGCATCTCCAGCATCTGCAGCCACAGCAATCTCGCCTCTGACTTCGTGCTGTAGTTAATCCTACTTTGCATCTGTGCCTGATGAGCCTGCCCAAAGGAGGCTGGTGTTCGATCACCGTCTGTGCTGCATGGGCTTTCTCACGCATGCGTTGAGGGGATCTTAAAATTTAATTTGCTGAATATGTGAACAACAGTACTGTCCCCTTTGCCAGAAAGCCTGGGGGTGTGATCGATGGCAGTAATCACTTTTCAGGGGTAATACGGGTTGCCAGTCAAAATTGTATGAATAAGTAATAGTAAGTAGGATGTTGATAGGAATGGTTGGACTCGATGATCCGGTGGGTCTCTTCCAACCTGGTTATTCTGTGATTGATTCTGTGATTAATAGCAGTATGGGTGTTGGTGAGATACAAGAGCAACAGATTGGTGCCAAGGTGGGTCCCTATGTGCCTCCACGATGCAGGTGCCCAGAGCCAGTGCAGGGCCAGGCAGCGCCATGGTCCCCTCCCTGCCCTCCCGTGCCTCCTCCCAGGGCTGAAAGGCACTGCAGAGGTATACAGGCAGCCCAGTGTGCCTCAAAAGACAATTAATGCTGCCCATTTATGCTGGCTTTTACTCTCTGATGACAGGCAGCTGCTGGAGTGCTTGCCCACAATTCACAAACCAAGATCAGGGCTGGTTGTTCCTTCGTCTGGGATATGGAGCAACTGCAGAGACTAAGGAGAGCATAAATGTGGGAACAGCTGAAGGGTGAGCTGCGAGGTGCCTTTGTTTGGGCTGGGCTGTCACCGAATTCTACATGGCTGCTTTTTGCATGGCTTGGGAAATCACTCTGGCTTCCTTTTTTAAGTTAAATTACAGATATACAAAGGATGACACTTTCTAGAAAGAGCACCACAGGGTATTCCCATGCATGCATAAATCCAAAAAAATTCATCTGTAAGGAAAGCTGCTCTGCAAGAACTGTGACCATTGCCTCAGTTATACTTATTGAATGCCTGAATGGAAGAAACTTCAAGACATTTCTTGTTTGTTATGCTTTCCAAAAGTTTCAGATAAGAGGAAGCTTAAAACAGTGCACAAAATGTAACTGGAAAGAGGAATTTAAGAATAACTGACTTATGACAGATATATGGGTGCATTGACGTTCCATTTTGCCTTTTATGTATGAATACATGCTGGCGTGTGTGCATAAGCTGATGCGCACACGTAAAATGGATTAGGTTCGTTCTGAAACATTGGACAATAGCTGTTATACTTTATACAAGTCAGAGGCAGTCATATTTCCTTTAGAAATCATCTGGTAGGAAAATATCAAAAGCAGAATGTGCAGGCTTTTAATGAAATGTGTAGGAGCAAAACAAGCTTATTTCTGGTTTAATCCAAACTGAATCATATGTCTTATGTCAAAGCTTTAAAAAAAAAAGAAAGGTAAAAGAAGTAATTTTTGCACTCCAAACTTTTTTTAAAATCTTGTGTTAAATAACTTCCTTCTCTTTACACAAAATAAACAAATATCAGTTCCTAGCAAGGTAATTTCACCTCTTTCCTACCATTAAGAAGAAACTAAGGAGGCACATCCTCTCCTGGTGTAGTCTGCTACAGCTCCTCAGGCTTCAAAGGAACTAGGACAGTTTCCAACAATGAAGGACATCATTCTCAGATCTCTAGTAAGTGAAAAAGCATCCTGTCTGAAACTATTTGGGAGAGGAAGCTTCTCCGGAGACAGCTAATAAAATACTTTCAGTGCTCTGAAAAGGAGATCAGTTGATCTTGGATGTAAGGCTGCCGCCGTTCACAGCCCAGCGGGAGAAGTGTGGTGGCCCTTGGCTCTTTTCCCAAGCCCCAGAGGGGCAGCATGTGGGTCAGATGAGTTGCTGGTCTGGCAGCAGCCACCATCTGTCCCGTTGGCTGCCTCTGCCATTACGTAAGGGCATGTATCTGGTTGACTGACCAGGAGGCCCTGGAGAAGGAGGGCTCCCAGATGGCAGTCTGCTGCCACCACCTATACTTATTACAGGTCTGAGGAGCTTGGGGGAGGGATGGCATCCAGAACTGGGCTGCATGTAGTCCTTAAGTG
Source organism: Clamator glandarius (assembly GCA_033459285.1). NCBI lineage: Eukaryota > Metazoa > Chordata > Aves > Cuculiformes > Cuculidae > Clamator > Clamator glandarius. The sequence goes on along the minus strand of JAUNZM010000131.1, from coordinate 1,801,006 downwards.
CCAGGAACCTGCTTCCTCCCTCCATTTTCAGAGGGACCTCAGATGCTGCTGGAGCATAGGCTGTACAGCAGATTTTGTTGTGTGGAAGCACAGCAAACCAGGCAGTTCTGGGTAGTACAACACACTGCAGGTTCAAATTATCTGCGTAGGCTCAACGTGTGTCATGTAATGGGGCAGGAGGTGATTCCTGCTCTTACCTAATACTGAAAAGTCTCCAAAACTGTCTAGCCAGGACAGACAGACACCACACAACTGAGCATGAGATTGGGCTAGGACACAAGGAGGACCAAATACCTAAAAAACCTCTACATAAGCTGGAAAGCTTACAGTAGCCTTGAAGCCATACTCAGATAAATTACATTAGACATTGATGCACTGAAAGGATGATGCCTGGTCCAGAAACTATTATCAGTGTGTAAATTAGGGTTCTGTAGGACACACGTGCCCCCATTGATATTATAGAGAGCTTCAGAGCACCCGCATGAGGCTGGAAATTCCAGCAGAGATCCACATCCATCCAAAAAGTAGTAGACTATTGACACTCTGCTGCCTGCTCAGTAGTTGCATTGGTACACGAGACAGGACCTGCAATCTCTCTCCCTCTATGGGTGCAAATCAGAGTGAATCTACTAATTTCTTTGACACAGTGTGATGGCAGATGAGAACAACTTCCAAAGAGGCAGGTAATGTCATTTCAGTGGCACCAGTGATTTCCATCTAGTCCCCTTCCCTTCTCAGAGCAGGGCTCTTCACAGCACAGCTTCTGTCCATGGGTCCTAGGCCATGATGAGGGCTCCTAGATGCAAGACCAGAAATTAATAAAATAATAAAATACCAACAACAGTTCTTGCAATTACTTCCTCCAGCTTCTTTCTTTCTCGCTCTCTTCACTCTTGGGTTCTGCAGCAATAACAAAAGCAGGAGAATTGAAGAAAGAACAGAATAAAACTGCAAAACTCAGGTTATCTCTGTAAAAACTTCACAGAACAGCCTGAAGTGGCCACGTGATTTTAGAGACAGAGAGAGGATGTCACCTTCGCTCCAAGGCCAACACTAATTGCTGGGCCAGATCTATTAACCCTGTCTGAGCTGCACAGGTCTCCAAATATCCTGCCTCTTTTGGGCACATTAAAATAATATCAAACTAATACAAAAACTATCATCACCCAAAGATACAGTTATCAAGTGCTGGGAAACTACTGTATGCCTTTGCACTAATTATGCTGTCTTCTTACACTACCAAAACAGCCTTTATTGAAGAGATTTAAACAGGTTCAGGACAAAAAAAAGATCATTTGGTAGATCAGAAAACTCTATAAAATCACTGCCATAAGGAAGAAGACATTTCTGAGCTGCTGTCTATGTATTTATTTTCTGCATATGGAATCAGTCATTTTGTATGCTTGGTAAAATCAAGGACAATTAAACTAAATTGAGCTTTAATTTCAGACTGAGGCATACGTCTACAGCTGAGCATTCCTTCTTGCAATGTCTGGAATTACTAACCAGCAACACAAGCTAAGCTCAAATACAAGAAAAGGTGGGGACGAGTGCAGCCATCAACAAAAAGCAGGCAATGATAAAAGTGTTGAAATCCTTTCTGTTACTCTCAGGAGCAGAGATCAAACAAGGTCTATATTGTAGTCCAGTATCCAGCGTATATTTAGGATGAGAAGCAGGACAACAAATGTTGCAGGAGTTGGAGAGGGATAGGACAAAGTCAAGAAGAAATGACCCAGCTGATGAGGATTCCCACCATTCTCTGCAAGAGGACAAATGAGCCTTATCAAGGGCTGAGTCGTCAGTATTCATGAACAGCCCCTAGTTGTGCTCTCAGCTTCCTACACACTCAATATCACCTCTCTGAGCTGTGTCAATGAAGATCAAGGGAAAAATGATCCTTTATTTTCAAACGCACAACTGCAACAATTATTTTCAATGCCAGTCTCAAATCCAACTTTCATATCTTAAAAAACTGAAAACATTTTTCACTGCTTCTTACAATGTTTAATATCTGCCTGTTGCAGAGTCTGTGTCTTCTTCTCCAAGTGGCTGGTGCTTCCCTGTGAATTGGACAATTGATCCCCCTACAGAGTTCGCATGAGCAGCAGACATTTGTTTTGCCCCAAATTATCTCTCAGTTTGGCTCCAATTCTGAAAGGTCCCTGTTCCTGCACCCCTGATGTCAGGTCCAGGCTGGTTGTTAGCCTTGAACAAAGTGCTGTGCCTGGGTGATTTTGATCTTGTTCTTTCCTCTCAAATCCTCAGATGACCTATGAGAAGAACAAAGCTTTTCCAAGCTGAGCAGATGGCTTGCAAGGGGATACTTGTTCAAAAAGGGCAGGCTGTGCTAATGACTTTTCCAAAGTTCCACTGTCCCATTGCCAACAATGTCATTTCCAGAAAGTGAATCCTGTTGCAAGACAGCAAGGAATGATGGTTTTAACAACATAGTACTATCCTTGGTCAGTGTGAAAAAGCTGTAAAATCTTTATGGTCATAAAAACAAGCTGAGTTTTCTAGAGGTTCCAGACAGCTAAAGTCCTGTGGTGGGGGGTGAAGGAAGGTGGTTTATATTTTCTGGAAAAATGAAGTCAGTTGAGGCCAAGGATTCTAAATAAATCATTAAATCAGTGACCACATAAAGTCAGAAAAGGTTTTTGGTTCCATCCAAACATCCTCTTCTCACAGGAAGCTACAGAGCAGGATATTACACAGGAAAAAATCCAATATATCAAGACCTTTATTAAGTTCTTCTATTCCTCATTTGTGAAAAATCCATCCAACCCAAGAAGGCCCAATAGCTGGATGCTCAGCAAGTCGCTATTCAAATTCTCCCTATCCAGTAACAGTTGTATTACAGCAGAGGAGTTACAAGTCTTACTAGAGTTTTGCAGAACAACTTATACAGGGAACTGTGGGTCCTGCCATCTCCATCTCATCTCTAATGAGCACTTATGTCTACAACAACAAAGTCTCCTCTTGTTAGTGATCACTTTGAAAGAAAAATCAGCTATTGAAATGATTAAGATACAGCTCAAGTACAGTAAAACCCACTGATGTCTATTCCCATCTACCTTTGAAATGCTACACAGAGGCAACCAAATGTCCTAGTTTAACCTCTTACATGGTTATCAAATGAAAAAGAACAGTGAGAAATTCAGCAAATCAAAGGCTTTGTGAGAGGGTTCAGGGACATCAAAACAGCCTCTTCTCACATGCAATACTTCTGTGGGAGAACAGGAAGGTGGAAACAGTCCGTTCAGATCTTCAGTCAGTTTAGCAGTTACTTCTATCAGCTTCTGACAGCTTCTTCAGATATAATAAAATTTGATCCACTTCATAGGTGTGACTTATTACCAGTTCTGTTTACAGTGCAGTGTGCCAAGCAAAATATTTCCTTACCCGGAGACCGGCTTCTGTCTTAATCTGCAATAACTAAAGTTACCAACTCAAATTAAATCTCTTTTGAGAGCAGGAAATTTTTTTCTATTATTAATTTTTTGAAGGAGATAGGAGTGCTATTTGAATGATCAACTGCCCAAGTACATCAGAGAACAGAATATAATTAGGATTCTCTTGCAAAATGAAGGTAGAACTAGACACAGGGAATATGTCGAAAGAGACTTTAATTATACTCTGTTGTTAGAGAATGACAAAACCATGCCAGTGAAATTTATAACTGAAGTGTCATAGAAAACTGAAGCTCAGTATAGTTGTCAAAAATATTAAATTATACAGTATGCACAGATGTAATTGAGAAATTACCCAAAGATTTGTTTAAGAAACATCAAAGCATCTAACTTCAATCACATTCTGCCTCGGCTGATATTCTCTTTCATTTTCAGCAAGTTTAGGGAATTAACAATGATTTGGTCAATCATTCATTCCAGATAAGTTGAACTGCAGTCCTCCCAGTAATACCATGAAGATTCCTTCCCTGGATCCCACTTTACACATCATTCTGTCTCCCCACTAGTGTTTTGGAAGAAAGATGTATGTGCTGAGAAAGTTACACCGATAGAAAAAGCACCAGTCTTCATATCCAGCTGCATGGATGTCATGAAGGTGAACTCCTGTTTATCCAGAGAATTAGAGGAGGAACAAGCAAAGCTGGACCCACTTTTCTTGATGTCCATGAAGTCCCTCCAATCCTCTTTGGAATATATCACACTTAGAACTCAGCTGAATAATCTTTCTTTCAAGAGGATCCTTCAGAGCCACCTTGCTTTTGACAGGCTTTCTTAGTTCAGGTCATCAAAACTCTAGCCAAGAACATGGAAATAAAAGGTCTTGCCTTCAATTCACTGTGTTTCGATTTTGGATAGTTTGTTATATCTGCAGGGACTGCATTTTCCTAGAAACTGAGCAAACCAGGAACAGGCAGGCTTTGTGAGACACCAGTAGCTTTGAGTTCCTTTTTAGGGAGAATCAGACATGGCAATAATCTAGGTATCACAGATATGCACAAATTATGCTGGGTTCCTAGCTGGGAAATTACAGCATTTAAAATGTAGAGCTGAAAACAGAGATATTTTTAGAAACCATCTTCTAATTACTCCAGAATCTATGCATTTACATATCCTTAAGCCTTTGTGTCCTTGGGGGGGGGAGAAAAAAAAAGGAGGAGGTTTTGCGTTGTCTTGGAGGGTAACATTGTACAACATCACAGGAGCATGGTTCAGCAGAGAAGAGCTACAGGTTTTTCATGGGAATGGCATCAGATACAGTAACTTCTCTGGCCTTTTATCTCCATTTGCAAAACAGGACAAGAACCATCTGGTGGGCACATTATGCAATGCCAGCAGCTATGACTAACTCTGTGACCCCAGGACAGGAGGTACTCCAGAAGCACAGAACTCTCCCAAGTGACAGGGTACAGGACAAGAGGGAATGGACTCAAGCTCCACCAGGGGAGGTTTAGGCTGGACATTAGGAGAAACATTTTCACGGAAAGGGTCATTGGGCACTGGAACAGTCTGCCCAGAGAGGTGGTTGAGTCACCTTCCCTGGAGGTGTTTAAGGGACGGGTGGACAATGCACACAGGGGCATGGTTAATGATTGATGAGAATGGCTGGACTCAATGATCCGATGGGTCTTTTCCAACCTAGTGATTCTATGATTCTGTAACTTTGGTTTAGACTTTATTGCCAATGAATGCATTTGTGCCACCAATTGAAAATCTCTAAAATCTTGGAGTTCTGAGCTGTGATGGACATTCACAGTGAGCTTGTATAGGTGCTCTCTTTCAGATTTAATCTGTATGTGCTGTATACGCAGATGTGGCACGGGCTGCTGTATGGGCTGCTGTCCCTGACACCGCACAACAGTCATTCATTTATATTAGAAGGTAATTGTGATATTCTGGATGATGATTTGTTGACTGGTTAATGGTTGTCCCTGAACATACTCTATATACGTTAGCTGTCCTGGTTTAATGAGGAACAGAACTCTTTACCATTCCTCTTCTGCCATTTTTTCATTTATAATATGCAATTAAAAAATGACAAATACAACCCTCTAAAGGGGTTGGACAAGGCAATCTCTAGAGGTCTCTTCCAATCTCAGCTACTCTGTGACTCTGAATATATCCTGGAGTCCTTAAACAGCACTAGGGGTGTTATTATCACCTGTGCATAAACAGTTAGCTGAGTTACCAACAGTGCTGGTAACACAAACAAGACTGTAGTGGGTTGGTTTTACCTCACACTGCAGCAGAAAAGCCCTTACTTCATTAAAAAAAAATGTGATTGTCAGAGCTCACTGTGTGCTGTTTCAGACAGATATTTGTTCCGTGTAGCTTGTTAAAATTTCTCCTGCAAAGCAGGTATTGAAAGCCATTATCTGGCTACATTTCAGTTAGCCCCTAATCTTTCTGAGCCTTACTTAATAGCAGCACTCATAATGTGCTTCTCTGTAAAGGACTGAAAGAAAATTCTGCATTGCCATCAAAAAGTGCACAAGGCTAGAACTTAATGTGTGCATCTCTCTGTGCTGTCAGAACAGCCCTAGGAAAGCGTATGCACCCTTTGCTGCTGCCCTCTTGAGACCCTGGACTAGCATCACTTGCCACAGCAGCCATGGTTGGACAAGTTGTGGTGTGTGTCTGTAAGTCTGGAGTTGGTGTTTGAGCCAGCGGGGCTGATGCACGACATCCTGCTAAAATGAAATAAAAGGTATCCCCCTCTTCCCTGTTGTTCCATGAGGATCATGCCTGTTATGTAAGAGAAGACCAGTCGATGACATGCGCACTTCAGGTTTTTGAAAGTTAGTTTGATTGTTTCCTAGTAAAACTTTTCCTGTGCTGTAACTTTATGTCAATGTGATCTGAATAAAAAGTCTGAAAAAAAGCCTTCTATTATAGCTGTTAAACAAAATTGCTGGTGTCTGATTCAAAACAGCTTGGCCAGCACTCCATAGCCTAATAGAATACATGCAATCTTGTGTTCGTAACTCAGCCTTAGCTGGGGTGGTGGCACTGATCACTTGCCTGGATGTCAGAAAGATTCTTTCCACTTACCTACTTGCAGCCAGGTAGCAGGGAGATGATGTGACACGTCTGATACCAATTCTTTTAATGACCACCAGGCACTCTATGGATGTGAATTGAGATCCATTGTCACTTAGAATCTCTCAAGGAACTTGAGAACGAGAGTCTTAACACTTCTAGTATCTGTGCTAAAGTAATTTACACAGAATATTGCAAGCCATTTTCAAGGAACATCTGCCAAATCTGAAAAAAAAACACTTGGGAAAAGTACAGGAAAGGTGTTCTGTATTCTACCTGCTCTGAGGTAGCTGGCTGTTAGCACTGCAGAGCAGATGGTGTTCGTGGATAATCATAGAATCACCAGGTTGGAAAAGACCCACCGGATCATCGAGTCCAACCATTCCTATCAGTCACTAACCCATGCCCCTCAGCACCTCGTCCACCCGTGCCTTAAACACCTCCAGGGAAGGTGAATCAACCACCTCCCTGGGCAGCCTCTGCCAGTGCCCAATGACCCTTTCTGTGAAAAAAATTTTTCCTGATGATCAGCCTGAACCTCCCCTGGTGGAGCTTGAGGCCATTCCCTCTTGTCCTGTCCCCTGTCACTTGGGAGAGGAGGCCAGCTCCCTCCTCTCCACAACCTCCTTTCAGGTAGTTATAGAGAGCAATGAGGTCTCCTCTCAGCCTCCTCTTCTCCAGGCTAAACAATCCCAGCTCTCTCAGCCGTTCCTCATAAGGCCTGTTCTCCAGCCCCTTCACCAGCTTCGTTGCTCTTCTCTGGACTCGCTCGAGAGCCTGAACATCCTTCAGTCTTGACTGCATTGCCATTACCAACCATCATTCACCCCACAGACTATCCTGGCCTGGGTTTAGTTAGCAAACAGACCTCATATGCTTTTTGCAGCACGAAGGGCCTGGATTGTGCAAGGAAAACCATTCCATGAACACTTTAGGCAGTTTTGAAAGTTACATGTTCTTTTCAAATAAGGGAGGCTGGAAAGGGTTGTTTAGGTGCCCAGGTCTACCCACTCATTGCCACAGCACTCACACTGTGCTTGCAGTGTCCTCCTGCGATCAGAGGGCGTGCACGGCAAACATCCTGCACTTGCACAGTGACTAGTACTTTCAGATCTGACAGTCTGGCCGCAAGCAGGTCCATGGCTATAGGTGGCCTGAAAACACTCCCCTTTTTGGGGGTATGGAACGACCTCTAACCAGTCATTTGCTGCGAAGGCAAGCAAAGTCCATGTGACTTCCAGCCTCTCCAGAAAGTAGCTATGCTCAAAACGATAGTGAGAATCTACGCTTAGCAAAAGGCAGGCAAGCCCTGCACTATGATGGTCCATTATCCCGAGTCTGCCCACTCTGGGAAACACGCAGCCCTGGCACGTCGCAAGAAGTGACAGACTCTTCAGTTGTCAGTCCATTTGCTTCAGCAAAAGAGCTACCACGACAGAGAAAGGACGGAGGACTAACCCAAGTTCACTCAGGGAATGAAGCCCTACTGCTCCAAGGGGGCGGAATCCACAGTAAGAAATGGCTTTTCAATAAATGGGTATAATTTTTGTGAGACAATTTGTAGTTGTAATGCCTCCTGGATGGATTTGCATTTGCATGTCACACAGTAACCAGTCCCTTATGCATCATTTAAATGCTCTCCACACAGGTATCGCCCTGTTAGTTTTCACAACCCAGCTGCCTGTACAGGAATTGTTCTGTTTTCCTTCCCAAAACCATGTGTGAAAGCAGAAATGTTCTGTGCCCACAACTGGCTTTAGGGAATGAGGATTTTTGTCAAACCTTCACAAACTCAAAAAATATTTTGTCTAATAATTTAACGGGAGCTGCTATGTAACATGGTGAATCTTGTGTTTTATACTTAGCAAGTTTCTCCTCTTTGCAGCTATCATTAGCAAATATTCCAGGTTTTTGATACCTGCTGCTGATTCCTTAGCAGAGACACTGGCATGTATGCTGAACTCTATTCTCTGTCAATACAATGAGGAGTCCCAGTGTTGCAAACTGTTGTTCTCATTCCATTTCTGCAAGCCTCATCATCAGTCCCTGTTCCTCCACAGTTCCGGGCCAGCATGGTCCAGCTTTAATGTGTCTGTAATTTTCTTTAATACATCGGGAAGCCTCATTGGCCCAGCCAGACTCCAAAAGGACAACAGCTACTATATACAAATACACAAGGCTTTCTTTAGGACTTGTGCACCTACTCTGGGGGTTTGTGGCTTCTGTAAACTGGACAGATACAAGAGTCACAGGCGTTAATAACTACAAAGCCACAGCTAATTGCGACTCCCTTTTGCTTCAGACCCTGTGCCTGTATGGACTATTGGTCCATTTCCACTAGTCAGGATGGTCATGCACCTTCATAGATCTATAGAATCTCCAGGTTGGAAAAGACCCACCGGTTCATCGAGTCCAACCATTCCTATCAAACACTAAAACATGCCCCTCAGCACCTCGTCCACCCATGCCTTAAACATCTCCAGGGAAGGTGAATCAACCACCTCCCTGGGCAGCCTCTGCCAGTGCCCAATGACCCTTTCTGTGAAAAATTTTTTCCTAATGTCCAGCCTAAATCTCCCCTGGTGGAGCTTGAGGTCATTCCCTCTCGTCCTGTCCCCTGTCACTTGGGAGAAGAGGCCAGCTACCTCCTCTCCACAACCTCCTTTCAGGTAGTTATAGAGAGCAATGAGGTCTCCCCTCAGCCTTCTCTCCTCCAGGCTAAACAACTCCAGCTCTCTCAGCCGCTCCTCATAAGGCCTGTTCTCCAGCCCCTTCACCAGCTTTGTTGCTCTTCTCTGGACTCGCTCCAGAGCCTCAACATCCTTCTTGTGGTGAGGGGCCCAGAACTGAACACAGGATTCGAGGAGCGGTCTCACCAGTGCTGAGTCCAGAGGGAAAATAACCTCCCTGGACCTGCTGGTCACGCCGTTTCTGATACAGGCCAAGATGCCATTGGCCTTCTTGGCCACCTGGGCACACTGCTGGCTCATGTTCAGTCGTTGTCAACCAACACCCCCAGGTCCTTCTCCTCCTGGCAGCTTTCCAGCCAGGCTTCTCCTAGTCTGTAGCTGCACAGGGTTGTTGTGCCCCAAGTGCAGGACCCGGCATTTGGCCTTGTTAATCCTCATGCCGTTGGTCTCAGCCCAGTGGTCCAGCCTGTTCGGATCCCTTTGCGGCCTCCCTACCCTCCAGCAGATCCACACTTCCTCCCAGCTTGTTATCCGCAAACTTGCTATGGGTCTCCTACTGGAGCTGAAGAGCCTCCCTTGCTGCCTTCGGGTCAACCTGCCTTCTTGGCTGATAAAATGGTGCCCTTAAGAAAAAGCAAAAGGGATCTTACCACTCCATCAGACTAAAGCATCCCCTTCAAACATCCGTGTATTTCTTCCGTAAAGCCTTGAGCCTTGGTCTGGGGGAGTCAGGAGCATTATCAGGCTCTGAGTTCAAAGCAGTGCAGAGGGGAAACACGTGCCAGCCTGCACACGTTCAGCTCAGTTCCTCGGGGTCAGGCTTTTGGCAAGGCCATGCTGGAAGCTGCCAAGCCTGGGGGAGGGAAAAGGAGGGGGTGAGCCCGATCTGCCCGTGTGCCGCTGTAGTGCTGCAGGAGTGGCAGGGCATCCCTTCTCCATCCTTCCCACTGGGGACAGGGATTCGGGGAACACAAAGCAAGACCTTTCCTGCAGAAAGGAAACTCTAGCCACAGGAAGGGAGGGTTGGTAACAGTTCCGAGCCGTTTTTTACTTTTTCTGCTACTAATGCTGGAGGGGATCGAGCTGGATAAAGATGTCAAAGGGCTCATTTCAGAATCTTGAGGAAAGGAGGGTGCAACACCAGCCTTTTCCCTCAGAGCCACACTCCTCTCTGCCTGGGAGGAACCATCAGGATCTCACTCTGTGCAGAGGCAGAGTCTGGTGCTGCTTCTAGTGGGTGCACCAGGCTCATTTTACTACCTGGGCATCTGAAAAAGGACTTAGCTGCTACACCAGAAACAAAGGAGGCTGTGTTTTTCTGCTTGACGTTTGTAAGAGAAAGCAAATGGCCAAGCAGCCTGGCACAGGCTCCTCTGAGTTTCAGGGATAAAATACGCAGCTTCAATGCAAGCAGCAAATGGTGTAAAACTCAAAGCCAAACATGATAGGAATGGTTGGACTTGATGATCCAGTGGGTCCTTTCCAACCTAGTGATTCTATGATTCTATGACTGCTTCAAAGTTCAGCATTTGATTGCCAGATATTATTTTTGCAGAAAACCAGTGGCTCACTCACTCACACATGTAAATATTATTTCATGTGATTGATTTCTCAGCCTAGTAGTAACATACTAAATCTTTTCTTTTAAAAGAACAAACTGACATAGCAGGAGAAAGTGAATTATTCCGGGAACTCTCTGCTTTAAGGAAAAGAAAACCTTTCAGAGATGAGAGTTTTTCACTGCCTGATGGAGAAAGGGGATTTTTTGCTCTCTAGTGCTTTCTGAGCAGTTATTTTATGGGTCTCAAACCTCCATATTGTCAAACCAGAATTATTCATTGAAAAGATCTTGCATCAGACTGTCTATAAACTGAACCAAAGGAGAAGAATTCAAGTACCAAAACACACAATGAAACAGCACCAACTGCCAAGCAAACTGACAGGGGGAATTCAAACCAAGATTGTTTTTCTATTCTTATCTTAAATCATTACAAGTCAGGTTTTGCATACCCTGGAGAGAGACCAGTTTCTGGTTTTGCATGCCTGCTGTGCCACTCCAGATCTGTCCCCTTGTCCCCATAGCACCAGGTCTCTCAGCTGACCTGCTAGTCCACTTGAATACAAATATTGCAAAGCCACAACCCCCTTTTCTGGGGCTTCTTACTCTGGAGTTCATCAGAACACTGTTTGGCAGAGGCAGCTGCCTGGAATTTACTCTTTCACCTGTTCAGTCCTGGAGTCTTCTTAGTCCATCTTAAATTAACATGTGCACTGGTAAAATGTGTGTATTTCTACTGGCAGGATAGAAGGTGCGAGGGAAGTGGCAGGAAGGCCAAAGGCATACCAAGCTGCTGCATTAGTAAAATCTGTGACTGGGAGCATTCTTAGCACTCCAGTACTCTGCACAGGTCTATATAGCACTTATTTACCTAAAAAAAAAGGGCTCAAAAATGTCCCTGTGCCCCTGTGCTTTGATGTAGGGATGTGCTCCCTACCCGCTGCTCACAGAGGTCTGGGACATACATGTTGCTGAGCGAGTAATGGGACCTCAGAGCTTTCAGAGCTCAGGAATAGCATAACTACCAGGAAAAGAGAAACGGCTTACCTGTTACTCTACTCCTTTAGGACCTTATCCCTTACACTTTGGCTCTCAGTTCTACACCACTTCTGCTGGCCCTCTTGAGAGGCAGCTCAGCTGAGTCTTCTGGCTGACGGGTAGGTCCTCACTGCTTCATGCCAGCCCTTGCTGCCTTCTCTCATTCTACTTCTTCTGGTCGCCATCATCTTTTTCTCTACACAAAACGTCACCTCCTTATTCAGTGTCACTGATGCCTGCTCTCCTCTGATCCTTCCACTGGAGTTCCCATTCCAAGAGTCACCTCATCATTATTTTATCTTTCCTCTGTGGCACATGAGATGATACCAGTTCTGGCTGCCTTTCAAACCCTTTCTTCCAGGAGACCAAACTTGTAGCATCTCCATAGCATCCTCTGCCTGGTCTCCAATTCTTCTTCTTGTAACAGCTAATCTGCAGGCCATGGAAACACCCAGCACCCCCTCTCACAGCACAGAAATATGTTCTCAAGTTCTTTTCTGTTGAACTATCCTGCCTTTTCCAATGGAATTTTTTACCCTTTGGATTAAAGTTCCTCATGCCTCTCATGCCCTGATGATCAAATTAGTCCAGAAAATCTTTGAAGTATGTTTTGATAACAAAATACTGCTCCTCCAGTGCTACATAGTTGGCATTTATACAGACCTATTTAATATGATAACCTTATCGCCTCCTCACATTAGAGGAAGATCTGAGTAGAAAAGGTAATCAAAATTTAATTTTCTCAAAAGTATCATAGATGAATGCTCCTGAACTCAATTTGTGTGCTTTCTCCTAGTCAAAGAGGGAGGAGAAGCAGGAGAGCAAAAAGGGGACACGAACAGTATTTCTGATTAAATAAACTCCTATCATGGGAGTCAATTTGACTATAATTGGATTTTATTAACAGATGTTTATTATTTTATATCCAGTGTTGCTTAGGAGAAGTGCAAATTCTTAGATTTTATTTGGGGGTTTTTGTGATGCTGGCAAATATGATTATTGTTCCTTCATCAAGTTCATTGAGTGTCTTCCACACTTTCACATTTCTGGACGCATCAACATCCCTGGAAGCTTCTCATACTAGTGCTGGTTACAACATGCTCAGATATATCCCTACTGCCAGAATAAAATGAACCCCAGCTGAGGGAGAACCATACTGTCACTGCCTCAATCATCCTCCAGCCACAGCTGTACAGACCTCTGCACCTGCGGGATTTTTAGCTTGCTGGGATGCTCAGTGGACCCTCTCCAGGAAAACAGAAAGAGCACTAACCTATATCCCCACTGCAAACACTAACTAATTGATGAAGATGCCAGCACAAAGAGTATGACTTACCTTTGTACGAGAAACAGGGAGACGGGGTCATGAGGGAGGAAATATGAAAAGGAAATATGACGAATACTGTCACAGCTGGTAGATGCTGCTTCCATTTCCCTGTGTGAGCATGACTTACAGGGGCAGTACTGCCCTATCCATCAATCAGCAAGGCTGGTATCATACGGGGACGAGTGTACACAGTTGGAGTGGAGCTCTGTCCTCAAGGAACACAAGTTCCATGGGGCACGGGTTTCTCTCAGCCTCACATCTGAGGAAGGGAGAAAAAAAAGCAGGTAAGTTGGTGGAACAGAGGAATGAAAGCTTGAGGAGCTATGCCATAAGCAATGATCATAGAAATCTGACAGTGGAAACAAAGGGATACAGGTGGAACCTAAGCCCTGTTAAGGTTTGTGAACCTTGGAATGTGCAGTGGTCCTCAGGCAAGGTGAGAGCAAACCTTGTGCCATTGTGCAGAAGGATGGAAGTGATGTGGCTAGTGAAGATACTTCAGCCAAACGCCACTCATAGAAATGCTTGAATTTAGGATTTGATTAGAAGTCCAAAGGGAAGCAATACAATCTATGGAAAATAAATTACTCTTGACGAACTAATTGTATACTTTTAATGAGACTGTAAATTTAATTGACCACTGCAAAAATTATGATGCTATCAAATTTACCCTCAATAAAAATATTTAACACTGTGCTCACAAAAATTCTAATAACACAGAGGAGTAACAGGTAATGATACACATCATATTGATTGAAAAAGAATTGAGAGGAAACACTGTATAGACATTCGCAGGAGAGATGCAGCAGGAACAAACTGGACTTCTGCTCTCATTCTCTCCGTGTTGACTACAGATGGATCCTAGGAAATTAGCCTGCTGTGCTGATGCCTTTGTGAATACTCTGAGGTTGTAAGATACACCAATGCATTATATACTATGCAAACACAAAGTCACTCCTCTTAGGCACAAAACTAAGGAGCTGCTACGCTCAGCAATAGGGATCCTGAAGAGCCGCACAGTGATGCACTGGCGGGGTATGTCGGTCTCTTCCTTAATGCAGACAGAGGACTGAGGAGGGGTTAGAGGAGTTGTTGCACCTCCCCAGATGAGCTCAAACACTCTCATTCAGCATTCACACTCAAACACTAGAAAATGACAAATGATTGAGAGAACCACCACAAGAAGGGCCCACCGAACAAGCCAATACCAGCAGTGGAGGAAGGATCTTAATCAGAAGGATATATCAAAAATCAAGATAGGCTTTTTAGTTCTAAAAAGATGCAGTCTAGACAGCTGCAACCTGAAAAAGGAAACTGCCCTACTACAATACAAGCCCAGGAGTTGGTCCAAGTTGGCTGCCAGCTATAGGTTTGTGCTGGGTGATAAACTGGCAAGACCCATGCAGACCTCTTGCAAAAGTTTTCATGCAACTGTATGTTTGCTTTTTTTCTCTTCTAGTCAAAAGAGCAAACTGCACTTAAAAATGGCATAATGGATCATGGCCACCACTGGGCTGGGGGACTTCCTACCTGAAAGAAAAGCCACTGACATCTGAAAAATGCAGATAATTTTCTTGAAGGACTGAGCAGCCACAATATCACAGTATCCTTGTGCTTGCGCTGGTACCAGGAGAGCACAGACATCAAAATTAAACACATCATTAGGAAAAGTATTTTAAACTATTGACTTTATTAAAATACTTACTACACACTTTGTAGAGGAATGTACTTCCATTTTCTGGAAACTCCACTGAAACCAAATTATATATGTAACAAATGACAAAACAGTGAATGAATTCATGCTGTACACCAATGAACAGATAAGTTACGTTTTTTAATCATCATTATTTTCCTGGCACAGACTCTTCTTTCCTTCTTGTGTTCCAACTCTTGAATATCTAGAAGCAGAGAAAGAAGGCTTGCATTTCCCACAGCAATAATCCCTTCTGATCCAAGTGAAATTCCATTTGTTTTCAAGTTCTCCGTTCAACCCTTCCCCAGTTGCTTCCTCTTCCAGAAAAGTAAAAGCAACTGACCTCTCTAAAAAGCTACACGTCAGTGCAAGAAAAGCTGGACAATCAAATGTGAACGCAGAGGTCTAAACCTTTTCAGAGTCAGTACTCTTTCACAATATCCATTTCAGGCTGAGTGTGGAAAAGCAGACACTGTCAAAATACAAGGGCCACAACAGATTCAGGAACCTGGTGTAATGCACATGGAAGACAGCCTGTGGTGCTGCAGCTCTGGAGTAAAAGACAAACCAGAAGCTCAGTCTTATTGAAATACAAGATGCAAGGCTGGGAAGGAGAAAGACAGAAATAACCTGGACACCTCCTTAAAAGAATAAGATGTCTTAACCCCATGGAGAAGGCTGTAATCATCATAGACATTGCAGTTGCCATAGAACCATGAAGATCAGTGACAAAATATATGTTATGACAATCTCAATGACAAATAGAGTCTGGGGGAAATTATTTATACTCAGTGAAGAAATAATTTACTGTGTGTTTCAACACAAGATGCACAGAGGCTGCATAGGTTTTCACATCAAATTCATAAGGCTTTTTTTAGGAGATAATTTTGCAACCTTGCATAGGTGATATTATACCTTTTCTATAGACAATATGCATAAACTATGTACAGTTGAAAAAAAAACTTAGATGAATGCATTTTTCCCCTCAAGTTTTACCATAGTATAAAAATTAACTTATAGAAGTCCTTCAAGTTCTCTAAAACATATCAGGAATATTCCAGAAAAAGACACTAGGAATGCTGTCCAAATGATGGATTTATACAACAGGTTGAAACAACTAAAGAAGACACTAGAAAGCATAAAGTTTCCATAAAGGAAAAAAATATGCAGGAGTTAATTTTGCATTAAACATTAAAACTCATTTAAACAGAAATGCATTTTAGTTATAACAAATTAATGAGCTTCACTAATCAGATTGCTGAATGTATGACTCATACACTAAGTAAACTACAGACAGAGCCAGTTCGATCCCTGCTTGATAAATGTACAGTAAACTTTAAAATCTGCATTGGTTTCCAATTAATCCCAGCTCAGAACAACTCTCTTAGACAACAAGAATGCAGCTTCTCAAAATTAATATTATTATGAACATCTGCCAGTGCACTGCAACAAGAGCCATGAGGGCATTCATGTGCTTCTCCGTTTGGTATGAAAGAAAATCAGCCAGAGGATGAGCAGTGTGCCTCAGGAGACCCAAGTCTACCTTTGAAAATGAGTGTCCTGTTCCCTGGGACACTCATCCACTCTCTTTAATGGCTTATTTTGTCCTGCAACTACCCAGACCAGGAGACTTTCTGTCTGATGTGGCACTCTCCCACTGAAATCACCTTCTCTTTTACGTAGGAGTTGTATGGCTTTTCTTTTGCCATTTTGTGCCCGGATCTACGACAGCATGATTAGCACTGCTTATTACTCTTGCATATCCCAGAGACGCATACTTATTTTAGTAATATTTACAATGGTATCACCGTGGAGAACTAAGCCCTGTACTAAAAACAGTCTCTTAACAGAGACCTTAATACTAAGGATTTGGTGTATTCCTTATCTACAGATAAACTTAAAAAAAAAAAACAAAGCTAAAATCAGTCACTGTACTTTTGTGTTAGGTTCAAACAGGGGGGAAAAAACCAAACACCCAGCACATTTCCTTTCGAAGGGACACAGTTTACAAGACAGATTCGCATTTTTAAGATTTCAACAACAAAAGCTAATTTTAAAATTAGTTAAATCTGAAGTGGCTTAGTTTTTAAACAACACAGAACACAAACAACATTGCTGTATGCTGTTAAACAGAAGTCTCAGAAATGTGGGGAAACTATGATCTGTTTTACTATGGGTGACAAATTGCAACCAGTTGAATAACAATAATAAAAAAACATTTCTGCTTATTTTTATTTTAAACACAGCCTCTAAAAAGTACAGCATCCCAATGTTTTCTCAGCTCCAGATTGCTGACATTATAAATTAAAGGTGAAAAGAGATCCATATATAAACAAGGCAGCTTTCTACTGACTTCACTGTACAAGAACAGTACAATGAAGGTCTATACCTTTGGAAAATTCACGTTCAAATACCTTAAGGTAAGGTTGAATTTATCAGTTACAAAACTCTGTCCATTTGCATCTGGACTTTGGAAAGGAAAAAAAACCCCAGAAACAAATAACAAACTCAAAATCCCACACCCAACTATTTACAGCAATTCCCATTTCTGTTTTTCCAGCCTTCACACTTGCATTTCACCTTCCGCAGAACTGTAAACATGCAACCTGCTGAGACCAAGCCCTATGTTATGGTAGCTGGCCTTTTGGGCGGTGGGGGTGGCATGAGTTCAGTGTCAGGATCGAGGTGGTGTTTCTGCGTTTGTCCCTGAGAAGCTGCTGTACATCTGTCAATGAACTCAAACAGCATCTCCTTCGTCACTGGATTCTGAATACTGTTGCATACAGCTGGGAACAAAGAACATATTCTCAAGTTACTAAAAAAAATTGCTCTAGTCAGCACTGTAATAATTCAATCAACACAATTTGGCTCAAGCACTCAGCCTTAAACATGGGCTTCCACAAGATGCTTGTGTCAGGAGTCAAGTGTCCCTGCTTTGCTCCCCAAAGAGCAAAGCACTGTAGTGGCCCCAACCTCATGGGACTCGCTCTTTTTAAAGCAAACTAAACAAGTGCACGTGTAGGCTTCGTGGGGCAACTCTAAAACCACCACAGACTAACATCCTATTGAAACAAGTACAAGCAATGAAAGCCTTGTAAGACAGCTTTGAAACACTCATCAAATCCAAATAGCTAGAAACAAGACTGGCTTAATATTGAACACCTACAAATCAAGGTAACTTTTTCCCTAACACCACTAAATACTACAAATACCATAAACCCATAATGCACAGTACTTTTTTTTTAACCTTTATACCTTCATGTGGCTGAAATACTTGACACCAAGCAAACTATGTGTCTAGAACACCAGACCGTAAGATGAAGGAAAGGCCATGGTAGCACATGGTGGCATGCATGCATGTGTAAGCATAATGATATATTATATCAAGAAATTAAGGAGGAATCCTGTGACTATCTTGGAAGAAAGTACAAAATGACTGGAGGATAACTTATTGCATGTAAAGATTGGCCACAGTATGGATTCGATTCCATGCCAAACAATCTACTGACCCCCCTAGAGTATTGAACAGAACTAAGACTCCTTAAAATGTACTTGCAATATAGCATTGTTATGAATAATAATCAACATATAATTTTCTGACTCTTAAAAAGACTCTTCCCTGTAGAATTCCAGAACCATTCAAAGCATTACTTTACAATTAATAAAACACCCTCATAGTATTATTTTATTATCATTATCTCATTTATTTTTGGTGAAAACTTTTTTTAAAAGTTGTATTGTATGTGACTTCAGCAGCTGGAAAGCACTATGATTATCAGTAGTCTAGGAATAGAATTTGTGCCACAAGGCTGCTGGCATAACTCTGTATCAACTTTTAAGGGCTGCCCCAGCTTAATCACTCAAAAAGTGATTCTCTTTTCAATTTGTGAGGTATCAAAGTACAAAAGCAAGATGGAGCCATGGACTTCTTTTGTTGCTATTTCAACCACGGGTAAAAATAAATAGTATTTTTCATCAAGACTTGACAAATAGAGGAGAAACAATCTAGAGAAGGAAACAACAAATTCTCAAAGGAGAAAATACATCTTTTGCAGATTTTGCAAAATGGCCACATTTTGTTTATATAAGAAAATCCTATCACTGCTCAGGCAGAAATACAACTAGAATGGGTCAGAGAAAATCCTACATAATCTATGCATGCCCCAGTAAATAGCATGCTTCTAAATACGATTAAACTTTACTTTGATACCTAGCAAAAGTCAGTATCAACATGACTATTGTTATTCAGCCTTGCACACTTCTATTCAAACTCTTATGTTTCATCTGAAAGTAAACAACATCATTAAATTTACATTACATGGCAAAATGTTTTTTGGTAGTAGAATATGTGTCTCACTATTCTGCATGTATATAGCCCATGCTGCATTTGTTTCCCTCTTCATTGTTTGTATGACTATTGTAGAAACTTAAGGTGACATTTTCTCCTATTAATTTTATGACCCTATTAATTTTCTATCTGCCAAATAATGGCTTAGGTGTTTTGAACAGACATGAAATTATAACAGACTTTTTGTTCAACAAATTCAACTCACAGTGTGCCAGTTTGCATTACATCCCAGCAAACCGACACGATGCTAGGAACTGATGTTAGTTAACTGCTGCTGCAAAGGCATCATAAATAAAAACTTTCTTGGGTCTCACTTAAAAGGCATGTCCTACCACCCAAAGTCTCTTTGAGCAAGTATTTGCTGTTCTACAAAGACTTAGGCACTTGCTTCTGCGTTATCCATTAAATATTGCATCCGATTATTGGTTTAACTGGCTTCATCACATAACCCTGAACCAAAGGATGCGTGCTGTATAAAAGGTAAACATGACAAAAGATGAAGTATTACTATAATAAATTAGAGAAGCCAAGACCATATCAAAAATGAGATGAGAGCATCTTTTTCTTTAAATTAGAAGAGTTAAAAAATAAATTTTAAGCCTGAAAAACTTTTAATGCAAATTATTCTACTCACCCATGGCAGTGCTGTAAGCATTTGGAAAGCTTTTGTCTATTCTCTGTCTCATGAAGACCCAGCTGTTGTTCTCAAACTTGCACTCTATAATCTTATTGTCGTACTGTTTCAGTTCTTTTGTCACCTGTTTAAAAAAAAATTTTTTTTGGGATAAACATATTTTAATTCAAATTCTTTTCTTTCTTTTGGGGATAAATAATGGAAGATCAAAAGCTGCCCTGCATTTTTCAGCAATACGTCTCCATCCTACACAGAAAAACTGCACAGACTACATCTCCATTATACATATACTCAGCTACTCAATGCTTTAAAAATACTTTTCAAGTCTGCTGTCAATATACAGCAATTATATTATGCTAAAACATCAGCAGCTCTAACAGAGAGGGAAAAAAGTCACTTCTGGCCCACATGCAAATAGGTTTCCATGGGAATAAACTGCTTCCAGTGTAAGTGCTACTGCCAGCATAAGTGCACGAAATGTATTATCCATGTTTCATCAACCTTCTTTGTTGAAGGTCTCAAAGCCAAATGTCAGATTTCAATATCAGAAAGAGTTTATGGAAAAACATTCCACTCTTTATATTACTGAGGATTTTTCTTCTCTTGTCTTTTTATTTTGGGGGGGGGGTGGTTCTCCTTCTTTTTACTTTAAAACTAAGATTGTGACTCCAAAATCATGTAGGATTTCAAATCACACGTGTTCCACATCTCCATCAGACCTCTCTTTATTGATTCATAGATTCATCAGCAGCCAATATCCTGAGCTATTTGTCTTTCCATTTGGCAACGCTGTGTGGTTTGTAAATGTAGTTTATATGCATTGGACTTCCCAGTTGTTTCGGCTACTTCATCCTATGCATCCTAATCTATGATACAATGCAAAATTTTCAAGTAACCATAGTAACCCAAGAACCTTATCTAGCGCTTTAACAATTTTACCCATATACTTCACTTTTTTTCTAAAAAGCCTCTTCAGAAGTATAAAGCTGCATTTAACTGCTAGCTATGTTTAGTTTGATATAGTTTACCGACAAAAAGCTGTACAAGGTAATAGAACACTTTGGATTCAGGATCTTACACATAAATGCTCTCATAAAAAAAGGGACTGGTTATTGCAATTCATTAGCATAATTTTTCACCTCTGTTGTCTACTTGCTCCTGAGCAGTGACATGGGAATTTACTGCTGTCAGAGGGATGTTGATTTGAAAAAGGCCATAACTGTCTCCAGGCAGCTTAAGAGCACATACAGTAGAAAAACCCATGAACTCATCTCCCATTAATTCCCAGATAAAGTCAATTAATTCATGAAAAGGTCCTGAGTATAGACAGAGTCCTCCCATACTGCCTGGTATAGGATTTATCCTCAGTTTCATAAACAGAATCCTAACATTTTTTCTTGGTATTTCCCCTGAATACTTGTGCCCATTCCCAGACAAGAAGCCCTGGGATTTCACTTGTCAAGTGAACATGAAAACAAGTTTGTTAAACCTATTTATGACCAAGGCCTGTCCTGCTGCAGGACTGACAGAATCAGAATCAGGTTTTCAAGTCACACATCATCCCTTCCTTCATTCTATCACCTGCAGAGAGATTTTTTTTTTCCTAAAATCATTTAATACTTAAGCAAAGTTTGCATTTATTTATGAACACTTGGATAAAATCAGCTAATTGCCTAGGTCAGCAATCTTTTGCTTTGCAGCATGCTCTGCACAGCACATCACTTCTTTCCATTTGCACTGAAAACCAATATAGAGTCCAGACATTTGACTGACACACATTTGTGGATATATTTATGTTCCAGTAGGTGTATGTAGAAAAACATATCCTTTTCTAGCATGCTACAGATACATAAACCCGGGAAGAAGCTCTTGGCTGCGCACTGCCTTGGGAAGGTGTATTACTTTGAAAACAGCTGCCTAGTGAAGTGGAGGCAGCAGGGGATATGACCGTGTGTCTGATTTTCTGCCAAAGCAGGGACATGTTAGAAGGATCACTTGCTAGAGAGAGAAATATATAAAGCTGCAGGCAATGACTTCAACTAACCAACCGTCTCATAAAGCCCTCTCATGGTTTATCATTCTTCTAGCGTTCAGATGCTCAGAATAGCAATAAATTAGATGGCAGCTTTATCTGACTGTGGCAATTAAGCCATATTATTAACTATCTAGATACTTGCTTGGCCAGTCATTAGCAATCTGGAAGGTAAATCTTTCCACAAAATATGAACATCTGCCAAAGCCCTGATTTAAATGATTTTTCCCTGTTAGAGACATGGTGAACATAGTCCTTAACAATTGCAAGTTGTAGTAATTGTTTTAGAAAGGAAGAAAAACAGCACCTGCTCTTCCCTATACTTCGTTAAGTGACCTCAGTCTTCTAAATTTACTTACTGCAATATTTATGAACACATTTTAGGAGCTGCTGGGCATTTGATCAAGACTACAAGTACCCCGAGCAAAACATGCTTTTTGGCATTAAAAATACTCTTCTGCTGTTGCATCTTAGCAGATTTCTAAATGCGAATTATCTATGAACAGGATTGAACAAGACCACAGTGATCCTTGTATGCATAATTAAAACCTTCGAGCTACCTGTCACTTTCATGATACTTTCTGGTATTTCAGCTTTATAGCAGGACATGGATACTGTCAAATGCAACTGTCTTGAATTTCCTTCCCCTTAGGAATTCATTCTGGGCTGCTCAGAGCAGCGCCTTCTCAATTCTCCCTTTGCAGTATCACATTCATCCTTCCTTCTCCCCCCTGGAGTATTACAGTCCATAAGAGTATCTAAATAATGCGCCATCATTTCTCTTCCTAAGAGGTACTTCTAGCCAGTGCTTCACAGAAATGGGAGCAGTATCTTAGGAATAATGGCAGTTCTCAGCCAAAATTCATATCCCCAGCAGCAGCAATGCTTTTGGTACAGAGCCAACGCTTCTCTGATGCTGTGGGTGAAACATTTTGAACCAGCATTCAGCAGTTTTAAGACAGAAACTCCCACCACACTGACTCCATAGAGCCTCCCTTAAATATTTATCCCTAGCCTATTTTCAGATAGCCAGTCAGAATCAGAAGCCCAGAGGATCACGTCTCAGACAGGGGATGTCAGAGGTGGTGGGCGTCAGAGCAGTTGTCTCTGGTCTGGGCCACAACTGTGTCTTTAGCAAGGATGAACACCAACACATAAACCATTTTCCTTTCAAGAGGAAAAAGATTGTTCCCGACTGCATTCAATCTAGTTATCAGGAACCGGCTCGCTCCCCCAACAGAAATCACCTCCCAAAAATACAGATGAGCTGCTTCCTGGAAGCAGATTCATTACCTAAGTGCTAGATTTTGGGATGTGATTGGAAAAAAAGCAGGCAAAGAGCTTCACCTTAATTTCAGCAATAGCTCATTATCAAATCAGATTGGATGTAATACAAGACCATTGCCTAAGAATGTCAGGCTACACAAAGATAACAGTTATCTTCCCCCTTCTATCATCATCTGGGCTGTTCACTAGGAAAATCTTAGTTGGAGTAAGCTTATACCTTTTTCTAAGAACAGTGACACAAAAGGTTTAGGAAATTTCTATTTTCCGGTCTCCTTCCATCCCCTATATTCAGAAAGAAATTCAAAATATATTTTAAAAAATGAAATATTTAACTCATCTCAAATTATCTTGCCTGGCAGGATAACAGAGACACTGAGATGAATCACAACAGTGTGTTTATATGCAGCCACATTTAATGTTAAACTAAAGTAAAATGTGAAAAACAATCTATCCAGCTGAAAAAGAGTAGAAACCATTTACACTGAATGTAGTTAGCTCTAGTTCTGCGAACATGCCGGCATTATCTCTGCCAACTACCAGTGGCCAAGGCTTTTCTGTGCATCGCCACAGTGCACTCCATCATCAGACTATTCTACCCGTTGAGTCATTCTTTCAGTTACTTGAAGAATGCATATTTCCTGTGAAGACTTCACTCAAATTAATCTCACCATCATTAATCCCAAAGAAGAATGAAATTCCAGGGCAAGCCATTACTTTACTTAAGAGGTATTAATAATGAGAATTTAGATTTTAAAGGTCAGTATTTCAGAAAGCAAGTCTACAATGGCCAAGCTTAAGCTTTACAAATGCATCCACCTCCCCCATATTCAAGTACTTTACAAAGTAAAAAGGAGCTAAGCTTTTAGATAAATGGAGACTTGATTGTAAGAAATCCTGTAATTTCATATGCTACTTTTTTTTCAAAGCCATAGAAATTATTTTAGCTCAGTAAATAATCCCCTTTAAAGAAAGTAAAGTTTGTAAGCAAAATCTTAACACATTCCATTTTAAATGTTTTCTTTCTTTAAATGCCTTTTTGTTGCACTTTCCCCTCTATTACCAACCATTCATAGAAAGGAAATAATTCAATTCACCCATTTCTATTGCTTATTATACATCTCTAGTCATCAGATTATTTCCAAGATCCCAGAAGAACAGACTGTAATAGTAGATGCAGAAAATTTTAACTTCCATGAAAGAACAAACGAGCAAAAGCTGCAGCTGAAGTCTCATGAGATTAAAAAGATCTTTACTTCTAAATACAGAATTAAAAAAAGGAACCATAACAGACGGGCAAGATAGATTCTAAATGTAATGGCTTTCTGTTGTCTAAGAAGAAGCTGCCTTTTCTTTTTCTGGCTGGCACATGCAATGAAGGCATCTCTTTTTTGATACGCTCAAGTACATAAATTTTTCTTTTTTAAACACAAGTTCCAATACCTGGAGAGAAGAAAATTTTAAAGCTGCCACATATGGTCTGGAAAGTAATTCTTCTACTCTCTGATATCATAACTAACTTTTCTCCTTCAGGATCCACTCTCACATCCAAAGCAAACAAACAAATGAAAGCAGCACATGAGGGAGAAATCTTTTGGTTGCTTTCCAGTCTCATGCTGCAGGAGAACTGGAGTCCACACTTTCTCTAGTCAGCCATCCTGCAAAAATTAAACCACATTTTTCCAAGAAGTGTCCCAAACCCATGACATTTGTGAGCTCCTTTTTCTGAGGGTACTGGCATACATTCAGTCACAAATGACAGCTCAGGAAATAAAACCTTTCTAGCAAAATAGCACAACTCAAATCCTGATTTCTGCATTACTCTCAAATGCTGTGACTGCCCACAACTATGGAATACTCAGACTTTATTTCTAAACTTCTCAAGTAGTGTGGAATGTCCTAGACACAAAGAGAATTAACCTGCCTGGTGGTACTATGACTCCATAGCAGTAAGGGCATCATCTGAAGACCAAGGAGAAGCAAAGACAACAGTCAAGGAGCAAAAAAACTCCCACATTTACATGGCAATTTAAGGAAAGAAGGTGGGTCAAGACTTCCTGAAGGAATTGGATGGAGAAAGAAAAAATAAATCAGGAGCAGTAACCAGAAAAATCAGGTCCTGAAGATACAAAAATAAGCCAAACTCAAAATGAGATCTTTTTGGAGACTGAAGACTTAAAGCTGACAAGCAAATTCCAAGGATCCTTACATCAAACCAAGGCAACTGAGAGGAAATGAGTTGTAAGAAACAGTGCTCCCATTTATTTTGAGAATAATAAAAGAAAGCTCCAAAGTGCATGGCTTTGGTGCATGCTCAGCTTTCCAGAGCAATGTGTGTATAGGCAAGGGCTATCCTGGGAAAGCACATGAGTATATGAAATTCTAATTATTTGACTATGATTCTATGATTCTAAGATAGAATAAGGATATACAGTGCAAGTTGACAGAAGAAAGCTGTAATCATGATGTAGGAATGATTCCAGGAGGAATCTCCAGCTCCTGAAAGCCAGTCTTAAACCTGATTTGTATTTATTCCCTCAGACTGCTTTTGCAAAAGGGAGCCCGCCTCAAACTGACAGCACTGCATGCTAAGACACAAAGATCCAGAGGGAAGAGTGATGCACCAATAGTAAAGAACACACTCTGACAACACCACTTAGCTCATTCATAAATTACGAATTTCGCATGGCTTGCTATTCTCAGTTTGCAAATGGAGAAACAGAGAGAGATAGTTTGTGGTCACACAACAGGGAAAACATTTACCTCCATTAAGTTCTCTAAACCTGATCTTAATTACCCCTCAGGTACTTCCATTCATGCTACCAGGAAATCCCGTGACAGAGGAAAGCTGAGATGTCTTTAATAATTTATCAGAAGAAACAACAACAACAAAAAAATCTTCCAGAGACAAAGCAAACCTATCACTATTTTACAACCTTTGGCAACTATTTCTGTGCCTCAAAATAAATAAAATGTAGCCTAGATGACTGTGTTGGAATAGAATGAAGAGTTTTTCTGAAAATTTCTGCTTTCACATGTTGGGCTTCACCTCTATAAGGATGGCTCTTTTGACAAATGTTTGTGTTTATCACACATAGATTTTACAGTGTATTTTCTCATATGACAGTTTTTCATCTCTTCTTTGTACCCAAGCTATTGCCACAGCAGGAGTCTAAATTAATCTCATTTTATCTGTGCTTTTTACACCCTACAAGGGATTCTGTCACTTGCTGTCACACTACTGGGGATGGTAACAGGGTGACTCCCTGGGTCTGGGCTATCAGGAGCTTCCCAGCTGCCTTTCTGCTTCATCTAAGGAAAAACTACTTTTACGAGTCAGATAGTATCTGTCACTATTCACATGGGCCCTGGCTCTACAAACTCTTATCCTTGTCACCAATATACCTCTGAGCAGCTTACCAAGATCAATTAGCCCACGCTAATCAGGATTGGGCCCTAAACCTAATTCTAGTCATTGCTTATCTGGCTTCTGAAATGTTCTTAGAAACCCTGGTTCTACACTGCCAAAACATAAAAATGCCAAATAAAAGAGTAAACCAAAAGAAATTTAAACTAGAACCCAAAGTAGCAAGTAATTGCAAGTAAATCTTTTAAACTTCTACTTGTAACAACACACAGCTTTCAAATTACAGCCATTATGAATCATATTCTTTTCTTCCATTTAGATCCCAAACAGCCAGCTTTATATGCTTAAAAGTTTCTTCCTCATAAATCAAAATTCACCACTGAGAACTGTGTTAATACTACAAGGAAATTTGTTTGCTTTCTTAAATTGAGCTTCAAAAAAGCATGAATTGAACTTACATTTCTGATCATAAGTAATGCCTCATCTTATATCCATTCAAAATGTTTACTTTATTAAAGCTTATTATAAATGTACTGTCTAAAATGCAGCAGCATGATTGTTCAATTTCCAGGCCATAATTTTATGATAATCATATGTAATATATTCATATGTCTATTCCAGTGGCTAACAAAGCCCAAACTGGTTTATTAGTAGCTCTGCTTTCCCCATGGTTCAAATTTCTTTGCCTCAGAACAGTACCAGATAACAACATTAAGAAATACATAACCTAAATTTTACTTTGTATTCTTCACTATAGTGGACAAACAAAGGAACATATAACATTGGAAGCTGAATTTGGCATACTGACTTTATCAAATACTGGTATCTAAGTGATATGTAAATTATTAAACACGCTATGCAAGCATTATTAGAAGGGTGGGGGTAGGGAGCAAGATTATAAATTTATAAATGTTTTCAACATCTAGAAATTCTATTAATACTTGAAAATGTTGAGATTGTATAGAGAGAATGTACACATAAGCTAAGATCAGAACTAAGCAAACTCACTTTTAATCTCTTATATTAACACGCAGTTCATTTTTTGACTAGGACACATTTAGAAAAAGAAGCACATTTCTCCTTCCTGCATTTCAGAGGCAATTCCTAGTTGTTGTTCCTACAACAGAGTTGTAGGAAATAAAAATTCACACAAAGCCCATCCACTTTGCTAGACTGAATGGTTTGTCATCAACCAAGCCTCCTATAAACCAAAGGGCTGTGCAAAAGAGGAGAGCTCAGAGCTCAGCCTTGCTCACCATAGCTTTTATATGGTCTTTGTTATATTTAGTGTTTTAAGACAGTGACAGGTCTTGGAATCACACAGATCTCTTATAGCAGAATAACTTCTTATTTTTGAAAGAAATTTTTTCAGGTTTTGTATTTGTTTCATACAAGAAAGCAAGAACTTCAAATTTTTGACAATAGGACAATAAAATAAGTCAAACTACAATGATTTTCAAAGCCTTGCCATTTACATCTGATCACGGAGATTAAAGTTCACAACCCTGCTGACTCAACCTCCATTTTGTTGCTAATGGCACAGGATGCGTTTCAGGTGACTGCAAGAACCACTTACATGAGGGAGCTGATTAACGCCTTGACAAAACACTGCAATAATAATGTAAAACACAAACCCAAGAGCTGTGAAACAACAACAAAAATCTATTCAGCAGTGCTATAAAATCCAAACAATATAACAAAGATGTGTTAGGAAAAAAAGCTGCAAAAGCCACATTAGGGATTTTTCATTTTATTTTTCATCTTTCCAAGATTTCAGTTAGAAGGCAAATAATCTTTTTTCCCATTACTGATAACACATCACAACAAAAAGATTAATGGCTCTGACTTAACACAGACTTTCAAAAATTAGCTTTGATCAAAGCAACTGCAGTAGTGAGAAGTCAACTGCCCTAACTCACTTCTCAGCTGTCTTTATAGCATTGAGCAGGCTTGAACTCCCTCTCTTTCTTCAATAGTTTGTCTTAAAATTCAAAGCCTAACTGGCTTTCAGGTTTAAATCACGGAAAGCTTTTTCTTCCTCTCCTTCTTCAAAAGCAATTAAGGACTTTCAGTATAATCTGACCTATAATCTAAAATCTAAGCATGCAGGTCTTCTTGATCATTGTGGGGTTACAGAACGAAGGGTCTGATAGGGAAGTTAATCAAGACTCAGACACTGCAAATGGTTTTATGGTGCCTGCCAGCTGATGAGGTCAGTCTTCTAAAAGTAAGGTAAGCAAAAGCTAATCTATCAATGGCACAAATTTGTCAGTAAATGAGGCTCTAGAGGGGTTCTTACTGCTTTACCTTTCATTGCAAGACCCTCCTTCCTTTCCATTCGTTCTTATTAATGAAGCCAGATTTCCCAGGGCACTACAGTAATAGATGTGGGGTGGGGCAATAGACTGAGAAATGGACAATATTCATAGACATGAAAGACTCACAACTGACTTCAGAGGATTTTATGGATTCTGCCAGACACGGTCTGAGAAATCTATGAACTTCTTGGTCTGTTTGGGCTGCAGTGTTTCTAGGCAAATCAAGTATTTTATCCAAGTTTCTGTTGTACTATCATAGAATCACAGAATAATCACCGGGTTCAAAAAGACTTCTTGGATCATGAAGTCCAACCATTCCTATCTGCCACTAAACTATGTCCCTGAGCACCTCATATATCAGTCTTTTAAATACCTCCAGGGAGGTACAGGATTACAACTTTGAATAGTGAGAGCTGACAACAGGAGATAATCAATGGTTTAACAGTTGGCCCTTCCCAAGCCCCAAAAGACAGGAAATCTGGGAAAGTCCACTGTAAATGAGCACAATTTTCATGGCTTTGCTCATACATTTTGTTATTATATGGTGGATCAATAACAAAATAAGTAAGTGACAATATTTAGCCTTCATTTTTATTTCCCAACACAGCTACATCCAGTTAGCCTGCATAAGCTAAGGCAAGCAAAGCCAAGGAAAAGTGTCTTGCATTTTCTAACCAGATGACCTTTCCGAAAATACCCTTGTCACAAAGCTCTGGCCTGCAAACACCTCCACATGGGCCAATTCTTAAACTCTCCAGAATTCAGAGCACAATCTGAATATACTGCTCAAGTGCTAAAGTTGTGCTTGAGCAGCTGCTCTCTCCCACCTGAGGCCCAAGATTGAAACAGTGCTAGTTCTCTTAAGAACTACAGCTGAAAACATGTTTTGCTTTTCACATGATGTAACAGTGTTACAAGTAGCATAGTAAACCCATGCTAGAGCCAGCCAATGTCACCAACAATTCTAGCCAGGAAAAAATAAATTCTTGAAGGTTATTCTCTAGAAAACAGGCAGCACTGGAAAGGGATTAAGAAAAGAGAAAGGAAAACCAGGTAATGGCATGGCACTGACCTGCTGTCCAATAATCTCCAAGTGTATTTTTACACGCTAAACTGACCTCATTAGTTTCCTTTAGATAAAAGAGTTTCACATACATAACTCTACAGTTGAAAAGCCCAAGGTAAATGGGAGTTGATTTGTTAGGCAAGACTGCACACATCGGGGGAATCCGTGAACTGAAACCATTTGTAGTTTCCTGCTGTAACTACTAGCACTTAATTACTAATTACAGATATAGTCCTTAAAGTTTTGAATGAAATCTTAACAAGCTAGTAATTAACTAATTCAAGGTCTATTTGGTTTAGTGTTAGTTTCAGCACTGTAAGTCCAAAACTCTAAATCACTGATCTATAAATGTTCTTTTAAATTATTCGGAGATGTCCTTTGCTTTCCTTCTGTTGAAGTTAAGTTAGTCTGAAAACTCTTTCTATGCATTAATGGCATTCAAGGGGTAACCAGTGGAAAGAGAATGGAATGATGTAGGAAAATACAGTAATTGTGCCATGCATTATTGCATAAAAGAACAAAAACATTCTTTTCTCTAATTCTGCTTTTGGATACTCCTGTACATTGCTTCCACCACAGGCTGGCCTCTCTCCTACATCCTACATAGTTTTCTTCCACGGGTTTGTCATGAGGTTGTGTTTGTAAAAAACAAATGCTCCAATACTTAACTAACCCGCTTCTGCAGTGGTCAACAATCATACGTGGCTAACCACGACCCACTAATGAAATGAAGCAGAAGCTGGGTTGCACCTGTTTGCACGACTATTAAATTACAACTGGGGAGGTTAACATATGATACTAATACGGCATTTTATTTCTTGTGTGGCCCAGCATTAATATGTAGGTGATGAGAAGCTACTCAAGGCATTGAGGATCATGCTTGATGTAAACCACCTCTAGAAGACAGCCCGAGTCCCAGCACACTGAACAGCTGGACCAAGACACTTTACAGCAATATTTTGCTACTCCCTCCCACTTGGAGCACTCTCAGGAACTTGAATGAACCAGTGAAAGAAAGCTGGATGACTTCTGCAGAGCTTAAGTAGGAGAATTATCCTCCAGCAGGGCCCAGGTCTTTACTTCCCTTCTGTAACAACACTGATTCCCTTGATTTGTGTATGAAAAATAGCTAAAACTCTCACATCGATGCCTGCACAGAATACAGCACGACATCGCATGAATCTACCAGCTGAGAACACACTCAAGTATTTTTTATTACAACACATTAAGCTAAAAATCAATAGACTAATTTACCGAAACAGTTTTAATATTTCAGGTAATCAAGGGAAAGCAACATATTTTCTCAAAAGCAGTGACATTTCATTATAGCATCCGGTTGTAAAGTCAGTGGTAGAAATTTTTCTATATATCAATTACACAGTAGCTCAATGAAGTTAGCAACATAAAAAGCAATACTGAATATTTACAGTTTCTTCCCTGGTAAATGAAAACTATTGCAGACAAATAAAATGTCTGCACAATGGTTCTAACAAAGCTGCCACATCTCTGATCTTTCCTTTTCAAATCTTTCTACTCCATTTTTCCCAACGACATAACTTGCTATTTTGTTTATAATCAACCTTTTTTTTTCCTTTCGAGTGAAGCAGAAGTGGCATTTTGAAAACTTCAATTTGCTGAAATACAATAGTATCACTGAGCTCTGTTGTTCTTCATTTTTATTCTCACTTTAGGCTAAAAAATTAAAACTGCAGTGGTTTTACTATTGTCAAACAAAAACTAAGTAAATAATGGTTTGTTGACTATTACATAACAAGATACTGCATCACTATTGTTCAACCGAGTCTTAGTATATATGTATTTCTCTTTCTCAGATGTGAAATTTTATAATTACTATAATAATTCTGGAATACTACCAAGCAGAGACCCTTGCCATGAAAACTGTTAAAGCAAATCTGATGAATAAAAAAAAATTAATTAAGTATTTCAATGTAGAGCACAGAAATAAATGAACAAATTAATAATACAAAAAAATTTTTTTTACCCAATATACTGTCTATGTACAGCTTCACTTTCCTTTAGGATTACTGCTCGCTAGGTATCAAAGACATTCTTTGAATTGTACAGGTGCTATTTATCATTTCCTTGTGCTGGAGATAAGCATCACTCTACTTGCACTAGTATGAAATCTCCTCTTTTTTCCTACAATCCAGCCTTTCACAGGCCCAATCTAGTTTAATTCCACCTTCCTCCGTATTTGCTAACCTTCTCCAAGAGCCAGCAACTGTCTCATCAGAGGTCCAACAGACCCTAAGCTCGCAGGACTTAACCTGGTTTTACACATTATATTGAGGACAGAAATGGCAGAAAAAAAACCCCAGATCTCTAGGAATCTATTAGCAGTAGCTGAAGTGACATTTAAGCCATAATGCTTGTCTGTAGGGAATACTATACTGGAAATGCTCACTTGCAGTTAAAACCGCAGTACAATAAGAATTTGGTTTTACTACAGCCTTTAATCTCACAATTTGAGAAGTCCAGGGAGACTTGCAAGATGAGTATTTGCATCATTACTTTAGGTACTTAAAATTTAGGAGCTAGTTTTGGTAAGTAATCCAACACTGAAAGCGACTGGTATCACTAGAAAGCAATTTAAAAGACCCAGCAAGAAAACTCAGGTGCTTTTCTTAGAGATTCTTAGATTCACCCTTGGATTCATCTGTTTTCCACTGTCTACACAGGGAGCCAGTGGGGTACACAGAGGCTGAAATTAGTTTGTGTGACTATCCTCCTTTATAGGTATTATAATTAGACAGGATATTACTCACAACCCATTTTCCTTTGTAAGCTGATATCCTGAATAATTATCTCGTTTGATATTTCTTCTGCCTTCTGTGTTATTGTTTGCAGGCCTATTCTTTTTCGTTTATCTAAATTTAATCTGCATTTGCCTTTTACCAGCCCTAAACCACCACAGTATCTCTCAATATGATCATTTTTCCTGTCAACCGTTTTTCTCCAATCTTATCAGTATCTGACATTTAAAATATTTCTCATTCATGATGTTCACTATGTGTTCTATATATACTATAAAGAAAGGTATCAGAAAAAATTTCCTAGTTGAAGAATTTCCTCGTTATACCATCTCTCACCCTCTGCAACTTCAACATCTTGATTTATTCATGAGTAATTTATTTTAAAGACATTATCATCTGCATTTTGCAAAGGTACTAGAAGTTCAAGCTCATTTATCAAATTCAACCTCATTTGTCCAGTTTAGAGTCAAAATAACTAATCTCTAAAAAGCTTAACAAATTTAGATGCCTATAAACTGTTTACAACAACAACTTCCTTGCTCTTCTCCCCCCAAGCCTGATCTTGACTGATGTTCTCCCGATAATTTTAAACAATAAACAATTAAGAAAATGTTAAAAAAAATACCTAAAAGAAGTTGTCTGACTTTTATAATTTTATTTAGAAACTATTTTTTGTATCTAGTTTTTCTCTTCGGCTGTTATCCATTCTATTGCCTTTATTTGACTTGCCTACAGTACAAACAAGAGCCTCTAATACAGAAACGTCCAAAGCAGAAAGAAAAGATGAAGAACAGGTTTCAAAAATCAGAACAGATTAATAAAGAATAACTATGATAGCAAATACGATGTGAAAAGAATAATTTCTGAGGGAAACAATAAAGACACACAAATTTCAGACATCGCTTTCTCTTAGAAGACAATTATCTACAAGGATAATTCTATCTACAAGGATATCTACAAGCCTAAAACTCTAAGAATCTTGAGCACGCTGACATACTGTTTGCTTATTGTACTCTAGTCAAAAGAAAATGCAAATGCAACTGCATTTATGGAAACTAAGCATGGAGAAAAACCGGTCGCTGCTGCAACCCAGTCAGGCACAAGAGCTGGCCTCATCGACAGCTCTTGCCATCAAGGCATCCTCAATTACTCAGAACAAATTACACCCTCAGTGTGCAGAGGCACACCCAAACCAGGTTTAACAATGCAGTTATAACACAGGAACATCTGCAGCAACAGATTACCATGTTCAAGAGCATAAAACCATCATGGACAAATCATTCTCTTCTGCAAGATGATTTTTGTCAAATATAAGAAAGCAAAACAAAAGATAGTGACAGCCCCAAATCACCCACGTACAGGAGCCAGAACACTCACAAACACTGAAGCCTAGGAAAGAACAATGTGACAAAGAGGATGAGGACAATAGCAAAACAGAACTTGCACTACATCAGAGAAATCTGGCAGTGTTACAACGACCTGATCAGTTATTCAATTGTGATAAGTATGAGAGTTCAATGCAATGCAGATGAGAAATAGCTGCAATATCCATGCTCATTTATTGCTAAAACAAACCTCTCATTCCCACTGTTTTTCTCAGCAATTTTTAGTTGATGGTGAGTAATAACTTTATTGTTCAAAGAAACAACTTAAATCTTTTGGTTTGCCATCTCTTCAATATGGAAAACAAACTATTAATGCATTATTTTAATAAGACATATTCTGCACATCCTAATCCTCACATTTATCATAGTAAGTTTTCATACCACTGGACATAGGAAAGCTACTGTAAACACATTCTGCTTATCAATTCAGTTTTCTGTAGGACTATACTTCTCAGAGTAGCATCTGTACGAGGTCGAAGGCAGATACTTGGAAAACTACCAGGAAGATAAGAAAGCCAATATATTCAAGAAGAAGGAATGCTGAGACAAAAAAAGAGAATAATGAAACCTAAAGTCTGATGGGATATATAATCATAGCTACTGCTGATTTCAAGTTTCATTATTTATCAAGTGAAATGAACCAAGAAACTCCAGATCAACCACCCCAATGTGATAAAAAATTACTAGTTGTTTTAATCTCATAGGTCTTTCAACAAAAGTACTCCAACCAAAAGAACTGAAGAAGAAAATATGAGTGGTCTCAGGGACTGATTTTGGAGGCTTTTCCTAAGTGTTTCTGTAGGTCAGTGTCATTGCTGCAACAGGGGCTGCAGACAAGACTGGGGGACAAGGGAAGGTGTCAATAACAGATGGCACGACCCTGCCTTCCCAGAATATTTGCAGATTTTGTTTCTACAGCATCCAGGTGTCCCATGCTGTATGCTGTTACACATTCGTCTTCCCTTACTAGTACCCATTATGCACAACAGCTACACTCCATTTCATGCATTCAAAAATTCTCCTCAGCATGTTTACAGCCAAGAGCTACCCACTGGCTGCTCCTCTTCCAGCCTCTTACTCTTGAGCTTTGCTACTAATCTAGCCAGTGCTGCCACTCCCAGCTTCTTTTCTTCTTCACTAACTTTCTTTTAAAATTAGTTATATGGCTCTAAATAACCTATAAACCTCTTAAATTTTATAGATGTTCCTGAAAACACCAGCTTCTCTCAGTTCCAGTTATGCTCATAGATTTCTAGTTTAAGCCAATGATGCTTTATTCTCAACATAAGCCACACACTCCATTAAACAATTCTTACTCTCTCACTATGTGAAAATAGCTGCAGAATGACTTCAAAGGGAGGAAAAACCCCAATCCTTTCTTCTTCTAAATAAACATTTTGGTGAAGAGAACACAGCATGTTCTTTGAAAGAGGACCAGAGGATCTTAGGAAGGTAATGCCTCTTAACAGGAAAAAAAACAAAAAACAAAACAAGCATCTTTTCATATTTTTGATACTATGAGAAAACCATCCACTTAAAAAGGTAACCATTTAGCAAGAAAATAAGAGATGCTAAGAATGGAAGTACTGAAAGCCTTGCATAATGCCAGTTGTGGGTACAGCATTACAGAAAAAAGATAAGGAGGAAGAACTGATTGGTATGGTGCATGTTAATACTATGGACTGAAATTAAGCTCTATTCAATCAGTAACAGTGGAGGCTCAGAAACATCCAACTGTACCATTTGTCAATACACACGGTAAATGCTGCAGTTTTATATATCCTTAAGAATTAGTTATCTTTCACAGTGGTGACTGCTTATACCTTAGGAAGTCACAGAACCAGAAAAATTCAGGTTAAAAGAGACATACAGCCATCACCCAATCCAGCCTCCTGCTCTAAACTCAAGGATGAGTCCGGTTGCTCAGGGCCTTTTCGAATTATATTTTGCAGACAGAGATTTTACAGCCTCTCCAGAAAACCTGCTGCCATGCCCAACGAACCTTAGTGTGAAAATGTTGTCCTAACATCCAACTGGAATCTTCCCTCTTCTTCCCTATGCATCCCTGAGAAGTCTCTGTCTGTCGTTATTCAAGACTGCAATTAGTCATTCCCTTTGTGTTCTCCCAGCCAAAGAAACCCAAGTTCTTTAACCTCACCTCATAGGCCACATGCTCTACCCTTTATCGTGATCCCCACAGGAATCGCTCAAAGAGGTGACTTCTCTTTCCCTGGGGAGTCCTGAACTGCGTATAGTTATTCCAGATGTGTCTCACAGATGCTGGAGCAGAGAATAGTGACTTTCCTTGACCTGCTGGCTATGCTCTAGCTAACACAAGCCAGCACACAGACACTCAGTGGGCTTGCGTTCAGCTTTTTGCCACTGGGACCCTGCAGTACTTTTCTGGAGAGCTGCAGCACAACCGGTACAGTTTCAGCCTGCTCTGCTGCAAGGGCTCACCCTGTCCCTCAGGCAAACCCTGTATTTGCTTCGTTTAAACTTCACAAGGTTCCTTTGTCAGCACTTGTTTTACTAAGCTATTTGAGAAATTATCATACTGATTTTCTATTACTAGGAAGTATTTGTATTCCAAAGCCCAGGAAATGGATGGCTTAAAAAACTGCAATCTGTTCATTTTTACAATATTCATTAAAAGCAGTTGAAGACTTTTTTTTTCTCAAATATTTAATACAGAAGTAAACAGAAAACTTAAATCCCCCAATAAATTAAGATCTAAAATCAATTAGCTATTATTTTAACCTTTCCAGAAGGCTTAATTTACCCTGTGCTTAGCAAGAATAAACTTGGATTGATTTTCCAAAAATCTACCAGGAGCTGAAATATCAAAAGCTGCCCAATTAAAAAGAAAAAAAAAAAAAAAAAAAGAAAAATAATCATGGTCCAAGCCCAAGCACCAATTATTCTATCTTCTTGGCAGCAACAACAGAAAACTGGAGAGGTAATCTTCCTAATTCTGTGGACTTCTATGGAACACCACATGCTTTGCAAAGAACAATTTTTTAACTGAATTCATGGACATAAAAACATGAAAAAAACCCCAAAAACGAGGGACTATCTGATCCATCAGAATACAGCACACTTAAAAATTATAGCTCATAAACATTTTGTTCTTAGGGGCAGCAATCATGATGCATACACAATCACTTCTTCAGTTTTTGCAGTGCTCATGCAAATTTTCTAGTTGTTATTCTTTTTCTGTTTACATCAAAGATAGATGAATTTTATTGTTTTTTAGCATTTCCCCCCCCTCAGTGTGTCTACAGAGAGTAAACATGCCCACTGTATGCTAGCATTTACTGTAATCTAAACACACAAATAAAATATATTAGTATTAATTTATGCTATTGGTGCCCAACGTTTCCAGGGAGGATTGAGGGCTCTGATATTCCAGGGACTATACAAACACACAAGCAGTCAGAACTCTTTGCCCTTAAGAACTAGCAATTGCTTTTCACAAAAGCTGCAATAAAGAATGTCAAAATGTAGAGAATTGAAAAGAGAATTGAAAGAGAATCAAAGTATAATGAATTAAGCCATATGCTTTTTCTCCTTTCCTAATTAATTCTTAAAGTAGTGGTTCAAAAGTATCCTATTTTCAAAATGAGCTAAATTTGGCACCTTTAACAAACATGTAACCTAGGAATGAGCAGTGGGTGATTACTTGCTGGCACTTAATGATGTTTTCTAACTTGCAGTTTGTTCGGTAAATTCTCTAGCACCTCCCTTAACTTCTTTACAAGCTATAGGCTGTGTGGGTAGGGCAGCTTTTTACCTCTCAGAGTTTCCAGTATTGCTGTACCAAATTCAGAATTTTGTTTTTGAGTATGTTCAGATTATTGTTAAGGTCACAGAGAAAAGGAAGGGCACCTTGAACTTGGGACTGAAGATTGCGAGATGTGTAACCATTCCAGGTTCCATTATGTTTACCTCAAGTCCTAGGCTGCATTCCTGAAAACCCTCTCACTGCTGAGAATTAACTTTATTTTTAATGTAAAACCCTCCTGCATTCCTGAAGAAGAGAAAGAAAAGAGTGAAAAGGGAGGACAGGATCAGGCACCAGAAGGTATTATCTCAGCATTGTATGACTTCCCATGAGAAGGCTGTACATTACTGTCTTGTAACAATAAACATTAGGAATAATGTTCCCACTCCACTGAGAAATTTATTTTGATAGATTCCCTAGCAATCAGCCTGACTTTTTCAGTGTTAGTGCTAAAACTGTTTCCATCTGTTAACTTCTGCAGGACACACAAATACAAGTGGTTTCCGCAAAAGACGAACATAATAAGAAAAAAGAGAGGGATTTCCTTATGCAGCTTCCAATGATGCCCAGTGCAGCTTCCATATCTAGCAAGCAGACCTGAAAGACCTGCTGTAACATCCCACAAAGCATTATGGAACATTAGAGCCACCCACTAGTTCTGTTTGGAGGCTGTTAATAAGAATAAATATATATTATTAATGTTGAGTACTTTATCCTAAAGTTTGAACTTCAGAAGAAGCAGTATTATACAGCTTTATCCTTGGTTGTGTGCTTTAATTCAGAGTACTGTGTTTAATGAAATGTAGGGACTCAGATTATCTGAGTTTATCTGTCACAGTCATCAAATCGTCTAATTATCACGTATCTTCTCAACACTGTAAAGGTGTTTGTTCCTAGTGGTAGCAGGATCCAGATCTGTAGCTCCTAGAAGTGTTCTTCAGCTTTCAGAATAAAATCATTTCTGTCCAGCATAATCCATTTGTTCTCCTATCATTACATTCCTAGTTTAAAATAATCTTCTTCCCTTCTTCTTTCCCTCACTGTCTGCATTAACAGAGGACATTTCACCTAACATGAAGGTGAAATAATCCTTCTCTGACACTGCCTTGCTAAGCTAACTAATCACTATTTTTCTTGAACTTGACAGGCCTCTGCTCATCCCAGTGGTGTCTTTTTCAGTTTGAAATCATTTGTCTTCAACATGAGCAACTAGAATCAAACACCTACAGATAAATCTGTATTTCCTTTGTCTCAGGAATGTCTCACTCCAGAGGTTCTGTGGTTGTATTTGTCTTTTTATTCAAGCTGAAGACATGATATCCTTATGTACTATTCTATTGCATTTCATATCACATACAATACACTAGCAGAACAAAATAATAAAATGGCAATATAGGCAAAAGAAACAAAACTCAGGTTATGATTTCATTATAAACAAGAAATCCTTTCCCACTGTAGTAGTGCAAGCAAAAACCTCTATCAATATGCAGGAAAGTCCAGTAAACAAAGCATCAAATAATTAGAGCACCAACACACTCTTATTGGCTGTCAAGAGAGACAGACGGAAAACTTATACATGTATTTTGCTAAAAGACTGTACAAACCATGTTGTTGTTGTTGTGGACCTCTGTCAGGACAGAAATTGAGAGTACAGAGAAAGTTGCACTAGTTCTCCTCCTAAATTTGGAGTAGTCTGAAGAGCTGCACCCTAACAAGGTGCTCCGTATCTGTCCTACGCTCTGGGGGTAGACAGTGTTAGTCTTACCCAGCTCTGCTAGCAGAAGTCATTGTCACATCAGGGAAGAAAACCACGGTAGCTTCAGTCAAGAAATCAGCAGCTTATCCTAGCTTAAGAAATAAGCTCTTGAAGGCAGCAAGCTCACAAATTCAAGCCTTTGCCCTTTCCTTTCAGGAAAAGACTGGTAAATTGTGGGCAATCACTTCAGTAATAATCTACTGGGTTTTGATATTGCAGGAGTCATGAGTGAGGCCTAGCCTGGTTCTCAGACATCAGCACAGCTTCTACGTCTAGACAAAGGTAAAGCAGCGGTGTTGAGATTTTTTCAGCTCTTGGGAACATCACAGCAAATTCTCTAAGGCACTGATAAGTTGCCTGTGAATCTTAAAGTAAAGGTGGATGGATTTGTATCTGGAGGGCCTAGTGGTTTTGATGCAATGCGATCAGGGAAATTATCATGGGGTGCTCACCTGTTGTAAGGCTTCTCTCTGGCATAACTTTGCTATGCTTTAGCATGGTTTAAGTTAAAAGTATATTTGCCAAGGGAAAATGAGGCGGTTGGGAAAATAATAGCTTAGAACTGAACTGCAGTCCCAGAGTGTAGGCGATAGGTTTAGCTGTCTCAACAATCAGTATCACTGTTCTCAAATTTAATAAAATAACTGGTAATAACTACTAAGCTGCAGATCAGAGCAGACAGCTTGATTCCTTGATAGTCCTTGACAGTGAGACTGTGGTAACTACAGCACCAAATTCCCCAGAAGCTACCTTAGAACTTTCAGAATCTTTCCACTGAGCTCCTACCACAGAAACAAAATACTATGAACACATTTCTATTTCCTAAATACTCCCTTCACCATAACTGTGCTCGTATCCTATTATATTGAACAATTGTATTTTGAACAAAGTAGTATTTATTGTGAAACTTTTTAATAACTACTCTTAAAATACTAAAAATAAGATAGCAGTAATTAATCTTTATTTAAATGGTAATTTAATGTGTTAAGAGACCAAAATGAAACTAGTCATTAGCTCAACAGTAAAGACTGCCAGAAGCTTCATTACTGATTAATAATGGAGAACGCAGAGTACTGAACAATTTCCCCTAATCCCAGAAGCACCTAGGAACTGAACTGCAAAAATTTTCAATCTTAATAAATCGATTAAGCGATATAATTTTCTTTATAGTTATAATTACTGGACATATTGTAGCTAAATTTTCATTCCATTCTACATTGATCAAATCTCTGTTTTAAAAATAACGAGTCACATGGGTTCGTGTAGATGTGGCACTTGGGGACTTGGTTTAGTGGTGAACTAGGGTTAGGTTTATGGTTGGACTCTGTCTTAAAGGGTTTTTTCCAACCTAAACAATTCTATGATTCTGTGATATATGTTATGAAGACTTCTTGTTCTGAAAACAGGTTAAAATACCATAACAAGCCCTTCCATCAGGTGACTATTATATGCGCTGGGACAATGAAATTAGCTACTGCTAATAAGCACAAAATGCCTATGATAATTTTTTTCTTTTAATAGCTTCATTGTTAATAAAAGAACATGAACAATATTTACTGTAACTAGATCTAAGCAAGTTTGCCAGTTAATTCTAGCTGTCAATAGCTTATCTTCCTAATCAAGATTGTCACTTAAGATAAACTTTCTTAATATTATCCAGTTTCCAAGAGATTTTTAATAAATACAAGCACTTAAGAGCCAAAGAAAGCTGCAAACCACTTAATTGCTCCAAAGTTCTTGAACGAATGCAGAAGTATATGACGGTTACTACTATTACTATGAGGTAGCTATTCAAATGAGAAGATATAAAAAGTAAACACATGGTGAAACTGTTCTACACTACCTTTGAGTAGATGCTATAATTAAACAATAAATAAGAATAGTTTCATTTAAAAATAAAATAAAATTGAGAGGAATTACTCTATATGAAATCTATTCCCTCAATATAACCTTAAATAACATTCCCCTGAAAATAAAATGAGAATTCATTGCTGCAGCAAATTTGACTTCCAAATCATTAATTCATTTAGTATTCTCACTAGCTAACCAAAATAGCTATTATTTTTATGAGTCACTGAACTTACTGGAACTCACTAAATATTACCCTAGGACAAGAGCACTCCCAAGAATTATGCAATAACTTGAATGTTCTTTATCATGAACCCTATTCAAAGTCACAACATGCAAGATCCTGTAATATCTATGAACTGGCATGTTACTGGAAAAGAAAAATTCCAGGGAGATCCTTCTAGCCAGAGAAACATGGTTTTTTTCTATTTCTTCTAATCTAGCTGCTACCAGATACAGGATTCAAAAGCTTAAGAAGTGAAAGCTTCACATTCCTTTTGTATAATGAAGTACAAAGATCAAACATCTATCAAGCACTACCACTGATACCACTGAAAACAAGTCAGGAGGAAGAAGGTCAGGTAATTTCAGTTAATCTTACCCGTTCATCTGTCTCAGAAACATTATAAATATTAATATATTTATAAATATTAACGAGTTATTGCATATGAGAAAGAAAGACATAGAAAAATCATCCTAGAAGAGACATGAGTATTTCGAAATCTCTTCCCAGACTTGCCATCTACAGTCTTCATTATCAAAGACATTGGTGCAATTATCTTCCTGCACAGTTCTGGACAATCAGACCTGTTTGCTTTTGGGATGGGATACTTTGATAAGAAGTTCCTCTCTCTGCAGTTATGTAGTTATGTAAATGTACATAAATTGATACATGAAGTTATGAGTACTAGCACAGCAGTTTATATGTTTACTATGAATATTTCAAAGGTCTGGTAACATCCCTATTTGTGAAACTTAAAGTGCAGTAAAGTGCATTGGAAGTACTGCTGTATAATAATGGCTCACTCTGAGTAATAAATCTTCACCAACAGAGTGCAGCTGTTTCCTTAATGTACATGTTTGGCAAGAAATGCCATATCTTAACAGAATACCTTAATAACTGGGATGTTCGCAAATGAATATAAGCAGGTAATTTATACAACGAGAGAGAGAGACACCAATCAATCACACAGCGCACAAAAGCATATTTGAACAAAAAGGCTACAAAGATTCTGCTTCATTGCTGGAGCCAGTGTGGTTCACAGGTCTTTTAACAGGTGGAAACATCAGCAACCCATTATGAAAGACCTGAAAACCTGCCGGAGGAAGAATGAAAGAAACTTGTATCAATAAGGTAACAAAAGACCATTGTAAATCTCCAGAGTACATACATTTCTTTTCACAGCACCAACCCTTAATGTGAATTATTACTCCTCATTTTGGTGCCAAAGATCTCTAAGAGGGTGCAACCCATCACTCTACACCCACTTCCTCCTGCTGTCATGCAGCCAGCATCCTTCTAGAATCTCCAAGCAATCAGATAGGAGCCTCAATTAAAAAAGCTTATTGGTTCTGTTAACTAGAGACCATTTCCCAGCTAATAATACAAGACACAGAAGGGATGACACTGAGACAACTTAAGTTACCATTTCAGCATCACCTTTAACATTAGAAACAATATATGCTCATATATATGCCTACAGCTCCAAAAATAAAAGTTATGTTTTGGAGAGTATCACTTGTGGAAGTACCTTATTCAAACATTTCTATGTAATCTACAGTAACTTAGTGTATAAAAAGCTTTGGTTTTTCTAGGTAGAAACTGAAACGTATTTTGAACATTCACATTACTTATCCTGTGCAAACATAACATTTAGGATAAGACTACACCAGTGACATATTACCAGAAAGTCTAATAGTAACCTACTCAAAGTAAACATATGTCAGATATTTATCAAGACCTGTACCATAAGGTAGG
This sequence comes from Clamator glandarius, assembly GCA_033459285.1. Classification (NCBI taxonomy): domain Eukaryota; kingdom Metazoa; phylum Chordata; class Aves; order Cuculiformes; family Cuculidae; genus Clamator; species Clamator glandarius. The sequence continues at coordinate 1,757,617 of JAUNZM010000131.1, read as the reverse complement.
AACAGCAAACAGAAGAGAAAAACATATCGTGCCCGTATCTTGACTATTGTGTCATTCCCTACCTTAGAAAAGGTAACAGTAGAAATACAGAAGGGTACAAAGAACAAAAACTGGAGATACTGAATGGTTGGACCCGGGAGCAATTAAATAGATTAAAGATTTGTAGGTTGGAAGATACAAGATTGGAGCGATGTGGAAGAGAAGATAAAGTCAGGAATACAGATTGACTGCTCACCATTTGACCTAACATAAGGCCTAGATTGAACCAAAGTGAATTATTAGAAAATAGATTTAAAAGAAATAAAATAATACCTTAACTCACAGTGACAGTACAGCTATATATGTTGAAAATTTAATGGAAAATCCCTTATGGACATTCAGAGAGGAAGGTCCAACAGAATCTATTAAGCACCAAGATGCAGAGACAACTTCCAGCAGAGAAGGTCTTGCATGCAAATTGCATGAAACTGGCCGCATACTCTGTATTTATCCTGGTTTTGTACTCTTTCCCTAAGATTTTGTAGTGATATGAGGGTCGGTCCTGCAGGTTGATCCTGCACAGCACCTGCTCTATTGATGTCCTGTGAGTAGAAGGGCCTCTCCCTGGCTGCAAGTGGTGAAAGGAGAACTACTGCTGACGGCAAACAGCTGAAGACAAATGCAATATGCATTACTTCTCTTTCAGTCCACTCAGTGAACTCAGAAACTCTTCCAAACCATGGGGAAAACCTCCCCATTTTGCTCCTTATTACTAGAAGTGTAAGGGGCAGGTGAAGGTGGGAACGTGGACTCATTTAGAAGGAGAGAACAGTGTGACAGAACTTTCATAAAGTATTTAAACAAGCACCTTTCTGAAGTGGTATCACCAAAAAGTACAGGCTTATTTGTGATGAGACTTCTTGCGAGACATTTCATGCAGGAAAAAATTAAACTGATTAAAAGCGAAAATGAATAAAATACAGGTAAGAACTGGGGAGAGGAGCAAAAAGGAGCAAGAAGATAAAATTCAGCACGCATCTGTTATTTTAAACTAACTTAAACCTTAGTATCATGTTTAAGTTATAAAAAGTAAGTATTTGCTAGATGCTTTTGGGAAGACTGTTCTTTAGTAATGTAATTAGGAATGATAAGGGAACACATCTGAGTTTTAGAAATTAAGTTTCATTTTGATGTAAACCAAAACCAAGGCTTTTAGAATTCTGAGCAGCACAAGCATGTGAACACGATGGAGGGAACAACACTGCCAACAGTGCAGAATACATACTAATTACAGGTATCGCCTGGGACATGGGAACATTTCAGCATTCTAAAACAGCATATTTCCACATACCAGTGTAATGATTGACATGCTAATGCCTCCCTCTCTTTATCCTAAGAAAAACCCCAACGGAACTCAACAAAATCAGTCCATATATTCTTGTAAACCATTTTTTGTTTGCAAGTGACGTGACAATAACTAATTAGTAACTGGCAATTAGAAATGTGAAACCATTATTGTTCAACTGAAGCAAAAGAAACAATAAGTCATAGAAGACAAATTATTTTCCAGCAATTCTATGAGTCCTTCATAATAAACCTAATAATACTGGGAAAACAATCTGTGCTTTTTACTGCAGTGTCTTCCCTGCCGAGGATCACTTAAAGAATTACGAAGTTCCAAAAGTGGCTTTGTTTTGAAATGTCACTGACAAGGTAACCTAAGAAAAAAAGAACATTTTCCTTCTGATAATTAAACCAGAGTCAAAATTAATCATAAGATGATAGAAAAACTAATCTTCTTTGACAAGTTAAGTACACAGATGTAATTAGATGCAAATCCAGAATACGGTAAACAACACCAACATCACCATTTCCCATTATTTTTCCTGATGCTGTATTGATAACTTGAAGTACTCTAAATCAAGAGTCTAATCATACAGAAGTGAATTAATTTAAATAGCCACCTCCTCCCCCCTCAGCTTATTAATCGTACCTTAATTTGTGCAAAAGGTCTGTCAAAGTTTCCAACATAAAGAAGACCAACGTTCTGGGTGAGTAGCCTAAAAAATGAAAAAAATCTTTTAAGATATCACTTTATATCCATACTTTTTTTTGCATCTCCAGTAGTTGTTACTGAACCATAGCAGGGTAACAAGCTTCATTATGACAGCAAGAGCTACCTTTGCAAATCTGATCACACAATTCTATTTGAACTACAACACAAAAGGAAAGACACACATTAAAGACGGATGCACACCGATAATTTCTGTTTATGGTGCAAGCTCTTCAACAAAATCATTTCATAGGCTTCTTTGTGATGGACATCAGTTGATAACACGGAAGAGCAAGTATGTGCCTTTCCCATTTATTAAAGACCATTATAAACAAAGAAACAGCATCAGAAAGGACGAGTAAACACACATTGAGAGCAGCAGGTCTAAGAGGTAAAACAGATTAGGACAGATTAAAGTACGCACAGTAATACAAAAATGACATCGCAACAGGTAGACAAATTAATAGAGAATCTCTGCAATATTATCTAATGGCTTCCTAAATAAAAAGAGTCCCTGATGCAGTTTGTGCCTGTTGTTCTTTTCAATTCTTTATAAAGTTGTTGTGTAGACCACCAAGACCAGAGGGACAGTGGGATAAGTTGACTCAAATGACTGTTGGTAGTTCTGGAAAAGAGTTGGTTTGATTTCTGCAGATACTGTGCAAATCAGTGTTTTTACTACACAAACTCTAAACCCTGGAGGAGTGCCAGGGTGCTACTGCTACCAACAGGCAGACAAGAACATCACTGGCAAGCAAGAAGGATAGGAGAGCGCCATGCTGTTCACACTGGACAGTCACAATGTTCTTCTTGCTAAGCAAAGGCACATGAGTCATTCCCTCAGGTTCAGAGGCTCAAAACCACTGCACTGAAGTACTGGCATCTCATAATAAAGAGAACTTTTTGATGACCCTTTAAAGAATTTCTATTTTAATTAAAAAGGACATTCAAAACCCATCATACTCTTCGGCAGCTCTAAGTTTTCATTAAGTTTGCTACTTCATGTTTTCCTTGAACTTCACATCCCATTCCCTTTAGTAATACGGCTTTGCATATGAATTAAATTAAATAATCAGAACTAAGCACAAATGTCAGCATCATTCTGCTTATGTCTACCAATGAGGTGTGTCTTTCTTGTACTTTTAAGTATATATAATTTTAACTTATACTGTTACATATTTTTTCTCTACACATAAACCAGTTGTGTAATTTTCATCTAATTTATCACCGCTGCCAGATCTGTTTTCATAAATAAACCAGAAACTTAGATGGCAGTAAATAATTCTGACCTCACAGAATGTACACATCTTCGTTTCATTTTTGTTTCCCCTCACTTCTGCCAACAGTATGGTATATAGGACCTTAAACTGGTTCACCAGCAGCGGGGAATAGGTGGAACTTAGCAAAAAGCCACAGTTGAAATGTTCACATATATAAAGCAGTTAAGTAAGAAATGGCATTGAACAGTTCATCCTTTTCAAAAAATCCTTCTGTAATTAGGTATGGCATACAAAAATTTCCTGGGTATTGACAGAAATACCCAAAGGAAGGAACCATAGAATCACCAGGTTGGAAGAGACCCACCGGATCATCGAGTCCAACCATTCCTATCAAACACAAGACTATTAAGGATCAGAGCAGATCAACCACAGTATGGAGGGGCAAGTAGCTTCCTCCCTTTGCTCATCAGTGTGCCTGACTCTGTCTGGAAGACCTGTACTGTCTCACAATGGGTCTGCAGTGTTGCATATGTTAGTCGGGAGGAGAAATAAGTCACTGCAAATCAAATTCACTCTGAAAGGAGGTCTTCAGAGCTGAAAAAGCCAGCATATTGATAAAATCTTTTCCTAAATAAAAAGAAACCTGGGAAGTAAGTAATGGAAAAGGTTAAAAGAGGATCTGTAAAAGGATTCAGGGTATGTCACCATATTTGAGACAGGGACACCTTAAAGCAAAAGAAAAGTATTCTTAAAAAGAAATGCACACATTTTTTGTAAGGCAGACAAGGAAAAAAATATCCACCACCAGTATTTCTAGTAAGGGACATAGAAAAAGGAGAAGACATACAGTGTGATTATTCCCACATGGTTATTCTTCTTCACATTATTTTCTTCACCAGATAGAAATGCAGGATCATTAAAAAACTGAGTCTTGAGGACAGATTTACTTAAAAGGAACAAACATCTAGGAAACCTTAAGATCAATCTTTCGATAAGCCCACACAATAGTTTACACTGTTTAAGTTCCTATCACTGAGGTGCACCCAAACCTGCAAACGTACTGCAGGAACTGCCTTCCTTAATAAGACTGATACTGACACAGAGTACTATTTATTCATATTTCACTGCCTTGGTTGCAAAATTTTTTATTTATAATTTCTTATTTGTAGTCACAATTCACTTAAGCAATGTTAATTTAATACAATGTTAGGAAAATGTTAGGGAACAAAGTTAATTGTAACTCTCCCTTATTTAAACAAAAGGCCACATTCCTTGTTTCTCTCACTTTCAAAATTTTATCATCAATATGAAAAATCAGTTTTCCATATAAGCAAATAGGATGAAATGAGCATCCCAATAGGATGCCCCGAAACAATTGGGTTTTCTCCCCCTAAATGACCTGATCAACAAAAAAGCTTCCAGATTTCATGATTAGTATAAACTCTTACTCCAGAGTCTTTCTTGAGCTCCCTGTGAGAGCAGCTTTGCAGAGAAGGACTTGGAGATATTGGTAGACAAAAAAATTGAATATGAGTTGGCAGTGTGCACCTCTAGTCCAGAAGGTCAACCATCTCCTGGGCTGCATCAAAAGAAGTGTGACCAGCAGGTTGAGGAAGGTGATTCTGCCCCTCTTCTCTGCTCTTGTGAGACTATACCTGGAGTATTACATCCAGCTCGAGTTCTCAGCACAAGAAAGATATGGACCTACTTAAGCAGGTCCAGAGGAGCACCTCCTGTATGAGAACATGTTGCGAGAGTTGGGGTTGTTTAGCTTAGAGAACAGAAAGCTCCAGGAAGACCATATAGCATTCTTCCAGTCTTTAAAGGAATGATGGGGAGAGACTTTCTGTCTTTAGCTGATGTCTTTTTATCTTTAGGAGTGTAGTGATAGGACAAGGGGTAATAGTATTAAGCTAAAAGAGGGCAGATTTAGATTAAAAATTGGGAAGAAATTCTTTACTGGGAGAGTGGTGAGACACTGGAACAGATAGGCCAGAGACGTTGTGGATGTCCAGTCCCTGGAGGTGTTCAAGGCCAGCTTGGATGGGACTTTGAGCAACTTGATTTAGTGGAAGGTGTCCTTGCCAATGGCAGAGGGGTAGAACTGATGATCCTTGAGGTCCCTTCCAACCGAAACCATTCTACGACTTCAGCATAACCTCCGTATTTCAGATACTGAGCTCACACAGAAGAATGTGGACAGGGAAGCAGCAGACTGAGGCAAGAATCACTGCTGAGGCTTTGGATAGGTCAAGCTACTGCAGGAGTGCTACCACTCCCTCAGTAGTCACCAGGGGCAGTATCAAAGAAATGATGTGCCATCAAGCAGAGACATGAGATATAGGAGTACCTGCCAATCTCCATCTCAGCCATAGGAACTCCATATGACTGATCTCTAAATTACCTCACCTAGTGAAAAGTCAAAATTATACGTAGACATTGTTGTAGCTCTTCTTTACCACAAGACCAGGCTGCATTTTTAAAGTATGTAAAATTAACTTTATAGCATAAATATCAACAAGTCTAAATTGATACAGATATTCTCTATCTTAATGCTCTCAACTAATTACCTTTTGCTTTTGAAGACTTTCCAATAGTAGTCAGGCTTGCTTATAAGCACTTACTTGTTTCCATACTCTAATTCCCTCTTTTAAAATGTCAGTTTTCTATTTCTTACCTAGTTTCACATTTGCACAGTTCTATTCTCAAACACTGCCACTGGTACTCAACACCTAACCCTGCCAACAGCTGAACATCACCTGTAGTTGGCCAAGACAAATAACAGCCTAAGAAACAGTGGTGATAGTTTCACAGAGCAAATATAAACTTTGAATTTCACTTTCAAACAATGACTTTCAAATTATGGGAAACAATTTTCAAAAATGCAAATGCCTACTGGCATTTCAATACATATATTTACTTTTACTGGAAAATACGTAACAATATACTAACCTGCCTCATCTGATCAAATTATCTTACATATTGACATGCATTTTATTTGTAGTCTCTTCCATTCAATACATTATCAACACAATTCCCATTTTTTTTTTGTAAGTAGAAGGAAAGAAACATCACTTCAACAAGCAGTGTTTCTTTAAGAGATGCTGTCCATATCCAACATTACACTTCCCCTACTCCTATCCCATACACACAAGTGAGCCGAATTCTAGCTTGATGTGCCTGTTTGGATTGTATCATCATGATCAATGCAAACAGTATAAAAACTGAAAAAGTATCAGGATAAGCCACTTCTGACTTTGGCCAACAGAATGTCTAGATCTTGAAGACTTTCCCAGTACCAAGAAAATGTTCCCATATAGTTGCCACCAAATGCCCTATTTTCTGCCTTCAGAACCCTAGATTTAACCTTTTCTGGGATGCAAAACATACCTGTTTCCAAAATCCAATCTGCAGGAGCCAGGCATTGCATGCCTGTGAGGGAAGCTGACTGCAGGAGTAGGAGCGTTCAGGCACAGTGATCCAAGAAAAAGTAGTGGCAACAGTGGGGATAGGGAAGGTAAATGCAATTATGTATAGGTCAAGATGAAAGGAAATTTGAAATAAGGCAGAGTGAGATATCAGGGAATGTGGAACACAAGAGGGATGATAGGTATGAAGGAGTGACAAAGCAGCCCTCTGCGATGGAGAAGACTGGTGGATTAGGGCTACAGGAGCAGTGAGGACTGATTTATCTCAGAACTTGCCCTCCCTGAGGACCACTGACCTTGCTTTGGGGGCTGGGACAGATCTAGTACCATCGCCCCCTTCCTACTGCTTTTGGCCATGGCAAGTCAAGCAACTCTTAGCTATGGACTTTATGAGGGCAGCACGTTTCAAAAAAGCCTGATCATTTCCTTTTCTCCACGCACTTTCTGTTCCCAGTAACTCACTAAAAGCTGTTGTGTGATCAAAGTGTGTATTTCAAGATACTCCCAATAATGACTCAGGCACAGCTCACCAAAACACCAGTGCTCCAGACGCTAAGTAGTACTTTGTAAAGGCAGAAAGTAGGCATCAAATAGTTCCTCCATGCCTTGTTGGGAGGTTGGACACCCCAAATGCCAACTCCTTCAGACTCCAAGAGCTGCCTTGAAAGTCTGCTCAGGCTATCGAACAGGGTCAAGCAAGCTGTGGAGCTGAAAACATAACTTCTGACCAGTCATACACAAACCAGCTGGAAGTTTCTGGGCTATCAGGATCCTAGCGCTGCTGTGCAGACTACGGAAGGAGGATTCCAGAAGGAGCATGCAGAGAAATAAAGGAACCGCTGCCTCTCACAGGAGTAAGTTACTGCAGATTAGCTGAACGCAGTAACTTGCTCCTGTGCGAGGCAGCAGCTCCTGCACTTGCTCTTTTGCAAGACTGGTGGCATATCGTGCAGGAACACAGATTGAGACTTGCAGCTCTAGCTAACAGCACAAAGGTCACACAGTCTTGGAGAGCAGAGAGTACAGAGTGAAAAATGCAATGTGTGCAGTAGAAGGGTTGAAAGGAGCTAAGGTAATTGGCGTTGAAAAGGTGGAATGTGTTGAAGGAAAGTAACGACCAAACAGACACTGGGCTTGAGTTGTCTGCTGTTTCAGTATGAAAATTGTCATGAAACATGACAGTGGTAGGCATGCAAAGCTGGCTACAGCAATGCTTCAGTAATTTACTACCCCTTTGAAACAGAACATGTAACTCCTTCCTTAAATTTTGACAAGAACACTCACCAAAATCCCAGAATTGATGATAACATATCAAATAGCATCTTGCAGTACTTGTATTAACTTTACATACATCGTGGTTGAAGAACAGTTCATCACTCCACATAAATCAAATCCCTTTGTTCTTAGTTTCTGTTTTCATTCTTGACTGCTGCCTATTTCTTTCACTAACTCTTGCAGCCACAAAAAAACCCAGACTCTTAATGAATTTGTTTGTTTTCAGGATTTTGATAAGTGTGACAACCTGCCACCAAAGCTTTGCTAGATGTAATAAAGCTCCATTGTTATATCACATAACCAGAAAAGTATTTCAGTGCATGCAAAACAGCAGAAAATTCCAAAACCCATCCTGGTGGCTGTGCGTATCTATCTGTACTCCTAATGACGGTGTAGATAGAATAGATTGCTCTCAGCAAAGGATGAGAAGCAGCTCCTGCTGTGGTCTGTTGTTCAACCTGAAAGAACTCTCCAGATCAGACAGGGTTTTATCTGGTTGATCTGAACAGTGGGCTGACACCTGAAACACCCTTGGTGTCTGCCTGGAAGGGATTCCGCCGTAGCACATATGATCAAACAGGAATATAAATTCCACCGATGAGACAACAGGATTAAGACACATGGACTACTTCCACTTTACAGTCAGAAGCAGCAATAAATAGCTACAACAGGGCTGGGATCTGATCTTCATCCTTCATACGCTGCAGAAAGACACTTGCAGTCTTCGCAGAGGTTGCTAGTGACTTCAGTTCTGAGAAGATGTGTATCAAGAGTAGGATAGATGTGAAACAAAATGGAAAAAAAGCCAGTCATGACACTCGGTGAGGCTACTGCCTTTTGTGCATGCCTGTATCTGTACTACTAAGAACATGTCAGCATACACGCTAGTGGTTGACTGTGGTCAAAAATGAAATATTTGAAGTATTAATTGGACAGTCAGGTAAAATTTAAGGAAAATCTCTGTGACCACACTCACATTCTGAATTCCTGTATTTAAAACAACTACATAATAGGGATTAATACTAGCTACAGTCTGAATGTTTTTGCATTTCACTTTAAAATACAGCTTTTATGTGATAAGTATAAAAAAAAAATTTCCACTGTTGCGCTCCATGTGTTTTTTAACTGCCTCTAAAAATTTCTCTGGACACATTTGCATATTTCAGGTAGAAATGACTTATAAGTCACAAACACAGATGAACAACAGCCCTACAACCAGAAATAACACCTTTGTAAGTTCAATGATGGTATTTCAAACATTTTTTAATGTTTTTCACATATAGCTTTGAAGATAAAGGTAACCTTTATACATAATTTTATAGATTTTGTTTTCCATCATGCAAAGAGGTTATCCTAGTATGTCATTATTGCACGTGATGACACGACACAGCAAAAACCACCATATTCACATGACACAGCTGATGTCCTCTTAAGAACATAATAAACACTCTGTATTTATCCTATGTTCACTTAAACTGTGAGTGAAAACTATGCAATATGCTCCAGGATCTTAACCACAGAAAGTGAAGCAGGTTGGACTCTACTACAGTGATATTACAATTTTATCTTAAATCTTGCTTATGATAATCATTCCCCATTGATTTTCAACTCTAATTACGTATTTTCTAGGAATATGAAATTGAAAGAAAAAGCAAGAAGAAAACCAGAAGAGCATAAATAGAAAATTACAAAAATTGATGCTAAGGTCAAAATAATTAACTACCCACATTCATAATTTTTTTCCCAGGTTCATTAATTATTTCATTAATTTGTTCTGCAGATTGAGAAAACATTATACTAGATATTATGAAATATAACAGTACACAAAAAGATCCAGTGCAAATTTTGAAAAAGGCAGGCTAATACCAGTGTACAGATTAGCTTGTGAATTTACACTGACACACCTATAATGGTCTGCAAACAACATAGGTTACCTTTTGTTCTAAAAGTATAAAGAGCTAAAAAACTTGACAGTTCACAGAAGCAGCAGTGAACGTTGCACACAGAATACTTACTGACAGTGTCAAAGGAAGGGCTTCGTAGGCAAGACAGAAAAGCTCTCCTACTTTCTACAGTGCATTTATCAAACCACATTTTCAGGCTATTGAAAGTATTCTAACAAAATTTTTTACTCATCAGTCATTCACGAAAACTTGTTTCATAGACAAATATAAGCTATTCTAGTATAATCATCATGGTAAAGAATAGGCAAGTAGACTTTTTATCCAATTTAAGACATTCTTACTCAAATCAGTGCACAAATTGAAAAAAGCTTTGAGGGAACTGGAAGAGATGCCATGCACCACTGGTTACTTAGTAAAGACGCAAAAAAAACCCCAAACTCCTGAATTTGAACTCGAGACAAAAACAGGATTGGGAAGGAATACACTCAATTGTTTAAAAAGGACTGTAAACAATTTCACAGTGCTAAATTAATTTCTGCAATAAAAAACTCCACAGACATGCAAGCAAAGCTTTTAAATACAGCGAATTCTGAATTTGCAGAATATCCCAAGCCAAGTTAATTGTGACACCAATGAACATAAAACTGTACTCTAAGTAATATTCATGGGGGAATATGCAGTGGAACATAGACCAAGGACTTGAATTTAACTACCTTAGCCTTCCCACAACACTACTCCAACAGTATGCATTATTAGTTCTGTTAACAAGTGTGCTGCTTTCTGAAACACATGCAACTCAGGCAAAAATATCAATGTTATGTGCTAATTGCCCTTCATAGGAAAAGCTCCTTAATAGTTGAAAGGCTTCACTGAACTACCTCACCCCCTACAGTAAATCACTGCCTGTCATTGACTATTTATTGATAATAGGAACCTAGGAAGTAAGTGATCCCTGAAAGACACACTTCTACTGAATAACGTCACCACTGTTACATACCAAACCAAGTAAAAATTACATTTATATAGTTCAAAACCACAAAACAGAGAGACCTCATATTTGAGGTAATGGTGTGCAATTCTAGATCAATGTCAAGGTTTACTTTGAGTCAGGAGGGCTTCATTTGCACTGGTTTTGAACAAGTTCTTGGCTGTTCGGTGTGGTGTGGGGTTTGGGCTTTTTGGGGGGACGAGGACAGGGTAGTAGGAGAGGTGTACACAAATGCTCTCCTAGAGACAGGAAGATTTTTTAAGAGACATTCTTGCACTTTATAAATAAATCCACAACATCAGATGTTTTCAAAAGCACCTCCTTTTGTTTGCTGTGCTTGCCTCAAGCGCTGAAAATATTTTGAAGCATGTCCAGGTTTTGCTCAACAGGCAAATCACAAAGAAGTTTTTTGGTTACATTTATATATAAACTTACACATAAAATACCAGAAAGAAGCAAGTAGAAACAAAAAGTACCTATTAAATAATCATGCCCATTCCTCCACCGATGGAATATTATTCCCTGTAGTATAATGAGCACTCCAGCAAGGCTGCCCATAAATTATCTGAAAAATGAGGCTGCTTGCCTTTTCCTTTGGGAGATTATTACGTAGTCTGAGAGATTCCAGTATTAGAATCTATTTCTGATGGTAAATGTCATTTTTTCTTTCTGAATATCATCCCTTTCATCTCACTGAAAGGAGGACAGGAGTGAAGAACTACTCCTCTTGCTGAAAGACCTGCCTGAAGCAGGCTATGCTGCAACTCTGTCCAGAATTATCCACACAGCGCAAAGCAAGAGGACTCACACAGCCCCACAGCGGACTCACTGTAAACCCACATTCTAGTCTAGGACCCTTTAGGGTCCTTGAACCATAGCCATCTTAAAATATAATAGGCCACAATACTAGCAAATTCAACGCCCAGAATGAAGTGAAATAATTGACACCACAATGCAAAGCTTTACATAAGGAGACTTCAGTAAAATAAGAAGTCTATTTATAGATATTGTAAAGTCAAACAAAGGCATTTTAAGTGTCTCAGTAGCTGTTTAAGAAAAATACATTTCTAACAGTAAAGAAGATACAGAAGAAATAAATGAGATAATGGCAAAAAAAATCTCAAGTATATCCAAGTACTAAACTGATAAAAAAAATCCAGGAGACTCACTTGATTGTGTGGAAATACAAAGGGCAACTAAGGAAGACAGGGAGACTGCCTAAGAGTTCGTGGATTTGTTTGTTCCCATTGAAAAAAATAAAGCCACCTAGTAAAGAATACTTTCTTTTCTAGTTAATGAAATGCATTCAGAAACAGAGGTACTAAGAAAACATCTGAAGATATATTGATAATTAAGGTGAAATAAATCACCAAATCCTGATGCAACTTATCCAAGATTTCTGATGTTTCATAATACAGAAAGTGAACTGCTATTAAAAAAAAAAAATCAATCTTTAACACCTAAATACAGTATTTTTTGCAAACTTCTCTGAATGCAGCATTTTTCAGCATGTTCACCTTGGCCACGCATGGCAGTGCTACTTAGGAAGCCGCACATCCCCTGCATTCACACTGTGGCTGCATCTGCCTCTCTTTTGATCATTTTAATGAAAGAGGCTTTAAAAGGAGTGGGGGGCAGCAGAGGCACCACACTGACATAATTGATTCAGACTGCCAAGAAGGCTTCTGTTACAGTCTTCTACAGTAATTTATTTCAGAAAAATAAAACTAGGCAGTTAAGCACTTTTATATGGAAAAGACTACTTACTGTTGTGGATCAAACCCTGATTAAGAGACTGGACAGGCAGAATAAATGGTCACTTTTCCTCTTGGCAAAGGCTAAGTGACTATTCAATTCATGTAACAGACTGTTCATATATTTATTAGTAATCTGAAAAAGCCATGAGCAGAGAAAATCTGCTGATGAAGCAAGTTATGAAGCAATGCCAACTTATATGCCAACTTTGGCTAGATTACAAAGTTTATCACTTTGAAAGGAAGCTGATGCCATACCTGCAATCAACTCTTACAACCTTAGCATTACTTTCCTCTGCAGTGAAAGGTATGTGCTCCTGTGGGTATGAATTAAGGAAAGGTACTTACCCTATCAATTAAGGAATGTATCGTAACATATATGAACTTGGCAACTAGAATTCTGCCCCATCATAATATTCAAAAGCTTGACTTAGAAGGTCATTGAACGTGGTTTCCACATGAGGTTTTGTCATTCCTTTGTCCTCAGTCCTTCCATTTTTAAAAGAAAGAAAATAAAACCAAACTCCTGTCCAGCACAACTATTCTAAATCACCATGGCAGAGTTGGAAATTCACTAATTTTAACACATGTTGCTACTGCTAAAAAAAACAGGACAAAGAAATGGCAGGAAAGCTATGATGGGGTGGTCTCATCTGGCTACAATCTCCCCCATTCTACTCTTCATTTGTCAGCACAGCTGTTCCAACAGTTCTCTGATTTTCCCAGTGCCGTGCATGCTGCACCAGTGGTGGCAAGACCTCATGGCAGTCCCAGACTTTGGCAGCTAAGACTATCGAATAGAAGAAAACAGGCCACTCTGCAGGTTGTCCAAAATTAGAGAGAATTCCTCTGCAATGAGGACCAGACACTTCTGTATCCCATGGAATCTAAGGAATTATGGGTGCAGAAGTTTTTCAGTGAAAATATTGTAAACCAATCTGAGGCACAAAATAAGGTACCCCAAATAAATCAGTTGTTATCAGCATCCTTTTAAGAATGCAGGGCAAACAAAAGACTCATCAAGTGACCCATATTTAGTTTCTCAAACAAAAGAAGAAGTGATTAAATTCTACTTATTGAGGGAGAATTCAAGTCTGATAAATACTTTATCACAAAAAACCTACTTAGACTGGAACCCATGTACGCTGGAACGCACATCATGGTGTGAGAGAGAAACACGGACCAAACACACAGTTGCATAATAAAAATATCTAGAAAACTAACAATCTTTCTTTAAAATAAAACAGTAAAGAATATAAGATTCACTTGTCCACATGGATCAGAGATATAATCAGTATGACAATTCCCACCTTCATATTAAAGATCCTCCATGGGAAAGCATCATTAAAGAGCACCCATGGCTATAAGCATGTGCACTGCCAGACAACTCCAATTCGTTTCTCTTCCTTCCTGTTTCTCCACACCAATTTAACGATTTATTAAAAATAAATATATTATTAACCATGTGCAACCAAAGAAAGAATAGAATTATAGTCTACAAATCATTTACGTATGGGTTCCTGGGGAACTATGGAAATTGCAGTCCCTAAGTGAAGCACTGAACAAAACCTAAACTATCTGGAACTGGGAGTGATGTGTACCCAGCTGCCATCTCCCCAGACACAAGCACCACCAAAAGAACGCATCAACACCCATCTGCTATGAACAAACCTGGCACTCAAAATAAGGTAGGAAGGCTGTCAGAGACTTCATGAACTCTACTGAATGCTTCACTCTTATTTCTGAAACCTGCATGGATAGAGCAAGATTTAGCTCCTCTGTTCATTATAAAATTAAGTTCCTCAGTATATTCATTATATGAACTTTAAATGAAATTTCTTTCATTGAAATTCTTCAGGCAGTAATAAACACAGAATGAAGTATTCTGCATTCTGAAGTATTGAGAAATGTAGTTGAAGTACTTTCCTGGGTGTGACAAAAGAAAGGGCTATTACATTTTAATACGAACATTGTAGTAGTGATTATTGCACCTGTAATCTAGAAGACATTTGCAGTAAAGCTTCCCTGTCTTTCTGGTGTATTTCCTCTGCTCAAAAAAATTCAGTATCCTTATTCACATGGCTGCTTTCTCTGTACGGGGAAACTACTGCTTAGGATGCTCTGCCTCACTTCTCCTATAGCAATACCACTCTCCATTCCTCTTTCTTTCCTTTACTCCTTACTTTAAGACTTAGCTGTCCTCGAGTTTTGCTTTGTACAGGCTTTTAACGACAACTATCTCCCTCCAAGACATTTTGTGCTCGTATACCCACACCCAGCCTTCTTCTTTCTCTAAACTTCAGCACCATGTCTCTTCATTCCCAAATCTAGAGCGGGGAAGCACACTTTGCTTGGAGCTGCCAGGAGGGGAGCAGGAACCTGCTGGGATGATGGCAGCTTGGCCGATGCTAAGCAACAGAGGGCAACTGGCAAACAGATTAAGAACACAAAACCTTCTGAGATGCCTCTGCTCCCCATGCAGCATTTGCTTCACAGCAACAGCTCCCAGGCTAAGAATCACAGAATAACCAGGTTGGAAGAGACCCACCGGATTATCGAGTCCAACCACTCCTATTAAACACTAAACCACGACCCTTAACACCTCGTCCACCCGTGCCTTAAACACCTCCAGGGAAGGTGAATCAACCCCCTCCCTGGACAGTCTGTTCCAGTGCCCAATGACCCTTTCTGTGAAAATTTTTTTCCTAATGTCCAGCCTAAATCTCCCCTGGCGGAGCTTGTGGCCATTCTGTCTCGTCTTGTCTCCTGTCACTTGGGAGAAGAGGCCAGCTCCCTCCTCTCTACAACCTCCTTTAGAAACTACTCTTCCAGTTCCTCTTGAGCAGCCATAATCTCTGCAGCAATAAAACCCAAAGGCAGCTACCAAAAACCACCCAGGCACTTGGTGTAGAGTCACATCCGAGTTCACTAACACCCCAAGAAGTCCCACACAGCCAGATTCACCTGCCTGCCTGCACGTGGGCTGAGGAAGAGAACCAGCAAGCAGCAGCATCTTAGGGAGCTGCTGCTACAGAATTTTTAGCCCGATAAAACCATTCTGCAAGCTCTTCACACACTATCAGTATTCCTAGTCTCTTCTTTACCAGCATTTTAGACTTTACATGAAATGATTAAGCTATTTTGCAATACATTCTATAAAAAAGTCAAAGAAGCTGAGGCCTGGGTGATGGGCAACTTCCAAAAATATAACCTGCCTATAAACTGTGGGAAAAAATAATTGAATTCTTCATAAAAATTGCTGTCTTACTATTACAGAAGGAGAGCATCTTTTAATTTACTGTCCTGTATTATGAATTTTTATTATGTAGGGCATAAGTGAAAGAGCAATTAAGATTCAATGCTAACTGCATAGGACAAAAAAAACAAGTTACTTCCTGTTCCTGGCTGATAACTACTGATTTCACTGGATCAGGATGACCTGCTCTGTCTCTTCTTTCATTTATTTCTGAGAAGATTTATGTAACATAAATTATTAAGTTATTAATTAATAAATGGACAGTAAGGGTATTCCCCTTTCTGCAATATGCCTCCAAGACATCATTTTTTTACTGCAAGCAATTTTGCATGTCCTTTTGGACTATAGTTTACCCTTGTCAAAAAAAGCGTAATAAAAATTAGTGCAACGTGGTTCAGTACATTTTGATTTTCCAAGCAGAACATCCCCATGGCAGCATTATATGGTACTTGCACAGATGAGTCTGTTTAAAGAATGCAGTTAACTGCAATTAATTACATGCATTACAGAAAAACAATAATTCAAGTTGTTCATCATAAACACTGTGAACTTAATTCAGGCCTCATTTAAGATAAGACAAAGTCTCTAGGAAAAAGTAATGTCTTCTTAGACTAAGTGATATAGCTTGGAGGAAAAAAGACTGGAGCATGGAAGTTAATCTTGGGCATGAAGAAAGACTTTGATGTCTCAAAACGTAACTATTTTTTTAATATATATGCTAAGCATAACAAAATATAATAAGCTATTGCATTTTCCTATAAACCCAGTCTTCCTACAGTTCGAGACCATCAGAGAGAGAAACTTATCAATTGGCATACAGGAATGCAATTTCAGTTATTTTATGGAAATCCTATGCATTTTAACCAGGACTTTAATCACTTTGGAGTAGCAGCTGACAACAAATAAAAAATAATCAACTTTACTGGGAAACCAACCCTAAAAACTCACATGCAAATACGAGTGAGAGAAGGAAAAGGAGGATGAATACAACTTCAGCAGGAACACAAAACTGAGTCTATCTGGAAACAGCAACACTGAACTGAAGAGAGAAAAGGGCAAACACACAGTGCACATGTTCCTGTAGCAGATGACATTTTAACACATCCCTGCTGTCCAGTTTTATTCTAGCTAGCAAACCCTAAACCAAAGTGTCTCATAGCAAAATGTTTCAAAAAGCCTGAGGGAAATAAAGAGAACCTTCATAGCCTTGGGACGACTGGTTAAGGGATAAGGAGCACAAGTAGTGTCCTCCACTATCCTTCCAGGTGCAGGGAATCACACAGAATCACACAAAATAACCAGGTTGGAAGAGACACACTGGATTGTCCAGTCCAACCATTCCCACCAATCCCTAAATCATGCCCCCAAGTACCTCAACCACCTCCCTGGGCAGATTGTTCCAATGCCTAACCACCCTCTCCGTGAAGAATTTTTTCCTAATCTCAAGCCTAAATCTCCCCTGACGGAGCTTGAGGCCATTCCCTCTCATCCTGTCCCCTGTCACTTGGGAGAAGAAGCCAGCACCCTCCTCTCCACAACCTCCCTTCAGGTAGTTGTAGAGAGTAATAAGGTCTCCCCTCATCCTCCTCTTCTCCAGGCTGAACAACCCCAGCTCTCTCAGCCGCTCTTCATAAGATTTGTTCTCCAGCCCCTTCACCAGCTTCGCTGCTCTTCTCTGGACTCGCTCCAGAGCCACAACATCTCTCTTGTGGTGAGGGGCCCAGAACTGAACACAGTACTCGAGGTGCGGTCTCACTAGTGCCGAGTACAGAGGGAGAATAACCTCCCTGGACCTGCTGGTCACGCCGTTTCTGATACAGGCCAAGATGCCATTGGCCTTCTTGGCCACCTGGGCACACTGCTGGCTCATGTTCAGTCGGCTGTCAACCAACACCCCCAGGTCCCTCTCCTCCTGGCAGCTTTCCAGCCAGGCTTCTCCCAGTCTGTACCTCTGCACAGGGTTGTTGTGCCCCAAGTGCAGGACCCAGCATTTGGCCTTGTTAAACCTCATGCCGTTGGTCTCAGCCCAGGGGTCCAGCCTGTTCAGGTCCCTTTGCAGAGCCTCCCTACCCTCCAGCAGATCCACACTTCCACCCAGCTTGGTGTCATCTGCAAACTTGCTAAGGGAGCACTCGATGCCTTCATCCAGGTCGTTGATAAAGACATTAAACAGGACTGGACCCAGGACTGAGCCCTGGGGAACCCCACTTGTAACTGGCCTCCAGCTGGATTTAACTCCATTTCCCACCACCCTCTGGGCCCGGTCATTCAACCAGTTTTTCACCCAGGAGAGTGTGCGCCCGTCCAGGCCAGAGGCCGACAGTTTCCGAAGCAGAATGCTGTGAGAAACTGTATCAAAGGCTTTACTAAAGTCCAGGAAGATACATCCACAGCCTTTCCCTCGTCCAAGAGTTTAGCCACAGCAAAGGTGATCAGATTACTCTGGCAAGATTGATGAGGAAAAGAACAGAAAGAGCCAGCAGATGAATACCTGGCTCCAAGTCTAGCGTCACCAACAGGATTTTGGGTTTTTTTGATCATAGGTCAGTTTACACAACACTAGGCCTGCTGGATGGGATTACCTGTCTCAAAATGGGAAAAGGATCTTTGCACAGGGGTTATCAGTGCTTACTGAAAGAGCTTTAAGCTACATTTGAAGAGGGAATGGGATAAAACCAGGCTCAACAGAGATAAGCCTGTGCCAATGTTTGAAGAACAGCATGCTTAGTGAAGTTCTCTGATCTGCTGTCTCATTGGAGGTAGGGGATGGAGACTAGTTGTTCTCCAGGTACCTAGCCCCCCTGAGCTGGAAGACAGGGATGGGGAGCAGAGTGAAGCCCTTGTAATTCAAGCAGAAATGGTTAGAGACCTGCTGCATCTCTTAGACACACACAAGTCTATGAGGCTGAATGGAATCCACCCAAGGGTACTGAGGGTTCTGGCAGAAGTTTTCACCAAGTCAATTTTAATTGTTTATCAACAGTCCTGGCTAATCAAGGAGGTACCAGTTGACTGGGAAGTTAGCAAATGTGACATCCATCTACAAGAATGGCCAGAAGGAGGATCCAGGGAACTACAGGCCTGTCAGCCTGACCTTGGTGCCGTGGAAGGTTACGGAGCAGATTATCTTGGGTGCCATCATGCAGTACTTCCAAGATAACCAGGTGATCAGCTCCAGCCAGCATGAGTTTAGGAAAGGCAGGACAGAAAGTTAGACAAACTAATCTGATCTCCTTCCATGACAAGGGGACCTGCTTAGAGAATGAGGGAAAGGTTGTGGATGGTATCTGTCTAGACCTTAGTGAAGACTTAATTTTCCTACAAAAACTGGCTGCTCATTATTTGGATGGGAGTACTCTTCACTGGGCAAAAACTGGCCGCATGGCTGGGTCCAAAGAGATGTGGTGAATAGAGTTAAATCCAGTTGGCAGTCAGTCACAAGTGGTGTTCCCCAGGGCTCAGTGTGGCGGCTGGTTCTGTTTGGTATCTTTACCAATGATCTGGACAAAGGAATTGAGTGCAACCTCAGTAAATCTACAGATGACACTAAGCTGTATGGGACTGCTGATCAGCTTGAGGGAAAGAAGGCTCTACAGAAGGATCTGAACAGGCTGTATCAATGGGCAGATGCCAATTTTAAGAGGTTCAACAAGGCCAAGTGCCAAGTCCTTCACTTTGGTCACAGCAACCTCACGCAATGCTATGGGCCTCAGGAAGAGTGGCTGGAAAGCTGCTTGGCAGAGAAGGACTTGGAGGTGTTGGCTGACAGTCAACATGAGCCAGCAGTGTCCCAGGTGGCCAAGAAGGCAAATAGCATCCTGGCTTCTATCAGAAATAGTGTGGCCAGCAGGACTAGAAAAACGTGTCCTGCAGGCTGAGGGAGGTGACTCTCTCCCTCTACTCTGATGTTGTGAGACCTCACCTGGAGTACTGAGTCCAGCTCTGGAACCCTCAGCACAGGAAAGACATAGACCTGTTGGAGTGGATCCATGGAGGGCCACGAAGACGATCAGGGGGCTGGAGCACCTCTGTATGAGTAAAAACTGAGAGAGTTGGGGTCAATCAGCCTGGAGAAGACAAGGCTCCAGGGAGACCTTACAGCAGCCTTCCAGTAGCTGAAGGGGGTCTATAAGAAAGGTGGAGAGGGACTTTTTACAAGGGCATGTAGTAATACGATGAGGAGTAATGGCTTTAAACTGAAAGAAGGTAGCTTTAGACTAGACATTATGAAGAAATTCTTCACAATGAGGGCAGTAAGGCACTGGGACAGGTTGCTCAGAGAAGCTGTGGATTCTCCATCCCTGGAAGTGTTCATGGTCAGGTTGGGTTGCATTGAGCAACCTAATCTTGTAGGAAGCGTTCCTGCTCATGGCAGGGGGGCTCGGACTGGGTGATCTTTTGCAATCCCTTCCAAACCAAATCATTCTATGATATGATGTTCCCGTGTACTCAGCACTAGCGAGGCCGCACCAGTTCAGTTTTGGGCCCCTCACTACAAGAAAGATATTGAGCTGCTAGAGCACGTCCAAGGAGGGAAGAAAAATCTGGTGAAGGGTCCATAGCACAAGTCCTGTAAGGAGCAGGTGAGGGAATTAGGGTTGCTCAGTCCTCATTGCTCTCTACAACTATCTGAAAGGCAGATGTAGTGATCTGGATGTAGGTCTCTTTTTGCAAGTAGAAAATGGCCTCAAGTTGCTCCAGGGGAGGTTTAGACTGGATATTAGGAAAAATTTCTTCACCAGAATGGTTGCCCAGCATTGGTACACGTTGCCCAGGGAAATGGTTGAGTCACCATCCCTGCAGGTAATTAAAAACACGCTTAGATGTGGCACTGAGGGACATGGTTTAGTGGAGGACTTGGCAGTGCTAGTTTAACAGCCAGACTTGATGATTTTAAACGTCTTTTCCAATTTAAATGGTCCTATGATTCTGTCTTCTTTTGCAACCTGCTTTCTTAAGACAAGTGCAATTTAGGTGTGGTAAGAAGTTATTTCATTTATTCAGCTACTGAAGATGTGTGATCTGGATCTAACTGTCTTACAGCCCCCAGGGTCAATTCTTGAAGAAATTTTATTTCTTTTGGATGCTAGGCTGTAACATTAATGTTCCTCAACAACATTTTACACGCGCAGACAGTGACACTGGGACTACTCTGACAGTTCCTACAATTCTACATTTTTTGTCTGATGTATTTAATTTCAAACTAAGAATATTGCTTTAATTTTTCACAGCTGGCATTTACACTGGAAGAAGACTTCTCCATGATTGGCTTAAAATGCAGAAAGAACTAAAAAAAAAAAACCAGAAAAAGAATTAACTCTAGGTTCACTTTATATGCACACACTTTTCCTTGAAACAGTCAAAGCACATCTATCAGACAACAATTACTATAAATGCTGCAAAATCAAGTTTTAATTGTTTCTTCAGAGAAATCTTTTATCTGTTCAAAAATTAAATAGGCCATTCCTTTCTTTGAAGCTACTTTCAACATCACCTTGTTATTATGGCAGATAAAGTATATTATCAGACAGCAACCAGGCACTTAATTCAAGTATAAATCACTCAAAGCTAAGACAGAATGTAATTATTGTATTTAACATTTGAAAACTAAAAAGTAGAAGCTATTTGTTTTCCACAGGGCCAGAATGCAGGAAGAAGTGGTTTTAGATAAGCTGGAGAATTCTTGTTTATGAAGTTGTTGTGAAGATACTCAGGCTAAAGAAGTCTGAGTGAGAAAAGTGGGTGCAACCTCATCCTGGAAAGTTTGTGAGAGTTGGACAGTTATTTCTTACTCAATTTTCACAAGCTTGCACTCATGGCACAAACATTTTCTGCAACCGTCTCAATATCCCAGCCAGTTCTGTAGATCCAAGCTAGTCTGTTTTCAGTGCATTTAAACAATGGTTACTCTCCTCACTGTACATTATTCTTTCTCCATTCAACAGCTCTATTTAAAACCTACCTTTGTATAAGCTTACAAGAGGTCCTCCCTTACATAGAAGGCCACTAGGTATCTACGGAGCCTCAGAGGTCATAGGGTTTTTTGCTGTTATTTTGCTTTTTTAAGTACAGAAAATTTGAGCAGAAAGCTGCTGTAGCTATTAGTAAAGAAATAACAGATAATCTAAAATGGGGGTAGAGAAAGAAACTCTAGAACTAAGATCTCCTCCACCCTACTTGTTCCCCCAACTCATCCTTCCCACTGCCAATATAATTTCATAACTTCTGTATTTCTGCATTTGCGGGTCCTCTTGGTAACTGAAGTTCAGGGTGAGGCTTAGCCAAAAAAAAACCCCAAACTGCCTTTTTATCTTGTGGACAAACTTCCTGTTTGATGTTATTTTCCCTCTCCCTCATTTTAAGGTAAAAAAAAAAATATATATATATATATATTTGTGATCTTGGAGCTATTGCATCAGAAGCATTAATTTAAAATTATCACCACATTCTTGTACTTTCATCATAATAATTCATGTTTTTCTGCCTGAAAAATCTTCTGTGACTATATCCTCTAAGAAACCCATACCAATTCAAATTTAGTGAATCAAAGGAATAATATGGGTTGAGCAATAATAGAGATGTATCTTCTGCATTAAACAAGAGTTCATAACTAGATTGTGCTGTTTAAATATTAACCAGGTAAAAAACTGCAATAGAGAAGCAACTCGGCAAAGTCTACATCTATAGTATCTACGGATGTCTGGACTGTTTAAAATCCTTCTATATTCAACTTTCATTTTAAAAGAATCATCTGTTTTGTAAGAGAGCTTTCAGCAATGAATACAAACATTTGAACCAAGTGCTATACAAAATCCTTTGGGAAATGAATGATCCTCAGTCTATACAACAGAAAGCAATAGAACAGAATAGACAATGCTGTAGAATTTCAACATGAGTTCTTTAAAAGAAAGGCTTTTCTGCACTACTTAGGGTTCATTTTTCTTCCTTAGACTTGTCTAGTAATCTCGTAAACATTGTAGGATTTGAAGTAATTTGTTCCACATCTTTAAAGGATGGCATAGCCTGTACCAATTCATTTTTATTCAAATGAAAGTGTTTTATAAGAATAAAGCATACAGGATACAGGCGTGCCTCTTGCCACATGGGCTCTATCAAACCCTAAAAGTTCACCAGCCAAAGAGTATCAAAGAAACTCCATTTTATCTCTGAGAAAAAGAAGGATATCATCTTCAGAAGACACCTGGAAAATTCCTCCATAGATTATGACTCTGCACGTTACAAAGAGAAACAACTGGTATATGATAAATGTAAAAAATTCTAAGTTCTGTAACAGCATCCTCTTATTTTTAATTTACGATGGAAACTAAGGTAAACAACAGACAAATAATCACTGTTTGGCAAAAAAAAACATTCATTGTATGCTACTATAAGGCTGAGTGAAAGAAGAAAATGAACAGTTTTGATTGTCTGGTTTCAGGGACATAATGCAAATAACTGAAGCTTAATACTTCTACTGTTAAACCAAGCTGTATTTATGACCTGTCTCAGCCTGAAGAAGGCATTCACATGCCGTACCATTGTCTCTTCTAAAATCAAACCATTATTCTAGCTTATCATGCTACACAATTAATCTTTCAAAACACAGTTTTCTTAATACATGAGTAATTTGTGAAGATTTTTATCAAAGTGAGTATTGTGCAGAAACTAAGTGCAAACACCTTGCTCAGTGAGGCTTGAGAGTAATTTCTGCTTTTCTTCTTGAATGACAGCAGAGTGAACAACTGAGAGTCCTGAATCAGAAATGAGTGTAGACCATTACCATCACAAATTAAGAACTCTGAAACATTATTAATACATTAATTAAGAAGGGTTAACCATGCTCAAAATGAATTTTCCCTTCTGGAGGGGAAAGAATAGTTCAGAGCCTGCATCCGGAGACATCTAGTTCACTTTTGAGCCCATATACCCTGCTCTACTCGTCAAACCCAGTACTCTCCTACCACCAAATATCCACTTTCAAGCAGAAATTTGTACTCCTGACTAAAAGAAGTTAAAAACTTGAGTATTTAAGATTTGACACTTAAACATCCACCAGAAAGGATGAAGTGCTTCTATGCTGTGAGAGATGACAGTTTTGATATGCAGACTTGGAGGGGGGAAAATAAAATAATCAAGTTGACAATACTGTTTTACTCTCTTCATTCCAGTCTTTACTATTCTGTAACTGGAGACACACATTATACTTAATTTCTAATTCACTGATAAATATTTGCTCACTGCGCAATCTTAAAGGACCATATTTAAAGCATGAGAATAACCAAAGATTACAGCTTTGAAAATATTTTGTTGTTGTAAGGGAGGAAAATGCCATCTGCTGGGTACAGCTGAGGATTTATTACTGACACACTATGATGCCTTAGGCAAGTTTTAACTTCAGACTTTATTTTTCCCATCTTGAAAACTGATATAAATACATGCATTGCTTTTGGGGAGTAGTAATAGCAGCCTCATTAAAGCTATGTAACATTAAACTTCTTACCGTCCTATCTCTCAGGGATCAGGAGGTCTGACAATAGGTAGCATTTGAATGAAGATAGTTTTAATCTTTCAAGAACATTAACATTGTCTCTAAACCCCCAATATTTCATATGCTTTTGTATATTCACATATAGAAATTTTGCAGTTAAGTAATTAAAAACTTATTCAGCTTATACATCTAAAGCAGAGCAACATGCTGGCATTTGTTTCTCTATTAGTAACATACAACTTTTCCACCATTCATAAGGCAGCAATGCAGCATTCTTAAAATTAAGTATGACAAAAGGACAACAGGATTATCACACTGTAAACATGATGTAGAAAAGAGGAGTTTTGTTTTGATTTATAACAGCCAAGAGAATTCTTTTACATTTTTGTTTGTGTTTTTTTAATTTATAATACAAAGCAGCAGCTGTCACCTGTGCGTGTATACAGACACAGATGCATATAGGTATATATATTTACAAATTTAAAAATCTGATTCAAGTCATATGAAGCAAAAGCAGCTTAAAACCTTAGAAATCTGGGTTTCAAAGTTAAAATAAAAGCTCATCCCTCACATATAAAATAACATTTGAAATCAAGTACATCCTGTGAATGAATGTATCCTCCATATATTTAAAATAAAAGCCTTGAAGTTGATTTCAAAATAGAATTCCATACAAAACCATGTTTGCACTCATAAGACTGCTTTGTAAAAAGCAAGCTAGCATAAAACCAATATGAAAACAAGGAATTTTGGTGGTTTTAAGGTCCTCTGGTAGGATGACATGCTTACATCTGCTGTCAGATGGAACCAAATCTCTATTGAAAACTAGTAAAGGCTTTATGCAAAGGCTAGGTATTCCCTGTCAAGTGCAGTAAGCAGACAAGCTCCATACCCAGTAGTTACTGTTCTTCTCCCTATCACTTAGATAAGTAACCATGTGGATTCTTCATTAGCACCGATTCATCAGACTTTGATTATGCAAATTGGTCTCCCACAGACAGGCACATGCACCTATAGCTTCACTGATCAGGATAAGCATCTTTTCCCAGAAAAGAAACCTACAAGCTGCATGTTAGCCAAAAAGATGGTTAAGTGTGAATAACCAAGCCTATGGCAGATCCTAAGTCACTAAAGTAACAGATACTAAAAATCCAATTTATTTCCTCAGAATGTAAATGTCCCTTAAAATGCTAATTTTAAAAAATGCATTTTTTTAAAATCAATCAAACCTGAATCCTTACAAAGCCAGTAATACTGCATAATTATTCTAAAACATAATTATGTAGCTTTCTTTTCTAATGTCTCTGAGGTTGTAAGATAAGCACACGTACCAAGAGTTTCTCTTGGCTATCACACAGTGAAAGTGTTTGAACAAACAGTGAAGGTGAAAGTGCTGATAATCTCCCAGCATTGCAGAAGCCCAGTTGCATGTGTACCATATTGACAATACTGTTGTGGCAGAAATGCAAACAACCTGCATCAGGGTCATTTATTTTGTTGACATGTTTTGCTGATTCCAAAGTACTTGTGAATTCAGGAAGATACAAAAAGCTACGCTTCTAATTCCTAAACCAATTTCAAAATATTCTGATGGTATCAAAGTAAACCAAATTGTACTCTCGGAGTTATGACTGCCATGAATTATTTTTATCTTTAATATATTCATTATTTAGTACTTATAGCTGTTCTTCTATGATTTGTGAGTTTGGTATTATCAGAAAATTAAATAATAAAAAGTTCAGAGCAAGACTGATGAAGAGTGCAAAACATGTACAATATCTTTGGCTGTCCAGTCTGTTCTGTTCTACTAGGCAGATAATTTTTTCTCTTCCCGGTTTGCTTTATCCTTCTTTGAAATATGCCACAGTATGCAAAGAAGTCATCTGAGCTGAGTTTTTTTCCTTAAATATATGTTTCTTTAATTCCATACTCTATGGAAAAATAATTAGCATTTAGATCTCTAATAATTCTATGCTAATGCTCTTTTCCGTGTGCCAATCTATAAACTAAAGAAAACAGACAATAAAAATCTCATTAAACAACAAACTAGAAAACCAAAAAATCCTGAATATTAATTCACACTGATGGCAATTAGTGCAGGAAAAAATATCCTGAATTAAGCTATCATTTATGGCATACTCTCAAAATTTAGCAAATGTCTGAAGGAGACCAAATAGTTACTACAGGCAAAAATGCATTTCAAAGAACCTCCTATCAATTTATAAAATCCATTAAAAACATTGTGAACAGGATGTTCAAGAATACTGTCTAATAACTCCTACAACTTAAAAAGTGAATTTATATTGGTGTAACCTAAAAATATGCTCACAACTGAATTTCAGTAAATCTGAGAGTAGCATATCCATTGCTCAAGCTAAAGCCAAAGGAAAAATAACATTTTTTGTATTTAAATTAGACAGTTTTTAAATTATGCATCTGGCAAACCTTTACAGCATATAAAAAAGAACAACGTTAAATGCCTTTTTATAAAAAATGCCTGTTATTTTATTTTGCAACTCAAAAATCCTCTCTGCAAGGCCAAACCCACAATTTGTAAATTAAATGTAAGTACAGAGAAACCTCTATATACAGTGAAGAAAGCACGAAGAAATAGAAGTAAAAATGTATTAAAATACTTGGTAATTAAGTGTCAAACAGTTCTATGTTATTTACAAAAACATTCTACATCTTCTCTGCAGGTAATCATGGATTATCTCTGATTGGCAAGAACCTTTACATGTCATCTCCCTCGTGCTCAAGACAGGGTCAGCTTCCAAGTTACACCAGGTTGCTCACAGCCATATCCAATCAGCTTCTGAGTATCTCCAAAGATGGAGACTCTACAACTCGCTCGCCTACTGCAGTGTAAAACCTTTCTCATGCACCTTCTCCTTGTGTCCTTCTACAATTTGTGTCCTTTGATTTTCATTCTTTCAAAACACATTTCTGGCAGCCTGTTTCCATTTTCCCTAACCTGCTGTTAGGGAGCAGTAAACACCAACAAAGTATTATGCAGCCTTCTCTTCCTCAGCCTGAACAACCCAGTTCTCTCAGCCTCTCTTTGTATATCAGATTCTTCAGTCCCCTCGCTGTCTTCGTGGCCCACCATTGCTCCAGTGCATCAGTGTCTTTGTCATACTAGGGAGCCCAAAACTAGACTCACCACTCAAGATGCAGCCTCACAAATGCTGAATAGAGGTGAAGAATCATCCTCCCTCTCCACCTGCAGCCCAGGTATCAGCTGGACATCTTTGCCACAAGGGCTAACTACTGCTAACTACTCAACGTCAAAGCTTTGCCCTCCAGTACTCTGAGGTCCAGTTTGCTCAAGTGGTCCCTAGCTTTAACTTCCTCACCTGTTGGTCGTTGTGCTGGCTTTGGCTGACATAGCACTGGTATTTTTCATAGCAGCTAGTATGGGGCTTTGTGCTGGAAACAGTGTTGATAATCCAGAGATGTCTCAGTTATTGCTGAGCAGTGCTCACACAGAGTCAAATCCTCCTCTCCTCTCACCCCACCAACTCGTAGGCTGAGAGAACACAAGAGGCTGGGAGGGGACACAGCTGGGACATCCTGCAGATGGCTGAACACCAGCATGACAATGGGAAGTGGTGAATTCCTGCTTTGCTCTGTCTTTGTCTCAACCCAAAGTTTCTCTCACTTTTACACTTTTGATCCTCTTCCCTTTCCAGATGTAGAGGGAGTCAAGACCAAAGCCAAAGTAGCATTGCATACCTCAGCCCTTCTTGAACCTTTTCTCATTATGTCTCCTGCTGCATTAGCAGCACACCATCTTCCTTAGTCTTCCTTTAGTTACTAAGGTTCTGTTAGTTACCAAAGTCCTTCCCTTATCTTCAACTCCAGTAGAGTTTTGGCTTTCCTAGATCCTTCCCTCCACACTACAACACTGATTTTCTGTTCTCCACAGACATCTGTCCCTGTTTACATCTTCTATACACTTCATTGCTCAGGTGAGTTAAATCAGAAACTCCCCATTCAGGCAAGTCACCTGCCACACCTGCTTGCCCTCCTGCACACTAGAAAAGTATATCCTTGCACATTTTGAGGTGGTTGTCCTTATATATCAACCAGCTATCCTGGGCCTCTGCACTTTAGGGAAATTGCCATAGGACAACAGCTACCTGTACCTTGAAAAAAACAAAGCCAGCTATCCTGAAGCCCAAGATCATTTCTCCACTGCCTGGTTCTCTCACTTATCTCTTGGATTCTACCACCCGACAGTTATTTAGCTGGGGATGGCATCAGCCCTCAATTTCCATATTCACAAGTAGCAACAAATCTAGCTACATAGCCAAATAGGAATAAGATATCTATTCAAATGTAAAATAGGACAGAGAAGTGCATGGGAGATAAGAAAAGTTTAGAGGCATATGGTATTTGGGAGCTTTTCTTGATCTTGCATACAGATAGAAATGGATCTTTACCAGAGTGGATAATTGTTATGATAGCTGACGTGAGCAACTAGAAAGACTGCTTTAAGAAGGCAGCTAGTTCAACAAAAAGGAGTGGAATCTATAAAGTATGCAAGGCTACATTTACATTCCATTTTGCAAGCATATAGATAATTTTAGGATGATATGAGGCAAAGCTTTTAAAAATCTGGAGATATGAGTAGCTAAAGTAGAATAATTATCTGACAGATGGAGATTGCCCAAAGCTGCCACTTGAACATATAAAAAGATGAGGCTGAGTTCATTTCTGAAATACAACACTAGAAATTCCAAAAGCATCCTGAGTATTAGCTGTGGAAGGTACAGCATCTTGTTCAGTGTACCAGAGTATAATTCAAAGCCTTTGAAAATAAGTTTTAAAAACTGAAGCATTATGAAAAGACTTTAAGTATCCTCACATAAGCAATATCACGTAAATACTTACAGCATAATACCTAGGTGAAATGTGTATCTAGTAGTTTCCCTCACAGTGCCAGTGGTGGCAGTTATGCATATGTATTTCGACCACAAAAATTGTTGTGCTTCTCCTTCCCATGCCATCTCACTATTTTTTCTACACATAACATCCTCTCTCCATCAGTTTGCACAACCCTTGCCCTTTATCTGTCATCAGAACCAGCAGGATCTACTGTGGTAACAGCTGAATGCCTGAAGGTAATAGCTAAACAAATTACTCTTTTAATTTGCAACTCTTACATTCCTTAAAAAGTAAACAACTTTGAAGCACATGCTTCCTTTAACAATGGTACAGCCATAAATGCAGTTAATATATTCAAACCTGCACTTCTCCTGCTGTCATTCCACCACTGTGCATTTTGCATCTATTTGCAACATCTTGTCCTTATTTGTTCTGTAATTGCTGTGCAGCATCATCTGCATTCTGCCTCGTAATTCCACCATACTCGATAGAAATGCAGCCCCAATCTTGACTATGATCTTTAGAAGCGAGAGGAATATGGAATTATTATTTTTATCACCACAGTACTATTTGAAAAGGTCCTTTTCTGTGATGGATGGCACGTGTAATAGCAAGTTTGTGCTTTTTGATAACAGGCGTTCTGCAAACAGGTGAGAAGGCAAGGAGCTCACAGCCCAAACCAACAATGTATGAATCACAGAAAGGGGGGAATGGAAAGAGAAGATGGAGGAACAAAACACAGGCCAGACTCTCTTGTCTGTTCTGCAGACCTTAGCCTATTTAACTTGCTCTTTCACGATTTTTCAGTCAGTTACCAATTTTTTCTTTTTCAAAGTACCAGAGTGAGGAAAACTAGTTTATAAAACAAATTGGCCACCTTGTGACAGACAACATAGCTGTATCACAACAAATCAAGAACATCACGGTCATTTTGAACCAGTCGCAGCTTCCTTCCCCTTACCCCTTCAGAAGCTCTTTCTAATTTACAGAACAAAAAAGACAGCAGCGCATCTATTTCAAGGAAAACATTCATCTGCCTGTAGTCATGATTATCTGTATCTGGGAGCTTATTTGTAATGATTGATAGGAATTGGACTCGATGATCTGGTAGGTCTCTTCCAACCTGGTGATTCTATGATCAATCTATTCAAGATTTGAAGACCCTGCTGTCAAGATATAAGCCCGCTGTCCTGAAATGTACAGCATTTTATCTCTTGGTTTTTATTCCTTGACAATGGCCAAGCTAAGCAGAACTTTGCCTAAACATTTTGCTTGTTTTTTTTCCTTATGTGGCCTACTTAATCATGGGTATAACAAAAAATAATACAGACTTGCTACTAACGAAACAGGTGATGTCTACTCCAGATTACTAACTTTTTTAAAAAGAAACAAAACTTTATTACTATTTCTGTCTTAGAAGATAAGTAAAATTCCTGATTCTTCCCAGTACCTCAAGGTTCTATATAAATTTTATATCATTTTTAATTTGAAATGGTATCGAATTGACACAATAAGATATTCAGTAAAATCAATAAAAAGAAAAGCCTTGCTTGTAATTTGATTTTAGTATGCCTGATTTGGATAAAACTAAGGGACGTGCACTGGCTAATTAAAAAAAGTAAAAGGAAGCACAGAGATTTAAGAAATTCTGGTTTGGGAAGCTACAACAAATCTGGCACTATGTAGACATTTTCAGTTGATATTTGTGACATTTAAATAATGCTCAGGAATTTTATTTTTTGAAGAAGTATTCTTAGAGCCAGACATTTTGGGAAAAGGTATCTTTACTGTTTAAAAGCAGCCTTCTCTGTAATATAACTGAGGTATTGCATACAGCAATTAAACAACTTTCTCTGCTGATAGGATTGTTTAACCTGTAGGTCATTTGGAAATGCAGTTCATGTGTTTAAATCCCTCTTATTTTATTTTCTAGGAGTACCATCATAATTTAGGAAAAATACAAAGTACTGTTGTATGACCAAAGGGCTCCAGTTTGTATCAGGGGTGCGAGACCCTTATCTTAGCAAACATGAAATGATAGAGACATGCTGGGAAGTAGATTTAGCTTGTAAAGCATATGCACTGTGAAGGCTTTTCAGTTCAAGTGATGTGATCCACCAGAGATAAACAACAACGTACTCTCTTTTTTAGCTGATCTAATAAGTTGTCGGTTGGGGTTTTTTGTTTGTTTGTTTGTTTAATATTGATGTGATAAGAAGAGATTAAGAGATCATAAACTAGAATTCTTGCAAACACAATATATATTTAATCTAACCATCATCCTGATGCTTGGGCAGGCTGGACTACAACAATACACAGGGGACAATTACCATGGTTCAGTTGATAAGCTCTAACTCACTAAGGCACAATAATGCAATCCCTTTCAAATAGCGCACTGAAGAGGACTGTCAGGACTTGGTCACTGAGGTTACAGAAACCCTGCCTTTCTTTGGGATGCAGTAGTATTCCTTTTTCCATCTTGTATATTCTTTGTTATGCAGTCTACATCTTTATAGGAAAGCTTATTCTGAAAGTACTTCATAGATCATAAACCAAATGCTTCTTTTTAATTCAATGGTAAAACTCCCTCTGATATCAGTAGTGAAATAACTGAACCCTAGATAAAAACAATCGGTCATTCATCCATAATTGAACTCCATCTGGGTGAAACACAGCAGCTATTTTTGCAGTTAACAGTACTATTGCAGATTGATCTATGGATGGAAATGCACAACTGAAAGCACAAGGGAATTTTAGGTAGATGGAAAATAATCATGCTGACTAAAATCTGGCAAACTCCCTAGAGGTAACTCTTTTATTCATACAAAAAACGCATAAGATTGTTTACAATTCTTCTGGATCTCAATTACATATGCCATCCAAAAGACATGTCCAACAGCTGACAGTGCTCTAATCTCATGCTACTGAATAAATAATGTCCATATATGCTTCCCCCCCGGATTTAAGTGAACAAGGAACTATAAATACAAGGACCACATGGTTGGAGTTTTACAATACAGGTTCAGCCTGTATCACTAATGGTTAGGCTCGAAACTGTGATAAAATCACACACTTGTAGCATGGGTTTAGATTTGTCTGCATTTCAAGATATTAAGATAAGCCTGTAAATCAGAACAGAGGACCTGGATATCACAGACAGCCCCCATACTCATTGTTTCAAGCATTCAAGTATTTAAGATCAATACTTTGACTTGAGCTCCTCATTTGCTGGTAAGAGATCAATACAAAGGCATATCATATCTTCTATTTCCATAAATACTATTGTTTGACTATACCAAAACAACACACAGATTCTGAAACAGTACTTAAACTACATCTTTATTACTCTACAGTCAACTGCATACCAGGTTTCTTTTTGATTACTGAAGAAGAAAACTTTTTACCTAAAAGGTTGAAACCAATATCAATGCTTGCTTTTAACCTCAGCAGGGTAGGGGGAGGCAGGTAGCTTAACGTTACCATGTTAGAACTGCCACTAGGAAGAAATCCAGTTCATGAAAATAGAATTTTTAGTTATATCAGAAATCAACATCTTCTTACTCAGGATCTGCCTTTTTACAGTCTAAAGTTAAAGATGCTTCTTCTAAAAGTCTAGTAAACCACTTCAAAATCAGTATAATTCTGATCTTTCCACAAATGAGTTCAGATTTTACCAAGCAATAAATTGGATACTCAAATTAACAACTGAAGAGGCTAAACCTGAGTATTTCATTAATTGTTTGTGTTTAACCAGGCAGAAGCTCCTGTTTCATAGGTCATTACTTAACATAAATGCCTCTCTCCCAACAATGGCAAATTACTACTTTCCACTCAGTACTTCATTAACTTTTCTTTTTGTTGGATGAGTACTCAATTTTACAAAGAGCAGTCAACTGTCATGTGAGATGAAATTACACAGATCTGGAAGAACTGTGCTTTATTTATCAAATGTCAGATTTCTAGGATTTTTCTTTTTCTCATTACAAAGATTAAAACATTTAAGTATTATAGTATTTACAGACTCATTTAGACAATTATTTTCACAATATGAGAAATCTGGTTATTTTCACACAGCTGCAATACAGTATAACTTTTCTAAATGTTAGAAAGTATTTACAATTACACAATGGATCAGTCATTCTTTAATAACTTGCTGCTAACTGCCCAATGTTTTGTGAAGAGTGTTTTTGATGGCTCATTATTCTACAACTGATCATGTTCATATTGAATAATCTATGATGTAATACATTAAACATCACACAATAGCACTGGTACTTTTATATTTGATAACAGTGATAACTAATCAAGCAAATACTCCTTTTTTAATATGAAATTAAAAATCTATTGTGTTTTGCTTCTGAATCACAGGCTACCTCTGTATATTTATAAACTCCAGCAGAAGTCATAAGAATACTGTAATAAAAATAACCTTCCGATCAAAAATAATGGTTGGGTTTTTTTCACAGAGATTGTTCATATTATACTGCTCTGTTATTTAAAAGCCAAATATGAAATGTTTGTAATGAGCCGATTCCCTCAAGTCAAAATTAACATGTTCCTGTTTATTGACTGAAATAACTATGTAGTTACTGAGGACTTAATATCGTATTTTCAAACACAAAAATCTGAAGATATAATTCTGACCTCATGAAATGTTCAGAAGTTAGCAGTTGAATACATTTTGCAGAACAAAGCCCATATCCTTAATATACTATTTACCAAGTATATTCATTAACACCAGATGCAAATGTCTAAAAGTTAGATGGGCCATTATTAGCCCTCTGGAATATGTAAGCAATATGTGAATTCATTTTTCAATCGTATCGAGTAGCCTGTGGCATAAAGAAAAAGAAAGGCTAAGTGTCAGTATTTCAAACTGTTAGTCAAAATGAGTCCCAAATGTAAAAACATTAAGCAACCTAAAAAATTGATTAACTTTGTTTTAAAAAAAATCTTTTCCAAGGCAAGCTTTAATCTAGTGACTCAATCCTCCCCTTCCTCTCCCTGGCTCAACTGAATATGGAAATTGTCCCTATTTAATATGTGCAGTGACTGAAGAATGCAAATAGCATGTAGAACTGACGAAGTGTAAAGATTTACATGTCTTCTGCCATTACAACTTACTGGTTTTGGTTAAGATTTTAATGGTTTTAAAGACAATATCAAAGAATACTTATTGAGTACAAATATCAAGTCTGGGGTCAAACTATGAACTTTTCCCTAAGAAAACAAGTGCCATTTCTCATTACGCAGAATTCTAAAATGGAAGAAAGCTTAGACTTTTAGCAGTGCTACAGACTAGGAGAAGTCTGTCTAGAAAGCTGCCTGGAGGAGAAGGACCTGGGGGTGTTGGTTGGCAGCCGACTGAACATGAGCCAGCAGTGTGCCCTGGTGGCCAAGAAGGCCAATGGCATCTTGGCCTGTATCAGAAACGGTGTGACCAGCAGGTCCAGGGAGGTTCTTCTCCCTCTGGACTCAGCATTGGTGAGACCGCTCCTTGAATCCTGTGTTCAGTTCTGGGCCCCTCACCACAAGAAGGATGTTGAGGCTCTGGAGCGAGTCCAGAGAAGAGCAATGAAGCTGTTGAAGGGGCTGGAGAACAGGCCTTAGGAGGAGCGACTGAGAGAGCTGGGGGTGTTTAGCCTTGAGAAGAGGAGGCTGAGGGGAGACCTCATTGCTCTCTATAACTACCTGAGGGGAGGTTGTAGAGAGGAGGGTAATGGCCTCTTCTCCCAAACGACAGGGGACAGGACAAGAGGGAATGGCCACAAGCTCCGCCAGGGGAGATTTAGGCTTGAGATAAGGAAAAGAATTTTCACAGAAAGGGTCATTGGGCACTGGAACAGGCTGCCCAGGGAGGGGGTTGATTCACCTTCCCTGGAGATGTTTAAGGGATGGGTGGATGAGGTCCTGAGGGGCATGGTTTAGTGTTTGATAGGAACGGCTGGACTCGATGATCCTGTGGGTCTCTTCCAACGTGGTTATTCTGTGATTCTGTGATTATTTTCAATAAAACCAATGGAGAATAGTTATTTTATATATGAACTTAAGATTACATATTGTCTGCCCAGTCTCTAAAAGCGTAAAAGGTAGAGCCTAATCCAAAGAGGATGTTTTTAGAAGTTTTATGAAACTAAATTTAAGAATGAGTACATTTACTTTATAAACATTGTTTTCAGTGCAACATTGATCACAGCAGGTGCCTATATTTTCAATGAATAAATTCTACAGAATATAGAAGGACTTAGGCCCAGGAAATGTCAAGAAATATCAGAGGAGAGATTAACTGCTAAGGGACATTCACATGAGTGTTATATTTTTAAAAACGGAAGCGATTACATACCCCTCTCCACCAATTCTTGTTATCTTTAGACGGAAATCAACGGAGTTCAGGCTGGGTGGCTTCCATTTCAAAATATCATCACATCTACCAGGCTTGTATTTCTGTAAAAAAAGTTAAAAAGCAGTTTTATTAAGCTTATTGGGTTTCATTGGTTTTAAAAGTGACAATTCAGTATTTTAGACTACGTTAGCTGTCCCTAATGAATTACAACACTTAGTGACAGGAACAATGAATATCCATTACCATGGAGGTAGTTGAGCTTCACTACTTTATTTGCTGTTCCCTTTTAAAACTGCTTAGCACTGTAGCCAAGTCATTGCATATAATAAAAAGCTGAGAATGGAAATAAAAATTAGCATACTTCATTATCACTCTCTGGATAATGGAAAATTTCAAGAAAGAAAATAACACAGAACTGTAACAAATGAGAACGCTGATACATAAAAGACACATTTAAGATAATATCAATATTTTTGAGCAATTTTATGAACAATACTTTTATTTCTCATGCTGTTGCCTGACAACAGAAAAAAGCCAGCAGCCACCATACTGCGAACCATCAGAAAGGCCCATCAGAAACATGCTCCTTTGTACTAAATGAAATTAAGTTATGTAAAGATTAAAAAACATCATTACATACAGGAACATAAATAAGGGAACATCTGTTCCATAAGGTAAAGGGTACACATTTGAAACAAAAGTTGCATGGAGCAATTTTCTCATAAATCAGAGTTCTGTTTTCTCTGTTGTCTCTTCTATCATTTGCTTTGGTTTATTAAGCTGTTATTTTCTCCATCCTAGTGAAAGCCAACCTGCTAACCCTTTCCTTACTAGAAACTTTTACAGCAATGGAGAAAACTAAAAATTCACATGGATATGGCAAAAGTAAAAGAATTTGGAGATGCACAGAATGCATGTGTTAAATAATGCAAAATTTACTGATGATCAACCTAAAAGTTCTAATCTGAAGTGACAAAAACAGATGAAGAATTTTCTGTTTTCTGATGTAAGAATGGAAAACTATTTTTTCCAAAATAAATGCAGCATATCTTGCATGTCATTTCTTCATGAAAAGATGGTGTGTGACTTTTGATAGATGATATGAAAAGGCAAGCGTCACATACTTGAAATCCAAATCAGCTCCAAACATTTTTAGCCACAGTTCTGCTACACATGACAAAAACAACCTACTACGAGCTTCTTCTGGAATTTGAATGTGGCTGGCTAGAGTGCAACTTCTCTTATTTTTTGATCTTGACCTTTGTTTGAGATCGATGGCTTCAGGCATTCTGTTCCATAAGTTGGTTCTGTTCCATAGAGCCCCCTGCCCAACTTACTATTCTAGGTACACAGAGCTCTGCACTGTAATTTCTCCATTATCTTCTCCTCAACATGCCAATAAGATTTAATTTCTTCTTGTCCCTAGGACAACAGACAGGACCTCCTCTGACAGCTCTTATTTATGCCTGCTCTCCTTCTTCCACATTTTTTACTTTATTCCTTTCCAGCTACCTTCTAGTTGAAAATTTTCCCTTGGAAAGCAACTTCCTGCAATGGCTCTTCATATCTGGAACACCTGCCAGATCAAATCAAACATCTTTGTTTCACTCAAATCAAAAATCTAGTTAGATACAGTGTGATAGTAAAGTTATGAAAGTATGTCATTTTCTTTCTTCACTTCTCACCCTATTTCCCCTCCGTATCATTTCTGTGCTGTAACGTTAGCAGATATTTCAAGAAAGCTGGTTGCCTGTACACCTTTCCAATATGAGATTTAGAAAGGTATTTTTTAAGTAATTTAGAAAAATGAGTCTTCCAGCAGTCAGTAGAAATATTCCTTCAGTTACCACCATCCTGCTGTTTCCTCCCTCATTTGTCCAGCTCTTTTCCATTCATCAGAAATATCTTAAAATCCCAATGATCTCATCTTCCAGTTCTTATATTAATTGATTTAATCTTGCTCCTTTGCCTTGCTACATCCCCAAACTAAAAATCTGTTCTCATGCCGTGTGGTATTAAAAACGTTTAAGGACTCATGCCATACATTCTAACAGACATTAAATACATAAGAACACAGAATATAAGAAACCAATATGCTCAGTAAAGCATTTAATGTTTTCAGATCATCTTTTACATATATATACACATATAATGATTATGTACTTAAATAGATTTTGAAATATTTACATTCCATTTTCGAGGAAATATTTACTATCTTATAGTATATACTTAACCAATTGTGTGCACTGAATGTAAGAATTATAATAAAGGTTGGTGGCATTCATCTTTATTTTTCAGTTAGCTTCCTGCAATTTTCTCGTACTTACATCTGACACAGAG
Source organism: Clamator glandarius (assembly GCA_033459285.1). Taxonomy (NCBI): domain Eukaryota; kingdom Metazoa; phylum Chordata; class Aves; order Cuculiformes; family Cuculidae; genus Clamator; species Clamator glandarius. The sequence continues at coordinate 1,719,699 of JAUNZM010000131.1, read as the reverse complement.
ACAATAGGGAACTATTTTCTATATAAGTTTTATGACTAACATATGTTCCAGGAGCAGTAGGATAAAATACAGTTTTCAGAAAGACATAACTTGCTGCTCTTTCTCTTCTGCAGTTTCTAATACAGCCAAAGACAATTACTACTGCTAGGTATTTATTACCTAGTTCAAAGAAGAACTGTGGGGAATAATTCCATTACTGGCAAATTTCTAACAGTCTGAAAATTTAATCTATGAAACAATTGCTACAGTAGTTATGAAGGAACACAGGCTACAGCTGAGTAGCTGAAGTTGTTGGAACAGGTGTTAATTTTATGTATGGAACTGAAGACCTCTCCTAGTGGACCTCTTCGGTCTTTTATCATGACTGAAGTCATTAACCATTCCATAAACGTCATCTGTCAACCACACATAATGTTAAAATTTTGTATTAAGCCTCTGTGTGGCATGGCTTCTAATTTATTGCCTTGCAATAATCTGCTGAGCAAGACTACTGGAGCATTTACACCAATGCATTTATTAATATATACTCAAATAATCCATTTCTTTTTAAGTAGGAGGTCATATTTTTGAGACCTTGTGAACCCTTAAGTCTAGACCCAGACCAGCTGGCTTCAGAAAACAACCTCAACTGATTTAATATATGACTTCAAACCATCCTTTTACATATCACTCCTTTAAGGAGAAGATAAAGAGAGGCTAAAATAGTCTTGAAGACAGAGGAAATTCTCTTTTGTACAGAAATAACCGTCTCAATCAAAAAACAACCCATGTTTGGTGTCCAAAAGTTAAAATTGGACTGCTTCTGCGTCCATGAGTACAAAATATTTCCTGCTAACCACAAACAGGAATCTTGCTTTATAGTGAAACAGACATTAGTATCAAAACACACCCTCATCTTGAAAACTAAAGATTGAGATTTCTTTTGAGCCATGAGAGAAAATGCCCCCACCCTCAGCTTTTTTAATTGGCATTGTATTTTCTACACTCTCATGCTTAGGAACGAACATAGATATTCCAGGTAGGATCTACTACAGAATTTTTCCAAACTCTTTTTCCAAGACTGACAAATTATACCCTCACAAAAGTCAATAAAAAATGAATTTCACAGCAGACAGGAACAACTATTCCAAGCTCAGTAATAAAAAGCAATGTTTTGACAGGATATATCCGTGTACCTGTAATTGCACTGCTGGATCCACAATTTTGACTCAAGTTAATTACAAAATTAATTGGCTGGCTTGCTTGAAGAGGAGTGGGGGAGGATTTGTTCTTTAAGACAGAGTTGTATTTCTTGCCTTTACCTCTAGAGCCAGTACAGTATAAAACAAACCTCAACTGAACTTTTTATCTTATTAAGAAAAGAATTGAGGAAAAATTATCTCTACCATACTTCAATTTAGCCAAAGAGATCTTACCTAGAAAGCAATGGCAATAAATATACACTTCTAACTATCATGCTTAGTTTTCACCATTGTCAAGTAACACCCTTCTTGCTTCATGGCACTTTCTTAACACTGAACACCTGGCAAAGGTAAGTTGGAGGTATCTTTCTGAAGCAGTTACAAAGAGTTAGATAAGCAACCAGACTTCAAAGCTCATATTAAAAACAAGTTACACAGCCTCTTCAGACTTCTCTGTTACCATGAAAGACAGAAATTCACAGAAACCTAGATTAAAATGAGAATACAACCAAAGGCCACATTAACAATACGGGAGAAAGTTTGTTTTTGTAATGGGTCAGTCCATACACATAATACAGCAGTAGTAAGTTCTCGAGTTTGAATGCTGTGCTAAATCAATTTCTTGAAATATGAGTTGGAGTCAAACATGAATTCTGCTTGTTAAGTATGTGAAAATTTCACCTTAGATGAATCATTGCATACTGCAGACCTGTTCTGCCTGAAGTTATGCTATATTCTAATTCCAAAACAAAATGTGAAGCAATCTGTCTGAGACCAAACTACTCCCTGGCATTTTAAATATAGCATTCATAGCAATGATATCCTCACAACCACCCTCCAACAAATATGCACACATATGACTACTTCTGAAACATATCAGCTCCCATATCATCTCAAATGCAAAGTTCATGGTTCAGTCTCAAACCTTTCAATCTACTCTAACCACAGAAATTAGAACTCCACACCAAAAATGTACATTTACAAATCAGAAACTACCTCAAATAGCTTTAAAGGATTGGACTATATGACCTCTTGAAGTCCCTTTCAACCTAAATTATTCTACAAAGCCGTAATCTCTCTTTGGATGCTTGTTCTTTCAGCAGCTATATTGGATGCACTTCCACTGGAATTTTATGCAAAATTAAGGAACTTTCAAAGTTAAACTCCTAGTTGTTTCTACTCAGTACATGTTATTTGAGGTAGCTGGGCAGCTCTGATGCAAATTGGATTCTATTCCCATAATCAAAATCAAAGTTACACTTCAAGAACACACCTAAAGCACTTCACACCATATTATGGACACTAGAGTCCAAGGCAAAGGCTGCACCACTGCAACGCGACCTAGCACCTACCTAGCATAGACAAACCTCAGCTGTGAAGACATCCTGCAATACCCTGAAATTCTACTTTAAATAGTGTCATAGAATGAATTACAGAATGGTTTCGGTTAGAAAGGACCTTAAAGACCATCGAGTTCCAATCCCCTTGCCATGGGCAGGGACACCTCCCACCAGTCCAGGCTGCCTAAGGCCCATCCAGCCTGGCCTTGAACACCTCCAGGGATGGAGGCAGCCACAGCTTCCCTGGGCCTTGGCACATCAGCCAATTCCCTCAGGACTCTGGCATGCATCTCATCAGTTCCCATAGACTTATATATATGCAGGTTCCTCAGGTGGTCACGAACCTGATCCTCCTGTACTATGGGAGGGGGTTTGACCCTCGGTCACCATCTTGCTGTCCCATGACCCAGGAAGGGTAAGGACAGTGGTTGTCAGTGAAGACTAAGGCAAAATGATTGTTGAGTAAGTCAGACTTCTTCTTATCTGTTGATACGAGGTCACCATTTTCATCCATCAGTAGTGCTATGTTCTCTTTAACCTTCCTCTCCTCTTCTGATCGACGTATCTATAGAAGCCCTTCTTGTTAGTCTTCACCTCCACTGCTAAGTTCAGCTGCAGCTGTGCCTTGGCCTTCCTGACCCCACCCGTACACAATCAGGCAGTGTCCTTATATACATCCCAGGTTCCCTGTCCCTGCTTGCACTGCCTGTGCAGTTCCCTCTTGTTCTTGAGTTTAACCAATAGGTCTCGACTCAGCCACGCTGGTCTCGTCCCTTCCCTGCCTGATTTCCTACATCTGGGGACTGAGCGCTCTTGCACTTTATTGAAAGCATTCTTAAATGTTTGCCAGCTCTGTTTAGCTCTCTCGCCCCCGAGGACCATGTCCCAGGGGGTCCTACTGAGTAAATTTGCATTCAACGGGTGGTCCAGAAGAAAGCTGAAAGCCCAGGCACTGGGTATATTAATGGCCCATAACGAGGATGAAGTTTCACTCCAAAAAGCTGCTTTCACACGGGATAGACTTTGCTGCTCAGTATTTCGTAGGAGGAAGAGTGGGGTTAGTTTCTCCATTCTGGGCAGGCAGTCTGGGCTGTGGGGTGTAGCTGACTCACCATGAAGACACCCACCTGCAAGACTGAGTGACTTTAGCTGAAAGTCTAGACAAAACAAATGGTTCATTTCTCACAGTGATTGAAAAGGAAGAGCTGGTGGGATGACCAAGAAAGAAGTTTGTGCCTCGTCGAGAGGAGGAGGAGAAGGTTTCCTTGACAAGGATGCCTTACCATCCTACACAGCCTGATCAGCCAGCTCTGTGTCCCTAACCCTTATTAAATACCACCCTCCTGAAGTGCAGCAGAAGCTAAGAGAGACCACCTCGCATTCCCCTTCCTACACATCTTCCCTCACTTCTTCCACCCCCAAATGAAAACCAGAAAATAGCCCAGCTCGCTCTTTCTTCTAAACAGCAACAGTTCTGCTACTTGTGAGCTATAATTTCCCCTCAATAAACCGGTCAGACCTGCAAGGTATTCAGACTCTTGCTATGGTGGCAGCCACAGGCACACACTAATTCAGAAAGAAGGTAGGAAAAAAAGGGCACAAGAGGCTTGCCCAAGAGGTATGGCGAGTAGAGTACCATTGGGAAGTAAGGGCAGATGGGGTAGAAAGGGACATAGTTAACCAAGACAGCTACTGGAATCTATCAGAGTTCTTTTAAATCACCAAACAATTTGCCACATTGCAAATGACATCAGCATTTAACCACAATAAAATGCAATAAATGACAATTAAGTATCCTTGAAAATGACATAAATACTAAACATAAATCTTTACATCTAATAATTTTAAGTTACCTTGCTATTTTGTCTTTTAACACCATAAGAAACATCTGGCATTATATAAATGGTATTCTGTTATTTAGTTAGACTTACTTACAGGACAAAGACATTAAAAGCATTTTTCAAACATTCTAGAATGCTTCAGGTTCACAAACTAAGAAATAGTTGCTTTTTTGTAAAATCCACATATTTCTATTACCAATATTCTCCTGTGATATAATTAAATTGTTTGCAAGCATCTTTGTATTCAACACGATGATAAAACTTTAACGCGAAAGGAAAAAGTTAACTACTGCAAACCTATAACAACAACAAATCCTCTGTTCTTCCCACTCAAAACAGGGATTAAATGTTTTCTCTGAAGGGCTGTACCTAATTCTGAGGCCTCTTAATATCTACAGGGCAGCTGCTGCCCTACCCAATCTAATACTCTGCATTCAGCTGTGTAAACATAAAGACAGAATAATTACCCGAAATGTGTTTTTATTTTCTTGCACTACAGACCCTGAATCACTTTAAAGAAGCAAAAAGATCAATTATAATCAATAATTTCAGGCTAGACCTTATAGAGAGATGCGGCAAAGAAACCAAAGTTGCTATAATTGTCAACAGATTAGGCGATTAAGTCATATCAGTTGATCAAGAGACCACAAGATGAAAGGCAACCTTTGACTCAACAGTATATTGGAGCACCTCCCATATGAGGACAGGCTGAGAGAGTTGAGGCTGTTCAGTCTGGAGAAGAGAAGGCTCCGAGGAGACCTCAGAACGCCCTTCCAGTACCTGGAAGGGCTACAAGGAAGCTGGGGAAGGACTGTTTACAAAGGCTTGTGGTGACAGGACAAGGGCAAATGGCTTTAAATTGAAGGGAGGGGAGAAATTTAGATTGGATATTAGAAAGAAATTTTTCACAGTGAGAGAGGTGAGGCGCTGGCACAGGTTTCCCAGGGAAGCTGTGGCTGCCCCATCCCTGGAGGTGTTCAAGGCCAGGTTGGATGGAACCTTGGGCAGCCTGGTCTGGTGGGAGGTGTCCCTGCCCATGGCAGGGGGGTGGAACTAGATGATCTTTAAGGTCCCTTCCAATCCAAAATATTCTATGATATTCATAGATTTTAAGACTGGAAACTATTACTGGGCTTACTGAGTCAGCTCTGTTGCATACTGGATAGACAAACTTGACAGTAACATTCGCATCAATCTTATAATTCCTATTCAAAGTACTGCACACCTTTATGAAAGATACCACGTGAAGAAGAAATAGTAACATATATCTACGGAGGTTACCACTGCCATTTATTACACTTGTGCTTAAAAATGTATGCTTATTTCTACACTGATTCTTGTTAATGTCTTAGTTTAGACTGAAGCCTAGCTCTCCATGTAATTACTTCCCTTTTTAAGATAAAATTACTAAGTCTGAGTCTTACTGCATGGTTAATTTTCCAGTTGGCAAATGTACTCATCTTTATAGTGTAATTTCACAAAAGCCGTTAGAAGAGTAGGCAAGAGAACTGAATCTACTATTCCAATATTCTTTTCACTGCTTATTTATACAGTGGTATACAAAAGAAAGTGTATACGTGCTTTGTATTCTTGTGCATTACATTGAAAGGTGCTGACAACTAGCTGGAATTATTCTTTTCAGATTCATGCCTTTATGTGGGACTCACTACACTTATTCCTAGATATGCAGCCCACATTTAGCAGTGTTCAAGCACCATAAGACCCAGTGATCCAGGTTAGCCTACATGACTGATCTTTTGTGAATATAAGTTTGCTGAAGAAGTAAGAAATAGTAACAACACGACCATAAACACATACAAACAAATGAATCCAAACTCTATCATTAAAACCCTTCAATGTAATACACCTCCTTATCTAGCACCAAAAAAAGTATGCAGAAAAACCGCACAAGACACTAAAATCTACTCAAGGAAATACTCATGCCACCAGCAGTTAATCTTTGACTCTTAGCTTCTTAAAAGTACTCTGCCCTCCTGTCCTGTCCTTTCTTACTTGCCTTCTCAGTTCCAACTCCTGTTATTTAAAATGTCCCTACAAACATCTTGCATCCCCCCTATATTGCCCATAAACTAGCATTGTAACAGCTCCTGTTCTTTTGCATGTATTCTATTCACTTTGCCTGGTATCACGTTAAGCAAAAGGAAATGTAGCACCAGAGCTATCTTGGTCACTGATGGGCAAGTGTGATTAATGCCTGCTCTCATTGTATATGGAACATGATGTTGAGAAATGGAAGAGGTATACTAGTCCAATCACAGGCCTGCAGCACCTCTTGGCTGAGGAACAGAATGTCCAGATTTTCTTACTGAAGTCTCAGGCAAATAGGTTACACGAGAAGACTGCATTAAGAGCAGTGGACTCATTCCTAACTCGCATCCTTGGAAGTGAAGGCAAACTACGTTGTACACTAAGTCATTTATGGTGTTTGGTGGTGATCACAGGTGATCAGTGAATTAGCCTCAGAGATTATCCATCACACACAGGGACAGCTGCTTTGCACGTTGATAACCTAGGAGACAAAGGAGATAAGGTCCAAGAATAAAAGCCTCCAGGTTCAAAAGACAGGGTGAATGATTACGAAGACTGATTCAGAGAAAAAGTGGTTTTCACTCGGTTCCACCCTCTAAGTGGCTAGAAATAAGCATCACTGTTTGTATAATCACAGTTGTCCTGCTGTGCTCTTGTCCAGCATCTCCCTCCTAGGACAATCATCGTACTGCTCACAAAGTACCACCTGGCCATCCACTGTGTGCATACAAAGACTTGGTTCACAAATAAACAGACAAATCACAGAGGGAAAAAAAAAAGCCTCATTAAAACAGAGTTCTACACCATAATTCTGCAGCTTAGAAAACATTACTTAGCTTTATAAAAGCTAATGTAACTCATGTGAGCTAATCGTGATTGCCAAGGATAAGAACTTTTCAAGTTGTTTCCAATTAGAAACGTAACTGTGCTCCTAAGAGAAAGTATTTTTCCTATAGTTTTGAGAAATTCAGTTATATTAACAAAATGTTTGATACCTGTGCACTCAGTTGATACAACTTATTTAGATTTGACTGCACAGGAAAAATTACTTACACACAGGGCTTTCAAGCCTATGAAACTGTATTAAGCAGTTGCCATTGAACTGAATGTTTAAGAGCTCCTTGTTTCTGAAGGTTGCGAAAAATACTTAGGTGCTTCAAATACGCATTTAGGAGCAGCATAAAATGATTACAGGAAGGCAGTAGAACAATGAGGTGCTAAAGCTGAGGTATAAACGATACTGGTTGATCAAGTTTAAGAGAGTCTGAACAATTCAGAGACATCTAAAAATTTTTTGTCAATGCATTTGACAGATAAACTTTGACAAATGCAGGTCAGCAAGGGAAAGATGTGTTGCATTTCATTTGGCTGTATAGATATCGTTAAGAAAAGGGGCTTTAATGAAACCTTTTAAATGGCACTCAGTGTCTCAAAAATTATTAGGATTCCTTTATTCTTAGAAAAACAAATCACACGTATCCAGTACTGATTCTTTTACTGTAGATGTTTGACAGAATTTCTGTATAAACCCTTGCAATTTAAATCAGGCAATTTTTTTTTAATAAATATGAGCCAATTCCACCTGTATTTCTAAAGGAACGACAAGATGTGATTTGTAAGTACTCCTAAAAGTGATCAGGCTAAGAGAAACTCCTGGGTAAACACCAGTACTTTCCAAAAACCTGTCATTTGTGAAAGGTATTTTAATAGTTGAGAGAAAACTCAAAAATAGTTGAGAGAGAAGAATCTATAATACTGTATGGAAAACACATATGAACACAAAATGGCTGCAAAACATGATCCAAAGATTTTCCAGTTTCATGCAAACAGTTCACACGTTTCATATCAAGTTCTCCACCCAGCACAATCTGTGTCTAGGTACAGACAGACGCCCACAACCCCCTACATAAAAGATGATGACAAAATCAGCAAATTCCTCCCTTTCAAAAAAAAAAATCTTTTAACCAAAAATAAAAGAAAATAATAAATGATGTTTGTAATGCTTAGTGTTCACAATTATTGATTCGGAACTCTTGAAGTATCAAAGAGCAGTTCTCACTGAACATCAGCTTTTTGCCTGGATTAGTAATTTGATCAGAATACAGACACGTGCTGATGTTCAATAAATATTTGATCAGCTTGAAAATAAGTTTGTTAATGAATTCCAAACATTATACAATGTAATGGTGTCACCTCAGAGAAAGCAAATATGTAGACAACAACCTCAGAGGCTCGAAAAGATGGGAAAAGACATGTTTTTTGGCTAAGCTCAGATCATTTAGCGTTTACATTAAGTCAAAAGTATGATAAAGACGATTCCTGATAACACAGTTTTAAATACCTCATTAGTTGACAACGGTCAAGCAAATTTGTGTAACTTCCACCATTCCTCCACTTGAAATACCAAAAGAAATTAGAATTAACATGTATTTTAAGACAATAACTTCAGTATATTCTGAAAACTTCTCCTCTACTTTTTAATACATTAGAAGCTAGAAGTAGTAGTTTTTATTGTGAATATATTACTGTAACACAATTTGCGTCTTACAGAAATGTGACTTGAAACTATATGAAGTAGAAAGAAAATTGTTATAATCAAAATGACTTCTGAAACATTAGGCTTAACTGCCATTACAGGCTGAAAAGCAAAACATGCTATTAATATGCACTCATTTAAATACTGAAAGATTATGTTTTAAACTAAGAATTTTAACATTTGAATGCGAATCAGGTTTCGAAGGTTAACCTGTATGAAGAAATTAATCTGTTAAGATTAAATAGCTATCTTTCAATTGCTTTTTCCAAAAGTGCATCTGAACTTCAAGTTAATACAATATTTATACTGGAGTCCTTTGGCAATTACTGGGCTACATGTCTTCTACTCTTGCACTTTAATTTAGCTTTATACCTCTGGCTTCATTAAACATCTTGTTTCATGACTATACTAATAGCTTTTCTCAATATTCCATTAAGCAAGGAGAAAAATTATGAGGAAATTTTCTTCATAACTAACATCATTTACATATCGATCCTATTAATATTTGATAAATGAAGTTCAGTTCACAGCCAAAAAATCCATGTTTATAGTTATCAGAATGTAGCAGCCACAAAATTACTCACTGCTCTTTCCTTCCGCTCACCCTCCCACTCCCCAAGCCCTTTGCTGTAAGCAGCAGAAACCTACTCTCGGTCACTTCTGCTTGTTGTCAGTCTTTCACTCAAAACTGAATTCAGCCTGGAGAAGAGAAGGCTCCAAGGAGATCTTATAGCAAACTTCCAGTACCTGAAGGGGGCTACAAGAAAGCTGGAGAGGGACTATTCATAAAGGCTCGTGGTGATAGGACGAGGGGGAACAGGTATAAACTGGAGAGGGGCAGATTTAGACTAGACATTAGGAAGAATTTCTTCACCATGAGAGTAGCGAGACACTGGAACAGTTTACCAAGGAAGGCTGTGGACGCCCCATCCCTGGAGGTTTTTAAGGCCAGATTGGATGTGGCCTTGGGTAATCTGGTCTAGTGGGAGGTGTCCCTGCCCATGGCAGGGGGATTGGAAGTAGATGATCTTTAAGGTCTAACCCTAACTATTCTATGAAATTATGATCTGGAACTAGAAACTCTAACACTTGGCCTGAAACAAAGCTGAAAAAGTAAATGGCTTCAAACTGTTGGCTACCATATATATGATCCACAATTGACTAACTGCTGTCTGACTTCAACTCTAAATTCTGCTTTTGGCAAACTGAAAAGCTACATACTCCTACTTCTGTGACAAATAAAATGTCCTGATCATGGAGCTATCATTCCCGCAGCCAAAGGATCTGTTGATGGTCCATGGTTGCAACGTAAGGTATCAGATTTATATTACTATTGAGTAATTTATAATTTTCTTGGTTTTCATCATCTAGTATTTAAAACCTCTTATAAGTATGCGCTGCATACGTCTTCAGGAAAAATAAACCCAACAATAAATGCAATCGAGGCATTTGAATTTTCCTTCTGTTGCTTTATTTTGTTCTCTTTATTTCACCTTGTATCACTAACTTGAACTGAGATGGCCTCAGCGTGTCATCAGTGTAAACTGTTACCAGGATGCCAAAGTGAACGCAGAATACTGTTGTATTTATTTACCTAGACAAAATTCTCTTTCAAACTAAGCTTCACAACTCACCAATAGCCTAAGAAGAAATTAATATAACAGAAAAAGATCAAGCCTACATAATTTTTCCTCAGCCATATGTTAATTTCCTTTGCCTGCCCCTCTAGAAACAAAGATTAACAAAAGCCCAGAGGTATGAAGCTAAATAGCTTAACAACTGTCTAGGAAGACTAATGAGAGTTAGGCTAAATTAAAGTTTCACCCTGATCTCCAAAAGACCGTATGAAATACTGACTAAAATCAATCTTCCTTCATTTCCAACCACCTATTCTACCAAAACAATTAGCTGCTTCCTTGTATGTGATCAGGAAACCCGTTTCTTCCTAAAGATTTCAACACAATGTTTGCTAAAAACTACAGGAGTTACCTTGGCACAAAGCCCAAAGGTTATGTTTACCTTTAGTTACTTTAAGAAGGCCATAATCATTGAAGACTGTGGGTGAAATCCAGTATAACTCAGACACAGACATGGGAGCTCCAGTTGCTTAATAAAGCAGCTCTACAATAAGCACTTATTTCCCTTGTGGCAAATGGAGAAAGAGGAAGCTTTACACGTGTTTACATACCTAACTTAGGAGGAGAGGACTCCCTGTCACTTGCTCCTCCTCACTGAATATATGTAGTACTTAGGCACTTGCTGTTTTCAGATTCAGACACTTCAAGTCATTATATTACTACATATCTCAAAGATTCAACCATTCCTTAAATAACAACATACGAGACCACTAATGCTGCTTTTTTTCTGCTATTCTTTCAGTCCTAATTAGGTATTAATATCCGCAACAGAAATGCAATATTCCCAATGACATGCCACAGGGTGGACTGTGATAAAAGGCAGGAGCAATTTCAATTCCACTTTATTTATTATGTGATTTGTATAATTTTCAGTTGACACTACTTGAATTTGGAAAACAAAACAGAAAAACCTTTGGACAACTGTATTGCTAGATACCATGACAATGCTCAGCTGATATTTTCTGTACATACAAACAATACCCTTTTAAAAAACTAATCTACAGTTGATAACACTTCAAATTTTAACTGTTACCATTCTCTTTCCATTTTAGGTTTAACATTAGTCTACTCAAATACATCTCTGGAGGGCTGCTTAAGGCATTAACTATTAATTCACAGCTACAGAAGTTGCTGATAGACAATGAAAAGATGGGTCTGAAGTAAATTGTTGGGACAATAAGGAAAACACAGAAGCACTCCTGGCCCAGCTTCTTTACTTTTTTCTCTTTTAGTCTCCTAAAGCAATGTTTATTATTCTTCTCCTCTCACACATTGACACAACAAATCTTTGAAAGAGCCTTAGGGAGTTCACCTCCTTCTTAATCTTCCTTTCACGCCTCTACTGTGAAAAAATCACTTAGTTGCATGAAGCCAGTGATGCCGGAGAAAACATTAACTTCCACTGCATGAAGAGCTAAGAGCAGTTGCTTCTCTGCATCACGTTTTACCAACCTTACTCTTTATGTCTCTTTACATGCTAAAAGCTTTGCTATCTATCAGCCCAAACTTTCTCTCATTTCTCTCAATCCAACATCCCCAATCTCTCTTCATATTCTGTCCTTTCACTTTTACTACTTCTGATCCCAACTCAAGCTTAAGTGTAGTCACTTGAATTTACACCAGAGAGAGAGAAAGAGAGTGAGAGAGAGAAGTCAGTCTCTCAGGTTTGCAGATGGTTAGTCTGTGATAAAAGGCTCCTAGAAATCTCACAAAAGTTGGGATGAATCAGCAGGAAGTATTCAGTGCTTGAAGTCTGACAGCAGAAGCATCCCAGGTGTAACAAAAGAATCTCCATGAACTCAGCTGCAGTGCTCTCATCTGACTCAGTACAATAACCTGATTTGGAAGCTGGGTAATTTATCCGTATTAGAGATCACATTTGCAGGAGCTACAACTTGCAAATTTAAGCCTTCATCATAACATTGGGTTTGTTGACATTTTTCTTAAGCTACAATGATAATCAGTATATGAGGAATAATATTTCAGCAAATCACCTTAGAGCTCAGAAAGATTAATGAAAACTACCAACTCTAAACAGAAAGATGCAAAAATATATTCCAAAATACTTTTTGTGGGATGTCAATCTTTAAAAAAAGAACAAAACCTTACATCAAGAAGCAAACAGTGGCTATAGCCTTAAGCTAATCTGAACTAAGGAGAAACATACATGTACGAACTAAGCAATTGCAGCATGCTGGTCTCAGATATAGTTTAATTTCTCTTTTTAATTCCAGAGCTAAAAAGCCCCTAGAGCTGAACAGATATGCATGAAAGATGATGCAAAGAATTGCCAGCAGGATTTTTTTTCTACGTGTTGGCAAACATGCGCTACACAAAATTGTCATTAAGGGCTAGTTTATTACATTTTACAGGGCTACAAATCTCCTTGAATCAAATATTCATGAGTCTTGCTTCGAATAATGCATCCTGTGGTATTTTATAAGAAACAACAGAATCTAGCCTTTTCAACTACATATTCTAATATCCAGATTACAAAATTATGCAGTTTAATCATCTTAAATTCATCATTATCTATGTAGATTAAAATAGCAAACCCCATATTTTGCATGCTTAGTTTCACAAGAGAACATTCGTAAAACATGAGAGAAAACCCAACCAGTAGAATCCAGCATGTGCTTTGCAGTGCTTTTGCTCTGCAATTAGCAAGCTGATGTGCTTGGAGATGAAAAGCTAAGTGGAAAAAAAACAAATGTACATTGAAAATATCAGTATGTATTTTCTCTTTCAAGTCTGCTACAAGACTAATATAATTTAAAACAGAATTTTCAGGAGAGTAATTTGGATAATGAGAATGGAAAACTCCTCCTCTAAGGAGGAAAAACAAAACATGTCAAAAGAGAAAATTAAAGGGTTACGCTCACTCTTTGTGAGAAATTAATCCCTGTAGTTCTGATTTAGGAATAGGTAATTCAGTGGCTCTGGGTAAAGAAGAGGTTAAGTTGAATAGCACTGAAAGTAAAAGGAAAAGAAGTGTAGGTTGCATTTAAATAAAGTCACTCAAAGAACTCCACTTACTGCAACAATTAGTTGTCATCTTTAGTGAGCAACATTTGCCATCAAAAGCAAGTATTGAGCAAATGCAGTGAAGAACCTCCTCAAACTTCTCTGCTGGCAAGGAACTTTCATTCTGCTAATGGCAGAAGGGTATCTGACACTTCCCCATCTCTGTCACTTTTTCTCCTTTCCCTAGTTTTAAATGCTTCCTCTCCTTTACACCAAACATTTAACTGTTCATGTACCTACGCTCTGAGCAGGCAAGTGGCTGGTGCAGAGAATCAGGGAAAGGGGTAAGTGACAGCTACCATTTGCAAAAACAAATGTTAACAGGTTTATCAGCCTTTAACATTGCCACAAGCAGTGCTGGGGGAACAGAAAGAGTGGTTAAGTACAGCTTTTCCATAAAGAAATATAGAATGTATCCAAAGGACAGAACTGCTCCTCACGGGGCCAGTTCACTGGCATCATGAAGAAGAGAACATCAAAATGCTTGAAGTGAAGTCACTGGACAATTCTGGGAGAAGAAAGCAGAAAAACCTTAGCCAATTTACAAGAAGCTTTTTTATGTCTGACATCCCTCTAAAAGGCTTTTCAATTTAGTTTCCCATGTATCCTTTTTGCTAATGCCATAAAAAGACAACAATCCTTCCTTTAACATCTGGAACATAAAGCTTAGCATCTCCATCACAAATGAAAATGACATAGGGAAAAAATATCATCATTGGTTCAGGCAAGAATCTGTGATGTTTGCGAGATACTTTACAAATCCCTCTCACCCCCAAGATACAGTGAGTTTATCATTCCAATGCAAAGACATAATGACCATGCTAAGATGAACTCTGAGACAATAAACTAGATTTCTGTGAAGCACCATCCTATTTGTGAAACAACTTTAATAGAATACTTCAAAAATTTTCTTATGGTAGAGAGAGGAGAGGTAAAGAGACAGCAGAAAAGTGAACAAGTCCACCTGTTGTTGATCCAATAGGTACTCCAAAAAGGATTTGAGACTCACATTGAGCTATATCTTTCTTGACACCAAGGACAGTAAGTACCATGATCATTTTAAGAGAAGTCTTCTAAAAATCTTTTCTGCTGTACACTGTGTCCTCAAGAGAAGGAGGACATGACTTTCAGAAAGCAAAAGCATTTAATAAGCTATTTGTTGTATTGAAATGATTCTAAAGCCTGGAAAAAGAACATGAACCTTTATAGTTAGCAGATAGGGAGCCAGTTGTAATGGTCTGGCAGAAAGAATTAGAAACAAAGTTCCAAGTGGAAAGCTAAGACACTGTGACTAAAATAAAGCTGGAACAATGATTGTGATAGAATTTGAGGGAGGATACTAGGTGAAGTCCCATTCCTCATTTACCAAAATACTAAAACTAGGTGGACTAGAATTTTAGTTGCATTAAACAGAGAATTCTAAGGCTTCTAGGCTCCCAGGAATATTTGTCCCTCAGTTTCATATGTTTGTTTGTATTTTCAGCACATGAGGTTGGGAAAACCTCTAATAAAATGGATCTCAAAAGGGGTATCAGCTCAAGTCCTGACAATTGTTTATCACAAACAGACATAGTGCAGAATAATCTACTCCAGGAAGGTAACCCAAAGGATCAAAGTTTTAGACTCAAATTCAGCTGGGGGGGATGGGGGGGGGAGGGCAGGGAAGAGAAAGCATTTAAAAAAAAAAAAACAACAACAACAAAAACCCACAAAAACCACTCCAGAACACTAAAAACTAATTAGAACAGAAGAATAGTATACAAAGGGAACAACAGTCACCCTTTCATTAGGAACAGAAAGTAGGCAATTTTTTCGTAGGGGTGTTATAAGAACACTGAATGGTGTTTAACTCCCAGCAATCCTCCTCCCCAGCATCCTTTGTACAGGAAAGAACAAGACACACAGCAGTGTTCGTCAACCAATATTGTTCCCCAGCTCCTTCTATCCAAGCACCTAGGGATCGTACTCACTTGTATCTAACTACGTGCAATCCTGCAGAAGAGAAGTGTGACTATAGGTGACTGCAGTCAGAAATTTTCAGTGCAGGAGAAATGTAAAGGTTGCCCGCAGATATCGCCATAACAGTTAATAAAGAAAGCCCCCTCTACGGATAGCTACGAAGATTTCCACATCTCAAAAGCACTCCTTTCATCCTAAGAAAAAAATGGCTTTGTGATTTGCCCCTGGGCCAACAGTTGATTCTTAAACAGCGAACTACATCGTGGCTTGATTTAAAATTTTACTGCCATCCAAAATTCTGCTCCAGTACAAGGCAGACCTTGTCATATAAAGCCATCAACTATACAACTAAAAACAATTTTCTAAAAGCAGTAAAGTTCTATTTTACTGCTTTACTAGCTGTAGGCTTTTTTAATTAACCATAATGTATACAAGCACAGCAGTACATACCCAGTTGAAATGACACTGGAATATCTAATCTAGTAAGAAATATTATAAAAATCTCTTGCCTTCAGGATACTAAAAGTTTTAATAACTTTTTCCTTCCATTTTTTTTTCCCAGCCAGTCCAGTCACCATTAACGTTCCTAAGAAATTAATTCATATATGTTTGCAATGAGACACTGCAGAGTTTCAGAAGTAATGGAATAACACCAACAAATTCAATAGAGGACAAAACCCTACTTCTTTTGAAGGCCTAGCAAAACATGAAAGCAAATGTCATGGAAACAGAAGCTCTCTCCATGGTAACATCATCCCTAGTATGGCAGCTAACCACTCTAATTTCTAACTTGTTCCAAGACAAGGTATTAGTAGTTTAGTTTCAGTTTTCATTTGGTATTTGTTCCATAACAATTCATATATCTAGCAGCTGTAAAGATTTATTAAAACCATTAATAGTTCACAAGCATGCAGTATCAAAGCCAAAGCTGAACAGAAGTATATGGGCAAACTGATTAATTGTGATAAAGCAAGTCTGACTAACACTGTCTTTTGGTAAAAGAGACTCAAGGCAGCATGCAGGATAATTATGTTACAGCTGGTTTCCATTACGCTATCAGACTCCAACAATTGTCAGATGAGCAACAGTGTCTCGCATGAAACACACAGAATAAACTATAGAATGAAAGGCACAAGTCATAATTGCAGTTAAGTGATCCTTATTCCTTGCCTCCATACAGAATTTTACATTTTTTATCAGCCAACCCAGCAACCAACATTTGCAAACCCAGCTGAAGACTCTTACTAGCATTGTAGCTGCTCTCCACAGAGACAGACTGGTTTTGTGTATAGCAATCAGAGCCACAGGAATGATTTTAAATAAACAATTTTGACAAATTAGTTCCTGTTTATGAACTACCTGTACGCAGCTTGTGATTCTAGTAAAAACTACTATCCAAATTTATTCTATGACAAAGCTTGTGAGTCTGTGATCTGATCACCGATGCTGTTTCACTTATCTGACTGTTGTGAGATACAAGGCACATGGTGCTACATGCCACTTCAATAAAAAAACTGAGTAAGGTCAGCAGTGCAAATGTGTAAAAAAACCCCACATTTTCTGTAGTATTTTTGCAAGTAAAATACCAGCTCTTGCAGGAACAGGTACAGCAAACACAGAAATTAGAGCTTATCCTGCAGAAGTCTTTTAAAATGTGAACAAACATTCACAAAAATAGGCTACCTGGTTGTTCTGGTACAATCACGTTCTTTTTTGGTTTGAATATTTTAATGAAATATAAAAAGTTTAAACTAAATCCTCTGACGACAAGAGCATCATGACTGTGTTACTTAAGCTATCTGAAAAAAATATGTTTACCAACATCCCTCATCTGAAAAATTACATAGAAAGTCTTCAGTTTTGTTTGTATCAATAATCAATAGAAGGGAGAAGTATATTTTCTATAGAAATAGTACAGTGCTCTGTATTTTAAAGTGTGCTGTTGATTCTCCTCAAACACATTCTCCCAAAAGCATGCTAGTGCTCTGAAAAGTCTTCAAGACTTCATAAATACAATTTGCCTGATATGGTCCACACATACGTGTTTATTTATCTAACAAAAAGTCTTCATTACCTAAACACTTTTTTAAAATATTCTGCAAACGACACATAAAACAATAATGCTTGTGCCTACTGTTCTTTCATATTTGGCCTTTGAGCCAGCTGTGTAAGGGGAGGGGGGAACCATCCCTTAAAAGCCAAACACATCTGAATTTGCTTTGCTTGAATTGACCTGATGCTAAGACTGTTGCAAAGGGTTGTGCTGCCTAAAAACTAGCCAGAATAAACCCCTGCCATTCTTTTCTCCAAGTTAGCTTTCACTTATTCCTAAACTTTGCTCACCACAAATATCTTGTAGAATAGATTTAGATAAAAAAAGACAAAAGGAACAACCTTGAAACTCGTTAGTGACATAGCAAACTTTCACCTGTCCTGAGCTCATTCTATGGGCACTGTGATCACCTTAACATTCACTCTAAGTAGACTGTTTCCAAAACTACTTAAAATTACCTTTCATTGTTCTGTTGTTCATTTTTCTTATTACCAGCAGAACATGCCATATTTTCCCTGAACAATGGCAACATCAATTCACAACATGACAAGTCCCTAAGACACACATTTTAATTGCTCTCATAAGTTAATAGCTCTCTCTAGAGAACTCTGTACTAAATAAAACATATGTTTTGTTCCAGTAGTTGAATGGATGTACAGATATGAGATCTTGGGAGTTCCAGTGATCGCTGTTTGGAAACAAGCAACCTACTGTTTGTCAGTTCAAACTTGTCAAAACTTTCAGATATCATTTAACAAGTGCAGTAATTGCTTCTGTAATGAACAATTCAAAGTGCACAGAACATCTGCATTTTGAAGATCCAGGATGTTTCCAGCTAAGACTTCTAGTCATTGTCCCCTCTGAGAACAAACCAGCAGGTATGTTGCAGTTGTACATTCCTCTATCTCAGAAGGAAAGCATCTAGAGTAACGTGAAGTAGAAGAGAATTTCACTTCAGTAAGACACTACCAGCATTAGGAGAAAATAAACTTTTGCTTTAAGGAATATCTGCAGTAATTATGGAAGCAATTTTCATCTGTTTATCTCTGACTTATACAGTTAAGCACTGAAGTCAGATACTGCTCTTCTAACTGTACTTAGAAGAGTATAACCTGCATGATACAATCATATCTAAATTATTCAGCGTGCACATCAGTGGAAGACAAAGGAACTTCCTTAAAAGCAATCAATAGCTTTCGTATCAACTCAAGTCTTCCATTTTTTAATCACACGTTAATGGATTTGGTTCACCATTTTGGGAACATCAAAAACTAGGAAAAATGATGAATGGAACAAGGAGTACAATTGCAACTGAAACAAAAGTTACCGGCAGCCAAAACTGAGAACATAATTGCATTCTGTTGTACCTCCTCAATACAGAACACCATCCCACAGGCACCCCTGAGCCTTGCTGGGCATACTGTGCTCTGCACAATACAGTGCATATGATTACTTTAAATGTGTTGGCATCAAATACACAGAGTGGCTTCCAAAGATTTATCTGATAGCACTTGCCAGCAATTAAAAGATGTATTTTGATAATTACAAAAATTAATTTACCCAATCGTGATACTGATCTTCCATTTTGAAGTTTATTATTTATAGTAACAGTACTTAGTAAATATTCCAAAGTATGAACAACAGTAAAATAAACTATTCAACTTTTTAAAGAAAGTAAGCACTTTACATTATTTGTTTTGGCCATCCAAATACCACAAATCAAGTGTCTATACTCCTCTGAAAGCAACCCTGTTTTCACCAATCTTGAGTAAATATGCCATCTTCCTGAAATACTGGATTACTGCTTATGCCAAAACAGCAGGATGAAGATTTGACTAGATGTTCTGCCATATCCTGTTACAAACCACTATTTCTCCATTTCTGCTATGAACATTTCATGAAGGATCTTCATGAAAATGTAGAGGTCTGTTGGCTGTCTTGTTCTAGCACGCCCAGGGGAAAGTACTGGGAGAAAACAATTGCCGCAAGGTAGTTCTTCCAGCTATTTTCCTAAATCTTTTCAGTTTGATAGAAAGAGCATAGATGAATCACACAAGGCATTCTGTTTATCGATAACTATTCCGAGATCTGAAGAAAAGGGTGTTGACAAAATACCTCCCACTATACCTTCCAGTTTCCAAGTCATTCCTGACCCAGCAACTTCTCAGTCCTGAAAAGACTGCTGTAAAGTTCAGGATAAGCAGGAACACTGCCACGGAGACATGTGATCACTGCCTATGTTAAAGATCAATCAACTACTCAGATGACTCAGTGAAGAGTTTTCACTGATTCAAAGCTGAACCTCCCCTAGACTTCCCTAATCAGCCATCACAGAGGTATGTTTATCAAAGCTGATCCACCACGTGTATAAATTAACCCGATTTGTGGAACAGACGTACTCTCTTAAAAGCAGGTGCATTTTGCAGAAGTTGAACAATTGCTGAATATCCTAAATAACCTGAGTATCACATTTACAGTATATTTTCCTATTTCTTTTGGCTACAAAGCACATGCAATTAGACATAGCTGGAAGCATGGCAGCAAGTTCACTCAACAAGCCCTTGGCATCTAGCTTTGAAGCAAAGAAGCTATGCAGAAGTCACATTTGAAAGGATACTATGATTCTGCCTAGCCTAATACAAAATTTATCTTCATTTTCCCAACATTTCAAACACTAGTATCCAGAAAAAGCTTTTTTTTTTTTTCTTTTCCTAAGCAACATGTACACAGACACCACCGTACTAATGTCAACTGACAATCCTGAGGATGACTAGAACACAATCTAAAACATATCAAAGATCTTTCCTGCCTAATGTTGTTGGCAGGCAGTATGAATAAAACGCACAACAGAGGTTCAAGAAGCTATTCAGGTAGCTCCCATAACTGCAGTTCAATACCTGAGAAATCAGAGAACACCAGATACTATAGGTCAAAAGCAAACAAATGAGATAAACCAATCAGAGCTAACACTTTCCTCAGGTAATAAGGCTCAAGGCACTGACACATGTTCAGGCAGACATAAAAAGGAACTCAGGTTAAACAATTTTAGCAAACAGCTCACACATTTGCATCTCTAAATGTACTAGAGGACCAACAACAGAAAATTTTAACGAGGAAAACTTTTGCTACAGCATTACCTTACTATATTCATAGCTAAAAAACCCTCAGAACTTGCCCCCTCCTTTTCGCTACTTTCCCCCCCCGCCAAGTGTGGAAGTTAGGAATTTCTATCTGTAAGAAATGTTCAAACTTCCCGAGGTGTCAATTATCTCATCTTCTTGGAAAGTAACTGGAAAACACAAAAATCTACTATGTTCAAAAATCATGGCACTAAGAGTCTTACAATGTCATTAGATGAGCTCCAATTAATTTAATTAGACCTTACTTACTAGTGCTTAAGTTAGCACTTGTGCTGTTACTTTTTCTTAATTTTCTAGTTTTCCAACATTCAAAAAAAGGTGGAAAACAAATCACTTCAGGACAGCAAAACCAAACTTGAATTGGTATAAAAATTTTACTTGCATCATCTCAGAAAAATTCTTAAAGAAATACTGTGCCATGCTAATAAATTTGAGTATGTTCATAAAGCATATGATAGAATGGTATATTTGAGATATGACTAGCTATTTAAGAGATGAACTGCAAGGAACATTGCCATGGAAATTGAATATGACAACTATTCATAGGCAGAAAAGAGTTGTAAAGCTCAGTGGCATTTCAGGAGACTGACAGCAACTTCTCTGTTAAAAGAAAACCTACAACAGCACAAAAAATGTACACTGACATGACAACAGCATCCCCTGACTAGTAACAGATGCAGTCATGAACATTCCTCTTGCGGAGGAAATCACATTTAGCAATGAAATATTCTAAAGATACATGAGAGGTTTTAGTAGTGTGGGTCAAGGCAACAACTGAAAAAAATTTTTCTCTCCAGATTTTCTTCCCTTCTGCTGCAAACTTTAGAGAAAAAAAATAAGGCAATCTTAACAACCACATTAAGGAATCAAGGTGCTGATCTCTTCTCCCCAGTATCCAGCAACAGGATGAGTGTGAATTGTTCAAAGCTGTGCCAGGGGAAGTTTAGACTGGACATTGGGAAGCGTTTCTTTACTGGGACAGGGGTGAAACACTGAAACAGGCTTCCTAGAGAGGTGATTTGCCCCAAGCCTGTCACAGTTTAAGAGGCACTTGGACAATGCTCTTAATAACATGCTTTAACTTTTGGTCTGTGCCGAGGCAGTCACACAGTTGGACTACATGGCTGTTGTAGGTCCCTTCCAACTCAAATATTTTATTCCATTCCATTGCCTCCAAGTCTTGTATTAATTACCACAAAATTAGAAAGCTAAATCAAAAAAACTGGTGTTATCATATGATTCTTCCCAAGTTTTTACATACCAGCTTTGGTATTGAGACTATAGCTGAGCCTCTCTGAAGCCATTACCAGCCATTGCAATAGAAATATTTAACGACAACTGATGCCTCATCAAGGGTAAACGTGATGCCTGAGTTTCAGCAATATGTCAGCAACTGACTTGGCCCATATTTCAAAACTCAGAGGATTCAATAAAACATACACAGTGGAAGAGGAGGCTTTCCAATGATACAGGATTATTTAGGAGAAACTAACACTGCTTAATGAAACAAAAAAGTTTGCAGACGACACTAAGCTGGGTGGAAGTGTGGATCTGCAGGAGGGTCGGGAGGCTCTGCAAAAGGGACCTGAACAGGCTGGACCGCTGGGCTGAGTCCAACGGCATGAGGTTTAACACAGTCAAATGCCGGGTCCTGCACTTGGGGCACAACAACCCTGTGCAGCTACAGACTAGGAGGAGTCTGTCTAGAAAGCTGCCTGGAGGAGAAGGACCTGGGGGTGTTGGTTGACAGCCGACTGAACATGAGCTAGCAGTGGCCCAGGTGGCCAAGAAGGCCAGTGGCATCTTGGCTTGTATCAGAAACGGCGTGACCAGCAGGTCCAGGGAGGTTATTCTCCCTCTGGACTCGGCACTGGTGAGACCGCACCTTGAGTACTGTGTTCAGTTCTGGGCCCCTCACCACAAGAGGGATGTTGTGGCTCTGGAGCGAGTCCAGAGAAGAGCAGCGAAGCTGGTGAAGGGGCTGGAGAAACGGCTGAGAGAGCTGGGGCTGTTTAGCCTGGAGAAGAGGAGGGTGATGGGAGACCTCATTGCTCTCTATAACTACCTGAAGGGAGGTTGTAGAGAGGAGGGAGCTGGCCTCTTCTCCCAAGTGACAGGGGACAGGACAAGAGGGAATGGCCTCAAGCTCCACCTGGGGAGATTTAGGCTGGACATTAGGAAAAAATTTTTCACAGAAAGGGTCACTGGGCACTGGAACAGGCTGCCCAAAAAGGAGGTTGATTCACCTTCCCTGGAGGTGTTTAAGGGACGGGTGGACGAGGTGCTGAGGAACATGGTTTAGTGATTGATAGGAATGGTTGGACTCAATGATCCGGCAGGTCTCTTCCAAACTGGAGATTCTGTGAGTCTGTGAAAAGGCAGCCTTTTGGAGATATTTTATTTGGTGGTATTTTTTGGTGATAGCTCATTCAGTGTTAACTTCAGCGATTTTGGATGAACATTTACAATGGATGAAAATAACACAGCCTCATATACAATGGAAAAAGTGCAAATAATTAACAGGCAACCAAGCATTTCAGATCACCACGAAGTCTGCCAAGGGATGGGAAGGAAGATGTATTAAGAACTCATGCAATGTTAGTCAGTAATAAAAAACTATTAACTATTAATTATTCACCTTTCATTTTGGAGGCTAAGCTTTTTGTTAGTATTCAGTATGCAGTGTTAATTAATTTAGCCATCCTGGAGAATAACATTTACCTTAGAAGAACAGAGCTCATCAGCTGCCCTTCTTCCTTCCCCAGAAAAATCCCAAACCCACACAAATGGACTTTATTCCTAATCCAAAATAAGAGTATGGAGAAGTACCAAACAAAAATCAGCCTGAGTCTACACAAAAACATCACAGAACTGAGGAGGCAAAAAGATGGAACAGAACAGAATAAATTCTGATACAAGCTTTCCACGGATGCTCAAAAACTGTCCTTAGACCTCCCTAACTGATGGTGGCTAACCTAAGAAAATAATTCCTACATCCTTTTCCCAAGCAAGGGAAAATAATAGTTCTAGCCAGCAATAAAAATTAGACAGTCTGAGATATCTAGCAAAGGTACGATTTACAAGGCAGATAACAAAAGTAATTTCACTGATGAGTGGGCAGAGGTCGGAGAGCCGATTCTGTTATCAGGAGATAAGAGGCCATTTCTGAGATTTCCATTAAAAACACAGGCTGGCAAACTGCGAGTGTTCTAAAACAAATGTAAGAAGTTGCTCGCTGTTTTGAAGTAACCTTTTATAAAAAAGGATTGAAAATTTCCAGTCTTTACACAATCACTCAGAATCTGTGAATAAGGTGTTTGACTTTTACTTGCAAACTAACTCACTCATTGTCTGGGGCATGATCCCAGGGTGACATACCTGTCCATGAAGTTTCCTGCTGGCCTGTTTCACTCCTCCTAATTAGCACTTAGCTTCGGTCCCTGCTCTGCCAACCTGTTACATGCAGAGGGATCGGAAAGCTGATCAGATGGAATGGAGCTGACTTAGCCATATGCGAGTTATATCAGAAGCATCTTAAATGGATAGAAAATGATGCAGGAAAAAGAAGCGTTAGGGAGAAGCAACAAAAAAAAGGGAATCAAAATGAATGTGGGAAACAGGCTACTGGATAGAGATGAAAAGGAAAAGAGGAAAGGAAGAGTAAAAAGGGAAGAAGAGAAACAATAGTAAGAAAACATTGTCTTATATTTGTCTCTCACCATGGAGTTGTTAGAGAATGGTTGGTCAGTACAGGGCATGGGGGGCACTATGAAGCACATATCATATCAAAACATCTACAAAGCAACCAGACTACAGACGAGGCAAAACCATCCATCACTTCCACTAAACATGCTCTTCTCACAATCTGCAAAAGCTTTTCGTTTTGGAAAGGGAGGAAGGGGAAAGAAGGGAGGTCTCAGTCACTGCCTTTCAATTGTCATAGTGAAATTAAAGTGCTTGTACACCCTGGACAATAATCAACAGAAGTAACTCAGGTAACTGGTGAATTAGTTAGGAATAATAATGCTCAGTTAGCATGACTTCACAAAATAAACTAACCCACAGAGGCAGAAAACAATCTCCCTGCTCATTAACATTGTTTCTGAACAATTTCTGCTTCAGTACAAGCAGCTTGCTATTCATAATGAGTTTAGGTAGGAAGACTAACAGAAGAAAATAAACCCTATTATATATAACTGAAAGTCAAGATTCAGCAGTAAAACATTTTACAAATCCCTTTTCATTAAGTATACCGATGTCTGAAAACTGAGCTAATTCACAGGCACCTGATGCCAATTCTCTTCAAACTCAAAAGAAAAGTGAGAAAACCCAGAGCTCTTGGAGACTAAAGGCATAATCTCTATGCACAAATCATTTCAAGTATTTTCATTATAAGAGAGAATTAAACTGAACTTGAAAACATCAAAATACTTTCTCCATTCAGGTCAACTCCCAGTATCAGTGTTGCCTATTGCTAGTAGGGGATGTATCCTCATACTCAGGTCTACATGTCTGTGTCTAAGAGGAACATCTCTGAGTAAATGGAAAAAACCAAACAAACCCAAAAAGACTTTCAATCAGACTGAACTAATAAGTGCAACATTATTAATTAGCTTCTGCATTCTACTTTAACTATTAAAAGTATGGGAAGTGTGGGTGCTTTCCCCTAAAATATTTCCTGTCTGTAAATAGTCGTATTCCATTCATCCACCTCTGCTGCCACTTTATTCTTCTTTGAGATTTTGCTCAAATTCCTATCAACTTTTTTTTCCTTCTCCTAAAAACACACATGAGACTTTGGAGCTCCTAAAGGAGGCTCTTAAATTTCCCTGATCTTCTAAAACTCAGCATAATATCTGTCTCTTTTCTGCAAGATCACACATGTCAATAAAAACAGTTGTTTTCTTCTGAATATGCTATGATTTCTTCACTTGAGACAAACTTTTATAAAGGTCTATAAGGCTCATGATGATCAAAATTCAGGCCTCTATCCCAATTAACAAGAGGTATCTTTCTACATAAAAGGATGTAATACATTATACATGTAACTGCAACTAGAATACAAAAAGAAAAATTATTTCAGTTATCATTCTCAAGGGATCATTCATGCATTGTTATAGTATGTTGCTCTTGCTTTGTCTAATCATTTACACCCTCTGTAACACATAAAATAAAAAAGCAGTATCAAGTATATCAGCTTCACCCTTTTCAGTTAATAAGATTTAAAACTTATTTCCAAATTAATAGGTCTCCAATAAGTTCTTTTGCTCTATAGTTATTACTTAAATTTTCCAACTACAAAAGCCACTGAGAAGGCTGCACAATGCTTGATCCAGTAAAATCAGCTTAATAACAGATGCAAAAAACCTAATATTCCATAAATCCAGAAATAATACTGAAATCTGAGCATTAAAATAGACTAAACAAATACATGCCATATTTTAAAGATGAAAAAGCTTGAAAAACATTTTTACAAGAAAATTAGGTTTTTGTTGGGTTATAAATTTCTCAGTATACTACATCAGTAACTACAACTTCTAGAAACACAAAACATATCCAATATTAATTCTCTGTAACAACAACAGTGAGAAACATTCTTCTGTAATTTCATTTCAAGTAGAAAAGGTAATTTCAAATGTAGCTGGAGTAACTCTGCATACCTTACCTCTAATATTCAGGAAAGCACTTCTGAGAAGCTTTAGATTTTAACAATATTTCGAGACATCAGGACTCCTTATGAAAGCATGAATTTTCTTTATCCTAGTAGTTTCACTTTGAATTGGAAATAGCTATGTGCTTAAAAGTAAAATTTAATAAAAAATAAAGTTATGTAGTCTAATTGCTCAGTTAGTTTGCTGTCAGCTGATGTAGAGCTTGCAATACACAAGAGAGGTTATTTCCTGTTTCCAGATGGGAGTGTCATCACCCTTGCTAAGATCTACAATATATGAAGTGGAGAAGAAGAAAATATTTTATCTGGAAAGACAAATACAAATGTTTTCTGTGAATAACTGTAAGGGCAGAAACATCTGTCAAATTTGAAATAATCAAGTCCTTGTTTTACAAGCTAAGAAAAAATTCAACATGAATGATGTTACAGTCGCTATCTATGCCAACATACAACATCCATGGCAGTGTATGCATTATATTGAGTCAACAGGATCAGGAAAATGGATGAGGCCATGCTACCAACTTCCTTTAAAACCATCCTTCCTGCCTGAGAATCACTTACACTATTTTGCTGTCTGTCTGTACTTCTGGTGACTTCTCCCCACCTCCCAGTCATATTCCTTTACAAAGGCTGACATGGTTCAAGAATGCACCACACTTTAAACAATACGAGTCACAAATTTTACTAAAATTTTTATCTCTGAATAACCTTGAGAGAGAAAAATAATTCAAGAGCTCAAATCAATGGTTGAAAGATTCACAGAACTCATCCAGTCAGAAGAAATCCTTCCTTATTTAGCAGCACATCCTAGTACACATGTGAAAAAAAAAACATAAGCCAATTCCTTCAAACTACCATCATGGATTAATCCGAAGTCACACATACTACAAATTAGATTGCAACCAGATGAATTTTAAGTAGTCCAAGGAACTGGAAAAAATCAGAACCAACACTGCAAAGTAATCCTGACCGAAACGAAGATGGGAGGATGAGTGGGCAGGGAGGGTGAGAATTTCATTTGAGAGTGAAGGGAGAAAAATCCATTTTTATGCTACTTACTCCTGTAGGCTGAAATATCAGTCCATCTACTTCATGGCTAACTTCTCTGGCAAAGCTTCCTTCCAGGAGCTGTAGAAAAAAAGGAAAAGAAATCTTTTTTCCATGGAGAAATATTTCACTTAGAAGATTGTACATTAGAGCAGATTATATGCTACTACTGCAATCATTTGCTACTAAACTGCTTATTTACGGTTTAACGTTAGAAGTCGGGAAATGTCAACATAGAAAGCTTCAGCAAATTAGCAGTTTTTATAAAGAGCACTCAGGGCTGATACAAGCTTCAGGAAAGTGAACCTTTCAGTTCTATTAAAGGAAAAATGCCTTTTTCCAAAATGAAATACTGAGAACTCAAGATGATCCTATACACTAAGAGATGAAGGAAAATCAGTTCTGAAATAGAACACTATAGTAATTTGTGGTCAAATTAAAAAACAAACTGCCACTTTAATATGAATACAGCATTGACTATAGATTGAAACTATGTACTGAAAAATATTTCAGGGCATCATTCAAAATTTCTATCTGGCAGACTCCTTACCTAGGGCACAACCTTGTAACACAGCATCACTGCTGCAAAACAACTGTCTAAATTAATTTGTACCTTGAACGTTCTGTTTTACATTCTCAAAGATCATGAATTCCATATGGAGGTGAATTTACCAGAGAAAAAGCATCTAACTGAACAAATTAATGACACCATCTAGTCAACAGTTATGAGAATTGATGATAAACTTCCATTTTAAATTATGACTTGTGTAAGGAAAAACAAGTAACCAATGAGAACAACAACTGACAGGTAACAGCAGAAATGAGGAGAATTATCAAAACACCTCTTTATTCATTTCAACTTCTGTTTTACTGTAGAGATGAATCTGCCCTGAAATTGTAGGTGCTTTCAGTAATACTTGATAAAAAAACCTTGGCACATAAGGTACCACATGGTCATAAAACATAACAAATACAGACCTCAGTAAATCACAGTCAGTTTTAAATGCCACATTTTGGCTTAGACTGTTACTTTCATACTGTTTTCTTTCTATAGCTCAACTTCACTCAATGATCTGCTGACTAAATTATTTAAACGAAGTCAACAAAGGGCAAAGACATGAAAAGAGTTGAGAACTAACATTCATGTCTTATTGTGGGCTATATTACTTGACGTAATGCACTTATATGTTTCACGGATCAAAATCATGCACTGTTTTACCTGTAGCTCTCTCCACTCCGGTCTGCATGTACTCTTAGAAAGCTACATTAAAGCCCTATTATAATTTCATAAATGGGGAGGAAAACAAATTTACCATTTCAAAAACACATTCTGGTATTCCTCTTCATTCACTGCTTCATCAGCATTCTGAAATCCCTCTTAGCAACCTGACATCCAGCTTCAGATTTGAACTCTTCTCGTTTTGGAGGGCCACAGTATTCTCACTATGACATCTCCTCCCAAGTGTCAATTACATATCAAAGACGAAAGGATTTTTAAATGAGAGCAAGTCTTAACAGATAACTAAACTTCTTTGTACTCCCAGTTACTTTGCTTTCATTCTCAGTTATGCTGCTTTCATTCTCATTAGATCAATTACGCTCTAGTGTTTACTAGAAAGGATTAGTTGTTGCAGGGGGAGAACTGAGAAGGAAGGAATGGAGACTTTTCTCTGATCTTCGCATACACATTTTCTTGACAATTAAACTGCGAGAGGTTGTGTCTGAACACTGAAAATTGCAGAAAGTTTGGAATGACAGGAGTATGAGCAGAAAAGGAATATAAGCAAGTACTTCTGACACTAAAAAATAGCTGATATAAGATTTTATGTTTATGAACTTAGAATGCAGATATCATGGTTCATCTTTGAAAAAAAGATGTTTGACTTTCCACACATGCTAAAATTTCTAATTAACTTGAACAGTACAGTCTTTTTTAATAGGCACTATGATAAATGGCACACCTGCTTGACTGGGATGACTGCCAGGGATCAGATAAAATGCAATGCATCTCAATGACACTTTATAAAAGATGGGTAAATGATGCATGCGAGCCAATTCTTCTGGCATGCTATTCTTTGCAGCCTCGTGCCACCTATTTCCACCCATGAAACTCTTTGCCCACTTCTTGCAGGTTCCAGCTTCCCCATGAATGTTGCAATAAACCACATACTTATACTACAGTTTATTATTTAGAACTCTTCATTTCTTACTTTAGACCTAAATCAAATTAAAAATTCTTGCTACATCTAATAATATTCCTCGAATGAACAGAATGGTAGAATCATAGAATAGTGTGGGTTGGAAGGGCCCTTAAAGATCATCTAGTTCCAAACCCTAGATCATCTAATCGCATGGATTAAGTAAATGTGTAGGACAAGCAACAGGATTTTCCCTTGCTCTTCAACTCCTGAGCTGAGGAGCCGCAGTGTGTGTCACTAAAAGCAGCACTAATAATACACTGTAGTTGATTTTGCCAAAGTACTGAACTAGTCAGAAGTTCTTGAGAGAATAATTCAGAAATCACGCTTTGGAAATCTCTATACTTATCAAACAAGAAATCACTGGGCTCCTCCACCAGGAAGAGGAGAAAATTTTGGTGCATTCAGATTCCACACAACATTAGTAGGTTTTTACTTATGTTTCTTTAATTCTATGGCAAGCCACACGATTCTGATGAGGTTTCAGATGTTATTTCATTCATAAAATATTAAATAAGTCCAGTAGGTACTACTGTAGCTTTTCTTTCCTTATTATAAAATAAAACCTCATAGAAACACAACATTCTCTGAGAGTTATGGAGATTCCAAAACAAAATAATGTTCCTGCAAAGTCATATTTGCTTTTGACAAAGTAATTTGGCTAAGATCTATTCACATGACTATTATAGTACTTTTTAGACTAGTGAAACACTTGGAGATACGGTGTGGGGGGGGGAATCCCTCTGCCTTTTATTATACAAGGCAAATCTCAAGACCATTTTCCTTGTTTTTTTCAATTTCAGAACTGTTACACACTTCATTCAAGCTGAGCTACACCCGCTCTGCCTGGACGAGTGCCCTAAGCGGTTTTTAGAGACACCTTCAAACTACTGATCATCCACCTGGTCACTCCACACCAAAACCTTTGAAAGGGAATATACTTCAATCAGAAGCACAAGTTGCTACCAACTAAATTGTAGTTAACTAGAATGTAAAACACCATCAGACACAAGTATATTGTCATTCCTAACTTGAGTGAGCCAGTCTCTTCCCTGGCTTAGATCTCAGCTCAACTCACAGGCCAATCCATTCCTGAGGATCACAGCCCTCACCACCAGACTACAAAGTAATTTTCACACCCTGACAGCTGTCAGGTTTTACAGACATGGGCTCATAAATCTCTCCATATACAATATATAGCTATAGATATATGTATATATTTTAATGTATAATATGTATATATTTAAATATCTTTTATATATATATAAATAAATACATACTACATATAATATGTATACAGCCTTCAGAAAAAGATTCAAACATTACCAGTACCAATAACCACCTTTTTTAAAAGGAAACAATTATTCTGTTTCTTTCCTTGCTCTTCCCTAAAAGCGACTGACTAGTCTGCTTTTAAAAAAGGGTATCACTCCTGTTTTATTTTCACATGAATGTTTCATCTTGCTCACTAGTTTCTGTATTTTTCTACTTTTACATGACAACCTCCTGAAAAGCTCTGTCTCATCTTAATCATCCGAATTCAATATAAAA
Organism: Clamator glandarius; assembly: GCA_033459285.1. NCBI lineage: Eukaryota > Metazoa > Chordata > Aves > Cuculiformes > Cuculidae > Clamator > Clamator glandarius. The sequence continues at coordinate 1,688,472 of JAUNZM010000131.1, read as the reverse complement.
ATTCTTTACTTTAACACTGGTTACTGACGTATTTAAAACATTCCAGAAAAAGGTTTACAACCAAAGTAGGAGGTACAAACGTTTTCAAATGTTCAGTGATTTAACAACATTCAATAAAACATATCTGAATTTAATGTGTCTGCTACTAAGAAAAGTATTTTCATCATATTTTTCCTAACTCACAAGATAAAAAATACATCTCTTATTACATACAGAAGTCTCTGAAAAAAGGATTTATGAATCACAAATCCAACTGAAGATCTGTGTAACAAAACAGTAATTCTACTGGGTAGCCTCCCTGAATATAAGTTCAAAACAAAAACAAAACACAAATAAAAGAAAAAATCCAGCTTAACAAAACTATTTTGCTAAAAAATCAGAACTGAAATCTGGATCTGCCCTGTTATTGGTAGAAGAAAAATATATTGAGAATAACCTACAACAAAATATCTTCAGAAATCCTGGTTTTGAATGTTATCAGAAATCCTCCAGAATTACTTCAATGCTAAACCCTGTTAAGCTAAAATAATGTAAAAATAGTCTGGCTCAGATTCATTCCAACTATCATGTTTCTCAAAATAATTCAATTAATCAGTAACAGGCAAAGATGGAGCAATCATCCAAACCACCAGCACTGTAAACTCCAGCTTCACACACCACATTTTGAAAAGGAGGCCCCTTGGAAAAGAATTAAAGATGCTGTTGGTGAGACAGCAGCTGCCTTCCAGACGATACACAGGCTACTGTGCGGTGCTTGATAATACTACCAAATGCAGCTGAATGTCAGGTGAGGGAAGGTGGTCCCTCAAAGCTACAGTTGCAGTCTCTGCTCTTTGCTTCTCCCCAGAATCTTTCCAGTTTTCCCTGTTGTGCAGCATAATTTCTTTTTTGTTTTGTTTTGTTTCCAGAAGTACAGAAAGTATTAAGAATTAAACAGCTGCTTTCAGTCTCAAAGCAGAGAAGCATCAAATAGCATGTGAGTAACTCTATACTAGGGGTGGAAAAGTTTCATATATTATTTAAAAATAAAATTCAAAATCTCAAACTTTTCACAACTAAAATGTGAATTAGTCAACTTCTAAGAGAAACAGAGCCCAAAACAAAGTGTTAAGAGAAGTTTTGATTTTGGTTTGTTGACTCAAACTACTACAAATATATGGTAAAACTTTCAAAACAGGTTTAGTGACTCAGGGTATTATGCAGCTTTGGGAATTACAGGAGCACATACCTGCTGAAAAATGGGAAAAAAAACCAACTCAAACTGAATCCACTCAGACTTTCATCTTTTTCATACTTGGGATACCATTCACCTCACCTAGAGTTAGTATTTGAAGTAAAACAGCTGACCTAAGCAAATCTAGTGTAAATTCACAGTGTGAGGGGAGATGGGAGAAGATCAAAGACACGTCTGGCAGTTCCACTGCCTCCTCTTCCGTCCCTGCCCAAAAGCAGACATAGCCTGGATCACCAGTTCAGTCAACTTTCAGACTGCTGTGAGCATGAAACCTCCTCCTCTCATGTATATTTAAATCTTTCTACAAGTGATATGCTCAAGTGCCACAAATTTATTGGAAAATTGCACAGTCTCAAGTTACAGCAGGCTGTGCTGGAGATCCACAACCTTCATTAAGTTGTTCCAATGAAGCACTGCAGGCACAATTAAAAAGTTAATGCTTATTTCTCAGACGTTTTTTCCTTCCTTCAACTTTTCTTCCTTGTTCCTCTATTTAGACACTGACTAAGACATCTCTTAGAGGCTTTTTGGGCAAAGAAACAAGACTCACATTTAAAATCTTTCACAAGGAAGCAGATGTAACTCTTCAAATATTTCCACGTCTCCTCTAAACTAACAGTTATCATTTTTTTAAGCAACTGAAACCATCCCAGCTAGCCAGACAGACTACTCCAGAAGGTCTACTGCAGTAAGAAAAACTGTGCTCCCTGTTCTCCTCCATGGGAGACTCCTTTCAACGAGTTATCTGGATACATGAGGAAAGTATTTCACTCGCCAGTGACTCATTACAACTGGTTCCTTGACTCAAAGCGACTCCTTCCAAGTAACTGAAATCACAGCCCATATCTCAGGAGTCTGGCTTAACACATGGCCACACAAGTAAATATTTCTGCTTGTACTCTGTGATTCCAAGAGCTGTAACTAGCATTTCAACATTAACACTTACTTCCCACCTCTCATTTATATGTTTTCCCCCAAATCACCTATAAAAAACGTTGAAGACAAGATTTTTAATAAATTAACATGACCTAACCTTTGCATGATTATATCTCCTAGTAAAAATATGATATGCTACCTTATGACAAATAAATCAAGTAAAAATAGTATCATGTTGAAGTGATTCCTTACATCAGGGTGAAGTTTAATTCTATAATGCATCCTCAATTATGCATTGGGTTTGACTATATTCAAAGATTTTGAATTTTTGTTTGCTGGGAAACAAAAAGAAAGGAAATGCAGCATGTTAGCTGGGAGCACAATCAGAAAACCATGGTTTATACTCAATTTTCTTAATATACTAAAGAAAAAAAATCATGAAGTTACAGAAAATTTCCTTGCCCACGCTAATGGTCTAAAATATGCATAAAGGAAAAGAAGGATCAAAAACTGTGGAAAATAAATTAGAAATTTAACTCCCTAAGATATAATCATTTAAAGAAATTTTACATGCTCATTAAGAACAAACACATATTGAAGAATAACAGCTACATTTTCAGTAAACCAGTCAAATGATCTGCTTTGCCCTAACTGCATAAGGAACACAAAGTATAAACAACTCAGTTGCTCATTATTTACAAAGAAATTTCATGCTCTTGGGCTGTAAATTCAGTGTATAATTCAAATGGATGAAAGTCCTTTAAAAAAAAATAATCTATGCTAAAGCTCAAATCCTAGCTTTCACACAGTCATCCACTCAAGATGGTAATTCAGGACAGAAACAGAGAAAAGCTGCAAATGTTATTTTGTCTGTATAAATATGTACATCTCAAAAGCACCTGATGTTAAGCAATAACTACTAAACAAGAAGAAAAGTAAACTGCAAAGGTTCATCTGTTTAACAAAATCACCACTGGTTTGAACCATGTAATCTGTGGCAACAGCTGAATCATACTGTGATTAAAATTATACCAAATGACTGCATAAAGACACATCGGGAATTTTCTCAGTTGATAAAATTAAAAAAAAATACTTTTTATAATATACTATTTTATGGAAAGCCTTTCAGTTTTTTAATTTACTATAAGCTCTGAAACTGATCATACTGAAAGACCAAAAATAACCCCTTTGCCAAGTTAATCATACAGAACATTTTGGCTCAAAAGACATTAAAAACACCTAATTACTGCAATGCATTTGTTCTCTATAAGAATGAAAGCACATAATGGCAGCAATGTGAGACTGATGTTCACTAATATGATCAAGAGACTAATTATTATCCATGAATCATTTGTAGCATTCAAAACTTGATTAATGTCAGGTCAAGTTTAACATGTGATAGGTTTTATTAGTAATGCTCGGCTATCCCACAGCTTGTCAGTTGAAGCGAGTGCCATCTGTTAGTGTAGGAATAGCCAACAGCCACAACAAAAGCACAGTGGATACAACTGGTCACTGAAGTAGGTTTTAAGAAATCCACATGAGCACCACCCTAATAATTTTAAATACGCTACACCAGAATCCAGCACAAAAAGACCAATTAAAAATAGGAAATTTGCAGCACAAATAGTGAGCATGCAAGTCGAGCGTTTCTCATTTTAAAGCTTGAGTAAAGGAGCATTTGATATGACTGGATTTAGCTTTATGGACTGACTTGTCCCTGGTAACAAAAAATTTCTTGCAAGGGGAATACGCATGGCTTTTTCTCTATATGCCTTCACTGTGTCTAGTACAGCATCCCTGACAGAACACACTGCTTTACTCTTTAAAGCATCACTCATGGTATTCAAGTACATATGGCCCTAACTAATGGCTCATGTGGCAGAACACTGTTAGAAGACAATGAACGTGAAACTCATTCATATTTGACAAGAAAATGCTTACTGAGAGTCTCCCACTTGTTCTAATTACAGATAATGACAACAAGAAATGTTTTCACAGTAGGCTCACTTTTCAGTCTTTCACAGCACTTTGTGGGTTGCCAGCTTTACCAGGGGTCACCTCTCCCACATACAGCCCGTGCACAGCTCTTGTGGAGGGACAGGAACTCACCTGCTGTTGTAACAGCTCACCTGGGCACCTCCACCAGCTCTGCACTATAACAGTGGGAGCAGCAAGGCTGAACTAACTTGAAGAGGCAACAGACAGGTGCGTGCACAGAGAGAACGGAAGGTGATCTCATTCTACCTGGGTTTGCTCCGGCACTTACATACTCTCCTCTGGTCTAAAACTAGTTAGAAGCTCAGCAGGAACACTGAAAGACACATTTATTTACTCCACAGCTATCACAGCCCTCTTAGATGTATTATAAATACGTTCTCATTTGAAGGCTCTCTTGCATTCTAAGTGGATGAAGCTGAAAGGCTGTGGATTCAGGCTGTCACTGGCATAACCTGCAATCTGTACTTCAGCTTCAGGTGTTCTCTTTTTGGGCTAAGAGCACGATGTCCAGGGCTCCCAAACTCCTTGATGCATAAGCCAAGTACTCTGAGGACTTGATGCTAGTATTCCCGTAGACCATAAACGGCACCATAATGCAAAGAATTCTAATGTAGTCTCTTCCTCAACCATTTGCCCATATAATTTCATAGCCGATGACTGACAAGAACTCAAACTACTTGTGCCTGGGTATAAGCATTCTAACTAATGACACTACTCTTCATTGATTAGTCTTTTACCAACAGAAGAGCAATTCTACAGGAAGATAATGAATGTTCCTGTTTATACTCATGTGACAGGGAACAAGCAAGACTTCCAAGTAAGAAAGCCAGAGACGCTCTTCTATCTGCAACCTGCTTTGTATCATGATTGAATAACCTCTGAAATAAACAAGTTATTCTACACACAGGACTTGCACAGCTTTCCCAGCTCCCACCAGCACTGCTGCCAGACTTGCAAGGGAGTGCTAGTCTGCTTTTCCTAGCAAGAGAAATCATATATATCATCTTCTGAAACCTGTTCCTTAAATCTTTTCTACTCTCCTCTAAGAGCTTTAAAGAAAAGCCATTTCCTGATACAGGATTACCTGGAAGTTTCAGTTGTCTGTGATATGATGCAACATCCAATACTGAGAAGATGGGAGCTTGATTTCATTACCCAGTCATAAGGGAAAAAATGCTATAGTGAACAACAATAAAATATATTGCAGACATGACAGGGAACAAAGTTGGATGGGTTCTATTATTTTTTAATTTATTTTTAGTTTTGCAGCTAATTCATTAACTGAACTTTTCAAAGACGCTACTGACACTAGCTATATGCCCTGCTTCTTAATTATTTGGATAGAGATATTTCAGAAAAACATAGAGCATGCAGTAAGAGCTCCACTGCCTGAACTATTAGCAGTTTCTTGGTTCTGGGTGAACAACTCCAAAGGTCAATGTGCCTAATATATTCAAAACAATGCCCAAGAATAACACCAGCACTATGAGTATTAATGCTTAATTTGACAGCACATGTGCATTCCTGAATTCGAAATAAGCATTAGGCATTTCTCACTGTCAATCTCTTTTCAAAAACACAATTGAGAAATTGACATCAATTAACGGTGATGTTTTCAAATGTTTCTTTCAAATACTAGAAATAGGCTGCTTCAAGAAACTAACTGATTTTTGTGATAGCTGTGAAATGGGAGGAAGATGGATTCCTTGATGCTGTGAGGGAATGCCTCTGCCAAACAGCAATAATATTTAATATTTATTTTACCTGATCAAGAAATAGAGCAACATATTTCATAGTTTGGCCATTTAATTTACTGTGCTCTTGACAGCTCTCTATTTCAACTTGTAAGGTACCTTCAGTTTTTCTCTTTCAGGAAAGGGGCTTTGCCCACATCACTTTCCCCATGCTGTCCTACCTGGCAGAGCACTCCTGGCCTGAGACTAGAGTCCTGCTGAAGCTGGAGGAGGTTTAATAGGTGCCACAAGCAAAATCTTTGACCTATTTACAAATGGCCTACAATCTGTGACATTTCTGAATGGGTAGCAGATACCCTGTGAAGTCTGTTACCTGATGTCCTCAACTGAGTAAGGTTCTCCCACTATTGTTTAGAAGCTCCCTAGCACACCGGGTTTGATCAAATGCAACATTCAAAAGTTCTTCTGATGCCAAAGGAGAAAATGACATCGAGTTGAGTGCAATGGGGCCAAATATATTTTAATCTGTTCTGTAAATGACCTTCCAGCATTACAAACTTGATAGGGTTTATCTGTTTTCCAGCCCCTGTGTAAACTGCTACAACATAATCCAGTCTCCAGTTGTCAAGAACATGGACAGGCCTGTTTTAATTAAATCAGATAATTAAGGGTCATGTTTTATTAAGCATTTACACTAAGATTCATCAACAAAGATAAATTTGTATATACAATAATTCAATTAGATATAAATATGATATTCAAAAGTACAGTGTCTTCATACATTTGTGGTTACAATGCCTCATTCAAACTGGGCTCGTGTGTTTCACTGGGCATTGACATAGTGATTTTAACACAAAAATTAAGATTTAACATGACATTCTTGATGTTTAAAAAAAATCCGATTCTTCTGCTATGCAATGGCATTTGCAGTCTTTATTTGCTATAAAGCTGAAATTAAAACTTGCCTCTGTAAGGCCATAATATTAGAATACATTTATTATTTCTTGATTTTAAAGGCAAAGATTAATTTTGTACAGCATTTTTTTGCAAACCTGAGCACACCACAAGAAAAGAAAGAACTAGCAGGGATGTCCTATAATCTTGTAGCATAAAATTGCTTTAAATTTCACCTCCATCCTTAATATTTCCTTCGTGCTTTTATTCGTTTTATCCAAATTAAGCGCAAGTCCCTTGAACATCATTCTAATAGGAGAAGGCTGATGGCTTCCCTGCAGAGCTGTATTGCCAGGAGGCAGTTTGAAAAGACACAGGCTGTGAAGTGGCACAACAGACGATATTAAAGAGTTGCCCCTCAATTAATGAGTGGAGTGACCCACTTAGTTACCACAGCTGAGTCCTCCAGCTAATTCAGATGATACCAAATATACCAATTCAATTGCCCATACTGGGGTACTAACTGGTAATTAGGTTCAAAGAGATTTCGATTTTCTCTGTTTGGTAACACATCATGAAACTGGAAGTAGAAAACACTCTTAAAGACATTTTTCCTACATATAAAAGGTATGTTATTTCTATTGCACAAAATGTAGAATAAATGATTTTTTTAAAAAGTTAGATTGTTCAAAGCCAATGTTAAAATGCTAAAAGCTAAAGCAAGCATGTGCTGTTCTGGTGCTTAAACTTAAAAGTGCGCTAAGTATAATGCTTCATCCATATGGCTTTATTCTTTCACTAGTTTAATTTTTTATTCTTTGCCAGACTATAGTTAGGCAAGTCAGAGTTTAATTATATATTACACATCTGAATTATTCTACATTAAATTGATTTGTACCACTAGCAATATCTAACATGGGCCACTCATCATGAAAATAATCCTTCATGGAAATAATTTGAGACTGTTTGTTTTAACTTCAACAGATCATTTTCTGAAAAATGTGAAATGTAACTAACGTGTGAATAATTTCTTAAACCAAAAGCAGAAAACTATTTCCCTTTTCCCATAACCAAAATTATATTGTCCTGAAATATTATACTTGACCTCCAACATCATAAATAATAATAATCAAAAGCAAGTAGCCTAATCCTCTTTTGTTAACAAGAATCTGTGCTCATTTCCTAGAGTTAATGAACTGGTCTCCTTGAGTGACTCCAGCAGCAGTAAATCTAAAGCACATAAGCAGAGTTTATTAAATCTTTTTGGTAACAGGAATGGACTATAAACTTCATCTCAAACATGGAAGTTAAATGTGAGGACTTTGAGCAACTGAGCAATGCCTACCATTGGAATAAACATCTCCACTGAAATTTCCAAACAGTAACACAGAGCTGGAAAGGCTTAATCACAAAAGCATGACTCCTACTTAAGTGAAAACACCTCTCAGCAAGCAGAAGAAAAAAAGCACTGAAAGCATATACAGGGTCACAGACCAAGTCCACGCAAGCCCAGCAGAAGAAGAAATCCTGAGATTCCTATAACTCTTGATGTCTATCCAAAGAATCATCAAGATTGAGACTGAAAATATGGCAGAGAAAAAAGCATACTCCTTTTTTATAATGGGTATGTAATTTTTGAGATAAAGATTAACTGTTTAATAATTCTATCAGATTCAGTGCGTTGTCCTGTATTTCTGACAACTGGAGGAGGTTAATGAAGAAGGCCTAAGCACTGGTGACAAAACCGTAAGTTCCTGGGTTGTACAACCTGCAGCAGACAAAACTGCAGCCTCCCTGCCCCACAGAAAGCAAAGGAACACCCAGAGGCAGCTGGACATACCACCAGTCTTGGCCTACAAAATCCCTGCTACCCTCATCATCCCACTGCCAGAAATTATGTTTACAGAACGGTATCCATGTCATTCCAGTGCTGCAGCTGGCTGCATAAAACAGCTCCAGTTCAAGCACTGAATTTTAAGTGGTAGTAGCCTGCATTCAACTCAAGAGCCACATTTTGCTTATCTATTTCATATTACAATTTACAAATCCCCTACTTGGTCTGGCTGGCTGTCCTTACCTTTAAAATTCACATGGCAAAATCATTTTTGAAAAATCAGGCTGAAATACTACATGCTGAGATACAGGACAACTGCCAAGTGAAGATTTCAAGTTATCATATAAGCATCTTCCCATCTTCTTATTAGCTATTTGTTTACTGAAGTTCCTCAGGTCAACCATTATTTACATTTGCATGAAGTAAAGCACTCAAAAAATAAATCCGAGTGAAGGTAACCACCGGCACAAAAGCATCTAAGGGTGAAATAAGGCAATGCTGCTTTTACAACACTTGACTTCCCACTTTCTGGGAGACGGAATAAGACTAAGTACAGAAGAAATATACAAAATAAAGAAATAAAAGCAAACAGAAACAAAATGGTAGAAGGGAGATGGGTTAGAAGATAATTAAAAGGAGACGAGATGATAAATAGGCCAAAAACCTGGAACAGAACAGATGGAGTGAGGACTATGGTGCAGGCCAGATACTGAAGAGTGACTGCCAACTCTGGGTCAGGAAATGCAGGATTGAAAGGTGAACCGCTTAAACTAGTCCTTAAGGCACAGAAAATAAAAACAAAAACAGAGGAAACAAGTCTTTTTGGCATTAAAAATCCTCCAGATGGAAACACTCCTCCTCCGCATAGATGCGGAAATCAAAATCTCCAATAAACAGACAGATTTTTTGACACTTCTGCTGCTGCCATTGATGCCATTGTATTCTCTCATCTTCTATCCTATAACTGTAAACCCTCTCCACATTTTTGCCTGTAGGCTACTTAGTGACATAAGACAGGGCTTTGTGGTCATTTGCAGTCAGCTTTGGATTAACAGCTCTCTTGGCAGGCACAGGTGACCTCTGTCCATATATTCTGCCTTTTACCAGGGTTCATTTTTTCAGGCCATGCAAATACTACCTCATAGCTGCCTCTGTTGCCTTCAAAATACTTCACACCAACATCAGTGAGTCATGTACTTACACAATGTTCTCCATCATCAGAGGTCCACAGCCATTCAATTTTCCAAACTAAACCACCTCAACAGCAGCTCTACATTAACTGGTGCAAACTTTTAAAGATTCTACCATTTCTAACTACAACAGAAGTAGTTTCAAAAAAATAAAAATCCAAATGTCAAGTAAACGCAGAGAACAAAATAAGTCATCAGTCACTTTACAGACTTGACTGAAAACTTCCAAGACGATCCCAGACCATTTGATCTTCTAGCAGAGACTACCCACCTTCATCCTAATCCCTCTAGTACAAGCTGCCATTTTCAAATCAGATAATAGTCTAAGAGCTGACAAGTCATTGACATACAGCATGCTAGCATTTGAAAAAGGTTGTTCATTTGACCTTTGTCATTGTTTAACCTTTAGCCCTATTGTTCCACTGAGAGTGATGGGCACAATTCTCCATGGGACCATGGACTGCACAGAAAGAAATTTTCTTTCAGCTCCCATTAGACAGCATTTTCATTAGACAATAATGACACCCAGGGAGGGACTAACCATGCTAAAGAGCCTTATAGAAGAATTGTGGGTTGATTTAGGCAATGAAAAAAAGATACGCATCATTTCCAAGAGCTTACTTATTTCTATCTATCTGTACTTCCTCTTTGATATAATTAAGATGATGTCCTTATTGAAAATCCTAAACTATTTGTATAAATAAAAGGCTAAGGCTTAAAGGAGAAGAATATGTAGCATATAAAGCATCCACCTCACTGGTATTTAATATTTTACCATATAGGAATCCCAAAACAACTTCTACAGACAGCTGCTATCCCTACATGATGAGTGGGAAAGCTGGCAGATTTGACCACATAATTTCCTTGAATTCTGATGCACAATAGATGAAAAGAAAACAAGCAATGCAACGGAAGTGGCCAATCACGCAAGTATAACAGACAGCAAAGATTCAACATTGCTCAAAAATATCTTCTTAAAAGAATCTAGGAATTACATTAGAAGACAATTACATCACAGAGTACATATGTTCCAAGATAGCACTACAAGAGCAAACTCTGTTTAACAATTCTTTGATTATTGAGGCAGACAAATTTAGCAATAATGCATTCTCCATCAATATTGAACTTCAACAAGGTAACATTTCTAGAGGTTTCAAGAATATAAAACCTGTCCCCAGTTGATTCCCCCTTTCTTGTCTTCCTCTTACCACAAAAACTCAGTCTTGCAAAAATTTTAAAAAGTCCATCAAAACGTCTCAAAATAACACTCAATACAATGTTATGAAGATGTAACATTGTAAAGATACAGCTCTTATTTCCAAAATCTAGTACTAACAACAAATATAAAGACACAAGTATAAATGCTGCCATACTTTATAATTGCACTTCAAAACTGCATTTCATTTCACACTAAATTGATTTTCGCATTAGAAAAAACAGCTAGTTCTCTAACACCATTATTAAAGTCCCAAATCCATAACTCTACAAACAATTTCATTTTTGGACATATTATATACCATTACAAATTTTACTGCTGTTTCAAGAAATTTCTTCCATATTTTCACTGAGAATAACTAAACCTATGTGGACAACATTCGTCTTTTCGTGGTAAAATTAAAAGTTTTAGCCACTTATTCTGTTATGAAATACAGCACTTAGACTCCTAGTGTATTTGAGTAATCTGCCTACAAGCCACCCAAGCTAACACAAATTTACTGATACGTACTATTGTTAATATGAAATGGTCGATGACAGCTTTCAATTTGAAACTCTATGTCTTTGCTCAGGTCACGTAAAGGAATGATGGGGGAAGGCTGTGAAATCTACATCTACAATATTTTCTTTTGTGAGGTTCAAACTGCATCTTGGGAATGTATTTCTAAATTGAAGTCTCTCAGAGCAAAGATAAACAAAGATGTGATGTGTGGTCTCAGCTTTGGTAATTCAAAAGTAGACTTGATTCTTTTCTTGACCCTACACAAAACCCAGCTGCACTTCAAAAAACATTTGAGACATACTGCTGCTGACACAATCTACTGCCCGCACCTATTAGTCCTGGTATGCAAACCGAGATGCCTGTATTTCCCTTCAGCAGAGGCCATCCAGTATACATATTCCCTGCTTCTTGTCAGGCTCTTTAAGGAGCCCAAAGCTTAATGCAGATCTCTCTCCAAAACTTCTTCTCAAATAGAGCAGCCCACAACCTGGGATTTTGCAAGACTGGAGGTAGGACTACAGAATGCATACAGACACCATGCATCATGGAAGTCAATCTTGCTCTCTCTGAACTCTATGTTGTCTTGTCACTCAAACTGCACATCACAAAGTATCACCTAGCTCAGAAGCTTAATTTCAGAGTCTCAGGTAACCTGCAACTGCAAGGCTGCTTTCCAAGCACTGTGCCTGATACAGACTTCAGAAACAGTGAAGCAGCTGCTCAAATTGTACAAAATACCCTCCAAGCAATTATCTTGTCTGCAATGAAAACACTACTAAAAGAGACTATATTTGTTTTCCTAATTTTGATGAAACATATTCTTTTCAGCAGTATAGGTTTTCCAGCTTTTCAGTTGTGAATATGCTGGTGCAGAGGTCCACCTGCTCTGTGGCCAAAGACCGTTACATCCATCGATATTTCTTTGAAAATAACAAGCCTTGAAGATGACCAGAGAATACACGTCTTCTGGCAGTGAAGCGGAAGAGCTGGAGGCAGGGAAAAAGCTCACGCTTCTCAGATCACTCAAAGGTGTTAATCTTTAAGTAGGTCTCATCGAGAAGGGAAGGATACTGTCAGATCCTTTCTAAAGATGGAAGGATCCCACTGTACTTGTAGAAGAACAAGAAAAAAAGGCTAATTAAACATAAGAAACAGATCTACTTAAGCACATTCCACTTGTAAGTCCTTTAGCATTCATTCAGCTGTCACCATCTCTGGAGATGGACTGATGTATATGCTGAGTCAATCTGAATAAGAGCTTATTTAGAAGCTGGAAGGAAATCCTCATCTCCCTGAAGACCTTGCTGCGCTGCACACAGAGTTTGTAAACCTTGTCAAGACATTTGTCACTGATATAAAAGATATCAAACTTGCTCTTTCAGCTATACTAATGAGGTATTCATTACTCTGAGTACCTTCATTGCTATAGCTGCAGAGACAACTGAATAAACATAGGAAAAGATCTTTTGGGCAACAATACACTCTCCTGGGTGAAAAACTGGTTGAATGACCGGGCCCAGAGGGTGGTGGTAAACGGAGTTAAATCCAGCTGGAGGCCAGTGACAAGTGGGGTTCCCCAGGGCTCAGTGCTGGGTCCAGTCCTGTTTAATGTCTTTATCAACGACCTGGATGAAGGCATCGAGTGCTCCCTTAGCAAGTTTGCAGATGACACCAAGCTGGGTGGAAGTGTGGATCTGCTGGAGGGACGGGAGGCTCTGCAAAGGGACCTGAACAGGCTGGACCGCTGGGCAGAGTCCAACGGCATGAGGTTTAACAAGGCCAAATGCCGGGTCCTGCACTTGGGGCACAACAACCCTAAGCAGAGGTACAGACTAGGAGAAGCCTGGCTGGAAAGCTGCCAGGAGGAGAAGGACCTGGGGGTGTTGGTTGACAGCCGACTGAACATGAGCCAGCAGTGTGCCCAGGTGGCCAAGAAGGCCAGTGGCATCTTGGCTTGTATCAGAAACGGTGTGACCAGCAGGTCCAGGGAGGTTATTCTCCCTCTGTACTCGGCACTGGTGAGACCGCACCTCGAATCCTGTGTTCAGTTCTGGGCCCCTCACCACAAGAAGGATGTTGTGGCTCTGGAGCGAGTCCAGAGAAGAGCAACAAAGCTGGTGAAGGGGCTGGAGAACAAATATTATGAGGAGCGACTGGGAGAGCTGGGGTTGTTTAGCCTGGAGAAGAGGAGGCTGAAGGGAGACCTTATTACTCTCTACAACTACCTGAAGGGAGGTTGTGGAGAGGAGGGTGCTGGCCTCTTCTCCCAAGTGACAGGGGACAGGACGAGAGGGAATGGCCTCAAGCTCCACCAGGGGAGATTTAGGCTTGAGATTAGGAAAAAATTCTTCACGGAGAGGGTGGTTAGGCACTGGAACAGTCTGCCAAGGGAGGTGGTTGAGTCGCCGTCCCTGGAGGTGTTTAAGGTTAGGGTAGATGAGGTGCTTAGGAGCATGATTTAGGGATTGGTGGGAATGGTTGGACTTGACGATCCAGTGGGTCTCTTCCAACCTGGTTATTCTGTGATTCTGTGAATACTATGTGTAATAGTCCTCTTTTAGAATAGGGCAATGCTTCCCAATAATAGTCTTTTCTGATCACGTCTAATGAAAGTTGTGAAGTTGTGATGAACGTGAAGATGCAATCTTCATTATTTTCCTAAAGAAGTGTTACAAGAGTCACACTCATCAAGTTCACAGAAGTAATGAAACAAAAAATATGTTTTTGAGGTAAATAACAGCAACAGTAATTTAGCCTACATGAGAGAGAATACATTTTTATGAATACTGTTCCTTTTAGAGGACAGAGATTTGAAATATATTTTGAACCTATACTGGTTGCCTTTACACGTTTACCAATATTGTCTGAGATAAAACTCCACATCAGTGCTGGTAATACTACCTAAAACTCCCTACAGTAGCCATAGGACATATAAACAATTGTTAAATATGGACATAAAACTTCTTACTTATTGAAAATAATTGTCAGATTTAAAGCCTTATTAGAAGTTTTTCGTTCTAACAGCATGTTTCACTAGATAAGTCACTTTTAATCAGAACTGTTTAAAACCTATAATGTACATCATACAAAAAGAAAAATTAAAAACCTATGGTTATTCCTAAACCAAAACGTAGAAAGCTTTAGAGAATGTCCTGATTACCACTTTAAAAAAAAAAAAGCACCCTAAAGCCACACAAAAGAAAAACAATAAAGAAAGAAAAACAAAAAACCCACAGCAAATCCAAATAAATTAATAGCATATAGGCAAACTTATCACAAAGATGTTTTTAAGGTGGTGAAAATTAGAGTGAGAATTTGCTGCCTGAACTACACTCGCAACATAATAACCTCAAATGCAGGTTGCAACTTAAAGTTTTACCTGGTACTGCAGACTTACTGACATCTTCAAATACTAGTTTTTCAAATCTTGAGTTGGATAACAAAACCCTAAGAGACAGGCATGCTGCACACTTTCACACGCCCTGCTCCATCAAACTCCATAAGTCACCACCATTATCTGTTTCACAGAAAAAGCAGCAAAACTCAGAAGAAAAGGAACCCGGAGAAAGAAAGAAAATGTGCTATATACCTGTAAAGAAAACCAGCCACTGACTTTTCCTAACTAACTGGAGGGGACATTAAAAAAAATCTTTCAAAACATAGTTTGACAAAAGCCACGATATTACTCTTAATTGCTTTTTTCCTTCCAATTTGATCTGATACAGGTGCAAAGTAGGTAATCATAAATGTTTGAAATTATTAAATTAAAAGAAAAACAACACTGGCTATTCACTCTGCACTGCCAGTAACCCTGCACTTCCAGCCCTCTGCATGTGTCTCCAACTGCTGCACATAGGAATATTCTTCACAGAAATGGAAGAAAACTGGCCAGAAAACAGCTTCATTTTATAATTCACAAGTTAGTCAAATGTGACAGCAAACACAAGGACAAAATAAAGAAACAGTGTCCAAGCACTAGCATCAAAAGCAGTTATAAGTTTATTATGAAACAAATTCTAGCTGTGTATAGGTTTTTTCCTCCATCATCGACACACCTGATGTATTACTGCAGGGTAATACGATAGTTAATGTCGTAAAAATTCATGCTCAGAGCTTTGACAAAAGTAGAGAAAGACCAGTAAATAGCATCATTTCATTGCTAACTCTAAAAAGTGCCACAGTCAGAATTGCTAAATCCAATACACTTGAAAGCATATGGGCCATTCAGAAATCTCCTTTAGAGAGGAAACACAAAAGCCATTGAGCATAACTTGAATTTCCTAGGTTTTGCAAAGCAGGGGATCTTTTCAATAGTCACGTGCTGGCAATTATATTTAACTAGCATGAGATTTGTTTACAGATGTGTTTTACCTAGACATTTTTTTAGGAACACCTCCAACCAATTCTTAAAATGTGTTTCTTTTGTTCTAATTTCTTTCAATTTCAAGCTCAAAATTATGTGTCCTAGACAAACAGCCTTTTTCTTCCCATTAGAAAAATTTACTTCAAATTTACAAAGATGATCTGAAATAAACGATCCAAAAAATGCAACAACAGGAATACAGATAAACAATTGAAATATTTATAGGGCTCTATCCACACAAACTTCTCACAGAATTGTTCATGATTTGAACTTTCTGAAGACCGCTGCTCTCTGCCAGGTTTATTTGAAAGTCCAGCTTATGCTTTATCTCTTTATTTACTTTTCATCCACCCTTGGTTAGCCAAAACACCATTACTGCTCTTCTTGGGGCAAGATTCATAATTACCTGCTAGAGGCTCAAGGAAATGACAAAAGCAATTGTATGTTTATTGCTCCATGTTGATGAGACATGGCAGTACTTCCAACAGCAGTGCTGAGAAAAATGGGTTCCTCTAGAAGAAAGTATTATCGAGGAGCCATTTAATTCACAGAAGATAATAAAAGTATAGACATATCCTAATGTTCTTTGAAACAGTTGAAGAAAAGAGCTCAAAATGAAAGACATGAACTCATTTATTTATAAGTTGTATGTGTTACTTCAGAAGACCTAGGGCAGTATTTTAATAAGTAAAATGTGGAGATATTAACCAGAATGGACTGTTAGTAATCATTGGTGAACACAAAGTGGGAGCTCAATCACAATTCATGATTCTTATACTACAGCCAAATGTGCACTAGGATTAAAAAGAACATTATATTCTTACCTACAAAGGAGGGTAGTGTAATCGACACAGCCTTGGGACGTTCCCTTGAGCTCAGAGGCATTTCAGATATAAAGCCATTAACTTCTATGTCATCATTCAACATTACAAAACTAAAGAATTAGATTTTGCCAAAGTACAGGTTTTAAATATGGGAAAACAGTCATTTGGAAGAAACAGGTAGCCTAAAACCACTTTTCAGGCCAATGAGCCCTCAAGCGTTTCTGAACACTTGGTTAGCAGAGGAACTTGCTGGAAGCTAAAAAAGCTGAGGGAAAACCTGTACCCAACACTGTTCTGCTGCTTTCAGTGCCACAACATAACAACTGAAATCAAGTTTACCTTTCTTGAAGCGTAAATGTCGAAAAAAGGTTTGTTTCGAACACTAAATGGTTCCCGTGCTTTGTCAATTAGACCACTTTTCATCTTTTCATGTCGTGGAAATATAATCTCTTTCTCTATACATGCAAGTCGAACATTAAAATCACAGTCTCCAACAGGCTGTCCCTGCCAAGTTACAAAAACCAGTATTAAAACAGAGCACTTAACAAATTACCCAAATAGCATAAGTTTTCCTTACACAATACTTAGTATCATAAAGATACATAAAAATATTAAATCCTACATGGCTTTGCCAAATAATTGTGTTCCAATTGTCTCAGCCTGTAAGAGGCTTAATCAAATCAAAGTTCATAGAAAGATAAAAAACTATAACATGTTTTCAAGCATATATGATTTAAACACTTAACTTACCTTTAATAGTTAAGCAAAATAATTCCCTAATTATAGCTTTGGATATAGAACCTACATACTTTTCCACACAATCTTCCTCTGAAGTAGTTTAGGTCATTTTGCTCATAATACTTTTAATGACAACACAACAATGTGACTTACACATTTAAGTACACTTATTGTTTTAAATGCACTATAATAATGCCTTGAAATACGTAGTAATTATGTAGATGACCACTTTTCTGCCACAGAAAAGAGAAAAGCGTAGCTGCAGTTGGAAAACGTGCCAATAAACAGTGGCTGCAAAAACCTGTGAGATATGTGATGGCTCAGTCACAAAAAAGTAATAAAAGCACTTCTCTATGTCTCAGTAGGGCACTCTGACTTCTCCAGATCTAAAATAAAGCAGCAGCTTTATGTTTCTCCTTAAGCATTTGTTGCACTGCACTAGACCCATACGAGCATTCAAAATGCACATTTGTCAGATTAGTAATTGCTCCTAATGAGTTTATTATATTTTGAGCATTAGATAGTGGGGAGGACACACTGTAGGTATCACAGAGAGAAAACAAGCAACTGACAACTTATAAATTCTAAAGTTAGTTTCAATCAGGCATGGCATTTTATAGCAATATGGCACAAAACTCAAAGATCTACACTGTTCCAGGCATGATACAGTACTGGAAGTTATTTACATGAGATCATCCTTCATTTTTCTACCTCATTCACCAAAAATATAATTTTCAAATCCCATCCCTTTCACAGTCCACAGAGAACAAGCTTACAGAGCTTTGGCTTCAAAACCATAATTTCTCAAAGCAGAAAGCAATGAGCAAAGGCAACTGAGAAAACATGATACTCGAATCATCGGTGGCAGTGATACAGATGAGCAGGAGAACCAAGTATTGCCTGTACTAAACACAGCCAGAAGAGAAAAGGAAGGAGAATCAAAAGAGGAAAAAAAGCCTTGCTCTAATGTGCACCAAAAAGAATCAGAACTGATCAACCTGAAAGAATGCAAAGGAAATTAATGGCAAAATGACATCTTGAGGAGGCATACAAAGGAAAGAGATGGAGTAAGTAGTATCTGAGCACATACCTTAATTATAAGAAAAATGGAATGCCAATTTTACACCAACATGAGTTTAATCAAGTTCTTTCCAAATTCATCCTGGCTTTCATCAGAACCTTCTGCATTTCATGCTCCCAAACGGGCGTTGCCTTCCTCGTACTTTTCTTTCCTAGCATAAGATTCTTTGCCAGACTTCAATCAAAAGTCCTCAATTGTTCAGTGCAACAGCTTTAACGGAGATGCATTTACCATCACACCACAAGTGTACCACACACACACTTTCATGCAGGACTCAGCTTCTATCTATGCTGGGGGAGGCAGGACAAGCCCCCATCACTGAGCCGGGGAGCACATCCTGCACAAAGCCAGAGAGAAATGTCTCCCGGTCACCTCTGCTCCTTGATCCATGCCTGTGAAGAATAAAGTCTATCTGGCTGTTAACATTGCCTTCAACCTTGCCTTCCTTTCATACATGAAGGTGTTATCAGTAATGACCCATTCAAGTGAATGGGAAATTAAGAGTATGGAAAAATCCAAGGAGCAGGAGAATGGCTCAGTTTATTCATTTGTAACAGAATATAGCTGGGTGATCTACAGATTTTTTAAGTGCCACAGACAAAATTCTGGGGAATTGTTCTTTCTTTCTCTCTTTACTCATGTACAACATGCCTGAGAACTCATCAATACAGTAACTGGGCTTGTTCTGGCTTGTACATCTAATCGAAACACAGAAAACATATCTTGACCTCTGCAACAAGAACTGATTGAGGAATTCTTTCCTGGGAGGTGTGTATACATATTTTTTTATTATTTCAAAGAACACTATAAACTGTTCCCTGGGTATATTTCAGCAAGAGGTGGTATAAATACTCTGTTCCCTACAGTAGCTATTCCACTCAGCCACATTCTATGAGTAGGCCTGAAAGAGAAATGAACTAATTAATGTTTCAAATATTTGAGTTTCCAATAAGTGTTAAAGTTATTTAGGGAGCTTGTTTAAAAGGATTCACTGAAAAATGCTTTTGCATCATAACTTAAATTTATTTAAATTCCTTAACAGTTAAATTAAAAGCTGCGATGACTTCATATGTACAATAACCAGTTGAATCACTTTTCCTTTAAATAATCCTTTCACTTCCCCCATCTACTTGGAACTGCAGCTCTGCAAATCACATATTTTTATTTCTAAGCTTGTTAAGCAGAAGGGTGTATTACCACAAGGTTCCATCACACAAAGGTCAGAGCTAGGTTGACGTAAGATTATATGAGATGGGAAAACATACATAATCCTGGCAAGCAACTTCACCAGTGAAGTAAAGTAAGAAGTTAAGAAGTATTTAATTTTCACAAAAGCACATGACTGTAGCAATAAGAAAATTAACATAACATTGAATTTAAATCAAGGACATACTGAATAAAGGTAATATTCAAGGAGGAAGGCTTTTTCTTTGCTATTAGATACTTGCCACAATTGCAAAAAAATGCTGCTAATATACAATGGATTTCTCCCAGACACATCCAAAGCCTACAAGTCATAAAATCCAAACTTTCAGCAAGTAAGTAGGAGGGTAACGTAGGCTGCAATTAGTAATTTACAGACCTTGACAAAACCAGGAAGATATTTAGTATATAAAGCACACATTTAGAAGTTGACTAAAAACAAGAGAATGATGTATGTATAATCTAAACACAGACATCAAATCCTAATATGTTTCTAGGCAATACAGATGTTTTATTAATTTAAATATTCAGCTGCTTGAGATTTTATTTAAATATCTAAGTTTTCACTTGTCTGAGAAGGATGAGGGTCACCACTGCCTCACAGGATTGTTACTGGAGTGCATCACAAGCAGCATGTGTTTCCTATCTATGCTAGAAAGTTAAACTTCCTCCTCACTGTAATTAAAATGTATCCTAAAGCAAAATAATGTTTAGACAATCCTCAAGAGAGGCGTCACCCATTGAATCAACACATCTTCCTTGAGCAGCAGAATTCTCTTCACCTGTTGAAACCTTTTGCATGGCACTAAGAGGTCACAGCATGAAGTGGGCTTGCAGTAAATGTGACATTGTAAAATATTCCTTTGATTTTAAGCACAATCCTCCCGATATCCTGAAAATGTAAAATGAGATTTCTATTGAGCTTTGAAACCTACCCAGGATTGAACATTTCTAAATTTAAACTTAAATTATTTCAAATTAACTTCTCAGTAGAACCCATACACAATGAGTCACATAGGAATGTAGAGTGCCACAAAAATACATACATGCTTAAAAATACTAAAAAACAGCATTTGCAGCTGATTTAATACCCATTGTCTTAAGGGGGTGGGGGAAGGCAATTTAATTGCTGAAAAAAAAAAAAACACCACAACAAAAAAAACACTCCAAACCTCACAGTCCCAATAACATTTCTTCAGATGGGTGCTGAGAGACTGAAATTGCTCTTCACTTGCCATAGCTCCTGCCCTCCACCTGGTTCACAGAGACCTCAGTGTTGAAAACACAATCTGAGCTGACACAGCCACAAGGGCTGGTAAGAAACTCAAATCACAGTTCATTAAACAGAGGAAGACAGCAGCAATTGATTAGACAGGTGTAAGGGAATAACGGGATTTCTACTGCAAGGTGACAGGTAACCCTGAGAAGGTACCATCACCATCATCAAGGTTTGTCTCCCTTCCCCTGCCTCTAAGGTTTACCTCGTGGTTGAAGCCCAGTAAATTCAGTGAGCCTTACATGGAAAGTCCATCCCGTAGATGGATGCAGTACAGATAACAAAATGCAGTATATCAGGGCTAAATCCCATAAAAGTACTTTCTCTTAGAATCTGATATTCATCTGCCTTTGGCTCAATGTAGTTATAGTAAAAAGGAAAATAATGCCTGGGCTTGTGTAGACAGCTGATAACTAGCTTGGTCTAGAATAAACTGAGAATATTTATTCTCTTCCTCCATGAGAAACGGTTCAAAGCCTACCTGCCAACAAAGCACACTCCATTTGCTTCCCCAGAGCAGCACCTTAGATATGAATAATGCAGCACATACACGCTTATACGTTTCACGCACATCTTCACTTATTGAGCCATAGCAGAACATATGTCACAACTGTCTTAGCTTTAATGATTTTGAGAGAATAAAGAATAAGCCCAGGCTGATATTCTACCCTGTGTTTAACATTATTATTGACAATTCAAGGCACCCACAGCTGACATCTGCATTTCCAACGAAAGCCCATTATTATTTCTCCCATCTTTTGAAGACCATGTAATCTAACAGTTGCATTTTATATTAATGGTCTGGCATGTATTTCTTCGAACTGTGGGTTTATAGATGCTGTTGATTTTTTTATTTACATAGCTTTATGTAAAAAACAAAATGAAGGTGCTGTTTCATTCTCCAAATAAAAGTATTACTATATTCAATCCAAATTTTTTTCATTTCCAATTATATTCTCTTTTTATAACAGGTTTAAAAGTAAAGTATTAAAGAAATGAAAAATTTTGTACAGTTATGACTCTTAAGTTTTTCATTTCTAAACAACTAGACAACCACTATAACCTGAAAATAAATTTTAAAATCTGTTTTTTCTAATTTTCATCACTCAAATATTCAAAATAGCTATGGTAAGGGCAAGGAATTTAGGAGTTTCAAAATGGTTTCTAAAATTTATCTTGGCATCAATGAGGTACAGCATGTGAAATAGTGTTTCAGTTGTAACAATTCAACATGCTGCAGGAACATAATTACTGTTTATACGTTGTCAGCTTATACAATGGACTATCCTTTGATTTATCACAGAATGAAAATAGTTTGAGGAATCAGACCTATTTAAAAGGCTGTTTAAGACATGTATTGAATTATTTGTCTTTCCTTTAAAACATCACCGAAAATAAATTCAAATATGTATGAATCAACAACGAAATGGAGTTTGCAGCCCATGCATAAACATCAAGGCTTAACAGAACATACAAATATATACATTTTTTTTTATTAGCTAACATAACTTGAACAAACAGCAGGACTGTCAAAACTGTGACTAAACAGATAAGATCAAAACAGAAAAAGTAGATTGTACTACAAACATTACTCCCTCCCTCACTCCTCTCCTCCTTGGATTGTCAAAACAGAATACAGATTTGAGATAAAAAGCATAAACTTCATAACTACAAGTGGATGAGAAGTTTGTTTCATCAGAGTAAAGGTCATGTAAATACGGCAAAATATTTACGGTCAGTTGAAGTGACTGAATTATGATTCTCACCATATCTCTGTGTACGATAAAGTAGCAGACATGGAAACAGGCATCTACCATGGATGAACACCTAAGCCCTCTCTTTTGAAAGGAAAGCTACAGTTAGGCACTGAAAGCTTAGTAGCCGCTATTTTGGGATCACCGACAACTAAGTCCAATTCATTGTTTGATTACATGTACAGTAGCTTCATTTAGGATCTTTATAATCCTTATAAATCCTTCTGAGCCTTCAAAAACAGAACTCAATAAGGGGATTTTACTGGGATGTAAATGATTAAAACCAAAAGGAATTATGTTCTGTCTAGACTAGCTGCCTAGCCTCAAGTAATCTGAGAAGTAGATGGACTCGCATTCTAATTACAGAAGTAAAAGTCATAATTCTAATAGCCCATAACTATAAAATAGATTTGCCATCATCATCCTCAGATATTTACACACAAAAAAAGATTGCATGCGGTTCTCCCAGGGGAATATAAATCTAAATAATTTATTTTGCACTGAATTTAGGCTAACTGCAAAGTCAAATATCAAACACCTGGCTTTGCTGCTTTTGGTTTTTCCGATTATTTTTTCTAGTGCTTTTGTTGCATGTAGTATGGAGGCATCCTTACCTTACTGCAACAAACACCAAATGATCTAGTAAAAATATTTTCCGTCTCCTTCTACTCTCCTCACACTCTCTTCCTTTCTACCACAATTAGCTATTGCTGGGTTTTTACAAGGCCGTTTTTAAGACAAAGAATTATCACTCCCATGACTTAAAGAACTGTGGGAAAATCCCTACATCTTAAAGATGTTATTCAGGGCACTTCATACTTGAAAAGACTGTGCCACTCATTTTTTTTTTTTAGAATATAAATCACTTCATAGTATTTAAAATAAGACTGTAAGCACAGTAAGTGTAAAGACTCCTAAAAATTAGAAAAGAGGGGGGAAGTAGCAGCAATCAGCACTAATTCAGATACTGCCTTATAAAAGGAACCACCTACATTTCCTAAACCATGAAAGAACCAGAAATTAAGTGTCTGTTTGTAATAGATGTTATATTCCAGAAGACTTGTAAAAATCTATAAAATGAAGTCCACAATCTGTCTTTAAAATATATAGGTCATTGTGTGCATGGTTAGCTTATAAGTAAGAAACACATTAATTATTATTATACTAATTTCAAAAGAAAAGCGGTATTTTTCGTCATATTTCTTTTAAATAAGAGAAATATTGTAAAAAAGGATGACAATACAGCCTTCGTGTTCTCTCCTAGACTAAAACATTCGCTCAGGTTATTTCAACATACTAGCCATGGGAAAGGAAATATTTGAGAGGTACTGCTTTCATCTTAATAAAACGTATCGTGAATTATAGATTTATTTTAGAGTTGGTAACATTCTTCTGATCAACTTGGATTTTTTTTTTCTTCAGTTCTAGGAACAGGAAAAAGACGAGAAGGCAAGAGTCAAGGAGAGAGCTGAAAATATGAAATATTGAGACTAAATTAATTGCAGAAGAGGAGGAATTAAAACTAAAGTAGGGAAATAAGAGACAACAAGATTTGAACATATTCCCACTTCCTCTACACGATATTCCCCCAACTATCTGCCTATAGTTTTTCCTCTTGAAATCATGTACAAAATGCCCTTTGTTAGATTTAATTCCCAGTACTTAGACAACTGGACGCGATAATGCAACAAGAAAACCTGCCCCACTGCTAAGTTTTTCACAGTTTCCCCTGCAGTTACGGTCACTGCCAGCTTCTTGAGAGATCTGAATAGTGGCCTAAGACAGAAGCTGGGTTGAAGTCCACTTGGCAGTTCCCATGGGAATGACTGTTAGAAACTGAAAGTAGAGGGAGACAGGTTTTCTATCCAATCATATGCTACAGTTCCTAGCACAACAAGATGATTAAAAATGTTCCAAATAAAAAGTGAGGTTTTTTAAGGCTAAATGTGAGACACAGAAAAATGTTTAGTAAAAATATTGAGAAAATCTCTTCAAAGAGACCTTCCAGAAACAACAAAAAAAAATTGTTTGGGGACTTTATTCTCTAAATTGTGTAAGGTTTGAAGTATTTCAGTCATTTTCTTTTACAATGCAACTTAAACTTTCAGGTGCCGCTGAGTATTTTTCACGGTTTGCTGAAGAAGTATTACATCAGAGTACGCAATTAAGAGTAAAACCTACAGAACCTGAACATCTGAAAAACAGAAAGGATTTAATATCATGGCAACTTCTAAAGCTGCTCTTAGAGAACTACTTGTCTCCATATCTCTCTCCCAGGCACAACACTCCGTGCCTCTTTCTCTGCCAGATATACTAGCGATCATCTGCCGTTCAAAAAGGTTCTCATGAGACAAGCTTCACATGAAGGTATGGAAACACCTCTGGGGAATAAAACAAGAATTGACAAAATTTAATACACTCCTTTTGCTTCTATACAATAACCCATTAACTATCCTTTCTTTTCAAAAACGGGGAAACCAAACTACCTTCACTACAATCCAAAGTGTCCCCTGGGATGGGGAAAGGAGGATTTAACTCAGAAAGGCAAGGGAAAGGAAGAGATCAGATGTATTTTTCACAGAATGTAACCAGCAACCTTCAAACTACTTACCAAGCTGTAGAGTGCTCCTTCAAAACAACTACTTTATTAGACAAAAAATATAACATTAAAAACACAAACCATGAAAGATATCCTGGTCAGCAGGTACTAATTATTACTCTTCAGCAATAATTTACTTTTTGTAGTCATCATAGCGGAAGAGAGTTTTAAAGAGGGATGCAAAAGCACATCAAAATGCTGCTTTTGAGTTGCATGTGCTCTTTATTCAAGCACAAAGAGCAACAGGGAAAAAAACCACAAATTATTTGTTTGGAAGTTCACAGAACAGGTAAGGAGATTTGCAAATTTTGCTGCTGAGACAAACAAGCAAGGTTTTCAATTATGGATAAAAAACAATGAACAGGGAAGGGGAATCAGTCAAGAAGATCACTGAAAAAGACAACTAGCTAAGATGCATTTCTGTTTATCTGTCTCCACAGACCCAAAAGCTTCAGCAGCATCGCTTCCTTACCACGTCGGTTCTACATCTTAGAAGCTCTTCTGGCCTATCATTTGTTGCCCTCCCCATTCTGTAATGTTAAAGAAAACATACACCTTGAAGAATATTGTAACGCATTACCTGGCCAGACTGCCCCTTCTCTCAGTAAACTCTATTATAGAAATGGGAGGACGAGGAGAAAGCAATCTTAATGAACCTTTCCCAGTGTGACACCAGAAAGCAAAGTGAGACACAAATGAGGAGGTGCTCTGTATTTCATTTACCGGACACCTCTGAGCCATGATAGAAGGAAGTGATAAATACAGATTTTGAAAACGTAACACACAGTAAGAGCACCATAACAAACATCTGGGTGCTTGTTAGTTATGTCTTCACGAGAAATAATAGAAAGGGTGCAAGAGCAAACATGTGCAAAGCATCCTCATGTTCCAGAGTACTATTAGTAATGCAAGCATTTAAAAATCTGTATTTTGTGGTGGTCCTATGTGAGAAATAACCCCAGAATTAAAAGTAAGTATGGAAGAGCGATTGGCAGCCAGGTGCACTTGTAAACAGAAAAGATGCAATTAAACACTTGCACCTCCAAACTGTGCCCTCAAAATTTTCACAGTACAGTTTTAAGATAAGGCTAATAAGCTAATAAATAAGAGACAGCACGTACTGTGAGATTTACATCACTTTAAAAGGAGGTTTGTAATGGCAAAGTCAGAAATGGTAACATTTTACAGGGATTTAAAACAAAAATTTTTCATGCATTAATTCAATGAGCATGTTAGCTGTGGGCAGGATTTATGAGCGGCATATCTGTTTACCATGACAAATTTAATCTAATAGCTACAGCGTTGTTATGCATAATGACAACAAAAGAAATCTTGATCTTGACTTAATTTAATGCATGGAGTATTAGGAAATTTAATCAGAACTCTATCTCCTTTCTAAACATTAAAACAGTCATTCTTTTTCAAGCATTCAGTCTATTCTTACCATTGCAATCTGGTCTCATGAAAACTTGGCTAGAGTTTAAAACTTTAAAGGCCAAGGTTAGAGAGAAAAAGGAAAGTACTATTCATTTTCGGCATCTTTGCTAAGAATGCATTAATTAGATCCTAACATTATGCTAGTGTTACTTTCTATTACTTAATTAAGGAAAAAAATAGTTGCTTAAGTTTACTGTCTATACATCTACACATAGCTGTTGATTACAATCTTAAAAAAAGCCTCTCAAAACAAGGCTTCTCAGGAAGAGCTGTCTCACAGATGACTGGAGAATGAAGACATATTCTTTTGCGGATTGTTTCTGATGAAGACAGACTTTAATTTACTTGTATTTGCTTGTGGGGCTGTTAATCATTCTACTGTCAGCTTCCTCTGTAACACTACAATTACCAACCAAACTTGTTATTCGCTATTCAGGTGAAAAAGCGCTATGAACTCAACTACATACAGACACAAATCAGGAAGCGGGAAAGTAAAAGGCATTGCAAGGATTTAGCTCTGTCCTCATTAAGACTAAACACCATAAGGAATGATTGGTGCCATTAGCCTTTTATGTTCAGAGGAATATGAAAAGTCCAGATTTCATATGTGCGAAATGCACACATAACCAAAGACATAAATGTGGACAAAAACCCCTCAAATGAAATATTGAAAGGTAAATAAACACTTTTTTTTAATAAAGACTTTCTCATTTTTCAATGAGAAAAAGATTCTTGTTATGAAAAAAAGATCCATCTAGGTTGTAAGAAAAAATTGACTATGTTATAACTGATTTCTGCTTCAAGAAACATCTCACATGCCAAATGCAACTTGACATGATAATGACCATTTTCCCATGTTGGTGCCACCTTTTCCACTGACAAGCATAAGTGGCATGCTAGTTTTCATGCTTGTTGGATCTTCTTTTACATGGCATAGAGGAGAATTCTGTTGTAGAAGGTAAAAGAAGTAGCACGTTACTAGCACAGAATACCTGCTATTTCACAAATCACTACTTTCTGAACTTCAGAGAGGTGAGCCTCAAGTCTGTGAGCTAGAAGATACTGTGGGTACAACTACACTGGTGAACCAAACCAGCAAAGCCCTCATCTCTGCTCCTGAAGCCACCAGCTGCCTGAGAACATTCATGCTCTCACTCTCCATAAGACAATTATGACATTTCAGATCAACTGATAAGCATGGTGCCTGAGCACTGTTAAACTTGAGTCTAGTCTTGAGAACTCCTCAAGAGCACTGTAGTCGGCCAGGGCCAAAACTGCACCAGGGATCATTTAAACTACTTAAAGTTAACTTGAAGTAACATAAATTTTTAACTACTTAAAAATTCCAGTAGCAGGATCCTGCCTTTTGTAATTTCATTTATTAATATACGTTTATTCAAACTCCCAGAATAGGCTTTGAAAGATGATTTTATATTCTTAGAATTGCTCTTTGTATGAAGAGTGAAGTAAAGCAGAAAAGAAAAAGTAGGGATTGCTCTGTGTTTCCTCAAAAAGTTGAGGTCAAAAGGCAGGCTTATTTCAGTAGCACATAGCTTCCTTTCTACAAATTCTATTTTAGCATGTGAGACAAAAGAAGCAAGACAGTAATGTCATATTTTGAGCTGCTATCATGATCAGCATCATGATTCAGACTGCAGAAAATTACAATTAAAAAAACCTAATCTTTTCCAAATTTCCTGTTGGATCATTTCTTCTTCCTAACACAGGTATCTCTTGTGACACAATCGGATGTGTTACCACAAGCTCCTAGAAACTAGATGCCACAGAAACAGTAATTAAAAGAAATGAAGACAAATATTTCAATCAGCATCCCTGAAGACTTGACTTTTTCAGCAGCCACAGGAGATAAACATCAGAATTTAATACAAAATTCATCATGAAATGAGACAGCCAAGATAGGGAAAACATGGTTGTAATCTAAGAACTCCAGGATAGTTCTCTCTCAATCACTGAAACTCGAAATTTTATTTTATTTCTTCCTGAGAGTTTTCCTATGTAGATATCTAGAGCTAAATACACACTACATATTTCAATCAGTTTATTCTCCCAGTTTCCTTCATTTTTTCAGAAGGATGCTGTAGTTTATTCCTGATACACCACAGCAAAATCAAAAAGCTAAGTATAATATGCCTCACTGATAACAACGTAGATTAAAATTTGTAAAAGGTAGGTTTTGCCTGCTCACTCTCTCATTTTGCTCTCTCACTACCCTCTTTCATTTCTTTTTTCCTATAGCCTCTACCAAGTGTTAAGTTTCTGTTACAATACTCTCCTGATAAACCCATCATCTTTTTTAAGGTGACTTCCTTACCTCCCTTGAGTCAGGACTTCACCTGAGCATGACTAAGTCTGAAGAAAGATCCCTTGATGTACTGACACACTCAGCTTTATGATTCCATGATGTTCTCCCAGAATCATAGTACTGTACATAAAATGAAAACTGTTCCCTTTACTCCCAGCTGATCTGTTTCTAGCAGGCTACTGCTTCTCTTAAATCTCAAACTGACAGTGGTCTTTTAAACACTTCCCAAATGCTAGAGCTGCAAGGGACAAACTGGACACAACTATTTATAGTTTGGAAACTCTGTGGTTTTTAGGCTGAAACTTTAAGCATACAGCTTTAAGAATAAAACGTACCCTCTCACAATTTCTGATCATAAAAGGCAACAGTGGTCACGGTACTCAGTTAATTTGACTCAGTCTTCAGTCCTACATGTCTCCCTGTTAAAAGCCAGAGAAATACATCACAGATCAGAGACTAGGTTGCCCTGCCTTAACTGCTACCTTTCCAAACACAAATTTTAACACTATTTAGCTCCCTAAAACTATGATAATGAAGAACTCAAATAAATACAAGAAGGGATTACACTACAATTCTGAAGCATGACAATAGTGCTGGCCAAATACACCAAGAATGTTTCAAAGGGTTATTACAGCATATGACATTTGGAAAATTTTAATTATGACATTATTTTGCTGTGATCTAAAATTTATTCCATAATTTTTCTATATAGATGTTAACAGCTTTCACCGTACTATTTTAAGTCTTCCTAGGGGGTTCCTGTTGATATATATCTCAGTATAAATACATGGTGCATTCTGAAAAACTACACATTACCTTATTTTAGTACTACCTTCTGTATTTTTGTGTTAGTGCTGGTACACCTAACACATTCTCTGTAGTATTAACAAACAGCACATGTAAGTCTTTGGGACTTAATGTGGAATTTGAGAGTGCAATATTTCAGAAGGAATATTCTGACAAAGCCAGAAATCTCTGTAACACTTACACTTAGCTAGCAAGAGAGAGTCTGCAGGCAAAACAGGTTGAGCATTTGACTATAAGGTCAATTGAAAATATCTCTAGTTTACTAGACCTGACTAAAACATGAGGCTTGCCTGAGCAAATGCATTAGTGGGGTGTGTATTCACATTGCTCCAGCTGCTATGTGACATCTCTAACTGCAGAGTATGCTGAGTCACTGTGAAGGATGAGATGGGAGGCATGCTGGAAGTCTCATAATTCACCCTGTTGTTTTGGGGTTTTTTTCTAGAGTGGGAGAATATATGTTTTGTAAGGTCCTGGGCCACATAAAAAGAAGCGTGGCCAGCAGGGTGAGTGCCCCTCTATTCCACTCCTGTGAGATTCCACCTGCAATATTGCATCCAGTTCTGGAATTTTCAACATAAAAAGGATATGGAACTGTTGGAACGGGTCTACAGGAGGGCTACAAAGATGATCAGACAAATGAAGCACCCCTGTTATGAGGACAGGCTCAGAGAGTTGGGGTTGTTCAGCCTGGAGAAGAGAACATCTTACAGCGACCTTCCAGTACCTGAAGCGGTTACAAGAAAGCTGGAGAGGGACTGCTCACTAAAGTGTGCAGTGATAGGACTAGAGAGAATGGCTTTAAATTAGAGAGGGGTAGCTTTAGACTAGACATTAGGAGGAATATCTTCACACTGAGGGTAATGAGGCACTGGCACAGGTTGCCCATGGAAGCTGTGGCTGCCCCATCCCTGGAGGTGTTCGAGGCCAGGCTGGATGGGGCCTTGAGCAGCCTGAGCTGGTGGGAGGTGTCCCTGCCCACAGCAGGGGGGCTGGAACTGAATGGGCTTTAAGGTCCCTTCCAACCCAAACTATTCTACGATTCTATGAATGTTTTGGTTTTAAATAGGACTAATGCTTTGCATAATTTGATCTGAAGCTCTGCTAGGAGAATTTACACAAATCTAACTTGCACAACTTAAAAATGAACTTATCTTTTTCTTGCCAATTACAAGTTTTTAATAGATTTACCTCTCCTGGTGATAAAATTCTGTTGATCATTTCTTGCCAAGTCAAACATCCTCGGGTGCCCGTTTTTGTAATTAAGCTTCTAAAATTAACCTAAAAACCGCTGTGTTTTTTAATCTTGGTAGTAGGACCATTGCTAATGACTTCTTGCAGCTGAAGCCCTGCTTGTACTCATACTGATAACATTATCTTAATTTGTCCTTGACATTAAAATAGTATTATGTAGTAACTAACTCCTCTCTCTCATTTCCAGCACACTTAAAAAAAAACCAAACACAAAAAAAAAAAATCCATCAACAAGACTTAAAGTATTTACAGTCCTACTCAAAAGCAGACTAGTCCCAAACCTTAACAATCCTCTAGAAAACCCCGATCATTCTTCCCATTTGTCAAGGTTTTCACATTAAGACTGGATACTTCACTACAAGTGAGCATTCCCTGCCCTCTATCTTGAAAATGTTTCCCTACTTAATATACCCTTTGGCCTATCACTATATGCCTTTTTACAAAGTTTCTCTCCAACACTCCTCTAGGCCCCACTTTAAGTACCAGTAAGTTTCTATAAGGTTTTCCCAGATCCTTCTCTTCCTCAGCCTGAACAACCCCAACTGTCTCAGCCTGTCCTCATATGGGAGGTGCTCCAGCCCTCTGATCATCCCTGAGGCTTCCTATGGAGTCACTCCAGCAGGTCGATATCCATCCTAAGTTGCAGACCCCAGAAATGAAAACAATACTCCAGGTGGGGTCTCACAAGAGCCGAGTAGAGGGGCACAATCACCTCCCTTGACCTGCTGGCCACGCTTCTTTTGATGCAGCCCAGGATACAGTTGGCTTTCTGGGCTGCAACTGCACATTGCCAGCTCATGTCCAGCTTCTCACCCACCAACACTCCCAAATGTTCTCCTCACTGCCGATCCATTCTCCACTCAGCCTGTGTTTGTGCTTGGGATTGCTCCAGACCAGGTGCAGGACATTGCACTTGGCCTTGTTGAACCTCACGAGGCTCACACAGGCCCACCTCACAAGTCTGTCAAGGTTCCTCTGAACGGTATCCATTCCCTCCAGCATGTCCGCCATGCTACAAGGCTTGATGTTATCAGAAAACTTGCGAGGGTGCACTTGATCCTGCTGTCGATGTTAAACAGCACTGGTCCTAAGACCAACCCCTGAGGAGTGACACTAATCACTGCTCTCCAATTGGACATTGAGCCATTTATTGCGCTCTCCGAGTGTGACCATCCAGCCAATTCCTTACCCACCAAGGGGTCTACCCATCAAATCCATGTCTCTGAATTTACGGACAAGGATATCATGCATGATGGTGTCACACACCTTTTCCATAAGGACAGTAACAGTAGTGAATGTTAGGTTAGACACAATGTCAGAGCAGAGACAAGGAAAGACATGAAGGTAAACATAGAATCACAGGCAGAGGTAAGAAAACATAAAGGTAAAATGAGAATTCAAGAGTAGTTATAGAAGAGCATATTTTTCAGAAGTCTGCAAAGAATTTTTGCCTACTGAAATCATAGGAGGGATCCAGAAAACTATTATCAACTTTTCAGAAAAGTTTAAAGATCATGAAGATACAGAATTAAAATGAATTAACAAAGAGCTTCTATTCCTAAGCTAACATGTATTCCCCACAAATTACTACTTTAAAACTAGTTGTCTTTAATCACAGTATGACTACACTTCCAAGAATACTAAAGTTGGTTTTGGTGACTAGTACCCTGCCTACATTTGCAACTCACATTTACACGGAAGGGCCGACTCAAGCTGAGTAGTATCTTACTCAAGCCTGGACGCAGAGGTTTAGCAATACTGTTTATCATTTTGGGAGCACTGAAAGAATTATTTTGTTTTTTTCCAGAAGCATTAACAGATACTAGCATGCTTTTACATGCGCGATTGTATCACAGGCCTAATGACCAAACCTAACACATTGTTGTGGTTTAACTACAGCAGGGAGCCAAGCCTCATGCAGCCACTCACTCACTGGCCCTAGAATGGATTAGGGAAAGAACCAGAAGGGTAAAAGTGCAAGAAATCATGGGTCGAGATAAAGACAGTTTAATAGGTAAAGTGAAAGCTGTGCATGGAGATAAAGTGAAACATTAATCTCGTTCTCTGCTTCCCACTGCAGGCAAACATCCTCTCTTCATCCTTCTTCCCTCAGCTTTATATGGTGAATATGATGTTGTATCGTATACAATAGCCTTTTGGTCAGTTGACATCAGATGTCCCAGCTATGTCCCCTCCCAACTTCACCCCTCAGCCTATTCACTGGTAGTGTGGGGTGAAAAGCAGAAAAGGCCTTAACACTGTGCAAGCTCTACTGCTCAGCAATAGCTAAAACATCCCTGTGTTATCAGCACTGTTCTGGTCACAAATCCAAAACACAATACCATATCAGCTCCTACAAAGGAAATTTACTTAATCCCAATCAAAACTAGTACACACTTTCTGTTTTCAAAAAATTACTTTAAATATGGTTTTAAAAATATATACAAGGTTAAATTTGTCCTTCCAGAAGGACATTTTCTCTTCCTTAGACGTAACAGAGAAATCACCAGAAAATTTATTTCTTAATAAGGGCTACGACAGAAACATGTTGTCAAGGTGAGTAATTCAAATAAGCTTCCATAGGAGACTCTGCCATAAGACCCCTGAGTAACTTCCAATCCCACATGTATCTTGACTTTTGGAGAAAAAAAATAAGAAAAAAAAACCCAACACATCAAAAAAAAAAAAAGACAAAAAAAGACATTCAAACTTTACCATATTTGAAAGCTGCTTTAAAAAAAAAAAAAAAGTTTCTCATTTTCTGTACTGTTTAACAGCTCGCTCTTATGACCACAAAGATTTTATTCCTTGCTGTCAACAAAAGCTTCTTTTCCTTTTCTGCCACAATATTTCTTTCCACTGGCTGTAGTGCAAATATGTAATAAACAGGAGAGCTTGCTGCTGAGTACTTAACAGAGGAACAGTTGGCCTGGTTTCACAGAAATCTGATAAAGAGGTGCTAGAGTAGTCTAACAAGGAGCACTGTGATGCTCTGGTAACAAAGACACCACTTGCAGGCCAACTTATCCATCCTCTCTCAGTTTCATTGCCTAAATAGTTGAAACATGCTCTAGAAATTTTCCAGCTGTTTAGCAGACTGATTCTACCTGCCATCTTTTCTTGAGCAGGTGGAAATAAATCAATGTCTTCTACAAGGCTGCTTTCAATCTTAATTCTGATTCATTGCTTGTTATTGAGTTACAAAATATCCAAACACTTTTGGTGTTTGAATTTACTCTAAACCTCTTGCTTATACAAATAAGATTAAAATGGAAATAAGAATCAATAATAACTAATGATAAAAGCAATAAAATGAAAGTACTCACATTAAACTTAATAATGTCATATATCAAGTACCGGGGGACAACCTGTCCATTAACCTTGTCGATGATCATTTCCTTAAAAGAAAAGAGATGACATTTACATTTATTTCAGTAATATAGACAATTGTCAACATACCTATGCCTGTAAGCTTGCACATATTTGTTACTGTGATGCAATCAAACACTGGACACATCTTGATTATGAAAAAGATTTTACAATGGGTCAAGATTATAAAAATATTACTGTGGTCTTAAGTGTCTCTCATTCAAAAATAAGCCAGGAAGATGTACTAAGACTCCACATTCTCATCTACAATATTAATAGATTAGTTTCTCCACAGCTTTGAAAATCACTCTTTTTCTTGAGAGAATAATGAGTTAGAAACCTCAGGAAGAACTGTGATTATCAGTCAACCAAACCCTTTTGGAAATCTCACCTACAACAGGAACCACCACAACAAGGAAGGAACAAACAAGCATTAACATCCATTTTCTATGCTCGGGTTCTATCTTTTCACTTTAATAGCATCCTAGGCAGCAGTGACAACTGCAATTATCTTCGGTGTCGCAGTGTAACTAAACAGCAGAGTTTCTTCAAATGGATATATCACAGATACTATCTGCCTCACATGGAATTAGTTAACATTCGATATATACTGGTAAACCATCTTGAAACTACATCAGCTAGAATAAAGACTAACAACCAATATCCAAACATGGAAGTGTCTCCTGAACTTAACAGTACATACAAAAACATACACATTTTACATGCCAGTGCTTGCATATCTATCTTGGCTTTCATATGATATAAAAATTAAAAAATTGTTTGGTTCATTGGTTTGATAAACAAATAAGGAATGTTTAGTTTCATATAAATTAGTCATGATTATAACCAACCAATTGGTAGATCTTTCTCATATAACTGGAAATATTCACTTCTCTCAATGCAATCAGTCTTCCCCCCCCTGCCCCTCTCCTCCTGCCCTATACTTGGCTAACGACTTAGTTTTATCAGCTAAGGATTTTTTGCTGCCAATACCAAGTTAAAATTCCAAATTCACACATTGGACACAGAACAGTTCAAAAAAGTGAAAATAGATCATTATAACATGATGAAAACATAATTGTGAGCTCAAGAATTATTCTAAAAGAGAATCTTACATTAACTCAAATTAACTTTGTTTGGTTTGATTCTTGCTAGGTCAGTAGCATTTTTATGTTTCACAACCTTTTAAATTCTCTTAGGATCCACAACTTCAAATTAAAATCAAACAAGACACTCAATGTAAGACTGATTTTCAGCCTCTAGCCATACCAAGCCTCTTGAATTGCACCTAGCATTTAGTCGCATTTGGCTTTGAAAAATAAGCGAACAGTTGTAAAAACATCGATCTGTTTTAAAGTAAACACAAAGCTTGAAGCATTTAAAACTAAACCAAATGACACGAAACCGTTGTTCTCAAAAAGCATCAGCAAATACATCAGTTGCCTGCTTAATAGTTTGGAATCTCATCTTCTGAACACAACACTCAGGTAGAGATTGGACTTCACAGCCACTCGCAGCATTCACAGGCATTGTGAATGACTACCCGAAGTGCCCTTACACATTTTTCGACATCATTAAAAAATAATAATTCAACGAGTAAAAAATACTCCTTTGCAACATTACACTATCTTATTCTTAACTCTAAAAAACATTTAGACACAGATATTGCCAAATAACATTGGCAGAAAGTCTGCATAGAAGTGATGCAATAAAATGCTATTCTGTTACTTTCCAATATCCGAGTAAAGACACCAGTGAGATCTCAAAGGAACTGCAGATTCAGTGCTGCAATACCTTCTTGAACAATAAATTTTATAACTAACTGCAAGAACAGAGAAGAGCAACAAAGCTGGTGAAAGGGCTGGAGAACATGTCTTACAAGGAGAGACTGAGAGAGCTGGGGTTGTTCAGCCTGGAGAAGAGGAGGCTGAGGGGAGACCTTGTTACTCTCTACAACTACCTGAAGGGAGGTTGTGGAGAGGAGGGTGCTGGCCTCTTCTCCCAAGTGACAGGGGACAGGACAAGAGGGAATGGCCTCAAGCTCCGCCAGGGGAGATTTAGGCTTGAGATTAGGAAAAAATTCTTCACGGAAAGGGTGGTTAGGCACTGGAACAGTCTGCCCAGGGAGGTGGTTGACTCGCCTTCCCTGGAGGTGTTTAAGGTGAGGGTGGATGAGGTACTGAGGGGCATGATTTAGAGATTGGTGGGAATGGTTGGACTTGACGATCCACAGTGGGTCTCTTCCAACCTGGTTATTCTATGATTCTATGAACAGGTGGAGTAAGTACGCCCTAAGAGAGAAAGAAAGCATGACATTCAAACTTGGAAAGAGTGTGTAAAAATAAAATGCAGAAGGATCAAAATGTCACCCAGAAGAATTCGTGATGATACTGTATTTCTTTCAACTCTCAATCACATTAGCAGGTAAAAAAATGTTTTAAAAAACATTTAATTGAACATATACTTAATGCTTAAGGACTTATTTCCTCAGCATGCATATTCAGAGCCTCAGCTTTGATGTAAAGCTAGCATTTGTATGAAAAACCCTGAAAACATTTCAGTTCCTGGTATTACATGATTTTATGCCTAATTTTCAACATCTGAATCTCTAAATACTGAGTTTAAGAAGAATTATAAAATACAGTCAAGAAAATCAAGAATTATGTTTAAAACCTCTCTGGAATGTTCAGTTTTAACATGGAATTAGTTTTATAAAACAACTTTTCTACTTCAGACATATATAAACCCTTTTGACTCTACTACTGATAAATCATAGAATCATGGAATGCTTTGGGTCGGAAGGAACCTTTACAGGTCATCCAGTCCAACTCCTCTGCAGGAGCAGGGACATCTTCACCTAGATTAGGTTGCCTAGAGCACCCTCCAACCTGACCTTTAATGTTTCCAGGGATGGTGCTTCCACTACCTCCCTGAGCAATCTGTTCTAGTATTTCACCAGGCTCACTGTAAAAAGTTTCTTCCTTATATCCAGTGTAAATCTACCTTCCCTCAAAGCCATCACTCCCTGTCCTGTCACAACAGGCCTTGCTAAAACTTCTGTCCCCATCTCTCCTGTAGCCCCATTCCACACACCCCCCTTTAAGTACTGGAAGGTCACTATAAGGTCTCCTCAGAGCCTCCTCTTCTCAAGGCTGAACAACCCCAACTCCCTCAGCTTGTCCTTAGAGGAGAGGTGCTCCTGCCCACTGACCATTTTCATGGCCCTCCTCCAGACCCACTCCAACAGCGCCACATTCTTCCTGTGCTGAGAACTCCAGAACTTAACACAGGACTCCAGGTGGGGTCTCATGAAAGCAGAGTAGAGGGGCAGAATCACTTCCCTCACTCTGCTGGCCACGCTTCTTTTGATGTAGCCCAGGATACCGCTGGCTTTCTGGGCAGCAAGCGCACATTGCCGACTCATGTCCAGCTTTTCATTCACCAGGATCCCCCCTTAAGTCCTTCTCAGCAGGGCAGCTCTCAATCACATCAACCCCCAACCTGTACTGAAACCAAGGATTGCCCCAACCTGGCTGTAGGACCTTGCACTTGGCCTTGCTGAGCCTCATGAGGTCCACACAGGCCCAATTCTCCAGTTTGTTCAAGTCCCTCTGAATGAGACTCTTTCCTCACACCCTCGCTTTTCTTCCTACCCTGCCTCTTGTTCTCTTTTCACATCCTGACTTAAATCCCAGTCACCAACACAAATAAACAATAGCACAATATGCCTCAGAAGTAGAGATGACAAATTCCTGCGCTGCTCATCTCTGACATGACAACATTCACTGCTCTATTAGTTATGCCAATACAACTGTCATGTGGAAAAAGCTTTAAACTGATCATAAGAATAATTCAGATTAGAAATACTCTCACACACCATTATTTAGCAGCTCGATTTCAAAACCTTTTTTGAAATGATGAGAATTAAAAAATACCTCAGGGAACAGACCTCAAAGGCAAGTTCATAGACTGCTGGGGAAATGTAATATTTGAGAAACTGGTCACATTAAAATTCGCTCAGTTTGATCTGAGTAACAACCTGATACTGTAAGTCTATATTGAAGCCCATTTTTAGATAACTAAAAATCACTTAAACCCAAAACCACTCACATGATAATAGAACACAAGTACCCATAAGACGTACTGGCATCCATCCATTTCCTTTTATAGACCTCAAGTAGATTTAGAGCCACTATTGTGTTTTCTAAAGTTACCACTGACATGATGCATGATCTTTACTGCTTGTCCATTAGCTGCTAGTATTAGCTTAACCTGCAGGCCTACAGACCAAGGTCCAATAGCCAGTTTTCTCAATATTATCTGGCAAAACTATATTGGTGTTAATCTCCTTTTCTCAATCTTCTGGTGCTGCAGAGCATAGTCTTACAGCCTACCAGAAACAGCAACTGTGCTAAGAACTTCTAGCTGGACACGTACCAAAAGCACAACGTTGGATTAACAGTTCATGGATTTTTTTCCCTGGAATCACATACCTAAAGCCAGCAACTCAGACTTAAAATAATCCAAAATTTAATCACAAAGCAAAAGATCTCATTTTTCCAGCCACCTGCAGAATGTATTTTTTGTTGATAGAGAGTGTGAGATCAGATCTAATCACACGTGTTTACTGTTCCTGTTCCTCCTGTGCCTTGCCCTTCTTTTGGCTGTTTACCCTCAACACAATTCTCACCACCGTATTTCAGAAGGGGAGAACTTTATTTGTTTTAAAAATCTGCTTTGCACAAAGTTCTAGCCTTTGCAAACTCAAAAAGTTGTAAGTTATGCTATTTCTGAGAAAGCTTACAAATAAATGAGGTCTCCACTGATTACAAAAAACAATCTCAATCTCGCTCTCCATTCTGGCAGTCCTTGGCCATCCTAAGTCTTAAAGTGTGAATAATATTTTATATGTGAATTAAAAAAAAACCACAGAAAATTATATTAAAATGTTAAAAGTATTTCAAACCTAAAAATGCCTCTGCATTTTACACTTAACTATTCCAGAGTCAAGCTGAGCCAAATGCCAAGAAAGTTCCTGAAAATAACTAATTAGTTTTCTTGCATGACAGCCAAAACACTTGAACAAAAATCTATTTACTCCCTCAGAGAGCAGTATGGATGCAAAACACTTGGCTTCTAAAGGAATACTTCATATTATACCAGTCACCTGTAGGTAATATTCAAATTAGCTTTAATGAGCTTTGCAGAAAACTTTCTTCCATGCCAGGAGAAGAATCACTACTGAGGAGCTGGAGATGAGCAGGGAGTACTGCAGGAGATCTCTCAGCGCCCAAGACAGAACTGATCATAGTAAGAACTGTTT
Source organism: Clamator glandarius (assembly GCA_033459285.1). Taxonomy (NCBI): domain Eukaryota; kingdom Metazoa; phylum Chordata; class Aves; order Cuculiformes; family Cuculidae; genus Clamator; species Clamator glandarius. Next base: position 1,648,681 of record JAUNZM010000131.1, on the reverse strand, counting down.
GCAAGTAATTCCAGCCTGAAGTGCACCATAAACGCGTTTGAAATTCTCAAAGACAACCACATGAAAGGCTTAACAACAGAAGCCTTAAAGCAAGTTAACAGATCACTGAATTCATGGAAATCGCCTTCACAAAAGTTTTATATACACTGCCATTCCAAACACAGTTAGGGGAAATTACCTAACATTTTGTATTCTTAACACTAGTTGTTCTGCTACATGGCACTGATATCTCCGATTTGTCTTTCCTTCTTTCTCAGGCTTTTTAAGATGACGTTAAAGCAACACAAATCAGGCCACCTCATTCTGTACTTTCATTCTCTAAGAGAGAGAAGGCTACTTCAAGGCAGTAAGTTTGAACTACTTCTACCTGTAACTAAAGAATTAACTTTGACAGCCCTTTAGTGCTAATTAACAAAGTTAATTACTGTTAACATTAAAAAGCCAAATTTTTCTTCCAGGGGATTAAGAAAAAAGAAAGAAATTATACATAGATCTAGAATAAAGGAACAGTCATGGAAATTATCATTTGGCGCCAACATTACATAAATATTCAATTACAAAGCTAAGCTGATGCTTCAAATAATAGGCAGATTTTATTCTCAAACCTGTTGAAAGGAATTTCAAATGTAAAGACAAATCAAGAGGGTTTTGTTTTTTTTTTTTTAACTGATCATACTTAAATTTAGAAATCTGTACTATGAAATTTTTTCCATTGAAAGGTTTTAGTTTTATCTCAAGGTGATTCATTCAACTAATACTTGTTCATTTAATATCATTTTGCTTTCCAGTTCCTGAAAAAGCTGGGGGAGGGAAGGAATCATAATAAGACTACTTTTATGACAATAAAATGAAATACTGAAAGGCATCATTACAGTCAAACTTTTACAGAAACCAGAATTAAGTGAAATTATAGTTCGCATCCCAGTTAGAGAACTTCATTTATTCAGAAGAGACTTAGACCATACATCTGGAAAACACAACACATCAGATCAGAGCTCCTTTCCCATAGCCACGTTTACATACATATCTCAACATACGTGCATCCCTGTCTTCCACCATGTACGTATTGGCCACCTTTACTAAATTATGTGGTTTGAAACGCAAAAGAAAAGTTTCCCTGAAGAACACCCAGGATGGCACCATATGGACACCGGCAAGCCACTACCTTTCAAAAGCCTTAGAAAGAGCAGGGTAAAAAATAAATAGTACCAGGCTATTCATCTCAACAGTACGGAACCTAATGTATATCAATAAGAATATTATTATGTACGTCATTAGGTAACTACCTGGCTGAAGAGGCTCCTATCAGACATGACAGCTTGTGCAACCCCTTTTGAGCTGTCAGCATGGCACTTCTTGCATTACAGTCTCAATTTTTCATTGAAGCAGAGGTGGTAGAAAATATTCCATTATCTGCACCCCTGTCACTGAGAAGGTACATTGTTCCTTGCAATAATTTCCCTCACAGATTTGATTTATACATGCTTCACGGGTAAATGTTCATTCGGTAGGACAGAGCATTCACAGAAGTGACATTTCAAGAACACTGACAACAACAGCCTGAGAAGGTTAAGAATGTTAACAAGGACAATATGGTCTCCCATTATCTGAAAGATCTATTAAGCTTCAGAAGACCAATATTAAAGATCATCTCAGATACTCAGTACTTCAACAAGTAAGAGTGACAGCAATGTAAAGAGCCTCCAGTGCTGCTGCAACATGACAGGAAATGGCATTCATCTGCCTTGACAGGTATTTAGTGTAACAGCTAATGAAGTTCATTTGCTCATCCAAAATAGGAATGTCAAGACAGGAGTAATCTCTTCTTGTGCTAGTGTTCTGAAAAGTTTACAAGAAAACTCCAGATCGGCCTTCAAACAAGAAATAAAGATGGTTTACAGCCTGTTTTTCAAGTAGCTTACACAGTTAATCAGCAAGTTTACATGATTTAAATTATTCTGATGAGCTGCAAATAAAGGTGACAGAAGTAAAGACATCAATTCACAAGTCTAACAAGATGATGAAAATCTTATCAAATTTTAGAATTACTTACATTAATTGGATTAAATTGACCATGTTTACTATATGAAAATATGAAACTGTAATAAGAGTTGAGGTTCAGCATTTATTTCTTTAGCTTCTCTTCAAGCATTTTCTCATGTTCAGAGAATGCCATCTCGATACCTTGATTTATTTCAAAGACAAACAGCTCCCCCCAGAGCAGTCATCACTGCTTTTCTGCAGATAAGAAATGACTTATGAAACAATTCCCACATGCAGCCAGTGACTCAATCTATATTACTGCTGAAATCACATGATTCACTGATCCAGGCCTAAAAATTTGGCACCGTTGCTGAACAAAAGCAAAAGGCATTTATATTGTTACAAAAATTAAACAGTACACTCCTTACCCCGTCCAGAAGAGTGTTTGCTAGATGTGCACGAAGATCTTTACGAAATGGAAATTCCAGATTAGATACATGAAAAATCGAGTTGTCTCTATCAATCATATAAACTTCATTCTTGCCATCAATCAGCATCATGTACCTGCAAAAGCAGTGGTTAAAACATTATATCTAAAGATATATCCTCTAAATCTCTACTATTCTGACTTATGTTGTGCTGAGAAAAAAAAGCAATCATGACAGATATTATAAGAAAGCGGTTTAGAAGGGGTTTTTATAGTTAAAAGTTTAAACCTATTGATTCAGAAAAGCAGATAACTTAATTCAATGCAATTATCACAAAGAAAATATTTCAAAGTCAAAAGTTAAAAAAAAAAAATATATGTATCACAGAACAACCAGGCTGGAAGAGACCCACCGGATCGTCGAGTCCAACCATTCCCACCAATCCCTAAATCATGCCCCTAAGTACCCCAAATATATATACCCAAACATATATACCCAAATATATATATATACACCAAAGCATGCTGCTGTGCCCAAAAAAATGATGCCTGAAAATCTATTAAAAACAGCAGAGGTTTTAATGCCATAAGAAATACATGAGGGTAATTCAGTTAGATTCAGCTAAGATATCTTTTACTCTTGTTTTTCCTTTATTATGTGGACCAGAATTTTGCCTCGTATAAACCTGCAGAGCTTCATTTAAAAGAACCACCCTTCTTTTCTATCAGTATTTACTAACACTGCAGCCAACTATTGAGACACTTTTTAATAAAACACTGACAGATTTATCCAAAGTACATTCCTCACACATTACACACAAAGAAAATCCCAAAGCTTACTACACTATCACCAGTAATTTGTGAGCTTGGTTCAGCTGCAGGCATACAAATTTTCTAAAAATTTCTTTACATTATGACAATATTTGGGATCCCGAATCATTCATTTAGACCTCTGTCCTTTCTCTTTGGAACCAATAAGATAGGATTGCACATAGTAAGTCCACTGAAAAATCAATATAATTGTCAAGACACGATTGAATGGTGAGACAGGAAACACCATAGCAGGGCAAAAAACAAGTGCAGGCGAGACAAAACTAACAAGAAAACTCAAATGTACATCCAAAGTTTGGTGTCTCAGTCAAACCTGAGTTATGTTAGTTTTACTAATTACCACCTGAGCTGCTGTAATTGATCTTATGCCCGATCATGCCACAACTAACCACGTTGGCGGTCTACACCAAAACTGAGAGCATGACCCTAAGCTGAACTTTCTTTCACTGATCCTTTCCTTTCACCTCGCACACAGATGTGCTAAAAACACAAGTGTTATTACAGTAGTTCTCCTGAGAAATGTCGAAATCACAGAAAGCCAAAACATGAGAAGAAAACAGGAGCATTACAAAGTGTCAAGATAATTCAATGGTTCTAAAAGTTCACAACATTTAATGTTCTTGAACAGCCTCTGATATAGTGAAGGGACATAAATCTTCCCAGAACAACTAACCCCCTTGGATTGCAGCACAGTTACTTTTGACAGCACAGAAAAGGGGAACACTTGATCAAGTTCATTCAGCCTAGAACTTTTCACACTCATAGAAGCCCTTGGATATATGGGGGGCTGCAGGGGACTGACTTTTCCTAACTCATCCACTTCTCCTTGAAAGTTTTGATCATGAAGAAACAAGCTATCAGTAGTCTTCTCTAAAATTCACCATTGCTCTTACAAGTAATGCCCACAGGATCTCTGCTGTCAAAACAAAGCAGCAAGCATCCCCCAGAAACCCTGCAGGCAAATGGTCTGCACAGGCAGCTGTCCTCTCGCCTGGCCAGATCCTCACTCTGGAAATTACATCTGACTGCAGGAGGACCACACCACCCATGCGGCTTAAATAAATACTTCCTTTCAGTATTAGGACTATAATCATAATTCATTACAGACAAGCTCAACTAGCGTTTCTCCACATAAAAGATGAGTACTTCAAGATGTGTATTGGTTGAAAAAGAAAAAAAAAAAAAAAAGACAACAAATATGAGCAGAAAACCTATGGCGGGAGTGTATATTAAATCAATGCAACATTAGGAGAGCTGAAAGCTGCATATGAGATGCTTTATGAAAAAATTAATTCAATATATGTTCAAATAGATAACTTGGCGCCAGATCTTTGGAAGCAAGAATAATCTATAGACAACATTCATTTTTCAAACCATGTAAATTTATTCAAAACTAAATTAAAAAGATCATGTTGTGTTTTTCTCAAAAATTAAAGAAACCGGGAAGAGGGAAGAAAAGGTGTGTAAGCAACGAGGAAAAACATAAGCACACTGTTTTACTTTTAATTTTACAAATAAGTATAACTGGCCATCTCTGCACTCCTACATTCACTGCTGTTTTAAGTGCATACTTACTTTGTAACTAGCTTCAATGAGAAAGCAGCATCTAATACTTCAAGAGATTTAGCATTTAAAAAAAAAATACTTGCATCATCATTACAAAAGTGATACAAAAAAGATCTTATAAAGCTTTAAAAGAAAGCTAAAAAACCACAAACAAGTAAAAGCTTTGTTTTCAGCCACCTAAAACATCTACAGGTTCAGACAACACAGAGATGATTACATCAAAATCTATTATTCAAACATCAAAACTAAGCCTCAAACCACCACATTCTCTGGAACTTTCACTGAAAAACAATATCTATGGAAATTTTCTTCAGAGTAGGTGGCTGAGCAGCCCACCAACCACTACTGGTGCGATTCCTTGTCCTTCAAAACAAAGCACTAATGTTACATCTCTTCTCCCATGATCCTTCTCTTCATCTTTTTAAAATCTGTCACTGTTAGCAGTTTATACCATGATTGTCAATTAAAGGGACAATAATAAGTCATACAACTGCATGCAAAAGATGATTAATCAAACACTAGCAGGAATCACAATTACCTTACTTCAGAGAGCCACTGTGAAACAGCATGTGCTTGCTTTGAAGACAAAAAGAAAAACCTAGTCTCAGGAAAATAACTTATCTCTATCTAGAACTGTTTGTCATGGGTCTCACAAAACTCTATTTGCCTAACTTAGAAGCTGAACAAGTTCTCTGCATGCGAAAGACAGACTGACCCAGATATGCCTGTTTTGGAAGGGTTTTTTGTTTTGTTTTTTTTAAGCTGAAAACCTGGGAAACACCTCCACCCTCCAATTTAACAAACTATAGGGAAAAAACTCAATATGGTCCAAACAGTAGAGTATGTCAAAATTCTAATTATTACTCATATAAGACAGAAGAAATTTCATCAAGGATGGAGTGACAACTGCAAGAGTTCTATGAGCAGCTGATAACTGAAAATATGGAAGTAGCCAGAGATACGCAACCATACCAAGGTTTTGGTAAAACTGAATTAACTAATAAGGTTGAGTGGTTGGTTAGGATTTTTTGTTTTCTTGTTTAATTCAAAAAGCATATGTTCATGTCCTTAAGGTCAGGCTTTAGGTTTTCTCCAGATAACACTTCAAGGTTTCTTGGAGAAATCTTGTAGTCTGCCAATCAGTAAATTTCTGAATATTATTTGTATGTGCTCAGACCAGTTATATATTAAAGAAGTTAAGGTATTAACAGCATAATCACTTACACCAGAGTAGAGACACCACCACACTGGCAAAGAAAGAAGAATAATGATTTCCCAAATACATTCAATAGGAACTGAAGGAATAAAACAGCACATAGGAGCTCAACTGTCATGCATTGTACTGCACGCTGCGAACACCACTTGCCATTACAGCTGTACATTTATTACTAATTATCTCTATTGTGTGAGCACCCAAAAGCTCCAATTAGTAACCGTGCACCATTGTATTAGATTCTGTGCTAGTACACAAGATGACATGGTCCTCTATCAGATGGCTCAATCTGAATTTAAAACAAGACAAGTGAATAAAAGAGCAAGAGTGGAGCAGCAATAAGAGCAATAACAGACCTGCTTATTCACCTTTGATAACTATACAAGAAAGTGGAGAATCACATTCGCACGACAAAAGTTTTCTCTCCGTAATGCCAATCCAACCACTATAAATCAGCCAGTTTCTATTGCAACAAAAGTTCTGACAAGTGAATTAAAGAAGGGTCGCAGTATCTACATCTACTAATCTCATGAGCAGATAAAATATCTAGTCATATGAATGTTAAAATCCAAAGTTTCATTAGAAGCTACATTCATTGACTTCTGGTCCCAAGGCAAGATCTGTTACTAATTGTAGCTGGACATCAGCATTAACACAACAATTCAGGAAACAGGATGAAAAGTCCACTAGCAAAGAGTTGTAGGTCTTGGCATCAGATAAGCAGATCTCCAAATCACCTACCAGGATATTAATAACTTTAATCGTTAAACTTTAAAAAATGTCAACCACCAAATATCATCTTGAAAAGTCTTCTCTTCAGAAATCAATTATTTTTAGCATACCCAAATAAAGGCAACTGTTTCAAAGGCTCATTTCCCTCCACATATATCCTGCTCATGCAGTCCACATCAGCTAGGCCCAAAAAACATACTAGAAGAATGATTTTATTAAACTTCCATTTTCATTTTAGTTGCTTTTCTTGCTGGTGGTGAGTTTTGCTTTTTACACAATCTTGAAGTTGACTGAAGCTATATTGAAAATGATGAGTTAAAAACTGAGTTTTCTCCTTTATGTGGATGTTTAGTATTTTTCACCATTAAATCTGGAAGTACATTTCAGGAAAATATTATATAGGGCAAAATAAGGCGAATTACTTGGTCTCCTACAGCCTACAGTCATTCAGAGTCTGAAACGAGAACAGAACCGTGTCTCTCAAGCTCCAAATCCAATACTGCACCCACCAGAGCATGCAGGCTCTATCCTCCCCAGCTTATTCGGATTCAGAAAACCAGCTTTGAAAATACTCCCCAACACAATACCTCACATATCATCATAGTGCTTGCCAAAACACATTTACAGTGAAATTCATCTCCTAGAAGTTCACAGAAGTTTTGCCACTGACTTCCATTTTATGATGCTTTTTATTGATGTTTAACTTCATTTCCTCAGACAAAATCCCAGCAACTATCCTGGCAATAAGATCATATGTTAATTTTATACTTTATAGTAGTTTTAAAACCTCAAGTATGAGGTTCTCCAACTTTGAGACCTCATCTCTTGTGTTTGAGTTCAACACAAAATAAGTTTTTTGAAAAAATCTGAAAGAAGCAAATAGATTAAAGATGTTTTTTTAAAAGGAAGCTTAAAAATTCAGCTCCTATCAGACCTTTCTTTGCCCCGCAGTATTTCTTCAGAAGGGCTATATCAAAGAAGATTATTTATTTCAACAGGGTACTGTTGTCACTATTTTTTCTTTTTAAATATGATTGTGTCTGGATTATCACATTAAAGAATGCAAAATCTAAGAAATTCCATCATAAACTCTAAGCGCAAAATACACGGCAGCTTTCCATTCCCAGGAGTGTTCATTACACAGCCTAGAATTCAGTCTTGTGAAAGCACTGCCCTCCCACACAAATAAGCATTACCCAACTCAAAATAGCAATTAGCATCACTAATATGCTCACTGACGCAGAGGCAACAACGAAATCCTGTTGCAGAGATCCTTTTCATTTCCTTAATTTCCTTTTCTGACTGGCAACACTTCAAAATCATGAATGCGATCACCTAGGATGAGGCCAAGGCACTTGAGCATTTTACTTTGGACCCTACCTGGCAAGACAGCGTCAGCTCCTGGCCAGACACATCAAACACTGTAGAAATGGCCAGAAGAATGAAAATTAATGACTGCCCTTTATCCACTGACAGTGGGAGATCATCTGTCTGTGTCACTGAGTGGCTGCAGTTCCATGCCCTGGTCTGAGTCCAAACTGTGCTGGATCTACAGTAACAGTTTAAATTAGACAAGTCTGAAGTTGGCCTGTGGCAGATGGAGCAATACACCCTAACGTCCCAATAAACGGGGAAGGCTCAGCTTGCTTTTTTCTCTTCTATTAATTGCTACTGCCAAGGGCTGCTACTTCAAACTATGACTCCTGAAGGATGACGAAGCCTGGATACAGGGACACTGACATAGGAAGTTATGTGAAGACTCATTATCTCCAGCGTGTAAACAAAAGGAAAACATCACCTTTTTAAACAGTACACTGACAGCCCTGTCACAGATACTTTCAAACCTGTACATGCGCTTTCATTTCCACAACTACATTGCATATCAGCCAGCAAGAAACACTGCTACATATAAGCAGCTGTAGAATTGTCTATTTGACTTGATAATCTGAATTCTAAATAAAATTTTTAAAAATCACCCACCCACATTCTCAAAAGTTAAGTCTGCTCTGAATATTCCAATGCTTTATATTTTGTTCGCATACTTCCAGGTTAAATTCAGCCATCAATAATCTCCCCAGTACTTGAAACCATAAAACCCCCTTAGATTCTGACTGACAGTCATTTCCGATTAACAGCCTCTAGCTCCAATATATCTTATTCACGACCTTGCATTTTCTACAACTAAATATCCTTCCAGTTTTATTATTCTGCTCCTCAATGAATTCAGTGGTTTGTTTCCCAGAACATACTTGGTTGCTGTTTCAAAATTCTTAATGACAATATAAAATCAATATTTAAGACCTCCACTTATGGCTTTCTATAGATTTTCTTCAAAACCATCAACTCCCATTTTCTTTCAATTCTTTCTTTACCTATCTTTCAATTCTAGCAATCTGCATTAACCTCAGCCTCTACAATAAATCAGAATTCTGTCAAATTCCAGAGGCATGAGATACACCGCTACTCCAAATACTATGTTTCCTTTATATGGTATAGAAACTCCTACTAAAATGGTTAAATTCAGAGGAAACGTCATTCCTCATCTATACTGAAGACTGTGTTCCTCGTTTGTCCTGATTCCATTAATGACATCCCTTATTTTATCCAAACCTGTCATTTTAGAAAGGGAGAGCCTATATTACTGACCTATAGTGGCCAAGAAGGCCAATGGCATCAGAAATGGCATGACCAGCGGGTCCAGGGAGGTTATTCTCCCTCTGTACTGGGCACTGGTGAGACCGCTCCTTGAATCCTGTGTTCAGTTCTGGGCCCCTCACCACAAGAAGGATGTTGTGGCTCTGGAGCGAGTCCAGAGAAGAGCAACGAAGCTGGTGAAGGGGCTGGAGAACAGGCCTTATGAGGAACGACTGGGAGAGCTGGGGTTGTTTAGCCTGGAGAAGAGGAGGCTGAGGGGAGACCTTATTACTCTCTACAACTACCTGAAGGGAGGTTGTGGAGAGGAGGGTGCTGGCCTCTTCTCCCAAGTGACAGGGGACAGGACGAGAGGGAATGGCCTCAAGCTCTGCCAGGTTAGGTTCAGACTGGATATCAGGAAAATCTTTTCACAGAAAGGTCATCAGGCACTGGAACAGGCTGCCCAGGGAGGTGGTGGTGTGATTCTATGATTCTATTTTTACCTCTCATTGCAATCTTAACATTCTGAGTTCAAAACAAAGTCTTTTTTTCATCAATGATGCAAATTTATCTTCTACACTCAAGATTTTTTTTCCCCTCAATATTAAAATGCTGTATCACTAGGCTTTTCTTTTGTAAGTAACTCTCTCATGTATCTCTTATAACATTAAGAAGCACCTGGATTTGTCAAAATTTTCCACTAATTCTCCACCTTCAAAAGAAGGTAGAATTCCAGCTTCTGATAAAGTTTCATAAGTCACCTGCTTCAGGGTTACATGAACAGTTCCATAGGTTTCCATAACTGTGTTGGCTAAACTCTTACTACATCAACAGTGACCTTGACACTCAGCTTGCATTAGACTTAAAAGTGTGCTCAAAGAGACAACTCTGATCAAGCTGAGTATCTGCATCACATGCAGCAGTAACACAGAAGTTTACCTTAACAATCCTGTAGTGATTTTTTAAAAATCTGAACTCCATAACATTTTTTCATCCTTCAGCTATTATGAAAACAAAACCCTGTCCCTTAAACTTTAGTTTGCATTTTCCTAAGCCATGAATGCTTTTGAATATTCATGTTATGGTTAATAAAGTTATCCTAGCATATCTGCTATGCCAACATCTAATTTCATCAGAAATTAGAAAGTTCCCAATATCCACTTCACGTTTCCAAATCACTTGTTCAAGTTACTGCTGCCTGGACTTGATGCTAGCATGGGAAAAATAATTTTTTGTCTTATTGATCATCTCATATAAAACAATCAAAGGGCTATGCTTAATTTTGACATCCACAGAATTATAGAATCATTTAGGTTAGAAAAGACCTCTAAGATTATTGAGTGCAATCATAAACATATGACTGCCAAGTCCTCTGCTAAACCATATCCCTAAGCGCCACATCTACACATCTTTTGGATACCTCTAGGTATTGATGAACTGATAATCATCAATTCATCCTGCTCACCTGAGACCACAGCACTTCACTTCCACAAAATTCATTAAGGTCATTTTCCCCACATACACACCCTTTATGCATGTTACCACTGTATGATAACAGATACCCCATAGCTTATATAGGTACTGAGTCCTCATAATTTTCACTGCTCATCTGTCTCCACCACTGTCACCACCCTCAACATCAAATTCTTTTTCTTATTCCACCACTTTCCTTTAAAGTCTGAATGCAATTTTCCATTCATTTGCTCTCCTTGAAAACCCAAGGTCCAGAGAAGATTTTTTTTTGACTGTTGTGACCCTAAAAATCATCACAAGTGAGGCAGTGAGTCTGCAGATATCAACATTTTCTACAGCAATCTTCAGAATGCCTCAAACTACAGTAATGAACAATGCAAATTGTGATATTCAAAAGTACCAAGACATGGGCAGGAAGGAAGAGATAGGAACATGCTTCCCCACCTTACAAGCTTCTAAATTAACTCTGTCAGCTGACATCTCCAGTCAAATGAAAAAAAAATACAAACAGCGAACAAATCATTAGGTCACATAACTAACAGGATGGTTCCTAATACAGAAATAAAGTTACATAATTATACAACTCGTTGGTATGCCCTTACCTGGGATACTATGTGCAATAGCATTAACAGGGAAGTCAGGTTTTGAATAAAAGAAATAGCAGTGATACTATGGAGCATGGAAAAATGCCTAAGCGTGGAAAGCAGTATCATTTCTCCTAATAAAGTATCATAGTTCACACTGAGTTCAAACTTGAGTTTCTCCTGTTTTATAAATCAAGGATAAAGATGCCTTTAATTAGTTTAACAGATGGCAAATTCAAAACCAATGTAAAACTACATTTTCTATCTGAAGTATTATGAGACTGTGAAATTCTGCAACAGAGCTGGTAAGCTAATAATTTAGCAAGGTTAAAAAAGACTATCCAGTTACAGAGTTTTTATTGACTGCCTCCTGGGGTTTTAATTAAGTTAGAGTGTTGGGGGGGTTTATTTCTTTATTTCTGAAAGGATATTAAATATTATGGATTAAATTTGAAGTAATCTTGTCATCATTATTTGACCTACAACAAAGGGTAGATTAATCTCTAACTACGATATATTGAAGAGTCTTTATAGTGCATTATAACATATCTGGTGTAAAATCAAAGAATTGTTAACTCCCTAAAAAGATGTGACCCAGTAACAGAATCTGGACAATAACAGATTTATTATTAGATTCTCATTGTTTCACCCAAATTTTGATGATTATAAGTGGTTGAGTTCATATATTCAAGTACATTTCTACTTTCAAGGGAGGAACACTATTGGAAAACAAGCACACAGTATAATGTTCTAATTACTTTTTGCAATAGAACAAATTATATTTCAAGCTTGACTGAACTACTGAATTCTCTTATAATTTTTTATCATTATTATTATTTATGGGATACCGAGTTTCAAGCTTGCTTGAACTTGTTCGACTCCATCCATCTTCCACAAATATTAAGTCTGGAAATATGGTGACAGAAATTCATGCCTGAAGCAACAGGCTCAAAAACAAAAAGAAAGCAATGCAGCAATTACACAATGGTACAAAAAAGAAAAACAAATTAATTTAGCATGAGGTGACAAGCAGTTACATTCCTTCTTTTCCAAAGCAATAGAACCGTAACATCTTGCAGGGAGGCCCCGAACATAGCAGTCAAAAATAAGAGATTCCTTTAACTTTGAACTAATTTATGCCAGAGTGTACCAGAATGTATGCCAGGTCAATTCTGTCTACATCACAGACACCAGCCACAGCAGAGCACAACTGCCATTTGAGCTCATAGATTAGATCAGCTCTAAGGGGAAGGACTGCCCTAGATATTTGCAGAGTTAAACTTTACAAACCAAATGCCATTCTTCCTTGAATAAGCTTAAGCCATTATACTTCATGGACGTGCTCATAATCCCCTCAAGAGAACCAGCAGCAGAGGACGCTTTGTTCCACTATTAGAAGTGGTGTGGGAGAAAGAAAAATAAACAAATAAATCAGTAATCATTGATACTTCTTGCTTGAACATCAGGTACAGGCACAAGCACACCATTTATCTTGATCTAATTAGAACATTTCAGGACTGCAGTTGAATACTCTAAGATCAGTATTCATAGCACAAGCTACATAATAGGCATTTTGATGCATTAACTATTTATAAACAAACAAAGGAGCTTGCTTAGAAGACAATCTGTCCAAATATTCAAACAGCTACATATGAATAATCAGTTAAGTAGTACTTTTCAAAGAGCTAAGAACTGGAACCAGTTTTGTAACTTTGTGAGCTGTCAAAAGGCTTCGGAACTGTGAAGCATCAAACCTGCTACTTCACAAAATATATGTTCCATATGGTGTCACATCAGCAGTGTTCCTTAACTACTTAAGAAAGGGACACAAAACCCACTAGCGTTCTTCTGCCACTGTTTTTTAAAGTCTTGACACTGTTGCAAGCACACATAAATAAGAAACCACAACCTAGAGTAAGAATGCCTTCTTTGGCCATTGGAGTCAATCTGGATCCAGACTGGGGATGATGTGTTCCATCACATCTGTTTATTCATTCCTCTACACTGAGGCATTCAATGATTTAAAAAACAGACTTCAGGAGATGGAGAAGCAGCAAAGTGATATGGATGTGTCTTAGTAAGAACTAAATACATAAATACACTATCACCAATCCCAAAGAAAACCCACTCCAAACCACCCGCTCCAAATGCACCATTAAAAACCAATTTCATCCCAGACCAACAGCCGTGAAACTAAGCAACCTGCTCTATAACATACATCTCTACTCTAAATAACATGCCTTGTGGAAACTTCTCATGAGTAACAATATTTACACCCAATACTTCCAAGTATTAGTTTAACACTGTATGATCCACTGTGCTGTCTTGTTCGACCTACAGTCTCTCAATCAAGAGAGACCTCTCCTGATTGATAGTCTATGTAGGCAACGAGTTATCTGGTGATGCCCATGGCTCTGGCTGCCAAAATCTGGTAGGTCTTTTTCTGCTGTCAAAGTCAGTCTGCTTGCCAAAGTCTATGCTTGCTTTCATTCCCTGTACAAGAGGTAAAAAAGGAGAAAAGGACAACATGGCCTTGATAACAGACCAACAGGTGGAGATGATCAGGCCACCTAGTGCTACAGCTTCTTCACCCTGAGCTAGAATGTCTCTAGCTTGAGGTAGGGGGCATACCAAATATGCTGAAAGTACCCTTAATCCTACTTCACCTTATCAAAGTCTTATTTTTTGAACTCTCAAAAACCCAAGGAAGCATTCAATAGTCATGGTTTCCACTGTTGTGCGAAATACATTGATATCAATCTTCTGATCCTGAATATATTGGCCAACATAACTTTAAGGGATAATTACTAAGATGTAGAGTGTGCAAAGACTCACATCTCAGCTACTCAACTTCCAACATTCTAGCCTCAAAACATATCATTCCTGCCACCCCATTCCACCTTCTCTTCCCCTCCTACCTAAACATACAAAATAAAAACATGAATTAGGCATCTGCTTTTTCAGAAAATTAAGAAGAATGCTGAGTAGCTGTCCTACCCACACAAACGATGTATAATTAGCACCCAACAGTTGAGGCTTGGCCCACTGCTGATAGTTACATAAGCACAATTTGAATAAAGCTCATTTTACTTGGAATTAAACCACTTGAATTAAGCCCAGTTGTTCAAAAAAAAATTGTCACTTGTATTAAAAATATCCATTTGGTCCTGAAAAGTCTGTTTAGTACATGTCCAAACCCCTGAATATTTCTGTCTTTTAAAGTTTCAGACCACAGAAACATACCCTGACCACAGAGAAAGAAAGGGATATGCAGCATTACCAACCAATGGTCCGACATCGATATATATTTAAGTCTATTTATTAAGACAAGAAAGGGAAGGGAAAGGAAGGGATGGTTTTAAAGTGCCCAGATGATTCTCATGTGGGTTCTTCACCCTATGCTATCATTAGGAGGCAAATGCTCCTTTCTGACCCCAAGACCATAAACATGTATTACTATAAATATGACTAAATGAGAAGACACTCAAAACATAATACATAATGATTCGGTTATTCACTAGCCATCTAGGCTTAGAAAGTAAGGTACCCAAAAAGAGGGTATTCATAACTCTCTATTCACAAATGCTTTCCAGTGATTAATGGCCCTCAACCTTCCTGTCAGTATCATTTCCAAAGCCATCTGTCAAATCTCAACTTCTTACATTTTTGTTCCCCTCTTTTATATCAGAAAAGATTCCACTAACAGTTGTGTAAACTTCCCCTTGGGGCACTTCTCCCTACTGGGCATAAAATTCCACATCCATAAGAATCTGGTCGTGTCATTTGTACCAATCTGAAAATTGACATACAAGTTCTTTCTCATTCCCAAAAGTCTCCTTAAATTCAACTCCACAGTAATATCTTTGCTCCCTGGAGAAAATACTTCCGTTCCCTAGATCTGCCTTCACGACAAGCTGGTCTCTTGTTCTTAATAATGAGTTCTCAAGTGCATAGATTTGTTTTTTAATTGGATTAGTACTACTCCAATCTTCTCTGTCCTCCACCATTCTCATCATTATCCCAGCTTCGTCTGTAACCTCCTCCTGTCTCTCAGGGATAACAGTTTTTCCATAAAACCATTGAACTATTTCTTCTTTAATCCTTTGCAGACAGGCTACCATTCTCCTTCCCTGCCACCTAATTTTAGGCTAGTTTCTTTACCTCTTAATTTCCAAACCAAAAACCCTGTTTCTCAGTTTCCTCTAGGTTTTGGGTTTTTTTTTTTTTTAAAGTGGCTTTTGAACAATTATCACCTATTCACAAGTTACTTTTATCGCAAATGACTTTTAGATAACTTTCATATCAGAAATTTCTCAGTTATGCTTGCAAGCTTCATATCATCACTCACATTACAGGGAAAGAAAAAAGTATCTAGCCATGCAAATTCAAAGAGAAACTTTTACCTCATCTTCATTATGTTTTAATAAATTGCACGTGTATGTTATCTTAAAATACACCCAGACTTCCTTCAAATAATGGTCAGAAATATTTTTCTGAAAAGGCTGCAAATACAAAGATTTAAACTTCTTAAAAAAAACAAACAAAAAAAAAAAAACCAAACAGAAGGTCTCTTCAGTTTGTACAAAAAGCTAAACTAAAGAAACCTGGGAAGCTATCACAAGTAGCATAATGTAGTAACTTGCATGCTTTCAATAACTAAAAATTATTTGATTAATAAACACAATCAAAAAATCTGGCCACAAGTTTTATCATATAGTTAAGTGTAGCTTTACTATTTTTATTTTGTATTACAATATCAACAAATTGAGGATTATTTAGGCAGTGGGACTTCTTTCTACAATGTAATTTGCTAATGATGAAAGAAATAACTAACTTCAGAGATAGCCCTATCTATTTCGTTACAAACACAATTAGCAGCAATTCTCAGAGAGCTGCTTTACATTTTGTATCTACTTGTTCGCATTTAGATATCTCCAAGCCATAAAATTTGCATGAATAATTAGCCTTTGGCAAGAACTACCTGTTCTGCATTTCTTTAAATAGCTGCCTTACCATAATTGAACAGCCACAGTATTATGATTGTATTTATTATTTTTTACTAAAACTGCATGTGTAGAGATGTGAAAAATAAAAAGGTATCCATGCAAATGTAGGAAAATAACTTATGCCCCTTAATATCTCGCATTTAGTTCAGGTCACACATAACAATTGTAAAAACTAGTTCTGTTGAATGGTATTAATTTGAATTATTTCACAGACTTTTAAAAGGTTTTCATTATTCTTAGTGGTAGCAGGTTTTTTTTTTTTTCAAAACTGGTGTCTCATTACTTCCCCGACCCTGCTCCTGTCTGAACATTCAGCTCCACTCATTAGAACAAACATCTGCTACAAACCGTATTAATGAGACACACCAAGGGATACAGCAAGCCACTAACCACCTGGGTTAATCACTTTACAGTACAAAGTTGATAATACAGAGTCATACAGTATGCATTGAACATACTGTTACAATTATCTTAACCAGATAGCAACTACTATTTTGGAAATACCCAATAAAGGATGGGATAAATTTGTAAAGCTGTGCATACCTTGTAGCTACTGTTAACATACAACATATATTTCATCTCAACAAAGCCAAAAGGCATGAGTTTAGTAGTGGGAAATATGCCCTTTGGATTTCTGTGCCTTCTGAATAGATTAGCATTAAAATTATTCTTAAGACACCAGAGGTGTGGCAACTATTCCAACAAGGATATGGGACAGAATTCACACCAAGCCAGTCAGAATAACTGCAGACTTAAATGATTTTTTTAATAACAGTAATTTAAAGCAACATGATTTTAGAGGTGATTTTCCCCAAAACAGGGTCACATGCAATATTTACATACATGCAAACAGCTGGTATAAAGGAAACACTCTTCTGAAAACAGTCAATGCTAGGTGGGTCTCTAAGCTCTTTTAAATCAAAAGTTCATCTGTCTAAACCCGAGATGTAAATGTACACATCCTTACACAGAGGCATTTATAAACAGGAGGGGAGCAGTATTTATTCACGCTGCACTTCCCCTTGGAGCAAACACAGAAAGGAAAGCAAAGGCAACCTGGAGAGAGAACAAGGAGGTGTGCCACGCGGATGCTCACATAGCAAGGGCTCTGGAACCAGGTACAGAATAAGCAAGACTACAGTGTAGGCAAAAACTCTGCAAGTAAGGATAGACTAAGCAAAGGTAAGTCAAAAGATTTTGAACCCAAGGCTCCAAGAAAATGGACCCCAACTAGACTCAGAACCCTCACATTTACAAAAGCACGTAAGATAAGACTTCAGTAAGTTTCCCCAAATTCATTTACAGAATCCCTGCCAAATCATTTAAGTAATCAATTTCACATTATTTAGTCAAGACAAGATGATAAATAATGATCTTTCCTTTACGGAAATATTTTCTTTTTTAAAAAAAAAATAATATGGGTGCCATACAAAAAAAATAAAAAGCAAGAAAACACGTATGGTCTACCTCTGAAAAACAAACAAAAGAAAACCCATCAACAGCACAGCTTTTAAACCAGAAGGGTGAATGTTCAGCTCCAGTTGAAATCTAGGAATAGCAAATGCTTTTGGAGAAAAGGAATAGTCCTCAAAGAAATTACTGATACTATATGTCAGTAAAAATCTACAAATGAAGGCTTCAGTCGTGAAACCTCTTGGGAGCACTGCTGCTGCAGGAATAAAATGCAGGTATTTAATAACTGTGAAATTTAACAAGTTTAGCTAAGTTAATAAATACTGCTGTTAACCAAGATGAGTGTTTTATTTAAGTGAGGGAATATAATATAAAGTTATTAGTTAAGCATCTGCTTTTCTGTCAGTCAAATCAGGTCAGTGAAACAGAAGTGCTTTTTTAGACTAAGAGAGAGAACAAAACAAAACATGCAAGCCAAATAATATTGTAATAGTCAAACTCTAGACTGCTGCCTCTAAACTACACTTAACAGAATAGTTGCAGAGATATTTGATAACACGGGTTTCATCTCCAGATAAAACAAGCAAGGGATCCATAAATGGATCTCCACTAACTGATGTCTTAATAGTAAATTCAGGAAGGTCACGCCTGTCAACACAAGTATTCAGAATAATTAATGAAAATCTGTTTAATTGCATATAGGGTCCAGATTGCTAGAGAACAACCAAATAATTGGAAGCATGTCCAATGTAAAAACTGCCGTAGTTGTTTTTCATTGTTGATTAGGGTAACTATCATGCACAGCGTCTACATGTCCAAACAATAACTCAGGTTTTCATCCTTAATCTCTTTCACAACATTCCTTCAGCTAAATTTCAATAACATGAGGTCTTTGTAACATTATTTTTTTCTCTGAATATACTTATTGGCCTGTGTATCTCCATAGCCAAGTACAAACAAATTAATATGTCTTTTGAGAAAATTTAAACTATTTAGTTCTTTTGGTCTTATTCTTCATCTATTCTGTTTTGTCATCATTCTAGAATCCTAAATACAGGATAAAATTTACAAAACACTGAAAATTCATACAAGAAATTGCACGTGCACTTCTTAATCGCTTTCACAAAATGCAGTGTTCCAGGTGCACTACTATTTTCTATATAATTATTCTAGTATTTAGAATGTATGCATCCTGTACCTTCGAGTTAGAAAATATTCCATAAGACTTCAATTTTCCAACTGAGTAACAAAAGATATGAAAGACTCTTCATATTGAAAGCACACACACAAAAAAAAGTGGAAAAATAATTTACAGCTGTATGGAATAGCACTAACTGTAATTTTACAGCATCTTAGTTTATTTGTTCTAAGATACGCCCATCTGTATTAGCTAATGACCCATGGGTTTTGAACAGACTATTCTTCAGTGGCAACGCACACTAGAGATACTGCAGATAAAGCAATTTTTTCCTTTACTATCTTACGGCCTTTGGTAAAGAAATTATTTTTAACACAGAATTATTTTCCACTGTTACTACTTTTTGATGCAACAGGCTTAAATTACATGAAAATACTTCCGTGAACTGCCTTTAATACATACTAAAACAATACTGTAAGCCAATCTCTAAACCAAAGGCTTCCTGGAGGACTAAGCTGCGAAAAAAAAGGCAAGGGCTGCCAAAATCTGCTGCACAGGACATTAATACTTTGTGAACATATTTTCATAGTTACACAAGTCAAGTCCACAGGCAGTATACATGGAACGTGGATTAAAAGCATAATAAACGCAAGACTCCCATCTGGCTCTTCAGTCTAAACTGGCTGAGTTTACTTGTTTAGGCTCAGCAGCTTTTGAATGTACTGTACTGCTCTGAGAATAAGCCTGGATCTCCCAACACCATGTTTCTGTAACCTCGCACCCTAAGAACATCTGCATGGCGTTACCCAAGTGCTTATGCATACAGCCTGCCAACGTTAACAAGCCAGTTATTCCCACCCACTTCTTAATGCTCGGATGGCATATTGAGTACAAGTTTACTTTGTATTTTCACACCATGCTCTGCCCAAGCTAATAAACCCTGGGAGTACAAAATTCACACACGAGAGACAACTGAAGGGATTTTTTTCTATGGGACACAGCTTAGTTCTGGCTGAATTGTGCCAAGTCCTGACTGATGCCACGTGGAGCAACGTAGTAATTCTCATAAAACACCCACTTCCCCTAATACTGAAGGCTTTTCATTACCTAGGAGAGTCCATCCTATAACTAAAGACAACAAACCTAACAAAACAAAGAATGCAGGAAAAACTTTAGAAGATAGCCTATACCGGTTGTTTATTTAGTATCAAAACTTTACTTTGTTGTCTTAGCCCATGGAAGGGTGAAAGCTTTTCCACTGCACTGCAAAACCAAAACTTTTTCCCCGCATCTATACACAAAACTAGAATTGTAACTTCACCAGAAAATAATTCTTACCTCCTGTTTTTGAAAGTATCTATTTCATTCACACAAATAATGCCTTCTAACTTGTACAAGTGTGAACACTGAATTTTTTTGCTAGTCTAACACACCATGGGTGTAAATGAGCATAACGTCCTCCTCTTATCATGTGCACAATCACTGTAATTGCACTTACTCCGATCAAGTTGAAGCAGATGAAAAATCTCTTTATTTGCTCTAAGTGAATAAAAACTGAAGTCGTTCCACTTAGCACAGATTACAACTGCTTAAATACTACTGTATGTAAAGAACATCTTTTAGAAATAAAAATCAAGCTATTGAAATAAACGTGTCACACAATTTAAATTCTTCCTGTTACTGGGACTGACCAATGTAAGAAACTACATCATTATCTCTAGTTAGCACCCACAACAAAAAAAGAAGATTGTGATCTGAATGACTAGCATAGATTAAAACCATTTAAACTAACATCTGGGATTCTCGATTTTAGCTTTGAAACCAGAAATATTGAAGTAAAAACAGAAGGTTAAAGTATCAATCCCCACTGATAATGATTTCAAAAACTCAAGAAAATGGCTGCAATCCCACAAATGTTTCAACCTATTAAATATATTCAGTCCTATGAAAATAAGTATGATTTTGGAGGTTTGGAATTTTACTCAAGAAAGCTTTGTCTGTATAAAGAGGCACAGTACCTCCCTGCAAGAGTAACGGGGTATCTAACATTAAGGGTTCTATTGCAACGCTAGGAGTAGGTAGGTACCTTCTGTAACTCATCCAGTCTGCTGGGTACAGGGACGAGAGATCCTGAGTGACATAGCTTTTTCATTTGGGGCACAACAACCCTAAGCAGAGGTACAGACTAGGAGAAGCCTGGCTGGAAAGCTGCCAGGAGGAGAAGGACCTGAGGGTGTTGGTCGATAGCCGACTGAACATGAGCCAGCAGTGTGCCCAGGCAGCCAAGGAGGCCAATGGCATCTTGGCTTGTATCAGAAACGGCGTGACCAGCAGGTCCAGGGAGGTTATTCTCCCTCTGTACTCGGCACTGGTGAGACCGCACCTCGAGTACTCTGTTCAGTTCTGGGCCCCTCACCACAAGAGGGATGTTGAGGCTCTGGAGCGAGTCCAGAGAAGAGCAACAAAGCTGGTGAAGGGGCTGGAGAACAGGCCTTATGAGGAGCGACTGAGAGAGCTGGGGGTGTTTAGCCTGGAGAAGAGGAGGCTGAGGGGAGACCTCATTGCTCTCTAAAACTACCTGAGGGGAGGTTGTGGAGAGGAGGGAGCTGGCCTCTTCTCCCAAGTGACAGGGGACAGGACGAGAGGGAATGGCCTCAAGCTCCACCAGGGGAGATTTAGGCTTGAGATTAGGAAAAAATTCTTCACGGAGAGGGTGGTTAGGGATTGGAACGGTCTGCCAAGGGAGGTGGTTGAGTCACCGTCCCTGGAGGTGTTTAAGGTGAGGGTGGATGAGGTACTTAGGGGCATGATTTAGGGATTGGTGGGAATGGTTGGATCCAGTGGGTCTCTTCCAACCTGGTTATTCTGTGATTCTGTGATTCATACAGGACAAAGCCATGAAAGGATATCTGATGATATCAGATACACATGTTTAGACAACTGAGTTTCATGCAGTTGAGACCAATCCATAACCAGTTAGAATGACAGGGGAAAAAAAAAGTGGTTTGCCATACTATATTTGATGAGGTCCAGCATTTCTTCTACTTTGAAGTGCTAACATGCAAATACTACAGAAATTCAACACAAGGCTGCATTTCAAATCAGAAATACCAACACTGAGTAGGTTCAACACATTAATCCACTCAGGTTCTAGCCTGTTATAAAAACAGTCACCCCTACAATAAACACAAAAGAACTAAGTGATGGAAGATGAAACCACTGACACTTTGGCTGACCAAAGCCACAATCTTGAACAAAACACCACAGTACAAATTAAAAAAAAATATAAAATTTCTAATACTGGCCAGCTTCTGAAAGATCAACTAGAAGTTTTAATTCAGCTTTTATAAGCAAATTCTTTAACTATCTCTTACTGTTATTTAAGATCATACTAAGACCTCAGTGGCAGGTCTTGGCTGACACACAGGCAAGGGTTATGGAGAAGAATAAAAGTACATACATTTGTCAGTATGCAGAACAGCTGCTAAAAAAAAAAAAACAAACCTAACACACACATTTGGCCAAAAACTTCAGCAAATGTTGGGTATCAAGACACCAAAAAAAAAAAAATCTCTAGAGTCATTTTTGCTGTTAGAATATGCTTTGTCCTTTGTACAAGCGAATTCACTTTCCTGAGAAAATAGACGCCGCCTACCCAACTTCCCAGGTGTTTCTTCTCCATTTAAACTGAACTTACCGAGTGCCGTCTGCTTTCCAGCTAACTTTGTATGGCTTCTGCTCCAAAAATTTAATATTTTGTTTATCCATGGAAACAGGCTGTGCTCCAGGGAATCCAGACCTTAAAAAAAAGAAAAAAAGTGATTTTAACATTCTGCAATAAGCAGTCACACAAGGCAATGCATTTTAACATTAGACTGGAGTCACACCTGGTACCACACTTGCTGCAAGTTTAACTTTGAGCTACAACACCTTCTCCAATAAGGTATTTTGCCGAGGAATCAAATGGCTATCTGAAAAGAACAAGGTTATTTGTTTGTGACAAAACACTAAATTATGTGGAACTTTAAGTTTAAACTTTGGAGGAAGAGATATTTGAATTCAATATTACAAGCACTACAAGAACTGTAAGCATAAGCAATTTAGGAAGCAACTCCCTGGATCACCAGCTTTGGAAAGGACTTCAGAATCTGACATTAAAATCAACATTTTCACCAACACTGGACATAAATACAAGTTGGCTATATAAATGTGCATTATACTGCAACACTGAAGCGTAATAGCAGTTATAGAAATAGGCTTACTGCTTCAGTAAGCACCAAATTTTACACAAATACCTGGACTACGCTATGTCTGGAATTTACACAGCAACAATTAATCTGAAAACATTTTTTATCTCAGTGGAAAAGCAGTTGTAGAATCTTGTTTCTTAATATTAGCAGCTATGATTCCATTTCACAGTAGAGTGCAAGATCCTCACCTACTTCACCTTTGAGTTGTTTTTTGAGGCTCACTTTTTATTTAAAAAAAAATCCATCAGAAAATAGTCACCTTTTTTCTTGTTTACAATGAGCTCTTTCCTTCTGCAAAACTAGAAATGTAAAACTTATTTCTAGACAGTATAAATAAACAAGTTCTAAATGTTCTCATACCCTTCCCATCCACAGAACTGCTGACATTTTTGCTGTATTCCTCCTAACTTTGGTTGTGTTGTCACCTGGGTCACATATTTAACTGTTATTCCTTCCAGGAAAATTGCACCCTAAATGAAAAAAAGAACAGTATTTAAGCCTTCATAAAAATAGATAAGAACACGTTAATAGAAGATTAAGACTCTTTTTACAATTTGACCCTCACAAGCAATACTAGCTTAAGTATTGTTTAAAGATTTACCCCCAGCCACCAAGATATATCAGCCAAGTTTGCCAGTAAACTCACTGCTAAGCCACATTAAGACGCCAGGAACTGAAATACTGGGGGGAAGGATAAAATAATAATTAAAAAAAAATCTCCTACATTTAATCGCAGGTAAGGGATAAGCACCGTTTAGCTAGTACTCTCAAGAAAGTTCCCATGTCAAGCTACAAGATCAGTATGACATTTTTCATTTCTAACAAAAATATTTTTATTTAAAAAGAAAATACAATAGTATCACATAGTTAATAGTAAATTTGTCACATATGGAATTTGCAGGGATCAAATTAATCATCCCAGGTACACAAAATATTATACAATAATAAGGTAGAATAAGTCATTTGTGGATGCGAATCTGAAACTAAACAGTACTGTAAGCCTGGAGCAAATCACTGTACATTAAAGGTCACAAAACTCTTTCTGGCAGAAGCCTTTGTGACACCACTTTTAAGTATGGCCTCAAAATAAGTAAACTGGAAACTAAGGACAAAATTGACCTTTAAAATGCTAAAGAAATTTTGTTAACACATAAATAGCATTTCTAGACCAACTATTCTGTGCTTCCCTTGATTAATAGAAAGTAAGAGCTGCTCACTAACAGCAGAGATCTAATATGCAAGATAAACATAGGTAGCTTGGTATTTATTGAACTGAAGTAACCAGGAAACATCTTTAGACAGATGGGTTTTGGTGTCCTTTTTTGGTTTTTTAAACAAAAATCTCAGCAGATGAAGACATGAAGTTCTACTCTTCTCCCTCCAAACCTTCAAGGTGTATGCTGTCAATTAAATGTTAATTTTAATCAGACCTAGATGGTAATTTCAGTTAAAAAAAAGTTCAATTACATGGATTTCACCTCCACCTGGGTGATGCACTATGTTGTGTCTCTCAAAACTTATACCTACACTGTCAGGAAAACAAATGAAAGCAACAGCAAACTTAAAAGGTTCTCAGTTGATCTAGGACAACCTTCTTAACACAAGACAAAACATGAAACAGCTGATTTGTAACAAAATACTTGTGTAAAAATACATTTGCATAATTTTATTCTCAATCTTAAGCAGATTACTAAAGTCTAGGTGCTATCCTGAATGCCACAGAAAGCCTAAGTAGACAGCAACAAAAGAATGCTGAAAATGAATTCTAAAAAAAATATTATGTTCCAGAAAAAGTTTGATACTAGTGGAATAAAAACGAATTTTGCACAACAGGACACACTAAAGTCATCAGGTCTGCAAAGCCATATAACTAAGGATTTCTAGAGACCCCAAGTCAACCAGACTTATTTCAACAGCATCTCAAATAAATTCTCGCTGCAGCTGCTAAGAAGATCAAAGTGTGAAGTTTCACCTGTTGAGCTAAGAATCCTGCCAATGATATAAGTGTTTCGTATCAGTTATCTAAAATGCCTGAAACCTGACTTAACAAACCTAGCTGTATACTACTGATTAAAGAAGCCTTTTTGCTCCTTTCTCTTTCAACACACCATGGCATTCATCCATTCTACCCTTGAGCAAGTCAAGGAACTAAGCTGGTGAAAATAGCATCATAAATTTGTAATTTTCTGCGAAACAAGTTTCCCAAACTAGCTTACCAGTGCCAGCACACAGGAAGCCGAAGGAACACAAGAAACACAGGGAAAGCAGGATCGCAGCTTTCAGTACAGCCAGCATTTAGTTAAGATCAGCTCAGTTGCATCACCAAATTGTATTCTGAGAACAGTACATGCTAAAAAAATATGCTAGTTCACAACCTTCATTACCTTACGTTCCACTTTAAGCTATTTCAGCATGATGCTTATCCAGAATTATTTATGTGGGCACCAGCAGGTGCACCAGCACCCAGGTAACAGGGCAAGGGAGGCAGGCAGCTACACATGCCTGTCTGAATTTTGAGTAAGCGGTTAAGGACACCATGAAATAAAAGATGGTTGTGCCTTGCTTCTCAGAGTAATGGCAGAGTACAACAGCAGTAGGGACTCCTAAGATTAAAGCAAAAGACAGGCGGCAGGAAGGATTTTCCAGAAAAGAAAAAGCCATAAGCAAGAAATTTGAAAGCACCTCTTGCAGATCATCTCATTAAGAGAGTGATGCACATACAAAACTGGGTTTGGAGCCACTAATGTCAAAGTGCATAGTACAGTCAAGTTTCCCAAAATAATATGCGTGCTGTTTCCATGCTATATATATTTTTAAGCAATTTAGAAAATTCTCCAAATGATAAGAAAGGTTCAAATTTATAAAATGCTAGCTTCTCATAACATAAAAATTATGCATCCTAATTTGACTGCAGTAACTTTGCTTTGTTTGTTAGTTTATTGTAACAGCTTTTAATTGTTTATTGATTTTAAACACCTGAACAAACACAACAGGCTCTCTTGCACAGGCAGCAGATGCTTGTACATAATTACATATATAGTATTATGTGGAGGGCAGGGGAAATTTTGAAAGAATTAAGGAAATAACTGCTGTTTATAATTCAACAAACAAGCCAGGCTTTTTTGTTTGCATACAGGCTTCAACAGTCCCCAGATCGGGCACATCGTAACACCTCCCTGTAACTCTGTCAAGTTGAAAAAAATAGAGGACTAGGGAGAGTAGGGAACACAGCAAAGTATTGAGGGTATAAGATTAAAAGGACTTTGCACAATATTACAATATTAAGACAATAAATGCAGAGAATATTTCACTTAATGACTGCAGCCTAAAAATACACCCAACTCAGTTTTCCAGAGACAAACAGGATGCTAGTTTTAAAAGTGCCATAGCTATACACGCACCAGAGAAGACTCTTACAGAATGAGGCCAGGCCCCAAGTATACTCACTGGCTAAGACATACCACT
The DNA here is from genome assembly GCA_033459285.1 of Clamator glandarius. Lineage (NCBI taxonomy): Eukaryota > Metazoa > Chordata > Aves > Cuculiformes > Cuculidae > Clamator > Clamator glandarius. The sequence continues at coordinate 1,621,966 of JAUNZM010000131.1, read as the reverse complement.
ACAAAACCAAGGTGACTCACTGGGGCATCCACGCCCGGCTAACTCAGCACTTCAGATTTCATTAGGACATTTCTGTGGATAAGGTGTGAAAACTGAAAGAGTTTCATGTACTTTCTCCACTGCTGCTGAGCTAACACCACCTTCTGGCAACAGGACACTAGCAAACACGGTGCAGATATGCAGGAGCACTCAGCTCAGCAGAATCACCTCTAGCCCTCAGCACAGCTACTAAGCCAAGTGTTATAAGCCCCCAAGTAACTACATGCTCTTAGAAACTACACTCTGCACAGCCTTCACACCATCTGTACTAACGAAGCTCTCCTCACTTGCCACCACGTCCCTCCACTCAACACTTCAGCTGAAGAAAAAGTGGCAACGTGTATTATCTTGTGTTGGTTCAGATCCTAAACACCAGCTAGAGGAAAGGGTGGGTGGAAACAGCCCCAACCACGTATGTGTCTGACCCTAGTGGCTATCACTAGGCCTGGGTGATAGCCATCCTCAGCTACTGAGACTCGACTAAGTGCAAATACACTCAGAGACTGCATTCCAGAGCACAAGAAACATTGCAAAACGTATCAGAAAGCAAGAAAGTCCACATCTTTTAAAAGAGAGGAAGGGAGATCCAGGGAGCTACTACACTGATCAGCTTAGATCTAATACCTAGAAATACAAGATCAAATCACAAGAACTGCCTCTAAGCGTGTACAAGCAAAAAACATGCTACAAAAATCATACTGACTGTCACTCAGTAACAATAGTGTTCAACTAAAGATTTTGTTTTGGTGGTGAAACACATCTCCATAGAACTTGGTGAAGCTAGAAATATCACATCTTTTGATGCTGCCTTCTGTCTCTCATTCTGTTTTTCATTTGTTTGTCTTGTTCTTATATTGGAACTGAGAAAGCATAGGGTACACGTAACATATATAAAGCAAAAGAGCAACCTGTTTCAAAACCAAATTCAGAGGAGATGGTGTTTCACTAACAAAATGGAAGAATATACTGAAGAGGATCTGTGGTGTCTGGTTTAGGTATAAGAGAAAAATTTATTTTCCCTAAATTTCCTAATAGCACATTCTTATTTTTGTGACACCTGTCAATTCACTACAGGGGTACAGACTGTGATGATACCTTAAGAATTTACTATTACCCTGAATTTTAAGAATGGGCTGGAAAAAACACTGTTCAATTCAGTATAAACAAAGTTCTACATGTAATAAGCAATGAGTAATTATACAAACACACACTGGTAGACAATTAGAGAAAAAAGATACAGAGGCAGCAAGACATCAAAAGCTAAATTAGTATTATTCTATCCTGTAAAAGGCAATTATATTCAGATGGATAAACAGAAGTATTAACCTTAAGGCATACAAAATTAATTCCTCCCTATTAAGCACTAGGCTGATCTCACCTAGAGGTTTATGGTCAATTATGGCCACCACAGTCTTGGAAAAAAGTGACCCAACGTGAGAGAATAAAAGAATTACAAGAATGGTCAGAAGTGTTAAAAATACAGACAACAGGGAAAAAGTGAAGAAACTGGCATTTCGTGTAGAAAAATAGAAGCCTGGAAGGAAATTACACCAGTATTCAAGTAGGTAAAATGCTGTTGCAAAATCAGAAAATAGTCTTTTTCCCAAATCCATCAAGATGCTCATGGGCAGAATAACTGGTATACGGGATAACCTTTGGGAAAATAAAGTAGGTTAGATAGGGAAAAAACAAGGCATTAATATTTAGAATCAAAGTACTTCAATAGTTAAGCAGTAAATATCCTTACTATGTCAACCAGAAGTTAGTTTTGGTGGTTTCTCTCTTTCTCACAGCTGACCACAAGACACCTGCCCTCAAGATCATGAAGAAATCCATTAACAGCTACCACCTCTTCCAGAATGTTTGAGATGTAACCACCCATTTTAGAAGTACCACATATTACACCCTGTGCTGCCTGTGAAATACAGCTTACATTGGACTAGAACAGATGGCACTCCTTAATAAACAGCAAAAGATACGGTTGACCCATGAAAAGTTTGAAGGTTCTGGCTCAGAATTATAACTTTTTGTCCTATTTGTAAAATCAAGTATTTTTTCTCCTGAAGATTTTTTTTTCCCTGAAGTGAGATTTTAAGGGTCAGTTAATAAAGTTGCTTCGCTGCTACAATCACAGCACACACTGACAATGTCAAAATGCATTTGAATTTCCTTTGTAGCATCTGAGACTTGCTGTTACCTCACAACTACACTCATGCAATGACAAAGGAAACCCTGATGGCATTATCTTCCAACCATTCCCATAGCTCCTGTAGTGTAGAAAAGAAGGACTGTCAAGACTTTTTGACCTCAAAATATGGAAATTTTAGTGAAAGATGCTGCAATAAAGTTTCTCACATCCAGGAGAGAATTTCTGAAATGGACAGCATGCTGACTTCACTTTGCAGGCTAGCTGGGCAATTGCTTCTGACTACTCATTATCCTAGCAATATGCCTGTGAGATGCCTCCTCCTCTTCTCCAAAGCTTTTCTTCTATCTCAGTAAAGATACGGGTCAAAATAAAAACATTTAAAAACATCACTATCACACCAGACACCTCTAGTTCGGCACTGTCTACCCCTAGGTGTTTAGAAGAGTGAAATTAGAATGCCAAAAACATCTGTTGCAGGAAATCGGCTGTAATGCTGAAAATTTATCCTTTAGACAGTAAAACATGAAAATCTGAGCAGGAAGTATTTACCTGATAATCATTCCCCCTGTAGATTGTATATTTACAAGGAATCACAAATAGATTGTATCCATCTCTACTCAGTTAAGCAGCAGTTCAATCTGCCAGCCAAGAACCATGGTAAAGAATTCCCCCGTTCCTCCTTTTCATGTCAAAGAATGTTTCCCCAGAGCTGCAAAACTGAATTATACGAATATGCTTATTAACTAGAATATTCTCTCTTCCATAAATTATCTAACTTTTAATTAAAACTTATTTATTACTGTGCTTATTCGTATAATTTCATTACCAGCTCTCAAAGAACTATGGTGGCAGATAACAAAAAGACTGGGAAGCCAGTATCATGATTTCAGTTAAACAGACCAGTTTAGTTTTATACTTGTTGAAAAGAGGTCATTATTGGACCTCTCCATCACACCTCATTTGCTAATGCATCAAAACGCAAGTCAAAAAAAAGTTTCGAGGTTCTCATCCAAAAAAAAATTTTAGATATCAACATTCTACTGCAAGGCTCATGGAATTAGCAGCCATGCCCCTGAATGTGTTTTATACTATGGATTTTTATATATATATTGAAACAATTTTTTACTTCAGTTGATGGATTATTTAAAAGTTTCCAGAGTTGATTTTGCTTCTTTGGATGAGATTTTTTTATTCCTTTCAGGCTAATTTCTTCCATACTCCATCTGTAAACCATGCTGAGCAGCTGCAGTAACAACAAAATGCATTTTCACAGCGTATTTCATATGAGGATTTCCAAGTATTTGCAAACAAACGCACCTCAGCACATAAGTAAAATAACCCAGTATTATGCAAAAAGAACTGAATCTATTTCTGCACTCAGCAATATTCTCCCCTACTTCGCTCACATATGAAGAGAAGTCAGGAACTTGGGGAGAACTGAGCCATTGCTCTTCAGCTAAAACAAATAGATTGTTTGTACTGTAGCATGAAACCAATACTGAAGTAACTACAGTAACTGATTTCATCAGAATTATGCAGATTTATGTCAAAATAATCAGAGTAAGTTAACAGCCATAATTCTTATGATGACACAGTTTAAACAGCTTTGTACAAAATATAATTTCACAGTTTTCTTGGGGTTCTTAACCTTATCCCACTCTTTGCTAATCCAATTCTCAATCTTTCAAAATTTTCAGAAGAGTATTCACCAAAATGAGCACTAAATGTAAAAGATGCTGAATTTCATCCACATGGCTATAAAGGCAAATAAAAACCGTATACCCATCTCCCTCATACCATTTCACCTCTACAGACTGTGTGAAAAATGAAAAAGTGCTTTACTATCTCAGCTCAAGCTTAAAAAAAATAAAATGTTATGTTGTCCCTGGAGGTGTTTAAGGTGAGGGTGGATGAGGTACTTAGGGGCATGATTTAGGGATTGGTGGGAAGGGTTGGACTCGACGATCCGGTGGGTCTCTTCCAACCTGGTTATTCTGTGATTCTGTTAGAAAATATTTTAAGTCACTGTTACATCTGAAATAGTTGAGGTGCTGAAAGTTAAAGATTCAAGATTCATATAGGAGACAAGCTTGCGATGAATCTACTTAGTTTAATGGTTAGAGACAAAACTACTAGAGCAAAAGCACTGACATTCATATAGCACTTATGTAGTAACTGATGACTGTGAGTTTAGCAATTAGAATATTAAGTTCCTAATCAAAAATACCAGTTTTAGACGTTCTCTTCTCCTTTTGCCAAAGGATGAGCTTGATGATCCAGGTTCTGACTCTTGGCCTCCTGCTTTACCATTATCTTCATCCTCCTCCTCCTCGTCATCAAAGCACCATTCTGGTAGCTCAGGTGGTGACGGTGCATCATCTTCATCTCCATAACGACGAAATAATTCCTTCAAATAGTCACCTTTATAAATACCTGGAGGTCTCGCCTGAGCAAAAGTAGCCACAGCAGCCTCAATACTGTCAAATAAAAATTGAAAGTTACTATGGATGCTTAATTTACACATTTTAGTCATGTTATGCCTGAACAAATGCAAGATTCATTGGGACTAAGAATTAAAAAAAACAACTTTCAAATAGTTAATTGCAAGAAACATTCATTATATTTGAAACATCATGCCTAGCGACAGTTGCTCTTGCCCAAGATTCTGTGCACTGTGCATGTTCTCAGAAGTAAACGTAGCTCGCACTGCTTCATCTCCTTGGTGTAGCTAGTAGGGATTTGCTGGTCACTTAGATAAAACTTCTGTTATTGCTACTGAAAAGGAACGGGTGACGCATAGGGAAGCACTTAAGGACTGAACAAAGACAAAAAAAGACGAACAAACTTAATGAAGAAAAACACAAGTGTTGATATTCAAATGTGGCTATATTTTTCACCATAAGAATTATCTTGGCCTTCATTAGAGGTTTCTCCGCCACACTCAGAAATAGCATCCTAATCGATTGAAATCATTTCTCTCTCTGGAATTTCCTCATAAAAAACTGTAATCTGGAAGTATTTTACTATACAGCTAACACAAGATTTAAGTGCTTTAATAAACTGGAGACTGGATCTCAAAAAAATTACAAACCAAAATTTACAGCCATGAACCCTTACAAGCCAACCAGTAAGCACTGCAAAATACACAACTGTGAGCACAAGGTTTTTATTGTTGCTATTTTCATAGATCCTATATTAATGTTTAATAGAAAACACTGGACATAATTCTGCCTTCAGTCTGTACTGCTCTGCAGATCAACATTTAGAAATCTCACTAAATAGGAGAGGAGAAGTCACAAAACGTACGTGCTCCTGTCAGGCTTCTTGACAAACTCATAGCTTAAAGCTAAAACAAAAGTACATATTACATGCCATGAAAAGAATTTTCTTCAGATAAGAAAACAGCCTGATACTGGAACAAGGGAAACATAGCTAAAATGGAAAAAAGAATTTAAATACAAATTACTTTTTTTGTCTGATCTGTAAAGTATCAGAAGGAGCCCAAGAATTTTGAGGCAAGTTTCCCAGAATAGACAGAAACACTTCCTAAGAACCATGAAGTTTGTTCCTCTCTTCTGATACTCAGCAAGAGTAGAAAACAAAACATTTTCAGGAGTGAGATTATCAGATGGTCAATCACCAGTCTCAGAGTCTTCTTGGGAAATCCAAGTTTCTTAAACTGTCACTGCTGTCTTCCTCATTCTGTTTTCTAAGATATATAATTTCTTCCTCACAAGACATTTTTTATTCTGGTACTTTTCTTAAATTGTTTCACATCTTCTGTAACCAATGCCATTGCAAGGCCAAAACAAACCAAATGGGGGCTGAAAGGCACTCAAATTTGTCTCTGATTGATATCAGAACTCAATACTATTCTGGAATTGATGGCACTGAAAGCCAAAAGAGGCAGCACAGATTTCAAGCACAGAAACTCTGCTGAAAGAAAACAGATTTCTCAAGTTACAGAAACACTGGAGTTTGAGGGAAAAAGGCAAATCAAGTAAGGTTTCTGATCACTAGCTGGAGAGCTTTCAGTCTGGGTGGCCTTTCTCTAAATAAACTATAAAATACATCTCAGTGTTCATAATACATCAGCAACACTCCTATATCATATGCTTAACGAATGAATATGAATGGATTTTTCCATCAGGAAAATCTTATTTCCTCATCAGCAAATAACAGTGCCTTGTTTTAAAGAATGGTGCAGCAAATTGGATTTATCTTGATAGAATGCTTAGCATTAACTAACACATTACCAAAATTACTTCTTTTGCTGTGGACATTCTTCCCTACCAGGTGATATCTGGGTGTTCTGTTGAAATAATCTCACAGAGATGAACAAACTTGATACAATTAATTAACCAAATGAAGAAAAGAAAAAAAACAGCTGTTAAGTTTTAAGGCTCTTCCCACAGAAGCCTGGAAATAAAGAGAGGTTGCATTTAAGCAGGAGATTTAAACAGTTTCAAGTGCATTTCCTCTTCAGAACAAAGAGCCAATTCTGAGTCTAATCGTTGCATGCTGCTTTTAAATTGTTAGAACAAAAGCATACAAATTTGCTAGCTCAAAGGAACAACTAGAACCATACTATAGAGATACTTGAATCTGTATCTTCTTCCTATACTCAGCTAAGATCCTGCCAAGATTCAGCCACCCACTAGTGGTGTTCTGTCTCCATTACTCAAACGTCTTTATTTCAAGTTTACTAACAGACAACAATGACCTAGTTCTTTGCAAACAGTTTCCATGTACGTGCTAAGCACCAAATAAACTGTATGTCCAGTTATAATAAAAAAAAAAAATGCATAAACAGGCGTAGAATTCTCTCCACTTAAAAGACTATACCAGAAATATCATCAAAGCACTTAAGGGATTTGTTAAGAAACATGCCTTGCCTGGACCCCATCAGCAAGGAAATAGTGTTTCATGAACACTACCAAACGTGCAGGTCATGCCCACCAGCACGGTACACTAATGCTGTTTGAAAGAGATCACTGCTCTTCATGAAGAGCAGCTTAAAATCACTAAAACACATACATCAGTCTGTACAGAAACATGCTGTAGACTTTAGTCAAACAACAAGCTGGGAACAAGGAGTTTGTTTCCCTTCATAACCCTTCAGGAGCAAGGATGTCACTCTACTGTTGCTCTAGCTACTGTCTTCAGAACTCAAGAAGCCCAAAGAGCCTACATGAAAATATAAAGGAAAAAAAAAAAAATCTTTTCCAGCATCTCTGAACTCTAGGTTCTTACTCAAAGTGTGGGACACGTCACAGGGAAGGCTCACGACATAATAAATGGCCACACACAGCAGGTACAGCTGACTTTTGACCTACTGGACCTGCAAAGTTTGACTGAGGCAGGCTAAACTACCAAGGGATGATATGAATAATGTTAATTTAGGTTCTTTGCTCAGAATTAGTCAATAATTAAAATAACAAACAGTGAGTACATTAGGACAGCTGTCAGGACAACGGGTGAAATATACAGAAGAGTCCTTTGGTCACTCTCCACAAATCCCTAAGAATTAACATTCAAAGTTACCTCCAGTCCAACTTCTCAACCAGAAAGGCACAGATGAGAAATCCAGTTCTATTGAAACCATGTGTGCAATGGACACCTACACAAGACAAGAGAAGGGCATAATCATTTGGAAGTAGCTTCAGCAAGCATGCTTTAGTTTCACAAATGTGCTTTTGAATCCTTATGCCTTCATCAGTAACACTGAAGAGTTATCTCCCTTCCTATCAAGGCAGCCAAGATCATGTAAGGCACATAAGCCTAAAAAGCAATTTATTATATTCTTCCTGCAAATTATTAGCAACAAGATATAGGATACTTCAGTTTATCCCAGCTCAAGAGCACCAACGTAACACAACTGAAACACGGTCAAAGCAAATAAGATTCAAAGTATTTTTTAATGACTGTTCATATGTTTATCAAAAGAAAATACAATCAAATTCAATAATTGTGCTTTTAGTGGATTCCACAAGCATTACATTCAATTCACACCAACAGGCATAAAAATCATATCCAGGTTACCCTACCTGAAACTTGAAAAAGGGTCTCAATAGACCACAATTCTATTTCGAATTTGCTATTACCATGTTAAGACCAGAGTTATTAATTTTTTGGGGTGGGAAAAAAGCTATAAAAAGAAAAGCTTACAGCAGTATAATCACCTTGAATTACTTATCCTTTCAATGTAAGAAAAAAAGAATTAAGTCTTCCATTTTACTGAATTCATCCCCCAGTGGAAGGAGTCAAATGCATTTATTTATAACATTTTTTTCCCTCTCAAGGCAACAGCACCATCTAGTGACAAACCTGTATGAAATTTTGTGCTATCAAAAACGTCATGAAGGATGCCGGCAAGACGTTGCCTCTTCCTCACCGTGAACTTTAAATTATAAATATCATAGTATTAAAGTTGCCATGATAAACAAAACAATTAACATCAACATATTTTTCAGTTATGATCGCAAAGCAAATCACTTAAGCTTTTACTGATTTCCTCCTCTATCACAGGCAGTAAAGTAAGTTTAGCAACAATTAGCTTGATGCTTATTCAGACACCATGTGAATATCTACCTTTTTTCTCTATATTCCTCTACACTGCAAGAATTTATATTTTTTTACTGCAGATCCAAAAATTCCTACATAGAGCAGACTGATAAAAACCTGAAACTTTAGATGCATAAACAGAAATACAGAATTACAGAGTGGTTTGGGTTGGAAGGGGCCTTAAAGCCCATCCAGTTCCAACCCCCCTGCCATGGGCAGGGACACCTCCCACCAGCCCAGGCTGCCCGAGGTCCCATCCAGCCTGGCCTTGAACACCTCCAGGGATGGGGCAGCCACAGCTTCCATGGGCAACCTGGGCCAGGGCCTCACCACATCCACAGTAAAAAATTTCTTCCTAATATCTATCAACTGTATCAGGGTTGGGGTTTATGGCCACTCCTCAAACTTCCTTTCTTAACAAAGCAAAGCAAAAACTAAGAACGTTTTGGATTCATCCATTCTAACCATTTAATAATACAAAAACCTGTGTAACTTGTAAAGGAAATTGGTTTTAGTTTCCTTTATAGAATTTGTTCCCAGCAATCATTTCTTCTTTGGTTTCTGCTTTAGTAAAATTTTTGCATTTTGTTTCCCTGAGGCTGGCAGGCATACTCCAGTATACTCCATACTCCAGTCCTTCATGAAGCAAAAATAGTTTCCATTCTATACTGTTCTAGCTGAAGAGAAAGTTTTGTTCGCTTATGATTCAGATTTCAGTCTCTTTTCATTTCTAATCTTGACATTGAAAATTAAATTGCACACAATTGGTATTAAGAAGTCCTGCAGCTGTTCCTGCTACCAAGAAAGTTAAGTAAACAATTTTATACACATGACAAAGATAAGAAACATCTCAGCAATAAGACCAACAGCTTGGAAGGGGATGATCATGCAGGGTGCAGCCCTGTCACTGCTGCTCTTTTGATAAAAAACATCCTCCACACCAGTTCCCGCGATGCTCTGTCAGAGGAAACAAGCGTCCAGAACCAGAAACGACTTTTCAGTGACTCACAGAAGGATAATAGAAAATCCCAACATTTCTTCTTTACTATAAAAGCCTAAATCACAGGTTATTTAAAAGCTTATTCAACACATTGTATTCCTCTTCACTCTTTCTAACCAACTTTTTTTCCATAGAGGTGAAACAATCTAAATAATAGAAGAATGTTCCAAAATTCACAGAAGCCAAAAAGTTAGTGACTCAACACTGGAACTGGAATTTTACAAGTTGAAATACCAGCTAAATGAGTATCCTAATTATAGGGCATCACCATGCTATCCATGTTCTATAAAAATTGCTGACCATAACAATATCTCAACTTCTGAAGTATTGTTGTAGGACCAAGTGAAGAAACAGCTAAATGAGAATGAGCAGGAGCAGTTACCAACAAGCTCTGAAATATTGCTGATTATCAATCCCACTTGTTCTCATTTAGCGGTTTCTCATTTTCCGTATCACATACATGCGGTACAGTTTAGGGAAGAAAACATAGGTCTCAAATTAAAATTGCATTCCATATAAAATAAGAAAATATCTGAAAGAAAAAGTGTGTGCCCCAATTAAATCTCTCTAGCACTGAAAATAACCAAGATTCTCAGTAGTGTCTTGTGACTGGACAAGAAGCAATGGAAACCAACTGAAATACAATAAATCCTGTCTAAATGTAAGAAATAAGCCCCTTTATATTATAAGGGTGAGTAAACTCTGGAACAGGTAGCCAGATGATGTTGTGGAGTCCTCAGGCTTGGAGGTGGTCAAAAGCCAAGCAGGCACAGTCCTGCGTAAGCTGCTTTAGCTGGCCTTGCTCTCAGGAACAACAGCTTACTAGATGATTTCCACAGGTTCCTTCCAAGGACCTCAACCATAGTACAATCTATGATTCTGTATGAATCCTAACCTGTACAAACATACCAGCTGAGTTTACCAACCCCTTATTAATGACACCTACACAAACAACTGTTCCATGCACTCCTAAGTCACACAGACACACAGACTCAGGAAGGTTGCAGAATTATCAACAAAGAGGCTTGAGGACCACACCTTTTCTGACTCTAGAAACGCAGCTGCAAAGTAATTTCTTGCCTCTGGCAGTTTGCAGATAAAGTTGAACACTAACATGCTTAACAGAAAACAGAATAAAATGGTTCCAACTAGAAGGCACACAAATTAAACTCAGAACTTACTCTGGCCCGAGTGAAAAAAAAAAAAATCATTAAGAACATTCTAATATTCACTATGAAATAATACACAAATATACACCATGAAACAGATGAAAAACTTAGCCTGATATCTACTAACAGTTTCCAGCAATTAAGCAACTGCTTTATGACACTGGCTAAAGAATCTCTGATCATTCAATCATCAAATAGGACTTCAAGCAAGCCAGACCATCAAATGCCAAAACAATACTTTGGCAATACATAACTTGTATTTGTATCAGCAGAAAAAACACAATGTTTGTATTTGTAGACAGTTCTTAAGCCTGTGGGTTTTTTCTGCATTAAATCAACAGCTGTAATCGAACCGAAGGATGCAGAAACACAGTAGTTTCTAGAGTAAAAGCAATCAAATCTTCATACGCATAAGGACTGTACTGAGAAAATTCCTTTGCTTAGACTTTTAAGAGTAAAAGACAGCAGTTACGAGTAAGTATGAAATAAACTAAAAGTAAAAACTAATGATGGATATAAGAAGACATACCTATAAGCTCCGTGGGATTCTTTTCACTAAAGTGTTCGCATACACGGATAAATGTTTCTGTATTCTCAGGTGAAGGGCACTCACCATGCCTGAAAAACACAGGCACACAAAAGGTTAGGAGACAGCCAGGGGAAAGAGAAGAGAGGAAAAAAAAGAGATTGACTGCCTAAGTGTGATTTTTCAAATTAAAAGCTCAATATTAAAAAAGCGTAGACAACTTACCCTTTACACTGGAGCTTTATATATTTAATCCCCTCTTTCTCTATATCATTCCTATCATAGAACCTAGTAGTGTTGGTCAAGTCTATCAGTAAACCCATTTTAACCTAAAAACAAACAAACAACAAAAAAGGAAGAGTAAAAAGTTTAACTCACAGATGTGGTTCATATATCAGTACATAAATACTAGATGCCAAATGACATCCATATTAAAAGCAACAGCAGGCTACAACTGCAAGTTTAAAAATTCTTAAATACTGCATTTGTTCATAAAATCTATATGAATTTGATTTTACCACTGTCACAGTCATCTGTGTTTTGTTGTGAAAGTTGGCGTCTGAATTGGCACTAGCTAAATAATAAACCTCAGTTCATCCCTAACACCACTTTTAAATAAGAAAAATCTGCTAACAGCAGGAAAATACCTGATAAAGAATTATTTTAACATGCTAAAACACAAAAAGTGGAATCGAGTGCTCTAATGCTTTAAGTTACTAAAACACTGGCCCAGTGGAAGTACCACAGAAACATTAACTACAGAGACATATACAAGAATAGTCCCAGAAAAAATAACTCATCTTAATTTACCCATCCATTAAATTAGAGAGCAAAACAAATGAACGCATTTTCAAGTTTAAAACAAAATAATCCTTAACATTCTTAGAAACATTTTATTCAAAGCTAAAACATGAAACAACCTGAAATCTTCAGAGACATTGTCAGTAATTAAGGTGGGAGTTTCAACCACCTAGATGTTGGGACACCCATGACTTCAGGCTGCCTTGCCTACTCTACCCTAATATGTCTCCCTGTGCATGAACTTAACTTTTTTAGTGTTTGGCTTTTAAAGCTGTAAAATACGTCTTCTAAAGCAGCCTTTGTGGAAGTTACTGTTTTTAAAAAGCAAGATGGAAAGCAGAAATTCCACTAGGCAGCATACAACACACAGAATATCAGTAAAGGTCTTCCTACTGGTTCTTGGTTCAAACAAGATTTCCAACCATCAACCTCCCAGTAGCCCGCTAACACACCTGGGTACTAAAGTATTCTTGGTTTCCTGCCTTTGAAGTGCAAGTCATTGCTTCTGGTCAAAATGTTGAATGTCATGCTTTCAAGTAGGATCCTCACCATGAAACCAGGTGTCTTTTCAAAAGGCACTTTAAGAGTGATAGCAAAATCCTTGTTCCATAGCTTTGTAAAGATACATCAACAGTGCACTTATAAATACATTAACACCGAAGCAAGTTAGGCATGCAAAAACACAGAAGCACACTGTATATTCAATGTATTTAAAACTCCCGCAAATACTCATAAACAGGATTTTGATCAGGTCAACAGACAGCAATAATCCTTCCAACTGCACTGCTAAATTATGAATTAGAACACTGCTTCCAGGCAGTTCAGAAAAGACAAAATCCCATGGAACAAATTTCAGAAACATCAGTTTCACACAGATATGTTGTTCAGTTGACCTAAAAGGCATATTTCCAGTTACCTAAAGAGGCACTTATCCAGGGCATTCAAAGTTTTGATGATACACTTCTGTAATACTTATATAATACCTTTATACTTTCATAATGCTTCTGATATTAAAAAGCATCCTAATGATATGTCAGCAGCATTAAGCATTTGTAGTGTAAAATCCAAATAATTTCTGAATTTCTCCTTGTTTACTTAAAGTTCATACATTGCATCCAGAAAGCTTTATTTACTTGTAAAACTGTGTTTTGCAGAAATACAAGCTATAATACTTAAGGACACTTCAACCTGAAAACAATGTTATATCATCTGAAACTTCAAATATTTTGTGTCAACCAAGCTGCTAAGCATACAAACTGACGGCCAGTGATTAATTTTGTAGGAAGACAACAGTAGGCAATTAATTCAATTACAACTTTTATCCCCTTCCATACTCAACAGTATTTAGCAATTACCTCAAAGACCACATAAATTCACAACTAAGACCACAGAAAATTTCCAGATGCTACATATTTTAGGTCCATAACACTACGACACTGGCATAAACCCATCCAAAACAACTGTTCAGAGGAGAATAACATATTTTTACACCAGTACTTCTAGGTGATTGGACAGGACAACATGCTACGACAGGTAAGTACATCTAAAATGAGCTGATCACTATGAAAACTACTCAGATATTTTTCTACAGTTCTACACAATCAATGGGTCCATGGAGGGCACCCACAAAGCATCTTCCAGAAACATGCTGGGCTCCAAAAAAAAAAGCGTAAGAATCTCCCTTTGTGTTCTGCATCCTATCAGTATTCTGGTTAGAGGTGGCAGAAATATTGATGTGACAATCAGGTGTGTTTTCACCAGAGAGCTCTAGACTATGAAGACCTAACAACCCTCCTCCCCAACTTCTGTGTAGCTCAGCTTGATAACCTGTTCTTGTCAGTAAATATGAGGTTAGGTGTAATGCTTCCAAGATGTCCTCAGCTATGGAGGAAAAAAAAGTTACTTTCAAAGTAAGATTAAGATTTAATGAAAGCATCATTTTAAAGTAAAGTTTTTTTGCATTCAGTTCCAGTCTAGTGAGAAAGAAGACATTCCAAAATGTGAAGTACTCTTGAAAAAAACGCTGTATCATCTGATAGTCTGGCAAAAAGGAAAAAGAATCATAAGGAAAACAACCTTTAATAAAAGCATGGAGACAGTAAAACAAAACATTGTTTAATACATCAAATTGTTAAAGGAGCACTATAAGAAGAAATTAAAGTGACTTGCAGAATCACATCCTCCCAGCCTAAAGTAGGAGAGAAATCCATTTTAGAGCTGAAAACCCCACGCCAAATCCCAGCTCCACTGTTCTCAAATATCAGCAGCTTCAAATGCTCCCACCAGAAGCCTTCAAACTTCCCCAAACTCCTTGTGTAATGAAGAAATGTAACTGAGAAGATGCACAAAAGAACAAAAAAAAAAAAATTATGTAAAAGCTTTTAAGCTTTTAAGAACGCTTGTATGCTTTTCCCTCAACTTTTTGAAACTACTCTTTTGAACATGCTCGTTTACAGATTTCAGTTTCCTCACTGACACGCATGAGCCAGGAGAACACCACATCATACTTCAGACCCAAAGTGTCACCAAGCTGTTGCATTTAATTTTAAAAGGAGAATGAAAGACAGCAAAGTGGCTGCTAGACAGGGAATCCTGGACTGCCAAACTCCGGGACTTCTGGCCAGCTATTCTTTTGTAATTACTAGGAGTAATTTCAGTCAATGCAAGCACGGATCTTGTGAAGTGGCACCATTCCTCACACATTTCACAGAGCAGTAAACCAAACAGGCATCCAATATGATTTAGCCAAAGCTACAAAAGCATGTATGGCTTACACAGCATGAGGCCTGAAAGTGGTTCGCTTGTTGTACAGGAAGCATTTGCTCTCTTGCGCCACGGGGTTAGTAACACATTGTAATTTAGAGAGTGCACAGCAAGAGAAACGGATAAAGAAATTTTTTAAAAGCAAGAGGAATATGTAACAAAGTATACAATTACGATATTCCAAAAATCCATTACAAAAAACACACTGATACCACAAGAACCAAAATATTTCAGTCACAGGGTTATACAGTGCTTGCCCTGACCAATCACAATTCTTACCTACAGCTTATGCTTATCATTCAGGTGCTTTGCTCTTCTCTGAAACCCTGACATTACATCAGTCACAGCTTTCCCTCGGTCATGCTCTCCTAAGTTTGCTCCCAGCAAATTCCTAATAGGAACTAATTTTTTACAGACTATCCAAGCTAAAACAGATAGTTATCCACCGGAAAAAATGTTTTTTCATAAATCACATCTTTCAGTCCACCATGCCCAGCCATCAATGAATAACACAGCTTTGGGTAAAAAAAAGAATAATTTTAAATTGTTGAGCAACTTCTCACTTAAATATGCATTTATTTCTTACAAGGACTGTTGCAACACTACAGTCTTAGACAACATCCTGCAACACAATTGAAACCAGTTATTTTTCTTGCTTCTAATTGTAAAAGATGACTAGATAGAATGAAAAAAATCATCAATAGCTTGAAATTCTCATCTACTACATACAATAATGCCACAAACTTCGTACCACCTCCATCCTGCTCATGCTTATTTTGGCCAGGATCTCCATTATAAAAGCCTTCCTCCTCACTTTCTCACATGCAGCTGTCTCCAGATATTAATGGTTTATGCATGCACTCTTCGGCTGCTGTGTAATTGAATGGGCTTGCTAGGACCCCCTTAAATGACCGCAGAAGTTTCTCATTAGATGTTGGAGCATGAAAATATCCTCCCCAGGCAGGAGACAGCATACTACAATACACTGAATTCTCTCCAGTTCCAGGATTTTTTTTCTTGCATTTTTTGAGGAAAATTTAAATCAGAGATTGAATCTATCTGTGAAAACAAAAATGCAGCTGATAACTAGTTCTCCTAACAGGAATATATTATAACTTGGACATATTAAATGCCCTAACATTCTTCTGAGTTAACTAATGTACTAGCTCTACGTACCACAAACAAAACTGCCTCTTACAAAGCATAAGTAGTACTAACCAACCTACTCAACACAAAAATGAAAAAAATAAAGTTTTTCACTCTGTTGGCAACTGCTCCTGCAATTTTTTTAATGAGACCATTAAGAAACTACATCAATATTGCTAATCAGAAGAAAAACAGGGTTGCTGCCCCACATACAGACAAAAAAGAATCACAATATCTCACTATTACCAAAATCCAGATGTAAAAGTTTCTGCTGAAGTCTCTTATTTGGGAGATAAATTATATGGACTTAAGTAACAACCAGGTTTCAGAAGCAATTCATTCTGCAAAGTATTAATATTAAAGTATGCCGCAGTGAAATGAGAACCATGCACAGTTAGCTGCTTCTACCTTGGGAAAATCCACTTTACAACTGCACTTCATCTCATTGCCAGTTTGTTGGTAAACTGGTACATATCTTTGCAAACAAGAAAACATATGTTTTCAAATAGCAAAGATTTAGCAATAATACCAGGGTTCAAGACAATACAAGAGATTAGACAACAGGGAGTTTCAGAGAAATTATCCGTTCTGCTTGTTAACCAAAACATAAGTGGGGATCCTCACGTTAGTAACTGTACTATCAGATTCTTATCATCTGATGTCACTCAAGACATTACAGACTTGTAGTATCACAACACAACTGGTTAATGTGCCTACTGCAAAGGCAATGAAGGCTCAGCATGATTTCTTTTTTCTTGACAAATCACTAGCAAGAAAATAGTCAGAAATTCCAAGCAAGTCTCTGAAGTTCTTTGTAACTTCAGAATACATGCAGAATTTTAAATTACTTTAAACCATAAATAAAATGGGGTTTGGAAAATTTCTAGATATGCCCCATTAAAGCCATTTAGAGTTAAAAACAACATAATGCGTAAAACTCAAATAGAATTTAGATCCACAGATCCAAGAACTCAAACAAGAAAAATCCTACCAGCTGAAGCACCTGAGAGCAGGCACATCTGCCTCACTGATGAAGTACTATGTATTAGCCCTCAGGTTCTTTTATCACTGCTACAATAAGTAGCCCAACATCTACTTCATACCTAAGTCTAAATAATATGATTCATAAATGAAGATTACCATTTCTTCCCATATCCCAGCCTGATCTAATGGAACTTGTCCCTGCCCATCATAGAGAGGTTGGAACTAGATGATCTTTAAGGCCCCTTCCAACCCAAACTATTCAATGATTTATGATTTTAGTCATCTGAGTCTTCCGATGCTTAAGCTGCAATACCGCTAAACAAGTTTTGAATTAATTTAACCTAGATCAACAGCAAAAAAAAAAAAAAAAAAAAAAAAAAAAAAAGAAACAAACAAAACACTTCTGGAAAATTTCTAGATATGCACCATTAGAGCTAGTCAAAGTCAAAAACAGAAAGACTGAAAAAATGTCACTAGTGTGATTAGTTTTGTAAAACATTATCAAAAAAACAGTGTCAACCTTCTATGCATAAGTTAAAAAGAACTGGGTTGTAGGCCTTTCTTTGCCTGAGAGGTTTAAAATCTTATTTCCCACACCCGCAGATGCACTGCACTGTGTACATCACTTCACAGACCTCTACGCCACGTGAAAGGTCTTCTTTGCCATCTTTACTGCCAAAATTGTCCTGCGATGCAGAACAACATGCAAGCTGAAGTAGACTGACAGAAATGCTCGAAGGAGAGGCTTTACTTTATTAGAGGAGGCTGAGGGGAGACCTTATTACTCTCTACAACTACCTGAAGGGAGGTTGTGGAGAGGAGGGTGCTGGCCTCTTCTCCCAAGTGACAGGGGACAGGACGAGAGGGAATGGCCTCAAGCTCCACCAGGGGAGATTTAGGCTTGAGATTAGGAAGAAATTCTTCACGGAGAGGGTGGTTAGGCATTGGAACAGGCTGCCCAGGGAGGTGGTTGAGTCACCGTCCCTGGAGGTGTTTAAGGTGAGGGTAGATGAGGTGCTTAGGAGCATGATTTAGGGAATGGTGGGAATGGTTGGACTCAACAATCCAGTGGGTCTCTTCCAACCTGGTCATTCTGTGATTCTGTGAAATGGGCTAAATATAGAATGAAGAAATAAGGCAGAAGCACAACTCTGTAATTCAATGATAAAGGCATCCATCCACTTCCCTGGGTCTTAATCCATGCTCCTAAAATTTTTTTCTGTTTATGCTTTTTTTTTTCCTAAAACCCATAAACTAATTTCTTCCGTATTTGGATATAGCCAGCTAGATCCCATAAAGCATTCTAGGCAGCAAAACAAGAAAATTATACATTGAAACTACAGAAGAGTTCTATAAAATTCTCCTTTCACTTTCCAGTTGCAACCTAACATGTCCATACACAAGTCATTTCTAAAACTACAAACTCGGAGTATCTGAATTTTGGCAATGACACCTTTCCAAGATGCAAGAAGCATAACAAAGAAGTGACATTCTTGCCTCTAACACATTGAATGAGCTGGAGGATTTTGCACAATTCTTGCCTATAAGGAAGTACTGTTGGAAATTTAGGCGTTACAGAGAAAACCTGAAAACGCAAAAGAAAACAAAATAAATTTTCTGTACAGATGTCCCAAAGGAAGCCATCAACCACTTTCTTCTCAAATCTGAAAAGCAACATCTGAATAAACATTAATAATTAAAAGCGTATTTCAATTAACAGAAAATTTAACTTTACCTTCAGACTCTTTAAGTAGTTGGATAACATACTCGGGTGAAAGCGATTTTCTTCAGCAACTTGTTCATCGTATCTCGGTCCTAACATTGTCTTCAAAGGTAAAAATTTCCCTATGAAAGATAATCAAATTTTGCAGTATTTTACGTATACTCATGTATAGGTAAACTTACAACTAAGCGATTTCAAAGTAACATCTTGAGCAGATTAAGAGGTTCACCTTCAATTAAAAATAATCATGGGGAAAGAATCAATAACAGCTGAATTGGAATATTTTAGTAATAAGTTCTCAGAATTTGCAAATAAGTTTAGAAGTTTAAAGGAAACAGAAGTCAGCTCATCTAAAACAAAATGATGTAACATTTTTAGCTAGCTTTTAGTGTGAGAAAATAAAGAATATAAAAGTAGAAAATAGAGAATAGAGAGAACAAACTCAGTATGGTTAAAGACATGAAACCAGCATTTTAAAAAGACAGTGTGTTTATACTGACTTTACCAGCAAAAAGAAAACATGATAAAAAAACTGCATTTGGTCCAGAACAGCTATGAACTACAGCGCTTTCTAACATGCTTCTTAAGGTTTGTTGGAAGAGGTCGGCAGCAGTGTTCAACTATCCCTCCGAAATACAAGACCTGCGCCGGCTTCAGACACCAGGGAAGTTACAGAACCGCAACACAAACTTGACTGGAATTAGTACTAATTGGACTACATCCATCACTTGCTAGAAACCCTTTTTTTTTTTTTTTTAATTGTTTTTAATTTTGATCTATCATACCACAGAATATCTGAAATAATCTTATTAGAGATTTCTAGCTCTATCCTACAGCCACCCAGCAAGCTAAGGGCGCGCCACTCCCTCAGCGCAGCAGGAACAGTATTGGAGCAGCATGTACTGACCCAACAGCTCTTCCTGCACTTCCAAACAAACCAGAATTTTGAGCCCAGGTCGCTGAGAAGCAGCGCACCTCCTCCCGCCCACATCTGGGACCCTGCAATGCTGTGAATTGCAGAAAATCAATTCAAACTGACAGTAAGAGACCTGGCATAGCTCCCCAGTCACACTACAGTTCATGATACAGGGAGAGAGTACAACTAGGAGAACCTCAGCATTTCTAAGCATTTATGAAAATATTTAAATGGATTATATCACAAGACTGATCAAATAAATCCTTCTCCTAGAAAAACAAAAAAAAAATGTATTGCCCCAGAACTTTCCTTCCCCTCTTTTGTCTTTCCTCCTATTTTTTTTAAATAAAACTGGTTCCATGCTGTTAGAAAGACAGCTGTTCTGAAACCAAAGAAAACGCAGCCACTATAGTATGGCACAGAAGAGGAGAAGAAGCAGATTTCTAACTTTAGGAAGAACTCCAAATTGGAGCAGCAGACATAAATCTTCCAGGAAAAAAAGTGCTGCTAGATCCTGATGTTTGTTAAATTATATTTCTAAAGTGCTTCTAACAGCAATTAACATACCTTTTTCCTAAAGGGGTGGGGCAGAGGGAGAAGACAGTTCATTCTGTACACATTTTTTTTTAACCTCAGTAACTTTCAGCTTTTCCTATTTAAAAACACAAGTACCCACATAATATTTTCAAACAAGGAAAAACATTACACCTTCCTATATTACTGCTTAAACCATCTCATGCAGCTGCTCAGCTGTGTAATATAGACTAATAGCCACCATTCACTAGTCTTCATGCAGTATTAAACGTTCCATTTCAGATCCTCAAGTGAATCAGGACACCCACACACATCCTAAAAAAACCCTTCTAAATTACTCATGAAAATACTGCTTTCTCATCCAGACAGAGCATTTCCTTGCAGTAAATGAAAAAAAAATCCTGTTGTTTCAGAAAAACAAAACCACATGGAATGAAAAGACATTGAAATGCCCACGGTATGCAGCCAGGAATCAAATTTTGAGAGAGAAACTCACTAATCCTCAAAGAAACAGAAAAATGCATACTATTTCACTAAATGAATGCTGTAGAGACGTTTCACTACACAATTTTATTCATACAGTTCATATAATTAGTTCATAGAGTCTTCTGTAGCCTTGAATTCTATTAAAACATCTTATATAGTCTTAAATAAGTATTTAACTTTCAGGGAAGAAACATAAACCACAGAAGACAGTTATAGAAAGTGAGAAGCTTTATACAACTTGTTAGCTTAGGTCTGAAGTTAAGCAGCAGCATGAGAAACACCCTCACTACTTGCCAGAGACCAATCCAATCATTACAGCTAAAGGAAAGTTGCTCAGTCATACAGTCAACATACACACTGAATGCTAACACTTACAGTCACTTTAGCTTCAGTTTATTTGAGACTTAGAAAAACTCCTAACTTTGCTCTACTTCTCTCTTTTCATCCCACCAGTTACTTACATCCTCCTTCTTGCTGCATACGGCTACCTCACTCGATTTTCTCATTTTTTGATCTATCTACTTGAATTTTCTTGCTTATGTTCCCTGTCATCTTCAATTACCATTCAGCTTCTCTCACTCACTATTAACACTCCCTCAAAAACTTGTAATCTTCCTCTGTACTATTAGTACATCCTAATTTTGGATGATCTTAATGCAAGCATCTATCATTGCCCTAAGTTTTGCAAAACACTAAGCATGCTTGAAAGCATCTTAACTTTCCTACTTGCCACTCCCATCCTAACACATCCACTCACTTATTATAAATCATGAAGAATGAACCTAAATTTTGTAGACAAGGCATCCGATTAAGAATGCAATGACCAAAGAACCAATGGACACATAAGGAAACTACCATCGTTTACAACACGCTGGTAAAAGAGAGCAGAGTTGGAAAACAGTGCCTGGAGGTTAGGACTGGTTCCTGTACTATCTGATTAGCGACTGTACAACTGTGGTAAAGAGTCTCCTGTTCTCCACCTCCTAGAACAATGAATAAACACACTCACTCTCTCCTCAGTACTGGATCTTGATTTAGTGTTTGAATTCACCCCGATTTCTTTCTGAGTAACTATAACACATGCCTGTCCACCAGGAAAAGTCAGGCCAAGTAGTCCAGCCAGCATTCCCTGCAGCATTTTAACAACTTTACACAGCTGTGAAAGTAACAAATATTTTAATACAGCCCACCTACAATACACTGATAAAGTACTGAACCCCAGATCTCTGGAAGTATTTAGGTTCCTGATTTCTACAAATTGCAGTTTGGTGGTATCATTGAGAAAGAGAGTTTGTGTAGCTGCAAACGAGATGCCTGCCAAGGTTAGAAGACAGCAGTGAATTCCAATTTGGTTCCAATTTAGGGGCATTTTGTAACCAGATTATGAAAATAATGCCACTGGATTTTCTTTGCTTGTTTGTTGTTTTTTAAAATCAATTACATTTGTGTGCAATATAATCTCATGTTATCCCTATGCAGTAAGCCAGGTCTTCCTCATTTACATTCTTTTTTCATTCTAAACTGTGGTTGTGATAAACGTATTAAAAGATGTTGAAATCAATCTCATATTGTGTTCCTCTTGGAAGAGAAAACCAAATTTCCCTACCTACCTAGCACATTTGCTATCTGATCTTTGTAGAGAAGCTTGAAAATCCTCCCTCACAGCGTCCATATAAATCCCTTCCAGGCAAGTGTCACTAAGCTACAGAAAATCTAAGCTTTAAATCCAAGAAAGGTTTCAATAAATGAAGCAGTAGCTACAAACTTCGCTACAGTTCTGCCTTACATCTTATACTAAAGAAGTATAGTAATAAAATACGACTGCAACTCAAGCTGCCACGCATAGGCATTTGAATATTAAATAACCAATTATTTTTGTTGAACTAGATGATCTGATGGTAACAGGATCATATTTTACATGGATATTGAAGCACTTCAACTCATTAGTTTATCTAAACTAAATTATTATAACTGTAACTCCTCAACCAAATTTTCAAATTAACTTCAAAATGTTACCGGAACTTTGATGCTTGATTACCTGCTGCCACAATCAAGTCCAAATTTGTCAGTTTTGGAAAGAGGATATTAAAAACCATTTTCCAAATTAGTTACCTATATAACAGATGGTGTTTCTTTCGGTTCAAAAATAGGTAAAAATTCTAAAAATAACGGTCCAGTATGTCAAAGCATAAACATCAAATGGATAAATCTGAGAGAAACCAAAGTGAACAACATAAGAACCCAAATTTCCTACACACGCATCTTCAAATTTTGATGCATCTTCATCTCTTCTTAAAACTTTAATCCTAGAACATACCAGCAGAAAAGCTACCTTTAATTTAGTCCAATTATCTGTGACATAAAACTGTCGACTCAATACATGATGGCAGCCACAAATTGTTTATGACTATGGTACATTTAAGGCTAGAACGGGCATTGATTAGCAAGGCTAGACTGTGCACAGTGACCAAAGAAAAAGAAATTTGAATAAAATGTAATAGTAAAATGTGACTAAAATACAAAACAAAAAAAGAAGCAACAAACAAACAATGCTCCAAGAAAGTAAGTCTTCTGTTTCATGAAAAAGTGTGCTGGGTGAAAGCATCCATTTCACCTCATATCTCATCACCAAAACAGGTTAATAACAGATGACTAGGAGAGAGCATAAAATGATGACAATGAAAATCAACCACCAGATTATTCTCCCCAACTACATCACGTCATGGCTCAGCAACTTGCTAAACCAGAGGCATTACTCTTGTACTTAAGGTACTGTCTCATCCGCACGCAACATGGATGCTTTTAAAAACATCTCACCATTCTGCATGCTGCATGTACATCTAGAACAAGATTAACTAACATGAATCATTAGAAGGAGACAAAGACACTGTTGAGACACTTCTCATGTCTCTTCTTCAGTATCTTGCTAGCACTCTCCACAGCAAAGCCAAAACAGACTGGGTTTTCAGTGGCTGTAAAAACTAGGTACCTGCAGAGATGATGATGCCAAGGCAATAAGGCCAAACCAACTCAACTGAATCATAGAATCACCAGGTTGGAAGAGACCCACAGGATCATCGAGTCCAACCATTCCTATCAAACACTAAACCATGTCCCTCAGCACCTCGTCCACCCGTGTCTTAAACACCTCCACGGCAGGTGACTCAACCACCTCCCTGGGAAGCCTGTTCCAGTGCCCAATAACCCTTTCTGTGAAAATTTTTTTCCTAATGTCCAGCCTAAGCCCCCCCTGGCGGAGCTTGAGGCCATTTCCTCTTGTCCTGTCCCCTGTCACTTGGGAGAAAAGGCCAGCTCCCTGCTCTCTACAACCTCCCCTCAGGTAGTTGTAGAGAGCAATGAGGTCTCCTCTCAGCCTCCTCTTCTCCAGGCTAAACAACCCCAGCTCTCTCAGCCGTTCATCATAAGGCCTGTTCTCCAGCCCCTTCACCAGCTTCGTTGCTCTTCTCTGGTAGTGACCAAACTTGGTAAAAACTGGTCCAGAGAAGCCAGACAAACTTTGCTCAGCAACACTATTGCCATTACCCTATCAATTGGGGAAAAAAGTCACACATGTATGTCTAGAAATTTGATAGAAAAGCACACTAAAACAGACTATAACACATTTGGAAGACGGTACCAATATCGATAAACTCTAAAATATGTCTCAATAAAACTGTCAGATGTCTTTGAACATAAAATAACAAAAAAAAAAAGAGAAGACCAATGGTGCACTATGACTTTTGGTAAGTTGTATGCACTAAAAAATAAACCAACTAAGAATCAGGTAAACTAATACATGAATGCATTACAATAAAGCAGCCAAAGAAACTGACAAAGCCTTTTCCTTTATTTTTGTGCAGTAACTTCTTGTGCACAATCACACTGAATGGAAAAGAATTACCTTGCAGTTACTGAATAAACAAACACACAAGCAGTGATGGCACAGCAGATGACATGCTGATAAACTGCATTGATGCTTACTCTAGGTTACTCTTTCTGAGAAGCCACGGCTTAAAAGACAGACAAACAAGCAAAACTAACAACTTCTAGAGATCAGGAACTTACTGAGAAGAAAAACAAAGAATAAAAAGTTATTAGTCCATTTTTGTCATGGTCAAAGCCTAACAACCTCAGCTATCAAATCTCTTACTGGACAGAAAGCAACGCATTTGTCAGCAATCAGGAAAACGACATAATGGAGATAAGCAATACGATAAGGCTGTTATTTAATTGAGTCAAACTCAAGAGAAATACAAGGAACATGAGCGAAACCAGTAGCCCATAAAATGAACAGCTGAAATGAAATGCTGATCAATATCAAGTAATGCATATTGATAAGATTAAGCCTACTGAGATGTCTCATAAAGTTCTAAATAAGCCTGGAAACAGTCATTGATGTATTCTGTTCCACAACCGAGTGCTATCAAAAAAGCGTAAGATGATGCAGAAATGTGGGACAGAAAGTACAGGAATTGTCACTATTAAAGAAATACATGGCACAGTGCCATCTAGAATAGCATGCCGAGTAGCAAATGCTGTGTTTTCAGAAGATACCTTTAAATTATCACAACTAGGATGATGAAAGGATCAATGCTTAGAGGTATGATTTAGCAGTGGGCAGGTGTAGTTGGGCTTGATGATCTCAAAGGTCTTTTCTGACCAAGGGATTCTATAACTAGGAAGTATTATGTAAAATGGGATTTGTAACTGCACACAGAATCACTAGATTGGAAAAGACCCACAGGATTATCGAGTCCAACCATACCTTACAAAGGAAAGAAATTGAGAAAACTGAAAAGAGCAAAGTTTGGTTACTCTGTCTCATACTGGACAAGAGGGGAAACATTAATCTGAAGTTAGTAGAGCAGTTAAATCACAAATAAAGAAAGTGTGTTTACACAATCCCTAACTCACTGCCACCAGGTGCCAGCAAGACCAGACACGCTGCCACGATTGAGACGGGCAGTATGTCACGGGTGAGAACATCCAAGATGACAGCGACCACTGACAACACCTGAAACACACACACATACACACACACACACACACACACACACACACACACACAAACTTTACAGCACGGCACCCGAGCTCATCCACCAGCTAAACAGCTTAGGAACACGCTGGCAACTGAGAGGTCGCTGCCGGTTTGCCCAGCGACAGATCAACGCCGACCAGCATCAGAGCCTTCAAGAACAAAACCGAAGGAGGCGGCACAGGGGACTGGCCGGGCCGAGCAGTGCTCCAGGAGAGCACCTCGGGCACGGCGGACGGGAAAGCTTTTTGTAGCGATTTAGTAGCGGAGGAGGAGGTTGCTGCTACCAACGACCTTTTCCAACCTAGCGATTCTACGATGCTTCAGCCCCGAGCTGAAGGCGCTGCTGACGGGCGGGAGGCTGCCGAGGGCTCGGGAGGGCAAAGCCGGCCGGGCGCCAGGGAAACCGGGAGCGCCATCGGCGGGCCCCGGGGGAGGCCGGGCGCTCACCTGCCACGGGCTGCCCTCTCCGGGGGCAGTGGAGCCAGCGCGGCGGGATCTTGTTGTAGGACATGGCGGGGCGCGGAGGGGAAGGGCCGGGAAGGGGAGAGAAAGGCGAGCGGGGCGGGCGCCGGGCGCTTAGCGGCCCCCAGACCGCGGCGCCTTCATTCAGACCCGGCCCCGCCCCCGCCCGCGCCGCTTCCGCTTCCGGGTCGGGCGCGCGGGGGGTCGGGGCTGTCCAAGAGCCCCGGGTGGAAGGGACCCCAGAACCCCGCTGGTTCCAGCCCCCAACACCAGCCCAGGCTGTTCCAGGGCCCATGAACCCGGCTCGAACACCTCCAGGGATGGGGCAGCCACAGCTTCCGTGGACAACCTGTGCCAGTGCCTCACAACCCTCAGCGTGAAGAAATTCTTCTTTATGTCTAGTCTAAATCTGCCCTTCTCCAGTTTCTACTCACTCCCCCTCATCCTATCACTTGAAGCCTCTGTAAACAGTCCGTCCCCAGCTTTCTCATAGCTCCTTCAGGTACTGGAAGGTCCTTATAAGATCTCGGAGCCTTCTCCAAGCTCAACAAACCCAACTCTCAGCCTGTCCCCATACTTGGCATCGAGGTGATACACGGCTAGGTGAAATAACAATTGATGACATTTAGGTTTAACAAGATAACAATTGCTAAGCTTTTTAGCAATTAGTCAGCTCAAGATAAGTACAAAGAAGGGACTAAAACTTAAGGGTAAACTGAATAGTAATACTTCAGCTGAAGAAACTGACACCTAAAGAACAGCAGAATAGAAGCTGCTTACACCTAAAGAATAGACAGGATGACAGTTATAGAATCACAGAATCACCAGGCTGGAAAAGACCCACTGGATCATTGAGTCCAACCATTCCTATCATTCACTAAACCATGTCCCTCAGCGCCTCATCCACCCGTCCCTTAAACACCTCCACAGCAGGTGACTCAACCACCTCCCTGGGTAGCCTGTTCCAGTACCCCATGACCCTTTCCATGAAAAATTTTTTCCTAATGTCCAGCCTGAACCTTCCCTGGTGGAGCTTGAGACCATTTCCTCTTGTCCTGTTCCCTGTCACTTGGGAGAAGAGGCCAGCACCCTCCTCTCTACAACCTCCCCTCAGGTAGTTGCAGAGAGCAATAAGGTTTCCCCTCAGTCTCCTCCAGGCTAAACATCCCCAGCTCTCTCAGCCGCTCCTCATAAGGCCTGTTCTCCAGCCCCTTCACCAGCTTCGTTGCTCTTCTCTGGACTCGCTCCAGAGCCTCAACATCCTTCTTGTGCTGAGGGGCCTAGAACTGAACACAGGATTCGAGGAGTGGTCTTACCAGTGCCGAGTACAGAGGGAGAATAACCTCCCTGGACCTGCTGGTCACGCCATTTCTGGTACAAGCCAGGATGCCATTGGCCACCTGGGCATGCTGCTGGCTCATGTTCAGTCGCTGTTAACCAACACCCTCAGGTCCTTCTCCTCCAGACAACTCTCCAACCAGACCTGCTAGTCTGTAGCTGCACAGGGTTGTTGTGCCCCAAGTGCTGTTTAGCCAAGGCAACATATTTCTATAAGCCTTTATGTAGGAAGAGGGTCTTTTGCTAGATGATTTCTGATAAGCAAGACAAGTTACCTGTAACAGTGATAGCAGAAATCAACACTGACAAGAATGGCAAGGATCTGGAGAACGTGTGCACAAACTGAAATTTAAGGAAGTCAAGACAATTGGCCTTATCCCTGAGAAGACTCTTCTCAAACTCATTATAATAAGAAGTGGGGAAAGGTTATGAATATGTATAGGCTTTTTTTTGGAATTTTATGAATATGTAACACTTTGCTGTGTAAAGCCAAGACAAGTTGTCATGGTGGGCACACACTTTTTTTTTAAGAAATAATTCTCCCGTGTGTCTCAGTGCTGAATAAATATACCTACTTTATAACTTCATAAGTTATAGAGTCATGATTCTGCATGTTAGAAGTGCTTCCCTTGGCACTGAAAACCCTGACGAATAAACAGTCTTAAGACTCAAATTAGTGTTTTAAACAGCCAGCACCCTTTAATCAGGCCTGGGCAATACTCAATCCGTTGTGCACAGCAAGACGAGCTGGGGACAGAATGTATTCCCCACTTGCATCCATATGGATAAATTTTCCCAGAAATTTTACACGTATTCTGTCACTTTCCAAGGACTAATTTTAATGTTATTATGAACTACACAACAGTCAAAGCTCTTGCTAATTTAGGACTGGCTCCAGCTCTACCTGACCTTGCATTTCACATAAGTGAAGACCGCAAACATAGGTGATTACAGAAGACACCTCTGTTCAGCACAGATCATACTTCACACAAGACATTATCATCTCCAAAGAATGAACATGTTCTGGGAAAACACTGTTTGAAAAAAAAAACAAAACAGGCTACCAGAGGAACATTCTGTCTAACTTTCAAAAAATAGCTTTACGTAGATGAAACTTAACTTTAGATTAAATCAAAATGTTCCACTTTTTGTAATAGTAACTACTTCTTGTATCACCCTCACCTGCAAGTAAAAGGCATTTTTGGGCTGGGAAAGATTCCCAGTGGAAAGCGAGGGAGGTTTTTCACTCTAGCTGCTCTGCCTGGAAAGGAGCCGAGAGAGCCGGAAGTATCCTGGGAGGAGAGGAGGTCCTGGACAGTGAGGGCTGTGGGGTTGCCAGGAGAAACCAACAAGGCTGGGTTGGAAGAGTTGGAGGCATCACTTGGGCCAGAGGAACCGGAGCGTGGGACTCACTGGCATGGGCTGTGTGTGTGTGAAGAGTTTACATGGGCTGCAGAGGAGGCTGAGCAGGTGCTAGGAAGAGAAAGTAGCTTCTAAAGCAGCAGATAACATCAGACGCGGGATTCATCATGAGATAAAAATAGCTGGGGGCTTGCACAGGCATGCTTGCCCTGGTTTTTGTTTTGCCTGAATGTTCCCCTATAGCCAGGACTGCAGATGGAAACAGATGTGTTCCGGGCCCAGCTACTAGTGCAGCTGTAGTTCTAGTCTGCATGTAATAGGTTTATATGCAGTAGAGATGCTTCTGTAGGTGGCCTTATCTTAGACCTGCTGCCCAGGGAGGTGGTTGAGTCACCTTCCCTGGAGGTGTTTAAGGGATGGGTGGACGAGGTGCTGAGGGGCATGGTTTAGTGATTGATGGGAATAGTTGGACTCAATAATCCGGTGTGTCTCTTCCAACCTGGTGATTCCATGATTCTATGATTCTAAAGTCACATAACAAAAAATATGTTTCTGTACAGAAATACAGTCTGTGGACTCAGATGAGGAATTCTAGCCTAGCACTTTTTGCCTACATTAAAAGAATATTGAAGGTGCTGGTGTGGTTTAGCTCCAATAGGCGTCTAAGCCCCATGCAGCCCTTCCTCGCTTCTCCCAGCAGCAGGACAGAGGAGAGAATCTGGAGGGTAAGAGTGAGAAAACCTGCGGGCTAGATAAAGACAAGGAAAAGGAAGGAAATCATTCACTACTTCCCATTGGCAGGCAGATGCTTGGCCATTACCAGGACAGCAGTTGTTTCATCTCTCACAATGATAACTTGGGAAGAAAAACACAATAACTGCAAACATGCCCACTCCCTTCCTTCTCCTTTGCCCAGTTTTTATTGACGAGCACAACATCATACGGTCTGGGATGTCCTTTTAATCAGCTGGGGTCAGCTGTCCAAGCTGTGTCCCTTCCCAGCCTCTTGTGCACCCTCAGCCTACTTGCTGGCAGGGCAGTGTGAGAAGCAGAAAAAAATCTTGATGCTGTCCAAGCATTGTTCTATAGCTAAAACATCACTGTGTTATTAGTGTGGTTGTGCTCACAAATCTAAAGCGCAGCACCCTATGAAACACTATGAAGAAAAAATGAACTATCCCAGCCAAAAGAAGTTCAGGTGGCTTTGGGGAAGCATTACAAAACAACAGCAATAAATTATTCTTATTTTTGTTGCTTATTTTCCAGTTATTTCCATTTCAGTACCGTTTTGTCTGGACTTTCTACTTTTCTATAAGCCAGCTCTGCTGTTGTTGCAAGTGAGGAGGTGCAGCAGCTTGCAGAACTAAATGACTGTTCTATGTACAGATAAAACAGGGAGCCCTTAGGTTGTGTGAACACATCAAAACAATGGAAATAATCTGGTCTGCCCAGAATTTATGACAAAATCCATTATACAGTGACCATGTTTCTATTCCTTTCTTGCAAGACCTCAGCTGGAGTATTGTGACCAGTTCTTGAATCCTCAACATAAGAAGAATAAGGAGCTGTTGGAACACGTCCAGAGGAAGGGTATAAAGATGATCAGAGGGCTGGAGCACCTCCCACATGAGGACAGGCTGAGAAAGTTGGGGTTGTTCAGCCTGGAGAAGAGAAGGCTCCGAGGAGACCTTATAGCGACCTTCCAGTACCTGAAGGGGCTACAAGAAAGCTGGGGAGGGACTGTTTACAAAGGCTTGTGGTGACAGGACTAGGGTCAATGGGTATAAACTGGAGAGGGACATATTTAGAGTAGACATAAGGAGGAATATCTTCACTCAGGGTGATGAGGCACAGGTACAGGTTGCCCAGGGAAGCTGTGGCTGCCCCATCCCTGGAGGTGTTCAAGACCAGGTTGGATGGGGCCTTGGGCAGCCTGGGCTGGTGGGAGATGTCCCTGCCCATGGCAGGGGACTTGGAATTAGATGGTCTTTAAGGTCCCTTCCAACCCAAACTATTCTATGATTCCATGTTTTCTGCTATATTTTATCATTCTAGGTTTTATTAGACATAGTTTTTTCCCGAGAATATCCTTTCATAGTAACTGAAGTTGTCAGTTAAGTAGTTTGCATGTGTGAGTCATTAGCTTCTCACACTACATTAGAAGTTTCTGTATTTTGTCTTCTAAGGTTTTTGTCAGCATCAGATATTAATTTTCTCATTCTAGCTACAATTAAAAGTCTTGCTACAGCGAAAGACACGTTATATCCTTTTCCCTAGCTGTTAAATACATTTCCATTAAAATGTTGCTGTATGACGTTTGAAATACAGCCCTGATTTTGCCTTTACAGAGCAAGGCACCAGGTGGTGCCAAAGACCAGCCAGAAAAGAAACCGAAAGGAGCGCTGAGGGAGTTCACCACGAGCAAAAAGCAAAACCAGCTGCAGACTACTCGGTTTCTGGTTTCAGTAGATTAGGAGCAACGTGCAGTAACAGTAGCCATATGGCAAAATTAGGAACAAAACTGTTTGCAGAGGTGGAGAATTGTACAAAAATATATCACGAATGAGGAATAATCTCAGTCCCTGTAAGGTTCTGTATGATCTCGCTGTAAGATTCTGGTATGTTTTTAAAACAAGATTCTGATATGTGTTTTTTGTGCAGAGAAAAGATCAGGAGGGCTAAGGCCCAATTAGAAAACAGATTGGCCAAGTCTGTGAAAGATAATATTCTCCCTGTGCTGAAGGAACAACAGTGACAGGGGATGAGGACAAGGCTGAGGTACTTAATGCCTTCTTTGCCTCTGTCTTTAATTGTAAGGAAAGTTGTTCCCTGTGTGCACATCCCCAGGAGTTGGAGGAGCAGAACAAAGCTCCCGTGATCCATGAGGATGCAGTTAGAGATGGAATTAGCTGAGCAGAGTTTAGGCGCAAACTCTGGCAAACCAGCACGATGCAAATCACCGTTCAGCAGAGCATTTTCACCACACCAGAGGGCTTTTCCTGAGTTGTGACACTTGGGTCTGCTTGCCATATAACGTCTTGCTCCACATCAGATACCAAAGACGATGACAGTTGAAGGTCAGTTGTTGAATGAGAAATGAAGGAATCTATCGCTTCCTTTTTTTTTTTCATAGAATCATAGAATCACCAGGTTGGAAAAGACCCATCAGATCATCAAGTCCAACCATATGACATTAAAAGGTGGAATATAGGACAGGAAATATAGAAACAGAGAATAATCCCTGTTGCTGTCACCACCATTCAATGTATTTTCTTAGGGAATTTTACATGCGGAAAATTTAATCACCCAAAAGACCAGTATTTTCCAGCAGAGCAATAGAGTATACACACGTTTGAGAAAGTGTTGCTGCATCGCCTTCCAGATTTAAAGAGTCTCTGTTTCTCTTAACTTGCTGTAGTGCTGCTTGGTGAGGTGTCCTTCTGACCTGGAGTATGCAGTTATTTATAGCTGATAGTGTGTGTCCTGCTTATATAATTTACACTGGACTTTGCCATGTTAAACACTTTGCAACAAATCCCACAGGCATAGATGATGATTGGTGTGTTATGTCAGATATTCTTTGTGAACGAACATACTTTCCTGCTTGACGTTGTGGCATTAAGAGTTAAGATGACTTTTTTCTGTTGTACCAGCAGAGAGCACTGAGATTCTCAATTCTTCATGTGCCAACACTTGCTGTGTTTCAACAAGGAACATGTAGGTGGGCTTAGCAGTTGTTTCAAGGCTTGCTTTGAGAAAGCAACTGCAAGTGTTTTGTCTATGATATAACATTCCCTCTTTTCTATATATCAACTCCCTTTTTTCCTAGAGGCATTCAGATGCCTGTATCTTTACTCTGGTTTCTGCTCACCAA
This sequence comes from Clamator glandarius, assembly GCA_033459285.1. NCBI lineage: Eukaryota > Metazoa > Chordata > Aves > Cuculiformes > Cuculidae > Clamator > Clamator glandarius. The sequence goes on along the minus strand of JAUNZM010000131.1, from coordinate 1,589,092 downwards.
TTTAAATACTTTTTCCTGGCAGAGCAGACACTACAATCAAGAAGTCATTTTTTCAGAATGCAGGTCATCCCCTGTGCCACCGGGTATCTTGACTTCTTTGGTTTCAGCTTAGTCACATTGTTTCTGGGCATGGAGAGCTGCATTTGTGTTCTCTCTTTACTTAAAACCACAAAAAAAAGCCCACATCACTACCAAGAAAAACATCCCACACAGACTTAAATTTTTTTCTTACTTACAAATGGAACATTTACCCAAATTGTTGCTGATGAATAATCTTACACTTTTAATGTCATATGTTAATATTGTAAGTAACTGGATCATTTAAGTTACCTGTTATATGCAAAGTGGATCAACTAGGTATTTTGCCCAAAGGAAGAACACATAGTGTTTCCCTCTCCTATACTGATATAATTCAACAACCCTATTGCCATTCTTTTTCAGCATGCTATTTTCATTGTGTTCATAAAATAATAATGAATGCAATAAGAAAATAAACCCATCTCTCTGAGTGTTTTTTAAAATAGACATTTCCAACTCTATTTAGTAAATACACATTCCTAAACAAAAAAAAACTAAAAAAAAAAAACCCCACAAAAATATTATTTACTAAACTGAGACTACAACACAATTTATTTAAATGGAATTAATTGTGAAAGAAGCTAACTAAGTATGCAAACGTGGCTCATGCAGGACTTTTTTCCCACTTCATGTTAGAAGTGTTCACCTGGAAAGAAACTTGATGTCATAAATTTGTAAGTTCTGGTACATGGAACATTGCAAAATATATTTTTTAACTGAATCAATTAATTACTTCCCTGGTTATTGTTGTTAATGTTCATGTCAAACTGACTTATGACTAGACTTGTACAGTGTTCCTTTATGTCTGATTTAATTCTAGCTTGCATTAAGCTTCTGTAGGGAGGGGTGAGTACTGTTTGAATAAATACTTTAAGTTCTTTTTTAGTATAGTCATATTTTATGCCAATAGCAGTTAGATTCTAAGAAAGGAAACAGTACAATGGAAGCATATTTTTAGATTTAAGTGAATGTCAATAGTATGGTTGCTTATGGCTAATTTCTCTAGGTTTGTTTAAGGGCAGGCTTCTACATTTAAAAATGCTGAGTATGCACCGACTTCTAAGAATCAAAAGAAGCTGCTAGGAGATCAACATTTTTTAATTCATGCCTGCTTGTTTGGTGCAACAAATAATGAAGAACCTAACTTCTGAGACAAATTATTTTTCCAGGTTTGAAAATGCAAATAAGACTTAAAAATAAAGCGAATTTATTCCTTTTGTACATACAATACAGAAAAAGATGTTGAAACAAAGTTTTGAGTGTTCCAATATACTTGAGAAAATAAAATGTCATTTACAATGTTCTTCCTGTAGAGAGCACTGAGAAGAACTCAGAAACAATATTACCAGTCGTTAGTCTTCGAGACATTAGGGGGCACCATGACCTCACAGACTTAAAATGATGGAGTTAAAGTCCAGTTGCTTTTCCGGTCCAACGTCAATAGGATAAAACTGAAAAATCAACTTCCTCAGTGTGAGATTGTGATAGAGTTCTTATTAAGATTTCCAACAGAAGACAACCCAAGTATTTTGCAGAACATAAACTACACCCTCCTTCCCGTGACATCCATACAACTAACGTACTAATGCACACAATATAAGCCGCTTGCTTTCAAATCTTTATTTAAATCTTACATTTTCCTTTAGGGTTTCATTCTGGGAATACAACATTTTCATGTCACGCCTGTGGAGTAAATCTCTGTATAGGCAGCGAGCACACAGCAAGCCTGGGACGGAGCAGCTTTAAATCCAGGTCCCTGAAGTGGGTATCATGCTTGGGGCAGTTACCATAAGCTATCAGGCTACACCACTAAACATGCGTGTGCTGTAATGATGACTTGTTGATCTTCCACCACTACAGGGGACGCTAACAGTCTTAAGCTCTGATGTGCAGATGCAGCAGATGATTTACTTAGCAGGTGATTTACTTAGGATATCTGTCTGGAAAGGAATTTGAAGGATTTGTGTCTGCATAGAGGGGAGATGGTATCTCTCTGTCCAGATGGTTGCTGTTCTCAAAGAAGTACAACAGCTGTGGCTTCAAGCACTGACTTGCAAGCCTATAAAACAAGATGTCTTGCTGTTGTTCCTCTGCAGCTGAAATGACGGTGTGCTTGATGTAACAAGAGATAATCAGCTGGGCTACAGGCTTATAAGCAAGGTGCCCATCATTCCTGGCACTAACTGGACTAACACTGGTCTCCCTCGAGTTCTTGCAGTTTGACCTAGACACCTGATGTCTTACATCAGCTGTGAAGGATGTTTTTCAGTGGAAATCTACACTGTAAAAAATACGCAGGTGTAACAGTTAAGACTATATAGTCTACTGCATAAAATGAAATCACATGGTATAGTGTGCCTTGACTATGAATAAAGTGATCAACTAAAATTTCATGCTGGAAGATAACTAGTGGTAAGGAACAGTATGACATAATACACAAGAAACTAATCTAATTTACCTAAGTGGAAAGCATGACTCACAGTTTTCGGAGCTGGGCTGGGGAGTGACTGGATTCCACAAAGTAAACCAGCATTCTGTTGCTACACTTTCTAGTTTGTCTACTGCCTATTCAAGCAAGACACCTTAGTTCTACTAAGATTTTTAATCTTGCCCTGAACAGAGTTAAAACTAATGTCGTAACTGAGATGCTGATTAGTGCAGGAGACAGATTAGGGCAGTCAGCAGCTGCTAGAGGGTTATTGATCCTCTACAGCCTGAAATAACCATGAATGTTTTAGCCTACAAGCCCACGTATGCGATGGTCAAGTTCTGGGTTACTGTACTGGCAGAAATCTTTTCTCATTATTAGTCACACAAAGAAAAAAATATTACCATAGGCACCCTCTTAGACCTTCGGCCTCATAATTTCATGCCTATAGACATGTATACTATGGAGATACGTGAATATAAAGCCTGTGAAGTTATTACATATGCATAAGTTATAATATGATACCTGAGAAAATACATACAGACTTGTGTAACATACTGTACAATTATAAATGAAAACCAAAGTCTCTCTTGAGGTACGCCAAGAAACTGGCCAAAGGCAAAGGAAGGGAATGTGAAGTAAAGCAAAGTGATCAGTCTGGCAGCCAGACAGGCTTTTTAAAAGTAAAATCTGATTATATATTTATGTATTTATATTGTATACAAATTAAATTATGTTAAAAAATACGTATGCATATATACATATATCTATAAAATCAAATGCTCAAACATTACCCTTGTGAGGTCAGTTTTGCTTTCCATAAGTATGCATTGTGGAACAAACTTTACGTGAACACATGGTACTCTTTCCAAAAAAAGCTTCACTCAGAAGGAAGCAGAGATCAAAAGGAATATCCTAGCATATGGTATGGGTATGAAACTGTCCTTGTCCAGATGGACTTTTAGGGAGTTACTCAGTGAGATTGAAGTCCTTGAGAAAAGGAAGATGACTCTGCCCTTGCCTGAAATGAATTTCGTGGTATTCTGAAGTTTTTAGGTTTGAGTAACAAACTTTATGCACTGAAAGGGTGCAGGCTGTTACTGGAAAAGGTTAAGGCTTCTTCAGAAAAGTCACTTTGTGAATTCCTATATCTACCTCTGCTCTACAGAAATAACTCCTCAAAAACCCCTTTGGGGAGAAAAATCTGCCCCTATCCTTCCACATACTGGGAATCAGATCTGCTAAAATGAGTTTAGTATTGCATTTTTTACTATAATTGGATGTTTTGTCAGAGACCGGCTATATGACATGTTCTAGTTTTTCTACAGCTCAGTGAAAGACTTATCAGTTTCAATGGATTGTGACTCAGGCCATACCTATACACATTCTCTAACATGGAGAATTAGAAAAACGTGCCAGTAAACATTGGCACACAACAGCAGACTCATGAATAGAATCAAGTGATTGATTACATGTAAATTATTGAACAAGATGGAGAGTGTCAAACGAGTATAAACAGTAAAGACACAATCCTGGCTATACACAAGGCTACGCTGGTTTACATTGGGAAGGCTGCTTTGATTGTTTACATCTCACATGCAAGGTCTGATTACTGCAGAGGGAACAGGTAGAACAAAAAGACAAGACATTCTGTCCTGAAATGCAACCCACTTAATTATTTTCTGTTCTTCTCTATGGTGCAGTTTGTACCAGCTTCGAAATGGGTAGAGCTGTTGCTAGGTAATCTTTTTTACCCTCTCGATAGCTGAAGTTTCAGCCACACAGAAAAGGGTTTTATATTTATAACTGCAAAAAAAAAAAAGAAAATCTAAGACATTATCGAAGGACTGCTTCCAATGCAACCCTACTCCTAGCTCTGGGCCTCCTTCCTGGGAGCAGCCCAACTGCTGGCACAGGCACCCACGCTCGGGTAGGCTGCAGGTCAGCACGATTTGAGGGGCAGCAGCTGCAAGCCCTCCCTGAGCACTTCCCTTATCGCAGCTGTGAGCATCAGGCTTGCACACCCTTCCTTCTCCACGTAATTCCTCCCTCGTGCTGAGCGATTATCTGCGACTTAAAACAAGGCAGGGCCAAAAAAAAAAAAAAAAACCAAGTGTGGCCAAAAAGCAGACAAACAAACATCCTCCTCCTCCTTTGCTGGGTTCAGCTGGGTCGAGTTCCTGCTCTGCTTCATTTTGTGGCTGCGTAAGCAGGATGGATAAAATCAGAAGGGAGAGCAGGGGATGGTCAGGAACAAGAGGGCAGGGCTGGGGCAGGAGAGGAGCTGCTCAGGCTGCCTTAAAACAGGCCCAGCTTTTCTGCCAAATATCTGCCCATGGGCTCAGTTTCCCTTAAATTTCTTTTTCTTTCTCTTAGACCTAAAAGAAATTTGTGTCAGCTTGACATGTGAAGCTGAATCAATCAAAGTACACAACTGATATTATTAAGCCAGATCTTAGAATCCTAGAATCATAGAATAACCAGGTTGGAAGAGACCCACTGGATCATCGAGTCCAACCATTCCTATCAGTCACTAACCCATGCCCCTCAGCACCTCATCCACCCGTGCCTTAAACACCTCCAGGGAAGGTGAATCAACCCCCTCCCTGGGCAGCCTGTGCCAGTGCCCCATGACTCTTTCTGTGAAAATTTTTTTCCTAATGTCCAGCCTAACCTTCCCCTGGCAGAGGAGGAAACAATCAGTCCACTCATAGTCCAACAGAAAAACCATGTGGGAATTTTAGTGCTGCATCTTTTAAGATTTCCAGTGTGGAAAAGACAAGACAAAATTAAACTCAGGATAACTCTCAGATAGTCAACAAACTATGGTTACATCCACTGTTGCTCCTGAGCTAGCTATATTCTTTTCCATCTGTTACCGACACACACTGTCACCATAAAGAAGTTTTTTTACCTGTAGAGATCAAAACCACAGGTACCAAAACTGGTGATTGCTTTCTCTTTTTTATGGGGTGTGGGCTACAAAGGGTGGCTCAATAATATTTGTCATGTTCAATGTTAAATATTTTCTTTTACACAGTTTAATGTTATGCTCTTCTCCATGAACTATGTCATTCAAAAGCATGAGAAATAAATGTGTAATCAGTTTCAACAGTGTTAATCACCTCAGAGATAAAGTACTTCCTGACATTGAAGGAGACGGTGGCTGCAGTGAGAACGTGCCAGCCTCGCAGACCCACCCTGGAAAACCTGGGGTGATACAGGCAATCTAACACTTATTTATCCTTTCTTCTTGCTTCTAGAGAAGCAAACCTGGAGCCATGCTGGCAGATCTCCCAGTGGGATCTCTGATCCTTTTCTGCCCTTGGGACATACCTCTTCTGCAGTGACTGACAAAATTGCTCTTCTGCACTGAGAATTCACTTTTAATGATGTCTAGTACTGAGAAGGTCTCCAAAATAGAACAAGTATTTCAGCCTAACAGCACACTGGCTGTGCCAACGCGATGTATGCACAAAGTTGTTTGATTTACATTGTTAGAGGCAGTTTAAAACAGCAGTGCTGCTTAGAAAAATGATCCACTAACTGGAAAACAGGGCTCAGTTGTGGCATTCCCTAAGGGAAATAATGAGAAATTAAAAGGAATGCGGAGAAAAAAGTCATAATAAATTAAATGGTGTAAGAGAGAAACCTTTTGCTATGACTTATCCTATGTTTGCATCATCCAGCTGCCTTTTTATGGAAGTACACTGTGTTAAAGATAGGCTGTCTGGCAGGCAGCAGTGACAAGTCATGTCACTGACGGTACATTGTGTAATGAAAAGCTGATTGCCTGTGTTCAGCCCAGGAAACTTCTGTTTCCAAAGTATTATGCAAATGGCTATCAGCAAGAGATTTAAATCAAAGTCTCACTTACAGATATGTAGAGAAACAAATGAAGTTTTGTCCCAGTCTCTGTTTTTTTCCGTTAGTGAAACTATTTCTGAGACAAAGTATTTATCTCTGCCTCAAAGCACAGCTCATAACAATCGAGGACAAAGACTATGTGTATCTGATTTTGCAGCAGTAGATGCTGATGAATGAATGTTGAATGTTGCAACCAAAAATGCCTACGGTGCTACGTAGATTCTAGTAGTCATCAACAAGTTACACAATTTTTCTGGTTTATATTAACACATAGAAGAAACGTATTCCATAACTCCTTTGTTACACATTGTCTAAATCAGTTACCTCACTCGCGTACAGATCAGTTGAAGTGTAAGAAACAGACCCTGGAATTTGGTTGGGATGAAGTCTTTGCTGATAGATATTTTAATTAAAAGTTTGTACATACCTATTAATAACTGTCTAGTTAAACACGATTAAAACTTGAATGCTAGCCATTTTTAAGATTGACTTTTTACAGCTGTTCAGCTCAGTATAGCCCAACATTAATTTTTGTTTAAATGAAACATTCTAACATGTGGAATTAGTCCTTTGGTTATGACTTGCATTTGCCCGTTGACAGTAAGAGAAGAATAATTCTTGTTAAAAGAATGTATTTGCCATACTAAAGTAGGTACATGTGAGATTTGGTGAACATATGGGAGGAACTCGTTTGGCATATCCTGTACTCATATTAATTTCTAAGGTTTGTTGAAGTAATAAAAGCAACAAAGTTATGTAACTTCCACATAAACACACACAGCTCTCTGTAAAGTCTGCGAGAGCCCTGCGTGTGTACATGCAAAAAGGAAGGCAGGGAGACCTAATTCCATTTAGCAGTAGCCCTACTCCAGGATTGACTTAATCTCTCTATGATTAAAAGGGAAAACAACATAGTTTGCTTTGGGGACTGGCACATATTTGATAAATATTGCACTACCTCACCATATCACACAGTATTTGGTGTTCTATAACCCTGTCCTTGAGAGCCTATGTGAGCAGTAGCTGATTGATTTTCCTGTCTCTTAACAGATACATCACAGCACACACAGTTATAGTGGGATTATTTTACAAGTAGTTTGTTCAGTTTTATTTGCATTTCTTGGCATATCAGAACCAAATGACAGTAAGAGCTAGCTTTCTTCTGCTACAGATGTTCAGCTTTTCTGTAATGCATTCTGTCTAGTAGAAAAAGTAGAAATCTACAATCTATGTAGTTTCTGACTTGCCTGCTCCCGAGGGCTGGTTTGAAAACAAGGCATTTTGTGCTGGGTAGTCTGGGTACAAGGAGCATTGCAGAAGACAGCAGCAAGGGAGTCATAACAAAAGAAAGCATAAGATAATTTACTGAGAATTTTAAAGGATAAAAGAAGGGGTGACATCCAAAAAGAATAGGTCAGGTAGGAAGCAGAAGCTCGCCTCATCCAGGACTTGCAGATGACCGTTTTGAATTTGAGACAGAATAGGAATGAAAAACAAGACAGCAGACAGCAAACATAAATGAATTAAGTAAGAAGGCAGATGCCTTGGCAGTACGATAACAACACTCATGTAGTAAGTCATGCAACCAAAGACAGAAGATAAGCAGGATCAAATAATAACACTGAGAACAGATGAGGTCCCAAACAAGGTTTTTACATGCAAAATGCGGTACAGGTGGTAGCTGTGCAAAATGGTGAAGTGGGGGGGAGGACGACACTGTTACAACTTTCCAGTTGCTCTCAACAGACAAAAGAAAGCTGGTAACACTGGAGCAGGAGAGATGAAAGGCTTGTGGTTGCACATCTCTTTCTTTAAAGAGGGAAACAAAAGATCTGTATTATCAACTATAAGTGGCACACAAGAAATGAAAAATCCCAGTGTTGCTCAGTGGTAAGAAACTCCTCTCTCCTTCCAGTTGAGGAAACGTCACTGGAAAGTCCCAGCCTAGAAAAAAAACCCCATGAGTAAACAAACTGCGTAGGCAGTGAAAAGAGAAATAGGAACAAAGTCCGATGATACTTCGACTTTAAAAGAGTTTATTTTTCAGGTTAGCATTTCCTTGAATGGAAACAGTCCAAGTTCAGACCAGAAAGACCTCAGAGTGAAAATGGCTGGTAAACATCACCGCAGATGTTCAGCTATAAAAAGAAAGCTCATGTATTAAAGAGCTAAGATTTCAACTTGGGAATTCCTGGATTTTCTGCTACTGAGCATAGTCAAATGATCCCAGATCATTTGATACCCAGGATTATTACAGGTACCCAGCATTGTTACATCACTGTAAAATTAGAAATTATTGTCTGGCAATCCTTTCTCTTTCATTTACATGTACTTCCAGACAAGGAAGCTGTCCTCAGCCAAGCATTTCCTAACAACTCACTGGGCATGGCTTTTGGTCTTACAAGCAAGTTCAATGCTGGGAATTCTTCCAGCACTGTCCATAAAGAAAATAAATTAAAAAAACTAGTTGGTCATGCTGAGACAAGAAATACAGTGTTGGACAAAATTCTAGGATTCTTCCCTCTCTAACTACCATTTGTGAAAATAAAAATCCTGACATAAATTATTACCCTTCTTTGAAACAGATCAATTTTCAACAGAAGTACTTCCCAGTAATTAACGACAGCAACATTAACTCAAATTCTGGAACCAATTACAGTGACAGTGCTTTCTAGCCGTAACCTAGGAAAATAATCAAGATTGTTTTAACTCTGCTTTTCTTTTTCCCCAGTTAATGAATGCTGCTGCATCCCAACAGACATACGCAGCAGTCCAACCCTGCTAGCAAAGAAAAATAGATGCTAGTTTTGCAAGTGTTGTGTAGACTTCCCTATCTCAAACCCTATCAAGAGCACAATTAAAATGTAGTATTTTATTTGCTCTAGACTTGGGTCCTCTTAAGTCTCATCGGGATTCATCTTAACTCCCAACATGGAAGCTTAGGACCTAAATCCATTGATCACAGCTCTCCTTTTGGAGCTTCAAACAGCATGATGACAGGAGCTTTCCCAGGCAGCAAACTGGAGCAGTGGATGGGAAACCTAGCCAAGTTTCGGTTCCTGCATCTGATGCAATAACTGAACTGCGTTAAGCTTTCTAAAAGAGAAACGTCATTAATCTCTCTTCCATGTGTGCTTTTACATGCACGGCAGGAGGATCCAGGATGTTTCCTGAATGGGTGCAGGGTGGGAAGAGAAGTAGGGACAATAGTCACACAGAAAAAAAAGAATCCAAATTGGACCCCTTATGATTTTTGTAGGAATGTTCTTTTCTCCAAGCAATATCCTAGCAATGAAAGCAGGTTGTGACTGCAACATAAAGACGACCTGCTCATCTTTTAAAGGGTGGGTTTTTTCAGGTACACACAACAGTGTCGATCAAGATGAGACAGTGTGGCATTTGACGGCAAGAACCTGCCTTATGTTGGACGACACCTATTGCAAGAGGACTCTATCTTTAGGACTTCAATTTCAGCTAACAGTTTGCTACAAGAGCTAATCTACTAACTCCTCTGGAAAGCTGCTGAAAACATTGAAGCTTTAAAATTAAGGGCTTTGTTTTATGGTAGTACAGCCACACTATACAAAACCATTTCAAAACAGTTGCATCTTTAATGCTAAGAGGTACGCTTTTGTATTTTACCCACACAGTTGTTCCTCATGTCAGTAACTCAGTCAAGACCTTACTCATGGGAGTAATTACCACCACAGAGCTGGACATCCCAGCCAAAAGATTTAACTATTTTAGTGGCTGGCTGGCAGAAGGACACATAAAAAGTTGATATATTTACTTGTTGAATAGCTGAGGCGATTAAATAACACTGAAAAAAAGCCTTAAAAGTGACATGTCATTGATGTTCATCCCTGCTTTTTGGATGCATTTTTCACCTGTAATAAGGTTTTATCTGGTAAAGCTCCTTTAAACAGCATGGAAATGGGACCAGTTCAGAGTTGGGGGAATATAAAACCTCACAAAGGAGAGAAAAAGCCTTGAATGAAACAGGAACAACCACACCTTCATCAGAAGGATTTTCAGTCAGATATGACCCTTGTCCCAAAGGAAAAAAACCAAAACCATTATCAAACTAACCTAATTCCTAACAGAGTAACCTAATTCCTAGCAGAGTCACTGGCAGTTATCAGAACAGGGAAGTCATTCTTGGCACACAGCAAATTCTGTATCTGGCTTTGCTTAGTGCCCTGCACACCACTTTATTTGGTTAGTTTTTTTCTTTGACCTTGCCAGTCTTGTTGCAATCACAGAATCAGAGAATCACAGAATAACCAGGTTGGAAGAGACCCACCGGATCGTCAAGTCCAACCATTCCCACCAATCCCTAAATCATGCCCCTAAGTACCTCATCCACCCTCACCTTAAACACCTTCAGGGAAGGTGAGTCAACCACCTCCCTGGACACCCTCTGCCAGTGCCTAACCACCCTCTTTGTGAAGAATTTTTTTCCCTATCTCAAGCCTAAATCTCCCCTGGCGGAGCTTGAGGCCATTCCCTCTCGTCCTGTCCCCTGTCACTTGGGAGAAGAGGCCAGCACCCTCCTCTCCACAACCTCCCTTCAGGTAGTTATAGAGAGCAATGAAGTCTCCCCTCAGCCTCCTCTTCTCCAGGCTAAACACCCCCAGCTCTCTCATCCGCTCCTCATCAGGCCTGTTCTCCAGCCCCTTCACCAGCTTCATTGCTCTTCTCTGGACTCGCTCCAGAGCCTCAACATCCTTCTTGTGGTGAGGGGCCCAGAACTGAACACAGGATTCGAGGTGCGGTCTCACCAGTGCCGAGTCCAGAGGGAGAATAACCTCCCTGGACCTCCTGGTCACGCCGTTTCTGATACAGGCCAAGATGCCATTGGCCTTCTTGGCCACCTGGGCCACTGCTGGCTCATGTTCAGTCGGCTGTCAACCAACACCCCCAGGTCCTTTTCTTCCTGGCAGCTTTCTAGACAGACTTCTCCTAGTCTGTAGCTGCACAGGGTTGTTGTGCCCCAAGTGCAGGACCCAGCATTTGGCCTTGTTAAACCTCATGCCGTTGGTCTCAGCCCAGCAGTCCAGCCTGTTCAGATCCCTTTGCAGAGCCTCCTGACCCTCCAGCAGATCCACACTTCCACCCAGCTTGGTGTCATCTGCGAACTTGCTAAGGGTGCACTCGATGCCTTCATCCAGGTCATTGATGAAGACATTAAACAGGACTGGACCCAGCACTGAGCCCTGGGGAACCCCACTTGTCACTGGCCTCCAGCTGGATTTAACACCATTTCCCACCACCCTCTGGGCCCGGCCATCCAACCAGTTTCTCACCCAGGAGAGTGTGCGCCTGTCCAGGCCAGAGGCCGACAGTTTCTAAAGCAGAATGCTATGAAAAGTTCACTCAGCAGCTGTTGAGGAAAGGAAAACAAGACCAATTGTAAAGCTGAGTGACTAAGGAAGAAAATATATGCAAACACGTTTGAAGGTCTTGGAAAATCTAAACATGTTTTTACTCTGCTCACTGAACAGTTAAGCAAAAATAGGCTACAAAAACCTGAAAGCTTTCACACTTAACATGCAAAAGTTGGAAAGGGCCAGAATTAACACAGAATGTACATGAGAAAGCCTGGACTGTGATCAAAAAAGTGGTACAAGGCTGCAGAGGGACCAGGTTCACCAGTGGCTACTGAGCTGCGCATGGCTCACAAGGGGTTCACATGGGACTTGAAGGGCAGGGCAGGCACCAGAGCTGCACAAGCACAGACACTGGCAATCGTTACCATGCCTGCAGCAACAGAGGCTGGTACAGAGGTGGGGCTGGAAACCACAGTGGCTGTGCAACAACTGATCGATGTTGGCTGTGGTGGCACAGAACAGGCTCACATCGTTTTGGCCATGCCTGCCTCAGGGACAGCAAATGCACAAGGCAGACACCTGGGAACAGGAGCCACTTCATCAAGCTCAGCAAAGTCCACCCTTCAAACAGTCTGAAACTTTCAGATAGATACTAAAAAGCAAACTCCAATAGCATAATTACTGCTTCCTTCATGCTTCTAATTCACTAGTCACGTCTTTTTCATCACATGAATGACATCACTGTCAGAAATTACCGCCTGAGGGTCTAGACTGAAACTGGTTCTGCAATCACATTAATAGGTGCAGATGCAGAAGCAGGGTTTGAATTAGCTTTCATGTTATTTTGCCAAATAAGAAAAGCAATAATTAAGTAAAACACTTCAACAACAACTAATCACTAACTATTAAAAACATAAAAGTAATGATTTTATTTTACAGCCCCGACAATTTTAGCAGGCAATCTGTATTGAATGTAGGTGACTGCAAATGAAACGTTATCAAAAGGCAGGAGTGTACTAAAACACATACGCTTTAAAGGCTTCACCTTAACCTGTATGAATAAAGTGCCGCTGTATTTGTGGCTACACAGATAACCTTGCAGTTCTTTCTTCCACTTTTCAACGCACTCACAGGTTAAACAAGATCAAACTTTTCATTTTACTCTTTTGACACATACAAAACATACTTAACAAAACTACTGCATCTCCATGACAGACAAGTTCAAACTTTCCCAATGCTCCAAAACTATTAAGGATACAGCTCTTGCTGTGGTGTTATGAAATCCTTAGGTCCTTGGGCAGAGGCAGTTAAGTTCTTCTTTTCTTTCTGCTGTTAGACCTCTTGTCCCTTTCTGGAGCCACAGCTATTCCCCAGAAAAAAGCACCACGAGAGCTGTGACCACAAAGGGCACAACCTTGGCACGGCCCATTTCCAGCCTTCTCCCATTGCTACGGCTCGAAGGCAACACCTGAAAAACATCTCAGTGCTGAGGGAACGACATGGATACATTGAGGAACTCAAAACAGGCCAGAGACTTGTATTCTGCAGACCAAGGTGGCATAAAACCAAATTTTGTTAAAATTTAATATCATCTACCTGCAGGAAGCGCAGTGCATCACAGCACCCACCCCCACTGAGTGTTTTTAATGAGGGGTAGCAGCTGCACCCATCATAAACCCATCTGCTCCTTAACTCGAAGTTACAGGACTTGCACTGGCTACTGTCGCTTCAAGGTTTTCAGATGATGGTCACCAAAAGCACCGGAACACATACATATGATCACAGTGTTCGTTTCTCTCCTTAAATCTTGTTACAAGGAGACTTGCAACCTAAATGGATTGCGAAGAACATCATCTAAGAGGCTTGCTGCATAGGAACCACAGCGAGCAGAGAATTCAGTTGTTCTCAGGCCTCAGATGAAATACTTACTGGTACAGCAAAACCACTTCTGCATACAGCGATGCATATACAAAAGCTTCAAGTTATACAAATAATTTCTCCCACAATACCCACTTTATGTCAGCCATACAACAGTGCCATGTCATCACGTTAATGTTCCTCATCTCCTTAAATATTTTCCAATAGAAAAAAACCCCAACCAACAAATAACACGATCATTTCACAGTGATGTCATGTAAACTTCTATGCTGTGAAAACTGTAAAGACTATGGAAGCAAAGAATAATTTATCGGAAGGGTTTTATTTGGAACTGTGTATATAGATCTGTTCTTATCTTAAACTCAGCTATATTCTGTGGATTTTATATTCTTCTCAGGAAGTAAGCGTCTTTGCTGTATATATTACATTTCCTCCAAGCTTGTCCCGGCAGACAGCGCACTCGCTGTCACGGCGGAAGGGAGAGTTGCTCATCAGGCACTAAGTCAACTATAATTAAGCACGGATGCCTGGAAACGTCAAGAAAATAATCAGAAAAGTTTCAAGTTCAGTTAAAAGAAATATAAGGACAGCAGCTTTTAATCCCGACCGGTCAGTCTTTGATAGTCCTCAATAAATATAAAGCATAAGGCATGTGGGATCCAGACTCTGCAGGGGGACGGGGGTGAGGGGGGCCGCGGGCGGAGCGGGGCCTCCCTCCTTCCCCGGGTTCCCCGGGCAGGGCAGCTACTTGCAGAGCGCCTCGAGGCGCTCCAGGGTGCCCTTCACGTCGCGGATGCGGCGGGCCAGGGCGGGCACGGGCTGCATGGCGCGGTCCAGCTCCTCGCAGCGGGCCACCAGCGCGTACATGGCTCGGATGCTGAGGTCGGCGGCCTCGCCCAGGCTCTCGACGCCGTCGCGGTAGGTCTGGATGCACCCGACGCTGAGGGCCGTGAGGGCCTGGAGGCCGCCGTGGACGTTGCGGAGCAGCTCGTCCACCTGCGCCGCCACCCGCGCCGCCAGCGCCGACACGTCCCGCAGCGCCGCGGGGTCGATGGCCGGGATGGAGCCGGCGCGCCCGGCGCCGCTCAGCCGGATGCGCCGCTCCAGGTTGTTGGCCACGAACTGCGTCAGCCGCCCCTCGCGCAGCACCGTCCCCTCCAGCTCCAGCGCGCTCGCCAGCGTCGCCCGCCGCCCTTCCGCGGGATGGTGAGGGTGAGGATGCCGCCCCGCCGCCGCCGCGCCGCCCGCCAGGCTCAGCGCCTCCAGCCCGCGCTCGTCACGCCCGCCTCCCTCCTCCTCCTCCTCCTCCATGGCGGGTGGATCGCGGGGGCGCGCGCGCGCGACGCTGTTTACGCCGCCCTCGATTGGCTGCGCGGGGGCGCGCGCGCCCGCTGACACTGCCGCCCCCCCCCCCGAATTCTCTGCTCGCTCTGGTTCCTATGCAGCAAGCCTCTTAGGTGATGTTCTCGGCAATCCGTTTAGCGTGCAAGTCTCCTTGTAACAAGATTTCAGGAGAGAAACGATCACTCTGGTCTTACATATGTGTTCTGGTGCTTTTGGTGACCATCATCGCCTGAAGCCAGTGCGAGTCTGAGGAGCGGCTGAGAGAGCTGGGGGTGTTTAGCCTGGAGAAGAGGAGGCTGAGGGGAGACCTCATTGCTCTCTATAACTACCTGAAGGGAGGTTGTGGAGAGGAGGGAGCTGGCCTCTTCTCCCAAGTGACAGGGGACAGGACGAGAGGGAATGGCCTCAAGCTCCACCAGGGGAGGTTTAGGCTGAACATTAGGAAAAAAAATTTCACAGAAAGGGTCATTGGGCACTGGCAGAGGCTGCCCAGGGAGGTGGTTGAGTCACCTTCACTGGAGGTGTTTAAGGCACGGGTGGACGAGCCGCTGAGGGACATGTGACTGATAGGAATGGTTGGACTCAATGATCCAGTGGGTCTTTTCCAACCTGGTGATTCTATTGGTTCTATGATTCTAAGTCCTGTAACTTCGAGTTAAGGAGCAGATAGGTTTATGATGGGTGCAGCTGCTACCTCTCATTAAAAACACTCAGTGGGGGGTGGGTGCTGTGATGCACTGACAATACTAAATTGTAACAACATAATTTGGTTTTATGCCACCTTGGTCTGCAGAATACAAGTCTCTGGCCTGTTTTGGGTTCCTCAATGTGTCCATGTCGTTCTCTCAGCACTGAGATGTTTTTTAGGTGTGGCCTTCCAGCCATAGGGATGGGAGAAGGCTGGAAATGGGCCGTGCCAAGGTTGTGCCCTTTGTGGTCACAGCTCTCATGGTGCTTTTTTCTGGGGAATAGCTGTGGCTCCAGAAAGGGACAAGAGGTCTAAGCAGTGAGAAAAGAAGAGCTCAACTGCCACTGCCCAGGGACCTAAAGAGTTTGTAACACCACAGCAAGAGCTGTATGCATCATAGTTTTGGGAAAGTTTGGATTTGTCTATCATGGAGATGCAGTAGTTTTGCTAAGTATGTTTTGTATATATCAAAAGAGTAAACCCAAAAGTTTGATCTTGTTTAACTTGTGAGTACTGTTGAAAAGTACAAGAACGAACTGCAAGGTTGTGTGTAGCCACAGGTACAGCTGCATTTTATTCGTACAGGCTAAGGTGAAGCCTTCAAAGCGTACGTGTTTCCCTACACTCCTGCTTTTTGATAACGTTTCATTTCCAGTCTCCTACGCTGCGCGCGCGACCGGGGGGGGGGGGGGGCTGGGGTGGGGGCGGTGCCAGCGGGCGCGCGCCCCTATGTTTGTGTCGCTTCCCATTGGCGCGAGGGCGGGAAGGGGGCGGGGCCAGCCCCGCTCGGCAAACAACACCGGGCGCCGCCGGCCGTGCCTCTCACTCCCCCGCCATGTTCTCCTAGCGTTACCTCAGCCCACAAAGCTTCTCTCCTACCCCAACTCCACACACCCGACTCTTCCTTTCTTCCTCCCTCTTCTCCCCGCCATGGTCACCAGCACGGCGCCGCCGCCCTTCCTGGCTCGGATCTCGGCGGGCACTGAGCGCCTGCGGCGAGGAGAGGACGGCGGCGACGGCGGGGAGCCGCCCGGCTGCCGCGCGGGGGGAGCCGCCCGGCCGGCGCTGAGGAGGGTCCGGCGGAGGAAAGGCAAGATCCGGCCGGGCCCCGGGGGGCTCCTGCCCGGCCGATACCAGCACCTGCAGCAGCACCGCGCCAGGAGGGGCCCGGCCGAACTCCGCGCGCACCCCGCGCCCGCCAAGCCCCCCGAGGAGCCGCCCGCGCCCGCCAAGCCCCTCAGGAAGGAGGTAACGACCCCCTCTGCCTTCCCTTCGCCCCCGAGGCAGCGCGCGGGGGGTGTTAGTTTCCGTTACACCCGTCCGGCCGGGGCGCGGGGGGGGGGGGGGAGGAGGGCGACAGGGGAGAAGGCGGGTGGGCGGCGATTGGCTGGCGCTCTCCGCCAATGGGCGCGCGGCGCTGCGCCCAGCAACAGCCGGATTTAGCCCGCTGGCCGCGCGCCAGCGCCTCCTCCCCTCGGCCCCCCCCGCCCCGTGCGCGCGCAGGGCGGGACGTGCGGGCGGCGTAGCGCCGCATGGCGGCCGCGAGGGGTGCCTGGGGGGCATAGAGGAGCGGGGGGGCTCCGTGTACCCCAACCTCCCCAGGGGCATTGCAGCCCCCTCTCTTCCCTCCCTCAGCACGCGGGGTGGGGGGACGTTACCGCCTCCTGTTGTTATTCCCCCAATCCCCCGGGGGTGGGCGTTACGATCCCCTTTGTTGTTATTCACCAACCCCCAGGGTAGGAGTTACAGCTCCCTCTGTTATTCCCCAACCCCACGGGGGCGGGGGGAGGGGTGCATTACAGCCCCCTATCTTCCTCCCCAACCCCTGGGGCTGTACAGCCCCCTCTGTTATACCCCTCTCCCCGCCTCCACGGGTTGTTACAGTCCCCTGTACCGCCGCTTAAGTGCAGTTTGGCCCCGAGAACGCATCTTGGAGTCCCTCTCCCTGCGCTTGAGGGTCTCTGGAGGGGAAAGGGTTTGCGTGTTGATGCGAGATCTTTGTCCTCTGCAGTTCTTCAAGAGCAAGATGGGAAAGACGGAGAAGGCTTCCGTCCCCTACAGCCAGCCTGTTCACGGTTTACATCTGTGTGAACAACCAAAGATTAACAGGCAGAAGGGCAAATGTAATGCGCCGCTGACAAAGATTGCCTCGGCAAACAAGATAGAGAACTTTTGGCAGGATTCTGTATCACCAGAAATAGTTCAGAAGCAGGAGAAAAAGCCTCTTAAAAACACAGAGAACTTCAGAAATGCCAAGTCCAAGAAACCCATCACCCTATCTGAAATGAGCCAAAAAGAAAATTACGCTGGGGCAAAATTTAGTGACCCACCATCTCCTAGTGTCCTTCCGAAGCCTCCCAGCCACTGGGTAGGTGGCACAGCTGAACCGTCTGACCAAAACAAAGAGTTGATGGCAGTCCATTTGAAAACTCTCCTAAAAGTTCAAGCGTAGTTTCCAAGATTTCTTGAGTAATTGGCAAAGAAAACTCCACTTGGGAAACTTAAAACATGCCTTGTTGCAACAAAAATTGCAAAAGACTGTCAAGTCTTATAATCCCATTGAAAAAAACCTTGTATTATATTTTTTATGGTCTTGTAAATAGTGTACATCATGTATTATGTGTATATTCTTGTTCATACTTTGAGAGGTACATTTTAGTTTTGTTATGAAATGATGTATTTTGCACTGCCTGAATGGTAGATGTCTTGTACATAAAATATGGACAATTTTACGTGTGTGCTTGACACATGAAGACTTGACTTGATTTGCACAAGGTAATGAAAATTTTGAAAGGAGAGTACAGCTTTCTGTTTCTAAGGTTCCAGATCAAATGTGAATGTTACTCATGCACTACTGACAATGGTTTTGCATTATGTCCCAAGCAAGTATAAACACGGAACTTTCATACAAATGTGAAATTTTGCTTTCTGTTCTGGAAACTATATCTGGAATTCCTGTTTATCTGTTTGTTTTTAAAATTAACTGGAATTTTTGTAGAATTCCAACCCATCAATTTGAGCACTGCTTATTTCTTTAAAGAAAAAAAAAAAGGAAAAAAAAAAAAAAAAGCAGAGCTTTCTGCCAAAAATCCAATTGGTCACTAAAAAATTAAATAAAACAATTTGGCCTCCCCTTAAGCATGTCTCTGCTTTTCTTGTGTGTGTGTGTCAATTGACGTATTTGGACTTTGTTGATTGCTTTCTGGTGGCATCACTAGGAATACTTCGTCCTTCACAGCCTTTGACTATCCAATAGAGATTTGATAGATCAAGGATTCCTTGAGTTTTTTTGAAAAGGTTTTATTTGTGATATGTCATTTTAGGTTCTTTATCCTTTTGTGTCTTGAAAATACAGATACCCTGAAAGTTGGACAATTAAGACATTCAAATTTGTGCTGCTGTTTCCCTTAACGATTTTCATAGTGGTTATTAAATGAGTTGATACCGAAAAACAGCAGTGACAGAAAGGTGTGGAGCAAGTTAATCTTCCTGTTTTTCACCGAATTTGTCTGTTGCTGATAGCTATTCTGGACATCTCATTCCTCTGATCTAAAATTTCTAAGGAACTGGACTGTAGATGAATCTGACAGGCACACTGAGGAGATGGGGGATTTGCAGTTATTTTACTAAGCTGGTATTTAAATAGGATGACCGAAGCAGAAGTGGAATTTACATAAGGCAGAAAAACATTTTTATGTTTTCACATCCACTAGGCACTAGTGTCCTAGAAGGGATAGGTGGGAAGGAAACACTAGCAGCAGGATCCTAGCTGAGCTGGTTCCTTAGTTTGAAGGGTATTTTCAGAGATCCACAGTGGGTAATGCTAACTCTGTTCATGCTGTGTTCACTACTGCTACCAAAATACAACGTTAATTTTCTGTGTATGTGAATTGACAGTATTCATTAGCGTAGCCCTGAAATGAGATTGGTCAAAAACTAAGGGAGCATTTCTTAGTGTTTTTTTTGTAGAAATTAATTATGTAGTTGCAAAAATTTCATAATGCTGTTATGCTATTCAACTATGCATTTTTCTAATCCAGGTCATCATAGAAAATGTTTGGTCCTCCCCAGAGACTTCCATGTTTACTGACCTGTATTACTAAATTAATTGTGGTATGCGCTCGAGGTAAATGTATGGCTTTAGTAGTCCAGTTTGCTGCCTAATCTAAATGTTTGTAATTCTAGCTTGTCTTCTAAAATGGAGCAAAAAATTCTTTTTTTAAAATATAGTAGTAAGTATTAGTGCAAAGAAAAATCCCAGTAGAATCTCACAAAGGGTAACTTGAGTAGAATGTAAGTCTCAGTTTACCACACTTGATATGTGCTGTGTTGATCTGCTGTTGTGCCTTTTCTTTTCTTTCTTTTTTCCTTGTGCCTGAATGTTACCAGGCACAAAGTATAATATCTGTAGAAATTCCCCATAGCCTTAAGCAATGATTAATTTTGCCAGCTGAACTGAATAACTAGCTTGACAAGAGCGTGTTTCCATCAGCCATGCAGGTTGGCGTGATTTGAAAGGTTCCTGGGGTTTTTTTTCCTCATGATTATCTCTGTTACTGTGGCCTTTTCATCCCTGCCCGTTGGAGCTGACATCAGATTACACAGTTTGAACGTTAACTCTGATCCTGCATCAAATCTGCCAGTGAACATAGCTCTTTGTATCTACCCTGATTTGCTGGCACACCACTTGGGATTACAAAATTCAAACAGCGTGAGTGCTGATAGATCTTAGCCCCTTGGCCACTTCTTTTAAAGCAGTTGGGTGAAACTTCTGAAGTCTTGAATGTTTAAAACTTTCCATACTTGCTGGACCATAAAGTTTTTCAGGGTAAAATAACTGTGTTTCATCTGCTCTTTCCAAACGAGGTGAGAGGAGCAGAAAGCTTATTTAGCTTATGTCTATGTTGGTGTTGCTAGCCCTGTTGTGATCTGCCAGAAGGGTTGGGGCACTTGATGTTTACATTGTCATCTTAAGATCTTTGGGTTGAGTCCCTTCCTAGTCAGTGGACTGGATTAGAAGACTAGGCCTACATGCAGTATATGCTTCAACATCGCCTGAAAAATCAGGAGGTTGTCAGCTCTTGGGTCCGCTTTCTGCACTTAATTTGTTCCTTTCCCACGATTTTTCCTTTTGCTTTCTCCAGTATTTTCATACAGGGATTTTCACTTCAAAGATTTCTCACCCCACGTCCCTGAAGGCGAGGCATTGTATTGCATGAGCAAAGTATTGTTTAAGTTTTGAACTGGTAAATGAAAGGAAAACATTAGTATCATGTTTGGAGGACTTCTTTGTAGTAGGATAGTATAAAATCTGTTGAAGTGAACAGCCTTTAAGGAAGAAAATTAACAGACTTAGCAGATGTGTTCTCATTAGATATTCATGTGTTTGCTGTGCAGGAATTAAATAAATTGCTTATCAAATCTTATGAGTTCAGTCAGAAAAAAAACACAATGTACTGCATTTTGGTTAGATAATGACAATCTGTTTAAAATCTTCAGTGCAGTGCTGTGCAGAACTGCAGGGGAATTAACTATGAGAGTTAACTACCAGCTTACTTTTAAACAGTTAAATGTCATGTGGTGACAGTCCTGAAAAATGAGCTTTCATGGACCGCAGAAGTACCTGTTGTTGGGTTTTCATGAGTGGCTAAGTTGCAAACCATCACACGGCTTCATTAATAACAGTTGGCTTGATGCTTTACTAAAGTTAAGATGTTTCTGTTTCCTGCTGCAACAGAAGCTAGAAATCCCACATGCAATTTGAACTCCGTTACACCAGTATCTCTTCGGAGGTGCTGCTAAATTCTTAAGTAGTCTGTATATGAGGCTGTAACTTTCCATAAACTGATTTTTGTTCCAGCTGATTAATATTTCATCCAGGTAGTGTCAATTTAAGCCGTTCTTCTACTTAATTTCTGAGAATATTTTTGAAGGTTTTGCATTATAAAGGATTTGATACATAGCACACTTCAGGATTTTTTCTGCTTTACCCAGTTCTGAGATCAAATATATGCAGCTTATGGATTAAATCAAGCCTGAAGATTATAGATCATTTTTTATTGTAATTTTGGAAATAAGTTTGGCTTTATTTCTGCACAGAAAGTCATGATGCTTCTGTCATGCAATTAAACACATTCAATATTTTATTCTACAGTTGCTTATACTCTTTGAAATATGTTGATTACACAATGTGTTCTTTAATATTTTTTTCATAATATGTGCCTGACTAAGAACCGTTTAACGCAAATAATTTTCTGTAGTAATTTCTAAGAAGGCTTCATGTTATAAATAGGGTGGTCCTTATGTAAAGCGTCCAGGAGGTAAGCAAGTAAAAGAGAAATGTTGTAAAATGTTAACATTTACTGTGAAACATTTGCCTTGTTGAATAGTGATCACAGTGCTAAATATTTTTTATAACAGCAAAAGTTTTTAGTTGCTGATTCAATAGGAAAGACTAATGAAGGGAGCATTTGTTAATTAAGGAGAAATATATTCTCTAAGAAAAGGACCCTGCTGTACTGAAGTTGAGCAACAGAATGTTGTCAGCAATGTAGAGGCTCTGAACTTTTTGTTTTGCATTTAGAGTGCAGAAGAATGTTATCAGAGCTAAGACAGGACAGTCAAGAATTCTGCTAAATTTGAGAAAAAAATCCTCAGGAATTAAATTGCACATCAAATACATCTTAGCAGAGATACTTCTTCCCATATCTAACTCCCCCCCCCCGAGATGACAAAATCTCATTCAACTCCCCAAAAATAGGCCTTTAGATGTTACAAAGCCCTGACTCTGTTAGAACTGCTGCGTAGGTACTTTTCCTTCGAGGTTAGTCCAGTGACATCAATTGCCGCAAGTAACACACCTGACATGCAGTAATTTACTCCAAGTGGTTCATAAATATTGGTGTTCAGTTTGAGAATTACACTGGTTAGGTGTACTTAAATGCTGTACGTTGCCACTGATGAATGAACTGGTGTGATTGCTGTAGTTTATACCAGACAGAGAAGTATTCTGGGATCAAGGTCTCCTCTTGTGCTTGTAGGACTTCCCTAAATATCTAGCTGTAGTTCAGTACATGCAGTAATTGATGAGACAGGTAGGAAAAAACCCTGAAGAACAAGGTCAACAAAGCAGTTAAGAGAGAAGTAGCATAGATTTCACCATTGAATTATGTAGGAAGGAAAGATACTGCAAGAAAAAAAACCTCCCAAAGTATCTGATGCTACTGCAAATTTAGGGAACTTTATGACTAGATGAAATGCAACTTGCATTCTTGACTGGGATCACCTGGATGAAGACTATATGAGCCGGCAGGTCTTGTGACTAACTTTGTCTGATCAGTACTGTTGCATCACGACAAACACCCACCTGTACCAGACTCTCGCTCCTCCCCGGCGAGGACCATTGAGACACAGACTCTTAATATAGAGGAAGCTCAAATGGCCCTTTATTGATTGCACAGTCTGCCTTTATAGCCTGTCCCGCAAGAGGCCCTCCTTCGTGGGCAGCCTAACCTCTACCGTCACATCCCGTCACATTCTGCATCGTCGTCCCTAACTTGTTGACCTACTCCGCCCACAAGTACCTATTATTCATGACTAGAAACTGCAACGACACAGCGTTCTTAATGCCTAGTACTGCTTTAGGTATCACCAAATGCTGTACAAGTACTTACTGCTTTCAGGTTTCCACAGGTTTTTAGAACTGATCAGATAAAGTATGTACATGTATGGTAGCAGCCTCCATGTCTTAGAGCTGTAAAAGCAGGCATACAGAAGTAAACTAGTTTTCTTAAGATCATTCAGCAGGCTTTTCATTCATCCAGGAAGAAAACCACAGTTTCTGGAGCTCCAAACAGGTTTTTCCTTTGGTAGTACATGTGGCTGCTGAGTGATCAGCAAGTCGTCCTCATCCCACTGTCTTGTGTGTTAAAAAAGCAATGAATATAATGTTCTGCTTTGAAATGTTTGGCATTTGTAGTCATTAATAGGGCTGGTGGGATAAACCAGACTGTAAGTTTTGTGTTGTGTACAGTTTTATTACAAGATAGCTTTAGTAATTTGCACATGAAAGATGAGTATTGTACTTTTCTCCACCCCTGCTTTTGACCCTTTGATACTATATATAAGCTATACTCGCCACTATCATTTTCAGCTCATCTTCTCTATCCTCTCCTCACAGCCAGCAGTGGGAAGGCTGACGATAAGTCAAAAGTTTCTGCTTGTTGGCTGCTGGTCTCCACTGCTGCTCAAATGTGCTGCAACCAGCAGCTGGCAGAGAGGGGCACAGGTGTTCACAGTATCCTCATAGTTTCTGAGGTTACATTTGCATTATCATTAGACTCTCAGGAGATCCTGGTACACATGAAGAAGCCCAGGCTTTCCCGAGAGAGTATCTTCCTACAGGAAGACAGACAATGAAGTTCATGAGTGGCCCAGTTCTCTGTCCTCCTTAAGACCTCGAGACTTCCCATCACCTTCCCCAAACATCTGTTTTCTTTTCACTGCAGCTGCAAGTTTCTCTTTTCCTGTATTTCCCGCTAAACACATTTAATCATTCTCATTTTTTCCCTAACTTCCTTCTGTATGTTCACACATATAATTTATTTTGTCTGAAAAAATCAATTTGTGAATATGCCACGTGCATCTGCTGTGTTCAGCGTACATGTCCTGCAAAGAAGAATGTATTTTTGCCAAATGACAGATAGATTATTACAAGATGCAATAATTCTCCTGTCAACATGGTACAAATTGACCTGGCAAGCATGCAGCACAATCTCAATAACCATAACATGCCCCACTTCGTGTCCTGGAGAGGTAGAAATTACTCTGATGAGCTGGTCCACACAAATACCATGGAATTCATCTGCCAAACACAGCTCAAACCCCCAAACAATTAGAGTTTAAAGATTGTTTCCCCAGAGATCAGAGCGTCTGAAAGGTTGACCTGGTCTATATATTGGTAACAGGACATGTCAAGAAGATGAAAACTCAAATGTGCAGTGCTGAGGTACATGAACTAAGGCTTTTTATCCAATTTCCCAAGCCAAGTCTACTGTTGGAGAACATATCACTAGTAGAGCCTGCTTGCTGTATTGTAGCTATAACTGATTTTTCTCTCTCTCTTCCAAACTGTTGCATTTTTATATAATTAACACAAATGCCCTATTTTTCAAAAAGTGTAGGGACACAATGTGAAGATGTGAGTGAGACAGTAAAAGTCATCTTGATCTAGCCTTGATCCTAATGCCTGCTTAGTCACAACTTTCTTAGGAAGGACTTTTCTTTCTTTTAGCAGCAAAGATGGTTGCGTGGGCTAAGCCCCAAGGAGGGTGAAGGGCTGTGCTTTCCCTCTGGGCAGATGAAGGATACTAAAGAAGGTGGAGGAACAGAAAGCTGATATGTGACGACCAAAGGAAGGAGTTCTTTTCTCACTTGGAAACCTTTCTCCATGTTTTCTTCTTCAGTTACAGCCAACAACCCCTGACCTCACCATTTAAAGACCTCTAGCAAGTCTCCACCCTTCCATAATTTCTTACTCCCAAGTCCCTTTCTTGCCAGAAATGCAGGGTTGTTTTGTAGCCACAGCATATTCAGTAATTTTTTGGTTCACTTCCAGAGAATGTTGAAATCCTGTAGACAAAGAAATGAGGAAGGAAAAGAACTAAGAGATAAAAAGTTAAAATACTACATTACTACTAATACAAAAGACGAAGGGTGTCATATGCCTATGCGGTATGGAAGGACACTGGTACAGATAACCCCTTATCAGACAGTGTTACTGAGTGTATGCATAGAGCTTTAAGTTAAGCTTAAAATAAAGCTCCAAGTGAGCAGTAGGGCAAGTTCCGTGCCAAGGTCTTGCAGGGAAATGCTGAGTTCTCTTTTGTGCCTTGCACAGGAGTGGAGCAGCAGCCCATCGCCCCTCATCACAGCCTTGCCCAGAACCTATGCTTGTACTGGGTAGCTGGAGGGTATAATCACAGAGTAATTCCTGGTGGGGGCCTAATTGCAAGTTAATTTTAAGCGAGTTATGTAAACAGATTAAACCAATCCTTCCCTGTGTTTATTTTTTCATTAGTTCACATGCAGACGAAACGACCCTTAAAAATTCCCTATCATCTGCTTACGGTGGATGCCCACTGCTAATTTCTGCTGTTGCTAATACCTGCGTTAGGCAGAGGCTTTATGAGATCCCAATGAGTCAGAATAATCTATGGGATGTCATCAGGCAGTTTTGGGGAAAGGCTCTGAAGATGGAAAACATGGCCAGCAGCAAGTGAAGCTGTACTTGTGGCTCAGTGCAACACATTTATTTTAAGTGAGCATCAGGCAGTGATTTATTAGGTCAGAATATTGTTGAATCATTGTTGTACTGTTGTGTTAGAACACTAAAAAAAAAAAAAAGCAAACAGGAAGGAATAGAAAAAACAAAGAAGTTAATTTATTTTTCTTCAGCTTGTTACCAAAAAGGCAGCTGGAAGATTAAGATAAAGTGGATTAGGCAGGAAACCTCAATTTCTAAAAGAAAACATCCGGTGCGCTTTTGGCAGATAGAGTACTTTGTAAAATGCAAACTTATGACATTAATTATTGAGTCCCTGGGGTATTAAAAATATAGAAGGACATATTTTCTACTGCAAAATTATGAACTTTGGAAGAAATTGCAATAACTAGGAGTAAAAACGTACATCGGTGCTCTCTATCCTGTATTTTCCTCATAGGATACACAGTGCAAAATATCCCATAAATAGGGGCCTAAGAGTAAGATGCCTATGTCTAAATTCAGCCTCAACAGTCAGCAAACAGAAAGGGGGATGTTCATTTCTGGCAACAATTTTTAGAGTTTTGGAGGAGATTAGAAATAATTCTGTTTCTCAGAACTAGCTTATCTAGGTTGGTATCTCTCGTCGTCAGTACTAACCCAGTCACAGCACAGAGGAGGTAGATGTCAGGTCATTTACCTCCAAAGAAATCTCTAAGCTCTGAGAGAAAGGTATAAAATCTGATGCTTTTTCATGTCTCCTTCAAACGCTTCTTTTCATAAATATCTGTAATAAATTTGGTTAATTATGGTACTCATAAACATAAATAAATGGCAATACTTTTCAAGCCTGCTGGATTTTAGCTTTGATGATATTTTGCAGCAGTACACAGATGTCCATTAAGTGACAAATTTCTTTTAAAAATTATCAGCTGCTACATGAATGTACAGGCAACCCATATGGCATAAAGAAAACCATGACTCAATTGGCAAATATATCTAAGAAAAAAGAATGAGTCCTTTCAAAGTCTCCTTTTTATAAAGAGCATCCTAATTGTTGAAACCAAGATATTTTTGACATACAATCTCACTCTATATGAAGTTAGAACTAATCTATCTTTATTACTGGACTGTGCATATACTATGGAACCAACACCATCCTAATAACACATTCTAGTTAAAAGGAATACATTGTCACACATGAAAATTCCCCTTTATGTAGAAGAAAACAAAATATATTACAGCTTATCAAAATGTGTTTAATACTTTTAACTGAAGAAGAGTCCAATATTCCTTATTTTCCCCAAAAAGACTTATCCTGTTGGTCAAAACCAAGGTGAGGTCAAGTATAAAATCTGCTACTGGGACAAATTCTTCCCCAGTGTACAGCTGTCTGCCTTCTAACACAACATACTTTAAAAATACAGTTATATTATAATGAAGACATCATTCAGTGTTGATGGGAGCATCACGGAATCAAACTCAGAGATCAATATGATCAGCGAGTGTTCAATTTATTGAGCTTAGCTGTTTCTTTATAACCCTTTTCAGTTACATAACTGGGTGCCCACGAGGGTATCTACAGTGTATGATTGGTTAAAGGTAACTGTCCATAAAGCTATTACTAGCATATTATTGGCTAAACTACTGCACATGCCAAGAAACTGAGTTACACTAAAATTAACTATGTTGATAGTTCTCTTTAATTGTTTTTCTTTCAGCTGGTACTCATTCCCACTGAACCAGCTCTTGTATTCCTTCCAGCTGCTTATCAGAAGGCTGTCTTTTCTCCTCACCGAACTGGCCTTTGTTTATCTTTCAGTTCTCTGTTTCAAGGCCTTCTTCTCTGTAAAATGTTCCCACACATTCAGCAATATGCAAAAGTGATGTGTTCAGATACATGGCAAGGCTTCCTTGCAGCAAAATATGGCTTTATGTGCACAAATACAATTTTCAGTTACTTTTGGCTTTATATAGAGCTTCTATATGAGATGCCAGATGGATACTGTGTCTGGTTTACCTGTGCATCACTTTTCACTAAGCTTTACACAAGGTTTTGACAATGCGCTGTGAAACTAGCCTGACTGTTTATCTAGCTGGGAGGAGCTCATTGAAGTTCAGAGCATGGCTCACATTTCAGACTTAGCCTGGCCTTCTAGAATATTAGC
Organism: Clamator glandarius; assembly: GCA_033459285.1. Taxonomy (NCBI): domain Eukaryota; kingdom Metazoa; phylum Chordata; class Aves; order Cuculiformes; family Cuculidae; genus Clamator; species Clamator glandarius. The sequence goes on along the minus strand of JAUNZM010000131.1, from coordinate 1,561,050 downwards.
TATTTTCTGGAATTGGCAAAGCTTTTGACAGCTCTGTTCTGAAGGCACTCACAACATTGCTTCAATGTCACAGGCACTTAAACACCACCTAGGTACAGAACATCAGAAACTGAAGTCCTTGTACTCTGCTTCCTCTCATGAACAACCATTCTGATCTTATGGACTTCTTGTAGCATCACTGCGCCAGGTCAAGTTTTCTCTTGCCAGTGGAAAGACTTAAGTGTAAGCCCAAATATAGAGTTCTGAGAAGAGGACTTCTCCTCCAAATGAAATACTGAGTGAAATTCTTCATTGTATTCACTTCAAGACAGTGAGTGTGTTCTCATAAGGTTATTAAGTCTCAAACAACTTCATAATCTATTATGTTCTATACTTCTGAGAAATTTAATCCCTTGAAACAGGTTTCAGTCATCTTCAAATGCCAGTCTTAATTTTGTTCCTGGATGGGAGGGCCTTGGTTGGGAGCCTGACCCTGATTTTTCCACATACTTTGAATTTTCCCCTAATGACTCAGACTGTAACTTTGTCCTTGATACCCCTGTTGATCTACAGCATCTTAGAAGTGACCTGGAGCAGAACTGAGTCTTGCTGTGAGAGTGTTATCTATACTCTGACAGGCAAAATAGACACAGTATTATGACAGCACTTCTTCAGTAAAACTATAGTATTTTTTATTGCAGAAATTACATCTTAGGCATGCATCCTTGAGCTATCTCGTCAATTCGGTGAAGAGTGGTCATATTTATTACTTTCCATTTTGAAATCTATTTAAGTTTCTTGAGTAGCTTGGTCTCATATCTATGGACCACACAATACCATTTTTTGTGTTTAACAATACTTCCAAATTTCTGCAGCCTGACAGCTCTAGATTTGTGCTACAAAATTAGTCGCATGAAGAATAGGAAATATTGCTGTGAGCCGAGTGATATCATCAGAGGAATAAATATAAGAAAACATTTAAGAGACACTATTACCCACACCATCTGCTTGGAATAAATGAGGTACTGACATTTTTTTTGGAATCTAAGCCTTTGTTCAAAGTAGTTTCCTAAGACCTTTTTTTGCATACTGCATGCAAACTGTATATTCCTGTATGAGCACAGAACCCGCCGGAGATAAAAGCAAAGGAGATACCTAACAAATGAAAATTTAGGGCCACCTTAGACATGAAGTTAAATAAATCTTCATTAATAATTTAATCCCTTATAATATGGAGTGAGACATAGTACCATACCTCCAGATGAGTCTTGTGCCCTGGCCACTTAGGGGATTGTGGGTCTCCTGTCCAGACAGCAGGGCTTCTGCAGTGCCCAGGAGAGGGCATTCAAAGTGATGGAAGAGGCATTTCTGAGGTGAAATAAGTGCAAAAAAAATGCATAACGTGCAATCAGTCTCAGAAAATATCACCATAAAGTCTTAGGCCTGATTCCACTGGACACTTTCACACAAGCTTATTTTTTCTGTTAGTGAGTGGAGTTACTGATGTGAAAACTCATAACAAAATTAAGCACTCCTGAACTGTCTGCTTGGTGCCTTGCCAAAGATCCAGATTTGCACATTAACTGTGAAGTTGCTAATAATTTCTCCATAAACTCTACTTATACCTCCGTTGCCTTCATTCCCCCATGAATGCATCCCACAAATGGACCTAAGGAGAGAGATGTGGCAGATGGTGGTCACCCCACAGACTAGGGCAAGATCTGCCTTGTGAGAAGGGGGTGTTTTTCCACCACCACCACCTCAGTGCAGTACACACTCATGGAAAGGACTGTTTGTTGCAGATTATCAAGGCAGAAATAAACATGTTGTGTGCTGCTGGCCATCCGTTTGTGAACTCTTCACAGTCCCTAAGCCTCTCCAGCTAAGGAAGCGATGTCAGTGCTGCTACCATGGGTGGGCAGTGAGGATTTGTGCCCGCTGGATGGGAAAGTCTGTGCATAACATGTGCGGGATAACATAGCTACAGTGCCAGAGTGGCTCCCTGGAGAATCCAGCAGCCATAGCTGATGGTTTGTAGTAAGTGAAGGAGCAGAAGGAGATATCACAGCTGTTGGAGGAAGTGAAATGTATATTTTGAGGATAGGTATGAGTTACTTGAGGAAATAATATCTTTTCCTTCAAGGAAGTGTGTGGTTCCAAGGTGGTACATCTGAGATGTTCCTCATGTAAGCTGCATCCCAAAGCCATTGGGAGAGCTGCAGGTCTATCTGCTAATCTCCATCTGCAGTTTATGCAAAGTCTGGAGGTTTGGAAACTGCCTTTGGCAGCCCAGAAAAATCACTTTGCTAAAGCTCACCATATTAAAGTCTAATGCAAGTGGGAACTACCTCCTGGGATGAGAACGACCTCAGGAGTCCTCAGGTCCATTCTCCTGCTCACAGCAGGGTCAGCTGCAGGGTCAAAGTCAGTTACTCAGGGCCAATTATTCAGATCATCTGAAATGGAGCCTGGCAGAGGGTTGGATAACTGAGTGCCTTCAGCCTCTTCCCATCATACAGAACTCCCCTTGTCACACCGTTTAAATATAGCTTCATAACACAAACAGTTTGGGAAAGCTTTGACATCAATCTGTCCCTGTTTTTTGCATGTTGAGTTAAAAGGTCTGAAAAGTATAAAATGTTTATGAATGAGCTAGAGGGATTAAAAATCACAATGGATATTGTGTTAACATGTTTTAATTCGGCAGTTGTCATCTAAAAACAAATGGATATTTAGCCTAATATCCCTTGAGAGGATTTGTCCCAGATTGGTGGGAAAGCACGTCCTTACGTTATGCACAAGCAGCCAAGCACATACGCTGCAGTCATAACTAAACATTTATACAGATTTAAATTGAAAAAATGTGAGCAGACAAGAAAAACTAAATGATCCATACTGGATAATTAATTTGTTAGACTGTCCTACAAACAGGATGCTCAGCAGGCTTAAGATAACTCGTTCTGCTCTCCAGGTGGCAAATGCTAGTTTTGCATTAGCTGTCCATAAATCAAGTGGATTCTTGTCAGTAACATGAGTTTCACAACCGCGTTACTCAAAAAGCAGAGCTCACTGAAGTATCTGACCTGTCCATACATCGCACCTCACGGTATAAAATTTTATCCAAGTTTAATTTTCCCATATACTTCTGAAAATATTTATGTGATTTTTGTTCAGGGAAGTTCTGGAAAAGGCCAGATATGATAGTGAAAACACGTGGGATTTACAGGATAGCTGGTGAGGGGAGTGAGGACACTTGATGTGATCAGAATAAAACAATTTAGAGATTTTCCAATTGAAATTAGCAGTAGTAGTGCTGGATGGCGCATACTTTAAATAAACTATAAGAGGAGAGTGGAAAAATGTGACAATTACTTTTATGTCTGTGGTGATCATTGAAAAATACTGGGCTGTATTTTTTTCTTTGGAGAATGAAGTAATTTTTTGTTAAGTATCCATTAGATGTAAAAAGTGATACTGTAGAATCATTATACAGCCTGACTCCAGAAAAGACATTGCTAGGGCTGCAAATCTCATTTTGCTCTTTTGACTCACTCAAACCTTGGACTTGCTGCCAATCTGCAAACTAATAATGCTGGAGAGCCTTACGACAGAGGCACCTGCTGCTAGGGAACACAGATTAATATTACCAGCACATATTGAGTAGGCTACGGAACAGCCAACACATACTAATGATGCCTGGGCTGCAAAGGCAGCTGGCAGCCTCCAGATACCCCATTGTCAGTCCCCTGTGCTCGGCAGGCTCCGCGCTTTCCCAGTACCAGCACAGGCACTCCCTGCCACAGCAACTTTAGCCTCTCTTGGTTTTTTTTTATTTATTTATCCTAAAGTAGGTCACTCTGTGCCATCTGTTGACACTTAAAAGCCACAGAAGTTTCCAGATTCCCTATGGTATCTTGCAGTTTAACATATATTTTAGTATCCTTTTGCTCTACCTAGCTGTTGTGCTTACAGAGAGCATTAATCAAAAGAGCTCATTCAATCAGGTAATGTTTTTAGCAACCGAGTGAAGGTCTCAGAGTTATATATTAGAGGAGAATAGAACTGAGTGTACAGGGAACACAAGAAGGGCCTGATTCTTGTGCTGATGGTGAATCCTGAGCAACACTGTCTTCAGCAAAGTGGTGATCACAACCATCTACTTTCTGCTTCTTCAGAAACCTTGTTGAAAGCTTAGAGAAGCAATCAGTCCCAGAAAAGTATACAGTAAGTCTCATCGGACTCCAGTTAAATTTGCTTCTCTTGTTCTCTAATGGTGAGCACGTGAAATAAGGAGCATTTCATATTCTCAGTTATCTAATTCCTTTGTACAGCACTCTCAGCTCTCTCCCATGTCCCTGCTCAGTACAGATCACTCTGCAAGGATGAATTTTAGTGCTCATGATTTGAAGGGATGATATACAAGTTATCCATAGGTAGATTTCTGAAAGGGTGCTTCTCCACATGGGTGAATAGGAGATGCAGCACTGCCGTCACACCCAAGTCCCCACAAATGCCTTTGGTACGTGATACAGTAAACAGCATTGATAAGGAGAGGGGAGGTCACATGCATGTGATATAAAACATACAGAAAACATACTACAGAGTACACAAATACCTGTTGGTGCACAAACATTGTATATGAGAATGTAGGAGGTGAACTTTTTAATTATAGAAACCAGCCCTGACCACCTTGCCACTAACTGGATGCTGTCTGAGGTCTACTCATCTTCCACCTGTTAATGCTGAGCCACCTCTGTCTCCTGTTTTAGAAAAAAGATTTGGAACAATAGGAGAGACAGATGTCTGTAAAGAGTAAATGCACAGACCAAATCTGATACTTATAATAAACTATGACAAGGTAATAAGGTTATGAAGTACCTGAACAAACTGCAACTCAGGCTCTTGATGATGTGCTTAAAACCAAAACAGCTTAACTCTAGGGAATGACGAACAGGCTGGGGTAAATAAAGATCAAGCTGTCTTGGACCAGAAACAAATAGAACGCATTACCTAAGTCTGCCAGATGTCATTGGGCAATGCATGACTTCACCTCAAAATCATTTTAACTGTTAGTTGAAACCAAAATGGTTTGGACCGGTTTGTTCAGTAGCACAGTTTGACCACAACTGTTTGCAATTTCCAGTACTTTTTTTACAGGTCTTTGGATGTACTGGATGCCCTAGTTTCCTCGAATTTTAAAAATAAAAAACCTAGTTGTTTCATTTCACAGTGATGTGTATCACTGCACATGTTCAAATGACACAAAAACACAGGCAAAGTTCTGCATGTGTGTTATACTGACCTGAAAAAGTGAAACTGCAATCTTGTGAGTTATTCATGTATACAAGGTCAGCAAAGCTTACCGTAATGTCAACTAGAAACAGGATTCTTTTTAATAGCACTGCAGACAAATACATATTTTCATTTTTCATTTCTCTGCTTATTTTTTCCAGAAAACTGATATAAACTCGAACAAATATACAAATTCACTCTACTCGTAAAACTTTCCTTGTCAGCAATAAGCCTGGGAGTGAATGTGATGAGTGTAAACATATTCTGTAAATGTTTATTAAGTTTGTGATATCACACAAATTAAACACAGACTAAAAAAAAATCATTACATGTTATAATAGCTATTATCAGCATGCTATTGCTTTGCATATTCCCAATGTGAATAAATAAAGTATGGGTTTGCAAATATTTATTTTTAAATGAATACCTAAAGCAAATAATTGTTATTAATGAACACTCATAAGGCCTGTTGTGTTCATATTTGCATGATTCGTACAAATCTGTTCAGTAATAGGAGCAAAAATAATGACTCTCTTAAATGTAATTTCCTAAGGTATTATGGAAAATGCCAACACTTAATACAAGCATTGTTATGATTCTGCAATGTATCATACTTTAGATTTAAAAAAATTAATAACCAAGAAGCTTTGGGGGTAAAGAGATTTGCAATTAGATGCCGTAAGCTGTGAGTTTCCTGTCTCAATAGCTCTTCAGTACCACAAAATCCACAACAAAGCATTTAACAGTAATTTGTGATGCCTTAAAGAATTCATCCATTTAAGATACTTGTGGATATATCACATTTTTGCTGTCTATCTGTAAAATAGTGTACCCGGATGAAAGAAGCTAGAGGCTTTCAGATATTTAATGAGATAAAAATCTCCATCTATATTTAAAGTGAAATTTAAAGAATAGAAAATGGAATATTGGATTGTTTGAGATGAGCGGTCATCTCCTGCCTGTTTAACCCACGAAGAGATATTGTCTATGAGCAAACAGCTGTAATGCTTCAAAGAGTTAACAGAAATAAAGATTTGTAAGAGCCGCAAAATACTTTTTTCCTTCAAGGGACTAAAAGAGCTAGGGCCTGACTGTGGTTCTGTTTAAATCAACAGCAGAATTAAATTTTATTTCTAAGAAAATGTCACCGTAAATAACTGGTGGGATATATATATATATGTTAGTAAAGGGACATTTTAACACCAGGAAGGATCAGCCTTTTTCCATTACTTTGAAAAATGCAGTACAGGCTACAGTTACTTTTGCATTGTCATAAACATTAAAAATATTATTAACCATTTTTTTTAATTAACAGAAGAGAGCAGCAATTGAACGTGTGAAGTTAGTGTAACAGGTTTGTTTACTTTCTGTTTAGCTGTGTAAAAATTTAACAGGGAAAACACTTAGTCTCGTGGATATGGAGGTGAATTAATTGTCTCTTTTACAGGTAATGTAAGGAAATTATGATGTGCAAAGTGCCTGCAATTTTTGAACAACTATACACCTGCCTGTGTTCTGTGCAGTTGCTTACTGCGCTGTCCACAATGCGACTATCTATGAATGTATAACTGGAAAACCAGCAGTAACTGTTGATGTGTGTGCTCCTGCCCTTCCTGAGGATTAGGTAGCTTGTTCCTCAGGCTGTAGAATTTGGCAGCAGAAGAGACTTAGGACTTGGATCTTATGATCACTTTTTCCTATCCCTTTGTTTGTATTTATAGCCCAGTTAGTAAATCATGCTACGAAATGAAGTGCTGAACTTACCTGACTTTAAATAAACAAAATGTGCCTTTTAGAGGGAGAAAGGGACTAGACATCTAAAACACAATCAAATAACAAAGCCCCCAATATAACAAATAAAGGCTCACAGCATCAATACGGGGGCTGTTTTACCATCAAGTATCTTGATTAGACATCTATGTGATCAGACTATTTTCATCACAAATCTCTTCAAGCTGACATAGTATTGTGACCGTAATGATGCTGCTACTACAGAAATTGTATAAATGTAACATTTAACCTATAGTATAATGTGAAATACACGACCCTATTGTAGGTTAGAACAGACATATAAATTTAATGGTGTAAGCAATAAAAGGTCATAGTTGAGGAAAGTTTTTTTGTTGGAGGAATGGGAGGGGTTCAAGGCATTTTTCATCCAGGTAAGACCTCTCCTATTTGACACTTCCCTTGCTGTTACAAAACTAAAGAATTTTGAATATAGAAGAAAGAGCAAGCAGTCAGTAAGTATTGCATTAAAAGTATCGCATATCAGTAACACCAGAGATTTAATTCTATTTATGTTCTGCTGTGCAGACTTCAAGAAATCCCAGAATCACAGAATCGTTTAGGTTGGAAAAGACCTTTAAGACCATCGAGTCCAACCATAAACCTAATGCTGCCATGTCACCACTAAGCCATGCTGCTAAGCACCACATCTACATGTCTTTTACATACCTCCAGGGCTGGTGACTCCACCACTTCCCTGGGAGGCCTGTTCCAATGCTTGACCACTCCTTCAGTAAAGAAATTTTTCCTAACATCCAATCCAAGTGTCTCCTGGCACAACTTCAGGCCATTTCCTCTCGTCCTATCATTGTTACTTGGGAGAAGAAACCAAGATCTCCCTTCAGCCTCCTTTGCTTCAGGATAAACAACCCCAGGTTCCTCAGCTTGTAAGACTTGTGCTCCAGACCCTTCACTGGCTTTGTTTCCCTTCTCTGGACAAGTTCCAGCACCTCAACGTCCTTCTTGGCCCAAAATGGAAGGTGGGGCCTCACCAGTGCTGAATACAAGGGACACAGGGAGATGATCGCTGCTCTAGACCTGCCGACACAAGCTCGGGTGCTACTGGCCTTCTGGGCCACCTGGGCAGCCTGCTGGCTAAGGACCCCCATTATAGCTGATAGGTTTTACATTAGCCTTCAGAAATCCAAACCAAAGAAAAAATGTGAGTTTTTCTAGCCCTGTCTTTTAAACAGCTACCTGCCCTTACTGGCAATACCTAACTCAGGCAATTTTGACCTGTAGTTGTGAAAACTGTTGTTTCGTGTCAAAAAAAACCTTCACCCCAGATTGAAAACCAGCAAAAATACAGAACACAACTAAGCCCTTCTTGCAGCTACCAGCGTGCAAATGAAAATCTGCAGCAGATACAAGAGAACTGTTTAGTTAAACCAGTCTAAAGCCAGCAAAGCTTATACCAGCCTCTGTGGCTAATGGTGCATGAAAGTGATTGTTTTGAAAATAACTACGTTGGTTTAAAATATTACTGCCTCTCTCCCAGAGGATACCACCCACACAGTGGAGTCACCAGAATGAAAATTCATACGATTCTAAGCTTCTTCAGGATGAAGTCCAGTGTTTAAAGCATAAAATTCCAAGGGGAGTCAGAGCAGTTTGAGTTAAGCTTTTGGACTGTGCACTGAAACAGCTCAGAGACATTTGTGTCTCATTCTGCCACCAGATTTAGGGCAGGTGTCTTTGGCAGGTACAAAGATCTAAAGACCTGGGGGTGGTGGCATCTCAGACAGCCACAAGTAGCTTCTCAGTGCATGTACCTGAGCTCTAGGCATGGCTTCTACCTTGCTCTTTTGGGTACAGGTTCACAGCATTTGGACAAATGGTGAGGTCTTAACCATCAAGTCAGACAGCTAATACACAGGCGACTGGAAAAGGAAGATGAAAAAGGCCCTAAAGAATAAACATGCAGCATGAGGAATTTCAGATTTGATTCCATGTTTTGTACATAACATAACTAAATCTGAGAGGAACATCAAGGTCCTCTTTTCTGACTCAGACTGCTCTGGATAATGAAATTTTGATCACGCTATGATTAGCTCTTAAGTGGTGGGAATTATGTGTCTAGAGGCACAAGTCTTTATTTTTATGAATCCACCCATCTTGCATATTTTTTCCCTTGATAAGAAATGTATAAGATGTAGTGGCATCCCTGATCCATTAGTGGTTAAAGAAGACAAGATGCTTCAGTGACTTAAGTCAGTTCTCTTCCTGAGGTCTCTAAAAGTCTTGTGCTCTATGGGGATAGCAAAATTGTGATCTGATCAAAGAAGCCCTTATCACGCTTTCTTTTTAAACACACAATCCACTTGCATAGCACTGTATGTTCTTGATACATACCTCCTAATATAAAGCTATTTGTAAACCAGACCGGAATGTTGTTTTAGGCAAGTCAGCTCTTACATACGGCAACAGCCTACTTTTGGTTTTAATACTCACTGTGATATTGTTTTTAAAGCTTTGGATTTTGGCTTGAAATACAGGCCACCCTGAATTTAATATTGAAACTTTCACTGAGTTCAGTCTGATCTGGATTTCAGCCTAAATGCCTAGTGTTGCTAATGTGGGATGTGGTAAACTTGATCATCAAGTTTTTTATGGCCACAACAGATGTTCCTTCTTCCAGACCAATGAAAAGCTACTGAACCTCATCCACCCTCTAAAACAAAAAAACCCAAGCATTTGTTTACAGCTTCATTCCAGGAATATGAATTGAAGTAGCAGCTGTGAAGTTTGTTCTTGTTTACTTAAAAATAAATAGATGCATAATTCTTGCTTTTCTCAAAGAACCATAATGTTGTCTAGGTTGTATTTCCTTTATATAGTAACTGTATTTTTAACAGTCTAATACTGCATTATACTTTGTTTACCACAATCAAAAAGTCAGCATAGTATTTTTTACCTTGTTTTTAAAAAAAAGCATTATTTTTTTTTTTTCTTTCTTATGTCTAGTAGACTAGAACAACGTGTTTGGGATATATGTTTTGCATTTTGTAGACTTATAATTTAGATTGACTATAATGCAACATTCTCACAATCATAACCCACGGTGCAGCCTATAGAAATTGAAAATACTGAATATATGTTTTCATCCTATTGGTGACATTCAGTTAAATTTCAAATGGGTATAAAACGCTGAAGGATTGGTGCCTTCTCCCAAAGTAGGAGAAAAACCATGATAGTATAATAACTGTGAACTAAAGCTTTCTAATATAAGGACCAAGAAAATCATTGTTTGATTTGATAGGTATCATCTCATCTCTGGGATAAATATCCAACAGTTCTTCCACACAAACGATTAACACATACTGAGGAGGAGATAGAATAGGAATAAGTCTAGGAAGGCAAGGGTTTTGTATAAAAGAAACAGAAGCCTCATCTAGCAAGCATCATTGCTTATAAATAAAAATACATCTTTTCCTTTGTCTGTCCTAATTTGGTCTGACTCCAGGAGTCATAGCACTGTTCTTACTGCAACAGAGAAAAAAATATTCTTGTGGCCTTTCTTAGTCTTCAGCCTATGTGAAGCTGTTCCTTGACTTTGCTCACAGCCAAGGCCTCTTCTCTGCTTTGATAATGGGCGTCAGCTGCAAATGAAGTTTAATTTTTCTGTGGGATGTCCTTGACAGTGATGCTCTCAGGAGGTTGTCAGGATGGAATTTCCAGAGTGGTTGAGCTGACTGAGCAGCTCACTGCTTCCACACAGTCTCACAACACCCTCCTTGACCCAACGCTTTTTGGACTCTCGCTCAATTTAACTCACTGCACCTACAGGAAATTATCCAACTTTTTGGATAAGCTATTTTTGTGCCATTTTAGTGAACTGCATCAGCTCAGGCAAAGGTCTGAGAAACAGCAAAGACAGCATAGCAAGTGGTAGAAGTTTTTGACTGGGAGAAGGAAAGTCATGGCGGAACTGGGAAGACTCTTTTGAAAGTGGAAAGCTATCATGTGTCTTGTGAAACCATATCCAGCTAAAAAATATCCACTTTCTTTTCTGAGGCGATTCTTACTGACTGAACCAACTCATTGAAGACGACACGATTGCCAGACCCATGCAAGATTTTTGCAATAGTGCAGTGGTTTCCCTAATTTAGACAGTCAAGCCCCTTGAAACATCTCTTCCTTGAGTAATTGCTGTGATTTCAAGACACCTACCTATTTTACATAGTTTGCTTGCCATCTTTTTTGGATCTGCTTTTGGAATGTTTTCTGCCACCTACCATTACTGACTGGCATGCTGTCAAGGCAGTTTAAGAGTCTTACAAGCCTAGGATGTATCAGAGAAGAGTATCTAGCTGAACATCCATGCCCTGAGGGTTGTGATTAGTGGCACAAAGTCCAGTCACTACTACTGTAGACCAAAAGTACTGGGTCCAGTAGCATTAAGAATCTTCATTAATGACCTGAACAGATGTCTGCATTCCTGTGCACTCCCCGTTCCTTCATCAGCCCTTCAAATGAACAGCCAGTTTGTCTGGAGGCAGCTGTCACAGTGCAATTTGCTTTGTGGCTAAATCTCACCATTCCTGTGCCGGTTAACTCAGGCTCAGCTGTGACTCTGAGACTCCACATCCTCAGCTGTAATCTGTGCCAGAGCAGCCAAAGCCAGTCCTAGACTAGAACCAGTCAGTACAGTGGCCTCTTTGGCTTTGCCCTTCGTGCCACAGTCACCCTAGCCACGCGTTGGCCTGTCCCTTGCACCGCGCTGTGCTGACTGCTTTTGTCTGACCCCACACGTGGCCATTCCAGTGGGCTGGCAGAAAACTAACTCAGCCCAGAAGTCCCTTGTTTTCAATTCTGAAATCACAGGCTGCATCATCTAGGGCATTCTCTGCATCAGATGCAGATGGAGTAGAGACTGCACAGAAAGTACAGGAGAGGTAGGGGGAAGGACAACAAGTAGAAGAGCAGACTTCGAAAGCTGTGAAGAAAACAGTGTTTAGGGTGATTGGGATAGGGAGCAAGCGGAGAGGTGACCTGGGCTGGCCAGGCAACAAATTGGGATTGTCTTCAGCAGAGACTGAAAGAGCTGGGAAGGAGAGAGTAGTGCCTGGTGGAGTAGGGAATACAGCTAGGAAGAGGGAGCAGAACAGGAGAACTCTCCTCACTAAGTGAGGAGAATGGGACTGCAAACACTGACTTGGAGTCTGGAAGGGCATTACTTTTGGGGTGACGCTGAGAAGTGAAGACTAGAACTGTCTTCTGGATGCAGTAACTGGGACTGTAACAAGCACCCAGAGATGGTTAAAGACATCCTTGGAGGGTCTTAGTGGAAAGAGGTCATGGCTGGTGAAGGAGGAACGAAAGAATTTTTGTTTTGTGGAGGGTACTTCTATTCTGCACTGAAATGAAGCCCAAGAGTTCTCATCTGATTTTCAACTTTTTCCCACTGCCAGCAAGTATCTATGAAATCCAATACAGGGTTTCCCCCATGGTACTCCTCCTCAGAAAACCCTGACCTGCAGCATTGCACTTGCATTGTTAAGAGTAAATAGGCGAGGTCTACACCGCAGATTTGATCCTCCTGAAGAATCATGTGTAAACAGTTAGATATCATATCATGGAATAATTTATTTTTCCAGTTTACCGATTTTAAAACTACTGTAAGCACCCACTTTGGGTACAAAACTATTGATCAGGTACACAAAGCTATACAGTGTACAGGATGAATCTGTGCAAAAGGTACAATGGGCTGAGCAAGACCTTGTGTTTTTGTTGAAGAAATCTTAAACTGTATAGAGTAGTGCCTCAGAGAATCAGGTACTTAGGAAAGAAATGTATGGGGTTTTTCCCCTCCTTACTAAGATGTAAAGTCATAGCCAGCTCTTTCCATGACTGCAAAAGTGGTTGAGTTTGATGGATGCCTAGAGTGGTTGCTCCTAAAGCACACTGGTACTACGTGCAGGAACACCCTGTTTGCTTCAAAGGGCTTGCAGTCCTAGAAAACCCCAGGCAAACAGACCTGAACAACGTGACCCCTTTTCTGAGTATATGCTCCTTCAGTAGCCAACAAACACCAACCGCATGTATCTATAAGGTAGTCGAAAGTTCAGTGGTTTTGGATGGGCAGCTTTGTTCCACTTGGAAGGATTTAGGGGTGGAGAGAAAGAACCGACCGCAAACATGTCACTTGCCAGAAGGGTAAAAATAGCTCATGACAAATATAAGGCATGGGAGGTTGAACTCTGCTTGGACTGACCAAGAGTTCTCTAGGGCTTGGGTATCACTAGAAAAACGACCTCCCCCATCTTCTGTGGAAAGGGGAAACCTGAAGTTCAGCACACCAAAGCACCTCCCCAGGTGACAGAAAAGTTATGCAGAAAGGGCACAGTGGATAAATCATGATTAAAATGAACAAAAAGTGAATTTCTGGTAATTAAATGAATATGAGAAAACCACCAGAACTTGTAATTTCCTGTTGACTTCAGCTTTGGTCAGGAATGAGTAGGTTAGATGGGCAGGGTCCCTGTTATCTGACTTTTATTAAAAAAAAAAAAAGAGCAATTCCCTTTCCAACTTCTGATAAACCATCATTAGTGATACACTAGGTTTTAAACAAATACTGTGTTGTACAACAGTTTCAGAAAACAAGCAAACAAATCCCACGCAGCTGATCATCAGGGTTTTGTTGTGAAAGTCAGCAAAGCCACAGATGATTACTGCCTGGACTTTTGTGGGCAGCACTATGTTCCCACAGGCCATACTGGCATACCTTGCTTTGATGGCAAATACACCTCTGTGTGGTGTGTGTTAAGTCAGCAGCAAAAGAATCAAAGAACAGAATCATTATGGATGGCAAAGACCTCCAAGATCATCAAGTCCAACTGTCAACCCGCACCACCACCATGCCTACTAAACCACGTCCCAGTGCCATATCTACATATTTTGAATGCCTCCAGGGATGATGAATCCACCACTTCCCTGGGTAGCCTCTTCCAATGTTTCACTGCTCTTTCAGTAAAGATTTTTTTCAGAATATCCAGTCTTAACCTCCCCTGATGCAACTTGAGACCGTTTCCTCTTGTCTTATCATTTGTTACTTGGGAGAAGAGACCAGCACCTCCTATTAGGGAGTTGTAGACAGCAATGAGGTCTCCCCTCAGCCTCCATGGTGAACACCCCCAGCTCTCTCAGCCGCTCCTCATAAGGCCTGTTCTCCAGCCCCTTCACCAGCTTCGTTGCTCTTCTCTGGACTCGCTCCAGAGCCTCAACATCCTTCTTGTGGTGAGGGGCCCAGAACTGAACACAGGATTCGAGGTGCGGTCTCACCAGTGCCGAGCACAGGGAGAGAATAACCCCCCTGGACCTGCTGGCCACGCCGTTTCTGATACAAGCCAAGACACTCTTGGCTTTCTCAGTCCCCTGGGCCACTGCTGGCTCGTGTTCAGCCGCTGCCAATCCCCCCCTCCGCTCAGGTCTTTCTCCTCCAGGCAGCCCCTCCCGCAGCCCCTCCCGGCGGCACCGGCTGGGGGCGCGCCGCCCCGGTGGTCGCTGGGACGGGTAGTTCTTGCCGGGCGCCGCCGGCTGGCTTCGACGGGGAGGCAAACTACATTTCCCAGCAGGCTCCGCGGCGCCGCGTAGGTTATAAAAGGAGGCGGAGGCCGCACCCGCCTCACACGTGGGCGGTGGAGGGAGGGAAAGGGTGGGCTTCTAGGCTTCGCCGCGGGCGTTATGAAGCCACAGGCCCCGCCGCAGGACGGCCGCGCCGCCGCGCTGCCAGCGCTGGAGGAGCTAAAGCAGCGGGCGTGCGAGACGGTGGAGCTGAACGCGGAGCGCCTGGGCGCCCTGAGCCACCGCATCTGGAGCCGCCCGGAGCTGGCGTACGCGGAGCGCGGGGCGCACGACGCTCTGACCGGCTTCTTCTCCAGCGCGGAGGTGCCGGGTGCCGCCTGGGCCGTGCGGCCGCGGTACAAGCTGGGCACGGCCTTCCGCGCCGAGTGGGCCGCGGATGGCGCTGCGCCGGCGCTCCGCATCGCCTTCCTCTGCGAGTACGACGCGCTGCCGGGGCTCGGCCACGCCTGCGGCCACAACCTGATCGCCGAGGTCGGGGCCGGCGCCGCGCTGGGGCTGAAGGGCGCCCTGGAGAGCCTGGAGGGGCCCGCGCCCCGCGCCGTGCAGGTAACACCCCACCCCAACCAGGGCCCGAGGCCCCGCGCCGCCCCGGCCCTCACCCCCTCCTCCTAATTGTGCCGCAGATCGCCGTGCTGGGCACGCCTGCCGAGGAGCAGGGAGGAGGCAAAATCGACCTGCTAAACGCCGGCGCGTTTGACGGCCTGGACGTGGTTTTCATGGCGCACCCGTCGCAGGAGAACGCGGCTTACCTGCCCGACGTGGCCGAGCACGAGTGAGTGAGCAGGCGAGGTGGGGAAGGGGTGGCTCGTGAATTATAGAATTACCAGATTGGAGAAGACCCACTGGATCATCGAGTCCAATCATTCCTATCAAACACTAACCCATGCCCCTCAGCACCTCGTCTACCCGTGCCTTAAACACCTCCAGGGAAAGTGAATCAACCACCTCCCTGGGTACCCTGTTCCAGTGCCCAGTGACACTCTCTGTGAAAAATTTTTTCCTAATGTCCAGCCTAAGCCTCCCGTGGTGGAGCTTGAGGCCATTCCCTCTCGCCCTGTCCCCTGTCAATTGGGAGAAGAGGCCAGCTCCCTCCTCTCCACAGCCTCCTTCCGGCAGTTACAGAGAGCAATGAGGTCTTCTCTCAGCCTCCTCTTCTCCAGGCTAAACAACCCCAGCTCTCTCAGCCGCTCCTCATAAGGCCTGTTCTCCAGCACCTTCACCAGCCTTGTTGCTCTTCTCTGGACTCGCTCCAGAGCCACAACATCCTTCTTGTGGTGAGGGGCCCAGAACCTTTCTCCCCTCCCCTAGAAGGGAAGGGGCTGAGCTTGAGGCCAGGGACCTTGCAAGTGCCCTTCACGGTATTTCCAGTCAGTTCTGGACACTCTGAGCTGTTCTACCGAAGCGTTCAACCTGGTGTTAAAGATTCCCTGATTGCTCTGAGATAATCTTGCATGTGTCAACAAAATCCATACTTGATGTTTTTAGGCATTTGTTTTTATCTAAAAAAAAGAGTTTCTTTAAGTAACACTTTCTTTCAATTTTAGAACATGCAGCTGGAGGGAGTCCTGCAAATCCTATTTTCTTGTTTACCTAAGCACCGGGTCATGTAGTTATCTGTGTGCCTTTTAATCACTTGTGGAAGTGTTTCACATTTCCTCTCTTAATTGTGAAAGATCCAGCCAGCTGAGCCTGACTGCTGTATGCATCCTTCATATTTACCCCTAACATAAGTAGAGACAGCAGTCATACACTCACTGGGTTTTTTTGCCAAATAGCCATTTAATTCTTAGAAATAATGCCTTGACTTCTTTCGATTAGCCCTGCTGTTCAGTGTCAGCACTTGTTCATTTGTACGTGGAGTGACTTGGCTTGTCTGAGGCACTGTTTGCTGGATGTGCACAACCGGTTATACACAATACATGAGGTGGAATTCCCTTAGACCTTACTCAGCTGATGCATGGACCAGTGTCTGTAATTTTGGAGACAGCTGGCATGTTTAGGGCTTCCATTTAAGTAATTTTCAAGCAATCAGCTCTTAGACAAATGCTTAGTATGTGGGTTTTTTTTGAAAATTGAGTTTCATTCTATTCTTGCTGTGCCAGTCTGCAGTACTATGCTGTTCTTCCTCTGATATTACAAACATCTTCTGTTTTGATAGTGTCCCAGTAGTAGTCTGTCAGCAGGTTTTGTTTTCCCGCTTTATGCTACACTTACTAATCGTGCTTGAATCCCAAGGTCTTACCTTGTAGACACTCCACTAGTAATCTCCTTGCAGTGCAAAAATTTTTTTCCAAGCGTTGTTTGGTGCTCTCTTGACTAAATTCTGTAATATTTAAATGACTGGTTTTCCAACCATTTGTTACTTGACTTGGCTGCTGCTTTCGTATTGGTTTTGCTACCTTGCAGCACTTGTGGGCTTGATTCTGTCGCTGTGTTTTGAAGGAGTCTTAGCTGGTTATTGTTACATCCTTCAAGACTTATCTCTCAGCTTGACTTTTGGCTGCTATATCTTTTGACTGTACTCCTAATCTTCAAGGTGCAGGTTTCATTGATAAAAAATTGTCTTTCTGTTCATTTCGACTCTTGTAATAGCCTTTTTAGTTTAATGCAGTTAGATTTTGAAATCTCCCTTCAGATGATATAGTCTCCTGTAGGGTACAAGTCCTAGGTAGACTTAAAACCTTGAGTATGGAGGAGACATGGAACAACTGAAGTACTGAGCAAAACAGCTTAGGGCTTCCAAAAACTTGAAATACTCAGCTTATCTCAGGATTTATGTAATGAGATTCCAAAGGTACAAAGACTGTTTTGATCATTTATTAGTGATCTTTCAGTTGTTCCCAAGGAACTGAAGGACTGGCCATCAGTAAATTGCTAGTATTACTGTATCTGCAAACTCTGAAACTGGTTTGTGCCTGAAGTAAAATTAACATAGTGGGATAACTGCTGGATTTGTACCAAAAATTGCTGAGACTTATTCACCTAATCAGCCTATCTTTTGTTGGTCAAACAGCATCCACATTGTTCGGCTAATATTCTTAAACTGGCTTAGGGTTTCGTTATTCACCAAAACATGCTGGTTTTTTTTTCTGGGAGTATGTTACATTTGTGTAGCAACAGCAGTACAAGCAAGAACATTTTTTTAATATATGTGTTTCTCTCTTTTTTTTTGGGGGGGAGAGATTGCAATGTTATTTTCTCCTTTACTTTCCCATATTTCTGAGAATATACAGGAATCTATCCTGCCTTCTTTGAGTTGATTTGAGGAGTTGCAGTACAGTACTTGAGATGTTAATGGATAAGTTTTTATCTTTATTTCATAACGATAATAAATTTTAATGAAACTTACACTCTACAGAATGGGATGTGTGGTTGTCTTGGAGGATGAAGGTGGGTGGAAAAGGGCATATTTAATTTGGTTTGCAGGCAGAAGCAGGGAAAGTTTTCTGCTGCAGCAGTACACTTTGTTGTGTCCTTCTTTGCTATTCAGTATTTAAATTCAGATATTAAGTTACAGCTGTGGCAAGGTTCAGAGCATAACGGGGTCAGTTCAGGATAAGTGGCTAAGTTGACATCTGTGCGAGACAGGGACAAACAAGTTAGGCTTGTCCTAGCTGGGTAGAAGCTTGTATGTCTCTGGGGGGAACTCTGAGCTTGAGGATGGAGTTTATGTAAAGGACTGGGTACGAAGCACAAACAGGTTTTAGTGAAAATCTCTAGTACTGATTTAAAAAACTCATATTTGTCTTATCTGATAAGTAGTATTACCTTATGTAGTTGTAAGTATTAAATATTTGCCTCTCATATAAAGAGTTTCCATAATTTGAAATACTAATTTGTTTAAGACTACTATAAATGCCTTTATAAGATAAATTCTTACTGGATGTGTTCAGATGCAGTGTTTTGACTTGTATGAAGTTGAAGGATAACCTTAGTACTAGATTTCTTCCTTGTTACGTGCCTTTCTACCAGCTTCTTTGATGTGTGCAGGGAAAGCACATCCTTGCTGTAGCATATATACTTTATACTAGGTTCTGCCTTTACTGCACTTCTAAAACTTGACCTATGTTATTTAGACATGGCTTGCACGTGATTTTAGTAATGTGCTTTTGCTCTGTTACATACTGTACACATCTTATTGAAGTCTGACAGGAATTAGGACAATCAACCTCTGATTTTGAATCAGAAAAAAGGATTTCTCATCTGTTTGAAAAGAATGTTAGTAACTTTAGGTCTTAGAACAGTCAGGATGTATTAATGAAAGTGTTGAAGACATTTAATTAGTATGTTAAGCCTGTACTTCTCTGGGAAAGGCTGTATAGTGGTATGTTACTGATGGCTGTTTGCCTGTATGGTTCTTGATAGTTTTCAATTTCACGTTTTTTTTTTTTAAACTTCCAGGGTCTTCTTTCACTCAAAGATAGTTCAAATATGTAACAATGTGCCAGGTAAAGTGTTAGATATTCTGCTGCACAAAACTTAAATAACAAATATTTGTGTGATCAAAAGGAACTTTTTATTTTAGAGGCTTTTTCAGTGAATGAAAAACAAATAAGAAATGCCTTTTATTTCCTAGTGTGACTGTGAAATACTATGGAAAAGCTTCTCATGCTGCTGCTTATCCTTGGGAAGGAGTTAATGCATTAGATGCTGCTGTTCTTGCATACAACAATCTGTCTGTTTTAAGACAGCAAATGAAACCGACCTGGAGAGTTCATGGTGAGATCTTCATTAAATCTAATGTCCAGCAAGTAAGAGTTTAGGCTGTTGAAATACTAACTTACAAAATCCCACAATTTAAAATATTGCATTATTGTACTAAACTAGTGTAGTTGCTTCAAACATTATTAAATAGGAGCTTTTTATTTCAGTAGTTTTTAATCTTTAAAATCGTGTCAATGTCCAGAACTAACTTCTGATAACAAGCTTTGGAGTGAGATTCAAAAGAGGACCTTGCTATCTAGGTTGAGGCTAGACAAATTTTAAGTCTTTGCACTTGAAGTTGCAATTCAGAAAGGAAAAAGTACTAAGGTTTTTTTGGTACATGGCTTTGAATTCCTTGAAGTTAATGTGTGTATTTTTGCTGAAGTACAAGGTTAAATGCTTCTGAAAAAAAAGAAGTATTAATGCATCATTTTTATAGTAGGCATTCAATTAAGTAGTTGCCATTTAAACTGACCTTTAAAGAAAGCTGTAGTGGTCTAGAGTGAAGTTTATTTGTTGAAATATGAAAACCAAGTGATGGCAGAAGTCTGTAGTTGTGTTTGTGTAGCCCAAACAACCAGATGTGCTCTGGATTATAATATTTAGTATGTAGTAGACCTTGAAGTAGAAAGGCCATTTTGCTATAAGATGTATGAACCACTAAGTTTGACTGGCACTCCTCCAACATCATACACAACTTACTTTGGAATCTGAGATGGAAGCTGCCCTATAAACCTGTAAACACAAGTTTCCCTTATTACAACCAACACAACCTTTTCCAACCTGAATATAAACTTTACCGTTTCTACAGGACTTCTGAATGTAGAACTGTTTGGAATACTTGTTAGGAGCTTAAAACAGTTACAGAAGTTCTGAGCTAATGGTTATGATACGTCTTGGCTGCTTGTGCTGTATAATACATATATATATTTCTCTCCAGGATAACTGAATGGAGTCTGCAAGCCCTAACCCTTTTGACTGTAGATATTTGCAGTTCTGTGCAGCATACCCAAATAAACTTCAGACAGCAGGCACAGCCTTAGCTCTTTGTCCTTTTATGCTGTAGGTATCAAAGTTACCTAATTATGAGTTGTACCTTCTGAAATTCATGTGTTGCAGTTTTAAGACTAGAAGTGCCTAAGTCTTCTAATTGATTTAAGGCAAAATCCCTAAACACTTCTTTTCTTCATAGTATCTAAAGGCAATATGGGTAATGTAGGCAAAACAACTAAGTATCCAAACAAGCCCCTCCTAGAGGTAACATTTCTGCAACTACAGCAAAACTTCAATGACTGTGTTGATACAACTGCTGTCATAAACCTGGATTTCAGACTGGAAATACTTAAGATACATTTGGGAAAGTGTAAGCAGCCAGAATGAGATTTAGTTTTAGGAATACTTTCTTTGCAGCAGTGTGGTGGAAGTCTTGTGTTGCAGGCTTGCAGTAACAGCAATGGTTGACTTAAGTGCTTCTAAAAATCTTAGTATTAACTCACTAATACGATCTGAAGTAGTTTTCATTGCTTGGAATCTAGAATTTTTAAGTGATGTTTTATGTGTTTGAGCAATGTTGGTTTGAGTGTATCCCGTATTTGATAAGCTTCTTTCTTCCCTGCTTATGGGTGGAGTAAATGTTGCCCTCTTGAAAAATCATAGAATCGTAGAATAGTTAAGGTTGGAAGGGACCTTAAAGATCATCTAGTTCCAACCCCCCTGCCATGGGCAGGGTGTCTCACTAGATCAGGCTGCCCAAATAGGAGTGTTGGGGTTTTTTCTGTTCAAGAAGTTGTATTAAACAGGTTGTGAAAAAATCTGTCTAGAAGCAGGGTGAGCTGGGTGCTACTAGTAGCATGCAGACACCCTGCCTTTAAGCTAGATCTGCTGTTCAGTCCATATTGGAGTTAATTTGAAATTTGTGTAGACATGCTCTTAGGCTTTACTCAGTTTCATTTACAAATGTGTTGGAAGACAAATGAAAACTGTTTACTCATTAAGCTACTTGTTTTGAGAGAATGTGTTATGATGTGTTGTGCAAATTTGACTTGCTGATTCCTTTGCTGTGATGTCTGTCTCTCAGCTGAGCTGCTCCTTTTGTTATGGTCTAGTACTGATAGTGGTTTAATTTGGCACTTTACTTACTTTAACTGTATTTGCGATTGCAAGGGTTTTACTGGGGGTGGTGGTGTGCGTATTCATAATCTTAAAAGGTTTTCTGCAGCAACAGTAAAGATTTGTTGCCTATTGCATCCAGGTAGTGTTGGTTTTCAGGCTTCAGTGACATGTATCAATAACTTTGTGCACTATTCCCACTTAATAATAGATCATTTATGTTGGAAAAGCCCTTTAAGATCATTGAGTCCTGCCTTCAACCTAACACTGCCAAGTTTGCCACTAAACCATGTCCCTAAGCACTGCATCTACCTGTTTTTTAAATACCTTCTGGGTGGTAACTCAACCACTTCCCTGGGCAGCCTGTTCCAGTGGCTGAGAACCCTTTCAGTGAAGAAATTTTTCTTAATATCTGATCTAAACCTCCCCTGAGGCAACTTGAAGCCACTTCCTCTCATCCTACCCCTAGTTACTTGGGAGAAGAGACCCAACACCCACCTCCCTACAGCCTTCTTGCAGATAATTGTAAAAAGTGATAAGGTCTCCCCTCAGCCTGCTCTTTTCCAGGCTAAACAGCTCTGGTTCCCTCAGCTGCTCCTCATAAGACTGTGCTTCAGATTCTTTGCCAGCTTTGTTGCTCTGTGAACACAAGATACATTTAAGGTAGTTTCTCAGATACTACAGAAAGTAAATTTTATCCTGGATTTCTATATGTGGATAGGCAACCAGGGAAGCAGGCAGCCTGTTGAAAGCAGTGAGCTGTTAATGCATTGAAACTTAATGTAGAATCAGGGTCTACAATGTTTCAGTGTTTAAGTATCTAAATATCATGATATCTTTGGTAATGCCTCTGATGCCATCATTGAAAACTATATAGTTGTCGCATTTCCTCGAGGGAACATTTTCAACTCAAAATTCATTCTTGGTTAAAACTACATGTAATATACATCCCAATATTTTCAAAGAATTATTACAGTAAGAGGAATCCACTAAACTTTCTGTGCACTGCTACGCACACATTATTCCATTATTGCTTAGAAATGCAATGCTCAATTTCTCTCCAAACTGCTGGTAAAATAAGTTTAATACATTCTAGTTGAGGAAAGCTTTAAAAGTTGGAATCCAAGGTAGCCTTTTTAAAACTTTTCTTCTTTCAGTGACAGCCGTGCCGTTTTACAACTGTGGTGCATTGAATTTCAGAGTTTAATGACAAATTCTAGTTTGGCTTGTCTTTAGGTTTGTAACAGATGTCTACCTGAGAATGCAATGATATTTTGTTGAAAAACTTGTACACCTTCCTCTTAATCTGATGCGATGAAGAAACTTTGTTGATTTACTGTGTGTTTTTACTTATATATTTCATGCTCAGCTGATGTTTTGTTGGTTTTTTTGTTAATATATTTAGGTTTTGAGCAAGCAGTTTTGATACAAGGGATCAGGTGTTTGTATTTGACACTGAACCATGATTTTTCATTTTCTACAGGTGTAATAAAAAATGGTGGCGTGAAACCTAACATCATTCCTTCCTACACTGAACTAGAGTTTTACCTGCGTGCCCCTTCGATGAGAGATCTTTCTGTTCTGACAGAGAAGGTTGAGAACTGCTTCAGATCTGCAGCCCTGGCCACAGGATGCAAAGTAAGAATGTGTTCATGGTCATGTGTTCCTAGTATGCTATGGACAAGGCAGGCCAGAATAGGACACCCAGATGTACAGCATTTGTCTGAATGGTGTTTAACTGAAAGAGATAATTTCAGTGATACTACTTGCTGTTTTATTGCTTTGTGTCCTTGAAGATTCTGTTTATAAATAAAATACCACAGAATTGAGAATAATCTAGATTGGAAGAGACTTCCAGAGGTCTAGTCTCACCTTCTGTTCAGAGCAGGACCAGTTAGAACGTGCTCAGAGCATAGAAATCTGCTCAGTGCCATGTGGACTTCTGAGTATCTCCAAGGGTGAAAATCTACTACCTCTCTTGAGTACTCTAACCACCTTAGAGTGAGCAAGATCTTCCTGATGTTTATATTGCAATGACTGAGCACTGCAACAGGTTGCCTGGAGGTATTGTGGTGCTGCCAGCCTTAGAGATACTCGAAAGCAGTATTCATATGGTCCTGGGCAATCAACTGTAGGTGAAACTGAGCAGGGAATCTGGCATGAGATGACCTCCACAGGTGCTTTCCAGCTTCAACCAGATTCTGTGAACCCTTTGTATGTAATAGGAGTTTCCTTAGTTGCCTCTTGTCATATCACTGGGCATCTCTGAGAAGTCTGATTTTGTTGTCTGCGTACCTTCTCCATCTGATAATTCTAGACAGTGATAAATATCCCCATAGCCTTCTTTTCAGAAGGTTCAACAAACTAAATTCTTTCAACCTTTCCTTGTATATTACGTTCTCCAGCACTCTAATCATCTTGGTGAGCTTCCCCTGGTCTCGCTCTAGTTCTGAGTTGAAGAGCACAAAGCTGAAGAGAGTGCACCAGATGTGGCCTCCCAGGAGTTGTCTGCATCAGTAACAAAGATACTAAGAAAGTAATGGCACCAGTATTGGTTGCAGATGGTACTACAAGTAACAGGCGGCAATGCGTATTTTTGTGCCACTGATCATTATACTTAAAGCCTGAATGTTTGTGTCCACTGAGCCAGACACGAAAAAGCTAATCTTGGTTACACACCATATGCTCTTCCATGAGTCTATGCTGGATGGTCACAATTGCTTTGTGATTCATGTGCCTGGGCATGGGTATTAGGAGGATTTATTTGCTCTGTAATCTCCCAAAGAGCTTGAGGGATAGCATGGTCTGATCAGTCTGTAATTTTCAAGGTCTTCCTCCTGGCCCTTCAAGATAGATGGGACCTTTAGCTCTTTTTCAGTGAGCTGACGCATCCCTCTATTTCTTTTGCTCCATTAAGCAGCAGGCTTATGTAGAAACCAAATGTGAAATATTGTGTGATTTTTTTCATTGGGCATTTTTGTCATTTTTTTCTCCTTTTAGTAAATGGTCTCTCCTGTAGCTGGTTCCATCAATATCATTATTACCTTGCAATGTGTTGCTAAGGTAGTCAGTTCTGCCTGCTCTGTATTTACAGGTTGATGGCTAATACAGCTGTGAAAAGAATATCTGTGCTCATCAGGACAAACTATGGTGTATATGAATGTACACTAGTGAGTTTTAAGGCCTGCTTGAGGCATTAGGATCCCCATGCTTCTGGAGTGCCTAGTGCAAGCTTGACAGAACACCAGCTGTGTTTTGATCAGGAGTAATATTTGACAGACTGTTATATTTTTTGAAGGAAACTTAGCACATATGTCTGTTTTGACAGGGACTTGAAGTATGGATGTGTATTTAACTGTTCTGGCCTTTAAATTGTTTGCATTAAACTGGCTTAAAAATTTTTAATAATTTGGGGTTTTTTGTCTAGGTGGATATAAAAGGGGGTGAAAATGACTACTACAATGTCCTTCCAAATAAGACCCTGCAGGAAGCTTACAAGGAGAATGGGAAGAAGCTTGGAATAGAGTTTATATCAGAAGATTCTATCTTGAATAGTTTGTCAGGTAACTTACCTGTTTTTTTTGTTATAACTTAAGCTTAAATTGATCAGCTCTTAAGTGTATAAAGTGGTGGGATAAAGGTAGGATAAACATAGTTTGCTTAGAAGAAGAAAAGCCAAATTAGAGTATTGAAGCTCTGTAAAGGGATAGTACCTCTGGCCTGTGTTTCTGTATTTGTTATAGAAGCTGAGAAATTGTCTGAACAGATATGGGAAGCAGTAATCGTTTTCTGATAGTATTTCTGAAAATATTTCAAATAAACAGTTTGGTTGGGAAGAGGGATGGAAGGATGGAAAGATAAAAACTGTCTTACTGACAGCTTGAGCATGTGGAATGAGCTGCAGCTCATTCTGTTGCTTTGAGTTACAGAATCTTGGTTTATGTTGTGAATGAAGATGAGATTTAGTTTCTAGGAAGCTTTTCCAAGCTTACATATAAAAAAAATGCACTGGCATCTAACTAATGTTTTAGAGGGAGCTTTTGAAGAGATTTTTAATTGGAAGTTTAGGCATCTCTCTAACCCGAACTTAAACCTCTTTCCCTTAACAGGTAATTCCAGGCCTCTCTAATTTTAGTTCAACAGATATAGCGTTCCAAAGAGTGCCATTCAAGTAGGTGTTTGTTTCTCAGTCTAGACTGTGTCTCAAACTGTTTTGATTTCTTGGTCTCTCAGAGGTATGATAGGAATGTGAATTCCTGAACACTGAGGTGGATTTCTCACTACCCTTAACAGGTTTTTTTTTTCCCAGAGTCTGGCTACAGAAGCTCTGTTCAAGTCTTAAAACTGCTGCTTGATACTTCATACTCTTCGCTACTGATCATAACCTTGTATATAAATGTTTTTGCTGCACTCATGTTAAAGGTTTTTTCTTTGAGTAGAAGGAAAAGACTGCTCTCAGTAAAAAGTTTTTCCAATTAGATTGATTGTGGTACTAATCTTCTCTCTATTAAATGCATTTTATCTTTTGGATAGTTGAGATGTTGGTGTTTGGGCATAGAGTTCTGCAGACTTTTGTGGGGAGGAAGAGGGCATATCTAAAGGTATTCTGGCTTTTGTC
Source organism: Clamator glandarius (assembly GCA_033459285.1). NCBI lineage: Eukaryota > Metazoa > Chordata > Aves > Cuculiformes > Cuculidae > Clamator > Clamator glandarius. The sequence continues at coordinate 1,534,973 of JAUNZM010000131.1, read as the reverse complement.
TCTTATTTCTTACTTCTCTTCTGAATTAAGGCAACACTAGCACATTTTCTCTAATTGGTTTATTGTCTTGGGTTTAAAAATAAATAATAATTAAAACCAGATTTTTTTCATTTACTCAGCATGGTAGAAGTAAGATTTACTATCTTGCTAATTTAGTGTAAGAAAAGGGCTGAGAAACCTTATTTAAAATGTTTGCTGTAATGAAACTTTATGGAACTCTGCTAACTGCTTCCTTCAAACCATTGTATTAAGCGTGAAGATCATGAATACTGGTGATCCTGCTGGTTCAGAGGACTTTGAATTAACTTAGCAGAGACCCCTAACTGTAATAATGCTTTTATATGTCAGTTATGTGATATGATAAATGTGGAAACTTAACTTGCTTATAGTGAGACTCTTCATATGCCTATCTTTAAATTGCTTCTTGAATGTTAAAATATGCTTGAGCGATTATGTTTTTATTGCGTATTGCCATAGGCCTTATTGAATTGTTTTCCACAGTTGCTTCTCTGAATTTTTGCAGTGGTGATTCAGGAGTGATGACAAAGCACAGTCTCGATAGGAGTGGAGTTTTGTATGCTACCCCTTTGAGGAGGATTGAGTGCTTTTGTCTCATCTTTTTCAAGACCTCTATTTCTGTTTAGTTTTCATACGGTTTTCAATGTTTTCTTTTAGGATATCAGGTCCTTCTGTTGAAAGGGAAGGAAGATAGCTCAGTTGCTTCTCCATGTCTGTGCAGCAGAAAAGTCGTTAACAGATGAGCATACTCGCTGCCACCTCTACATAGGTATTAGTATCGGTCTGCTTACAGGTATCGCTCTGGGCAGCTAAGCATTGTGAAGAATTCCTTTAGTCCATCAAATCACAGTACCTCATGTGTGCCCTGTGCACACTCCTCTCCATTTGGCACGCAGGGTGGTGTGAAATAGTGGAATCCGAGTTAGCTTTGACAAGGTGCCATTACCTGTTTCTTGTTCTGCTGGTAGGTTAGCTTTCCTGCAGGATATTGATAACTTTCCAAAGCAGATGGATTAGTGTAGTGTGCCTTAGATGAGGAACCCACACTTGTGATAACTTTGATATTTTATCGTTCATGGGTTTCATTGGCTTCCTGTGCACAAGGCTGGTATGGATGATCCTAAGGAACCAGTACGTTTTGAAAATACCACTTTGAAGCTTGGAACTGTGTATAAATGCTTCCTGGAGTATTTTGCATTTTTCCCTCTGCTTATATTTGTGGCAATACTGGCTTCCAGTACATGCTTAGTGACTTGAAGAGTCTTCAGTATCAGCTTTGGGATATCTTTTTGAGAGATCGGAGCTCCCAATACCTTCGTATTGAAGATGATGCATGAGTCTGTGTATTGCATTGGTAACTGCAGTTATGCTCCCAGAAGGAATCACAATCCATACATCCTTAGCAAGCATGCAGTTCCAGATGTTTGTATGGAAACCATTGGAACACCTAATGTTTTAAACATGCCACTAGGTTATTATCACTGAAGGGTATAATGTGTTTTCTGATAGAGGGGAAGATTTGGCTGTCAAATTTTTATTAAAAGATGTCCAGATTTAGGCTTGGTAGGCTCTCCATATTACTAGAAAATACCAAGCTTAAATCCCTTAACATTCAGCAAAGATAACTTGTAAGCTGGTGAGTAGATTGGTTATGAATACAAATTTAAGTGGAATTAATGACTGGGAGCTGGGATACATAGAAATTACTAATGCTGCATTTGCTGAGTGAGAGCAAGGGAAAAGCCATCACGTTGTTTCCTGCAGTTTGTATATTAGTACTTACTAAGGCAAGTCTTGGTTTAGTCTAGATTAGGCAGAACTTCAGACGTCTGGTTTGTCTTCCTGACTGACCAAAGAAAGGATTGATAGTGTAGACTACTGAACTTGTCCCAAGAGTGGAATTTTCTTCAAATACATACTGAATTTATGGGAAAAGGTATGGGTTGGGTTTTTTTTTTATTTTTGGACAAGCCTTGCTGATTCCATTTGCCTGCAAAGCAAATAGCAAGCTAGTCTTGTACTCTTTGATCACATAATGTAGGCTCTGTGGACTCACTTTCAATAATCATATGCTTCCAAGCAAAATCCATATTCTTCATTTCATTATGAAGTCTTAAGTTATTAGCAGTATCATGATATGGAGGCTACCTGATGTGTTACAAGTTATAAATCTTGGGAAGAGTCATTCTATTTGCCCACTGCTAAAAAAAGATATTCGTGTAGCCCTGGCCGGAATAAAAGTTAGTTGACATCTTAGTTGGTAATCTTTCTTTTTCTGTGCTATGAAACAATGCGTCCTCTGGCATCTGTATTTTGCAATAACTGGCATGTTGATTTCTCCAGCTTTTTAATGTCATTTTAACACATACCGAGTGGATTCTTTGCGTAAAGAAAATAAAGTCTCTTGGATGATTTACTATGAAGGATCTGCTACTTCTGGATGGTATTATTAAACAGAGAAGGCAGTACTTTGAGATAGGTACTACCACTAGCTGACAGACTGAAAGTGCTAGTCAGGTGTGTAAAAATCATCATGAAAGTCTGCAGCATTGCTTTCAAGATATTTCTTTTTAACATCTACAAAGCTCTAGTGTTTTGTCTGGAGTTTATTTCTGATTTTGTTATATCAGGAGTGCTTGTGCTGCTAAGGCTTCCATGACTGAGAACCCCCAAAAAGCCCAGGAAAAAATACCTGTTCTCAATCTGGTTTTGTTTATAGATAGATTATTCCTACTTCAGAATGCCCTACCTAATGCTGAATGTTTGCCTACTGGTGAAAAGTGTGAATTGTTGGGCTTGATTCTGGGGGCTGTAGCAGAAAATAGGCTGAAACTCCAAGGTTTCTAGCTTCCATTATTTCTGAATTAACAGATTACTATCAGGAGATTCTTGATTTAAAAAAAAAAAACTCTAAACAGTAAATGGAATAAGAACATGCTGATACATTTTCTTGTAACTGATTATTGATCAGAAGTACACTGGAGAGCAGCATCTGAAGATGGCTTTTTAGGGAAAACATCTTTGGGATGGGCAATTTTTGTATGGGTAGGGTCTCAGTGTAATTGCTTTTATTTTAGTATTTGGGGCAGAGGGTATTCTTTTTTAGATATGGGATGGAGGTAATCTGTCATACAGGTTCTTCAACACTTGTTCATTAAGAAAATTTTTGTGCTGCTTCTAGGTTCCACAGACTTTGGGAATGTTACATTTGTTGTCCCTGGGATTCATCCTTATTTTTATATAGGCTCTGATGCATTGAATCACACTGAGCAGTACACAGAAGCTGCAGGTGAGTGGAACTGAAAAAGGTTAGAGGTTTCTATTTGTGGCTCTTATGCCTTGTAGGAACTGGTTGCTGACTCCCCATTACAGCAAATCTAGAAATTCAATATTTTTAATGTTTTATATTACAGAGGATTAAAGTTTTCATGTGCTTCTATAGTGTTCAAAGCTACTGTGTGGTAAATGTGTGGAAGTGTATGTGCTACATCTGCAAGTGTCTGCATGTGATTACCTGTGTAGAAATGGAGTTGCTTTCTTCAGGTATGATGGGATCTTAGCTGAATATGGACCCTGAGACAATTAACTTAGTTAATTGCAGAATTGTAGAAAGAAGCTGACAATATGTAGAATTTCTATTTTCTGTTTAAAGATAATGCATATGGGAGGAAGGGTCACCACTCCTCATACCAAAAGCCTGACTTTAGTATACCATGAAGCCAGAAGAAATTAGAACCTTTATCCCTAGTAGCACATTCAGATGAGTTTCTAAACATGAATGTAATTTTAATTCCTAAAGCACAATACTCAAATTATAATAGAGATAATGGTATAAAACTGCATTTTCTAGAAGTGAAGATGTGAATACTCATTTTCCTCCTTTGTCTTGAATTTGGCTATATTGGTAGCTTGTTAACGGTATGCATTTGTTTTGAAGCTTCAGAAAGAGATTTCATTTATGGAAGCAGATTTTTAAGAAACTGTTCTTGGAATTGAAACTTGAAGATCTTATTTTATAAAATGTGCACTATGTGGTAAGCTGGTAGTTTCTATGTAGTATTAGTAATCTAACTTGAAATTTCTCTTTCTGCAGGGTCACAGAATGCTCAGTTCTATGCTTTGCGCACAGCAAAAGCTTTGGCCATGACAGCACTGGATGTCATTTTCAAGCCAGGTCTGCTAGAACAAGTCAGGGAAGACTTTAGGCAGGTGAAGCTAAAAGAAGAGGGGCAAATAAATCCAGTGGAAACTAACAAAGAATCTGGTGTTGGCATAGAAGCATCTTGTGCACCACGCTAAACTCAATTAAACATCTCTCAGTAGGACTGACTTAATGGAGACATGGTATTAGAGTCCCAGAAGGGACTGGATAAACACAAAGCTGAAGAAATGCTGATTTTTTGAGGGGAGTGGGGTTGGGGTGGGGACTTCAGAAGAAGCAATTAGTATCATTGCATCGAAAAATGTGCAGTTTCGTGTAGCTGTAATGTTTGCTGTATTCAATATGGTGATGAATTTCAGAAAGCCCAAATATATTGTCTTTCAGTTGTTGTGTTGAATGAATGATAGTGTTTGGATCCCTTGTCAGTCATTTTCTATGTATTGCTACAGTAATATCCCTTATAGGGGAATTATGGCATTTACATGGAATATTTTGTTCTAGAGTAAGCACTACTTACTTTGTGATCATAAGCTGAATCTGATCTATGGAGCTTTTTTCTCCAGCCAGTCACTTTCTTGCAACAACGTATAGAGGCTTAAAACCTGAGCTGGTTTCGCTGGGGAGAGAGATGTATGTTTGAAAGCATGCGTGGTTTTCAAGAATAGTAGCTTCTAGTGATAGAATAGAACTATTTGAATGGAAATGCAGTCTGTAAAGGTTGATTGTCCTGAAAGGCATTGGCCTTCCTCATAATAAATTTTGAGTGTTGTGAAGTCATTGATCAAAAAAAAGAGGGAAAACTACTTAATGTGGGGGGTTTTGTTTAAATTAATACATTTAAACTACTGCAGGAAAATACACGTGCACCTCTTTTAGGTTCTGTTCCAGGGCAATGCAATTGTCCACACAAGGTGCTGCAATAGCTTAACTGATCTGAAGGATGCATATAAATTTAGCTAAACCAGTGGAAGTCTTTTTCACCAAGATGCAAGCATAGTGCTGTAAAGCAGCAAATGAAGGTAACCTTAAGTTGGTTGCATGCATACCCCCATAGTAAGCTCTGAGAAGCTTGCATTGAAGATGGTATATTTAGTAACTGGCTTCTCAGACCTGTTTATTCTCATATGCTAAGTGTCACATCTCAGGTTTTGCCAGTTATCTTTTCTGTGTTGTGTGGCTAGTCTGTTTAATACTTCACTTCCCAGGCGTGAGTGTTGCAAATTATCTAGGTAGTGTTCTGTGTGTCCAAATGGGTTAGGGATTTTTTTTCCATTAGCTTTTGAAAGGATCACATGAATATGTAGAGCAGGAACTAATCTTTTGTTCAGATACAAGTTGAATCAATGGACAGACTGAATGAAAAAGGAGCTTACTGGTTAATGTTTTCCTAAGGTCAGGCATTATAGTAAGCTTTTGAAAAGAAGTCACAATACCCCAAATAATTTCAGAAACCTTTGTTTTTAACAGCACCAGTCTCTACATGGTAAACTCTAGAGTTCTAATCAGTATTTATGGTGTATTAATTTCTGCATTCAATTTCTATAATAACTGCTTATCAGTTTCTGTAAGAACTAGAAGCACAATTGAATGGGTTTGTTTTTCTTACAAGCCACTTACTAGAGGAGTTGAGCATGACCATAAGCATTTCAGGTTACAAGATGGGCCCTTACAGCAGTATCTTTGCCTTCATCTTTCATTAGCAGACAGTTTTGACAGGTGAATGCATGAAACAGGTTGGACACTGAGGTATACAGGTATGTCCAGGGTAGTAAATTGGGTATTAAATCCAAATGAAATTTGGTCTCATGTTTGTCGAAGAAACTTTCTCCTTACTTTTAACTTAAACCCTGCCTTGGGAGTTCTTAGACACAGTTATGATTGTCTGAGTTGATGAGCTAGTTTGTGCATTTCCTTAGCATATATGGCTTTTTATTTCCTCCTGCGTGAATTGCTTAACTTCTTGCTTTGTTGTTTTTTAAGATGGAGTGTTGAAGTCCCAGTGATAGGAATATATGCTGTATTGTTTCATACAGACTGATGTATCTTCTCGGTTATCTTTGTCTGGACTAGCTGGCTGTTGGCTGCACCACGTCCAAGGTCATTAATTAAACATTTCTGCACTAAAAGCACATTTTAACTTTGTTGTAATCATTGCTGGGATTAAAGTGAAGTTGAAGAACTGATTAAAGATGGGTTGATATCAATAAAGCAATATAGTTATAACTGAATTTTCTTGGCCTTTGATTAATATTGGGATGCTGCATGACTTCATTTGAATAGCATGTTTGACTTCTGCCCTCCCCTCCAGTTTAGTATCGATTATGTGAGTGTCTTAAGCTTTGCATTTCAGTCTGCCACAATGAGCAGGTTCTTTGTTAAGGGGTAATGCTTTTCAAGTAGTGTTTAGTGGTGGTAGTTATACTATTAGGGCTGTTTTAACTATTAAAATATCTTAGAATTCATAGAACATTAGGAGCGATGGCTAAAGCTGGTCCAGCCTGAAGTGGGACTATCACCAGTGTTAGATCGGGTGATCTTCAATTCCTTTGCTGAATCCTGGAAGCCTCCAAGGGTAGAAACTTTTCAACTTCCCCAGGCAAGTTAATTCTGATTTGCGTCTCAGACCATTTCTTCTCAAGATCCAGAACTGAAGCAGCTTAGGATTTAATGTTAAGTTTTTAACTATCACAATGGTATTACATATGAGAGAAATATATTTCCCATGAGAACAAAACTCATTTTAGTTTTCAGTAATTTAGTCATAAATTTTCATAGATGTGATATCTGGCATGTTTTTTAAGTTATCATAACCGCAGCCTTCCCCAAACTGGTGGTAATTTAAGAATATTGGAATATTTGTCAAGAACAGTACTTTAAGTGGTAAATCAGGATATGTAGGTGATAAACTACTTGGTGAAATGTTTCTGAACAGCCAATAGCAAATCATTGCTGTTTAAAGACAAAGTAATTATGTCCAGACTTTGTGAAGAACTTCAAACTTCTGCCAGCCTACCAAGCTACAGTATTGCCTTATTTAATATCTGTCCTGTAACTTGCATAAGAGATATGCCTGGTGTAAAACAAAATACAAAAATAAACCATGAAATACAATTTATTTCCTTCAATGAAAAAATTTGAAGGTGAGAGCATGTAACCTGTTGAGCTAAGCTACCTGCTGTAGAAGGGTCCACTGGTCTTTCTAAAGACAGTACAGGGAGCAGCTTTACCATTCATATTTTTGTAAACATTTTGTTCCTGTTGCCCGAGTGCTCTGTACCTGATTACATTGCAGTCACAGAGAGCAAGGACTCTGTGAATGAGAGTCTCATTAGCTGTTGAAGCATTTTGCCTGGTATTCATTGGGAGTGGTCTTCTCATAACTTGCTAACAGCATCCTTTACAACAGATTGTGATTTAGAGCAAAGTGTTCAGGATTAAATAATTTTAAAATTAAAAAGTCAGTTATATGATTTCCTGTTTGTCCTTAAGGTTTACTATTTCCCGGTCCCGAGCAAAAAAGGTCTTACGTACACATAGAATAAGCTCACGGAGATCATTCAAAGGTAGAAAATGCAATGCTGTACAAATGTGAAGTTTTATTGTGATTTTGAGTGTTCCAAGAAATAAACCAATCCAAATCGCTGATTTATTGTGGAAATGGAAAGAAGCAGACTGTTAATTATTGGATACAAAGCCCCATATATTGGAAGGTTAAAAGACAAAAACCTGTATGTAAATAATATTTTATTAGTACAGTCATTGATTGTGAACACTGGCTGTATATGGCATATCCTGTACTTGTAGAATACATCTATATACACATTTATATCAGACTGAAAAGGCACTAGGATTTCCCAAGTAAAACACAAATTAGCAATGTAAATCCAATCATGGAGTCTGTTTAGGGAGACGTGTTGGAAGAGAAACTTTGAAAATCACAGGGGAAGTTAGAAACTAGTCTCCCACTGAAAGCCAGGGAATTTGGAAGTTCAACTCCCATTTGTATCTTCAAAATCTCTCTGAAAATGCTGATCAGATGCCAAAGAATGTGTGTAGTACGAAACTAACAAGTCTACGAAGGAACATACAGTACTGCAGCAAACTATGTAGCATTAAGCTTTTTATGAAGCTGAAGAGCTTACAATAAAACCTGGCACTCCTTTTCATGCTGTTCTTAAATAGTAGAAATAAATGGGTTCTTACAACACTAAGGAGCTAAATACATTCCTGTGCAAGCAGTGCCCAAGAAGACTTGGAGCTAGTTGTTGGGGGGAAGGTGCCATCTGAATAATGGAGTGTGGCCAACCTTTCATCTGCTTTTGCAAAGATAGTGAACTTTTTACCTTCATTTGACTGAAATATTTCATTTAAGAAAATATGGTTTGGGATTTTTTTTATTCTCATGAATGAAATCTCACTAGAGAATAATGTGATATCAAGGAAACTTGGTTAAAGAAGCTAAGATGATGTATACATGAAAAAAAGTGCTACATAAAAATGAGTAGCAAAACTACCTTATTGTCTTAAAATTATTTTAGCTTTTGTGATTTCATTGCCTTACCTATGGAGTGTAGGTAGGTTTGCATGTCATGATTTTAGTAGTTGTAAGCAATGCTGGATATGTTATGACATTTGTTTACACAGAAAATTAAAGCAACAACCAGCAGTGTTCAAACAAATGCCACGTCTGTGTCACTAGCCTGTTGCTTAGAGTAGCAGATCAGTCAGTCCAGGACAGAGTTTGTGTAAGAAGATTTACTTTCCTTTTGGAGATAAAACTACTTTGGTCACATTCTCAAGAGCCGCTACACCTGTGAAAAACAGCAGTATCTGCTGTACAGGGAATAATGAATTACTTATTTGTGTGCAAAATCTGCGTGTGTTTAAAGTCCTGTTAATCCAAAACCCTCAGCTTTGCGGTTGTAGGTGGATAATGCACAGCAGCAGACCAACTGAATGACCTCACTTTCTGAGACACCTTGTTTTCCTGAAATATTTTATCACTTCTGCTTTACAGAATTTGCCTTTTCCGTGAGGAGCATTTATGCTGGCTGGCTGCTCCGCTGAGAACTGTGACAGAGAGTTGGGTCTTGAGTCAATGCTGAGTTCCCCCAGCTCCATCTGCAATCTCCTTACTCCTGCCCTGGAAGGTGCTGAGCCTGCTGAAAGAGCACAGTGGGCTGCAAGGTGCCAGGGAGACAGATGCAGCATGAAAGCAGAGTCAGGTAGATGTACCTGGTTCTGCAGTGGAGCTGCTGTCTCATGGTAGAAGCTCGTTTTTACTTCATTTGAAAGTGTTTGGCATGATGTCTTTAGTTACTCAGATATAAAGTCCTTACAACTGCTTTGTCACCTGTTGAGCACCTTTCCGTTACACTTTTAACAAATGCACTAGGTTTTTCCTGTAAGCGAGTGCAATTACCTTGGCTTTAGCAGAGACGACGAGTTGAGGGCTGCAACAGGTTCTCAGGCTGTGCAGACTAGAAACGCCCAGACTATCTCAGAGAGAAGTGGCTGCTCCTTTAGTAGTTTTAGTCTTTTTGTAGACATCTGATTGTCTTCTCTGAATCGTTCTGTAGAGAAACCTGTGTTCTTTCCCAGGAAATTCATCAGCAGAACTCCTAATGACCCATATGAGCAGATCCAAGGAGAGCTCCTGTGTTTCCCAGAGGATTTGGTTAGCATTGCAGAGAGAATGGCCTTTGCTTGTTCCTTAGTGAATGCATGTGGCAAGTCCAATTTTAAGAAGATAGTCCAAATAGCTGGGAAAGATTTCTTGGTTTTAAACATGATCAAGACAAAGCACAAGTCTGAAAGTATTCCTCTGTGGACCTGTCAGTGCGGTACTGCAAGGGCTGCATGCATTAAGCAGTGAGAGCAAGCTTCATCAACAACCTTACCAATATATTTTCTAGCACTGCAGATTTTGTTTGTAATGGCCACTTCTGAACTCATCCTGCAAACACACAAGTATTTGCATATTCTTATTCTGGTACCGAATGTGATAAGCTTGCTGAGATGTGTGCATGCACTCAGGTACTTAAGAGAACAGGACTTCAGGGGCACAAAATGGAGGATGCACCATTTATAAGCAACTGGCAATTATAGTCACTTGTTAGAATAGTTTACAGTGGCCTGTGAGGCACAAGAAGGAACATAGCACAGCTGTAAATAAGTATAAAATTTTACATTGTATATCCTATATTTTGCTTAAATGTGAAACTTGCACATTTTTTTATGCCACAGATTAGTTGCATCTAATAAAAAAAACTTCTAAAAAAAAAAAAAATCAATCTTCCTTCTGATTAAAACAATTCTCCATTTTCCTTCTGTTAGCCTATGGGATGGAACTTTCATTTAATGTCACAACGTTTTGAGACTACCAAAGTTATGTATACTTATGAAAAAATAGACCAGTATATCAAATTAAATAAAATATATGCACCAGGGAATATTATCCTGGAGTACTTGTCAATGGCGTGAGTGTCGATCCGCATGCTGACATATCTCTGGTTTTTCCTCCTGCCCGAACCCCTCTCGGACCCCAGTGCCAGATGCACCATCATTCGGTCTTGTTTATCTCCGTTCTCGGACATGTAGTGCCCCAGCTCGTTCACATCTCCGTCGTTGTAGCTGCCGTCCATCATCATGGGCCGGGGCTGAGGTAGGCTGCACGCACACGGAAGCTGTGGAAACAAGCGTAGGGTGGGTTTGAGTTGTACATAGACATCCCTTTTTTTCCCTCGGGCACTGGAACAGGCTGCTCAGGGAGGTGGTTGAGTCACCTTCCCTGGAGGCGTTTAAGGGATGGGTGGACGAGGCGCTGAGGGATATGGTTTAGTGATTAATAGGAATGGTTGGACGCGATGATCCGGTGGGTCTTTTCCAACCTGGTGATTCTATGAAAGCAGAGGAGGGGACACAAAAGGGAGAAAAAGAGGGTGGAGCTGGCAGCAGCATTTGTGTCTCCAGTTTTCTGTCTGCAAGACACAGTACAGTCTGAGAAAGAGCAGGGCTGTCTGTGGAAAAGCTCTTTTGGCTTAAGCACTGATATCAGGGTGTAAATAATGGTTGGACCTGTGCCTTGAAGCTGAGAAAATCAGAGAAGAATCTGCAAGGAGGAAGGTATGAAGCTCGCCCCATTTGAAGACAAAATCTTGGGCTGAAATTTTGAGTGGTTATAACTTGGTGTAACAAATGCAGACGTGAGAAATTTGGCTTATTGTGTATAAGACCAGACTGTACCTGGAGAAAGCTGAGGGAAACGTGCCACGTTATCTGAAAACCAAAATGCAGTATCCATCTGGTGCTATGCACAGGTTTGGATCTTAAATATAAAAAACATTTAAAGGTTAAATCTTAAAACCTATGTCATTTATACAGACAGTGGAAGACTAGATGTATTGAGTTAGCATTGTCAAACTCTGAAGAGCGAGCAGTGAATTTGGGTGTGTGGTGACTGTAGCAAATATTTAGAACCTGAAATGCCTCTGCTGGTGTCTTTTTACACACATCGTGTTATCCCCAGGCAACTGAGAGCAGATCATTGTAGTTGCAAGCTTTTGAACGTTTCCAGACATTTCCCACACCTTTCCCCAGGGGCATAAAGCTGCCTCGCAGGTAGAAAACCTCACCTTGTCCCGCAGTTTCCTCTCCTTCCGCTCTTGCACTGTCGTCAGGTAATTCACTGCTGCGTATTCCAGCACCGAGAGGAAGACAAACACAAAACTGACCCACAGGTAAATGTCCACTGCTTTGATGTAGGAAACACGAGGCATAGAGGCGTTCACGCCAGTGATGATCGTAGACATGGTCAGCACGGTGGTTATCCCTGGGAATACACCAGCAGAGAGAGCCCGTAAGGCACTTCCAAACCAGACTCTCCATCGCAAACTCTGCTGTCGTTACAAGTTCCTGACGTCTGAATTTACCTTGCAGTATTGGTTTTCGCATTTGGGTGATTTCACTGCCTGAAGGGAATCCAGACAGCCCTGATTTCTGTCTGGAGTTTTCTTGTGTTTTTGGTGAGAAGAGCTCTAGTTCTGGTCTCAGAATGTTGCTCCACTGGTTCCCGACCGCATCACCAGCCTCCCACCCCACAGCCAGCAGCAGCATTTTGATCCCAGCTGTGCCCCATCCCTGGCTCAGGACAGTCCCTTGATGGGTAGAAGTGCATTGAGTTGAACTCAGTTATCCTTATGGGTCCCTTCCAGCTTAAGATATTCAATGACTCTGTGGTTCTGAGTATCTGAGCTTCTAGTTCAGTCCCTCTGCTCTATGGGCACAAGCACAGCCCGCCTACCACTGCCACTTCCACCAGGTTACCCAGGCTCCATCTGCTCTTGGGAAGTCCTACTTTGTGGGAAGTCACAGAAGTCACCAGCTGGCTTCCAAGCCTAGTTTGCGCCTTCCCTGAAGCAAGAACAGAGACTAATGGGGCTCTGCATGGCGATGCTGCCCCACGTTACACTATGGGTGAGCACAACGAGCACATCAGCAAAGGCAGGAGCCCCTGTAGTTTGGTGTCATCCTGGCTCTGAGTGAGGCTCTCTCTGGCCCCCTTATTTCAGAGATTAATTATATCACATTAATAATCCCTTTGAAGGTTGAATTGATATGTGTATAAGTACAAACAACTGAATTCACAAGAGTATCTAGATGTTAAAAGTACTGCTAAAGGCAGTAGTTACTTCTCCCGAAAAGCCATGGCCCAAATCCTTATGGTCCTTTTAATGATGCCTCAAGGCAATGGCTGCTGATTCTAAATGCAGACATGAATAACTGCCTCACTGCCATCTCTGTTATGCCTCTATATATCCTCTCCACTGAGGAACATAATTTTAACAATAAATAAAATCCTGAGATGTGTTGCCTGGAATACGTGGCAGCAAACTCAAAATGGGCTCAAAGTCTGCAAAAATACAAACAGCACTTTGCTAAGGGCAACACGACATCTTCAGAAGAAGGTTTACATTCATAGCATAGTTCTGCTGCCACAGTGACTCCTCTGACAAAAGACTTCATCTCTCTGAAAGATGCTGCAGAAGGGGAAGCGGAATGCCTCACATTGCACCATAAATTCATTTAACAAGCTGAGCAACACAGTTCAGCCGACCACTCTCCCTCACGTAAAAAAGCTCAGTAAGCTGAAATTTTGTCTGGACTGCCTGTACTGATTTTAACCTTCTCACTCACTGAAGTTTCTGAAGAGAGATGGCCCTTTCTGTGCCATTTCTTTAACTCTAGTGGAATGGCCATGTAGGGGGAGCGGGGCATTTTCTCTCTGATTTGCACTATGTGCAGCTCGCGTTTGTGCAAGCAGGGAATTCACTTGGCACCAAGAGCAGGTACCAGGGACACAAGGGTGGCACTGGAATGCAGGGACAGTGCATGGTGTGGAAGGTTTTGCCTCGGTGGTCAAGGCTGCTCTTGCAGCAATTGTCTCATAGGTCTGCTGACTACAAAACTGTTTTTACCTAATGGGACTCTAGCGGGGACTGCTCGGCGATCAATCCAGAAGGACACCCAGGACAACATGACCATGAGGGTGGCAGGGAAATAGGTTTGGAGCAAGAAGAAGAAGATGTGTCGCCGTAAAGTGAAGTTTATATAGAGGCGATTGTACCACCCTGTGTAATAGAGAGAAGGAAAAAGAGAAGTCAGACCAACATCAGACTACTTTCAGATAAGGTGATATTGCATTAGGAGAAAAGCACCTCTTTTGCTTTTAGAAAAATGCAGTTAATGACCACAGATCATAGAATCATAGAATCACCAGGTTGGAAAAGACCCACCGGATCATCGAGCCCAACCATTCCTATCAAACACTAAACCATGCCCCTCAGCACCTCGTCTACCCATGCCTTAAACACCTCCAGGGAAGGTGAATCAACCACCTCCCTGGGCAGCCTCTGCCAGTGCCCAGTGACCCTTTCTGTGAAAAATATTTTCCTAATGTCCAGCCTAAACCTCCCCTGGTGGAGCTTGAGTCCATTCCCTCTTGTCCTGTCCCCTGTCACTTGGGAGAAGAGGCCAGCACCTTGCTCTCCACAATGACCTTCTTGGCCCCCTGGGCACACTGCTGGCTCATGTTCAGTGGGCTGTCAACCAACACCCCCAGGTCCCTCTCCTCCAGGCAGCTTTCCAGCCAGGCTTCTCCTAGTCTGTAGCTGCACAGGGTTGTTGTGCCCCAAGTGCAGGACCCGGCATTTGGCCGTGTTAAACCTCATTGCAGTTTACAGAAGACTCCTTACTAAACCAGCTATCAAAGCCAAAGTGTCTCTCAGGACCATATCTTTCCAAGAAGATAATACATGTCCACCTGGGGAGTTTAATCCACATTAAGGTCTGGTGTGATCTTGAAGAGGTATTGCCTTTCCAGACTGCACAGCCACGAAGATTGAAGTTTTTGTTGGGGATACCTGGCGCCTTGCGGCAGTAGCCATGGAATGGGAGAGAGAGAGGTCTGACAGGTCCCAGGGGAACCTCCCAGTGTTCAGTTCCCTGTGGCCGAAGTCAAAAGGGGTGGTCTTCACCCGTCCTTCCTCCCAGCCCACCCTCTGGCAGGCGTCCCATTACTCACCTGTACTGCTGTAAAAGGCGAGTTTTGTGGTGGTGTGAAACTCCTGGATCAGGAACTGCGATAGTGATATCCTCTCATCTGTTTTAAGGGAATCATTCCCATTCTTCCAGTAAAGCATGAGGTCATCTTCAGTGTAGGCATCTGGGGGAGCAGAGCAAACCTTTATGCAGAGTAACTGCTATTGCACCCACAGCCCCGAGTGTGCCCGTACACTTTCCAGGTGACCTGTGATCTCTCAGCAGAAAAGACCAAATGCCACCATCTAGCTAAGAACTCTGCTGTGCTGGGAATGGCTGTAGCATGGGGTGGACTAGCTCCTTGTCACAGCTCTCTGGCCTGCTATCTGGTGCCTTTGTTTAAACTGTTCTGTTTCTCTAATCATAACTTGGCACACATGGTATGTGTTCACTTAACACACTGCATCAGAACTTGAAAATATATCCCTTGTAATCATCCTAAAATGGGAAGGGAAGGGAAGGGAAGGGAAGGGAAGGGAAGGGAAGGGAAGGGAAGGGAAGGGAAGGGAAGGGAAGGGAAGGGAAGGGAAGGGAAGGGAAGGGAAGGGAAGGGAAGGGAAGGGAAGGGAAGGGAAGGGAAGGGAAGGGAAGGGAAGGGAAGGGAAGGGAAGGGAAGGGAAGGGAAGGGAAGGGAAGGGAAGGGAAGGGAAGGGAAGGGAAGGGAAGGGAAGGGAAGGGAAGGGAAGGGAAGGAAGGGAAGGGAAGGGAAGGGAAGGGAAGGGAAGGGAAGGGAAGGGAAGGGAAGGGAAGGAAGGGAAGGGAAGGGAAGGGAAGGGAAGGGAAGGAAGGGAAGGGAAGGGAAGGGAAGGGAAGGGAAGGGAAGGGAAGGGAAGGGAAGGGAAGGGAAGGGAAGGGAAGGGAAGGGAAGGGAAGGGAAGGGAAGGGAAGGAAGGGAAGGGAAGGGAAGGGAAGGGAAGGGAAGGGAAGGGAAGGGAAGGGAAGGGAAGGGCCTGCTTTGGGTAATGGGAGGAACAGGCTATTAACAGGCTGAAGCATGTGGGAGGAAAAACTCTTGGGTAAACTTTTTGCATGCAATTTACACATGAATATTACAGCTCTCATTTTTTTCAATACATGTGGAAATATAGTAAAGTTAATCCTTTCAGGCGGGGTTTAGTAACAACTCTCCCATAGAGGGAGAAAAAAAAATCACACATAAAGATATTAAAACAGAATTAAGATTATAACTCATTGTTTCAAACTTAAGAAGGAGAAGAAAAACAACTCCTAAAAGTTTAAAATGTCTCAGTATGAAATCCAACCAATTTGTGTGATATAATTAAATACAGTGATATAATTAAATACAGTTTGGGTGTACATGCAGTCCTGGGCTCCCCCACATCTCCACTTTACTTACAGCTTTCAATCTCCAGGGAACACGTCTGTGTGTCCAGAGGAAAGCGACTAAAATCCATGTTGCACATGGCTGTTACTGTAACTCTAGGAATAATAAAAAACCCACCTCATTAAAATCTTGTCTTTTAGTGCAACTGAAAAATAGTAAAGCTGAAAGACTTATTTTTTATTAAATATCTAACTGGCCAGTAACTGAAAATACTTTCCATCCATCTTAAGCCAGTCCACTGATATTAAAGCCATTTCTTCTTCTCAGCTAACAAGAGTTAGAGATCATGTCTGGAAAGTTAGACCACTACAAATTGCTACTAGATGACAAAGATATTGGAGAAGAAAATGGGAAAGAGCAGAGCAGGACATTCTTTCCTCTTGGCCTACCAGCAAACATCTCTCTGCAGAGATCTGTGCCTTCAATGGATGCTTTGTACAATTAAATAATTTACATTTATCAAAGACATTTTAATGTCACGAGGGATGCAGGTAATTTTTCTGCACACCGCAAACTTCCAGCTGCTCAATGAAAACCTAGTGATCACATCTAGGTATCAGCCACCAGAGGGCACAGGCAGTGCCTCCAGTTAGAGCTGGAGAAGAGACCACTGAAAATCAATCAAAAGCTCAGATCTTGCTGTAGTCTGATTATGTAATTTTTAATAGCACAATTTTTTGTTTGCTCTGGAAGCACACATGAATCTTGTCTCAGCTGGCTTAAACTCTAGGGAAGTAAGTGCAAATAGAGGTATAAATCATAATGGGGAAAGAATTAAGGAGTTATAGTAGGACTAATGGCAGACAGGTGTCTGTCATATAATGATAAAAACACAATGCAGTCCCTTATATAATCATAGAATCATCAGGTTGGAAAAGATTCATTGGATCATCGAGTCCGACTATTCCTATCAAACACTAACCCACGGCCCTCAGCAACTCGTCCACCCGTCCCTTAAACACCTCCAGGGAAGGTGAATCAACCCCCTCCCTGGGCAGCCTCTGCCAGTGCCCAATCACCCTTTCTGTGAAAATTTTTTTCCTAATGTCCAGCCTAAACCTCCCCTGGAGGAGCTTGAGGCCATGTTCTGTTCTGTTCTGTTCTGTTCTGTTCTGTTCTGTTCTGTTCTGTTCTGTTCTGTTCTGTTATGTTATGTTATGTTATGTTATGTTATGTTATGTTATGTTATGTTATGTTATGTTATGTTATGTTATGTTATGTTATGTTATGTTATGTCATGTCATGTCATGTCATGTCATGTCATGTCAGCAGTCCTTTTGCACGTGCAAGTTCCTGCTAGTGCTTAGATTTAATCTTTGAGTGAAAGTACTTGGCTCAGATTTGTTCTTTAGGTGCTGTCTGTGGTGGTTTCCAAGACAAGAGAAGAAAAAATCTGGCAAAGAAAATTAAAAAGGCAGATGTTGATGAAGAATGTAATCTACAGGCAAAGGCATTCACAAAAGGCAGGCAGGCAGTAATGCCCTGTTTGACCTTAAGGCGAGACCAGCATACATAAAGCACTTTAACCTACAGTTGCCATTGAATAAAAAAATGAAAACGTCAATTTACCATTCAAGCACTGTTTTGTATATGGCAATTTTTTAAGCATATGACTGTGAGTGCCAAGATCTGAATAGTTTGATATTTTTTTTTGTCCCCATCTTCTTTAGTCAACCATAAATGCTTACACCAGATGACTGGTATCATGCAGCTAAATGAAAAATTACATAGGCATGCACACAATAGCCGAACATTACGTAATTTTGTTGTCCTGCTCGTATTGCATTAAGGACCTGAACAAACTCTGCAAAGGCTTAAAAACACCTGAACCTTGTCTAATATACTGAGTGAAAAAAAAAAAGCTTTAATAATGAGAATTTAGACATTGTTCAAGCTATGAATTCCAATGAACAATGTGATAAAAATATCAGAGAACAAGAAGATTCTTGTCAAACTGATACCCCACAGGGAATCAAGAATTGCTTTTCCTGCCTTCCCTTCATAAAATCATAAAACACCTTGGCAGGCTGAGAAGTTTATCTCCTTGCCTCATGGCAGGCTCAGCACTACCAACGTGCCCTTAAAGACCTCCACAGCTTTCACAAGCAATGTGTTCTGCAACCTTATTATCGTTAAATTTATGCATCTTGCTGCTACTGACCTCCCATCAGTCAGATTCTCCTTCTTTTTTTGTCCTCCACAATACATTATCTATCATCCAATGATTTATTTATCATGTATTTTGCTATTTCATCGCTGTGGAGGTGGTGTTGACATTCTTGCATCAGAATATTGTGCATCAATTTACTCTCTATTAGGTCTTTATGGGTTATTTGTCAGAACTTATTTTCTAACTGCAGCCAAGAAAAATAGAAGCACCAATTTAAGTTTCACTTGGAGGCTGAATGATGCTTCTGACTTAGCATCTCCAAGAATGGAAATGTTACTTATCAGAAAGAAAAAAAATCCCATTTTGATAATGTTCAGACTTAGGTTAGCGATGTTCCTCCCAAAAGCGATTGACCAGTTGGGAAATAGCAGAAAAGCAAGGGCTGGGGTCACCTCTCAAATTAGATGACAAAACAAAGTTTACCCAAAATGTTCCATTCAAGGAGCTTTCATGCATTTTACATGAAATGTAAAAGCAAGAAGAGTTGAAGTCAAGCATTTGGGTTGCTCTAGCCACACACATGAGCCACCATGAGCTATATCCCCTTGCATGAAATCTTGTCTCTTCATGTGCTTATCAAAAGGAAAGTTGCACTCAGCAGAATTTATACTTCTTCAGAATATAAGAATAGAAATTGCGTATTTTGCTAGGCCCAGAGACTTTGTTATATAGTAAAGTGGATAACTATATCTTCTCTGGACTTTATTATTAGACATTGCCCTCTCCCTAGACTGTGCCTTGCCTCTTCAGCAGTGTCCCCTGGGGATCACAGCCAGTGGCCCCCAGTGAGCTGCCCCAAGGGACTACCAGGTCTGGCCACAGATTCCTGACTGCAGAAGCAGGGGCTAACCATACATGCAAGATGAAGGGACAATGGTAGAACCAGTAATGTTGACATAGAACTTGGCTTCCTGCTAGTGAACTCACACAGAGACTCCAATGGTGGTGGATAGTCAGCGCATTCATTCTTTTGCATTTTTTTTTTTTTTAGTTTGAAATCATGCGAAAATACAACGCAGAAATCAATTAAACCACTTGCTTTGTCACTCCACTAATAGCTTTACATTAACCGAATGCAGCTTTACCTGAGGCTATAAAGTACCTTCCCATCTGGCTGGACGCGCAGCATGACGTTGTCTGTGGTGGTGTCATGGATGAAGGAACGCTTGGAGTGGACAAAGAACATGTCGGGGACCCAGATCTTCTTCACCAGCCTGCCATCAAAGGTCATGCTTTGGTTGTTGGTGCTGGGGAAGGACAGCCTCTCATCTTTCCAATAGTGCCTCAGATAAAGCGTCATAGTGAAGTCCTGCAACAAACAAGCTTCTGTCACAACTTAATGTCTTGTTAGCATAGAATCATAGAATCACTAGATCGGAAAGGACTCACTGGATCTTCGAGTCCGACCATTCCCATCACTAAACCATGTCCCTGAGCACCTCATCCACCCATCTCTTAAACACCTCCAGGGAAGGTGAATCAACCACCTCCCTGGGGAGCCTGTTCTGGTGCCCAATGACCTTTCCATGAAAATTTTTTCATGATGTCAAGTCTGAACCTCCCCTGGCGGAGCTTGAGGCCATTCCCTCTCGTCCTGTCCCCTGTCACTTGGGAGAAGAGGCCAGCTCCCTCCTCTCCACAACCTCCTTTCAGGTAGTTGTAGATTTGCAAAGCAGAGATTTCTCCTCTCTGGGACAAACCACAAGCTGCAAAGCTCCTTTCTGAAGACACATTCACTCTCTGAGCTGGAGGGGATATGACCAGCTGCTGCTTGTTTATTCCTCACATCAGACCAGTTTACTGGGTTCAGAAATTAGAGTCCGTCCAGGTGGTGGCAAATCCACCTCTGAAATGCAAATGTGTTTTTCTGTCTGTCATTCCCTCCAGGGACCAAAAGGCAGCCACGCTGAGGCAGTGGTGGATTGAGAGTGCTGCTGACCACTTTAATCCCCAGCCCTATGATACTGCATTTCTGGACCCCCCAGCGAAGATGTGTTTGCTGCCTGCACTGCCCTCCACACTGCTCAGCCAACTGCCCTCCCCGGGGCACCTGGAGGAGCACGCTGCTTCCTCCAAATAGTGCACTCTTAGATCTGATGCACACTCCTTCTCTTTGAGCTCTGTTGTTTGGAGCCTGACCCCAGAGGCACCTATATTTGCTTTGCCTTTTGCTTTATTTCAAATGAACCCATAACATATCTTTTTATAAACACTTTATAAGTTTGGTATCTACTAGTGTAATGTAATATATTGTCCATAAACTGAAAGAAGTTTAAGTCCAAGACTGACCAGTCTGCCCTGGTGTCTAGAGTAGAGAAAATCAGGTGGGCTTTGAGTGTTTTTTTTTTTAATTATTTGACATTCGGATTTTTTTCTCCACAACACTGCCCAAGCATTTTGAAATACGGGGATCTGTGGAGTCTTCTTTCAGAAGTGATTTGTTAATCACAGCCTATGCTATTATTATACTGAAGTCCAACATATTTCTTAGGAATGCTTTATACTGTACCCAGCTGAAATTTCCAAAGCCAATGACCTTGTTATTCCTTCTTTTTCATTTGATCTATTCTATAGGGGTTTTAACACCTTTTTCTTGTATTCAAATTTATAGAGGATAGTTCTGGGAAACCTTTTACATTGATTCCTGTGTGTTAATTTATCCTTTAAATGCTAATAGACTGACAGGTAATAAATTGACTTTAGAGAGAAGTCAATGCCTCACTTTTTTGTTCAGAGTAACTTTTATGGTTGCTGTGGAAAAAATCAAGTATTTTCAGCTTTCATTAGAAAGTATTTATTAACACTAGGTTTGGGCTATTAAACTGAGACTCGCAATATTTTATAAAGCATCACCAGACAATCCCCCAAGCAACAACCATACATCTCCATCTTCTCTTGATCCATTTCTCAGAGACACTCTTATCTCTCCCATGATGTTTGCAAATGATTTTCCAAGTAACAAACTGGGGTTTTTTTTCCTTCTTCTCAACTTTCCTCCAGATAAAACAGCTGTCCCTTATGTCCTGCAAAAGTTCTGTTAATTTCAGGGTCAGTGGTCCATAATAGTTAGTTATAAACTTTTTAATTAATTGGACAAGAATCTGATATGTGAAATCCTAACCACTTCTTTTAATGCCCTCTATTATTTTACCACTTTCTTTCAAAGAGTCAAGAAGTACACGGAAATGACAGATAAATACATCTAACTCCTCAAGTTTAAAATTAGGACAAAGTGAAGTTCTCTGTCTCTGATGTATCTTCTCCTTTGAAAAGAAAAAAATGATCTTGCAAAGCACTATGAATGGTTTTTTTTTTACGTGAGGCCATACTGTGCTTTCCCCATGTTTCTGGGTGTTGCAGCATGATGTTACATGCAGAGCAAAAACCAGAGGAAAAGCCCTCAAAATCATAAAGCTTGCTTAACAAGTGAGTAGTGTGTTGCTTAATTTTTGCTTTAAAATCCTGAATGTTAAAATCTTTACCTTCAAGCACTGAAGTCTTTCAGGGCTCTTTGGCCACCTACACAAACTTTATCCTAAATCAGAAGGACTGGGACCACCCCTGGATAGGTGAAAGCTCAGAGTCCCCCAGGCTGGAAGTCAGGGTACCAAGAGCATCAGAGTGAGGGGCAATAGCTGGAGGGCTCCCCGGGGATGGGGAGAACATGCAACCGGCTACACCCTGGCTTTGCAACCCTGCTGTGACCTGCAAGTGGTTGGTAGACTGCAGATATCTGATCCTACTTGAAAGATGAAAGCTGTACAGTGAGAGAAGACCACCCGGCCATGGAGTATGGGTTCTCCATGCTGTCTTATAGCAGAATCATACAATCAACAGGTTGGAAAGGACTCACTGGATCTTCGAGTCCAACCATTCCCATCAATCACTAAACCATGTCCCTGAGCATCTCATCCACCCATCTCTTAAACACCTCCAGGGAAGGTGGCTCAATCACCTCCCTGGGCAGCCTGTTCTAGTGCCCAATGACCCTTTCTGTGAATTTTTTTTCCTTATCTCAAGCATGAATCTCTCTTGGCGGAGCTTGAGGTCATTCCCTCTTGTCCTATCCCCTGTCACTTGGGAGAAGAGGCCAGCACCCTCCTCTCCACAACCTCCCTTCAGGTAGTTATAGAGAGCAATAAGGTCTCCCCTCAGCCTCCTCTTCTCCAGGCTAAACACCCCCAGCTCTCTCAGCCGCTCCTCATCAGGCCTGTTCTCCAGCCCCTTCACCAGCTTCGTTGCTCTTCTCTGGACTCGCTCCAGAGCCTCAACATCCTTCTTGTGGTGAGGGGCCCAGAACTGAACACAGGATTCAAGGAGCGGTCTCACCAGTGCCGAGTACAGGGGGAGAATAACCTCCCTGGACCTGCTGGTCACGCCGTTTCTGATACAAGCCAAGATGCCACTGGCCTTCTTGGCCACCTGGGCACACTGCTGGCTCATGTTCAGTCGGCTGTCAACCAACACCCCCAGGTCCCTCTCCTCCTGGCAGCTTTCCAGCCAGGCTTCTCCTAGTCTGTAGCTGCACAGGGTTGTTGTGCCCCAAGTGCAGGACCCGGCATTTGGCCTTGTTAAACCTCATGTCATTGGACTCTGCCCAGCGGTCCAGCCTGTTCAGATCCCTTTGCAGAGCCTCCCGACCCTCCAGCAGATCCACACTTCCACCCAGCTTAGCGTCATCTGCAAACTTGCTAAGGGAGCACTCGATGCCTTCATCCAGGTCATTGATAAAGACATTGAACAGGGCTGGACCCAGCACTGAGCCCTGGGGAACACCACTTGTCACTGGCCTCCAGCTGGATTTAGCACCATTTCCCACTACTCTCTGGGCCCGGCCATCCAACCAGTTTTCCACCCAGGAGAGTGTGCGCCTGTCCAGGCCAGAGGCTGACAGTTTCCGAAGCAGAATGCTGTGAGAAACTGTGTCAAAGGCTTTACTAAAGTCCAGGAAGATACATCCACAGCCTTTCCCTCATCCAGCAGCTGAGTCACTTTGTCATAGAAGGCGATCAGGTTAGTTTATCAAGAACATAGACACAGCCCAGAGCAGCCTGCTCTAGCCAGCCTTATTCTTAAAAGGGATTTGGGCTGGATGGTCTCCAGAGGTCCCATTGGACCTTAGCCCTTCCATGACTCTTACCATGTCCACCTCAGAAATGCTGTCCAGACTTTCAACTTGGACATCCACCCCAACAGGAATTGCAGGGCCTGGAGGGAAAAAGTGTTGAGAATGTGTAAACCTTGGTGACACAAAGTAATCCTGTGGCTTTCATATCATATAGATAAAAGTATCTATAAATATTTATAAATAAAAATGTTCAGTCTGAAATAGAAACCATAGTAAACCAATTGAAAATTGAAACAAATGGCATTCACAACAAAACCTTCCAAATAACAGTCAAAATAAGCAATGAGATTGAACTGTTACCAACTTTTTATTCTGTCATCCTACACCCCCTTCAAACTTTCAAAGCCCTGTCGTTAGCATTCAGGTCCAGAGCTCACTATCTGCCCCTCTGCAGGGCGCTCACTCACATGGAAAGCAGCAGCAGCAAAGCTAAGTTGATGTGGAAGGGTTACTCCAAATTTTTCCCTCACTTCTTCTGCTCCCGCCTTGGGCTAACAACACCCCTGAGAGCTACTCCATGTACTCGATTTTCACATCCCTCAGTGTCTGGCTGTGGAAAAGACAGGCTGGTGGAAGGGGATTTGTTATGGGACACAGGTATCTGCCACTGAGCCTGGGGCTCCAAAGGGGAAGGGTTGGGCTGTGACCCCACGTAATAGGAATTTCAATCTTTTTTTCTCCTCCAGACTTTGACTAGCCCTTCATATACCTCTGGCAATTACAGTACAGGAGATCCGTGAAGATAAATGGTGCTTACATTAACAGACTGCTATGAAACTGAAACCTTTTTAAATTAATTGAACATGCTGGTATTTGGTATATTGAGCATTTAGCAATAAAATCTTCTTCCATCAGAGTATATAATGGTATCCTGGATTTGAATGACCATCTGTCAGCCAGAAAGGGTAGATAAATTACAATAGTCTCTAATCTGATGGGCTGAAAGAAAATGTGTTCTCCTTCATCCATTTCCCTGAAAGCTTAGGTTGCTCTAGCATGCAGCCACAAAACTGTGGGCAAGCATTAACACACAGCAGTCAAGATATTTTCTTTCAGGTTATAAATTAAATGGCCTGGTCAGTAAGTGTGGGATGTGATTAGATTATGCATACACATCACCTTAGTAAGATGGAATCTTATAATTTCCCTGTTATCAGTGAATAAGCATAAGGAGTATTTGCAGATTTTTATCAGAAGAAAGTGTCAGTGAATACCAGGAATATTATGTTGCCTGTGCCTTTGACTATGCTGTTTGCTCATCCAGGGAAAAAGTTTGTTTCACTGCACCCCTATTGCCCTGAGCGTGTCTTGATTTCACATTAAAAAATAACAAAAATTAAAGGCAGAAACAGCTCTGCTTGTTAATCTATTTGTTTACCTGAGTACCTGTTACAGTATAAAGAAATGAAGGTGTAAAGTCAGAAGAGTGACAAATGTGCATGTTTCATACCTCCAAAACCTGGTCTCATGCTGAAGTCATGGTCATCTATTCGTAGCAGCTGCTCTGACTTTGTCAGCGGAGATTTAGTAATGTCCGGGCTTCGTTTTAGGATTGGGCTACCAGGAAGAGAGAAGCAAAGCTATGAGCCCTGATTAGCAACTGCAAGAAGAACACGCCCTCTTCACTCCAGTACCCATCAGACCATTTACCAATTAGACCATAACCATGCAGTTGCTTGGAAGTGTATCATTAAACCTAAGCTTGTCATCCTACCTAAATTACTGCACTAAACAGCAGCTTAGGCATCTGTGATAATTCTGGCATGGAGAAAATATTTATTTTGTGACTTTCTGTCTCTGCTTATTAAAATTATCTCTGCTTATACCACAGTTTGGAGACAATCATTCAAAGGTGTGGGCTGGAGGAACAATATTTGTGGATAAGAGGGTAAATGGAAATGAGGGAGGAACATTTCTGACATTGATTTTTAATGAGGCATGAAGCCAGGAATTAGGGAAAATATATATCAAATAAGCTACTGGCTGTTCCCCAGGAACAAAATGGAGACAGACTGGGAATGAGGCCAGAGGGAAGGCCATTCCTTAAATTGGGATAAAATGATTAGCTCCTGCCCCGGATTTCTAATAAGGATAAAAAAGAGCATTAAAGACCTAGGGGGTCTCTGGACATTAAAGAGCCTGGGAGGGTCATTCCAAAAGCTGTTGGAGTTACACCAAAGATTGGACAGAGGATGGTCTTTTCCTCTTCCACATCCAAGGTCAAAGCACTGTTAACCACTTTAGTGCTTTTCCTGAGATAGTGATGGCAGCAGCTCTTTGGTCGTTCCATCATGTAGGTGAAGCCTTGCTGTCCTCTCAGCCAGCTGCACGCCAGCTCCCCAGGAGGGTTCAAAAACAGGAGGAAAGGATTTGCTGGTTCTCTGTTTAAGAAAACACAGCATCCTCAGAGAGGCATTTGTCTGAATATACACAAGGCAACTCAGAAACAGATTAAAGGAAAATTGAAAATTGATGGGGAATGTATTTCTGAGATAAAGGTCCTCCTACCTAAGACTATTTAACCATGCTGTACTTCTCACAGGCTTGTGGACAGTCATACCATGAGCAGCCAATACAATAATTTCCTAAGAGAGCCCAGCGGTGTTACCAGCCACTCCTTTGTCAAACCCAGAGCATCTGGAGTATCTCAGAAAGATGCTCAGTCCCAGTTTAATAATTCCTATGAGTGGTGAGTCATGTACCTCCATCAGTGAGTTCTTCCAGCCATGATCTATGACTTAGATATTCTAAAAGGTGCCCCCATGGTTCTACTTTAGATTTAATTCAGCCTCAGAAAGTCCCATGGCGTTGTATGTGTGCGTCAGGGAAGACTTACTCCTGGCTGAGATGGGGCAGTGATATTAGCAGGTCACTGGCAAAGCCTTTGGCATTTGTGAGCAGGCGTGACTGTGCTCAGAATGGCACTTTCTCCCTGGCAATGGCAGGGGGAACGAGATGTGATGGAGAGCCTGCAGAAGGAGGTTCAGCTCTCCAGAAGGGACACTTGGAAGGAAGGCACCTGCTTGCACAGCATGGGCGACACAAACTACACAGCAACACAAGACAAAGCCCAAGGACAATTTGGCTTCTTCAGGGACCCACTGGTCTCCTGCTAATGTCACGAGTCCTACCTAGATACGACTGGCACAGCTGAGTGGTGTCCCTTGCCACAGCCTCAGCATGGCCACAGGGCTGTGGCTGGCAGGGATGGGTCAGCAGCAGCTGCCGGCAGGTTTTGCCTACCTGCCTTGCTTGTGTGCCTCGCCGTGAGCCTCCCGTCTCTGCCGCTGCGGCCGGCTGCAAGGGAAGGACAAGAAAAAGGGATTGATGACACAGGTGGTCATGGGTGGGTGAGGGCATTGAGAGAAGGGTAGTAATGTGGGAAGCACTAAATTGCCGTGGTGTTACCTCTATCACAAAACCAAAATGACTGAAATTACTCTTAACATTAATTTTTACCTTTTTTACTGAAGGCGGGTGAGAGGCTGGGCATGGTGGAGGGTGTGGAGGGTAGGGGTACTGCAGCTTGCAGCTGGGACGGGGCAAAAAGAGAGGAGTAATGATTCCTGTCAGGTGGGATGCCACAATATTTGACTGCCTGGTAAAGCCCCCCAGCAGGCTGCTCACCTCCCTCCTCCCGCAGTCATGGCCAGGGCTGGCAGGGACTCTGGAGAGAGACCACACTGCACCACCCAAGGCTACCCAGGACCTGCCAGTGGGGAGCACAGCCCTTACATCTCCTCACCAGAGGCAGATAGGCATTGTCATGCAAAGAAATTCTTCCTGAAGTGTTTCAGGGGAAAAATAAAGAGTTAAAAGCTGTGGAAATATTTGTTTCTGGTTTCATACAATCTCCCAGCTGGCTGTCAAGAAAGCTTCACTAAGGTATTCAGCAAATATTTATTTTATCAGTAAAGGAAAGAATATTGCTTTTAGCAATTTAAGTGCTAGGTTGAGCAAAAGTAACACTTCAAACACTTAATAGTTTTAATTCATCTTTAATTTAAAGTTAAAAAGAATTAGCTTCTTTCTATAATAAACACTACCTTTAATCAACTCTACTAATGAGGATTTTTTTGCCCATTAACATACATTTCAACCCCATCTGTGGAGATCTACAGCAGCAAAACTCTTTTTGCAACAGCGACTGTCACCACCTGAGCACCATCATCGCTTTGGTGAGCGGTGGCCAAACCCCAGGCCATGCTGGATGGTTTTTCTCTGGGCTGGGAACAATTTGAATAGCCAAAGGTTCATCCTTCTGCTGCCACAGAGAAGCCGGCAACCTCCACATCATCCAGACTCGAGATGGGCACACTGAGCTGTAATCACTTACTTGCTCTGAAGCAAAGCTTTTGCCAAGTGGGAATTTTTTCCCCCAGAATCTGCTCTGTGCTTCCAAGAGGAGGCCTGGCAATAAGCCCACAGGTAAATCACTGTTTGGTGGAAGCCTTGGACCATGAAGCACCATTGCTGTTGCAAGCAGCAGCTTCTTTGGCACTGCTTGGACTCACGTATCATGCAGCAAAATGCATTTGCAAATGCAAAATTCACTTTATGGAGTCTACTGCCTTGTCAATGTGCCCTTGGACTGCCTCTGATGTGCTTTGCCACTGGCTGCTTCTCATCTGCTGGCCATCAGGAAGTAATTTCACATGTTGGGGGATAAGCAGATTCTGGCAACAAGCTGACCTACTTACATGACTTTAAAGTGCCCTAGTAAACTCTTGGCTGTTCAGGAATAATCTTAGTATACAAACAGCAATGGAGCAGGCTGTGTTCTTGCAACTTCTGACTTCCATTTCTCTTGTTAGATCTTATCTCATGCTCCATGTGAGCCCTAGCACTATCCTGCCTGTCAAGGGAACCTTCAAGCCATGGTATTCAAGGATTTGTGGCCCAACCCTCCCTGTCGTCTGCCGCCAGCAGCTCCATGTGATTCCTCTTGATAGGAACAGTTGGACTCAATGAATCAAGAGATCTTTTCTAACCTGGCGATCCTACAATTCTCTTATTTCTTCTAGGTGATTCTCCACTGCCTCTAAACCTTATTTCCATATCACAAACCATCATAAGAAGTCTCCCATGGTCCAAATACCACAGTGGACTGTGTTCTTTCTTGCTTTGGCTCAGCTTCTTCACTTCTTTTTGCCAGTCTCATTCCCCTTGTCACGGCTCTGAGGTTACAGAATGTCCTCCACTTTCCAACCTCCTCTTGCAGCAGCAAGACATTTTTACCTGTTGCAAACCATCCTGCAGTTACTGCAATTTCAAGTCCTATTTGTTTTTACCAAATAAATAGGTTTTCTGGTCCAATTCCTGTTGAGTGCTCTGCTAGCTAAGTAATCAATGGCAGCTCCATCACAGGACCCCATTAACCTCCCCATTCAGATTGTGAATCAATGACAAGCAACTACAGCTTCCCTATATCTGCTGCCCCTGAGTGTTTCTAGTAGACAGCCCCACTCAGGAGGTTCGGTCCATATTTTGCTCACAGATTGGTCAGCACAATTGTTAGCCACCGTGGCCATGCCGTGTGACACTATTGCTTCTGCCTTCAGCAGGGTGGCAGGCTGTCTTTAAAACTAACTGTTGACTCCTGACGTAAAATACAGTGAATAACAAACAACCTTTCCCCCTGCCCCCCCACCCTGCGCCAATGTCAATATTTATCTCCTAACTGTTACAATGCCAAAAGGCATTTCATGGCTCATAAAGCTCACTGAGACACATTATGAAAAAGCAGCAACTGGAGCAGAGTGGTTTTTAATTCACACTGCACCCTGTGCATTGCTAGAGTAGCTCTCAGACTCCTGATGGCCGCTGGGCTAATGCAACTTTGCTAAAACCATCATTACTCCCCAGATTGCCACCACTTTTTCAAGGGATCATGAGATGCCTCTCCCCAAAGGCTGAGGCTTCCTAGGACTGCGAGAAAATGAGGTGACTGAAGCTTTGGATGGCTAGGAAATAAAATTCAGCCAATAGATTTTCATCACTGTCACTACAGACACAAGGCAAAAAGCAGTTATTCTTTTTTCAAAAAGGCTGAGATTTACTGTGGTACTGAAAGTACCTCCAACACAGCAAGAAGTCTCGCAGGGTTAGGAATAACCACGTCTGATTTTGCTGCTTAATACCTTCATCAATGATATTGACAGTGAGATTGAGTGCACCCTCAGCAAGTTTGCAGATGACATCAAGCTGAGTGGTGCAGTTGCCACACTGGAAGGATGGGATGTCATCCAGAGGGACCTGGACAGGCTGGAGAAGTGGGTCTGTGAGAACTTCATAAGGTTCCACAAGGCTAAGTGCAAGGTCCTACACCTGGGCCGGGACAGTTCCTGGTTTCAACACAGGATTGGGGATGATGTGATTGAGAGCAGCCCTGCAGAGAAGAGCTTGGTGGTGCTGGTCGATGAGAAGCTCGACATGAGTCAGCAGTGTGTACTCACAGCCCAGAAGGCCAAATGTATCCTGGGCTGCATCAAAAGAAACATGGCCAGCAGGGTGAGGGAGGTGATTCTGCCCCTCTATTCCTCTCTTGTGAGATCCCACCTAGAGTATTGTGTCCAGTTTTGGAATCCTCAGCGCAAGAAGAATATGAAGCTGTTGGAACTAGTCCAGAGGAAGACTTTTCATAAAGGCTCATGGTGATAGGAAAAGAGGAACTGATATAAACTGGAGGGGCAGATTTAGACTAGATATTAGGAAAAATTTCTTCACCATGAGAGTGGTGAGACACTGGAACATGTTGCTCAAGGAAGCTGTGTCTTCCCCATCCCTGGAGGTGTTCAAGGCCAGGTTGGATGGGGCCTTGGGCAGCGTGATCTAGTGGGAAGTGTCTCTGTCCATGGCAGAGGGATTGGAATTAGATGACCTTTAAGGTCCCTTCCAATACAAACTATTCTATGATTCTATGATTCTATGATTCTATGATTCTATGATTCTATGATTTTCGAAACTGACAGTCCAATCATGACATTTGAAGGTCCCAGCAGGCACTTCCAAATGCCCAGCTTCACAGGACATACTCTTGCAGAATGCACTAGAAACCCCTCTGTATTCTTCATCTCTGAAATAAGAGCTTTTTAAAGCAACCACAACAAATATGAAAGAAGTTATCTTAACATTTTGGTTTGTAATTTCTTATGCAGCATACATTTCCTACCTATAAACCTTCCTTTCTTTTCTATACAAAAGGCAATGTACCTGTAGGTAGACAATGACCTATGTTACACTTTTATTGGGATGATCTCACTAGGATCTAAGAACACTTCTTGCTTGTGAAGTTAAATCAATACACAGTTTCGGATCTTCAGTAAAAGCAAGATCTGATGAATTATCTTCAAGAGAAAAGTTAAAATAAATTCCTGAAGTAATAGAACCAGATTCACACAGTCTTTTCTGGGTCAAAAGGGTGACATCCTCGAGGAATGATGCTGGTGTGTTTGGCAGACTAGGCTAACAGTAATGTTGCTGTTATTATCAAATTTCATGAAATTCTGTGACAGTATGTCATCTCCATCCTTTCTGTTATACTTAGGTCTGCAAAGAGGATGTCAGATCAGAGAAGAGATGTCAGATCAGAGAAGAGATATCAGATAAAATCCTGTCTCAGGAAATCTTATTGAGATGTGGCTGTAGCATAATCTCTCTCCCTTCAATTACTTGCATCATCAGTAACATTTTGGCTGGGGGCTCTGGCTGCAACTGACCCCAAACCTTCTACCCCAGGTAGAGGTGCTTGCTGTACTGGGAAGCCTGGAAGCTGGCACCCCAGGCAGAGACATCCAGGGCATCCGTTTCCTCTCTGCTTATCTCAAGCCTGGGTGATGCCTCCACCAGTTCTCCAGTCCAGAGACTGTGGACTCACCCCTACTGCACTCTGAAACCACCACATGCTTAATTTTGTTAGATACAAGCTCTGCAGCTTACACTGTGCTGCAGTGCAGCCAATCCACAGCCTTTCCTACTGCTGACTCAAGGCAGGGGAGGGTGTGGAGTGTGCTTAGATGGTTTTCATTAAGGCTTTTAATTGGAAAGTAATGAAAATAATGAAAAGTCCCTCATCCCCACCAGCTGTGCCATGGAGCTTGGTACAAGGCTCTCTGTCCCTGGGTGGACACTGCTGGGTAGCTTGTGTGGTGCCTCATGTCCTGTGCCTGCTGTGCTGCACTGCCCTCGTGCCATGCTGGGCAGGGGAATGGCAGGAGCCACCTTCTCCTCAGTCTGCCCATAAAATCATGTCTGGAGAGGGCCCTCACAAAACACTGCCCAAGGCAGAAGGACTAGGAGAGAGCAGAGGAGGCAGCCCAGCTCCCTGCAGAGGACAAAGCCTTGGTAGGGAGAACATAAGAATGGCAAAGGTACATTGGTTCTATGAAAGAACTGTGAGAGGGGTTAAAGTGCTATTAAAGAGTTATGCCTAAATCATAGATTCAAAGGATTCCTTGGTTGGAAAAGACTTGAGATCATCAATTCCAATTGTACCTGTCCACTAATAAACCATATCTCTAAGCACTTCATCCACTCGTCTTTCAAACACCTCCAGGGATGGTGACTCAACCATCTCCCTGGGCAGCCTCTGCCAGTGCCTGATAATACTTTCAGTGAAGAATTTTCTCCTGATGTCTAACCTGAACCTCCCCTGATGCAACTTGAGGCCATGTAGTATTTGATTAGATTTTGTTTCTCCCTTTGGTTTATGACTGGTTAGTGACCTGGATCCTGCCACATCAGCGCTGTGTTAAAGGTAGAAACCAGGCAGGAGGAGCTGGGTCAAGGGATGGGGGAGAGGCAGGAGTGGACTGGAGATTGTATGCACAAACATGCGTAACGTTTCTGCAGAGAAAAAGAGGGACAGAGGAAAAGTAAGCTTGGATCTGCAATAGAGCCTGTGCATTGGGTAAGACTGAGAACAAAAGAGACTGGATGGGGGAGATGGGGAGGGAGACGAAATGTTAGGTAAGGACAGAGGGGAAGGTGTCAGAAGGAGCAGAGAGGACACACCAGGCTCAAATGGTGCCTCATCGTTGTATGAGATGACACCTGGGGCAGGGACAGCCTCGACAGTCCTGCATGAGTAGGGGTGTCCCCTCCCCACAGAGTGGCGCGAGGCAGAGATGCTGCCTGGCCCCTGGAGATGCATGTCTCAGCATGGTCTTTGCTGCTAGGCTAAAGAACCTTCCTGGCAGTGTCCCAAAGGAAGGAAAGAGATTTTGGGGCAGGTGGTTCAAGTAAACTTCCCCCATAAGGTGCTTTTGACTTGCAAATGAATTGGGAAGACATTCTCAGCAAGCAGGACATGTTGGTGGACAAGTGGAACCGCAGGTCTGGATGAAGACTGAGAGATAGTCCAGAGCCCCAGGAAGTGCTTTGAGACCGGAGGAAAAGCAAGGTAGCCAAATGGGGAGAAAATCCACACAGCACTTGAGGGTGGAAATAGCCAACTTGCAACAGCAGGAAACTTCTTTTATCTAGCAACATGCACTGCAGGAGACACGATCCTGCACTAATCAGGACACAGTCACTGTGCAAAATACTAATTCTCAGGGATAATGTAAGATAGAAACCTACTGCTTTGTACTCGAATTGAGAGAGTTACAAAGCACTGAGCTGCTATGCAAGCCATTAAAAACTGAAGAAAATTAATCACAAAATCTATTTTATCTTGGCATTTGCCAGGCTCTTGTTTGTTTGTAGCTATGTTGGGTCATGCGTCTTTATGATTAGTAGGTTTAAAGATGGTGAAGAAAGGTTGTTACAATGTTGTTACAGATGTTTAAATCCATGAAAACAAGTGTGGAAAGGAGGCTATTTTCCATCACAAAGTCTGAGAAACAGGTGAGCTTGGAGCTTAAAGCGACCTTCCAGTACCTGAAAGGGGCTACAAGAAAGCTGGGGGGGTTACTGTTCACAAAGGCTTGTAGCGATAGGATGAGGGGCAATGGGTATAAACTGGAGAGGGGAAGATTTAGACTAGATGTAAGGAAGATTTTCTTCATCATGAGGGTGGAGAGGCAGTTGCACAGGTTGCCCGGGGAAGCTGTGGCTGCCCCATCCCTGGGGGTGTTCAAGGCCAGGTTGGATGGGGCCTTGGGCAGCCTGGGCTGATGGGAGGTGTCCCTGCCCATGGCAGAGGGGTTGGAACTGGGTGATCTTTAAGGTCCCTTCCAACCCAAACTATTCTATGATTTAATGTTCAACTATCTTATTTATTAGTGATACAGAAAATTGAATTAGAACACCATTTTAATCCAGTATTACTTGAATATAGATCAATCTCAGAATGCAAAATATGCAGAGGCACCTCTGTCTCTGTTCTTTTCCTGGACATAAGCACTGGCAAAACAAAAAAGAAGCAAACTGAGATCTATTGAGCACTCACAGGAATGTCATGCCACCTGAGATCCTGACGCTGTATCTGATGTTGCAAAAATCAAAGTAGAACTAAGTTGCAGAAATTGCATTCACCAAGGATGCGTGTTGGGTTTTGTGTTATACAGATTGAAAGGAAGGTTCGGAGGGAGCAGAAGGAGCATGACTGAGGTCTGTCCTGCCACCTGAGGAGGAAGCAGACACGGTGCCAGGGATCAGTTAAGTGAAAAGGAGAAATGTGTGAAGGGAAGGGGAACAACTACTGGGAGCAACGCAGAACGTGTTGAAAGGCGTCATGCCTGCTTCAGTCTTTGAAGGAAAGTTAATTTGTAAGCAGATGTTAGCACAGTGCAGATAGGGGAAGGGCATTTAAAGGAATATTTAGATAAATTTGAGGTATTTAAACCAACAGAGACAAGCGGCACTTCCCTGAGAGCACTAGGAATACCAGCTGAGACAGTTTCTGAACTGTAAGCAGGTACCTCTCACAACTCCTCACAGGTGGGTGAGAGCCCTGAGAGAGGGTGAACACAAAACCTGGTTTATAAGCAGGGAATAAAAGAAGGATGTTGGAGATTTGACATTTGGAAAGAAACTGGACAAATTTGTGAACCATTTCTCTGCCCCACAGGGATAACCAGATTATAAAAATCACTCAGTGTGAAACTGTGTCGTAATTGATATCAGTGCAGTCTAATGCCCTTTCTGACAGCATGACTGGCCACCTTAGCGTAAGCAGGAGGAAAAGTAGATTTGAGTGAGGTTTTTCATATTTCATTCCTAAACTAGGGAAGTAGGGTTGAGATGAAACTGTGACTTTGAGCATGGCTGAAACACCATGGCTAGAGTAACTACCATTACTTTGCTGCTGAGAGACATTAAATGACATTCATAGATTTCATCCTGGAAACTACAAATCAATATTTTCAATAATAATTCAGATGGCAGAACTATAAAACTCATACACGACAGCCCACTTGAAAGAGAAACGGACAATTTGGGGTGTAGAATCAGAATTCAAAGCTAGCCCAGCATGTTGGAGAAATGGTCTAACATCAACAAGATGAATTTCATTAAAAGAGAATACAAAGAACTGCATGGGGTACAGAAAAAATAATTGTACAAATGCAGAAGGGAGAATAGCTAGCTGATTATCAATAGTACACATATCTAAGTTCCTTATTTACAGCAATTAAAGTGCTCTCTCTTTATAAGGGCAATCAAACCCAAAGGAATCTGTAACGATTCTGCCATTGGACCAATGTTAAGAGATACTCATATTGGCACAGGACCAGAGACAGATTTAAAGTAAATGAACTGGACACTAACAAGTTACGAGGATTTCACCCAGAAGAAAGCCAAATAAGAAAGAGTTGAGCTACCAGTTAAAATGTTGTTGATGCCACAAGTGGAAGGTCACAATTCTCCACTTCTTTACAAAAAAATCTGCAAGTCATGTCTGGGGAGCTACAGAACCAATCCACTGCACAAACTGAATATAACCATAGTACAAAACCCCAATGGTAGACACCAGGTAAATACAGTATATATTGAAAAAAACAAGAGACAGTATGACTTCTCTTGAGGGATGTTACGCACTATAAATGTAATAGGCTTCTCTAAAAAGTTAATGACTAATCAAGATAAATAAGTGTGTACCTCAGTTTCCAAAAAGTTGCTGACAGGTCCTTTCCAGAGGCTTGTAAAGAAACCAACCAGTCAGAAGGAGGGAAGTTCCCTTTGTGTGAATGGTTGCAAAATAAGAAACAAAAGGAAGAATGGAGTATTTTCACTGTGAAGATAGACATACAGGAACTTATGATAGGATCTCTGTTTATCAATAAATGTATAAACTAATGGGTAGAAAAGAATAATTACTGGCAATGATATTGACTGTAACCATTCAAGGTATCCAAAATCAGTACCTGGAGTGGGGAATTAGGGCAGGACTTCATGAGACCAAGCGATCTCAGATTAAAATGACAGCAGAAATTCAGTGTTAGTAAATTCAGAATAGTGTAGGTTGGTTTGTATCTTATATTTTTGCATTTTTCAATGTACTTTCAGAAACAATGTTAAGGCAATGATGGCCTCCAAATCAGCTGCTTCTCCTTAGGAGGGAGATCTGTGTGGATATTTCTCTGTTAACCAGAGAAAAGTAAGTAAATCAGCTTAATGCTCAAAGAAACAGACAGGAGTTAGGCGTTTTTTGAGACGGAGAAACAAACCAAACAGAAAGCATTTTGATGCTATTAGTAACACTAAGACATGCCCACATCTTACATATATAATGCCCATAGATGGAAGAAATAGAGCAGAGCAAAAGGAGAGAACGACAGCTTGGAGAGAGCTTCCAGGCAGCCTGAGCAGGGCTCTCCCTGTGGGAAGGGACTCAATGGCCAAATGATCCAGTGTAATGATACGAAATCAGGAGGTGCAGGGGAAAGGTGAACAGGAATCTATTGCTTTTGCAACACATGACAAGAAGAAAATTAGAAAGAGCACACGAACATGGTATGTCATCCAACTGGGAAATTCTCTCTCACCGAAAGCTGCAAGTGCTAAAAACTTGAGTGAGTTTGGAAGGTGATTGGGCAATTTATAGAAGAAAGATGTGCAGGGACATTTCAGATGTAAATCCAGACCCAGAGTCAGGAAATTAAACAATTTGTATGTACTCAGATGGGAGGAAGCTTCCTTGCAGTATCTTTGGGTTTGTTGATGTGGTTTTGGGTTTGTTTTTTTTTTCTGGGCTGCAGATAGGATTTTAAAGCATTTTATATTTTGTCACACCAGATCATAAAACATATTGGAGTAATAGTGGGTTAGAATATGAGGGTGCTGATCCTGAGCAGATCGATCGTCATGGCAATGTTGACTGGAGATGTTATCATCAGTGGCAGAGCACATGGGTATATGAACGTAGCTACAGAAGTATCAGTAGAGACAATATTCTGACATAAATTACAGGAATAAAGATAGAGAGCCATGTGAAGTGTAGACCTAAAATAAGTCTAGAAAGGATGAAAGGAGGCTGGTGATAGTAAAGAAAATAGAAAATATAATTTTCAAAGAAGCATCATTTGTAATGATAAGCAGACAGAGGACATTTCTGTCTGGGCTGTGAGAAAAAACACAAGATTTCCAAGAAAAGTTGTCATGCAGGATTGAAGTTACTTGAAAGAACACTGGGGGTACAAAGGAAAAATGACATAAATAGCGTGGCTGCTCAGTGCTCCACTGGATCTGGCTCACTGTTGATAATGTACTCCTATAGAACAATGCTTTCGTCAGGCATTTTGTGGGCTTATCGTGCTCTCTGAAGATCTGATCTAAAGACAGCTTGCATTAGCAAGCTTTGTTCATGCAAATAAATGCTTTCAGGGACAATCCTAAAGATAAAATACAAAAGCAAAACAAGAGAACAGCTTAAGGATTTCTGGGAGGTAAAGGAAGAAATCCTGTTAGGGATGAATGTGTGAGGTCAAGAGAGAGCAATAGAGGGGGAAAGAAGGTAGGAGCTGCCTTATATGTAGGAGGCAGCCTCGGTGAGGGTGGCAGGATAGCCACATGTGATTTACAGAGCACAAGACAGCTCATGCACAGTTAGGTTGGGGTACAGAGGAGCTGACAACAATGAAGTCCTATCCACATTCAGCAAAAGCAAGGGAAGGTAATGTTGCAAATGCTCAGTATAATGCTGAGTCTTTGAGAAAGAACAGGGAAGAAATCATGGCCATAATGATGCTGGCTCACATCACTTAGGAAGAGTGTCACTAATTGTAATAACATCTGAAAATGTCATAAAGAGAAAGATCTTTGGCTATGAAAGAGATCTTGTGATAACAAGCCCAAGGCTTATTACAGAGGATGTCATTCAACTGCTGTAAAAGATACGTCTTTCTGACAGACACATGGACAGGGAGCTCTAGAGGAGAAACAAAATGAGTTGCTATTTGGAGCCCAAGGTGAGACAAAATGATTATAACCTGGCCAGGGAATGGTAGGGACATGACTAAAACCACAAAGAGTGTCTCTTAGCTAAGATTAAACATACATGATGCATAATCTTGTACACCGAAATCTCTTCTGCTGAGAGTTGTTTGTTTGAAAGGTGGTTATAATGCTGCCCAGGGAGATTTTAGCGTCAAAGGAGATTTTTCTTTTCCCCAGCCCTTATCTCTGGCAGAACAACCTGGGCTCAACTCCAGGACAGTTCTGGTCGTATTGCTCAACCCCTCTAGCAGGTTCTGCAAGTATAATTAGCAACACAGGCTTTGGTCCTTTTGTTGACATAAGGTTGTTGTGACCTTTATTGACCTTCTGTATCCTTCTCGTGACCCCTGTGCAGCCTGGTGGCTTTCCAGGAGCCTGAGCAGTTGGGAAAACAGCAGATAGCCCTGTTGCTGGTGCTCCGGATCTTAGCTCCTTCCTGTAGGAGTTCTGGCACTGTGGATTTAGCAGGACTAAAAAGCTTTGCAAACCCTGCAGGATTTGCACATGGCTGACCACACACTGTGAACAGGTCTGCAAGGTGAGAAGGGATTTATTTTTATATTACTGCTCTTTGAAGTGAAATTCGTTTGATATGATTTGTACTGGAGATTAGCAAAAATAAGTAATTGAGTCTTTGACTGGCACACAGACATTTTTACAGCAAATTACAATATTAGAGGGCTCTGTAATAAGTCTCATGCAACAAAGGTATCTATTTTGATGCTTGTACTGTGATGTATGCATACTTAGATGTACACTTATTTGCCAATTTCTTGTCACACTCGGCACTGTGTCTCAAAGACTCATCAGCTTTATTTCAGGAATTATTTGGAGCCTTTTCCAAAATTCCTGTTGTGCAAACCAATCCCCCAAAAGACTGTGACGCATGCATGAAATCTTGCCTGTCTGTTCACTCTTCTTCAAGGTAGTTCTGTCTCATGATACTACCTTGAGGTGCCTCTGGTGCCAAAAATTGTGGCAGAGAATATGTCTCATCCTCTGCCCTCCCATTTACTGTATCAGCAAGACTAAAAAGGCCGTAGGATTAGCTGGGTTTGGATAGGTGAAAGGAGAAGCCCTGGGGCAGAGCAAATAACAAGTTTTTATATAAAAGCAGAGTTCAGAGCAAGCGAGTCTCCTTTGGAGAAAGAGAATGGCAGAATGACACTTGCAGAACAGCAGCATTCAAAGAAACAAGCTGACAGCCTGTGTATTTCCTCCATCAGCTGCACCAGGAGAATCAGGAGCAAAGCTGGACACGTCTGTCAGGGACAGCAGGATGCTGGCAGCACACCCAAGGTGGCAGGTCTCTACAGCAGGTGCCTGCACTGCCTGCCAGCACTGGTGGCTGGAACTAAGCCCTTGCAGTAGAGCAATTGGATGGTCATATACCCCTAAAGGGCTTCTGGAGTCTAGGAAGGTCATGGGTGCAAATCAAGCCACCCTGAGCATCCTGTGGTGGTGTGCAGACAGACTTTTTCACTTTAAACAGATTTCCATCATCAACCTCCAGTGAGGCACGTGGCTCTCTTCAGAAGAAAAAAGCTGCAGTGAACGAGTGGATTTCCATGCTGGTCCTTACCACAAGCTTTACAGAGCAAGAGATAGCAGTGCTCAAAGAGGAATCATAGAATCATAGAAAAAACAGTTTGGAAGAGACCCACCAGATCATTGAGTCCAACCACTCCTATTAAACACTAACCCATGCCCCTTAACACCTCGTCCACCCGTGCCTTAAACACCTTCAGGGAAGGTGAGTCAACCACCTCCCTGGACACCCTCTGCCAGTGCCCAATGACCCTTTCTGTGAAATTTTTTTTCCTAATGTCAAGCCTAAATCTCCCCTGGCGGAGCCTGTGGCCATTCCCTCTCGTCCTGTCTCCTGTCACCTGGGAGAAGAGGCCAGCTCCCTCCTCTCCACAACCTCCCTTCAGGTAGTTATAGAGAGCAATGAGGTCTCCTCTCAGCCTCTTCTTCTCCAGACTAAACACCCCCAGCTCTCTCAGCTGCTCCTCATAAGGCCTGTTCTCCAGCCCCTTCACCAGCTTCGTTGCTCTTCTCTGGACTCGCTCCAGAGCCTCAACATCCTTCTTGTGGTGAGGGGCCCAGAACTGAACACAGGATTCGAGGAGCGGTCTCACCAGTGCCAAGTACAGAGGGAGAATAACCTCCCTGGACCTGCTGGTCACACCGTTTCTGATACAAGCCAAGATGCCATTGGCCTTCTTGGCCGCCTGAGCACACTGCTGGCTCATGTTAAGTCGCTGTCAACCAGCACCCCCAGGTCCTTCTCCTCCAGGCAGCTTTCTAGACAGACTTCTCCTAGTCTGTAGCACTGCTTAGGGTTGTTGTGCCCCAAGTACAATAACAAAGGAATAACAAAGTTAATTGCTATAACTTCTGCTTAATGGACATTCAGGTCTGAGTCTTCAAGGGAGGGGAAGCAGAGTCAATAACAGAATATTCAGGAGCAATTTTCACTG
Source organism: Clamator glandarius (assembly GCA_033459285.1). Lineage (NCBI taxonomy): Eukaryota > Metazoa > Chordata > Aves > Cuculiformes > Cuculidae > Clamator > Clamator glandarius. Next base: position 1,494,692 of record JAUNZM010000131.1, on the reverse strand, counting down.
CAAACTTTTTTTCTGATGTTATATAGCACGGCCCCTTGTTCTGTTTTCCTTCCAGTATATAATTCAGTGATGGAAAAAGGCCTTGACTTTGACTGAAATGCAAAGGAACTTTTCCTACTTCAAAACTGTCTGATATAATCAGCATTTTAATGTATAGGGAACTATGTGTGAGAGCAAAGAGACCTGGCCGTACCTCTAAGACAAAGTGCCCTGCCATACACAGGTGCCTGGTCACACTGGGCAAACATGATCTCCCACTGTGGGGCTGCAACAGAGATCATGACCACAATCCCAGAAGATCAATGGGAACAACTCTGTGTGTAGCAACTACCTGAGGACTGTGCAAACACTGTACCCTGTCCTGCTGTCAACACTGAAAAAGCAGTGAAGGGTCACAGGAAAATAAGGGCAGTACTGAGTCCAGGTTTGGGAAACCACTTATAGCAAGAAATGAAGCAGCTTAGTCTTTTCAGTGTATCTAAGAGGAGAGGGGTCTTGATCTACCTGGATGGAGAAGAGACAAGCTAGCATAGTCTAGGAGACAATGAAGAGAAGTCAAAGTGAAAAAATACTCACAATCCTGTCCTGAGTTTACCTGATATTGTAGGCAATTATCAGAAATTAGCTGTTTGGTGTACAATTCATACAGAAGGCTTTCATGCTTATGCATGGCAAGAAATCAGATGGGTGGCCATTATTCATAGAATCATAGAATAGTTAGGGCTGGAAAGGACCTTAAAGATCATCTAGTTCCAACCCCCGCTGACATGGGCAGGGACATCCTACTAGATCAGGTTACCCTATAATTGTCTTTCTAGAATTCAGAAATTACAAGACTGTTAAAACTATTGGTTTCTTGTGCGCTCTCCCATCACAGGAAAAAGTTAGCGCCATGCTGGATGCTGTGCTGGTGATGGACCACCCTACGACCATGCACCAGCATTACTCCTGTCTCCCCATCAGCACACTTCAGCATCAGTACAGCTTTGCTGAGGCAGAAATAGGCCAGAGATGACCTCACAAGACAGCACGAGGGAACTGTTGACCCAGCTTCTCAGAGCTGTGATACCTCCAGGCCTTCTGATGGGGTTCTGCTTGGCACAATTACACCAGATATACAAAGCATGGGAGAAGAGGCAGTTTCTAAGAGAACTGAATAGGTGTTTCTTTTCAGTTTTCACACATTTTAAGCACTCTTTTCAACTGTGATTTCTTATATGGTTACTTAACGGCTCTGATGCTCTTACGTGTTTGGTGTAGTGGGAGTTCTCGCTAAAGAGGCTAAACAAGAACGTGGCTGTGTGTACACATTCCTCTCTCCTGGACTCTTTTTCAACTCAAACTCTGATACCTTGCCTCTCACACCTTTATTTTGTCACAGTCAGCACATGACCTCTACTGCCACTGTTAAGAATCCTCAGCGAAAATTATAGTGATTTCAGGACTGTCTTCCCTCCATACTGACTCTGGGAATGATTTTGAACAGAGCCGTTGCATCCACTTTGCCAGTTTTACCACGACAAAGGTGGCTAAAGCCATTTCCAAGGTATAAGAAGGCCCATGCACGTCCAAGTGTCAATCAGGACACCATGAGTGCTCTGTGATATAGCCCTGACTTGCCATAAAGGAAAACAAAAAGGCACCGTGCTGTTCTATGATTCTTGCCTTCCACCTTCATTTATTTCTGATGGCTAACAGGAATGGTTTGAATTCTTCATGTCTGTGACACTCCTGCATCTCCACCCTCATATACTTTACAGTATCGATGATGATACGTTGTCATTGCAGAACAGAAACAGTGAATATAGCAAAGCAGAAATGACTTAGATTCAGTCTGTTAGAAGCAGAAGTATACAACACTTAAACAGTGATATAGATGTCAGCTATATGCTCCAAAAAATGCCCAAAGAATTTTTCCTCTAAATGTACCTTGTAATTTGTTGAGTATAAAAATTCTCTTGCAAAGTTCCAAATATTCCCCAAACAGAATATAGTATTCAGAACTCAGTTGTAGCAAAAAACCTTCCTTGAGTCAAAACCTCCTAAAATGGCTGGCTACAAGACAGTGGGAGAAAAAAATCACATAGCCTTTTTGTAAGAGACAGGGAGAGAGAACAAGAACAGACAATATTTTCAATACTTTTTAGTATCTTAATTCAATACACTGAATGCTCTGTTTCCTCTGATAACTGATCATAGACTTGAAGTTTGTAGAGGGATTTTTCATATTTTTGTCTCAAAAGCTCTATGAAACAATTAGTATTGGAATACTAAAATAAATTTTTAATGTTTTTATTTGAGATCTCAAGTCAATCTACTCTTCATTGAATGCAACAATCCTCATGGACCTAAATTTCTTTTCCAGTTTCATGTACATACTCTGCTACATTTTAACCACAATAAATATAAGCAAATGCCTTTTTTTTTTCCACTCTTTAAAACTGTGAGATACCTCACAAAATTTGTTGGGAGAGCAATGATTTTCACTGTAAAAAATACATTAGAACTAATTCATTTGCAAAAACAGGAACAGAAAGTATTTTTGACTGAGATCACAATCTGCAAATGCAAACTCTAATTATCTGTTAGTCATTATATCTTCCCTTGAAATATAACATTTGTCCAAACTGTAACAATTTGAATGTAAAAAAGAGAGACTCACCTGCCTTTTTTGTATACCTCATGTATTTCTTTTTCTTGTCGGTGGGCTCTGCATTCAGTGGATAAAATCCATCCCCACAAAAGCAGGAAGATGCTAAAATGCATTTTATGGACAGTCAACATGTTACTTGAATGTTCTGTATCCAGAAATTGTCCATACAAGAAGAAGAAAACCAAAATGTAGATCCTGTTCCCCTTTTTAAGACATTATCGGTCTGATTGTTATTGGAAGGATGTTTACTCATACGAAAAATCATCCTGCAGTATTTAATCTGGACAGTGGGGAAAGCAATTTCCACTAAACCTATAAATCCTTCTACGTCAGATGGCAGGGATTTTCTAGCAGCGTTGAATTCGTGTATTCTCAGAGAACAATTCTTTTTTGTCCAGACAGGCTATTTTATTAATTGGTTTAAAATGAACACTTTTCAAGCACCTGTGAGAAACAGCATACACATTTTTCTGGCTAGTTAACCAAAGTAGTGCAGTTGGACAGGCAAGTGTCATTGATTGTGCTGTAATCACCAAACTTAGCTGTGTAGCAGTGAGGTTTGTTACAGTCACCCCAACAGACTGAAAAGTGATCAGAAGTATGTCAGTTTCCAGCAAAAACTCTTTACCATTTAGCTCTACAATCACTATTATGACCCTGCGTGGTTTTTTACATTACTTGAAGAAGACCTTGGTGCTGTGGCTGGAGTGGCTGGTGCTTTCAGGACTTGCGTCTCTATATCTTACTGCTCTGCTGAGCGGAGTCTCTGGAGAGAATCCTGGTGTGCAGAAGGAGGGGGAAAGAACAGCATAGGGGAGAGAGCTCTCCTCCCTGCACAGAGCTATTTAGAGGGATTCTGCCAAAGCAGAGCAGCAAAAGTCAGAGATGCAGGAGAGCTCAAGGGCTGGTGTGTCGGGTCTCATGTGGCTGACAAAATTTAGCATTGGTGCTAAAGAAAATAAAACAGCATGAGCAGAAATATCTGGTTGAGCCAGCACGTTGCCCATCTGTTTGGATCTCAACCCTCTTCCTGCGTAACTCACAGCTGTGTTTGCTTTCCTCATCTGTGCCTGCCCACAAGGCCTTACAGCTCTAGTCCCTCCTATGTCTTATCACCGAGGTGACTGGTGCTCTGCACACACCAACCAGCACATCCCATCCCTTAGCTAACAATGCTCTTTTTTCCTCTGCCTCTTACCCATGAATTCCTGTTACCCATGAATTTCTGTTCACTGAGTCACTCAAAAGCCCTTTCTAAAAACCCTAGGGAGCTGATCCCTACCTGGTCTAAACTGACGTAGTTTTATTGACTTCTGTGAGCATTTACGCTGGTTCAGGACGCACAGAAACAACACATCAAAAGCCACTGAAATTTCAATCCATCAGCCAAGATTCAATTTAATCATTTGCTGGGCTAAAGCATTTGCTACCCAGTTTCATGAAGGCTTCAAGAGATAGGCAATCAGTCACAAACAGTTTGTTGCAATGGTTAATCACTGTTGCTGTTCAAAGAAGTTGTACTCATATCATCTTTGAAAATTACCTGCATCATTATCCACTGATTCAAGTATACTTCTCAAGAAGGACAAGAAGAATCTTAATAACTCTTCTTTTCACCTGTGGTGATATTAGGTATAATCTACTCAGTCTCTGCAATAATCTAGATGAAGTTTTATGATATCTTTTATTAAAGGAACTTTTTCTTTTCTTTGAAATGTGTTTTTCTTACTTCATACTTGTTTTTTAAAAATGCTAGTCCCTTGCTTATGCACCAGAGGAGCAATAGGGATCAATAATCATGGATAACAACGAATTCACTTGGCATCCCTGGAAAAGCTGGAGATCTTTTAGTACACCGGAGAGGAGGAAAACATTTATCCTCTCATTAACGGAGAGTACTAAAAAGAAGATATAAGGAAGACCAAAAAAAGAGTTTAATTCTCTTTTTTTGATTGTTGTTAACTGAAAAGTTCAAATATATGCAATTCACGGAAAAGTCCTGGAAGAAATCATGACATTTCTAAACTCCTGGAAGAAAATGACTGGATGAAGGATAGACACAGGATCATGAAGAATAAACGGGTTGAACAAACTTAATTTCTTTCCCTGACAAGCCAACAGGCTTCACAGCTTGGAGAGAAGCTGTGGAGTTGGATACTCTTTCAACACCATCACACTTAACATTCTTATAAGCAAGACAGGGAAGCATGGTCTTGATGAATTATTTGTAGCACTAATGCAAAACATGGCTAGCTAAGTTTTATTTATCTTGGTGTACTTTAAAAGCAGTTATCCCTGACTTACTACCAACCTGCAAGAAAGAAGCAAACGTTGCATATGATTCACAAAGAAGTTGTGAACCATCTGGGTGCATCCCAAAGTGAGGGCTTGAAAGGGTAGAAATGGCACAGTTGATGTCCTCAGGTGTGTAAAACTTACTTTGAAGAAAAAATACTGTGTTTGAAATGGCCATGATATACAGAACAAAAAGTAACAGGCTAAAAGACGAGCAAGGGGAAAAAATTAGGTCCAATACTAGATTAGATATTAGGAATATTTTCTAATGCTAGTACAGTAAAGCATTGCAGTAGATCACACGGGAAGAGTTTGTATTTGCCATCATTAGAAGTATTTAAGATTTTAGCACAAATGGTTAGATCGTATTACTTCTTCGGGTGACTTCCAGCACTATTTATTTCTGATTTTCCCAAGGTGAAAAGCTGGCATATGAGAATCAGAACAAATGTTAAAAATTCAAAGATCCAAGAAAAACATAAAAGAGACCAATATGTCATACAGATGAAAAATAAATAGAAGAATTGAAAAAACTACTTTTTTAAAATAGTATCCTAAAATTTTGCTTAATCTTGATCTTGGGTAGATGGAGAGTTAATTTTGCCTCCTTTCTCTATGAGAAGAAGCAGAAATTAAAGATATAGCACTGTTTTCATTCAGTAGATAGAAACCCAGCAGATACTAAATAAATAAATAATGAATAAATTACAGTGAACAGCATCTTCAGCAATTTCATATGTTTTTACACATTGTAGACTAGCTGTGAGCTGACTGCAGTCTCATTGAATTACCTTTTAATTTAAGCTTATCAGCTGATATATTTGAGGGGAGGGTTCTAGAGATGTATGCCAAAATATTTAATATTTGAATTATTTGAATTATTATTTTGCTTTACTTGGTTTGGTAATCCCTCAACATTTTCTTCCTGTTCATGCATCAAATGATTGTTCACAAATATAAAATTAAACATGTCCTCTGCTTTCCAGATTCCCCACTAAGAGTGACTTAAGGACTAACCTTCCACCCATTTCTGACAACATTCACCAGATCTCAGAGAAAATTTTAATGTCAGGTGAAAACTACAATACTGTTGACTTTCCTAACTTTCCTTTGCCTTTCACAGAATCACAGAATAACCAGGTTGGAAGAGACCCACCAGATCATCGAGTCCAACCATTCCCACCAATCCCTCAATCATGCCCCTAAGTACCTCATCCACCCTCACCTTAAACACCTCCAGGGAAGGTGAGTCAACCACCTCCCTGGGCAGATCGTTCCAATGCCTAACCACCCTCTCCGTGAAGAATTTTTTCCTAATCTCAAGCCTAAATCTCCCCTGGCGGATCTTGAGGCCATTCCCTCTTGTCCTGTCCCCTGTCACTTGCGAGAAGAGGCCAGCACCCTCCTCTCCACAACCTCCCTTCAGGTAGTTGTAGAGAGTAATAAGGTCTCCCCTCAGCCTCCTCTTCTCCAGGCTAAACACCCCCAGCTCTCTCAGTCGCTCCTCATAAGATTTGTTCTCCAGCCCCTTCACCAGCTTTGTTGCTCGTGCTTTGCTAACTTCAGCTTCCGTTCTACGGATAGGAGACAGCCATCCAAATGTGAACTGATTGCACTAAATCCTTCATAGACAGAGAGTAGCTGATCCAAGTACAAACCTGAAGTCAACTGAGCAATGTTGAGCTTCACAGTAGGAAAGGCTAACCTTTTTCTATTTTATGGCCAAAGTCATCTCTCCTGGAACATTTTTGTGCTTGATGCACCAGGCTTGTTTGGGTTGGAGTAGGAGCAGAATACAAATGATAATTCATGAGGAAAAAACTCAAACACCTCTGGAAGTTGGAACAAATTATATTAAATGGGAAAGGTAAAAAAAAAAAAAAAATCAAAGTTCCTGCTTAAGCAGAAATGTGTGAAGTTATAATTCTTTGCATTTAGAACAGTCCCCAGTAGCTCCCCTGTTCACAGAGGCTTGGTCTCTCCATGGGCTTTTACTTAGTTATTGACACTATCTAAATGCAGGATTCCCAGGCTGCTTGGGACTCTAATCCTGCATTTCCTGGGTTTTCATTAGTAAAGGATGATAAGAATTGTCATAGAAGTAAACATTTTATTCTGTTTGACCCAACTATGTTATTATAATTTCTTAAATAAACAAGTTTTGAACCAACCACTTTTTCTATTTAACCACAGAAAAGTCAACTGTTTGCCTGATTCTATTTAAAACCTGCCTATCCAAAATATGAATATGGTCAGAAGAAAAAAATCAGACTTGTTTTGCCTTTAAGTCAGTTGTGCACTGAGATGTCAAGCTTGTCAGGAGTCGAAATCCAGTTTGGATGACAGTCACACAAGACACCAGACACCACAGGAACCAAGGGTACTTGGAATGCACAATGCCACGTAAGTGTCTGCCACAATAACTCCAGTCAAATCATAAACTCTGCCTTCTTTTGTTTAATTAATTACTCAAAGCTCCAAATAGTGCAGTAACACACAGTATACACTGTGTAAATACCCCTGGAGCTGTAATCAGACTGCAGCAGGCACACATAAAAGACCCTACAGTATTTAAATTTTCTAACCTTTTCTTAATGTGTGTCTGCCCTTAGCTAAAAGCTTTTAATGCAAATGTGGATGAATGTGTCACCGTATGTCTGTTGTGATTTACATTGCAGGAGCTGGAGGAGCACAAGGGTACCTGCATAATTGATAGGATGCTGTTTGATTTCTGCAGTGTAACTTCCCCTGTGCAGCTGTTTCTTTCAGAAACAGCATGCTCTGCCTCCAGGGCAAACTACTCAGAGTATTGTTCTTCACTTCTTCAGTGCCTTCAGAGAATTTAACAATCATCAGGCTTAATATGAAGTTAGTGGGATTGCTGAATCTCTTACTTTTGTCCTTTTGTTTAACAAGTGTAGTTCCACCCTCTGGGACGTGCTTGCTCTCCGTAAGGTGAAATATGTCAGCTGGATCCTTCATGTTTGTTTGGTCTGAGGAGGATATTATTACAGATGATAAACAGAACTCGAACAACCTGGGGGTAAGTGACGTATCCACTATGGCAGGGCCAGCAGGGCTGGTGGCTATTCATAGCACTCACAGCTCTGCTCTTCACATGACTTGAAATCAAACTTCCCAAGAAGCTGAGAGAATGTGAGAAGTGTGAATACACATATTTAAACAGATGTGATTAAAGCCAAAGAAGTCCACACAGAAAGAGAAAGATAATATTTCATCTGCAGGCACAAGAGGCAACTACACTCTTCTCCAACGTGCTGCATTTAGGGGAAACAGAGATGAGGAAGTCCTGGGAAGAGTGGAACAGGGAGGAATGTCCAAAAAGGATGCTTTTACTTTTCAGTGTTAAAGATCAGTGCATGAGCTGGCACAAGTGTGCACCAGAATGGGAATCATGCCACTTTATATAGGCCAAATAGCTTTTGTGTTTTATTATCATATTTGCCTTTGTGCCCCTGCTCCTTTCTCGTCTTTCTGGCACCCCTTGCTTATAACATTGAGTCAGAGTGGTTTCATATGCTCTTCGTGGCAAACCCTGGGACTTACTCAGGTAGTGATGAGGAAATTAGTGAACCTCAATAAATCGTAAACACTAATGAATAGTTAGATTTCCATTGAAGACAAACAGAGGGAAGAGAGAAGTGCCAATGAACCCATGACCCCAAGCCTTCTTATCACAGAATAAAAATCAGATAGAGGCAAGGCACTGTACATGTGCTTCTAAGCTGCTATAAATCCCTAAATGGATTGTGCGGTGTATGAAAGGCAAGGGAAATAGGCCAAGCTTGCAGTGGGCAGAGACTGGAAAGATGACAGCAAACAATGTGCTTGAGTGGATTGCTTCAGGTCTAATGCTTTCAGCTGCTGTTTCTCGCTGCCGAAATGCGTAACAACACTATAGGACCCCAGAGAGGCACGTCTTTAATACCACTCTGGTTTCATTCGAGCTTTTTGCTCAGGGATGTCTTTGTTCACCGAATGATTCTTTTCTCCCCACGTGATTTGTCATGGCTTGGGAGACATATTTCTGTCCACAAGTGTCTTTACGTAGTCTTACGCTCTGTCTGAGAGATTATGTGTGTTGCGTGCTGAGCTGTGTCCCTTTGTTTCAGCCTGTTCTGCAATTTCCTGGAGCTGCGTTAGCTGGATTAGGCAGCTTTGTGTGTACTTGGCTGTCAGGCACCTGACCTTTTTGCATGGAGGTTCTGCTACTAAAACTGGAAAAAGGTACTTTAGAAAGTAATAGAGAAATAAAAGACAAAAAGACAGTTTTAGAAGGATACATCACTGTTAGCAAGTTAAGAGGGCTGAATTGAGACGTGCACGCTAGTGAAGACCATTGGGAAGTGGTTTTGCCTGCTACTAGCAGTTATTCTACAGGAGGCAGACACAGGATGCTACGGGAGTTAAGGATTCCTCTGACTCCCTCCCATATATCCTAATCCCTAAAGCACACAGGACACTCATTCACAAGGAGGGACTGTTCTCTTAAAGGATGTGGCTTTAGCTCTGTGGGTATATCCAGAACTAAAAGGTATGAAAGTGTTTAGACTGGATTGAAATTATGCTCTGCACATTCTGGATAGGGACTAATTTCACTCTGTTAGATTCCAGCCCTCAGCCATCCTACCCAGCCCATGCCATTCCTTACACAATTCTTACACGTAAAACCCTAACTAAAAGGGGTTTTCCCAGTTTCTTCTACAGTTCTCGCAGCCTATCTGCATCACTCTGATGTGGGGTTCATCACTAATAGGCTAAGGGCCCTGACTGTTGGCCAAGAAATAATTCAAAATGCTTTTCAGAAAACAGCAACAGCATGGAAGAAACAAGAAGGATGATGAGTTAAAAATTCTTATGCATAAACACCAAGGCTCCAACAGGGCTGTCTCAAGGCAAAAGCTAATGCAAGTATGAATAACAGACACAGAACTGTCAATAGCAACTCGGAGAAGGCAGAAGTGCTTAATGAGAGAGTTGTTCTGCTAATATTCAAAGGGGATTAAATGAACAACTGGAGTAATTACAGTCCTCAGCCTGACACTGATCCCAGGCAAAATATTGGAATGGGTGATATGACACTCAATAAATAAAGAGTTAGAGGGTTAATTTGATTAATGTCAATTAGCAAGGCTTTAAAGAAAAATAGATCTTTCCAAGCTAATCTTTTTTTGATTAATTTAGAATGTGTTTGCTGGAGGAAATGAAGCTGTGCAATGTGCTTCTGTAAGGCATTTGCTGTTGCACCACATGGCATTTTGATTAAAGAAGTGCAACAATACAGTATCAAGTTTAAATAAGGAAAATATTTAAAACTGGATATCAATCCCAGATTGATTATGACTGTGAATGGCAAATCTTCATCAGGCAATGCAACTATATCCCTAAAGAGGTTGCTTCTTTACTCTATTCTGTTCTTGTCAATAAGCAAGAATAAACCACAGTGCTTCCTGAATAATTCCGTAGTGACATGAAGTAAATCAGAAAAACTAAAGGATCACTGACCAGGAGTAAATGGAGTGGCATAGAAAAAGGCCCAGAAACTCCCAGTGTCATTTTACTACAGCTTATTGCAGAACTGTCCATCTGTTAGATGAATGTGGATCAAGAATGTGGATCATAGTTTTAGGATGAGGATAAGGGATCCTGGACATCAATCGAGAATTTTCTCAGAAAAACGGCTGAACAGTAACTTCACACACACACACACATAAACCAGTGGCTAAAATTTGCTAGCTCGTGTTTTTAAAAAAGAGAATATTGTAAGAGTATGAAGGTTATATTACCTCTTTATGTGATGACGCAGACTTTCTAAATCTTGAAAGTGAGAGTTCTCTATCCAGCAAGCTAAATATTTATTAAAATAGCTTTATTAAAGTGGCTGCAAGACCACAAAAGACAAATTTGAAATAGAAATTTTGAAATAGAAATCACATTTTAGTATGTTTTACAAGTGACAATTATGTTTGTTTCTCTGTGAGTGTATTTTCCAACCTAAGACAGTATGATTTTTTGAATTATATGGGCTAGTTCTCAAATAGGGATAAATGTGGGGAAGTCCAGTAGCCAAAGCTGTAAGGAAGAGCTGATTAGATGATGAATGAGTCAGGCTCAGAACCATCAAATATTGGCACCAGCTGACGTGGCAAATTCTAACATTCCTTTTAAAGACAAATTTCTTTGGATCTGACAACCTTTGCTGAATTTGGCAGTGATAATTAACTTCAGATGGCAGTGTGATATAATGGTTAAGTTTTACATAATTTTGGTCAAAAAGAGATTTTAAAGCAAATGATAGATTATAGCAATTTGTACTTTTTTTTTTAAAAAAAAAGACAAATATAACAATATTCTCCCTCGGTAGATGTACTCTGGAGTTTTCAGTAAGCTTTTTCTTGGAATTACCCACTTCCACATGTGGCCATCTGGTGGACCCACCAAGCCAGCTACAAATGATCTGTCTGGCCATCACTCACAGGACTCACGCATTTCAGACACAGCTTCAGCATCACTTTTAACATTTTCAATCAAACACTGGGCATCTGTATAGCTTATCTTGGATTTATTCAGGGGAGAGCACATGAAAAGGGCACCTGAGAGAAGCATCTTCAAGGTACATGGTCTACTGGCAGTCTCTGGACTGTATCTGAAGCACTCTGCACCTCCTAGCATGTAAAGGGACAGGGGACTCACCTGTCTGAAATCTTTAACTGCAGCATGGACAGCTACATCCAAGCCAGGGCCATCAGGGGCTGCTGGGGAAGCATTTCTAGGAAACAACACATTTTATCAGGTGGTAGCTGTCTAAGCCAGTCAGATGCATTGCCTTCCAACAGCTGCTGTCTCCCTGTTGAGGAAAGCAGCCCAACGCAGCCAGCTGGCATACAGAGAGCCCTGCAGTGGGATCCTCCTCATACACTTGTGAGAGTATGCAGAGTCAATGATGTGATTAATATCAGCAAGTCCCACCTTTCTGTTCTTGTTTTGTTGATGCAGTCTTTTATGTTGAATGCCCGTGGACAACCTCTCCCAATGGCTTCTTAAGTGTTTCCCTTCACTAGAGTGACTGCAGCCTTTCACTTTTGGCACAAAGATATCCAGAAGATTTTATTTTCTTCTGTAAATATGCTGCAGCATCTCCAGCTCTGTCAGTTCTGAGATATTTCATGGTTTTACACTAACACTGGAATATGAAGGGGCTGGAGAACAGGCCTTATGAGGAATGGCTGAGAGAGCTGGGGTTCTTTAGCCTGGAGAAGATGAGGCTGAGGGGAGACCTCATTGCTCTCTACAACTACCTGAAAGGACGTTGTGGAGAGCAGGGAGCTGGCCTCTTCTCCCAAGTGACAGGGGACAGGAGAAGAAGGAATGGCCTCAAGCTCTGCCACAGGAGGTTTAGGCTGGACATTAGGAAAAAATTTTTCACAAAAAGGGTCATTGGGCACTGGCAGAGGCTGCCCAGGGAGGTGGTTGATTCACCTTCCCTGGAGGTGTTTAAGGGACAGGTGGACGAGGTGCTGAGGGACATGGTTTAGTGACTGATAAGAATGGTTGGACTCGATGATCCAGTGGGTTTTTTCCAACCTGGTGATTCTGTGATTCTATGATTCTATGACTGTCAATCAGGGCAGCTCTTACAACAATATTCCTCGAAATTCCGTGCAGAAATGATGCTCATCTGACATTTGGATGTACTGAAGCTCTGTGAATTATAGATGGTCACTGGGAAACTTACTGGTTGGCTCCTTTCCTCTGCTACTGATCTTCCTCATTATAACACTGATGCCACAAAGCAGCAATAAAAAACAAACTGAAAAGGTATTATGAACTGCACAGAAACACACCAGGAAGAAAACAGCAAACAGGAGGCACAAAACTGTAACATGCATTTCTGAGTTCAGTGGCTAACTTCTAAAAGCTGTTATATGGGTTATTGCAGATGAACTACTCTGACTCGATATCGCTACCTGAGCTGGTCCTGTTCACTACCTCTGGATCTCAAACTGCCTGCAGTCCTTCTAGGTTTTCAGATCTGTGATGAAACAGAAGTGCCACAGCAGGCATTCCCCCTTGTGTTTCCTTTTAACTTGTTGCTGGTTAAGTGTAACCTCACTGGTGTTCAATTGCTCTGCCCTACAGATCTACGTAGGTGAACCAGAGTTATTTTAGATCATTGTCTCAAACAAGTCATTCCCTGTCAAAAATTCTTGTACTGGATCCAGCTTGGATTTGCACTCTTTTTAAAATTTTATTGTCTCCCATGATCTCGTTGTAGAAAAATATTTGTTTGCTCAATTTGTCTTACTGCTGTCATTAATGTCCCTATACAAGTAGGGGACTGAAGCTACAGGGAAGCACATTGTGTATCTCCACCAGCCCAGCGTCTGCTGCTTGTCTGCAAATACCATATGGTGTAATATGGGAAGACACAACGCTGTAATTAGTAGAACGTTAGTCTGATTGGAATATTTAACTGAAATAAAGTACTAATATGAGGTCTTGTTTTGCAATAAGAAACTGCAAGTGTACAGGAATCAACAAACGATTACTAGCATAGAAATCAGTGCTGTTAGCAAATGGGCAAGCTAAGTATGTCTGTAGAGCTTCCTGAGTATTAGAGCACCCTGCTTGTCCCTCTGCAGAATGAGGGTGTTCCTCAAGTGTCAGTGCAGACCATTCTTCAGAGGGAAACAAAACAAAAAAACCCCAAACACCCAAAGAAGCTAACAAATTGTTCTGCTAGTCTGACCCAAAGGAAAGCTTCCTCTCAGATTACATAACTAATGATCAGGTTAATCCTGGGCACACAGGAAAATCACATCAAGCAGTCACCTAGAAGATTTTCCAGGATGAGTCTGAAGAGGAGATCTGGATGCCCAGTGTCCTACGTCCATCTATTGCCAATCTCCTCTGCACCATCAGAAGACAAAACAAAAGGCCCCCCTGCCCCTTTTCTCATCCAGCTGAAATGCATGAAGACGATCGAGTGTGGCAGTGCCCCATCCTTTGGAGGTGACCAGCTAGGTTTTTGGTGAGGACTTTAGTTCCCCTAGGAGACAGACATGTCCCATCCCTAGTAAGAAAGCCTGGGAGTGCGTGGGCCTCCCCATGATTAAAGAACCCAAAGCCTCTCTTCTCACACCAGTCCCTAAGCCATTTATTAACCAGTTTCTTATTCCTCATTTCATGCTCCTGATTCCTTAGTATTGGGATGGAGTTAAATATTACCTGTGCCCCAGAGCCCTCGATCATTCTCCCAAGAGCCCTGAAGTCCCTTTTAATGGCTTTAGGCCTTCTGTGCTCTATTTCTTCCAATTTGAAAAACTAAGAGCGGGTAGTAGTCGGTGTCTTTGACCAGGGAAGGGAGCTTTCTAGTAATGTCCCTCACTGATGCTCCCGGCAAGCAGCAGACCTCCCTATGGAGCGGGTCTGGCCTACAGATGGGACCCTCCGTTCCTTTAAGAAGGGAATCCCCCAAGACAATCACCCTCCTCTTCTTTTTAACTGAGGATGTTTTTAAGGCTGTGGGAGGATGATGGAGTTTCGGAAACATTTCTAGGCTGTGGGTGCAGCCCTCTTCATCTTTAGGGCTAGGATGCACCCTCAGCACCTCATATTTGTTCCCCAGAGAGATCTGGGGGTTAATTGCCTGGGTGGGGGGAGGAGGTTTCCTTCTCCGGGCAGGAACCTGCTGCCATTCCCCCTCTCTGTCTCTCCCGGCCTTGCAGCTTACCGGTGGGTGGTGCTCAGCCTCACTAGCTCCGGCAGCCTGTGAGAGGGTCCTGCTCCACTCATCTATCTCCCTCTCACATTCCCTGGTGGTCCTCAGCCTAGCCACTTCTTTCCTCAGCTCTTCCACCATATGCAGCAGTTCCCCTACCTGAGCACAGCTTCCACAGGTGGAGCCAGAGCCAGAGGCAGGAGCCACTATGGGAGGGGGGCACTGACTGCAGCCCAGGGTCTGGGTAGCTGCATGTGCCCACCAGGGCTCCGTCTGGGTGGCAGCCTCCATCACGCTTTGGTGCGGCCTTAGTCTTTCGTCAGGTATCCACCATTTTCCTCAATCTCTTCCGACTGTGCTCCAGCCCCTCCCTGCTCGCCCTAACTGCCGCTCAAACTGCCTTGTTTAATGTGCCCCGCTCCTCTGTGCCCCGCTCCTCTTCGCCTGTGCCCCGGTCGCGGTGCTCCCTAAGGGCCGTTTAAATCCCCCGCGGAAGTTTCCGGGACCGCCCTCTCCCGTCAGGCACCGCACGGGAACAGCCGTTGAGCCAGGAGCCCAGCGCCGACCTCCCGATCGAGTTTTTTTAGGCTTTTCCCCGTTCAGGGAAGCACCCAGCCGCCTATGGGCACCCCTACCACAGAACTCACCGTCCTGTCGCTGGCTGCAGCTGAATAAGTGGAGTGATGATGAGCCCACCAGCACTTAAGAGCGGTGTGTCTGACAGTCCTGACCTCGTGCAGGTTCCCCAGGTACACAAGTTTCATTGCCTAATGCCATATACCATTAGCAGAAGAGGACGGCTGCACAATGAAACTCATCTGGGCTCTCAGTGGATGTCAAAATAGTGCAAATGGCAAGAGGGGTTTGATGAAACACTGCGTGGCAAAGCCGTAGGGCTGAGTGGCAGGGTCTGTTTCCAGGTACAGGTGCTCTCTGTCCCTTACAGGTGCTCCATCAGGGTGGGCCTTCTGGTGCGGGGCAGCTTGTTCACAATTAGGAGTTGCACTTTTGCCCAGCTTCACTTCTTCTGCTCCTAGTGTTAGCTCCATGGAGGCTGCTGAGATTCCTCAGGGATTCGGCAGATCTACCACGTCGTGACTTTTATCCTGTTATTTCCCAGACTGCAAAGCCAGAAGCAGCTATTAACTTGAGTGCATCACAGATTTGTATTTGGAACAGAGCTTTTATTAATTTTGGTCTTCGTATAATTGACGATTTTTTATTAGTGTCATTTTGATGTTCCTTTTGCAGCACAAATTATCATTGATCTCTTGAGACTTTGTTGAGGTATTCAATAGGCTCATTTCACATCAATCAGAGGGCTTGTATGTGAAATCATCAGCCTTAGTAACTGGTTTCTTGCTGTTCCAAGAAATTGTTTGTGAGCCAGATTTTTATTAACACAACTGCTATCTAGAGCTGATGTATTTATCTCATGCCATGGCTTTAATTTCTCCCTTTGGTTTGCAAGGATATTTGAATCATAAAAGCATGAACTGAGCCTTAGGAGGAAATCTTGGTGTTTACTTTTCTATTCTGATTAGCATACAGTGAGGAACAGACTTGTTTTCCTGGACAGTCTACTAAAAGATTCTTGATGGTACTTTCTTCTCTTAAATCTGGAGGATCTAACTGAGACCAAGGTTCTCATGGCCCTGTACAGTTGGATTTTGGATACACCCAAGGGTGAAGTTTCCAGAGCCTCTCTGAGAAGCTTTGTCCCTGTATCTTTCTGAGCTTGTGACTATTGTCACTTGCCTTTTGCCAAGCACCACTGAGAACAGATCTACAGCCCCCAGAAAATGCAGAAGCCTCTTGAATATACTGTCACCATTACTAGGTAAAACAGTGTCAGATGTTGAAAAGAAAGGGGCACAACGTTGCAGTTGTAATGGGGTAGGTGTAACAGAAAAAATCAGTCTTTTTTTTTGTTTTTTTCCACTTCCTCACATAGTTTCATCACTGTTTCTTCTTTTGCATTCCAAACTAGGTCAATGCCAGTTATATGAATCCGTGCACATCCCACTAAAACAGTCACATGCCAAAGCCATTGAAAAGAGTCACTGAAGTGTATAAGCAAGAACAAAACACGGTGCTGGGGTGGGACTAGGGCACAAAAGGTCTGTCAGAAAGGTCTCAGAAGCTCACTGAGGGGGAACAGATAGAAAAGGCAGCATTTATTTTACATGGCTCTATTTCCAGATAAAATAGAGAAAATCGGATGTACACCTCTCCCAAGCACACTTGTGGAGTGCTAGGGTTTGAAACATTGGATACACCCAGAAAAGTGGAAAGCCTTGAAAAAAAGCACAAACATAAATAATACAGTTTTTACGCTAGCCATTTTGAGTTCCAGCATCATTGCTTTCTGCACATTTGTCCTCTTTACTCTCTTACAGCCAGTACCTTCCCTTCCTAATTCAATCTCTCGCTCTCATTTCGTTGCATGTTCAAGCCAAGGTATCGCAGAAATGAACAAGCTGCCGCAACAGCAGGATAATGTAACCGTGAGCAGCTGCCTGTTCCCCAGGAAATGTGTTCCCATCGTGGCTGCTCCACTTCTGCTGCTGGAATCGTTGGCTTGTGTCCCACCTGGGACTGGCCTCATGGACCCTTGGGAATCAGACTGTGTGGGACGTGGGCCTGACACCCAGCACTGGGGTCTGTGACTGGTCCTGTAATTGCAGTCTCCTAGGAACAGGATCTCCTGCAATTTTTATTTCCATTGGGATACAGGAGCATAGGAGGTAAGGAAAAGAAAGGGGGGAATTTTTATTATTGCCCACTCTATTTTTCTTGTGCTTTTCCATCTGGAATACCAGGTCAGTAGTTTTTCTTTGAGTTGCAAGCAGTCAAGCAGTGGTGCAGGCAGGCGGTGTTGCAGGTGGGCGGTGGGAGAAGCAGCAGTGCCAGGCAGGCAGGGAAGAGCAGCGCAAGCAGGCTCCCACCTGCTGGAGACAAGCAGCTTCACAGCCACTTTTCAAGGCTGCCTGACAAGAGAGCTTCCAGCAAATAGGGGCTGGCAGGGATGTCTACACTGTGCAGCCCCAGTGTCACTGCCCAGGAGCCTGGGTGGGACAGACATAAGGTGAAGGGGGTTTTGGAAGTAGCTCAAGAGCTGTTTTTATGTTGCTCACCCGGAGCAAGCTGTGTCAGGAGTGGAAAAGGAAGGAGACATAAAAGCGATACAAAAAATTCTTCCTAAGGGGAGGAATCTTCTTTTTTCAAGGGGAAAAAACCCAACACACCAACATCCCCTCAAAAAAACCTGGCCAGGAGACTCTTCTTTAGTAGATGTGTGATTTTTGAGAGTCTCGCTCATGCAATTTGGTGTATCAGAGGAGTTCACTCCAGTGTGAAAAATAGACTGTAAGCAGATGTCTATTTGTAACTGGAAGGAAATGACATCTTCCTGGTGCCCTCTGGGGAAGGTAAAGGATAGTAGAGGTCCCTCACAGCCCGTGAAACTGCCCAGGGTTGGAGAAGTGTGAAAAAATTCAGGTAGCTACAGTCCAAAGCCACCTTAATGTATGGATAACTGGAGACTTCAGGGGAGCTGGCTGAGCAGCTCCCAGGGGTGGTAAAACTCACACAAAGATGGAAAAAAAACCCAAATAAAATATTTCTATCCTTTTTCCTCCTGCCTTTTCAAGAGATGTCACTTCTTAATTATGGAAAGTTGCCTAGGTTTTGTGGGTTTGTTTATGGCTTTGGCTTGCATGAGTTTCACTGAACTCTCAGGCACTTGAAAACAGACTCAGATTTCTTAGGTCAAATCCTTTCCTCTCCTCTATAGCAAAAGTGAATCTGTTATCTGAGGATTGATACCAGTAGCATTTGAATGGTTTAATTTAGAAGTAAAATAACATAATTCTTTCAGATAGAAACCCAAAATAGAGCTACTAGATGGGGAGACAGTGGTTCGAGATACTCAGGGCAAAAACCCAAAAAAGCAGACTGTGACCTTGCCTGATTGCAAGTTTACAGCTTTGCAGCACAGGGTGCTGATGTCAGCTTAGAAACATTCCAGAAAAAGCAGAAATCTCTTCTGGAAATGGAAGGAAAACAAAGGCTGAGGTTTGTGCTGCATTTAAAAAATATAACATGTCTTGGTAAACAATGTGCCCTGGCCAAAATAAGGAATATTCTAAGACAAGACTTCATTTTTTATTTTAACAGGAAGAGAAAGCTGGTTTTCCATGGAAATGGGACATGATTAGACTCATTCATGGATCAGAAACCTAAAGTCACTGTAGAAAATGGAACTGCACATTTATTTCCAGGCATGGGCATTTTGAAAAAGTGACCAAGGGACTTGAGGTGTGTCATTGGTTACTGAGCACACCCTCTTCTGTGCATGAGTACTTCTTCACGGCAGCTCTCTGCTCCTCTGCAGACGCTGTCAGAGGAAGGAAACATTTCTTTTCAACCATTGCACTGAAGGCCTCCCTGCTAAAGAGGAGACTCCCTATGGGACAAACTCGCATTCTCTTGTCCTCAGGGGACTCCAGGTACAATTGTTATACACTAGAGAGAAAAGAAGGAGTAGTAGAGAAATATCTGGGAGCCCTGTGCAGAGCAGGGAGATGTGGGAGAACTGCCCACATGCCCGTGGCGCCACAACACACACGCAGCAGAAGCAGCAGTCAGTGCGTGGTGTCCTGAGCTACCACCCAAATATGAGCCCTGAGAATGCTGCATCCAATATTAAAAAAAAAATCAGAGCAAAATAAAAGAGAGAGAAAAAACCCCAGAGAGTGACAAGGCTGGTGAAGGGGCTGGAGAACAAGTCTTACGAGGAGCGGCTTGAGAGAGCTGGGGTTGTTTAACCTGGAGAAGAGGAGGCTGAGAGGAGACCTCATTGCTCTCTACAAATATCTGGAAGGAGGTTGTGGAGAGGAGGGAGCTGGCCTCTTCTCCCAAGTGACAGGGGACAGGACGAGAGGGAATGGCCTCAAGCTCCACCAAGGGAGGTTCAGGCTCGACATAAGGAAAAAATTCTTCACTGAAAGGGTCATTAGGCAATGGAACGGTCTGCCCAGGGATGTGGTTGACTCGCCTTCCCTGGAGGTGTTTAAGGTGAGGGTGGATGTGGTACTGAGGGGCATGGTTTAGAGATTGGTGGGAATGGTTGGACTCGATGATCCGGTGGGTCTCTTCCAACCTGATGATTCTATAATTCTATGATCTTTTGCTCTCCATTAAAATATTACCGCAAGCTTTTCAAACTTTTTCCTTTTGTTCACTTCCTTCACTTCCCTACCTTCTTTTAATAGTAAGACTGAGTAAGGAAACAAAACAAACCCAGAAAATCTACAAAGCAAACATTTCTAAAGCAGTACATTAGGAGACAAAAAAATGCTGGTGAACTTTTTAAAACTTAATTCTTTTAAAACTTCAAAGCCCAAGAACATATTGGGATTCTGTTCTTTTTTGTCTTTTTCTAGTGCTGGAGCAAATAAAAGAATGTTATTAATTTGTACATGCATTTTGCACAAGGCTTCTGTAACTCCTTGAAAGAACTCATCTCTCTTTTTGGTGTGACAGGCATTGTCTAATGTGCCAGAGCCAAAAATGCCATTAACAGTCTCCAGGCTGACATCCCTTTAACAGTAACTGCTTTCATAGCCCAAACAAAGTATAAGAAAACATTCAGCATTTCTGAGAGATGATGAAGATGAGCTAATAAAGCTATTCCACCTCTGATGCCAATAGTCAAATGTTTTCATCTCATTGCTCACTTTGTATTTGTGTCACAACATTTACTGTTGATTATAGAAGTTCCCTGTGATTTCAATTATGGCACATGCAGATTCGGCCATGAGTGAAAAGATGTTGGATTTTGCTTTGTGCTGAGAAGCATGAAGCTGCTCACAGACTTCCCTGGTAAACAACAGTGAGTGAAAAAGGCTTGAAGAGGGGGTGAGGACCATTTTTTCTGTTCATATCAGTACCAAACCCCCATTGCTTGCATAGCAGCCTGCTGGGAAGCCTCATTTTTGCACTGGTGACCATCAGCTGACAGGCCTCTGATAGTCAGGAGCTTGTGGAGGTGTTCCTGGGCAGTGTTAGCCCCATGGTGTTTCTTTTCACCTTTCTCATGTGCCACAGTGGCCAGTTCAAGCTGTGGAGCGGTTTGGGGCTCCTATTGGCCAGGCTGTTGCATTGGCAGCACGATCCCCCAGTGGCAGTGCCGCTGCCTTCCCATCACTGGGACTCAGGGACCTGGGAAGCCCTCAGGGGCAACATCATGTTCCCAGACATGAGCACAGGGTTCTTCCAGATCCCCTTAGATGTAAATGGCAAAACCTCTAAGGAATCAAAGAGGAAATTGCACAGTTAGCCTTGCTCATGCAGCCTGCGTACCTTTCTCCAGCTGCACTGATTAGCTGAAAAGTTAATCACCCGCTGCGTCTCTTTTGAAGTCTCTGCCTATGACAGCATCTCTGCCACCAGCCTTTCTCCCTGTTTGAAGTCCTTTGCCTGCACAGAACTTACTTTATTCACACACTTCTTTAATCTGTTTTCCACAGCTTGGCATCACTGTCAAAAAGCAAGGTGAAATGGAAAGGAGTTGAAAGAAAACCCCAGCATCTGAGAGATTCCATTCTACCTGCTGGGGACCTGCACTGTACACAAGAAGTGAGTCTCATTTGTCTTCTCCTATTCACATGTCACAGCTTGTGGGTCTTCTCCTACTTTATGTACGTTAATTTTGTGCAAGTCAATAAGGTGAAATATAAAATGTTTAAGTAAAATGGAATAATTCTTGCTTTAAGCATGAACTGTAAAATTCCTTCCAAATTTTTCCTGTGAGACCACCAGTATATCAGTAGGGATATTCCTATCAGATGATAAATAAAATTGCATATAGTAAAAAACAGTGGTCTTAAGTATTTGAATCTGTTTTACTATATCCATATCCTCAGGTCACAAGATAACCATAGCAATTTTTATTTTTCACTGGTAGAGTAATTATTGACAATGTTCATTGATGTTCCAGTGGACTTGACTTTCTGGTGAGTTTTGCTTTTGATCTCGTGGCTTTGGGAGAACATCTGAGATCCTCTGCCAGGGTGGGTGCAGGTGAGTTCTTTATGCAAGTGTGACACTGGCACAACCTGGGAGAGATGGTATCACTTGAAGAACCATCTTCTAAAGTTTCATCTCCAGGAGCATCTTACAGAAAGTGAGTCGGTGTGAAATGCATTGCTTTCTTGCAAGTGGATATAAAGGAGCCTCCTGATGGCTGCAAGGGTGAAAGCCTGTGCATGTGCATCCACCACGACACCAGCTACCAGGATCTAGGCAGCCGTGAGGTGTCCTGCTAAAACCTCCTCTACTTAAGCTTGTTTTGACCTCCTGCTTTTCACAGCTGCTTTCCTTGTGGCTGCTGGAAAGTGGGAGCTCACTATCCTGGCACCATGTGCAAGCACAGCCCAGTACAGCTGCACCCCTGCTTCTTGCAGCTTCCAAGGGCAACTCTACAAAACCCAGGGTGCCCTGACATCCACTGGCCAGCCCCAAGTACCCGTGGCTATGGCCAGGAAGCCGGCATCATCCCACCAGCTGTGCACAAGGCCGCCTCCGGCATCACTGGGGCACGGGGTCTGTGCAGTGCCCCCCTCCTGCCTCACACCACCTCCTCCGCCACATCTGCATCACCAGCCTGTGGTGCAACATATTGTTCTCTTTAGGAAACAAGCTCAGTGCTCCCGGAATTAGGATCTGAGTGATGCTAGCTGAATCATAACCTTTAAAAAATAGTAGATTTTTTTTTTCTTTTTTTTTTGTCTATTTTCCTGCAGTGGAACAAAGCCGGATTTAAAGGTCTGCTGTGGGTGGATGATTGCAACCCTTGATCCCCAGCCAGAAGCATTACATTACATAAAGAGTTTTTTCCTTCATTGGGAATTAATCTGTTCTAACCAACTGTCAACTGCTGGTAACGACCATTTATTAACATGCTGCCCTCCCTACACTAGGGTCATTTAACTGACTTATTACATTAGATGTAATATGAAAATGCACTTATCCTTATCCCAGGGACGTGCAGGGCCCAGCTTTCCACCTGCCTGCCTACATATCTCTACAACTACCTGAAAGGAGGTTGTGGAGAGGAGGATGCTGGCCTCTTCTCCCAAGTGACATGGGACAGGATAAGAGGGAATGGCCTCAAGCTCCACCAGGGGAGATTTAGGCTGAACATTAAGAAAAAAATTGTTGACAGGAAGGGTCATTGGGCACTGGCAGAGGCTGCCCAGGGAAGTGCTTGAGTCACCTTCCCTGGAGGTGTTTAAAGCATGGGTGGACGAGGCACTGAGGGCCATGGTTTAGTGATTGATGGGAATGGTTGGACTCGAGGATCCGGTGGGTCTCTTCCAACCTGGTGATTCTGTGATTCTATATGTGCTGGTGCAGGGGAGCAAGGGCAGCTGGGCACCGGAGAGCAAGGGACTCAGCCTTCCTCCTACCTCTCTGCTGCCTGGCTGTGGGACACCGCCTCAGCTCAGCAGAGCCTCCCTGCTGGAGGGCTGAGCCAACAAGAGAGACGCATCCTGTGGAAGCCCTGCTTTGGATTAGACTAGGGGCATTATTTGCCACCACAGCAGGAATCAGAGTTTGCAATGATGCAGAGAGCATGGAAAAGCACTTCTATGCATTTATGGAATGTGTGAGTTTATTGGTGATTAAGCAAGGAGCAGGGTTTATTCTGCCATGTAGGATTTTTGTAAATATTTAAATCTAGCCACTTCTGGGCTGCCAGGTAATCTTAGCAGGTGGTATGGAAAAGATGGGGCTGTTGTTCATGGATGAGTTATTGCCTCTATATAGTATAATGAGGCATTTAATGAAATAGCCGAAAAACATAATTAAAAAAAAATCAAATTCCAACCTGAAAACATGCTGCTTCTTGTACAAGAGGAAACAGTGAGGGTGAGCAGGGCTTGTATGTCTTGATTGCATTAAGGCTGCTGTGAGGCTTTTCTGTAAACAAACCAGGAAACCAGGGGGCTTCGAGGCAGTTCACAGACAGAGCAGGGACTACCTATTCCAAAGAAGTGAAGAGCAGAGGAAACATTATACTTATCTGTGCAAACTTAGGTTTACAAACTTTCCTCCTATCCACTACAGGTAGCACGGGGTCTAACAGATCCAAGTTACAGCAAGGGAGATTCAGCCTGGCTACCAGAAAACTCTTCCTATGTTTCAGGCTAGTCAACCACTGGCATAAGCTGTCCAGGGAGGCCATAGGATTGCAGATTTTTAGGAAAAGGCTGCACAAGCATCTGCCAGAAATTATTTAAATGCAGTTAATGGTGCCTTTGGGCATGGAAGCTGGCTGGCTGGCCTTCCCACAGCATCACCAAGCCTGTTTAACCTGGCTGCTGCATCAGCACTCAACACAGTGGCCTCATCCCAGCAGTGGGAACATGCTCCAAGAACCTTGGTGCCCACCAAGCCTTCACATCATGCACATGAGCTCTGTGCAGGCATCCAGGGGCTGAGCACAGCAGCTTTACCCTCTCCAGCCTTCACATCCCTTGAGAAACATTTTTCTGCTTTTCTCCCTCTTCTGTGGATGCTGTTGGCTTGTTTCTGGGTGATTCCTGCTCTTCTTTCACAACCAGAGAACAGAAACAAGGATCAGGGTAGCTACCAGAAGATGGCTGGAGGTGTAGCTGCTTGACAGTAAGTGCATGTGAAGTCTTTAACTCCATTACCTGCTCTAATGATAGCAAAAAGTGGGGAGGCTGGGCTGTGGGGAAGGTTCTCAAGGTTTTGTGGCACATCCCGCTTCAGGGAGGCAGCTGGGAAATAACACTTTGGCAGTTTAACATCAGAGAGCTGAGCAGGGAGGCTAATGAGAAATGAGTGGCAGGGCGTTCAGCTCAACCCAGGCTAAGCCAGGGACCAGGAAGATGTCTAGGAGTGACCATCAGGCTTCACAGGGGCCTCCATACCAGGAATGGATGTGCCTGGGAGTAACTGTGAGCATTTTAGGGCATAAGCAGCAGCCCAGCAACATGGAGTGGGGAAGCTGAGGAATGAAGCTCTAGATCTAAAATGCTTCATGAATGGCTGCTCCACTCCTGGGTGCACTAGTTGGTCTTCCTGGGGGCTGCCCCATATGCCAGCTGGCCGTTCAGAACTCTCATGACTGTCTACTGTGTATCTGCACCAAGTTGCTTGATACCTGAAGCAAGAGCAAGCCTTGGACATCTTTCTGCGTCTGCTTCCTCCTCCTGTGAAATCAAACAGAATTTTGTTTATTTATTTATTTGTACTGGGATGTTTTATCTCCTTCCAATTAAGCTACTTGTGCTAATTGGTTTATTGGATTCACACAGTAAGGAAACAGTCTTACAGACAGCATTTGTACTTGTAAAGCAGGGTACATGGTGTCTTCCTTTGGCAGAGCACTAGCACTAAGGTGGTTTGCAATGAAGCTGTCAGTCACATATTTTTGTGGCTTTTGTCACCAGCTGAGATGTGGGAAGAGTATTGACATGCTGTAAAGTTTACGTCAGCTGCCAGAGGAGTCAGGAAGAGAAAGCACAAACATTACAGCCATGACTAAAGAAAAGCTGGAGAACTGAAAAGCAGCTAATGGCTTGACAACACACTGACTTTGGAACACTCACAAAAATCCTTACTTTCAATTGTGGGAGGGCTTTTTTTCCTCTTCTTGCCTCTTTCCCTACATTTTTTCTCTTTTATAAGGAAACCCTGTTCTGTTTGGCACTGCATAGCTAGACCTGCATGAGGGTGGGCAGGAGATGAAGAGAAACCTTCTGCAGGAAACTGAGCTTGGGGAAAGTTAAACTGACAGGCAGCATCAATCTTGACTAGCATCACTGCCAGGTTCCAGACATTCCTCTGTGTGTTAGTGAGGTAAAGAATGGCACCCACGGAGCTCCTGCCCTGTCCTTACTCTATGCGAGTGGCAGTGTGGGCTTTGGGCAGCTCAGTGAGTATCATTTCCATTTAACAACTTTGTTCAAAATTGAGTCGCACAGTTTTCATGTCCTCTGCCATTTAGGAAAGAGAGCACCTCAGAGCCTGGGGCAGACCATTGGACCCCAAGTAAGCAGTAAGGCCTCCCATTTTGATCCTTTCCTTTGCTTTCTGTGCTGTTCACCAGCCCGTCCAGAGGTAACAGCCCTTGGAAGCAAGGGCTCCTTCTTCTCCGCTCCTGGGCCACTGCCAAGGGGAAAGAGAGGTCTGGTGTGGCAGGAATCTAACAGCAAAATCCTGCACACAGCCACCATATCTGCAGATCACCCACTAACCTTCCTCGTGGATGAAACACACATGGAGAGCCCCCTACCCCAGCCACAAAGGAAGAGAAATGTTTCCTTAAGTGCATGGCCTCAAGTTCCTCCAGGGGAGGTTTACGCTGAACATTAGGAAAAAATTTTTTACAGAAAGGGTCATTGGGCACTGGAACAACCAGCAGGGAGGTGGTTGAGTCACCTTCCCTGGAGGGGTTTAGATGATGGGTAGACGAGGCGCTGAGGGGCATGGTTTAGTGTTTGATAGGAATGGTTTGACTCGGTGACCTGGTGGGTCTCTTCCAACCTGGTGATTCTATGATTCTGTGATTCTATGTCCCACGGCCAGACCAAAGTCGCTTGGGGCAGGCAGACTCTGACCCTGGAAAGAAAGGGTCTCATGAAGGCACAGTACATGGGACCAAGCCCTGGGCAAGCGTCCTTTATCACCTTCCCTAGGTTGGTAGTTTGCCTGTGTCATCATCAGGGATAGGGGTGACCATCTGAGATGGCTGCTGTCTCTAGATCTGGCCCAGGCGCGAGCTTACTTTCCTCCCCACACAGTCCTCCCGAGCACCTAGCAGCATGCATTAGATGCTGAGGCTACTGTCTGCTGCAAATGACATGGTCTTTTTCTTCTCCAGCTCCTTGGAGACCATCCTGCCTCCCTGCCTGACAGGCAGGTAACTGCCTTTCCTGTTGCCGAATGGCAGCTCTCCTGAAACTCCACATGAAAAAGGTATTTTTACTTGCAGGCTGCTGAGTCTGTGCACGGCATAGCTGTACCTATGAGAATGTGGTCATTATGCACCTTAATAAAAAAGGTTTAAGATTTCATGGTTGAAATTAATTTGCACCCTAATAAAAATCCAGATAAAATGGAAAGAGCCAGGAGGCTAGGGAGTTTTACAGATCTAATGTGCAGTCCCATTTCCCAAAATATATTTGTTCAAATAATTCAAACTGTCGTTACAATTAACTTGTCCTTTCATTTCCCTCTCTGAATTCCCTCTAAGCTAAACACACAGTTTTCTTGTATAAATCTGTGTGACAAGTAGATCTATAAAATCTTTTTTGCCTTCTTTTTCCCTCCCCATCATTTATATGCATTTTGCATGGATTGACTTGCCAGGCATATTTTCTAAGCTAATTTCCATGGTTGCAAGTGTGCACATCCACACTCAGAGCTCCATGAAAGTCTCATAGGAAAAAGTTAATTTGGACAACTGGCCGAGATGAGTCTTGTGTGTTTTCTCAAAGGTACAAAATCTTAAAAACCAGTCTTCAAATTATCTACTGAGGGCTTTGTTGCTTGCTTCCAGGAGCGGGTAATGTAGCACTGCCCTGGTTGAAGGGTGAGTGAGTGATGTTTTCTTTTACAGTGCAGGCTAGCATCAAAAGTTCATTGGCATGAGGCAGGATTCATTTAGAGAAAATGTGGGCAGTTGTGGGTGCAGATATTGCTCGTCTTTCAAGGTTCCCCTGCTTCAGGCCCCAAAACGCTGCCAGCCTAAGCCTAGCTCCCAGCAGAAAATAACTTTTTCTTGCCCAGATCAGAGTACCACATGGTGACAGGTGATGCACAGGTGCCAGCATTGGAAAAGCTGAGTCCTCCAGCCCTTGCCTCTGCACTGGGCTCTGCTTACCCTGAGGTTGCCCCCGCGCTGCTGCAAGAGCTGGATACCAGGAGTGGTACCTTGTCCCCGCTCATGCATGATTTCCCTCTCCATCCTTCTCCCTTCATCTAAAATGGTAATTCCTCTGATCAGGAAAGTAATGGCCCCGATACATTATTTCAAATGTCATTTTTGCAAAGGAATTAATCAGCTTACATTGGATTACATTTTAATTTTAATAGTGATGAAGTCTTGCTGGTTTTAAAATAATTTTTTCTGGTCTTTAAATTTCAGCAGGGCAGTATCTCACTTACTTAGACTGTACCTTGCTGCAATCGCTCCATTGTAGAAATTTGACAGAAAAGTGTCATTATCAGCCTCACCCATGTGCATTTCCTTCAGTCCCATTGTCTGCAGTAGGGATGAGAGCTGAGATCAGGCAGCCAGAACTTCAGAGCAGATTTGTAGGATTTACCACATTGGTAAGTGTGGAGACCACCTTTTTGAAGGCACAAAGGAGGAATTAAAGGACAAATTCTCATTTATAGTTAAATGGAGATTGAGAACTACACCTGCCATTTGGGCTTTTGAAAATATGCCCTTAAATGTAAAGTAATTATTAAAATTTCTTCAGTTGCCGTTTTCACAAAAGGTCTCTGTAGCTTATAGCTGTAATTAAAGGCTCAGTTTTCCCAATGAGCTTCGCATACTTCAAAGTACTTGTATGCTTCCATTACATTTCTTTCACCTTTTGAAATGCTTTTTATTTAAAATCGTTTACAAATGAGATGTTTATTCAAATGCTTTACTATTGGGCATTAGCTCATAGGTAACAGATCTCCAAACAGAATTAAAATCACATTTAAAGATTCACACCATGGAATAGACTCTTTTCCACACTCTCCATCTGTTATTTTATTACCAGGTTTGATTATAGTGAGCAGCACAACCAATTTAGCATCAGCCTTCCTTGCAAACTTCTTAACACTTCCTTTTCCAGAAGGAAAATATGAGAGAACCCATAATTTTTATTTATGAAGTAGCTTACCAGTACCTCATTTCTTGTCCCTTAGATGGCAATAAGAGCTTTTCTCAATTCAACTTAGTAAGTTTTCTGGGCATAATAAATGTAATTTACATGCAATATATTACAATTTCACATATGTACACTTTTAACATAGGTACACATCCAAGTGTCTCTTATATTCTACCTTCATATACATTATACATGCATGTACATATATATAGAGAGTTAATTTCTTTCAAAGACGTGATTTGGTTAGAAGTAAGTAAAAGTACAGTGAAGCCAGATGCAGAATGAGCAAGGGCCAATATTTCCTCTCTTTACACTGGACCAGGTTGTTCAGAGAAAATGTATTCCTCAGGGGGCTCCACTTGCCCGGATCCCTTGTGCACTTCTGAAAATTCTGTCATTTGGTAGGTTAATTTTCCAGCTTTTCAGTGCTTCACAGAATTGGGCAGTATCCATAACCAGTATTCAGAGTATAGCTTCAGGCACTGTTTCTCAAATCACTAGTTGAATCTTGCAACTGGAAGTTAGACAGTGCTTATGGACTCTCATAGTCCAGGGGAGATGAAAGGTGAAATACATTCTCAGGATCATACTTCAAATATTTGTGCTAGCTTCACGACTAGCCCTGTCCTCTTAATAAGCAGAAAACCACAACTCTCACAATGTCTTAGAGATGTCTTGGGTTTATTTCTATCTATACTTTTCATCTATTGTTTTAATGAATAGTAAGTGCAAGTGGTGCCTAAGACAGAAGTGGTTGGGTGATGGTTTTATAGGCTGTGTAATTGTGTCTGGTAGAAACAGACATCAATCTCTATCAGTTTTATATATATATGCGTATAAGATAACAGTAAGGTAGCCTCTGCAGAAGATGTTTAGTAGTTAGCATTTAAACCACAGGCAGCACTAGTACAAAGATGATAAAATCTAAAGGACTGTCTTTTTACCACATAACTTCCAAGTGAACAGAAGTAATAAAAACAAATGCCAGAGTAAAGCACTGGGGCTTCTTTTTTATTGTATGCAAGGAGGCAGTATTCATTGACAGTGCTCACTTTTTGGCTGTTGGGCTACATTTATCTCTGGTTTCAATATCACTATAAGGCAGGGGAGATACTCACATTATTCCAGCTGGACTGATTCAGAGGAAGATTTTAATTTGAAGAGCTCACTGATAACTAAAATAACAATCTTTGGATTCCCATTGGAATGGTGTGACCTGCTCAGAAATCATTACTGTGTCCCATACATGTGCTAGTTAAGCAAATTAAGCCCCTCAGCACTTCATGAGGTAGGTAAATATCATTGCTCACCACCTTCCAGATGAAGGAGATGAGGGATTGAGAGGTTAAAGGACATATGCCATGGATAATGCAGAAAGACTGTCAAAACTATGGTCACAGGAACTGAGTGTCTCACATCTCACAACTGGTGACTTCATGGTGCAGTTCTGCTGCCTTCCCCCTAGAAAAAGTCCCTTCGCTGCTCTCTTCTGCTTCCAGCCATGGTGTTGGTTCCTGTTTTACACTCATAAGTGCTTCTGCTGACAAATGCACACTGTTACGTCCAGGCTTTATCCTCTTAAAAAATGAGTGTGCTATTTATTTAATTTTTTTTTGAGTCATAGTGATCTCGACCTGTTGATGTTAGAAGTATCCAGATTTCAGCTCCAAGAAGAGTGGTGTGTGGTAAATGCATTGGCCTGGTGGCTCAAGAGAGAAGTGGTAGGCTGGGAAACAGGGCAATCCTCTCTTTCAGATACCATCCTTCTATGGATCCTCTTCTTCCCAGTGAATTCTGGGCTGTATTTTCTTACTTTTATGACCAGACAGAGCTCCGTTCATGTCAGTTGTTAACAAGGCTGTAAATCAGTGCAGCCATCAATGTGACCTAGGTAACAATATTTGAGGCAGAAGGCAAAATCTGGGTATTGTCGACAGCCTGGATTTGACATTTCTCTGCCATCTTCTACATCCCTTGAGATTTAGGATGTAAGAATTACTGCTACAGTAAGCAGAAAGCTTCACAAGTCCACAAATAGTTATGGTTTTCACAGTATTTTTGTTTGCTTTTTATTAATTCATCTGACTCTTCATGGCCCAACTCCAGTCAGATATAAAACTTAATCTTGTCATCGAGTCAACCCTGTTCTGAGTCTTCACACTTCAGGCTGAGATTCAACTTGGTAAGCAAATGATTTGATGAACATAATCTCCACCAGAGCCAAAAATTCATGGTGTTTTCTAAAAATAAGGAACACACAAACCTGGACATCGCTGTCTTGTTGCTGTCATGTTTCTATATTTGGGCTGTGACATCAGCATTGTTAGCAAAGGACAGGGAGAGATCATGGGATGAAAAATGAAATGCCAGGCACAGGAGCTTGTTACAATGTTCTCCATCGGCTTCCAATGACTTACATCAACCTTAGAGCCAGAGTCCAGAAGGAGTCTTGTTGAATCCCACATTGTACTTGGCCATTTAATCTCTGACATGCCTGTTTCTTCAGAGAGAGGTTCTGCCAGACATCTCTCCCTCTTAATCCAAAATTCCTGAACAGTAGGACAATGTGTTGACCGGGACAGGGACATTTGGATATAGAGTTTCTCTGTGAGCTGCGTTATCTTCACAGGGATGAGAAAAATCCTTGAAAACCAGCAGTGCTGTCCTCAACATTGTTATCTGCTTCTGAAGAGAGAATTGACGGCTGCCTATCCACCATGTGCTGACTGTATGTACTACCTGTTATCTTCCCCTCTCACTTTAGAGGGCAAGTGCTACATATTGTGTGCTGTGCTCAGGTTATACGGAGAACACATACCTAAACCTCCCTGTTTACATTACCCACGTACGCTGTGAGGGATATTCTGTAAGTCTGTGAGCTGCTTTGCTCTGCTTCATCATCACTTGTTACTTCTAATCAGGAGAAAAGAGACCTGTCAACTCCTTGAAGGGCTAGATGAAGGTCCCATCCAGAGAAAGATTAATTTGGACACTAAAAGGAGGTCTTCTTCATAAATCAATGGAAATAAATATGATAGTCATATGCCAAAGAGAAATAAAAGGATTTACCCAATAGCAGAGATCTGAGAAGGAAAGGCCCTTTACAGGAGATGCACTATCCTGACCTTTCCCCATAAATTGCATTTGTCTGATCCCTGACAGCCTATATGAGCATTGCCCCTGGTTGTTCATTGCACAACAGGCACCACCAGCATGATGAGACCCAAATGAACATACAACAACTTCTGGGTGAATGGGAACACCTGTTTTCAAGTATGAGAAACAACATGTCATCAAGCAAACAGGAGCTGGGGTGTGGGTTAGAAAGCAACCTGCAGAGCAGGTTCCTCCATCATGCCTGCACATGGAGTTGCCCACTGGAGGATGTGTCCTCATCTTTACCTTCCAAAGAAGCAACGTAATAGTCAATTTTCTGCCTTTGCATCCAGAGTAGACTGAAAAAGAGCAAAAAGAAAAGAGTTTTGTAAATGTCTTCTGTTTCAGCTACTGCTCTGCCAGCAGGCTTAGCTAAACACAGACCAATATATCAAGTTAAAAAAGATGTAGGTGCCTGGAAATATTAGTCTTGAGTATTTATCAATTGCATGAGTATTCTGGATGATGCGCAAGCCCATGTGGCCCTTCAGGCCTCTCTTCTTTGATGAAGTAGATTCGTTGCTCACAGTTAAGTGTACAACCATCTTTTCTTGTTTTTCTTCCTCCGGGACCATCTGGTTTGTTGTATATCCTGCCAGGCTGTTGGCATCAGATTCACTGTAGTTTCCATCCAGCATTATAGTTTTCGAATGAGGTATTCCACATGTACATGGAAACTAGGAACATAAACAAGAAATGCAGCTGAATACAAGAAGAACACATCAGCAACAGAAATTATGCTTTTCTATTGAAAGACAGCTTATAGACAGCTGTTTTTTTTTAGTTGAGTTACTGTAAGTTTCTCTTCAAATAAAAGTCACTTTTTTAATTGCTTGAATTCCAAAAGGAAGAAACATGGTTTAGCTACACTGCTTGGACAAGCATCTTCAGAGAAATGCTTTAGCAGACACAAAGACTAAACAAACTTTTTCTTAGGTAGATCTGTTCAGCCTTGCTGTCGTAAGATTCCATATTTTGCCGTCCTTTTGTATATAAATATTCAAGAACAGATGCATTTTTATCTGTGTAAATGGCTTATCCATTACATTTGCTGGCAAAAAAAAAGGACAAAGTTCTGGTTTCACAAATAGATGTTTCCTTTGTAAATCAGATGTTAAACCAAGGAGAGGTCCTGATAAAAGGCTAATGTAAAATCCCAGCTCTGATGACGTCAGTGTCAAAAATTGCACTGACTTCAGCAGCACCAGCAAGCATCCCAGAAGTCTAAAACAACCCAATGAATACAGGTAAAAATTTGAATATCAAGTACTGTCTTTTACTGTTTAAAATTTGAAAGTTTTCTGTCCCAACAATATGCATTATGTATTTGTCTGCACTGAAAGTGGACTCCACACCTCCTTTCTACTAGGAGTTCCTGCTTCTGATTCTCCGCAGACTGTTTTCCTTACTCAATAATGCTTTGTCCCCAGTTCCTTCCTCCACCAGCTTTGATGTACATTTTTTTCAATGACTTGTTTTCAAGGATAAGTTCAGCTAAAATAATGTATGCATACACAGAAGTGTATATATCGTGAATATATGTGTATATATATGTATAATGTATATATGCCTCAATAAGTAACATTCAGGATGCCACTGGGAAACTCTGGGCTTAAGGCTTTTATTTTTCTCCAGACTACTTAACCAACAGATCACGTTGTTTACTAAAAACAATTTTAAGTCATATTTTATACTAAGCAGGTGTAAAGCCCCACCCCAAACCAAAAAAAAAACCGACCAAAACCCAACCCCTGCCAAAAAAAAACCACAGGGAAGAATTACTCAGGCTCTTTAGCATCAACAGATGACAGGTCTAGGAGATGGTGGGTGGAAGAGAAAGTGGTTAACAGTAGTGAGCTAATTGCTGCAGGAGCCAGCAGAGAAAGAAACTGTGAAGATTTACTTTTAACCCCTAGGTCAAATTACAGTTCCCATGACTTCATGTACGTGCAGTGACAGCCATTCCTATGGACAAGGGAGCCTAACGTGCTAGAAACTCACTTTCACAGAGTTTTAAATTACAACCTTCTTTACATAGACACATACATGCAGAAGTATGCTACATAATTTTGCCCTGCAGTAGTTTTGGTCTTTGTCTCCACTAATAAATTAAACATTGACAAAGAGCCTCTCTGGGCATGGGAACTCAGATGACAACAATACTATCAGAGTGTAGATGACAACAATACTACTAAAGCGTCAGAATTACCTCTGGCCTGAATTTTGCCTGGGTCAACAAGCACCAAAATATTCCCATGTACAGTTTGAGAATAAGCATGGGCCACAGACTGTTTGCTGCAGGCAGTTCACAGCAGCTACTTTGATTTTGAAGGAAAGAAGGTTTTGGTTTAGACATTCATTGTCTATCAGTCTTGGTCCCAGGCATATTTAATTTCTTAATGTAAACATAACACAGGGCTCTTCTCTCAGAAGCCTTACATATTTCTATTAGGTTTTCCAGAGTCTTTCACATGGGAGCTTCACTGGCGGACAAGATCTACATTTACATTGAGAAATGTCTTTCCTCACCTTCTCCCGGAGCTTCCCCTCCTTTCGTTCTTGCACTGTCGTCAGGTAATTCACTGCTGCATATTCCAGCACTGAGAGGAAGACAAACACAAAACTGACCCACAGGTAAATGTCCACTGCTTTGATGTAGGAAACACGAGGCATAGAGGCGTTCACGCCAGTGATGATCGTAGACATGGTCAGCACGGTGGTTATCCCTGGAGAGAGCCAAGAGAAATAAATGTTATTGACTGATCCAGTCCATAAGGCTTTGGCCTCAAGATAAACAGAATTTATGCTCTACATGAACTCTAGAAGATGCTAGATCTGAAATAAATTTGTGGTAAGTATCTCTTCTGCCAATGCAGAAATACTTTTGTGCATATGTGATGGGCTTCGTATTGAGGTGTAATGGAGTAGCCATCATTTTGCTAAGAACAAGAGTTAACTCCCTCCTTAACCTCCAGGGTTTTAACACAGTGCTTAGAGTCAGGTCTGTTAAGACCAGTGGCGACAAGGACTCCCGTTTCCTAGATGTGTCAGTCCATGTTACGGGCACTGACAGAAAGCAAACCAGTTTGGCCACAGGTAAAGATGATCTGATCTAAATCACTGATCTTAAAAGAGGCATATAACAATGATAAAGTGTTTTGCATGAAATAATGCCAAAGAAAGGGTTTGTGTATTTGCCTCTAGGAATATTTGTCTGTAGTTCAGACTGTGGGACACAAAAAACTTTGAACAGAGGTGTGTGCATGTGTATATGTTTATAAAAATAGATATATATGTATTTATGTTTATATATTTAGACAGATATAGATAAAATTCTGCAGAATAGTATATGCTTTGTTTGGATTGTTATGGAGAGAACAGTATTTGCAAGATCTCAAAGCCACTTGGAGAAAAGAGAGCCATAAAGCATTCATTACTACTTCAGCCATTTCGGAACAGTGACCACAGTAAACAAAGCTACTATTGCTCACCTTTCATGAGGGTCTTTTTTTTTTTTTTTTTTGAATAATATCAGTTGAACACATTTCTTTCAGTGGAGCAGACTCTTGGCTGCCTCTTCTCATACGTTTGCTGCAGTGCATAACTCTCTAAGGGAAACAAACTTCTCGGACTAAAATACTGGTTTATGCTTTTAGTATTGGAAGCCTTACATATTAACATTTGAGATTTTTCTTACTATGTTTTTGCCTTGCTCTAAGCTATGCTTGGCTCTTTTTATGCTCAGCTGAAAGATTTTCCTCCAGTCCTGACACAGACAAAGTTCCTCCTGATGGGTTTTAGGTGTTCAGAGGGGCAGGTTGTTGCGTGCTGGACTTTCAAGCAGCATCTTCTTTGCTTTCCCACTTCTTCAAAAGAGAGACCATCCTACCCCAGAAACGCTGGACCCTTAGTGAGAACCACCCTTGGGAGAGGAGAAACCCAACCTTCACCTCACCCTGGGCCTGGTGGCCTTTCATTGCAGATAAGAGAGGAAAGTCATGTTCCCTTCACTGCCTGGCTATTGCCTGAAGCCTGATGCTACAGAGATGCCCTCAGTGTTCCCAGGGCATGCCAGATACCCAACTTTATTTTTAAAAACAAAGTCCTTTCTGTCCTGAGCTACGTATAGATCAGGAGGACTGCTTAACAACGAAGGACATTAGACAAACCGCGAGATTTACATTATATTAATCACTTGATAAAACAGACATTTGCTTGCTCTCTATCTTTAACTATCAAAATGAAAGGTTCCCTTCCCTGCCAAAACCTTCACGTTGAAAGATTTTTCACACAGTCATGGCTTGTTGCAGTTGTTCTCACCCAAAGAGACTCTGGCAGGAACTGCTCGGCGATCAATCCAGAAGGACACCCAGGACAACATGACCATGAGAGTGGCAGGGAAGTAAGTTTGGAGCAAGAAGAAGAAGATGTGTCGGTGTAAAGTGAAGTTTATATAGAGGCGATTGTACCAACCTTTGAGAGAGGAGGAAAGCCAGAATCAGTGAGAACAGCCTAAATGGTAAGCACAGAGCCATGATCTTTCTTTCAATCTTCTATTTCTAAAGGGTAGTGAAAAAGAGAAGCTGGTCTTTTGGAATATCTGTTGTCCAGACCATGGAGACTACATTTCAGTGACATATAATCCCAAGAGCTCTCTCACAAGTAGTTAATACAACATTAGGTTCAGCAATAGCATTAAATCAGAAAAGGCCAATACCTGTGCTGCTGTAAAAAGCCAGCCTTGACGTAGTATGGAATTTTTGTATCAAAAACTGAGATAAAGAAATCTTTTCATCAGTTTTCAGAGATTCATTCCCATTTTTCCAATACAGCATCAGATCTTCATCAGTATAAGCATCTTAGAGAAAGAAGGAACATGTTGTGATGTGACATTATCTTGGAGGGGAAACAAAAGTTAATGGATCCAGTCAAAATTAACAAAGGCATCTTTGGTATGAAATAATGCCAAAAAAACCCGTTTGCTAACAAGAGTGAGTTAAGAAGATATTACCGTAAGATGTACCATGACAATAACAACAACAAAACTCCAGATCGTCCTAATTCTAGGAAATATCCCCTTTTTACTCCACGCTGATTAAATGGCAGCTAGAATAGTGCTTTTGTAGGCATCACATATCAAAACCCATAGACAACATATTGCTAACTCACAAGAATATGTCATGAGTAAAACATCTGAATTTAGAGGAATGAGGAAATGCAAACGCCTCAAACTATTTTAGAATGATAAAAGAAAAAGTAACGTGTGATTTGAAGCAAAAGTCTAGAAATATTTGAAGACTGTAAATGAAAATCTTAAAGAATTAGTTGCACAAGGTAGTGGGAATGGGGAACAAAAAAGCAGCAATCAAGATGTCAGTAGGCTTTTCTCAGACTCTTCTCCAAGATGCAGAGTGAAAGGACAAGAAATAAGGGATGTAAGTTGCAGCAAAGGTTTTTTTCCAACCAAGTAAAAGGAAAAAGTTTTTTCAGGATGAGGGTTGTCAAACATTTGAACACGTTGCACAAAATGGTTGTGGAGAGAACGTTGTCTTGGAGATATTAAAAACCCAAGTAGACACAGCCCCAAGCAACCCACTATAAAACTGTCACTGCTCTGCGTGGAGTATTGGAACAGACCACAAGACCAACACAAATTATCCTGTGAATCTTTGATTCTCTGGTTTGTGGAGGAAAATCTCAGTTAAATAGCTGGAAGGACCTTGCCACACCCTGAAGAAAGGTTATAGAACAGCCACAAAAATTTTACTGTACACATCACTTTATCCACAGAACAACTCCTTTCCAAAGAAGCTGAGATCAGGTTGCACTGTTTGCAGGATCAGGATTATATCATACGTAAACCACACTGGTGATGAAATTTAAAGAAAATCAATGATCATTACAATCCATTTTTTATTGTGGCACTTGAAATCACCACCTTGTTGTCAGAAACAATGAATAGAGCATAACTTTTGTGACAGCTTTCCCATCACAAAGCTGCTGAGAACCAATATATGCTGAACATTTCTGCAGGTGGGTTTTTAGAAAGTGCCATCTACTAAAAATCATACAAAAATGTTTTCTTTGCAAATTTCCCTGTCTTGCAGCGTGAGGGCTAGATATACAACATAGTACATCAATAGAAAGACTTTTGGTAACTTTGATGAACTATTTTTTCCGGCTCTAAAATAGACTGTATTCTGAAATGTGTCCAGTCTATGTTTGTGCAGCCAGCCATGGAGCATGTCTAGCTAGAAAGACAAATAGAACATACAGCTTTCCAGCTCCAGAGAACATGTCTGAGAGTCCAGGGGGAAGCGGCTGAAGTCCATGTTGCACATTGCCG
Organism: Clamator glandarius; assembly: GCA_033459285.1. Classification (NCBI taxonomy): domain Eukaryota; kingdom Metazoa; phylum Chordata; class Aves; order Cuculiformes; family Cuculidae; genus Clamator; species Clamator glandarius. The sequence continues at coordinate 1,456,572 of JAUNZM010000131.1, read as the reverse complement.
TCACTGTGATCCTAGAATTCAAAACCAAGAAAGGTTGGTTTCTATGAAGAGCAATGAAGGGAGAACATTTTCACAGATAAAACATTCTGCAGCTTTTAAGGCAGCAGCTGTGCATAATGTTAGTATAAAATCCCCAGGAAAATGCTTATTAATTTTCCAAGCCCAAGAAAGATGAATTGTACACAAAAACTCCAAAGGAAGTTGTCATTTCCATATCAAGGAACTAAAGATGTATCTTAGGCATTACAGTAATACTAAAGTCAGTAAGGGTACTTCCACTGTGTTTTATATCCAAATATTTCCCTACAAGGTAACAGTATAAAATAACTTCACCGTTTACCCTGAAAGGTTCCCTTATGCCTAGTTTGATTAAGATTTCCTCATTTTCCCCATTGTTCACTTCCCTCCATAGTTGCCTCAACAATGACCCAAACCTGAGGAACTTGACCATCCTTATTGTAAGCCACAGAATTCCATGAATATATATATATATATATATAAAATACAAAAGCAGTTCATTTCAGTCCTTGATCAAACTCTTTTAATCTAGGGAGTGTATTTCTGGGGTAAGGGTTGTAAAATGGGTGCAGCTGTTTTTAAACAAGTGAGATTTGCTTCTGTTAAGTTCTTGCCTTAGCTAAAGAGCTGCAGCAATCACAGCTCCAGTTTTAAAATGAGTCCAGTTGTGGGCAACCTTACATAACAAGTTTTCCAGTGGGTCAGTGAACTCTCTCTTATGGACAGATTTTCAGTGAAGCTCCTGATTTAGTAGGGGCAAATCAGCTGTGAGTCATTGTTTCAGAGATGGATTTATGTTGGCCGTGACCATATTCCAGATTCATTGCAGAACTTTTCTTCTCTTAAAGGGATTGTGATCCAAATCCTGCTCTGACCTACACACTCATTGCCCCTGAAAAGCACACGCTGTTCATTTTGACCATAAAACTAGAGCAAATTTTGCCCTACGATTGAAACATAAAGGAGCTTTCTGGGCATATGCTCCATGAGGTATAATGTACCAATGATCTCTCCTAGTTGTGTGTAGCATTTAAGTATTGTATAACTAAGTCTATGTGCTATTTTCTTTCCTTGAGGTCACCTAAACTGTGATACAGCCTCTGGTCATTAACAATTCATTAGTCAGAGATGGTACAGAAACTCAGCTCATCAATAAGATAATTCTTCGATTAGGGGGTGATGTTAAGGTGGCCTTGAAAGCCCAAAGCCTAAATGAGGAATGAAATGTCCCTCAGCCCAGTGTCAACCCCATGCAGATTTCTTAACACATCTGAGGGCATTTTCAGCACCACTGGACACCCGTGTCAGTCAGATCATGTTCTAAACGACCTAAACACCACAAGGCCCGAGGACCATGCAGATTCTTTTTTCTCCTTGGATTATTAATTATCCATTTAAATCCTATGCAGTCAGCTGTGGTTAACTCACATACTTCTTTCTTGTGGGTAACATTAGAAAGTCATATCACCTCCTCAACAGCTCACAGAAAGTTTTGAAAGCAAATAATTTGCATGTGGGCAAATGAGCAGACCTGAACAGACCAAATGTTTGCCAACAGAATTACTTGCTCCTTCATTTTAACTGTTGGGCACTGCATACAAATGTCACGTCACTGGCTTCAGCACAGAATAGCAGGTTGTGAGCAATGGAAACGAATATTCAGTTATGCCAAGAAGGTCCCTACCCTCCCACGTTTCTCCCCTCAGTGCTGACCCAAGCTTACATCAAACCTCTTCCTTTAATTTTCTTTCTCCTTGCTATTTCTCTTGCTACATGGCACCTTCATCCTCATCTAGTTCTAATAAAATGGACAGCATCTTCTAGTACTTAGTCAAGGTGTGGATAATTAGATCTTTTGTGCAACAAATGGAGTTATAAATTGGTTCAGAACAGGGAAAGTTTTCCTAAGTTTTTGGTCAAGATGAGATTTTCATCATTAAGACCAGGCAAAACAAAGTGACCATGTGGCACCTACTATCTTTCTTACACCCACATCCACACATTTCTTTGTGGTTTTAATTATTTTTCCAGGGAGTTTTAAAATAAATTAATCAGAATTATATTTGGACTATGAAACCAGTGAACTTTAGGGCCTCCTTGTGTGGTGAGATTTTGTCTTACTTAATAATATCACCTACTATGCTAATTCTAAATAGCCTCCTGAATCAAACTTTATAGAAAACCCTCCAGAGTTTTTGAGAATTATTTTACCCTAGCTAAAGTGAAAAAGTTCTAGAAAGGTTCTAGAACAGAAATCCCTGGTGACTAAACATTCAAAGGTCAGTGCACTGAGAGCGTGTTTCCTGTCCTGGGGAAATGTCCTTTTGTCTGGGCTCCTGAGCTTTTCTCTGCAGTGTATTTTATTCTGCATCCCTTTTGACATTCTTCTGAAGGCAAAGAAATCTGGTGGGACAATGATGTGAGCAGCCATAAAGGTGGTTTGGTTAGAAGGGGGAAACTACTGAGTGAAAGAAAATGTCTGCTGAAAAATACTGGCAGAGAAAAGGCTGCCAACCTAGGAACCAGACACAGCTTTGAGAAGTCCAGCTGACCTCTTTGAAGTGCAGATGGAATACATGGAAACTGGAGACATCCTGAGATATCATCAATAAGTGCAAAAAAAAAAAGGGGGATTGTAAAGGCAATTTATTGTCTGAAAAAGATAGAAAATGGTCTGGAAAATAAAAACTAGTCTGGAAGAACAGAAAACATCATCAATTGGTGATCAGAGGTGAAATACAGAAATGAACAGCATTTATTGGCTGCTCAAAGAGGTAGTACCCTACACCCTCTTATGTCTCTGTGACATAAGGAGGACATAATTTTTATCCCAGGTGGAGCCTCTCTCTCTGAGAACTTCCCATGCTGCACATACTTTTCCATCTCTAAACAGGTTGAATTCACTGCATGAACTTTCTGCCTTCTCTTTGGCTGTCATTGGAGATGATTGGCTGACTCCAGACTCTGATTTCTGAAGTGAGATTTTATCTTTTGTCTCACTGGTCCCCATGTGGGTCCACTTTTGGGGTCACTGCAGTCTGGCATACACCCATGGGATGATTTGGTTCACATGATGATGTTATTACTTTATAGCAGTTTTATACATCCATACAAGTAATCTATGGTCAGAATGCCCGCTGTTATATTGATAAGCTGCTCCACTAGGTAGTTTGTAGTGATTTGTAACAGTATATAACTAGTTAGTTATTGCTGTTATTTACTGTTATACGATTGATTGATACTGTATGATTGGTTGATGATAGTAATTTGTAATAGCAATATATATATTCACTTTATTAATCATAGGTATACTTGCTAGTGGTGATTTTTTGTGGCAGTTTAATTACTAGTGGTGATTTTTGTGGTATTTTTGGTAATCTATAATAAGGTTGAGAAGTTTAGAGGATTAAGTCTCCATGTCCTTGTGTTTTACAGAATCCTACGAACCCATGATCATGATCTATATACACCCGCAAGCTGGGTAACCCCTCAGGTCATGACAGACGTGCTTCAGGATTCTTTCAGCCAACAAACCTGCTAGAAAACCACGCACTATAGGGCACGTTTTATACTGCTATTCCAGTTTCAATAAACTTAAATATTTACATTCACACACAAACACCAACCAGAAAAAAAAAAAAGTTTTTTTAGACAAGCAGGAAGCAAAATAGGATAATTATAGAGGTCGCCATCTGGTGTATCAGCAGCTTCCAGTTTAATCACACACTGACCCCGGGACAAACATTCCCAGTCGACTAAGCCTCTCCCTCTCCCTGCAAAGAGTTAGAGGAATGCTTTCCCTGGAAGATTATCTTGTTACTGCCCACCGCATGGTATGTCACAGCTTCATGTGAAGTGTTTTGTTCTGGGCATGCTGGAAACAGGGTTCTGCATGAGCACTGGGAGTAGAAGGGCTGACAGCAGCAGTCCTGGTGGTCACAAAAGCCACGCTGGGAGCAAAATTGATGACAAAGCCCCAGTGGGTGATCATGAGGCAGTGAGGCTGTACTGTTACCTCATGCTGTAGAGGACGTGACCATCAGGGAACACTCGCAGCATGATGTTGTCTGTTGTAGTGTCGTGAATGAAGGACCTTTTGGAGTGCACAAAGAAGACATCGGGGACCCAAATTTTCTTCACCAGCCTGCCGTCAAAGGTCATGCTCTTGTTGTTGGTGCTGGGAAATGAGAGACGCTCATCCTTCCAGTAGTGCCTTAAGTAGAGAGTCATAGTGAAATCCTTCACGGAAAAAGGAAAAGAACCAGAGAGAGGTCTGTCAGTGTTCCTCCCTACATACAAAAAATACCAGAAAGAAAACTCACTTCTACCAGGTAGATTAAATTCTTTCCCTCTCAACTCCCATTTCTTCTCTCGACTAAGGCTCTTTATGAATAGATTTTCCTGACAGAATAATTTCAGCCAAAACAAAACGCAAATGCCCAATCAATGTCTTACAGTACCCAGTAATGTTCAGTCCAAAAGGGTTATATACATGTCCCAAGAGAAGCACCGCCCCGAGAAAGGATTCTACACTCTGGAAAAATTGCCCTGGAGGACTATGGTATTGATAGCATATTCTAGAGGAAAAACTTTAAAAATCGGTCAGATGGTCAGGCTAAACAATAAGCAATTTATCCTGAAAATAACTAAATTGTTGCGAACAGCAACCTATTGGGGAAACTGTTTTTCCTACTGTAGAAGTGCATAAATAAAGCTCTCCTTTAAGCTCCATGAGGGGACGGGAGCTTCAGTCACACAAAGAAAACATCTGTTTGTTGATCCCGACCTGGCAGCTGCTGCTTTCAGAGCTGAATCTACTCTCTCAGGCTGACAGATCAAATATACTTGTTTTCTTTATATTCCCAATTAAGGGAGTGGTTATGTGAGCTGCAGCTGCCAAGCCCAGGCAGGCAGCACCATGGACTGGGATCTCTTCCTAATCACTCAACAACTGCTTTCTAAAACCACTACCATCTCATTTTGCTTTACCAATAACAAACCAGTGCATAGCCTCACTCTCCACTTCAGAGGGCTGCTCTGGCAACAATCTCGCACTACCAGCAGGTTTTTGATGAATTTGTAGGAGTCTCCAGTGTTCACTCTTGCCTTGCTGCAGAGCTGGCCATACGTGTGGGCTCCTTCTCTGACCATGGCAGAGACCTACTAGGGGGACACATCTGCTCACCCACAGGCACATCTCCACCTCGGCAGAGTGGTTCCAGCCTCCCTCCCTGCTCCTCGCCAGGGATACTGTCAACTACTGTTCCCTACTGGGCACTGGCCATACTCTTACAACTACAGTCCCAAAAAAACACTTCCAAAGACTGCTTGGGTTGCAACTTGGCTGGAGAGTCCAGCTTCAGGGGCTGGATGTGGAAATCACATCAGCTTACGCAGAGCTGGCAAAAAGGAGAGCGATGACGAGGCATAACTGAGGTTTCTTAGAAGACAGCACCATTTACACCAGAAGGAAAACATGGGTCACCAGCCCTGGACAGCCCTTCAGCATGAGGAAGACCAGGCAGCCTGGGGCTGCAGCTGCAGAAAGCCTCTGGGCAGCTACATCATTGAAGCACAGGGGGACAGGGCCTGCTGTGGCATCAGTCAGTCGTTAGGCACCCCCAACATGGATTGGCCAAAAAGGCCAATGGCATCTTGGCTTGTATCAGGAACAGCGTGGCCAGCAGGTCCAGGGAGGTTATTTTTCCCCTGTACTCGGCACTGGTGAGACCGCACCTCAAATCCTGTGTTCAGTTCTGGGCCCCTCACCACAAGAAGGATGTTGTGGCTCTGGAGCGAGTCCAGAGAAGAGCAATGAAGCTGGTGAAGGGGCTGGAGAACAAATCTTATGAGGAGCGACTGGGAGAGTTGGGGTTGTTTAGCCTGGAGAAGAGGAGACTGAGGGGAGACCTCATTGCTCTCTACAACTACCTGAAAGGAGGTTGTGGAGAGGAGGGAGCTGGCCTCTTCTCCCAAGTGACAGGGGACAGGACAAGAGGGAATGGCCTCAAGCTCCACCAGGGAAGGTTCAGACTGGATATCAGGAAAAAAAATTTCACAGAAAGGGTCACTGGGCACTGGCAGAGGCTGTCCAGGGAGGTAGTTGAGTCCCCATCCCTGGAGGGATTTAAAAGATCGGTAGGTGAGGTGCTCTGGGACATGGTTTAATGGCAGATTGGAATGGTTGGACTCAATGATCCAAGAGGTCTTTTCCAAAATGGTGATTCTATGAATCTATGATTACAAACACAAAAGTGGGTGGCACCAAGACTGCCTGCAAGGACAGGGAGGGAAGAGCCACACCATTTTCCCCATCCCACCAGACAGGAGTCCCTTCCTCTCCCACCTTCAGCATCTTTTTCTCTCCAGTCTTCCAATAGTCAACACAGAGGGCAGGCACCAAGTCCTGCAAACTTCAAGCCTAATTGGCAGCTGATGACAGATTCTAAATACAAAATCCAACTCATGGATGTTTTCTCACAGCATGAGTCAAATGAAGCAGTTTGCAGTCACTGATAGGTAAACAGGAGCAGCTTCCTCTCATTTATGTTGCCAACTTAATTTTCTAATGCACCTCCTATAGTTATGGGTATAAAATAAATGGGCTCAGTGTTTCCTTAAGGAAGAAAACTCTTGGAGTAAGCACGGCTAGAGTGAACTTTGCCACATACTTTCAAAACTTCATATGCAGCTGTTTATATTTTTGGTTGTGATAGGTCCATGGCATTGATTATTCTCCTGTTTAAGGTCCCTTTTTCCTTCACACTTTAAATCTTTATCTGAAGACACAGAGATAAACCTTTGATCATCTGATTTTATCAGGTCCTCAGTTCTGAGTATCAGCCTCTCTGAATTTGCCAGATGCTGCCATTACTTTCACCTGATCAATAATTTGAAACACACAGGTTTCAAGTGGGAGGGAGGTTTTATGACTCGAAATAATTGAGTTTTAAAAGAGGATTACGTACCATGTCAACCTCAGAAATACTGTCCAAGCTTTCAACTTGCACATCCACCCCAACAGGAATTGCAGGGCCTGTAGGAGAATGAGATTTAGATATGTAAATAACTGTTCTTTCCTACCATCCACATTTAATTAGCACTATAATGTGACAAGCAAAACATTTCTGAACTCATGTTACATCTTTCTGTCCACGATTCTTCATGAGGTGGCTGGGGGAAGAGTCAGTGAATAACCATGTAAGGTCCCTTTTGAAGCACTGTATTATCTTCCTCTTGGCATGTGTTGCAATGTTGTCACTCTGCCCAGCTAATCCAGAGTTTGGATGAAACATTTTCATATGTTTTTAAAAACTGAGCCATCTCATCATAAATTGTAGGCCTTGTGAACAAATTTAGCTTTAAAATTGAGAAGAAGCAACTGCAAGCAATGAGCTCTTCATTGTGGCTTTCTCATTTCTTATCAACAAGACAAGCTACCTTAATCTCTCAAGAGCCCACCGGCATTTTGAATCATGACTTATTGATGATATTACTAGTTTTACATAGTAGTTTTAAAATTAGCAGCCAGAGAATTCACAAAGAGTAAATAAGCAGAAAACATACCACAATAAATGCACCCTCCTCTATTACTAGAAACCCTGCATCAAAATTTCACTGTAGAAGCACACATCAAGCATGAACTACCAAAACAGGTCAGCAGGAACTGCTGAGGAACAGTCAGGAGGATCCACCATTACCTTGAGCTCTTGGTGCGTGGCGGCGCATGTCACAGGGTGTCACTGATGCATGTAGCTAGAGCACATTTCCAGCCAGGGTACTATCAGTGAGACAGACCATGATGGAGAAGTGGCAGCTCTGCAGACATGTCTGGGACTTGCCCAGCAGAAATGAATTTTCCAAGGACTATAGTGGCTTCCATGAAGGTCTGCAAAGATTTTTAGCACCTAAATTTTGAACTTGATTTGCAGTTGTGTGGTATTTAAGAGGTACTACAATTCCTTTGTAGATGCAGACCCATATTTATGCATGCGTGTGATTAGCTACAGTAGCACCTCCTTCAAGACCACATCCACACTCTGCAAGGCTCAATGCTCAGAGTAAGGCACTTCAGAAAAGCTCCATGGCCTAACACAGCAAATGTCAGGGCAGGCACAAGGCTGCCACCAGCCCTGCCTCTTTTTTTTACTCTAGAAAGCACTTGTAACTAATATTATTCATTGTTGCACACGGGTGTTGACACTGCAGTAGTGTCCACAGTGCTGCCATCCCAGACAATCCTGCTGTGGTAGGCTCAGTGCTAACAGAGAAGATACATTCTCTGCCAGGACAGCTTCACAAGTGCAATCAGGTTGTGCCAGAAGAGGAAGGCAGCAGCTGACCATGGTAATTCCCACTGGGTTCCCTGGTGCCGAGGTGCTGAGTCTCCTCTTAGCTTGCAGACTGCACTCTCTGCGGATGAGTGCTTAATTTAGCCTTGACTCAAGAAATCAACACCCACCAAAGTCTGTTTACTGCAGTGATTTCCATGCTTGACTGAACACTAATCACAGAATTTTGAAAAACCCAGTTAAAAACCAAACCCACAAACAGAAGAGCATTGCCAAGTTGTTATTTGTCTATCTCTCCCATTCCTTCCCTGTGTGCTCTTGAAGATAAAATACTATGTCCACATTCTTTTCTTTTTTTCATGTTCCTGAACCAAACACTCCATCTGGCTCCCAGATAACCAGGAGTTACCTCAGTGCAAGGACAAAGCCTAAGGTTCAGTCTGGAGCTGCTATGAAACTTTACTAAACCCAAAATAAAGGGTGTTCAGCATAAAGCTGGATGGTCTGGAAAGAGACTCGAGGCTGGGTTAAGTGTCTTCTACATCAATGAAACTGTTTTTAGTTTTTTTCTTTTCTGCAGTTAATCACAAATACGAGGGATGGTTTGAGAGCAGTGAGAATGATAGAGAGAAGGAGAAAACATTTGAACTCTGGACTCGAAGTGAGGTTCTTAATAGAGATAGAATGGAGATGAGACTATAAAACTTACTTTTAAGTAGAAATATTTTACCCTGCCTTTCTTGGGCAAAACCAGCAGAAGCAATCATTGCTTTTCCCTCCTCCTCATTCAGTATCTTGGGCTGAGGAGATGAGAAAGCACGTGAATGGGAACAAGAGCATGTTGAGACACCTAGACGCTTTGGAGGAGGCTTGGACAAGAGGTTGAGCTGAGGAGGGAAAAGTGGATGAAAAGCCAGTGGCACCAGCCCAAATGTTGCTGCCGGGGAACTAGTGACAAGAATCAAATGATCACCAAGTCCTGCATTAGGCAATAAGCATAACTGATAATGATAATTTCATATTAACTTGGCCTGTCCATATTCAAAACTTCTTCTAAGACAGAGTTTTGCACAGGCACTCGATGTAAGCAAAATTGTAAAAACTTGCAGTGCCTGAAGCAAAACAGAAGCTCTGTAACAAAATGCCCTCTTTAATCCGCAGAAACAAACCCTGGGTTTCCTTAAAGGTCATCTTGGCTACAGCACATACCATTGAATTAAATGGCTGTTGATCAGTCACAGAAAGATGTCAAGAGATCTTTGGTCTCAATAATCCTTGAAGTCAGTCGGGAACTGTTAGAGTTTTAATCCTGTCCCTCTGGAAGCTAAACTGTTTAACCACTAGGGCTTCAGATGCTTTGCCAAATTCCTCATTTTATGCCACTAGGGATGAGCAAACAGAAAAGAATCCCTTTATTGAGAAAGAGAAGAGGACAAGAAAGGTGTGAGAAGGAAGGAAAAGGAACAGTTGAGATGGTATCTGACACACTGAGCAGGTAGACAGAGGATAAGTAACTTAGATTACAGTATTACATTTTTTAAAAGTCCTCTTTAACCACCTTTTCCTGTCATAAACAAGATGTTATCAATATTCAACTTTTCTCCAGAAAGAGGAAATACAGAAGGATCATCTTGGAGAATTACAAGCAGGAGAAGACCCTAATACTCTAATACTGGAGAAATCTCAAGACTCAGGCTCCTCATTAGGGTGTTCACTGCTGGGTGAGAAGCTAAGCAGATTCACATGAAAGCTCTGGATTTGGCTGAGAAGAGGAAGCTGTGCTCCTTTGCTCAAAGGCTGCAGCCCAGCAAAGCTTTTCAGCTCATACTGCAAGGTCTCTGAAAAGTGTCATCCAAATTCATGGACTTACTCAAAATAAATGTGAGCCCAAGCATTTATAGATCAAGGTCTAGAGGGAAATTATATAATATTCTAATGAAGCATTTCTTTCAGAAACAGCAAACATGTCAACATCAATCATCTCTATCACTGTCCACAGCAACGTGCTGCAGAACACAAATCCTAGTTCAACAGGACTGGTACAATCAGAAAGCAAAACTCTGATTCTTAAAAAACTTCATAACTCACAGACTTCCACTTACAATATGGAAATGAACCAATTAATAAACTGTGGTACTTGTATCTCAGGCATAGCACAATGGCAGCTTCTATGCAAGCTGAAGATACTCGCACAGTCTTCAACAAGTTAGACAATGTTAAAACTTGAAATGGAAAGCAGAATATTGTCCTTTTGAAGGAGATATTTATGTTTGCATGTTGAGAGGGGATTTAAGTGACTTGAAGAGAACTCAAGGCTGATGGGAGAGCTTCTGCTTTCCTGCTGATACTGAGCAGCATCCATTAGCCTCACAACTTCTGCACAGGATTTATATGGGAAATGATATAGCACTCTTGCATCCTCTCACTGGAAAGGTACCACCTTCTGAAACTGCATCAGCAGTGTCTTATTTCTGTAAATTCCTGCATGTCAGTGTCTTTGCCTCAAATCAAATGTGAGTACTAAAAAGATACTCAGGGACCAGCCTGTCAAGATTTTTGTGGTTTTATGTCTTTACTTGTTTCTCAAGTTCACAACCCAGTGTCCTGAGAATCAGTGACAAGACTGCTCCCTTGTTTGTCTTTCCCCTGCACTGAACTGCTTAGTTTTGTGACTTGCAATTCAGTGAAAGCCATTACACATTCGACTTAGGTGCTGCATACAGAAAAGATCCTGTTCAGGTGACTTTCAGAGAAGATCCACTTTGCATCAGCCTTCAGTGGTTTTACAAGGAGAACAGAGCAACCCACAGCCTAGACACAAGTCTCTGTTCTGAGTGGGTTCTGACACTGAGAAGACTTTATGGCTTGTTTCACCTCACAAAAACTCCAATTTGAGCACCAGACTCAGCCCCAGGTTGCATGGGATATCTGGTCTGGAGCTAACTCCTCCAGAAAACCCAGTTTTTCACCAGTCCATTTCAGGAATGACTTCAGAAGGTGCCCAACATTAAAGCCTGTTGCATTCCAGCATGTCTTGGCACCAAAAACCATCCATTGAGGAGCACAAAATCTCCTCATCACAAACAGGTACTGGGCAAAACCATGGTTTTGTTTTTCAGCACTTCAGCAGGCTTTGGAAGATAGGGAATAGCATACTACTGTGAAACTGGAGTCAGTTTTCCACTCCAGCTCCGAGACTAAAGCTTTGCAACATCTTATTTAATTTTTCTCTTTGGCAGTGATTTCAAAGCCTCTTTGTTTTTCTCTGAGACAGTCTCGGTCCCTTCATTTGTCATTGGAGGAGTGAGGCAGATGTAGGCACTGAGATAAAAATATCTGCATGGAAACAACCAGGCTTGAAACGCCTTTGCTGCCAGATACACTGTGCACACCCAGAGAGGCTTGCAAATATCCATAAGGGATCCCACGTCAGCAAGCCACAAGACAGTCTTCAGTGTTTGTGCACGTGTGTGTATGCATATAATGATGATGATGATGATGATGTATACACGTCTAGGACCTCTTAGGTGTGGGCAGCTTTAGGACAGTCACCACCAGGATATGCTCATCACCTGCCATAGGACAGCAGAGAACTTCATTTCTCTGTTTCTCAATGAGGGAGAAGCAAGTTTTATTCCAGCCCTTGGTCCAAACCCTAAGAGAACTACTGATGCTTCATTCACCCCACCATTCATCCATCCTGACAAAAATACTGCCTGGAAGGGCAGCAAGGACCAGCTGATGTTAGACTATTAGGCTATGAAGATATATAATAAAAGTACAGCATGAGGTTGTTCCTTAGGAAAGAAAATACAGCTATTTTATGTATCAACTAAAGCTGCTTATTCACTGGCTCCAAGTAAAATATGAGAGGTCATAGATGAAATGCTTCAAATGGATGTTTAAGGAAGGCAGCAAAACAAACATTTACCTAATCTTTAAATATTAATGTTTGTAAATAATACCTGAACATCTGCTAGCTAGTACAAGGTTGCTGATGTGGAGATAACTTGCCGAGGGTCAAAACAAACGCAGTCTATTCTAGCTTATGCAGGCTATTTTGGCCATCAGCAAAGCAAAAATCTTTGTCATTACCATTGTACCCAAAATCCTGTCCCTAATGGGCTGAGAGCAGGCAAGACAACCATGCTTATTGGGTTGTTAATAACACAACTTACACAACATTTGCTTGCTCACTTGCTCTTTACAAAGATACATTTTCACCTTTCTCTAATGCTTTTCTTCCATTTCACCCTGCATAACCCAGCCTGTGGTTACAGCTGGGCTGGGCTGGCAGCTTGCTGACTATCCTTTGCAGACCAGCACGAGTCTGTGTGGCCACCATAAAGCAGCTGCAGACCCCATCCCTTGTTTAGCCTTAAGTTCAATGGTGAAGTTGTAGGCTGCTCCACCAAAAACGCTGAAGTTTAAGAGCTGCCCATCACTCCACCAAGTTTGGGAATAGTCACTTTTACAGTACAGTCTGCTAGATCACTGTTCTTGAGCTTCTCTCAGTGAGCAGACTGATTCTTAGGGTAGTCACCAGTCAGAGTCACACATATCCCACACGTTTCTCTGCTTCTGCAGTACAGAAGCCCTTTTATCCTACATAGGTCAGAGCACATCAGTTTGTCTGGCATTCTCACAGTGAAAAGCTGGAAGGACTCACAGTGCATAGCAAACCACTGGGATTGCAAGATATATTTTTATGTTCCGTCATGCTTATCATCTCTCACAAAAAATACACTGTGTAATTCTGCAGCTGTGCAAGATCTTGCAGCACCCAAGCTATATCTATTCATGCTGAGTAATGCTCTCCAAGGCTGGAGCCTCAGCAAAGCTGTTGCCATGTTTTGTTCCTTATCACACACAACTTTGAAAACATTCCACCTGTGTACCAGCTAGCTCTGCAAGACAGGGAGGTTTTGAGCAAAAACTACAGAATAACAATGCTTTTCTATTACAAAAAGTCACCTCACCAGAGAATCTACAGGATGGGGAGTAGAGGGTGCCCTCTGAACTTACAGCAGGACAGAGCATACGCAGTATTTTGGGAAGTATATACATTTCAGTGAACTCGTTCCACAGAGCATGATGTCTGCTTCTCAGAGTCCATCTTTCTGCTAGGAAAGATGAAGCATGCTAAATCAACAATCCATCTTCATGTGTGCCAAGCGGTTTGCAACCTCCTTTTCTCCCTCAAAAGACGCCATTCAGTCTAGTGGCACAAATCGGTGGAGTGTTGATCCCTGCATTGGAAGTTTAAGGTCAGGCTGGATGGAGCTGTCAGTAATATGACCTCATGAAAGGTGCCTCTGCCCATGGCAGGGGGGTGGAACTAGGTGGGCTTCAAAGGTCCCTTCCAACCCAAACCACTCCTTAGCACCTCGTCCACCCGTGCCTTAAACACCTTCAGGGAAGGGGACTCAACCACCTCCCTGGGCAGCCTCTGCCAGTGTCCAATGACCCTTTCTGTGAAATTTTTTTTCCTGATATCCAGTCTGAACCTCCCCTGGTGGAGCTTGAGGCCATTCCCTCTTGTCCTGTCCCCTGTCACTTGCGAGAAGAGGCCAGCACCCTCCTCTCCACAACCTCCTTTCAGGTAGTTGTAGAGAGCAATGAGGTCTCCCCTCAGCCTCCTCTTCTCCAGGCTAAACAACCCCAACTCTCCCAGTCGCTCCTCATAAGGCCTGTTCTCCAGCCCCTTCACCAGCTTCATTGCTCTTCTCTGGACTCGCTCCAGAGCCTCAACATCCCTCTTGTGGTGAGGGGCCCAGAACTGAACACAGGATTCGAGGTGCGGTCTCACCAGTGCTGAGTACAGGGGGAGAATAACCTCCCTGGACCTGCTGGTCATGCCGTTTCTGATACAAGCCAAGATGCCATTGGCCTTCTTGGCCACCTGGGCACACTGCTGGCTCATGTTCAGTCGGCTGTCAACCAACACCCCCAGGTCCTTCTCCTCCTGGCAGCTTTCCAGCCAGGCTTCTCCCAGTCTGTAGCTGCACAGGGTTGTTGTGCCCCAAGTGCAGGACCCGGCATTTGGCCTTGTTAAACCTCATGCCATTGGACTCTGCCCAGCAGTCCAGCCTGTTCAGATCCCTTTGCAGAGCCTCCCGACCCTCCAGCAGATCCACACTTCCACCCAGCTTAGTGTCATCCTCAAACTTGCTAAGGGTGCACTCGATGCCTTCATCCAGGTCATTGATAAAGACGTTGAACAGGGCTGGACCCAGCACTGAGCCCTGGGGAACCCCACTTGTAACTAGCCTGCAGCTGGATTTAACACCATTTCCTACCACTCTCTGGGCCCGGCCATCCAACCAGTTTTCCACACAGGAGAGTGTGCAGATAAGCATGAAATCAAGGGAACCATTTTATTCTCACCTCCAAAAGCCGGCCGCATGGTGAAGTCATGGTCATCAACCCTGAGAAGCTGCTCCGTCTTTCCTTTCCTATTTTTGGTCAAGTCATGATTCTTCTTATAGATGTGACTGCAAAAGACAGCAATAGTGTTGGTCTGATGTTTCTACAGCACACGAGGCACTCTGGCTGGAGCTGACCTCTACCAGTGTGACCTGGGAGCCCCAGGAGCAGGATTTGGCCAGATACCCCAGCAATCTTATCATGAGAAATCTCTTTTTGATGGTGGACACGCTAAGTCATGTGCTATTCTGAGACCACCCATCTGTTCCATGAACACCAGTTCAGTACCAGTAGTTATGCAGACAGATGGCTTGCTTTGTCTTCTGACTTCAAACAATGACAAAATCACCCATTATACTCCACACCAGCAGGAAAAGAAGGGTTTTATCTAAAGAAATCAGCAAGATCTGCAACCCTTCGGTATTCTGAATATTAAGGGAGGAACAAGTCTTATTTTTTGTTTGAGAGATTACATGATAACAGCAGAACAAGAACGACAACAAGCCCCTGAGGAAAGTGTGCAGAAGTCACTAAAATTGCATAAGGGGGTAACTAAACAGCAGACAGACAGATACTGCAAGCACTTCTGGGGGAAGATCCGGGTTGGTACCCCTGGCTGTTCCCCAGTGCTGCAGGAAAGAGGACTCAGACCATTAAGGCTCCTCAATCCCTTTGCTCTGGGCACAAGATCTGACAAAGCTGTAAATATTGCTGCAATTAGCTGTTTGTCACTAACTTCCTATTATTATTATTATTATTATTATTATTATTATTATTATTATTATTATTATTATTATTATTATTATTATTATTATTATCATCATCATCATCATCATCATCATCATCATCATCATCATCATCATCATCATCATCATTATTGTATTTAATACTATTATAATATCACAAATACATAATAATATCATTATTAATAATGATAATAATAATTATGATGATAATGATAATTAGAAAGACCTTTATACAAAAGGATATGGATGCATTTGTTGGTGTGGGAGAAATATTACTGACAGTAAAGAATGAAAAACCTTGGAGGAAAAATAAGAGGACTGCTCTAATGGATAAAAAAAATGAGGGCGAAATAAACTTAAAATCTTGGTCAAAATTTCAGAGCTTATAAAACAATTACCACATGGTAGAAATGGTTGTGCTTAAGGGTCATACAAAGCATGATGAGTATGAGCAGGGGGAGTCTAAATCAGAAACCACAAGTTTCGTCTTAGAGCATCCAATTCAGAAAAGAAATGATAGGACCTAAGGGGGGTTGAGAGCTGCCACTAACATTGAAAAGCCATTTTCCTTAATAAGAATGTTAGAAGGAAGAAACAGAATTTAAAAATTGTATCAAATGGATGTTTTGAAGAAATATAAGCCCTTATGTTCCAGGACACATCCTACACAGGAAAATTTGGAGCCCTCTCACCTCTCTTTGGGCTCCTGTTTAAATTAGGAAGTCAGAGCATCTCTCTCCTGCTGGCTGTAATAAAGAGGAACTGGATCAAGTGCACTCCCAATACGGCTGCATTGATGCTAACTAAAAGCAGAGGAATAAACCCAACCCATTAGTGGGAATGGTTGGATCAAATGTTTAGTTTTTAACTGCTAGCTGCAGGGGGAGGTTGCATTTCTTTGCAAAGGTTAGGGCCGCTAACAGAGCACTCCACTTCACAATCTGCAGTACTGCCTCTGCTCCTGAGAAGCTGGAAGTGGAAAAGAACAATCTTACTGCGTCTGCTTGGTTTTAACACTCAGATAAAGGCCAAGTACCAGGGAGTGTTCAATTAAATCTCTCAGCTCAAAGAATAAGGAAAAAAAAAAACAAATTAAAAACCCAATAAAACTTTGGATTGCATCCTGTACAAGGAAATAGCATGGAAAATTCTGATGGTATTACAATTCCATCTTGTAAATCGATGGCACAGCCTAACGGAAGCACCAAGCTCTGATCAATTAATTTAAAAATCATTAAACAGCAAATATCATACAGGAGAGTTTCTAAGAATGAGTCTGGAGCTGCAGAGGCTTCAGAGGGCTGGTTGGGGACACAAACACCGTCTTAGGGAAAAAAACAGGTTTTTTTCTGGGTACTTCCTGAGCCAGGAGTTGTATTTAATAGCCAGAATTTGACCATCAGTTCAGACCCAGTCCTTCAGGTACATGATGGACGATTCAGAATTCACAGACAGAGGTCTGTCATTTAATTTTTAATCAGTTTAATGCATTTTAAAAGATTTGGCATAGATTTAATTTTAACAACAAGCCATCCACACAGCCTTTGAAATGTATAACTAGTTTTGTCAATATAATCCAAAAGCAAGACCAAGTTTTTTTGAAAAAAAGTCCATTCTTTATGACAGTGTATGACTTCAGTTATGCCGGTACCTTCCGATCCTGTGTGGCAGGTATCCCATGCCACCCTCCCCACCATCTGGCATAGGAAGGTCTCATTCTCCGCAGCAAAGGTGAACGACGCTGCTAGCACCTTTGCAGAGCAGAAGGATGCAGTGAACCATCCCCTGCCCGTCAGGCACCTTTACTGACAATCTGATCACTGGTATCTCATAAATCCTCCCTGATGTACTTAGGGTCTGTAGCACTTCCGATCATATGTTTGTCAGGGTTTCTTTCAGCTTTAGAGTCTCAACACGCTCAGTGCTCACCAGCCTGCATACATTCAGCGCTCTCTCCAGCCTTGTCATTTCACTACTGAAGTAGCAGAGATTCCAGTTCTTTAAAAGTTTTTACTGCATTTACCTGATAGTGGTATAGTGGAGAACTCTGAGAACTTGCAAGAGACTAGGGGGAGGTACGGTAGAAGACAACTACTCATACTTACAAAAAATGTCTTCTCTGGTTCGCTTTAAAACTTAAAAAAAAACTTAGCAGCTCTGCAAGACGGAAAGCAAGGGATGGCTGTGTTAAGGGGATGTCTCCTTAAGTGTAAACAAGGTGGTTTGAATCTGCTCTTGCTGTGGATAAAGAGAGAGCGCTGAATGCATGCAGGGTGATGAACATTGAGCGTGTTGAAACTCTGAAGACCTCACGGTCTACACGAACAACTACATCACTCCTATGAAGTCAGAAGGGACAATACTAGCAACAGCAGAGAAGCCGCAGCAGGAAACATGAAGATCCAGAGTACACAGCCAAGATAAGGAATTAGGTTTGCTTCTCAGATCTGCTGTTGCCATCTGCATGCGTGTCCCCCTGTTCTTGTCTCCCATGGCTATTTGGCTCAGCTGTGATTCTGCAGTGTTGGTGAAAAAAACTCAGGAGGAATGCCTGGAGAAGAGAAGGCTACAAGGAGATCTTATAACAACCTTCCAGTACCTCAAAGGAGCTACAAGAAAGCTGGAGAGGGACTATTCATAAAGGCTTGTGGTGATAGGACGAGGGGGAACAGGTATAAACTGGAGAAGGGGAGATTTAGACTAGATATTAGGTAGAATTTCTTCACCATAAGAGTAGTGGGAGACTGGAACAGTTTACCAAGGGAAGCTGTGGCTGCCCCATCCCTGAAGGTTTTTAAGGCCAGGATGGAGCCTTGGGTAACCTGATCTAGTGGGATGTCCCTGCCCACGACAGGGGTGGAATTAGACGATCTTTAAGGTCCCTTCCAACCCTAACTATTCTGTGACTCTATGAAATCAGACCTTGCAGGATCAGAGGCTGTGCAACGCCCTGGACCTGAACCCCAGGTGAGCAACACATCTGTAAATAAATGGTTGTCAACGTTTTAACCACAGAGCTACTTACAAATATTGCATTTCTTGAGAAACCACCGTACAGCTGAGAGGATCAGTAGGGGCTGGGAGGTATCACAGGCCAGATGACATGTCTGCAGCAGCTGACTGGAAGTTAGGGGGAAAAAAATGTAGCCCTGCAAGGCAAGGGAGGGAGCACACCTGCCAACGGCAGCCATTTCAGCAGGGATCAGCCAGTGTACCACTGTCTGAAAACCAGTCCATGTGCTGAGCCTGGTGCTGCCATGCCCTCCCTCGTGGTCTGCTTCTAACTTTGGGTCCTAGCCTAAGGCTGGCAAGTAGCATGTCCTGCAAATTACACCTCTAATGGTATATACTGAATCACTGACCACCTCCGAAGACCTTGGTGGGAAGTCTTGAGCTGAGAGAAGCTCAAAGTAGGATTTATTTCAGAAGAGCATTTTTGCTGGTTGATGCATGAGGCTTTTGCACAACCGTTAGGAGAGAGGAATAAGCAGATCGGAGCCAGGCTGTGTCTGTCTGTTCAGTGCAGAGGCCATTGGAATCACAGCATTCACAGGCACAATTGGGATGCCAAATGCCACCTGAGCCCAGGACAATGTATACAGAGTAATAAGCGTTACAAGAAGCATTATCAGCAGTTTTTATACAGCGATAAATATCAATAAAAGCACTACTTCTCAGAGCTTCTCTTTTTCTGTTTGGAAATTCGGTCCAGACAGATAGTCTGCAAGGACTACTGACATCTCTCTGTGATTCCTGAGATGCAGGCACTGCAGAGCTACTGAATAATACCCCAACTATTTCCAAGCCAGTGTTGGAGATGCCAACAGCACGTGCTTGGCACTTACAGTAAGGCTGATGCTCTGAGGAAGCTACAAGAATCACAGAATCGCAGAATCACAGAATCACTAGGTTGGAAAGGACCCACTGGATCATCGAGTCCAACCATTCCTATCAATCACTAAACTGTGTCCCTGAGCACCTCATCCACTCGTCCTTTAAACCCCTCCAGGGATGGTGACTCAACCACCTCCCTGGGCAGCCTGTTCCAGTGCCCAAGTGCTTTCCGTGAAATATTTTTCCTGATGTAATATTTTTTCCTACAAGCACACACAAACACACTGTACAGTCAGTACTACACATTGCAAGTTGAACATGGCCTGGTAGCACTACACGTCTCTCTGAAAAATCCCAGCTAGCAACATAGCAGCACAGCCCACGGCCTTTCTGACAGGTACACTTTCACCTTTCTGGAACTGCACCATCTCCTTCAGCACTAAAACTTTTATCTTCTCTCTGGAAATGTATTACCTGGTGTGTAGGTAAGGCTGGGGCAAACATCTCCCACCCAGCAGTCACTCGGGTGATTCTGACAGGTTTTACCTTGCACTTCCTTTGTCACTAGATTTCTCTAAAATAGAATTAAACACACAATTTTTTAACCATCAAATCTTCTGTCAGTTATGACCCCTTGGTTTTGCGCACCATTCATCAGCTTCCACATCAGCAAAAATGCTCTCAACTTTGTGCAAATGGGTG
Source organism: Clamator glandarius (assembly GCA_033459285.1). NCBI lineage: Eukaryota > Metazoa > Chordata > Aves > Cuculiformes > Cuculidae > Clamator > Clamator glandarius. The sequence goes on along the minus strand of JAUNZM010000131.1, from coordinate 1,436,555 downwards.
TCACTGAATACCTTCACCCGGTTGTGTAAGACAAAAGACAGGGACTCTGTCCCTGGAAAACATAAAAAGCTTCTCTTCAAGGTACAATGCCAGGACCTGCTACTCAGTGAGCACACGGCAAATTCCCACGCAAAACCCAGGTGCTCAGAAAAAATAAAAAAATTACAGTTCAATATTAACCTGAAACAAAGGGAGTAATTAAGGATGCACAGGCAACCTCTAACCCAGCAATTCTTCATCTGGGTTCCTAATGCCACGAGCTCCATGGGTAACAACCTTTACACCGTGTTCAAGTAATGAGCTAAAGAACCGAAGATGCTCTGCATTTGCACAACATTTGCTTCTTGAAATCAATTTAAAGATATTTTGATCAGGTTGATACATCGCCTAAGGAACACCAAATATCAGATTTATCAGTTACAGATTCCAAAACACAGGAATAAATTTTCTTGGTTAATACGTTTACTCAAATTTACTGTAATTCTTCTACTAAGTCAGCAAGAGAAATACTAAACAGAAAACATGATAAAATTATGAAAAAGGACACAGTTTTCATATCCTCACTCTTACATGATTATAAAACAAGCATAGGGGACTGGTTTTAATTTCATTTCACTGGAAGAGTCTACTATTCATTGCTGGTTTAGAGACTATATTTTTTCTACACACTGGAAATCTAAAATATCAACGACACTGCTCTGTACACTCTTTCTTTTGCAGTCTTGCAGAATTCTATTTAAGATGTCATTCACATTTGATAGTCCCAAAAACTTGATTTTATACTTTTAAATAAGTACATTGCCTAGGAAATGTGTGAGTGTATGTGTGTATGTCAATATATATATATGGCATGTACATATAGGGCATACAGTTCCTCAGATTCTACTTATCTGTAAAAACTGCTAATTAAAATTATTATTCAATAGGAAACCAAATAGTATTCGTTATTCTTTAGAGTAAGTTCATGTATAGAAATAATTTTAGCACTGCTTTGACATCCACTCTATCACAGCTTCATAAAAATAACAGCATTGTAGAAACTGCAAATTATTTTCACAATGTTTAGATTAAGTACAAATAGTCAAACAACTTTTAACCCAGAGCACAGCACTACTTTTGTGCAAAGTCATGTTTAAGAGAAGGATTTTTACTATTTCGTACCTTTAAATTAGATGGCCTCTACTACACATGAATGGTTTGCAAGAAAATGCTACTGTTGAATTCCCTGCATTTTCCAGACCACAGATTTGGAAAAAAAATCAGAGTTAAATGAAAGATCTCATTCGATATGGGGGCTCTTGTGCAAATCAGTAGCAAAACTTCAATTGGCTTTCAGATTTCAGGATCAGGCCCCAGCTGCTCCAGCTTTATAACTTTTATGTCACTGGAAGCATATGTTACTGTATTTTGTCAGAAAGTAGCATAAATCTGAGAGCATATTAGGTATTCTTTGCTTTCAATTATATCACAGCATGTCTTCATATAATGCTCAAGTAACAACACTCCCTATAAAAGCATTGAGTGTTAAACCAAAACCCCCAACAAAATAAATGAAAAGATGAAGGTTTACAGCCATAGTGAAGCCATTTAATAAGATGGATTAACCCAATTTTATTTTTGAGCCCTTTGAACAATGAACAGTCTTGTAAGATATAACTGTCACTGGATGACATAACCACAAAAAAGGATAACATACTTTGGACTGTCTGACAGGTTTGGAAGATTATCTTTTCTAATGTAAACCTCTGGTCAGCAACAGTAAATCTAATAAACTTCACTAAGACCTTTAACTCTTTATTGTGCCTTTGCTTGACTCTAAAATATGTTCGGGTTTTTTTAAGGGTCCAAGTCTTTCTTCAAAATATGTTTTAAATGTTACAATCCCCAGGTAACTTCCAGGGATTTATTTGTTATTAATTAGTATAACACATTCTATCCAACATCCCCACTTCAAATTGATAGAGAGTAACATGCAATTTCAAGTGAATATAAGTAGCACAGACACCCCAGCAAACAGCGTAAATAACCTGCTCTTGAAACAGTGCTGAAACAACATGTAGATTTGCACATCTCTATTAAATTGCAGCTTCTCTGAATTCTCTCACTAATTCACACAGAGGGCTAAGAATATTTTTAGCACAATCCATGCTGAAGTGGCCAATGTCTCTGCAAAATCTGCCTCGTTCAGAGTTAAAATTAACGTTACCATTAAACATGCCCATTTACAGTTGAAACTGGTTGTACTATCACAGTCTATTATACAAACATTATCTATTAAGCTGTTTGCATGTACGATCTACACAAAGACAATGAGAAGGCAGATTTTTATGTCTATGCAGTAACATATTTATAAGACACCGGGAGTAGAAACATACGTGTCTTGATAACTCTTACCTTGCCCTCTGCACCTCCAGCTGGCTTGTCCACCTCCTCCTCCTGTGCTTCCTGCTCTCCACAAGAAGAACTAAGCAAAAGATTAATAAAAAGAGTTTTGCAAAATAAGGCATGTTGCTGGAAATAGGAATCGGGCAGTCTGCACTCCAGTAACCTCCTGTAGTACAAGTCCCCCCGGGTTTAAACATTGAATCAACTCTAATTCTGGCGTCTCGTGCTTGTCGGTCATCGGTGGTAGAAATGCTGCTTTCCTGACTCTGTTTTCCACAGGCTTTCAAGGGCTTCTCACTCAAAGCTTTTCCCTCATCACTGCTTAATGATTGGCCATTATTCATGAAGTTTGCCTCACCAAATGTATCCACTGGGTCCTAAAGGATATTTGCTAAAGCTATTATATAAAAACCCGCAATTCTGCATGCCAGCTTTTTGCTCAATCCCCTAATCTCAGGACAGCGCTAGCCTCCTGCCAGACTGTGTAAAACCAGGCTGTCCCTTTTCATCAGGCTTTCCAGATTTTATGTTCCTTCTCATGGCATCTTTTTCATCTGGAAATCACCTGTGCTATGTTTCAGACATGTCCATCACTGTAAAATGTATGTTCTTTGATGGTTTTACAGCAGTTGAAATATTATTTTCCAATTCAGTCTGGCCTTTATGCTGTTGAAGATAAAAGATGAACTATTTCCTCTGAAAATGATGGTTTTATTTACCATTAACTTTTAAAGGAATACTAAAACACAGTAAGCCCCAACGTATCTATACATGCGATAGACACTTTACAAAAATTAAGTCACAATATTTATATATTTACACAACTAGGCATTTTAACTTTTAGAAATAAAAATGAAAAGCTACAAAGCAGCTATTTATTTAATCACAAGAAAGAGGCTGTTTTTAGAAACCATCTGAAGCTCATTTTCTTACAGTCCATTCAAAAGGCAACGCAGATTGCCCCTTTCCAGAAGACTTAGATGCTTTACTAACAGCCAGTGTGTGGTACAGGTCTAAGAGCAAAAGTTTGCTTGGCACCACAGCAAATCTCTATGAAAAGCACATTCAGAGCAAAGCTTCCTAGGAGCAAGCAGGTCAAAAACATGAAAACTGTCTTTTGGGTCAGACCTCTTTCAGAACTCCTTTCTGCGAGCTCAGGTGTGCAATATTTGAATAGAACAGGTAATCAAGTAACATACCAACTAGGAAAGACAGTACTTCTGATTTAGAAGCTACAGGATCTGGAGAGGTTTTGGGTTTTATTGTTGGGGTTTTTTTGTCCTTTTTTATTTCTAATGAAATAAATAAACAAATCAGATAAACCCTTTAATCAATATACTGACATTGCATTGTTCTGCAGTTGTGTATGTAACTGCTGAACTGGCTGATATACTTTTGTCTGAACTTCTTAAGAAAACTATTTTTTTATCTTTGTTCCATTGTACCTGCAAATAAAATCACCAACAGCCCAAAAGAAGTTTCGTTGCTTGGTTGTGGAGATTTTTTTTCAGTTCCACATCCCCCTTGAGCACAGAATGGGCTTTCCTTATTTTAGAAGTTGTTATAGCTGTTTTCATGTTTCAAAACACCAATATACACTATATTCAACAAAATTTAGGAAAGCTGTAGGTAACTTGGTAAATACTTGCTAAGAAACAGGATGAGAATCTCACTTAAGCCACTGCTATTGTGTTTGACAAGAATGAACTCAAAGTTGGGGAAATGTCACTGTCTTTGAAATAAACATGCTAGAATACATTTAAATCTGTGCAATAATAAAAGAGGAAAATTATCCCACTGATTGCCTCCTTCAGCTTTGCTGCAGTATTTAAACATTTACAGGCAAACCTCTCAAAACCCTGACAAATGTATGTCTACTGTTTGTGGATGTGATTTCACAGCATTCACTAGTATTACCAGTTGCTTATATTTATAATAAACTAATAATGCAGAAAGCCTCTGGGTCCAATATCAATTTTAGTTTTACAAAAAATGGAAACAAACAAACAAAAAAGGTCTTGTGATAACTTGAAATATAACCGAAGACTGGCTTGAAACTCTTTATTACTACCAAGGTTGTAATAAATATTTCTCTTAAGCATGTTCATATACATGAGTTTAAGTATAATAAAGTTTAAATTTTCTTTAGTAAATAAAACCACATAAGAAACATTCAGTTCAATGTAGTATGTATATTTCTGGTATAATTAAAAGACAATAACTCTGAGTAAATACTTATATTACATATTCATAACTATTGCAAGAGTAGACATGTTTTATATAATCATCAGATTTAAAAAAAACAAGATATACAATTGAGTGTATTAGAAGAGGACATTCAAATCTTGTAAAAGATCATCCAATCTTTCTTCAAAACAACCAAAAATTAAAATAATGCTGGCCCCTTCTTTCCTCCCCTACTCTTTTCCCCTTACACACACACACACAAAGCAGCATCACAACCAACTGGATGTGTTCCCTCCTAGAAATGTGTCATGGTAAATAAAAGTGGTTACAAAACTGTATCCTCTCTAAATTAAGAGTGCACTGGACACAAACACATAGCAGTGTTTAATTTTATAATTACTTCTCCAATATCAAATTTTATGCTAACTTAAAGTGAATCAACCACTTCTTTTAAATTGCTTTTTTCTAGTTGATAAATTACTGAAATTGACTCCCCACTCACATCTTAATGTTACTATTCCACTGCATTGTTTCTCCAAGTAGCTACTGGGCACTCGATTAACACTTGTCGTTAAATGCCCAACTTTTCTTACAAGTAATGTATCTGTAGGTTACATTAACATTCATAAGGATTTAAGTGTAAATACAAACAGTAAGCTTTCTAAATAGTTCTCACATCATATCCAATACAGAATGTTCAATGAGGCATTGAAGTCACTGGTATTACGACAGAAACGATCTTATAACTCAAATATATACTCATTAGCCAAATATATTCTACGAAATATAAGAGCTGCCAATGCAAAAGTCAGAAGGACAATCAGAACAGTTGATCCAGTGTTGTTTATGTTGACTCGCGGTTGCTGTACCCGGTTAAAGTCAGCCGAAGACGGAGCCCGTCTCTGACTCTGCTGCTGGGCACGGCGCTGCCGGGGACTCATAGATGTGTTAGTGGACACAGGTGGAGTATGCTCTTGACTGGCTGCTGCTGCACTGCTGCTCTGAGTTTCCGACTAAAAAGGAAACATGAAGAGTATGAGGCAAGACAGTGCATAAAATTAGCAGGAATTAGATCTTTAGGACTAAAATATACTCTTCAGATAATAGTTAAGACATGAAAGCACGGTAATATCTATCACTAGTAGTTACAAGACTCTTACATCCATCATTTTTGTTCATATGCTGTCTTTGGAAGCCTATTTCAAGCTGCAAATTAGCAGTTCTGAGGGTAAGAAAAGTCAGAAGAAAGTCTGTCAAACAATATTTGAATTCTAGATTCACTCCAAATCAAGATATTTCAAATATCTTTGCCTATGATTTGCTTAACTCTTTGCAGTTCAAGTAATCTTTAATAATCCTCCAGACAGTTAAGTCTCTGAGGATTTGTTATGTCACCTATATTGAAGGGGAAACAAGTTGAGGAAGGCAAGAAAGGGAAAAGAGGAGTCGAGAGAAATGTAATTAAGCAACGCTGTGCTGCTTCCTGTGGACAGAGGTGTCCAAAAGTTTGCTCTCATCATCAACAACATCACTGGGAAAAAAAAGAGCAAAACCCTGAACACAAAACACCCAAGTGATTCCAGCACAAATTATGGAGCACAAAACCTGTGCACGCACATACTTATTGCCCTCTACTGGCCAAATGTCAGTTCACCATTACCTGCAGTAAAAAAATAAGCATTGGCATCTGACGTTCAGATCAAGAGAGTATTATTCTATAGAAAACTTCTCCACTCTGTAAGACTAAAACTATGGGTTCTGATATTCCACCAGCTTAATCCTGCTAGCAAAACTAAAAGGCTCAAATTTCCAATGTTTTACTATTAAAAACAGTGACACAACACAGTTGTTGGAAATAAAAATTTTTATGAGGTTTAACATTAAAGCATTCAAAACAAAAGTAGTTCTGAAAAAACGGGGTCTTCTTTTTGCTTCTCAGAACAGTTTGCAGGTTTTCCCACTTGAAGGAACCTGCAGGTGCTTTCCAGAGTTAGCTGTCCATTCCAATCCCCATACCCCCACCCCAACCCCCTTCTAAAATATCATCATTACAGCAAGCAGAACTAGAATTCTGGACATTTTAAATTTGCTTCCAAGCAAAAGCCTTTTAATGGACACAATATCCATAACCCTAAACACTGTTTTGGCCAGCTACTATATCCACAAAAGATACCTTTTCTACATGGCCTGATAAGGAATGCTCTCAGCTGTGCACCAGGTTTGATGATCCATAAGACCGTAAGTAGTATTTGGCCTCGTGACTCTTTGGCCATGTATTCTGCATGTGGGAGAAGAATCTCCAAATTCTCACCTAGTTAGTGATTTGACTAGCCCAGGGAAGAGACTTCCCTCTCCTACATCCTCCTCATTAGTAATTCCCCCTTTTTGTTATCAGCAAAGAACTACTGATGGAATTACTCGCTATTTACATAGGTTTCTTGTCTAAGCAAACAAGCAGCTTGAGTAGCTTCAAAGAAAAATGTTTTTAAAAGATTTATTTTGTCAGCAGGAACAGCCAAGAACACCACGAGCAGCCTCCCATCATTTCCACTGCACTGCAGAAGAACGTCATTCTGAATCATACTGAACCCACTTGAAAGCTCTTCATGCCAAAGAAAATAAAGACTTGGGAAAGCTGAGCCTTTGAAAAGTGAAGTTCCTAGACTCATCTACACTCTTATCTTTCAAAAGGGTAGCGGGAGAGAAAAGAATTCAGGAAGCAAGAACTGCAAATTCAACAGGTAGAGTGTTATTCTTCTTGAAGTAGCTTTTAAGAAGCAGGGGGTGGAGTGAGGGGTAGGCGGCGTGAAGTCTAGAAATCTTCCTGATCCTACATACTTATTAACTACTACAGCAATCACAGTGACTCGCACAGCTGTCACACACCTGAGCTTCTTCCCAACACAGTTAAAAATAAAACAGAAAGACCCTGTTCTGAATGAGACAAGGTGCCATAAACTGACATATAATTTAAGAGAAACCTCACGGACAATTGCAAGGCTTTAAATTATTTTGGGGGAGGAAAATCCATAGATACATCAGGGCAGAAGAAGACTGAGTGCTCCACCCAAAGCTGAGCTAACACATTGCCTTGGGATGCCCAACATAATCAATGCCCAAGTACCAGCAGACATGGAGAAGTAAGCTAGATAAAAAAAGAATGCTCATTACTCAATATAAATTTGGGACCAACTGCTAGTGTATTTGAAATAATATATGCATCTAGATAAAGGAGTTTTTTTTGTTTGAAGACTTAATAATTAAGCATCCCCAAAATGGCAGATCGGCTGTATTATAAATCTAAAAAATCACAATCTTCTTGTCTTCACGTATGGTAAGTTTAAAAATTCTTCTTAAGCAAAAATGTCATGATTTTCAGGCTAACACAACAGAATTTGCATCCAATTTTAAGTAATTTTCTGCTGAATTATACTGGAGATGTTGTGACTGAGGGCTTAACATACTGAAAATCAAAATATTTAATAAGAGCTACATCTGAAGAGCTACATCTAAAGCCACCTTTAACATTGGATCTTTATAGTCGCTGAATATGCACTTTATGTGCCATATTGTTTCTGCAATAACTTCTGAAACTGTTGGGACTGGTAAAAAACTTTTCTCCAAATGTGAGTTTGATAGATAAGGCTAATCTATTAAAATGTACAAATGTTAGGATTAAAAAATGTTTCTATTGTATAACAGAATGTGAGTAAGGAAATCTACACTATGTTGACTCTTTTGAGGAACGGCAGCATTCACTGTGCTACTTTTGTCTCCAGACCATTATTCTAAACATTTTTATCAGAATGCTGGAAGGATTAAATATTCTTTTTGGAAGGCATGTTTTAAAAATAGAGCAAACTGTAGGAACTCAGAACCATATAAATCCTCTGAGGTACTGAAACCTATCACAGAGAGATACAGAAATAAGAAGATAGAAGGATAGGTGAAATACTCCTTCACCCATGTAACTTCCAACTGAAGAACAGCCTAAGTTTGACACAGCATGGTTTAAAGGCTAATAAGAAATATGTCTACTTTTTTAATGAATCCAAGTCAGGCCAAGTAGTCCTGATTGCAAAGACGTTTAAAATTGTTGCTGTAGTATTACGAATCTTTAGACACATTTTTTAACAGTATATCATTCAGAATATATGGTTAAAAATAAGGGCTTCTTGAGTCTCACTTTCTCTAGGAATCCTCCCTCATCAGTTTGAGATTAGTTGATTTAAGTTGCACTGTTTATTTCATAGCTCCTCAATACAACATTTCAGCCAGCCACTATGTCAGTGCAGGACACTACTACAGTGTATTGTTTAATAACGTGTACCAAGGTTTAATATATTCCCAAGTTATCAGAAATAAAATGTCAAAATATAGGTTTTAGCTTATCAAGTATCAATTTTATCATCAACTATGTAAGCACCAGGGTGGGATGTCATTCCGTATCGATGCACTGAATGTAGGTTGCTACAGTTGTAGTAGGAGTTCAGACTTCACATAATAGTCCATGTGGATTTAGCCAGTGTGATCATGGGGAGCGACAGAGCAAAGCAGCTGACCAACCTTGCTCCTCAGTGAGCTGCAGTGCTCTCCAGCCCCCACTAACTCATCTCAGGGACTGGTGATGAAAGCTTTGGTACCAACATTTAGGTGACCACTGGCATAGTGGGTGACTTAATCTGGACTCGGGTTGAACCCGACTAACTACAATATATTCTTTAAAAAACATTCTTTTGCTCAGATGTGGAAGAATATAATTTTCTTAATGCTGAGGGCAAGTACTTTTATGAAGGCAACTTCCAGCAGTGCCTTGCCTGCCATTTGAATACTCAGACAGGAGTATTGTATGATTACTTTGCCCTGAGCAGACATCAACAGCTACTACAAATTAATAAAAAAAAAGAAAACACTGAAGATATATATATTGTCAGAAGTAGCCAAATAAGAACTGTTATGTAAGACTTCAGACTCCTCTCAAGTACTATGCTGCCTAACGCTTTAGGTAGCCTGTTGTTTTAGTCTTAATAATACTTACAGCCTGCTCTTTGCAGCCCTGTATCTTTCTTACCCAAGCTGCTGTGGCAGCATTTTCCAGTGCTTTCAAGGCAGCATTGTTCCTTCTATTGTTCTCATGCTGTTGTACTCATTGCTTTGCACCTGTAAACTTTGATAATGTTGTTATGACATGTTGTCCCAGAAAGCAACTATGATTGGTGTGAGAATCAGCCCCCTCCTCTCCATTTTCTTCATTCAAAGATAAGTCTTCAAATACTTCATATTCTCTAATACAGGTGCACAAAATGTTAACACCTAATGTGCAATATTTGCACTAACATTGCTAACAGAGCCATGAATAGAAATAATCAATGAGTAGGTCTTTATGAAAAGTATGTGGTACTAGGTGAAAGTCATCTTCATCACCACCATGTGCGGTGCTGGAGAGCCAAACTCTATCTCTCTGCTTCTTAAACAGCAGCAACTCAGGAATACATATCCAACATTGCACTGGGAAGATATTTAGTCCTGTGCAAACTGACGTGGACACCAGTAATTTTAGGCATGGCATCAAGTTACTGGCTCTTGGTCTGGCAAAATGATACAAGAAGGTGGGAAGGGAGGGAAACAAGGTCAGACAGGGAGAAACCAAAAGTCGAGTCAAGTCATGATCAGAAGGATGGAATACCTCTCCTGTGAAGAAATGCTGAGAGAATCATAGAATCATAGAATAACCAGGTTGGAAGAGACCCACCGGATCACCAAGTCCAACCATTCCTATCAAATACTAAATCATGCCCCTTAGCACCTTGTCCACCCATGCCTTAAACACCTCCAGGGAAGGTGAATCAACCACCTCTCTGGGCAGCCTGTTCCAGTGTCCAATGACCCTTTCTGTGAAAAATTTTTTCCTAATGTCCAGCCTAAAATTTTATAAACCAGAAGACAAGGTGAAACATTCATTGCTGCTTAGAATTTTCTGTTATGGCGGAGCTTGAGGCCATTTTCTCTTGTCCTGTCCCCTGTCACTTGGGAGAAGAGGCCAGCACCCTCCTCTCTACAACCTCCCTTCAGGTAGTTACAGAGAGCAATGAGGTCTCCTCTCAGCCTCCTCTTCTCCAGGCTAAACACCCCCAGCTCTCTCAGCCGCTCCTCATAAGGCCTGTTCTCCAGCCCCCCTCACCCGCTTCATTGCACTTCTCTGGACTCGCTCCAGAGCCTCAACATCCTTCTTGGGGTGAGGGGACCAGAACTGAACACAGGAGTTGGGTTGTTCAGCCTGGAGAAGAGATGCTTACAGGTAGACCTTACTGTGGCTTTTCAGTACTGAAAGGGGGCTTACGGGAAAGATGGTGATAAACTTTTCGCAGGGCCTGTTGCAACAGGATAAGGGGTAACATGTTTAAACTAAAAGAGGATAGACTGAGACAAGACAGAAGGAAGATATTGTTCACACTGAGGGTGATGAGACACTGGAACAGGTTGTCCACAGAGACAGTAGATGTTCCATCCCTGGAACTTTAAAATTCAGGTTGGATGGGGCTCTGAGCAACCTGATCTATTTAGAGATATCGCTGTTCATTGCAGGGGGGTTGGACTAGACTATCATTAAAGGTCTCTTCCAACCCAAACCATTCTATGACTCTAAAACATGAATGCATTTTTTTTTATCATTTACAGTTCATCACATATAAATATTTTTACATATATCTGTATGTTCAGGTTTCATTTCACATGGGACTGTTCTGTTGAAAATTAAGTTAATTACTACTTATTAAATCAGCATAATTGATTGAAACAAATTTCTTAAGAACTGGGATTAATAAAAAAACCAGTCTCTCAAGCAATCCCTTGGTGTTTTGGCTAGTCCTACTATATTAGCTAGGATTTGTAATAGGAAGAATAAAATAAAATGGTTTATTAAATCCTGAACAATCTGGAAAAATCCTTATTGTGGGAAAAAGTATGCTATTAGCATGTTTATATTTCTGCATAGCTTGAAAATATGTTTCAAACACGCAACAGATGGTCTGACGTTATTTGACGTGGTTTAGTTTTTTTACCCGATCTGCAGCCCCATCCTCTCTGAAAAAGACAGCTTAGTTGGGATTTGCCTGCAATTTATCAGTGAATTTAGATTGCATTTGCCACAGTCATAACAGCAGCTGCCTTGGCCCACCACCAGGCCTCGGTCACTTCCGAAACCATTATGTAAGCCCCACACTTAGCAGTATTAAAACATAAGTGTCATACTTCAAATGGTAAGAATGTTTCACTGAGATTTACTTAAGAGGTTATACAAACCAGGAAGATACCCTCAATTAATATCTGAAAGCCACATATTATTACTTAAACATTTTTCCTCTGGCTAAGAATTCTATTGTAAAAACTTGTGACATATCATGCAGATGGTACATTATAGAACTTAAGACACCGTTTCACTGAACTTTTAACCCATACATTAAAAGAACTAACTGGAACAAGAATTTCTAGGGGAATAGTATTTATTGGTTATAAGACAAGGAAGCAAAATCAGAGAGATCACTATTTCTAAAATTGCATAGCATCTTTAGCATACTATTTGCTAAAGTTTACAGAGATTTTATACAAAAAAAGGTTGTAAAAGAAATGTGTTGACTATATACTCTTAATGAAGCCTCCTATTAGATTAATAGTACAGCTCTCATACTCAGACTCTGCCTATAGTTGCACTGATAAAGCTCAAAGACAGACCATACCGTTACACTTTTGGGATCCTGGAATGTTCTAGCTGCACCATCCTGCTGGGCCTCGGGTGAAGTGGCAGAGTGGTTCAATCCTGATGTGCTTGAGGGTCCAGCATCAGACTTCCTGGATGAACTGACTTCAGCCTACAAGGGGTACGTATTACACTTCAGAGACAAGTTCAAAATCACTTCAAAAAGGCGTGCCTTGTTTTGTGTATTTTAATGTGTGCAGAATACAAGACTTACTGAAATGTAATCATCAAGTACACCAACTGCATTTCAATTACAGACCAACAATTTAAGAAATTCTAATTGTTTGGAAATGAGACCATAGATGTGTAAACATCAGCTTAAAAAATAATTTTAAGATTGTCTGCACATAACAAGTATAACATTGAAAAAATGCACAGATGTGTAGAGCAAAAAGAAAACTCATTACATGAGCCAGGACAACATTATGCCAGAAATAACACAATTTCTTAAAACTTCTGTTTCTCACATCCTGAACTGATTGCTGACTACTGTTGCTATAAGCAAACTAATACAGTCTACTTCTCAGCGGGGCTAACTAGCCTCTGGTGAGTGGCTTCATGTGGCTATACTGCTTCTAGTCCTAAACGAGCCTCACAACCAGACTTGGTATATATGCACAGCACTACACTGTGTCAGGCATGCACACCTCAGCTTTCATTATTTAAATTTCAGCTTAAGTAGAGCAAAACAAAAAATACAAGTCTTGCAATACTGCTTGTGTACATATTTATAAAATGTCTCATAAGCATCGATTCCCAGAATTTAGGTTTCATGCTTCTGGAAATTTGATATAAGAGATCAGCAATGACATGTAGAAGACCATGAATAAACCTCTTTTTGAAGCAGTACAAATGTCTGCACTAATCTCTTGGGGAATGGAAAAGGACACAGCATCATAGTTCTGAACTGAAGCACTTGAAAATTCACACATACTTAAAAAACTGCTAGGGGCAGTCATGACTACACCAGTTTTTGTCTGCAAGAAGGTCAACTCCCAAGTCACGTACTTAGACCTCATTTTATTACAAAGATAACAATTCCAAACCTAATACCTAGTAAATACATGTTCAAACGAAGATTAAAGTAGTGGTAGTAGTAGTAGTAAGAAATACAAACAAGTGCATTAGAAACCAACCAGTTATTTTGATAACAAGCTGATAAGATAACAAGATTGATGATACTATTTTGTGCAAGGAAATTAAATATATGTTATTTCATGAGAATCCAAAAAAAAATGTATCACTGAGAGAATCTGAAGATGAATTTAAGATTTAAGAACACTTAAAATCTGGCAACACTTCTTTCTTTTTGCACTTGACTATTAAGAACTCTAATACTAGATAGGACAAGTTATGAGTCAAATATGGACCAGCAACAAAGTAACACAGGATCAATAATAATTTAGCCTGGAAGAGACCTCTAGATGGCACCTGGTCCAACTCCCTCCTCAAAGCAGAGTCACGTTCATGCAAGTTTTGAATATCTCCAAAGCTGGAGATTCCACAGCCTCTCCTGGCAGCCTGCTCCAGCATTTGACAACCCACAGGGTGAATTTTCCTTTCCCGTGTCCAATTGCAAGTTCCTTTACTGGAACCTGTGACCACTGCTTTTCACATATTTCTGCTTTTTCTAATAAGAGCTCATTTCAGTTTTACTGTTAATAATGCACATACATGAGAAAATGTGCATCTGATTTATTTTAGCTTATGAAAGCACTGAGTCTAGTTTGCTAGACTGAAGTCAGAGAAAGAATCAAAAAAATGAAGCACTTGAAAGTTCCAAACCTGAAACACATTTTTTTGTCACCTAGTCTGTCTTTTCTCCAGCCCTTACCTCTGCTTCCGGAAAAACTGGAAAGAACACAGACCTCAAGGGAAGACGACTGGCATATTTATACATAATAGGGCAAGCGGAGAATGAACTTTACTGCAAAATACACTTTCTGACGACAATATGTAGATAAACCAAACTGTTTAACGTAATACATATGCTATCAGTCATCTATCTTTCCTTTTTTTTCTCTGAAATGGGATGAAATTTATGGTATATAACACCTAAAATGGACAAAACAATTTGCAAGTCAGTGGAAAGTTGATTTAAAAATGTGATTTTTCTATTTAAATAGACAGGAACAAAGAGGAAGGCTCACAGAAGCAGGAAAACTGTAACAAGGAAATGTATTTTGTCACTCTTTCCTCCTGAATGTCATATTCCTTTCTCAATACCATACATAAGGGCTTCATAAAAATTACCATTTCGCTTAAGGCTAGCATGAAATAATTTCTCACAATCCCAGGATAATTTAGAAAAGTTTAGGAAACCTATTCTTTAACAATCAAGATAAAGCAGAGATTGATAGTACGTTTGCTAGTAGAGAGGCTCTCTCAAATTATATACTCAATCAGCAATTTCATGTTAAATCTTACCCCATAGATTGACACGGAATATATAAAGATGATTAAAAACTTCTGCATTCCCTGCTAGTAATTCATACTATCAGTTTACTACAAACACATCAATCTAATGCTTCAGCCTAACAGCAATGAAATAAACAATAACAAAGTCAAGCAAAGCAGAGAAGCAGGCAGCTTAAAAAAAAAATCCCTAAAATTTTATTTGAGAAACGGAGGCAAGGCACAAACAGAGGACAGAACTGAATTATACCTTGTAAAAAAATACAATGAATTGTAAAACGCTGTAGAAACCTGAGGCTTTTGTTCATTTTTCCATTGCATAGTGCTTGCTCTTAGGAGGTAGAGTTAAGTATGTGGATATATACAGAATGCACCAATATTGTTTAGAGACTCAGGTCCCTAGATCTCTCATTTTAAAACTGAATAAGGTATAAGTTAAGAGTTTTTTCTAAAAAAAATAATATATGTATACACACTCTAATATTTCTAGTAATTCTGTGATGAAGATTAGCAGTTTTTAAGCAAAAATTAATCCTACATTTTTTAACATTTAACAATATAACTTCATATATTGTAAAAAAGCCAGGAGCAGGCAGTCTAAATGGCTTCTGCGAGCAGCTGCAATTTAAAACTCTGTCCTTGTATCTCTTCATCTTTGTAAAACATTTTGAGGTGTTTTTATCATAAGTGTTATTACACACAAACCTAACCACATCAACATATTTGGTGATAAAAGGGGACATATTAGCACTCCTGACCTCAGTGAGGGTGTGTTCTTGACCAGTGCCACCTAGTCATAATATATTTCACTGTAGCTCTCTGCCCTCATGCAGTCTTCCTTTGTGGCTGATTTAAGAGCTTAGTGCAAGACCCAGTGAAAAACAACACTGTGCATGCAAGACATGCAATTTTCTAAGGCACATATTTGGCTAAACAAACCTTACTTTCACTGAAACACAAGCTAGAGAATGCATTTTTGGGTTTCAGCAACTTCCATACCAGAGTTCAACTTTCAGAATCTTCAGCTGCAGAGTAGTTCAAAAGAATTTGCAAGTATTTTTCAGTAGGAATATGTTTTATTCCTTCCATAAGCCAAAAGGAGAAAAAAATTCAGGTTAGCTTTTTCCAAACTTTCCTAACACTTTTATGATAAGGCTAATTCTGGAGAATTTAATCAAGTTATCAGTATCTGAAAACATGGAAGTAAAAGCAACATAGTTAGGCAGTTCATACCACAGTTCTCACCACTGAAATTAAAACTAATTAATCAGTGCTGGAGATGCACAATTTATTAACTGGCACATTGCAAGAGACCCACTCCTATTCTCCTCTTTCAGACTGTCCTAAAATCTGAGGTTTCTGCATAGTGACTGATGAGGTTTATGAAATGATGAATGTTTCTGCAATTTACAAGTTTTTCCTCAATATCTTTCTTTAATTCCAAAGAATAAAGATAAAAGTTTAAACAGTGACTTCACCTTGAAGCTAATTTTTCTGGCAAGTTCTTTAGCCTCCTTGTGCGCCTGT
The DNA here is from genome assembly GCA_033459285.1 of Clamator glandarius. Taxonomy (NCBI): domain Eukaryota; kingdom Metazoa; phylum Chordata; class Aves; order Cuculiformes; family Cuculidae; genus Clamator; species Clamator glandarius. The sequence goes on along the minus strand of JAUNZM010000131.1, from coordinate 1,420,285 downwards.
CTTGACACGCTTCCGGATTTTAGTGGCAAGAGGGCTGTCTTCATAGATGCACCACACATTTCACAACAGAAGTCTTGTGACCTGGCCACAAACGACACAGCTCAGAACAGCACGTTCTCGGAAAGTTCTCGTGTTTGTTTAAACAAACTATTCGCAAAACAATCCACAGAAAGACAAGTGATGTCAAGACCAGTAGCTTAAAAGTATCTCTCCCTGCCTCAAATCACACTATACTGAAAAAATATCTTGAGAATTATTTACACTACAAGTACATATTCTCTTATGTCATTTAGGAAAATATTAACAACTTATGTACTACATTAATAATGTAAATTATTAACAATTAATATTAACAACCGACATATTGCTGATGTCTATACTTTATTAGTCATTTGTTACCATTTTAAAACTTGCTTTATATATGCAGCAAATTAAAATTGTAAATTACAAAGTTGTAACTATTATTAAATATATTAATTAGGACCCAGAAGCTTGCACATCAATTCCAGGAATTTCAGCTTCTGTGAAAGCATTACCTTTCCTCTCTTGCACATTTAGTTTGCCTGCAGGGCACACTGCAGGCAGCTCTCCAAGACAATGAGAAACCGTACAGCCTTTACAGTACAGTATCAAGACCAACCCACTAAAACCTACCACACCAAGGTTTATTAGCTCTGACTCAGTGCCATGCTAACAGGAAAGTTACAGCTTCTTACTGGCTTAGAATAGGGGCAGAATAAGCTCACATCTGCCCACAAAAATAGGCCCTAATCACAATTTGTAATATAGTAACTTTGCTTATAAGATAGATATATGGTCTTTCTCCGCACCTTCTCCTCCCTAAGTGGGGAAAGGAGAAAGGCCATAAAACCCGCCACAGATGTCAGATTCCTTTGAAGGATAATCACAGAATAACTGAGGTTGGGAGATACTTCTAGAGATCATTTAGTCCAGTTTCCTTGCTCAAAGCAGGATCAAGTAGGAGACATTGCTCAGATCTGTTCCCAGTCACATTTCTAACACCTCCAAGGACAGACACTCCACCACCCCTCTGGGTAACCTGTGCTAGTTTGACCATCATCACAATAAAAAAGTGTTTTCTTCAATTCAGATCCAGTTTTGTGGGTTTCAGTTTGTGCCCATCACCACTGCATGCCACTAAGAATAGCCTGGCTCTGCTTTCTTTACATTTTCCTTTCAGGTATTCATACACATGCCTGAGATCTCCTGATCCTTCTCTCCCCTAGAATGAACACTCCCAGCTCTCTGAGCCTCTCCTTGTATGACACACATCACTTCTGTGGCACTGCACTGAATTCACTCTTATGAGTGTGTATCTTTCCTGTACCCAGACCTGGACACAGCCCAGACCCAGACTCCAGATGTCTCACCAGTGCTGAGTGCAGATAAAGGACCACCTCCCTCTATCTGCTGGCAAGGTCCTTCCTAGTGCAGCCCAGGACACCATTAGCCTTCTTCGCTGCAAGGGAACGCTACTGTCTCCAGATCAGCTTGCTGTCCACCAGCGCTCGCAGGTCCTCTGCTCCTAAGCTCCTTTCCAGCTGGCTGGCTGGTGTTATTCCTCCCCAGGGGCAGGGTTTCACTTTTGTCTTTGCTGAACTTGACCAGATTCCTCCAGCCCGTTGAGGTTTCTCTGGATGGCAGAACAATCTTCTGGTGTAATCAGCTTCTGGTTTTGTATCTAATACAAACTTACTGAGGGTGCACTTTGTCACATCATCCAGGTCATTAATGCCACCGAATAGCACTGGTTCCAGCATCGGCCCCTGGAGCCCTCCAGCAGTAACCAGCCTGCAGGTGCACATTGTGCTGCTTGCCACAATCCGTTGAGCCAAGAGCTCAGCCAGTTCTTAATCCATCTTACTGCCCCTCTTCACCTAGGCTGTACTTCATGAGTTCCTCTACGAGAATGGTAAGGAAGACAGCACCAAAGGTCTTGCTAAAGTCAAGATAAACAACACTCACTGCTTTCCCCTTGTCCACTAAGCTATTCAATCATAATCACAAATCTAATTTTATGTTTATGTCCTAAAAATCATTCAGAAGCAGATGCTTCAGAATTTTTTGTTGTCATTTCATTATTATTATTTACATAAGGGAAATAATGCATCGTTGTTTTGGTTTTCTTCTCCCTCACTCACACTTTCTATGAATTCCATCATACTCCTTTTTCCTTCATGCTGCAATTACCACTGTATCACAATAGTAATTGCATCTCTAAGCCTGAATTTCAGACAAACCTCTAATTTGACCACACAACGCTAGAAGGAACAGAGCCCACTCAAAACATTTTGTTTGACCAAGTTCAGAGCTTACACAGTGTTCAAGAGAAAAAATTACACAAAACATAAAAGCTTTTTTATATTTGGAGTAAATACAAGAGAACAGACTGAAGTGACCGACTTCCTACTCAACGCCTTACCCTAGAAGAGAGTAGGTGTATATGTACCCACAGTAACAAACTCTGTGCTTACTTCTTTGCAAGAGCTCTTCTTTCTTCTGGTGTATAATCCAGAGATCCAATTGCTCCTTCACCTTTGGTGGGCATAAATCCAATAATGGCTAGTAAAGCTGTTCTTACTAGGGAAAACAGAGACACAAACGAGGTTGCAGAGACAACTATTTCATCTCACTCTACACTCAGTACAGAAAAGCTGCAGTTCTGCCTGCAAAACTTCATCTTGTCCAAAGGAGTAAGTCTGAATGTCATACAAGCAGCACTGTTAGTTTTGGTATTTTTTAACTTCACATTAAAAAGGAAAGGTAAGGTGTTGTTCTTCCACCAGCCAACACAGAGAAAAATAGAGAAGTTGTCACAAAAACATTGCATCAATATAAAGATTAGAGTTCCAGACTTTAAAAATGGATTTTGAACCAAAAAAGGCAAGGCAGAATTAACATATAAATGGAGGGGAAGAAGAGGAGGATTCATAAGGATTTCTCTTTTTGTTCATGTTTTCTATTAGACGTGAATTCTGCAATTTGGTGCAGGCAAGCTCAGTGGGATTTTTATGCAATGTACCACAGAATTTGTTCTTTTTATGTCATCAGACTGGGGAAGGAGCTTACTTAAATACTAATAACAGTTCATAACAGAACTCTCATCTAAAACATCTCACTTGTCAGTATCTATCCTTCAGTTTTGTTTTAAATAGTCCTGAAATGTAAGACTTCAAGACACTTTGCTAGTAGATTTGGTAAATAAATATCACATAAGCACCACAAGACAGAGACATTTACACCTCCTACTTAGAAGACATTTTCTACTTTTTGAAGAAATATAAGAAACTCCACAAAAGTTGAACAGCGATCTGCCAGAAATTTCCCAAGATCTTATCAACATATTTTAAAAGTGCAACCAATACCCAAAGAAATACTCAGCAAAACTAAAATTATACACATAAAGAAATAGTGCCTTGGATTAATTGTGCCAACTCTCAATTTCAGTCATAATGAAATTAAAAAAAAAAAAGAAAACATTCAGTTCTTCTGTACTCAGATCATGCTGCCTTTTCTCTTGAGTGTTCAGAAGTACAGCATCAGAATTAAAAGCTGACCATACTCTCCTCTACACACTGTACAGTGTACACACTGTATTGCCACAACTGCCACAAGAACCAATAGGAGAGTCATAGAGACTCTATCGAAGGGGACAGAGGGTTGGATATGTCGAGCAGACCCCATTCAAGGGAAGTCTGCTGCATCCCAGCAGCCCGGGTAAGGGATGTGGCCAGGACACTTCCCAGCCTGGTGAGATCTACAGACTAGTACTCAGTACTGCTGCTCCATGTGGGAGGGGATGAAGCAGCAGTATGAAGCCCAAGGGGCATTAAAAGAGATTTTAGGGCCTTGGGACAGATACGGAGGGAATCTGGGTACCAGGTGATTTTTTCTTCCCTCCTTCCAGTTACAGGTGGTAACATAGCACAGCTCACACAGGTCCAGTAAAAAAACACATGGCTCTGTGGCCGGTGTCACCACAATAACTTTGGGGTTTTTGATAATGGGATGGTCTACACAGCACTATGACTACAGGCTCCAAACGGGAGCCAATTTTCTCAGAGGGGGAGGAGGGTCTTTGCCCAGGAGTTTGCAGGGCTTGTAGATAGGGCTTTAAACTAGATGTGAAGGGGGAAGGGGATAACATCAGGCTAGCCTGTAACAAGCAGTGAGAGGACAGGTATCAGGGGCCAGGGAGGATACTTCTCTGAAACACCTTACAGTTAATAAAGAGAGCCCCACCCGAGGAGATGCAATACTGGACCTCATGGTCACCAATACAAGCAAACTCACCAGTGACATTAGGATCAGAGGCAGCCTGGGCTGCAGTGATCATGCACTGGTGGAGGTTAAGGTCCAGAAGGATATGGGACACATGAGGAGTATAGTCAGGATGCTAAATTTCATGAAAGTAAACTTTCAGTTCTTCAAGGAATTACTTGGTAGGACCCCCTGGGACACAGTCCTCAGGGACAAGGGAGCAGAACAGAGCTGGCAAATATTTAAGGATGCTTTCTATAAAATGCAAGAGCACTCAGTCTCCATATGTAGAAAATCAGGCAGGGAAGGAAAGAGACCAGTGTGACTGAGTCAAGACCTGCTCGTTAAACTAAAAAAAAAAAGAGGGAACTACACAGGCAGTGCAAGCAGGGACAGGTAACCTGGGACGTGTATAGCAACACTGCCTGGTTGTGTAGGGATGGGGTCAGGAAAGCCAAGGCACAGCTGGAGCCAAACTTGGCAAGGGAAGTAAAGACTAACAAGAAGGGCTTCTACAGGTATGTCAATAAAGAGGAAGGTTAGAGAGAATGTACATCTGCTGATGGCTGGGAATGGTGACCTTGTATCAACAGGTAAGGAGAAGGCTGATGTACACAACAGCATTTTTGCCTCAGTCTTCACTAACAGCTGCTTTCTTCAACCCTACTGAGTCAATGGACAAGATAGTGACCAGGGGGTAAACCCCCTCCCACAGTAGAGGAGGATCAGATTCATGACCACTGAACATATATAAGAACATATATATACATTCATGAACCTGAACATATATAAGTCTACGGGACCTGATGAGATGCATCTCACAGTCCTGAGGGAATTTGCTGATGTGGTGGCCAAGCCACTCTCCATGATATTTGAAAAGTCATAGCAATCAGGAGAAGACCTTGGTGACTGGAAGAAGGGCAGCATTGTGCCCATTTTTAAAAAGGGCAGAAAAGATGATCCTGGAAACTATGATCTGTCAGCCTCACCTCAGAAGGTCATGGAACAAATCCTCCTAGAAGCTGTGCTAAAGCACATGGAGGACATGGAGGTGATTAATGACAGCCAGCATGGCTTCACAAAGGGCAAATCCTGTATGACCAACTTAGTGGCTTTCTGTAATGGGGTAACCACAGCAGTGGACACAGGTAAACCGACAGATGTGATCTATCTACACTTCTGTAAAGCCTTTGACACAGTCCCCCACAACATCCTTATCTCTAAATTGGAGAGATATGGAATTGATGGGTGGACGGTACGGTGGATAAGATAAGATAACTGGTTGGATGGTCGTATTCAAAGAGTATTGGTCAAAGGCTCTAAGTCCAGATGGAGATCTGTGACAAGTGGTGTCCCTCAGGGGTCCGTACTGGGACCGATGCTGTTTAATATCTTTATCAATTATATTGACAGTGAGATTGAGTGCACTCTCAGCAAGTGGGGCAGGGGGGTTGGAACTAGATGATCTTTTAGGTCCTTTCCAACCCTAACTATTCTATGATTCTATGATCATACAAAAATAGGGTGAAGTAATACTATTTAGGGTATTTTCATAAGAACAAATTTTTTTTTTAAAAAAAACACAAACCCAAGACTATTCTAAGTAGTCTGAGAATTCTTAGTGCTGGTGCATCCAAATAAATAAGTGCAGTTTCTCAACCCTTTCACCCCACATTTATTTAACACCATTCCCAAACCTAATTATGTTGCTCTTTCATAACTTTAGATTTCTCAAATTCTCCCATACTTTTACTCCCTCCAAATATGCCTCTTCTTCCAATACAAACATTCTTTGTGATTTTTTTATCAGTTTAAAGATCTAGTTGCTTGACGAGGGTAACACTTTCCAAATAATTGTTACTTACTACTCCATGAAGGCTGCCATGTTTCAGGATGGTGCCCTGAGATGCTTAAACAAATCTTCTTCCCCACTTCAAACCTGCCATTGGCCTTCAAGAGAAGAAGAAGGATATAATAAAACATGCTGGAAGGTAACTCTTGGGTTTTGGTACAAGTTTTAAAAATCATCACCAAACAAATCTACATACAAATAATACTTGATAATTATATTACCACCAACTCATAAAGCAGGCATTCAGCTTTCTGAACAAAGAAGTCCCATCTGCCTCTAGTCATGCATGAAAAAACCCTTACAACACATCCCAGTGTGACATGGTGCTTTGCCTTTTGCTCCTGTAACCCACACGCAACACATGCAGAGAGCCTGAAAAGCATAGTTCTATAAAACTATGCACAAATGCAGGCCTTTACCCCAAAGGCTGTAGTGAGGTGGGTGCTGGCTTCTTCTCCTAAGTAACGTGTGACAGGACAGGAGGAAATGGACTCAAGTTGTGCCAGGGAAGGTTTAGATTGGATATTAGGAAAAATTTCTTTACTGAAAGAGTGGTGAAAGCACTGGAAAGGACTGCCCAGGAAAGTAGTGGAGTCAACATCCCTGGAGGCATTCAAAAAAATGTAGATGTGACACTTCAGGACATGGTCTAGTAGGCACAGTGGTGTTGGGCCAACAGTTGGACTTGATGGTCTCAGAGGTCTTTTCCAACCTCAATTATTCTATGATTTTATGTGATCAATGCCTCCAACAGAGACCAAGAGGGCCAGTGGAGAGATGTTCACATGCTCTTGGAGAAAACTTCCATTTATTAGGTGCAAAGCTTCATGTAATTACAGAATACCAGAGGCACCTTGGAAGACTTCTGGTATTAAACTGGCAGCATTAACTGTATTATGCCACCTTTCTTACAAAGGTTACATCACCTTAAATGCCAAGAATCCCTCTCTCAGACACTTACGGTTAAAAGTGATCACACAAAAAGGAAAAGCTAGTAAACATGCTTACCGTCAGTAAAATAATGCTGGGTGGTTTCATGGGATACTCAGGTGGCAGTACTATTCGCCCGTGATAAATCCCTCCATCAAAATCTGAATCTGGAGGGCCTCTAACAGTAAAGTGCCATTCAAAAAGATTATCCTAAAATGCCCCCACCAAAAGGAGAAGAAAAAAAAAAGAAGGAAGAGCATGTCAAAGAAGTAGACAACTGAACACCTTTATTTTAAAAAAAAGGGCAGGCTAAAGAAACAGTGCACAGCAGACGTTTCAAGAAGTCAAAATCAAATGGAGAGTAAGACAACCATCACAGTACTAAGATTCTGGTTAAAAGGATAAAATATAGTAGCTGTTAATTTTCTTACACAAAGGCTTTATTGAAATCTTCAACTTCATTATTGAAGCTCTTCACTCTAGTTGTATCAGTTATGACAAGAGTTTTACTGCTTGACAGATGGAAAACTGAGTCAACTAAGGGGAATATGGGTCTTTGCACCAGTGCATAATAATTTCTGGAGAACCGAGGGAAGGCCCACACCAAGAAAGAAGATAAATGACAGCTTCCCCAAAGCCCCTTCAATGCCCAAGTCAACACACAGGGACTTGACTTGCACCCCAGAGAATTTCCACCCTCTTTCACTAATAACATGGAATTCCACTACCTCTAAAGTGGAATTCTGCTGCTGATTTCCGTCATAAGAAAAAAGAATTGAATCAATTTTAAAAGTTCTGTTAGCATCTAAGTGTGTACATTAAAATGTCCATATGCATATAAAAAACTTAAAGAGTACATATTAATAACACAGCCTAATTACAAGCTCTTGAGAAACAAACCTCCAAAGGCTGCGCATGATAATGATCTGTAGGATCCTTCAGTTCTGCAGCCTCTTTCATCAAACGTTTGACAGCTGAAAAAAGAGCAAGTGCAAGACATGAAAAAAAGAAAAACATTAATACACAGTGCACACAAAACCCCAGACATTTGAAGAGCTCCTTTCAGCTAACTCATCTTTTTCAGCACATTCCAGATTCTTCAATGGAATTAATAATCCAAGACACAATATAAATTACTCACGCTGAGTAAATCTTAAATGAGTTATACAAGCACAAAGTTATGAAAAAAATTTGCGTGGTCACAGAATTTCTCAACACTGAACATTAGGACTAAAGTAGTTTTACATTATTAATTGCACCAAAGACATTAAGGAAAACACAGGTGTTATTAATGAAGTTTTAGACCTTATATACAAGATGTAAGAGACTAACAACCTCAATATTTTATCACAAAGGGCATGATGTGCATTTTAAACAACTGCAGAAAAGATTTATCCTGACACCTCCCATGACTGTTACATGACTACTCACTTAATTATTCCAAAGGAGGCCACAATAAGACTGGAGGGAAACCAACACAGCAGTAGCATGAAGAGATGAAATTTTATACTAGATTCGAAAACATATATGCCCGGACAGAAAAATTTACTCAGGATCTTTGTAATTTGAACCTACTACTGAGTATGGACATACAGGTATTTTTCTAACCTAAATTCAAGATAGTCATTAGTAATCCTCTCCAATCTTCTACTTCAGAATGACCACTATAATCTGTATTTTCTACATATCCTTTTTCCTTCCCCTCAGTAAGTTGTGTTACATCACTTGTCCTGTCAGGTGCTCTCATGCACCTCATGCAGTAATGTCTAATAAAGAACTCAGTCAAATTGAAGAGCAGACTAAGTAAGAACTACAGGCAAGAAATTCAAGGAGGCCATCTCTTGAATATGGTTAGGTATAAAGTTCTTACTCTTTCCTGCTTACTGGAAAAAGTGCAAATACCAGTTCCCTCTTTAAGCAACCACATAGGAACAGGATACTTTAATCCATCCTCCACATACAGTTCCATTCAAACCATGGATGTCCCTCCACTTGTATAACTAAATACAAAGAAGAAACACTGCCAAAATTCCCTTACAGCATAAGCATAAAGATATGATTAAAGTGATCCATAGTTCCTTGATTTACAAGCCAGCTGACTGTAGGCTGTGTAGCATGCTCAGACTCCAGGGCTTTACTCACTTTCATGCCACTTTTAGGGAAGCTTCTCTAACCTTACCACAGAGGAATTTTGATTTCAATCTACCGTGAAAAGTTCTTTTTCTCCTTTACACTTCTTGACAACTAGGAACAACAGCTCAAAGTTTGAGAATTTCACTTTTTACAACCCCAAAAGCAAAAAGACTACATGGAAATTTGCTGCTGCCAGTTGTCCCAATTCTGCTGCTGCCAAGGAAAGTGGCAATTAAACACCATAGGTCACGTCAGAGGCAGCAGCGTCTGAGCTCTGCTGAAAAACAGTTTGTGTCTTTTATCTGCATCAAGGGTTACCAGCTCGTTAGTGAGGAATAATAAGAAAAACAGCCTAGACCAGGAAAGGCTTCAAACCCGGCATTGCCTCACAGCCAACAAGCCTGGACACTTGCCTTCAGAAGAAAAGTGGCACACAACACGATGAGCTAATTCAGGAGTGAACATCCCACAAAACAGAAGAATAATCACAAGAAAACAGAGAACATACATAACAAAGCCTAAAAAAACCAGAATAGCCACGCACAAGGCAGACAATTCAGTTACTGAGACTTCCAAGATGAGGAACTGTGAGAATTAGTTGATAAGTTTTGCTGCAGCAGGTTTGCATGTATAATTATCTCATCATATAAATCTGTCTTGTAAGATGTAGCTGGTTTAGGTTAACAGATAATCTGTCTTAGGGCTGTGAGAATTTATTGATATGCTTAGTTGTCTTGTAAGATGTAGCTGGTTTATGTCAGGAGATAACCTGAAGCGAGTCTCCAGACATGGTTGGATAATCTAAAAAAAGAATTAACACACTTTGAGGATTTACACGGTTCTTTTTCATAGCATTATTTTATCACGAAGCCAGATGACAGATATTTTAAGCAGCCAGCATAAAATACACAGAAAGAATATGCAATATTCTTCCACTCTTGCAGCATGAAAGACAGCAAAATATGTAATTTAGCTTCTGTATAATAAAGAGATAATGTGCACAGATGTTTTCAGTACCAAGCAACTTAAGATACCTTAAGAGAAGGAAGCACACGTACATGAAGAAAGGCTGCTGAGAAAAAGAAACGTGTACATATAAAGAAAGGCTGACAGAGCTGGGCTGTTCAGCGAAGAGAAGAGAGGCTCCAAGGACACCTTACTACACCCTTTCAACACATACAAAAGGCTTATAAGAATCATAGAATACTTTTGGTTGGAAGGGACCTTAAAGATCATCCAGTTCCAACTCTCCTGCCACGGGCAGGGACACCTCCCACTAGATCAGGCTGCCCAAGGCCCCATCCAACCTGGCCTTGAACACTTCCAGGGATGGGGAAGACACAGCTTCCCTGGGCAACCTGTGCCAGGGCCTCACCACCCTCCTTGTGAAGAATTTCTTCCTAATGTCTAGTTTAAATCTTCCCCCCTCCAATTTAAAGTCATTCTCCCTTGTCCTACCACTCCAAGCCTTTATAAACAGTCCCTCCCCAGCTTTCTCATAGCCCCTTTCAGGTACTGGAAGGTTGCTATAAGGTCTCCTCGGAGTCTTCTGTTCTCCAGGCTGAACAAGCCCAAATCTCTCAGCCTGTCCTCACATTGAAGGTGCTCCAGCCCTCATTTGCAGCCCTCCTCTGGACCCGTTCCAACAGCTCCATATCCTTCTTATGTTGAGGATTCCAGAACTGGACAAAGTACTCCAGGTGGGGTCTCACAAGGGAGGAATAGAGGGGCAGAATCACCTCTGTTGCCCTGCTGGCCACGCTTATTTTGATGCAACCCAGGATACACTTTGCATTCTGGGCTGTGAGTGCACATTAATGGCTCATGCTGAACTTCTCATCACCCAGCACCCCCAAGTCCTTCTCTGCAGGGCTGTTCTCAATCACATCATTCCCTATCATCTATTGAAACTGAGGATAGCCCCAACCCAGGTGTAGGATCATGAACTGGACTTGTTGAACTTCATGAGGTTCTCACAGACCCACTTCTCCAGCCTGTCCAGGTCCCTCTGCTCGACATTCCATCCTTCCCATGTGACAACTGCACTACTCAGCTCGGTGTCATCTGCAAACGTGCTGAGGGTACACTCAATCTCACTGTCAATATCATTGATGAAGATATTAAATAGCACTACTCCCAGTACGGACCCCTGAGGGACACCACTTGTCATGGATCTCCATCTGGACACTGAGCCATTGGCCACTACTCTCCAAATGTGACCATCCACTGAACAGTCCACCCATCAAACCCACTTTAGAAAGAAGGATGTTGTGGGGGACTGTGTCAAAGGCTTTACAGAAGTCTAGATAGATTACATCCATTGCTTTTCCCGTGCCCACAGCTGCAGTCACCCCATCACAGAAAGCTGCTAGGTTGGTCAGGCAGGACTTGCCCCTGGTGAAGCCTTGCTGGCTGTCTCAAATCACCTCCCTGTCCTCCACGTGCTTTACCACAGCTTCTAGAAGGACCTATTCCATGATCTTCCCAGGCACAGAGGTGAGGCTGACAGGTCAGTAGTTCTCAGCATCATCTTTTCTATCCTTTTTAAAAATGGGTATAATGCTGCCCTTCTTCCAGTCACCAACGACTTCTCCTGATTGCCATGAATTTTCAGATATCATGAAGAGTGGCTCGGCCACCACATCAGCCAATTCCCTCAGGACTATGGCATGCATCTTGTCAGGTCTTATAGACTTATATATGTTCATGTTCCTCAGGTGGTCATGAACTTGATCCTCCTTTACAGTGGGTGGGGCTTTACCGCCACTGGTCCCCTTCTTGCGGTCCATTGACCCAGGAGGGTTGAGGAGAATGGTTGTTGGTAAAGACTGGGGCAAAAAAGTTGCTGGGTACCTCAGCCTTCTCCTCATCTGTTGATACAAGTTTACCATTTTCATTCATCAGTTGGGGTACATGAGAGAGACTTTTTACCAAAAGTCCTCTACCGACAGGACACAGCACAATGGTTTTAAACTGAAAGAGGATCAGTTTAGATTGGACATAAGTAAGAAATTCTTCACAATGAGGGTGGTTAGGCGCTACAACAGGTTGCACAAAGATGTGGATGCCCCATTCCTGAAGGTGTTGAAAGTCTGGTTGGATGGAGCTTTGAGCAGCCTGATCTAGAGGAAGATGTCCATGCCCATAGCAGGCAGGTTAGACAAGATGATCACTGAAGGCCCCTCCCAACCCAAATAATTTTGTGGTTCTGTTTTCACATCACTGAAAAATGCCAACTCTCAGGCTGCAAAGAACAGCCTGGGCAAATAAAGGTCCATTCTGAGAACACATAAGCCAGTGAACAAAGCACTGGAGTGGCCTGATCTTGCAGGACGTGCCCTGCCCATGACAGGGGAGTCAGAACTAGATGATCTTTAAGGCCCGTTCCAACTCAAACTATACCATGATTCTATGAAATTGTTTCTTCTTTAAGCAGAGGTGCACTATTCATGAACATGGTCCCTCCTTTGGCTACTGAAAACAGCAGTTGAAGAAATAAATGTAATTCACAAAGTCTGCCTGCAACAAGTACATGACATTCTTATCCAAACTTCATTAAAAGGAGTTTTGATTCAAAAACGGTATTTCAAAAACGAAATTTCAAAATCACACTGAGTCATCTGAGTAAACATTTGGCAAGGACAATTCTGAAAAATGAGACCAATTTGGGCCCATTCAAAATAACAAATTGCAAACTCTCAGTAAAGTCAAAACGTATCACTAAGTCAGTCAAAAAAAATTCAAATTAAGACATTTAATTTGTTGAAGACAGGTTTTAGAAACAAAATAATCAAGGTATATTTTAATGTGGCATGACTGTTATGAAAAATAACCATGCTTTCACAGGTATAAAAAGCAACAATTTATCATAATGTGTAATGTTCAGTGAAATTAAATACTGAGGAAAATAAGTTTCTGGGCTAACTCTAGAGAGCAAAGGAGAGTTCCCTTTGCATCAAGAGGCTTCAATAAAGCAATTATATTTAGCTTTACAGGGCTTTGTTTTGTTAGTAGTCTTTTGTATTTAACAGGAAGGCTTTTAGTTCATTTTTACATTATCAGTAAACAGTACATGTGGCAATCACATGAACTGACCAACATTACGTTAATGTAAACATAACACGCAATATTGCCACAGGATTTATTTCAGCAAAATAAAATTGCATGCCTTTTACCCACTGCAAGTTCAGAAAATCTCATACAAGTTCCAACTCCCTCCAACACACAAAACCCAAAAATCCAGGCACCGTTAGAAGCTTCCTGAAGATCTGCCACAACTTGTCTACAAAAGGCAACCATACTCAGGTACAAGAGCTCAACAGGAGAAACAGACTTGGGTGAGGGGAATGGTAAAGGTGAGGTGGGTGACACTGCAATCAAATCCAAGTTAAGAAGCACAGCAAGGGAAAAGCCTCAGTTCAGCAAGGCTCAGCCCCTAGTACTTCATCACATGCAATTTCTACATCACATGGACAGGCAGCATTTTGTGCACACACAGACCACTGCAGGGTCATTAAAGAAACAAATTTGTATTTAGTTGATACAAGTTATGCATGATAGTATCTTCCTCAAATGGATAGCAACCATTTCATTCTACTGAGTTATTCTGTTTGAAAAAGAAAGCACATAGCAAATCCTAAAGAGCTGCCATAAAGCTAGAGATCTCCTAATCTTTCAAGTTGACTTATGTGATCCAGAAAAAAAAAGAATAAAACAACCTGACGGCTTTTACTGCTTCAGCAAGTGATTTCTACTTTTTTTATTTTGCTTTTTAATGGCTGCTATTTTTTTTGGTTTTCCCTTTATTTTGAATAAAATTTAGAGGTCTACTCAGGAGAAATACAGAAAAAGTAGTTTTATCTCACAGCATTGCTGACCAAGACAGCATAAGTAAGGATGTGATTGACTTCTTGAACTCGCGTTTTCCAATGAATTAGAGAAACTCTTATAAAGTTTCTCTGGGATTAAGAGTTGTAAAACTACTCAGTCTACTTAAGCTACTACTAGTGAAATATAAGTTATCTTCACTACTTTTTTTTATCTATACATACACATACCCATATATATACACATACACAGAGCTATCATTCGTTAGTCTACGGGCCACCCCTCTAAGATGTCAGTTGAGTTCATTCAATCCATGACTTTTGACTCCATTAGTCTTTCAGGGCAGGAGAGACTGTGTGTTTGGTGCTGGATTGCTGCATCCAGAGCTCATAGCTGGTGCATCTGGTGTATCCCATGCCCACAGCCTGCAGTTTGAAGATGTTGATCTTGGGGAAGTTGCTCGGCACCAGTTGCTGAAGCCACTTCTGGTTCCATCACTGATATACTTTGCTTGGTTTTCCCAAAGTTCATTCCTCATTAATGTAGGCGATTCTTACTTTAATGTCCTTAATCTGGCATAGAGCAACAGTAGCAGTGATGACATACAATGGCAGGTTATTTAGCAATTAACATCATACAATTTCACTTACCGGCTGTTCTCACTCAAAATCAAAACCCCTTGAGATACACGTCAGACTTCCTGCCTGATTTTGGCTGGGACAGAGTCAATTTTCTTCTAAGCAGCTGCACTTCTCAGTAGCAGCAGCATTTCTGTTTCAGCATGAGCACAGTGTTGATAACACATATTTGCTTTAATACTGGTGAGGCAATGTTGATGCTTGGCTAGGACAGAATTTATTTTCTTCAAAATGGTTGCTTTCACTAGATTTCGGTATGAGAAAACTGCTGAAAATACTGACTTTTATAGTTGGTTCTGGGGAAACCAAGCACTTTCCTCAGTTTCCCATGTCTTACAAGTAAGCAGGTATATTAAGCTGCGAAGAGCAGTGCCAGGGCAGCTGAATCAAACTGGCCAAAGAAAGTATTCCATACCATAAACTTCCATACCATAAATTGATGCTTAGTATGAATTAGGAAGTCTTCTAGGGACATCCATTCAACTTTATATTTCTATCTTTATTTCATGTATGGAAGGTAATGAGCAGCATGGTACCTACTGGCTATCTTCTTCTAACTGTTTTTTAACAAAGAACTGATGCTTCTTGACAAGGAATACTTGTTACTAGCAAAAAGTGTGGAGTGGAGAGAGAAGTAGTTTGTAGGAAAAGCAGTAAATGTATTGAAGATGACAGCTAAGAGGAACATAATTTTTGTGTGTTATGTTCCCTGTGCATCCAAGATCCAAAAGAAATAAATGCAGGACACGCATGCCATGCCTCCCTCCACATGCTCTCCCCAGTCCTCCAGTGGCCTCATTAGCCAAACTCTAGATTAGGAGGTCTGCTATAAACAAACAATACCCCACCCAAATAAAAATTAAAAAGTCTGCGGGCTCTGTGTGAATCCCTGTAAATAGCTGTTCATAATTCTTCTAGTGTGTCTGTGCTAATACCCGCTCAGAAGACTGGTAACATCCTACATGAAAGAGGGTGGCTATCACTACAAAAATAGTGACTACAAGATTTTGTGTCTGATCTTGCAGGCTAAGAGTCACAGCTCTTGGCAAAAAAGTATAGAGATTATTCCAAGTAGCTGTCTTATAAATTTCAGAAAATAGGGATATTCCCGAAGCATGAAGAGGATGAAGCCTGTGCTTTAGTCAGCTGAGCTTTAATAGCAATGGGAGAGGTTTATCAGCCATATGGTAGCAGTGTATATCAGTGCATTGACTAATCCATTTTGAAATCCTAAGACAGAAAATAGCCTGCGCTTTTACAAGTGCCCAAAATCGACATAAAAATATGAAGCAACAGCTTCAAAGGCTTTGCTTTATTGAGGCAATACAAAGAAGCTTGAAGTCCGGAGTGTGAAATTTCTTCCTTTCCAAAATTAATCGCCTCTCAGGGGAGAAATAAAAAAAAACACATTCACAGATGGTGCAAGCAGACAGCTTCAGGTGAGTGCCCCCACACCTCCTTGCCCTTACAGCGGGTAACTGAGAGGAGCCAGCAGCAGGTTAGTACCCCACCCTTGTCAAGTCCTGCGGCAGCCACAACATGCACCTATGGCAAACCAAGAGCTGTCAGAGCACCAGCTGAACTGTTTCTCATCGACAGAGACACAGAGGCAGGAGGATAACTTGTTTCACGTTGTGAACAGTTACCGCCTTTCAGACATTTGGAGATGAGTGAACATTAGCTGGAGAAAACGGGAAAAGGAAGGAGATTAATGTATTCATGAGGAACAAGTAGCAGCAGGACAAAGCTGTGTAGCAATATTGGTCTTTATGTGGTCCATTTGAAAGCACACGAAAAGAAAGGTAGTAGAGACCTTAAGTGATCCTCATTCATTAGCTTAGTTAGCACACCTGCTCACAGAAGAGAGATCCATGTAACCATATATAACCACAGAAGAACTTTGGTTCCTGTCATCACTCGACAGCAGAACTCGGCTTAAAAGTAAAATCAGTAAAAGCATAGGTCTCTTTTAACAAAATTTCCCTCCTTAAGGTCTCTTTTAACAAAATTTCCCTCCTTAAAATGTGTTTTCCTTAATGATATTTTGGATAAACCCTACTATAATCATTAAAATAACTTATACTAAAACCGTAAGTAGTATTTGCTTTCTTTAAAACTACTGAACAGACAGAAGTCACCATCTGCAGCCACAGTTTGCTCAAGTCCCAAAGCAGACTTGAACTGGAGAAGCCCCTCCTGCAAGTAAAAAATTATTACTTTTTTCACTCTGTCTGAAGTTCACACATTCCAAATCCCTAAAGCTGACCAAGACCTAAGGGTTAGTAGCTTGGTTCTTCCTCTATTCAAGTCAGAGCAACAGGAACAACAGGCACAAGGACAGCCCTAGAGGGCTCAGTTTGCCAAAAGAGTCCCTTCAGTCCATAAATGACAGAACCATTTGAAACGGGAAACATGGTGGATTTTGGTTTTATGCATTTCAGTGCGTTTACAGTCATTAAAACCACCTTAATATTAGAACACTCTGCATTTCCATCTTAAGCCTTCAGCTGAATGGCAAGTGTAAGATACCATCACTGAACTGCACATGTAATTGTAACAAGATAGGAATTCGTAAAACATACAAAAAATACAAAATAATTGCATATGCATATCTACCTGGACAGCAAAAAAAGTGCTAGAACAAATCTAATGGCTATACACAGCTACAATCAACTTGTTTTAATCGACAACTGCTTAAGAAATAGTATTGATTTTATTTTTTTATTTATTTAATACTTTTTTTGTCCATCTTTTTAAACAAAAGATTTCTCACATATTAGGTAACTACTGAAACGAGCAATTTAAATAATGTTGTAGTAATACAAATAACCTGTAAAATTTCAACATCCATGTGAAAAGAAATACTTAAATACGTTGATATGCTAGAAAGTGTGTTTCATTTCGGGAAGCAATACTGACCCGTTACGTGAAGCCTTGCCGATTAAGGCCTATTTTGCTACGGAACAGCACAGATGCTGAAAATCAATTCCAGTAAAGAAGTTTTCTTTAAAATAAGGTGGTAGAGAAGGGAAGAACATTTCTAAACTAAACCGTAAACATCTGCCCTCTCCACCCAGATCCCAGGGGCACGTCACTCAGCACACCACCCCTATTTCCAATGACGTGACAAACCATTACTAGTGAGCATGTTCCTGTGGCCTTGTAAATTCACACACGCAAAATATCCACCACATTTCCCCCCAAGAAAAGTCTTCCTTTCTGGTATTTTGAACCATAATTCATTGAATTATAATAATGTATATAAAATGTACTCATTAATTGCCTTGCGATCCTTCTTATCTTTCAGTTACGTAACTTGGGTGTGAGGGACATAATTTAGCTACAGATACATCATCCACTTGAGGCATGTTTTGTAAATAAGCTGTCATTTACATTTGTTAGGAACAAGTCATCATAATGTTAAGTCTCTTCCCACCTCCAGTGCCTGTAATAGGACAGCATGATGAAAGAATAAAGCCACCATTCATCATAATAACATGAAGCTGTTAATACCTACTTCCCAAAACCGGATGAGGGGAAAGCAGGGGCTTGACAGCGACCGACACAAACTCAACTATCCCTCAGGAGCTGTGGAAGAGGTTTTGTTTAGCAGTGACAGGTCTCCAGCTGCACGTGCACCACCCAGGAGATGAAGCCAGGCACTGCTGGTCAGAGGCTGCTGCTCCAACACAGCTGTAAGGGAGGGACCGAACCCATCATCACAGAATCATAGAATGGTTTGGGTCAGAAGGGACCTTAAAGATCATCCAGTTCCAACTCCCTTGCCATGGGCAGGGACACTTTCCCTCCTAGGAAGCAAAACCTTCTCTTCCAGTGCTGTTTCTCAAGACATCTCTTGAGGCATCCCTCTCACTTCAAGGATTCAAAAGAAAGTCTAGGAGTTAATAAGACATAAATTTTACACAGAATCCCATGAAAACACACACACATGAATGTACATACCACATGTACAGTGATGCTATTGTAAAACAGACTAAGCCACAGAGACTAAGCAGTCCCTAGCACCTGCCCCCTCACAAACACCTACTTGGAAAGTGGCAATACCCGAGGGAACAGGGCACAGCCACCGCAGTTCAAAGGCAAGCATCCACCAACCAGCACGAATGCATGGAGGTGCACACACACACAGTAGCTGAGGTGTTTTGAAGAGCTTTAACAGCTTGGAGGGAGTTTCCAATGCCATCATACGGGGAAACAGAAGGAACTAGTCAGCCTCGGCTGCACTGCCACCAACTCCCCAGCCCAGGGCTACCATCCACCCATCCATCTCCCTACCATGGCCCAGGGCCCGAGGGAATGGCAGGAAAACGTGCCAGGGGAGGTTTAGGTAGGATATTAGGAGAAGGTTCTTCACTCAGAGGGTGGTGGAGCACTGGAACAGCTCCCCAGGGAAGCAGTCATGGCACCAAGGTTGATAATCCCAGGATCATAGAATGGTTTGGGTTGGAAGGGACCTTAAAACCCCCCTGCCATGGGCAGGGGCACCTACCACTGGATCAGGTTGCTCAAAGCCTCATCCAACCTGGTTTTGAGCACCTTACAGAATCATGGAATGGTTGTTGTTCAGAAGGGACCTTAAACCCCATCCAGTTCCAACCCCCTGACATGGGCAGGGACACCTCCCACCAGACCAGGCTGCCCAAGGCCCCATCCAACCTGGCCTTGAACACCTCCAGGGATGGGGCAGCCACAGCTTCCCTGGGCAACCTGTGCCAGGGCCTCACCGCCCTCAGCAGGAAGAATTTCTTCCTAATGCCCAACCTAACCATTCCTTCGATTAGACATTAGATTAAAAACGTCGGCAACACCCAAGAAGCGCTTGGACAACACCGCCGGGCACACTGAGAGCACTCTGAGCTGTCCGTACGGGGCGGGACGCGGCGATCCCTGCGGGTCCCTTCCACCTCAGGCCCCCCCGTGCGATTCTCCTCCCGTCCCGCCGCGGCCCCGCCACCTACCCGGGCTCTTCAGGTTGTAGCGGGCCTCCATGGCCACGGCCCGGCTCGCTCCCTGCGCGACGGCTCTGGCACCGGGGGAAGGCCCGGCCCGCCCCGCGACGCGGCCCCGACGTGGCGGCACGCGACACGCCCGCCGCGGAGCCCCGCCCGCCGACGAAGCCCCGCCCCTTCAAGACCGTCCCGCAGACAAGCACCCGCCCAACGCCTAAGCCACGCCCACCGCCTGGACAAGGCCCGGCCCACCTCCGAAGCAGGCCTGCACACAGATATATGGCTCCGCCCACCGCTGGAACCCCTCTCAAAGCCAGGACAGGCACGTCGACAAGGCCCCGCCCACCGCCGGCTCAGGCTCGCAGACAAGGCCACGCACACCACCAAAGCCACGCCCACCTCTGGGTTAGTCCTGTAGACAAGCCCCCGCCCACCCCGAGTCAGGACTGCAGACAAGGCCACGTCCGTCACCTAAGCCCCGCCCCCACCGGGATAGGGCCGCCTTCAAGGACCCGCCCACCTCCCCATCAGGTCAGTTGCTGAGGCCGTGCCCATCGCCAGAACAGGTCCGCTGCCAAGGCCCCGCCCACCGACGAAGCCCCGCCCACCGCTAGATCAAGTCCAATGCCAAGGCCCCCGCCCACTACCAGACTCCGCTTGGACGAGGCCGGCTGGCACTGTCCTAAGCCCCGCCCACCGCCCGGCCTCGCTTGAAGGGGTCGGTACGCACCGCCCCAAGGCCAAGGCCAAGCCCCGCCCACCGCCCCAGGAACGTGAGGCAGGACCAGGGAGATTATTCTGCCCCTGCGCTTGGCACTGCTGAGGACGCACCGCGAGCGCTGTGTTCAGTTCTGGGCCCCTCGCTACACTTTGAGGTCATCGAGCGCGTCCAGACAAAAGCAACGAAGCTCGTGAAGAGGCTGGAGAACAAGCCTTATGAGGAACGGCTGAGAGAGCTGGGGTTGTTCAGCCTGGAGAAGAGGAGGCTGAGGGGAGACCTCATTGCTCTCTACAACTACCTGGAAGTAGATTGTGGAGAGGAGGGTGCTGGCCTCTTCTCCCAAGTGACAGGACAAGAGGGAACGGCCTCAAGCTCTGCCAGGGGAGGTTTAGGCTGAACATAGTTAAAAATTTTCATGGAAAGGGTCACTGGGTACTGGCAGAGGCTGCCCAGGGAGGTGGTTGAGTCACCTGCCCTGGAGGTGTGTAAAAGGTGGGTAAGATGAGGTGCTCGGACATATGGTTTAGTAGTGGACAGGTGCAGTTGGAGTCAATCTCGAAGGTCTTTTCCAACAAAATGATTCTATGATTCTAAGTAAAATTCACAAGCTGCCCTCCTTTCCCTGTCACTGTGGAAGCAGCAGCCAGTTTTCAGCAGCAATATGACCTCTCAGGCCCTGCAGCAGAACCGCAGCTCTAACAGGACGTGATGTTAGAACCACTGGGCTGCAGTTGTGCCACAGTGGCTGTGATAGCAATATTGTCCCTTGTGTCATCATCTCTGCCTCGAACCACAGAGGCCATGGGCAGGGCGTCTCAAGAGCTCACAGCAAACGTAGGTTGGTTTGAGGATTTGGGGGCTTGAAAAGGTGGCTTCCAGGGCTCCACAGACCCACCAACACCTCACCCAAAAGGTTTATACCACACTGCAATATTTAGTAGCATCGTATTCGTTGGCTTTCCGGATCATGAAAACCTCGTGTCATGCACCAATGATTACTGGTTTAGGCAAGAATTACCAGAAAGAGCATGACACATCATGCCACAATGTCAGAGGACGTTTTGTTTACATCTGCAGCCAGCCACACTACACCTGGGTTAGCACTTTTAAGAGTCTATAGCTATGGAAATACATAATGAATTAAAGTAGTCATAATCGTAGCAGTCTCAGTTTCCCTTTAATTCAGTAGAAGCTGCAAGAAACATGACTGAGCTTTTATATGATTGTCTTCAGCAGCGTAAGCTTGAAACTCTTGTTTCTAGCTCAGGAATTAATTCTGTCTCAGTTACTTTTACATTCTTTCTACTCATCTTTGTAAAACTATTTTTTTCATATTTTGATGTCTCCTTTTCCTTCTATGATTGAACACCAATGGAAAACAGTCTTAAACAAAAACAGTTGGTTAGGTCTATTTTTTTTTTTATCATTTTTCAGAACTGCAGAACAAGACAATACTTTTCGCCTTTCCTGTTCTGTTGCATATTGATGTTTTGGTAATAGCAGTAAATAAATACTCTGCCTTAACAAATTTTTAGCTGACTTTTCAGAAGGGCAAAGCAATCTTCCTCTCCAAGTGCTCTATAGAGCGAATAACATTTATAGCACAAGGGAAGGAATGGTGCCAGACCCGAGGGTTCTCTTATGCCCAAAGCACCTCAGGGTGTGTTTAACGGACAACAAATCTTCATGACATTTTAGCATTTCTGATTAGCATCTGGTGAGCTGTGGACACCATCATGTTTCCATATTATTTTGGTTCTTAGCAGGTCTAGCCCATCTTTCCTTGTTTGCCAGAACCGTCTTGCTGTGCAGTGGGAGAAGGGTTTTGAGACCATCTGTGACTAAATCTTGCCCATTCCTAAAGCAGGAGTGCAGAAATCTGGACTTAGAAATAGAAAGTTGTATGGTCTACTTTGATAGAAGGTAATTTAAAAAAAAATGGTATTATAATGTGAATAATGTTATGAATTGAGAAATTATAGTTATTGTGAACTAGTTAGGAGTAAAATGTGGAGTTCAGCTTTCTGTTTCAGGCCCTGGCGGCACTTACGGGGCCATTTTATATAGTTCAAGGAAGAAGCACCTGCAGATCACATGAAAATAAGGCTTTTAGCTAAAAAAGGAAGTAGACAGTCACTGTAGCTACGTAACGACTAAACTACTGAAAATAAGCTGAAGAGACTTGCATTTGAAGTAAGAGAAGTTCACTGTTGGGACTTAGACACTTTCACCATTTTAGTAAACTACATCATGGCCCACTAGGATGCTGGGGTAATTCCCACGTGAAGTTGCACACAGCTGGCATTTGGAGACTGCTTTAATTCTCGGCTCTATTGTTAGTTAAAGGTCAGAGCTGCAGGAGCTAAATGTCAGCAGGTGAAACCGTGGATACCTGCGTGGTAGTCAGTGTACAGGCAGAAATCCAGGGCCTAATTCCCAGCAGCTGCTTGGGGCGGGCACTGCAGAGCTCTTGCAGTCAGGGTTGCCAGTCCAGACTGGCAGCCTCGCTCCCTTTCCTGCCTCAGGTCAAAAATGCCCTTTGGATTTCTGTTTTCACCTGCTGTTACTTAGCCTTTTGCACAGAGAAGCCATTTTGTGCTAGAACTGGTGTGCTTTTAAAACTAACTCTAATTATAGCAGTGAAAATTGCAGTCAAATCCCACAGGCTGGCAGCACTTCATGTAGCTTGTGTATCCTGTCATATGATCCAGCTTGGTGAGAAAATAAATGTGCTCAGCTGAAGCTTATGGAAACTGAAAGTTTGTCTGAACACTGCTGCAACAAAGATTTTGTTATTTAATACCACAATGAATCCTTAGAGAAAGATTTTGTACAGTGGTAGGATGGCAAGAATAATCAGTTTTGACAATTCAAACTATGAAAACCTGTTTGGCTTTAGTAAATGCTTTAACATTGAAGTAAGGCTTCAATTTGACCTCATATTCTCTATATACTGCAAAGGGATATTAGGCTGAGTCATCTACATTTAGTTCTATATCTGATACAAATGTATTGTGCATTTCCCCTCCATTTACAAGAATTACAAGCATTTCAGATAGAGCTCCTTACTTTCAGGTTAAGACTCTTGTTGAACTGATGCCAAACCAAAAGGGGAGCTCAGCAGGTAGGAATGGGAATTGCAGATCCCAGCATGTAGAGCTGGGGGGATGGATGCCAAGAGGTCTCCAGCAGGAGCCCCCAAACAGGGAGTTACTTCCAAAACCTCCATTTCTCTTGGATGCAGGGCACCTGTGTGACAGAGGGGTTCAGGTTTTGCACTTGGATCTGATGCATTCATGTATATGCTTGCAGATATCACGGAATTAATCTAGGTAATGTGACACTGAACTATTATTTATTTCTCTGGGCAGGTCATACATTTGTGTGAAGTAAGGTACATTTCAGCAGTCTATACTATATGCTAAGTAACTACCTAAAGTCAGTTTAGAGTGGGATTTGTATGCTTTGTAGGCTGTCTCAAACTCAGCTACGAATAATTTCTTCTAGAGAAGCTCTGAGATCACAAAAGCTTATGAAACTACAGTAGTTCTTTGTACAAAGCATTCACGCCCCGCTCTAACCAATTCACAAAATGTAGAGTGGTTTGCTTGATTTATAATGCTACCCTTTCAATACAGACATATAATAATATAATAATTCTACACTCAGATGTAGAATTAAACTCTAATGGAATTAAGGAATGAAATATTAATATTTCTCTACTGTCAGTGGGAACAGATATGACTCACTTGGAAGAGAAAGTATTATTGTGCTCACTGGTGACTAATACAGGCTGAGCTTCTAAAATCCTTTATGTGAATTCAGACCTGGTAAATCTGGACTCAACAAGTGTGCCTCCTCCTCATCAATAAAATCAGGCACAGCATTGTGTAACCAATGCCCTGTAGCAACTGCATAGATGCAGGGTGCTTCTCAGGAAAGCGATTACTGTCTTTTCTTCAAGCTTAGCTGTAAAGCAGCTGCCTCACAAAATGGGAGGCTTTGGCAGATTACTACTAATTAACTTTATTTCAGAAATGGGACAAAGAGAACAAGGGAAGAATTTACACTGAGTGAGTGCCTGATCTGGGCTACCATGCAGTTTGCTGAACATCATGCAGTAGTCCACACCCTGTGAGGTCAAAATAAATAAACTTATTTTTCACCTTCTTTTTCCACCCATGAGAAGAGTCATGCCAGTCACTTGACTGGCACCGCCTGCCCCCAGCATCACTGTTGTAATAGTTCAGATGGTTTCCTGGTTCAGAAAAAAGACACAAAGGCATGAGGCAAAGCTGAAGCTGTTGTCTGACTGACACCTATTTGTGACACCAGACTTCCCCGATCTAATTACCTTTAGCAAGTACAGTGAATAGCAGGTGCATATTCTTTACCATGCAAATTGCAGAGCGCTAGATAGTAGCTGTGAACTACTCCCACTGAAAATTATTTTGCTCATATACCACTATTAGGGAGAAGATGCCAGACTCATGCAGCTAGTTTATCATGCTCCTTCCACTTCAAGGCTTCAGGCCCTAGATTTTTTTTGTCACTTTTCCCTTACGTGAGCTGCTCTGCATGCCCTTTTGCTTTAACTTAGTCCCATTAACTTCAGCCTGGGAAAGGAGCATCTGTTACACAGCACCCAGTGTCAAAGCTGTCAGGATTACCTTGTTGGACTGCCCTCAAGCAGTCTTTCCGCCCTATCCACAGAATCACACAGAATAACCAGGTTGGAAGAGACCCACTGGATCATCGAGTCCAACCATTCCCACCAATCCCTAAATCATGCTCCTAAGTACCTCATCCACCCTCACCTTAAACACCTCCAGGGACGGTGACTCAACCACCTCCCTGGGCAGACTGTTCCAATGCCTAACAACCCTTTCCGTGAAGAATTTTTTCCTAATCTCAAGCCTAAATCTCCCCTGGCGGAGCTTGAGGCCATTCCCTCTCGTCCTGTCCCCTGTCACTTGGGAGAAGAGGCCAGCACCCTCCTCTCCACAACCTCCCTTCAGGTAGTTGTAGAGAGTAATAAGGTCTCCCCTCAGCCTCCTCTTCTCCAGGCTAAACACCCCCAGCTCTCCCAGTCGCTCCTCATAAGGCCTGTTCTCCAGCCCCTTCACCAGCTTTGTTGCTCTTCTCTGGACTCACTCCAGAGCCTCAACATCCTTCTTGTGGTGAGGGGCCCAGAACTGAACACAGTACTCGAGGTGCAGTGTCACCAGTGCCGAGTACAGAGGGAGAATAACCTCCCTGGACCTGCTGGTCACACCGTTTCTGATACAAGCCAAGATGCCATTGGCCTTCTTGGCCACCTGGGCACACTGCTGGCTCATGTTCAGTCGGCTGTCAACCAACACCCCCAGGTCCTTCTCCTCCTGGCAGCTTTCCAGCCAGGCTTCTCCTAGTCTGTACATCTGCTTAGGGTTGTTGTCCATTCTAAAAATGTTACTCATGACTAATGTGAACTTCGTGCACGCACCTGCTTGTGTACAGCTGCCTGTATACAGCTCGTACTGACTCAGCAATGGGAGGAAAGGATTTCTGAGCAAGCTCTTAATTTAAAGCTCATCAAAAAGTGTTTTACAACCAGCATAAGGATAATTAACTGTTCATTAATGAAGATACATTAAGTTATCAGTCATCTCTGCCAGCCCCTGGAGACACCAGAAACATTGTTAAAAGAAATGAGAAAATATGATAATATATATCCATATAGGACTTACATATTATTAATAGTTGATTGTGATAAATAGACCATTGTATTAAGAATATAATAAGAACAGGTGTTGGAAATCTTTGACAACTACAAGAATACTGTTCAATTGTCCCTGTATAACCATAGTCCAGCTGTATCAACAAATTGCATAAGAAATGTCAGACTTAAAACACAGATATTAGATTTGATGATAACTGATGATTAAAAGGTCAACGTATTTTTTCATATAGGCACAGACTAGATATAGGTATAAGTTAATGGAACAGCTTGAGGTTTTTCTTTGAAGTTTAAAGATGAATAGATGTGTCTCAAGAAAGAAGATAAGTGACCTTTATGACCAGAGGAGGAACAGGACCTGTTGAAGCATCACTTATGAAGGAGAACCGAACCAGTGGATATGAATATCAAGGTGGACTTCTATGGACTTTCTAGTTAACGAAGAATAAAGAACTAGGAGCACATGGAAAAACACCAAGAACTTTTCAAAGAAAAATACCTATTGTATAATGTTATGTTAAAATCTATAAATACCTGATAATCTCATGTGGGCCTTTGCCACTCACTG
Source organism: Clamator glandarius (assembly GCA_033459285.1). Classification (NCBI taxonomy): domain Eukaryota; kingdom Metazoa; phylum Chordata; class Aves; order Cuculiformes; family Cuculidae; genus Clamator; species Clamator glandarius. The sequence goes on along the minus strand of JAUNZM010000131.1, from coordinate 1,393,646 downwards.
AGGTGATGGCCCAACTCTGTGTTGTAAATAAAGCAAGACTAGAGTTCCCCCCGTCTGGTGAATATCCTTTAACAGACATCCAGGAGTTTCTCAGATGGTCAGTGGAAATCCAGGGCTTTATTTATTTGCACACACACAAGCAGCTGATGCTATATGAGGTATCCTAAGGTATGCCAGACATCTGTATGGAGCAAAAGGGTATGATATGGGATACTGGTGCTGTTCGGAATGAAGGAGTAGCTGAAGGCCACATGGACTGCTAAGGCAACTTCAACAACATGAGGAACCCATGTGGTAACTAGACTAAACCTCTGTTTGCAACAGTCAAGAGAGCCCAGAATGGCTCTGCTGACTGAAGACATCTACCCTGCACTGCTCTCCAGGCTTCAGTCACTGCATGAACCCAATCTCCAACACCAGCTAGCAAGTCACCTCCCTCTGCTGTTTCAGCAGCTTGGGCCCCACAGCCCAGCCCTGGTAGGGCCCAGCCCCAAAGCCTTGGTTGAGCACTCTCAGGGCATCACTGCACTGTGACAAAAGGGCTGCACAGCATGGCCAGGCACGGGAGGGCAGAACCAGAGATAAAGCTTGTTGAGATGATGTGAAGAAGTATGAAATGCTGGAAGAACACTGTGGAGAGTCAGAAAATGCCAGTTTGGTGTCACCAGCCAGTGAAGACTCATCTGGTGTCTTGCAGAAGACAAGCATATTAATGCTTAGTCTAGTAGTTTGTTAGTCATAGCTCCATACGCATTAAGCAATAAATCATTACTTTACACTCCGAAGTTGCATGTATCTGTTTGAAGGGTTATTTTTGCAGATGGTGAAAGCTGTCTGGCAAAGTGACTCACGGAGGTGCAGACTGCCAGGGGATGCAGGCTGTTATTCCGACTGGGGAATAACAAAGGCTGACAGGAATTGTGCAGTCTGATGGTGCCATAACTATACAAATTCAAGATTTATAGCTTAGTTTTATGATGACTATTAATGGTAGCAACAGAATAAGACGGGTAGAAGAAGCTTCTCCCATCCTGAGGAACTTCTAAGGATGCATGGGAGCAGGATGCTTATGAGTGAGGAGGGGGCAGGAAAAGCATTTATATAATCTGTCAAGAGAACACTAAATTTAAAGCTAATACTCAAGTTTCTGCATAATGGGCTTTATAAAGAATAGCAGAAATTGGAGTGATGACTGCTGCTTTATAGATAGAAAATGCGCAACTGAAATATGAAATGAAATTGCCGAAGGAACAAGAATGGAATCAGCACTGAGCAAGGAGAAGAGAGCTGGTGGGAGTGAGCTGATTCATGTGCCTCTGCTGCAGAGCTTCCATTCAACACTTAGGATGTGAGACCAGACTGTGATGAATGGCATACTGGCAGTCAAAAGAAGTTTAAGCAGCTGTGAAGGCGGAATTGAAAGAGAAGCAATTTGTGGATCCATCCGTTGGCTTGCCAGAGGATGATTCAGCCTTTGAAAAGGGCACTGCAGAAAAGCAGAGTTCAAGTTCCACCTCTCAGTGCAGCATTTAGGGACAAAGACATCAGCCCCTGAGAGACCCTCTTGGATTTTCCAGATCCACTAGGTTGGAAAAGACCCACTGGATCATTGAATCCAACCATTCCAATCAATCACTAAAGAAGGCACACCCCTGTTCTTGACATATTCTGCTTGACAGGAGTTGAAACAGATTAGTTTTCCCATGGCTCAGATAGCACTGGTTATTATCAAAGTACTCCCAAAACCTGATGTGGACAGCAATAAGCAACAGGGGAAAAGTCAAGTAACAGCTGAATTAACCCCAGAACAAGTAGGAATTAGTACCACAGGCACGAAGGCCCTTGAATGGTACCACTGCAAAGTGGATGGTGGGGCTTGTAGAAACGCCAGGAGCACCAGTCAAGGATTTTAACTTTATTGCTAGGAGGACATCCACCACTCCACCTGGTTTATAGTTAAACTGATACCAAAACTACACTTCAGCAGAGAGAGCGCACAATGGCTTTTAGTTGGCACCGTGTGGAAATTAAAACCTACATAAAGGGTAAATCCTGCTATAATAGCAAAGGCAGCTCTGATACTGTCCTGTAACTCCCTGCCAGGGCAAAACTGTGTGGGCCCTTGGGGATCATATAGTGAAACTGAGCTCACCATTTCCACAGGGTTCAACGTGCACACGTGCACTGTGTTCAGTAAGCTCATTGTCTTTTCTTGGCCTGCATTTTGTGAAAGAAAGCAGCTTGGAACAGACTATTAAATATTCTGGCCTACCCACAGGCCACTCATCTATGAGGTGTTTTAATCTCAACCCCCTTGATTTATGCTACTGCAAGTTTAGCTGTTTAGGGGTTTTTTTGTTTTTTTTTTTTAAAAGGACAGCAGTGGGTTTTTTTTCTACCTCCTGGTACACAAATTCTGAAATAAATAATTTTCCTTCTCAGAGCAGCTCCTGGTATTAGCATTATTGAGGAAAATATTCAGTAATCTCCTCTAACTAGTCTCCTGAAAACTCTTACCTTATAAAAACATGTTAATTTAGTCCAGGAGACATTGTAGCAGACAGAACACGAAAATCTGTGGTACTAATTAGAAAATGATTACTCAAAAGTGGCATGCAAGTCATCACCTAGACTGAAAATCCCCAAGTTAAACAGTAAAACTCATCCATTTTTAACATTCTTTCAATTTTGTAATTAAACATATTTGAAACATAAGTAATCTGATAAAAATATGCTTACTCTCATAGTAATATGCTTACTCTCATAGTAATATCCAATTAAAATTTTATACATTAGCTGAAGTCACTTTCACTAATTATACAATACAATCTATGCCAAATTCTGAAGGGGACTACAAGAGCTAACTTAATTGTGTTCAATAAACTGATAAATCTCTAAACACAAGGGTATGTATGGCTGCATAGAACTCAGGTCAAATAATATGGAAAATACATTCTTTAGTTATAATTTACCTCATAGCCAGTATAATGAGATACATGATACATGAGAGTGAGGTACAGCTCCCCTTACCTGTTTCTGCTACACAGCAACCTGCCTCCTACTCAGGTGAAGCTCTTCCCACTCCCAAGAGCTGCTGACAACACCACTGGACTGCGCAGGCAACTAGTTGGCGGCGCAACGGGGAAAAATAAAAGCGTTACTCTTCCAACTATAAACTATAATTTTGTATCATCAATTAGACAAAACCAGTAAATACAGAACTTCGAAAGTAAGTTTTACTTCTTTTTAGGCTTGAGAGTGCTTTGCTGTCCTGGCTGATCCTCTGGCAAGTCTGGCCACATTCAATATTAAAATAAAAAATAGTGATGTCCTGATTACTACAGCAGGTAGATTGTCCAGTCCTCATCTGTATGATCTCTTCTTGATTTCAATCACAGATGTACCCTTATTAGAGCGAGGGACCAGAACCCAGTGCTCACATCTTTAGGACTTCCTATCAGAACACCAGAATGCCAAGGCAGAAATACATATAGATTCTCCACTCCATCAACTGTAGATTGCAGGCTCTCAAAACAACCTTAGCACAGTAAATTCAACCTCTCAGGTACAACACCCTCCTCTGAAGCCTTATAAAAATATCAGTGCAACATAGAGCCATTTTACAAAACAACTGTCTTTATAGAAAGGTATTTTAGTGGTATATGCTGAGGTAAATAATAAAAACAGACCAAAGAGAGGGCATGACCAGCGTTACGGTGAATTCCAGATGAAATTTGGCCAAAAGCCTGTTTTTATAAAAGCTAATATTTACCTACCAGTTATGATTTCTGGTAAGGTGCTTATTGCTGTAATACTTCAAAATTATTCTTCAGTTTACAAATTGAAAAATATATGAAATTAGATCTGTATGAATGTTGGGTATTAGCTGTCACAAATTTTAAAAGGCATTGTACCAAGTTTTCTTAATTGTTTACTAACCAATTGGATTGCAGCAGGTAAATAAACTACAGCATACATTTTACCTGACACCATGCATCAAAATCACCATAAAAACTAAGTTTATCAAAGTTCAACTCCACAAGGAAAACATGAAAAAGTGCAAATTATGTACCCAGTATTTCTGTCACAGCTGTTCTTCCTTAATACGGCATGAAAAAGGCTTACAGCATATATTAAGAAAATTCTTACAAGTGTTCACCTCAATGCTTATATATACAACATTTTGCTCAAAGTGCTCACTATATGAAAAAACTGATTAGATAAAAATATTTAAACAGTGCTTTCTGAATGTTCAGCGTAAATTCATATAATACATCAGTCCCACTCGTTTTCCTCTTCGCTCAGTGCAATGAGATGCAGAAGTCACATCAACTTCACACAACCTTTGCTTGCCACATGGCCAGAAAACCTCGGTTACAATGGCATTCTTGGTGTCCCGTTGGGAGTGGCTCTTTTACTTTTTTGCACGTGGCTTTGGTGTTTTCGAGATCTTACTACTTTCATTCTTACTTCAAATACTTCTTGTATGGCTTTTCGAAAACAATGGAAATTGTAGTCTATTAATCCTAAAGACAGAAATATTTTCCATATTAATAAAGACAAATATACATATTAGCTAATTTAAAAAATGCTTATATTCTACATTTAGTGAAATATCACACTGTCTCTCTGGAGGTCATAAGTGAATTTTCCAGGCATTTTTTCCTGTGCTAAGCAAAAGCACATTTGACAAACACAAATAATTCAGCGAGCATTATATAGTTTCATACTATGTCCAATACCAAATGCACTTACTAGTCTTAAGAGAAAACAAAGTTCATTGGCAGATAACGAAGCTTTAACTTAAAGAGCTTTGGAAAAGTATGCAGTAATCCATGAAAAAAGTATTTCATAAGATATAGTGTAATTTGGTATATTTGCTTTACAGAATAAGTATGATAAAAGTAGTATCACCTATTAACCAAAGAGTTCTCATTTTTTGACAATGCATTAACTCTTACTTGGATACTTGATAGAAACATTACCAAATAACCACCAGCTATACTTCATCTTACATTTCAATTGAAAGTTAACACAACAGACATGCTGTCAGATTACACACACACATAACTGTCAGATAATATCACCATGTGAGTGGGCTGAATGTGATCCCACAGAAAAGCTGTAAAGCCACACTCGTCAATAAAACGACTTACTACAATTGTGTAATACTGCAATACAGTTTTAGAATTTTGGTACTGAGCTTATGACCTCATTCAAGGTTAATGCCATAAGCTTTCTTAACTCAAATAATGCAGTGTTTTCCACTTCAGCTTCCTTAACAAGATGATACATATTTCAAGTGGTTTAAAGCCACACTTGGATTTTTTTTTTTCCAGGAATTATTTTTCCTCTCCCTAGAGTTCAGACAAAATATTACATGGAGGTCACCAGGCACCAAAAGCTAATCTGCATTATATTACCAGAACTGTACTTTTATAGAGTAGGGGCTACAGCACCAAGTGTCCTCAGCTGTGTAGACACAACAACCTGACAGTTGTGGACAAACCCTAATGTTTATTCACCACAGTGCCTTTTCTGAAACAGTGTTAGTAGGTACTTCATAGTAACACTTCTTATGATTACAACAAAAAAAGAAAATTACCGTATCTAATGGTCACAGATAATAAAAGGTATACAGGCATGAAAGTGAAATTCCAGCAGTTGAAGTTCTGTAAAATAAAAGTTCAATAGCCTGCCAAACAGCCCAGCAGACACAGTACTGCACTCAAAATCACACCAACACTGACTGGTGAATTAGCATCACAAGATAGAGATGGACACAAGCCCAGATGATGGCTCACTCTTCCACTGCTCGGTTCTGGTCTCTGGGCACTTCACTAAGACCGGTAACTCAGTGACTAGCATGCCAGTGAGAGAGCAGTCATGAACTAAGCTTTCAGTACTGACCCTGACTGAGGTCAGAGAGATAACCAAGAAATTTTATGTGCTTTAACTGCGAAATATGAAAGCCACCTAGTTCTCAAATATGCTGCTTTTCAAAAGTGTCTTTTCAGAGATAAGAAAAGCAAGAATATATTTCTATCAGCCGGTTTCAATAATTTTCCCTCGGTTAGTGCATTCAAGCTCTTCCAAATGCATCTGTTGGTACCAACAGGTACAAACCAGTGTTAGCCAAGATAAACTAACACATTCTACTGTTGCAGCTGGAAGCTTTACTGTACTGGATGTAAACTTTCGTACACGTTCATATCAGAAAGTTGTCAAACACATTTATGATTTCATCTTATCTTAATGCCAGCGCAGACACTTCACGCTTTTAAACATGTTATGTAAGCTCTAACAAGCTGTACTTACCTTTAGTATTTGTGATATTGCTAGAAACAGTTATCAGCTAATAACAACCAGAGTTATTCATTAACTTACTAATATAAGGGAAAAGTAGTACAATACTAGAAGAGGGAAAAATACCTTTTCTCTCAAAGCTTTCTTCTCTGACAAAACAAACAAGAGCAAGGAATTTCGTCACCTCTTTTAAATAAAGAACAGTTGTATTGTTCAGTTTTATGATTGCCATTGATTCTTTGTCATAAGGAGTTCCAGTGCCATCATCTTTAAGTCTAAAGGGCAATATTCAAACAAACAAACAGAAAAGAAAAGATGAGCCACAAGGTTAGCTAACAAAAGTACTCCCACATTGGTTCTTTCAACAGATAATTTCAAATACAATTATCATTTTCATTTTAACCTTTCAAGGAGATTCTTCTTCAAACTACAGGTAAACTAAGACGACATAGATATTAAATGATTTATCCAATTACACACCATATCTTAGATCTGGGGCTAGAAGTCAGACTGTGTGATTACCAAGTACCTGAACTAGAGCCTTTTTTTTTTCCTCTGCTAGTTACCAACCATTCAGCACAAGGTTGTTTTCTTTTAATCAATGCACTATATTATGACTTTATCTAAAACATGTGAATGACTAAGTCTGTACTGATAATTCTAAATCCAATAACCTTGCTGGAACACTGGCAGCTAACTGATAGTTTAAGCCATCATAAGACTTTCCTCATGATATGGTGGATTTTGCAACATTATATAATTAAAAGACATTTCTTCTTCACAGATGATGTGTCCTGATGATCATTGTATTAAATTTTGTACTTTGTAATTTTACCCCGCATTCCTGAATGCACACACAGATCTTGTTAAAGGGATATTTAAGAAGCAATCCTCTAGAACAATTAATATTAACAATACATTAAGGCAGCAAGTTCTGCAGCTGCTCCAGAACAGAGGACAAGAAACTAGTGGTAATATCATGTCTTTAGTCTACAGTTAAAAATATGACAAGCTGATTTCTGGTGATAAATGCTACATAGTTACACAGACAGCGGCAGAGTGACATTCTGTGAATAGAGAGCCCACAAGTGGTGATGTACTTCTTTATAGTTACATAATAAAGTGCATAGCCTTTTGAAATACACAGCATCTTTCTCTGTAAAAATAAAAATGCCACAGAATCAGCATCCTTTATTGTATATGTAAAACACAAGTTCTTGTACAGTTGCTGAAGTGGCCAACTCCAAAATATGAAACACAGTAGAATATACAAAACTAAGTATTTTTAAAAAGCTATTAACAATTTGTTGTTATTTTGAAGTCCTGATGCATATTGCACATCTGCACCAGGATTCTCCCTCGTATCCTCTCCAAGAGCAATATGTAAGATTGCAAAGCTACCAAAGATTACCACATGCTAAGCATGCTATGCTTTAGCATCCAAGTCTATGCATCTTAATGCAATGAATCTTAATGTGCTCCCTCCTTTCCTAGAAATAGCTGGCATTACATTTGGCCAAGGGCCAAAACACAACTTGCAAGGATATGTACATCCTACCCCAGAGAGTTCCTAAGGTACAAGGGAAGGAAACTGAAAAAAAAACCTCACAAAGCTCATGCAGGGAATACAGGATGAAGAGAGAAATGAAGCAAGAGTGAAGCAGCTCTCTTCTGAGGCCACGAGAGGCTACTAGCTATTAAAACAAACAAAACTGAGTAATGACCCCACTATATTTTTGAATGGGAGGCATCCTTCTGTTGAATTTGTCTCTGGGGAAATAATGTTTCCATTTATTTCAGGCTGGTTACTTCCCACTCTTCCCTCCACATAAAACTGTTAGCATAGAAAGAGGAAGGTGTTCACAAAAGAGCTGGGCAAGGAACAGTGCTTGTTGCTGGCAGCGGACTTGTACCTCAGAAGTTTGCTATTTCCTCCTTCTCCCCTATCCTGAAAAATTACTGTGGCAAATTACATATTCTCATTATTATTTATGCCCACATCATTCTAATTTTGAGGTCATTCAGATTTTAGGTACACAGTTTTACGAAAAACATTAACAATTTACTTACCCATATATACAAGAAATGTCAATCACGACATCTATCATATCACAGCAGAGCTCGTAAGTTTGCATATCCACTGGAGTACTGTCCGTTGCAATATAAATCTTACTGACTACATCAAATAAAAATGCTTTTTCAATTCCAGAGTTCTATTTAAGAAAAAAAGAAAGAAAAATTAAATGGAAGCCACATCTTCAAGTTAATACTAAGCTTTTTTAATCCCCTATGTGCCTGTTACACAAAAAGTTATGCTGAAAAAGTGGAAGCTAAACTGCAATAAGCTCATTTTGAAATAACTGTACATACAGCACTGTCATACTGTAGCATAACTTTATGATTACAGACCTTAAACAGTTTCTGCCTTTGATCAGACATAACATCAAGTCAGACTCACAGAATTCCTGTTTCTGGAAAACTGCTGGAGAGATTACATTTATTTTCAGTGGAAAATTGGGGTGGGGGTCAGAAATCTTAAGAGGTCGACCTTTTGGGTTTTTGATTGTAACAATGGATATAAAAAGAGTTTTAAAAATTTAAAGTTACTCTAGCTAGACATGAAAGAAAGTGGAAACAAGGAAAAGAAACAGTTGGTGGATGAAGAAGGCAGTAGTGTTCAGAACTGACGTCTCAAGGAAATGAAGAAATTGTCTCATTGGGGCAGGTGGCTCTTTTACTGTATGGTTCCTTGGAACATCTTTTAGGATTACAGAAGAAAAAACAGTGTTTTGATGGTGCTCTTTCAGTTTGCATGTAGCACTGGTGGTTAAAGCCATGTTTGTAATGCTATGGCTTGCTAATGTGATGACAGCTATGTTCCTGTCAACCTGCCAAGCTGATTCAGACTCTCTCCATACTGGAGATGTATCATATTTGCAGCTTTCAAAGGCTAACCAGCAATGCTAGCTCATATGCTTCATGTAGAAAAGTTAAACTGCCATAAACCTCTTTTTTTTAACCCTCCTAGGAAGCCAAGAGGAAAAATGTGTACTATTTAACTGAAAACAGTAGTTTGCTTGCTGATGTCAAGGGACTGCATCTGGGCAGCTGTCCCAGCATGAACGCAGAAGCCAATTTTCCAGTACTGCTAAAGCTCAAGCTATAAAATATGCTTCAGAATCCACCTACACTGGAAGAGCAGCAGCTTTCTCCTATCAAACCAAAGTTCCTCAATATATGGGCTCCTCTTTTCAATATGGTTTGAGACTGCTGCCACAGCAGTTTTGTAATGACCAAAACACAATGAAAACCCTAAGAAGGTTTAATAGCTTCATTTGTAGTTACCGAGTTTTTCATTTTTTCTTCTTCCTTTCCCAAGTCAACTATTTAACACTGAGCTAAGAGACCACTGACCCTCCCACTTTCCAAATTTCCTGAAATAGGCAGAAAAATTTCAAACCTAGTTATGCTATTGAACAATGGCTATCAATATTTTGAGCATTTCCTTCTAAGAAATTTCTTCTTCTAACGAGGCTTAATTCTGCCACTATTACACACACAACTAAGGCCGGAAACAGCCATCAATAATGACAAGAGTATAAAGGTGAATTTCTTGCATTCTGTTTCGTAGGAGACTCCAAGCAGCATATTTTGGGAATTCATTAATAAAAGACATATTAAAAAAAAAAGTATTCACTGTGGATACCTTAAGTACATGGGTTGAAGAACAGGATGAACACAGAAAGTCTCAGAGAACTGGGTTTATTCAGCCTGAAGAAGACAAGGCTCATTCCTTCCTACCAATACCTAATGTAAGGGTGTGTAGAAGACAGAGTCAAACTCTTCTCAGAGCTACAGTGTTGCAGGACAAGAGGCAAAAGGCACATCTGGAATTCTGACTTGATACAAGAAAGAAAAAAAGGTTTAGCATGAAAGTAAGCAAGCACTGGGAACACGCTGACCTGAAAAGCTGTAGAATTTCGATTTCTGGAGATGCACAAAGCTAGACTGGACTCAGCCATGAGCAACCTGCTCTAACTGGCCTGACTCTGAGCTGAAGTTAACCTCCGAGTTAGGTACTGGAAGGTCACCATAAGGTCTCCTGAGGAAAAAAAAAATCCAGTACCTGAAGGAGGCCTACAAGGAAGCTGGGGAGGGAGTTTTTACAAAAGCACCTAGTGATAGGACTAGCGGCAATAGGTATGAACTGGAGAGGGGCAGATTTAGACTAGACATAAGGAAGGATTTCTTACCAATGAGGGTGGTGAGGCCCTGGCACAGGTTGTCCAGGGAAGTTGTGGCTACCTCATCCCTGGAGGTGTTCAAGGACAGGTTGGATGGGGCCTTGAGCAGCCTGATCTAGTGGGAAGTGCCCCTGCCCATGGCAGGGGGGTTGGAATTGGATGATCTTTAAGGTCCTTTCCAACGCAAACCATTCTATGATGATTCTAAAGGTCCCTTTCAATCTACATGACTAAGAGTCCACATTGTTTGGGAACTAAGAATAAAAACAGATGCATATATGCACATTCTGGCCACGCAACAATTCTGTAATTTTAATTTTTAAATAATTCTGACAGCACCTCTCATACTTCAACAGATGCTGTGAAATAAGATTATTCACAAGATTCACATGTAAATATCATATAAGTATATAGCCTTAATTCATTGTCAAAATACATACTTGAAAATATAATACCAGTCATTTTAGACAAAATAATTTGGAACTTGAGCCCTACAGCGTCACTCAGGAGGAGCTAATTACAAAATTTTGTACTATATAAAGAAAGACATAGTGATAATTTCAGCTGTACAGACAAGATGTGCCTTAATTTATTAATATGCCAGTGATGATATCAAGCACTGGCAGAGGCTGCCCAGGAAGGTGGTTGAGTCACCATTCCTGGAGGTTTTTAAAAGGCAGGTAGATGAGGTGCTTGGGGACATAATTTAGTAGTAGACAGGTACAGGTGGAGCTGATTATCTTTTCCACCCTAATGATTCTATGATATAATAACATTTAACAACGAGAAGTGTTTTTTTCAATCTTGGAACTCTGGCTGCTGCAGCCTGCCTGTAATTGCAGTGACAATTTAAAAGGTTTTCATCTTGAGATGTTTGCTACGTCAGCAGTTACACCTGCTGGTAAGGGCAGAGCTTAGTGTATTATTTTAAACCATGCCTGTTTTCAGTTGCAACTAGTACATCGTGGTAGGAGCTGCTGCGATGCTGGCACATATTTGCTTCTGTCCAACTTCATACAGTCCCAGAAAACTCAGTGAAATGGTAGGATGGAGTGCCAGGAGTAGCAACTTACTAAATTGTACCCACACGACTTCATAGATTCATTTGCCAGTGTTCTTAGTAGAACTTTGACTGAAAGAGTAACGGACTTGCCAGAATGTTTGTGATGTTTTGCTCAAGGAAAAATAAAATTCCAGTACAAACAATGATTACAAGTCATTAAAAAAAATAAAATTGGAAAACAGTTGATACAAAATACTATTCAAAGAGACACCTTATCTTTAATGTTCAGTCAGGGAAAATGACAATAAGAAATCAGCTGTTTCCATTACTAAAGCAGGAGGGCTCCTCATTAGAGAAACAAAGGCCAGCAGCTGCGTTTTGCAACTGAATGAAATGCTGCCATTGATGTCAGTAACAGCAGGACCAGAATACGCAACAGTCATCTCTGACACAACCCTACAGACTGTAAAGAAGATGCAATGTGCACCAGAAGGTCTATCAGACACTCTGAATTGATACACGAGTATTTCATGGCTAATTTGAACCTAGAGAATCATTGCAAAAAGTCTTCTGCAATGAATATACGAGATTTTACTTTGGAAAGGTAAAAACTATGAAGTAGTTTAAATTCAAACCATGTTTCTCAACTATGAGGGGTTTGATAAAGCAGAAGACAGTTTCCATTATTTAAATGGTATGTTTTCAATAGAACTGTTACTATTGCTCCAACTCCTAGTTTAAGTAAAGTAAATGGGACTATCTTTTCTCTTCTTCAAAGAACTTGGCTCTACTCTATAAAAGTAATTTTTAAAAGAACTCACATGATATCCCTCTCACGGCTAGGAATTAATTTCAGCCAGTTATTTAAACAGGTCTTGTGGCAAACAGCAGATTTATTTAAGGAACTGTAATTTTAAACACTACATTTGAATTTACAGATTATGAAGCTTACATCATTAAATAAACAAAATGGTACTTATTTTTTACCATAAATTAGTGTTTGTTTTTAACACTTACTGTTTAAGAACCCTCAAAAACACACAACAACCCTAAAATGAAAATTCACATTCCTGTGTCACACAACTTGATTGTTTGCTAATGCCACAGTAACTAAAGCCAGACAGAGTGTTAGTCAGGCAAGACTTACATGGGTTTTGAATGCCAAACCAACTGTTATTATATGTTTCACAATCAGTTATGTTAAAGAACACAGAAGCACTATTAACACTCTGATGGTTCCTCAAACGTACAAGCTAACACACTGTGGCACTAAAGTAGGCAAAAACCTGCTGTGAACTTCAGAGTGATCACAGATCTATTTTTGTAATCATCATCATGTTGGAAGTCATAGCATAAATGAAAGCAAATCCTCATGAACATTGCTGAAAACCCAAACTAGAACACCAATACACCCACATTTTGATACCCAGCACACTGGCTTCCTTAGGGAAGGCACGACCAGAATCCATCCCAAGATTTGTTGTCACTAAGCTGCTAAAGCGAAGAGGCACCCACTAACTAATTCTATGCTGGAGAATGATGTTTAGGCTTCCTGTGGTTGCAAATAGGGTCATTCCGTGTCTCTTGTCTACAAGCAGAAGATACTCATAAAACCACCTAGCAAGCAGGCTGAGAATACAGAGACGCTGCTGTATGTTGCTGTAAGTCATTAACAAACTGCATTTTGCTCTAGTAGGATCTAAGAAACAGTCTGAGATTGCTTGCCCTACAGAAGAGGGAAAACAGTGAATCTCTCTTTCCTTTCTGGACTTCAGCTTGTTCTTCCTTACAACCACATCTAATATTCTACATATTATTGGAACTGCCTTGTTACTGGTTCAGAGACACATGTAACTGTCATCAGTTGTTCAGGAAGCAGCTCATACTCAATTCATCCAGTGGTTCGGTAAAAATTCCTCACCAACTTCAAACAGTGAGGAGAGCCCATACAGAGATCTGAATCACAATACATGTAACCGTGGTGACTCTGGCACAAGGACTATCACTCAAACTGCTTTCTCTTAAACACAGCAGAGCAGTCCATAACCATCACCTCATTATCTTTCTGCCCTAAGTAGAGATCGGATGATAACTGAGATAATGTCCAGCCATTTTGGCAGAAACAGAGCTTTGTAACAAACCATTCACCATGAAATTGCATCATTTGTTGCTCAATAGGAAGAGAGCAAGTTGTGGAAAAACCTGTCTCTAATCTTAGCTCTCCCTTTCAGCAACTCATCTAACTTTTTTCTCTCTCCATTTTCACACCCTACACTGAGAAACTGTGAAGTCTAATTTTATCTTGCAGGCTGTTGAACGATATTAAATAACTGGATTACTTCAAAAGTCACAACAAAATACCTTGCTCAGAAAAATTAATGCTGGATGTAAGGTTGAACATTAGAATACTGTGAGAAAGGGTGCAGTTTCAGGAGCCACCATGACCTGTCTAAGTGACCACTAAAACAGCAAGTTCCCCCTCTGCACAACCTATACACTGTGATCCCCTTTGCACACGGCCACACATTCCCATCTTTTATCTTGTACCAAAACAAGAGGATGTTGGATTCCTCCATTACCTGCTTTTAACTAAATTAAACAATACATTAGTGTGTGTCATAGTGACTCTATGAGGGAACACGCAAGCGTCAGAACCAGCAGAGACAAAGGGACCACACATACACAAACAGTGGAGCAAGCAATTATCTCCACAGCAGTAACAAGCCACTAGATTTACAAAGCTCTCTACTTGGCCTTGAGAGTGACTATGAAAGCTGTGAAAGTTGTGATAGACTCTACCTCTAAGAAGTTCAAGATGAGATTTTTTTTTTCTTAAGCAGATTAACAATACAAAGCAGAATTAATTCCAGGAAGCTCTACATTAGAAGTCAGACCAGATGATGTTACTTTAGGAATTTATTTACAAAGATTTTAAGTACTACTAAAACAAATGTGTGCAGCACAGACCTTTGCAACATTCAGATTCATGTACAAGCAGAAAAGCGATTGCTCTAACCCACTTTATGTGGTTCAGGAAATACTGTGAGTATGTCAGCACCTGAGTAACACTCTTCAATAGACTGGGAGGTGAGGCCAAGCTACATGTGGGTATGCTTCAACTAAGTTCTGATAATTTCTCTGAGAGTTCACATTGCTCAAAATCTCTCAGAAGGCAGGTAACGGAGTATCTGAACATGCATGTTGGACAGAGCTGGATCTAGAGACAAAATATAACAAGTACTTACTGAAATAAAGATGTTAAGCAGGTTTTCCAGTGTTGGGAGCTGTGGAATCAGTTTCTGTACCACCTTGCTAAATGCTTCAAATATAGAATGATCATATATGCTTGTCAGATAAAAGCTGGAAAAAAATGTCACCATATTTTCCTTTTAGCCACACACTGAACACAATGTACCTTTCATAATATGAGTGAAATGAAATATCATCAAACAGTAAGTGCCTACACTTATGCAATCATCCCTTGTGATCAAAAGTCACGTTACGATTGAAGCATAGAACTTTATTTCTATACCTCTAGACACTGAAAACTGGACCTCAATGTAGAACTTCATGCTGCAATTCTACCTTGGTGTTCCTACGGAAATATTTCTCAAATTGCAGGGAAAGAATATTACTATGTCTGTTGAGATCTACTTTTTGAAAGCTGTGGAGCTATTTATCAATGCAATGATGCAGTCAAGTTGTTAAGAGCTCTAAGGTCCTGTCCTGTTTGTGGAGCAGGTCTCCCTTTTTAATATATTTGTACTTTACTTGCTAAGAAAGCCATGACAATTTGATGTTCTCTAGTTTCCAGTCTGTGGAAACCCACTATTTTTCATTATTTGCTGGAAAAATCTGCCTTGTGTCTGTTGATAAAGCAAAGATACAGCACGTGTCTTCCCATGTGGCTCCAAGCAGCCTGCAACCATCAAGACTAGTGATTGGGAGGGGACTATGAGGCAGAGAGGTTGCAAAGAAGGCAAAAAGCAATATAGGTAGCACACACACTACTGGTTGCTGCCACTGTCAAAGCAACTTAATTCAAGACAGTGGCTGCAGCAAAATCTGGTAGAACTGGTATCTGTTATCTGTTTTTAGGCACTTCTCATCTCCATCTTTCCCTCCAAGACAGAAAACAGAAATCAGACACTCTGTTCGGCTCAGGTGAAACGCAAGTTCTCTGATTATCCTTTTCCTTGTTGCCTGCTGCTTCAAGAGAAAAACGCTACTTCAAGAAAATGGCAACTTGTCAAATAAGCTGCTCCCTTCTTCAAGATTCTCTGCAGTAGCTTTTCTCACCTGAGGTGAATTTTCTCCAATCCAGCATCTGCAAGGTCATCATTTGCCCTCTGGTGAATATCTCTTTGTGTTTCAATCTTGTGGTCATCAGATAAACCATCCACTTTATGGATGAAGATTTCAAAGTTGATATCTGGATTCACTTTATAGGCTCTGGTCACAGTAAGATGCAGCCGAGCTAATGCTTCCATATAATCATCCTAATGAAGGAAAAAGAAAAGCTACACCTGTGGGAAAGTTCTAAAAAATAAGTATAAAATTTTATGATACTTATTTTTAGATAACGCTACAGCTTAATTTTGTTATTTCTTATAAGCAGAAGGCTGAGCCTACATTCAGCACGTGCACTAATCTCATGCTGTCAGCACTTAGGAGTCTGAGCAAGAACCTTGCAACGTTAAAGCAAATTAGTTAACTTTTGAACATACTGCAGAGAGTGATTAAAAATAACCAAGCAGCTCTTCAAGTTTTAAAAAGATTATCTTTTAATGCACATTTGATGGAAGTTAATTTATTTGCTTTGAAAAAAATCTCTGCTTTTCAACCCATTTGTCTATTGCTGAAGAAGGAAAAGAAAAATGTAGCTTAACCCCCTATTTTTACCTGAGAATCAATAACAAATATCAGCGCTCCAGTGCCTCTGAAAATCATCTCGTAGTCAAACGTAGGGTCAAAGAAGTCAATTTGCCCAGGAAAATCCCATATCTGAAAGTTGACAAAGGAGCTGTTGGAAACATCCTCTCTGCAGATCTTGTTTGTGCTCTCCAAGAAAAGAGTCTCATTCGGTGACATTTTATGAAAGACAACTTTCTGAATGGAAGACTTCCCACTTCTTCTCAATCCCATGAGCAGGATCCTTGGTTTAACTTCAGTACTGAAGGGATCATTGAAATCCAAAACTGAATAAAATCACAGAAGAAGAAAAATAGTATACTAGGGCAATATAATTAATAACTGCCAGATAACATGCATTTGACATTTATTTTCATGACAATTTTACTTGGATTTATGTTACCAATGTTAAGCTTAGGGAGCAGTGCTACAACCATTTAAATTGAATTACTTGCCCCTAAGGCTATACTACAAGATAATCGACTTCTTACTCGTAATAGAAACTGTGGAATGTTTGATTGTTCAACTTGTATGCGAATATATCACACACAGACATCCTCAAATACCTAATTTTACTCTAATTAATACACATACATTCTAACCCAACTTTAAAAGAATATAATCTGTTATCAAATACTATTGTCAGCTGACAGCTACATCACACTGCTAGAAGAAAATATGTTAGTGTTAGCTACAACTGTGTGATCTCCCTAAGGCTATGTGAGGGCTTCCTTCCTCTGAATTAAATAAATAAATAAATAAAATCACACAAACAACAAGCTATAGGAAGAGAATCATTCAGCAGGCAAACAATTACTCTATGTCAGCACTTATAACACAGTACTGAGCTCACAAGGAGTACTTTTTCTAAGGTAGTTAGGATTTCACCCGCTATTGAGTAATTTGTGCTACAATCTGTAAATCCAATAAATAAGATTACAGCGTATCTGTTGCCTATCTGCAAAACAAAGGCCTCGGAATACAGTCATTTAATTGTGTTACCTACCCCAGGTTTGAAACGGATACTACTAAATCAGAGCATTTTCTAGTGCTGATGCAGTTATATTAGCATAAAGGTAGCTATGGGAGCAATCTATACAGTTTCATCTGTAAGGACCTGAACATACAGCTATCCATACCTGTAAAACACCAACTTTAGTTTCAGGTATCTCTAATCAAAACAGCTACAACGATCTCAATCATTGCATTTAGTCAGGCTATAAATTTCAGATGTCCAAACTGAAAACCATACTGCACATAGATGTAAAAAGCTTTCAAACACCTCTGTGATGTCTTGTCTGCAGCATCAAACACAAGCAGCGCAAAAAAAACTGAGTTGTCGAGACTAAATCTGCAAGGCAAAGTCCCCAGCACAGTGGTCAGGTTTCAAAATGATCAGACAACAGGCTGAGCACACTAGCTGTCAGGCAGACCTTCTCTCACCCACTGCAGTACAGACTATTCAGCATAAT
Source organism: Clamator glandarius (assembly GCA_033459285.1). Taxonomy (NCBI): domain Eukaryota; kingdom Metazoa; phylum Chordata; class Aves; order Cuculiformes; family Cuculidae; genus Clamator; species Clamator glandarius. The sequence goes on along the minus strand of JAUNZM010000131.1, from coordinate 1,375,710 downwards.
CCACAGCAAAACATAATTGTGTTTATCATTTTCTGTGGGGACAAATTTTGACTTGCAGAAAACCAGCACACATTTGTTTATACACATCCTCGTTGCACATACCCTGCACACCTTAAGTGACCAACTTTACTCCAAAAGTACAAAAATTCAAAACAAGAAACCTCAGCAACAACAATTTGAACCTGTCAATTGATTACACAGCCTTATGGACTAAAAAATGGGCTTTAAGAAATCGTTTGCCTCAGAGAATGTTTTGCACCCAGCGTGGTGATCACATCAATCCTCTTGTGTTCCTCAAGCCTCACTCACAGCTTTCAGAAACACAAGAACAGGATGTGCCTGCCAGGAGGGCACAGAGCCTTGATCACATATGTTTGTGCCTCCTGAGCTACAGGAGAATTAAGAGAATTAAGGCTTCCTAACTGAAGGTCTTGCAGTGCTGGCATGAAATATCCCCCTGGCACCACCTACTGGCTCATAACCGGTTATACCACTTGGTGTAGGTCCGTGTTGACAAGCACTGAAAACTGACAGTCTGTGGGATCCCACCTATTTCAAATACATTTGAAAGGCCTTGACAGGTATTATCACTTACTGTGCCCTTGTTAATTATCACACATGGAACACTGTCAGGCTGAAACAGTGCACAGATGAAACCCCTTCAAGAAGAACAGTGATAGGTAACTCCTTAAGAATCTCATCCTGCAAACGCAGCCATGCCCAGCTTCTGCTGATCCATAGACAACAAATTTAGGAAGTAATGAACAGCACTGAATGCACTGCTCTCCTCTTCCTACCAACCTGACCACTGACAGTACCCTCCTGTGACTTCCAGAAACGTGTAACTACAATACTTCACACCTACAGAGGAATAATAAACCTCTGCTCTAGGACCACGTAGCAATATCCTATGCTTTGGGAGTACGGCCTTGTCAATAAAGCAAATCAAAGATATGGGGTTTAATGGTGTTTCCTCCACCCCACTCTCTTCTCTAACATACATATTTTCTACAGCTGCTAAATGTATAGTCATAGCTTCATTAACACGCATGCATCCATACATCATGCAATCTGCACTTCAGCCATCAAAAGGGAAAACTATTTATTCAAAGCTTTACAAGAAGCAGTTTGAATAAAATACTTTATAAAGGCATAAAATGTCTTCTGTTTGAGGCTTTATTGCGTGTTTCAAAAAAAATTTAAAAAACCTCCCACTTGCTCTGTGTGCAACAGAACTTACAAAGTCTAATTTGCTAGGGATTTGCACTTTGTTTCCTCTTCCTCTCCCAACCACAGAAACACCAACTTCCCCCTGCAGGTCTTATGACATATTCTCCAAATAACAGATACAACATGCTGTGGCTGATCTGGAGCTGAACAGTTGGCCAGACCACGCCGAGGTGTACACAGGTTTCCCAGCTGCTGCCACAATGAATACACATATCTGCTAGCCTGTTCCTTTAAGGATACTTTATTCCGGTCTCTCCTCTCCTCCGAATGCCAGTTTTAATCAAACTTGTGGGAACTTTATCAACTTTGATATGTCTTTTGTCCAAATTTGGGTGAAGATAGATGGCAGATTCCAAAGTTTTGACTGGTGATGAGACAAGCAGAAGAAAGGCTACATATATAACTCCTTTTTCTTTAAAAAATAGACTAAAACCTCAACTGTATCTAAAAAAATAATCTAAATAATTATGGGTTTACATTGTCGTTTTATTAAATTATTCCAGGCTGACAGATTTCTATAGACTGTAATACCTACTAGAAAGATACTGGTTTATATTAAAGCCATAAAAAATATATATATAGTTGCAAGTGCAAACAGAGTTATCAATGAGAAGAAGGAACCCTAACTCTTCTGCTAGTAAGATTGTTCTTCAGCTTTGGAAATCCTGCCAATTCAAAGACAGGGAAATGTAAATGAGTATCATCCAAACCTGACTAAATAGCATGGCTGCTCCAGCACTTTCCTCTGAGAGTGAGTTAAGACATTACCTTATATGTAAAGGAATTGGACGATGTGTTGCCTGCCCACATTCCTTTGCAGAGTACATGACAATTCCTTTTTTAATTTGCCACAGAAATGCCAGTAGATGTATCACTGCAACTTCCCAGACTAGGTTACTGAGTGAGATCATAATACGCCTAAGAGAACCACCAAACTCTTCTCCATTCTGTAATGGGAAAGAGATTTTTCCCTGTTGGGAGATGCCACACATCTGCTTCATTCACTTTAGCAAAGGTAAATGTTATAAAATGCCAGTTTCTAATACATATCAACAGTCCTCATATTTCAACTTTTCTAAGCAGCCATAAAGAACTGAAATCATGCTGTTTACAGGCTGTATCCTTTTAAGTATTCACAAATTACACTTAAACACAAAAGCACTTGCTCCACAGAGAAGCACTCAATTACTTACACAATCTCTGTAACTGCAGTTGTGTCCGTGCTTATGGAGCGCAATTTGTATGCATTGCAATACGCAGAAGAGCCCAGCTCTGAGGAGTTACTCAAGAACAGCATGTAGGAGTCCTGACCTGTCTCACCAGGATGCACCACAACTACTCCATCATCTCCTTTATCTTATTAGGAGATATTAATTGGTAACTAAAATAGTCTATGAAGCCCATCCTGAATTCCACATCAATTGCAATTAATTGTCAAGGCAGATGACTACCAGCACTTCACAGGCACGTGAGAGGGATGCCACATTGGAAGGCGTATTTGTAGCTTTTGACAGTTTACAAACATGCAAACAAAGCAGTGCAGTTCATCTCCTCAAGAGGTGTCAAGCTACAAAAATTAATTTGCCCTTGTCAGCATCCATAAGGCAAGAAGCCTCCGAATTTAGTTTTAAACTAATAGAACTAATAACAATTTTTTTTTTCCCACCAATGCAATTAAGTAATTTTTAAGTTTAAACCTTTTTTTTTGTGTAAAGGAGAATTAGCAGTTCTAAACTTTTCACTTGCATACCTTCAAGCCCATTGGTCTCACAGCACTTCTGGGACTACCACGACTGTGATCTTGGTGGCACTTCGGAGTGCTATCAAGACAACAGCCTTACAAAACACATACGATACCTTCAATGCCAACAGACGACCTGACTCTAAAGAGTTAACATAAAAAGCATATATGCAATCAACAAAGCTGTTTAGCTACTGTGCATTCATAAACAATGCAGAAAATACCTGGTGAAAGGAAATCATTGTGGCTAAAGAAACGTTTAGAACCAGAAGACTTGGTTCCACAGGTGTGGCCCTGTGCAATAATACATTTTAAAGCGACTTGCTTGGACACTCTGCAGAGGGTTTCCTCTCTTACAAATACTTCTTGATTGCATATACCAAAAATACGACTAGGCTTTAAGTAAACCAAGTGCTTTAAGGTCATTGAGTATGGTCCCATGAGTGAAGTACAAAGATTAAAAAGAGAACAGGAGACATGGTTTCATTGTTTCGGCTGGAGATAAGAAACCAGTATGGGGCGAGAGATGACCAGTAAGAAGTGTTGAAATCTCCATATCCCTAACAAGCACAAATTACGTTTTATTTTTAAGCCTGGCTCCTCCCTTCATTTTCAACAGCCCTGCACTGAAGCTGTTATTCTTATATTGCACTTTACATTCTTTGTAGAAAAGTGGAGGCTACGACACTGAACTATGAACTACTTACTGTTCACATCAAGGAAGAGGGAGGACAAGAACTGGGAAAAGGAAAGCCCCTTGTCCCACAGCCCAGTATTACGTACACAAAACAGACACAAATCCCAGCTTCCTCCATTACAGATGCTCTATGCTTCTTTCTCCAGAGAACTGAGCATGAAACAGAAAGCCTGGGGATCTGGACTGTTAAAAACAGCCTCTTGCTTTAATCCTGCATAAAAAAATCCCCTGCATGGACCATCTTCTTCTGCTATTCATGATATAAAGGTTTGTTACTGCTAAGTATAATATTCTGGTCTTACTATGAAAAAGCAATTGAAACTTTTAGTAGTCTAATGAAGTTCCTATTGAAAAATATCCAAATAAATTCCTCTGAGGACAGAATATGAATTACTTCTCTAGGGAAACTGCTAAATTAGTTTAGCACCAAAGAAATATGCTAACATATATTCTCTTTGCATCAAAATAAAGGCAATTTTTCACTAGTTTCAAATAAGACTAATTATTCTCAGCTACAGCTCTTCCATCCTAGCATTCCCACAGGCTTGCACCCAAAGTACTGAGATTCTTTCTCCCCAAAAGGGCATTAGTCAATACAATGCCTCCCATGACAGCCTGCAGGACTGGGCCTTTAAATGAGAAGGGTTCTGAATGCCAGTAAACAAAGTAGCCTCAAAACATAGCCTTTTATTATGCCTTTTTAAAATGCAATTATTTTTTTTCACCTGAAATACTGAAAATTCTCCAAGTTCCTTTGTGAAATTGGTCTCAGAAGAATGAATTCAGGCTCTGAATGAACGCAACAGGCTCTGAGCTGGCATTGCCTCTTTTTACTGAATGAGGCTGCTTTTCTTGGTAAGTTGTCCTTCCTAGCAACACCACCCCTACTGACACAGATACACAGCGAGTAACGTGGGTCCTCATATGCACAGACACATGGACAACAGATATTTAGCAGAGCCTGGTGCTGTGGGGACTGACATTCACAGCTGCAGATCAGCCCCAGACACAAGAGCTGTGTCTCACTGCTGCCTTTTATAGCCTGACACCCAACCCCACACCTCCTCGTCACACTCAAGTCACATCACCAGGCCGTGGCCACTAATAACTAATAACTCTCAGCCCAGACACAGTAAATACTGAAAGGAGATTAATCGACCACTTTGTCAGTGATCCCACTCTCCCAACCCTTCCTGCAACCTGTCAGCCCTCGCCCTGCTTCTGCCTCACAGCTCCTCGCTTTCTCTGACCCCACGGTAGCACCAGGTGAGCTCCTTGTCCCCATCCTATCTCCTCTCACAGTCACCCCTGCAGCGTGCCCTCTCAGTCTGGCCTCTCACCATCCATGTGGATGGAGAAGGGCTACAAAGATGATCAGAGGGCTGGAGCACCTCCCATACAGAGACAGGCTGAGAGAGTTGGGCTTGTTCAGCCTGGACAAGAGAAGGCTCCAAGGAGATCCTATAGGGACCTTCCAATACCTGAAAGGGGCTACAAGAAAGCTGGGGAGGAACTGTTCACAAAGGCTTGTAGTGACAGGATTAGTTACAATAGGTATAAACTGCAGAGGGGCAAATTTAGACTAGATACAAGGAAGAATGAGGATGGTGAGGCACTGGCACAGGTTGCCCGGGGAAGCTGTGGCTGCCCCATCCCTGGGGGTGTTCATGGCCAGGTTGGATGGGGCCTCGGGCAGCCTGGTTTGGTGGGAGGTGTCCCTGCCCATGGCAGGGGGGTTGGAATTGGATGATCTTTAAGGTCCCTTCCAACCCAAACTACTCTATGATCCGTGTCCCCAGCGAGGCCTGCCCTCCCTCCGGACACCTCTCCTTCCCCACACCGCCCTCCTTTCGCATCGTGCCCCAAACCTCCGGGTAGCCAAGGCTCAGCCCCTCGGCGGTGCCACCGGCCTGCCCGCCACCCTCCCCGCACACCCGCGCATGGGGCTGCCCCCGCCTCGAACCCCCCTCCCCGGCACCTTCCCGCACACAGGGCCGCCCCTCCTCTGCCTCTCGACCCCCGCTGCCCCGCATTTTCCGGCACACGGGGCTAACCTCGCCTCGCACCTCGCCCTCCCCCCTCCCACGTCCCCTTGCACATCACCTCCCCCCATATCCCTCCCCTTCGCCCCCCCCCAATATCCCTTCACCCTCCCACCTCCCCCCGCACCTTGCCCCGCCAATATGCTCTCAGCCTCCCAATATCCCTCCACCCCTCGCCCCCTCCTACATCCCCTCGCCCCCTCAGTATCCCCTCTACTCCCTCAATACCCCCCCCAATATCTCCCCGCCCCTCATCCCCCCCTCCCCAATATCTCCTCGGCCTCCTGCAATGCCTCCCCTCACACGGGGCTGCCCTCACACCGCACCATGCCCTCCAAATACCCCCTCGCCTCCCTCAAAACCCCCTCGCCCAGCTCGTACCCCCCTCACACGGGGCCGCCCTCACTCCGCCCCTCGCCCCCCCCCGCCCCGCCGGGCCCCGCACTCACACGCCTCATCGCCGCCGCTCTCCGCGTCCCCGTCCGAGAAGGACTCGGCCCCCTCGCCGTACCCCGCCAAGCCCACGATCTCCTCCTCCTCTTCGTCCTCTTCTTCCTCCTCCTCCTCGCCACCTTCCCCCTCCCCGCCCTGCTCCGGCAGCCTGCTGCCCGCCCGGCTCATGGCGGCCGCGGGGGGCTCGGCGCCGCGCGCCCCTCCCCGCCCCTCCCGGCCCCGCGTCACCTGACGCGCCCGCGCACGGGGCGCCGCGCAGGCCCCGCCGGGGGGGGCGGGGGGCAGGTCTCAGGGCGCCGCCTCGCGATAGCGAAGTGCTGTGCGCTTTCTCGTGACAGAGAGGGGGTGGGGGTGGGTAAGAGCGGCCAGAGAGCCGCCCAGGAGGATTCTCTTGCGGAGCCGGCGGTGCGGGTTGGCGGCTGAACATGAGCCAGCAGTGGCCCAGGTGGCCGAGAAGGCAAATGGCATCTTGGCTTGTATCAGAAACGGCGTGACCAGCAGGGCCAGGGAGGTTCTTCTCCCTCTGTACTCGGCACTGGTGAGACCGCACCTCAAATCCTGTGTTCAGTTCTGGGCCCCTCACCACAAGAAGGATGTTGAGGCTCTGGAGCGAGTCCAGAGAAGAGCAACGAAGCTGGTGAAGGGGCTGGAGAACAGGCCTTATGAGGAACGGCTGAGAGAGCTGGGGTTGTTTAGCCTGGAGAAGAGGAGGCTGAGGGGAGACCTTATTACTCTCTACAACTACCTGAAGGGAGGTTGTGGAGAGGAGGGTGCTGGCCTCTTCTCCCAAGTGACGGGACAGGACGAGAGGGAATGGCCTCAAGCTCCGCCAGGGAAGGTTCAGACTGGATGTCAGGAAAAAATTTTCACAGAAAGGGTCATTGGGCATTGGAACTGCCCAGGGAGGTGGTTGAGTCCCCATCCCTGCAGGTATTTAAAAGACAGGTAGATGAGGTGCTCAGGGACATGGTTTAGTGGCAGATTGGAATGGCTGGACTCAGTGACCTAAGAGGTCTTTTCCAACCTGGTGATTCTATGATTCTATGCACCAACAATGTGCGCTTGCAGCCCAGAAGGCCAACTGTATCCTGGGCTGCATCAAAAGAAGTGTGGCCAGCAGGGCCAGGGAGGTGATTCTGCCCCTCTATTCCTCTCTTGTGAGACCTCACATGGAGTATTGTGTCCAGTTCTGGAATCCTCAACATAAGAAGGATATGGAGCTGTTGGAACAGGTCCAGAGGAGGGCTGCAAAGATAATCTGAGACCTGGAGCAACTCCCATATGAGGACAGGCTGAGAGAGTCGAGGTCGTTCAGCCTGGAGAAGAAAAGGCTCCGAGGAGATCTTACAGCAACCTTCAAGTACCTGAAGGGGCCACAAGAAAGCTGGGGAGGGACTGTAGTGATAGGCTGGTAGTGATAGGATAAGGGGGAACGGCTTTAAAATGATGGGAGGGAGATTTAAACTAGGTAGTAGGAGGAACGTCACGCTGAGGGCAGTGAGGCACTGGCACAGATTGCCATGGGTAAGCTGTGGCTGCCCCATCCCTGGAGGTGTTCAAGGCCAGGTTGGATGAGGCCTTGGGCAGCCTGGTCTGGTGGGAGGTGTCCCTGCCCATCACAGGGGGATTGGAACTGGATGGGCTTTAAGGTCCCTTCCAACCCAAACCATTCTACAATTCTATGAGCAGGCTGTCATGCAGTGTAGAGGTGCCAGTGCCGCACCACCCTCAGCGTGAAGAAATCCCACCTTTTGTTTAGTCTAAATCTGCTTCTCTTCAGTTTATAACCATTGCCCCTCATCCTATCACTCCATGCCTCTCTAAACAGTGCCTCCCCAGCTTTCTTGTAGACCCTTCAGGTCCTGGAAGGTCACTATAGATCTCCTCGGAGCCTTCTCTTCTCCAGGCTGAACAACCCCAGATCTCTCAGCCTGTCCACGTATGGGAGGTGCTCCAGGCCTTCCAGGGTGCAGTAACTCACTTGAGATAATGGAGGCACACACTTGTCCGGGTGGAGAGAAATCCCCTTCTTACGTTCCACAAAACTACCAGTACGTGAATTCACTGAAATGCCTTTCTTGATTCTCCATTTATCAACCTGCTTGAAAGTTTAACTTGAGCCGATTAACAATGTACTGAAAGATTATTGGAAACATTTCAAAGTCAAATCCCTTACAAGGGATTTGGGCAGCCTGATCTAGTGGGAGGTGTCCCTGCCTGTTGCAGGGGGGTTGGAATTGGATGATCTTTAAGGTCCCTTCCAATCCAAAACATGCTGTGATTCTATAATAAGTTTGGAGCAGGAATTTTTACCAGTCATGTTTTTAGCATTGTGTCTTGGGACAGCCCTGGGAGGCATTGATCAGCTGAATTGGTTTGGGTTGGAAGGGATCTTTAAGCCCATCCAGTTCCAACCCCCTGCAATGCACGGGGACACCTCCCACTGGATCTGGTTGCTCAGAGCCCCATCCAGCCTGGCCTGGAACCCCTCCAGGGATGGGGCAGCCACAGCTTCCCTGGGCAGCCTGGGCCAGCGCCTCACAGCCCTCAGCGGGCAGAATTTCTTCCTACCGTCTAACCTTAACCTTCCCACTTCCAATTCAAAGCATCCCCCCCCGCCGCACCGCGTTCGGCCGGGGCCGGAGCCGCAACCGCGGTCGCTCCCGCTGTGGCCTCTGGGTGTCGCCCTCGCAGCGGGCAGGGGCCCCGCCGCTCGGGGGGTGCTGTGGGACGGACCCGGGGTAGGGACTGGGACGCCCCGCTCCCGCACTCCCCTCTTTCCTGTACACCCCTCTTTCCCAAACACCCCTTCCCGCACAACCTCTTTCCCGCACACACCCCACTTTCCCAAACACCTCCCTTTCCCACACCCCCCCTTCCCTATACCTGCTTCCCGCACACCCCTCTTTCCCGCACCCCTTTCTTACACACCCTTCTTTCTCACACATTCCCCTTTCCCACACACCCCCTTTCCCACACACTCTCTTCCCTCAGATCCCCCTTTACCACACACACTCTTCCCAACACTCGCTTCCCGCACACCCCTCTTTCCTGCGCACCTCCTTCTCACACACCCCTCTTCTCACACACCCTTCTTTCCCACACACCCTCTTCCCGCACCCCCCCCATTCCAATACACCCCCTTCTCAACACCCGCTTCCCCGCACACCCCTCTTCCCTGCACCCCCTCTTCCCTGCACCCCCCTTCCCGCACACACAAACCCTCCGGCTGCCACACTTGGGTTTAATTGCAGGTTTTTGCGGTATAACTACGAGCCTTAACGCCCTCGTTCCAACTTTTAAGGCTGCATCTGATGAGAAATGGAAATCTGGCTCAAAGTCATCCTTCCTGTTGTTGACATCACCTGAAAACACCGCTGAAAATATTTCCACCAGTTTCCTGCAAGCAGCAGCTGCCCTGGAGGACTCGGCACCCTGTGAGTATGCGTTCGCTGCTGGCGAGTCCCAAAACCCGCTGCTGTGTTGGCTAAATTGATCCTTATTCTGCAGCATTTGGTTTATTGCAAGTGTCAATAAAGGGTTTATCGCGCCCTGGGTACAGTGTGCGTTACCCCATGGGCTGCAGGCACTGCTTTGTGTTTTCTAAAAAGTGGAACCAATACCTTAGTATTTTTGTAATGATGTAGGAGGTGAAAATTTGGTTTTCTGTTCAGTATTTGACCAAAAGAACATGTCATCTGCTACTATCTATCTTTCATTAACAGGGTAAAACCTGAGAGGGATGGAAAGTGCCTTACTAGCAGGGGGTTCTTCCTTCCATTAGTTGTTTGCATGAAGTTAAAACATGCTACCGGTATCAAAGGAGCAGTCTACTGGACAAATCAGTAAATCTGTTCAAAGAAGAACAATTCCCACAGGAGGACAGGCTGAGAGAGCTGGGGTTGTTCAGCCTGGAGAAGAGAAGGCTCCAAGAAGACCTTATAGTGACTATCCTGTACCTGAAGGGGCTACAAGAAAGCTGGGGAGGGACTGTTTACAAAGGGTTGTAGTGATGGCACTAGGGGCAATGGGTACAAACTGGAGAGGAGCAGATTTAGACTAGACATAAGGAGGGATTTCTTCACTCTGAGGGCAGTGAGGCCTTGGCACAGGTTGCCCAGGGAACCTGCGGCTGCCTCATCCCTGGAGGTGTTCAAGGCCAGGTTGGATGGGGCCTTGGGCAGCCTGACCTAGTGGGATGTCCCTGCCCACAACAGGGGGGTTGGAACTAGATGGGCTTTAAAAGTCCCTTCCAACCCCAACTACTCTATGATTCTATGAAAAAGGTAACAAATATTAAGTTATTAAGCACCATTAATTCTAGTAGGATTGTTTGAGTATATGGCTTATTCTGAGGAGAAAGTTATTTGCTTAACTTGCTTACTTTCAATATGATATGTCCAGGTGTGCAGCTAGTTTTATAACAGCTTATTTTGGCAAGCTCAAGTTCCAAGTATTGAGTAATCTTCATTCTCTAGCTGCTTAGAAAACAAAATGTTTCTGGAGATGTACGATTACATGTAAGATCATCAGTTGAATTGCGGACCAGAAGAGATGGCTTAACTACACTAATTCAGAACTTTATCATAATTTCTGAGCAGAAAATGCTAATAACATCCACTGCATGTACCAAAAACTACAGTTGCCTGGCTATATAAAGTATTAGGCACCTGCATTTAGATTTCAGTGAATGCTTAAGGTCTATAGAAATCCATATTTAAATACCTGTTGTGCAGGTGATGTATGCCTGTTTGTGACAGTGAGGACCTATTAGTCTGTAAGAGTGGGTGGTTATTCCGTAACAGCAGTAATCTCATTGCTTCTCGCCCTGTTTGAAAAGAAACTGTAATAAAATTCAGAAGTGATAGTATTCATTTGGGGAAGTTTTCACTTTTTCCTACGTCTTGGTGTTTACCCAGACAGTGCTATCAGCGTTAGCTGGCTTTGAACACTAGAAATAAAATGATCAGTAAAGGATGGATAAAAATAAAGTTATCAACCTCTCCTGATCATCCAGGTGTTTTTCTTCAGGCTTTTTGCAGGGCCCTTTTCTGGGAAACAGAAATTGTAGGAAGCTGCCTCCACAAATGGGAATCCAATGTTTGCTGATACAATGTAGCTGCAGTGCCAGGCTCTGTCACAGGTGGCATGTTCTACACTGGTAAACTTACAATGTTCTTGGACTTGTTTAGATGAATGATATCTTAATTAGTCAGGTACTTGTTGAGTAGGGTAATGAATGATTGAACGTCACGCTGTGTTTGTGCATTTTTCTTCAGATTCTCCTCTGCTTGACTTTGCCAGTGAGGCATTTGTGATGTAAGAAAAAAACCTTGCTACCCCTACCTCTAAATCCGTATAATGGGACTAACAATATTTATTTGTTTGGATTGGTGGCATAATGATGAATGTGTATAAAGCACTTTTAGGTTCTTAAATAAGTTCTACCACCTGACTGCTATGTTTTATTCATTTGTTCTCATTAGTTTCAGATTTGCAATTCTTCCTTTTCCCCTCAACAGTTAGGATACTAAGATGAGCTCCCGGGGAACTCACAGTCCTATCTTTTCTTAGAGATACATCAGTACAACATGTCAATAGAGAAGTATTTTATTTAAAACCACTGATGAGGTACCGTATTTCACTAGCAAGATTGGCCTAGGGAGATATTTGTCAAAGGCATAAATGAATTATAATTGCTTTGAGCAAATAAAAAACTGAAATAAATAATTTTAGCTCCTTTTTTAAAATTAAGGAATGAAATATGTGACTTCTTCAAAACTGATCCAACCAAAAATAGAAAGTTTAGAGGTGGACTTTGGGAAGGCCTTAGTCTGAAACAAGGGGCTGAAACAAGAGTGCCAAGTAAGGCGGATATACTTGTAGTGAATCTGGTGTGTAGTCTGTAGGGGATTATTGAGAGGTTTATAAAAATCTGTTCTGTATGCAGTTCCATCTGCTTTAGTACTGAGTATACTTCTTTAGTACCGAGAAGAAATGTGAGGACTGAAGTGCAGCCTTACTTACTACGTAAATACAGGTTGTTTAATTTTGTACCAGGTTTTTATGGGTTTAAATTTGTGTCTAAATAATTTTTTTTTGTTACTTGGAGGTGCAAGGCAAAAAACCCAACCTTCTTACCAAAACTCAGACTACAGCCTGGATGAGTAATTCCATGAGGCAAAGCAGAAACACCGATTTCAGTATCTGTGACAGCTGCAGTTGCTTGTAGTTTCTGTTGAGTTCTTTAGAGCTTTCTCAACTTCCTTGAGAAGGAAATCTTAAAGGTGCAGAGCAGACGATTCCCATGTACCAAAAGATGAGCCAACAGGGAAGAAGACTGGCCTGGCTGAACAGAGAGCTTTGGCTGGAACACAAGAAAGAGGAGAAGGGGCAGTCAACTCAAGAGGACTACGAGGATGTTGTGAGGTTATGCAGGGGAAAAATTAGAAGGACCAAAGCCCAACTAGAACTTAATCTGGCTACTGCCATAAAAGACAATTAAAAAAGGTTTCTGTAAATACAGTAGCAACAAAAGGAGGGCTAAGGAGAATCTCCATCCTTCACTGGATGTGGGGGGAATCACAGTGACAAAGAATGAGGAAAAGGCTGAGGTACTTTATGCCTTCTTTGCCCCAGTCTTTATTAATAAGACCATTTGTTCTCTGGGTACCCAGCCCCCCTGAGCTGGAAGACAGGGACAGGGAGCTCAATGGAACCTCCATAATCCAAGGAGAAATGGTTAGTGACTTGCTCCACCACTTAGATGCTAACAAGGCCATGGGGATGGATGGGATCCACCCAAGAGTACCGAGGGAGCTGGTGGAAGTTCCCACCAAGCCACTTTCAATTGTTTATTAGCAGTCCTGGTTAACCAGGGAGGTTTCAGTTGACTGGGAAGTTAGCAAATGTGACACTCATCAACATGAAGGGCCGGAAGGAGGATTCAGGGAACTACAGACCTGTCAGCCTGACCTCAGAAGGTTATGGAGTGAATCTTCTTGAGGGCCATCACATGACACATACAGGATAATCAGGTAATCAGGCCTAGCCAGCATGGTTTTATGAAAGGCAGGTCCTGCTCGACTAACTTGATCTTCTTCTATGACAAGGTAATCTGCTCAGTGGATAAGAGAAAGGCTGTGGATATCTACATAGAATTTAGGAAAGCCTTTGACACTCTTTCCCACACTATTCTTCTGAAGACAGTGGCTGCTTGTGGCTTGGATGGGAGTACTCTTTGCTGGCTAAAAAACTGACAGGATGGCTGAGTCCAAAGAGTTATGGTTAATGGATTTGGAGGCCGGTCACAAGTGGTGTTCCCCAGGGCTCAATGTTGGGATGAGTTCTGTTTAATACCTTTTTCAATTATATGGATGAGGGGATCGAGTGCACCCTCACTAAGTTTGCAAGTGACACCAAGTTGTGCAGGAGTGTTGATCTGCTTGAAGGAAGGAAGGCTCTGCAGAGGGATCTGGACAGGCTGGATCGATGGACCAAGGCCAATTGTATGGGGTTCAGCAAGGCTGAGTGTTGGTTCCTGCACTTGGGCCACAACAACCCCGTGCAACACTATAGGTGTGGAGGAGAGTGACTGGAAAGCTGCCTAGTGGAAAAGGACCTGAAATTATTGGTTGACAGCTGGATGAACATGAGCCAGCAATGTGCCCAGGTGGCTAAGAAGGCCAATACCATCCTGGCTTCTGTCAGAACTGGTGTGGCCAGCAGGAGCATGGAAGTGATTGTGCCCCTGAACTCAGCACTGGTGAGGGTACACCTCAAATACTGTGTTCAGTTTTGGACCCCTCACTACAAGAAAGACATTGAGCTGCTGGAATGTGTCAAGAGAAAGGCAATGAAGTTGCTGAAGTGTCTGGAGAACAAGTGTTATGAAAAGCAACTAAAGGAACTGGGGTTGTTCAGCCTTGAGAAGAGGAGGCTGAGGGGAGACCTTACTGCTCTTTACAACTCCCTGAAAGAGGGTTGTGGTGAGGTAAATGTTGATCTCTTCTCCCAAGTAACAAGTGATAGGACGAGAGGAAATGGCCTCAAGTTGCACCAGCAGAGGTTTAGTCTGGATTTTAGGAAATAGTACTTCACCCAAAGGGTTGTCAAGCATTGGAATGGGGAAGTGATGAGTCAGTATCCCTGCAGGTATTTAAAAGACAGGTAAATGTGGCACTTTGAGACATGGTTTAGTGGTGGACTTGGTAGAGTTAGGTTAACAGTTGGACTCAATGATCTTAGGAGTTGTTTCCAAACTAAGTAATTCTGTGCTTCTGTGATTCTCTCTTAAGTATCAATGATACTGGACAGAAGATATATTTGCAGAACTTGCTTTTATTGCTTTGGTGCTCAAAGGTGTAATATTTCTAAGGATTGGCAGAGGGTATTATTTTTAATAGCGAAAAACTTTTGTCAGCACATTATAGAGCATTAGATTCTGATTGCCTTCATGTCTTACCTTCCAAAATGATAGCACTTTGGGGGGAAAAAAAATATTTTTTCAGCCATCAGTGAAATGAGATATACGTATTTCTTAAAGCAACTGTGATTTTAGCATCATGCTGAGAAATTAATCTAGATATTTGGCTGAAATTGAACCAGAGGCTCTTTTCATCCTAACACTTCAAGCAGAAAAATATTTTAATTTATGCTTATTTGAGTTCAAACAAATAGTTATGTGTTTGGCAGTTGCCACAGGCCTTAAAGTAATGAAAGAACTTCTTAAAAATTCCTGTTCAAACTCAAATGTATTTATTACAGGAATTAAACTTTTATGTATTATACAATGGTAAGCAGTGGGAATTAAAATAAGCATGGAATTCAAATCTAGCATTCTTTTCTACATATTCAAAGCAAACTAGTGTGTTTGATGGGTAATAATGTGTTTCTTGGTACACATGTGATTACTTAGGAGGAATGTGAGAAGAGGTGATTTTTTATTTAAAATGCAATTTGTAAAATTTAGTTGATTCTAAGGCTTTTTTTTAGTCTGGGAACTTCTAGTTCTGATAGCCCCATGAGACTTGGCTTATTTGTTCCATAGCTTTTGTATGCACACATTGGGATGATATCTGTGTATTGTTTCCCTGGAGGATGTGGTCGTATGCTAAACAGTGATGTTCTGTATCCAAGGTGGTGCCAGTCTGGTCATACAGGTATTCTTGTTTTCTGGAAATCCCTTGAGGTCCAATTGCAGTCACGCAGGTCTTGATAGTGAAACAGGTAAGGATACTGTTGGTGTGCAGTAGTTCGATACCAAGGCAAAGAATGCTATCAAAAAACAGTGATGAAATGAATAAGTGTTGATTAAGGACTCATTTTTGAAAATAATATGGTAAATGACTCTGATGTTTCAAGAGATCTAGCACATTACTACCCATAGTTAATCCAGTGTACTGGAAGAAGACGGTGTGCTGTGAAAACGGTCCTGTTATGATATATGAATCCACACTGGGGAGCTTGACCACTTGAATTTTTGCATTATCTAATTGTGGAGGGGTTGTCTTGGTAGCCTTGGTGATGTACTTCTGATGCAATGTTGAGTGCATAGTTAGCTCACAACATGGTGCAGGGTTGTAAATTGCTGCCTTGTTCTTGCATGTTCTACTTTGTTCCCATTGGCCTTTGTCAGTGATCCTGCCATGTGTGGCATGAAATTCAAGGTCCTTGCAATCAGAACACAGACTGTATTACTAGCAGCATTCCTGCCTTCCTGTCTGCTCCTCTGTGCCTCTCTTCTTCCTGCTCTCCAGGCCTTCTGCTGTTCCTCCAAACCCTAGGTTTATCTTGGCTATGCAACAGCCATGGCGGAAGCTGGGATGGGCATGGGATTTGGGTACATCAGTGGGAAGTGGATGGAGACATTTGGTGTGGATGGCAGGCAGCACGTACTGGGGCTGTAGGGAAGCTGCTGTGTGATGTGCTGAGTGTGGGCACCATAATGGGTCTGTCCTAATCCTGAAGAAAATTTTATTTGGCCCTATGCAAAAAAAAAAAAGCCTAAGGTTTTTTTTGTACCTTATGTTGTGATCAAAAGCATATTTGGAGTACTCCTCAAATCTTGAAATCTTCACCTCCTTCAGATCCTGGTTTAAAACAAGCTGCTTCTAATAGTCTGTCCCTTACTTTCCCTTTCTCTCTCATGACCTGCATTCTTCTCCCCCTAAACACCATCTGCTTTTTTGAAGTGAGCCACTGAAGATAAAGTTTTTGGGTGCATGACCTGGCATGGTGTTGGATAAAGGCATTTGCAACTGCATTATGGAACATGCATTTGGATTTGATGGGAATGAATTGCATGAGGTTGTGCATGATAGTGTCCACATTGCAGTGGGGCAATTTTCTTTTCCAGTCTGAGATGTCAATTAGTTTAAGCTAGACAAAAATAATTACTGTTTTTTTTAGCAGCATCTACAATGTGACATCTTAGCAAGACCTATGTCTAGTTCTAGTCTATTTATATTGTGCTAATACACTGCTGAGTCAAAATTCCAACCATTGTCTCGGGGAGGTCAGTCGCTGAGGAAAGTGCTAGCTGTATGAAATAAAAGCACACCATAAATACATGGTAATCATGTCAGCTCAGTATTTTGAGTAACTTTTTAGTAGTGATCATAGTGAATCATTTTAGGTAAGTTTGACTTTCATTAGGAGTTTGATGTCTGTGCATGTGCTGCAGTTTCAGAAATTGCAGCTGGTTCAGACTTCTGAGCAGGACGTGATCTTTTTGCCATATCACTGCTGTCTCAAATAATTGCACTAATATGTGCAAGGTGTACCTGTTGCTTAAGTCAGTTCATTAGTATATTACAAAGCTTACATATGAGTAATTTTCCTTCATTTTCTTTCTGACTGCTTCTGTGATTAGCGTCTGGCTGTAGTCTTTTGAGAGGATTTAGGGATGGGAGGCTGGGGCTGGTCTGTCTTCTGGCTGTGGAATTATCTGCCTGCCATCTGCAGTCTTTCATTGACATTATTGTTCTGGTTTAAATCCAGATTTTAAAAGTACAGTGCTATTTATCATTTTGTATTTTCCAGACTTTACAGCAGCTTCTGAATTCTTGCAAGTATGGATTTTTTTTCATAGTTCTTCACAGCTTCTGTATAAAATCAGACCATGCTCTTTTTATGTGCTTTTTTTTTTTTCTCTCTAAGGGTAAGTGGCATTGGTCTCAAATCTTTACATTTTTCATCTTTTATTATACTGTGATATAAGTTCAGCTTTGGATTAGCTTCCAAGATCTAAAATTTGCATGTGTTGAAGCACAAAAAGTTAGGATAGATTACTTTTGGCAACAAACCTGCTGTCTTCAATAGTATGTTTTTACATTGTAGAGTGCTGCATGACAGAGTTGCAGGCGGATGTCACAGCAGCTGTTGCTGACCAGCTTGTTTTTTCATTTTAGAATCTGAAGGTAGTTACAATAAGAATAAATGTTATGCTTTAACTTGTATCATGTTATCATTTTTGTGTGCTGCCATATGGTGCCCTACAGGTAAATATGAGTCTTTACCCAAAAAAACTTGATAATATAGAAAAAGCTTGGAGGCAAGATGCAGTTGGAAATCGTTTTTCCTCCTGCGCCTGTGTTACACTGCCTGCAATATCCACTTCTTCCCTAAGTTTAGGAACCTTAGTTTCCTAAGGTTCTCTTAGACATATTGAAATCCAGTCTCTGGAAATGTCAGGGTTGTGTTAGGTGCTTTCTATCTCCCACAAAAAGAGATTCTAGAGGTTCACGTGACCCAGCCCTTGAACAGATATAAATTTGCTTCAGCACAGGAGATGGTACCCCAGATTTAACATATGATGATTTCTTCCAGAGATGTGCTACTTTGCTCCAGGAACAGCTGTTCAGTATGTGGGAATGCCCTGCGTTAGTGCAGCTATTGTTTAAGTGTGACAATATCAATGGGAAACTCTAGTGTGGAGTAGGCTGAAGTGTGAATTTAAAGTACAGTGTTTTATCAATGAGCAATCAGCTACCAAAATGGATGCTTTTGTTTCACTCTAAGAATACAGTTAATCAGTTTGGAGAAGTCCATGTTTGAGAAATCATGACGTAGCTTGCACTGAGTGAGGCTGTCCTCCGCTTCACTTCTCTGATTTCTGACAGGCACATGGAGATACATCTGCATATGGACAGCTTAGTTCCCTGTACGCCTCGTCAAGCAGGGCCAGATTTGAGGCAAATGAGTCCAGCTCTGTCAAAAGTAGGGGTTGATGTTACCTGTCTTCATCAGTACTAGCCTCAAAGCATGCAAGAACAAATCTAATTTATTTAAATTCTAGTACTATAAAGAGCCTTCAAAAACTTACCAAGAAATATAGATGCTTTTGACACAGCGTGGAAAAAACAGACTGCCTAATTTTAGCTACTTCCCTGTGTGGCGATCGTCACAAATCACATAATTTCAGTCAACCTGAAGGCAGGGAGGGATATATCCTGCTGACTAGGACAGGACTGTCTGTCTGGGAAGATTCCTTCAGTTCTTCCTATTCAGCAGCCAGTGGCTGAGCAGACACCTGCCTACAGGTACCATCACCCTGAGGTTCAGGTGAACACTTCCATGGTCTGTCTGGCTAATTCTCCCCTCTGTTACGTGTATGCATTTGGTTTGCAGAGAAGGGTGTTCACCTTATTCTTTGTCCTCTTTCGAGACAATAATGTCAGTGACTCTCTCAAGCTGGAGAGGAAATGTGAGGAGAAACAGGCTGAGAAAACCAAAGGAGAAGGTTAAGAGAATCACAGCTTGAAAATTGCTTTATGAGAAGAAAAGCCATTTCTTCTCACTTGTTTTGAGCCTATGATTTGCTGGTTTCATCTGATGCTGATCTAGTATTTCCCCGGTTTTTTTCCCCCCCATATTTAATTGTGTCTTGCCTTTAGGTTTTTTTTATGTTCTCGTTCTTTGAAGCACTTCCAGTTTTGTTAAACTTTTTCCAAGAAGAAAGGGCCAGAGTTACGATTTGCAGGATGCAGCTGAACTTTTCATACAGCTTAATAAAGCTGCTTTCGGTTTTATTCTCTGCACTTAGTATTTGTTAGTGCGCTCCTTTTTGACTATGCTGATGCTTTCGTAAGAAGAATCCATTACCAATCCAAGATCTCATTCCTGAATCATTCAAAATCATTATTATGCATATGAAGTTGAAGTATCTTTTCACGCCATGTGTTTGAATGGTATTTTATAATGCCGTGCATTTTACTGGCTGGTTATTTGTTCTCATTAAATACTCCTGTATATCTTTGCAATCAGCACTTAACCTTTATCCTGAATAATTAGTATTATCTCGTAGTTTTGTCACTTAGCTATTATTATCTTTCCCTGTCTACCTCTGATTCATTAGTGGGCATATCAAACACAGTATATTCTTAATTCAGATGGCTGCGGGGCTGCAGAGTTAATGTCCCTCCACTATGAAAACTGACTGCTTTTTCCTTGTAACTTGTTTCTACTTCTCATTCTTCCTATTTGTCAGACCATAGAATCATAGAATAGTTTGAATTAGAATGGTTTGGGTTGGAAGGGACCTTAAAGCCCATCCAGTTCCAACCCCCTGCAATGTCCCACTGGATCAGGCTGCCCAGGGCCCCATCCAACCTGGCCTTGAACACCTCCAGGGATGGGGCATCCACCACTTCCCTGGGCAGCCTGTGCCAGTGCCTCACCACTCTCATTGTGAAGTAGTTCCTCGTTATGTCTAGTCTAAATCTGCCCCTCTCCAATTTTGTACTCATCTCCCCTAGTCCCGTACACTACAAGCCTTTATAAACAGTCCCTCCTCAGCTTTCCTATAGCCCCTTCAGGTACTGGAAGGTCGCTATAAGGTCTCAGAGCCTTCTCTTCTCCAGGCTGAACAACCCCAACTCTGCTCCAGCCCTCTGATTATCTTTGTAGCCCTCCTCTGGACTCATTCCAACAGCTCCATATCCCTCTTATGTTGAAAATTCCAGACCAGGTTGACTATTTCTACATTTAGGCCTCCCTTGCTTATTCAGAAAGTATCCAGTCATTTGTCCATAAGAATTTTACACTTTGTTTGTGTGGAAGCAAGATGGGATCCAATGTGAACGGCAGAATTAAGAGACTGGTATGAATACTTGCACCATCTAGCATGCCCCACCAGTACATTGGAGCAGAATTCATGGGTAAAAGCTCTGATCCTTGGCAGAGTTTCTTAACTGAAAATAAAGCTATTTTAAAAAATTATTCCCGGATTTATTGTGTGCCTACAAGAGTAACTTAGGTTGAAAAAAACCCAAAACCCAACTTTTTTTCTGTCTCCTCTCAATTCTCCCTTACCCCTGCCCACTAACATATGCGCTTGAGAAGTTTAAAATCAAACTTCTGGCTTCCACACCCCATTACTCTTCCAGCGAATCTAGCCTTTCATGTCTATAACTGTGCAGACATACAAATGAAGATGTTGCTGCTTCAGTTATTAGAATCATGTTGGGTTTTTCTTGTTTTTGTTCTTAATCCCCAAAGTGGAATACCTGGAATAGAATCTAGAAGCATATTTTATTCAAAATCTAGCATCCACAATGTGGATGCATGTTTTCCCAGCTTTTAAGAATAATTATTTTTTAAATACTGTATTAATATGAATTTGTTTATATATTATATGTGGTTTTGTACCTCCAGCAAGTGTCTGAATATAATTACATGGGATGAGCTGGTTTTGGTAGCACACAGGGAAATCAAGAAAACAGATAGTAGTAGAAAACAGTAGAACTCAGCACAACACATAAATAAAAAACCCAAACAAACAAACCACAACCCATTTAAAAGATTTTTTTGTTTTTCTTCTTTTAATTTTAAATGAATAGTCTCTCCTTGACTAAGCTGAAGCAAGTGTTGAGCAAATCATTAGGCTGCTGTGTAAAACCAGTATTATTTAGGACCTGGTCTCTGTGGTTCCCAGAGATGCAACAAGGGTGTCTGTGAAATGGAGATCTTGCTCTGTCTTTCACTCCTCTTGAGCTCTCGTGAAACATGTGGTTACACTGCCGTAGTGGAGAAAAACCTAAATGCAGTTTTCAAGTAAGCTAAGCTATGGAGAGTTAGCAGAGTAGAGTGATGAAATTTCTCAGCACATGATTAAAATATGTGCTACAGTGTTGTACATTAAGGTGATGGATTGCCCTGTGATTGTAGGGAACTCTATAGTGTTATCTTCCCCAAATTATTAAGATTTTGAAACACGTTAACCATACAGGCAGTGTACATATCTGATTGTTATTAATAAATTCACATTTTACATTTTAATATAGCAGGCAAACACCTGTTGCATGTCTGTGCTATTTACTTGTAAAAAAACCCCAAACAAACAAACCTTCAGTTGATTAGTTTTCATGCTTCAGATTTTGAGTCATCACTCTTATGTTAGCAGTTTCTTGTTGTTTGTGTATCTTAAATGTACTAGTTCTCCAAATATACATGATCTTTCAAGAAAAACAGGATAGGATAAAAGTGCCTGTAATGCAAAAGTTAGCAAATACCATTAAAACATCACATCTCTTACACTCTGTAAATGGGATTTTTCAGGTCTCATTTAGTTAAAAATAAAGAATAAAATTATACTAAAATAATTACTCTTAACAAAACTCTCTTGGTTTGTACTTCAATAACAGTATTGCCCATAGAGAGACAATTATTAACAACTTGTTTGTAGTAAAGTGATAATTAGTTTACTGTATTAAGTCCCAAAGGTCAGACCTGAAAAACAAAACCTTCAACTACGCTTTGCATTGTTAGATAGTTTAAAGATGGATGCTTATCCTGGGCTTTTTAAATGTGAATTTTTATGCCATATTTTATAACAGTAATGCTGGATCAAACACCTGATTTCCCTGCTTATGTGACTGATCTCATTTAATTCAGTGAATCTGTTTACAGGAATAAGACTCAAAGAACTTGACTTTGTATGAAAACCATCTTCCCAGAGGGAGCTGTACTAGACTTACACTTATATTAATAAAAAAAAAGAAGAAGAAAGGAAACCAACATTTGTGTTTTCTTATCTCATTGTATAATGATTTTCACTGGGATATAATTTCCATGAAATTATATCTGTAGCCAAGATGATACGATATTGGACAATTTTTATAATTCAGCATGCAGGTCTGTCCTGTTGAGACAATAGACTGAGTGTTTTAAGGTGCAGATAGCCTGACTAAAATAACATGTGTGGAAAAAAAAGTTGTGACACATTCCGTTCTGCAAAAAGATACTTGTCAGCTCTGCCTGCTATGTTACAGTCAATGGGAGCAGTAAACAGGATAAAGAAACTCTCAGCTTCCTTTCTGTTTAAAAAAACAGGTCTTGTGGAGGCATTGGAAAACAAGAATACCAATATATAATGTGCTTGCCTTCTCTTTTCCTCCTTCTTTTCTGCCTCCCTGTATTGAGCCAAAGATAAATGGGCCATAAATGGAATGGAAAAGAAAATGGCACCAGAGTAAGTCCTCCTTTTCTTTATTTTTCCCTCTCTGTTTTATACACTATTAAGAGCTGATGGTTGTGTGGCAGTGCAGCTCCTGTGATAAGATATGATTCAGTCCTGTTATGCCAACAGAGAAAAACTGTGCTGTTAACTCTGGTTCTTAATCACATTGGAGTAGCCCCAAGTCCAAAGATGGATCAGCAGAGTTCAGGAGTGAAGTTTGATCTTGTCTGCATTGAAATGCCAACACGTATTTTGTCCATATTAGGCCACTGTTGTGGTTTTACGGTAACGAAGATGTCATCCTCCTTTTCTCTGGTGCTGTTTAATTTTCCCAAGAAATATTCTTCTTCATCCTGTGCCACTCTCAAAAGTTTCACTGTATTGTTCCTCACCTTTGTCTTCTCCCCTCTTTTATCTTATATATAATTTCTTATCCTTGATCTGTGAATCCTCTGGTTTTCTTTGATCTGTTCCTTCTCCCTTAGAAATCTGTTGGTTTGATCCTTTTGTTCCTGACAGTGGTTAATGAATGCTGAGTCACCACTTTGAACCCAGACAATACATGAATTTAGCAAAAGGTAGTTTAACAAACCTCTATAAAAATTTGTGAGAGAGCAAAAAAAAAAGGTCCCTGTCCCTCTCCCATGCACTCTTTACCAGACTGATTGTTGTAACATGTTTTCTGAGGCTTTATAAAAGTTTTGTGTTCAGAATTTTCTTCTTCTCTTGTAGGCTTTACCTGTCTTAGTTTACAGTCTCTTTTTTTTCTGCTTTAATTTCAGGTTTAGCAACGTTTGGGTCTTGGGGCCAATCTCTGGCTTCTTTTGACTCTGTCTAGTCCAGCATCAGCAGCTCATAGACCTTTCTGGTTGTTCTTCCATCTTTGTTAGGCTCCCAGTCCTTAGTGGAGAAGTGGATTTTTTGTAACGCTGTGCTCCTAGGTAGGAGTGTTGGGTGAAGGGTAAGCTATTTCTACCCCTTCAGACAGTAACTGCTTCTTTGTTTTGGGGTTTTTTGGTGGGTTTTTTTTTCCTGTATGTTGTAAAAGTGAAAATGGGATCTGTCTGTAAAGAATGTCCTGGAATATAGGAGGCACAGGGGTGCTAAGCTTCATGAGGGTAGGGAAGCAGAAAGCCATCAGAAAAGTCCTGCCTGGTTCTGGGAACACGGTCTAGAAACATGATGTCCCTGTAACACGGGCTTGCCCTTCTCTATTATTCCATCATTGGCTTTGTTTTTAATTTGCTTCATATTTCCCTCCCCTTTCCAATTTAAAGCCGTTCCCTCTCATCCTGTCACTCCATGCCCTTGTGAATAGTCCCTCTCCAGCTTTCTTGTAGCCCCCTCAGGTACTGGAAGGCCACTATAAGGTCTCCTCAGAGCCTTCTCTTCTCCAGGCTGAATAACCCCAACTCTCTCAGCCTGTCCTTGTAGCAGAGGTGCTCCAGCCCTCTGATCATCTTTGTAGTTCTCCTCTGAACCAGTTCCAGCAGTTCCATATCCAATTTATGTTGAGGATTCCAGAACTGGACACAATATTCCAGGTGGGGTTTCACAAAAATGGAGTAGAGGGGCAGAATCCCTTTCCTTGCCCTGCTGGCCATGCTTGTTTTGATGCAGCCTGGCATAGGGTTCTGGGCTGCAAGCGCACATTGCTGGCTCATTTTGAGCTTCTAAACATTGCTGCTGTATTGTTTCTCCTTCAATGGTTAAACAGCTTAGGATGAATTGAGAGGGTAGAACGGTTACGGCTACTGATGTGGAACACTCCGGTCTGGTCCTTGTTTATCTGGTGGTTTGTCTTTGTTTTGTCATGAGAATAAGTACTTGAATGCATCCTTACAATTTTTTTTTCATTTCTAATATAACTGCCCAGTTTATTCACTTTGTTGTGCTTAGCTAGAACTTATAAATCTGAATTGTGAAAGTCACTGAATATATTTTAGTTGGTTACTGGATCACAGAGTGGGTGGTGTTGGAAGTGACGTCTGGAGGTCATCTGGTCCAGCTCCTGACATCAGACAGGGCCACCTAGAGCAGATTGCTTGGATCACTCTAGTTTCTTTGCTGTGCTTTGCATTTGTGTTATATGTCTAAATGTTTGAATGTTCTGTATCTTAAAAGGCATTCATGCACACGTATATTAAGGCTCTGTAGCACTCAAGAAGAATGTTTTAATCTCGTTTTAGTTGAAAAATCATTTCAAGTTTTGCAATAAACACTCTGTTAGGCAAGTTCATATGTCAATTTTTGGACTGTACAGTTTACAGATAATGGGTATGCAGATGGCTTGATTTAACAGACTGGTTCATAAGCAGGACTGAGAAGGATGGAGCTGGAGGGGAGTGGGGGAAATAATTCTCTTGAGGTAATTCTACAGGCAGTGCATGTTTTCTGTGGTTTAGGATGTTACTTAATACCAGGTATTTTAAGTATTCGAATGTGAAGGAGTTGGAAAGGACTGAGACTTTGGCAAACAATTTTAGCTTTGCTGATTCCATGGAGAAGGTGTAACAAGAGCGGGCATGGTGTGAGATGGGTCAGTGCAGCTTTTTGCAGATAATTCTTCAAACCTGTTGGCAAAGTTATTCACCTGCTGCTGGGACTGTCTTTAGAAATAAATGTGTATTGTATAAACTAAACTTATTCTTGGACTCTCGGGTTATAACATCTGAGTCAGCAAATGTGTTCTACTAATATATTCAGTTCAATGCATTTTGATGAAGTAAAGATCTTGTACCATAAACTTGCTGCTGTCATTGTTGTGCATTTGGTCCCAGCACAGCCTTTTCTCAAGCATAGCCCTTCCATTTTCCCCACAAAATCTGCAGCTGTAAAGATCCTACTGGCAGGTCAGCACATGTCTTTAGGAATCCAAGGGGCATTTTTAATGAGAATAGCTTTAGAATGCCTAGTTTGATTTATGAAGGAAAGTAAAAAAACCCACAAGGACAGTATCCTCTTACCTATTAAAATGTTTACCTTCTACTTAGTGGTGGTATCAGCTTAACTTTTGCAGATGCAGATTAAATAACCAAATGTTTACTTGTTTCCCAGTTAGAAGCATAGACTCTGCTTAAATGCAATGTAATTTCAGAGAGAGGGAAGTGGAAAGGTAAAGCATTAGAGGTCTTTGTTCTAAATTATGGGAGAAATAACCATTCAGGACTTTAGCATTGGCTGTTCCATGCAAAATTTTCCTATAACTAGCCTGTGAGAAATAAAGATGAAGATATTTTTAGCAGTTTGCTGTACTGTTCTAAGGAAGATTTTGTAACTTGTACAAAGTGAAGTGAACAGGCAACAGGTCTTTGCTTTCAGTTCCCATTCATCACCCCAGCTGTGTTAATGCATGCATTTCAGTTTCTTTGATTTTGAGTAAGGGTTTACATTGCAGCAACAGAAATAACACAAGTGCAATTAATCTGCATTATTTATATTCTTACATTCATAAGCATAATTCATAATCATGTTTATGGGTATAGAAAACCCCTCCAGCCCATGCTGAGGACACCAGTTACAACAGGTGATCTAAGTCTTATCTGCATCTGCATTGCCTTTCAGAAGGTGCCAAACCTAATCTGATTTATGCTAAACCCAGCCAGGGGACATTATTTCTCACTGTTCAGTAACACCAACCTCTCCATCAACTCCTCAAAAAAAAAAGCTTGACTCCCAACATTCCTCTCATATCTTACAAATATTTGTGTGTTTGGCAAGAAGCTGGCTCTGTTCCTCAAAACTAGCCATTCTGCTTCTGATGCCCTGTATGCCTATTTTTCCAGCACTTATTTCTGTAGTTCAAGTACTGGAGGAGGTGTGTGCTGTGGTTTTAAACACACTGACTATGAGTCCTGTGAATCATTAGCATGGGCATTTAGTATGAGAGAACGAGGAGTCAAAGGGTGCTGCTCGATATTGGGTTTTCTGTGGCTTTTATTTAAAAAGGAAATTAAATATGAAAAACCATAAGAAAATACTGTGGCGTAAGCCCTAAAGATGTAATCATGTTATGTGTTGCTCTGTCAGAGATGGGCCTTCTGTGGTACAGAGGACAAGCAGTGGCTGGGCAGGGCTCAGAAGAGGTAAGAGTGTGCTTTTGTGTGGAAGCTGTGACCTGGAACCCAAGAGCAGGCTCCCACCATTAGGAACAGCAACTAATTCTGGCAGTTCCTGCCCTCTCTATAGTTTGTTTTTCAGCTTTAGTGCTATGTTAACTCCTTCGGGGCAAATGTGTTCCTTAGGTTTCTTGTTGCACTCCTGAACCGACTAATTCATCAAAACTCTATGTCCATTTCTTTTACCATGTTCTGTTTCATGTATTCACACTGCAAATAAATCTGAGAGAAATGTGTTTCAGGATTTTTGTTTCCTCATTTTAACACCTATCGCTGTAGTACTACACTGAGGGGTTAGATCTCTGTGGAAATTTGTTTGCTCTACTAGTGATGGTCAATTCACATCAGTTTCGATCCAGGAACTGGAAGAATAATGAGATTTCATCCCTCATCTGATCCTAAGCAGAACTGCCTCTGGAAGTGCAGAGAAGGCATTCTTTGAGAGAAGACTGACACAGTTGCAAAGTTTGGGACCTTGCCCAGATGCCAGATCTAATAGTAGATTAAGAAATTTCTCACTTCTGTTGGGTCTGCAGACTTTGTTTCAATCTCTTAATTGGTTTTTGTGAGCTTTAAATCAGAGCAAGCGTGAGCAAAATTCTTCTCCCAGCAGTGGTGGTAAAACCTCCTAAAACTTGTGAATTCCTGTGCATCTCATCCTCACAGGTCTGTTAGTAAATCAACATGCAGTCTTAGCAAGGAGGAAAATTTTCATGTAGAATTTTTCCTAAGCAGATGAAAATACAGATTTGTAGGTCTTGCCCTACAAATGTGGTTAAAAGAAAATCATAAATGCCCTGTAAGAGAAGAGATGCAAGTGTATTGATGTAAAATGGCAAGTATTGTTCTCTTGTGTAAAGTTTGTCAATATTACTGGAGATATCAAAATAGAAAAGGTAGAACGAAAACTGTGCTTACCAAGGGTACAGCCCTGCTCCACTTGGTGGTTCTGACGGAAACTATGTTTGGTAGGATAGGCACAGGGTCGATTTCACATTCTTCATTTCTTTAGCCTTTGCTGCTTCCCGCTGAACTACCTAACAACCTTTTTCTTTTTTTTTTTTCCTTTTTTCCTTTTTTTTTCTGGTAGCCTGAAACACATTCCAGAAATGTCTGTGTGAGAGAGAAGAGTAAGAGTGCCAAGGCTGCTGATGAATGAGGGACTTTGTGATGAATCTGGTAAAATTGGATCTTTTCATTCAGACAATGGTTCTCCATTACTGAATGTTTTGTTGCCTTCTTTTGAATTGGAGGGGAGAGGAGGAGATGTTAAGTGTTGTGCTGCAGCACTTCCCTCTAGCCTACCTGAATTACCTGAGGGATGAATTGCTTTGACTGGGGGGATAGAAGGGAATGAGAAATGCAGAGGAAGATGATTCATACTGT
This sequence comes from Clamator glandarius, assembly GCA_033459285.1. Classification (NCBI taxonomy): domain Eukaryota; kingdom Metazoa; phylum Chordata; class Aves; order Cuculiformes; family Cuculidae; genus Clamator; species Clamator glandarius. The sequence goes on along the minus strand of JAUNZM010000131.1, from coordinate 1,347,584 downwards.
TAAATCTTAAGGTGCGGCAATGGAAATACTGAAATTTAAATTTACATCAAAAGTTTGGGTTTGAATTATATTGATCTGGGCTGAGAAATAATAATGAAAACTTCGAGGTTTAAAATCACTATTTTTAAAATAGATGTTCAGGTCTTGTTGACTCCCAGTCCCTTGGAATAATTTCTGTCAAAGTGTTTCTTTTGTTAATATATCGACTTGGAGCTTCCTACGAGGTGAATTTGGATTGCATGCATATTTTATCCAGGCTGCTTCCGAATCCCAAACATTACAGTTCCTCTGTGCTAACATACCATGTTTCTTATGGCCTTCCTGGTAATAAGAGCTGTGGCAATTTCTACCTTAAGTAGGTGACATGTAGTGTGTCCTCAGGGCTACAGCAACTGTGTCCCAGGCATCCACCTTGTTAAAATAATCCATCACACCTCAGATGATACTATCTGATTACTAACAGGTAATAACTATTATGTAAACATAGACATATGAGCTGTCACTTCCAGAAGGAGCATTTGATGCAGTGGAAGAACTGTGCAAAGGGGGTGCCTACAGTTTGCCAGGGTTAGGAGTCCTTGCTTGTGAGAGATTGCAGTTAACAGTATTCAGTCTAATAAATTAGTCTTTAAACCTTAGTTCTTCTTTACATGACAGGGTATCATGTAAATGTCTGTAGAATGAATCCATTGTTTGAGATTCCCGTGGTGTTTAGCTTAAACACCTTGAGAAGTGCCTTTTAAGAGTTAAGTACTTTTACCCGTTCAATTATTGCAATTGCAATCTATTGTGTCCATTTGTGATATTACTTTCTCTCCAAGTTGAAACATGCAGTTCTGTTGAAACAAACACTACAGCATCCTTTCGGCATTGCCACCAGAGTTGTCAGTCTCTAGCTTCAAGGGAGCTGCCCTGTCTCCACAGATTGCTTCCAGCTTTTCGTTTGGCTGCTGGTGCTTTGGCTTGGCAATCGCTCTCGTTTGGGAGAGCTTTTTAGAAGAGACTAATCCTTATTTCAAATAAAAGTCTTCTGGACAAAATGTCTCTCTCAAGAATTAGGCTGCTGCTTTGCACTCTGCATCCAAGTTCTGTGTTTGACTCTCCTATGATGTATAAGAGGTTTGTCTTGGAAGGGTGCACAGCCCCTCCATGCTGCCTGTCCTGAACAGTTGCAGCAGCCAGCATCACTTCAGATCTCAGGGGGAGACCATGTAATGCAGTGGCAAACACCTAAATCTTTTCAGTGCTGGGAGAACCTGCCATGGAAGGGCAATTGTCGAGGAGTGTAGCAAGATATGTGGCTAGGTGGGACCTCCTTTCCTTCCTTTCCCTCCCTCCCGAAGCAAGAAAGAAGAGAAACCAGAAGCCGGTGCAAAAGGATTCAAAGGCAAGGCAGCCTCTTCTTCCTGTACCCTGTACGTGTGAGGGTAACACACTATAGCCCACGCCAGCATCTACACCCAATGCAGAGGTGTATGAGCACCTCTTCTTCCCTTCTGCATGCAGACCAAGGATGTAAAATGCACACTCTGCCCTCCCTGATACGTTGTGGCAAGGCGCCCTGGGAACATGGTCACTCTGAAGAGCCCTCCACATACAAAGGGATAGTGTAGGTCTCCAGGTTTATGAACTGTGCCTCAGTAAGTGAACATGCTTTTGATTTCTAGCCTGATGGTTTTCTGCATGAAATCTTGCACACTGACATAGAAGAGAGAAGACAAGTTGTTGCTCTTCTTGGAACGCTTTCAGTGACTAGTTTTGTCCCCCACCCTGCAAAAGCTGATATTACACTGGTAAAGCATTTTAAGGGAATCAATCACCTGTCATAAACCAGCATTTCTTCTTTTGCTCACTCGAGAGAATTCTTCTTCTGGCTGCGGAGCACAGCACTGGCTTCGTGGGAGGTCGACAGCAGATTGCTGCAGGAAACAGAGATGCAGACACATAGTTCCCTCAGGTGTGCTGAGAGATCCCTTTCTCTTGTGCCAGCAGGTGACAATCTCCCCTTCCATTAGTCTCCTTCAATCTTAATAAAATCTTTAACATTACTGTAATAGTGAATCTCATTTCTTAAGGTATCCTTGCCCTGTTTTATTATGGGGCCATATAAAGTATTCAAACTTCAAGCCAGAAAATACTGAATATTGTTAAAATTGCGATGTTCACCTGCCCAGGAAAGGTTACAGCTGCACATTTGCACTTTTTGTAGAATGGCATTGAGGGGAGAAATTTTCTGCCTAATCTCAAAGTTTGGATGTTTTGATTTGTTTGTTTTGTTTTTAAGGACTGGAATGTTGGCTGATGTTACTGCTACAGATCTCCAGGACCTAGCATCCAGGACTGAACATGTTTTGCGGGCTTCTCTGTTCTCTCATTGTTGCCCTTCTCTCCCTAACCCCAGCTTGCCACTTCCTCATGCATTTTATGAAGACAGAGGGCCCTTTGTTGTAGGATAACCGAAATGTAACATGATAGTGTTGCAGAAGAGCTAGTGGAGTGGTCATTACCAGGTGTCTGGCGTTTCCTATTTCAGGGACATCTGTAGCTGTAAGAATGGCTTTGGTCTTACTGAGTCCCTATTGAAGAAGGGAGGGCAGGTTGGGTATGTCTTGTGTGGCACCATCTGTGCAGCCACAGGCCTTCCCAGGGGCTGCAAGTGAATGTGGATTCCTGAAAAGGAATGATGCCTGCTGCTCAGAGGTGAATGAAGAATTTGGTCTTACAACATGTGGAAACCTCTGAGCTGGCAGACCAGATGCATATAAAATTCCATACAGAATCTCCAAAAGATCTGCCTTTAGACAACATGTTTTCATAAGGGAAATATGGGCAGATCTGTTGTCATACAAAGGCCTTAAGATTGTTTTGTCTCTAGCCCCTCAGGAAGGAAGAAGCTAAGCTTGTAGTATAGGATGTGCTTTTAGTTTGCTGGTCAGACCTTCTCGTGTAGATATTCCTCAATTTTCTGTTTCACCTTGTGTTTTCTTGCAAGTGAGCCTGCACTGATTAAAGTGTGGTCTTTTCTAGGGGGCTGACAAATAAAGCAGGTCTGATCATAACTGCTTCTTGAAGACACATCCATCATTTTGTAGACAAGTTCAATAACCAGAACATGTTTTCTTCATTTTTGAAGATGTGGCTTATGAAATGTGTTCTTTGGAAGTGAAATGTATTTTAATGCATAGTAGAAGTGTCTGTTAAAGAGAACGCACATAGCCTACAGGGAGAAGTAACTTAATTCTCCTGTCTTTAAGGATTAGTTTCATTTTAGAGCTTCTCTCTGATCAATAATATTAAAATAAGGCACTGCCATGGTTGTCTTGTATAGTTGAGCCATAAGGCAGTCAGGATCTGGAAAGCTTTCTCCAAAATGATATAACAGCAATATCAGCTTACCGCTCTCTCAGAGGAAAATATCTGTGGTTTTTTTCTCTCTATTTAATGTTATCTAGGTATTCCGAAAAGGCTTATTTCAAGTATTCCCTTGCTGAAGGAGGATTCCACGACCATTACCTGTAATTGTATTCCTACATGAAACCATCCTTTGGCCCATTACTGTTTTGTATTTCTTCTGGCAAGAAGATTAAATGCAACGTAAGCCTTGGGACTGGATTCTTACCATGGTCATTGTGCAAACTAAATTATTTTAAAAGTGACAATGTTTTTTCATATTCCACCAGTATATCTGCTTTTTAATATTTTCTAACCTCATTCATATCAGTGAATAGTTGAGTTTGGAAGGGACTTCAGAGATCTGTGGAAGCTACACACTTTGTGTATTAGAGCGCTTTAAATACCTGAAGAGAACTAAATCCATATTCACTGTGCTGCTATTCTGATTGAAGATGAAACCATTTTCCACTCAGAAGCTTTCAGATGTATTGCTGATCTCCCAGCAGTAGCCTGCTACTACTGATTTTGTGATTAGTTATTGTTTTATGGGTTACCCTTATGTTACTGCCATGGTTTTGTCCTTCAACCTTGTCTGAGCCTTTGAGCAGTGAGCATCTGGTGAAGGTGATATACGGATGCAAACATAACAATTCAGGAAAAGGCATCAAAGATGTTTGCACCAAAGGGTTTACATTGGGCATTCAGCTTCATAAATGAGGGAGTGAGATCTGGTCAGGAGATCAATTGTTCTGAGAGTGATTGGACAAAGTCACTAGGGCATTGCAAGATTTGGTTTCCTGTTATGAAGAGAAATCATGCTGGTCAAATCTCAAGCTAGTAAGTAGTCATCTCCTGATTTTTATTTTAAAAAGAGGTCAGCATCTCCAGCTGCTGTAAAAGCTAGCCTCCAAAAAGCCAGCCTCTCCTCCACCTCTTCTCTCATTACTATAATAGATATAATCCTGCTCTTGCCTCTCTTTTCTCCATGGTAAGCCTACAACATGTGTGTACTTCAAACTGTGTGTAAGTCTCGGGTTTCTGCAGGCATTCACTTCTCTATTACCTTACTTGCTTTGCTGTCAAATCACTAACAGTCATACTTTGAAGGAATGAGTCCTTGATGGATTTTAAGGGCTTAAGGCAGCTCCACTGAGTTACAAGTTTGAGGTACAGTATCAGACATCAGACCAACAGCTGATTTCTAAATAGCGGCACAGTAACAAATACAGATGAGTAGTATGTTAAATGGGTTGAAATGATAGCAAATCCAGTAATTCACCAATACAGGACTAATCTTAATATTCAGGTGCACAAAGACTTACATAACCGTGGTGACCAAGTACGCCATCAGGAAGCTGAGCATGGCTCTTCTGCAGACGAGGAGCAAGTTGGACTTGCTGAGTTCCCTGATCTGATGGTGTTTTTTTACTGCTGAGCTGCAGAAGCAATGCCTGGACTTGTTAACTAATGACCATGTTCCACCTCCACTTCCCCTCTGTGCTGGTCTGTCCTTGGTGTGCAAAGGCGTGGAAATACTGCATGAAGCAATATGAGCTTCATGCTTATGCCTCTGTTGACATGGCTTGTCAGCTGGGGACTGAGTTTTCTGATACTTCTGATTGGAAGGTATGGGTGATGGTGCTGGAGAACTGAAATAATAATTCTACTAGTCTGGATTCTCTTACAGTCCTTCAAGGCAAGTGCTTCTGACTATTTGCTGCTAAATACAAATCAGAAGTAATATGTGCATTAGGATTTGAGAACTGTAGCATTAGCCTTGTGCAAGAGGAGAAAAAGAGCCCTGCTAAATTCCCTCACGCTAAGGGAATTTCTTGTAATACCTCTTATCTACACCATAAATGTCACTGGCTATTAAAAAAATAAAGAACAAATGAAAACAAATTGCTGAATATCCATATTTAGTTGGCAGATCAGAAAGTCGTTACTCTGTTCTATGGCTTTTGCTCCAGAATCCTGCATAGTATTTTATCCTGCGTAGTCATTCTGCTGGGCAGCGGAAGGTGTGGGAGGAAGGAGGGTCACTGCATGTTATGAAACCTCTCCTCCAGCCCCACATTAGCAGGCTCCTTTTTTTTCTGGCCTGGGTAGTACCTGCTGGCTGCCTGGTGTGGCATTGTTCACCCAAGGATCATTTGTGCAGTGCCTTGGGTTCCAGTTTGTGCTGAATTAGATCAACCCAAACCGCTATGTCAGTTAGAGTGACCTTGGGAGTGAACCTGTTCCTGGGGCTGTGTCTGCTTTTCTGTATGGGTTACATCGAAGTATTAACTTTTAGTCAAATTTACTAACTAGTTCAGAGTTTATTGTAAGTAAAGCTTACAAGCTAATACTGAACGGACTGTCCAAAGCTGTGCTAATGTTCTGCTTTCCACCACACGTGGGCACCTGACCTCTTTCCTCTTACCAGTGGTTCTGCATACAAGAAACTTAATTGGTCTTCATAATCTCACTTGTCAGTAAAAAGACTTGTGATATGAAATACTAAAGCCCATCTTCCCTGGTAACGAAAAATGCTCTTTTGCTCTATTATGCAGAAGATAACTAGACTGTATGTAAGTGCTGCCCACCTGCCTAACAGAAATGAGTAGGTCAATACTGAAAGTCTAATAGATGTCACTTGCTGACCTTTAATGGCTTTTCTTATCTCCTGAGCGTGTCCCATAGACAGTTTGAGAACTGCCCAGTGAATTAAAGGACAGCATCAGACCTGAGATGTTGTGTGATCCCAGGCAGTGCAGCTGCTTTTGTGGATGTGGTGGGAGCTGTGCTCCAATTTCAGGACTTTTTTTAACCACATCATAGGAGTAAATGTAGCTTCTGGTGCTGGGTCCCGAGTAGCTACAGTTGTGAGTTACTTGCAGCCTTGCCTCTTCCCTCTTGTTTGGAAATAATGGTGAGTTGGGAGGCTCCCTTATGGAGGTTGTATCTGCTGAAGCAGCACAGCTTTTTGTGAGTGCTGTACTCTGCTTTTATCACAGCAGTCCTTGCTGTGCCATAAAATATCCAAAGGAGACCTTCCACCATTTTCTGGCTTCCTCAAGATAGATTAATTGCATCATTGAGAATAGTAATAAATATGAATTTGAAATGCTGGGTTTATATTGCTATTTAACCTTTATATTCCTTCCTCAGTGTTTCAATTAAGACAAATTAAAAATTAAGCACATAACGGGGCTTATGATAAGGTTATGCAAGTTAGCAATATAAATTCATTGTACGGGAGCATAAAAACAACATGAGAGGTTTCAGGGAGTCTTATGATACTAAGACTGAGATTTCTTAGGCTCAGTGGGATCCAGGGGTAATCGAACCATCCACAGGTCTGGATCCCAGATAAACATGCAGACCTGCATACAGTTAGATATTACACTGCTGCATCTTTGCCAGTGCTAAAACCCCTCCACCCATAAAGGGACAAAATGTTGTGTCCACTTCTATGTGTATGACCCTAACTGCATCCTGTTCTTGTTTTAATTCAGGTGGTAGGCTTGCTGGCTGGAGATTTGTGGCTGCTTTCAGCCTCTGGAAGCTGAGATGTAGGCACCACTGAATATCTCTTTGAACAGATAAATGTTATGTTGGTTTTTTTGGATTGGAGGCAATCAGTCGTCTTCTTACTTTACAAAAATACATTATCATTATTATTATCTTATGTCACTTTCTAAACTCAAAGCGCTGGGGCTTGAATAGCTGAGCTTCATTAAGGAGATGAAGTGAACGAAGAGAGGCATCTGGCAGAAGAACGGAGGGCAGGGTAAAAATAGAGGCATGTGTTAGTACGAGTAGCATTAGTCATCTCTGATATTACATTGCTCATGAACCTCTGCTACTTTCAAAGCAGACAACCGAGCCAACAAAACCAGTTTTCAGGACATTCACACAATGTTCCTTCTTCCCGAAAATAGGTGGCTGAAGCTTGGGGAAATTCGAGGTGTCTTTTGGCCAGCAGAAATCTTTACCACAAGGACAATTTGGCAATGTAACCTAAATAAATATTCAAAATGCAAATTGGCAATTTTTGTACTGCCCTTAATTTATTTAGTTATTTTATCAGTATACCATTTTCCTAGAACATGTGTCCTGATTCATTGTGATTGGCTGACATAAGTATCCTGGAGAGTACAACTTAAATACGCTCCTTATTTTTACATTTTTATTTGTATATTCTGTAGGAAGAGGGTAACTTGCTTTCCACTGGGTTTGGGAGTTTTTGCCTGAAGCTGTAAGGTGGATCAATAGAAAAGTGTATTTCAAAAACATTAATGATTTTTCATGCTTTTAATATTGACTTAAAGGGTCAGTTTCAAACTTCTGTTCTTAACTCTCTGTTTCTTTTTGTTGTTGTGTTCCTCTTTGGTTTGTTATTTTCCTCCCTTGACTTATTTTTTCAAACTCCCCATGATTTTTGTTTTTCATGTTCCTTTTAAGAACCATAGCTCTATGCAAATGGTACTGTGTTATTTTTTGCAGTACCACTGGATATCACAGTAAATGTGGAATCAGCACCTCTGTAGCTTGTAAACCAGAAGCAAAGAGAAGTTAAGTGACTCTCTATAGCAGAGAGAAAGCCACTGTCAAATCTGGGACTGGAATGTGGATGTTCTGGTCACATCACCGACCCAGATACTTCTGTGTCTAATTGCTGCTTTATTTTTCTGTCTGACCTTTTCAGCTTTTTGTTGTCATTGTTTTCCTAATTTGAGCCTAGGTTGCTTAGGCCTGGCCAGTCTAGAATTGCATTGGGATATGTGTTCACTTGGCTTTCCATAATGCTTTTTATTGTGGTAAGAACATAGGCAGGATACTGTTTCTTCTGATAGTATAAATCTGCTCAATTATAATAACATTGTGACATACGGACTTTTTTCTCCAGCTATGGACAAAATTCTTATTAAGAAAGACAACAGTTCACATATCTACTGTTATCCACGGAAAATGCATGCTTGGGCATAATTTCTGATTTATATAATTGTGTGGACCATTTTATTTAGAGACTGAATATTTCTTGAAGTAGAGAGTGCTTTTTTGGCAATTTATTGAAAATTCCCTCATGTGTCACTGGCTCCATTGTACAGCTAATGTGGTGTAGTGAGCAAGGGGGTATATTAAATAAGAAAGACATGCTTTGCTTTAATAGTCAAAGTGCAAGAGCAATGCACTGTAATAAAGGGTGTCAGCTGACAGTTCGCTAATGGGAGATTTTAATAATTTAAGATATTTAACACAAAGAAATGCAGTAATTCTGTATGCTGAATACTTCTCATTGGGAAATAAAAGCTGCATGAAAACCATGTTTCTCATGTAAAAACAGTCAAAATTTCTCTCTGAAATAAAACAGTGGTTTAGCTCTGTAGAAAGTGATGAGATCTGTGCCGATTTGGAGCAGACACAGGAGAGCTTCAGCGCTTGCCTCAGACTGTTTTTTTTACTCTGTTTCCAGTAAGCAACTGCAAATGCTTAGTTTTTCCCATGCATTTTTTAAGTAATTTAGTTAGCAAAAATGGGATGATGTGGAAGTTACCCCTCTGAGTGAGGAAATGTACTGGCGTGATGTAGTTTAATGCAGTATTTGGTGGTCACATGCAAAATGATTTAAATTAAAAATATACATATCAGTATTCATACTTCACGTTGCGCTGTCTTGAGGTGGAGAGATGTGGAAAGATGCGGAAGAATAGAAGTAAGTGGGATAAGTAGTGCAAGATTTCTTTATCAAGTGATGCTTAATGAATTAGACGTGATATTTTATAACAGCATCACTTTATTTATTGCATCAGTGCCATCAAGTTGGTTCAAATCACAGTTGAAGTCACATTAGCAGATCTTGTTTACAAAAATGAGTCTCTGCATTTTTTCCTTTGTGTACTAAAATCCACAGTTCTCTAGCTCCTGCTAGTATGTCCCAGCCTGCAAGGTATCTTTCATCTTTCAGTATTTATATGCTTTATTTGCCTCTAGTTTGTGATTCACAGTGTCTAGCAGGTGGTTTCCTCCAGCACTGCTGCTTAGTCAGCTCATTCCTATTTTTGCATGTGCGGAGTTGATTATTCCTATTTGAATGTGAAACTTTGCACTTTATTGACTGCATCCTCTTTATTCCTCATCGTTTCTGCAATTTAAAATGACTTTGAAATGTGGAACCTGTTTCTCTCTAAAACTTTACCATCTGGTATCAGGCACAGATTTTGTATCATCTCTGTTCCCTTGGTCACAAATGGGACTATTGAACAAAACTGGACCCATGTGCCACCTACATTATTCTGCTCCATGTCACCTCCCTGCAAAGTTTCCTGTTGTCCTTTCTGAGGAGTTCTGGCTTGTCCCAACATTCCTTGCATGGAACCAGTGTTTCCTTTTTGGCTGGGGAGGCCAGAGCCCCATGCAGGATTTGAGATACGGACTTCAGTTTACAGATCATGTGTTTGTTCAGTGGCATTTTGAGGACCTCTTGTAGTTTCTCCCTAGTAAGCATTGGCCCAGTTAATTCCCAAGACTTCAAACACGACTGGTTATTGAGCCAATGTTTCACTGACTTTATTGTCATAATCCCAAGATCCCTAAATGTCTGTGATCAGCTCACCATAATTTCATATGTGATATGCAGCTTGCCCAGTCTTTAAGAGAAGGATCCCTCTGTTGCTCCATCAAAAGAGTGTTCATGTCGTGCTTTGACTTGGTGACTGCTCAATGAGTTTAACCAGATCATCAGTGGGATCCAGCAAGAGGAGCATCAGGAGTAGGTGGCCAGGTTCACTGCAGAGTGTAAGCAGGAGTGTGCTCTCGAGCCATCTTAGGTGTCGGTCACCTGTGCGCTTGCAGTCTGCTTTCTAGGTTTAGTTTTTACTCCACTTCAGATTTCCTGAAAGCCTCATATGCTGCCCACTAGAATGAAGTTTCCATCCTGTATGGGTATCGCTGGTCACACAGGGAGTGGTGCCGGAGTGAAATGTGGCCTCATCTGCGTTGATTACAGATGGGGAATAAGTGCATTGGCCTGTCATGTTGTTTAGTCTCTTTAAATTTGTTAATGCATAATCATGTGAGAATATAGCAAGAAATCCCATTTTTCCTCACTTCACTCTGCATGGTGGCTGCTATCTGTATTATTTGCTTTCTTCTTTTCCTTTCTTCTCTTCTAATTCTCACCAGGCATCAGGGATAATGGAGTTTTGCACTTCTACAGTGCGTGTAGCACCTGCCATGTGAAATCTCCCATGAGTGAAAGCTTTAACTGATACTTCTCCCAGACAGAGATTAAGGCCTTGGTATTGCTGTCTGGGCTGGACATGTGATTAATTCAATGTCCCTTTATTGTCACTCTGCCTTTCTGCTCTTCCTCATTAGAAACCAGTGACTCTTCCCCAATTTATTCATGACACGGAGAAAAGAATGCCGAATAGTACATGTAGATAAAGAAAATACATAGCACACATTCAGCTGGTAAAATGAGCTATTTTCCCACGTCGAGAGGGAATTAAACAGGGAATGCATTTGCCTCCTGCAGCTGCTGGTAGAAGCCTCTGGCAGGTGGCAGAGCAAGACATAAGCAGGGGTGCAGGTACTTGCATACATGTAGAAAAACTGAGCACAGTTCCTGTTCATGTGTGATTCTGTTTCGTGTTTACACTTTGGTGAAATGACATGGTGGGTTGGAAATGGCTCTGCTCTTGCGAGCTACCTAGTGTTTCCGTTAGCACTTGATGGCACAGTGTCAGCAGGGAGAATATATATTTGCTGATGTTTGTCTGGGAAGGAACTACAAGGAGGGATTTGTGGGTGTGCTTTGGACAGAGCGTGATGCCCCTGGGACATAATCCTTCCCGTAATGAATTGTGCAATTTACTGAGTTAGGAATGGGTATGTTGATAGTTTGCTGTAACCCTTTTAGCTCTTACATCCAGAGGTTTCTCCACTTCTTAGGGATGTAGTCCTTCCAGACACAGGTGGTGTGAATACGTGCAGCCATTCCCCTGGGGTGAGGGTTGCAATGAGTGCAGTTCTGCTGTCCTTTCCCTGCTGCCTCCCAGCTAAGCAGCTGGTGGCCATGCCAGGGCTGGCATTTGGGGCTTAGTTCTCTTCAGCCTGCATGGAAACACAAGCCCGAGAAGTGTGATGCAAAGTCCAAGCCAACATGCTGTCTTGGACACATGCTGATCCTGTGCAGGGGCAGTGTGGATGAACTAAGAGAGCTGGGAGGTGAGACATATCAGGCCTGGCTGTTACTGCAGAGGGAGTGAAAGCTTTCTTCTACCTGAAGGAGGTTGCAGGGAGGAGGGTGCTGGCCTCTTCTCCCAAGTGACAGGGGACAGGAGAAGAGGAAATGGCCTCCAGCTCCACCAGGAGAGGTTCAGGCTGGACATCAGGAAAAAATTTTTCACGGAAAGGGTCATTGGGCACTGGAACAAGCTGCCCAGGGAGGTGGTTGATTCACCTTCCCTGGAGGTGTTTAAGGGACAGGTGGATGAGGTGCTGAGGGACATGGTTTAGTGTTTGATAGGAATGGTTGGACTCAATGATCCGGTGGGTCTTTTCCAACCTGGTGATTCTGATTCTATGATTCTATGATTCTGTGATTCTATGATGGGAGATGGTTATATGCTGTGTTGGTGGAGAGACCAGTATGGCCAGGGCAGAGTGGGCAGAGCTACTGGAGCACTGGGATGCAGGGGTTGGAGCTGGCTAGAACCTGGCTACAGGGGTATGTGGCCAAAGGTGCTGGGAGCAGGGTTAGCAGGTCCAGCATGGTAGGTGGTGTTACAGAACAGGAGACAGGAAAGCTCACCTTAGACTAACATGGAGTGTAAAAAAGAATGTGAATAAAAAACACATGTGTAAAAATATATAGATGCTTCTTTTGGAGTAAATTCAACTTTAAGAAAAGTTTGAAAGTTACACTGAGGTGACAGTGAATTAGGAAAAACTAGCTCTAGGCAGCACAGGAGGCAGCAGCAAGGAGGGAGCTGTCAGCAAAGCAGCAATAAGGCTGGCAGGAAAGGGATAGAGTTTTCCTTCCCCAAGTTCTAAATGAACTTAAGAGTCTATGGATCAGAAAAGAAAACTAGTTGGGAGGATGCATGTCAGGGTTGGTACTTTAACACATTTGGGAGAAAGTAGCTTAAGCTTGGGACTTAGTAATCTTGTGCCAGTTGGAGTAACCTGACTTGATGGTTTTAGGATGTTTTATGGAGAAAATAAACCCTGGCTCTATGTAGTGCTGAGTGATCACATCAAGTGACCTTGTGACTGTGTATCTGCCCTGAGAAAATACACAAGCTTTTCTTCTTTGAGTCTGTTCCTGGGAAATGTAAACCAAAGTATGCTTAGGAAACATATGGAAATACTTTAGACTTACATGTACTTCATGCATCTTTATGGATGTCAAGGATTTAACCACTGAGAGTTCTGTGGCTGGGAGACTGCTACTGTTTTATGTCCATTCAGAGTTCAAGCTAGGCACTCAGCTCACTGCTGTTCTGCATTTCCTTTATGTGTGAACTGACCTAGAGTTGTGGTTTTAGCTAATAACTCAATGTAAATATTATTTTTTTCTGAATGCATCAAGTCCCATGTGTACCTGAAACTGGCAGCTTTGTTTGGCTGTGGTGCTACAAATCAAGAAACCAAAAGTCAGACTTCATAAGGAAGGTATTTCCACAAGCATTTTGTTTGTGGAGGTCTGCCTCCAGCACTAGATGAGCTTCATTCTTGCCGGTGGCAAATAAGCTCTGACACACCCTTCCTGATGCTGATGCTGCAAGTAGTCAGCTAGAGATACTTCCTTGGAAGAAATACTTTTAAATGGCAGTGGATGAGAAGGCTGTGATTTACTTAGTTTGTTTTTCTCTGATATTTGCATACTGTAGTATTATAAACAGCTATACATAATGATTTTTTTTATTCCATATGATGCCAGAAATCAAGAGAGAGGTTAAAAAAAGTAAATGGCTTGTAGTGACATTGCCTTTTCTTTTGGAGAACCCAGGAGGAGTGTAGCTCTGGATGCTTCAAATGAATATAATTGTTTTATTTGTGTAGAATATAACAGTATATTTTTATTTTGTATAATGTGTCTATGAGGCAAGTATAATCACCTGAATATAATGAACATTGAGAATCAGCCTTCTTTGGGTTTGCTCTTATTTGTAGCTCAGTATTAAAGAAGTAGTTACGAAACTATTCATCAAGTGTTTTGATAAACATTTTTCTATATCTGCCATAGTGATTAAGATCTAATGACTTGTTTGAGACAGACTTTGAAGGACGCACTTATAAGATAGTGCTATACTAGCTATTACAGATAAGCTATATTTTTTTCTTTTATCAAAGGGGTTACAAATTAGGGTCTTTTCCTGTGCAAACTCAGTCCTTTTTCTCACATTCAGCTTCATTTCAATTTACAAGAACATGAAAATGAATGTAACAAAAATGGGTATAATCACTCAAAGTTTGGCATTAAGGGTGCATGAGTGTGAATGAGGGGTGCAGAGGTCCATTTGGAGAAACAGAGTTTAAACTTAATCTGTCATCTGTGTGTGACAGGCTCAAATGATAGCAGTTTAAAAAGTATGGATGCCTTGAAAGGAATTTAAGCAGCAATTGAAAAGCCTGACTTGTTGACTTGCTGGCTTCTGTTCGCATGCATGCATGTCTGCTTGTTTTTCAGACGATTGTGCCAGTGCGATAACAGTTCTTATTTGGCACAACAACACTTCAGTGCACCGAGACTATAATGCTTGTTTCAACCCAGCATCTGGTGAGATTAAGTATTAGCGCTGGTGTTTAATGAACAGTTTGCAGATGTGAATGAATATGTGGAATTGTTTTTGTTTCCTCTGGTTTGTAGCCAACAAAGCCATCGGGATGAACAAAGCCTTCTGGACTGCCTACTATATAGATTAATTTACAGCTGCCAGTTTATATTAGTTGTTCTATTTATTCTGCTTGGGTGCTTTTTGAGGAAACGAGTATTTCTTAGTCAACTGTCTTGCAAAGAGAAAGGAATTCAAGAAATGTGAAGCAAATGAATTCACTCTAATTAGGTGGGCGTTTGGCAGCTAAGTTGTTTGCTCCCTTTTCTTATGATTTTGTTACTAGAAAAGACTGAAGTTCAAGAACAGAATTTAAGTCAGGGTCTAAACTTTGTTATTGCCCTCCCTCACTCTATGTTGGTGATGCTGGGGCTCAGTGAGTAGCAGCTATAACCTGGTTTCTTGTCTACCTTCTTAAAAGCCTGGCCCTACTGAAAGTTTTGACAAGCAGGGCAGTGTACTTCTCTTGCCTCTGCAGCTCTTAAAGTACTGTAGGTTTATCAGAAATATTTAATGCTCCTTATTTTTGTGATGTTTCCTTATAATTCCTCTTCCCTTTGTTGCTGTTTGTGCTGAATCGTGGCTCCATGTACCAACTGCTTGGCGCAGCCAGGGACTGTTGCTTTGTGCTGCTGAGAATGTCTAAACCTGCACACAACCCAGCAAACCTAGAGAGGTCACTCTAGGTGGTTATCAGTGACGGCATGAAAGAAATATCTGAGTGTTTATCAAAAAAGCCTTATGGATATGTCTGGATATGGACGATAGAGACTGACTGATGTCTTTGCCCATCTTCTAAGTAATTGTTTTGGAGGACTCAAGTAGTTTGGAAGAGGATTAGTTGGCTTATTTACAGCAGGATCAGGCACACTGGGAGATGTGCCCTTCCCCACCCCCAGCAGGTCTGGAGCTCTTTGTTGCCCAAATTATTGAGAACGGGATCAAACTGGGCTAATCACAATCTTAATTCCTGCAGAGAGGGTTCCTTCTCCACCCTCCTCTCTTATGGGTTGCAGGGTGGGGAATAATGCATTGTGGGCCTGTTTGGAAACCAAGTGGAAGATAGCGAGACATGAAACATCCCAGATGTTAAAATGAGACCTTGCATGGACAGGAGCAACAGCTCGCAGGACCCCACAGGGGTCATCAGCCCCCAATGACTGTACATTGCTGCGGATGCTGCAGTGGCAGATGGCAGCTGGATTCAGGAACACATGTATCGGGATATGGGGACAGAAGGACTGACGAGGCCCTCACTAGACACTGGCCATCGAAGAAGAAACCTGACCCTTGTGGTATGATATATATGACATGCAATATTTCATTGGTCATTTTTGGGTCACTTGTCCTGTCCATTTTACCCTGCAGATGTGCCCCCTTTTTTCCCCTTTGACTTACAGCATTCCACCACCTTGACTATGACCTTTGTCTCCATAGGGATCAATGTAAATAAGAGCCATTCTGCATACCAGTGCCCTGTTACTTTTGTGATAACTACGAATATTAACCATTAACACTTCTAGAGACAGACACTGTCTGAAACACACTCTTAACTTTCAGGAAAAAAGTTACTTCAGAGAGGCTTAGCTTAGAAAATTTGTTCTGCTTTAGCTCAAACCAGAATGGGTAGACAGCCCGGGTACTCAAGGGCCTGCTGAGTGTTGCACCTCTTCCCTCTTGTTGAGCTGGTAAGGTAAAGATAGGATAATCTGGTGTAATACTTCAAGTCAATGCTTTCCTTCTTGATTTTAGTACAAGCAGTATGACCAATCTAGTGGGTTTTGCCTTAATTTGTGAAAAATGTGCAGACATTTAAATTCACTTAGTGCCCTTTTTTGACTATTGTTAAATCACTGTTTTTGTTTAATGGAGTCACTTCCACAAATTCCCTACAGTTGTTTTTTGTCAAGGAACTTTTAGTTATTATTTGGTATCTTATGCATTGTTTTCTTTTACAGCTGAATAAAGAATCAAACTTCTTCATTAACTAGTACATGTCCATGCAGCAATCAGAAAACCTAGGAAACAGTAGATGGGAGAGAATTGGAGCACTTCTCAGTACCTGGTTTCTTTATTCCATGTTTGGGGCTTTTTTCTGTGCTCTATTTTTGTATGTATCTAAAATCATGTTGTCATTTCAACTCCTGGCTCTTCTGTTTTTCTTTCTTTCCACCTTCTGGTGTTTTTATTTGAGCCAATAATAGCATTGTTTTAGAAAGGAAATCTTTCTACTTACTATTTTCACCATCACATGATTCTTTTCAGCAAGATCTGATGGGCTAACCTGAAAACAGTGTGCTTTTTGGTTACTCTCAAGAGAACAAATCAAGCAGAAAATCTTTGGGACATTTTTGGGTTTTTTTCTGCAAGTATTACAATGGTAGCTACCAGGTTGTGTTACCTGATTTTGAACCTTTTCCCCTTTTTATTCTTGCCACAGATGGGAAGCAAGCAGTGCATTGAGCAGGTATGCACTTGATATGCAGCAGATGTGCTTTCAGACAGACAGACCTGCATGTCCAGATGCATCTGTGCATCTTGTCTGAGCTGGATCTCTTACAGGAAGAGATCTCTTAAACTAACCTGTCTCCCTTGGACTCTCTTCCAGTCAATGGAAGGAGAGGCATATCTTCCAGAGGGCTATTTAAAATTACCAAATTAAAATTTCCAAATTAAATGCCTAGTCTGGATTATCATCTGTCTCCATAAATGCGCTCTGTGGCCAGCAAAGAAGATCAGGCTGGGATACCTGTGGACGTGCTTCCCTTGTCTTTCCTGCATGGTGGTGGTTGGTGTTCTAGTGTGGTAGTGAGGGAGAGAGGTGGGACAGTGTGGACATAAGATTCTTCAGTTGCAGGATATAGTTTAGGAGGGAAGTTTGACAGCTTGTTTCTTTGTTTGAATTAATTCCTGTCTATGGTGCTCCTAAAATTCCCCAAACATTAGGGAAATCTGAGTAAGTAACATTTTGTAGGCTAGCTATTCTGTTTTTATGTAAAGAGTTCTTCAGTTTTCATGTGGAGGGCAGCTCACTGCCATGGTCATACCACTCCACAAGCCATCTTTGCCTCCTTTTTTGCCCCTTTTGGATGGAGGGGCATAAATCTCTCTGAAATAGCTAGTCAACGTACTTAATGAAATAGTGGTGCAGCTAGTTAGGTTCATCAATGAAGAATTTGAATAGAGAAGAATAAATTAAGCTATCAGGGTCATAAATATAAAGATGTACTTTCTTGTAAGAACCCTAACAGTTTTTTGGTGTCTGTGCATCCTGGACTGTTATGGTATTTGGTTTGAACATGTGTGCTTTAGAGTGACTGTAAACTAATGCTCCTTTGGCAGCTGTAACTTTGAACTGACTGAATTTTATGTGCTGAAACTTCCTCTCCAGCATTTCTCCCTTTTCTTATTTTATTTCCTTCTGAAAAAGAGTAAAGAAACAGGGAAGGAAGACATGGTGAAGAGATGCCATAATTGAATTGAATGCATATTTGAATTAGAGAAGAACCGTTCTTTCTAGAATGTGTGTATTGGAGTTGTATTGCAGGCTGTTTGCTTCAAAGAGCATGTGTGGATTTTAAATAGCAGATATTGCACCCAGCAGACAGAATTCATCAGTGTGCTGTGTTATAGATGGAGAAGATCCACAGATTATGTGTTCTGAGATCCAAAAAAGATCTTGTATTCAGGCATACAAAAAAATATTCTGAAGACTTAAATCCATTTGCAAATACAAACAATAACAAGCCTACAGGTCTCTGGGTATAAAGAGCTGGAGTGAAATTCAAACCCCGTCAAAGTTAACAGCAAATTCCTTGTGACTTAATTGGGTCAAGAATCATACTTATTTTCTACTTAAGGTTTTGCATGTGTGAGATTAGATATACTCAAAGTGGCACAAGGAATGCCTTTGCTGTTTAAAGATGCTAAATGATGGATAAAAATGGTTAAAAGGTGCTGGGAACCCTGTGGCCTGCAGATGGGAGCTCAGGGCTATAATTAGTGTTCAGAAGACAGTCTACAAACAGTTTCTAACTCTTTCTGTAAGAAGTTGGAAGCCTTAACATAGCAAAGTATTTTCTTTAATGGATGGCCGACTTGTTACTTATTAGGTTCACACTAGGTAGAGGTGTGAGAGGTGAGCTCCCTTTGAGGTCAGAGGAAGGGGACAGAAAGAACCAGGAACACTCATCCTGTGACTACCTTGCTACTGTTTCCCTTTCTCCGTTGACTGGAAAAGGACATTAAATTTGTCTAACCCAAATCTTTTATAAGGTTTAAGTTAGCCGAGTTGTATCCAGCATGGTGACTGCTGCAAGGCTTTGAGAGGGACATGTATGCCAGTTAACCTCCAGTTAAGTGAATGAACATGAGAGAATAACTAACGTATTGCCTATAAAAAGTGTACTATAAGAATATAATGTGTGGGAGGAACAGGGAACTGCAAAGAATTGTCTGAAGCCTCCTGGATTGTCTTTTCCCTTCCCTCTTGCTCCCAGGTGGATCAATAGAAAGGGAGACCAGTTGTGTAATGGCTTTTTTGCCCATCACAGTGTGATGTTAGTTTGACATAAGCAATTTACTTGGAAAAGCTTAAGTAGCCTTAATAACAGAAAGTCCCAGCAAAGCTGACACTAATGGTCTCCCTCATTGTCTGTCCCCACAGAGAGATTAAGAACTGAATGAACAAAGAGACCAAATTACCATCTCCCCCTCTGGGTGTTGCTGCATGAAAACAGGTATGAGCCGTGACGGTGGTAGTGGGTCTTTGGGCAGACTCTGGCTCTCTGTTGTGCCCCAGAATCAGAGGGGATTTTCCCTCTGCTCTCAATTTAGTGCCGTTACTGAGGGCTACTGCAATGTCACCCAGTCCAGATTTTTTGCACAATCAAGTCCAGTTATCTTGAAAGAAATTCAGTATATTTTGCCCTGATAATGCATATTGCTGAATACTCTTCAGAACCAGATTTGCACGGGCAAATCATGTTTTCTTGTCCAAAACTTGCGGTGAGATGTAACAGTGCAGCTCTGCAGGGTGTGCATACAGAGACAGCCGTGTCTCCAGTGCATTGTGTTAAACTTAAAAATTATCACAAAGACAATAGAGCATCTGTTACTGCTTTCACTCAGAGCTTCGGAGGACTTAGTCAATAGTGTTAGTACTGTCTATGAATGGCTGAACACTTCCCTTCCTGAGTGCTATTCCTTGAATATGTTATAAAATACAGTGCCAGCTCTGTTTTACCTCTCTTCTATAGGATGGGTTTCTACAATCAGTCCAATGTTCAGTTAAAAAAAATTGCTGCTGCCTGTGCTATATATATTTTCTCTCTGGTTTGCAGCCACTGTGTGGAAGGACTTAATTGCAACTCACTTCTCAGTAAGATTGGTTTGTGGTTTAACCCAGCAGGCAGCTAAAACAACGACACAGCTGTTTGCTCACTCATTCTGCAATGGAATGGGGGAGAGATTCAGAAAAAAAAAGATTTGTGAGTTGTGATAAAGACAGTTTAATAGGACAGAAAAGAAGGTAATTAATAATGGCAATGATAATGACGATGATAAAAGAATATACAATACAAGTGATGCACAGCACAATTGCTCACCTTGATCGATGCTTAGCCTGTCACCAAGCAGCTGGTGCCCTACTGGCCATCTCCCCCCAGTTTATCTACTAAACAGGACTTCTTATGGTGTGGAATGTCCCTTTGGCCACTTTGGGTCAGCTGTCCTAGCCATATTCCTCCCAGCTTCCCACTAGCAGGGCACGAGGAGCTGAAAAGTCCTTAGCCAGTGTAGATGCTGCTTAGCAACAACTAAAATGTCCATGTGTTAACAACATGATTTTTCATACTAAATCCAAACCACGGTACTTTACCAGCTACTTGGAAGAAAATTAACTCCACTCTGGCTGAAACCAGGACAGATTGTTTGGCATTTTGGGGGGAACATTACTTATTTTCTGTTTCTAAAGCAAGGCAAACGAAAAATTTCTGATCATTGGCAAGTAAACTAAGTGTTTTTCAAGAGGGGCTTAGGTGGGCTTTACCAGAAATGATGATTGTATGTGGAAAGTTGATGCTCTACCTTATTCAGACTCAGTACTGAGGAAAACCAAATAATCTTTCTGTGAAAAGCTGAATTTCTAAGGTGATGTGTTGGGAAGTCAGCTGTTAAATATAAACCAAATATGCATCCCCTGGATTTGGAAGATTAAAAACTAAATAAAAGTTATGGTATCAGTATCAGTGTTGTCTAGCCTTATCAGTCCTTACTTTATAACTCATGCTATTTACCAGCATCACTTACAATACTTTGCCAGGGACACCAGGTTAGTGGTGGAGCTCAACATATATATATTTCAAAGACAGTGAAATAGATACTTTGCATTTTATTAACTGAGTTTAAGTATTTAATTAGTGATTCTATAGAGAAACAGTCCTGGCCCTATACAATGTAATAACTAATATTTATGCTGCTAAAATATATTTAAGTCGCATAACGATTTTTTTGCTAAAAACTGATTTGTACAGCTTAGTTGGTTTTGTATGTGCATGCAGTGTACTAATGAACTCTATGTCCATTGGGTGCATGTGATACTTAATCTCAAGTGAATTAGTTGACACTCATAGCAGCAGTTCAAAGATGAGGATAGCTTTATTAGTGTTTTAGAGTCATGCTTTCTTAAATTCAAATTCTTGTCTTACTGTAGTAAATGAAAGTTTTTTTGTTTATCTCCAACAATGAAAATTTGCTCCCATGTATATCACACTTAGAGTGTTGGCTTTTAATTGATTAGTGCATGCATCAAAAATGGGAGTGTTATTAGACTTCTTTAAGGAAGATTTGCATGACTGATCAAAAAGACAGAAAGGTGTAAATCTTTTTCCTCCCAAAGAAAATAAAAAATACCTCCTAAATAGACTGTCATGCATTTTGGAAAATCATGTGCACCAAGCTCATCTTACAGTTATAATGATGTAGTAATTTATTATAAATATTTACTCAAGTATGGCCACAATTATTTTTAGAAGGCAATTGCAATGATCATGAGACTGAAACTGTTTTGTACTATGCTTTCAGAAAACATGTCACTGTATCTTTTATCTTGTCTGGCTGACTATTCGCTTGTCTAACTTTCCAAGGAAGAAAAAGCAATGTAAATATTAGCAGAAAAGCAATTTGGTCACTCTATAAAAGAAGAATTTTTATTTTCTTTCCAAGGAAAGTACATAAAAGACTTGCTAGGTATTTTTCTCTGAACTAAATTTCTTCTATTCAATTTTATTATCTGGAAATTTCTCAGTAATCACTAATTTTAAAACTTTTCTGCAGTATCTCTTACTAGTTCTTAGAGATATTCTAGTCTTTAAAGCACTGAACATAGGAGAACCTGTACATCTAATAGGGCAGTCTACTAAGTGATTCCTGCATCTTTTAGCTCTCATTATGTTGGATAAATATTTCTCAAGTGAAGCGTTCAAGTTTCCCAGACAGCCCTAACAGGGCAGGAAATTAAAAAGCTAAAATTTCTAAACAACTTGTGAGCAAGGTCGTGCACACATCAAAATAACATGATTTACGCGGTTGACACTTTGGGGTTATGTTTGTTTCTTTATTGCATTCGAAGTGTCATTCTAGCATTCCTTTGAGGATATGTAAGGCAACATGTTTTCTTCTGATGTGTCTTCTACCTTGTTGTTGCAATCATCCAAGAATCTGCTCTGACATCCCTGTGAGGTGCTCCTGGGCTGGCCGTGTGCTGATGCAGAGCTCAGTACCGGGGTAGTTTCCTGTGGTGGCCATGTGGTTGGTCCCTGCAGCTTAACAGCAGTACCTTCACAGTGAGGTTTTTGCCAGCTTGGTCTTGTCTTTGAGGGGGGTTCCCTCTTTTCTCCATCCAGTTCCCTCTTTGTGTAGGAACTCAGAAATTGTTTTGAAAAGAACACCGCTAAAAGTTTGGTGTGGTTTTTTTTTTTCTGTTGCTTATACTCTTTCCTCCCTTCTTACACACACAGAAACACAGAATCACTAGGTTGGAAAAGACCCACTGGATCATCGAGTCCAACCATTCCCATCAATCACTAAACCATGTCCCTCAAGACTTCATCCACCCATCTTTTAAACACCTCCAGGGAAGGTGATTCAACCCCCTCCCTGGGCAGCGTCTGCCAGTGCTCAATGGCCCTTTCCATGAAATATTTTTTCCTCATGTCCAGCCTGAACCTCCCCTGGTGGAGCTTGAGGCCATTCCCTCTTGTCCTGTCCCCTGTCACTTGGAAGAACAGTCCAGCTCCCTCCTCTCCACAACCTCTTTTCAGGTAGTTGTAGAAAGCAATAACCCCACCACACTGTAAGCGCTGATCACACCCACACAAGTCTTCTGTTCTTCATCAAAGGCCAAAGTTCTTTGCCTGCCCTCTTTTGGTTACCTCTCCATTTGCCCTGCTGACCATGTACCATCTCAATAATTGCACTTCTTTTTCATCTTTTCTTTTTGTACCCACCATCTTTGTTTGTTCGTCTATTTTTGGTAGCAATATAAGCTTATTTGAATCTTTGAATCTCTTCCATCTTGAAAAACATAGGCCAGACCATCACCAGTTAGATTTGCATCTCTAGGTATCCTCTGCAACTCTCTTCTCTCTCTTATTGCTCAACATGCTATCAGTAGTTATCAATGTAGTGCCTCTCTCTAACACACTCGTGCCAGTCCAGCTTTGCAATTTTGTTCTGGGCAGCATCATTACTGACCTCTTACTCATCCCAGTTTACAGTGTGCACTGCCTCCCCCGTCTCTCTTGATTGGTCTGCAGTCCCTAATGTTGTTCTTGAAATCCTGCCTGTTCAGATCCTTCTGTAGAGCCTCCCTACCCTCAAGAAGATCAACACTCCTGCACAACTTGGTGTCATCTGCAAACTTACTGAGGGTGCACTCGACCCCCTTGTCCAGATCATTGGATAAGGATATTGTAGACACGTTGTAAACTAGTTGTATATTTCATAAGTGTTTTGCAATGTGTAAATGGTGTGGTAAAAGAGGAAAATGCCTTGTTTGGTCCCCTAAATTGAACTGAGGCTCTATAAAGAGTGCTGATCTGAATGTCTACAATGGAGAGGCGACTGTGAAGAGCTCAGGGGCTCTGATAGAAAGGAAGGAAGGAAAAGCATCATATTAGCAAGCAGATTCAATGCAGATGACTGACAGGAGACAGGCTTTGAGATGGAGACGTGAAAAGATGGAAGCAGAACAGAGAGAAGGAAAAGAACATCCCAGAGACATAAAACCAGCAAGTTCCTCTCCTGTTAAAGTTTTCAAAAAAATTTTTAATCTTTGCTTTTATTGTTTTTATTGCTCTACATCAGTTTGTAACCTGAGAGAAAACCAGGATATACTCTCTGCGCGTCTTCCAATGTTTTATAAAATATATGCAGAAAACTGCCTCTGTATAAAGATCAAACTATAATTATTCAAATATATAGGAAGTACCTTACAGTAAGAAAATGAATCTTACCATCATTGTCCAGAACTCTTATCACAGTAGAAAATGAGGTATGGATAAAAGGTGATTCAAGGAGCTCACAACTAAGATTTTTAAGTGTGAGAGGCTGAATTGGATTTCTTCTCAAGGGAAAGATATAAATGGGGACTAGTTTTCCAAAGTCTTTCTGTATTATCACTTTTTTTTTGCACAGAAACACATCTTCTGATCTAAATGCATTAGGAAAAAGGGTAGGAAAAGAGGCTGAATTATGCAGAGATGTTAATTAAAAGAAAAGAGGGATGGTAAGTTCTTCCAGGACCATATTCTAATTGAAGTCACTGAACTGGCATTTCAGCAATGATTTCTGCTTCAGAGATCAAGAGAGATTATTTATTCTTGGCAGTTTTCTGTCTGCAGTTCTTAAAAGTTCAAGCAGGCCAAATGACTTCCATCACTTGTGAACACCATTGAACAAGCAGTAACATTCCACTGAGACCAGAGGATTCGTTTCTAGCCTGTGGAGCTAGGCACTCCCAGGCAGAATGTTTGGTCTCCTCTCTAGCCATAAAGGGAGGAGATTATCGAGGAGGTGACCACTGCTCCAGTTTTGTTTGACAGAAGGTTTCTTTCACAGAATCACAGAATAACCAGGTTGGAAGAGACCCACTGGATCGTTGAGTCCAACCATTCCCACCAATCCCTAAATCATGCCCCTAAGTACCTCATCCACCCTAACCTTAAACACCTCCAGGGACGGTGACTCAACCACCTCCCTGGGCAGATTGTTCCAATGCCTAACCACCTTCTCCGTGAAGAACTTTTTCCTAATCTCAAGCCTAAATCTCCCCTGGCGGAGCTTGAGGCCATTCCCTCTCGTCCTGTCCCCTGTCACTTGGGAGAAGAGGCCAGCACTCTCCTCTCCACAACCTCCCTTCAGGTAGTTGTAGAGAGTAATAAGGTCTCCCCTCAGCCTCCTCTTCTCCAGGCTAAACAACCCCAGCTCTCTCAGTTGCTCCTCATAAGATTTGTTCTCCAGCCCCTTCACCAGCTTCGTTGCTCTTCTCTGGACTCGCTCCAGAGCCTCAACATCCCTTGTGTGGTGAGGGGCCCAGGACTGAACACAGTACTCGAGTACACAGTACTTCTTTCCAACAAAAAGGAATTAAAAATAAAGACCACCCTACACAGGTATTAACTTTTTATAAGATGTGTGTGAGTTTACTGAAGCACGTGCTCAGCATGGGGATTGTGTGTTCTTTTGTGCTTTTTTTTTCACCTGCAAGTGAGAATGGTGAAATGTGGCTAGTCCAGAAGTCTTTCTCCCAGCAGTGGCCCGAAGAAGATACATAGGGACATGTGCAAGAAGCAGGCAAGCACGGAGTAATGCTTTGCCAGAATACTTCCCTCATTTGCTAGCAGTTTTCATATGAAATATTTCTTATCTTTGCTGGCTGTCAGAGGCTGGGCAGGAAAGCTTGTAATTGCCAAACCGTGTTTCTGTAGTATATCCGTGGTCTTCAGAAAGAGAAGGGAATCACCATACTCGCTCATGAGTCATTGCTGTTTAGAGGTGGTAATTGAGCACATCTTTTACTTTTGTGGTTTGCTCTCTTTTTACCAGCAGCCCAGTTTCTGGCAGGTCCCCTGCCTCTACTGTAGGGGTTTTTGGAGAAGAGTAAAGGTCCATCTCATCATTGTTAAAACAGCAGCAGCACACTCTACATCTGTGTGCTGGAGAAGATTCTGCAACTTGCTTCTCTTCAGATGTACAGAGCATCCTTTTATCTTTGGAAGGGAAACCACCCTGAGCCCTTGGCCCTTCACCCCTGCATGCCTCAAGGGTTGAATTTATGACCCAGGAATAGTAGAGACCTGCTTGTTCTGACAATGCAGACCTGTAAATCTTCTCATCTACTCAAGAATACTGCTAACATGGCAGTCTGCTTGGAGTTTATAGGGGGTATAATGGCTTCAGAAAGGATGTAACGACAGTTATGGCAGCAAATAAGCTTGGAAAAGTAGCAGAAAAGGGGATCTAGTAGGAATATTTGTGTAAGAGAACAAGAGAGGCAACAGAGGCTGAGAATGGAAACTGTAGCAAATATGCCTAGTCAGTTCCCAGAGCCAGAGAAAAATATTTGTTTGTGATCCACCTAGGTGCCAGGGTTGAAGCAAGATACACAGCGAGGTGTGATGAGGAAGGTACTAGAGAGAGAAGAACAAGTCCTTTTCCTGATTTTATTGATTTGTTGAGTGATTTCTAGGAAGATACAAAGGTCGCTGTCTCTTTTTCCTTGTTTATATAATTGTGCAGCTCTTACTGCTTTGCTTTTTCAAACATCAGTTAGTGGGAACCAAACTGGAGAGACAGGGTTTGAACTTCATTTGTTTATTGTGGGAAGCGGCTGTGAAAACCTCAGGAGGAAATGGCTGGGTTTGCCCAGGTGTATTCAGGCAGCCGACTGCTGCAGAAAGCACCAGTGTTAAATTTCTGTACTCCCTGGTCTGCTTTGACGCTCCATTTATAATGTGTTTCTCCTCATGCAGGAGCAGTGTCCCATACCGTGGTACAGAGACTCACTGTTGCCATCACCACGGGGAAAGACTGGAGCTGGCATCCCTGTTGTCCCTGACCAGAGGCTGCCCTGCAAGACACAGCTGTGAAATGTTGATCAGAAAAAAATGAGCAACAGATCCTTAAGAGTGAGTAAAAAGCAAATCTGGCTTCTTACGTTTTCTTTTTTTAAATGCATTAAAGTAATGCTGTGTAGATATTTATTTGGAAATGTATTCCTGGCTATAGATATAGAGTGAGAGGAGCTCAGAGTTTGATCTGCAGCACTGAGTTTCCACACTACTGTGTCCTTCAGAGTCCTCTGCCGCTTATTTACACCCAGGTTGAACTGCATTTCTAAGGAACAGTGGTTCGGGGCTAATGAAGAAAAGCGACAAATGGCCTATTGAAATGGGATTTCCTTAAACAAGAGATTTTGGTAGGAGAACTACTTCAGCAGGGAAAAGATCAGTTGGGAGGGACCAGCTCCTGGGGCCGACAGGAAAGCTGCCCAGGAAAATACCTGAACAGCTGTATCAAGAAAGGAGAGGCCCTGTTTTGTGGACTACATTCACCTGCTCAAGCTGGGGAGCTATGTCAGAATGGAAAGGACAGTGTCCTGACCTGCCGTCTCCAGGACCCAGGGTGGACAACCACAGTTTCCAAAGGCAGAGTGAGACAGAGAATGTCTTCAGGATGCTTTCTGTTTTCTCTGTTATTTTCAGTTGCCTTTTAATTTTGAATAGAGAGTGACTATGTTCGGAAACCCTCTGCAAAGCACGTTCTTAGGTATTTTGTGGGTTGGAGCTCTAGCTTTTTAAGAGATGAATTTGTGGACCCAAAGGACTGTGTACTCAGTGGGATGCTACAGAGCATGAGGAGGTGACTCAGGAGGCTGGAGGGAGGCAACTCCAGTGTCCAAGCCTTGCAAAGGTGGTTGAACCTGGGTGTCATTGCTGCCTTTCCACAGCTGAAAAAGGTCTGCTTGTGGAGCCCGTCTCTTGAGACACATTACCTGTGCTCTGCCCAGCCCCAACAAGGAGAAAATGCATGAGACTAAGTGACTGGTTTCCTTCACAGCAGCCCAGGGAGTTTCCTTTTGTAGAATGCTTGTCCAGCTGGGATATTTTTCTAAGTTGTAAACATGTTAGATTATTAACTTGTTGTGTGTGATACAGCAATGTTGTTTCCTCAGTCTGGAGTGAAAGCAAGCTACGTCTCTTGTGAGACTATTTTAACAGCAAACGCATTAAAATGAAATAGTATTGCTTGACCTATCACGGCACCAATAATTCTGAGCTACTTGAAAGAAAACCACCCGAACTGATCCTTGCATAATTAAAGTAGTAATCGGTAAAACTTTGCTAGATGTCCCATAATTGGCAGACCAAGCAACACGTTGTTAGGAACATAGAGTGCAATTACTTGTTTTATTTATTCAATTTTCAACTTAAAAAGGAATCACAGCTGCATGAATGCTTCAGCAGGATAAGTGCTCAGGTACAGGAAAGCATTGTGAGATACTGGATTTTCAGACAGGTGGAGCCTGTAATGCTTTCTGTGGAAGGCTGTGTTTTTGAGTACGTACACAAGCGTGTATACAGTGCGTACCACTTCCCTTACAGGCAAACCAGGACTGCAGTGCTGCATAGAGAGGAAGATGAAGAACTAAAATTTGGAGAATAGTTCCTTAAAATCTTTAGCCTCTAGAATTCCCAATGTTAGCTATCTTCCCAATCTCAGCTACTCATAGAAAATCTACATGAGTAGACAGGGAGGTGAAGTTTTTTATTGGAGTCAGCATGACAGAAGGATGTAATACTGTAATATTCTTTAACTGTTAAATTGCTGATATATATAGAAATAAGCTGCATGTTGTATGTATACTGTATTTGTATACTGCATACGTATGCGTGCATATATGCAAAGACATTATACACAGAAAGAAGAAATAACTTTGCTTTCTCCAGTTTGCCTGTTTCATGGGAGGGGGAGTTGCATCTAGGGGAGTCTGAGGATTTTGAATAAGGTACATGTTTGATGTGATATTTTTTCCCAACCTGGCTTTGCATAGCTTGTTGCAGTAGTGCGCTGTGCACCTGCTGGAATAAGGTTTGTGATGATGATAGGGGTTTTCAAGAGAAAGGCAGAGACTGTCCTCCTAGAAAGCCTCATCGTCTGCACAAGGAGGGGCTTTCCATGTGCTAAGGTGTATTATTTTTCCTGGGAAATACGACAGTCTTAATGCTGGAGGATGATCTAGGCTTGTGGGATCATCGCCAGAAGCGGCTTAGGGCTTAGACAATAAAACCTGAAAACATGGCATGATTTCTAAAGTCCATGCAGAAGACAAGTCATTACTGAGATTCGCTGATACTTTCTGCACTAGTTGTTTTTGCATTTCTTTTCTAATCAGAGTGTTTTAATTCTAAATGAATCACAGTGATTTGCTGTTGAAAGGAGATACCATGGTGAAGTCAGGCAGATAAAAGTCTTCTGGCAAATTGCAGAAAGATGAATGTTTCTCACAGATATTGTGGATAGGATTAATGTAATCTAACTTTGGATGTTTATAGCGCAGAATCCAAGATGATGCTTAATGAGGTAAGTAATTTTAGTGTGATTCATCTGGCAGTTGAAACGTGCTTTAGGATGACATGGATCGTGTCCTTTGACCATAAAGGGAGCCTAGCTGAGTAAGTCAGTGGCAGATGTCTCCACTGTCCAGGGAACCTTTTGCTTTACATCTACTTTCACAATACTGTCCAGAGAACCTCTGACTTTTAAGTACTGAAAATTTGCATCCAGTCATCTCTGGTCAAAGCGGACAGAGATAATGCCAAACACTTCCTCACAACCGGTTTGGTTTTTACCTTTTGCTCTTGTGAATCTAAGATCTGGCTTCAGTCATCAATGACTGTCTTGGAAGGAACATCATGTAATATAATGGAAGTAGTGATAATTTTTAAATTGTTATCATGAATCATAGCTCTGTAGTAAAACATGCACATGATCTCCTGTCTTAAAAGTGTAGTCCGTGCCATACAACCTCTAAAATAAAAAATATGAAAATACAACTCTGGTTTTTGGATGGATGACAGAGGAATCCAGATGTTTCTAGCTTTTAATCCTTTGTGAAGGTATTTCAGACTTCACTGAAGCTGGAGTGAACCTGATTTTTAGGAAAAGCCTTCCTGTATAGAAGAGGTGGAGGAAGGAGCATATGAGTGGGATCCAAACATGCAGCAGACAAGGCTGAGCATGGACTGGCAACATGGGTAATGGGCATGGTTTGGATATTGATTTTGGAGCCCTTGCACATGAGAAGAAACAAAGACAGTAAAGAAGTTGACCAGGATACAGTAGACAAGAATGCTAATCGTGCTGAGTAAAAGGACAAATGTGCCCCAGGGAGATGTGTTGTGGGAGCATGCTTGCTGTAGGGATCCCATCCTGCTGTTTGAGTCCCACTGGTGAAAATCTCTGGCTTTCCTAACCTCATTCCAAGAGAAACCATTTAGATTGCAAGAATAATGAATTAAGCTGTTTCATGTGCCAAGTATTCTGAAAGAAGTGCATACCCTGCTGTTCTATAGCCTTTCCTGTTCTCTGGATGAAGAAGTAATTTCCTCTTAATGTGGTGTAAACATTAAACCCAATGAGCATGCGTGCAATTTTAAGCATGTAGTTAATTTCAATGGCTTCAGGTGACTATAGCTTAAATTTTCTGGTGAAGGGCCATGAAGGGCCTGGAGCATCTCCTTTATAAGCAAAGGCTGAGGGAGCTGGTACTGCCTGCATAAGAGCAGGCTCGGAGGGATCCCATGAATGTACACAAGTACCTGGAGGGAGAATGCAAAGAGGACAGAGCCAGGACAGGCTCTTTTCAGTGGTTCCCAGTGACAGGACCAGAGTCATAGGGTGCAAACTGGAACAGTGGCAATTGGCACAAACTAAAACAGAGCAAGTTCCCTCTAAACATCAGGAAATGCCTTCTTACCATGAGGGTGACTGAGCACTGGCACAAGTTGCCCAGTGAGGTTGTGGAGTCCCCATCCTTGGAGATATTCAAACACCACCTGGGCATGGTCCTGGGTAACTGGCTGTAGATGGTCCTGTCTGAGTGGTATCAGATGACCTATAGAGATCCCTGGCAACTGCAGCCAGACTGTGATGCTGTGAGTTTTGTAGAACTGGCTGGCTGTCCCTCACAAACTGTTGCCAACCTCCTTGGGAATTCTCACAAGATTGTAAAGGGCTCCTGGCAAGGGTACTGAGCTTCTGCTCAATAGCAGGCCCCCAGAAAATTCTGAAAATGTGGCCGAATACTTAGGAAATGTTACCCCATTGACACTTCTGTGTACCATGTTGGATCGGATGGTGGAGACAGTTAAAACTGTGTTTGATAAATCATATGTGATATCAGGGCACCTGATTTGTACACTTGTAATGGCCCTACTTATGCTAATTATCAGTGAAGCAGAGTAGATACATTAGATCTATTACAATTACTGCAACAGGAATAGCATAGGACCAACTGGCATCAGCATTTTACAAGAAGAGTGAATTGTGCAGTTAAGCTGTTGTTTTAAAATGTTTCCTCTTGGTGTTGAAAGTCTTCATCTGTGTCATACTGAAATTCTGCTATTAGACACACCTAGACATTCAGAAGGTGGTTCATAGCATGGTAGTAGTGGTATGTTTAAAAGATGCTTATAGTTATGTGATTTTGTGCTCAGCCATTTGAAGCAGTAATCTCAGCCTTCTCCCATGCAGCCCCTCTGGGTCTAGCAACTGGGTGAGAAATGAAGGCATCAGCAGAATTTTTTGAATTGATTTATGATCCTCTCTGATGAAAATATATTTAGCCCATAGTGAGTAATTTTTCAGAACTTGCAAACAGACTTATGAAGCAAGTAATGCTTGCACATCCTTCTCCATTTGTCCTGCATGTGTTGTCCTTGATGAATGTTGTACATGAAGGGTTTAAACCCTGAAGATACTCAGCGCTCTTTTTACTGCCTGCTAATGCAAACGTTAAAATCAGGAACGCTCTACATGGTGACAGGCATAATGACATCTACACAAAGAGAAAATTCTGTCTTCTTCCACAACACAAATAAATGTATTGGTGTTGGAAAATACATACAGAAAGGATCATTGGGCACTGGAACAGGCTGCCCAGGGAGGTGGTTGATTCACCTTCCCTGGAGGTGTTTAAGGCACAGGTGGACGAGGTGCTAAGGGGCATGGTTTAGTGTTTGATAGGAATGGTTGGATTCGATGATCCGGTGGGTCTCTTCCAACCTGGTTATTCTATGATTCTATAACTTGGTCTCCTTCCCCAGCAGAGGAAGATTTTCCCATGGTGAGTATGAGAGCTTGCTTCGAATGGTAACTTGGGAGAAGCTGGTACCTGGCACTGAGAAATAAGTGCCCACAGAGCCAGATTGGAAGCTTGGCATCTCAGGAGGTCACTGCAGTATGGGAAGCAGACCTTCTTGTTACACTCTGCTGATTTGTGAGCTACAGAAGTTGATGAGAAGCTGTGATTCAGGAAGGTGCAGATTAAATGGGATTGTGGAAACCAATCAATACCTGCTTTCCATATGGAAGATGCACCTTCATAACTCATAAGAAAGCATCCCTTGAAGTTGTTATAACAGGAAAAAAGAAGTAAACTGTTTGTACTTCAAGTTGGTTTGGGGAGGAGGAGGGAGTAGTGGGAAAGCTCGTTAGGCATCATTCCTTTGCAGCACTTTAGTTTCACTGTCCTCAGCTCCCATGACGGAGGCCTGTGGTCCAAGACCTGTGCATGAGTTATCAAGGAAGATATATTAACTGTCAGTGTCTACGGAGGGTCTTTTACCCCATGAAGCCTCCCTTGTTAACGTGTTCTCACCAGTGCACCTTCTGGTCTTGCTAGAGATTTTCCATCAAGATTATCCCAGCTTAGCTGTCTCCTGTCGCCGTTGTAAGCTGACGTAGAAACAAGATCATCCATGCCATCGCCGTGGAAAGATCTTAGGGTTAATAGCACCATACAGTAAAGCAGCAAATAAAAAAAAATCTAATGCATACAATCCTTTCCCAAATCCATTATTTAATATTTTAAAACTTACTTTTTATCACCAGGATTTGTTTTATGCAAGGATTTGACTTAAGTTATGTAGATATTTTGGATTGATTAGCAGCTGTGGGATGCTACTAATGGAAGTAATTGTATTAGTCCTGGGAGGACTGCAGCATGTTATAGAATATGATGTAACACTTCTTTAACACAATCAAAAAAGTGGTCTTCTGTGCCTCAGTAATGGAAATTACAAACAATAATATCTTAATTACTATGGTAGAAAAAGATTAGGAGCCATTTTGAGAAAATGGCTTATTTTGCGGGGGAAAGTGGTAAGTGTAATAGTTGTTTGGTGTACAACACTGACAGTATTGCAGCCTTGAAGTATCTGTTCATTGCCCTTGTTTCTGTGCCATTATATACCTCCATAGGTAAGAAATGATGTGGAAGTCCAGCCTATTTGCTGAGACTGTTCAGAAATGTATCATTTAATGTGTTGCAATTTATTTGTCATTTATGAGCATCTTTGTATTAGAATTGGAGTAGAGACCTCCCACACATGTCGGAAAGGATCCTGTGCAGCCATGAAACAGCAGCTTTGGTAGCTGACCTGACCCTGGAGCAGAATTGAGCCTATGTTCCAAAGATTAAAGCTTTGTCCTCTTCACCTGCTGCCAGGTACATTGAGCACTATGTGCAGCATGGGGGCTTTGTGCATAACATCAGAGTCTTCACTACCTTTGACCTAAACTCACAGGTAGAATAGGATAGGATAAAGTTCCTAAGCCCACACTTTTTCAGAAGGCTTTGTAGTCACTAAAGGTTGGGCTCTCTCCATACTAGGATCTGCTCAAAGATGCTTTTAAGTTGCTTCCCAATATTTGGAGACCATCTTCAGGCCTCTTCCAAAGTTTGCTGAGACCTCTGGTAGGCTCAGAAGGTTTGCGACCTTCCCTAAAGCAGTTCTCTGTGTGGACCAGTTGCAGCTAGGTTTAGCCCACTGATAACAGTTTTGCTTGGGTGTTACAGCCAGCTTCTTGACAGCAGCACTGGGGAATGATCAGCTCATGGGTTTAGGAAGTTAGAATTACATTCCAGCTGTGCTGACTGCTGGGGTGATGCTGTGCCCCATGCAGTGCTGTGCAACTTCCATGTTCACTTTCCTGCTGTGTTCAGTTTCTCTCACTTACTCGTTTTCCAGGGTGTGCCAAATCCCTAGGTATTTTTACTTCCTCTTGCTGTTGCAATATGCCACGATGGGAGGCAGCTGGAAAAATAACCTTCTCTTGATGGTAACAGTGTACACCATAACCAGGGCTTACACTGCCCATGGGTAACACTGGGCATAGTCAATATTTCCACCTATGTTTGCCTGAATATGTCTCTCTTCCCTCCAGCCACTGAATCCCTAGGATTTCATCCATTGACTTTCATCTTGAGCCTCATTAAGCTTTTAATTGACACCCCGCCTGCCAGACTCTTGCACTTGTGCCAGACGCTTAAGGATATTGAGGAATATTCTGGTAATACTGTAGCATCTCAAAGACTCAGAGTGTCTCTGTGATTCAGTGCTGAACCGGGGGACACCAGTCCAGCTACATTACTGAATCTCCCAGTGCTCTCACAAGACATCAGCTGTGACAGTGCAGGAGGAACTCGTGTCATTGCTGCTGGCAGCTCCCAAGTTGTGTTTTTCTTGAACAGAAGAACATCTCCAATGCTCTTTTGTCAGCTGGAAAACATTGTGAAGCTGGTAAATGCGTGTTTTCTTCTTCCCTGCTCTGTCAGTCAGAACATTTTCTGATTGCTGCCTGGCTGCACGTCTTGATTCATGTTTATAAAAGATAGGATCTAGCTCAAGTAGAAGTTTGTGGCTTGGTGCCAGCTGGCATTAGATTATTGTAGCGATGTTTTATGGCCTTGAAAAAAATCTATAAATATAGGAATTAGGTTTTTTTCTTGAAATTTTCCAGTGTGTTTTTTGCAGTGTTGATCTGAGTTGCCGTCATGTACTGGCTGGGGGCATGTGGGGTTGGTTGTGTTGGCAGGGAGAAGGGTTCAGAACAAACACAAGGAGAAGACCTCTGTGCTGCCACACCACCATGGGGTTGTGAGGTCCCCAAACTGAATGGCAGATACTGCCTGTGCTATAGGTAATCTGAAAAGTAGTGTCTCTTTAACTGCTACAGAGGTGGAGCACAGAGGTTGGAAGGTCTTTCCTGGCAGTGGAGGATGTACCCTTAGGCATAACAAAGGGGGGAAGAGCAGTGGAGGAGGAAGGGAGTTCATGGAAAGGATTTTGGCACCTTCTGCTCACAGTAAGGTTCTGCACTCTGGTGGGATCTGTATGACCATTTAATTGATTGGCAGGTGGCTCCTGCTCAGAGGACGATGGTGAGGGAGGGTTCCCCCATCCAGAAGCCCCACTGTGTGTGAGTGCATTGCATAATCCCACTCTCCCACGAGTGCAGCCGCGTGCCTGCTCGTTCCCAAGGTTGGGCTTCAGCACTTCTGTTAAATAGCAGTGAGCTGGAAAGACCTCCTAACTGATTTTATGCAAATACTAGTGAGAAATCTCATGTGTGTGTTTGCAGACAGGCACTGTCCCCTATCAGACAATAGATACTGTTTTGTCATGTAAATAGCGCTCAACTGACAAGGGCTTGCTGAGAACCAAGCTGGCTTGTACTGAATTGTTTTGGCATGTGTGTGCACACAGGTGTTGAAAGGGAGGGAGGGGAGAGTAATAAAGTTAAATAAGTTAAAAAAAATAAACAACAAACAAATCATGTTATGCGGTAAGTAATAAGTACATAACCTGCACGGTGGATAAGGGGAGTCAGGACTTACACTGCAAAGAGATAAATAGGAGGGAAAGAAAAAGAGTTGTCTTCATACAAGGAGATTAGTGATGTCTAACCGATGACTTGAAACTGCTTCTGATTTTCATCATTCATCTTCATGTTCTGCTCTCCAAAGGTGTTCTGCTTGGCAGGTCCAGTTTTAGGGGTGGTTTTGGTGATAACATGGCATAACCCGAGAGCTGCTGGGCAGCTGAGGATTTACATTCAGTGAAGCCAATGGTGGAGGTTGGACAACAGAGCCACGCTCAACAAAGCAGTTGGAGAGGCTGCAGTTGCTGTCTCCCCACATCCATCGCCTTTAGGGTGGGCTGTGGGCTTTTGCTGCAGGTGGCCACTAGCTGTGTTGGAGCAGTGACATCAATCAGTCCAGTCTGGTTGTGATGGGAGGCGTGATGAGCAACTGTCATGCAGATGCTCCCTGGGAGGTTGCTAAATAGTCGCTGTTGAAGTAATTAATAGCAACAAGGGAAATAAACAAAAAAAGCCTAGAAAATGTTCTCAGATGCCCCAGACCACACTAATCCTTAGGGTGAAGCATTACACAACTGTTCATATGAAAACTGAATATTTTACTTGGTGCAATGAAGTATGCAATGAAAACAATAGGGAAAAAAGCTGAGTGCAACATATGAGCAACCAGACTTTTATGCAGGTGCCCAGTTAAAAATGCTGATCAGTACAAAATCTAACTCCAAAAATAATATTAACGTCATTTTGAAGAACCATGTGAATCAAAAGCATAGTGTTCTTGACTTGGTGGGTCTTTGATGTTTTCCACACACAGCTGCTGGTGGTGTAGTTTTCAAAGTGATGCTGTTGACTTGTTTTCAACTGTCTTGTGGGGCAGGAAGGGATGAGAGGCAGAGTCCTCCCCTTAGGAAAATACATACATTTTTCCTGAGTGGTTTATACTGGATCCATGAGGGAACTAGAGAAAAATCACTTAAAGGAAAGCAGTGCTTCAGATCTTGAAAAAAACCTCCTGAAGCCACTGGAGAGAAATGGTAGGTATATCTGCATTCTGCAGTAAGTGGTAAAATGAGTTTGATTCTAGGAAATTCACTCTTTCCAATGCGATAATCCACTCTGCTGAAAAATGTTGTTTTGTGTTACATCGCTTTCCATCTCTCTGGAAAAGAAAATCTTTATGTCATATTTTAAATGTGACAAACTGCTTCACAAAGAGAGTGGAAGGAGAGGAAGAGCATTTTATGGATTTTTAATGTGCTGTTATCTACTAATAAACAAAGGAACCCATTTTGTTCTGAGAGCAGAGCAAAGAAGAGATGGGCAGAATTAAGACATAGGAAGTTTTCTTAGAAAGATTTTTTTTATTGTTATAAAATAGTAGTTGTTATGTGCCCTCCCATAACAAAATGGTCTGACTCTATTTCTTACACTGGGCTATTCTAAAATAGTCTAGAATAATTTTATTTGGTTATTTATGTTGCATAAAATGAAGCTACCGGATGCTGAGAGTTTTTTCTTGGACTATTGAACATAACTTCTGGTGATAAACTAGAAACATAAACTAGAAAAGGGGATTTAGGATCCCTTGCAGAAAAGGGGTGTCCTTTTTCTTTTTTTCTTTTTCCTCCTTTCTTTTTCTACCTTAGTATACGTGGAAGCTTTTTATTGGCTATGTAAGCATTATTTTGTCTAGGTACTGGTTTAACTTGGTGATTGCACTAACTGAGAGTGACCTGTGCTCTGGCATTGCATCCTTTCCATTTATCACAAGGGACTTCATATTAGCTGATGTCTCAAATTTTTCAGAGTTTTAGCTTTTTCTCTTTCCTCGGTGAGGAAGCTGTGGGGTTTTATTTAAATCTTTCCCGTGAATTTAGGAGACTCTGTTGTCTAGCTTTTTTTTTTTTCCCGTGTCTTTGATGTTTGATGTGTCCTGGACTTCCCTTTGGCTTTCAAAAATCATCCTTCCTGTACTTTTTTATTATTGGTGTGTAGGTGATATGACCACTGAAGCAGTCTGGCTGTAGTTCGGAGGGGAGGGAGCTTGGGAGCACAAAGGTGCATAGAATGTTTTTTGCCTGCTCTGCCTTTGCACAGGAGAGAAGCCAGAGCTGCAAGCTTTACAACTGCTCCACCATGCAACTGGCTGCCCACGCACACCATGCTGTGCAGTCCATCCCAGCCAAACATCTCCTACAGCATCCGTGGGGCGGCGTTACTCGTTGAGGTGCAGGCATCATCTGTGGGGGATGCAGCTGGACCTCAGCGCCTGGGGATGGTGCCTCGCTGCTGCTGGTTGGGAATGCTGATCCGTGGTGATCTTGTCCTTTTCCACACTCTGCCCGTGAGGTGAGCAGGTTATCCTTAGGAGGGATTGCCCTGCAGCAGAGCGATCGAACCTGTGGGCATCACATTTAGCCAGCTTCCCAGAGAGGCTGGGGAAGGGTGTGTTGCTTTCCCAGCCTGCCCCAGGTAAGTAATCTGATCTTAAACAAAGAAACACAGATGTGGTTGTTTCTTATTTAAAAATATGTTAAAGCAAACTCCTTTTCAGTTGTTTTTTAAGACAGAAGGTTTGGCTATTCCTGTGCTCTGTGGTTCCCTCGAGCTCCTGGATTGGGGGGTGATAATGAGGGATTTAATTCTGGGCAGCAGGTGCTGGCAGCCGGGATACGATGTGACGCCTGCAATTGTTTTGTCAGGTTCATTTTGCACCATCTGGGTATGAAAAGGATGATCGAGCTTTTAATTGTAGTCCTCGGACATCTGGTACCTTCCTCCTGCTGTGGCTGCAGATGTGCTCAGGGAAAGATGTTCTGTGTCTGAGGCACGCAGAGAGTTAAGGCTGGCAGGGAGCGACTCTGCTGCCTGTTGAGCCGAGGAGGGGCTTCTGTGCAGCTGCTTTGCTTCTCTGCTCAAGGGTCGGTCGGGAAGGGAACAAGAAGGTTTTTTGCCACTGCCACTGGTCACCCATTGCCTTTCCCTGCCGGCTGAGGAGAATAGGAAAGTTGGTGCGTGCTTCCTATCCTAATGAGGTGTGTTTTTCCGAGTTATAAATAATCCCAGCTGAGGAGATGTAAAGAAGCTGGCGTGAGGAATACGACCTGTTGTGTGAGCACCAGTCTGTGAAACAGCCCAAAGCAGAAGCCAGGCTTGTGGCATGACTGCCCTCTTGGAAAAGGGACCCATGGCTGCCAGCGACTGGGGCAATGTTGGACAGATCTGGAAAAGACCAAGAGCTGAATAGACTTAATATGTTTCTGTATGCGGTCCAATCGGTGGAAGAGGCAAGAAAGCAAACTACATGATAACAGCAGTGCTATCACAGTCTGTCACTCCGGCGTGGCAGGGCTGGCTGGCTGGCTGAGGAGGCTTATGTTCTCCAGGGAAAACGTACTGCAGTGATGGGAAGGCAGCGAAGGAGGGGGAGAAAAATCAAGCTAGGAAGTGAGTACAATTTCCAGTATTTACCTTGCATAGGTACGTACAAGTTAACTGGACTTTTCTCTGGCCATGCTAAACTTATCACTGTTTTAAGTTATTTAAGGTATTACTGTGTGTGGCAGCAACCTAGCAGGCATTTACTCTTTCTGTGAATTTGCTCAGAAATGTCATCATGTCAGGAAAGCACTGGGCTTTCTGCAGTAAATACAGAAATCTCTCAGTGTCAGTGATACTGCTGCTGTTTTTTTGATTTAAGGGGTAAGAAAACCAAACAGGGTCTGACTACAGATGTTTTCAGATGTGCAGAGCCGGTTGTCGATGTATGGGCAGCCAGGTTAAATGTAAAGATGGGGACAAATAGTTGATGGTACACTTCACCTAGAACCCATTGCTGCACAGGCAAGGGCTGGCACAGAAACAATCCTGCTGCCGGAAGCCTCACGGAGAAGGATCACTGTTGTAAGGCTTGCCCTGTTGTGTGTGTTGGTCACAGAGGGAAGGAGTGGGAAGCGCTCCTGAGTTATGGAGCTGCTGATTTGGAATGTGATGGGAGGGCCAGGGAGGTGGTGGGAGCTGGGCAGCCAGGCTTGGAGGTTTCGGCTTGCTTCAATAACTTGAGCCACTGGAAAACAGATGTGAAAACCTTACTCAGAGGTGAGATCAAAACTTGTGTTGGTTTTCACAGACCAGACTATTATGCGTAGGCCAGCTGCATTTCTTGGCTTTTTAATATGGTTTGTACTTTACCAGGCACATCACTGTGCTGGAGGGCAGGGCACAACAGGTACAGTGCTGGTGAAGGACATGAGGTGCTTTTCTTCTTACTTGTGTCTTTTCCATGTTGTTGGAGCGTCCAAACTCTGTCCTTCATGTTGAGGGTGTGGGTGAAACCAGTCCAGCGGTGCAGGGTACATCACTGCTTCTCTGTTGTCCTTTGTTGAATTGTCTTTGAGGCCCAGAAAGTTTCTGTCTTGTTTCTGTGAAGAAATGTGCAGCCATTTCATTGTTGCTTCAAACATGTTTGTGCTTAGAAAGCAAAAAGAAGGTGAAGAAAAGCTAACATGAATGGTTTACCAGGAAATATTATTACCTAATGCTTATACCTTGCTAATAATCAAGAGTCAATTGTGTGGAGTTATTTCGTGGCTTTGACATGACTTTTTCCTTGGGGAAAGCAGTAACTTTCCTGTGCCTTAGCAGGCCTTTTTGTAAAATAACTGTAGTATTCTTGAGTATATTATTCACCTTAAAGGGTGTTACTAGAATTAATGCTCATAAAGTGCTTTAAGATTCATTAATACTAATTACCAAGGGAGTGCAAATTAAATTCTGCTAGTATCATCCACTACTACAAATTAACTAACATAGTTTCAATATATGTAATCAAAAATGGTTAATGTAGATTAGTGATCCTGCAGGGCCCAGGGACCATTTTTTGATACCAGTTTGGTGACACAGAGGATCACAATACCCTATTAACCATTCAATTAAACAGGGCTACAGCATCTTTTTGTTGCAGAGATGTACTGTGGATACAATCTTGTATCATTGGAGTGATGCCCATTAAAAAGTCTTCCCCCTAGTATTTAGAAGATGGGGAGCTCATGTGCCACAACCACCATACATTATCTCCTTGTTGCTGGGAGCGTCTCCCCTGCTATGAGGATGGAAATTAATTCTTTCTGCTGTTCTGTCAGTGATCTCACAGCTGAAGCTGCTAGCAAAAATATCCGTACTCTGAGTGCTGGGATTATGATGGGCAGGGTTTTGTACTAACAGCTAAACAGAGACAAACAGATCAATTTAGAGGGGCAGCAAAGCCATTAAGCAGTAATAGCTTTTATTTATTACTGTTTTGAGATGGATTCAAAGGGATAATGTAAGGGTGAAAGATACTACATTCAACTATCACTTAAGGGTGAAAGATGTATTCAACTATCAGTCTCCAAGATTATCTAGTCACTGTACCACTTACCCTTAAATGCACAAAGCCTATAATACTGGTAGCTGATAAGGAGCAGTGCTGTTTCAAGAGAGAGAGAGAAAGATAAATCACCTGTATACACACTGTCTATCTTGAAAGTGTTTCTCCTGTACTGAAACCATTAAATGCCAAAGTGTGAAAAGCACAGGTGAAGCTGATATCCTCCTAAACGGGGCAGGTTCTGGATCCTACAGCTTAATGATCTACGGATGCATTTTCTGGAATTACGTCAAATCTCTTTTCAGCTCCAGTGGCTCATAGGATGGGTCAGTGGAGCCCAGGAAGAAGAACATGCTCACGGGTTTGCATGCCGAATGCTGAATCTGAATTGTTCCTGTGGTCAGTGAGGTGTGATGTCAGCACTGCAGGGGAATATAATTTCTTACTGATGACAAAGATGAGTGTTTTCCCATTGCAGGTTGTGATCGCTCCCAAAAGTGTCCTTGGGATGGTTTGGGAGAGGCTGTGAAGCATTTTATACTCATGAGGAATCAGTCAACTGCCTTTAATTGCTGACTGTACTCAGTGCTTCCAGGGAAGAGGCTTGTATATTTATATCAGCTGCCAGTAACTATAACCTGTTCTTGTTCCCTTGGCCAACACAGGCTGAGCTACTATTAGCAGTGGAGGAGGTTAACCCATCCTTGGTTAACTGAAGCGTGGGAAATCAGGGCTGGGGAGAAGGAGAGAATGAAAGGGGGCCATGCAAATACAGGTTAGGCCAAAAGAGAGTTAAGTTCTCTGAAAGTTTAAGGATTTTTGTCCCAAACTAGGGGAATGAAGGCACATTTAAAATGTGCTACTCTCTACATCCCCCTGCTTTGCAACAGAAGCACAGTGTCTTCAGAAGGCTCTGAGGGTTTTTTGTGACCCCCTCCCAAAGCAATGCAAACACTTGGGGAGGAGCTGCTGCAGTGCTTCCATCTCTGAAACCTTGCAGACAGCAGTGTTGTTTTCTGATCCACAGGTCCCAAGGATGGCATAGCAATAACATCACTGTCCTGGGAGCTGGTGTTTCTCCTCGTCTGCCTGCATGCTGCTTGAACCGATCCCAAGCTGTTGTTTTTGGACCGAAGAAACCTGAAAACCTTCCTCTCCTAATTCATGAGCCAGCAGGATGTGGTTGCCGTGCTTTCAGAACGCCTGCTCGTAGCTGCCTACAAAGGCCAAGTGGAGAATGTGGTGCAGCTTATCAACAAGGGTGCCAAGGTAGCGGTTACCAAGGTAACAAGAGAAAAACGCTTTGCAAAATCCCTGGGAACTAACGTAACTCCTAGACCATTGTCTGTGAAAATGCCTTCGTAGCGTTACCATTCTGAATGTGACTGTGGTTAGCGTTTAGATTTCCTTAAAGTTTATACTTACTAGCTTATGTGAATTTACAATATAGTGCATGTGTTGTATTTATACGCTACCCGGTGGATGCTGTTGTAGTGAATGCTGAGTCCTTAGAAACACGATGTGTCAGCGAAGGGGCAGCGACATTTTTCAAAGCGCACATTGACTTTTGGACACTGTGTGAATTAATGAATGGAGCGATTCATCACTGTCAAGGGAGGGTGGTTCAGCGCGCCCATCCTTCTGGGTGAGGGGATGGGGGAAAGCCACCTGTTGTGTTAGGATAAAGATACACAGAAAGTGTTTCTTGCTGCTGAAGTCTCTTGGGACAGCAGCCTTGTGTGTATTTGACATCTTTGTTGATTCGCCCCGTGTAGGTCCACAGTCAGGTCCAAACTTAAGGGTTGCAAACTGTGTTCCCTGTACCTTCAAGTTAAGGTCAGCATCAAAGGATATCTGTTTAGATATTAAGAGAGTTCAAATTGATACTCGCCTATTCCTAACTCTCAGCATGTTATAAATAATACTAGCATATAAAAGAGGAGATACAATTGGCTGTTTCAGGGAAGGTTTGATCAGCACAAACCCCTAAAAAGAATTAGGTAAGTTAGATCTTTAGAAATGTAACACAAAATTTGGGGTATCCTGTTTTGATGAACTATTTTTCTCCGTCATAT
This sequence comes from Clamator glandarius, assembly GCA_033459285.1. Classification (NCBI taxonomy): domain Eukaryota; kingdom Metazoa; phylum Chordata; class Aves; order Cuculiformes; family Cuculidae; genus Clamator; species Clamator glandarius. The sequence goes on along the minus strand of JAUNZM010000131.1, from coordinate 1,304,973 downwards.
CTAGTTTTATATGTATTTCCTTATTGGTTTTGAACATTATATACGTATGTGAGCTAGTGTTTACAGATACAAAGCAAATCTGAGTACATTTGATAAGTGATCTGTCTTTTCCTCTTTTTATCTGTCAGTGACAGTTGTTTTCAATCCCTTTGCAGTGTTTGAGTTCTAGACAGTATTTATTTTGGAATCTGACATAATCTAAGGACAAGAAGTGCTTGTAAGTTTTGTTTGCCAGAACTAAGTGGCCTCTTACTGGTAGATACAAAGCACAGATGCAATAAACATGAATGGTCCCATAAAGTTGCTTGTTTGGCTTTGTTGTCCAAGCAGTTCTGTAGCTGATGAACACCTATTAAAGGTAGTCAGAAATAGATCAGGAAATAGGGATTTACAGATATCTGAATGGTAGCTCAGGATTATTTGGTTGAGGGTTTTTTAAGATCATAGTCTTTGTTTGAGACTGCTGAGGGACCTACCTGAAAAATATACAAATGATTGAAAGGATGCTATGCTTTGTATAAATTTGTGCATTAAGGTCATTTCAAATCCAGCTTCCATGCTGTTTAAACATAAAATGTGGTGTCCTTTATCATGGTTGCCAGAATAATCTTGTCTCTGATTTAATAGCTCATGGAATTAGTTGCCTTAATGCACAATTCAAACGCGAAATTGACACTTTCTCATTGTTACGGTTGCTTATTATGCAATTATCAGTTCTTTCAGTTAATTACAGTGAGAAACAAATTGCATAGATCTGACTTTCAAACACAAAATCAGATTAATTTGATAAAATGCTGACAAGTTTTTCTTATATGATACGATGTAAATGGCTTCTTGCTTCTTGTGCTTGTTTTATTGTTCAACCCTTGCATGAAAAATGAAAGCAAAGCTCATTTGGCAGCAGAACCGCTCGCAGGTGCAGAGCGTTGGTGTTCCTGTTGGAAAGCCACACTCACTGGTGAGCTGTGAGGCCAGCCCTGAAACTGACCTGGTACTACGGGATTCTACTTTTTCTTTCCCAGAGCTTGTCAGTCATCCCCATGGACCCTGTGTGGGGTCACAACAAAAGCTGCCCCTCTTGTCACTCTGAATGCATCCTGGCACACAAACCAGCAGCACAGATGAGGTACTTGGGTGGTGCGGTGACAAACCCTGCTCAGAAGAGATGATATCAGATCAGCAAAACTGTGGAGGAGCCAAAGATAAGCAGAGAGGCTCTCAAAGGAGCGACTGAGGCTATGTGCATGGGGTATTTCAGAGGCAAGCACACACTTATTCCTCCTGTGCTGTAAGCAAGATAGAGTTGAGCTCATTGTAAACCAAGAGGCATGAGACTAAGCTGTTTCTCTCATGAAAGCCCATCAGTTCAGGCTCAGTAACGTCCTATCAAGGTCTACAGGGCATCCAGTTTGCAGCTGGCTCTGACCCAGCCAGCTGGCTGCACAGGGAGGGCATGTGCATATTTGCCTATGAAAAGCTGTATAAACATACCCTGGAAGAGCTTGGCTTGCTAATCTGGTGACACATAAAAATCTGGAAGGAGAAAGAGCCATTTAAAGTCAAGGACAAGGTTGTCACAGGAGCAGGCATGTATACATTAGTCTCAATTATATTTAAACTGGAAATTTGAAGGGATTTTTTAGCCATCAGAGAGCAGTCTTATGCAGTCTTTCAATAAGCAGAAGAGATGCAAAATAAGAGCTGCTTTCAGGATAGAAGTTGTTAATTTTAGGATGAAAATTAGATGGCATGCTTGGTGTAGCCGAGCCCTATTTATCAAGCTTTCAGATAAATTGAAACCCAGAGTCCTCTCCCTTCCCCAAGATAAAACTGATTGCAAAATGAAGCATAGAGATAAATTCATTCACATGCATGTCTTAGTTCTCTTTTACCTGTATGTTTTCTGCTTTTATTCAGTTTGTTCTCTAAAATTAATTTTAAATTAATCCCTCTGGAATGATTTGCTTCACAGAAAAGAAGGGAGAGGAGGGGGACAATACTTGTACTTATCAGCTAAAATTCTTGCTAAATTCTGTTAAGAGTTTTATTGGAAGACATGCAGAGACAAAGCTCTTTGGAGGGATAGAAAACGTTCCTACATCACTTTAAGCCTTAAATGTATTTCTGATATGGATCTGTAAATGCAGACCAATTCTTGTGAAAAAGACCATGCAGAGCTTGAAATGACCAGGATCTAGAGCTAAATGCTAGAGAGTTCTTTATTCAAACAGGGTTAACTGAACATGGCTTAAGAAAAATGAAATGTATTTTCTGTAACAAACCAAGTATTATAAAATGCTGGATTGCTAGCAAGCTTGTCTGGTTCTGGTTTTATCATATATATGGAAGGTCATATGATGGGGTTAATTTCTGCTTCAATAATCACAATTCAGCTGTGAAATAATATACCTGAAAAATGTGAAAGAAATGAAATTTAACGGAGAATCTATGTGTCCAGGTGCTCACTTGAGCACCAAATCCTTCACCGTTTCATCACGGAGGCACTTGTTTCATTTTGACAGCATTATCAGCAAGTCACCTAGGCAGGTGAAGTCAATGTGGAATTGTACATGCTAGTATCTTCCCTGGCTCCAGAAAGGGACACTGGGGCTCTTTCCAATTTTGAGGGCTTTTAAAATACATAAAGAAGAGCCAGTAGGTCACAGTGCCATTGACGGTCATTGATGGGGAGCCCAGAGTGGGAGAGGGCTGGTGGCCCTGCATCACACATGCATCAAGCACTTATCCTGGTGGTGGGACCTCTGCCACCAACCATGCAGAGCAGTGGCTGAGACTCAGTCTGGCTCTCAAGAGATGGTCTGGCGCCCAGCAGAGGCTTCATGGCTCTGCCCTTCCCAAAGGGCATCTCATAGAACCAAGGTGCTCTGTTTCTGCTCTACCTGGTGTAGGACAAAGAGATATTCCATTTTTATGCCTTTTTGTCTGATGTTCTTCACAGACATGAAATTCATAGCTGTTTTCTTTATGAAAAGTCAAAAAAAAATACCCTGAGCAAGTAATCATACAAATTGTGTGATCCAACAAGCAGGTGCCTTTGTGAAGTATTTTGGTGAATACACTGCAAAATCTGAAAAATTAAGAACTTACTGTGATATAATTAAGTCTTTTCTTCTAAGCAAGAAAGCTGGTCCCATCTTTCAGTCCTTTTGTAGTAGAACTTTCTTTCAGTAAAGTTATTGAGAGCTGCATCTTCAACATTAATGGGCTGGATTTTGCTGAGTTGTTCTTCCCTGCTGTCCTCTTAGGAATTTGTATTCCTTTTCCTGGGTTGTTTTTCTTTGGTTTTCTGAGTTGAGAGGCATTGGGGAAAGGGATGAGAACCACAAGGAGTGGCCAAGGAGAGATGGTATTAGTGACACCTCAGGTGAGGTCAGATTTTCTCTTGATCTTGTCCTCAGAACAGTACCTGGAGGAGAGGTGGAATTCCACCTTTCAGGTACCAGCTTTTGGTGTCTCCCAAGGATGCCTGGCTGAAACAAGGCACTACGGGGGGAATGGCAGCCCATAATGTGGGCTTTCTCCATGCTCAGAGATGAAATTTCCAGACCTGAACCTCTGCACTACAGCTCCCCAAACAAAGTGCTACTGGGTGTTGGGTTTCACTGGGGTGCTGCAGTGTAGGGTATAGCACTTGATAGAATTAATAAGGGCAGGAAAAGCTTTTTATTAGCAAGCATGCAAAGAGGAGTGTGCTGCTTCTCTGTTAAACGTGAAAAAGTTTGCCAGAGGAAGTCATAAAGGTTGCACAGGCAGTTTTAAAGTGATTTCTGTAGTGCTATGGGTTTTATGAATGTTTTTTCAAAGGGAAGCAGAATATAGCTTTTCTGCAGAACGTAGCATTAAGATCATAGCCACAAAATTGAATTATGCAAAGAAGGGATGATCGGAAAAGAACATTGAAATGCAGAAAAGGTAGTGCTGCTGGTCTGATTCAGTACTTCTGTTTGTTTATTTGTTTTGATTTTTTTACCTAGTCCTGTTAGGAATCTGCCATATAGCAACATTTCTGTAATGCTAGAGTGCTTGTAATCTTGTTGTCAGTATTTCAAACTCAGATCATGTTGAGTTCTTTAAAGTAATATTTTTTTCCTTCAAGTTCGGACAGAAACAAAAATAGAAATACATTTTTGTGTTTTCATGTTCTTGCACTCCTTCAGTGTGAAAAATGACTTGTGTCTGTTTTAAACAATAAATGAAAATAAAAGAAAGGTGACTGGCAAACATTTAGGGACTTGCTGAATGCCCATTGAGATCAGTGAGAAACTTTCTGCTGACTTGAGCATGCAGGTTATTCATGGAGAACAGTCTAACAAATCATCAGTGTGAACAGTGTGATGAGCCGTGGGGTTTGTTGACAGGCTTTCTAATAAAATGTGGGTAGGCATGTTTTTGTGTAAGTGCAGAATAGTTGAATGCATAACAGCCCTTGTGCAACAGAAGAGCAGGGTGAGATGGAGAACTCAATGTACTTGCATAAAAATATCTACGAATACATAAACACAAAGAAAGATCATGTGGCTCCTGGTGTTAAGGTCCGCCTATATGGATTTGTTTGCAGAGTACATAGATTGTCAGCTGCTTGAAGAAAATTCTGCTCTTAAATCATATGTATCACCAGCTCCCTGTCGGTGTTGGGAAGTTAGAATACAGATTATATACAAACAAACCCCCTACCCTTGCATTTTACTGCTGAAATTCATGTGGCTGTTTACTGTGCTTGGCTGCAACCTGATATGCCCCACAGCTATAGCAGCGTGTCACGGTTGTTGGAAGTTGCAGCCCTGGTGCAATAGGTCCCATTTATTTTGTCAATAAGCCTGTGATGCGGGAGGATTTGTATGATTTGTTGCCTGCTGAAGCAATTATTTACATTTGAATAGAAGTCTAGATTGCATATTTTTCATATGAATGATCATATAAATTATTGGGTCATTAATCCTGAATTGTAGACGTCTTTTATTTGTATTCTTATAGTAACCTCCAGACCATTACAGTTTTTATTTGGAAATGCTCACAAGCTTACAGGTCAGTAATCTGCGTGTTAAGGAGTCTCTGGTTTTAGTGTTGTCTCCTTGCAGTAAGCATCTATAGGAGATGCTCTCAGTTGTGTGTTTCCTCTCCCACTAGGACCCATGTGTGTGTTCAGGGAAATCCCATCTTTGGTGCTGCAGTGGTGAATGCAAAATATCTTTATGGAGGAGACATGTAGAGGGAAATTTGGCTGCCTTTCTCTGTCTTCCTCCTAAATATTTTGGGTAGGATGCATTGTTGTGAGAGTTAAAAAAAAAGAAAAATCCTATTAGCTCATCAGTGGTCTCCTTCACAGCTGTTGTAAAGGGCTGTCGTTTGACTTGCAGACATGAAGGAGAAAGAAGGTCCGAGGCAGACGAGCAGCTCTGGCTGTCGTTGCTGGGGCTTCCCACCATGGCACAGACGTGTTGGAAGTTTCTTTCCAAAGATTGTGATGCTCTGAGTTTGTCATCACCCAAATAGCCTTTTCTCTCCCTCATAGTTTGTTCTGGATTCGTGTGTGCGTATATATGTCCATACATTCCTGTTTATAAATGCATATATTTGCATGGAGAGGTGGGCAGGAGTCTTCTTCCAGCGTTTGTGTTGCCTGTACTTGAATGCTATCCAGTTGCACTACCCATTTCTGCTCTCATTTTGATGTTGCTGGGAAGAAGAAGAAAATCTGGCATTGCCAGTTTTTGCAGGGTTATGATTACTCTTGAGATGATCAATGCTGTTCCAAAAGCCTGAGGCTCTAATCAGTATAATGTGCTGGAATTGATGCCCTTTCCCACTGTCCTATCCTAGACAGGGTCGTAGTTTTCCTTCATAGTTTCCCTTTGTAGTGGGAGGAGCTCAAGGACTGCATATATGCAGTAGCTGTGATCTCAGAAGGTCTCTCTCCAGGGGCCTCCAATAGGTGGGATGCCTCTGAACGTATGTTTTTGGATAGAGAATCTTGAAGCATACAAACCCTTTGGAATATAACTAGTCCTCAACACTTCCGTTTCAATAACTCAATTTATAAACAGGGCAAGGGCAGTCTTCTCCAAATAAGCCTGTTCCCTGGGGCAGCTTTATTTTAATGTGCCTCAAGGTACTGAAGGGGCAGGTGAAGGTCCTGTGATCTGGATCTTATGCTGTTTTGCAACCGTTTCTTGTGCTTGCGCTTTGCTACCAGGCACACTCTGTGTGGTGGTCACTTAGGAAGGTGTGTTGGGTGAAGAAAACTTGTCCCTCTTACTGAAACAAACTCATACTCTGCTTTCCTAGTTTATTTTTAACACAGTACCTTTGGCAGCACCTTAGCATTTTTTCAGCGGTTAGAGATGGTCATCTTATCAGAAAGTTTCCGTACTGGGATATATTCATGTAGTTGAGGCTGATTTCTTTTTAAAGGACATGAGATGTCTTGAAAGTTGGGTTTGTTTGGGTTTTTTTCTGCTCGGTGCACAGATTACAATAAATTGTTTTCATGATATGTTGGTAACCTACTGGGAAGTGAGGTGCCTGGATTAGGTGATTTACTTATTGCCATTAAGTAATGTAGAAAGTCAGAACCCATAAACCTGGACGTGCTGGAGCACATATTCATAATCCAAGCACTGTGTTCATAGCCAAGAACTGTTTGTCAATCTGGATTTTTCCCCCCCCCCCTTTTTTTTTTTTCTCCGCACCCCCCGCAACCTCTATTGTTTCCTGGAGACTTTTATGCCTCCTGCTCTTGAGTTACTCGGAACAGTGACATAGCCCTGGCTCTCCTCCAGGCTGATGGAGAAGGAAGCGTGCTTGGTGCTGCTCGGTGCCCTTCGCCATAGGGGCAGGCGTTAAGGGACCCGTGGCTAGGTTGAGTGAGAAGCACTCAGGCAGCAGGCTGGATGGCACCCAGGAGCAGGGGTGACAGCCAAAAGCAAACCCTTCCCATGCCTCCAGTGGGGCAGGAATGGAAGTATCCCATGTGGGAATGAGCTGCTGCCGCTAATGGGAAGCATGTGGTTTTTCAGACCCCCACACGTCAAAGTGGGTGAGGACTCTTAGTTCTGGCCTTTCAGATTGATAATGTAGGACAATTAATCAGTGTTTAATGTTTTCAAAGCACAGCACAACTAGTCAGTAATGTCATGGACATCTTGCCCCCAGCCGTTCTGTGGGTTTCAACACTGGCTCTTCTTTTTGCTCCAAAGAGGCTGAATTCCTAAGATTTTACCAGCTATGCAGGTATGGGATTTGCTTAGTGAAAACAATCCCATCCTGAGCTTGTTTTTTTTTATTTACTTGAAGTAACTTTCCCACTGGGGAAGTTGCTTAAAGCCTCAGAAAGGTCATGGTTGCCTTCTGCTTACTTGAGGGCACTTGTAGCCAGCCATATTTCTGAGGTATTTGCTCCTTCTGTAAGTGATGTATTAGGGCCATTTATCTTCCTTTGCAGGGTGAATCTTTGGGTGGAAAAATAGACAGTCACAGCAGCAGTAATGAAGAAACAGATATTTAATAGATACAAGTTAAGAGGAATGTAACTCCTCTTTTATTTCATAGAATGCCTGGTGGAGAAAACCACATTCTTTGTGAAGATGCTCTGTGATTTTACCAATGGCTGGAATCCTGTTTTCTTAATTGCAATAAAATAAAATTTGCAATGAACAGTTAAAGGTGGTTGCTACTTAACAGTTTGACTTGCTTTTCATGTTGATGCTTTGAGATTTTATATGTACACATATGTATACTTCCTAGAGCAGGAATTAATTCTTGATTCTCCCTTATGTATTTTTTTTTTCATGTTGTATGGGTTGAGTTTCTCGGGATTTGCTTGTTGTAGTTCTCCTCTGTTTTCCAATTCTTTTTTTCTCCTAAAACCGTAAATCATGTATCCATCTCACTAATTAAAGCTTTTCTGTCCTTCTGTTTATTAGAGTGCCATCCTTGATTAAACTGTGGATTGAATGACTCATGACTATTTTATACTCATACTTTCATGTGGAGTAGAGCTTGGTAATGTTTAAAAATAAGTATTGTGTAAAAACACCTGACAGATCTTTGGCAAAATGATGTTGCTTGTCATATACACTAATTCACTTGGAGTGACTACAAGTCTTCCATTCTTTTAAGGGGAGTGTCCACCATACACAATAGCCCAGTGATTCTTATTTCTATTGCAAAGATGATACCCATTACCACATATGAATTAACATGCTATTGCAGCTTTGACATAATGAAAAATTGAAAGCACTTAACAATTCTGTGCTCCAGAGGGACAGAAACAAATGAATTCTCTTTAGGCATAGAAACAAAGCCAGATCTGAATCTGTACGGAAGTGTCCTTATAGGAATATAATATCCCTTTGGTAGATTATCATTAGGTTAAGCTGAAATATTGCAGAAGGGGAGGAAGAGTTTTCAGAATACACCAAACTAAGGTAAAGTCTTTGGTACACTAATATATGTCAATTGCTGCTATTGCAGGTTTCAGAGGGAGAAGTATAAACAAAAGAACAAGGAAAAGAAGATAAAATTTTGGTCAACAACCATGCATAAAAATTCTTCTTAAGGTATTATTTCTTCTCATTCATAGCATGGCCGGACCCCCTTGCATCTTGCTGCCCACAAGGGTCACCTCCATGTTGTCCAGGTTCTGTTGAAGGCAGGCTGTGACCTGGATATTCAGGATGATGTAAGTAGATACAACCTCCTTGCTTGGGGTGGAGGGGAAAATGTAATTTGCAAATAAGAATAGACTTTCACTTCTTTGAAGTAGGATTAAATGAAAATAAAATCTGTCTCTGTATTTTCTAATTTGGAGATGTAACCTCTGATTTGGAGATGCAAACCTGCATGGGAGGCAAAGTAAAATGTGTTGTTTTACAATTAGAACTTGGTCCTCATACCCAAGAGCTCTTTATAAGAGCTCTCTTTGTGCCAGGCTGGTGTGAGTAGCAGTAAGAGTCATCATGTGCCTTTTGGTGCCGAAGTGAAATAAGAGCTTCTTGTATCACATGGAAACCCATTGGAGGACGCCAGGTAGGGGGGACAATCTATTGTGAAGTTTGCCTGAAGTGGGAGATGCTTTTTGTGTAGACAAGTGCTGCAGCGTATAGAGTATGGAGCAGCTGCTTGGAGCACTGAGTGGCATCGCAGCTGTCCTTGATGTGGGGGTTTGTGGTTGCATCTGTAACGCTGTCATGTGGTGAAGTATCAGCACAACAAAACTAGCTTTCAATTTAGTAATTGAAAGTTAGTTCAATTAGATAATTAGTTTTTATTCGGTGAAATATGTAAGTTATTGGGATTTCTTGGTTTTCCATAAGAATAGTTCTAATCTTGGACCAGGCTTTAAGGCATGTTGGAGTGCAAGTAACATGATTTTAGCTACCTCACTTTGAAGAAGAAAGGTGTAGGTTGAAATGTGCAACAGCAATTGAATAACCATAACTTCTTCAGATTCATTGCTGACTTCTTATAGCATGCTGAAACAAGTTTGAGAATGGGTTGCTTTTGTTCTCCATTAATAAATCAGGTGAATATTTTTCAAAGGACCAAGAGTCCAAAGGTGGTGAATAGACCCACCTGTATGACTATTAAAAGGACACTGGAAATGTCCAGGTGTCTTTTGAAAATCCCTTTAGACATTTGTTTACATCTACAGAGTATTAAATATCTATAGAAACTGGGAAGATGGTTTCCTTCTCTGAAGGAGTAGCTGCTTCCCTGTGAAACACAAGCAGCCTGCCTGACAAGCCTAGGACTGGGGTACTGGTGCAGCCAGTTGGGATTCTGTGAAAACTGGTTTTTGAGAAAATCTGGGTTTTTTTTAATCCTCTAGGAATAAAATCTAGGTCGCTTATACGTAAACATGATAGCCATGGTGGAAAAACAGTAAATTGGTGTTTACCTTCATTGCAGTTTAGCTCAGGGTCTTGCACTGAAGGACTGTTTAGCTCAGACGAGACCTATTTCACATGCCTTGCAAACTTCTCAGGGGCTTTGTTCACAACAGCTGGATATGGCTTATAAACGTGGTGACTAATGGGAACAGAATAGATACATGCTTGATTCACAGGTACTGTTTCTTCAAAATGTATTTTGAATTTAGCCCTGCATTTAGTACTAGTAATTTGGTTGGAGTTGAGGAGAGCCTCAGGAGCTGCTGAGTCTCAGAGAGTGTGTTTGGATTTGTCTCGGAGGAGGAGGATGGTCAATTCTCCAACTGAAGATTTTTGCTTGTGAAAGGTATTAACTAAAATATTTCTGCTTTCCTTTTACATAGGTCTTCAAAGAAGGTTCTCTATTTATGATTTCTCCTTATGTAATTCATTTTTACACTTTATTTATGCCCCACAGAACATGTTCATACTCTTTTAGTTGCCATCTATTGATTATGCCTTTGATCACTTACTGTGTGCTTATTTGGCAGTGAAGACATCTTACTTTCAAGTGTTGATTAACATCCGTACGTTTCATTGCTGTTTTTCAGGAATATAGATTTAGGTTCAGAGATGAAATTGCTCATAAAAGTAGGGAGTATAATATTTAGTTTAAAAGTAAATTACTTATTGAATTTTTGTCTGTGGCAGAGTTGTGGTAACGCAGAAAAATCTCCAAGTTCTAAAAAGGTGACCTGTATTTTATTTTTCTAAATAACAAGAGAAACCTAAACACATTTTATTTTGGAGTTTATTCTCTTTAGCTAATGGACGAATGCAAGACTAACTTTTCAACTGCCACATGATAAGCAGGAACTTAAAAATTGGTAAATGTTGTGGAGAGATTAAAACACTTGCTTCATGTTCTACAGAGACAAAACACAGTAAGAATTGTAAGAATTAGTTGAAGAATGACCTCCAGTGGCCTGGAGTGGGATTATTATGAATTTCAACCGGTGGAGTCCAGCTCTGTAGAGTACGCCACTCCAGGAGCTAACTCTTTCCTTCTCCCTGCTGATACTGAAAACTCTTACTGGGATCCCAATGCCATCTCTGAATGGTCAATGAGTATCCATACGGCACACACCTCAGAAATAGTCAAGGAGAAGGTTGTCACGGTGAAGGAAATCAAGGACGAAAAAGATAAGAGAAACCAGAAGAGAAGGGCTAGGAAGGAACCTAGAAGATCAGAAAGAGAGAAGGAGGTTAGAAATCTTGTGCATCAATCCTGCCTTGAGCTTGATGTCTCCCATTGGCTGCATGCTGCGAAACTTGGCCTGGTGGTCTGGCATGACCTAGCTCTTCTGCGGTGCATGACTGCATGGCAGGCTTTGTGCTGGGGGCTCTGCAGTAAGTTTCCTACCCTGTATGTCCTGTCTGAAAAACTTACTGGGAAGACAAGTGAATTTAAAACAAAAGCCTGAGGCCCTGAAGCTTCCCTTCTGGAAGCTCCAGTTTAAGAAGCAGAAAACTAATTTCAAATGGAACAATAACCTAGGATTCATAATCATTTTTTGCTGAATGTAAAAATGCTCATACTCCCATTTCAGTCTAATTTAAGCTGTAATTTGTTTCCTTCATATTTTTTTATGCCTTGCTTACCTCTCCTAGCCATGCATCATCATTTATGAAATTATTCTGCTGTGTATTGTGATGACTGCCTTTATTTAGCAGAGGAGGAGGAGAGCAGCACATTGCCATTGAGAAACAGTAGGGCACTTTTGGTTGCCTTTGTGTACAGCTGCTTCAGGATATCCATGTATGCTTCTATGCTCCTGAGAGTATTTAACAGTGGATTATATTTTAACTTCAAAATATTTTGAACTTGCTGCTGTGACTTTAGTGGTTTGGTTTTGAAGTATGACACTTTGCAAGTGCAAAGTCCAGCATCTTGTACCAGGGACTGAAGGCATGAGTTTTTGCTGCTTATTTTGGTGCAATTCTCCTGTAGCAACAGAGTTTTTGTGGTGGTTTCTGCAAACGTGGAGAGACAGTGAGGAGGCAATGTGTGACATCAGAGAAGGGCTTTAAAAGGGGATCATATAACTCATGGATGCTCTGGAGAATAGGAGTGTGCAGGAAATCAATATATGGTGGTTATAGTTTTGGTGTTTTAAAATCCAAGAAAGGAAAAGATAACCTGTATTACAAATTAGGCTAAACCAAATCTTGTTAAATTTGGGCAGTAGGGCCTATGACAAAAAATTTCAATAACTTAGGAGAGCTGGCAGAAGTACTAATATCTACCTGAAAACCTTTTGTAAGTTGCTTGTGTTGTTTCCTTCCCCTTAGAGTGGACTTTAGGTGTTCTGAGGTGCCTTGTCCCAGTGGTTGCATCCACTGCTTTAAGCTAGTCAGCAAATGAAGAAACTCAAAAAGGTAATTGCAGACACCAGGACACTGAGCAAGCGTCACTGGCCTAGCCAACACAAGTGCTAAAGGAAAGAGGTAATGCCAAAAATCCGTGGAGAAGGTCAAGATCCAGGTATCTGCCTTTCTTTAAGACTCCCAGCCTGTTACTCTCTCCTGAAAACAGGTGTTTAAGTTCTCTGTAAAGAGCATTGTTTCACCCATTGGAAATGTACCTGCTGGTGCTGAGCCATGCTGTGCAACAGCCCTGTTCTGTGCAGAGACCTCAGGATGTGCAATCCCACATCCTCGGCACCGGCAGATGCAGACTCCGATCACCGTCTCCCACTACCACCTCCCTCTCCCCAGCTCGATGAACACTGATATTTTTCTTAGAAGCAGAGCAGTGCCCTTCCAACAGAGCAGTGCTCTTGTGGCAAGGCAAGCTAGGCGAGTACTGCAATCTCTGTGCTGCTGCAGAAGAGCCAGCGGCCACCTCCTTCACTGTCCCTGTGTCAGAGTGATGGACTTACCTGCAACTTGTGTGGAATTTTCTTCCAGCAAGCGTGGGAGAGAAAAGTAGAGGCAGCTGTGTGAGGGGCAGCAGGAGTGCTACCCGATGACCTTCTAAGTGCCACCAGTGCTGCAGCACCACAAGGCAAGCCGAGATATCCGGGGTGTTGAAGTGGAAATGATTGAGTCTGAGTCGCTTTCAGGGCTAGGCAGCAGCTGAGGAAGGGGATTTAAGACACGCTGTTGCAGACTTAACGTGCCTTATTTCTGCTTAGCTTCACAGGCACCTAAATGTCTTTTTGGCTTTGGGCCCACATCTGCATTTAGTGTAGACTCTAGTTTCTGTCAAGGTCACATTTGTGTGACACAGCACTGTGGTTATCTCTCTTCATTCATGCTGATCTGTGGTCTGATCCTAAGGCATAAATCACTGACAAATATGAGCATAAATTTTGCCAAACATAATGGTCTGGGCAGTTTATATGCATTTACCTGTGTAATTGCTCTCCAAGCCTCAGGAACAGCCCCCTAATGCCTTGCTAAAGGCAGGACTCTGATGAGTGCTTTCAGAGACAGTTATTTTAGCAATCAATAAAAAGATACATGAGTTGATAATTACATTGTCTGAAAATTCAAGCTGTGAAAAAATACAACTCATCTGTTTGCTTTGACTCCGTAAGAGGACAGATAGTGAGCTGCACTTCTGCTGATGGGGAGACAAGGCACATTAGGAACATGGCATTTTTATTAGTAGGTGGGCAATGCCACCAGTGGCTGGGTTGCTCGGTGACTCATACAGAGAGACCATCACAGTCTGGTGGTTCATCTTCCACAGCACCTTAAGCAGTTTAAGGTTAACGTGTGTGCTGAGGTCCAAAGGAATGGTTGACCAGGCAGGGCTTGAGAGCAGTAGGGACCTTCACAAGGACATTGATAGCTACCGTCTCTTCACTATGAGCTGCCTCAGTCCGAGTGAGGAAGGATTTGAGATGTCCCTCTTACATGGATGAGGTATTTATCTACCTCATCTGGGTGCTCATTGGACCTTACTCTTGGATGCTTGGCTCTCCCCATGCTGGTATAGGGAAGTCGTCAGCACCGAAGCCCACACCTTGAGCAAGAGGCACCTGAGCCTGTCATCTGCAGCACTTGTGTTGTTGACCTACCTGAGCTTCCATTTTGGGGACCAGAATATAGTATGGGACAAAGCCTGGGCATGGCTGAAGCTGTTCCGCTGCCACTCTGCGGCCCCAGTGAACGATCCCCCAGCATATGGGGTAGGTTTCCCACAGGAGATCTGTTCCTGCAGAGGTGAGGTGTGCCTCCCTCCTTCCAAATACGTGTTTATTTTTAACTGAGACACCATTAGAAGTAGCTGTCATATTAACAAACCTCCAAAAGCTGAACGACCTTTGATCTCACTGCAATTACTGTAATGAGGTTGGGCTAATGAAAAGAACAACCTTGATTTAAACTGGCCCAGAGAGAAGATCCTTAATTACAAACTAAATACAATCCATTTCTGCCCCTAGTTTGGTCTTATTCATGATCAATTTTCAAGACTATAAAGAGGTAGGAACCAACAATTCATTGTTCAAGCTCCATCCATCACAGTGGCAAATGTCCCCTTGTTTTAGTCTTTGTTAAAATATCTTCTGTTGTTTGCTGGTGCAGCAATACCTGTTAGCAGGGAAGGGTTGACGGATTACTTTCCACTACAAGGCAGTCAGATAAAATGACCTTCACACTGTCTGCATTACCCATTGCTTCAGTAGCAGTGGCTGTACCAGTCATCAGTACCATGCAGTATCATAAAAGGATGTGGGGTTCTTCCTCAGCTTGTTAGCAAGCAGATTTTTGCGTAGTAATAATTACTGGAAACTCTCTGACACTTGTGTCTTAAAATACATTTACAGTCTTAATAAGGATATGAATATAAGTAAGAGTATGTTACTCTAGAGACAAAGCACAGATAGCATTTTTTTACAAAAGCCTTCACTGCAATTTCTTTAAGCCAATTTTATGATTATAAACCAACATAGTGATTTACTGATGGTGAGAGTTGGCATTACAGGGGTTTCTGAAAGGTTGCGGTTGGCAATGCTCATTTTTCCTTTATGGATTAGTAACTATTTTGGTGTCATTAGCACGGAAGAACCCCACCAAGAGCAATTTTGAAGTGGGCTGCTAATTGCCTTTGAGAACAAATAATTCAATTTATCCAGTTATCTGAAGACTCGGAGACTGTCTGTCAGAAAATAGAGTATTTCCCATTTTTAGTATTTAATATAATGTGGCATTATTTGATAAAGATTTTTAGCAGAGAAATTTTGTATCTGTTTAGGACTAGCTTGGTGCAAGCTTTTTTCCACTTTAACCTGTGTATGTCTTTGGTGACCATTATCTAGATACGCATAATTGGATTGAATTCCTACTCTTTTTATTCATCCCCAAAAAAGACTGTGTAACTTTGAAGCTAGTCTTTGCGCCTGGATTCCGGCGATGCTTCAGCATTGCAGGTTCAAAGCAACTTCAAAGGAAAGCCAAGACTGGTTGTTGTGGCAGCAGTGAAGCAACTGCAGCTCATTTTTTCATTGATTAGTATCTTACGTACCTACATGCTGCTGCATAGCTCCTCCTTTTCCCCCTCTAACCAACACATGCATAAAAATATACGGGTAACTCCTGATGGGCAAGGCCAGTAGTTTGCATCTTCTTAGTCTTCAATTTCTGAAAGGCTTGTAGAAACTTAATCGTGGACACTCTAACTCAATAAATGAGTTCAACACCTGTTAAAGTGGAGTCAGACAAGGTGACTGCATCAGTGTATTTTCCTTTATGGGCAAGTGTCCAAAAGGAGTAAACTGATGTAAGGAGGTTGCTTGTTGCTGCTGTGTGGCAGGTCAGTGAGAAATGCAAGTTGTTTGGACCTCAGGATTGCTCAGTTGCTTGAATGAAATAAGTTGATGGTCTTGTAATTGTGGTCCTCATCATAAACTTGCCTCCACTCTTAGCAGTAATTGGCAAATTCATCAGAACTGCTAAAGAGACTGATCTCATCTCATGCTCCTTATCCTAAGGAGCTGTCAGAGTCAAAACAGGAGAGCCTCATCCAGTTACTCTAAGTACTGGAGGATCATTATGATGAACTACAGCAGCCTGCAGTTCCCTTTAGTTCCCTACAGGTGCAGTTGATCATGACTCTATGATTTTTAGAGATGCAGTGCCAAATACATTAGATTCACTCCCTTCTAATACTTTTAGTATCATTTTTACAAGGCTTCAGCGCTGTATATGGGATTGTGATGGATTGCAAACTTCAGTAAACAGTTGATTTGTAGCTCTCTCATACTTAAAATAACTTCATTAGTCTTGGAAACTTTAATGATAGTTGTTTATGGGGGACTGTTTTCAAAGGCAGCTTGGATTTAACAATACACTTGATGAAGATGCTGCCCCTGTGTGTGTGGGATGCATTTGCATTGAGTCAAAACAAGGTGGAAATGGTACTGATGACAAATGTGCTTCTTTTTGCAGGGCGATCAGACAGCATTGCACCGGGCTGCTGTCGTAGGGAACGCTGATGTTATAGCAACTCTGATTCAAGAGGGGTGTGCTTTGGACAGACAAGACAAGGTAACAGGCAAAGGCGAAGTTCTGTAGGATGGCAGCCTTGCCAGCTGGTAATATTAAGGTCTCAGAGAGAAAGTTATGTTTTATACCCCTGTGTAAGTATCTGATGCTTTGAAAGTGATCGGAACAGTTACATCAGGAAAAAATATTTCACAGAAAGGGTCACTGGGCACTGGCAGAGGCTGCCCAGGGAGGTGGTTGACTCACCTTCCCTGGAGGTGTTTAAAATATGGGTGGATGAGTTGCTGAGGGGCATGGGTTAGTGATTGATGGGAATGGTCGGACTCAATGATCCAGTGGGCCCTTTCCAACCTAGTGATTCTATGATTCTATGATGGAAAGAAAAGCTGTACCATCTTTTTAGTATCAATTACTTATTTATTTATTGTATCAGGCCAATAGATTTTGATGTAAGAATCTAGTCTCAGCTCATTGAGAAAGGAATTGAAGAAACGTACGACCATACTATGCCCTACATAAAACACTGCACGGTTTCCCTTGATTATCCCTGAAATCAAGAGTCCCAGGCTGTAAATTTAGTTTGGTTCTGATTCCAAGATCCAAACAAAAGCTTTACTTGCTAGGAGGTGTGGGGAAAAAAGTAGAAGATAAAGATAGACAGAGGCTGATGATAGGAAGAGTAGATAGGAAAAAGTACATAAAGTGTCAGTGGAAGTTATTTTATGTTTCAGTTTGGTGTATATCTGCCTTTGGTAAAAATAAAATAGAAAATTAGCTAGTGGGAAAGGAAAAGAATTTATTTGTTAAGTGAGCAGGTGGGGCATGCAGTTGCTGTGTTCTGAATGTCATGTTACTCTGGATGTGGACACAGTGCACTGACCTTTTCTCTTGCGTGTGTGCTCTTCAGGATGGGAACACAGCTCTTCATGAAGCTTGTTGGCATGGGTTCAGTCAGTCTGCCAAAGTGCTCGTGAAAGCGGGAGCCAATGTTCTTGCCAAGAACAAGGTGAGACCCATGCAGGAGGAGTTTTCCGTTCTGGTGCGATGTGGCTGACTCTCAGCACTGGAGGTTTCTGGCTGCGGCATTTCTCAGCGAGTGGGAGACCAGCTCCTTGTGCGATATTTTTTTTTTTTTTTTTTTTTTGCATTTATTTTGCCTGGGTGGTTCCTCCATAGGCATTAGGAATTTCATATTTTGACACATGATGCAAGAGGAACTCAATAGGGCATTGAATGAAACATTAATTATGGCTGAAGAACACTGTAATGCCTGTGGAAAACTCCATGGTGCTCTGATTTATAATTATAATTTATATAGTGAATTCATTGCGACTGGTGGACTAATTGTGATAGTATGATTTAAAATGAAAATTAATTGTACTACTAGGACAATGGTGTTCAAAAATTTTTTTTAAGAAATTAAAAAGCCAAATTAATGTAAACCACGGAGGGAAAAATGTAGTGTATCTTTTGTTAGAAAGTTCTTCCTGATACATTAGTGTAGGTTCTTACCAAAATCTTGGAATAAGCCTGGATTATCTTCTTTTTAGTGTTTGTAACACCTTGAGAACAATTTAAGGGAAAGAATAACAAAGAAAGGGGTCTTAGTTCCACTCTAATTGTAATACCTGTTGGAAACTTGTCTTCAACTCACAAATTCAGAAGTTAGTGAAATAGTCTGTGAAATGGCAATAGCATCCGGAAATGTGAGCTGAGTCAGGCTTTGGAACGCTGTGCCTATGGGTCAGTCAAATCACATGGTTGGCACCATGTCACTTCTTACAGGTGAGAGGGCTTTGGGGTGGGTTTATGGGATGTCTGAGCATTTTTTTTGGTAAATTTGGTGGTAAAACAACATCTGAAAAGGGATAGTGAAGAAAGGGAAGGAAGAAGACAACTGGCCAAAGTCCAAGACTTTGAGTGAAAAGGCATGTGGCCTGGCCATAGCATTTCTGTATGTGCACGTGTATATATGCAGAAATACTCATATGTTTGTATAATCCTGGTCACTTTGTGGTCTGTCATTACATCATCTTTAATACTATTTTATGTATATTCCTTCTTTTATATTGTTCAACTTCCATATTTTATTTTCTGTAATTATTTTTTGGCGTAACGCTCACCTAGATTTATATCAAAGGTACTTCAGACAATTTTCCATGCTTGACTATAGTTTTGTGAACTACTATGCTCCTATCTCTGGATACGCTTCTCTATCTATATTCTTCTGTACAAAGGTGTGGGCTTCAGATGCAAATCTGGTTATCCTACATGCTTGGATGCCTCAGGGTATTAGAAGATTTAGCTTACAATACAGCCTCTGTCAACTGGAGACAACTTGTCGTGGAAAACATGTGCACAGAATAACTCAGCAGGGTTGATGTCTGAAATATGACTGGCAGACTTTAATACTGTGTGAGCAGCTCCTGGGCTGGTCTTTGATGTCGTCTTAACCATGCAATCCTCTCCCTTTGCATTTTGCTATTTGGGTGTTTTTTAATGGACAAGATCTTTTCTCAGGAGCCACTGAAAAATCCAGGAATTGCGTATCCTTGTATACGTGCACGTGCTTTTACCCCTTTTGATTTCAAGAAGAATGAAGAGTTTAAGTCTACTTAATCCCGAAATGATTTCTCTGGTCGCTCAACTTTTTATTACTGATGACAAGACATAATCTTTCTGACAGCTTTTCTGGCAGCCAGAGCTGAGCACTGTGTGCAGGAGCAGTTGACTTACAGCTGGGCATTGTGTGCTTTTTGGCTGGCTGGGACGGATACAGGCTGCTAGATTTGCCAAACCCTCCTAAGCAGCACAAGACAAGAGGGATTTGACTTTGTATTTTCCCTAACTCCTATTTAATAGCTCCTGGGTCTGCCTGGGGAACGCTAGTACGGATGCATTTCTCACAGCACAGCATCTTGAGCAAAATATATGAAAGAACAGTGTAATCAAAGATAGTTTCTGTATTAACTGAAATGCAGAGGCCGGACAGGACACCTGGGATTTTAAAGGCAGGTCAGGCAGCTAACTGAGGGATGGGTCAGGACCTCTCTGCCTTCCCACCAGTGCTGACCCTTCAAACAACAAATAGTAAAGACATGGCAGAGGCTTTTCAGAGAGAAACCCAGGAGGAAAAAAAAATGACACCTAAATGCAGTTAGCTGAGAAAGGAAATGTTTGTGCCTGCCATAGCTTAGAGACTATGTTCAGGCCAGAAATACTCTGTAACATGGAACCAAAGACCTATGATGGCATCTAAGAGTTGGCCTTTTGTAATTCAAACCCTGCGCCTTTGATCTATGTCTTGAAAGCAGAGGACAAATCAAAGGACGTAATCAAGGTGAACAGACAGCCTAGTAAGCATGGGAAACCTTTTTGCCTGAGTTGATTTCATTTCTAGCTCCCAAGAGCCAAAGATCCTAAGTATTTTCAGGCCAACAAAAGCCAAATGCTGTCAGAAAAGCCTGTCAGACCAAAAAAATCCTTTACAGTGTTAGAAAAAAAATACACAGGCAAATTCTTCTTTTATTTCTCTCTGTAAAAATGGCATGTTTGCCTCTTTCAGAAGCCCTAGCATGCCATTCCTGGGGTTTAGGTGTCTTTTTTCCCTCCCCCCTTCCTATATTGCCTGAAGACTGTTGTGCTTTCTGAACACTGGAGCTTACTGATAGACTAAAATCTGCATCCTGCCCTGTGAGACCACCTACTCACCCAGCCAGGCTTGGTCTGTGTAACCTTTGTAAGTAAACAGAGATCATTGTGACACTCATCAGACTGTTTCTAGAGTTTTTACTTCCTTTAAACAGATTTGACCCATGCAGATGTCGCTAGACTGTCCAATTTCTGCCTTTACTAGATCCTAGATAAATAATTTCCACAATGAAGAGTGTATTTCGGTCTCTGAATTCATTGAGCTCAGAGCTTCTAGAAAATAGCAGCAACAGTTTCCCACCCCTGGGTGGATCCTTGTGTGGGAAGACCCATGAAGTTTTTTTTTTTAATGCTTGTGTCTGATTTCTAAATACAGTTTTTACATTTTCCTGTATTTCTCTAAGGCAGGTAACACACCTCTTCACCTCGCTTGCCAGAATAGCCATTCCCAGAGTACTCGCGTTTTATTACTTGGAGGATCTCGAGCAGACCTCAAAAATAATGTGAGTTTTGAAAAGGACATATGTTAATTTTTGTGTGCTTTTGTTTTAGCTATATTGGTTTAACTTGTAGAAATAACTCAGAAATGCTTTAAGCTGTGATTTTTATTACAAATGCTGTTGACAAAATACTAATAAACTGCTGTGTACATTGTGTATGTGAATACTTGCAATAGAACTGAGCAATGTGCTGCTTGTACCCATCTCTGTGTGGGGATGGAAGGAGCTGGACGTGGTTTTGCTTGTTGCGCGGAGTGAGGCAGCTGGTCCTTTGCAGTTTCATGTGGTCTCGATGACCTGACCCAGAACTGACAATGCAGTTCTGCAAATGGGCTCCTTTTTCAAAAAGACAGAAGTCTTGAAGGTGTTTTGTGCCAGAGCACAGAAATCCTTCAGACCTGCTCTCACTGAGACTAATAATATTATCTACTGCATGTCAGTCTGTCAAATGAGGACGATTCAAGGTGACTTCAGAGAGCTTTCCTCCCATTTTATAATGTATCTAGCCTGACAAAGGGGAAAAAATTACAAAATCCAGATGTTTTTGTCCCTGCTCAATAACAAGATGAGCAGAGGCACACAGAAATAGAATCCTGTGGGGCTCTGCTCCCAGCTCGCAATCCCAGCTGCATGCACACTCTCCCTTAAGGGGATGCTGCTCTGGCACTGCTCCTCATGTTTTCTTCATTATGTGTGACCCCGAGTGGGTTTTCCAAATCACATTGGTTTGGGATAGGGAAGAACAGATTTAATGGGAAAGTGTAAATCAGGTTTGGTAGTGCAGTACACCAGCATTTTACAATTCCAGTACTTCCCATCAGTGGTTAAAGAATTTGTACCCCCACCTTGCCTGACCCAAGCTCTCACTAAACCTTCCCACCCATTCTGGTGGCTTTTGTACTGCACAGAAGACAGCATTGCTATTCAGTGGAGGCATGTGGCATTTACTGCTCTTTTTGGTTTAATAGGATTAATTCATCTCTGAACACCATGACAAGTGCAAGCTCTCTTGCTGTGATTATCTGCTCAGAGCTTTGTTTCTGTTTGCAGGCAGGAGATACCTGTCTGCATGTGGCTGCTCGTTATAATCACTTGCCCATCATTAGGGTGCTGCTCAGTGCTTTCTGTTCTGTCCATGAAAAGAACCAGGTCAGTGCATGAACCTCATTGCGACTCTGTGCCCTTCACATGTAGCTTGTTGTTGGAAAGAGGGATTCCTACTCAAGGAATCTCATTTCACTCTGTGTTTCACTGTATGACCAACCACCTGAGCTTCTAAGAGTAGCTTTAAAGACATATCAGTCATTTATTATTTTGCCATCACATGTGCATCATTTCTTTAAAGCATTGCCTACTTACGAAGTTTTGCAATCACATACCTCATAGAAGGGGGTTTGGGACAGAAATAGTAGTGTAGGGGTAGAAGTTGGCCCTCTTGAGTCTTACCAGTTCTGTGCAGAATGGGACTGGGAAAGAGACTTCTTCATTTTGGGGGGGAGCATTTATTCCTCTATATCTAGGATTTAATGGCCATTACAGAAATATTGTGAAGCAAAACTCACTGATGTTCAGATGCTACAAAAGTGTGAATTCCTCTGGAATCCTTTTCTTTGCTGTGTTTAAAAATTGGGAAGTAAAAAGACATGAAAGTGAAGAAAAAGTATACTTTAAGTTTTAAGTAATGGTCAGTCTGACCTAGGATTAATCATCCATAGTTGTTTTATAGAGAGGTAATTGATTGCTGTACCTATAGCGTAGCTAAACTGGGTGGTAGAAGGAGTGGACTTAGTGCACTGAAATTTGTTGAATTTGATAAATAAACAGATTATTTGGTGCTTAACCCCATTGTCTCATGTTCCTGGGATATTTTCCATGTGTAGTTGAGGATCATAGGATGCTTCCTGATGTGTACGTTTAAATTAAACATGTTTTGTAGATAGGAGATATTACAGCAAACAAAATGGGTTCCAGCATGTTAGATTTACTATGTAATTTTATTTGAAAGTGAGGTTTTAACTTGCTAAATGAGCTATTGAATATTAAGATCAGCTGGTGTGAACGTGGCACAGAGAGACACCACTTACTTTCATTCCCCAGCACTACCCAAAGTTGTTCCATATTTGCACACAGAATGGCTTGATTTAGGAATGTGCCTCATCCAAGTTAGTAACAAGCCACAGGTGTCCACTAGTCTAGAGGAGATCTAACTTTCTGAAGACAAAGGGGACAGGAGGGCATTATAAACACGTGTCCAGACTCCCTTGAACAGCTGCTGGCTCCGTTACTGATGCCCGTATCTGATCACAGCTGTCTTCACCTCACTGCACCAGGACAAGAGCAGGGCAGTGTGTGAGCACTGGACCCGGATTGCCTCCTGGCTTTAGTCCAAAACCCATTTTTCTTGAGCAATCTCACCAACGCTCTTGCTGCTGGTGCTTATCTGATTGGGTTTGAGTAATGTGATATGTGACCACCTGCGCACCAAATAATCAGACCTCCAAAAAAACGAGAAGGGAAGGTTGTGGTGGGAAAACTGGTTCTGCTCTCAGATCTTGTATCCATTTGCTGGTGGTAGAACTGGGCTGCCTCCAAGCTGCATCATGTGTCACTTGGTTTAGTTAAAACAGATCAATCACCAGCACCCTGCCTGCATTCCTCAAACCCAGGCTGAAGTAGGTCCTTGTCCTGAAAGAGCTCCTTGGCCCCTCCTGTCCCCTCCCTCCCAAATCCATTGTTTTTTATTGACCAAGCCTTATTTAATCTCAGTTGTTGCAACAGTAAGCGTAGCCTTTTCACCTCTGAGCACCCTTTGGGAAGATGTGATTTCTGCAGGGTGAGACCCAAGGATGAGTGTTACATGGTTGTTTTGTGCTTTCTAACTTGCAGGCAGGTGATACTGCACTCCATGTCGCTGCTGCTCTGAATCACAGGAAGGTGGTTAAGCTGTTGCTGGAGGCAGGGGCTGATGCCTCCGTCGTCAATAATGTAAGCAGGATGTGGAGTTTCTTTGGTATTTTGTGTTAATGCAGACTTCCTTTTTAGTGTTGATAGAAAATATTGGGTGTTAGTGTTGAATTGAACCTGGGTAAACCAAAGCAGTTAGTCACTATATTCTTGTGCACAGAGCATGTACTAACTTTGGGTGGAGAAATCCTCTATATCCAGCACCTTGTGTTTTGAAGAAAATGCCATTTTTGTTTTCCTCTCAGGCAGGTCAGACCCCTCTAGAGGTTGCCAGACAGCACAATAACCCTGAGGTTGCACTCCTCCTCACTAAAGCATCACAGGTATGTTACAGATTTCTCCCTAACACATGCACATGCATGGAGCTGAGACCAGTTAACCTGGAGGGGCCACAACTCCTGGTCAGTCACCTCCAACTGTGAAAGGTGCCTATGTCTCTCCCGGCATTGTGGGCTGGCCTCGGGTCTATTGACGTGGAGCCTTTCAGCCTCCAGGTCCAGCAAGGTGTGCAGATGGTGCCTCAGTACTAAGCGCTGTCAGAGGTCCTGGCTGTCTCGACTGGCAGAGGACAGAGCAGCCACAGGCTCTTATTCCATGTGGTGGCCCTGTACCCAAAAGCTCTTAGGTCATGTCCCTCTGCTGCCTGCCTCAGACTTCTCTCACCCCCCAGATGGTTGATTGCACTAGAAGATGCTTCAAAATTGGTATGAAATGGGGATAAAATATCCTGTTTGTACTCTGCTTCTATGTGTAAAATGCTACTACGCTGTTCAAGGTGGAAGGCACATGGGAGAGCTCTCTATTCTAGTGTGAGACCAAGTGTGATCCCTGCCCTGCTGCTTCTCCTCACTGTGCATGAGAAGGGCTTGGCTTCACAGAATCACAGAATAACCAGGTTGGAAGAGACCCACTGGATCGTCGAGTCCAAGCATTCCCACCAATCCCTAAATCATGCTCCTAAGCACCTCGTCTACCCTAACCTTAAACACCTCCAGGGACGGTGTCGAGTCCAAGCATTCCCACCAATCCCTAAATCATGCTCCTAAGCACCTCGTCTACCCTAACCTTAAACACCTCCAGGGACGGTGACTCAACCACCTCCCTTGGCAGACCATTCCAGTGCCTAACCACCCTCTCCGTGAAGAACTTTTTCCTAATCTCAAGCCTAAATCTCCCCTGGCGAAGCTTGAGAGGCTTGGCTTGCCTTGGCAGCCCAGGGGCACAGGAGGATGCTCTTACTCCTCCAAGGGAGAGCAAAGTGCCCTGATGGGCTGAGCTGTGAAAACACTCCCCAACTGAGGTATGAACACCCCCTTTTGTATGTTGTCTTTTAGTAGAGGTGAAAAAGGTGTGCTCCGTTGCTTGGCTTCTGTGCCAGGGAAGAACATGACATCAGCGAGTAACAGTGTGATCTGCCTTCAGGTCTCGCGCTTTAACCGTGGAAGAAGCCTGAGGAAGAAGAGAGAGAAGCTGAAGGAGGAAAGGCGAGCTCAGTCGGTACCACGGGATGAAGTGGTACAGAGCAAGGTACAGCCCAGTGTTACTAGCAGCATCTGCTTCCAGGAGAGAGTGTAAAAAAAAGCTGTTAGGACTAAGTCTGTTTGGAGCCCTAGCTTGTGCTACTGAAGAGTTGCCCACGCACATGTGCAGAGCAGTTTAAAACTGGGAAATTGGGGAAAAAAGCACCTTTTCTCCATCTGTGCAACCGCTCTGAACTCCCTGTCTTTGCCTTAAGCAGGACAGCGTGTCGCCTGCTGACGACACGCCAAGCAGCGACCAGCCGCCACAAAGGAAGAGCAATCTGAAGGATGAACCCCAGTCAACTTCACCAGATCCCAAAGGGAAGAAGAGCAAGAAGAAAAAGGCAAAGGAAAAGGTATCAGTAGATGTAAAACGGCGGAGAGAGACATGATGGTTGTCGAGTAAAAGTACAGGTGTCCCTTGGGTGTATCAGCGAGTCAGGGCACCAGCCCTGCCATGCTCGCAGGGCAGAGATAGTCTTCAGACAAAACTGCTTTCTGGTGGGGAAATTCTGCTGTTGAGAGTCAGACAAACTGGATTTGTGCACAAGTCTGGTTATTGTCTTGACAGACACCAAGGCTGTCACCAGCCACTGCAGCTGGATTGGTGTTTTAATCAAGTTTTTGATGTAATCGTCACAATGGATTTGTCCTGTTCCCACCAGGACTGGTTTAGAGAGGGCTTATAAATAGGGAAAATGTTGTGTGTATTTTATGCAGGTTTCAGCACTCTCGGACCCCATCTCCCCAGCTGATCAGCAGACACTCCCTCGGCCCCAGCAAAACGTGCTTAAGCGCAGAAGTAAACATCACTGCTCCTCTCCACCCCCACCCCACGAGGTCCGAGCCTACCAGCTGTACACGCTCTACAGAGGAAAGGATGGGAAGGTGATGCAGGTGAGCTGGCTGCTGCCCTCCTGGAGGGAGACACAGGGAGCAGCACTTGGAGTTGGGGGACAGTTACCTAAGGGATAGAAACTGCAATTGATTAACTGCACCCCTAGGCGTATGAAATCATGACTGTGGATTTGCTTCCCTTGCTTGGGCATCAGCTGCATTTTGGCCTAACATGTCGTAAACAATAAACTGGTTTTGTACAGGTTAAAGATAACATACTTAATGAGTTCTGACCCCTTTTTGCAGATAAGGCATGAACAGTGATTGGAAATAACACTGGAACTTTTATGATACACTTTGAAATATTAAGATTTTCAGCAGAAAATGCAAAGAGCTTGGACAGTGACAATAAAAGAAAGCACTGTGTGAGCACTGAAGCTTGCTACCTAAACCAAGAGCTTGAGTACGCTCAATACATTCTGTTTCAATTCTGTTTATTGCAACATGTCTTCAGGAATTCTAGGACTACTGGAGACAGTAATGGTACAGAAGCTGGTTCACAAATAAATCAGAAGCTATCAGCTTATGTGTATTTATTCCAATTTAGAGACTGATCTTTTACTCCACTCAGTTTATTTTATTCCACAAGTATTTACTAGTACATATTTATAAAAGGGCGGTAAAAGAGTCAACAAATCACCCTGTAGACACTGTAAACTTCTATACTATTTCTTTCTTAATATTGCCTCCTCTGGGAGATCAGTCCTTTTGTTTCCTTAGCTTCTCACATCCATCCACCAGTTAATTAAAGAAATTCAGCAGATTCTGAAGATCATTCAAGTCAGACTTCAAAGGTTTTACTGGCCAATATCTTGCTGTGTGATTCTTGGGAAATTTCCAGACTTGGACACTAGGGATTATCCTAACGGCAGACTCAGGAAGGATGGAGGATCTTTCATATGTTAAAAGGAGTCTCAAGGTAGGAGGATGAGCCAGTAGGAAGGGCTTGGGGAGCAGGAAGAAATGTGTGGAGAGCAGATAGGATTTGTATACAGAATTTATATACAAAGATGAGCTTAATAGAGCTAGACTCCCTTATAGGATTTTGTGAAATACATGACACTCCTCTTTCCTTTTCTTTTTTGCTGTCTGTCTTGTTTGATGCCCTCAAGCCCTGAATAACAAACAGAATTTCTTAAGTACTAGTATTGCTAAAGCTCTCTGTAGTGCTCTGCAAACCACCCACCTTTCCCTGCCAAGGGAATAACCCCAGCGTTATTTACGGTTGTGAACCAGTGCTGCAGGGCCAGAGGAGAGAGGGAGGCTCCTCTGCAGGCTGATTGAGAGCAGCTGCTTTGGGCTTCTGACTCACCCCCAAGGTTTCTGACTGCAGAGGAAGCTGATGAGGACTAGCTGTCCTCGCTTAAGGGAGCCTTTAGTGACCATCTCTCTGAGAGATTTCAGCCCAGTCGGTGCAGCTCCCGGTGCAGAGGAGCCTTGGGACAGTCACACAAGTCAGGGGCAGGCAGTAATGTGCGCAGCAGATAAAGATCAGCTGAGGTGCCAGCAGGGTGAAGGCAGACAGGAGCAGTGGGACCTTTTTATACAGTACAAGAAGAAAAAAAAGAGCACATTGTTGGCATTAGGTTAAAAAACAAGTGCACACAAACCCACACACATCCACAAAGTCAGATTTTTTGGTACAACTCAGAATTACAGCATCAAGATGCGGGGTATTGGGCTGTAATGTGGTATCCCTGCATACAGCACGCAGAACCACGGCATGCGTGATCAGAGCTCATTGCTGCTTGCAGCCCCAGTGAAATCAACCATGCCATGTGTTCGGATGTGTCCGTATAAATCAGATCAATCCTTTTCAAGCCTGTGCTTTTTCAACTAGTTGGCTGAGCTGCTATAAGATGTTATCAGGAGGGTGAGTACAGTACATGGTACAGAAGAGACCAAGACTGACTCACGGAGGCTGTGATAATGTTCCAAGTGCACTAAGCAGATAGCGGGATGCAGCAAGTAAATGTATTACTTCTTTCAGGCACCGATAAATGGATGTCGTTGTGAGCCCTTGATAAATAAACTGGAGAATCAGCTGGAGGCAACAGTGGAAGAGATAAAAGCTGAGTTTGGGACAGTACAAGATAAGATGAATGTTAAGCTGGGCCAGATGGAAAGCAAAACTCAACATCAAGTAAGAATATGACCCGGAGGTCTGCTTGACCACATGACTATTAGAAACAAATCCTAAGCTTAAGGAGTATTTTCATTGTTATGATTCATTTATTGCTTCTTATGTTGTAAAACTAACCTGAAATGTAATACTCAAGACCAGGGAACTGTGACATTCCACAGGGATCTAATGTTGCAGACCAAGAAAAACATATTTAATATGTTTTCTTGAGAAAAACATATTTAATGTGTTAAGCGGCTTCAGGTACTTATTTAGATAATAAATCTAACTGCTTGAGGCGTTAAGAGGGAAACTTAAAGACAGAAGGCAGTCCTACAGCTGGTCAGTTCATAATTGTAAAAATCCCTCTTGCTGAGTTCTGCTTGCACTGAGATCCAAGATCCTCTAATTTTTTAAAAATTTTTAATGTAATTGTTATTCATTAATAATTTTGTGATTGCGCCCCTTTGCAAGCTACATCTAATTGTAGTTGGCAGCATTCCTAGAAATGAAGACTGCAAGACAGACTGTACTTTGGCTTACAAGGTTCGCAGATGGGGGGGTTGTTTGTTTTTTAACATAATCATCCCAGCTAAATTGTGGAGTTCTTTTTCCACAGCTCCGTGTTTTAGACAAGCTTATGGCTGAGCGGCTGTCCGCAGAGAGAACGGAGTGTCTGCACCGCCTGCAGCAGCACACCGAGCTGGAGAAAACTGAGGGGGAGAAGCGGCAGGTAGGGCTTGAGACAGCTACTGCCAGTTAGCTCAGGTGGATCAGCTCAAGAGTTTCATTACAGCAGGCAGAGAGAAAATGGGAGATCTCACCTGTTGAAACGGGCAAAAGAGCTTCAAAGACCAAACTATTCTTATTCACTGCCTTAATCTCTAAGCCAAATTTATAAAGCCTTTGCATTAGAAATGGGGAACGTGAAGTCCAGTCTCACAGTTACAATTCAGTCTGGTGGGTCTGAATTGTGGGATCTATAATGAATACCTTTTTCCTACATAGCGCTTTGCAAAAATTCCTACTGCTAATTTTTTAACAGTTCTGTTTTCAGTTTTTGCTTCATTAAAGGACATATGCAGGAACATCTGCAAATAGTAACAAAGGCTTAAAATCTGTGTTGTTCCTTCTACTTCTCATCCATTTGGTTATGTGTCCTAGGATTCTCTTCTGTCTTTGTCTGATCTTTTCTCCTCCGTGTATTAAATGGCTGCAGTTTTTCACCTTGGCTTTGGCAGCAGTGCACTGTCTCTGAGCTGTGTTTTACTGCAAATAGGCAAGTTCTCTTTGTATGCTCATTTAACCAGTGTTACAAGAATGACTATTCCCTTAGAAATCCAGTTCTCGCTCTTCTAGTTTCTACAAAACTTACCATTAAAAGATGCTAAAAAATTTGTGTTTCTCCACTCACACAGGTAAATTTAAAATACAATTCATTTTCTCATTATTGGTATTCTTCTAAGAACTGAGAAACACACTTTGTACTAGTAAAATGTCATGACTTCTTTTAAGGCCCTGCCAAATCCCTGTTAAAAAGCTGGGAGCTGTGATAATCTCAGCATAAACTACTGATCAAAAGACTTTGATCTGACATTCGCAGAACACTTCTCTCCAAAGAACTTATCAAACCAAGGCAGCTTTAGTTTTTATTTCATAGTAAGAGACGTAAGTATTCTTTTGGCTTCTGAATGTCTGAGCTTGTGCTCCATCTCCCTGTAATCTCCATTTAAGAAATTCTGGAGCAGTGCATCAGGTGAATTAAAACCACCATTAAGCAATATCAGCTGTTCCTGTTCTGTTGAGTCTAATTGAAACTACTGGAAAAACTGTCCATGTGCACAGTAGGGCCTGACCTAAAGTTGTGATGTTATATGAACAGGAGGGTAAAAGAGCTCCTCATATTTTAGTTGATTACTGGCAAATGCCTCTGCAGCTGACACTTATTAAGTACCTTTGTGATTTGAAAGCTGTTGGTAATTTATCATTTAGCATTGGACTCGTCTTTATCACTGAATGAACAGAGGAGCAGAGGGTGATAATGGTATAAAACTGTGTTCCAGAGGTGTAATTTTAATTTCACTCTTAGAAGATGGCAGCTTTGACCACATGTGACATTCCTTGCACCTAGAAAGTACTGTTGATTGTATGATTACAGAAATCAGCTTTGATCAGAGAACTTAGAGTTGCATTTGAGTTAGCACATTGAAAACTAAGAGGTGGTGGACTGAAGAAGGTGCCTTTCACTAGCTAATGCATAGTTCCTCATCTTTTCTGATTTGCAGTCCTTTAAATATTCCCAGTGGTAGCGTGCATATCTGTACGGGGACCCTAAGGCAACAAATACCAGTGATTTGCTTACCTTTGTCCCTGCCACGTGTCCTCAGCACCCCAGGAACCACGGGATCTAATCACAGGATCTTCTAATTTACAGTCTCTTTCTCATAGAATTCCTTGGTTGATGAACTGAAGACTTGGTGCATGTTGAAGATTCAGAATCTGGAGCTCAAGCTTTCTGGAGATTCCAGGTCATCAAGACCAAAATCAACTTTATCCACTTGTGAGTCTCTCACTGAGACCCTGGATACTGAGAACAACCCCCACAGCGCCAAGGACTGTAAAGCCAACCAGCCCCTGCTGCAGTCGGAGGGCTCCCACCAGCATTCCTATCCCACGCTCCCAAATAGCCTCTCAGAAGATGGAGGAAGGAGTAGAGTCCACATGCCAGAACAGAGCTTTGGGCAACACTTTTGCATTCAACAAGATGGTGCATCAGGCACAACCTTGTCAGGTATTGGATGTCATAGTCATTCAAAGGCAAGCTAATTAAATGAGGAATACTTGTATTAATACCATAAGTAGTAGTAATTCTAGCTGTGTGCTTTCCCTCACGCATATGCATCATGTCTTGAGATTAGAATACACTTCAAGGCAGCTTCTGGGAATAATGTAAGAGATGGTTGGGCGGCTCTTACCAATGCTTCCATGTCACTGTAGCTTTGAAGCCAAGTCCTTTGATGCTCAGAATAACACTGTTATCTGAAATTTCTCCAGTTTCCCAGTGAGCATTGCTCCCACTCCATTGTCTTTCAGGACAATGTGCAGATTATCCACCATCTACTGAAGAAAGTATTGTATTTAGTGCTTTTCAGATATACAGAACCTAGAATGGCGGAGTACAAGCATGTGAACATTTCCCTTGTTAATATTCAAACTGCAAGGATAAAGGATCAGCCTCTCATATTTTCCTCTTTCCTTGAGCCAAAGTCTCTTTAATTATTATTTATTTGACAAGAACAAAACCAGGTGAGAACATTCAGGCCCATTCAGGGATCACGGCCACTCAAAATGTGGAAGTTCTTGGTTCCAGTCACCGGTCTGCGCTTGGCCAGGGAAGCTATTGAGGAAAAAAGCAATGGACAGAATGCCCAGCTCTCCAAAGCCAAAGAGAACACTATCAAAGCCCTGGACTCCTGTAAATTATTGTATATGCCCCAGGCTCCTGTAAAATATTGTATATGCTCCCCCCCAACACTGTGCAAAGTGAACAGATAAGGACGTGCATACTGCATCAGGGGAGAAAGGCAGAAAACTACACAGGAGTTCTCATGGCAGCAGGAGTGTGAGTGATGCTGCATTAAAGAATTCAAAAAAATTTAAATATGTTATCTTTCTAAAATTAGTGGGGCTTCAATTCTTGTAGAAGCAGGGAGTTCATAAATATCAGCAGACACAAACTATTTTGGGAATCTAGCTTGATCTTAAGCGTCCTTTGGTTGTTGTCAGTCTAGAGTCCCACAGCCACAATTCAGTGCCCCTCCGCCTGAGCCTTTTCTCTTTTAGTGACTCTTTATTATATCACCTGGCTGAAGATGTAATGAACTAATACAAACCCCTACAGCGTAACACACAGCATGGTACATGGGGAACTACATCATTCATCAAATAAGGACTTCTGAATGCTAAAATAATTGCTCAGAGCTTTTCTAAATAGATATGTATCTATTTTATTCTGTAGGTACAGAGCAACAGTTAATTGTCAGTGGTCCAATTTCTTCTGCCCCTGCTCAAGATGTGAGGCCAAAGGACAAAGCAGTTGGTGCCAGCATGTTCCACAGGTTCCAGCAGGAGCTGCCCTCCTGCGAGCTTGTGGGCTCCAAATTAAGACACGTTAAGGTTCAGACGGCTTCGCAGCCCTCGACTGAACCTGCGAAGACTGAACCACAGAGCGGCTACTTCATTGACAAGGGAACTCAGACAAAGAAGTCAAGCAAAAGCGGGCAGTCAAGGCACAAAGCTCTGCACCACGCCGGGGCACAGCAGAGCCAGGAGCAGCCGCCCTTGGCTCTGCCCGCAGGACAGACACCTGCCCCTCCACTCAAAGACACTTCCCAGGCCCTGGAGATAACACAGTACTTCTTTGAGGCTGTTTCCACACAGATGGAGAAGTGGTACGAACGGAAGATAGAAGAAGCCCGGTGCCAAGCTAATCAGAAGGCACAGCAAGACAAAGCTGCGCTCAAGGAGCACATCAAAAGCTTAGAAGAGGAGCTCAACAAGTTGAGGACTAAGGTGCAGAAAGAGAGCTAGCATCTACCAGGCAGATAAAGACAAGCATTGGGACTTATTTTGGAACCTGCTGTATGGGAATCTGGAATATTGATAAGATATATTTGTAGTGCCTGTTATAACCAAACAGAATGCTCTTTTTTTCAGTAGTAGAAATAACTTTGGAAACTCCAGAACTGAGGAGAATTCATATGCAGACTTTACTGATCACAATGAGATGCTGCAGATTAGATCCTTTAATTTCCAAAAGTCTGTTAAATATTGCACTCTCAATTTCCAGGTGCTGCTTGGAAGACAAACTGCATTAGAAACCAAAACTTTTATCTGAAGAGGGAATTTCCTTATTTCCACATAGGTCGTGCGTGGCTAGAGGGTTCTGCTGTAAGCTACATGCAAACACACAGTGATGTCAATACCGAAATAAATCCAGGATATTTGAGAGCTTTGGACAGAAATTCCTTCGTGATGAAGAGCTAGTGCTACCATTTCAGATACCCACCACCACCTCTCTTTAGTCAGTGGAGAGAAGCTACAGAACCAACATGATGCAGGCATCCAGCAGGGAGAGGCCAGACTCCCACAGAGTGAGATGCGAAGACGCATCATCCCACTTTGCCTTTCTTTTGGTTTTACATTATTAAAACAAATGCCAAATTAGATTTGTCTTTTTTTAATGGTGTCCTGGTTGCAAAGGTCCTTGTGGTCACATGGTGTTGGGGCCATAATCAAGTAATCTAACTGAGAAATTTTGTTTAGGGGACGGGGGGCAAATATTTTACCATAACCACACTCTACTCATTAGGTGTAATTTTTACATAAAACTTCTCTTCCTTCAAGCGGCAAATGGCTTAATTCTTTACTGCTGAAGAAGCTTAACAAAGTCCTTTATCTAAAGAATTACAAGCTTCTGCTCAAATGTTTCTGCAGAGTCAGGATTTTCTCCCAGACACCTTGTCCAGACTGTCTTCCTTTGTTCCTCTGAATAATTCCTCTCTGATTTTCCCTTGTATCCTTAAAGAGAGAGAGGTGGGGCTCTGGTGATTCTGCAGGCCTCAGGACTGGTTTCACCAGCAGTTCCACAAAACAGAACTCAATGACATTTTGACATTTTTATGCATAAGCAGTGTTATAAAATCAAAACTTGCAGTACCAGTGTTGTCCAGGCTGACAGACTCCAAGTAAACCAGAGGCGCCATCACTCGTTGCATCTGCACCTCTTTAGGGCTTCCTCCTTAAACCCCTGAAAAGGCTCCATCAGATTCTGTTAGAAAAGTATGTGTACATAACAGGTCATGACAGAACTGTTCAAAGACAGTTAAAATGCAGGATAGTACTGTTATGCTAAGGAGTAAAGAGTTTTGGGTTTTTTCTGTACTGAGGAGCCCTAAAATCAATTCAAAATACTTTAGTGTTGAAGATACCATTAAGTAATTAGTAATTTAGCTTTTGTCTTAGCAGATGTATAAAGCAAAGAAAATTGTATTATATAACAATACTTTTGAAGTTCCTGTTAATACTCTAGCAAGACAAGAAAAGTACATCTGCACTTATGGAAATACTAGTTTTATTGCTCTGACTTCCATAGTCTAACATAGACACTTTCATATGTTTACAGTTCTGTTTCAGCTACTGTAGGATTGCAGAAGCATGTGATTTAACTTTTGTATCACCTTGATGAAGTCAAATGCTTTGTCAAGCAATTAAACCAAGTGTTGCTCAGAAGTCCGTGGTGGCATGTTTTCTAGCCAGAAAAAACGGACTAAATCCCCTCACTTGACTCATAACAGGGAGCAGATAATTTGACTTGGGACTTTGAAACTTTTCTGTTTGTGGCTATAAAACATGGAAATGGGGTCTGCCCTACCCAGGTAGCCATTGGAACAGTAATTTAAGACAGTAACTTGGATGTAGAATACAATTTTCAGAGATTTTTCTGAAGCCAACAAGCGTACTGTAATAAAAAGGGAGGCATTTTCTGCTGATTCCTTACTGCTTCCCTCCGTGGTCCTCCCTCCTTCAAAACTACCAGAGTTAAAGGAATTCCTTACAAAATACTTGTATTATCTACCTTTCTCTGAGCACACACCTGGAGGAAATATACCTACGCTAGCAGGCTGTACTCGGACTCCTAAAGGCTTCTGGCAGGCAAGCAGTTGTCTCTTGACAAGCTCAGAGAGCAGCAGAGGCGATGGGCAGCAGCACTCGGGAGATCAGGGCCTGTCAAAGCCCAGTTCCTAGATGATACGGCCACAACCTAGGAACATACAGACTGGAGTCAAAGATCTGATGCAGACATGGGGGTCTGAATGGAAAGCAGTGTGATAAGTCAGCGGCGTTAAATCTCTTAATTAAGGATCAAAAATCAGAAGGGAAAGGGAAGGCTGCATGTGAGAACAAGTTGACATAGATTACAGCTTTTTATAGTCAAAGTTCCTTTCTAAACAGCATTTTCTGGTAATGTGAAAAATAAGTCCACAACACACTGGTGTTCTAACAGTGTATTCTACCAGAAAATTTAAACAGAATTTAGACCTTTTAAAATAAAATAGTTAGACAGGCGTATTTTTCATTGACTGATGATAGCGAAGAGGGAGAAGGAAGGGTTCCTGCATCTCTTGAAACCACCACCTCAACTGCACGTGCCTATTGGCTAGTCAGGTATCTATCTACTCATGTCTGGCTCTTTGTGGTGAGAAAAACCCAGACTCATCCTGGCATTTTTAAATTACATGGGGAAAAAAATTACTGTGGTTTACAGGAAGGTAAGAACCGGTGCAACCTGACAATTAAAAGTGGAGCAATATGACATTTGGAAGAACAGACCACAACATTCATGGTTGATATTTTCTATTTGTACGTCTACCTTATATTAAATACTAACTTGAAGGTATTATACTTCCTGCTAAACCAGGCGATAACTATTTCTGCAGTTAAAATATCTCATTTTCATATATAAAGGATTCTCTCTGAAATTTTGTTCAATGACAACTGAAAATCAACATCAAACACAAAACATTTTCTTAATGTTGTATCATGTTTATTTGTTCTGGGCCTGTTTATTTATCCCAAATATTTTTTTAACCCCCAAATCTTGGTAAAAATTGTTGTCACAGTAAAGAAAGAGCTGTTACCACTATTAATGTTAC
The DNA here is from genome assembly GCA_033459285.1 of Clamator glandarius. NCBI lineage: Eukaryota > Metazoa > Chordata > Aves > Cuculiformes > Cuculidae > Clamator > Clamator glandarius. The sequence continues at coordinate 1,269,198 of JAUNZM010000131.1, read as the reverse complement.
CACTTCAGAGCTGCCATAACAGAAAAAAGACAAAATAATCTGGCTTGTGTTTATTTTCCATTTCCCTGGCATTACACTGCTACTGTAATGTTTGGTGCTTTCTGCTTTTCCCAAAGCACATGCTGCATCACCCATTCAGTCTTAAAGTCCTTTATGTCTGAGTGATTGCCACACAGGAAAGTAACCAAACCAAGAAGAGGAAGGGGAAAAACCAAACAAAACCCTCCACCATGGTAGATTCTACCTTCAAGCATCACCAGGTTGTTAGCAAAGGCCACTATTACAACCACATTCTGGAAATAGCAACTGCTTTTGTTCACAGCAGATTAAGTCCAGCTGACAACAAAATTAAGGTCAGGATTTTGCCAGCTTAAGTGTTCTTTGAAGTTCCCGAAGTTGCATATTGCCTTGAGTAATCATCATCTTGATTGCATCCTGTAAAATAAAATGGAATCCACTGAATTAAACATCTGTACAGGTTTTACACAAGCACTCAGATTTTAACACATTAAAATCGATACAATTCTTACCAGCACTGCTGTGATCTATTTCTGTGAAGGAATGTTACAGTCACTGATATGGTTAAAAGCCAGGGATGGGGCAGCCACAACTTCCCCGGGCAACCTGTGCCAGTGCCTCACCACCCTCAGCATGAATAAATTTCTCCTTATGTCTAGTCTAAATCTGCCCCTCTCCAGTTTATACCCATTCTCCCTCGTCCTATCACTCCAAGCCTTTGTGAACAGTCCCTCTCTAGTTTTCCTGTAGCCCCTTCAGGTACTGGAAGGTCGCTATAAGGTCTCCTCAGAGCCGTCTCTTCTCCAAGCTGAACAACCCCAACTCTCTCAGCCTGTCCTCGTATGGAAGGTGCTCCAGCCCTCTGATCATCTTTGTAGCCTCCTCTGACCTATTCCAACAGCTCCATATCCTTCTTATATTGAGATATTGAGGATTCCAGAACTGGACACAATACTCTAGGTGGGGTCTCACAAGAGAGGAATAGAGGGGCAGAATCGCCTTCCTCACCCTGCTGGCCATGCTTCTTTTGATGCAGCCCAGGATATGGTTGGCCTTCTGGGCTGCAAGCACACATTGCTGGCTCATGTTGAGCTTGTAAAGTAAGCAGCATTTGTCTGAGCTTCAGCTTTTTTAGTCCAGATTATTATCTGGAAATCAGAGAAATGTTACTACCACCAACAAGGAGGATAATATTTAGAGATGTTGAATTATGTCTTCACACAAATCCACCTTAAGAGACAAGAGTAACAGCAGACTTCCTACCAGTCTAAAACTAACACTGTACAGCGTAGTGCACCAATCATTGCCGACAGCAGGTGCTTGGGGCTGCAGGTTCTCAGTCCTTACCTCTTCTGTAGCATCCTTATTTCTCCTGAATTCCTCCCTGGCCCAGTCCTTTAAATAGTGTCGATCTGCTTCAGCAGGGACATCGCGGATGGCCCGCAGGATCTTCCTGTACAACTGCAGAACCTGCTGGCGCCTCAGGAACTGTGAAGGAGAGAGGGCAGTCTGTAGGCTGTTCCCTCATGAGCTTCGATTGCTTTAAGGAACAATAAACAAATGCAAAGTTCCCCGTTGCCTTTTCTGGAGGATCTCAAAGAATCACAGAATAGTTTGGGTTGGAAGGGACATTAAAACCTATCCAGTTCCAACCCCCCCACCATGGGCAGGGACACCTCCCACCAGACCAGGCTGCCCAAGGCCCCATCCAACCCGGCCTTGAACACCTCCAGGGATGGGGCAGCCACAGCTTCCCTGGGCAACCTGTGCCAGTGCCTCACCGCCCTCAGCGGGAAGAATTTCCTCCTCATGTCTAGTCTAAATCTGCCCCTCTCCAATTTTAAACCATTCCCCCTTGTCCTATCACTCTAAGCCTTTGTAAAAAGCTCCCCCCTGCTTTCTTTTAGCCCCTTCAGGTACTGGAAGGTTGTTATAAAGCCTCCTTGGAGCCTTCTCTTCTCCCACACCTGTCCACTACTAAATCACATCCCTGAGCACCTCATCTACTCTCTTTTAAACACCCCCAGGGTTGGTGACTCCACCACAACCCTGGGCAGCCTCTGCCAGTGCCTGATGGGACAGAAACTCATTCACTGCTAAAATATGGAAAAGGACAAAGCCTTCGAAGCAAAGGCAATAATATTTTTACTTTGCAATTCAGCACTGAATCAGATGCCCTTCTAGAAAAGGCATCCCATCTCACAAAAGCAGTGGGTATACAGACTAGTTTTAGACACAGAAAATCCTCAAACAATGTTTATTTTTTAGGTTACCCAACCACATCTGGAGATTTGTTTCAGGATCTCTCCCAAATTAAACCAGCTACATCTTACAAGACAACTAAGCATATCACTAAATTCTTGAAACTGCAAGAGTGTTTATTCTTTCAGGTTAATTATCCATTTCTGTAGATTGTCTGTATCTCTCTTGATACAAGACAGATTTATATAACAAGATAATTAAACATCAAATAGCTGCAGCAAAACTTATCAATTAATTCTCACACGGATAAACCCCCTGGGTAAGAATTTTTTCCTAATATCCGATATAAATCTTTCCTGGTGCAACCTGAGGCCTTTCCCTCTCGTCCCACCGCCTGTCACTCGTGGGAAGAGACCGACACCGTCTCCAAACCTCCTTCCAGGCAGAGAGCGATGAAGTCTCCCCTCACCCTCCTCTTCTCCAGGCTCAGCACCTGCAGTTCCTCGGATTAAACAGAGCACTACTTTATCTCAAGCGAAAAGCGCTCTGCTTTTTGTACCGCTAACCTTTCATTCTATCACGCCTGCTTGTACCTGCTTCAGGCTCAGAGCTCCCGGCGGGAGCCGCCCTGCAGCCATCTTGGGAGGGGGCGGTGGCCATACGCGCGGCTCCGCCCCTCGGGCCCCGGGCGGCCATGTTAGGAGGGGCGGCCATGGCGCATGGGGGGCGGCCATGTTAGGAAGGGCGGCCATGGTGCATGGGGGGCGGCCATGTTAGGAGGAGCGGCCATGGCGCAGGGGGGGCGGCCATGTTAGGAAGGGCGGCCATGGCGCATGGGGGCGGCCATGTTAGGAAGGGCGGCCATGGCGCAGGGGGGGGCGGCCATGTTAGGAAGGGCGGCCATGGCGCATGGGGGCGGCCATGTTAGGAAGGGCGGCCATGGCGCAGGAGGGCGGCCATGTTGGGAGGGGCGGCCATGTTCAGGGGCCGCAGGGGTTGTTCCGCTGTGGTCAGCACTGGTGAGGCGGCTACTCCAGTCCTGTGCTCGGTTCTGGGCCCCTCGCGGCAAGAAAGACATTGAGGTCCTGGAGGGTGTCCAGAGAAGAGTGATGAAGCTGGTGAAGGGGCTGGAGAACAGGCCTTATGAGGAATGGCTGAGAGAGCTGGGCTTGTTTAGCCTGGAGAAGAGGAGGCTGAGGGGAGACCTCATTGCTCTCTATAACTAACTGAAAGGAGCTTGTGGAGAGGAGGTAGCTGGCCTCTTCTCCCAAGTGACAGGGGACAGGACAAGAGGGAATGACCTAAAGCTGTGCCAGGGGAGGTTCAGACAGGATATCAGGAAGAAACTTTTCACAGAAAGGGTCATTGGGCACTGGAACAGGCTTCCCGGGGAGGTGGTTGAATCACTGTCCCTGGAGGTGTTTAAAAGATGGGTGGATGAGGTGCTCAGGGATATGCTTGAGGAGTGCTGGGCAGCTGAGTTTGATGATATCAAAGGTCTTTTCCAACCCTGTGATCCTATGGAATGTGAGTGCCCACAGCCCAGCCCTGCGCTCCCCCATCAGAACCAAGCTGTCCCCTGGGCACCAGGGGTGTGGGAATGTGGGAGCAGAAAGAGGCAGCAGGCACCAGCATAACCAGAATGTGGGGGCATTAGTGTTCCCCTCCTGTTCTGTTTCTCCCAAGTAATAAACCACACACTTGCCATGCAGGGAAGGGTTGGTGGAAAGCCTATGTGAAGGCTTAATGTAGCTATAAGATTCATATATTTACTGTAGGATCAAATCAAAATGTGGAAGCCACCAGAGCAGTTATAAGAAACTAAACTACCATTTGCATCATTTTAAATACTTGCAAGCCCTGTGCAAACACATAATTGTTGCTAACAGCACAAAGCACTGAGAGTTTTTTTTAGCACAGGTGTGGCAATGAAGGTCAACCCAAAATACCACTACATAGCCAGCCTGCAGATAGAAAACAACAGATAAGCCCTGCATTTCTTTTCTATGGTACATACTCAGTGTGTCCTTGTAGCAACTTAGTGCAAGTCCTTTATAATAATAGACAAACACTTCATTTCTTTTAAATATTTGAGGGACTTTTTACAAGAGCTTGCAGTGATATGATATGGGGCAATGGTTATAAACTGGAGGGGGGCAGGTTTAGGCTAGACATAAGGACTGTTCCAGTGCCCAGTGACCCTTTCCGTGAAAAGTTTCTTCCTGATATCCAGTCTGAACCTCCCCTGGCACAGCTTTAGGCCATTCCCTCTTGTCCTGTCCCCTGTCACTTGGGAGAAGAGGCCAGCTCCCTCCTCTCCACAAGCTCCCCTCAGGTAGTTATAGAGAGCAATGAGGTCTCCTCTCAGCCTCCTCTTCTCCAGGCTAAACAACCCCAGCTCTCTCAGCCGTTCCTCATAAGGCCTGTTCTCCAGCCCCTTCACCAGCTTTGTTGCTCTTCTCTGGACTCGCTCCAGAGCCTCAACATCCTTCTTGTGGTGAGGGGCCCAGAACTGAACACAGGATTCGAGGTACGGTCTCACCAGTGCCCAGTACAGAGGGAGAATAACCTCCCTGGACCTGCTGGTCACGTCATTTCTGATACAAGCCAGGATACCATTGGCCTTCTTGGTCACCTGGGCACACTGCTGGCTCATGTTCAGTCGCTGTCAACCAACACCCCCAGGTCCTTCTCCTCCAGGCAGCTTTCCAGCCAGGCTTCTCCTAGTCTGTACCTCTGCTTAGGGTTGTTGTGCCCCCAAGTGCAGGACCCGGCATTTGGCCTTGTTAAACCTCATGTCATTGGACTCTGCCCAGCAGTCCAGCCTGTTCAGATCCCTTTGCAGAGCCTCCCGACCCTCCAGCAGATCCACACTTCCACCCAGCTTAGTGTTGTCTGCAAACTTGCTAAGGGAGCACTCGATGCCTTCATCCAGGTCATTGATAAAGACATTGAACAGGGCTGGACCCAGCACTGAGCCCTGGGGAACCCCACTTGTAACGGGCCTCCAGCTGGAGTTAACACCATTTCCCAGCACTCTCTGGGCCCAGCCATCCAACCAGTTTTCCACCCAGGAGAGTGTGCGCCTGTCCAGGCCAGAGACTGACAGTTTCCGAAGCAGAATGCTGTGAGAAACTGTGTCAAAGGCTTTACTGAAGTCCAGGTAAGACCACATCCACAGCCTTTCCCTCGTTCAGCAGCTGAGTCACTTTGTCATAGAAGGCGATCAGGTTAGTTCAGCAAGACCTGCCTTTTGTAAACCCGTGTTGACTGGGCCTGACCACTTGGTTCTCTTGCATGTGCTTCATGATAGCACTCAAGATCACCTGTTCCATGACTTTCCCTGGCACTGAGGTCAGACTGACAGGCCTGTGGTTCCCTGGATCCTCCCTGGGACCCTTCTTGTAGATGGGCACAACATCAGCCTCCAGTCCAGTGGAACTTCCCCAGTCTTCCAGGACTGTTGGAAGATGATGGAAATGGGTTTGGCCAGCACATCCACCAGCTCCTTCAATACCCTCGGGTGAATCCCATCTGGCCCCTGTGCCAGGGTTCAGACTGAATATCAGGAAAAAAATTTTCACAGAAAGGGTCATCAGGCACTGGCAGAGGCTGCCCATGGAGGTGGTTGAGTCACCATTTGTTGAGGTGTTTAAGAGAAGGGGTGGAGGAGGTCTTCAGGGACATGGTTTAGTGACTGATGGGAATGGTTAGACTCACTGATCCAAGAGGTCTTTTCCAGCCTGGTGATTATATGATTCTACACTGCATCTCAGAATAGCTACAGCAATACTTCAAATAAGGTTTGTCTATGTAGAAGCCAAGGAGAATGATGACATCTTTGGGAATTCACCCACCTTTTCAGCTATTTTCTGATCCATGCCTTCACCACACTTAAAAAGAAACACCTTCATTTTTGTATGCAAATAAAATCTTCAAGTAGAGTTTAGACAAAAGGCATATAAACAAAGTTTACTATCAGATTTTCACCAAAAGAAGTCTAAATACCGGACCCCTTAATCAAAACTCTGTGTTGGCCTGTTCTCATTAAAGGAGGAGGAGTGTTAAAATTTACAAAAACTACAATATATTTTCATATGAAAATTCATATTTGTGCACTGCTAGAGAACGCACAGCATTTGCATGTGGCAAATTTGGTGAATTTATTCAAGGTTTGATCAACTGAAAGAAGAGACATCATCATTACAAACAGTGGTACCTCTTTTTATTAGTACAGACAATATAAGATGCATAGCTTTTGCAATGAAAAATCATGTCCATGCTCTAAGACATCAGATTAATGAAACGTCCTCAATGTCTGCCTTGAACAGAGGGGCAAACTTCACAGTGTAAACTGATAATACAGGATCAGCATATGGCATTACTCTTAAAACAACTCCCTGTGGATATCGTCAGACAAAAATTATCACTAAGGGGATGGGTTCAACTGCAGAGTAGTTTCAAGTATTCAGGTACTTTTTTTGGTTGTTTAAAACCATCTGCTTTCCCTGCTCACCCACTCCTCGACCAGGCACCAGCCACACATGGGTGAAGTTAAGGAATGGTTTTTTTGCAATACACCTGAAGTTCTTCTAATGCAGAAATGCCTTCCCAGAAGCAAGACAAATGATTCTTATTGCAGTAGATAGTGGCAGGAATAGTTTTACCTTTGTGAACATTAGAAATACATTTTTTAAAGTTCTAAGTTATTAGAAGAGTAGTAGAAGAAAGTTTTACTTTATTTGTGGGAAAAGGCAATGAAAGAAGATGACAGTCTCACCATTGCATAATTGTCCTCTGACAAACGTGGGAGAATGCACCTAACCCATTTTGTTCTTATGCAGTCCGACTGCCAGAGGGCAGTTCCTGCACGTTAATCTTACTTTGAAAGGGGCTTTATGAGCTCTCTGCTGAAGTGCCCTTTCCTATACTTCAGCGGTTTAGCAGCAATCAGGTATTGACTTGTCTTTGAAGTCTATAAAGTGTCTGAGGCAGTCACCAGTTCAAACCACTGTCTGAGTGCATCACTGAGAGTTTCTGGAAGCGCGTTCACATCTCTAAGAATCATGTAGAAGGGGAATGGGAATTCTTCCATGTAAGATCTGATTTCAGGCAGTTCTCCAGGTCCTTTGAATATAGGTACTTTAATGTCCAAAATGGAATCCTGTAAGAAAGAATTTACATTGCTAGTATACCACATGAATCTTTTACATGCCTTTGATAGTATTATCCTATTTTTCAAAAACTTACAATTCCCTGTTACATTGGAAGTTAGAGTTTTATGATTAAAAGCCATAAGCGTTCAATGGTTAATCAAATCAAAAGCTGAACACAAAGCAGTTGAACGCTTCTATCCAAAAGTGCTCTTATCAACAAATTATAGGCTAGAAGGGACTAAGCTTACGCTTCCGCAATACTAAATTCTGTAAATAAACCCTTTCTTTCTTTATTGTTTTATGATTTGAGTTTACTGTTTGAGTTTTCTTTTGATGCCTTCCTGGCACACTGTCATTTGTAATCTCTTTAGGGCTAAGAGCTCAATTTGATTTGTGCAATGATCTAATAGAAAGCCATTCTTTAGCATATTTTATAATACTTCAACAATTACTACAAAGACAAAAATCAGATAAAACTCCAGCTGTGCTTCTTGTAAAGTAACTTCTTAGCTGCTCAGTGTAGGAGAAAATTAATAAAGCTTATAAAAAATGCATTTCAACATCCAGAATTTTTGTTTGACATTATAGCTACATTTCATCAGAACCTTATAATAGTTTGTCAGAAAAAGAATTTTTTATTTTTCATCCACATAGTTCATAGGCTTAAGTTTGCTCACTTAATGCATTACAGAATCTCCTTGAAAAGCTCCTGGATACTTCAGCTCCACAAACAAGAAGTTAACAGTTTTCTTTCACAGTTACCAAATAGAGTGCCCAGCTTTCCCAATTAAGGCACTAAAAACTCTTGTATCTTTCTGTCTAATATGTAATCTCGTACTGGCTCCATCTGCCATATCAAATGGAGAGTTCTGTATCTGACAGATGGGAAAAACTGGAAGTGATCTAAGTATCTTTGACCTCTGCAAAAGGGAAGAAGGCTGTAAAGCGCTACAAAAGACAAGGACTTCTGTTTGTCATTCGCTGCACTTGAATGTTTCTCTCTCATTCACTCACTTACCCGGGAATTAGGATTGTCCAACACTACGAAAATAACAAAGATATTGGCATTCTGAGCTGCTTGAACTGCTGCTGTCACTCGTTCCTTGCCTTCCAAGAAAAGGCCTCTTCCATCAGATACTATCAAAAGCAGCTGCGCTGTTTCTGAGCACAAAGAACATTTTAAATTTCAGTAAGGTACAGTAATCCACTGTTAGTCCTCTGGGTATAACGCAAAAAACCCCAGAGTATCCCTAAGGAAATATAGTCTCTACCACATAGAATTCTGTGACTTAACATTAAGCTGCAGTTATGAGTGGGTCAAGAGCAAAAGGTTTTTCCACCTGTGTGGAAATCATTTAAGCCAGGAGATTTTAACCCAGTTATTCTAAGTCCATTAGTGCCATAATCAAGGAAAGGCGTGGAAAATGCCTACCAAACTTAGACATTGCCTCCTCTTTCGTGCCTGTTAAGTGCCTAGGAGTTAAATATTGGCTAAATTATAAGAGTCCAGCCACCAGACCACTACCTCAGTAGAGCTGCAGTGGCTGCAATGAAAGAGTCCAAACCTATTCCTCCAAACACAGGCATTTGTGGGTGCATCCGTGCTAGTGTTTCAATTTAAACTACAACTGTGCTTTTGTAACACGTTTCCATGTTGTCCCCACTTTAATGAGCTTAGCTTTCATGTAAGAGCAACCCTAGACTACCCCAAAGGGGCTATTTTTTTGAGGAAACTAAACCAGAAGACGAACAGTCAAGGCAGTCCAACAGCCACAAAGCATTCAGCCCTTGTGTCCAGATGAGCCAGTCTGAACTAAACCTCCTGAAACATGGACATCACAGATGCTGGGCTCCTCAGCACTGACTATTTTCAGGAGATGTGTCACACTGCCCCCAGAGTCAAGAGATCTGTGCCTCTAAAGGGATATTCTAATGAAGTAATATATCTATCATCTTTTAATTACAAAGGAAATCATAGTAATAACAGTCAGGAATGAAAGCTGCTCTTCTCCTGTTGTCCCTGCAGCACAATGGCTAGGAAGGGATGCAGAACATGTCCTCCTCTTCTGAAGACAGGCCCCAAACATGACAGGGCTCATCATCTTCCAAAAAGGGGTGATTACCCTACTGCCTTCTCTCTTGCCAGCTCCCTGATTCTCAGGAGCCGACTGCTGCTCCCTAGTTGCTTCTGCATCCCAGCCTAGTTCAACAGGGCTGGATGCTGCTCTTCTTTGGAACATTCTGCCAGCCTGGCCACCCTGTGGCAGAGCAGCTGTGTACTAAAAATTCCAGACTGTCCATTCTTTGGAGTACTTTAACAACAAAAACTTTTTTAAGATAGGGGTGCTGCTGTGACAAGCTTTTAACTAGCAAAAAGCAGCCTTTTAGGTTAACTGTGGGTCAGCCCTGAGGTAACAAGCATTCCAACTTTTCTAGGAAATTCAAGCAGCTCATGACCTAAACTCACATCATGTTGAAAGGCAGGTAGGAGGCAAACACCCTCCTCAGAACAGTGTGCTTCTGAATATCTACAGAAATCAAGCTCTCAAGCAAAAGCTGAAGGGCCTAGGAAGTCAAGGTCACTAGGAAGCTGGACAATGCTCTGAAGCAGACAGTGTCTAGGACTTCAACACAATCTGGAAAAATGATGTAAAGGGAGGCATGTAAGGCGTGCTTTTTAAAAAATGCCTTAAACAAAATTTCAGTGAATTATTGACAAACAGGAAATAGGTGTCTTTTGGGTTTTGAGCTAAATTTCAATCAAACGTTCCATCTGACAAAGCAAAACCCAAAGTCCTAATGTGCCAGCGATGTCTCAGTGCTAGGAGTCTTTCTGGCAGAATACTGCTTCGTGACTGTAGTGAGCATTCTGCTGCCATGGCAACAAGCGTAGTAACAAAAAAAAAAAGCTCACCTGGATTAATGTTTTGAGACATCTGCTGTGCTGCAGCAAACATATTTGCTGATGATTCTAGAAACTGCAGAGGGAACAAAAAAGATGAAATTCTGTCATCATAACATAATAAACTTAATAATTACTAAGTATTTTTGAACTACAGAATCTTCAGAAAAGCCTTCAATCTGGATTTAAAACTTTTCCAATGCTAACAAAGTCATCAGAAGTTGTTCAAGTGGTTAACTACATCATTAAAATATACATGCAATTACTAGGTCGAACTTCTTTGGCTTCACATAGCAATAGAAGTATCTAGTTACACATTCCTCATTAAAATTAAGGACATCAACTGCTAAGTCCTCCCAGTTTTGGTATTTATAAGATTACTGTCAAGCTATCTGGGTGTCCTCATTTTCCTTTTAATATTAACACAACTGGCAAGGTAAGACTGTAAAAGCCTTCCTAAAAGAAAAATGCTCCCTGGACAGCTGTAAAGTTCACTACAGAAAGTTATACTCTTCAGGGATCAGTCAAATCTGACAAACTTACAGCCTGACAAACATACAGACCTCTTCCTCCTGCTACTACAGTGGAATCCACGGCATGAAAACCTCAACAAGGGTCACAAAATTTTGATGGGATTTGGCAGTGGGCTACTCAATAGCTTGTACTCAAAATACTGTTTAAGACCAAACAGAAATAGAGAAAGATGAACACTTGAGAACTCAGAACATAAGAACTGGAACTGAGAAATTGCTCTAAACGATTACAGAATTGTGACCATTCTATCTTATTGTTATCCTACCAGCCATCACACTCTCAAACATGAACAGCCAGTAAATGTTAAAAAGTAATCAGAAACCACGAAGCTGTGGATATCTTGCTTGGAGAAGATTTGCAAACCTGTTGCCCTAGAGGCATTCTTGTGTACCTGGGCTATTTTTGTTTTCTTCTGCTGAAATTTGCAAAGACGCAATATCCGTGTCCCTGACTGGTCACTGAACTGTTCGTGGAATGGGTGCAGCAGCTGAACAGTCTCTCCAAAGCTTTAGAAAACAAGAAAATTACAGTATGTAGATTACTTTTAAGAAAAAATTGCCACGTGAAAATGGCACATTCTGCTCTGATATTTTCAAGAAAAGTCAAGATTTCAAATAAACTCACCTGCACACAGCGATTTGTCCCACTTCTAGAAGACTCAGCGCATTTCCAATAACTGCCAGGGATTCATATGCAAGCTATTAAAGAAAAAAGCTACTTCAAAAAAACGATGCTCCCACAGCTCTGCATTAAATATGAAGAAAGTTACTGAAATTTTTCCTTGTCTAGTAAAATAATTAAACTTTTTTTCCATCACAGTTATGCAAAATAGTAACTGCAAGAAAGATATGCCAGTTCTACTTGAGGGCTTCACCTGACTGATTCAGAGACACCAGAACATCAAAATAACTGTTTAGAAAAAAGCATGTATAATATATGTCATAAATAAAAACCTTACAAGTCAGCTGTGGTGAACTAGCATTTAATCCTCCAGTAAACTGCATAGCTACGCAAGTTTTGGCCTTCTGCAAGTTAGAAGAAATAATTTTCCAGTGGATACATACACCTCTAATAAAATTAACATTTCCTTCTTTCAGCTGACTTTCACTGATCTTTTAGTAACAGACCTCAGGTATGAAGTGACGAGAGTTCAAGTGTGTGGACCAGACAAATAGCTGCTCTAGAATAATCAGTCAGGCTTTTCAACAGCCACCAGCTCCAATACGAAACAAGTCAGCAACTGACATACTCATCAGCAACAGGTAGTTTCTTCACACTTCTTCCATTCTTTTATTTTTACCTGTTTCGAGTGATTGTCTATCATACTAGAGGAATCGTCAATAGCCAAGCAAATCTGGTACAGCCGTTTACTGGGCTTGGTTCTTCGCAACCAGATCTTATCTTTTCGGAACTGACTGGCAATATATGGAATCACTTTGCGCATGTTCAATCTCTTCCCTGTTCTGTAATCTCCTCTGAAAGTTAATAAAAACACATAATAACAGGAATTAGCAGCAAATACCTTATTCTGGAAATTCTGGCCCATGCAGCTTATGCAACAAAATAACAAAATTTTGTAAAATACAATAAATATTAATATTAGAGCCACTCATTTGGGGTTTAGGTGTAGATAAAAAAAATTCTCACTTTTCTAATGCAAGGTAGTTATTCAGATTTTTTTAAAGGAATTCTTAAATCTATGTGCCTAAAATGGAAGGAGGACCGAGGATTCAGACCCCTCCACTTTCAAACAAACCCCCCCCCATCACTTAAGATTAAAATCAACAGGGAACATTTTGACAATTAACAATCTTTGATTCAACAGTACTTCATGGGTTTAACTTGGTTTGATCACCTCTTGGGCAGAAAAGAAAAAAGGAGGCAGTATCCTTAGGATGGGTCTCTACTATTATATCATGCATGTATTTCATAAGATAACCTAGTGTTCCCATACAGAAATAAAATGAATGCAGCTGCAAACACAAATAATTACTATAAAACAAGAACATAAAGCTATAGTTGTACAGAGGTTACAGCCCTCCAAAACCAGGAATTAAAATAAACTATAAGCCTCAGAAAGACACAACTTACTTCAATTTGGCTGCCTGAGTGGGTTCCAGTATCAGCCTCAGCTGTTCACAAAGCTGCTGTGATAGGGGAGCTGTCAGTACTAAATACCTCTGCCACAATTGCGCTGCTTCCTTCTCCTAAAGCATCATACAACACAAAGAAATAAAATTGAATTATGAAAATAAAACAGAAAGATGGGAAGCAGTTCCTGAAGAAAGCAAGGAAACCTCATGGTACAAAGGGGAAGGCAGAAGGTGACTACCAGCTGTAACTGTGAAGGTGTCTTGCAAGCAGTCTATAAAGATGAATATTTTTATTCCACTTAGGATTCGCCTTGTTGCTATAAAGCAGCGATGTGCAATGACTGTTCCTCTAGGAGTATGCAAAGCAGCTTTGGTATTGCTCTTGATACAGGAATACCCTGTAACAGCCAGCATCTGATAGTTGGTATTACAGCAAGGCAAGCCTTAACATCTACTAGGTTCTCTACTGGCTGCCAAAAATTGTTTTACTTATATTAATTAAAATTCAGCAAAATTGTTAAGCCAATTTCATTCAGGAATTATTTCCAGACACGGTTTACACTTCAGGACGAGGACAGTCAGAGCAAGCATGGTCTAGTTCTGCTGTTGGTTAGCTCAAACTTCACCACCGCAACCGACTGAGACAGCTTGACAGGAATGAGAAAAAGGTTTCTAACTATGCAAGTTCTGCAAGTCATTATCAGCAGAATAACCTTCTACAAATAGCAAACAACACATAACAAGATCTGAAATCCTGCTTTAAGAATCATGTTGTTTTCTTTTTTCCCCCCAGAAGTTAAATGTAACAACAATAACAGCATCTAAATCATGTGATTTTTAATACTTAAATTCCAGCCTGCTTGGCTTCCTCAATGCATCAGCAATTAAAGAGGACGAAATAACGCAATTTGCTGAATTTTAATTGAAATGACAGTTTTATACTAAAGTAAGGTTACGAACCTCATCTGGAGTTCCAGGCTGCTGTGTATGCCAAGCTTCCAGTTGCCTTTCAAGCTCCTTTCTTAGCTCTTCAGGGTCTCTAATGATGTGCTAGAAGTGTAGTTATGAAATTTATGGGACAGAAAAATAAGTTCACAAATCTGGTGATCCCCAAACTATTAGCAAACTATGAAAAAGTAAAAATGCATTTTTCTTACTATTTTAAGACACAAACACCTGAAAAAAAATGAAATGAAGATTGCAAATTTCCATTATTTTAATAGCTTCCATGTACAGGAAGGATAAATACCTCCTCACAAATACCTACGCCTGTGACAAGATCAACAAAACTGGGAACACTCATGATAGAGACATTGGAAGTAATCAAATACAAAGCTTCAAGATAATTCAGTGAAATGATCTAAAACACCAGATATAATGACACTATAATGGAGATCAAACTGTTGAATACGACCTATCTAGTATCTTCAAGAAATATAACATGCTTCACTTAGTTGTTTTTTTTAAAAAAAACTTACTTCAAACCACTTAAAAGAACTGAATGACATCTGCCTCTCTACCAGCAAATAGCATTTCATAGAATCATAAGATTGGAGAAGACCTTTGAGATAATTAACTCCAATGGTACTTGTCCACTATTAAATCATGTCCCCAGACACCTCATCTACCTTTTAAACATCGCCAGGGATGGTGACTGAGCCACCTCCCTGGGCAGCCTCTGCCAGTGCCTGATAAACCTTTCTTGTGAAGAATTTTTCCTAATGTCCACTCTCAACTTCCCCTGATGCAGCTTGAGGCCATTCCCTCTTGTCCTGTCCCCTGTCACCTGGGAGAAGAGACCAACACTCACCTCTCCACAAGCTCCTTTCAGGTAGTTGTAGAGAGCAATGAGGTCTCCCCTCAGCCTCCTCTTCTCCAGGCTAAACAACCCCAGTTCCTTCAGCCACTCCTTGTTCTCCTGCCCCTTCACCAGTTTCATTGCTCTTCTCTGGACACGCTCCAGGACCTCAATGTCTTTCTTATATTGAGGGGCCCAAAACTGAATACATATTTGAGGTGTAGCCTCAATTTAATAAGCCATTCTGTTAACGGTCATCCAAACTTTATTACACTTCTTCAGCTTTTACTGTGCTTTCAGTGACACCTTCTGTCCTTATTTGAAAAACTCTTAATTCAGCCCAGCAGTACTACATGGTCTGTATAACCTTCTGGTGACCTGCTGCAAATTTAAGGAAGGGAGGAAGAAAGTACATGAAGGGAGCTTTTTCCCTGTTCCTTTTGCTGAAAGATTAAAACTCACACTTCCCCCGCCCTCCGCAGTAAATTTTCTCCTTTTTTCTTTAATGGGTGATGCAAGAGCTCCCCCTCCTGCTTCAGGTTTTGCATGTCAATTGGAAAAAAAACCCTAACCAACCAGAACAAACAGCCGCGGTCTGTTCTGACAACAAGAGACACTCTTGCATTCAGCAGTGCTTTTACAATGAGCTGCCGCATTTTGCATCACGATGGAAATATCAGGTACATCTGACATACAAACCTTTCTGTGGTGTGTAGAAACAGTAAAACAGGGGCCACAAAGCCTGTACTTGGGACACAGTATTGTAAGCATGAGACGTCAGTTCTAAGGACACTGAAAATACCTTTACTTTATCACCAGGTTATCCACCACTGACTGCTTCTATGCTGTAGCAATTTATGGTAAAATCTGATTTTTCTCAGCTAATAGTTTGCCCTGGGAAACTATGAGTGTTCCACGAAGCTCTAGGATTTTCTAAGCTATGATAATATTTTCTGAATTGAGACACTCATAAAAGGCTCACAAAAGTTCTATACTACTGGCAATCAGGTTGTTTTTTTTTTTTTTGAGAAAGCAACACATCATGATGACTTAGCTAAGGTAAATTCTTTGTGCACAATAGTCTTTTAGGGTCATCGATGCCTAGCGCTCTCATTGCTCTGAACCCTTTTATTGGGTTCAGGTCACACACCATTGCTCATGGCTTTCCACTCTACCTAAGAATCTGATCATCAGATTTACTTGAGCAAATCAGACAGTTTCATGACAATTAGAAAAACAGAATTTCATTTAAAATAAGAGGAAAGATGGAGAGGAATCATCATTGTGAAATCATTCAGCTGTACATACAACAGTTTCTTGTATGTTGCTTTTCATTTTCTCAGTAAGAACAGCAAGCTACTAAGTTGTCTGAATTAAAGTAACTGAACTTTGGCATTCACAGTGTTTCACAAATTCAGATCAAACAAAAATCTGTTTCTGCTACTGCAGCTGTAAGAAGACACATTAGGTATCGTACCTGGGGAGTGTCCATCAAAAATTGATGGGCTGTGTGTATAGTCGAGTCTTTGCTTCTCTCTGGCTTCTCTTCAGGCACCTTTGGTAGCTTTTCTGTGGTAGAGTCACTGACATCCTCCAAGTCAGGAGTCTGGACCTCTGGTTCCCTTTCACCTGGTCCTATAATCGCAAAGCCGATTACTGACCTTGTGGAACACACTTAAAACAAGACATAAATTATCTCGACTTTTCTAGAAAGCATCTCATGTGCTTTGTAGTGCAAACCCAGACATTATTTTAAAAGAAATACACAAAGTTTAAGAAAATCAATTCTAGGAAGAAGATGAATGCAATACCTTGCAACTCATTGGAACAGACAAATATGCATTTCCTTATGCAAACTGGTTTCGTCTCTCAACTTTTTTGTTAAATGAACAAAATATTAGTGAATAAATCTTTAACACCTGAAAATTCCACAACTACATTTTTTTGAACTTCATAGCCTCCCTGACAGAGTGACAGGAGGTACAAAAGGGATTTGAGGACATTCAGAAAATCATCAGGGGATGCCCCATCCCTGGAGGTGTTCAAGGTCTGGTTGGATGGGGCCTTGAGCAGCCTCTTCCAGTGAGAGGTGGCCGAGCGCATGCCAGGGGTGTTGGAAGTGAATGATCTTTAAGGTCCCTTCCAATCCAAACCATTCTGTGATTCCAATTAATTAAGCAAACTGTCATGGTGTCTAAGGGTGGGCAATTGTTTGCTTTTCCTTCTTAGAGTAGCGGATAAAGATTAGAGACCATTAACTTGAAAGAAAGAGGCAAATCCCTCTGCCATTCAACCTACACAGCAAAGGCTAATGCTGGTTACTAGGGAGGAGTATGAATATTGGTGCAGAAAAGTCAATTAAGATCACATGTTTTAGTCTTATAAACTGTATACATATCTATTACACAAAAATGTAAAGACCTACATATGAAAATGCGCATCAGGGTACGTTTAGAATGTTTAAATTAATATACCAGAAGTTTTAGTGGCAGTAGACTTATTTTTTTCTGGCTTCAGCTCCTCTGTGTCTACTGCTGTGAGATCCTCATCGTTCTGCATTTCTGTTTCCATAGCTGCATCTTCAGAATCTTCCTCTTCCTTTTCTTCAAGAGGCATAGCAGGTTTCTCCTGCTCCTTGCTAGCTACGTCTGTACAAAGGCAACAATACTTACAGTAAGGGAAAAGAAGAAGAAAAAGTAGTGAAGTTGCAAAAAATTGTTGCGTTCTGAGGCCACTGCATATCAGCTTTAGTGAACTGCAGGAGGGATCTGATTGTCTCAAACCTCAGCTTTATCTTTCACCATACTTTGCCATGTTACATCAATGAGCTACTGCTCTTAAAACCTAACTTACAGACTAAGAGAAATCAATTAATTTAATTAAATCTATATCAGAAGGATATTTTTAAAGACATCACTTCGTTCGATACTGAATAAAGAACATGTTGCATTATTATAAATATTTTGCATGAGTGGTAGCAGTTCAGGCTTCAAAATAATTGAAGTAACATTTGGAGAAAATGGATTTTAAATATGTCTATTGAACTAAAATCTATTTTTATGAGTCAATTCAGTATTTCAAAAGTGTTATCATTAGTTTGAACCCGATTACCAAAGAAGAGCATTTGTCATAGTAAAGTGGTGAAACATCTTAACTAAAGCAAGAACTGTTAAACGCAAACTTAAAAAACATACTGGGGAAAAAATACTGTAAATGGGACCAAGTCCAAGATTTGTTTCTGCAATGACAACTCTTTACACCCAGAAGTACCACCGTACCGTATGTCTGTGCATCATAGTACTCAGAGCCCTGTTTAATATGTTCAAATGCATCAGCCTCCTCCACACTTTGTTTAGACTGAGTTGCATCTTCCTTTGCTTCACTGCTAGATTCAATAGTTCTCAGCCGTTTGTTGACACGTTCGTTGTGATCTCCCATTGAGCGCTCATTGTCTGCCTGACCAGGTTTCCTCTTGAAACTCTGAAAAGAGAAAAAAACTAACAAATTAACACTGAACTTCAGGCAAAGTGCAAACCAAAAAAACAATCAGAACAAGTATGAACAAGGGTTTTAACAAGGAGAAACTGAGTCCTGCCTAGTTACTGGTTAATATTAAGACATTTGAATTTAAAAACAAACAAAATCCAACAAACTGAAAAGAAGAGATGAACCTGGGTATTTTTTCTGCTTTGCTTCTGAGAAGCCATCCGGGCCATACGTGTGGAGTCATGGCCTTCTGACTGATTTGCACTTGAAGCTCCACTTCCGTATTCCTAAGAGACAAAAAAAGTTAGAATGGTAACTGAAACAGTATTTAGCAACTGTTATAGACAAATCTGAGGGGTTAAACTGCAATGCTGTGCTGCCTTCTACTGTGAATTATGAACGGCTCACAACTGCAAGTATTATTCTCGTGGGGAGCCATCAACACAGTTCTGCAACAATTAGGCTAATCTTGCCATGCAGTTTTCACTCCTAAGAAGGTAACTGTGCAGTCTTCACTTCTTTTCAGTGAATTTACAATTGGCGTTCTAAAAATTCAGTCTCAGACACAGTTCTTAAAAATACAACAGCAATTCCTCGATTGTATATTGAAAACATATTCACAAGTCCAGTATTTTTAACTAGGACTCTTCTATGTAATTTACCTCTTTAGACTGGTCTCTTTCTGAAGCCTCTCCTGCCAGCTCAACAGCACTGTCACTCTGCAGATTTTCTTGTCCAGTCTGCCCTTGTGTTTCATGCTCCATTCCTTCCTCAGTCTCGGGGATCTCTTCATCCACCTCTGAATTATCTTTACCCTCTTCTTCCTGAAATAACATCAGTTTATTTTAACATTCTAAAAAAAATCAGGAGAAAGAAGACCAAGAAGGTAACAGGAATACGCGTGATGATTAAACTGATGTATTTCTATAAACACATCTTCACTTCTGGGTGAAAGTGTCGATCTGTTGGAGGGTCGGGAGGCTCTGCAAAGGGACCTGAACAGGCTGGACTGCTGGGCTGAGACCAACGGCATGAGGTTTAACACGGCCAATTGCCGAGTCCTGCACTTGGGGCACAACAACCCTAAGCAGAGGTACAGACTAGGAGAAGCCTGGCTGGAAAGCTGCCAGGAGAAGGACCTGGGGGTGCTGGTTGACAACCGACTGAACATGAGCCAGCAGTGTGCCCAGGTGACCAAGAAGGCCAATGGCATCTTGGCCTGCATCAGAAACGGTGTGACCAGCAGGTCCAGGGAGGTTATTCTCCCCCTGTACTCGGCACTGGTGAGACCGCACCTCGAGTACTGTGTTGAGTTCTGGGCCCCTCACCACAAGAAGGATGCTGAGGCTCTGGAGCGAGTCCAGAGAAGAGCAACAAAGCTGGTGAAGGGGCTGGAGAACAGGCCTTATGAGGAGCGACTGGGAGAGCTGGGGTTGTTCAGCCTGGAGAAGAGGAGGCTGAGGGGAGACCTTATTACTCTCTACAACTACCTGAAGGGAGGTTGTGGAGAGGAGGGTGCTGGCCTCTTCTCCCAAGTGACAGGGGACAGGACGAGAGGGAATGGCCTCAAGCTCCGCCAGGGGAGATTTAGGCTTGAGATTAGGAAAAAGTTCTTCACAGAGAGAGTGGTTAGGCATTGGAACAGTCTGCCAAGGGAAGTGGTTGAGTCACCGTCCCTGGAGGTGTTTAAGGTTAGGGTGGATGAGGTACTTAGGAGCATGATTTAGGGATTGGTGGGAATGGTTGGACTCGACGATCCAGTGGGTCTCTTCCAAACTGGTTATTCTGTGATTCTGTGATTCTTATCTTGATAAAGATTCTCAACAACATTACACCTACTTGATGTTAAATCTCTTTCAGGGCATCACAGAATGCATCCACTTCTTAAGTCTTGTACAGACAACGAAACCAGGCTTTTATTTATTACTTTCTACCTGAGGTTGAAGGCCTTGGTCAGCAGCAGGGATTCCCCGATCTTCAGCAGATTCATTTTTTTCCTCATCAGGTGGTTGCGACTCTTCCTCCTCTGATTCTGCTGCATCCTCAGAGTTCCTTGCATCTTCTTGATCATCAGCATCTTTGTCCCTTTTATCTTCCCTCTCCTCTTTATCTTCAGAAATGCCTTCTTCAGCTGGTTCTGCATCTTGATCATCTCTTCCTGTCTCACCATTATCCTCTTCATTCTGTTCTTCTGTCTTCTCTGCCTCATGTAAATCAACAGGTTTCTCATCTACTTCAAAAGCGTTCTCTTCTTCTTCTGGATTAAAAAAATTAGAAAGATATAAAAAGCGTTCAGTGATGTACAGAGACACTGAATGTTACAGATATTTGGAATAAAACCACTCAGCCTATCAAGACCACCTTGAAGAAAATACTGAGACTTCTATATATATAGAATCTGTGATTTCTCTAACAGATAACTTCTTGAAGTCACAGTGTTTTGTAACTAACAATATATCAGGATTAATTCCTCTTGACTTCCTTTATCCTAATATTCTTGAGGATCAGTTGACTTAAGAGTACAAATGCTCCAAGCATCAGAAAAAATTGAGACCACAAAAACAACTAGACAATGAAATCAGGAGCTTCTAGCATAAATTATCGTTCCACTCGAATAACACCAGAAAACATGCTCTGCAGTGTGTGCAAAAGGGAGGTAAAGGAAACTGCTGTAACGCTGAGTTCTCACCTGGCCTGCATTTTTAATATTTCGATACACAAAAGTTACCTTGCAGCTTCTTGTTATACAGAGCCCTACCACCACCTCTCTTATTTCTATAGAGAAAAAGAGCTCATTGTCCGATTGTTCCTCCCTATTCCATTTGGCTTTCATCTGGGAACCTTTAGAGAAATTTTCAGCTCTACCTTCATCCTCTTCCTCCTCATCATTCTTGTCATTCTCCAGGTTCAAATTATCAGGAAGGTCCAAAGGTTCAACTTCAGGCTGCTTTTCTTGCTGTCCATGATAAGGATCTACTTCATTCTCATCATATTCACGCTGTCAGCAAAAGAATGGGAGAGGGAGCAAGGAAATAAAAGGTTTGTGATAAGTGGGAGGGAAGGCAAAGATAGGAATAAGATATTATTGAATTCTCTAGCACACAAATATTGGATACAATCTGATCAGTTAAAAATCAAGTTTTCAGTGGTACACATCCTCATGTATAAAGAGCAAAAAAACACCAATTTCAGCAAAATTCCTACTTCTTCAAAACCGCGTATTTTAGTGCCAGAACCCAGCTTTGCTAGCTGAAAAGATTCTGAATGGAATCTGTGCCCTTGCAGATAAATGCATTATTAAATACTATGCAGAATCTTCAAGTTTACTGCACACAGAAGTGCTTGCAGTATTTTTGGGATGAGTCCCCCTCATTTTCTGTATTCACTCCATTTCTGTTGCTAAACACAGCAGAACAAGAACTTTTAAGCTTTGTCCATTAAAACATCAATTCAGTGTAAAGCCTGTTTTGGCAGCCATTACAAGTTTAGTGTAAAGAAAAATTCTTTCAGATTATGGATCAGAAAATATACATATACATTGAATACAACATGGTTTATTTTTAGCTCTAAAAGGAACTAGCTTTTATTTAATAGTGAAACATGCTGATAAGAAGCTTTTAAAATTCTCAAATACATGTGATGTGAGCAACAGTACGGTTTAACAGCAAAATACTCTACATAGGCCAAATAATTTTTACCTCATCAATTTGTTCGTGGATTTTCTCTTTATTTTCACTGTCATCTTCTTGTTGCTCTTTTTGATCATCCTTTGGAGGCTGTTTTTTATTATCCTTGTTTCCTGTGCCCAAATTGTCATCTTTTGCAACAAGCTCTGAATCCTCCTATTAGCCAACACATTCAAAAGAAACTCAATTATGTTACCTGCTTCACAAAGTCTGAGTGATATGACATCATCTCCTACAGAAAAACTGACAACACTAAGTAACTTGTGATATACTCTAATTATCCCTTTCCAAGACCAGGAGCTATGCAAGGGATTTCACAGTTCCATGTCACATCAAGTTAACACAGTTTAATTCCTTTGACATGCTTTTTCCCCCACCCCTTTTCTCTTTACCTCATCCATTCCTGGTCCATTTTCTTCTGTTTTACTACTGGCATTGTCGTCATCATCATCTTCATCATCCCAGAGTCTCTCATCCAGTTTATCATCAGCTTCAGCATTACCAAGATCTCCCATCTGCTTATCCAGCTCCTCCTCTTCCTCTGAATTTTCATCATTTTCTGTGTTCAGTTCAGAAAGTGTTTCAGTAGAGAAGAGATAAAAGCTAACTTTTTTTGTTGAGTTCAGGAACAAACAATCACACTTTCACCTCAATTTCATTAAACTATGTAGTTATTTGAGAGATGGGGAAACTCACACATGCTCTAACACCCAGAAGAGCAAGGTCCTAATTATGTGGTTCAGAGTGTTCTGTTGGACATAGGGACACACACCATATTCTCTCCCTCAGACTAACAAGTCCCAGGTGCAAAACTCTCTCTCTTCCTCACTCTCTCCCTCCTCCACTATCAAAATATTTTAGTATTACTGGGAGGGGAAAGGTCCATTCCACTCCGTCTGTTTGTTAGTTTTATTTCCTTCTTGTGCAGCTGAACTTACTTGTGTACTTTGGCAGAGATCTGAATGCAGATTAACACTACTGTAATTTGTAAGCCACATTAGTTTCAGATGTTCAAACTGTTACCACATTTTAACGTGAGGAACTGCTACCTTTTGGGTGAGCAGCAACTTGAATGAATCTACCAAATGCTGTTTTTTTGCCATTTTAAAAAAGGTAAATTCTTGTAATTCTTTTAAAGCCAGGAATAGCTTTGTTAGTCACGTTTTGGAGTTAACTACAGCCATATTCTCAAGTGTTCTGGTGATCTCCAACAGCTCTAGAAAGTCGGTGACTTATTTTAATATATAGGTCAGCTCACAACAGGAAGGAAGAATTGGCTCCTTTCATTCCAAAATGACCACAGTGACAGGAGACAGCATTTTCTTTGTACACTTCTTTGCATTTGTATTAATACTTCTTAGCTTTCATATACAAATGGCACTAATTTTTTACCAATGGCTTTTCAGTACAGGCTTCATTAAATAAAAGTATCAACCATTATTGGACTGATCTGTAATATTTCTTATAAGTTTGCCATAGTGGAAGGACCAAACCTTTTTTCTCCTGTTCTCTATCATGCAGTTTTCCGTCAAAGTCTTCTGACATTTCAATTGCATTGTCTTCTCCTTCAATGTCTGGTTTAGAATCTTGATCTTCTTTCTCCTTCTCTTCACCCTTTCGAAAATTGTCTTCTACCTGAATTATTGGTAAAGCCAAAATTACAATGGATCTTGCCTTTGTAATACAGCTTAAAGTACCACAACAATACTTTTAAGCTTATATGCAAAGATAAAAGCCAACCTAAACAACAGTCTCAAAGCAATTCTGTATTTCTTTTACCTGAAACATGTATAACATGGATTTCAAGAGTTCTTTTCAGTTTTACTAGGATTAAACAAGAACAACCCCAAACACTTGCCTGATCTTCACTTTCTATTTTCTCGCTCACATCCTTCTTGCCTTCCCCATCTCCAATACCACCATCCTCATAATCATGAAACTGTGTTGCTCCCTCTCCAGCTTCATCTTCAAGTAACTCTTTTGGTAGACAAAACCCCTACAAAGGCAAACAATCTCAAAACTTTCTGTACTAGTAAGTACATCTTTCAGGGTAGTTTATACTTAAGACTTTCGCAGACATTAAATACATCCTTACCATTATTGCTAACTCACCTTTTGGGCAAGCTCTGTAAAAATGCTAGTTAGAACAGAAAGCAACTTTCCAGTACTCCTGTGAGATGCCAGTGAAACAGTGAGGTAGAAGAGGAGAAGGTCTGAATACTTGCAGAGCATGGGCTTTAGACGCACCAACAAATAGCAGGACTGGTTGAAGAACTGCAGTTAAAACAAAGAACAGCTGTCAAGCATGATTATGTACACACAAGATGCACCTCAGAGAGTGATGATAGAGACTGAGAACAAACGCTTAAACCAGAAATATCAGTAAGCACATTTAAATAAAATTCCTACGGTTTCCAGAGCTTCTACATTTGCACTAAAGCTTTCCCTTCTTAGTAAGAGAACATCTAGCTTTTGCACTACAGAAGAGCACTTTTATTTGGCCATAAATTCTCACATGCTTCCCATTCTAAGGTATTGAGACAATAAGAGAAAATGTGTGTTTAACCACCAAAGTTCATAATTCAAAATCTTCTGAGATCCCAAAGCAAAACTCTTGAGAAGAACAACTTTACCTTATGTTTGCCTGAAGTGCAATCTTCCCCATAAGATTTCAGATTCTCCAGGAGTTCTGAAACTGCTGAAACTGCTTTCTGCACGTGCAAGGAATCCAAATCAGCAGAGAGATCTTCATCCAAAAGCTTAGTTACATGTCCTGCTTTAATCACATCAAATGAGGCTGCATCCTCTTTTTTGGAAACAGAGGAAAAAAAATACAGAAATCAAGTCAGCTGTTCTAGCATTCTAGCTTGTTAAATGTTTAAATAGACAACTTCTATTAAAATTGCGTACTGGTACCTCTCCGAGACACAGTTTAAGGAATTTTTAGATTTGCACTGTTTAAGCTCCCACCCCCTCTAGTAAATCAACAAACTTACCATTTTCCTCTGGAGATTTTTCTTCCTCTTTTCCATCTTCCTGTTTTCTCTCGACCAAACACTGGATGGCATACAGAACAATATGGATAACAGTTTCCACTTTTGCTGAGAAGTGGTCCACAAACTCTTCATCTGACTGTTGATTTCCTTTTGAACCATAACACAGACAGTTTTATAGAGAAACAGATTACTGGTTTCTACATTTCCCCTATGCAAGAAGCACAGTAAGTACTGTGCAATTTATACCAAATAGTTTTACTAAAATCTCCTCACTGATCCTCATCTATAACTATGATTTAAGATCTGTGATCAACAGTGACTAAGCAGGGAAAAAAGAATTACTGTACAACTTAAGATTAATTTTGGAAGTTTGAATTTAATCAAGTGTTTCAGGATATCCAAATGAACATGGAAGCAATAACCAACTTAATGAATTCTTATATCTTTATCTAAAGATAATTACAAAATGAATAGAGAAGAGTTGTCCTTACCACTGCAATTTGACATGGAAGCAAGAAGTTGTGTTCTCCAGGCTATGAAGTCTGCAGATGTATCGTTAATAACTTCTTGTATGTACTTCAAGCTGTTAATTAGGGCCGTCTGACTCACAGCTTCCCTGCCTTCCCCATTTGGCAGAAACAGGGACTCTATGCCTTGCAACTGAGCTGACACTTCCAGCAAACAACTCATAGTTGATGTGCAAATTTCAAAATCTCTCCTGCAACAAGAAATACCATAATACTAGAAGAAGAATGAACTTTTCAAATTAAGATTAAGCCTTTCCTTGGGGCATCAATAAGGGGAAGGCAGTGGATCTCCATCTTTAACTTATTTAGGAAGAGTTCAACAAAAAGCAAAAGTGGCACTTACACTGTTAGAAAAGAACAGAAAATGAGAGGAATATATATTGTTGCCATTGTTATTATTGAACAGACAACCATGTTCTTTTAAAATAAAAATTTCTTTAGTAAAGTTACATTTAAAATTCACCTCATTAACTAAGGAGCAATGAGAATGAAATCTCAGCAGACCAAAACCGAACTGAGAAGCTGAGATGAACTACTTTTTTTTACTGACTTACCAGTGCAGTGGGAGAAAACATACATCAGTTTAAAAAGCCAGGCACTATATTTTGCAAGAAAAACTAACAGATACAAGCATCAAGAGGACGTGAACATACATGTCAAGATATGCATATGCCAACACTTTCAAAATTACTTCACAAATCTTACGTGAACATACAGAGGTTCAATTTTATACACATGCATAACTCACCAGGAATAAAACAAGGTCTCACATGACTGTCGTCTTATTTTATCCACTTCTGCTTTCATTGTCTTCACCTCTGCCAGCATCGCAGTCAACTGTGTAGATACCTGCAGCCATAACTGATCTTTATTCCGCATCTTGCACCCAGGAGGCAGCTGCTCAGTTGCTACTGGAGTCAAGTATTTCAGCTCTGAGGGAATCAGATCAGGTATTCCCGTAAAAACATGTCGCAGTTCAGGTCCTGAACTCTGAATAATGTTTGCTTTGACATCTGTCCTTTCATTGTCACAACATTTCGTTAACTCTTCTTTTGGGCAGCACTGTATAAACCAAGAGAGCTCCTCGAGAACCATCACACACTGCATGGAAAGTTGCTGCAGTTTGTCAGTCCAGCACTGAATACTGTCTTGAGGTGGAAATGCTACATTATATTCTCTGTCAGCAGTCAACCTAGAATCTATCTCTTGTATACAATTCAGGAGGTTCCTGGTTAAGGAGAAACAGCAAAAAGTTACAACTGACGAATTTTGTTAGACTTCCCTTTGAAAAGCTCAGTCTTAAAGTTCATAAAAGCTGTACGTAATGTGAACTCAGCAGAAGTCAATTTTTTTCTGCAAAAACTAAAATGACAGCCTTTTTTAAAAAAACAAGATTTTGTCTAATTATTGAATTTTCCTCTCCAATGCATACATCTGAGTTCTCATGAAAACAGGGCTTTGTGAGATTTCTCAGAATCTACAGGGCGTTTTCAAACAATCCTCAAGCTTCTAGCCTGATTCTCAAATATTATAAATTTTCCTCCATTACAAAAGCAAATTAGACTCTAACACACCTTCACTCTCTGAAATGCTGTGTAACAGTCAGTTCATAACAAATGAGTCACCTGATTTGCTATGAAAGTCACAGCAATGCAGCTAAGTGTCTTAGTTTTACTACTCCTGCAACTGTAAAGTTGGGAGGTGGTGTTTGTTTTCTCAGGGATTTTCAGATTGTTTTTCCAAGTTTAACCTAGAGTTTGCACTGCTTACGCCCAGTTGAGGTTTCCTTCCCTGTACAATGTCTCCTGACTCAACTTCAAAAAGTTTTATGGATTACGATAGTGAAGAGCACAAAAATGCAGATCCGTTCGCAGTTAAACTGATAAACAATTAAGTGAAAAAGTCAAATCAAGTGAGAAAGATTTGCTATCCTCTTTTCCTTTTATAGCTTTGGCACAAGATCTATAATTTCCCACCTTTCTACAGTTTCTAATTGCAAGC
Organism: Clamator glandarius; assembly: GCA_033459285.1. Taxonomy (NCBI): domain Eukaryota; kingdom Metazoa; phylum Chordata; class Aves; order Cuculiformes; family Cuculidae; genus Clamator; species Clamator glandarius. Next base: position 1,241,799 of record JAUNZM010000131.1, on the reverse strand, counting down.
TTTTGAGGTTTTTTTGATATTGCCTCAAAGCGCTACTCAGGTCATTTATTTGCTCCAAATCAAACCAACAACTTGAACAGAGCCAGAAGTTAATTTAGGCCAATACCAAATGAGAGAGATTTAACCATCTATACGTTTAACTTTGAAATTAACTACAGTAATTATTTCATGGTGTTCATGTATGCATAGTTGTTTTCCCAAATAATTTTGATTCCAAAATAATGGCTACAATGACAGGATAAACATCACCAACCCCCCCCTTATTTGCCCCTCCTTTCCCCCTAGGGAAAGGAGCCCCTTTTTATATTAAGCCCTTAATAGCTAGGCTTAATTAACAGCAGGAAAGGAATGGGAAAGTAGGGTGAAGAATTTTATTTTCTTCTACCTTATTTTCCATTTTTATTGAACTGAATTGATTACTGTCAAACTCTTTGCCAACATTTAAATGTTGGAAAATGCAACATACCTCAGTAAGATCCACTGCTCTGTCAAGGCAGTAAGAGACCGTCTCTGTTTGACAAGCAGCTGCATGAGGTGTGCTGTGAAACCTTTGCATCGTTCAATGCTACCTAGTCCAATATCCTAAAATAAATATACAGAAACAGTGGGAGGGAACAGTTAGATAAATAAACAGTCAACGACATTCTCTGTGCCTTCATTTCATTTCACTGGGCAGGCCGAAAGGTTATTGTTTAAATGAACAACTTTTAAAACGCAGACAAAAATTCTTCATTTTTCTTCAACTTCTATGTATCCTGCATACAAATTTGCCTTTCATGTAGCTTCCGCAACAAGTCATTAAATTGCACTCGCTGGTAAACCCACCTTCAATTTTGGTCATCACTTAGAGAGATAAAAGCCTGTATTTTTTACATTCATGACCACTGCTAAAATCTGCTTTCATTAGAAAGGGTCCTATTTTAAAGTTTGAAACAGATATTCAAAACACAGAGCAAAGCTTACCTCAGCTGTGTTGCATTATTTACATCACTGCCAGCTGTGACAATTACCAAAATCATGTTTTGGAACAACAAGTGAAGAACAGCAAAAAAAGAAGCACCTGGAAAACATGTTTTTTCCTGGAATACTGGAAAAGTGGTACTGATTTGGCAGAACACTTCAGTTCCTTCTGCTGATTTTAGACCAATTGTTAAGAAATGAAATATATCAGCACTCTGTGTTAGACACAGGCTCCAGTTACGTACAATTATAAATCTCAGCTGTTATTTCATGAGTAAAAACTATTCCTGGTTTTGTTTTCCTATCAAACATTGATTCAGCATTTTGGGAGTTTCCTTCATGCACAAAAAGTAGTAATTTGGGATCCGTTGGGATGAAAGAAGTTGCACATAACAGATTAAATCTAACTTAGTTCACTAAACTGATATTTTCAGTCATAAAACAACAGGTTTTAAAATTTTGTATTTAATGATTATCTGCAAAATATCCTATTTTTTGTCAAATTACAGAACACAGTAAAAAGCTGATGCGAGATAATGTTACTAGAGAATATCAGTCCAGGCTGGTAAAGTAAAGTCAACAGAAGTAAAATTTCAGTTTTTACTTAGGTGTTTTACCTTGGAGGGTGCTAATAATGCTGTCTGAAGTCTGGAGTGGCGTGCAAGTGACCGATAGAAGTACTTCTGGCACACATCCCAAGCAGAAGAAATCTCTGTCAGCAACCTGATAGAGCAAAAAATCTGGTTTTAGGAGCATATATAATTTCAGCAGCATAGTACACTGGAACCAGGCAGCTCTTCAACTGTACAGAATTGCTTGTAATTTTTTATTTTGGAACTGCAATGATGTAACTTCTCATTTTCTCCACAAGTATTCTAGTTAAGAAAACATTTAAATTTTAAAATAAACCCTGATGAAACCCTAGGCAACAAGCTCTATCCTAGCAAAAGCTCTATCCTTGAATATTATTTTACACTTAAATAGTGGGTATTTCTCATACAGTTAAATCCAGTCTTATTTTGGCCTTGACAAAAGATACCATAAAACTAAACTCTTACACCTGAAGAGCACAGTAACCATCGTATCTCAATGATAAAAATCACTTACTGCCAGAAAAACATCGAAACATCTAAAAGAACATCTTTACTCTAGGGAGATGCCCACTTTGAAGTCTTATGTATTTTCTCCTGGAATATTCCTTTAGTCAAGTAATCTCTGTAAATTACTACTCATCTTTAATGAAATCCTTAGCAGTCTGTATTCTAATAAGATGCTAACAAAGCAAAGCTGGGTGGTGGAATGTTAACTGAAACAGAATTCACAGCAACAATGAAATTGAGGGTGGAATTGTCAAAAGTGCAAATAAAAATACCCCTTCGAGTTGCAGGCACCACTACAATACATGTGGGATTTTTAAACTGAGAAGTTACATTGGGGGAGAGAAAGATGCATCTAAAAACCTACGGGAATTAGATTCTAGAAATCCTAGCATAAATTCGCATGCAATAAATTATATATATACTATAGATGCAATTAATAAAATCTAAGGATTAGAAATACTGTGCACATACGTGGCATCCAGTTCATGTGCAGAGCGCACTACACCTAGTGCAGTATTTAAGTCCAGTGGATGGAGGTAGAGTAGCTCATTGTAGTCTTTTGAACGGCACCAAGCAAGACCTTTCCGGTACGACAAACCTGGAATGACATGGGAATACGCATTCTTTTTTTCATATAAAAGTATGAGGGCATAAAGTCACTCATAGAGTTGATATTAAGACATAAAGCGTTCTGATGTATTTTTTTTTCCTTCCTGATGCCATCTGATTTTCACAAGTCTTTGAACATGTTGAAGATTTTGTAACGTAGGAACATACCGTAGCTTGGCCATCTTTAGGTGAAAAGGACAGCTGAAATAAGGCAAACGTAGATCTGCACGTATAAAGGAGGCTGGTGGGGGTGGTGGCCAAGAGATAAACCAGAAAACCTTGAACCAGTAAGGCAGGCTACAGCCCAAGAAAATTAGAGCTATTTTCAAATCTGGATGTTTAATGCTTATTTTTCTGAAGCCAACTAAAGCACTCCTTTCAAAGTATCCTGCAGATAAGTAGAACCTATAATAACCACTTATTAGCTATCGAGGTTACATTGCCATTTTCCCAAATAAAATGGAAAATCAGTCTCAAGCGCAACACTTTACAATTCTCCTGCTCTTTTAAGAAAAAGCTGAGTTGGTGATCAACCCCTCATTTTTAAGGCGTGAAAAGGCTGATGAATGAGGAAGGTAAAGGTGTTACCTGAAATCAAAGACAGAGCCCAGTACAGAATTCAAATTCCATGTGTTAATTAAATAACAGTATGCCGTTCCTCCAGCACAAACTTCACAGGACAGAGATAGCAGATATCCATTTGGCAACAGTGCGTGCAAAAAATGCAGGAAAAGTATATGTGCTGGAAACCTCCCATTTAGATTCACTTATGTTTGCAGTCATTAGATCAAAAAGGACAATCTTCTGCAGATGATTTATTCAGTACACAAATGAATACATTTAAGTAGCATAAACTACTCAAAACTACAACTACAGCCTCCTCCTGCCTCCCAGAAAGGATGTTTTCATTTTCATTTGTTTTCCAAGTACCATGGAGTTGGAGTTGGAGTCCAAGTACCACTTGGAGTTGGTTTGTAATCATTATTATGCCTTTCTGGAACCCTTCACTTTTCCAAGATTCCTTCTGCAACCATTACAAACAGAAATCTCTTGGAGGGGGTGATTTTTGGTTTTGTTGGTTTTTTTCTGTTGTTGTTGCTTTTTTTGGTTTAGAAGGTTGGTTCGAATCACTGCAGACCAGCAGCTATGGCTTCCAAGAGAAGCTGCAAAACACTAAACACTCTTCAAAAAATAAGAAAAAAAATTGGCAAGTTTACATTAATTTCTACTTCTGGCTGTGACTTAGCAGAATGCTGTCAGACAGCTGTTCATTTAAAAAGACTCCTTCTGCTGGTTTCTCAGCTGCTCAGTAACTAAGAACAGCTGATGATTAGTTTAATGTAGCACCAAATAAAAAAGCAACAATTAACATGTTGGGTAGGCCCTTTACGGGGAGCAAGGGGAGCAATGGAGATGGGGCTGCTGAACAGGGTGTCTCCACCAGTTCTCACAAACAGACTACTTGTCTCCCTGGCTCGACCACACCTTTGCATCTGTCAGTGGAGAGATGGACTCGCGTTCAAAAGAGCTAGTGAAATTCCAGTTCTGGAACAGAGAAGGGATACAAGACAATGAGCTTCCCTCTTGTTTCTAAATGCTGGGCAGTGACTTCTGACTAGAGAGAAAGCGAACTCCTGCTTCAGAAAAGCTACTGTTGTACATATAGCGGATTGCAAGAAGAACAGAAGGTATCTGAAAGTGCTAACAGGCCAGGCCTCGGAGTCAATAGATGAAGAAAGACTTAAGTTCTTCTACACATTAGTGGCTCAATAACTTCAAGAGTATAGCATTACAGTGAGTTTAGATGTATTGCCAAAAATAGTAAAACACTTAAAAACTTTTAAACCAAGCATATTTTTATTCAAAGCTCACCTGTTTTAGCAAGGCTTTTAAAGAGATCCGACAAAGCCCGTTGCTTCTGCATCTGAATGTGCTTTGCCTCTGATTTCTGCTTCTCCTTATCTGCTGTTTGATCAAATGTTAAATTTTGCAGTTCAGCTACAGAAACAATGACACCACCTGTACAAGAATAAGGAAAAAAAAAGGTAAGAGAAGTGTAGATTAAACATATACAAAGCAGGCATAGAAATATAAATCTGGGAAGCGAACTATATAATTACACTTCTTCCCAATTTGTTCTGTTTATGTTACTTAGGTCAATTATGGTATGGAAAACACAAGAACACTTAACCTGTGAAATGGTCAAGACTTTCCACTAGACTCAAGAATGAATTATTTTCAGTAACTGCTGTACACATCATCTTCATTTTTTTAGTAAGCTTTGGCAGACGATACTGAAGAGTTTCTGCATGAAATGTAACACCATCCTGACATTCTTCTGGGAGCACCCTCTGAGAAAACAAAAAAAGAAATAAAACAGTCTGATTATACACATACTCAAAGCTGACTTATTTGACCATTAAATGGCTGCAAAAACTAAGGGCTAGATTCTGCATTAATCTGAAACCCCAAAATGTTCAGCACCAACACTTTAAGACAACATGGAAACTACAATATGTGAAGCTAACAACCCTGTTGATTATCAGTAACAGGCTTGTAAACAAAGCAACAAACTGCCAACCAAACACAAACAAGCACATTAGATTTGCATCAGATTACTGACCATCACAGGACAAGAGCAACATCAGCCACTCTCCTGGTCTGAAGAAATGGAACGAAGCTTTGGAAGCTGAAATAACTGACCATTTCCCACTCACCCCCACATTCCCCTTGCATCTTATTAATAAAAATTAATGGATGTGAAGAGGAACCTATTTCAGGAAGAAAGTTAGTAGACTTCCTCTCTTAGCTAGAAAATTTAGAGATGCTGAACTGCAGCACTGCCGAGTAGGATTTACCACATATCAGCTAGTCTAAGGCAAACGTTTGCAGTACACAAGCTGTCAGCCAACAGTAAATATATGACAACACAGTGCGTTCCCCTATCAGGCTTCAAGCTCAAAGTAATTTTATATTTAATTAGAGCTTCCACATGCACAAATCCTACAGTTACATGGTCACTGTTTACTAAAAAAGGGTAATCATTTCAACTACCAGTCTGTATTACTGCACTGGTAAGAATTTAACAAATCGCTGCAGCCTATGTGCGAACAACTTGGAGATGAAACATGCAACTGCCACCATCTCTATATTAAAGCAGAGATACTGTGCCAAATCAATACAAAACAAGCTTGTCTTTCCATGCTGCATTCCCACCCATCTGCAGTGTTTCATAACACTGAACACAAGTAAGGCATAAAAGTTGATGATACATTCAACAGATCTGACACTTATATAAGATTTTTCTGCATAAATTGGTGAAAAGCACAGAGATGAGAACAGAGAAAATATCCTTCCGCCATTTAAAGAATCCAGTTACCTTGGCAACATCTGTTCTAGCAGTCAGAATTTTTCTTACAGCATTGTTTAGCCTTTGAACTTTGGTCTCTTTGTTCTCAGATTCTTCCTGCTTTTGCAAGCAGTCCAGCTGCTCTTCCTTACCAGTTTCCACCAAGGCAGGCTGACATGGCTCACCCAGAACAGCTTCAAACTTCTTCATGAATTTAAAGAGGGTCCTAATTACCAAAGGAAAGCAAAAGCGTTAATGGGTTTTATAATTCTAGAAATATCTCAGCTTCTGGAAACATTTCCACTGTGTTATGAGCAGAGGCAACATTCCCACAATCAAGTTTAACGTCACAGAGACATCATCTAGAAGGAACATTCCAAATACAGAGCTTAACTCCAAGTTTTGAGTTACCTGCGTATTTTCTCAACTGATTGTTTTATAGCCCAGAAGCTGACATCATTCCACTTGGAAATTTTCACAAATTCCTATTAGGAAAATAAATAATCATTGGGATTACTTGTATAAATGTAATGAAGTATCTCTATATGAAAGATGATCTTCCAAGCTGATCAGCTATGATTATCCAGTGGTCTCAAAAAGCAAGACGTTTTAGTAAGTGATCGAATTACTGCAGAGGCATCTTATTCTATTAATACATGTTTATGCTACAACTGTCGCATGACCAAATGTTGTGAAATCCAAAGAGGCTTCCCTACTGGGTAGAAACCCTCTGGCTAAATTGGACTAACCAGACAATAAAGACTTCAACCAAACCCCGCTTGGGGGTTCTTGTCGAGGAAAATGTGAAGAACAGTAGGGATTTTAATGGGCAACAGAGCTATGACATAAAAGTTCAAATAATACCTGCTCCACTCGTCCTTTTGGTTATTAACAATATATTGTCTGAGTGAACTTTCCTTTTACCTTAAGTTCCTTTTCTATAGGTTGACGAAGCTCAGCAATTCTTGCCCCGACACACTCTGCAAACTGCTTATAGTAATTGTATAGATTCCACAAGATGCTGCACAGAATGCCTGAAAGGGACAGACAACAACAAGCTCTTTTAAAACATGATATTCTACACTATCAAGAAGAGCAACACAACATGTTTTTGTCTGTAATCATGAAGCTTAGCAACACCAGAAGAGTCATCTGATCAACAGTATTCTTCATGAAAATGTGATAAACAAGAGAATAGGCTTGTGTGGTATTAATGAGCTCAGTAATCTGTTTGGAAAGTCTTAAATACTTGATGGTTGGGGTGTTGTAAAGAAGACTCAACATGTAATGCTAACAATTTACCTTTTTCTCCTGCTTGGGGCATCAGTAAGACATGGCAGTGGAAAACCAGGAGTGCTTGAAGTCGTGCACGAAACTCTCCCAGTGTGGATCCTTCAATGAAAGCTTGTAGCGTGCTGACCAGCGTTTTCAGATCCATTTGCTCAGTTTCTGAATATTGCAGCAGAAATTTAGAAGGAAAGGGGAAGAAAACAAAAATAACCAAACAAAACCCCCTCTGCTCTTTGTAAACTTCAAAAAAAATACCAGGGGTGGGGGGATGTGAGCGGGCAGGGGGAAAAAAACTCTCTAATTGAATAAATAAAATCAAACATCACACTGGAAGAAAGGAGAGGGGACAAGAAAGGCAGCAGTAAGATAGCGACCAAGGACCCCAGCTACGTATCCAATTTCAGAGCACACCAGGTATTTAAAGTTGCTATTCTTCAAGAATGGATGGCTTTTTCAGTCATGATGAGCTACATTATAAATTATTCACTGTCAGTTCCTTAACTCCTCAAAATCAGCAAGACATAAATATATCTTGGAAGAATCTGGTAGATATGACAGGGTCTTTAAAGCATCACTGATGGAAGAAGACATGCTATCCATCTGGAGACATAAAATGACCCAAAGATATGAAGCTCATCAAGTAAATACATTAATTAGCCATCAGATTGGAACAACCTTGCCTTATGCCAGAGGATAACACTTTCGTCTTTACAGTTCCATTACATTTTGGAGAGGCAAGGGAGCTTTATTCTTTCCCCTATTTTACATAACGTGAACACCTGCAGACAGATTTGCTAAGAACAGCATGTACCAAAGCATATTCACTCTTAAGAAACCTTTAAGCTTTATACAGAATGTTAAAAGCAGTACGGCTAGGATACATGTGCACAGGTGAACAAAATAGGTGTCCTACCGGCTGATGGAGGCCTCCTACCCTACAAATCTGTTTGAAATGTTTGTATGTGCACAACAGTTACCACAGTTCTACTTTCTTTGAAATGCTTTCTACAGATATCTTTTCTTTACACAACCTATGACATAAGCCTTATGAGAAAAACAGGTTGTTCCAGAAATAAATACCAAGTGAAGTTCTATCTACACAGAAGACCCATATAGGCATGGAATTTACTGTAGGGAAAAAGAACTTGATCAGGGAGTGCAGTAACAGGATAAGCGGAAATGGTTTTAAGTTGAAAGAGGGGAGATTCAATTCAGATATTAGAAAGAAATTTTTTACTGTGAGGGTGGTGAGGCACTGGCACAGGTTGCCCAGAGAAACTGTGTATGTCCCACCCCTGGAGGTGTTCAAGGCCACCTTGGACGCAGCCTCGAGCAGCCTGGTCTGGTTTGAGGTGTCCCTGCCCATGGCAGGGGGGTTGGAACTAGATGATCTTTAAGGTCCCTTCCAACTCAAACCATTCTATGACTCTTTGAAAAGGAACAAGAACCACACCTGAAAGCGCATCGGCAAATTCTGGCATTCAGGACCTTATTTATATATCCCTTAGTAACTGCTGGAACTGCATCACACATTCATGTAAGGACAACACTTACCTTCTGTGTTTGCCTCTGTGTGTTCTTGAACATACTTCTCAATCATCTGATAGATTGAGAACCAGTGCTTTGTGGATTTCTCTACATGCTGCTTCATAATATTATCCAAACTTACTGACCAGCAACTGGAAATAACAAAAGGAGAAAAGAAAAAAAAACCCCAAACTAAAGTGAAAACATCATGGGTAGTTTGGGTTCCAAAACAACACAAATTATTCTCTGTTTCTACTAGTCTAAAGGAAAATTTTACAGGATGGAATGAATAATCTGCTCAATTTCCAACAGTCAGCTCTTGAGAATCACTGCTTTGCTACTAGTATTAAGTATGAGAGAAGAAATGCAGGAAGTAGGGACAGTAAGACAAAACCAGTCAGAGCCATGTTCAAAAGTTTCCTTCCACAGAACATGAGGTAGACTTGTGCAATTCCTGATCATGGCATACTGAGGATATAAAAATTTCACATGGTCTTAACAGGAGACCAAACAATCATTTTGAAGGAAAATTTAAAGGGAGTTGTTAAATAGACAAAACACAGTCAGTGCTACAATGAAAACAGGAGAACACTGAGAAAATACTACGATGAAGTACTGTATTTATCTGTTCTGCTTCTGCTCCTACTGAGACAGATAGAGAGGGTCACCGTGGACTGGACATGGTCATTCTGAGCCAGTACAGCTGCCACTCTGTTGTTTCTTTTCCCCATGTAATTACTAGGACAGACACATGCAGAAGCATGCTCCACAATTAAGTCGATCCTGCACAGGAATGTGTCTCTGTACAGAGCTGGAATCTTATGGTGTCTGAGGAAAAGCAGTCAAGACAGTTCTTACTTCAGTTCCAATCTACGCCACTGAATAATCAGTTGTGTGACCAAATCAAGGTGTTTCCGCAAGGACAAAGCTCGACAAGCATTTTCCTCCCAGTCCTGAAAAAAAAACCCAAAACAATCAAAAATATTCTCCTTTATACAAAGCCATAAATTAGTAGTTGCATGGCAAGACTTATGGAATACTCTGCATTACATTCCTGCTCCTTAAATGTACAGCATGGAGCAAGTTCACTTCCCCAAACCCTGGCAAGCTTACAGCTCCTAGTTGTTTTTACCACAGTGCCAATACAAATAAGGAAACAGAACAGGAAAAAAAAAGTGAAAATAAAGTTTTCCTTGGCTCTTTTCTTACCTGCGCCTTTGCAAGAAGAATTTCCAAGCCATTCAGGAACTTTGAGAGAGGACTAGAGAGCGGAAAACTCCGGATCCTGTCCATCACAACTAACAGCTGCAGAATGAAAAACAAGTGTTCAAACTATAGTAACTAATCTGCAACAGAAGCAGTCATGAAGTTAAGCTGATTTCTATAAGCATAACCCTCCTCTGCAAGAGATAAGAATATTTTACTTTTTTTCTAATTTTGAAAAGCTTCCGTGTTTTAGCATAAGCTCATCAGTTCAGTGAAGGCCAGGGCACTCGGGGAAAAGGAGCACAAATGACCTAATGCAAAGAGTTTCAATTGTTCTTGAGTTTCTGCATTACCCTAAGAAACAGAACTTGAGGCCATGTAAATGTGACCAAAGATATTAATTTTAAAGCACTATGAAGAAAACATTTGTTAAAAAAAACCAACAGGAGTCCAAACATCAAAATACTTCAAGGATCTTCGAGGTATGGCTGCTTGAAGGTTGCTTATTTACTCTGAAATATCACAGTAGGCAGTGAATACCACTTAAAAATTTCATAAAGAAAATATGACAGCACCTAGTATCTCTTAGCGTGAGACAGATATGACTTCAAAACATCTGCATAAGTAAAACAAACATCTAGGCAAGTTAATTGTGCACATACCTATACACACTTAAACACAAATTCAGTTCTGAACTGGTCCAGTTTTGCCCAAACATTTAAGTGTTTTTTACCTGCACAAGTACTGGATGCTCCGGCCATTCCTGTAGCAGCCTATTTACATCTTTTGCAAAATTATCAAGTACAGGTTGGCACTGTCGGACCTGTTGAATATTAGGATGCTGATAGAAGTCATACGGGCCATCTTGCTGCAGCATAAGATCTGAAGTTAATTCCCCAAAAAAAGTATTGTGAAGAAGAGTGCTAACTAGAAGTTGGCTTCCCCAAAGACTGTCATTCATTTCAGCACCTAGAAAGAAAAAAAAAAAAAGACATCACGGATGCTATCAATTCTTTTTTCAGCTGGCCAGAAAAAGGTGTTGGTTTTTTAACCCTGTATCCTGAGCTTTAACACGTTAAGTCTTACGAGGGTATAAGAATATGACACACAAAAGCAATGAGATGAGAGTATGGAAGAAGAGATACGCTTAAAATTTACATCCTATATTTTACCAAATTTTTGTATAAAAATAAAATCAGAATCATAAAGGTGAGCTGTGATCTTGTCATAAGATAAAATTCGTATCAAGGAGGTATTTACTACAAGATTAGTAGCAAGACTCTGAAAAAGTAATCCAATAGACATACACACAAAAAAATCACGTATATTGTATCTCATGTGGGACTACAAAAATAGGCTACTGCAGGAATAAGTTACTGCACTCTTGTTGCTTTATCTGCTTAGCTCCACATGACAAAATTCAGCTTAAAAATAATCACTTAAAAAATTACAGGAGCTGCATTAAAAAAATAACTGCCAGTTTCATGCCTAGGAAATTTCTACAAGTAAATTACCTTCCACATCATGCAGATGCAAGTGAGCAAAGTTTCAGAATATGGAGTAGAATGAGTTTATTCTTAAACTGTGTTTGCCTTATGTATTACCAAATGGACTACAAATAAAATAATCCACAAAACAGTAAAAAAAAAATCAAAGCGTTCCAAGGCAATTTTGAACATGAGATGAAGTCTTCGGGGGAGAAATACCCTAGTTCTGTACATTTTCCCCTCAGTAGGTCTGTTTTAAAATTAATTTGAAATAAATCATTACAAAGCTAAACATGTACATCTGATATATTGCTAGCAATCTTACCAATGAAAGGATAGAACTGTGACACCAGACAGGCACCAGTCTGATAGCAGGAAATAAATGTACTGAAATAATGTTTGGCTTGATGAGAAGGGTGGCTCTGTTGATACCACAGGGACCGAGCAAAGTCTAAACACAACTGTTGATGAACCATCATTACTGTTTGCATAGAGCTCTTGGACAAAAGGCCTCTATCAACTTCCAGCTGGTCTTCCAAGGGATCTTCAGTTTCCAATTTTTCTTCCAGGTCTGGCTGAGCTGTGATATCTTCAAAGTCCTACAAATTACATGATACTCAAAGGTCAATTATAATTTCTTCCTTTATTGCCTCCCCACCTCCGTTTTTGCACTTTTAGGCATTACAACAATACACTAATGATTTGGAGCTGGCATTATATAGATGCACCGCCCACCTCACAGCTCAGACACCAGTCTGAAACAGAACACAGGCAAAAAGAACAATTAAGGCCATAACTACTGTAGGCAAGAGTGAAGTACAATAAGCCCCGAGCTGCTGTCAAATAAACCTCTTGGAAAAAAAAAAAAAAAAGCAAAGCAGCAGCAACCCTATCTGCTGAAAAAACACCTCAATATTGTGTAGTTGCTTGAGATCTGAACTATCGTGCCCCAACATCACAATGATGCACAAATTTTACTGTACACTGTATTGTGCATTTCTATAGTGCACAACATCATTTGGTGAAGGCACACTTCAAAAATAATTCAGTTCTGCAGGCCAGTTAGATTTGAAAAAAATTTCACAGCTTTATTTGATCAAGGAGGTCAGCCTTCTTCAGAGGTAATTAAACCTCAGATAACCTTACTTGCCAAGTGAATTAAACTCCTGAATTCTACAACAAACCACTAATGATACTGTCATTCAGTAACTTGGAAATATTCAGTTGAACCACAGTACTGTTCAAGTCCAGAAGTTAATTCCAAAAACTTTCTAAAAGCAGAAGCAAAAATAGAAGCACAGTACTTTTTCAGGAGCTACTTCAGGCATAATTTTTGTGTTTCGTTACAATTGCTACCTTTTCATGAAAGGGAAATCTCCTCCTAAACTCTTCTTCTTCCTCCTCTTCTTCACTCCGTCCTTTCCCATGATTTTTACTCCTGTATCTGTACAGACTATGTTCCATTGCCTCCTGTTCCTGGGCACGGCGTTCCTGTTCATCCCATTCATTTACAATTGCCTAAGGAAACACAAAGCAGCAGCTTTTACACAAGTTAATGTTTAACATCACATCATATCTCAAAGACCCAGCAGCTATCTTGTTTGGCTCTTTCTGCTTTTGTAGTCTCCAGCAGTATAAATAAAAGCCATCTAACTGGAAGGAAGATTAGTAAATTGCTCTCTCAAATCACTGAGGAAAAAGCACAGAAAAAAAGTACGCAAAAGAGTGCTTGGCCAAGTTCTAGTCTCCTTTATTAATCATTTTAGAAAGAAACTTTCACCAAAGTTGGGTTTGGGTTTTGCTGTTTGTCTTCTTTAATAAATAAAATCTTTTGAAACCATCACAGGCTATGATTTTAAGCCTTGATAAATCCAAGGAAATTAATCTGATATTTTAGATTATGTTAAAATTATCTTTTATCAATTCAATAAAAAAGGTGACAATAAGCAAGGTAGAATCACAGGACAGTTTGAGTTGGGAGGGACCTCCGAAGACCATAATAGTCTAATCCCTCTGCCACGTGCAGAGACATCTTCAGCTAGATTAGATTACTAAGAGTAAGACCCCCCATCCAACCTGACCTACAACAGTTTCAGGGATGAGGCATCCATGATTTCTCTGGGCAACCTGTTCTGGTGCTTCACCACCCTCACTGTGAAAAGTTTCTTCCTTATATCTAGTCTAAATCTATCGACTTTTAGTTTAAAACCATTACCTCTTGTCCTATCGCAATAGGCCCTGCTAAAAAGTCTGTCCCCATCTTTCTCATAAGCCCTCTTAAAGTACTGAAAGGCCAGAGTAAGATTTCCCTAAAGCCATCTCTTCTCCAGGATGAACCCTCCCAACTCTCTCAGCCTTTCTTCACAGAAGGGCTGTTTCAGCCCTCACGTAATTTTTCTGGCCCTCGTCTAGACCCACTGTCACAGATCCACGTCATGGAACAAGGTAGTTTAGCGAAGAATCCTAGCCGCTGGCATTCAGCTCCTACCTGACATAGATGTCTAAAAAGCTGCAGAGATTTCTTGTCCATCTCTCCTCGGGATAGTACGTGGCACCGAAGATGCAACAAAGCATTCACCAGGAGCTGCTCCAGAGTCAGGCAAGGCTGCTCTGCTGCCTCAGAGTCTGCTTCCGAGTGCTTCAGAGAAAACTTTTTAAGTCCATGAAGGACCTCGACTGAATTCACTGAGCATAAAACTTCTGCACGAGCAAAGTAAGTGGGGAAGGCACGACCAATAGAAGGAAATGTCAGCAGAGAAGTGAGCAGGTTGGTCAAATCAGCTGGACGCACAAGGCTTTTGAGCACTGTATAAACCTCAGAAGCCACTAATCGCATGCCATGTTGCAACTGCAAGATGGCAGCTTGCAGGGGAACGATGGCATCGGGGAACACAGCATACTCCTCCGCCAGGTGTTTTCTAAACTGATGGTGCGATTGTTGCCAAGATACTTCTTCATTTAAGAGGTTTTGTATTGCCTGGAGTGACTTAGGTCTTTCCCCACGGAGGATCCGCAGAAGGCGAGCTAAAAGATCTTGGACTGAAGAAACCCGTCCAATGCTGTTGATGTACTGGTGAGCCTCCTGGTATAAACAATCATAGGGTGGAGCTAGAGGCCTGAAGGCCTTTTTTCTGGAAAGGCTGCTTATTTGCTCCTTCAACCTTTGCATTCTTTCATGCAACAGTCTGTTAAGAAATAACATCAGCCATTTTAGACATATAAACATATTCTTATATATCTAACATAAGTTGGATATATAAAAAGATTAATCAGAAATATTCTTCTAGTTTGTGTGAAACAGTAAATGAGGAAAAAAAAAGAAGCAATACCTGTAAAGCACACACATACATGCATGTCTTCCTCTTCCACACTTCAAACTTCAGTTACAATTTTCATAGAATCACTAAGTTGGAAAAGACCCACTGGATCATCGAGTCCAACCATTGATTTTGCTTGCTACCTGACAGCTGAGAGCATTAAGGAAAAAGCAGCACTACTGGAAATAAACAGTAAAACTCAAGCCATTCAGACCCTGCTTTCAATGCCTATCAGTCTTGAGAGCCGCCTGGAGGAGAAAGACCTGGGGGTGTTGGTTGACAGTCGACTGAACATGAACCAGCAGTGTGCCCAGGTGGCCAAGAAGGCCAATGGCATCTTGGCTTGTATCAGAAACAGTGCAACCAGCAGGTCCAGGGAGGTTATTCTCTCTCTGTACTCGGCACTGGTGAGGCCGCTCCTCAAATTCTGTGTTCAGTTCTGGGCCCCTCACCACAAGAAGGATGTTGAGGCTCTGGAGCGAGTCCAGAGAAAAGCAACGAAGCTGGTGAAGGGGCTGGAGAACAGGCCTTATGAGGAGCGGTTGAGAGAGCTGGGGGTGTTTAGCCTGGAGAAGAGGAGGCTGAGGGGAGACTTCATTGCTCTCTATAACTACCTGAGGGGAGGTTGTAGAGAGGAGATAGCTGGCCTCTTCTCCCTAGTGACAGGGGACAGGACAAGAGGGAATGGCCTCAAGCTGTGCCAGGGGAGGTTCAGACAGGATATCAGGAAGAAACTTTTCACAGAAAGGGTCATTGGGCACTGGAACAGGCTGCCCAGGGAGGTGGTTGAGTCACCTTCCCTGGAGGTGTTTAAGGGATGGATGGACGAGGTGCTAAGGGACGGATGGACAAGGTGCTAAGGGACATGGTTTAGTGTTTGATAGGAATGGTTGGAATCGATGATCCGGAGGGTTTCTTCCAACCTGACAATTCTGTGATTGTACGGTTCTCCAAGTAACAGCACAGAACTACCAGATCCTCTATACATTTGAGATCAAAAACTTCTACAAATAGTGGAAAATCATGAATAACTCCAAGTTTTTATCTCCATATACAAGGAACACCTGGAAATCTGCAAAAGCAGGAATTTCTGTTCACTTAAAATTTCCTCAGCCTCCTCTGGTAAGAAAAAACCTAACACATACCAACAAAACCATGGCTTCAAATTCAGCATGTCAGTGTACTCTGCGTGGTAAGAAATTTAATTAATCCGCACCACCCAGGGCAAAGGCTGCAGATGAAAGACAAATCTGAAGATCTCTGACTGATTTGTATGAGGTATAACTCTGCAAAATTGCACTGGCACCTACCAAGACCTTGAAGGATTACAGATCTCATGTGAATTTGTTGACAGCATTGTCACATTTTAACAAAGTATGACAATTTATATGTATGGCTTTATTTTCACTTCTGTGCACAGCTTCAGTGTTATCAAGATATCACAGCAACTATGTTAATTCTTGTATTTACAGCAGTAGAAAGTGCATACAG
Source organism: Clamator glandarius (assembly GCA_033459285.1). Taxonomy (NCBI): domain Eukaryota; kingdom Metazoa; phylum Chordata; class Aves; order Cuculiformes; family Cuculidae; genus Clamator; species Clamator glandarius. Next base: position 1,225,463 of record JAUNZM010000131.1, on the reverse strand, counting down.
TCAGTTCTGTAGACACTGCAATTAAACAGAATGGTTTCTGTATGTTACTTAACCACCTCAACATGCAAACTGATACTTCCAAACCAGAAACTCTTACTTATACAGAACACAAAAATTGTAAAACTAGAGAAGATATTTGGAGCGTGGGCACCCAAAGATCTCCAACCTAGAAGAGAAGAGTTAAGTGCCCGAGATATTACCTGAAATGAGGGTGAATGTAGTTGTTGACTGCTTCATCTTCAATACTTTTCCCTGTATGAAGCTGGGATGAGAAATCATTTGTTTTCCATTCACACTCAAGCTGGTATAACTAAAAAGGAAAGAATAAATCATTCTCTGAGTTTCTGTCTTGGGGAAACGAGTACGTATATCACCTTGGACACTAAATCAAGTTTAACTGTGTAGTTTAGAAATCATGACTAAAGATTTGCCCAAGAACATCCCAGCCAAACTCCCTCGCATTGATTTACTACATTACAGAACTAAAAGCCAACTCCAGTCTATGCTCACCTCTTCTTTCGCATACTTGAGCTTGTATTCTCTTTTAACAGCTGGATCAAACCTGGTCTGGGGAAGCCACACCTGGATCTGCACCAAGCCAATATTCACCCAGAGGCTTCCTCGCCAAGCTGTCTCTGATAACTCCTTCAGGTCTTCCCCAAAGAACTGCTGCAAGCAAGTGAGCAGGAGAAACAAGAATTCTTTAGGAAGCAACTCCTGATCAGTGATGCTTCTAAGTATCCTGAGAAGATACTCATATGAAACAGGATCCTTTAGGTGGAGTTTCTCACAGCACTCTAAAAATTCTTCTTGTTGATCCACTGGAACCAGATTTACCAGAGCACAGAGTTGTCTGCTTAGCATTATGCCTTGTAGCCGAGCATCTGTGTATCTGGAGGCAAAGGAATAAAAGAAGTTTACATGTGATAAGCAAATTTCTGTAACATGTCTGATTTAATTAACATACACACAGAACAGAGGTCTTAATACCTAAAATCTGCTATTGAAGGGACAGACATGTTGGTCCACAGTGCTGTGCTGACTTCATGAAGCTGTTGAGCCCTCTCCATCCATTCTCCCAGTGTCACATGGGATGATGACAGAACAGGAAGCCCACTCACATCCCACTGGCTTGCCTTGCTGCTGCTAGTTAGAATTTCAAAGAAGCACTTTGAGAAAACGGCTCGGGTCAAAATACCTGGGCCCTAAATTAAGAAATTAAGAGTTAGATTGTTCAGATGCAACTTGCAGTGACTATGGTAGAGCTTACAGTATTGATTTAGAAAGCTGCTGAATTTTTTAATAAAAGAGTATTCTGCCTAGTTGTTTGATTAGGTCAGAAGATACACACCTTCATAGAAGAGTTAATATTGGATTTAGAAAAGCTCTTGTCTTCTGTTGCAGGTAGCGGCTTCCAAGTCAACCAGTAGTCTGGGTCTGTGGTGAAAGTACTGCTCCAAAAGGATGCTAAGGCAGCATTAACTATTTGAGATGACAGAACAGACATTTCTTCAGGGGATATCTAAGGAGAGAGAAAAACCTGGAGCTGAGAATAATTTAAAGGGAGCGAGCGAAAGAGAATCAAGCACACACACAGAAACACAAATATGACACCTGTTAAGTAAGATATTCCTCAAGATCCTTTTCAAATTCATAGTTTGCTTACACCGCTTCTCAGCAGAAACAGCTCTGAATTGCCTCATTCTGTCTGTGGAATATACTGTGTATTTATAGAGCAAGTTTTCAGAACACAACCTCTAGTCTCTGTCTGTGCAACCTTTTGTTATGAAGCATGACAAAACTATGCAATGTTCTGCTCCAAAGGATTCAAAGTAAACTTACTGGTTTACTGATCTTTGTGGGAACACATCATACCTAAATATTAACCCATCAGAATTTCTCTGCTATTAAATACTCTACAGAAAAAGCATTAGGTAACTGTCTCAGTTTGACTTGCAACACAGACCTAAAAAAATGTAGAGGCATAGGAACAGAGGCAAATCTTTTTCAGCATAAAATTACTTTGAATACATACATACAACCAGGTTGGTGCCTGCTATTAAATTTCTTGGGTTTTATTAGGTCATGGATGAATGGAACAATAGTACCAAACTAGAATATATAAACGAAGTTATTTAAGACTCCATTGTATTTTATCTATGTTTTGATGCTGTGTTTGAATCACTTTTTTTTTTCAGGCTCACAGTTAATAACTTTACTATTAATAGAAGGAACTATTGTCAGGTGTTGGCTGAAAAATTGCACGCCAAAAATCTTACCAAGATCTACCCATTTTGATGAGTTTGTTGAAAACTTATGCAAGACTAATTTAACTAAAACTTGTTCTTACTTCATTAAGGTGTGACACGTGCCACAGTCCAGATAGCTGGTGAGAAGCAACTGGTGTCAGCTTCAGAGAAAAAGCTATAAGCTGAATTAGATCTGAACACGTGCTTCGTTCTTGACTGTAGTTCTCCCTGTTGTAGGTAAAAGAAATACAACCTAAGTAGTTCTTAAGCAAGGCACATCAAATATAGTTAGATAGTAAAACAAATGGAGAACAGCAGGCAAAGTCAGGCTCTTTGACAGGTTAAAATAACAACACTTGAAATTTTGGAGAAGAACAAGCACTCAAAACACTTCCATTCTTTGAAGGTGGCAAAATCTAAACAAAACAAAAGGGGGAAGAAGCAGCACCTGCTGTAGCTATGAGCTACATGTTCAGAAAAACACTAGAAAGACATTTGAAGACCATCTTCCAGCTTTATAGCTCTCCTGAAAATCAGAACTTTGCTGAATTAAAGTGCAAGTCAGTGATTATTGTAATCTCATTGCACAAAAAAATTACTTTCCCTGAAATCTGTAAATGAAAAGCTCTATTTAAAAGAATGGTAAAACAGTAAAAAAATAAGTACACTTGCCCTCTTAAAACAACACTACCAGTTCTTATATAGATATCTTCAATGTAAACTGAGTATGTGTGTGTAACTTACATAACAAGAAACAATACTGCTAGCGTACTTTCTCCATCACCAGGTCTTATTTAGTCTTTCTGCAGCCGCCCCAACAACATGACAACAAACATCTTTGTGTTACTTCCTAATATTTTATTAAACGGCAAATGCTATGTATTTCCAAAAGGAAAATACCATGTACCATTTATTACTTAAAATGCTTCAGTTTTCCTCTAGCCATAATCCATTTTATAATTCATTAAGCAATCTCTGGCATCTGATGTGTTTAATTTAAGGGGCCTGGACATTAGCATTCCGATATTGGCATGAATAAAGTTACAAAAAAAGAAAACCTCCTCACTATGACACTGAACTAACTCCCTTTGCTAATACTTATTATAACTGTCCCAGTTCAATTCTGCATGCAGACAAGCTGTACATACGCATTTACAAACACAAATTATTCTGCCCCTGTACTCGGCACTGGTGAGACCGCACCTCGAGTCCTGCGTTCAGTTCTGGGCCCCTCACCACAAGAAGGATGTTGAGGCTCTGGAGCGAGTCCAGAGAAGAGCAACGAAGCTGGTGACAGGGCTGGAGAACAGGCCTTATGAGGAGCGGCTGAGAGAGCTGGGGGTGTTTAGCCTGGAGAAGAGGAGGCTGAGAGGAGACCTCATTGCTCTCTACAACTACGTGAAAGGAGGTTGTGGGGAGGAGGGAGCTGGCCTCTTCTCCCAAGTGACAGGGGACAGGAGATGGGGGAATGGCCTCAAGCTCCGCCAGGGGAAGTTCAGACTGGATGTCAGGAAAAATTTTTCACAGAAAGGGTCATTGGGCACTGGAACAGGCTGCTCAGGGAGGTGTTTGAGTCACCTTCCCTAGAGGCGTGTAAAAGACAGGCAGACGAGGTGCTTAGGGACATGGTTTAGTGGCAGATAGGAATGGTTGGACTTGATGATCCAAGAGGTCCTTTCCAACCTGGTGATTCTATGATTCTAAGAAACAAGCGTATATGTGTACCACATGCATGTATCCATATACACACAGCCATCTGTATTAATGTACACGTACACACACACAGAGATTTTCATACAAACATGAAGTTAACATCTTTTAACTATAAAATCTGACTCTCATGAAGGAAACAGAAGATTTTTTTCTCCAGCCTTACCTTCTGGCACAAGCCTTGGCCACATAATCTGCTGTCAGTTTGTACTGCCAAAGCACACCTATGTATTCCATCGCAGGCCACAGCTGAACTCCACTGCAGAGCTGGTTTAACATGGCAGGGTCTAACTGGCTGGAGATGGTATCTTCAGTGAACCTTCCTTCCGAATGACTACATATAACTCCTTCTGCTCTCAGTTGTGAATGTACAGCGTTCAGAAAAGTCTTTAATTGATCTGTTTGACGGGGCACAAGAGGCACATAAATGCATGTACTATATTTCTCATCAATGAACATTTCAAAGCCTTTCCACTTGTATACAAAAAGAGTGGAGATCAGGGTTTTCAAAAGTGTTACTCACCCAGACTAACATCTTCTAAATGATTAGCTCTAATTATCAGGCCATCAGCTTGCAGCAGTGCTTTCTTCATCCTCCATCCAGTAGCAACAATTTTCAGACAGCACATTTTTTCCTGCCATCTACTTTCTCCAAAGACCAATCTTAGCTCCAAGATGTTAAGTGGTTTACTGAGAACTTTTAACAGAGAAAAGCACTCCATACCCTGTTTATCCTGGAAGCACAAGAAGGACATTTGAACAAGTGGCTATTTATTTCAGCAGCACTAATGAAACAAAGATCTGTGACTGCCATCACAACTAAGATTTCAAATTCATATGCACATGACTGAAGTACAAATGTATAAATAATGAAACCTGCAGTAACAATTTAAGAATAATTCTTTTGCAGTCCTACTCAATACAGCAGGAGGACAGAAGTTTAAACAGCTGGCCACGATTCCTCCTAGTCAAGTTTTGTTGTGTTTTTTTTCCTTCATGAAGTAACTACATATATTATGCAGACCAACAATACTTTAACATGGCAACTTGCCCAACCTAAGTGGAGTAAATACACAAAATAAAAAAAAAAATCAGAAGCTACTGTCACTTAAAAGAAACTGCAGTTCACACCTGCAATTTAAATACATTTGGATGAGCACAAAAATCTCACAAAATACTTTGTAAGTACTGAATGTTCTTCAGAGTCCTACAAAGCAACAACATGTATTTTTGAACAGCTGAGTATCTTTGAGATAAGGTCATCAAAACCTAGGTCTAATGAGCATGAACAACCTACAAGATTACTCCTGCCTTGTGCTTAAAAAGGAATTTATTTTCTTTAGAAAATTTTAGTGCAAGATTTTTTTATTGAATGACAACAATTGCTGAAATAACTTAAGAAAAAAACAGTCTTAATAAGTCACAAGGCAGCCCCATCCTATACTTTATAAAAGAAAGTACATGGTCTCTTCTATAAACATATGTCCACTAAAAATCAAGTGGCATGCTGATATTCACAAGTTTCCAAGAGAAAGCAGTAATATTTCTATGCTTAGGGATCACTGCGTATTGTGTAACTGCTATCTATAACAATGCATAATTAGTAATAGAAATGCAATCTGGATAACTGTATATTTCACAAAAAGAGATGTACATTAATGTATACCAAAACAGTCTTTTTAAAGAATCTAACAAGTCCAAAATGAATGGTTTTCTGCCGGCCTGGAAAGCAAGACTGTAAATCTTTATGGCTATTTTAAAGTATATTTGGATATCACTGGAAATACAAGTGTCTTGTAAACAAAGTACCGATACCTTAAAAGGAAGAGGTCTTCCTAGGGACTTCTGCAAGATCTTCAGACTGGCAGAAATACCAGCAGGACCGGCCAAGCAGCTCTGAATTTGCTGTGAAACACATTGTATTTCCTTGGAAACTCTTAAAAGGAAAAAGAGGGAAGAAAAAATCCCACATGGTTAACTTGAAAGATTGAAAAATAAGGCAAAAGGATGCACGAGAAAGTCCTTACTTTTATCCTTCCACTAAAGGGGTAAAAATTCTAAATGATCATTTGGGCAAACAAGCCCAGTGCTAAGAAATCTGAATTTTAAAAATTAATAGCTTTTTAATACATTGTATTTGTGTGACTAATAGAACACAACTTGGACATCACTGCCAAACAATGCTAGTCAGCTGTAACACTCTTTCGTAATTTATATAGCCATTTACTAGAAACCTACTCACTTGTGCTGGTCTGATCCAATAAGCATCTGAGGAATTCTGTCAATTAGATGCTTCATAACCCAGTGCCAGTGCAGAGAAAGAAGTGACAGCCCTGGTGAATCCACTGTCACAGTGTCAGAGACTGCCCAGAACCGGTCACGCCACAGCAAGCAGTATAAAATCTAACAAGAAGAAAAGGTTATAGTTTTCCTGTCGCTGCATGTTATAGAATACTTCGTGCTTCAAGCAAGAGAAAAAGCAAAGCCAACATCACGTGCATTAACTTCAGATTTACACAATGCTTTGTATTTTGTGGTACACAAACAGCACTCAGCTCCTCGTTCTTTAAAAGTACCACACGACTCTACTGGTAGGTGGAGCTACACAAGTCTAAACCAAGCAATCCTTGCACCAAGTCTACAATGTCATTGTTGGATGTCAGGAAAATTATCTTCACGGTCTGAAAAGAGAGAGGGAGAAGTGAACAACTCCCATGACCTGTATGTGACCTCAGCTGCCCAGGTTCAGATATCTTTACCTGAGACAGATGGAGAAAACAGGATATTTCTACACTATGATTCGTACCACCTTGAGCAGGCAAAGCAGGCTTGATGATCAAGTTCAGTAATGGACATCCATGTCCTAGGTGTGTACATTCAGATGAAGTAATTCCCACCCCAAGTAAATGCAAGCCGAAAACTTATATTCAACACAGAAGAAATTAGAAGATCGATCACAAATACAACCACTGAAACAAACGTGCCCATTTGCCTGGTCTCAGGCATATTCTGAATACCAACAGAAGCAGTGTGATTTCTTTCATGGTTCCTGAAACTAGTTTTCTGCACACAATCTCATTTCACTTCCACAACGATACTAGAAAAAGTCTACTCACGTCATGCATGTCATCGTCACTTAAGGCCACCTGAGTAGATTTGACCCAGTGAAATGCAAATGCATCCCAAAGTTCAAAGAAAGTAGCAAGGTTGACCACAATGCCATGAGGAAGACAACTGTAACTTCCTGGATCTGAGGTTGGGGGAAGAGCAACAGAAAGAAAGAGAATGAATATTCCAACCATACCACATGACACACAAGGGTCAATTTCTGATCACTAGATCCTCTATATGATAGGGAGAAAAATAAACATGCAAAGACCTAAGAACTGAAGTAATGAAAGTAGCTCTGCATAATTCTCTATTACCTCTATGCATTTAATATTAAAAAAACAAACAAAGGAAGCATTAATCAATTGCTTCTACACAACACGCTAATTTCATCATTAATTTTTTCACCTTTATCTTAGGAGTAAAACATCCTACTTACATAAAACAATAAAAAGAGGATTAGAACAAAAGGATATCTGAAGAACACGGCTATTCTTGCTAACCAAATACAAAAGGCTATTTCAATTACTCTCCATAATCACACTATAGTTTAGATAATTAAGAAAGAAATGACACTTGCTCATTACCGAGTAGAGACTGGATATAAATGCTGTAAGTGTAATCTAAGAATAATGTTTTACATATCATATTAGTCCTCATCTTAGTGCTTTACATTCACACAATCTTTCAGGAGATGCTATGTTTACAGTACACATTTCATTAATAGTGCAAAGAACCAAAAGGAGTGGGGAATATCAACCCACCTTTACAGAAATCTAGAGACATTCTTAAGATACTATTTCTTGGCTTCTTGATGGTAATCAGATTCTTCTCAGTGTAGCTTCTTTTTTCTCGGTCAAGAAATAATACTGCCCTGAATTTAAAATAAAAGTTGTCAGAAATTCAGTACCATTTTAAAACCTCTTCCTTATTAGAGTAGTGAACTAAAGCGTGACATTTGATATTTCACTGTGTTATGAAACAAGGGCAGCATAACTAATTGCTTGAATATGGTTTCTGTAGAAGCAAGCTCCACAAAGAGTAGATTCCTGACTTTTAACAATCACCAGGAAGGAAAGGGCAGTGAGCTACTAAGCAGATGCAACACCACCACCTGTAGGGTATATAAGCAGCTGCTTCGTTATGCTGTGACTGCAAAATCTGTGTAGTTTTTGCTCTCAATAAAAGCAGTATAGAGCCAGAAGCAGGGTAACTACTTAAGTTTTATGTCAAAGATTTCACACTGCTGTTTCTGCCTCTTCTATGCTTTATCCTACATTCTAGTTTGTCCTTGAACTCCAGACCACACAGAATGCCAGAAGCATTACTCCCCACCTTAAGTGATCTGTTTTAGTCTACCTCAACAGAAAACAGAAGCAAAGAATTTGAACTCCTGTATGAAACCTCTGCCTGGTGTTTTACACCATCTATCAAAACCTAAAAACCATACTTGGCAAATACAGCAAGTGTTTATACAGCACGTATTTATACAGCATTGATTACAGTCGTTGGGCTATCTTCACAAGCTTTATTTGTAACCCACCGATTTGCTACAGACTTCAAAAGGATTAGAAGCTGATCTGTGTGCTCCATTTCTGTATCAAAATTCATCGAATTTCTAATGATATCCAAAAACTGCATATTCCATCTTGGGTCCAGAGGCATTACATGTTCATCTGGGAAGGCAGACAAGACAAGACCAGAGAGTACAGCAGTGGAAATAGTATTCAGTGAAAGACTTTCCTTGATCTCCCTGCCTATCCAAGACCATTAGGGAAAGAAAGAAGGAAGCCTAAGAGGAAGGAGGAATCTTAAGCTCCCTCACTCCAGATATCCAAACAGAAAAGCGCTAAGTGGACTGTAGATTCTGTATGACAAAAGTGTAAGTAAAATTAATCAGTGGTGAGAGCACCCAGAAAGACAGCCTGGAAACTCAAGTCCAACACTCTTTTCCTTCACAGTCCAGGCAAGATACTTAGGATCATCCATAAAGGATCCAATGTCACTATATATGCATACATACACACACACATACACGTTTCCTGCACCTAACAAGCTTGGAAAGGAAAACACAGGTCTGAGCTCCCCATAAAACATCGAGTGCAAATTATGGGCCTCAACATAGGTTTCAAATGGGACAATAAAATAAATGCTGGGAACAAAACAGCATGCCTAAAATCATCTATTCAGATAGGCAGTAGGTACTTGCATCACTCTTAGGAGCTTAACTGTTAGCTGTAGGAACACACCTGGGTCACAGATACACAGTCAGAATTCATAGTCACAGCATTCGTACCCTAATCTTCATAGGATGAATGCATTTAATTGCCATATTTGCAGTTCTAGACAGCAAGAATGGCTTTATTTCTTTGCAATAAAAGCAAACATATCCTAAGAATGGTGCAGTGTGTTCAAAGAATAATTAAAGGAAGAACCAGTGTCTTGCACAAATTTTTTTCAGCAGTACCTGTCATACTTGGCTGTAGCAACTTGATCATGTTACTGACTCCAGATGAGAGGGAACTTGCATAGAAACTGCCAAGGGCCAGAGCACCTGCTTCCAGCTGAATCCGCACTGGATCTGCAGGCAGACGGGAGAGAATATAGGTGTAAAAGACAGCATTTAGTACAAATAAATAAAAATAACTTAACTGATCCAATATAAGCAGCCTGAATCTCATCTGTGCATGTAATCTATATGTGGTGACTGCTCTTATTTTGTATTAACTACAAGAGGTCTTAAAAGCAGTCAGAATATCACAGTCAAAGAGGGAAATCCAGTGAAGAGTTCTAGTTAAACTGGTGATACTTCATGCGTGCTATTAAAAATGTGGTTTGTGAAAATCCATAAGTTTATACATTCAAATCTTCCTTGCAGTATACTTTTCATCACATAACGACATACCTGTCATTAAAGTAACTATATAAATACTCTCCAGTTTAGAGATATACCTCTCTGGAAAGACAGCAAGATCAAGGGGACACAATCTCATTCATGTAAGAACAATACAGTGAGATTTCACACCACACAAGAAAGTTAAGTGTGTGAATTACTTGCACTAACATCTGTCTAAATTCTCCACAAGTTTAACACAATTAACTATATCAAGCAATAAATACCTCATCTCAGCTGCTATCCTGAATGTCAGGGCAACACAGCTTCAGGAAATCTCAGTTCTGCAGTTTCCTGGCTTTCTAAACATTTATATTTTAACACCAAATAAACAGAAGGCATTTTACTGCCTTTACTATCACTATAAAAAAAATAGTGCAGAGAAAGGCATATCTGCTTACACAGACCGGGAGATATAAAAAGTTACTGTAATTCAGAAGCAGTATAGTTTACATGCACGCTTGAATAATAAAAGGCAACATTCAGCTCTAAGTCTCCTGTTATCCCTAACATGCACAACCCATTTCCACCTCTTTCCCTGGAGCCTCAAAGTCCTTGATTTAGTGTGGACAGTTGAGGACTTCCATATCAGATCTTTTCAATTGTCTGGATGTTTAAGATTTGTGAAGATATCATAAGCGCTTAGGCAAGAGAAAGTTAAAAAATTACATACCAAGCACCTGTGGTAGATTTTTGGCTACAGAGTTAAGCCATTTAACTCTCAATGTCCAATCTTGATTGGTTGCCTTCTCTATGAATAATTTCACTGAAGCCTGGAGAACTTCCATTGTATCCATCCATTTTGCATCTGTCTCAACAGCACTGAACGTGAGACCCTCAGGATTAGTGGACTGCATCATTTTTTTAAGATCTTGCAGAGTCAGTGGTTGTGTCCTGAAACACAAAGAAGTGGAAGTCCAGCTATCAAGGAACTGCCAGTTCCAGGAAAGAATATATTTTGCAAGTCAAGTATCAGCACACAACTATCTTTAGGCAAGGAAGTAACAATACAACAATCTCTCCTCTTTTTTCTATTTAGCTTTAAAGCCAGCTTCCAACTTCCAATCTGTTGCTAGGGATCTACTATAAGGAATTCACTACTGCCAAAAACTCATGCAGTGCCAGAAGTGAACATGAACAGCATTTTACTGAGAAATTTTAATTGATTTGTGTACCAGAAAGATACGTAAAGGTAAGCTGAAAAAGACAAAGACAAGAGAGAAGTGTCATTGATAAAAAAATTGCAGCACAAGGAGAAAATTTTTCTTTTTCACCTAAAGCAACTACACCTAAAATAGCTGATGAATAATTACTTACATGTAAGCAGAAAGTACAGAGGATCATTAGTATATTTAAAACTAATTAGTTGGGTTTTTTTAAGCTCAGGGGGAAACTGAAGGATAAGATTTTTGGGGCTCTTATAACCTTGTAAAACCAGTGTTTACATTCACATTTTCTGCTAAATGCCTACTCCTAACTCTGCTCAAAATAGGTCAAAGTTACTTACTGGAGACTGAACAGAGAGAAGTACTTTGGACAGAAGAATAAACCAGTAAATAATTAAACTTGCATTTGCAGTGGTTGCCTGGAAAAGTAACAGGAACCTCACAGTGATGACCACGGTCTCTACCCACACAATTTGCTCAAGACTAAGTTTTGCAGAGATCAATGACATGCCACCAGTATTTCACATGTATCTTGTTCCTGACTTATTCATTCAACACAAAGTGGGTTTTGCTTACCTGCAGTTTTTAAGGTTTAGTCTATTCAGACAATACATCAGGACTTGTGCATCGCTCCTGACTGTTGAAAGAAGTGAGTCTTCAGCTGCACACAGACCTGTAGGCAGAGAGTCCGGCCACAATCCTACTGCCAGCAAGGAGTCACCCCAAGTTTCATGGGAAGCCAGAGATGAAGCGTGCTTTGTAACCAATTCTAATACAAGCTACAACAAACAACCAAAAATCAGCTTAAAATCATATTCAAACATTTATACAAGTACAATAGCTCAGGACACTTTTTAATTACATGTATTTATTACGAAAGCATTATAAACTAAATGTTTTACAAATGCCATACAACCCACAAAATAAAAGCACCAAACATTCCAACCATAACTGAAATAACATTTACAGAGTTAGAAATAGGAAGTGAACATTGCTATCTCCAGATGACAGCAGGCACAGCATTTCAGCCTATAGATTCATCAGTATTTATAACCCAGGTGAAGCTGTTAAAAAACAAGTAAGCCTCAGAGACCAACTAGGATATTCTCTGGCTCCCTTATATTACAAGAGAGGGAGCCCCTTATCTACAAAATGTCTGACAAACCATGTTTACTCCCTGGGGAATATCACAATAAGTACACGCAAGATTGACAGTCTTCATGCAACTTTCACACACCTGACCTCTGCCTCCAGCAGGATGTCACCAGACTGACGAAATTTGTCATGAAAAGACAGGTGACAGCTGAAATTTACTGCACATCACCATTCTGTACTGAAAAACAACTTCTGAAGCTTTAACTGATCCAAAGTAAATGACATGCACAACTGCACTGTTTACACTGGAATCAAAAAAGGTTCGGAAAATACAGAATAAATCCCAATGCCACATAACACCTTGTCTTCATCACCCGACAGATGTCTGAGAGGCCATTTAAAATTATTTGGTTCATCTCTCCAAGAGCATCACTTTCATCAACCCCTTGCACTGAGGAAACAGAGGATCCCTTCCAACCCAAACCATTCTATGACTCTATATTTTTCATGTATATAGATGACATCAGAAGAGCTTTCAAAAAGAGACATTTTACCTTTTGGTTAATCTGCAGTTGTTGTGAGCGGCCATAAACTTCCCAACAGGCCCTGTAAAAAGACTTTTCTAATCCCAGGCCTCTTTGTGTGTGCTGCACAATTAACACAGCAGCCTGAAGCAAAGGTGACAACGACGACACAGAACCTAAAAGATTCACAGCATATAGGGTGAAATGAATGTTTAGTAATTGTCAACCCTTTAACCCTCTTGAGGACAAACATCACTTCAACCAACCCAAAACAACCTAATTATACTTTTATGCCTTATTATTAGGACACAACACAATAAAATAACCAAGTTTTAATATTAAAAGAGTCAGTCTAAATATATGTAATGAGCCTAAGTTGTTAAAGAACACTGAACAGACTTTTCTTACCTGCTATTGCTGCCTTGGTTTCTGAATGCACAGCCAGAAGTGCATCGCAGATGCTGTCTCCCACTAAACCCAAACCATTCAGAAGCAACTTCAAATCCAGACTGTCTAATACATGTCCATCATTCTCCCCAGGAATGTAAATTTCAATCCCACGATTCCTCATGGCTCTGGATATTTCCCCATGAACCGGATCCATGGAAAAGAAAAGCCTGATGGATATTTGAATAAAATAGTTTAGCGGGAAGAGCCCTACAGTACTCCTCTAGTCCAACCACCTTACATTAAGATGCAACTTATGGCTTTATCACTCTGGAACCACCGAATCTGCTCTTTCATAAATTAATCTTCATAAAAATGGGGACACTGATATCTAGAAAGCCAAAGACATCTATCGAATTCAACTGATAAATCTGTATGAATAAATACACTTTGAAATTAGTCGCAGATACATTGCATGATTTTTAGCTCTGTTACAACAGAGCTATTCCTATTTCATAGTTCGTCTATTTATAAAAAAAAGTGGCACCTCTGAGCTATGAAGATGACTTTTAGAAGTCTTAGCACAGCTTCAGATAAATCTGTGCTATTTAAAAAATGAAGTATACAATACCCACGTAGTTAATACTATCAGTAGGCATCTTAAAAGCAAGGACAAAAAAAAAACCACACCCCAAAATCACAAGACTTCCAATACAACGCCACAAAAACAAGTTTCTGAAAATCAAAGATTTGGTTTCCAAGTAAGAGGAATCAAAGCATATCTGTTCTAATACTCTTTTCATGATTTCATAAAAGGTAGGAATTGTACAAATACTCTGTGTGTTCTCTTCCCCAAAAACTACTTCATGTCCGAAAATACAGAGACTGCCTGTTTGGTTCTGTTTTTTTTAAGTTGTGTCATTGCAGAAAACTCAAATTCATGGATGAAATGGAAAAAGCTAGGAAGAAAATGACTACTTTAATATACCAGCTTTCATTACCAATGTATCTTAACACTTCATCTCATTCAACACACATATCCTCAACTCCATTACGGTGAGATAGGGAAGTCTTGAAATCTTAGATGAGAAGTGTAGAACGAAGGCAAAGGTATTGTGCTAGAAGTAGCAGTGTATCTCTAGTGTAATAATCTCTGCTGCAACAAGAATATAAAGCCAAGCATCTCAAGCTCTCTATCATATGTTCATCACAGTGCAGTTTTCTTCTTTGCCAGACAGACAATGTCACTACAGCATATGGAAAACTGAACAGCATTCAAAATACAAAAAGATTGGCTCACAGCTGATATTTCTTCTTAAACCTGCTATTAGATATAGGAGAAAAAAAAAAAAAGGCAGAAAAGCAAAGCACCTGAAGTTTGGATGAGGAGCTATTGTAGGAATTGTGCCATCTATCACACCTCTCTCACTCATGGTAAGAACCCCTCCTGGTTCAAGTAAAGCATTCAAGCGGTCCAGCACAGAAGGGCTATATTCAAAAGAAATATACATGGTTATAGAAAGGCAGCAATTTGATCCCTTTCTGATCCCAAATCAAAATGGTACCAGTCTTGAGCAAAAAGCCAAACAGGTAATTACATCACAAGGTAACAGGAATATTATCAACTAATCAGCTGCCTAAGGCAGAAAGACACTTCCGTAACAAATGCAAAATCTTCAGTTATGAACCATACAGTGAGAGACAAGGTAAATCAGGCAGGTAAGGGATTTATTCACTGAAATAAAGCCACTAAAATCTCTTACTTGCAGAAGTTAACATTGTCCATCAACAGCCAGTCTCCAGACTGCAGGGCCTGAACCAACATCCCGTCCACCCACTCAAAAGTGCCGTGGCTGTTACGGTTGGCAGCCTGGGCCTGCTGCAGCTTGAAACGCCGGAAATCTTCTACCAGGTGAGCAAACTCTGAAAGCAAGTGTATCTTACATCAAGACTTAAAATACTCCGGTATTTTCCTGTTCCGTTCAAGAAAAACAGTAGCTATTTTGTTAATTAACATATATGCTTCCTACTTCTCAGGGGAACAAAACAGCAGAGGCTCCAGTTCTTCACAGAGCCTCCCATGGGTAAAATCCATGAAGACAGAGGAGGTTTGCAAGTACTGAGAAATATAAAACAGATTGATATTTTTCTCTCTCTCTTCTTCCCCATTAGATTACATTTGACAGACATTTGCCATACTTTAGTCAAAAAAAGTTTAAAAAAAAGAAAAGAAAAAACAACCCACACAGTATTGTACTGACATTTGTAAAGCTTAGCTAATAAATACTCCAGAAAACAAATGCAAGAAAATAATATCCAAATTCCCTTTCTTAGGACAAGATAATAAGACCTGTACTGCATCATACATTGAATAGTTCAGTACAGGACAATTTCAGTGTGGATTACTGATTGTTACCAGGCGTAAGTACACAAAAAATAAACCTAAAGAACCACCACAAAACCAACTTTTTCAGAAGCTAGGCCATCATATAAGAAGTATGAAGCAACAGTATTCGTTACAAACAACCTACAGAAGAACCTTCAAGTTCTCTCAAGCTTTCACTGCAGATTTATATATTTCTCTTATTTTTTTCAGAAGAACATATAGTCTTATTTCAAATCACCCACCATACATACCTGCCTTTGAGTAAGAATTTATTTTGTTGTTTAGTCGCTGGATAAGTACAAGTATTCCCTCCAGTTTGCTCACTAATTCAGCTGTAACACTTCTACCTCCTTCACCCAGAGATTTGGGTTTGTAATTCAGGATGAAATTGCTCCAAGCTCGCAGCACAAGTTCAGCATCATCTGCACAAATTTCTGTCAGGAGAAGACTGTCCCTTACCAGTGTGCTCACGGCACGCTCCACTTTTTCCAACAGGCGCTGCCATGGCCTATTGATATCAACCTGCAAATATGCCGTTATGGAGTTAGTTCATCCAGAAGACGGTGGTACCTAAGGCTTTGGTGCTTAAACACTAAGATCACAGTGAACTGGCCACTGTTAGGTAGGAAAAAGAAATACTGCCGTATTACCAAAACAGTATTTACCTGTTCAAATCCACCTAGAAGTTCAGTTGTATCCATTGCGCTGTTCATTGCCATGATTTTTAGCTGATGGCCAGTCAGATGAGCCAGCAGCTCCACGAGGCTGGTTTTGCCGACAGCTGCTGGGCCCACCAGGATCACCATCCAGCTCATGTGCACACATTTCATTATGGACTCGAGGGACTGAAGTGAGTGATGCAGAAGTGAGAGACTTCTGCCAGGACGAGGAATATAGTTGCCACGGGAAAGAATTGAATAACCAATCTGGAAGGCATGAGACACGCATGGTTGAGTTATCAAAGAGGTAAAAATGGAAGCTCAGCTGGGCAAGTTGCATCCTCCTCTCTCCGCTCACAAAACGTGAGTGAAGCTTACCTGAATATTATATGGAG
The DNA here is from genome assembly GCA_033459285.1 of Clamator glandarius. Lineage (NCBI taxonomy): Eukaryota > Metazoa > Chordata > Aves > Cuculiformes > Cuculidae > Clamator > Clamator glandarius. The sequence continues at coordinate 1,208,891 of JAUNZM010000131.1, read as the reverse complement.
TGATGTGAAACTCCCTGGTTCCTGTATACACGTCAGCCTCCTGGCCAAAAACGTCTCTAAATATAGATATAACCTGAAACAGTTGAAAGAGCAAAAACCAGACTTATCAGTCTTAAGTTAGCCTTGTTTTAAAGACTTACTGCTGAAGCAGGGTTCCCTCTCAGCTTTATGACCACATGACAGTAACTAACACAGCCTAATCACAAGTGTCATTTCATTCAAAGTGAGTGTGAGCTGCTCCCAGCATTCCCTCCATTAACCACATTTTCTTGTGACTTGAAATACCTGAAGTAATGTTTCTCTTTAACAAAATACTAAGAAGGAAGTTACTCCTAAATAGGCTCTTTGATAACACAAAAACATAGTAACACTACAGGAAGGAGAAAGTAAATCTGTGAGAAAAATTTCCAGTGGCACTCAATAAGTTAACTTCAGTCTTACAAGATGGCTTTTAGTTTAATACCATTTAAATGTTCTGAAGTTAAACAAAAGCCAAAGATTTCCAGCCAAGAGAGGGGTAAGTAGGTGGCAAAGGTTGAATAACCACTGCAGTAAGTGCTTTTATCAGAGAAAACTTAAGCAGTGAGTTTAATAGAATGAAGGGAGCAATACTATAAGCAGATGAGAGAAGCAACCCAAGTAAAAGTCAATAAAAGAAATCCAAGCCAGAACAATTTAAAAATGCTCTCAAGGAAGGGAAAAATTACAGGACATTATTTTTACTTACTGTACTGACACAAGGGCTTTTTAACCATAACTCTAAATGGTCTGCATCTCAGTGCTATTTCTTTTCTCTGTTCCTTATCTTCGCTTTCCTCACAAACATGCATGCAAGTCATGCCGCTTATAAGAGAATATTTTTATTTAACACAGAATCAAACAAGAATATATTGTGTTTTCCTCTTTTTAAGTCCTTTGCTATTCTACTTGCCTTTCTTTATACCATCTTTCTGCTTTTATACTAGTAGGCAATCAAACTGATATTTTAAAGGACAAGGGGAGCAGTTGTACAACTACAAAACCCCAAACAAAACTATTTTTCCATTGTAAGGGGTAGTGTCTATGACTGAATTGCAAGGCATCTTCAAATTCACACATGGGTTTCTAGAATTCTTCCTGACAATCTGAAGAGCAAGGAAGGAGGACACACAGTTCACCTTTTCTTTGTCTTCCTTGGTTCTCATTCTCTCTCCATATACCAAAAACACATGCTGGCCTGGATTATAACATCCTGGTGACTGGTCAACAAGCATAAGCTGGCACCAACGGAACAGATCACGTAAGTTGAACTCCCAAGGTCCTCCTTTCTGTCCCCACTTTTTTTCAGCCATTACTTCTTTCTCAATCTGCAAAAGGTACAAGTTAATACAGAAAGTTCTTTAATCCATCCATGTGCTAGTACTTTTAAAAACAAACTCAAATGAACTTCTGCCTTTGGCAATACTTAAAAGACAAGACAACAGACTGAGCAAGCTGTATGCCTTCTTTTGAAGATGTCAAAAACAGGAACTAAAACTTCATTTAACTGGTCTCTACTCTACTAATTCTCCAACAGTCAGCTATATTTTCATATTTGCTCTTGCACTCTGTAAATGAGTAATCAATAAGATGTCGCCACAAAAGATTTTATGTAAGGCCACAGAATATTACTTTCTTTTAACATTACTACACTTAGACAAAGATAACCCAGTTTCAGAAGCATTATCATAAACAGAAGTCTTACTGAAAATTTTATATCCCCCACTTTGTGTAAAATGGCAGCATCCAAGCCACAAGAGCTAGTAAGTGGGTGCCTTGTAATCGATGCTCATTGAAAACCTTTTATGGAAAGATCCAAGCATCTCTGAACCCTTTGCCATAAACAAATCCTATCAGGAAAGATTTTCCTGTTATTGATCTCTCAGTGTTCCAGAAGAATGCCACATAACCTTACAGCTTCCATTTCTGTAAATGTCAGATGCTGCTTTCACTAACAGCATCCCATAATAAACATAGATTAAAAATTCAGACCACAAACATAACTATATATTTCAGTTCTTGTCAAGATACAGCTCATTGTTTGTGCTTCGAGAACAATCCGTATGTGTGAAAAAACATTTTCTCAACCCAATTTGCCAAGCTACCAAACCATAATTGTTTCCACCTTGTATAGAATTTTTTTTTACATATATATAATTTTTTATCTTCTGTGCAAAATAATGCCTCTTTAGTTATCAACCAAGTATCTGATTGAAGTAGTACAAGGATTCACATGGGTTTCAGTTGTGTTCCTAGCTCTCTTCTGCATATATTTCCATTCCTCTTCGCCCACGCACTTCTCTATAAAAATGCTTGGAAACTGAACTTGAATTTTTTAAGTCTTAATGCATTCTGCCTAGTTCTACACAAAAGATATTAAAATATATACTTACCTTGTTATTGAAAGAAACCATTTTAGCAATAATATTTTTATCAAGAGCTGGAAACAGCGTATTCCCAATAAACTCCATATCTTCTGCTGACAGTGGGTCAACATACACCTGTAGAATCAAAAGCATGCTGAGTGTTGCTACCATCAGAAAACTACAAGGTCCTGACATAGTGTAAACCAAATAAATAAGCTTGCCTGTGTGAATCTATTAAGAAAGGATTTGGGCAGACCCTTTCTTCCACCTCCTTGTCTGTATGGATTCTGGCATCCAAAAATCTTAGTCGTCTTGTGCTGTACATGAAAATTCATTCCCAATTCTGGAACATAAATCTCTGCTCTGTGGTCAAAACATGCATTTAGCCCCTCTAATACAGACTGAGAAGCCAGATTCAACTGAGGAAAGAAATAAGGATACAACATTAACGCTCCATAAAATCCATTTGCACAATCTATAGTTAACAGTCTGGGGTTACACAGAAGATAAAATCCATTTTTTTTGCACTGTCACATGTTATTATCTCCAGCCATATTGTAATTACACCAGAACAACAAAACTATAACACTTCCTTGAATGCACTTGCTATTTGTACTGTGTTTTCACCACGATAAAGCAAATCTCTATTATAAAATCTGCATGTTCGAGATATTTCTTCTGAACTTGCATTCATACATTTGTGACTTTGCTTGTTTTTTTTTAATGAAGGCAGTCTGGGTTATTTAAATATAATAGTTGTTTAAAGTGGTATTTTTCACCATAAAAAACAAGGTATACAAACAGCTACAGAATTTAACAATTTTTCACTTTGCAATAATTAGAATTCGGATTGCCAAGAAGTGAGCTCTACACGTGCATTTGCTTGAAAGCACTTGCTGCATGGTACACAAATGAATCTGTGGTGGCAGGACAGCTTGTAGAGGGAAAATAGAATCAGTACCCAACACACTGCACAAATCCCATAAAACACCTTCTATTTCAGTGAAATTATATCCACGTAAGAGCATGTGTATCAGAACTTCTGTTGACACTCTTACCAAAGACTTTCAAACATAAATCAAATTCATCGTTTGTTATCTGAAATAATTTAAGCTGGGATTCTAATCCTCATTCTCTTGTCTAAGAGATCTAATCAAAGCCAGTTTTTTACACTTCCACTACAGAGGGAAAATGGGAAGGACTTAGTAAAGGGAGATTAATTTTCTCTTAAGCTGAATGATCACTTTCAATGTCACACTAGATGCATATAACTAGAAGTAAGCAAAAATTTATTTCAGTTACCAGCCCTCAAATTACACACCAAATTGCCACCTTTGCTCTTCAACCACATTCCATTTCATTTGTGCCTTAAACTTGAATTTACCTCATCTAATACAATCCAGTGTCCAGCTTTTAATGCTGCTAGTAGTGGTCCATCACGCCAGGCAAATTCTCCTCCCTTCCCACCTTCAACAGGCAAATCTGTCCCAAATAAGTCTGTCACATCCTTTGGGAGTAGAGAGCGGGGTGTGAGGAGGATTGCAAAACCACAAGAGTTCATAAACAGCTTCTGCTAACTTTACTTAACATTTTCTTTACTTTTAAATACCAACATTATAGCTGTATGTAAAACAGTTCAGTAATTGCGAGATGCTAAAAGCTTTTTCATGGTAGGACTCCAGTGACCAGCTATATATAACATTCAAAAAATTAAATAGGAACAATAAAGTTTAAAAGCCATAAACCTGTTTTAAACTAACTTTGCAGAAGCCAAGAAAAATCCAGCAGAGATAGATACACATGCCTTCCTGGATTTTTGTGTTCTTTTCAAATTAATTGGCATTCCCTCACAGCAGCTCACTGCTCAAATGGCATTTCAGAAATAGTGCCGAAGTTAAAAAGAGCCACACTTTGAGTTAAACAAAACCTCCCATCTGCCATAAACACTAAGATACAGGTAATACTTTACCCTACCGTTTGCTCAGACAGGTTGATTCGAACTAGACAATTTCCCGAGGCCTTTGCCAGGGCAGCAACCAGACTGGTCTTGCCCACACCTGGTGATCCCTCCAACAAAATCGGTTTGTTAAGCTGCAGGGCTCTTAATAGCCTTTGTGCATTCAATGCTGTAGTCCCAGCATTCAGAGCATAATCTGCGATACTGTTCCTCTGGAGAACAGGGCCTAAAAAAAAAGGAAAGATAAATAAGAACACAATTAAAATAGAATGTTTATGCTGGAGCTGCCGACATTATGTAGAGATCATTCTGTGTATTAATCTCTGATCTTATTACTGCAAGCAATGGAGATTGAGCTTGCAGCCTGTTCACAGAGATCATAAGGTTTGAAAAGACCTTAGAGATCATCAACTCCAACTGTACCTGTCTACTATTAAATCATGTCCCCAAGCACCTCATCTACCTGCCCTTTAAACACCTCAAGGACGATGACTCAACCACCTCCCTGGGCAGCCTCTGCACCTACTTGATAACCCTTTCTGTGAAGAAAGTTTTCCTAATGTCCAATCTAAACTTCCCTCAACACAGCCTGAGGCCACTCCCTCCTGTCCTCTCACCAATCACTTGGGAGAAGAGACCAACACCCACCTCTATGCAACCTCCTTCTCAGGTGGTTGTAGAGAGCAATAAAGTCTTCCCTCAGCCTCCTCTTCTCCAGACTAAACAGCCCCAGTTCCCTCATCCACTCCTCAAAAGACTTGTTTTCCAGCCCCTTCACCAGCTTGGTTGCTCTTCTCTGGACACACTCCAGGACTTCAATGTCTTTGTTTCTAGTGTGGGGCCCAGAATCGAACACAGTATTCGAGGTGCGGCCTCACCAGTGCCAAGTACAGGGGAAGAATCACTTCCCTAGTCCTGCTCTCCCTTCAACCCACAGCTGTGTCTCAGCCCATCTCTGCACATTTACATTTAATTTAGCAAGAAAGCATATGAATATATATATAATGTATTTTACTATGAAACTTGAACAATTTCTGGTTCAGGACCCAAACTAGATATCTATCACTGAAAAAAAAATCAAACAACCATCCTTGCATTTCAGACATGTGGATCTAAAACTCAAAAGCAGTTCTTGAAAATTTGGCACTGAAGAATACAATTCAGTCATGTTATAGAACAACATATTGATCTGTCCCACACACTGCCAGTTCTGTGAAGGAAGAGTGCTTTAATTGAAGTGTGCCTCTAGGAACACATTTTCTTTACTGTTATTATGACATACAGCAAGGAGAGAGTACAGAGCCTGTCTGCCAAACTGCAGCCACTGTAGCTCACTAGGACATCACTCCTCCAGTACTGTAACACAGAATTGCTCAGGTATACAAGACATTAATCACCAATTTAAGCTACACATCTTGATACCTGTTCAGTATGCAAGACATCCTTCCTTTTGCAATCTAATTAGCAGAGGGAAACCAAGTAACTTACAAAAAACATTACCTTGTACAGTTTTACATGACTAACACAATCCATGGATATCAAAATGTTCAAACATGAATGATTAATATAGCATTAGGAACGCATAGTTCCATGTACTAAAAACCAACAAGCTGAACTGGAAAGTTCACAGTCATCACTTTTTAGTCCCATGACTGTAGTTATAAGGGTAGGAAAAAAAGCAATATTTTGATAAGTACCATCTGCATTGATTTGTCACACAAGGAACTGAAATGCAGAGACTAAACAGGTTTGCAAAACTGCAGTTAAACTTTGAGAGGCTACAGGAAGGCAAGGCCCCTGCTTCCATACTTTACATAAGGCCAGGGTGAGCTGCAGCTTTACTTAAGTGGCAGTGAGCAGACATTATGACCATGCAATGTGACAAAAAATGACAATTCTAAATGAAAGCAGCTTTGCAACACCAAAAATTCCTACTAAAATTAGACCATTAAACAGTAATTTAAAAAAGTCAAAGAGAGCACTTAACAGATGTGTCATCTTAATAAATGTGATTGAACTTGCAATCACCACACTTGGAAACAGCAACAGCATTTTTCTGGAGGTTGAGAACAAACTATAAATTATTCTGCAGTAGTTCAGGTATCCTACTAAGATTTAGGGAAAAACACAACTCATGGGAATTAAACCACAGAATAAAAGTCCACCCACTCCCATGAAGTCTCTTGCCTCTTGGAATGAAAAAGGGGTGGATTCCCATAAAGTTGTCCATCCACACAAACTCTTTCTCCTTTGTTCTGTCATAAATCTTCAGTTCACTCTTCTGATGATCTGTCAGCTCAACAAATAGACTTATTTTCTCACATAAGAATGTCAGGCATTTTTCCCGAGCTAATAAAGCCATATCAGCTGAGCAGGATGTTGTACCTGTAATTAGAAAAGTTAAGCATACTTCACAAATATAACCATGCATGTTCCCCTGACTAAGAAATTCAATTCCTGCTCAGATATCATTCTTGTGCAGTACTCCGTTTCAGCTTTATATTTCATGTCAATGCTTCTGCCAGTGCTTCCAGGACTATTTATCACTCCGTGAGCCACAAAATTAAGGACAGATTATTTCCAAACCCTCTTCCTCTATCATCACTACCATCCTGAGCCCTTGCCATAGTGCCCCCTGGCCTTCTTTTCCTACATTTCTGGTGACTTTTCACTTTTTACCCACTCAGAAATATCCTATTTATCAGCTGGGCCTGTGGCCAAGCATGCAAAGATGCTATGCACAACATAAGCTAACATGCAGAGATGCTGACAAGTAGGGTGGGAGAGAGAGTTAGTAATACATGGTCATGTAATTAAGTAACTTATCAGCTCGGGCATCTCAAAAACACTCAGGCTTTCTTAATTTGTGTGCCAGTCTTTGTAACATGATTACTACCTCTAATTTACTTAAGCTTGCTGTATTATTCAAATTCTTGCTATTGAAACACAAAGAAAACATACAAAGTACAAAGTATTGTTAAATGAAGCAGAAGCTTCTCTAATAAATAAGAGTTCCATGCTGCCCCAAAGCATCTTGTTTGCATTCTATTCAAAATAATACAAGCGTACACCTTCATAATTTCTGCTATCAAATGAGCACTGAAGACTTACCTGATCCTATTCCATCAATGTATACCAAACACGCAGCATGAATAAAAGACATCATTGGAGAAATGTGAAGAACTCTATAGTCCTTGGCAGAATTCGACTTTTCATCCTTTGCCATTACATTCATAAAATTAACCCATGACAAGACATCTCGCACACTGAGAATACACTGGCAACCAAACTCTTGATTAGTTAGCCATTCAATGAAGTCCATCATGAGCTCTGCTATGTCTGTCCCTGGAAAAAAACCCAAAACATTGTAGCTATCAAATAATTTTACTGATCAGATCTACTGCACTGCTGCATAATAGGCATCATTAAAGCAGGTACAGCTGCAACATACATGGGTACTCTTAAAACCTAACAGGCAGAATAATTGTATCAGAGATAACGGATGATGGTCTGTTGCAGGACATTTAGGGAGGCAATATTTGTGAGAACATAACCTTTCGTTTGTTAGCTGTGCAAGGAAGTTGGCAAACAACATGAAAACCTGATCTTTTTGAAAAGGGAAGTGTGTACTGTGGTGTGACTGCTGGCACTGCACCTTCAGAACATTATACTACGTAACAACCACTCTTAGCCTGGGACAAATAATGCACTGGTGCTCAGCTGCTCACGCAATGGCCATGGGTCACTAATACTATTTCCCAAGGGAAGGGGATAAAAGGTCCATGCTGGCTGGATGATTGGGAAGAAGGACAGAACACACACTTTTTACCAGGGGACACCCTGAGGGTGCAGTATCTATCACCCCCATTACCCGAGCACCATGCTCCATCTCCTTCTCCTGCTCAGCTACCAACCCAGGGGTCAGCATAACTATAAACTCACAGCACTATAGGTTTTTTTTAAACTTTACAATTGCTTTGCTTAGTGGATTTTTATAGTATAATAACAGCAGAACAGGTACTATTAGTAAATACTAAACTGTGTTCTTGTGGTCTCGTCTTTGCACACTGGGATCCTTCACGTAACCTCACTATGACTGACACGCCTCTGCTGCCATTACAGATCCTTGTAAATTCAAGTAACAAGACAGAATCAAGTGATTAATACCAATAGTGAAGCTGATGGCAGACAGTGAAGTGACAGTTCTTTCAACGCTTTACACTGAAACTAAGATTGAGCACTGAAGGGCTAGGGACAATTCAGCTACCTGGATAGTGAAGTAAATGAAGCCTTGAACTTAATTCCAGCTAGCCATACTATACACAACGAGGGAAGAACAAAGTCCAAACCATTTCATAACTGTCAGAGAGAGATGTACTTACAAGAAAATGGGGCAGTGGTGTAAATTCTGAGGAAAGTTTAGCAGACTCCGAACTTCTTAATTCCTTATCAATGTTTGTATATGAACACAGAGAAATACCCACCTTGACAGTTTATTCCACCAAGAGACAATCCTGGATGAAGATTGTGTTTTACAATCTGTATCAAATCATCACGGCCATTGCTTTGTGGACACCATATTTCTGTAAACCTGTTGCGCAATGCAGGAGAAAGCTGCAAAGAGGCAGAATGACATAGCAATTCAAGTTATATTATATCACATTACTTAAGGTTGCAGTTAACTTAAAGCCTTGTACTCACAGTACTTGTAAAGAATAAACAAAGTGACCAAGCCAGACCTTTCCTTCTAGTTTTGACAGGGTCACTTTGCAACAAAATCTTTGAGAGAAGACAGTGGCATCAACACAGAAATGGCTGATAAATGAGAAAATTCAAAAGAATACAGAAAGAAACTGAGCTGGCTTGCAAGTACTAAGGCTCCATTTCATTCTAGAACATCATGTACTATGTAATCTCCCTTTGCTTACAGAAGCAAATTGCCATGTGGAAATTTGCCTTTAATCACAAACAATTTCTGCAATTCTCTTCCTCTAGCTGAATCAGCCCAGCAAAAAATCAATAGCATAAATGCAATGCAAAAATAAATTGCTTTTAAATACATGGCTTTACAAAGAGTTGTTCTGTACTGTAGAAACCACTCTAAATGGAGCAATCATCATTTTCTAGTTAAAAAAAACGTACAGCTATTTTTCAGTTCTAGCTCCCAACACTGCTTAAAATATTTTTTCAACTTGTCTTGAAGTTATTTGAAGTCAAACTTCCAAAACAGATGTTTTCTTTCATTCAACGTGAAATGTCTTTTGAGATGCAATGTTCACATTCACCAAAAATAAGGTGCTTCTAACTGTCACTTTCTGAGTAGTATTAGGAGAATAATCTTTAATGCAACTTTACACCCCTCCAGACTCATGATAGAGCTGGATTTACTTGCCTTGTAAGCCACATTTCCTGTACATAAAATATTCTACATATCAAGCTTATCTAAAGCACCTAGAGGCCTGAAGTTTCCTTTGACATTCTGCTGAGTATTGACTTGTTATGTCAAAATGATAACATACAAGGAATGGAAAACAGATACATCCTAATTCTCCTTTAGAGTGATGAGGTAGACATCTACTAGGAAGCACTGGACAGCAGAACTGGCATGATGCATTTTTTTGCACTAGACCTCCAATCACATAAGAGCTAGTAAGACCAGAAAATGCACATTGTACTTAAAATTGCTTTGACATTTACCTCCTTTTTCCCAAAGTCCCCTCCTGGGTTCATGGTTGCAAGGATACGAAATTTCTTTCCTGCAACTAATAGTTCTACCTCATTATCCTCATCATCTTGACCACCTTTTTCTGCAAGTACCAATGTCTTTTCAGCCTCAAGAACACTAAACAGAAGGTTAAAAAAAAAACAAACAACAAATTTAATTAAAATTTCACTTCACATTTCAAAAGGTCACTTAAAAGAAAAATCACATGCACTGGCCTGGTTAACTTTCGCTGCACCACAATCTGTATTAAAAAAAAAAAAACAAAACAAAACCGTTCATGCCCCCTAATTGAAAACATTTCTGATTTTCTTCAGAAGGAAACTCTACTCAAATCTTTTTGATAAAAGTTCACTTCATATGATCGGTTAAAAGACTTGTCTAATAAAAAGCACGTCCTGTAGCCCTCTTTACAAAAGCCACAGCAAAATTTATGTTCATAGAAGCTAGATAAAATCTACATAATAAACCAGTCTTTAAGCTGACAGACTATCCATCTCAGAAGTGTTATTTAATAGCAGGGGTTTGGTGTTTTTGAGGGTTTGTCTTTATCAGTTGTACTTCAGTGTACACTAAAAGCTGTAAAAGTTTGAGCTGTTACTCCTTTAGAAAGACACTGCTTAGTATCACAATCAAAACAAAGAAGCTAATTGAACTTCATGAAAGAATGATAGCTGCAATGATATAAAGGAAAAACCCCAGCTTGTTACAGCAGGATTGGTTATGGTGGAAAAAATAGTTGCTAATCATCTCAGTATGATGGGTAATCACAGAATCACTTAGGTTGGAAAAGACCCTTAAGAACAGTCAAATCATTAACTAAGTCCAACACTAAGCCATTTCCCTAAACACCACATCTACATGTCTTTTAAATACCTCCAGGAGCCGACTTCAGCAATTGTGAAAACCCTATTAAATGCCTCTGGTTGAAGATCAGAGGGGTCATCTTCAAGGTAGGGGAGGTCTTACAGTAGGCATCTGCTATATCCACATCGAGATCAAGACGACAAGGCAAACGGCAAACAAAGCACTATTTGGGTAACTTAAGCAAGCTTCAGGTCAACAGAACCCGACTCCTATAGCTGATTTCAACTATCCAGACATTTGTAAGAATGTCATCCATCAAGTTCCTGGAACATGGGGAGAACTGTTTCCTCATACAAATGTTAGACCTGATGCTCAGGAATGACGCACTGCTGGACTTGCTACTCAAACCAAGAAACCTGCTTTGTAAAATCTCAGTTAATGACAGCCTTGGCTGCAGCGATGACAATATTGGCGAGTTTGGAATCCTGCTAAGCACGCTGAAGTTTAGTACTAATACAAAGGTTCTAGATTTCAGAAAAGCAAACTTAAGAGCTCAACTAGGAGGGATGTTGTAGGCATCTTCCACAGAGAATAAAGCTGCTACCAAGCGCTGGATTTTTTTTTTTCCCCAAGAATGCTCTCTCAGAAGCACAAAAAAAAAGTTTACCCATTAAAGGTAAAGGAAGTATGCACAGCAAGAGACTTCCTTGGCTTAACTGTAGGCTTCTGAGTCTGCTTAAAACCAAGAGAAGCATACCAGAGATGGAAAAAGCAAAGAGAGAAGCACAAGGGCATTGCCAGGGTGTGCAGGTATGCGGTCAAAAAAGCAGAAGCTCAGCTTCAACAAGCCAAAGATGTCAAAAACTACAAGAAAAGGTTCTTCAGGTACATAAACAGAAGGGAAATACTGGTCTGCTGTTAAACAGGAGAGGTGAATTAGTAAACAACCACACTGAAAAGGCAGAGGTTCAATACTTTCTTCATCTCTGTCTTTAGCAGCACGGCTGCGACTGAAGCCTTGTGAACAAATACTCAGGTTGATGCAGACTCACGATCACTGAAGGAATAGTTGGTATGCAAACTATTACAGGAGCCTGACCCCTACAAATCGATGGGCCTTGACAATATTCACGCTAGGGTGTGTTAAGAAAGCTGGCTGACATAATTGTGAGGCTGGTCTCTGTAACCTTTGAGAAGTGGAGGAGATTAGAGGATGTCCCAGAAGACTGGAAGGCAGTCAACACCACCCCCAATTACAAGAAGGGCTTAAAGGAGGATTCAGGAATTTATAGGCTCATTTGTTTTACTTTAATCCCTGGTAAAGTTATGGAACAAATCAAATGAAGCATGTGAATGGGAAAAGTCAGAATGGATTCACCAAGGGTAAATCATGTTTGACAAACCTGATTGCCTTCTACAACAAAGTAACCTACTCAGTTGACATGGGGCAAGCAGTGGACATCATCTATATGGATTTCTCCAAGGCTTTCAATACAGTTTCCCACAGTGTCCTCCTAAAGAAACTGACTTGTCACAGTCTAGGCAGTAATCCATGCAGTGGGCAAGGAACTGGTGGACAGGCCACACGGAGGGTTGTGGTAAACAGCTCCTTTTTAAACCGGCAACCTGTCACATCGATATTGGGACCAATGTTGCTTTAGTATCTTCATAAATGATTTGGATGATGTGATCAAGTGCACCTTGATGAAGTTTGCCAACGACACGAAACTTAACTGGGGAGTGGACATTTTGGAAGGGAGAGTCACCTTGCAGGAAGACCAGGATAGGCTGGAAAAGAGGGCTAACAAGAACCTTATGAAGTTCAGCAACGACAAATGTAAAGTCTTGCACCTGGAAAAACATAATCCAGGAGCGCAGCACACGCTCAGACCTAACCGGCCAGGGAGCAAGTCTGTGGAAAAGGACCCGGTGGACAATAAGCTCAATACAAGCAAACCAACTGCTGCTGCAGTAGCAAAGAGAGCCAACAGGATGCTGTGTTGCATCAAAGACACCACCAGCAAAGAGAAATAAGTCATTATCCCATCCTACTCGGCGCTTGTCAGGCCACACTTAGAATACCATGTTTAGTTTTGGTCCCCACTGTACAAAAAAAAAAGATGTGGACAGGCTGGAGAGGGTCCAGAGAACAGCCACAAAGATTATCAAAAGACTGCCATATCAGGAAAAGCGGTGAAAAATGGCTTTGTTCAGCCTTGAGAAAAGGCAGCTAAGGGTAGACCTCATCACCATGTTCCAGTACATAAAGGGTGGCTACAAAGAAGATAGAGACTCTCTTTTCAGAAGGAGTCACATGGAAAAGACAAAGGATAACGTGTACAATTTACTCCTTGGGAGATACCAGTTATGGACAAGACAAAATTTTTTCACAATGAGAACAATCAGCCACTGAAACAACCTCCAGCCCGATCTAGTGGGACGCATCCCTGCCCAGGGCAAGGAGGGTGGAACTGGATGAACTTTAAGGTCCTTTCCAACCCAAACCATTCTATGATTCTATGATTTTTTTTCCAGGTAAGTTAAGACATCAAGTCTTAAGCAAGACAAGGTAGTTTTATCTTGTCTTAACTCACTCTTTCCCCCTAGCTGTAATCAGAATTTCAAACAGAAAAAAATCACCTAAGAATTACTATGATTAAAACTAGTACCTCTGTCAGATGGTTGACAATTTCATAAACAAAGCAAACTTTCAGAAAAGTTGAAACGTGGACCAAGCTAGAGTTATTTGGATCATTCATTCCTTCAGCAAGAACTACATGATCAAGAGAGTAACTCGCGCAGCCAGGAAACAAACACGCCTAAAAAGTCAGATTTACCCTGCTCATGTTTGTAAAATAAACAGACACACTGAGGGTATTTAATACTAACACATTTAAGACGTACCTGTTGAGTCGCTCTAGTACAGAATCATCAGCTAAAGAGATCTCATCAAGGAGAAAAAAACCCTCCTCTTTCATTGCTAAAACAAGAGGTCCATCACACCACTCAAAGAGTCTAGAGCCCTCAGATTCCTCCTAAGAAATGGAAAAGGAAGTGAGAAGTTATTCATAATTGCTACTTTTTGCTCACATGGCCACACTCTCCAAACGACTATCAATGCAAGACAAACCTGGTCTTTTGATCTCTGCCTAACTGGTCGCAATCCCCCCAGGAAGTCTGAAGTCTCCATGTGCAAGTGGCAATTCACTGAATATAGCTTCTGATTTGTTAATGCTGCAAAGACCTGACAAATAGTAGTTTTACCACACCTGTAAGGTAATTTAAGGGAATTAAAAAAAAAGAACAGCACACTCTGGATAGAATTCATACTTCCGTTATAGAGCTATGAAGCACGGGCCAAGCATGCAAGTCTTTCTGCTCCTTTCCTTAAAGGAAATACATGCAAAGTGAAGTCATTTTTGGAACAATTGTTGCTGACTTGCACAAGATGCCTTTAATTAAATTTAAATCAATATATGCATTGACGCATATTTGCAGGTTAAAAGTCAAATTTATTTCAGCCTGCCCCTACAGGTACTCAACCAGCCTAACTTTTCACTAAACTGGTGATGCTACCTGTCTAGACCAAGCCTAAATCCAAGGGAATAAACTGATGGTGCCTACAGTTTTCATTTATTACAGAAACATTTTCAGTCCTCCCTTTTCTTGCGTTTTTCTTATCTTCTCTCCTACAAAAAATTACTTTCCAGATTTCTGGCCAACACAGGAGCAGACAGCATCTACTTCCACCATCTCCTTTACTGCATAGGGAGGCAGTGGCAGGAGAACTGTCTGACAGGCCACGCTCAAAGTCTGGTGGTAAAGTAGTAGCAAGACTATATATTCAAGATTTTAAAACAAACGTGCTCTCAAACACAAAAATGTCACAATTCCCCAAAAGCAGCTTCTCCAGTGAGGCACAGTAAGATTCTATAGGGCACCTCGTGAAAGGTAGGGAAAGAATTCCGGTAATATCAATTTTACTACTTTTTATGTAATCACTATGTAGTTCTACATAACGCAGACAATTCCATTAAAGACTTATATTGAAAAAGATGCAATTGCTTGCTCTCAGTAGTGAACTATAAAAAACATGCAGTTATGAGTCTGCTATGACAGACTTATATATCCCAGATCAAAGAAATGCTGAAGCCCACACAATCATTGTGTGTCTGACTTAGGGGCTAGTGCTGCACTACAAAGAACCAGAGTAAAAAGCAAGGTTACCCAGTGTCTCCCACCAGCAGTACTGGTTCACCAAACTCCAAGGCCCGTCCCACCAAAACGGCAAGTCTCCTCATCCCTTGAGTCCAGACAATATGGTTGAAATCTCTGTCCACCAATGACATCTGTGTGGAAGATTTAGCTGCACAACACAAAGCAATCCATCAGCTTCAGTCACATCTATAGAACTACCAGTGTGGTCCCTCTAGGCAACTCACCCAGTATCTTTTTGACACTCTCCCCTGAGAAGAGAGACTCGGGATATATTTTTTTCTTGAAGTGTTTTTCAAGGACACTCTGAATAACATCCACTTCCTCCTGTTTCCTGACTCTGCCTGCTAGAAGCATAAAACCTATAAAACAGAGGAAGGAGAGAAAGCAATTACTACCTAGTTTATCAGCAACAAAAATTTATAGTTCTTAAGGGCTAGAGTTAGAAAGTAATTCTACAGATACTCTAAAAACCCAAGATATCAGGGCTTACCATCATTTGCTAAGTGCTGAAGCCAGTCATGCTCCTTCTCCAACTGTTCTGCCAATCTGTACCTTTCAGCCCAGCGAAACAGATCCCGCAGGGTAATGAAGCCATGCTTCCCAGCAAACACAGTGGAGCCTCTGCGGTAAGACTATCATAAGAACAACACACAAGTCATTTTTGTCATGAGCCTGTCCAAATACTTAAACTAGACCTAACCAGAACTCTCTGATGTGATATATTTTCAAACAAACTGTACAAAACACTCACGTCTAGTATAGTCACAACTCCCAAACTCAAATTACCTTTAAGTAGGTATTTAATAGGTATCAGGAACAAAATAACATAGATAACAATAAATAAAAACACTAAGATGAAAATAGGTACCTGGAATAAAGCAAAGCTCTACACCAAAGCTGGTGGCAGCACTTTGAGGTGTGATCTGGTTTGTGCTGCTGCGATTGCTTTTAAATACGAGATAGTTTTACCTACATATTAAGTGTTAAATGTTTGTTAAAAACAGGAGTGTCAGAACATATCCGAAATTACTGAGTAAAAATAATACTGAATTTATCATGACCCAAAGACAGCTACAAATCCAATACTGTACTGTGGATCCAGAGCAAGAGATTATTCCACACATCAAATCTCAAGGCCTTTGTTTATTAATTTTTTTTGCTGCTAGCTTTCTCTTAAATCTGGTATCACCTTCCCTATTCTCTATCTTAACCACTGAATCACTGAAAGTAGATTCAGAATAGATATAAGGAATAATTTTTTTCACGATGACTGCGATTAAACACTAGAACAGGTTGCCTACAGAGGCGGCAGAAGCCCCAGCACTGGCAGCATTCAATGTCAGGTTGGACAGGGCTCTGAGCAACCTGATCTAGCTGAAGATGATCCTGCTCACTGCAAGGGTGTTGGATAGGACGACCTTTAAAGGTCCCTCCCAACCCAAACTATTCTATGACCTAAGTACTTCAGTGGGTTCTCTTCACCAACTATGGCTTAGGTTTTTAAATCTGCCAGTTAGCAACATCTTCCCACCAGAAGGAATTTCTTTTACTTTGTGCTGAAACATGCTTGCATGTCTTCTACAAAATGAAGAAAAGCTCTCATACTTGCAGGTCTAACATGACTTTGACAAGCCTGCTGCAATAAGAAGGTGGCAAACTGCATCGCTTGTGCAGGATGGTTTCCAATTCAGCACTTGGCAGTTCATCAAAATGCAGTTCCACAAAACGATTTCTGAAGGCTCTGGACAAAACCTAAAACACGAAGATACCATTGCTTTAACTTTTTTCCTTTGATGTTCCTCTTGTTTTATATCTTCCTCTACACATCCAAAGGAAATACAGATACTGTCATAGCATACAAACTAGCGCATACACATAAATATTGAAAGAAAGCATAAGAGACAGCCTGGATAAGGACAAGCGCTTTACAATGTGTTGTGTTTTAACCACAGCAGGCAGCTGAGCACAAGCCAGCCACTCACTCACTCTCCTATAATGAGATGGGGAAGGGAACTGAAAGAGTAGAAGTGAGAAAATGTGTGGCTTGAGATAAAAAACAGTTTCATAGGTAAAGCAAAAGATGCGTGCACAAGCCAAGCAGAAATAAGAATTCATACACCATCTCCCATCAACAGGTAGGTGTTCAGCTATTTCCAGGAAATCAGGACTTTATTGTATGTGACAATTATTTGGGGAAACAAACACCAAACATTCCCCTTTTTCTCCTTCTCTCCCCACTTTTTAATGCTGAGTGTGATGTCATATGGTATGTAATATCCTTTTGGTCAGCTGCAGTCAGCTGCACCAGTTGTGTCCCACAGTTTCCTGCTCACCTCTCTGTCTACTTGCTGGCAAGAGAGAAGCAGAAAAAGCCTTGACATTGTGCAAGCCCTGATCAGCAATAGCTAAAATCATCCCTGTGTTACCAACACTGTTTTGGTCTCAAATTCAAAACAGCATCACAGCGGTCACTATGAAGAAATTTAACTATTCCAGACAAAACCAGCACTAAATGGACATTAATAGCCTAAGTCAATTGTACTCTCAAGTCTCTTGGGCAAGAAATGCTGAGTTCAGTAAAGCACTTAGATCTCAACCTCTCAAAATGAATTATACATTTGCTATCTGCAAAACAAGCAACTAACCTAAACAGAACCCATCTGTACTGAGTTAGTCTGCAGCCACCTCACCTCTCTGCCTCTCCAGAGTTTCATGTTAATTCTGTGCTACACATGAGAAAGTTTTCACATCACATTTCTTTTATGTATGAGAAGATTCATTCTCCAGTGTTTCAGCTAGTCAACAGAAGAAATGATACAGACCTTTCTGCCACCATAGAGTCCTGGAGGATTCTGTGTAGCGAACAGCATGAAGCGAGGGTGAGCTTTGACCACTTCCTGGGTCTCAGTGATGAAAAGCTCCCTGTTATCATCCAACAAACGATTAAGAGCCTCCAGAACATCAGTGGGAGCCAAATTCAGTTCATCTAGAACAATCCAGTAACCCTTTCTCATTGCATCTATGAGGATGCCTTGGAGGGAACAGAAAAAGTTACAGTCAAAAATCTAAAAAATTAAATCAAGCAGAAGCATGCATTCAGATACTTTTATCAACCAGTTTCATTCTGTATAAATGCTAATGTAGAGACAGAAGCAACAGTATTAGATTTAGAGACAGAATGCTGGATTCCTTTCTTTATGTCAAATGGGACAAGGATGATAAGACAAATGAATTCTTAAGAATTCACTAAAATTCACAGAAGTGATTATCATTAATATGCAGCTGCTAATATTATTACAATGGATAGGTGATCTGCAATAAAACAGACAAGATCAGCAGAAAAGGAAAAAAACAGCCCGTGAAGTGAGACAGGAATTTGCAGTAAATGCAATAGGCCCACATACCTTCCTTAAATACCAGCTTCCCAGAAGCATCTGATGTATAACAGCCAATATATTCCTGGATATCAGTGTGCTCATGATTGTTAATCCTTACACAATGGTTCCCAGTAGCAGCAGCCAACCAGCGAATTAAACTGGTTTTACCAACAGAGGTCTCTCCTTGAATCAGTACCGGATGAGTCCTAAAAGAGATAGTGAAATTAGTCATTTAGAAACATGAGTCAGATCTTTCACATATCAACATTATTTAATATCTACACAGACCTACATTACCAAACTATATTACCAAAATATCACTATGTAACTCCCTCAGGAGTATCCAAGATCATACACCAATAGGGGAACATAAGTAACTTTACCTCCCAACACTAACTGCTACCCATAAAGCTTTACATGGAAATGTAATGAAATAAGCACGTTATTCTAAATATAATTTTCTAGATTATCATTTCAAGAAAACTACATATGGCAGTAAAGTAGTCAAGGAGACAAGAAATGCACATAAAAATTCAAGTCACTGCATATAATGAGAAGTTAACTATAAAGTAGAAGGAAAACTGACACTACCCATGCCAAACAATAAAGGCTAGACAGGCACCAATACCTGAGGCCCAAATAAACAGCTTTAGCTTAGTTTTTGAATGGAAAAGTTGAAACAGACATACCCTGCAGACACAACTCTGGCAATATCTTTCAGATTAAGCTTAACCGAAGGAGTCAGCACGTAAGTCTCATCTACAGCAGGTTCCTTATCCCCAGCTGAAATCCAGTATCCTTCTATAAGTATAAAACTCCCTCCTTGGGGTTTTGGTATTTGCTAAGGAGACACGAGAGAAAAAAATATTACACAAACAAGCTTCAATTTGCATGTGAAGACAACTACTGTTACACCAATGCAACACAATCTTTAAGAAGTTGTTTTAATTTAATCCCTGAGCACTCCTGCAGTAAATGCTGTCCCCTTGTCAGTAAATGCAAATTACAAGAAAACCCTGACCAGATTATTTCAAGGTTGCAAAGCAGGCATCTTTGCCAGCACCATGAGGATTAAATAAATAAATAAATCTCTTAAAGAGCCCTAGCGCTACATTTTGAAGTATGCTTCTAAGCATGAAATTGAAATTGGTTTGTATCTTTTTATCTATACGAAGGGATTTATTCTGAAACAAATACAACTGGCTTACCCCATCCCATCAGCTCAATCCCCCATGCAAACTCATGCTAAGCTTCCAGAATTCATGAAATTCTTCCTTTCCCATTAGGGACAAATCACAGTGCTTTCTATCCATATGTTCCATATTCTGAGTCGAAAACTAAAATGCCTGTGAAAGCTCCTTAAAAGTCTGAAAGCTTTACACTTGGAGTCACTGTATTAAGCTGCCCACACCCCACAACGCTGTATTTATTCAGACTTCTGTATGTTTTCAAATTAACAAATAAACAAGCTAGCATACGGACATTTCAAGTAGAATTACGAAGAAATAGTTATTAATTTTATTTTGTTCTTGCTTTTGTAGCATGTGAAGGAAAAGGGCAGGAAAATGTAACTCAAAATAAATTCTACTCCTAACACTAAACAGCTTTATATAGGATTAGTTACTTACCTGCTTGAGAAGGCTCTTGATGTTGCCACATACTATATGCTGGCAAATTAGCTTTTGAACAACTGGGTGAGAAGCTCTGTCAAGCTGCGTCAGGAAACTCAAACAGAAGCCCTAAGAAGAACAGTTATTTTCAGCGATAACATGAAAAGTAATGAGAGGAAAAAAAAAGTAGATATCTAAGAGCCATAAATGTTCAATACTGCACTTAGAATAAAGGTTTTCTTTTACCCAAACAGTCTTTGCAGTCAATACACACTAAAACAAATGCCAACATAGACAATCACCTCATACAGTGAGCGTTGTATGCTGCTACATGGATTAGATGCTGCAAATCTCAATGCCCTGCAAAGTGTACGGAGACTGTAGTGAGGTCTGTGGCCAGTTCCATCCACCAGCTTTGCTTCTGCTTCCTTTCTTACAGATAAATAAAAGCTGCAAAAATAAACAGTGAAACCACTTCCAGTTATCTAGTGCTGTTAGTGATCAGAGTTGTACTCTTATGGAATTAAGCCCAAAGAATGAGCGCTTGAGCTTATCACTAACTGTCACTTTTTCTAGAAGTTTCAGGTTAGGAAAGCAACACCAAACTCTGCCATCTGTACAGTCAGCAAAGCAAAGCAACAGAATATTTTTAGAACCATGTTCTTGAGTGAGCTTGCTATACAGAGAATGACTACAAACTCAAAGCATTCTAAACATGTAATAGTTCTTCAGGTGAGAAAATACACCTTAAACTAAGGTAAAGAAAGGGAACTATATGAACATTCAAGACTTTCACTAGTATGATCTACAAAACCAAACCATTTTACTTTCTCAGATAGCAAAGGACTGCAACAACAACACTTTTTAACTAGGGCCAACAAGAAAGCATTGCTGAATAAGTCGATCTCCTCTACACAAGCACAGAAACCTTCAGAATGAGGAGGATGGATGTCAACTCCCTTTCATTTCCTAAGCCTACACAGACTGCTGCATAGGGAG
This sequence comes from Clamator glandarius, assembly GCA_033459285.1. Classification (NCBI taxonomy): domain Eukaryota; kingdom Metazoa; phylum Chordata; class Aves; order Cuculiformes; family Cuculidae; genus Clamator; species Clamator glandarius. The sequence continues at coordinate 1,187,817 of JAUNZM010000131.1, read as the reverse complement.
TATTGTGGTGTTTCTAAAAACAATCTAGCCACAGGCTATAGATATATACTTTCTTTTTGAAACTTATTCCATCAAGCATTTAAAGAGATTACAACCAACTTACTTCACAATTCCTTGTACTGTATTTTTGTTCACATTCAAGCCTCTCAAATAATCCATGATAAGAACCTGCAAGTCTCCTTCACTTCTCAATTCTTCCACATAAAGTTCAGTAAACCTACAACAATCAATTCAACCCATAACACAGACATTCAACAATAATAAGAAAAATCACATTACATATGATTCTCTTGGTATATAACATTTAACATTTTATAAACAGCAGAATACTGACTTGTCAAACTATATGGTTGTGCAAAAATAACTGTCATTTTTGTAACTATAAACTGTGACGCTTTTTTTGGATTAAACTTTTATTTAAGTGTGTGTTCAGAGTGTACCATTTTCATGCGTGAAACCCGCTCTACTTACTTATGCTTATGGTTTTGGTTTCACTGTTTATTCTTTTTTATATTATATTGCCTAATTAAAGATGGGAAACAAAGCAAATTCAAGCGGTTTTATCGTATGAAATCAAGAAGGGACATAAAGAAGCGGAAACTGTTTCAAGCATTTGGCTAGGGGACCATCAATGAATGTACAGCTTGACACTGGTTCTAAAAACTCTAACAGAAATGAAAGCCTTGAAAATGAGGATGTGATAAGACAAAAACAAATTGAGGGCCAGTACTGAAGCAGACTCACACAAAACGAGCCAAGAGGTTGTAGAAGAATTAAACATTGACCATTTGATAGTTGTTTGACACTTACACCAAACTGGAAAATCAAAAAAGCTAAACAAATGGGTTAAGAGAAAATTTTTAACATGTGCAAGTATAAACTCATTTAAACTTAACAAGCCATGTTAAAGCTGAAGTCCTCTTTCATCTGTATTACATTCACTTTCTATCCTTTCATTACTAAGCCAGGAGAGACAATAGCAATAAAATCTTACTTCTCCACTAATAACTGCAAATGATTAGTTAAACACACCAAAAGCATCACTATAGCCTTATATAGTGTTTACGAGACTGATAAGGGCCTACACGAGACTTGGCACTCGTAAGGGAAACCACATCAAATACAAACACAGTATCTTTGTATTCAGGCACAAGTAGTACCAAAGAATGGAACTGCCACAATTCCAATTTCCTGGCAACTTGGATGTTTTCAGATCACACATCAAATATTTTTAACATCACACATATGGTCCACCATACAAACCACCTTCCAAGTGAACAAGGCTAGATATATAGCTTTCTGCATGGATCATGAACACTTCTGAGTTAAAGAGAAAGGCTGCTGAACAGACACAAAGCGCTTTATCATGCCCATCAAGAACACAAAATACTGCAGCAGCGTTCCCAGGCACTGACAGCCATATAAAGAATGAGCATTCTCCTGTCCTCAGTGATAATGCTTGACACTACCACTAGACCATTTATTCATGCTCAACTACCTTACAAAAGTTTTTTTCCTGATGCTATTTTATGAAAAACCTGTGTAAAGAACCTCTCACAAGAAGTTAGAGCACAGACTTGATATCCTCAGGCTCCAAATAAGGCATTCTTCACTGTGTCAGTTTATGAAACTAGTTAAGCTCTGAAAAAGACAAAGTAGTTTGACAGAGAATCATATTTCCTACCTATTTCTTATTCCTGGAGGAAGATTTCTCTTTCCAACATCTGTAGCTGGATTCATGCATGCAAACAAACGAAAATCAGGGTGACGGACAAGAGGCTCTAAAGGAAGACAAAAATAAGAGACACAAGGTTAATCCTAAACCCAGGATACTTGTTATTTTAAATTAGGTTTATTTGTCCTAAGTCAGTTTTCTATCACTGCAGTACTACATTTTCTTAAAATGCCAGGGTGACAAGTTTTCCTAAAATAACCCCAAGTAATTTTATCACAGTTTTCTCTTTAGAATGACCACAGGCAAGAAACTTTGACATTTATTTCTGTGTATCAGGATGTTACAACAAGACCAAGTATTTCAAAAAAATATCAAGCACTGAACTTTGAACTCCTGAGTCTCCTTCAAAACAACAGGCACCGCTTCCCTCAGCCAGGAAGAAAACCCAGCCTAGGAAGCACATAAAACATTTGTCCTTATCTGTATCTCCCAAACACAGTATTCAGAAATTGCTGGTTTTTTTTTTTTTACCTTTAGGTCTGTACTAGGTCTGGCTAGGAATGAGTTAACTTTCTCCATAACAGCCCCTACGGTGCTGTTCAAAGGACACCAATGTTTCGGCTACTGCTGAATTGTGCTGGCACAATATTAAGGCCTCTTTTCCACCACTCTGCCCTCCTTCCCCCAGTAATTGAGGTAGTAGTGACCAATAAGATGGGAATGAAATAAAACTCCCACTTCTTGCATGAAAATATCAATTCTAGAAAGAACACATTATTCTCTTCTGCACACATACATTTCAGTGGCAAATGTTAGCAACATATTTTGAGTTATATAGGACAGGGAATTCAACAAACTACATAGTACGATAAAGCATAAGCAAGCACAAAAATAGTACCTGTATCTCCTCTGTCTAGTAACACTAGTGACCCAGATGATCCTTCCAATAAACCGCTCAAGCACTCTAAAGTCTCTGCTGCAGCCAAGTTAATCTCATCCAATAAAATCCACTCTCCTTTCTTCACTGCTTGTGCCAGAGTACCCTAAAAATAAGATGAATCTGTAAATCACATGAACAACAGTGATACATCAACTAAAACGTCTGTATACTGGAAACGCTTGGTTTGCAGTCCATGGGCTGATTCGATAAATGGCAATTTCAGACCTTTTACAGCAACAGCAGTTTTACTGCTCTCCATCAATAACAGCAATTATTTCGCACGTCATAGAAGTCAGTTACCACTCCTATCAGCTACCATTGAGATTGGCTCAGATAAAACAAAGTTAAGCTCCCTTATTTGTACAATCCTGCCTGCCAGTGATATCCATCATTGTGGTGCATAAACTCCACTGACATCACTAGGAGAATCAAGACCGTTAAGATTTCTTAAAAAATCCAAAAGCACAACAATATGTTTCTCAGGAAATAAATAATATAATTCTATCTAATAAGTTAAGTCAAAGGTTCTCCAACTACTCATATAATCATTTTTGAGAAAGGACTGGTCAACATTTTACACATTTAAGATAAAATTTCATATCATATATTCAGGCTAACAGGGTGACAAGGAACAAACGTGCATAAACCACCATTAGGTTTCCTCTAATCACACTTAATGTCATTACAATATCATATCATGGGCTTGAAATATTTAAAAAAACCAACACTTCTAGATAAACAGCACAGGAGTCTTCATATTAAATCCTTCACAGTAATCCCCAGGAAGAAGCATGTCCCACTAGGGACTGATCAAGACGTTTTTTTCTAATCTCAAAAGAACAATCAGCAGTATGTCATACCACCTTCTGTTTTACCAGTCCTAATACCTATTATATAGCACTGAATTAATGTGTTACCCCAAATCATTCTTTCACCCTATTCCTCATCTAACCACTGCTTCCTTTAAGCAGAAGAGTTCATTCCACAGAGTTGTCACAAACAAGTTTTACTTCACAGTAAGATTCCTGCCAGGAAGTTATTTCTATAATACTTATTGCAAAGATTTTTAAATGCTCCTCCTTCTTCCTCCTAGCATCAAAATGTAAATTTCTAAATACCTCAACAAATGCAAAAAGAAGAGCATTTTCTGTCATTTTCATCTGTTGATGAGCGTGATTCAGTTTAAGACCAAATGCCTCCCACTTCTCCTTCAGTGGTGAGCCTGTAAGCAAAACAAATTTAAGCTTGTACCATCAGAACAATAGCACGAAAAAAAAGGTTTAACAACAGCATTTGAATTGCGCTGTTTGAAGCACAGATACAACAGTAAGCTTGGCTAAGCAATGAAAACATTCAAGCTCTACAAATGACATCTCATGAATTTAACTATTGACACATGGGTACAGATCATTTGCTATTCATTCTAGCACGTCCTAGCTTAGGAACAAATATGTATGCTGGCAATTCACTTGGTTCCACTCTCCAATTCCTGGAGACAGAGAGAGGCATCTCAGAAAAATAAAACCAAATTCACAGACCTGATGACAGAGCACGTTAACAATGTACAGTTCAGTATCAGTAAAAACACTGTCACTTATCAATTACGACATTATTTACTATTGCACTTATTTTAGTTATTTGTTTAAAGTCACAGCCTGAGGTTTATACAACATCAGAATGTCTTAAGTTGAAAACCTGGCAAGTTACGGACTCCAGTTTATCTTAATTTAGAATTGTCAACACATTCAACAAGTGGTCTTCAAAAACCTCACCCTTTTTTTACATTTGTGGGCATTTACCTGTATATTCAGAAGAACCAGTTAAAAGAAAAGACAAGGTTCATAATTTATTTTACTTGGCCCACACCCAATGAAAGCTGTTAACGTCACTTGTTCACTGAGTCTAGAACAAGAAACCATCCCATGCAAGGCAAAGTATCAATATTGTTTGTCCCAAAGGGGTTGTGAAGTATGACACAAGAACAACTTATTTGAAGACAAAAACACAGTGAAACAAAGTAAAGAACTAGGCAAGTCAGCATCACAGATAGTGAAACTAAAGTCATCAGCAAGTCTTAGGGTAGCAATGACTTGAAAAGCTTGCTAAGTCAGCTGCTTGGGTTTTAGGGTTTTCTTGCCATTGTTTTGCTTTTCTTTTTTTTTTTGAATAGGATATATTTGTGAGATCTAATGATGTTCCAGGGCTAAAAGAAAGCACAAACGCATTCATATGGAACACTATTGCAAAAAAAATAGGACTGTTCACAGATACAACAAACAGGAGATCAGCTTTCAAGGGAAATATAAGTCACAAAAGTCAACCTTCGCTCTGTCAGACATAGCTAAAACAGTGAAGACTTTGAAAGAAAAAAAATGCTGTTCTAACAGCATTTTGAATGCCTTGCCATAGACAGACTGCATTTTTCAAAAGCAGAAGTAATAAAGTGATGAAAGAAAACAAATAACAAAAAATTCACCGCTGTATCTACTCTCTGCAGTAGTTCACCACTAATGTGTGTTTGATCAGACTAAATTCTTACCAGACGCATTTTCTTTTGCTTCCTTATTAAGAGCAGATTTATGAATATGCTGCATTAGTTTCAGCAGATCATGCCAACGTTTCTGCCTGTAGCAGGTCTGAATGTGTCCTAAGAATGTCTGATTTTTCTTTCTAGAAAATGTCTGAGAGAAGAGTTCTTCAAAAGACTCCCGCAGAGGCAGCCAGATCAGCCTGTTATCCACAGGCTTGTAACTGAAGAGAAGCAAAAGAGTAGTTATTTGTGGCACAGGAACCAGCATCTGTGAACTAGCAAAACCAGTTACTGAATAATATTGTGTATGAAGGAAAACTGTTTTCCACAGTTTTTTACACAACTAACGAGCAAAGTAAAACCACACATATTTAAATACACTCTGTGGTTCAATTTTATAAAGACAGGATCACTCTGATATGTAAAAATATTTGTACTACTACCAACCAGTATGTCCTCTTTGTATCATATTTGTATCGAACACCTGAGCCATTTTTAAAGAGAGCATGGTTTGTGCTTCTGAACTACTTCATTACATGCAGCTGTACACATAATTCAGCAAAAACTGCTTCTGTTCTTCAGCAAGAACAGGGTTTCTGCATGCAAACATACTTCTTAGGAAATTTATGCTACTATGAAAGATACATCTCTAAAAACAATTCTGTGAGAACAACACTATACTTTTGTTAGAAGCTTGTTCCGCTACTGCCAATTCATTATGCAGAACAGACAAAACAGTAGTCAGTAACTCACCCCCCTAATAGATCTGCTGTGTCACTTTGTTGGTTCATGTTGATAACCTTCAAATGATGTCCTTAAATACAAATAGAAAGCACCATCAACTTGCGGGGTTTTTATGTTGGTCATCTTTTAAATCATCTTCATATAAGCTACAGGCTTCACACTTTGTTTACCTGTAATATGAGCAAGGTACTGAACAGTTGAGGTTTTGCCAGTTCCTGTTTCACCAACCAAAAGCACAGGCTCCCCTTTCACAACACAAACTGCAAGCTGTTCAATCAACACTGCAGATGGCCGGGTGGCAGCAAAAGTTTGTTTTGCTCTGAAAAAACAAAGGAAGCAACTCAAAACTAAGTATCATTAAGGGCTTCATTTCAATTTTACCTTATTCTAAAGATACAACCTAGAAATTCAGGCTTTCCAAAAAACTTCTGGGTCACCAGAGTTAGTGCCACATGCTCCTTTTGCAAAGATAAGATTCATTACAATCTTATTACAAGAGCTGTGGGGATTCACACCATTTTGAAGAAACTGTAGTTGAAAAGAAGCTGAAAATCCCCATGCTTTAGTTTGCCGGAAGTATGATGCAGTCAGCCTTGAAGATACACAAAGTAAAACTCAGAACACAAGAGAAAACTCATCATATCCCTTTCATTAGTGAGAATATTCAATTTGCATTTTTCTTCTACATCCTGTGATTTCCAAACTGTTCTATCACACCACAAAATATTTCAGTTCACATGGAAACTACAAGATAGTCTACCTGTGTACAGTGAGAGCATGGGTTTGTTTCTTCACTAGATGCACTCGTCCGATGGAGATTTCCTGTTCCCGTATTAGAATTTCTGGTTTATAGAGTTCACAAAAGAACTCAATCTGCGAAGAAAGCATAAACGTTTCCAATACTGATGTTGCCTATAACATCACACTAAGAATAATTATGCTATGTTACAAGTAACAGAAAGCTAATTCTTCATACTAAGATGTTATATTTTTGCAGGTTTTACACACTTATCACCTAAAATGATGAAGGTCCTCAAAAGTGCTTTTCTCTATACAAACACCTTTGCCCTTAGTAACTTGGCAATGGGTCTATGCCATTATATTTCTCTTTTATCTACTTCCATTGTAATTTAACTACGTAAACTTGAACCTGGGAACAGTTATCTTAACTAAGATTAACAAACAACCTCCTTCAAAAAAAACCGTATGCTAATACCTCTGTGTAAACAACAATATTTTGCCATTGACAAAGGATAATACATTCCTGTAGTGAAAGCTAGGAGGTATAACCAGGAAAATCCACAGAAGTTTCAGGGATACTTCTGTCCACCCAGCTGGCAAGTTTTTCCATCTTAAAGTAACAAATGAGAGAATTTTCTTCCTAAACTTCTATACTCGTGAATAGTTGACAAAGTAATGACTTAGCTTAATGCAGCCATTTACATAACATGCTATTAATATGTAGATAGTTACTAGCCTCTAGAGAGGTACTTGATTTTGGAAACAAGTAGTACGTAATGTTATGTTTCTCTCTCTTCTCAAATTCCTTTAAGTCAATAAAGTCACTGTAACCACCAAATAAACCCTCACATTCTTTACTACTCTGTGCCTCTAGCAGTATCATGTACTGAGGTAACTGTGCTGCTACAGCTGTGTGATCCTTCTTTTCCATGATGAGGCCATTTGCAATCTGCTGTGAAAGAGGATCACTGCAACTTTCAAAGAAAAAAAACCCCAACATTTCCAAAACTAAAACAGGAGAAAAAGATATTATAGATAGTAAAAGAAGTGTTTGGGGCAAAGAGATGAGCATGATTTTTAAGAAAAATAGCAGAACATTTGTAATTAATCACTAGAAAAAAATTCAAGTCATAGTATTATCAATAAACATCACGTTAATTACAGCTCAATATACCTTTTTCTTGGAAATATTTAGTTTACTTCCAATAACTTTTGCCATTTTCTGTCTGTTCCCTTGGTTGGACAGCATGGCTGTGAAACAGTCCAATGCCTGTTAAGAGGAAAAAAAACGGTTTTAATTTATGAATCTGAATCCAATCCACCCACAGTAAACAAAATTACCTCACTGTCCACAGATCGAGTCAAACAACAGAGTTCAAAAGGATGCAATAAGAAGTTCTAAATTCTGTACTGCAGAGTGTTTCTACTTGAAGTAGAAAAAAAACCTTTTCAATACCCAGTCACAGCAGTTATTTTTAAATGAATGGAGCAAACTGGAGAAGCAAGTAAGAAAGATCCTTCATCTTAAAACTACCTGTGACTGACACCCAAACTGAAAATTCCAAAACTGGAATGTAGATTGATCCACAGGAAGGTAGGAAAGAAGCCTTATAGTAGAAGAAAAGACCTTAAACTTTTACTCTCAGTCATGTGCAAACCCAGCTCATATACTTTGGCATAATTTTAACTGATATGAGCTGGGTTTGCACATGACTGAGAGTAAAAGTTTAAGGTCTTACTACTAGGAAAATTGTTTGCAGTAGTACTGAAAGCCAGTCCACACTTTCCTAGTAGTAAGGAAAGCCTCCCTCAGATTGATCACAAACATTCCAACTACAGTCCAACTGCTTCACCTAAAACTAAAAGTAAATTCTCATTTCACATTCCCAAAGAGAACATTTTAAGATTTGTAAAATAACACTAGAATTTGGGTAAGCAATTTCTAGATCAAGTCTTACCGCACCTCCTGAAAAATATTCACTGCTGTGTTTGAAGAATTACTGTCAAAATTGTAAGCAATCCTGCTGCACCAATTCAGCAAGTCTCTAAAAAGAAAAATGAAAACATTTGGTACAAGCAAGCCTAAATGCATAGCACCTCCTCTAACTTTCAGCTTAGGTGGTGATGCAATCTTCTAACAATTGCCCATTTAGCTGTTGTATAAGTTGTACATGTGAAGACACATAAAAATAGGATGCTAATTCTAAAGAACAGCCAAGCACATAGACCAATAGTGTTGTTTTCAGATACATTGCTTAAAATAGATAATAGATAATACATAGTTCATTTAACTGCAAACCAATTATGAAACTGAAAAAATGAAAAGCAGCAAGCTTTTTGCCCAGAAAGTTCTAAATCCCTTATTTTTCAAGATGAAAACTCCTGAACAACAAGAAGGAAACATCTCATTCTATAAAAACAATTGCTCTTTTAAAATCAGTGGCATTCTTATGCTTCACAAAAATATCAGGTGCTAGCCACACCTAGTATTTACAGATTAATTCACAAAGCACTACTGGCAACAGAAATCCCAAAAGCTGTATTTCATCATAAAAATTCTGAAATTATTAGGATGCTACAGATCTCAATTTCCAGTCATATGTAAGTTAAAACGCTGCATCTAATAGGAAGTTATCCAAATAAGCAAATATATAGAACTGCTGAAAATGCTGTCTACTAGCTGTTATGAGAACATCTCACAGTACATTTCATTTAACAGTCCCTACGTAGTTAAACTGACATTATGTGTTAAAATGAATTCAAAAGTAATCCATGTGGCTTGATACCAATTCAGTACCACATATAACCTCCAGATTTTCCTAAAAAAAAAAAAATAAATTATAGCAAATAGGAAACCCTAAACAGTTCAGATTGACACTTAAGATAGATTAATAATTATTTTTAAATGAAAAAAGGATTTTTCTAGTTTTTTTATGAAATTCTGGTTTAATTTTATTCAAGCTTTTATCATTATATTTTTAAAAAATTAAGAAAAATAACAAAAATAAACCCTTTATCTCTGCAGCTAGTTGACTAAACTTCCTTCCAATAAACATACAAGACAAGACAACCTTAGAGATAGTTCTCGCCCTTCCAGATTTGGTTTCCTATTTTCTGATATTGACTCTGATGAATCTTCTGGTATGTGCCTGCTGCCAGAAGCATTGTTTTCTGATGCCTGGTACTTGTCTCCCGTAAGGTGAATGTAAATGTCTAGCAAGTGGTCAGTTACAAGAGCAAGGTTGGGGTATCTTCTTTGAAGAACCTGGAAAAAACAAAAAAACCCCAAACAACCAACAACAAAACGTCACCAAAAAATCTTTAGCATTGTAAGGAATCCACCAGTCCTCCAAATGTTAATAAGATACACTTCAATGAATATTCAAAGCTAGCAAGCTGCACAAAGCCGCCCCGTTGTAACTTCTTATTTGAAGAAAATGGAAGTCATTGACTTGTCTATGCATTTGGACGCCAGAAGTCATTTTTGCTAACTTAACTCCACTCTAATTCATCTAATACATTTGCACAAATAGCAACAGAAAAAACAGAAGATATATACAACCCTAACTAAACTCAAATCATGATCATACAACTTTACAACTGATAAAAGTTTTACCTCCTGTCCTTTTTATTATTTAATTTTTTTGAGCATCCAAATTGTCTATTTACTGTGATGACAAGGGGCTAAATTTTCTTCTGTATTTTCCTTCCAGCTCAGTTGTCTCCATTAAAGCCTGCCAACCGAAATTATTTCTTCCCAAAATAAGATTTTCCTAGATACAGGCCAGGAACACGGGTCCTACACTGACAAACTGACTTTTAAGATTAACCAGAAGAACATGAGTCTACTTTCAAATCAAGTAAATGGTTTTCTACCACAGTGTCATCTTCTACTACTACTAAACAATCTCACACAGTGTTCCATTCATTTATTTTTGTGACTTGAGATAAACAGTTATAAAAAAAAAGAACTAAAAGAACCTAGTGCTACATGACACATTTAACACCAAAGCTTCCTTTTTGCTTAAGGTTTTGAGCCCAAAGCCAAGTTTTATTTGAATACTGATCCTTTCTGGAGGTCATCTCTGACATCAGTTTGGCCAGATGGCCTTCTATAATACTACTGTCTAGGATTCTTGCCCACGTGAATTTACTACTTGTAGTAGAAGCCTCTGCAGCAGATAAGCATGTGTATCTGCAGCAAACTACCTGCAGAGGCCTCCCCGTGCATCTACTTGCATCCCCTCCAATAAAATCTGCAAGTATGAAATAACTGCTGCTCTTGCCCCATTCCTAACAACTAGCTGACAAATGCCAAAATGGAAAACCACAGATATTTAAGGTCATTCACAACTGTGCTGGCTGCCAAACAAGTTCCCAGGGCTGAAATATCACCATTGAAAAACCTATCTTCTTTATTCTAAAAAATTCAGAACTTTCTCTTCAACTTTTCTGCTAAAGACTGTTCACTTCCTTTTGCCTTAGGCAAGGCTCTTTAAAAAACTGGATCCTCTTCTGAAGCTCTGTATCACAAGCAGAATCTCTAGAGAGTTCTATTAATTGTTCTTTAATTTAAGCCCTGGGCTACTTTGTTTTTTTTCAGGAACTACACAAAGCAAACATTCTCTAGAGATGCTAACAAAACACGTCAATAGAAACAGTTATTTGTAATTAACAACTAACAAACTACTTTTCATCTCAAAGCTCAGAAGCAAAGGATTGAAGAAAGCTCAATTTTCTTTTTTTTTTTTTTTTCACTTTTTCTCCCTGTAATTAAATCTGTGTGGGCTACAAAATTGCAAAGTAATTTGATTCATAGAACCATTCAAAGAAGAACCATTTTCCACGGCAAGTTCCATTAATCTTTGTCCAATTCACTTAAAATTCTTTTGGCAAGGTGCCCATTTACTTTAAAATTGGTAGGACAAATCCAAAGTAAGGGTGTATCGTGGAACTTGAAGATAAAAATATGGATCAAATGCATTACTACAGAACATTTATTACTCTTAATTGAAAGAGCGATTGATGCACCACAATAAAGCAACAGACACCATACCTCCTTGAGTTCTCCTTTGCTCATATTATCCAGATGTATTTTGGTCCAGTATTTGTCCAGAAGAGCAGCATGGCTGCTTTGCTGCCTGTACCAACCTCCACCACAACTGAATATCCTAAATCAACATAACATGAAGAAACACAGCATGTCGTGTCTTGCAGAAGAATTCAACATTTTCAGAGCGTTCCTGTACATCAAAGAACATGTTGCACGCTGCTGCTACGGCACAGTGTGCATGCTTAGAGCACTCACTGCCACTGTATTGTCACGTACCTTACTATCTCTGCTTTTTAAACTGTCAGGGCTTTTTATCATAGTGTTTTTCATGCTGTAGTGCAAAAATCTCATTGGAGCTACTTACAGAAAGATGACAGATGATAATTTAAGAATACAGAGGATTCCGTATGTTGCTTCTGATAAAGAGGAAAGCCTGACAGAAGTGGCCCAGGAAATACCTTCCACAGATGATAAAGGATCCATGCTCTCCTGCAGTCATCCAGTCCATATTTTTCCTCACTCTTCAAGCCCACAGTTCTTTACATCATAAATTTTGTTCCATATTATTTTTTAAAATGCACAAATAACTATGTATCCATGTATTATACCCATGGTGGAATTAGCCTTGCAAAGGCAAAGCATTACATACTGGTGGGTTTGTGTGCTGTTTGGGCTTGGGGTTTTGGTTTGATTTTTGGTTTTGTTGTTGTTGTTGGGAGGTTAGGTAAATAGTATTTCACTTACTGAATCTGCTCTAACTAGTAAACAGAAACTATAATATGCTGCTATACAAACTGTTGACCAAGTAAACGGAAAAAGATGATTTTTAGATGAGGCAATCAAAAGCAAGTTGAATCCAAAAAAACTCAACTCCAGAAAAAACAGGCCAGATAAAGAAAATAAAAAAAATTATGGAAGGAAGACAAAAGCAGGAAAAATTATTAGGCTTTGAGAAAATTACAAAACATTTGAAAACCATCTAACCATTGCCCTTCCAGAGATCCTAATGCTTAATCTTGACACAATTTTATGTCCTAATATACGACAAGACATTTTGACATCTGATGCATGAACCATTACTACCGTGAAACTGTCAGGGAGAATACCTAAAATTTTATTTTCTGGTGAGAAAACATCACAAATTTTTATACTGACACAACATTTTCACAATTGGATTTTCTAAAAAAAAAATTCTTCTATTTATCTTCCAAGATTCCCAAATAAAATAACTATCCTGTTATAGGCACAGGGTTCAGTTAAAGTTATTTATGAAATTCTTAAAAAAAATTCTTCCAAGTAACACGTATACAACTGCTCAAGGAGGTGGAATGAAAAACAAAACCAAGGAAACCAATCACATTCAATAGTCAAGATTACCAACCACCCCAATATCAGCAAAACTTAGAAATATTTTACACAAGTGCTGTTAAAACTAACAAGTCAAGACACCTTGTGAAAATAAATCATAAGCCTTTTTCACACTTTAATTGCTGAGAGTGGTATTTTGTTTTGGTGAAGGGCTGACTTTGTAGGGTTCCCCTGGTAAATTTTATTCCTTCAGCCTTGTTGAAGTGACCTTTATGTAAAAACAGAAGATTGCTCTAAAGTGAAAAAAATTCATTTCACAACTTCTATTGCTTGTTAATTGGGAATTGCTAAAATACTCCTGCCTCAGTATCTTGCACTTGCTGTCTTTGACTTAAAAATAGGATATCCACGCTCTTACTCACATTTAACTTTATATGCCTACCTCCTGGTTGCAAAAAACTGGAATCCTGATGCTACTTTTAAACAGTCACCACGACCAGGAATTACCAACTCTCGTTTTTCCAAAAGTGGAATCAGCACAGAGATCTGGAAAAGAAAATTTATACACTTTTTTGTGAAACATTAACACACAGCACACCCACCCACATTCATTTCACACTTGAGATGCTAGCATATTTTCCCCAAGCACCACTACATTATCAGCAATTCCCATTCCTGCAGACGGCACCTCCAAACGATGCTAATTGGAATTGTGGAGTCTCCCGTAATTTTAACCAACATTGGAAGTCACAGGTGTATGTTTCCCTATCGTCTTTCTTCTGTATCCAGATTTAATAGAAGAGAATAGAAATAATGTTATTTGCAATGCAAGTCCAAATCAAAACTATTTATCTTGAACTGTCAAGTCAGTTACTAGATACTTTCTCCTTAGAAGCATCAGAAGCCCTATTTTATTCATCTGCCTAAAGAAATATGACCTACATCTCAGTGTTCATTCTTACACATAACGATTTTTCAGTGTGTACCCTGCTACCCCAGGAGAATTCAGTACCTATTTGAAGAATCTATCCTTCCATGCAGAAGGACAGTAATAATGGTAGAAGGAAAAAAGGGAGCTAAGACCACAGAGGGAGGCAAGCACGACTTTGATACAGAGAAAGGAGACAAGATGTCCACAGGGAACACCTGAAGAAAGGGACAGCTGAGTGCAGGATACTACTCAGGACATGCTTATGATGAGTGCAATTAACTGAGTCCACAGAAGCAAGTCAGTATTTCTTGGCTTTCTTATAAATGTCCTATGCTTCAGAAGACTAGAACTCAATAAACAAGTTGTCAGGTTATTTAGTCACACAAAGGAGATGCTTTGTAGAACAGATATGAAAGAAAACATCTGCAGAACATCCAGCAGATCTATATAGAAAAATATCTCTATGACATCATCCTGGCAGAAGACATGCTTTCAACAGTCATTACTTCAAAAGGGAAGGATGACAGTTTAACAAGTAGAAGTTCTGGAGGTAAAAACAGGAAATCTGTTAAAAGAACCAGAGCACACAGAGCATCTTTTAAATCCAAGCCAGAGATAAGAAATATGTAAGGAAAAAAAAAAACCAAACCAATCCAAAACTGTATGACAAAACACTAGAGAAAATTCTTACCAGCCGCACCACTCTAATACAGTGATTATATTCACTGGTGCTCGGAGCCACATCTATTTTCAAATACTAAAACATGACTTAAAAGATAAATAAGTGTCAAGTCAAATCTTCAAAGGGAAACGTGGCATCAATGGTAGTGTCATGACTACTCTAAAACAACGACAAAAACTAATGCAGCGTGCCAATATGTGAGTAAGGACAGCACACAATTATTTTTCACCTCTTTCAGAGGGATGGTATTTCCAGCATGCTGCAGCAGAACTTACAACACTTAGACTCCAAAAACTGCTTACACGGGCCTTAACTCCAATACTTTACAGCAAACATGAACATACATACCACATCCAGAGGGGCATAATCAATGTCCTCCAGGAGTATCCAGTGACCTTTGGTAACAGCTTGTGTCAACGTTCCAGGTTGCCATACAAACTCCCCTGGAACATCTGTACAACGGTACATTCCAAGTAGCGTCTATGCCAGAAACAATTAGTAAATTAGAGGCCTGTTCATTAAACCCCTTAAAAACTCAGAGTGAAAACATTTATTTCTTCTCAGCAATAGTTAAGAGCAACACTATAGATTCAGGGATTGTGAAGTCTTTGGTGAAAAGTTGAACTATTTATCTCATTAGAAACTTAAGTCCATGCTTTAATTATTTTTGATCATCCTACCATAAAACAACGTTATCAGTTACCTTACTATCAGTTTGATCCCCAAGTTGGACTTTCAAAACATGAGGTGGCTTCGTTCTTCCTGTAACAGTTGCTAAATGTTCAACTAAAAACGTTTTGCCACATCCTATTGGTCCTTCTAATAAAACAGGACTCTGATATGCTACAGCAATAGCAAGGTTTTGAAGATTTGTGAAGGCAGATTCAACCAAAACAAAATGGCTGGTGTTATCTTCCTGTTAAAAGCATAAAATTTTAGTTACTACACTGAAATTGTTACTCTTTTTACAGGTTGTACAACACAGAACAGTCAGGAAAGCAAGTCTGACAACCAGAAAATTTTGGTCTGCAGATCTGTCAACACATATCACAAAATAAAGGATTGTAAAGCTGTACATAATGACAGATATTAAAATAGATTTAATCAAAAACCTACTATAGGCAAAACATTTAATAAATTATATGTACCATTTGTTCCCAAAGGGAGTTCACACTAAGTTGTCAGTACAGGCAAGGTAACTATTCAATCACAACACACGACAATCAAATACAATTTGCAATAATAAGTCAAATTAAGTCATCACTATGGATCCAAATCATAACATAAATGAAAAAGCAATTAGACTCAGATGACGTACATATGAATATTTAAGCAGAAGCGTTGTATTTATTTCTTTCTACACAGGCAAAAAGAAATACATAAAATTCATATATATAAAATCATTAAATTCAATGCATATGGAAGGGGAAAACCAGGTAAATTCAGTAACATATTTTTTTTATTCAAATGTAACGAATATAGTATATTCAGTATATTCAGATACTTTCCAAATATTTTTACTCTCCTACAGTCACTTACGCATCAGTATATGGTACGAAGATTAGTGCTTTCCTGTCAAAAGTCACAGGAAAAAAAACCTGGAGTACATACCACAACAAAACCAGCATTATGTATTTTACATTTCATTCTTTTCAGATAGACTTTCACATCCTTCTCTAGCAACAATGCTAGTTTTCAAGAGTATCTGCCCTCCCTCAGTTTGCCTCTGCAGTTTCATCAGACCTTCTCAACTGTCACTGTAACCCCAGTGCAACTGGAACTACACTGTATTCCAGATGAATGAAATACCTGTGCCTATTAAAAAACAAAAGGATGCCTTTTGGGGAAGTTATCTCCTCTGTCACTGACAAAAGTTTATAGCACGAGCTAGCTTCAGTACAATTGCAGCAGCAATGGCGCTGGCACAGGAATAACAACCTCCTCAAACAGTTCAGTTCCCTCTGCTGCAATGAATTACAAAACATACTCTCAATTCTACAAAACAAGCTAGAAGACAGCAAACTCAGCTACAGAAGTTGGGGTGGAGAGAGGGAAGAATTTGGGAGAAAATTCCTCTTTCCTTGCTTCTGCTACTCAAGAAATTATGAACCTTGGCAATCTTCATTAATTTCTTTGCCCTTCTTTTGTAGATGAGCATTGCAAATTCAAATAGAAATGCTCATCTAAGGCTCAAATTGTAGCCAAAGGTGGAAAAACAGTCAAAAATACTGGCCACAGCTACAATGAACTACCTGAACAATTCAGGATGAACTAGATCGCAAGAGAAAAAAAAGGTTAAATACTTCTTTTTCAAAAATTTTTATGCCCTTGGTGGACTTTGTAAAACTGTAAGGCACTAGTTCAGTCAAACAAAATGGAGAAAGTCAGTTCTTGTTCCCTTCCTCTCCCCTTTTTCTGCCCTCTAAACTAGTAAGTAGCAGTCTCGTTTTCTTTCTTTTTTTGTGAGGAAAACTAAAAATATGTTTGGAGAAAGGCTGTTCATAAGATGCCTGTATAGCACAGTGTAGGTAGACTTTACTCAGCTACTTCAGTGTAGGTAGACTTTACTCAGCTATGGAAGATCACCCTATCTTGTGCTGAAGACACTACGTAAGGCTGAATTTTCTTTTGTAGAAAGAAAAGTTTGTACATGCCACATGAAGGTAAAACTAACAGGACCACTATGCCTTCTCTGCTTCATTCCACTGCAGTGCCACATTATACAACACTAGCTTATGGCACCCATGAAGAAAGCTAAAAAGGCACAATATTACTAACACCTTTTAAGCAGGAAATAAAATCAGTTCACTGCCTTTGAGTTTCTTAAGAAAAATGGCCTGGATTTAACTCTGGGTTACATACCTGCTTTTCAGAAACAAGCTGTAGTCTAGGCAGCACAACACCACATACAGCTACTACATTTGCAGAGAGGTCATTTGACACAATATGTCCTTGTGTATACTGCAATTCTTTCTCCTTTTGCCAAAATGAGGAGTCTGAATTAGCCAAAACAAGGGCTCGTTCCACATTCTGCAGCTGAGATTCTTCTAGAAGCCTGTAAAACCCATAATATCAGCTCAACTGAAAGCCATCAACAAAAATAAATAGTGTTCAAAATTTTTTAAGTTCTTACTTCAGTCTGAAATGTATCAGCTCCTCAGGATTGAATATCTTCTTCAGGAAAGACAATTTATGCTCATCATTCATGCATGTAACCAGTGCAAGACAGTTTGAAGTGTACCTAAAAATCATATTTAGAACAAAGCATGTCAAAACATAGAAATTTAGTTTGACAAAATTATAAACCAAAATATCACATTTGGAAAAATATGCAGAAAGCTTTCTTCATAGATATTATTTTAGTGCTATGCTTAACATCCTTAAAAATAAGGAGAAAAATCTCAATTCTATCATGGCATACTTTATCATTTATACATCAAATAGCTAACCTTTCTCCAAAGGACTGAATGATCAACAGATATATAGCAGAAGGACAGCACTTATTCAAAGAAAATGAAAGTCAACAGGAGACAACAAAAATTAAGTATTCTTTGTATGATTATTTTTTTCTTCTCCTACCACTTTCCTTTCTGATTTGTTTTCCATCTTCTGCTATTTCTAAAATAACCCAAACACAGTGAACTTCATTACTACATAAAGCTGTCTTGCAACAAAAGAACACTTAACACAATTTACGCGTACACTTTTCATTATTATACCACTGCTTTTAGCTTCTAAGAATGAAGCTTTCAGTGAGCCTGGTGGGAAAGATACTGCCAGAAGACAATTGGTTCAGGACAAAATTTAAGTCAGCTTGTTCATTTACTTAACGCTATTAGCTGAACACCATGTAAATCAATTCTAGTCAAAGAACTGGAAATCCTGGGTTTTTTTGCTAATAATCTATAAGAGCTTCATAAATGCCCAACAGATTTGACAACATTCTCATTCCTGTCCTTCTCAAATTACAAACCTTATTTTAAAACTATGTGCTATCAACATAATTCTGAATTTGGTTGTTGTTTTTTTTTTAAAAAAAGACCACTAGAGTAAAGACCTTTTCTTAAATAAATAAGAGTCCGTATCAACGCCACTACTCACAAAGCAGATTATATGACTAGGTTTAAGTCCTGCAGGCAGACATATAACATTAAACATCTGACCAAAACCACATGCAAAGTCTGCAAAAAGGCCAATTAGGATGTGTAGCTTAAATAAGCTAAACTTTACAGTGACCGAGATGTCTACATGTAAGTAACAGGGAAAAAACCCAACTCATTAATAGGATCTCAATACAGAACAGTATAATATTCCATTGTAATGCGAGTTGGAGTGCGGGCAGATTCACCTCTACTTTCTCCTAGGATAAGATGCTAAAACACACGCAATACACTAACAGGCTCGGAGTTGACATAAAGTCATAATGTTTCACTAAATTCACCATATCCCATGAATCCAACTTGGGCAAACTGAAGTTATTTGAAAAAGAGTCTTCAGATCACAGTTTTAAGCATGGCTAGGAGCTAGCCTACATTTCACTCTGATGGACCACTACAGCTTTCAAAAGATCAAGATGCACAGGTACAGATTTTTCCAGTATTAGTTGAAGATGATCTTATTCATCTGAACATTGTAAAATAAAAGTCAAGATACATATAAGCCTTTTTCAATTGAGAGGATCTGGGTATTTTAACTCACCAACGGACCAAAGTGTCATGACTTCTTAGGAGTGGAATACACACACTCCAGTCCCATAATTCCCGGAAAACTGATTGCTCCTTTTGTAAAAATCTATAGGCTGCCTCCATGAGGTCCCGTAACTTCATTCGTCTGCGCCCATATCGGACTGTGCTTGCATCTGAGCTCTCCAAGAAGAGCCTCTGGAAAACTGGCGATGTGTTCTTAAAATATCTCAAAGCAAATCTGTGTAAGAAAGAGAAAGAGATGGAACACAGACATTTAAGCCCAAGGAAAGGAAAACAGCCACTAATAAAAATGTCAGGACAGAGGTCCTGGAACACTAGTTGACTGTATACTGATAACTAAGGCCTGGAACACTAGTTGACTGTATACTGATAACTAAGGCCTATATTTAACTTTGTCCACTCTTGGGAAAGACAACCACTTCAGCAATCGGCTGACAACAGATACTTTATCTTATTAGAAATCGGTACTAAAGTATTGAGAGGAAATGGTACAGTCGCCTTTGGTGAAATCCCTGATTGATTGTTTACTGAAAAAGTAATAACAATTCCTGCTTAGATAACTTCGTACTCACTCTGCTGCTCTGCAGGTCAATATTAAATGCAGAATTTTGGTTGTGAGCAATTTTCATGCCAGCCGTTTTGCTTTTCTTTTGATCATTAAGATGAAAGTCACATGAGATCTTAGAACACAATTTAAATAATGTGGCTTTTAGACTCATTTTTTCTAAATAATTGTTTTAATTCAAAACACATTTGTTATTGTGGGAGACAATCCAAATTGTAACACCACTTCTCTTCACCAGTGAAAACTGACAAGAAGGAACTCCAAGTTCAAACATCACACAAAGAGACACAATCACAGAATCATAGAATAACGAGGTTGGAAGAGACCCACTGGATCATCGAGTCCAACCGTTCCTATCAAACACTAAACCATGCCCCTCAGCACCTCGTCTACCTGTGCCTTAAACACCTCCAGGGAAGGTGATTCAACCATCTCTCTGGGCAGCCTGTTCCAGTGCCCAAAGACCCTTTCTGTGAAAAATTTTTTCCTAATGTCCAGCCTAAATCTCCCCTGGTGGAGCTTGAGGCCATTTCCTCTTGTCCTGTCCCCTGTCACTTGGGAGAAGTGGCCATTACCCATATCTATACAGTCTGCCAGCTGATTCAGTTCTGGTTCTGTTAATTAAGAAAATCCAAAGTTCTGAAAAAGCTTTGTCCCCAAGATTATCATTCACTTCTTGCAGCCTCCGAGATGCTCATTAGGCTTGTTTATTTTTCTTATTACTTACGGCAAAACATCAGGATGGTCAGCAACCAGCTTGCTCATGGCTACACACAGCCTTTCATGTCGATCATGGTTGATTTGACCACCAGCTTTAATGGCTTCTGCATTTCTTTCCAACAGATCCAACAAGATGGGCCGAACTTGACGGCCAATCAATAGAGTACATTCTTTATCCAGTAATAACTGCGCTAAAGTATCAAGGATGCATTGTCTATCCTGGTGAGTCCAAATCTAGAGGAATGGAATGCAAGCACAGATTAAAGACAAAATTATTTGGACTTCTAACTTCAGAGCTATTCATGTGGGATTTGCAGTGAATTATACAGAAGCAAATCTTAAAAAAAAAAAAAAAAAAATAAGGCAAACAAGAAAAAATAAACCTCAAAGAGATGGAAGTACTTGCTTGACACACTCTTCATATTTTGAAAAACTGGAAAACAGAATGCGTGACATGCAGAATAACATGCTACAAAGGAATCGCAAAAAATCCTAAAATTATATTTTAAGCTGAAAGATAAAGCGAATATTTTTAAAATAAAAAATTGGGAAAATGTTGTAATAACTAACACATCTTTGTTGAATAGAATTCTCACTTAACAACTTGGTCTCACAAGAGTACAAAACACTTCAGAAGTTAAGTTCTTTAAAAAAAAAGTTTGAGTTGCATCATGTTCACTAGCTCTTTTCAAAGAAACAACAATCAATCCATCAAGATTACTGCTGTATTTCCCTACTTCTGACAGCAATTATAGTGAGCAACACTCTTTATAAGAAGCAGTCTGTATCTGCAGATTTAAAGTTGAGATTTTTTTTATTTCTTGCTTTTGTACAAAAATGGTCCTTTAGCACAAAACAATATCGGGCTGTCAAATAGACAGAAAACATATTCACATCTGCTAGGAAAACACAAAAAAAACCCCCAACCCAGCACAAAAAGATACCTCCCTCTTACATTTCCCCACCCCGCAACATTTCTAACTTAGTTACTGAAGAACAACAAGCCATTCATTCTGTCTTATGCTTCAATTTCTCTGGACTTTAAGCTCATGTTATTATCCAAGCACCTCTCTGTGATGTTTGGCATGTAATGCAGTACAAGTAATGCTGGCTTGCGAAAAATCATTATTATGAATTTGTCCTGTAGCGGTTTTGCTCTTTAACTTGGACCCCCCTACTCTCCTCTCCCTTGCTGAGTGAACCCTTATCCTATCAAGATGATTTTACCCTTCTGGGCAAACAGTTGTAAATACCACTAGGCAAGTCAGCTTTCAAAACGAAACAAGCTACAACTAAACTCCTGCAGAAATACCTCATGATTCAGGGGGTCTTTCACTATAGCAACATATGCACTCAACTTCTGCTTCTCCTTGACTTTCATTACTCAGGTAAAACCTGCTCTTGGGTCTGTAGATGGGATGCTTTCATTGTTACAAGATAAATAGACTGCAGAGGTCTGGCAAATCACCTTTAAAAAGGTGACCTCTTAATGATACTCCACTGTCAACATTTTTTTAGAATATATGCATGCTTGTTCAAGATTCTTGAGTCTCCTGAATTTAAAGAGACATTAATTCCGTAACAGCACCATAAGAAACTGGGGAAACTGCAGTATATACACTACAAATATCAAACACCACATTTAATTGCAAGTAGTTTCTTAAATGCTTTGTGTTTATTTTTAAAAAACATATTATCTTCCTCTCATCTATCATTGCAGCATCAAAAAAAAAAAGCTTTATAAATAGAGCTGAAAGTCTGCATTCATCAGAGCAAGCAAAACGCTGCTCACTGCTAGGAATCAGATTTTGAATGGCAAATGATAAGACAAGCCGTTCAAAGGCAGCGTGGCCCAAAAGAATTAGACACAAACCCCACTGTAAAAAAAAAACAAAACCAAAACCAAAACTCTTCAGTTTTCAAACCAGTTGTTACATCCTTTGGTTACCCAAACAGGCACAAGATGCTTAATTTGTTAATCAGAGCTTTCAATATCAAAGAAAAGGAACAGTTAACAATAAAATAGTAAATAAATAATGTGACTGACTCAGTAATATTCTGTAGTTACATGACTGCTGCACAACAAATCCATTCCATTAGCAATTTCGAGAGAGTAAGCAGTTTTTTAATTATTGTGTATAGTACCCTTAGGACACAGAACAGTTCAAAAGATCACAGTGGCAGCTTTCTCATTCTACAAAGAGACTGTTTGATTTCAGAGCCCTTCAGAGTCTAAATTAAAAACCTTATAGACAAGAACACTGTCAGAGGGGATTTCTAACTAAAGGCGGCTTTGTGAATTACCGAATTATCTCAATCAGTAGCAAAGGACAGCTGAGCTGAAAGCATTTCATTCTAGTGTTCAAAACTGGGACAGTAAGTTTGCAGCCACAGTTCAAACCAGCTGCTTTAAGAAAGCATCACAAAAAGATTGTCCCTCCAAATATTGAATACATACGCATTGTGTATTATTAATGAAAGTGACATTAAACAGAAACAAAGCTAGGACTGAGAACTTTAGTCAAACAAGATCCATATTGCTCCTCTAGCAGTATGTTGCACATCTCCTTCCCAGACTGCACAGTACATTTACTCACAAGGTACAGAAATTCTTATGAAGAACCAGCTCAATAAAAAAAACCCAAGATTACTAAGAGAAAGGATCATGGCAAGGAACAATCTGTGCCTCTGTGAAAGCTACATTGCTGATCATGGCTCACAGGTGCTTCCACAGAACATTACACCACGCACAGAATTAACAACTGGACACTTCTAAAGGGTGGAAGGGCGCAAGAGCCACATGTGGGAAATCCTTCCCTTCTAACACAGGAACACGTTCTCAGCTCTGCTCCCTCACAGAACAGTTCTGCTGCACAGCTATACCAGCAGTAATCACTTTGGCAAGATGATCCAAATTAATCCTTCTTCCAAAGCCTTCCACTGTGTGGGAAAGCCAAACGGATCTTCCATATCAGCACACTCCCTAGATTCAGGATAGGAGAAGCAAGAGAGAGAGGGGCATGGTTTGGCCTTCAAAATTAGCAAAAAGAAAACAGACTAGTGTTAGGATCACAAATCACCGTGGGTCACAGCAAAAGTTAATAATTAGCCAGCTCAAAGAATGTGGCATCATGCAAGTAAGAAACAAGTTGCTCAGAGATAAGGAAGGGAGGATGGGGAGGCCTAGAAACTGCTTGACAAAGAACAGGACCACAACCTTGAAGACTGCTGGACTGAGACAGCTGTGCAAATTTGGCTGATTTATTACCTGGCTTGCAAAAGTCTGTATGGGGGTTGCATGGGTCTGTGTGGATATAAATATATCCCTTAGAGCACCGACTCGGGGTCGTCCTCCATTGTCTGGGACAACCCTGGCCAGCCAGTTACCTGATTTCCTACGCGCATTTAATAAACATTTATGGTGCTATCAACTCCATCTCCTTTCTTAGTACCTGGAACCTTACACTAGGACCACTGATTTTGGCAGGTATCCTGTTCAGTAAGATAAGGCAAAAGATGAACCAGCACTCTTCTTGTAATAATCAATGTATTTATTAACACGCTGTTTCCCCAAAATCACAGCTCTTCAAATACTAGAAGCAGGGTGAGGTGAGAACACACTCTAGGATAAAAGCACAAGTGCAACATACCTTCCCTTATTCATAATGCTAAATGATGTAAAGCCTAATTAATCTTTCAAACAAAAAGTGCAAGTCTTATTTTATGAAAAAAATCAGTCTGCTTTAGTTGCCAGGGTGTCAGGACATTTTTCTGACAGCTGATGAGTAGTTGGGTAAACTTGGGGCAGCTTGGTCATCTCTTTTTCCTGACACATTAAAATAAAGGAATAAAGGAACTTGCCATAAAATGCTGTGGCTGGCGGGCTATAAATAAGAGCTGAGCATTACTATTAAAACAACTCTCGCTCCTACATAGAAAAAAGAAGGGCAAAATGAAGGCTGCCAAGCTAAAACACCAACAGAATAGAGCAAGAGATTTACAGTGGTGGGCTCAGTATCTCCAGCTCACTTAAAACGGTTCCACAGGCAGAAAATAACCAAATGGGTCAGGATTTTTTAATTTATATCTTTTAGTACATGTACAGCACTTAAAACTGCAGTGTATGGGAAGAGGCAGATACCAATAAGGATATTTTTGCAATTAAGTTCCATTCCTAAGACCACTTTAACCATCATAGGGAGACCTTTGGTAACAAAACCAAAAGCACATTCCAGCAGTTTGCAGAGCCCTACTGCTTATACAGTTTGCTTAAATTATCCAAAAATAGAAAGGCAGAAAACAAAGACTGGTTCAGAGAGCTTTTCATCCCATTTTCCTCACTTAAAAGCACAGAAATTTCCTTTATGTCTGCAGAGTTAAATGGTGGACATCTACACAGAAGGATCTATTTCTATCACATATTGAAGTACAGGGAGCAAGACCACCAAACAGATGGTGCCTTACTATTAATCTCAAAATGCTGTTCCTTACTGAGCACTGGTGGGTATGTTCCGTCAGTAGAAACTTCTGGAATACTGAAGAAATCAGTTGCCAGAAATACAGTGAAGCAGCAGGGCAAACAGAGGTCTAGATTTCCAGAACGCATGTTTACTAAGTTAGATACAAATCCACTGGTAGGAAACCAGGCATGATGACTGGATCTAGTAGTTGTTCAGTGGCAAGATAACCCTAATGTTCTCCCAGATCTGTAACCTCAAACTTGGAAACAGCAACTCAGTTTTCAAAATGACATGTCATTGCTCATTAATGTGCTGTACCAGACTCTCTCTATATAATTAGTCTTTAATAATTTCCACCTAGCAAGACTTCTAAATCTGAGGCATATCTCTCAAAACAGTCACCAGAAAGGGGCTTACTCTCCTTCCCTTTCTCAGATCTTGGTGACTCAGCTCTGGTTCACAGTTCTGTCTGCTACATCACATAACTGCATCATCCCTTCTCTATTTCTCAGCTCTTTCTCTTGAATAGCAGTTCTTCATCACTGCTTCCCACCAATTGGCATCAACTCTCAAACACAGTAATACATATTCACATCAATTTTACTTTAATCTTATGATTTACAGTGACAGAAGAAAAAGTCATCTGCCCACCAACAGGGAACCTTGACTACTGACTACCGGCATGAAAGCCTTCCCCAACCATAAATAAGAGACAGCAATTCTGACTGAAAGCAAATATTAAAAAAAAAAAATATAGGCTTTTCATCTTTTTTCATCTTCAAACAACTGGGACATCTCCTAGACACTCAAACAGAAACTTGGATTTTGAGTCCCATAACTTGGTAGCTTCAAAAGCTTTATCATGAAAAGCACTAACAACATGACATGCGATGTGCTAATATCCTATTATTACACTTCTCCAAGTATTACAGATTCAGAAATTACCTAGGGCTTAACTCTTCTAGAAAGGAGACCTGCTTTTCACAGTTAAAACAGCCAAAGCATAAAACCAGTCAAAGTAATAACGTATTTTCACTGCATCGCAGTGATAAAAAAAAAGGAAGCAAACTGTAGAAAATCCAGTCCTTTAGCCTTTTACCCCACATGCTGGTTTATAGCAATTGAAGAAGATTGCACATACCACCAAGGTAACATGCTGCAGCTAAGGGACTAGAAATCATCTCAGTGCTTGCAAGGACCTGCAATCTCTTGCTATTGCCCTCGTACAGCCTCGCTCCAGGGCACACTGAAGGTACCACAGGTTTTTACTGGAGGGCTAAATGCCTCCTGAGGAAATGCAATGGGAGGGCTACAAGAGGACATGAGAGGACCAGCCTTGCGGGGCTCCCCTCGTGCTCCCTGAAAGGGCATTTCCTAGGCATTCAAACAGAAACATGGATTTTGAGTCCCATAGGTTGGGGGCTACAAATGCTTAATCATGAAAAGTACTAATAAAATTACATGTGATGTGCTAATATCCTATTATTACACTTCTCCAAGTATTACAGATTCAGAAACTACCTGGGGCTTAACCCTTCTAGAAAGGAGACCTGCTTTTTACAATTAAAGCAGCCAAAGTATAAAACCATTAAAGCAGGAACATGCTTACAAGGCAGTGCAGTGACTGAAAAAAAGAGAATGAAGTGTAGAATACCCAGTTCTCCATGATTTTACCTTACATGCTGGTTGAAAGCAACTAGAGAAGACAGCAAATAACATCAGGGTAACACGCTGCAGCTAAGGGACTAGAAATCATCTCAGTGCTTGCAAGGACCTGCAGTCTCTTGCTGTCGCCCTCGTACAGCCCCACACCAGGGCACACTGAAGGCATCACAGGTTTTCACTGCAGGGCTAAATGCTTCCCGAGGAAATGCAACGGGAGGGGTACAAGAGGACAGGAGAGGACCAGCCTCTCCTAAACACACATAGAATCACAGAATAGTTTCGGTTAGAAGGGACCTTAAAGAGCATCTAATTCCAACCCCTCTGCCATGGGCAGGGACAGCTCCCGCTGGATCAGGGGCTCCAAGCCCCATCCAACCTGACCTTGAGCCCCTCCAGGGATGGGGCAGCCACGACTTCTCTGGGCAACCTGTTCCTGCTCGGAGGAGGTTTCCTAAGAATGCTCTGCTGCCTGAGGAGCGGAGCAGCCCGCAGGGCTCCACTCGCGCAACCCCGAAAGGGGCGGGCAAGGGGAAAACCAGCCGCGAGCGCGTAGGGAAAGAAGGGAGAGAGCAAGCGGGGAGGCAAGGGGCAAGGCAGGACGCTGGAGCCCCGCTCTGCCCGCTCACCTGCTTCGTCAGGAACCGGCTCAGCTCCGCGCTGCTCTTCTCGTTCCTGCGCGCCACCAGCTGCAGCGACTCCACCAGTCGGAACCGCAGGTCACCCGCCATCCTCTCCCCCTCACGCGGGAGCGGCGGCAGCGGCCGGGGCGGCGCGGCACGTGGGGCACAAAACGGAGGCGCCGCTGCTCCGCGCCAGCTTCCGCCCCGCCGCTCGGCGTCACCCACCCGCGACGCCGCCGCGCCCGTGCCCGCCCCCGCCGTTCACGCGACTACAATTCCCGGCATGCCCCGCTGCGGCGCGGACACTGCCAGCGGTAAACTACAACTCCCGGCATGCCATGCTCGGCGCGGCGCCTGCGGCCCCACCCGGCTGGGCGCCCGGTGCATGCCGGGAGGTGTAGTCTCCCACGAGCCGCCCCCTCCGCGGTGGATAGCTCCGTCTGGGAGTCGAGCGAGTTCCTCCTGCTCTCTCTGGGTGCTGGAAGCTCGCGCGGCGGGGGCTCCCCTCGCTGCTCCCAAACTCCCGCAGAGTTCAGAGCCGCTATAGCCAGGGCACTCGCCCTTGAAGCTCTTTTATTCCACGTCGTGGCGGCCGGGACGGCCGTCGGGACAGCAGCCGGTTCGGGCTCGGGAGGAAGCGGCCGGCGCTACGTTGGCGTTTCCTCGCCACCCTCTCCCCTCGCCAGCCGGAGCCAAATCACGGCGCCCGGGGGCTCGACAGCGGCCTCGCCACGCGCAGGAGCTGAACCTGAACCTCGGGCTTCCAGGGAGAGCGGCCGGGGCTGCCTCTCGTACCCTCCCGCCACTGGGGCCGTTCCTCCCCATTCCCAGCGCGGGAAGCCCCTGGCCTAGCAAGGAAGGCGAGGGCGAGAGGCGCTCCTCTCGGTTCCCGCGCTGGTGCTCCCGCGGGGGGCGGGGCTAATGCCGAGGAGGCGGGGTGCGGCCGTGTGGCGCTCCTCGCTTTGGCGCCAACTGCCTCGGGGGGCGGGGCTCGGTGACGTCACGGGCAGGGATGGCGGGGCGGCGGGCGGGGTCAGTGCTGAGTGGGCGGGGCCATCCGCCGAAGGGCCGCCCGGCGCATCTCGCTTTGGCGCCAACCGCTCCGGGCCGCGGGCGGGGCTCGGTGACGTCACGCGCCGTGCGTCCGTGGCGATTGGCTGCGGCTGGCGCGAGCTCCGCCCCCTCGGCGCCCGGCCTGCGGGACCAGTGGCGGCGGCGGCGGCCATCGGCGGGGCTGCCGCGGGCCGGGGCGGCGGCTGACTGGTGCGTGAGGCCTGTGGGCTTTGCCGAGCCGACCTGGGCCTTCCTTCTCTCTCCCTTCCCCGCCACGGGGCCGTGCGTCACTCCCATCCCCCCTACCACCCGGTTCGCCCCGGTTCGGTCTCCTCAGCCTCCCCCGCGCCGGGCCCGGGCGCTTCCGCCGTGGGAAGGAGCGGGGCGGGAGGCCCGGATGGGGTGAGAGAGCGCTGCCTCCGGGCCGCTGCTCGCCCCGGCTCTTTTCCGTGCCCTTTACAAAGGCTTGTGGTGATGGGAGCAGGGGGAGTGGCTGTAGGGCTAGAGTGCAGGAGGGATTTCTTCCCGCTGAGGGCAGTGAGGCCCTGGCCCAGGTTGCCCAGGGAAGCTGTGGCTGCCCCATCCCTGGAGGTTTTCAAGGCCAGGCTGGATGGGGCCTTGAGCAGCCTGGTCTGGTGGGAGGTGCCCCTGCCCATGGCAGGGGGGATGGAACTGGATGGGCTCTAAGGTCCCTTCCAACCCAAGCCATTCTCTAATTCCATGGTTTCTTTCCCCTGCCTTGGTGTTGCAGGCGGCTGTTCTTGCCTCAGAAGTGTTTAGGTGTTGGTGCCACATGCATGTGTGCTGGTAAAGTCGTTCTGCGATCACTGCTGTGGTGGGTGCAGCACGTCCTGTGGTGGAGTGTGATCGCTGTATGACTTGGCATGCAAAACGTGCCTTACTGGTTTGGCTGGTGGTGTCAGACAGGGGGAACTTGCTTTTAAATTGTCAGTAGAAAAGAAATCAGAATTATCAAATCAGGTTATTTTAACTGGTTCAAGTATACGTTCAGACAACCTGCTAACAGAATACAGTGCTTGTTCTCATACCCATTTTTTTCTAGGATCTTTATTTCATGAATAAAATATACAGTTGAAGACCTTCAGAATGCTTATTTATTTCTTTTCTTGACAGAATTCTGCATTTGTTATCTTGATATAAGAGTTCCCTTATTTTAGCTTTGGGTTTTGTGGAAGAGCAAGGGCCACAGGTAGCTTATGTAATTGACCTATTTCGAGATGCGTAAAGATGTACTACAGAGTTGTTCTGAAATTGTCATTTAATCTTTCCTCTGGTGTTTTACTCATAGATGGGGAAGCCTTAGGGAGTTTGTATCATGGCAACAGATGAGGATGGACTGGGACTATTTGATATCCGCTACGGTGGTAAGACGTGTTGGATTACTTTCTGTTTTGCAGTGGAATGATGCGAACAATCTTATGAAAATAAGCAGGTTCAATACTAACTTATAAAACAAAATGGAAACGCTTTAAGTTGGCGTGAATACTGATGAGCTGCAACTGTAATTACATGGCTGTGGCACAGTATCGGTGTAAACCATATCTCATTAGGAAGTTTGGATTTTAAACCATAACTCTGTACTTTGGATTTATGATCTATTTTGAGGGAATGGCTTTAACTGGTCTGTGATTTACAGTGTGTAATTTAACCTTCACTACATCCTAATTGAGGGTGGTTTTGGACACATGAGGAGATTTGTTCCTTTGCTACTTTTAAGAACAAATGTGCAATCATCTCATATAGTATCAGCAGTCAAGATACTCAAAAGGTTATTTGTAGCTCTGCAGTTGATTGAGACATGTTTGTGAGATTCCCAGCCTCAGAAGGATGATGAATGTTCATATTTTTCTTTATAGTAAAACTATTTGTTGCAGTTAGTACCTGAATAAATGGCAATATTAAAGCAAATTCTTTGAATTATGATATAGACTGTTACGTTCTATTTAGTAAGAAATGTTTAATAGCAGCGGCTCTATCATGCTAATTATTTTTGTTTAAAAGTTGTGTGACTTTTGTATTCGGTGTATTCCAGAAAATAGTTTCAAATTCATATTGAGTTGGCAGTTTATAAATTTAAATTATATTTGTACTGAAAACCATGTAATTTGCTTCATGTGCAGATCTTGTAATACATAGGAATTGATCTTATAAGACTGTCCTTGCTCCAAGGTGACTATAGAGCTTTTCTCCACAGTAGCAGCAGCTTGCTGGGTAAAATTGTCCTGTATTTTACCGGTCTGTGCTACTACTTCTGCTACGCTCTGCTGGTCTGGGACCATAGCTGTGCTTGTTTTATGGGAAAGTTAGAGGCTGGAGTTTCCTAAATGTTTTACTAAATGTTTGGGCTTTTTTTTTTTTTTTTCTGGCTTTAGCTGAAGCTTCCCCCTTCAAGGAAGGTGATGAGAGCTCGGTGGATATTTACGATGGCTTGGATAATGGTTTGGCAGTTCCTGGTAGGTTGATTGTATCTTCCTGCTTGGCTTGGAGCATTGCAGTGTCTCTGTGCTTCTTAGGCTGGTTTCAAGTAAAACAACAGTTAGCTTTACATTTACATCTAGCCAGTGCAATATATGCTCAAGCCATATATGTTACACTGTATAAGCACCAGAGAGAATTTTTAAATCTGTTAGCTGAATGATGGTAAGAACTATTTTAAGAGTCTTGGCTGTATATGGGTGCGGAGAAACCTCAGCTGTTCCATTTGTGCCTTGATAGAGGACATTTTACCTTGGAAAAAGCATCTTTATTTTGTTGTTTTGCTGTAGCTTCAAGACCAGAACCATCACTCGTCACTAAATCCACAGTGAGAGTTCTGAAACGTACTTTCTTTGTGATACAGTATGTTCATTTAGCCTTTTGTTAATTTCTCAATTTCTCGTACTTATGTAAACTAATTTCCTCTTTCAACTTCTTTGAAGTTAAGAAAAATGTATGCAGCATGTGGGATTTTCTGGAGTCTTAGTGTGCCATTTAATTAAGTACTATTTCTACTATTCAAACAAGTTTTTCTCTTCTTACCGTACTGCTGTAAAGCCATTGAATTTTTATAGAACAGCTACACTATATCCTGCAGGCATAAAGCGTCTATATCTCTTTTTCTCTATTTCTGTTTTTGATTCATTGCAGTGTACAACAGTATTCTCTAAGTCTATATTTCACATGCTGAGAGGCATTGTAATGTAAAAATGCTAAATGTAAAATATGCAAGGAGGAAGAACAATGTAGAGCAAACATTTTTATATTGTCTAATTCTGAGGGATATTTTTATTTAAAAAGAAAATTGGTGAGATTTATGGTATATGCAGAGAAGACTTACTTTCCTTTGTCTTAAAACAACTTATTAGACAGTTATAAAATGTACCCATTTTTGTTGTTGGGTGTCCGTTACACGTTGTATTTTTTTCCTAGCACAATGTTTTCAGTTGGACTTTATAATTTGCATTGTTACTTTTTGTGTCGATATATATTGGATCATGTATTTCCAATTAAAGTAGCATAAATGTTGAAATTCGATATAGGAATTTCTCAAGATCAGATCGTGTGTTTTCTTCAGTGACACAGTGCAACCTGGTCAGAAAAATACATTTTTCTTTATGTAATTGATTTTCTTTCTACAGATGATTCTGCTCCAAATTCTACACCAGCTGGTAACAGCTTAAATTTATTTGATGAGATATTAATTGAAGAAGGAACTGCAAAGGAAGCATCCTACAACGAGGTATGTATTAATGTGACAAAAATAATTCAGGTGTTTTGGGTTTTTTTTGGTTCCAAGTGTTCTTATATGAAGTGCAGAAAATATTATCTATATGCTGACATTATTAGAAAGACAGGGAAACTGTTTTTAAAAAGAAGTTAAAACAAGTGAAAAATAAGTGAATCTTTTATTCTGTGACTTGATCTGTTCTCATTTAATGTCCTTTACTTGCGGTTTGTGTATCAACTATGTTATGGGGAAAATGTACCATAATTTCCTTCTAGTTAAATATGTCAGATGTCTGATACAAAACTAGTTTTGATATTTCTTCTAATAAATTTTACCAGACTAAAGCAGGGAGGTCATGGATTAATCTTAAATGTCATTAGATTTTGTCCTTGAGACTGAAGACAGCCATGCAGTAGATAACTGCTTTTAGCAAATCAGTAGAACACTTACATAGCATCGCCTGTCCTGGTCTGTAAGACACATCTTAACTGCGAAACTGAGATTTATAGTAAAAGGGAGAGGAATCCATAGACACAGTACACTACAGAAGAAGCAGGAGAAAAACCTCTAAGAGTCTATTAAGTGTTAAAAATGTCACTTTGGGAGTTTGAAGGCAGCTGACAGTCAAGTATGACAATAGTTGAAGTTGTCCACTCTTCTGTGAAAGTTTTATCATCATCTGTGTTCAAAGAAGGGCTCATGTCAAATGCATTTTATTTGATTTTATGCTCTCAACAGGAGCATGTCCTTTGCAGTCCAGGTTTGTTTGTAATAACTTTTTGTTGTATTTTTCCTTTTCTGTTTCTTAGTACGTGAAATCTGATGAAGAAGTTCCCATCTGTAGGGCTCTGAGAACTCCTGCTTCCCTATAATTGTCTTTAATTTCACAATAATAAGGCTTCCTGTTACTCTCTAACCTATTACTGTTGGGCAAGCATGCATAGATTTCCTCTTATCTGAATGTATGTGATGTTTGACAGATTTGTATATACCTTTTGTAGCATATTGAACCTTTTTTTTAACGTGGCTTTAATAAGTTGCTTTTGGAAAAAATGAGCTTTATCATATCAGTTGCTGTGTTAACTATAATCTGGAGGAGTAGCTATTCTATGTAATTAAATCCCCTTCTGTACTGTGAATTCTTCTCTCTTGATAGTTACAAGCAGAATATGGAAAATGTCAGCAGCAAATTAAGGAGTTGATGAAGAAGTTTAAGGAAATACAGGCGCAGGTACTGTAGTTCAAAGGGTGACATTGTGAAGATTTGTGTAAAGTAAACTAAATTTTGCTTTGGGAGTGTGTTAATTTCTTATGCTTTTTGGAATTACTCCATTGTGCAAATGGTTTGTAAGGCATCTCTGTAGGAACTAGGAGCTTGTTCTGCCTAGGATGCTTGCTGGGATAACCTACTGTCAAAACCAGCTGGTAACTTCACTTGTTTCACCATTTTGCAGGAAGTAAGACTTTCATTGCTTGAAAGATATTTTCTGTCTCCTTAATTAGAATCATAGAATAACCAGGTTGGAAGAGACCCACCAGGTCATCGAGTCCAACCATTCCTATCAAACTCTAAACCATGACCCTTAGCACCTCATCCACCCGTGTCTTAAACACCTCCAGGGAAGGTGAATCAACCACCTCCCTGAGCAGCCTGTTCCAGTGCCCAATGACTCTTTCTGTGAAAATTTTTTTCCTCATGTCCAGCCTAAATCTCCCCTGGCAGAGCTTGTGGCCATTCCCTCTCGTCCTGTCCCCTGTCACTTGGGAGAAGAGGCTAGCTACCTCCTCTCTACAACCTCCCCTCAGGTAGTTATAGACAGCAGTGAGGTCTCCTCTCAGCCTCCTCTTCTCCAGGCTAAACAACCCCAGCTCTCTCAGGGGGCCTGTTCTCCAGCCCCTTCACCAGCTTTGTTGCTCTTCTCTGGACTCGCTCCAGAGCCTCAACATCCTTCTTGTGGTGAGGGGCACAAAAATGAATGCAGGATTCAAGGAGCAGTCTCACCAGTGCCAAGTACAGAGGGAGAATAACCTCCCTGGACCTGCTGGTCACGCTGTTTCTGATACAGGCCAAGATGCCATTGGCCTTCTTGGCCACCTGGGCACACTGCTGGCTCATGGCTCATGTTCAGTCGCTGTCAACCAACACCTCCAGGTCCTTCTCCTCCAGGCAGCTTTCTAGACAGACTTCTCCTAGTCTGTACCTCTGCTTAGGGTTGTTGTGCCCCAAGTGCAGGACCCGGCATTTGGCCGTGTTAAACCTCATGCCATTGGACTCTGCCCAGCGGTCCAGCCTGTTCAGATCCCTTTGCAGAGCCTCCCTACCCTCCAGCAGATCCACACTTCCACTCAGCTTAGTGTTGTCTGCAAACTTGCTAAGGGAGCAGTCGATGCCTTCATCCAGGTCATTGATAAAGACATTGAACAGGGCTGGACCCAGCACTGAGCCCTGGGGAACCCCACTTGTAACGGGCCTCCAGCTGGAGTTAACACCATTTCCCAGCACTCTCTGGGCCCGGCCATCCAACCAGTTTTCCACCCAGGAGAGTGTGCGCCTGTCCAGGCCAGAGGCCGACAGTTTCCGAAGCAGAATGCTGTGAGAAACTGTGTCAAAGGCTTTACTGAAGTCCAAGAAGACCACATCCACAGCCTTTCCCTCATCCAGCAGCTGAGTCACTTTGTCATAGAAGGCAATTGGGTTAGTTTGGCAAGACCTGCCTTTTGTGAACCCGTGTCGACTGGGCCTGATCACGCGGTTGCATGTGCTTCATGATAGCACTCAAGATCACCTGTTCCATGACTTTCCCTGGCACTGAGGTCAGACTGACAGGCCTGTGGTTCCCTGGATCCTCCCTGTGACCCTTCTTGTAGATGGGCACAACATCAGCCAGCCTCCAGTCCAGTGGAACTTCCCCAGCCTTCCAGGATTGTTGGAAGATGATGGAAAGGGGTTTGGCCAGCACATCCGCCAGGTCCTTCAATACCCTCAGGTGAATCCCATCCAGCCCCATAGACTTGTGGGTGTCTAGTCGGGCTAGCAGGGCTCTGACCACCTCCTCTTGGACCATGGGAGCCTCATTTTGCTCCTCTAGCTCCTGGGTTTGTACACAGAGGGAACGACTTTCTTTACAGTTAAAGGCTGATGCAAAGAAGGCATTAAGTACCTCAGCCTTTTCCTCATCCCCTGTCACTGTTGTTCCTTCTGTGTCCAATAGGGACTGTATGGTCTCCCTAGTCCTCCTTTTATTATTTATATATTTATAGAAAGGTTTTTTGTTATCTTTCACAGACTTTGCCAATCTGATTTCTAGTTGAGCCTTTGCCCTTCTGATTTTTTCTCTACACAATCTCACTTCCCCCTGTAGTCCACCCAAGAGGCCTGTCCCCTCTTCCAGAGCCTATAAACATTTCTTTTCTTCTTGATATCACTCAAGATCTCACTGTTTAACCAAGCTGTTTTTTTCCCCTGCTGGCTTTTTTTTTCAGGAACATGGGGATGGCTTTCTCCTGAGCCGCTAGGATCTCCTTTTTGAAGAGTTCCCAGCCCTCCTGGGCTCCCTTGCCCTTAAGCACTGTCTCCCATGAGACTTTGCCAACCAGCCTTCTGAAGAGTTCAAAGTTTGCCCTCTGGAAATTTAATGCTACTGTCCTGCTAACCACCCTCCTCACTTCGCCTAGAACAGAAACCCTGTCATCTCATGATCACTTAGTCCCAGGCGTCCTCCTACTGCCACATCCCCCACAAGGCCTTCTCTGTTCACAAACAGCAGGTCCAGGAGGGCACCTTCCCTTGTCGGTTCATTCACCAGCTGTGCAAGGAAGTTGTCTTCCATGCACTCCAGGAACCTCCTAGACTGCTTCCTTTCTGCTCTATTGTACTTCCAGCAGATATCAGGAAGATTGAAGTCTCCCACAAGAACAAGAGGCATTGATCTAGAGATTAACCCCAGCTGTTTATAGCAGAGCTCGTCAGCTGTTTCTCCTTGGCTGGGTGGCCTGTAACAGACTCCCATCACAAAATCTGCCTTCTTATGGGCTCCTCTGATTTTAACCCATAGGCACTCAATCTCCTCATCGCCACAACCCATTTCAACAGTGTCCAAGTCCTCCCTTACAAAGAGGGCTACCCTGCCTCCTCTCCTTCCCTTCCTATCCCACCTGAAGAGTTTGTACCCCACCATATCTGTACTCCAGCTATATGAGTCAAAATAGAAAATAAGCATGTCAATAGTTACAAGAAAGATATCCAGTTACCTCTTTTTTTTAAAAATAAATCTTTAATGTGCTAGTGAGAGGCTTGCAAAGGTACTTGAGCTGTGATTAAAACTGGAAGAAGATGTCTGCATTGCCTAGAGCATAGTGCCATTTTGATAAGGCTGAACTGCTCTTCAGTTTGAGGTAGTATCTCCATGCTGTGCCATTCTGTATAGCTAGATTGTCTTGGGCAACTCTACAGTGTACTGTACTGTGTAAAACGAGGTTCTAGGATTTGCAGTGGTAAATAATTTCTACCCTATGACACTTCTGTATGAACTTGTCTGCCTTTCTGAGCATTATTTAAAGAAAGGGCTATTTAGGACTGACAGACAGAATTCTAGAACATCATGTCTGGAAATGTTAGAATAATAGAGCACCCAAAGTTGGCTTTGATAGAATAATACAGCACCCAAAGTTGGCTTTGATACCTTGAAAGAAATACAGTTAACCTCTTTCCCTGACAGTATTTGAAAGCTACATCTCATTTGATACGGTGGTCAGGAAAGCAATTAATTGATTAAAAGCAACGGGACAGATTATAATTTACTTAGCTCTACAGCTACTTGGATTATGGCATATTTCAGTTTTAATATATTCTATACTTAAAACATCTTAAATAGTTACCAGGAATAAAAACAGGGGCATAAATGTGAGTGATTTTTTTTTTTAAAGATCTCCTTTGGACCTTAATAGTTTTGACTTAGTCCTTACGTCTCCAAAACAGCTCCTGTATGTTCTGCTGTCAGTTTGTATATGATGGGACTTGTTCTAATGGTTGTCTTGCACTGTTTTTCGTTACCTGTTTAGATTCCCAAGCTAATTCTCTTTTTTACTCTTTCTTTTGCTCCCTTTTTTTTTCCTGTGTATTTAAAATAGAACATCATCCTGCAGAATGAAAACCAAGCTCTCAAAAAGAATATTTCGGCACTTATCAAAACAGCAAGAGTTGAAATTAAGCGTAAAGATGAAGAAATTAGTAATCTCCATCAAAGGTACAACTAGACAATGAAACTACGATCATGGGTTTTGTCTGCTCAAGTTTTATGTGTTTGTAAACAAACTTTTGTGTATATTTTAAGTAAAACTAATGAAGAAAATCATTACTTAATAAACAATTGGTTTTGTGATTTAGTATTGGTACAGTCAGGGTAAATAGGTGTGCATCGTCTTTGTTTGATGAGGTCTTTGGTTTCTAATGAAGAAAACAAGGAGGAATGCGAATGGGTGACCATTTGCCCGAATTCTTTTTTTTGTTTGATTTGTTTAATCACCCATTCCTGGTTGGGTCTCTAACCGTCTTGTGTATTTTAAAGCAGATATTTTCTTATACAGCTCAGCTTCAGATCTAGTCTGTTTTATGGTCTCAGATACAAATTCCATGGAATATTTCAGCCAGTGAATGAAAACGAAGACACTATATTGTGTTTTCATGGCAAGATGTGAAAGCCCTTTCTCTATTGGAGGGTGACAGCAGCTGGAGAATTTTTCATAATTTCCATGTACCACTGATCTTACTGCAAGGAGTTGTAAATGTTGAAGTGCGGATGGGAGAGCAGCTGAGTGTAGGGTTTCGGAACTGCTTGGAATCAGAGAAGTGGTCCCAACATTCAGGACCCCCAGCTTATCATAAGGTCACTTGCTTGTCTGGTGTGACATCAGCCACATCATTTGTTTATTTGTTTCAGTTTAGCAGTTTAAAGAAGAAGATTCATAAAGAAGGTTTGTTTGACATTACTGTGCTAGAAGCCATATGAATATTAGCCATGTGATTTATTTTTTTTTAAATATGGAAAATTAACAGATACGATCTGCTGGAGGTCAAGAGGTTTTAATGTGCAATTCTTTTAGTTGATTTGCTTTGACATAATAACTGTTACTTTCACACTTTTGAGTGTAGTATTCTTCTTTTAAATTAAATTGTTTGAAAAATATTTTCTTTGTTTCAATAATCACCCTAGTGAAAGAGTTTACAAGCTCTGTTGCAATACCTTTTGGTGGTGATGACAATTTATGAACAAAATATTTGATCTAGGTACTTTGCAAGAAAATTATGGGGAAAGTGGCACTTTGAGGTCTTAGAAGCCTGCCTTGTCCACTCTATAGTCTGTAATAAATTAGCTTATCTTAAGAAATCTACCTGTCTGTAAAGACTACTTCAAAGGTAATAATTTTGAGGGGACTTTTTAGTGCTTACCTAAAAAAAAATTCAAAATAAATAAAAATCAAAACACTTCAGTAGAATTACTTTCAGCACACACTTATGCAGATTTATCAGCCAGGCCAAAGCATGGTGAAAACTTGTCAGTATAGTTCAAAATTGTAGGAAAGCAGTCCGGATTACAACAGCTGCATTGTTGTTTTAGTGTAACATTCAGTTCACATCACAATGTCATAGAAGTTGATGATTGCATATTTAAATTTACTATATCAGCCCATAGGAAGTGTTCAGTTTTGTAAAGCAAAACCAACCCCATTTTGTGTTGGAGATCAGTATGAAATTATTATATGCTTGAATGGATTCCTTACAGCTGAGTACTGAACCAACATAGTACTTCAGGCCCAAACCAAATGTCGATGTGTAGCAGTCGCTTCCTCCTTGGCTCTCTAAAAACAAGCCATGCATTTGGTGTTTTGCTGACATCATCTGTTGGTCTGACTTTTACTTCTGGTTCCTTCTGCATGGATTAGACACAATCATTGTTTTTAGATAGTGGAGAGTATTTAAGAAGGTTACCATTGTCTTTAATCATGGGATTTTAATGAAATGTTTCATTTGATATGGCAGGAAAGCATCTGGGGTTTTTTTTGTTGTTTTTTTGTTGTTTTTTTCCTAGTGAGCTAACTTTCAGTTCAGTCAGTGATAAGTAAGAGTTCAGGCCATACAGGCTACATATGCCCTATTTTGTTTTAATTTTTTAATTTTTCTTATGATGACCTTGCTACACTAGCAAGTGGCCTTGATGAGACTTGATTATCTTAATTTACTACTTATTTTCTGTAGCTTACAGCAAGTTCTAAACAAGTAGTCACATCATACCTGTTCCTTTGGTTGCCAGTTTACCAAATAGTAAGCTGTTGGGTATTTGAATTACTCTTCTGTTATTATTATTTTTTTCAATCTCATAATGCTGTGAAAAACAACTATTTTTTCCTAGGAGAAGGCTCTTTTTATTGCTGGGCAATGAAATACTGATTGGAATTACTGAGAATGTTAATTAAACCAAATACAGTAAATTTCCACAGCTCTTGCTTTTTCTTTACATGAAATTTGTTTGGAAAATATGTATAAAAGTTTTATTCTTTTGCTGTGTGCTAATGGAAATTACTTAACTTATATTTTTATCTGACTTGTTTTCAACTTGAAGCTGTAAGACAGCATGAAAAAATTTTAGAAATATATGGATTCCTGAAAATTTGATTTTAGTTATGTTTAAATAAATTTTAAAATAATGTAACTCTTTTTTTTTTTTTTTTTTTTTGTCAAAGGCTATCGGAGTTTCCCAATCATCGAAGAAGCTTCACCAGAACATACCATCCAGGATCAGCTAATGGAAGGTGCTCTGAGATGTGTAAGACAAAAGATTCCAAATTCAGATCTTCTGATTTAGGTGACATAAAGATGGAGCAGAGAGTGAAAAATGACTTTTCAAAAGATACATACCACACATCTCATGATACAGACAGTGGGAAGTCTAGCTCTGAAAAAAGAAATACTCCATATTTACCGAGATACCCTCCTGAAGAGGTCTGCAACAATGGTACTCCCACTTGTCCACAGAACCATGACCATAGTTCCAACAAGGATAATAGAAAGGAAAGAAAAGAAATGAGAAGTAATGAACAGTGCAGTAGGGGAAATGTCAACAAATACAAAAGAGAAGTACATCACAGCACCGAAAACAATGGTAACTGTAACAGTGGTGACAGTGAAGAGAGGAATTCAGATCCTCAGCAAAAGCTGAAAACCCTTTCAGAGAAAGCTAGTAAAAATGAGTCACAACAAAAAAATCAGACTGTAAAGCTCAAATACAGCCCGAATGTAGAAAGAAGAATAGAAAGTAGTGTTTATTCCTGGGAGAAACAAACTACCAGTAAAGACAGATTTCAGATAAGAGATGAACTGTATGCTGATGAGAAGTCACTAAATTTGTTTAAGAAAGACATTAAAACACATGACAAAGATGAAAAAAACAGTGCCCCAAAAAATAAACCAAATGAAAAGCTACAAGAGCAATCAAGGAGGTCTGATAGAGGGAGTAGCCCACACTCGAAGAATGAACATTCAAAAAGTCTCCATGAATCACGTAAACGTCACCTGGAAGAGTCTAGAAAAGGAAGAGACGTTGACTGCAAGAGAGACAGGGGAACAAATGATCATTCTTCTCGAGAAGGAAGGTCTTCACCTTCTAATTCCAACAGCAGAGAGCATAAATACGCACGCTTGAAGGAAAATGGTAGTAGGTATGAATGGGAAACAGCACATTCCAAATCAGAAAGACACAGAACTGAAGAAAAAAGGAAAAGAGAAAGAGAGAATCAGGATGAAAACAGACATTTTAGAAATGAAAGAAAAGTTGCAAAAGAGATTTCTTACCAATCTGGAAAAGAATCCAAGAAAGGTACAGATGTTGTAAAGAGCGAGAAAAACAAATCCTATAAGCTAGAAGAAGCATGCAAAGTAGCAGATAGCATAAAAGACCATAAAATCCCCAAAACTAAAGATGATCACACTGGGACAAAAAGCAAAGACTTAAAACTTAGCTTTATGGAAAAGCTAAACTTAACTCTTTCTCCTGCT
Source organism: Clamator glandarius (assembly GCA_033459285.1). Classification (NCBI taxonomy): domain Eukaryota; kingdom Metazoa; phylum Chordata; class Aves; order Cuculiformes; family Cuculidae; genus Clamator; species Clamator glandarius. The sequence goes on along the minus strand of JAUNZM010000131.1, from coordinate 1,146,645 downwards.
AAGAAACAATGTCCTTCTTCAACAAATGAACTTAAAACACCTTCCCAAAAGGCCACTGACGATGGAAGCCCAGAGCTCACGTTGCAGGCAGAACTGTTAGATTCTGTCCACCTTGTTAACTGTGGTCCCACAGAGCAAACTAATTTGACACTACAAGTTCTGGACAGCGCAGCTGAAAACAATGTGGAACCAGCACTGCCTGTTTCTGTCAATTCTGAAAATGAAGTCTTGAAAGTAGCAGCAGGAACAGATCCAGCACAGTCTGAAGAAACTTTACCAGAAGGAGAAGTGGGTCAGTTAGAGCCCCAAACCTCGCCAAGAGCTGTAGAGGTACTGGTTCCTGATGAGGTGCAGACTGAAATGTTGTCATCGACAGTAGAGACTTGTGATGTGGTTGAATTGGAAGCCTCAGCAACAGCAGTAGCTGTGACTGATCTGAATCACTCTGAATCTTTGCCCCTGGAGGTGGCAGAGAGTGTGGAAAAGTGTGAAAACTTGCCTGTAACAGTGGATATGACACAGGATGATAATGTACCAGCAGCAGAAGTGGCACAATCTGAAACCGCCAGTGAAACTATGCGAGCCCTTCCGGAGTCAACAGCAGAGAAGAAAGAGGAAGATAAAATATGGCTAGCTGCTGATCTGGAAAGCTCAGCAGACCAATGTGGCTCTCAAAACATTGTCTTAGATGACTCAGAAGCCAAAAGTTCTGGTGACCTTAAGTCCTGTGGTGTCACAGATGATAGTGGAACAAAACCAGACTCTTTAATGGAAGTGGTGAAGAATGATGATCACTTGGCTGCAGAAAATGTTGAGTGTCTCGTTGAGGAAAAGGATACTTGCAAAATTAATATGAATACATCTCAGTCACCTGACAGAACTATGTTAACTGATACGGATGAAGCATTAGTTAACCAGAATGCTTGTGGTGTGGAGCCAGACCTAACTGAAATTGGTTCAACAGCATCTTCTCTTAATGGTGAGATGTATCCCAGAGCTAAAGAGAGGGATATTAACCCAGTTCCTGTTGATGATGAAAGCTCAATACTGAGCATTGATCTCAATCACCTGCGGTATATTCCAAAGGCAATCAGCCCACTGAACAGTCCAATGCGACCTCTGGCTAAAGCACTCAAGATGGAAGGTCCCTGCAAAAGTCTTGTGAAGAGTTATATTAAAGGTATTAATATATATATATTCAAATTTATTTTCTTTGTAAAGGCTTAGAAGGACCATTCATGGAAAGCAGAAATGGCTTATTTTAACTGCTTTGTTAAAACTATAAATTGTTTCTTCTTAAGCTGTGTAATTCTCAGTGGCCCTTTTTGTTTGTAGTGGAGCCATTTAACAGTGCAACCAAGACTGTAGCCAATTGAACATTATTGCTATAAAAGTTGGAGTTTGCTAGCAGATGTGTGGTTGAAAGAAGAGTTATGTGCTAGATTCTAAAAAAAAATACATTAATTGCAATTAGTTATGACTAGATCTTATTTGGTTTTTCTCTGAAATTATAGAGGCAAAGGTTGCTTAGGATCATGTTCTTCCAAGTATCTACTTGGGAGAAAGCTGGAGGGAGTACCTGAGACTTAATTTCTAGGAATGTTGGCTAAGAGAAGGGTGTGCTCTCTATCTGAATTAATTTCAGTGTGAATTGTTTTCTGTATTTTGTAGCTGTGAGTTGGTGGAGTGGGGAGGGAAGGAACAAGTGAAACATCAGGATTTACCATTAATGAAGTAAGAGCTAACTCCTAAGTAAAATGGCAGGGAGATAAAATACGATGACAGCACTGACAGGGAAATAGCTGACCTGAAGTTTTAACCTTTTAGTTGTATGAATTTAACTCTTCCTGTAGTGTCCTGCTACAACTAATAAAACTGTTTCCTGGAAGTTTAGATTTCCTATTAGAAGAAGAGGAGTGGTAGGGTGGCATTTAAATCCTTTTACTTATGCTTCAGAGCATAATCCTTAAGTCTTTTGCAAACCATAGTGTAGTTTACTCTGCAATTCAGTCTCTTGTGCTCAGGACAGTTGCTCTCCTATGTGTGAATTTCTTTAGCATTTTCTGCTTAATTTCTACAATAGTTGATATTCTTTGAAATATCTTGAGGGACATGAGAGCTTTGGATAAGAGTAGAAGAACATCAAATAACAGTATTTGTCTAATTTTGTAGTGTTGCCCTGAGTTACTTGTTAGAGGAATTCATAGTCTCCAAAACTTGCCACTAAATTCCAAACCAGTGATTTTCAGCTCTGAAACTAGATGCCTAGTTGTCTTTGTAAGCTGACTAATGATATGTATGCCAAATGCTCTGCATCTTTTAAATTGACAGGAGGCTATGGTTTCTCTTGGTTTTGAAATTCTGTACTCACCTTCCTGCTGTACTACAGGACAGGGGTACATTAGGATATCAATACTATATTTTGACCACTTACATTTTCTATTTTGCTTTGCCAAAATTTTGAAGTTATTAGTTTGAGAAGGTATTACTCCTTTTAAAACTGAACTGGAGGCAGTGATAGAATGTTTTATTCCTGTAGAATCTGTATAAAGTAAACATTTTCAAATGTTGCTTTAACTTGTTAATCACAAGTTCATTTTTTATGGAGATCAATTTAGATATGATCTTTTATGAGATTAAATGTTTGTTAGAGGTCATTAAGCAGTCTAATCTATATGCAATTGAACATGAGTGTTTTATTAACCTGAATGCCCGGCAAGCCTAAAATTAACTGCAAATCTCATTGATCAATACATACACACTTCAGTGGAGTTTCTGTACAATGGAAATGAGTTTGCCTTCTCATCTTTTGTAACATGCTGCTTTGTGGCTAGCTGTAATTGCTTTTTTTTATTAACAAAATAGCATTTGGTTTCAGTTTTAAATAATGATTGCATACATATTTAATGGTATCTAAAAAATATAAAACGTTTAGTAAACTTATTTGTGAGGCTGAGTAAGACATCCTGCATTTGGCAGAACTTTAGCCTTTCCTCTCACATGTCTCATTCCTGATTCCTGCCATTCAGGAACCTGAACTGGAGCCTTTTGACAAAATTTCTAAGGAAAAAGCTTTTTTTGATGTTGTGCTTAGTTGCTGTACTGTAGCTCAATGCTGGGAATTTTAAATGCATCAAAAAAATGAAAAAGGAGTTTTATGTGTACAATGCCTAGTACCTGTGGGGTTTTTTTGGTTTTTTTGTGTGTGTGTGTGTGTATAGTAAGTCAGTTTATTGAAAGATTCAAAGAACCTTATCAGCCCTGGAAAAGATAATTGAATGAAAACATTAATAGATCATTAGTTCTTCTCATTTTGCTTTTGTTGTGAAAGAAAAGACACCTGTTCTATGTAAATGTTAGTCCTTAATGATGTTAAAGTTAAAATTTAGTTTGTGCATTGTTAAGAAAACTTGTTGAAGTAAATGGAAAGAAGTTCAAAACTGATGGAAAGTGCTAGATTTATGTTTTCAGTGGATATATTTATGAGATAGATTACATGGTTTTATAATGGTCTTATTTGCCTTTTGAAGCTCAGAAAAAAAGGACTTTAAACTAGCAGCTGCTGAAATAAACCATCCAAACTTTTCATAGCTCAAACTTTCTGAGTTGTTTTTGGCAGTGTCAAACAAGTAGTTCTAAACAGTCACTTTACAGGAGAGAATCTTCTAGTTTTTTTCTGAAAATGTCTGTTTATAATTGCATTCTATATGGTGATTATTTAACTGTTTTCTTTTTATAGATTTGATTCCTGAAAGTACAGTTGTCATATGTCCCTCAAAGAATTTGTCAAGTGAGGTAAACAAAGAAAATCAAAAGCCGGTTAGCATGTCTGATGAACACTTAGAGATGGAGTCTCGGCTGAGCATCTCTTCAGATGAAATAGAAGAAGGAGAAATCAGAAGTAGTGATGAAGATGAAGAAAAATCTAAACTAGAAAGATGCTCTGAAAATACAAAAAAGTCAAGACCAAAAGCTTCTCCTGAGACACGAAATTTGACCAGCAGTCCACAGAATCAAAACAGCAAAACTGTGGGTTGCAGTGAAGGTAGTGGAAAATTTGTTTCCGTGAAAGTAAATACGAAGAAGAACAGAGAGAGGCATAAAAATCAGACTTTCAGGTCTTCAAAGGATATGAAGAAAAATAAAACTGTGAGCATTGCTTGTCTTGAAAAAATAGTTCATGTTATTGTTGAACCTTCAAATATACAAGAAGTCATGCAGATGCTAAGAGCTATACGAAAGCAGATGAGGAAAAACTATATGAAGTTCAAAGTACACTTTCCAGTTCAGCATTTTCACAGAATTATAGAATCTGGGATCATAAATTTTACATCATTAATAAAATACTTGAACTTTTCCAAGATATCTAAATTAGGTGAGACATTAAAACTGAGTATTTGTGATATTATAGAGTCCAAACTTAAGCAAGTTAAAAAGAATTCAGTAGTGGACAGTCTTTTTGAACGACAAGTATCAGATATGAAAAAACAGTTATGGAAATTTGTGGATGAACAGCTTGATTACTTATTTGAAAAGATAAGGAGAATGATAATAAAACTGTGCGATGTGGGAAATGAGAGTGAGGAAGGGAAATTGGAAAGAACAGGAAAGCAAAACCACAAAATCAGTAATAAGAATGGTGTGCAAAGATCTAGAAAAAAGTCCCTGAAAGCCAGATCTCAAAAGCCTGAACTTTCAAAGCAAAGTGTGGATTATCAACGACCCAGGTGTCACCATGAAAAAAATAAAACAGATGCACCAAAACCTGCCTTTTCAAAATGTCTTAACTCCATTGATAACACACGGAATTCCCAAACCAAAGTGCACCTCCCTAAAGAGAATAATTTGCAAGGTGCTCTCACCCCAGTGAAGTGTGTAAAATATGAAAAGGAAGGATTCCAGCTATCCAGAGATGCTAACAAGTCTGAACTTGGTTATGAACTTCTCACAGAACAGCAAGCATCCAGTCTTACATTTAATCTTGTAAGTGATGCTCAGATGGGTGAAATATTCAAAAGCTTATTGCAGGGTTCTGATCTCTTGGAAAAAAATGGTGGCAATATCGACAGACATGAGTGGGAATTCAGGACACCGGAAAAACAGGTTTTAGACAGTCATAAATGCAGAGCTAATACTGCTGGACTGGTGCAAGAGATTGCTCCAAAGGAGATTTCTGTGGAATCTCGACCAGCAGAAGATATCAGCTGGCCTGTTGTTTCACCTGTAAGAGCTCCCTCTTTAACATCGAGGCTTCAGATGTCTGTTGATCCAGATATACTAGATGAAAGCTGTATGTTTGATGTTCCTACAAATGCAGCTTCATGCAAGGAGGATGAGTGCAGTTTACAAAAGAATAAATCATGCGTTTCTTCTATCCTCCTTGAAGATTTGGCCGTTTCCTTAACTATTCCATCACCTTTGAAATCAGATGCTCACCTCAGCTTCCTAAAACCTGAGAATAATTCTAGCTCAACTCCTGAGGGTGTTCTCAGCGCACATTACAGCGAAGATGCGCTTCTTGAAGAGGAGGATGCCACTGAACAAGACATTCATTTGGCTTTAGAATCTGATAACTCGAGCAGTAAATCGAGTTGTTCTACATCATGGACAAGTCGGCCTGTTGCTCCCAGTTTTCAGTGTTGCCCCAGCCTACCGATGCAAGCAGTAATCATGGAGAAATCTAATGATCATTTCATTGTAAAGATTAGGCGTGCAGTGCCATCTACCTCACCAGCATCTGATCACATGGCTTCAGTGAAGGAGGTACAGCCAACCTCAACCAAGATTGAAAAAGAAGAAATAAAAAGTGGGGAAAAAGAAAAGGATGCTCAGAGTGTCACAGAAGCCACTGTGCAAGAAGCTGTCAAACTCTATATGGTTAAGCCGGTTCAGTTGCATCACATTAGCACTGGACAGGTACAAAATCCTGCCTTACCTCAGTCTCTAAAGGAGTCCCATAATAGTATTGGAAAGGAAGAAACTATTGAGTTGCTTGGACCCTGCAGAAAATCTTCAAACACAGAAAGCCATGATACGGAAAGCCCAGTTGAAGGCTCTGAGCAATCTCTGGTGGAAGAATTGAAAGTATCTGAAAACATAAATGAAATGGGTGTTAGATCTCAAGCTTCTTTTCCTGCTGGATGCAATATGGAGTCATACATAGACTTAACAGATGATATTGTTAGTGAAAATTCATGTTGTACAGTGGAATCCACTGCAGATAACAGGACTCGGGAAACTTCTGCAGGAAACCTGGAAATCAGTCATAAAAAGGAGGAACTGGAAGAGTGCTCTGATGCATTTATAGACTTAACAGAAGAGCTTTCCAATAAGACTGTAGCAGGTAAACGTGATCTTGAAACAAAATCCGCTTCAAGTACTGATGTAGGATGCCAGATAAGTATAGATGATAAAATTAGTAAAAAAAGGAAAAAAGAAGCAGTCGAAGAAAACTTCAACTCAAAAAGGCAACGAACAGAAACTGAATCAGCAGGTGAGGGGAACAATGCTAGTGATGTGAAGTCTGAAGAGGTAAATTCAGCACCTAGACAATGTTCCAATAAGAAGAATGAGTTGCAGCAGAACAAAGACTCTTCTCCTTCAGCTTTGTCTGCATCGTCACCTAGTCTATATGCCAAAAACATCATTAAAAAGAAGGGAGAAGTAGTAGTTTCCTGGACGAGGTAATTTTGATTTGATTGGTTTTATTGTTTTAGTTCTTTTAAACTATTTGATATACTAAAAAGTGGGAAGAAAAGGATAATTAATTGATGGCTGAAGATACTCTGTAGCTCTACATCTTTCTGTAAATAGTGGGGCAAGAGAAGCCGTCTCTCTATGCGGGATGGCTCTGTGAGATTGATGTCTTCTCGTAGGGTACAACCAAAAGATGCCAAAAGTCTATTTTATCCTTTTTCTATAACAGTTGTCCAGAGGAAAACAAATTTAAGAGATAATCTGATTTCGTGTAATCCTGTTTGCAGCCTTGGAAGAGAACCATTTTTAGTCATTTCTTGAGTAGGCTAAATAAGATTTGCCTTAAAGAAGGTGGTTTCTGTATGTCATAACCCTTTCCATCACTTACCCAGATTTCTCAAAACTAAGAGTACTTTTTGCTTCTGTTTTAAAGCTTATTGCTGTGGTAACTACTATCTGTAATTTTTGTTTCCTCTGCCCATTTCCTTTCCTGTCCAAAAGTTCCACCCAGGCTTGGTAGGGGATGGAGGTCTTTGATGTTCCTACAGGGCATGGAAGCATCAGTGACTGGGTAAAGGAGAGCATCTAAAGATTTACCCCATTGAGAGGAAGCATGAGAGCAAACAGACCCCAAAACAGAAAATTACGCTACTCAATCTACAGAAATGTACTAGCCAACCATTCAGCCCATATATTCTAGTTGGTAGGATGTGGCTGACAATTGAGGTTGACAGTATGTGTCAGAGATATGTTCAAAGGTAATGTGGTGTATTCTTATCCTTAAGAAATAATTAGCAGATTTTGCTGGTTTTGCTACAACTTGATACAATCAACACTTTTTATAAAGGGCCTCCTAAAATTTTCAGGATGCTTTCCTGAACTGTCATTCAGACGTAAAGTAAGTTTGTAGGTAGCATTTTAAAAGAAAATCAACTGCTTTATGGGGGAAAAAAAGACTGCAAAAATTAATGTGACTTTTTTAACATGCAAATCAATTAAATAGGAAGGGATTATTATGAATATAAAGAATAGTTTATGAATATGACTGAGGTTTTGTGTCACAGTCTTTAGCCATCTTTGAACTATGTCTAAAAAATAACTCATTATTACGTTTTTTTTGAAAGGGAGGAAATTTAATGTAATTTATTGGAATATGTCAGGTTTCAAGCAAAGGTACGTAGTAGCTACTGTGTAAGGACTGTGCCTCTGTACATTTTGCATGTAGCTAAATTAATTAATGAGTTGAACAGCAAGTTGATGACACACTTAAGAATAGATTCCTGGTCGTTTATTCTTGTGTGGACAGTAGCTGTGCTTGGGTATGCTTATCATACTAAGTCACTCATAGAAGTCGAACACCTGTTTAATCTTTGAGTGTCCATGGGCCTTAGGTGAAAGCTGCTGCCTAGCCATACAAGGCACCTAAGAATACTGGTCCCTGATGAATTTATGAGTTCTTTTTAATTGAAGTTTTAATGTTTGCTTTTGAAGCTTAAAACTCTTTTTGATGACTTTGAGTTTGGGTTAACTCTGTTGTAATAATCCTGCACTTCTTGATAGGGTAGTATCATCTCTACTACCGTTTGTTTGTACTGACTCTGTTACTCTGGCCTGGTAGAAGGGAGAATCCTCCTTAAGTTCATTGCTGCTGTTTGAACTCAAGTTTGGAAATACTTAGGGTTACATATGCCTCTGTGTGTTTTTTGTTTGTTTATGTGTGTGTACACACATATATGTAGATAACTATTTTAAATATGCATTTTTGCTCTAGAAATGATGACCGAGAAATTTTACTGGAATGTCAGAGTAAAGGACCATCAAGCAAAACCTTTGTTTCCTTGGCTACTAGGCTGAACAAAAGCCCAATTCAGGTGGGTGATATAATTCTTTTATTTGATAGCAACTATGTTACTATTCCTATGATTGCAATTAAGAGATCTGCTAATTTGTGCTTATTTTTTTCCTTGTGTCCTTTGTTGGGGGGGGTTCTTCTTCCAGTCATTACTTTTTAAAAATATACATTATAGGGATATTATGATCCAAAGATTCTTCAGTACCTCTTTGATTGGTACCTTGAAACTGCTACGTCCAGTCATAAGCCAGGGACAACAGGATCATTTCTATTGTTGAATCAGTGCTTACATAAAGAAAGGCTATTTGGAGAGGCCAAAATCCTCTGCACACATTTATTAAATTAGAAAAAAGATTCAAATTATAACTGGGAAAAAAGTAGCAGAATTTTGCAGAAAGGATATTTTTCCATGAAAATGTTTCTTTTTTACTTTCATTTTTAATTAAGAAAATTCAAAAGACACAGATATCAAATTTATGCAGAATATTTCCTGAGGTGGGCATATAACTTTGTACGTGTCTTGAACTGCTATCTTAATCTCTGTACTGCAAATCTAAAAGAGTAGGAAATTCTGCCTCCTCAGTGTGGCTTTTAGGGTGTTGCATTGTTTGGTTACAGAGCCTTTGTGGGGTTTAGAAGCTGCTGGGGTGGAAGTTCAGATAAAACAATGTTATCTTATTCATTTATGCCATCCTTCTCTGTTAACTGTTTGGTGGATGGTAGATCTGCTATAGCAATATGCATATAGTAATAAAAAATATTAGCTTACAATTGAATGAAGATGCTAAGTAAGCTGTAGCTATGCTCTACAAAAAGATGTTTGTCACTACTGACCAGTTTTGTAAAATCCCTAGGAGGCAGATTCCTACATGATGAGCCGTAAATAGCAACAGTTGTACAAGAGTGTAGGAAATAACCAATAAGCTGTGCTTTTTGTGGAGTACAAAATAAGCTTTTTGCCCTTACATTTGAATCTTAGTCACAGTTATACTTGGCAAAATTCAAGTCTCATTGACTTTGAGGCTTCCATCTTTTTCCTCCTTGTTGTAAGGAAACCTGTGTTAAAGGAGTAGTTGGCTCTAGCTATCTGTGATTAACCTGGAGGCTATTTCAGATTTCAAAGGTATAGGAGGATTTCCAATATCCAACTAATCTGTTAATGGTGCTCCTGAAATTCTCCCACTAAAATTTATTGGAAGCAAATAAAAAACAAAATAGTGGTGGTCTTAAAAAAAATGTTATGCTCTCAGATCAGTCTGTCTTGGTAGGTATGGAAATCTTTGGCCTTAATGATACCTTTTTTTGTCCTTCTCTAGGTTTCAGAAAGATTCAAGCAGTTAATGAAGCTGTTCAAGAAATCCAAGTGCAAGTGAATTTATCACTGAGTTGTGTCATAGTTAGCAGGATTTAGCTGTTAACAGCAACGATGGACTACAACCACTGCATCCATATGATGGGATTAGTGGGAGATGTCCAAGCCAGTGGTAAATCTGATGCACTGTTGATTATTCGCTTCCCTGACTGTGTTTCCTCTGAAGTGCTTCATCAGAATGCAGAGGGAACAAACAAACGGACTAGGAAAGAATGGGTGCATACAAATGGAGTGGTACTGTTTCAAGGGATGGACATCTGTTTGTTAAATACATTTTACAAGGAGAGACAAGGGCAGCCAGTCAAGTGAAAATGGTGGTTCTTGATTAATTTGTCAGAAGCACTGCATATGGTATGTTGAACTGTGATTTTAATAAGTAAGAGCACTTTGGAATGCAGTTGGACTATCTCCAGGTAGATAGTCCTGGAAATGACAGGTACAGCATCTTGGTTACCTTGAAACATATTTGAAGAAGCTAGGCTTTTTTTTTAAAAAAAAAAAAAAGGCAGGGCAAAGATAGCAATGGTTCCAAAAGCTGCTTATCTAGTAACTGGATTCTGATGGTGAGGATGGGTGGGTTTTTGCTGCTTTTCAGTTGCTTATAGTGAGTTTCAAGGAGAGGATCTGGCACCTAGTGTAGGGTTTGTTTCCAACTTTAAGCACATTATCTATGTAATTTCTTAATTACTCCAGCGTTCAACAGAGGTGAATGAATTAAATTTCTGTTTCAGGGTGCCCGTCTGTCATAACCAACAATGAAGAAAGACTAGACAGTTGGCTTAGATTAGACCCCAAACTTTCTGATTTCTTTAGTCAAATAAAATGAGTCTTAACCCTTGGGAAAGAGTGAGGCCAGTCAGTAAAGCTGTGACCAGTTTCTCAGTTTCTTTTAAATTGTGAAATGCTGTAATGAGGATTCATTTATAAAGAACTACCTTGCAGTTAAGTGTTTCACAGCTCTGATGACATTTAGAACAAGTTAGTATTGAATTTGGAATACTTGAGGTGTTTTCCCCATGAAAAACGTACTGGATTTTTTTTCTTTTTTTTCCCCTCCTTCTGTTTTTCTTCTTTGGAAAAGGCTGTTCCAAATTACATGTAGGAAAGGTACTTACTTAGGTCTTCAACATAAAGAACATTCTGTTTTGTTTAAAAAAAAATTGACAAGTGATTTTCTTAAGATTAATTTAGAAACAGACCTTTACAGTTTTATAAAATGTGACTTTTTACTTACTAACCAGGAGAAAAACTTTTTTTAAAAACAAGCAGTTTCAGAAGCTTGTCAGTTTGTCATGTTTTGACAGCAATTGTATCTATCTTTACAAATTATTTCATACATTAGAAATTCATGATGTTTTATTTTAAAGAACTCTTATAACTGCTTCCAGTTTTACTAGGACCTACTAAAAGTGTATGTGCGTGTGTGTGTGTGTATATATATGTATGTATACACACACACCTTTTTATATATTGCTGCTTTATCCCAAATTTCTAAAAAGATTTTTTTTATTACCCCTAAGCAACATTCCTGAAAGGTGCACAGTTTTGTATTACAGATTCATTAACGTTGTGGTTTTATTCTTTATTGAGGACCAGAATTGCTGTTGTGTCTACTCAGTCAGAACATCTGCTGAGTTTAGCCTTCATTTTAAAAGCCCTGTTGCCTTTCAGCTTGGATTAGATCGGCCTTTTTTCAAAATCTGGTGACCACTTCTTCAGTTTCAACATAATGGGGTTTTGCTGTCTCCTCAGCTAATGGGACAGACCTCTCATTCTAATAAACTATCAGGTAATCTGTCAGTAACACTTTTGGAGTATTGTAAACGTGACCTATGGAATCGATTGTCACGCTGCCAAACAGAGCGCATCATCCTCATTTTAGGCAGTGCTCTGGAAACTGTTACAAGGAATGACTTGAGTAGGTAATGATGTCGGTTCTGGCAGTCTTCCATCTTATGTGCTTGTTTCCAAAACATTTGCTTTTGGTGACCAAGTGTCATCTTTCATGCTACACTGGCACCACCCAGTCATTTCAGTGGGGGATTGGTATAGCTACCCGTGCTTGTTCCTAGCAAACATTTGTGACAATTATTCACTTATTGGAGACTTAAATCTAACTGATTCTGTTCTCAGAATAGTCCATTTGCAGAGTAGCATTCATGTCTGTGGAAAAATCAGACTCTACTGAGAGTGTTCTTTGAACCATATCTTTAGAGATCAAAATGTGCACAGTTCTGAAGGCACTGAGGGAAGTAGCTTCTCCACATAAGTGCTTCCTCTCTGTCTCAAGAAGGCAGGCAGTGTTTTATTACAAACTTGTTTATTCCTTGCCTGTGTTTATTTGCTTTCTTATCTGTACAGGTGATGGGGGGCTGGGGTTTAACCGTTTTGGTTCTGACTTGGATTCCATTTTTTGTAAATTATGAAACTTTTTTAATGTTCTGTCTATTGTAAGTATGTGTACAGGTTCCTACATGGTTGTGTAAAATATCTAACGTGTGTGTATATATATAAATATATGTATAAAAATAGAGAGCGCTTTGTTTAGCCAAAGATGATTTTTTTAACTATATAAAACTCTGGGTTTATTTTGTATAAAGTTCAATAGTTTGCTTACTGTAAGAGTAATGCAAAAAATAAAACTGTAAAATTCACACGCACACATTCTTGTTGAACAAAAGTTGGCTTGGAGTGGTTTTGTACCATTGTTCATAATTTATTTCTCCAATAAGGATTTTGATACATAACTGCAAAATGTACTGTATGTAAATCTACAGTCTTACTTGTGAAACCTCAGGTAAATGAAAACATTTTCTAGAACTGTTGACTAATGGCTTGACAAGTGTAAATGCTGTGAAGCAGCATTAACATTGACTTCTCTTAGTTTGTATAAATGAGTAGCTATATTGATGTTCTGGCCAATAAACATGGAAGCAAACAGCCACTGCTCTAATGCAATTACTGCTCCCAGTAGGTGCTGCTTTATTTCTTAGTGGACATGACTGGGTCAGACATTGGACAATTTCACAAAGTACGTAAAGCCTTCAAGCCGCTTATGAATTGGAACCTACAGCTTTCCTCTTTTTTTTTTTTTTTTTCCTAGAAATATTGGGTTAATGGTGAGTAGAACATGACATGTACCTGAATTGCTTCAGCTGCACTGCAGCTCACTGTTCCACATGGATTGGCTTCAGAGTTTCATGGTAGGTTTGGTAAGATGGCAGAAAGCAGGTGCTTTTCCAAGTGGCTATGACCCTGTAACTCTGGTTGCTTTGAAAGTCAGAATACTAATATATTACTGCAAGTAAATCGTAGAATCATAGAAGGACTAGGTTGGAAAAGACCTCTTAGATCATTGAGTCCAACCATTCCTATCTGCCACTAAACCATGTGCACCTCGTCTACTCATCTTTTAAATCCCTCCACAGATGGTGACTCAATCACCTCCCTGGGCAGCCTGTTCCAGTGCCCAATGTCCCTTTCCATGAAAAATTCTTTTCTGAGGTCGAGCCTAAACCTCCCCTGGCAGAGCTTGAGGTCATTCCCCCTTGTCCTGTCTCCTGTCACTAGGGAGAAGAGGCCAGCACCCTCCTCTCCACAACCTCCTTTCAGGTGGTTATAGAGAGCAATGAGGTCTCCCCTCTACCTCCTCTTCTCCAGACTAAACAACCCCAGCTCTCTCAGCCGCTCCTCATAAGGCCTGTTCTCCAGCCCCTTCACCAGCTTTGTTGCTCTTCTCTGGACTCGCTCCAGAGCCTCAACATCCTTCTTGTGGTGAGGGGCCCAGAACTGAACACAGTACTCGAGGTGCGGTCTCACCAGTGCCGAGTACAGGGGGGGAATAACCTCCCTGGACCTGCTGGTCACGCCGTTTCTGATGTCTGTGTTATAAGAAGGTTACAATTAGTTCCCACATCTATCCTTTCCTGGTTTTCAAATCTACAATCCCTGATAAGAATATCCAAAGCTGCAATGCTAATATTTTAAGAACTTATTTTGTAATGGCTGCCACTTAGGTGCTGTCACAGGCAAGACAGTTTAAATACTCCATGCTGGACTTGGGTACTGGGGCTTATTGAATAACCAACAAGACAGAGCTTTTACCCTGCTTGCTTGTCACCAGCATCTGCCCCAGCAACATATTCCCTGAGTTTCTGCTTCCCAGCAGGGAGGTCTCTTCTGATTGAGGAAGGTCAGGCTCAGGCATGAAGTTGTGCTCGTTCTTGCTGTGCCACTGCTAAGTTACCCATCTCAGGCATCACTGGCCAAGATCCCATCTCTCTGATGTCCAGGGTATAAATTGGCCCTAAATGGCCTATCGCCACCCTCCCCACCCCCTAAGAAAAGCAAACCCATAAGCCAGATTGCTCTAAGGGCAGAGTGAGGCAGGCAGCCTGTGGCTCTAGTGCTGTGACCTGCTCAGGGGGAGATGTGGGACAGAAACGTGCTGAGCCACAAACAGGTGGTGAGCTACAAAGCACGTTCTCCAACAGGATGAATTAATCACAGGTGCTGCAGCTCTTGCCCGGTTCTCAAGTTTTCACAGTGAGCAGAGCTGAAAAGTGTGCTCCTGAGAAAACCCCGGGAGCTGTGGAAGCTACTGGAGACATCAGGTCAACAACACCATCTGGTGTGACAGCAAAGGGCACCCAGGCCAGAGTCGAAGCTCTAAGTCAGCTGAAGCAACAAGGTGAAGCCTGAGGGACTTGGTGAATTCCCTCAGGACTATGGAAAGAAGAGACATGAAAACAAAATAGCAGTGACAGGTACATGAGAATACATGAGCTTGAGAGTGAATGTGAGAGCATGAGAATATGGATAAGAAAGGCCCGTGGAGGTATGTAGTTTGTAGGAGTATTAACACCTCTTTGAGGAATGGGAAGTGTAGCGCAACTGCCCTCAAAGCATTTGTAGTGTATGCATAGGCCATACATCAGCTGCATTAGACTAAGGCTGGAGGAAACAAGCTGTAGCCACCTTGTCTGCTGCAGGACAAGGCTCTGAAAACATACTTAAACAGGATTTCCAGGGAGACAAACTCATGTGGGGGAGAAGGATGCACTGGTACATAAATCTGAAATAATCCCAAAGAAGAGATGCCAGAGTCTTTTGAGATCTAGTCACTGATTACTGGGAGTATCTTGAGGGGGAAAAGCTTGAAGTGGAACTTACACACCTTACAGATGGAAGAAAATAGCCAGAAGTTCTGAGTATGAGTATTTTCAAATGAGTATTTGAAATTTCCATAAAAAGTAAGTCTGGACGGTATTAGGCAACAGAAGCTGATAGCATCACCTCCGGTAGCCCTGATTTCTCACAAAATCCCATTTTGACAACTTGCCTTCCTTTTTTTAAGCTTCTCTCTCACAGATACCGATTCTGAATGGGCTTGAGGTTGATTCTTTTAACCCAGTTGAAGAAACATTACTGTACCAAAAGCCTGTGTTTCCAACTGATGACTTGAGTCTCTGTTTCTGTGGCCTCCATTTTCAAAGACTCAGTCTAATACATTCTAAATTAACTCACAAGGCAGCAGAGTATGAAATCGGACGTGACCGATTGATCCTTGGACATCGATCCAAAGCGAAACTAATGGAATGTAAAGAAAATGCAAGAATCTATCATACTGTAAAGGCTGCCTAGTTAGCCATTTTACAAAATAATATTTTATTTGGGAGCTGGGTAGGGGTGTAAGGTTTGAAGAACCTACTAAAATAAGGCGTAGGGTCATTGCAAACTGTTGCCGTACAGATTGAGCCTTGAGGGAATGGCTTCGTTAGATGCCACTGACTAAAATAATCGCATGATAATTTTGGCTAGAGGCACCATCCTATCACCTGATGATTTTTAAACCATGCACAGATAGTTTAGACTGAGTGATCTTGGCATCCAGCTACAAAGAACCGAGGAGTCTGCTCAGTGGACCACATCTATGTTTTGGCTCTTGGATAAAAAAAAAAAAAGATGTCCTAGCAGTGTCAAAGGAAGGTGTCTGAGCTATGGCAATCGGCAGTGCTGCGTGTTCCTTCTTCAGTGCTCTAAGATAGACTAACCACGGGATTTCTCCTGAGGTAAGCAGCAGAAAAATAATTCTTCCTAGGGAGGTAGGGAGCAGGCAGATCCCTGTCTGACTCAAAACAAAGTGAATAAAACCCAGGAATATTTGTATTTCAGCATTTAACTTCTTCTGTCAAAAAATTAAAGACTTAACTCTGCTTTTTCAAATTGCAGCTAATGAAAACCTGGCGTGATTTTAATATAGAAGTGATTCAAATAGTGGTTAATTATCAAATTAATTTTAAAACAGAGAAGTAAGAAAAACAAGAAATAAAAAAACTCCACCAAGAGATATGGTGGATTTCCATCTGGTGCGTGATTTTTTTCATTGTTTGGAATGAGCATATAAAAATATTTGCACAAACACAAAGGCAGTCAGATTGTAAAAGAAGAAATGTCTCAGGCATGTTCAATCTATACTGAAAACGGTATATTAGGCCAGTATACTAGAATTTCTAATATGCTGATAGACTGGAAATTATATTATATTATATTATATTATATTATATTATATTATATTATATTATATTATATTATATTATATTATATTATATTATATTATATTATATTATATTATATTATATTATATTATATTATATTATATTATATTATATTATATTATATTATATTATATTATATTATATTATATTATATTATATTATATTTTTATATAGGTATATGAATATTGAAATATATTTGAGATTACACTCTTATAGTAAACTGAAATACACAGAGCTCAAGTAATACTAGGGAAAGGAAAGACAGGAAAATTGGAAGCACATTCCTATGACAAGTTTGTCAAGTAGTTTTGGGTGATTTCTTAGAAATTCTGGTTTTCAAGGCTCTAGATAAGTTCTTTGTTTCATACACAATATTCACCATGTCGATATTCATACTGCAGTTCCACTAGTGCTGATATGAGTGTTTTGGTAAAATAAGCTCCCTTAGAGAGTGGAATTACACCACCCTTATAATTACTGTCCCCTGATGGCCATTATAAAGGAAAGATGAGGACAGGGTTGTTTAAATACTGGCGGAAATGGTGTAAGAAACAAACACATCTACAGAGCCAGATATATATATACCCACGCCTCTTGTTGTCCTCACTTACCTCAAATCACTACATCCACTTTCAGTTCCAAAATGGGCAATGATAATTCCTACTGCTAGAGGAATGTTATCTTTTCATTTTGGGGACTAAAATATGTTTCCTTTACCTTTTATTCCTGCAGTTACAATCTCACTTGGGTTCTGCTGTTTTCTGGGGGGTGTTTTTTGGTTGTATTTTTTTTTTTCAGTCTGTCAATTCCGGTGAGGGATCTGCCATTCACAGGCAGCAAATATACCCAGAACTCCTTTGCTTAACTGTTGCATTCAGTCAGTCACCTTTCCCGGGAAGTGGTACAGAGCAATCATCATCACCCACTTGTACTTGACCTCCTGATTACTCCTGGTTTGGGAGCTTGCTCTATGTAATACTCTCCTTCTCACTTTACTGAAGGTGAACTATTCTGCACCTGCACATCTAAGCTCAGAAAAACAGATTCAACATTGTTGGCTTGAGATGTAACATTTTCCTGTAAACATTTCAACATTTGAACAGCCACCCAACATATGAAGTTGCAACAACTTGATATTGACTCTGAAAAGATAATCCATATTAAGTCAGGAGAAAGATCTGACATCATTCTTTAAAGAGGAGGAGAATAGTCTACAATCATTCTTGCTTACTCTTAAAAAATGTATCTTATTTCAATGAAATACATGACAAGGAGAGAGTAGGGAAAGAAGATATATGAGGTGCACCAAAGCACCTAGGAAGCTGTTTAGCTGGCTAGGTTTCCTCAACCACTTCCCCATGCCAAAAAAAGGAAATTCACTGTGTAGATTCAAATTTGCAGGGAAAAAAACCCCCAAAACATAGAAATGTAATAATGAACTCTGTAGGATGCCTATGCAGAGAATAACTGCACTGTTGATTACAACTGAAATCTTTACTTTCAGCATGGATAAGTACAGTCTCCAAGGAGAACCCTGCAATGGGAGACTGTATCATAAACCATATCCAAGCTATACAAATAATGGTGATATTACACATCTGTGCTATTAGTAAAACTGTTTAACATTTTGGGTACTGCCACCAGCCACTCTTAAAAAAAACTTAAGAACTGCATTTCACTGAAGACTGGAATTTAGGACATTTTGAAGTACAATAGCATAAAAAATGTAATTGTGAACCCTGAAGTAGACACAATCTTAATAGTTTTCAATATTTTGTTACCATATTAACAGGACAAATTCCAGGGACACGATACTGGATGTGTAGTGGATTCACAAATAACCAGATAATAATACCTTAATATCTGTAATCAGATAATGATACTTTATACTTCACTTCCACACATTACCTGAAGCTTCTGAATAGTTTCCAGAGAAGCAGCTTGGAAATCAAGCATCTAGTAGCAGAATGTACAACAACTTGCTGGTGAATAAAAGAGCCTCTGGGAAAGAGGTAGTTAAAAATATTCTTTCACACTCACAGCTAAAAACCTCCACTATGAAATACCTGGTTTGTTTATCTCTTGTTGAAATGTATAATTAAGGCTTTAAATGCATCAAATTCAAGATATTAATCCTAGAATCACTTTCAATTTATTAAAAATTTCCTAGAACTGAGACTAGTTATACAGAGAAACGTATTATCGTTAAGGTGGGAAAAGGCTTCTAAGATCATCAAGTCCAACCATAAGCCTAACACCACCGTGCTCACTAAACTATGTCCCAAAGTGTCACATCTACACAGTTTTTGAACAACTTCAGGGATGGTGACTCCACCACTTCCTGGGCAGCCTGTTCCAATGCTTCACCACTCTTTCAGTAAAAATTTTTTTCCCAATATCCAGTGAAAAACTCTGTTGGCACAACTTGACTCCATTTCCTCATTCTGTCACTTATTACTTGGGAGAAAAGACCAACGTCCACTTTGCTACAACCTCCTTGTACAACATACAACACATACAGCTATGTGTGAATTTGCTGTGTATTTATAGTTTTATGAATGCAAGGGAGAAAGTTATGGATTGTTAGCCTGGCAGATGAGAAAATCTTGGATGGATGGCACTAATAATGCTACTACCTTGGGGCACAAAATAAAACACTTTTCAGCCACAGCTATAGGAAACTTCTCAGAATTTTATCAACAAACCAAAAAACAAATCCCAAAACAAAGTAATGAGAATTAGATATTATTCTACCCGTTCTTCACACAAAACTAGGCAAAACCACAGACAGTAGAATGGAGTGGGTGTAGAATTACACCATAGCTGGAAAAGAATTTGCAAAGTGAAAAAAAAAAGGTCTTCTTTCTGAGTGGGAAGAAAATAGCGTAAAACCGTAGGCAGTTAAGAAGTACTGTGGCTTACAGCTGAAATCAGTCTCTCTTAAGCTTAAAATAATCTCACATTTGCATCTTTCACCAGTAACCATAAAGTCTGCCATCATTTAAAGACCCTTAAGCAGAAAAGAACTTCTAGGAGCTCTCCTGCTATCACAAAAATGTATATGAAAAATCAGTATTTAAAACAAAATACTGAAAATTAAATCCAGTATTGAACTAATATATACACACACACATATATATATATTTGTATTTCAGATATGAACTCCTGACCATGGGGGACTGGAACCTGTTGGGCAGCATCCTTGAAGAAGTGCACATCCACTCCACCATAGTTGGCAAGATCTGGCTCACTATCCTTTTTATATTCCGGATGTTGGTGCTGGGAGTGGCTGCTGAAGATGTCTGGGATGATGAGCAGTCTGAATTCATCTGCAATACGGAACAACCTGGCTGTAGCAATATCTGTTATGACAAAGCCTTCCCCATCTCTTTGATCAGATACTGGGTACTGCAGATTATATTTGTCTCTTCTCCATCACTAGTTTACATGGGCCATGCACTCTACAGGTTAAGGGCTCTTGAGAAAGAGCGACAGAAGAGAAAAGCCCACCTGAGGGCTCAGCTAGAAGATCTAGAGCCCCTGCCCGAGGAACACAGGAGAGCAGAGAGGGAGCTGCGTAAGCTGGAGGAACAGAGGAAAGTGAATAAAGCACCCCTGAGGGGGTCCCTGCTGCGCACCTATGTCCTGCATATCCTCACCCGGTCGGTGGTCGAAGTGGGCTTTATGATAGGTCAGTATCTTTTATACGGGTTTCACATGTCCCCCCTTTTCAAATGCACTCGGGCCCCTTGCCCTAACACAGTGGATTGTTTTGTGTCCCGACCCACAGAGAAGACCATCTTTATGGTTTTCATGAACAGCATTGCCGCGGTCTCCCTCTTCCTCAACATCCTAGAAATTGCCCACCTGGGCCTCAAGAAGATCCAGAAGAGCCTCTACGGCTCCAAGAAGAGCCCCGAGGGGCCGCCGGCCTGCCCGGCCCCCGGCGCCCCTCCGCCGCCCCCCGCGGGGCCACCGGGCCGCCAGCACCGCGGACAGCGCCGCCGCAGCGAGGCGCAGCACCACGGACAGCGCCGGCCCAGCGCGGGTCAGCACCGCGGACAGCGGCCGCCGCCCTCCTCCAGCAGCTCGGAGGCGGCGCGGGGCGGCGCGGGCTCCCGCAAGGGCAGCGGCCCCTCTGGCGCCCCCGCGGCCAGCAGGGCCGGCAGCGGCGGGGACAGCGCCGCCTCCCATGCCTGTGGCTCCCACCCCAGCCCCGGGCCCGGCCCCGGCTCCGGTCCCGGCACCGGCTCGGAGGGGAAGCGCCTCGAAGAGAGCAGCCCGGCCTGCAGCCCGCCACCTGCCGCCGCCGCGGGGCGACGCGTGTCCATGGCAAGTATGGCCCGGGCGGGGCGGGGAGGCGGGGGCACGACCTAGAAAGATAGAATCCTAGCGTCACCAGGTTGGAAAACACCTCTTGGATCATCGAGTCCAACCATTCCTATCGGCTGCTAAACCATGTCCCTCAGCACTTAATCTTCCCATCTTCTAAACACCTCCATGGATGCAGACTCAACCATCTCCCTGGGCAGCTTGTTCCAGTGCCTAGTGACCCTTCCTGTGATTTTTTTTCCTGATATCCAGTCTGAACCTCCCATGGTGGAGCTTGACGCCATTGCCCCTTGTCCTGTCCCCTGTGACCTGGGAGAAGAGGCCAGCTACCTCCTCTCCACAACCTCCTCTCAGGTGGTTATAAAGATCAATGAGGTCTCCCCTCTACCTCCTCTTCTCCAGACTAAACAGCCCCAGCTCTCTCAGCCGCTCCTCATAAGGCCTGTTCTCCAGCCCCTTCACCAGCTTTGTTGCTCTTCTCTGGACTCGCTCCAGAGCCTCAACATCCCTCTTGTGGTGAGGGGCCCAGAACTGAACACAGTACTCGAGGTGCGGTCTCACCAGTGCCGAGTACAGGGGGAGAATAACCTCCCTGGACCTGCTGGCCATGCCGTTTCTGATACAAGCCAAGATACCACACATCCCCAGTGCCTCGCATCCTCCTGCATCAAGCTGAGCTCTGATATGCTTGATCCCAAAATATCAATAGGGAATAATCAGTCCTGAGGCTATCCAAGTCATTGGATCTCAGCTTCTTTATGCTAATGATATCATTCCAATCAACTCAACAAGGTCTGCCCCTGGGGAAGATTGTTCAGCTTCTGCATAGTTTACAGTGCAATAAAGAGAAACCCAGAGAGCATTGAGTTTCATGGTTCAACTTCTGTCAGCTTCAGGAGGTTCCTCCAGAGGTGACCACCGAGTTGAATAAGTGCTCAGTGAAAAAATCAGGCAATCTACATACAAAACACTAAATAATTGCAGTGCCAGAGCCAATGACTAGAGCATTGCATCTTCAGCAACTGTTCCATTCTTTGGCCACACTGTCTAAGCTTGCTTACATTCATAGTTGATAAGACATAATGCTTGCACTCAAGGATTTGTTTTTAAAGTAGTTTGAATTGTGATTGCCCCAGATCATGGTATTTGTCCTCTAAGATAGAAAAACAGCTTGGGAGAACATACCCTTAAATACCTTTTTTATAGGGAATATTATAAACAGAAAATTACTTCACACTATACTCAGTTATCAATTCT
The DNA here is from genome assembly GCA_033459285.1 of Clamator glandarius. NCBI lineage: Eukaryota > Metazoa > Chordata > Aves > Cuculiformes > Cuculidae > Clamator > Clamator glandarius. The sequence continues at coordinate 1,124,579 of JAUNZM010000131.1, read as the reverse complement.
GTTCATTTTTTTCTTGCACTTGACAGCTAGCACTGCTACAGCATTTTATGAATACCACTTTCAATACACAAATGTGCTGCTGCATCATAAAAATATTGAATCTAGGCATTAGTGGTTGCATATCCTTCTGGTTTGTATTTCCCAGTTCCTAAATTCACTGTTCAATTTTGGTTGTCAAAGATACTCAGCATTGATTTCATAGAATAGTTTGGGTTGGAAAGGACCTTAAAGATCATCTAATTCCAACTCCTCTGCCATAGACAGGGACACGTCACACTAGATCAGGCTGCCTATTTGATTTGTTTTTTTTTTTTAAACTGGACTTAGAGAGGGGAGACGATCATAATGTGTTAATATTTAGATAAAAGAAAAATATATATGATTAGATTTATTTGTGGGACAGGAGCATTCAAAAATTAGTGATACCATCTAAAAAATGTACTTAAATGGAGAAAACAAAAATTATTTTCTACCACCATGCCTAATTAATAGTGACTTGCAAGAGTAATGCAGAGAAAGGACAGACATTCTTAACATAACAATGAATCCACACACACAAATATTTTATAAACAGCCCAAATACAACCTGTTCTAACCTGGATCTTACTAATCTAAGCTGGATAGCCAAACAGAGAAAAACCAATGTGGAATCAGCACTGTTCTTCAATTTTCTTTGATAACTTTCCCTAACAGTCATCTTTAATTCCAGATTGTTTTCTTTTTCCCTTCATCCATAGCATTCTGTCAGGATTTGTCTGTAGCATGTTTTGCATTAGCTCAGTGGGAGCATTCACTATACCACTTTCTATAACTTAACAAGCATTCGAGCACCCTCTAACCAAACCCATTATCCACACTCTGTGCCAGGTTAGCAGAAAAACTGCAAATCCCACAATCATTGTAGCTTTCTTAGCAGAAAGAGAATCTCAAAGCTACACAAAATTTATACATTTGCAAGAATGCAAGAACCTGCATACAAGTCAACTGCACTCTGTGACATATGGCTTTGAAATCATAAAACAAATCTAATAGTACAGATATTGATGCTTGACTTCTAGCCAGTGATGAGAATTTTTTTTTTATAGCCATATTGTCAATACCATTTCCACACCAAATTTGAGTCTCTAACAGATAAATAAGTATTATTAGGGACAACTGGATGTTGTAGAAGTTACTGCTCATAATGTATTGCACCCTTTTGATGAAACTGTGAAGACTGTGGTGGATAGTAGTTGGCCAGGTCATGCTCAAGTGGTTTTTTTTTTCTTCCAAGGAAATACAAAACTGCATCCCTCAAAAAGAGCAGGAAATTCCTCTTAGGACTTCTTCTTCAGAGGAAAGGTTACTTTGAATCCATACAAGAGAACACATTCCATCCCTCACTGAAAACCCTCACGAAACAGCTCAATAGGATATTGAATACAAAATGCATGTTTGGCATGAGGATTCCTCAGCTTTTAAGACCAGTTCAAATCAGATCAGCTATATATATAAAAGAATAAATGCCCTTCCCTTTGGTAAACTTTGTACAGACCAACCATACTTGGCCACTATGCAAACTAACAAGGCTATTTAAAGTTTCATCATCAGGAACTGGTGGAGGTGAAGAGCCATTTTTTTCATTTCATGTCCAAATGTGACATAAAACCTTGGAAAAATATTTACACTCCAACTGTTTAGTTCTACATCCAAACCACTAACTCTATATTCAGTTTCTTGGTCATTGCATTGTCCAAATTTACCCATTATTCAAAGTGAAAAATGAAAATGAGAGAGTCAGAAATCTTGAAGGACTTATCAGGCTAAAGGCTTGAGAGACTCTGATGCACGGAGAAAAGTATCTTTTCCTTCAGCCACTGCTGGTTAAACTTTAGATTTATTAGGTTCTGAGGACAGACCACCAAAACTGGGCTTTTATTTCATCAGGGAAAGTATATGGCAAAGCACAGGAGGAGAAAGTCACTGCATGACATGAGAGTAATTTCAAAATATTGCAGTCCACCTAAACACAATGACAAGACTGTACAGGTGAGCTAATCTCAACTAAGTGGAGACATCAGATAAATTACGTTACCATAGTCTACATTGTCAGGGAAAATCCAGCATCTGTGTACAGCTGAAAACAGGCTGTCTGCAAGCCCCCAAACCATGCAGACAGTGTGCTTTGAAGTGATAGCAAACAATTTGTTCACAGAGAACAGTCTCCAAACTAATAATTTCCAAGGCTGACTTGGAGGATACATCTTAGTGAATATATGTTATCTTATCTTCTAAGAGGTATTGTGGGTATGCACATACACACAAAACACCCAAGTTTCGCATCTCTTTCCACATTTTAACTTTTGATTAAGGGGAGATACAGTGATGGAGCAAAGAGGCACCTTCTGCATCCTCATAGGCTGACAGTCTCCCTTAGGCAAGTAATCCTTAGAAGACTGTATGTGAATGACACTACGAGACACCCCCACCCCTCACCAAACCATAATTTGCACCAGTCAGACCCTTGACTGGTGCATGATACATCCTTATGTCTGATAAAATTTATAGACTGATCCAGTCAATAGTCAGTATATAACTAGTACAGATAAAGCCTTGTGTCTCTTGAAAACAGGCAGGCCAGCATATAATGGGAATCAAGCTCTCAGAGCATTGCACTAAGGTGTATTGTCTCACTGCCTGATGTGTGCAAGGTTGTGTGAAGTCATTAGGACCATCAAATCACTCTATTTTTCTCTGGGGAGGTGAAAATAAGAGATTAACAATTAGGGAGGGAGAGGGCTTTGCTTCCAAAGTCATCTTTTGCAGCAATGAACCAGTCTTCCTTCCCAGCCATTTTCTACAAACAAAAGGAAAAATCACAGAGCACCTGAAGCTCAGCTGAGCATGGCCACAGACTGGTGCTGCATTATCAAGGTGTCACAGGGTCAGCACAATTCAACAGCTGAAAGCAAATATTTCTACAATAGCTGGAGATTGTGTGATATTTCATTGCTAGCTGTGTTTGAAGTCTTTTGCTAGCCATGTCCCTCCTTGCCTTTCTAGCGCAGACAACTCTAGTTGCATGTTACCTGAGCACATCCAGCACCAGTTCTTTTTGGCCTACATATAATAATTTTCTGAAGAATCCTAAGGTGTTCTCTAAAACCTATGAGTTTCAATTTGGTTAATGGGGATTGGGAGTATTTACACCAGACCAACAATGCTTCTTACAAAGGCATCATCTGTCAAATGCTTTGGAACTAGGTTATCATCACATTTATGTGACCCCAAGCCTGAACCTGCATTGAGAGTACTACTGTGCTAGTCCTCTTGCTAGAGCAGCCTAGGATATAAGAAGATGGGGAGCCTTGATGTTATGTAATGGTTGTGTTTTTTCATTGAGCCAAGATAAGTTCCTGGAATCTCAAAAACAGAATTGGAAGTCATTAGAAGATTCATAATATTCTTAGCAATATTTTAGCTAACCTGCTCTCCTGGGAAACCAGAAGTACTAGACTGAGGTTTTCAGAAAAAATTAGCATTTTAGATTTTAGGCACTCAACTTCAGATTCTTGGTTTTCAAGGAGTGCTGAGTTTTCATCACCCTGATGTCCATTCCTTACCTTTAGCCCACCTCGTCCTCTAGAGAGCTTATGCTTGCAATGTTATTTCTTGAAACCTATATTTTGTGCTTCAAAGTAATCAATTTGTCTTTAAAATCAAGGCCACTTGCTCATGGTGAATGAGAGGGGATAAAGCTGACACTGAAGTAGCTGGTAAAGCTGATATACTCTCAGCTTACAGAACTGGACTGAGATGGGGCTACTGATTGTATTAATTTGCAGTAAAGAAACTCTCTGGGTCTGAAATCCTGGCCCTCATAGTTGGGGAAATTTTACGATTCACTGGTTCTGTTTTCCCTCACTACATTGCTTTTTTTATTCCTCTGTATCATTCAATTCTTTTTCTATGCCTCAATTCTCCATTCAGCTTTGAGCTTTTTACCCAGTGGGAAAATACTCCATAGTGAGCAGGATACAAATGAGAGCGCTGCTATTCATCCTGAATGCTTGCAGTCTTCTCCAAAACAAGGCATGTTTACTCACACTTTCAACAACACTTGAGGAATAAATATCTGCTCATTTAACTATCTGCTTACCTGCTCTCACACCTGGGGCTGGGAACAGTTTGATAAGATTGACAGTACATTGAAATATCAAACCTAATAACCTAGGAGAAGTTTTTTAGACAGCTGAACTCCACCAGGAGAATCTACATGTGGGGTGAGGGACTGGTAAAACTCCCTGTTCCTCTAGGATACCTGAGAATCATTAAAGGTCATAATCATTTACACCTGCTGGTAACTACTGCTGGTTTTGTACAGATACTCTATGCAAACAACTATTTAAAAAATTAAATTAGGCAGTAGTTGTATTTTATTCTGCCCTGGAGCACTCAGGAAAAGCTTGTGGTGACGACAGCCAGTGTAGCAGTTATCCTGCAAAAGCTATTTGGTCACCCAAAGGTAACCTTTCAGCAACTGCACAAACACAGCTAAACTTTGGGGATCAGCAGCAACTAATGAACAACTAATGAACGTCTCTGGAGGTTTGCACAGCAACAAACTGATAAGCTGGATTTTAGAATGTGAAACTCTCCTGGTTGAGTCCAATTTTGTATGATTCTAAAGCAAACAAAAAATACACAAACCCTCTTAATGTGTAAAGAAAGGCCTTTAGGATGGGTCCACTGATTTCAAGTAAATTACTTCAGGATTAATGTGTTTATTTGATCTGAAACTAAGGTGTTCCCCTTCTTGCCACCCTCCCCTTAGTGCTGAACAAAGCCCTACAAGGTACGTATGTTGTCAAGTGAACACCAAATACCTGTCTTCCCAAATATGTGTGCACTAGAACATGGGTTAATAACTATGATAACATTTCTTTTTTTTCCTTTAAGCCAATTCAGCTTCATCTTTTGTTTCTCTTGTTATCTTTCAGAGCATGCTACTAGAACTATCATCTATTATGAAAAAGTAATGACTTTCCGAGGAGAAGAGATAAATTAAGAATTGAGCACAAGCCACCTTCAACAGAAAGATAGAAAGCAGATTATCTGTTGCTATATGTTCCCCTCCACTACTGCTATAATGTTAAATTCATAATATAGTTTAAGAAAGCAAGCACTTTCTTCCTCTATCTTACATCAGCCCAAACCATACTGTACTCTGATTGCTGGTGTTAATGGGTGGTTTGCTCCACAACTCCAGATTTTTCTCATGCAGACTGAGCCTAATCTGGTCAGCGTGTGCTGGTGCTGCAGAAATAGCTTTAGTTTTGGGATGTACAACTTGTTGTGCATGCTAGTAGCGTTCACATCTGTAGCCAGCCCGATCCATAGACCTACAAGGCAGTGGAGGACCCAAGGCACCTACAAGAAAGGGTTAGTTTGATTTCAAGTAACTTGGAAGGCTACGTGGCCTCTATCTCCCCAGGCTTCAGCAGCCAATGAATAAAAGATGGAGACACATTCAAGTTATCTGAAAGGACAGAGAATTTGAAAGAGAGAGAAAACTAAAACCAAACAGATGAAGAACATGCTGCTGTTCACCTGCCTGTGTTAATGCAGCCCCCAAGCTCTGATAGAGACTTTCCATGCTAATGTAGCATCTTCATAGCTAGTACTTTCAGCTTCAAAATTGAAACTAAGTAAATCCAAGCTATTTATTTTAAGTGCAAAACATCTGTGCTTTTCTTCAGTTTGCTGTTCAAGAAGATCTGCAAGATGCCACCTCAGGTTCATCAAAGTCTTACTCCTTTCACTCTCTCTTTAGTTCATAAATGGGAACTGAAACATAAGCAAAGCCAAAAAGAACAAGTTTTCACTTTGCTAGGACAGACTAGCTCTGGAGGGTTGGATTTCTGGTAAGGAGCCCAAGAAATCAGTCCTTCCATTTTTGTGCCTGGAAAATAAAGCTACTTTCTCTGATTGTCCCTGACCTTGTTTCTGGCCACATGCTTTGGGCTGCTTTTATCTGACAAGCTTATAACGGCTGCATTTGTTATCACTTCAATGGCAAGCGATGCTTGGAACAAGCTCATTTGCTGTGCCAGTTTCCCTGTGCATAATCCTCTATGGCTTGACAACTCTAAGGCAAGGCTAGCAGAAAGCAAGGAAAAAAAAAAAGAGTCAAGATTGCTTGAGATTACAGTGTTTTTTCTCTAGTGCATGATTTACATTCGTATTCTGCCTCACTACATTGACAGTTTAGTATTTTAAGGCAAAAAAAGGAAATACTTAAGATGGTGCCTATTAAGTGACAGCAACAACTGATTAGGGATGGAGAAACAGCTTTGATAAGTATATTTTCTGCTGCCAGGCTATGTGTAGATGTGGTAGATGCTACATCTTCTGACAGGTCTGGGGGTGTGGGAAGCTTGCTTCATATATGCTCAACGGGAGTCCCAGAGAGCAGAAATCCCCTGCCAGACCCCATACCCTGCTGGTGGTAACAGCAACTGGTGCTGTTTTAATTTCTTCTTTCCTTTCTGGATCTTCTGCAGTATAAGTGATGCTAACGGTTCATGGCACAAGTTCCTCCTTCAGAACGGAATGCTACAGTATTTGGGTTACACAGAGATTTTCAGCTACATTTTGTTTCTACAGGAACCTCTCTCAATTTCCCTCAGGTTTTCTGTAAAGGGGAAACAAACACCAATCTCTCCCCTTGCCCCCCAGCACATACACTACACATTAGAAAACCAAACCAAAGACTTAGAAGAATTGCTGTATGTCAAGTGCCAGGGGAATGGGTATAGATGCAGCTTATTTGATCTTCCAAAACAACTTATTTCATCTTTGCAATGAAATACCCTTGGCTGTTCCTGCAGCAGATCAAAGATAACCGAATCCCTGGATCAAAGAAGACTAGTGAATTAGCAATGGGACCATGTGAGAGGAGGTTGCTTCCTCAGTCCAGAGATTCACTGAGCAGTATCAACCACATCTAACCTACCCACCCGAATCTCACCTACAACCCATGCACTAACCAGACACTGCGACATCAGTCAAGAGGAGTCAATTTACAATACATAATGATATGTCTTTATTTCATCAACAGAAATGGTGTCTAGACAAAATTCAGTTAACACTAGCAATTCAGATGAATGAAAAGGGTTGGGTGTTTTTTTTTTTCATTTTTCTTTTTTGCACAATACTGTATTTACAATGACTAAATGACGTTTTAAATTCATTAGTTCATAGCAATGCTTTCTTCCAAAAAGGTAAAAATTCTTAGTAACAGAGAGTAAGCATCAACAGCCACCTCATTTATTTATACAATAAAAATCACAAGAAACCACAGTCACCTAGAAAAAAAATAAAGACAAGCTTAAGAACTAGTACAATAAAATGATGCATTGAATTAAGTTACATTAATCGCATAGAATTTGTGTAAAAAGTATGTAGAAAAAACACCTGATGTAACCTGTTACAGTCATTGACCAGTTATGAGAGGTACAGAGGGTTATACAGGTAGATATGTGTGAAAACTGTCCATACTGTTTGACCTGGGGAGGAAGAGAAGAGGGGTTGCACCCCCTTGCATACACTGATAAAACCCTGTTTTGAATATGGCCTCTGAAGTTTGTAAGGCATATATAAGAGGTGCACTTGTAACCAACTGGTTCTGGAACAAACTCTTATGGCAATCCCACCATTGAAATCAAAGGTGATGCTTGGAACTACGAGTAAAACAACCACGCTTTGAATATCACCAAAGTGTTTAGTATTATTCCTGCTGGTTTGAGGGATCCAGATAGCTTCAGGCAGAGCAAGCCTAGTAGTGAGAACAAGATTGAAATCATGCGCATTTCTCTCGGGTGCATTGCAAAGGGGATCCCAGACACGAGCCCCAGCATGGGCTGCTCCCCTCTCTGTCCCTGTTCCAGGAGGAGGGCTCCTCTGGCTGCAGGGATGAGCACAGCTGGCGATTGCAGCGCCTGCTGGGCTCCCTCCAAAATACAGGGGTCATTTGGGTTCATAGCCTGAGACTGTCTCTGCTTCTAAGCAATCAATGAAATCAAACGCTGCCAGTTGCCATTTCTATTTTAGGATACTAGTTTCTTTCTGCATGCCTTTAATTAGCCAGAAGGGACAACAGTGGCACTGCATGAGCCACGCAGTGACTTTCGCCTACAGAAAGGGCTCTGCCCACAGTCACTAAAATTCATACAAGAACAGGAGTCATCTACCTGGCTTTTTAGCAGTCATTTGGTTGGGGTAATGACCTTATAAAAAGGCGTTTTTAGCATTCCTCCCTGCCAAAAAGCAATTTCATTTGCAAAATTCGCAATATTATTTGTGTCATACCTTAAATGCATAACAATATTTGACTTCGATATAAATAATACCTATCTTGGTGGAGTGTAGGAAAATACTGTACACTTAGTTTTTGCAAGTAATGCTATTAAAATTTCAAGGATAAAGGGAATAATTATTCTACAGACCACCAACAATAGACCTTTTAAATATAGAGACAGTATTTGAACATATGCATATACACATATATTGTATTCTACAGCATCAGATCTGACGCCTGAGTCATGAAATACTCCAAGGAGTATTATAAATATACATATACGTATTATAAACAGGAAAATACACAAACACACTCTGACTAGAATTATAGATGTATGTATACATACATACATGTATTATATATAGGTATATAAAATTAACTTGGACTGTGTTGGCAGAGACAAAAGTGAAATGAAGTCAAAATCTGTTGAGAAAATTTCTAGCAGAAAAGAGAGCAGAAGTTCTTTATGTTAATGGTTTTAGTTTCACCTCACTTCTGATAAAAATAAACTGCTCCATACTTATCATATTCCCTCCTTATGCAAGGCCATAAGCTCCGCTGCTCATACTGAGCTAAACCTTCTCTAGGCAGCCCTAAAATAGACTTGTAAAGTGCTGCAACTATGGGCTACAGCATTCACCCAGAGGCACCTCCAAACATATCTCAGATCAGAAGAAAAAGGTGAATGCAGAGCTCCCTGTTGCAACGGCAGAGGACATCAAGTAGAGCAAATTATGAGCTTGTGTAAACCTGGCTAATGTTCGCTTCATCTCCCTGCAAAATTCACTGAAGGTCTTCTATTCTGCAAGACCGTTCCTCTCACTTTTTTAACTACCACAGCAGTGGATTACAAGACCCAAGAGAGGATGTGGTGTTGATTCTAGAATTGCAGCACTTCACCATGCTTTCTCCTAGTAGATGAGATTTCATTATTACAGGACTATAGCGATTCCAGCATGCAGATTTGCTTTATTTATTAGGCAATCATAAAGCTACACAATAAAAAATCTAACTATATACCTAGGCATTTTAACTTCTATTTAAGCGCTCTTTAGAATACAGACTTGACAAAGTGTTGGGACTCCAGATTAACAACCACTCTATCAGCATTAATCATTTCTCTGGCAGCAGTTAATCCATTTAGCAAAGTTACATATCTAGTTCCCACTCTCCTTTTTCAGGAGAAGTAGCAGTTAGCATACTAATCACTGTGGCTTGCCTTTGCAGCACATTTTACTTCCTTGGGAAAAAAATAATACAAGGATTAGATCCAAAAATATAGTGCATCTTAAAAGCAGCATATAACCTTAGAAAGACATTTAATAAATTACTTGTACAATATATAAAATAATAGTTTTATACTGCAGCATCAAACTCTGACGCCTGAGTCATCACATGTTAGGAAGTCTGTGATATAAATACTGGGATCTCCTGATAACACAGCCAACATTTTTTGCTTTTGTTTTGCTTGTTTTCTTTTATCTCTCTCTCTCTTTTTTTTTTTCCTTTTTATTTCACTACCTTTTTGTTCCAGAATCAGCTTGTGATGAGCTTTAATTGTGTTCAAGGCACCCCCAGAGAACGCAGAGAAACAAACACATTATATAGTGTAGTACTCACCTGACAAAGCATGGCAATCCTAAATGAAATGAGGTTTCCTGGCAATACAAGTATAGCAATGGCAAAGGAAAAGGAGGACTAGATACAGACCGGACAAAGCTTTAAGGACTTGCAGACCGATGAGAGTGCTGCAGCGCTCGGAAGGAAATGGGGTCTCACCAGACCATTTCCAAGCAATGCCTGACAGGACCGATGCTGCATGTATCCTCTTTGACAAAAGCAAAGAGATTCTTAAGATCTCGGTGACCTCTGGTCAGACTCCTAAAATTTATAAATACTGCAGTCAGCTTTATTATTTTCTCTTTCCAATGGTATTCTTGTGGTCAGCTGGTTTGACCTCATGACACGAATGGTTGTGTATGTCAGCTGGTGTCCAGGTCTGAAACTAATTCTTCCATTAAGCCCAGTAACTGCTCTGAGAGACGTGTAGTTCAGAACAGCAAAAAAAAACCCCAAAACAAAATAGAAACAAAAACCAACCACTACCACCATCACCAAAAAAACCCCACTGAAAAACCATAACACATGTAAATATAGGAAGCAATGACACAAAACCAGCCACTTCTAATGGGAAAGAATGAAATCAAACATCAGGAAAAGCTAGCAGGGGAGGGAAAGAGAGAGAGATGAGATAAAGGTTGAGGAAGAGACACTTATTTGAGCAGTGGTTTTATATATCAGTTCTCAAGGTAGAGGAAAATCAAGAGACCCAGCACCAGTATGAAGCCAGGTCAAACCTAAGAGCTGCAGCGCAATGGGTTGTGTGGGTGGGTTTTTTAAACCGCTGGAATGAGGTCAAGAGTACCAGTTGCACATGAGTTGTTAGTAGAGTAAATCTTCATGTCAGGAAGCAAGTTAAAACTTAGTTTTATACTCATAAAACATTCTATCTATTCATATATATAGGAGGTCACTTAAAAATAAAAAAGGCAACAGAAAAACATCTTTAAAATACTGTGTCAGTTGACCCTTCCCTCCCACCCACCCCCAGCCCCCCGCCCCCAAGTAGCTATGACTCTATAATGTGATTCACATTTAGTTTTAAATTCTAGCTTTCACCATGGTCTCATAGAAACAAAACTTCTCTGCGAAGCACAGAACTGCTTTGCAACGTCAATGAATTCAAAGGAAAATCAACTCCCTCTCCCCCCAAAGAGCTTCTCAGTCAGTTTCCTGCAAAAGATGGCCGGGAGGGGGTTCAGTTACTTTTAGGTTAAGCTCTTTTAAAAAGAAAGGACAACTCCTCCCCCTTTTTCAACCATGTGAACTAGGAGTTTATGGCATTTGTATATTTTTGAACATTTAAAGGTAAGGATTTTGTACAGTAATGATTAATACTTAAACATAAATATTCTCCTACATTATATACTAGTTTTTCTTTGTACATGCGGGCAAAAAAAGTATGTTCAACAAACATGGCACATGCTATATGCATTTCCTCCTTGGTAGCTTGGCTACGATAGTTTGGGTGAAGAGGGTAAAAGCAAGACTTTGTGGCTAGTGGGTGACGGTCCATGAGCACAGTCTGAAGATGGAAGAAGTGGAGAGAGGGAGCTGATTCCTCCTCCAGGGTCAAGATGCTGATCTACTGAGTGCCTCAAAAAAGCACCAGCGCACACCTCTAGTGTAAACGTCGTTAGCGCAGAAGACCACACTATCAGTGCTTCTGAGAAGCTGCTTTCCCCCCCACTTTTTTTTTTTTTTTTTTTTTTTTTTTTTTTATAAATAGGTGTGAACAGCTGGTCATTTTCTTTCAGTGAGAACAAACAATATCAGCCAGTAAAGCACATGACAGTTGTTGTCGATAAAGCCACGCAACCTGGCACACATAGGGCAAAGAACCACAAAATAAAAACTCAGTACACTTATAATAATAGTAATAATTATTAAAAAAGCATTAGGAGGACGTTTCTCTGTCTACACTGTACATACAGATGTTATGCTTGGAAAGCTGCTGTCTCACACAGTCATAACATGAGTCAACATTGCTTAAGATACAAATCCAATACAGTTACAACTAAGCCAATTCACTGAGTAGTCTCCTTTGAGACAGCACTCTTTTAGCTGCGATTTGTGCTGAGGGCAATGCTGCAGGATGAGAGGATCCTGGAACGCAAGAATCTGATGGATAAGCAGCCAAATTGGGTCTTGGCAGATGTATGTTTTGCTCTTGGAGGATACAGTGCTAACTTGACTTCTGCAAGGAAACCAAAGTCAACAACTAAGGGTCTGATCCTGTAACTCTGCCTACGCTGGCAAGATCACTGACTACACCAGACCCATCTCTGCAACTCAGGTCTGGTGAGGAAAACAGGTAATGTCTGAGGACAGATGAGGTGAGGCTCTGGGGACTAGCTGGAGCAGCAGTTGCTTCCATGAGTGAAGGATGCAGAGCGGGGCTGGAGAAAAAGCCCCCCCCCAAGTGTATAGATGTGATCTCCGTTCGCTTAACTTTGTGGAACGTATGATGAAGTGATCCAGTTGTCAAACACTTTTTTCTCTAAAGAGTGAAATATACTTTCCCCTATAAGAATCCATAAGCATCATTAACAGCACTTAAAATTGGTTTGTGAAACAGAAAGAAGTCTGAATATAAAAATAATTCAAGCAGATTCTCTTTACAAATTGTATAGTGAATTCAGTATTTGGCAAGACCGTTTTTACTACATAATGAGCTCCTGAGTGTTTGTCTATTAGCTAAAACTTTTCTATTTTCTTTAAGCCATAAAGCAAAGAAAACCATATACTCAAGTTATACTGAAGTCATGACTTCATTTATGAAAAGAGGTTTGACCAGAAACTCAGTGCAAGTGGCAAAGTTGACCATTACTGTACAGTATCTGCAATAAAATAAAATAACTCCACATTGCTCAAGTGGCACAAAATGGCTGTGCCACAAAAACTGTCTATAATAAAATCTCAAATAAGTTTCCAACATTAAAATTTTATAAATAAGTACAAATCAAATGATATTGCTGAACTGCGAACCAAGAAAAAAAAATTATCGTGTAACAAGTTACCAAACTAGTTCTAGCATCGAAGACAAAAAGGAATGTTGGAACTTGTTTATACAACAGAAATGAAAGCTTCCAGTTTGTAGGATGAGAAAAATTGAGGCATGCAGGGACTTTTGCATATGGATATATATATTTTATATATATTATATATAATATGTACAGTTTAGCTATAAAACTTTGATGTGTAAAGAAGCTGTCTTCAATGAAAAATTGAACATTCAGAGGAAATTCCTGAGTTAGGGTTTTGTGACATGGGCCACTGAGAAAAAAGCTGTGGTTGGGTCCTCAGAGGTGTTATGTCCATCCCTGTTAAGATTGAAATCAACATACAAAAACAGACAGTGTTGCCACTGCTTCGTTCCCTGCCTGAGCAAGGGATAGCACCATTGTGAAGAGAACTCCTGCTTGTAGAGAGGAGGGAATACTTAAAAACAGTATTGCTGCTAAGACCACTGTAGTGTGCACCAAATAACGTTCTTCTAGACAACAAATGAACACTGCCACTGGCTGACTGAAGAACACCTGACCAGGTGTAATGTTAAGGTTACAAGTCACTAGGTGTAATCTTTCCTAGGTTGTTCATCTGTTGTACATTTATCAGTCATTTCCTGACAGAAGTCTACCGTGACTGTTTGGCTGCTCTGTTCTGGTGGAAGCTCTCTCTCGGGGTAAGTACCTGTATCGGCTCCATCCAAGCCCCCGCCAGCCGAACAATTTTCTGAGACATTGTTGGGCAGCCAGGGTGCTCCCAGTTGCACTGAACCTCGCTCTGAGCAGCACTGCATGCTTTCCCCAACGCACTGGGAGGTCACCAGGCTCTGCTCCACACCAGCTGGGGAGGGACTGATGGCGGTGGCTGGCTGTAGATCCATGGGTCTGAGAACGGGGCAGTATCTGTGGAGAGCTTGGATCTGTTCCGGGCTCTGCATGTCTCTGCAAACTTCTTGAGAAAGACACGAGAAGTTGTCTAACAATTCTCCCATGCTTGCTTTCAGCTGGTTCCTTTCTGAGAGCAATTTCTCTTTCTCACACACCTGAAAAAGAAAGAAAGCATCTTAGGCTGAGGAAGGGCCATGCACTGGCTGCACACTGTGGGTATGTATGCAGCAGTACCCAAGGAGAACACAAACACGCCACAGTTACTTTGATGTGAGCAGTGGAAAAGTCACAGAGCTATCAGGCATTTGACCACTATAAAACTTGTGTAGACTACAGTTTGGGAAACACCTGGAGAAAAACATCTGAGTTGCAAGAGGATCAAGTTAACCCCAAGATACTGCTACTTCCCTTGATTAACTAATGTTGCTTGGCAGATGTCATAAAAAAATTTTGAAAGAAATTTTGACAGAGAAAAGTCATTATTCATCTAAACAGTAAAAAGAGAGGGTTTAGTTCCTGGAGTGAGGACATGTTCACTCCACCCTCTGTTGGTTGGTCAGCCTGGGTGCATCCACTTTGGCCTGTGTGCCAGCTGAACTCCCATTACCACCGAGAGGTGTGTTATTCCGAGGAGAGGATCTAAGTGTGTGTTCTGTGGCCTGCATCATGGCTCGTTTTCTTATGTCCTGATGCTTAACAATTTGTGTTTGACCTATCAAGACACTTCTATGAAGGTGTATGTGAAAACCCTGAAGGCTGTTGGGCCTCTTAACACTTATTACAGGAAGCTCAACATAATTTCCCCTTTGTTCTGCTCAAGCTCTGCCTCTTGTGATCTCTATCAAAATCTAGCTTGAGCATTTTCAAAGTTTTGCTGTGTCAGCAGGCTGTTCTAGGGGTGAGAGGCAGGATAGCACTGGTGAGGAGGAAGAGTGAGAAAGTTTACTGGAACTTACTTTTTCACATAGGATCAAAAAATTGGGAAAAGGAGCTCAGGTTGTTCTGCATCCATCAAAGCATGGGTAAGGCTCCAATCCTAGCTGGTACAGGGGACTGCGCAACATGCTGTGGTGACAGTCGTCTCCAGCTTAGACCTCACATGGCTGGCAAGCCCCTCATGGGGTGAGCACTGCCCTCCCTGTGCTCAGGAGGCAGATTCAGGGGGTTAGGCATAAAGCCAGACCCAGCCTGGGGTTACAGTTCTGAAAACCAGTGTTGATTCAGTGCAGACTGATTGGCATGGTCCTGCTGCATCCCTTTCTGTACCAGGAAGGTAGGCATATAGCTTAAGGGAGTAGATGAGATTTTGTAGATTATCAGAGCTATTTCCAGAGCTGAGCTGGCCCAGAAAGCAGCACAGACGTGTACCTCACCTAGTAACACTGCTAAACCCAAGCTGCCTTGACATCTGAGGTGTGAAAACTCCACAACTCAGATAATCCTAACATGGGTGGTTGTTGACAACTGATAGTATTGCCCTGGGTCTGAAGCCTGCACTGGAAGCATACAGCTGTGCAAATGAGAAAGAGAGCAGCGCACATGAAAAGAACCAACTGCTAAAATATTGATGAATCTATCAAGAAAGCATAAAAATACTAAAAAAATAAACAGATGCTCAAGTACATCTTGAGATAATGAATTATGGAAAAGAATATGCTGTGAGTTTCCAAGGAAAAAAGGGAATGTGAGTGGGTAGACGGATGAGTGAGGGAAAGCAGGCAAAAAAAAATTATGTACCAAACTCAGAGGATAAAACCAATTCACTTACTCTCTGCTGTGAAACCATCTGTGTCAAGAAGATGGGTGACTTACAGGAAGTAAGTGCAGGGGGTGAAAGTGGTCTTTCATGAAAAAGACCCAGCCTAGTGAGAAAGCCTTAACCCCTAGTACTATTAGATAATCCAGGAGAATGGAAATTACTGGTCACAAAGTAGAAGAAGATGAGAGAGGAATTTCCAGTGATCATGTAGTTGTGAAGTCAACTGGAGTTTCACTGCTGGTTTTCCCAAGAGTAAAAGTAAGATCTGGTAGCAGACTACCTGCTTGAACAGCATGCCTATGGAGGGTGGGCAGGAGTGCTAGAGAAGAAAAGTTAAATCTGCATGAGTTTAATTCTGCAGCTTTATACTCTTGCATACTTTGTGACTGTCTTTTTTTACAAACACCCTTTTCCAGAATGATGTATCAGATCCCATAAAATCACATAGCATCGTTTAGGCTAGAAAAGACCTTTAAGACTATGAAGAAGTCCAATTTTTGTCCATCACTAAACCATGTCCTGAAGTACCACATCATAGAATCATAGAATAACCAGGATGGAAGAGACCCACTGGATCATCGAGTCCAACCATTCCTATCAAACATTAAACCATGTCCCTTAGCACCTCGTCCACCCGTGCCTTAAGCACCTCCAGGGAAGGTGAATCAACCACTTCCCTGGGTAGCCTGTTCCAGTGCCCAATGACTCTTTCCGTGAAAAATTTTTTCCTCATGTCCAGCCTAAATCTCCCCTGGCAGAGCTTGTGGCCATTCCCTCTCGTCCTGTCCCCTGTCACTTGGGAGAAGAGGCCAGCTACCTCCTCCCCACAAGCTCCCCTCAGGTAGTTATAGAGAGCAATGAGGTCTCTTCTCAGCCTCTTCTTCTCCAGGCTAAACAGCCCCAGCTCTCTCAGCCGCTCTGCATAAGGCCTGTTCTCCAGCCCCTTCACCAGCTTTGTTGCTCTTCTCTGGACTCGCTCCAGAGCCTCAACATCCTTCTTGTGGTGAGGGGCCCAGAACTGAACACAGGATTCAAGGAGCGGTCTCACCAGTGCCCAGTACAGAGGGAGAATAACCTCCCTGGACCTGCTGGTCATGCCATTTCTGATACAAGCCAGGATGCCATTGGCCTTCTTGGCCACCTGGGCACACTGCTGGCTCATGTTCAGTCCCTGTCAACCAACACCCCCAGGTCCTTCTCCTCCTGGCAGCTTTCTAGACAGACTTCTCCTAGTCTGTAGCACTGCTTAGGGTTGTTGTGCCCCAAGTGCAGGACCCGGCATTTGGCCGTGTTAAACCTCATGCCACTGGACTCTCCCCAGCCGTCCAGCCTGTTCAGATCCCTTTGCAGAGCCTCCCGACCCTCCAGCAGATCCACACTTCCACCCAGCTTAGTGTCATCTGCAAACTTGCTAAGGGTGCACTAGATGCCTTCATCCAGGTCATTGATAAAGACATTGAACAGGGCTGGACCCAGCACTGAGCCCTGGGGAACCCCACTTGTAACTGGCCTCCAGCTGGATTTAAGAGCTTTGTTGCTCTTCTTTGGACACATTCCAGCAGCTCTATGTCTTTCTTATACCAATGGGTCCAAAATGTAACACAGTATTTGAGATGCACCCTCACCAGTGCTGAGTTCAGGGGCACAATCACTTCCCTGCTCCTGCTGGCCACACCAGTTCTGATACAGGCCAGGATGCTATTTGCCTTCTTAGCCACCTGGGCACATTGTTGGCTCATGTTCCGTCAGCTGTCGACCAACACTCTGCCCTCTGGGCAGCTTTGTAGCCACTCTTCCCCAAGCCTGCATCGCTTCATGGGGTTGTTGTGGCCCAAGAGCAGGACTTGCACTTAGCCTTGTTGAACCTCATACACTTGGCCTCGGCTCATCAAACCAGCCTGTCCAGATCCTTCTGTAGAGCCTTCCTTCCCTCAAGCTGATCAATACTCCTACCCAACTCAGTGTCATCTGCAAAATTACTGAGAGCGCACTCACTCCCCTCATTCAGATCACTGATAGAGATTGTTAACAAAACTGGCTCCGACACTAAGCTCTGGGGGACACCACTTGTGACCAGCCATCTGGATTTAACTCCATTCACCACAACTCTTTGGGCCTAGTCATCCAGCCCTTTTTTTACCCATCTTGCTAAATAGAAACTTCAATATTTCTTTTGAAAAGTCCTGCACCTCAAAGAGCGCAGGCACTCCAGCACAATATGCCTTTCATTCACTTCCCTGAGATGTGTATGTGTGCTGGGGAGAGAAGGGGACTCAAAAATATTATTTTGCCTACGTACAGTTGATTATGTTAGAAACAATGGTAATGTTACAGGATTGCGTAAAGCCAGTGAACTTGAATTAACTTGCAAGTAAAAGATTTAAACTGAACTTCCCCCTTGCTCCTAGTCCAGCCTCTAGAGTGCTGCCTCTAGTACTCTCTTCTGGAGAACAAGAGACATACTCAGAATCACAGAATCACTAGGTTGGAAAAGACCTCTAGGATCATCAAGTCCAACCATTCCTATCAACCACTAAACCATCTCCCTCAGCACCTCATCCACCCGTCTTTTAAATACCTCCAGGGCTGGTGACTCAAGTCCCTCCCTGGGCAGCCTCTGCCAGTGCCTGATGACTCTTTCTGTGAAAAAATTTTTCCTGATATCCAGTCTTGAACCTCCCCTGGTGCAGCCTGAAGCCATTCCCCCTTGTCCTGTAACTTGGGAGAAGAGGCCGGCTCCTTCCTCTCTACAACATCCTTTCAGCCTCCTCTTCTCCATGCTATGCAACCCCAGCTCCCTCAGCTGCTCCTCATAAGGCCTGTTCTCCAGCCCCTTCATCAGCTTCATTGCTCTTCTCTGGACTCGCTCCAGAGCCTCATCATCCTTCTTGTAGTGAGAGGCCCAGAAATGAACACAGTACCATCCATCATGAGGTCAGTGTAGAGGGACAGGCATGTGCAGCAAGACTGGACCTGCTTCTCTTGACAACTTGGACAAGGAGTTGCTCTTTGTCCCTGCAGAACTGCTTCTGACTCACCTTGCATGCACTGCATATTATGCTTGGAGCAGGAAGCTGTTGCTCGCTGTTTTGTTTATTTTTGATATTTATTTGTTTTGCATCAGTGGAGCACTACTCTGAACAATGCTTTGATTTTTTTCTTGCTCTAACCCCCACCCGTGGCTTCAGCAGCAAGGCATCTGAAAACTTCACAGGCTTTGATGATTTAAGCCTCCCACCCAGCTTGTGGGGTCAGCATCACCTCCGTGTTACAGACAGCAAGCAGACCCAGAGTCAGTCATGTGGCGTTCTGCCATTTACAAAGTGACGGTAACTCAGCTTCTTCCAAAAGATCCCTGCCTCTTTCACATTATGTTTGCTATAGCTTGCACAGAGAATGAAGCACAACTGAGCCTACACTGAAGACCACTTTTAACATGCAACCTGTTATGACAAGAACAAGCACCCTGTTCCCCAGACCCACCAAGTAAAAACTACAATTGAGCACATTTTAAATGTGCACGTAAGACATTTAAATCAAAGACTTCAAATCACCTTCAATTTTAATGGAAGTTGGATATGCAGATATCTCAGTAATGAAATCAGCTTCAGCACCTTTTATTTTATCTATATGAATTAAATGATTTATCACTCAAATTCTTGGATATTCAAAGGCTGAGCTTAACATTGGACCCCGAAGCCTATGCTGTGTAATGCAATTAAACTGCCTTGTCCTGCATGCTGCACGCACCCACTTCTTCTAACAGCTGAACTGGGACTAGTGCCTTAATTTTCATGTCTCAGATAGCTCTCAGAACTTTTAAACAGGTAAGAAGGTGCCAGCCTATTCTGAAGTCCCAGTGTTGCATTCCTCCTGCTGAGAGACACCCTGAAGACATGTCTTCCTTCTTGACCCTTGCCTCAAACCACTTTTTTGTTGCGTACCAGCTTGCTCTCTCAATGGGCAAGAGATGTCAGGGGAAAAGGAGCAGGGCTCTCAGACCACAGGGGCACTGTCAGAAAGGAGGAGAGTGTTTTCAGTTAAGGTGCCTATAGCTGAGATGTCTACATCTGATATGGCTCTCCAGGTGATGTTTAGCGATGGAGAGGAATAGGCATTTCTGGGCATGTCACCTCCTCTGATGCTGATGAGACAAGCAAGATTCCACAGGTATGTATTTCTCTTCATGGACTAGAAAGGAAGCCAGGACAACTAGCTTCAGCGCAGGTGTCTATATTGTAGACATTTGTGTTTGGCCACCCAAACCACACCTGAGGCATCCATACCATGACCGAAAGAGAGAGAAATTTACTGTGCCACCATTCGCCTTGCTTCAGTCACCTCACTCCTGTAGATTCATATGTTGTAGCACTGTTCACAGACACCTTGGTACACAGAAGACCTGTCCCCACATGTGCTCTGGCCAGTGAGCAGGTCATGCTTTGCACTCCACTCCGCAGCAGGTTGCTGCCAGAGATACACGTTAAGGAGGGTCAAGGCAAACAGTTGTTACCTGAACCTAGGCTACAGCCTGCTGGAATGGGGCAGTGTAGCAGGAGTGTTAGAGGGAGGAAGATAGCAGGAGCAAGGAGAAACATATCCATGCTGTCTCACTGACCTACACCAAGGGATGCCTATTTGTCTGGATATTCACATTCCCAGCTTTTCGCTTCCCTTTTCATTTCTGCCATTTTTGCAGTTAATGAAAGAGCTGAAGAAAAGGCATATTGAACTGAAACATCCTGAAAATGCTGAGCTGCCTTCTAGCGTAATAAAGAGAAGGAAAATCACTATGTACAGATGAAGTTGGCCCTGCCATATTTCTGTTTGACCAGAAAACCAACCAGAATGTCTCTTCACATCTATCTCTTTTAAGCACTCCATGAATCCCTGTCCAACAGATTGTTTGGTAGTAAGGCATGGGAAAGGGGCTCAGGTGAGGAAATGTCTTTGTGGATGCACTTTAAGTACTGGGGGTAGGTTGAACTGCAAGAAGGGATCTGTGATACAGGCTTCTCTCCTCTTCCAACTCAATCAACCATATTCTCTTGAGAAGTCAAAATGTAGAGATATCTAGGCCTCATTCCACTGGATTTTTGTGTTATATATTACATATACACACATACTAATATAATTTTGTACACTATATGTTCATACTAGCAGCTCTGCTTACTTACATCTGACTGACTGACTGAACCCACTAAATTCTGGGCAGGAATTGCTGTTGGTTCCCTGTGAGCTGCAGTGTGAGGGCGAGCGGGGCTGTGGCGAGAGCACACAACTCACCAACTTGCGGATTTCACATTCTAGGTTCTGAATACAGTCCAGTTTCCTCTTGCGGCAGCGCTGAGCTGCAATTCGGTTCTTGCTGCGCCGGCGGACATCATGGATGAACTCAAGCTGCTCTGAGGTTAGCTTGTGCATCTTTATCATCATCTGGAAATCATTCCTTGGAAGATCTGTGATTTGATCTACAGGAAAAGGAAGTTTCACCTAAACAAATAAACAGAAGACAAGAGCAAAGAGTCAGATTTTGCTTGCTGAATGTAAGCTGGACAACACTGAACGGAAGGACAATTAGCTATCCTGCCGCCCTCTAAATAAACAATACATCAAGTTTTACATTGAGAAAGTTTTCAACACTCCCTTGTGGCACATTGTAGAGGTCCAGCTGGTAAAGATCAGGCGGTAATTGTACTAAAATCAGTGATAGAGATGAATCCCAGGTTAAAATTTCTTCTTTCTACAAAGCTCTAAGAACAGATCTCCTTGCATTAAAAGAATGCTCCATCTACTAGGAGAGATGGTCTTTCGGAAACAGTGAAGGACCTTGTTGCTATTAATTTCAAACTAGTTTAAAGAATGGGTTATTACTGCAGCAGGAAACCAGTCTCTGCATGGCCTTGCAGGACTGAAAGTTTGATTAGGTGAGAGGTTAAAAATGGAATATGGCATCCTAAGTGGATGAAAAATACCATATTGCAATTAGGAACGTTTGCTTAATCAGCATTTCAATTGAACAGTACAACCCATAAGAAGAAAGGGATGTGATTCAACAACTCCTACCCTACTAAAATATGTGCATTTTGAAATAAAATAGTATTTGCTGACATTCTAATATTTTTGTAGACTGAAGAGCACCCAAGTTGCATTTCTTGAAAAAAAACTCAAACCCTAAACAGTCGAAAACATCAGTTATTTGCAGTAAAACACTTTTTCTTCAAGCCACTATCTGTCATTCTGTTTGACCATAGACCATGTGACAGTAGCTCCAGGTTTTGACTTCAAGAATTCCAACCACCTCTCCAACTCCTAGTCATTATGCATTAAAGCACAACAAAACACAAAGCTCCTGGCAGCTTGGAGCAATGTACTCACACTGTCTAAAAACCTGAAGAACAGCAGACACGTTCAAAGACTTCTGTTAGCTTTGTTCCCCAGACCTATCAGCTTGCTCAGGTTGAAGCGAGCTCCTCTCGCTAGATCCCTGCTTCAATTGTAGCTTGAGATTTACAACATTACTATCAATAAATAATATTCCTCAGTGGACTGCTGGGTTTGGTGGTCAAATCAGTTGACAAATCTGAATAAGATGACAATTGAGGAACTGGATTGATTACTTTTTCTTTTTTTGAGTCATACCCACACTGCCCAAAAGATGGCAGTAAATATTTACAGGTCTGTCCCTATTTGATGCAATCCAGCCTCTTGAACAAGGAGACTATTCTGCATGCAGGCTACCAAAGAAGACAGACTTGAGTTGCTACAGCTAAGCAGAAGATTTGGGTTGAAAAGCTTCCTTTGATATTTAAAATATGGTTATTGTCTTCAAAAAGTGCACTTCAATTACTTGGAGATAAAGAAAATAAGAGTATAGATTATAGATTGTTTTTATTGGAGAGCTGAGTTAGTTTATGCAGAACAGTTCACACACACATATGCAAACACATAGCAGTGGTCTGCGGCACTGACAGTCACGGACCCTCGCTGGGCACCTGGACCTGTTGATAACCAGATCCTCGCCTTGTTTACGAGCTTGTGTTTTCTCGCAGTCTTCCACCGCTGCTCTGCACATCTCCAGGCCTGGGCCACATGAAATTGAATGCAGACAACCCACCGCATCCTTTCAGATGGTGTCATGCCCTGGACATTGCCCCTCTGCCTGACTTGTCCAGGAACTACTTTGTAACACCCTACCGGGCAGGTCAATTTAAACCAGCAAAGCAACAGCAAACACTGACCCAATCTGCCCAGACTCATGCTTGCACACACAAAGGCTGACTTGAAGTACAGTGATGAGGACTACGTTGTTTACAAATCGCTAACTAATGTCATGAAACCTGTTTGATTTCCCCTTCCTAGCCTTTGGACAGTCAACATAAACTCAAGTGTCACCTGGTTTTCTCTCAAGCTTCAACCACCATCTGAAAACGAAACCAGCCTGAGCTTTCCCCTGAAAGACATCACAGTTTCACTGCAAAAACAGTTCTTTCACCTTCCCATTTTTTTTTCCTATTTTCTTAAGGCCAAAGTAGAAAGTGAAGTTCACTTTATTTCTTCCTCCTCTTCCATTTCAAAACATATTTACTTGCAAAGAGATGTGCTTGCAGCAGGAATGGGAATGAAAAGGAAGGGACTTAAATTTGTCAGATACAAGTCACTAAAGGGAAATGGGAAAATAAATAGAAACAGATTCATAAAAGAAAAGGAATGTATTGAAAATAAAATCATCTACACAGCAGGTCAGAGACTGCTATCAGTAAATCCAGCATAATCCCACTCCTGCCATAGGCAGCACTGTAAAGGATTAAAAACGTGAAAGGGAGAGTGGAAGTGAGTCAGACTCATTTCCTTCACCATTCACAGCACTTTTATTGCCTGCCTCTCTTTCTGCAATTAGCTGTGAACTAAAAAAAAACCCAGCAAGCCTTTGGCATGGACACGGTGAATAACAGATATTGCTCCAGTGAGAGGCTCATGTTGTTTTACGTAGGTGCAGGGCAAGACCCTCTTCTGGTATTTATCATAACAGAGCAGTAAGTCAATTTGCAAGCGCCAACAACTGTGCCATGGGTGGGATTAATCTGACCCAGTTACAGCCGTTGGCATCAAGCACAGAGAGGCCTTTGGACGGCTATGCATCCCGCACAGCTTCTCCCTCCTCCTGGCTGAGACGGAGTGGAGCTGAGACTTAGAAAAGATGCTGTATCTTACGGTGTCCTAGGTAGGTGAGAGAAACCTCGACTGAGGTATCTGAAAAAGGATAGCCAACCTTTTCTAAGACGTGTAAGAAAAATCCAACAAGTATGTTTTCTCGTAAACTTTTCTTTTTAATGACTATGATTTTTACACAGTAAATGACTGTGTACTCTTTGGTTTGGACTATTTCAAATTAGAATTACTATTTCAAATGTAAGCGGGATCCCTACTCCTTCCAGGAGTTACTCCATAGAATCATAGAATCACCAGGTTGGAAAAGAACCACTGGATCATTGAGTCCAATCATTCCTATCAAACACTAACCATGCCCCTTAGCACCTCGTCCACCCGTGCCTTAAACACCTCCAGGGAAGGTGAATCAACCACTTCCCTGGGTAGCCTATTCCAGTGCCCAATGATCCTTTCTGGGAAAATTTTTTTCCTGATGTCCAGCCTAAACCTCCCTTGGCAGAATTTGAGGCCATTCCCTCTCGTCCTGTCCCCTGTCACTTGGGAGAAGAGGCCAGCTCCCTCCTCCCTACAACCTCCTCTCAGGTAGCTGTAAAGAGCAATGAGGTCTCCTCTCAGCCTCCTCTTCTCCAGGCTAAACAACCCCAGCTCTCTCAGCCGCTCCTCATAAGGCCTGTTCTCCAGCCCCTTCACCAGCTTTGTTGCTCTTCTCTGGACTCGCTCCAGAGCCTCAACGTCCTTCTTGTGGTGAGGGGCCCAGAAATGAACACAGGATTCAAGGAGCAGTCTCACTAGTGCCAGTCAGCTAACCTCTCAGAGCTCTAAAATCTTCCCTCTCAGTACAATTACTCTTTCCTTGCATTTTTACATCAACAGCGGAGGCTCTGTTTTCAGGACACAACAAATGAATCAACACTTTCCACCACTGCTGCAGCTTCTATTGCTCCCAGTGCTTGTTGATGTAGCCCTGAGAGAACAGCCAGC
Organism: Clamator glandarius; assembly: GCA_033459285.1. Classification (NCBI taxonomy): domain Eukaryota; kingdom Metazoa; phylum Chordata; class Aves; order Cuculiformes; family Cuculidae; genus Clamator; species Clamator glandarius. The sequence continues at coordinate 1,099,813 of JAUNZM010000131.1, read as the reverse complement.
CCACCTTGGTGAAAAAGGAAATGTGTTTATCTTCCCCCTCTGTATTAGCATTAGGGTGGCAGAGTAAATGTCATTGCTTTGAGTGGCTAAGTAACAGTGCAATATAGACAGTGAGAGCTATTGACTCAGCACATGAAAGGCCCACATATAACCAATAAATTCCTTCAGGCTTCACTAGCTAGTGCCAGCTTGGACCACATGCCAGTCACCGCTGTGCTGCCCACATACTGTACTGATTACGGCTGCCACCACTCTCCCTCCTCTCTTTTTCTTTGGTATAGGGGAAAGTACCAAGACCCTGTATCCACTCACATCAAAATCCACATGCCAAGTGTTAGGAATTTTCTTATTTCTAATTTATGTTAGGGGCAACATTAGCTTCTTCATCCTTTCTTTATATCTAAACTTCAACACCATCTTTCTTGAATTGCCGAGTGCTAGTAAAGACACTGAGTTTCCCAAGCTCAGTTTAACACCATGGTAACTAAAAGGATTAATATATCATCTTCAAGAAAAAGTAATCATTATGTATGGGGCATGGGAGGCTTAGGGGAGACCTTATCACCATGTTCGAGTATTAAAAGGGTGGCTACAAAGAAGATGGAGACTCCCTTTCTACAAAGGATCGTAAGGAAAGTATGAGAGGTAATGGGTACAAGTTACTCCTGAGGAGATTCTAGTTGGGCATGAGGAAAATTTTTCACAAGGAGCACAATCAGCCATTACAACAATCTCCACAAGGAAGTGGTGGATTCTTCAACACTGGACACTTCTAAGATTCAGCTAGACTGGGTGCTGGGCTATCTAGTGTAGATTGTGTTTTTGCCAAGAAAGGCTGCACCAGGTGATTCTTGAGGTCCCTTCTAACCTAGTATTGTATGATTCTATGATTAAAAGGACCAGCTTGACCTTCACAAATGGTTCAAAATCTCGGACATTTGTTCCAGAGTTGTAAGAAATAAAACTGTTGCCTTAATGCCCTTAAATTGAAAGACAGAACTATTGCAAGCCTTTGACACTTAACATTGCCCAGCCCTTGGAAAGCTCTCAGGACCCACCCAAGCAATTTAGCATTTTGGGTTGAATCATACCAATGTTTTTTTGATGTAAAAAGGGGTAATTTTTCCACACAGTAATGCTGGTTTTCCTAATATTTTCCTTGGCATGCAAGTCTTTCTTCCACAAATGCTTGGGAAGAAATTCACCCCACAACAGGAACTGAGGTTTGTCCACCTGTGTTAGGGGCTTGATTGCCTACACACTATTTCAGGCATCACTTCTGGTCCCACAGAGTTGGGATCTACCTGATTTAACTTGGATGGAAGCTTATCTAAAGAAGCACAAAGCCAATGGGCCACATTTTGTTTAAGAGAGGACAGGCAGGATGCACTCACTATTTTCCTCACTCTGCTGTCTACTGGCCTTCAAAGCAGCTCTTCTTTTCAGGTGTCAACCACACCAAGATAGCAGAGGACTGCGAGAAGAGAATAGTGAGCCCAGGCAGTGAAGTTATACCATTGTGTCACCACTGCAAACAATCTGTCCTATCTGCCACAACACAACTGATGGCCATGTAATTGCCCAGGATAAACTCCAGCCTCACCTCCTGTGAGCCACAAGAGGCGTTTCGGTCAGCAAATGTTGCCTGAGAGGCCATTGCTGTGCACTTAGTGAAGGCAGCCTGGGTAACCTTTTGATCTGCCACCTGCCTCAGAAAACTGGGAGAAAGGGCTGGTCCCATGGCAGAGGGCTTTAACCCAACAATCCTTTAGCCAATTACTTGGACTTATATTCAAATCACAGTCTGCTGGTGCTTAAAATGCTGTGCCTAAAATGCTCTGCCTACCTCCTTCCGTTCACTGCTCACAGTGTCCCCAGATTCCAGTACTACCAAAGGCATGACAGTACAATACTCCCACCCCTTAACAAGCTTTTCTGAGAACAGGGATAGCACAGAGACCCCAACAGAAGACACAAGTGCATTTCAGAAGAGCGGACCAGGCAGTAAAATGAGGAGAGATAAAGTGCAGTATTTCTCTGAAAAATCTGCTTTTGCAGAAAAAAAAGTCAAGAACTGGAAAAAGTCCTCCAAGAGCTCCATTAGGGGCTTCAGCTCAGGGCATAACAGAGTTGATTGTAGGCTGCAATGAAATAATGCAGTGTTTAAAAGGACCTTCCTGAAATCCCAAGCTCGTAATGGAAAACTGCTGTTGTAACCCAGTAATTCTCTCTGCTACCAGCAGGGATACCACTCTTACTGAACAGTGGGAAAGAAAAGAAATCTGCCAGGAAGTTCATCTTGCAAGACTAATGTTTGACAAGACTCCGTTTTATCAGGTGTTACTGAACACAATGCCCAGTGCTTTCATGCCATTGAGGATCCAGGTCAGGAAAACATCCACCAGAGAAGGACTTGGAGAGTAACCTCATTTTCAAATTTGTAAACCTAGCAGATCAGGAAAACTGGGGTGACTGATCACCACTTTCTGGGAAGAAACTACATACAAAACCAAGTAAACAACTTAGTATGTATTTTTCTTGGTTGTACATTATACTCTTCACTAAGTAGAAATATTAAGCAGTGAAGAAGACACAGCTTAGATAATTCAACATAGCTCCACAAGATTTCTGGCAGGACAACTTTTGTTTACCCCCTTTTTTACTGGGGCTCTGACTTCTAGTACTTTGCTAAGCATCAGCAGACAGAGAAAGGGTAGCTCCCTGCCACTTTATATGGATAGCTTTGGACTCTCACTGAAGGTTATTTGCCTACTATATCCTCAATGGCACAACTGCATTAGTTCTCCCTTTATGAAGATTTCCTGTGAAAAGTGAGTCACTAACCCAGGTGGGAAATTCTTTTGAAATATAAATGAAAGACACATTGAATGCAATTCTCTAGACAGATTAAATTCTTGGAAAACTCCACCTCTTACCTCCTACTACCCTTGTTTATTGTTTTCCTAAGAAAATTCACTCATAAAATTAGACTGAGCTGAGATTTCTTTTTAACTGGTTTAATAATACAATATTTTTACAAGTTTTCTAGCAGAAAAAAACCCCATAGATAGTTGCTGAAGAAAACGAATATCAAGAAAAGCAGTTAGTGCTTAAGTTTCTGTTTCTAAGTAGGTTAACAGATTGACAGACTACTTCCCTCTCAACATTTCATTATTGCAAGGCTTATTGTTTTGTTGTTGCTATTTTAAGCAGGACTGTCAGAACCTGCCTGCAAGCATTGACTGCAAGACTCCTCTCTAGTATTATATCCCAATAATTGATTTTTAACAACCTGTGGAGGCCTGAGGGAGCTGGGTGAAAAGAGCAACACAAACTATTAAACATTTTTGTAAAGTCCCATCAGGTTAAGTAACAGGCCTGTTCCTGCAACTCCATAACACAGGGACACCTCGAGTTGCTCTTGCTGCTTCTATCATGAAGCCTTAAGAAAGGGAAAGCTCAGAAGACTCTGGGTGGCTCCCTAAACAGGAAGGAAAATGAAAAGCAAAGACATTCTGGAGAGGATTTCCCAGTGGTGTTACGGGGACATCTGTGACTGCAGTCTGCACCTCTGTATGTGACAGGGAGGTTGGCCACAGAGTGGTGTTACCCTCACCCACACGGCACTCATGCTGAGCCCTAGCACCCCACTTCTGGCAATGACCAACTTGTCCATGTGTTCCTGAATGGTTTATGTCTGCAGGAAAGCAGAGTAACCTAACAAAAGCAGAGAGAAGAAACCTTTCACCTGCTTTTCACACAATCAATACGCTGGTAAATGATGTTTCATGACATTAATCTTGGCACCAACAGCATTCCAGGACCCAAATCAATACCGACAAGGTCCAAATTCCAGGGGAACCGAGCAGGCCCATGAGATAACTGAGGGTCAGGGTCCACCAGGTTTATTCCCAGCAGGCTGTCCCACCCAAGCAAAAGCTCACCTGTAGCACAAGAGCCTGCGTGGCCACTCTCCAAAAGGGCGAGTGCCTCCGCGCCACCCCCAGGTATCTTATCAGGGGCTTTTTGAAGAGAAGCCCAGCAAACCCGGTGTAATCTGATATGACAGGGGGCAAGGGACCCATCTGGGAAGTTGTCAGGACGGCAAGGGCAAACCAACATTATCAGGAAAGGAGAAATACTCCTATGCAGCTAAGGGGCGGAGAAGGATATAAAGTCCATTTCAGAGCACTGCAAGTCTCTTCTGCCACCTTAATAGCAGCTAAACTGCTAAAAGTAGGTAGAGCAACTTGAAGAACTTCCTGCTGCCAATAGATATTTTCTACTGCCTGGTTTAACATATCCTTCACCGAGGTTTCTACAGCAGCGGATCTTGCACGATAACAAGATACACATCCCAATTCCACTGTATTAATCTTCCCAGGAGGAAACAGTAGCAAAACCAGGAGTGGAGCAAACCATTCTTAGCTCTGTCTCAGATCCTACCAGCGGCACATCAAGATAGCCTCCCATTTGCTGCTCTCATGAACATCGCTCCTCTCAACCACATTCTCCTGCACACATTCACATACTTTTTTTCAGGAAACCACCACCAGTCCCCCTATAACCTTCTTGTTTGACCTTTCCAGGCTTATTTCTACTGCAGCCTCTTCACACAATTAGCCAATTATGACAGCTAATTAGTCACTAAACCCCAAAAGGCTAACCTCCTGCCCTGTTCACTGCCTCATGCTGTGCATTAGTCCTTGCTGAGAAATCAGGACATGTGGGTGGAGATCTGATGCTCCCCCTGGTCTCGTGCACTGCTCCTTTCTGCCCCTCAGAAAGGCAGGACTTCACAAAGTAACCTTGGTATGGCCAAGCAGACCTGTTCAGTTAGAGAGCTTCCTGAGTGAGGTCCTATGCACAGTATGCTAGGCAGCCTTCCAAGGAGGCTCCTGAGAGACTCCTCTCCCTTCTGCATAGTTCCCAGGACATTGGGATACCATCCTCTCAAAACCACTGATACAGCATGACAAGGATTAGGACACCCAAATGCTCCCCAGGCTCTTTAGTCCTTCCTTAAAGCTAAGCAACCAACTAAAGGAACCATCCACATATGTCTGAAAGGTATCTTCCAGCACCTGGAATGTAGCTGAAAAAAGGATTGAGAGACAAAATAAAACTGACTCTTTTCATGCCTAGCCCAAAACTAAGGCCGCCTGGTTCTGAACTGGGTGCTCACAGCACTTGAACCCCTCAAATTTGCACTCATTGCTGCCTACGCTGAAGCACAAGCTCTCAGTGGAGCATTTCAGCCTTACTAGAAAAGCCAGATATGCCTTTTCACTAAGACACTCTCCAGGTCATGCAGTTTCCTAATGAAACAACTCTATGATAACACCTAATCTTTTTTCAGTTTCTGGGCTCCACAACACATCTCTGTGATTTACGTCTTCCCTCAAACTATTGACTTTACACAGACAGTTTTTTGATCATGATTAGCCAGTTACCACTGCAGCATCTCCAGCTGGTCCAGCTCTAGTTTTACAGTGGGTCCTCTTTCTACTCCCTCTCACAGGAGAGCTGCATGAAAATCCACAGCTTCATCCCTAGATAGCCCCTCTGCACTTCTCCAAACAGTCCTAGAAATCAAAGGATAACTTCTCTTCAGAACTGTTTATGCAGCTTCTGCTAGAGCTCGCCACCAAACAAAGGGGTGTCACAGGCAGGAAACAGCATCCCAGTTGTCACTTAACAAAGGCAAACCCCATTACCTGCATGTGCAAGACACACACACACACACACACACAAGATGACTTGAATATCATTCCTGCAGCCAAGGGTGGCCAGCTATGCAACAGTTCAAGTCATTTCACACCTTTCTCCTCCCACTCTGTCTGTCTCCTTCACTTGGGCTGTTAGTGATACGCAGCAGGGGCTCCTCAAGCTGGCTGCATGAACCCTCGGTGTCAGCGAAGGCACGACTTGAGGCTGCTCAAACACACCAGCAGCAATAACAAGCAGAGCTGGAACCACTTTGGCAAAATAAGGATGAGGAGTGGTGTTTTGTGCCATGGGCAAGGGAGGGAGTAGGACAGGACACTCCTAGCAGACTCCTAACCATATCAATGTAGTCTCATCATTCAGCAGTTTGCTATTGCCTCATACCCAAATTCTGATAAGTGTCAAACACCTCTGAGGTCAAGCAGACCTATTTACGGGAAGTCAACTATGCACACTCAGCTGACAGGAATAAATAGAAACTACTCTTTGTCTCTACAAACAAGGAAAGTGCTGGGAAAATGCTAAGTCCTTCAAGAGAATACAGGAGCGATTAATTGGGTCACAACAACTGCAATATATGTACTTATTTTAAATCCCTACCTCATGCCCTCTGTCTTGCACAGGACATGATTCACTGTCTGCTTCTGAGAATGACCCAGACTCATCGCTGGAGTTTGTTCCATAGGATGGCTCACATTTAATCTGGGCTCGAACCGGGTTGTACAATCCATCCCCCACCACACTGGGCTCCTGGTGCTCGGGTGCCAGGAATCGGGGGCCTTGGGAGCAAGGGGAAGAGGAGAGCTCACAAAGACGCAGACTGCAGGGAGAGCCACCGCTGCCATCCTCTGCATACGAGTAGGAAGAGCATGAGCTAGAGGTCCTGGTTCTGGTTTCCAAAGGAGGAGAGCGAGGGCAAACTTTAATTGGCACCGGACAGCTGGTGTTCGGTCGCATCCTTCCTGGCAAGTGATCAGCTGTCAGTCCACTGTGCGAATAGGACTGAGAGCTGGGGAGAGACTGGCTACTGCCAGCCCACAGACCCTTTGGCACAGTCTCAGTGAGGTCTTTGTCCAAGCTGCTCACACCAGAATATGAATGCACCGAAGTGTTTACTTGGTCACAAGCGTTTGAAGAGAATATAACACTCCTCCTGTCCAGTTCCCCTTCTTGCTTACAGAGAGTTTCAAAGCCAGGCCCCCTGAGTGGTGATCCCACTGTGAAGTTGGAAGCATCCTTCTGCATGGCATGGGACTGTCCATAGTTCCCTGTGAAAGGGATGTAATCAGTTTTGTGGTCACCCTGAGTTGACCCTTTTTCAAAAGGGCATGCTGGACTCCTGCCAAAGTGCTGTTGGGAAGTGCTGGGGAAGCCAACCAAATCTATGCTTTTTGTTCTGTTGAAGAAAGACCGTAAGCAAGGAGAGGACCCACTTTTTGGCCTGTCAACGCAAGTGGGGCTTGGCTGTTTCCTGTCCATTTCAACATCCCCTTCTTTATCCCTGATGTCAGGTTCATCTCCAGACAGGCAAAGTGTGATGCTTTCTTCATCATTGTCTTCATTCTGTGGCTCGCTTTTTATCTGCCCCACAGCAAGTCCTGATTTGAGGCCATTTCCAGAGCTCTCTTCACTGAATGTGCTTGCAAAACCTGAGGTACTAATGTGTGATGTATTGTAGACATTCTTGGTACAAGCAAGCTGGTATTTCTTGTATCTAGGGTACCGTGTTACTGCATCTTTGTCCAAATTGTCCTTGCTTTCTCTCAGCATGTCAGAGTCAGGCAGCATCCCTTCGCCTTTTTCTGCTCCAGCAACAGTGGTTTCAAAATTGAAGGGCTCTTGGTGCATCCTCTCTCTTGGGCAAGATATTTTTGACGTCTCTGATTCCATCGTCTCCTCCTCATCTCCATCTGAGTTCTCCTCATCGTGCATGCGCTGACAGGTGGTATCTTTTTTGCACAGGAACAGGCCATCTTCATTGTTCAGCAGTTGTGTCTGAAGGAAGCTGAAGCAGGAGTCCTCCAGGTTGTGCATGCGCAGGAATTCAGCGCAGTGGATGACTTCCTGGATGTTTTCTCTGCTGAGTAACAGCTTAGCAGTGTAGGCAAACTGTAACAATGGACCAAATCCCCTGACAGTGACCTGCAAAAAAAGAGAAGGAAATTGCCAGCATTAGCATCAGTTCTTGCTCTTATCCCAAGTCTCTCATCTAGTTAGACAACCTAACAGATCAAGCATTTGGAAATAAATGCTTCTCAGTACCAGTTATTTACCTATCAGATCATCAGTGATGCCACATGCAATAGCTAGTACTGCTCCCTTTATGTTGCATGACTGCACAGGTTGAGCAGAACATTATTTTTCCCCATGTATCTTGAAGACCTATGAACTAAGCCTTTGCTGTGATAAAAGACCCAAAAAATAGGCTGGTGTGGATGCTGCTAATTCTTGGATAGACCTTATTTTAACTGTGATGCATCCCACCACTCTGAAAGTACCAATTCATATTTGATTCTTCTGCCCCTATGGAAGTTCTAGTGAACAATGGTTTCAAGCTTAAGATACCCCTTAAATAAAAAAAGTGTTCTAGGAAGAACACATTTAAAATTATAGAACAATTCAACAGAAAATACCTTTTTGCCTCTTTCAAGAGCAAACTGCTTCCTTTTTTTTCTTCTCAGACTTTTGCAAGCCATTACTAAATAAATAATAGACAAATAATGACCGCACGGCTCTTTTGTACATTCCATGGAGATTATTCTCCCCACACTGTTCCTGATTTTAGTGAGTCTAAGGTACAGCTAACAGGAAAGAAATCTATATTCATAGTTCAGTGATACAAATCACACTGAGTCCCACCTCAGTACATCATTTTCCACCACCTTCTTTGTAGAAAGAGTAACTACTGTTTCCAGGAGAGTGATCTCCAACCAACTGTTCCAGGTCTGACTTATGTGTTAAATGGACTTAAAGTTATGATTTAAAGTACTGTTTGTCCATTCTTCTCATCACACCACCTATACTATATTTTACATTTATACAAGAAATATTAAAAAACACAAAGATTTTTTTACAGTAGTATCTTGCCATTCAACTACCGAATAACTTGCTATCGACTAACTATCTAAGCTACAGATATTGTCTATTTTTTTACCAAAGGTGCACTGGCACTAACTTCTGTTGCATTTTTTAGTCTGCAAAGGGCAGACGATGAAGGTACTAGAAAAAGATTGTTCTTCAGGAAGCAGTGAGAGGGTGCTTCAAAACCAGGGCTCACCATCTCCACAAGGAGATTCAGTGGTTTGGTCACAAAGTGGAGACTTGAGAGTCCACAACTCAATTTCCTGCTGCACCAAACACCCTCTACATGATCCTGGCAAGTCACTTCAGTCCTGATTCTTCAAGACACCTTTTTGGCTTGCTGGCAAGTGCTACTCACATATGTGAGTTCCCTTTGCATATCAAGGAAAGGTATGGAAAGGTATCTAGATAGGATTCAGACCACTCAAACACCCACGTGTCTGTGTGAGGCTGGGATGCAGAGCCAGCAATCTCCTTCTGGCTGTAGGTATCTTTGGTAGGTGTTCCCAGCTCAGTTTCTTCTTTTAAACAAACAAGAAGCAGCATTGCTGTCACCTTTTTGTTAAACAGCCAAAAAGATTAGAAGAGGGACCTAGAAAGTAGGAGACCAAGTCCCTCCTCCAGGCTTTGGGAATTCAACTCACATTACTCAGCTCCTCTGAAGGATATCCTATCCAGTAGGAATGGGATACCCTGAAAATAAGCTGCTTTTCCCTGTCCTTCCAATTGAAATAGCACCATTGAGCAAGAAGCTGTTTGTAAGGTTGGTGAGACATCAGGCCATGAATTTGTGGTGGTTTTATTTGTGATTAGTGTGAATCTGAGTGAATAATATGGTTCATCCCAATGAAAAGCCTATTAACTCTCTACACTGCTTCAGGACCAGTTGTAGAACTCATAGATTTTTATATAAAAGCCTGACTTCCAGAAGCAAGCTTTTGTTATTCATAGATCTGCACCTGCAATGCTGGATTACGAAGATACCACGAGTGGTGCAGACTTTGATGGAGAGAAAAATATTTTGAAACACCTCTAAAATTGCTCCCAATAGCTTTTCCATACATAATACTACTGCTGTATCTGCTATTTTAAGAAACAGCGCATTTTCATGCACAGACTTACACACTTGCACAATCTGTTTTACAATAAGCCTCTGGTACAGAATTGCCTAGATTTACAGCTGGCTATTAAACTGAGCTCTGCTTTATCAGTGTTACACTTTCTGCCTATTTGTTAGATTATCAGCTCACTAAAGACCTATCTGCATTTTATCTATGCAGCATGATTAACAAAATTGCTAGGGAATTTAATGAGCTACTTGCAGGCCATGTTTCTCTTTGATAAGATCTTCAGTGTGGGGGCTTACATATTCCTACACATCTTGCAAGCTCTGCAGCAGCATAGCTGCAGTGATAAATACTGTCTGAGTTTTTGGGTCCCTTTCAATGAGGATGGGGTCTGTAGCACAAACCCAGCTCTCCTGGCAGTTGTGGCACTCCGCCACTAGGTGGAATGACTGGAAAGCAAATTAAAATAATTCTATGTGCTGGGCAGGGTTTCACCCCAGCACAGACATGCTGCTGAGCCTCGGGCTGACTCCTATCACCCCACAGCAAGACTGCCTCCCAGGCTGACTCAGGTTTTCACTCCCAGCAACCCCCTACGATAACAAACAGCAGCAAGACAGCTGTTACAGCTGTTCTGCACTGGATGCATCGGAAGCAAAGCCTGAGACTATGCCCTGGGCTCTCCGTGATGCCTGGCAGATGCCTCGAATGAAGGATGATGAGAACACTGGTCAAACGTGCGCCTTGACTTCCTTATGAGATCTTATCCAGTTTCACAACTTTCCTCACACATCTTCAGATCCAGGCAGGGGGGGAGCATGTCAAGCACCGGGGCTTGTCGTTGTCCTCAGGGAGGAATCTCTTAAGTGCCAATGCTTGAAACTGCACAAACAGTAACTTTGGTAACAAACAGATGCAAAGCTTGGTGCCAAGTGTGAAAGCCAGCACAATCTCTGTTGCCTGAAGTTGTCTAAATATTGATTTGGCTCCCATGGCAAGGTCCCTGCTTCAACCCCAGCAGCTTTAGGACTAACTATATCTGATGCATCCTGGCAGGAAGGCAGGAATCGAGGTGCTGGAGCGTGGTTATGAGCACTGCACAATGGGAAAGAAAAGGCTTCAAAGCTGCCTGTATCACAATCACACATGCATTTCTGTAGGAAGAGGTAAGAACAGTCTTTTAAAATGATTTGACCTGACTGATGCATCCCAGTGAAAACAGTTAGTGAAACCAAGTTGATCTGTGTTTGCAGAAGGAAACAGATCATTTTTCTGATATAACAGTCTCTGTTTACAAGTGAAAGCGACTTTTGCTGGATGGGTATAAAACATTTCAGCAACAATTTCAGTTTATTTTTCCCCTACTGTAAATAAGATGCCATATGTCCACAATTTGTTTGCTTTTAAACCTTATTTTCCATATAAATTAAGGTTTAAGTAGGCAGGTCAACTCAGGGAACCTCCACTGGGCACTTTGTTCGAGATCATACACCAAGTCACAGCTTCCCTGCCCTCCAATCATTTGCCTTATTTCAATTTCTACCCATTTTTATTATTTAAATTGAATTGACTGGCTACAAGAAAATCAAACAGAGAAAAGGTAAAATGTACATACAAAACAGCAATGCCTACACATGTAAGATGAGCAAAGTGAGGTTCTCAGCTTCTTGGAGGCTTATCTTTCAAGGCAGGCTAGGAGAGTACTTCTGTGTACTTGAAACATGCCAGTCACCCTAGTATAAGGATGAATCACTTCATTTTTTCTTGCTCCTGTCCCCAGCTGGTCTTATATACATTAAAAACCTTCTGCGTACCCAGTGCACAGAGGACACAGGTACTGCAGCCCCACCTAAGCCATCTGGCACATCTTGCTCTACAGCAATCCAAGAAGTCAAGCACTGGGGGGCCATGTGTAACTCCTGCCTCTGCTGTGCTGCCACAGGTGCACCACGCTAAACGTGTGGCATGGAGGTCTATGTCAATTAATCACCATGGCAGTAACTAGCCTGAAGGTGAAAGAAAGAAAGAAAGTTCTCCAGGCCTTTATCTGCCACTTGTCTTTCAGACTGATCAAGCTGAGTTGGGGGCGCGTTTTCTGTGTCCATGCCCCCAGGAGTTTATAATACCGACAAACAGGCTGGAAATAATGCAATGATATAATCACCACCAATAGAGTTGTTAATCAGCATTAGCCATATTGAATTTACAGACAGCAGCCCTGCAGAAAAGAAGCATGAAAAATCTATTTTATTTCAGTCTCACATTGCTTTTCTCCTTACAAAGTCCTATGGAGTGTGATGCTCTGGTTAGTTTTAATTGATTTAAATGACCAGACTTCTAGTACTTCCTTTGGGAAATCTTTGCCACAGTCTTCTTAAAGCCTCCCTGTGAGGAAATGTTCCTTCCCTTATTTGCCTCCATCACCTCTCATTATATTTGCTCAATGCATTCCAGGCAATGCCTGTTCATTCTGGAGAAAAAGATGTATTGTTACCATACTCTTTGCCTTTCCTTCTTCTTTGGTCGGTATTATGTCATTAATGAAAAACTGGTTAATTCAAGGAAAACCATATTGATCACTGTCAGGTGGGAGCATAAGAAGCTGAGATAAGAGTCAGCAATGAGAAATGGTAGTAAAGAAGGCAACATTTCAGATGCAAATATGAAGTGGTTTTAGCACAGCATTTTTCTTGTGCTGGACACACACCACTCTCAAATTAGGAGGAGGGTTAGCTCACTTCCATGTTAGGAACATTAAATTTTCATAACGAACTTCTAGGGCAGAAATTCAATTTTAAATGTAGTTGTATAGACACCCACAGGCGCCACACGAGATACAGCACTGTGGGTGAACTCTGTCTGGCTCCCCATTGTATCAGGCCTCCTACATGACAGCTGATCGAGCACGCCATGGAGGTCTCTGCGTTGTTCTGAACACATGGGACATGGCCTCAGAGCACACACAGAGGTCTGACATTTCTGTGGATGGGCTGGACTCACTGTGTGCTGCAGAGTTCATCAGTGCACGCTCATTAGCTGGCTGCCCAGACTTCCAGATGTCTCAAAATCCCAGACAAATAGACAAAATCCTCCAATTCTGCACAGACAGTATTTCTTATGAGGGAGGGAAGGTTATTTCCAAGGGAAACATGGATGTCTGGTAACACTGCTCTGAATGGCATTTGTATGAAAAGTTGCATCTGGAGTGGGGAAGGTCAACCCCTGCAAAATGCCAGCAAATCTGAGTTCAATTTAAAGAGGGGGAAAAGTGATTAAGGGCAAGGAAAGATCACTGTAAACATGCAGGAATGTAAAACTTGGCAAAGCAGTATCTAAAATGGAGCAAGAGAATGTTTACAGTAATCTGATGCATACTAACACGAAGAACAGAGAAGAGTTGTCCAGTTTGCTATGGGGTGCTATTGCCAACTGCAGTGAGAAAAAACTGAAAAAATGAAAAACGCAGGGATTTTTTCCTGACTCTTAACCTAACAGCGAATTCAGTGATATCTTGGAAGGCTTTCCAGGAAGATGATGGATACTTTGTGTCTAAGTACTCCAAAACAAAACTAAGAAAGCACAACCTTGTTCTGGCAAGGTGGGTTTTGATAATTTGATAAGCTTTTCCAGCCCTAATTTCCAAGTTAATGAGGGCACAGTGCCAATGACGTTCTAGAACACAGCATCAAAATGCAATAGCAAAGATATAAGCAATTGTTCCTTTTCAAATAAAGTATACCTGGGGCATATGCAAAGAATGTGATCATTGGTGGTCGTATGGGAGGGAACAGCCCCCTCCTGCTCTCCAGGGATACAATGAGACCTGCAGAACATTAGTTGTCAAATCCATCTGAATTGGGGGTAAATTAGGTGGTCAGACCTTCAGACCGACTGAGAACACAGAAGTCCTGACAGAGCAGCACAGGCACAGATTACCATCTTTATGTATTTGAGTAGTCTTGTTGAAATCAACAGGAGTACTGATGGGTTTTCTGTAAAGTACACAAACTGCTTGTAGGATCAGGGATTATATTTTTTGTATTTTGATTTTCAGGTTAAATTCATCACCAGGCACATAAGACCATTTAGAAACCCCACATCTCTAATCTCCCAACATTGATTTAATTATTAAGCCATTTTGTGGGGAAGGAAGAAAGGAAAATTGAATCAAACCTCACATGCTGAATATCAGATCCCAAACTAAATATTAATTTAAAACAGTTGGATAGAAACATAGAAGAAATGCGACCGTTCCTTGCAGAACACAAAATCAATCCATGACTCACATACTGTTTTGTAGCAGGCCTACTGTGGTATCCTCTTTGTTAACCTTCCAGTGTTGCTACTGTAGGCTAGAGGCGTATGTGGAGACCTTTTAAATCTGTCTCAGTCCTGAAGTTTGTCTAATAAGTCCAAACAAACAAACCACTAACTTCTCACTCAGACAGTGTGTTCCTTACTCTACAACTTATATAATCAAACACATGCTAGAAATAGGAGATAAGATTAGTGACAGTTAACTGCTGCTATTTTTTTCCACAGCCTGAAGAAGGTCTCCGGGATTAAATATTAACTCTAATCTTATTTGCTAAAATTAGCGCACACTGTATTCTTTTTCTTTTACAGCCAATTGCAAGTATAGTGCAGAAGTTATTTTGAGTGTAATCTGATAACCAAAATCAGTCACCAAAGCTGTTATTTCATTAAGAGTTAAGAGACTTCCTGGTTATTTACTTAGTTATTTTTACATGGGACGGTGGAGCTTGGCAGATGCAGTTTTTCCTAGCTTGAGCTTATTTGTTTTTGGAAAACTCTCTGAAAGACTTAAATATATTACCAGGCTCAAACAGGGCAGTTACATGTGCACAATCAATGGTGTTAAGACATGCCTGTTTCTCCCTTTATGCACAAAGTAAGCCTGCACATTCCCAGGAATTGTTTTGAAACTGTGATCCTTTTTACATTGAGTGGGAAGAGGCAGGAGGCAGGAACAAGAAGAAGAAGTGATAAACAGCAGAGTGCTTCTATAAGGCAACACCATAGCAGCACTTTAGTGAAAAAGCTGCTCCCTCTAAAACCACACTAAGGCTGGGCTAAGGGCACCCCGATAGCTTTCCAGTGCATTCTCTACAACAGCCTCTTCAGGCACCAAGCCGAACACTTCAAGGAGATGCTTTAGTGGTACTTATACAAAAGATGCCACATTGGAAGTGCTCGTCCAATGTGCAATTTTGTGCTTTCAGAAAAAAAAAAAAATGCACAGGTGCCCCCCTCAGCCTTCCCCCTTAAAGTCTCAGCTTTCAGCCAGACTAATTTAGACTGAAAGCCCTGACTGTCAGTGTGAAAGCGTTTCCAGTTTCAAGGAGGAAACAATATGACTTCTCATTTTCCTCTCTCCAGCATAATGAATACATCCAGGGGGCAACACTTCTTAGGGCCTCCTCCCTTTCTGCTTTAAAGGGAAGGAGAGACCAATATCCCTCAGTGCCCACAGAGCATTGCAGTGCTTCTGGGCAGCAGGTGTGACTGCAGGAGGTGAGGCAGGGAGGAAAGAGAGGGCCTTCATGCTAGACTTGGCTCAAAGATGGGGAGCAACACTTGCAGACTACGTACATTGCTCATGAGAAGTGCGTCAGTGCTAACAATGGGATAAGTGGCTTGGGAGTGATTGCCAAGCATAAAGATGGCATAAACAGCCAGGGGATCGATGCCTACATTATTGGTTATGTCAGTGTTTGACTGCACATGACTTACGGGTGGAGCTCAAGCGTAAAGGCACCAGGATACCTGTTTTTTTTTTCCAAATCAAATTCACTGCCCCAACTTTGAAATGTTCTCAAAAATTCTGATGTCACCAAAAGGGAAGACTGAATCAGATGTCTAAGAAATTAAAATAAATAAATTCAGAGTAACAAAAGTAATCTCTGATCCAACTGTAATGCTTATTTCAATCCAAGAAAAGTTTTATTTCATCTTGGAGTTACTGAAGCCCATTTGAAATTCTTTACTCTTTGAAAAGTGAGATTGGTTTCAAATCCGAATGAAGAATCCACTTTTGGAAATACTGACAGTAGCCCTGGCCATTTTCAGCATCCTTAACAACTTTGAAAATTTTAAGGGGAAATTAATTTTGAATTTGCCACAACTTTCAGAAAACATGCTGTTAATTGAGAAGGAAGATATAAATCTTCAGGCATAAGCCTCAATACTTCGCTGCTGGCACATTTCAGTGTGGGAAATGGGAGGCATCTTTACCAAACACAGATAAATATGCTTGCAAAACTGAAAGGCTACAGGTCTGGAAGATCCAGCGCTTTTCCATAGCAGGGATATCTCCCTGGATCACATCTACTCCAACCTACTCCAACCATTAGTCTCTGGCAGATGTTCCCTGGCACATCCTGTAGGGCAGCTCTGGGTTTTACCATCCACAGTGGTTTGCTGAGCATAAGGGAACATTTGTCTGCACAGCCACTCCTCCGGGTCACAATGCGGCATGAGGAGCCAAGGGAGGCAGGTCTGTGTGGAGGCGAGGGGATGCTAGAGGGGCAGCTGTGGTGGCAACGGGGCACGTCTCCCTCTGCCACCCTACCACAGTGCATCCCCTAAGGCAAAACAGCTCTTGTGCTGGAGGGGTGAACACTCTCACACCCCTGCAAGCAAACAAGCCACGTGGTACCTGTCAGAGCCCTTATTTTAAGACCTGACTTGGTAACTTTTACCGAAGTCAAACACTAGTTTATTAAACCATTAAGAGAATATTGCCTATAGTACTATGCATCAAACTGGAGGAATGGCAGCTGAAGCACCAATGTTTGGAGAAAACATTTTAGTGAACTTCAGCAGAAGGAGACAAACTTTTCCTAACTAATTACATGGTTTGGGGTTTGCTGTTGATGTTAGGTGTTGCTCCAGGTGTAACCGAAGAACACAGACAATTCGACTAAGAGGCTAGCATAGGTGAAAAAGCTTGGAGGAAAACTTCCAGGCTGCTCATGCCAGACTCCAGGTGGAGGTGTAAGAAAGAAAATTAGAGACAAGGATATTTCAAATAATCTTTTTTCCAGCTGAACAACTTGGCTACAACATGACCGAATCAACAAAGAACACATAAAACCCAGGGACAGTAACGAGCAGTTTCAACACTCACGCAAGAAATGAAAGATAAAGCAAAGGGAAATACAGCTGTGATATCTGGCAATTTGCAATATGCACCTTAAGAAACCTGGAATGCAGTAATGAAGGATGATACAGGAAAGTGGCTCAGCAGAAACACTACCTTCTCTCCTCGGATGCCCATGCAAGCCATGCTGAAACCAGCAGGGAAGAAATGGGCAGAAATGAACAGATTTTAATCAAAGAGCATCATTGGAATTCAAATACAACTATAACTTGAAATGAAAACCAGTCCCATATTTTTGCAAAATGAAAATTAAACTGACCCTCAGATTAAAAAAATTTAAAAAAAAGCACTGAGCTGAGAGGAGCAGAGAGGAAAGTGTGGGAAAGCTTTTGCAGAATATAAATTGTGAGAGAAGTCTGTGAAAGATCTGTTTAGGAGCATATCATACATCAAAGTGGGCAGGAAAAGGGAAAACAAAAAGCAGTTTAAGAACTTCTAGAATGAAGAAAGAAAATCTAGAAGCCTCCAAGTTACATTAAGAAATATCAAAATAGGCAGAAAACAAAGATGCGTGTAGAAATTTGCTAATTCAGAGGGTGCTTAGAGGAGTGGCTCAGAGTTTCCAAAGATGCAATTAATACACAAGCAAACACAACAATAAAGAAATATTACAGACACCTGTAAATTACACCTCTTTCCTAAACACAGCAGAACTTATTTATGCAAATAAACTATATAATAGAGTGTATTAAATACACAGTGCATTAAATACACTGTAATTACTTTATAAAAACAAGGAATACTTCACAGCAAGGCATCTCACTACAAGCCCTACCACTACAATTTGTGTAGTGTAGGAGAGGAAGAAACAGGCTCTGTTAGATATGATTTAGGAAAACACAAAGCTGCACTCTGAGGAAGAGAACTAAATCAGAAGACAAAGGAGCTGGAGAAGAAGCAGGCTCAAGAGACAGGCTGGATAACACCCAGTGCAGCTCATGGATGCTCTGTTGTAGTTTCCACAGGGCTGTTGATGCCAGCATTTCCAGCGCTGCCCATGACTATGTGCTGGCATGGCACAGCATATAAAATCACTGGCATCCTTATACCAGGGTAGCAGAGAGTACAACCCAGCAAATACCATAACACTTCAAATCCACAGATGCTTTTGTTGGTCTGTGGAAGGAACTGAATGTCAAAGGCTTTACTACTATGCTTTCACAAGGTAATCAGGCAATTACGATTATTAACCGATTGGCTGGAAACCCTGCATAAATAACTCGGTTTTCTGCAGATATTGTATTTTTAAAACAAAACCTGCCAAACGCAGTATTTGTTCCAGTTTTCCTTTCCCTCTCCCCCTGCCTTGCCTTTTAATTTCCAGTATTTGGACACGCATTTTTTCTGTGTTCACCTCAGTTTTGTTCTTCCATGGCTACTAACAGATCTGAGGATTACAGCAGCTTTTGTTCCACTGCTTGGCATTCACATTTCATCAATGATGTCTGCTCAGCTCAGCAAAGCAGGTTTGCAAGGAGAACCAGCCACTGCTGAGCTGGTAAAGCTGGTCCCTTCCTGTCCTCCACGAGGAACAGTTAACTCCTCACGTGGTGGCCCAAAAGGTTAGCAAGGCTCCATAAATCCCACCAGAAAAAATCAGAGGCATTTGCCTTCTTGCTGAGATTTCATGTCTGCTATGAGTAAAGGTAAATCGCTCTTTAAGGTCCTTAGAGGAGTGCAGACTCAGCAGGAGTGCCCTGCAGCAAACCAGCTGAAGGAAGGGAAGGATGGGCAATGGCATCCCAGTGCAGTCACAACCTGTGCCTGCCTCCAGGCTGTCCCCAAGGGATTGACTTCCCCCTTTCTGCTTCATACATGGGATTTTTAAGATCTACCCTGAAATGAAGGAGTAGAAAATGCCGTTGACCCTAAGAGCCCTAGATGTACTCTTCATTTAGAAAAATGATGGCATTTCCAGCTTGACATGTGACTTCTCTATCCTAGGAGAGTGGAAGTTGGGACTTTACAGCTATTTGTGTGTGTGTCTACATATGCTCACGTGCACCCACGCATGCTAGTGTGAGAAAGAAACTAGAGAACGTGAATGTGTGTGAAAGGGACTGAATTAGCCCCATTTGCTCCGAAAAGATCATTTTCTCCTTGCACTTCTGTTGGTGTCGTATCATTGCCACACTAGAGTGCTTCTAAAAGGCTACAGCTCTGGCAGCCAGCATCATTACAGCTGCTCAGACTATTAACAGTATGAAAAAACTCTCAGAGACACTACTAAGAAAATATTAACTGCAATTATCACTGTCTGATAAAATAATGAACAGTGAAGTGTTATTCTGCTGCCTCAGTCACCAGTGCACATTTATGTGTGCTGGGAGTAAAGAAAAACAGTTTATTTCCATACTGAATCATCCCGGAATTGGTTCTTGCTATTTTATTTAATTTATTTTTCTAAAGATCAGGCAGCCCAGGCTGAAGCTCTGTGTTTGCAGAATTCAGCATACCTCGCCTTCTTTCCTGCTGTATATAATCCCATTAATTCTGAGTGAACAGAAACCCGTGCCTGTAGCCATGCACATGTCTGTCGGGTGAGGGAGACAGGACAGTGTGCAAGCTACCACCAAGCAACTCTAAAACCTCCTGATGGACTTTGATTCTTGGGTCTCACTGCTTTTTCTCTCTAGGTGAGGAGAAATGGTCCACATACTGTCAGTCATGTTTGCTGTGTGGATCCCTCCTTGCCTTCTCCTCCTCCGCTGGCCTGTACTGCTCTGGCTTTGTGAAGTTGTTTCTCCTCACATTCCCTGATACTCCCAAGTTGTGTCCTCCCCTGACAGCAGTGGGAAACTTGGGCTTGGTTTCTAATTAACAGACATTATTACTTCCCTGCAAGTACTGGGGAAAAATGGTTCATAATTGCTTGGAGAGCAGGGGATGGGAGCAGGACCCTTCCATCCCATATCCCTGAGCTGGGCTAGAGCTCCACACCAGAGTAACATCCTCTAGAGGTTGCCGGCTGGCCTCTGGACATCACCAACTATTCATTAATGGCGCTCATTAAAATGAGAAGAAATAAGGTACCTGGGCCCGAAACCTCTCTGCAGGGCAGAGATAATGCTGAAGCCGCAACTCGCGTGACCAGTTCTCTCAGCTACAGAATCATAGAATCATGGAATAATTTGGATTGGAAGGGACCTTAAAGATTATCTAGATCAAATCCCTCTGTCATGGGCAGGGACACCTCCACTGGAACAGGTTGCTTAAAGCCTCATCGAACCCTAAACACATCCAGGGATGGGGCATCTGTAACTTCTCTTGGCAACCTGTTCCAGTGCCTCACCACCCTTACAGTAAAAAATTTCATCCCAAAATCTAATCTAAATCTACCTTCTTCCAGCTTAAAACCATTACTCCTTGTCCTACCACTGTACACTCTGATAAAAAGCCCACCCCTAGCTTTCCTGCAGGTCCCCTTTAAGTACTGGAAGGCTGCTATAAGGTCTTCCCAAAACCTCTTCTCCAGGCTGAACAACCCCAACTCTCTCAGCCAGTCCTCGTATGGGAGGTGCTCCAGCCCTCTGATCATCTTCATGGGCTCCTCTGGACTTGCTCTAACAGATCTATGTCCTTTCTGTGCTGAGGACTCCAGAACTGAACACAGGACTCCAGATGAGGTCTCACAAGAGCAGAGAAGAGGGGCAAAATCACCTCCCTCAACCTGCTGACCACACTTCTTTGGATGCAGCCCAGGATTGAGGAGAGGCTACTGTCTTTAAAGCCCAGACTTGTGGATTAGTAACTATCTAGCCCTAGTTAAAATATCTTCCCAGGAAAGAGCTAAGTAAATCCCCAGCTCTGCTCAGCTCTTCTCTAGCAGCCCACCACAACAGAGCCGACCACTGTCTAGGGCAGCTGGCTGTCGGGGAAGCAGCGCAATGTGCACCCAAGACCCCAGTGCTGAGGGCAGGTGACATTGCCTAAATGCAACACATGTAGAATCATAGAATCACCAGGTTGGAAAAGACCCACTGGATCATGGAGTCCAATCATTCCTATCAATCACTAACCCATGCCCCTCAGCACCTTGTCCACTCGTCCCTTAAACACCTCCAGGGAAGGAGAATCAACCACCTCCCTGGGCAGCCTGTTCCAGTGCCCAATGATCCTTTCTGTGAAATATTTTTCCTAATGTTCAGCCTAAACCTCCCCTGGCGGAGCTTGAGGCCATTCCCTCTTGTCTTGTCCCCTGTCACTTGGGAGAAGAGGCCAGCACCCTCCTCTCCACAACCTCCTTTCAGGTAGTTGTAGAGAGCAATGATGTCTCCCTTCAGCCTCCTCTTCTCCAGGAAAACGTAACATTTTCTCCATCAGAGCTTGGGAGGAAGCTGACAGCTGGGGATGATGCCAGGGTGACATGGTCATCAAGCCGAATACGAGAACTGCGTCATTTCTGCCTGAGTGTGTAAGGTCAGCCCAGGGTGTGAACATCATTCAGATTCCTGGGGAAAGGGCCTCATCCCAGCCAGGCAGAATGGAAAATTAGGAAGACAACAGACAGGACAGGAGCAACTAAAATGCAGCCAGAAAGGAAGGCAAAAAAAGCCATGCTGAGTGAGAGAAAAGGAAAGGGAACATTTTCTAGAATGTCCCTCAATCTAGGCCAGAAAAATCCTGTGCTGTACCTCTAGTGTTTTTATCCCACTGCCCTTCTTCCGTGCTCTCTTTCACCATTTGTTCTAGCATCTCATGCTGCCTGCCTGGTCCCTTGTCTACAAGCCTTTTGTTTCACCAGCCCTCCCCTCTGCACTCCAAGCTGTCAGGACTTGCACACACATTTCCCCCTCAACATACCCTGGGGCTCTGGTTGCCCACATTGCTATGGCAGTGACAGAGGAAGAAATGCAGGGCGCAGAGACAGGAGGGAACGTTATCCTCCCATTTCCACCTCTGCCACCTGTGGGGGGAAGGACAGCTCAGAGGAGCTGATCTCCCTCCATACAAATCACTACTAGGATGGACTTCTGCTCCTGGGAGGGGAAAAGTCAAGCTGCAACCTTCCTCGCTGCTTTCCCTCCAGCATCTTCCCTCTCCTTATTCTCAGCAGTTGGCCTCTTCTGGCCACTAAAGTAGGTTAGAGGTGGCCTGCCCTGGGTAAGTTATCTACATTAATTTTTTGATCTTTAATTAGAGTTCTTCTGTGAGACAATCTATGAGAACTTCTTTAGTAAGGGAAAGAAATGGATGCATTGTTTCACAGATGTTTACAAAGACAAACATGCTTTCTCCAAATGAATTTTGTTCCCTAAAAAGCCCCCACAGAAAGCAGAACAGAGAGAATGGATTCAGTGTAGAAGAACTGAAGTTCATTTTAAATCAGTGTACCACGTACAAATGCTGTCTTCCAAATAGGATTATTTAATTTAAACCTTAGATCTGTCAAATTCCATTACTTCAAATGGAGCCTGTCGTTTCTTGACTTCATTATAAATCAGGTTTATATTACAATTTACGTTAGGTAAAGTCACTACTTTGATAGGAGGCAGTGAAAAAAAATTACACAGCAGTCAGTAAATAGAGCAAAGTCATTGCACTGTTCTTGAAAGGCAAAAAGTCATCCTAGTATATGAGGGTCCGAGCTGTCCTGTACCAAAACTGTTCCTAATAAATAAAAGACCTCTGGGAAAAGTGCTGAGCATACGCTGGATCTATTTTCAGCTTGCATCAGCAGCTGCTGCCCCTGAGATTGCATCTTTGCTCGTACCCTACACCATATGTAATGACTCCAGTGCTGAAACCAGTAAGATAATGAAAGAGCATGGCATAAATCTAGACTTGAGTGGAATGCTAAATGAGAAAAATAATACAAAAAAGGGGTAAATAAACCACATTTTCAAGTCATTAGGAAGAAAGACTTTGACATATGAAGTGTTGCAACCATTAATAGCACTTATCATATACAGTGGAGACAAAGAGACAAATTAATCAAACTGACAGAACTGGGACATTTTATGCTAATGCAGGCTCCTGGGTTTTCGTTTGTATTCCTCTGTGTCTGGAAAACTGATACTATTACAGGGCAGGAAATTGCATGAATAACATGCAACAGATCATAAAAATTCACACACTAAGTGCAGAAACACTGCCAAAAGCACTGTAAAAACAAGGCTAGAGACCTCAACAGAGGAACTACCAACAGCTAATGAATGCAAATAAGTACGGGAATATTTCCCATCCATGCATAACAATGAAACATAGGCTGTGACTCTGCAGTCTCCAATAATGTAGGTAAAATAATGCCTGGAGAGTGAACATGCAGATAGCTGGGGGGAACTGCTGGCCAAGCCAGGGTCTGAATTTGTTTGCAGTATTGCAGCCAGCAGTTTAAAGCCACTGGGGAACTGGCATAGCCAAGCATCGTCTCTGTCTAAACATGTTGCTATGTTAGGTTTAATTTAATGTTTCACGTAGAAAAGAGAGGAGAAGGAAAGAGGAAACAGAGCCACAAACCAGCACAAAACAAAAATTCCCTTGCCTCTGTGTAAATCCAAAGCACCCAGTCTTTGCAGATGAAGACATTTGAAACATCATTCATTTGGGAAATATAAGACGTGTGCTGTCCAAAGCCACAGCCATGTTGTAAGGGGCAAGAAATGCCAAGAACTACAGGAATGCCGGGCAGGGCATGGTGTAACACAGGATCTTGCCAAGGTTACTTCATTTGCCGTAAAGGCATCTCAATGACCTTTAAAAAATCCTGGCAAAACAGAGCACTGGTGAAGTGCAGAGAGGTCATCAGCCATACACCAAACGACAAATACATTCACCTGATGGGCAGCCACAGCATTTCTCATTGCTCTCCATTTTTAAAAAAAGCGATGTTTCTCCCTTGTACTGTAGCTAACACACAAACCTAAGGCGAGGACTAATTCTGGGGGTAAAAGGAGTAAAACTGATACCTTTTGGTGCTGTGTCATTTCCAGCACTGCTCTCACCTTCCCCAGAATAGAATGATACACAGCTGATAGACTGAGCAAGAGCATTTATGTGCCAGTACTGCATGCATAAAGAGGGTGAGGAAATGCCAGCCTTCTCAGGGGTGATTGCTTTCCTGAAGAGCAAGCACAGCTCAAATCCTTCCTGCATTTGGTGCTGGAGGACGTCACGTTCAGAGGCAGCAGGGCAGAAGCTGTTATACCCCAGCAGGCATGAAGAGCACGCAATACCGAGCCCAATCTCCAGCAGATCACTGTGGACGTTTTATGGAGTTCAAATCATGTGAACAGGGCTACAACCTACAAATATTAAATTCTCCTTTAGTTCCTTTGATCATTACTAGAGTCTCACCAGGGTGCTTGGTGTGGTAACAAAAAATGGTGCGCAGACACAAAAACAACTTGGTCCAAAAGGTTTCCAAAGACAATGATGGGGTAACTTTCATTCTAAGGGGAGAAATCAGAAACAGATATTCAGTAATTCCTGTAACTATACATCCATCTGACAGTTGGACAGGGGTTGCAAGCTGCGAACAGAATGACTTTCTTCCTTCCTTTAAATAAAAACTCCAACCCATAGCACAATTACATACAAAAAAGCCTCATGAAAGCCTTAGCTTTAAGAAATTTAATACCAGGAGGGAAATAATTTGGTCAAATGACTATAACGATGTTGATTTCTTCCACTCTTTACAACAGCAAAGACATCTTTGAAGTCTCTCAGAAACACATATGACACCTGACCCTCTTTTTTTCCTCTACCTCTGATCAAAGTGGTTTGGGAAAAGAAAATCCTAGTCATAGTATAACACATGTTACTGAAAAAGAACATCTAGATAAGTCTTTATTACCACCTCACCATTCAACCAAGGGGTAGAAAGCACAGTGACAAGAAATGACCATGAATTTTCCCCCCCCTCTAGCTACACAGTTCCTCTTCAGAAAACTAGTTTCAGCAGTAGACTGTCACCTTACCAAATAATTTAGATTAAAATGGTACCTGAGAACTAAGCTGAGAGTGCAAGAACAGATGATGCAAACAGTCTGAGCCCCCGAGGCTGGAATTGACTCGAGACCTTCTGAGCTTGCTGTGAAGAGCAGCTTATAGAGTGCAATGTTGGTCTGCTCTACAGAACTGCTTGGAGGAGGTCCAGCACAACAGTCCTGACAGCAGCTCCCACTAGGGTCACTACACACTACCAGCTGAAGACAGAGGTCAGGATATGATGAAATGCTTGCCTTTAACAATTTAGCTGTCTGTGCCCTCTGAACAGAGGTTTCCAATTGGAAAGTTCATGTATAATAGTGAAATAAATCCCATAAGGGAAGGATTAGGCTCATCTTTGAAAATGAAGCAAAACTAAACCAAGCTTGAGGTAGCTCCTACTGGGTGTTTTTCTCAGTTTTCCAATGGCAAGATACATTGAAGACAGGGAAAGAAGAAAATTAATTATTGATTTAAAGGTTTCTACTGCTACTGAAAGCAACTCTTTCTGCTTTCTGAATACTATGTACCTACAAGTTTCATTGTAGAATGCCCCAGTGCCTATGTACGTCATGGCTACCTCTTCACTCTTCATTTCTATGGGCAATGGTAGAGATACAGACAATGGTGGTGAGGCACTGGAACAGGTTACCCAGGGAAGCTATGGATGCTCCCTTCCTGGAAGTGTTCAAGGCCAGGTTGGATGGGGTCTCGAGCAGCCTTGTCTAGTGGGTCATGTCCCTGCCTGCGGCTGGGGGGTTGGAACTGGATGATCTTTAAGGTTTCTTCCAATCCAAACCACTCCATGATGCTATGATTCTGTATTATTTGTCCTCAACGGCTACTGCTTACATAAACTGCGATAAAGTGACAAGAATAGATGGCTCTTCCAGAAGACAGACAACTCTCATCTTTTGTGCGTTGTATTTGACAGATTAATTCAGACGTTTAAAACATAGCGCTGGTTTGATGTATCCAGTCTCCTGAAAACTAACAAGTTCAAGGAATAGACAGAAACTACTTGATTTGGCTTTATGTCCATAAAAAAAATGCCATATGCAGAAAGCGATCCATGGAGGAACATGAAAATCCGCAGTCATATAAAAATAAGGTTAAAAAAATAATTCAACAGGCAGATGGAATGGCTGGAGACCTATCCACATCAAGTCTAGCTTCCTCCTCCAGAAGCAGAAATGAGCACTAGTCCTCTGTGGAAAGCAGAAGGGAAGTTGTCACAATTTGTCTTTCCCCAGCTTTTTCCTGTCTTGAAAGGTTACTGGCTCCAACCCTGTCCTTTGAAAGAAACAGGAAATAACTTGAGCTTACTCTGTTTTTACTTAACCGAGAATCCCCTGACAGGGAAATTTTCTCTGAAGGCTGCCTGTGAGTCTGAGAAAAGAGGTGGCTAGGCGTGTCATACTACTGCTGCGTGGCCAGAGGTGGAAAGATACTATGCTTTCAGAGCTGTTTAAGTTTGTTTCTTACTAGCCGCGGGGCCTTGAAGCAGAGGACCACAGGTCTGAATTTCAAAGGTAAGCAAAACTCCAACACACCTCCCACAAGCAAAAGCTTTACACAGCCAAAAATGTAGCTTCAGCCTCCTAGTTGACAGTCTGATGAAAATCCCAGACCATTTAATCAAAAAAAGCATTTTTTCCTGAAACTGAGAACTGTATGGGTAAAGTTTGCACAGATATTTTTTTTCTTCAAATCTACTTTTTTTACCTTGAAGCACTACCATAGGCTGCACACCCACCCATTCTGGGAATATAAAGAGCTACATACACAGAGTAGGGAATTTGGTCCCACCACAATTCAAAGCAAGCAAATTTCAAGTATAATGCTAACAAACATTTGGGGCACAATATACTGTGTGCCAACACCTCTTTAAACTATTAGCACTGTTCACTCCCTTTGGACCAATTAATTTATTAGGATGGTCTCCTTTCTATTGTACTACCCCCATAAACTCACTTCTGCCCTGGCTTCAGGAAGTACATCTGACACTGTGGTAGCTGAAGGAGGCAGAGACTACAATGCTGCCACTGAATCCATCCTGGGTCACACCTGCAGTCCTTACATTAAGCCTGTACACTTTCTGCAGTCCTTACATTAAGCTTGTACACTTCCATTTCTCCTTGTCTTCAACAGCTCTGTCACTTAGGCAGAAATTCCTAATTAAGCATCCTCAAAGTGCTGCAGTCTCCTGGTGAGGGACTGGAAGCCTGTAGCAATTCACGAACTCTTTCTGACCTGCTTCATGCTTGCAAGTCTACTTTCCTCTTGGATGTGGTAGTGTCAGCAGCTGTTACGGATGGCAGGGCACGGGACCTCAAAGGTGATGCAGGACAAGCAGGTAGAGGAGCCCATCAGTCACCCAGGACCAATCAGCCAGATAAGGCAGTAAGTGACTCCATCCTACCCCAATCATCTAGAGAAATGCTGCAACTAGTCTGAAAAGCCCCCCAGTGCCTCCTGCCTGCTTAAAAGACACAAAGGAAGAAAACGAGACTGAAACTCTGACTGCAGAATGATAAGCTGGAAGCTCTGGGTTCAGATACACAGGCTGCTCTGGGACCAGCAGCTGTGCCAGCTGTGGGTCAATCTGTTCACCTCTGTGTGAGGTAATGTGAACCAGAGCATTTAGAGAGAGGTAAACAGAGCTGAGTGGTTCACACAAGGTGATTTAATCATCACTGACTTGATGCACAGATCTGTGCTGTAATTCCCATCTGATGCATCAACTTCCAGCCCACCATTCGCAGAGAGGTGATGACAGTATTTTATTTGTTCACAAGTCTACTGCTGAAGGTTTTATGTTACCATTATTTAACTTCAGAGCCGATGCCTCTCAATTCCAGCTGTTTGGTGACACCTGTTTATGCTTTAGTTCTACTGAAAGTGCTAGAACCGTGATTCTCCGCTGTTCCCAGCCCAGCTAGGGCTACTTAACTGCAGACCTCCAGCTAGCAGCAGGCCCTGGGTTACGGCAAGAAATTCCCAGCGCCGTTTCAATTACAAATTAACCTTCTCTTCTCCACACTGACTCTTAAGAGCAAACTTAAGCAAACAATAATAAAATCCCCAGATACAAAACAAACAAAAAATATTTCAACCACTTCCATGTGTGGGAAACAAGACAAGTTAGACTTAACTGTGTGCTTTGATGCCATCTGCTCTTGTAAGGTCAAATTAAGCAAAGTGAAGGACAGAAGGGTTTATTAGCAAATCTGACTACTTTACCTTAAGATCTTGAATTCCACTCAAGTACATCTGTACCTAGCATCAAACTTCTTCAAGGGGTGTCTAAAGCTCGTCCCTCTCCAAGGCCACTTGCCTTACAGTTATGAAACGATGTGCAGCCACACACATCACTGAGCAGTTTGTTGCTGAATACACATGCCAAATCTTCAGTTGATTTTAATCTGGCTTCTAAACAACTGCCAGTGGCTCTCATGATATCCTTCCCCAGCAAATAAAACATGCTTCCTAGAGATATGCCCGATACTTTATTTTCATTTAAACAACCACCAAAGCCTCCTCTCAAGCTCTTTCACAGAAATTAAATCTCATTTAAAAAAAAAACAACCAAGCCTGGGCTAGATGGATCTGCAGTTTGACCATGCACAGCTGTTCCTATTTTTTTATTATAGTAAAGTAAATGAGTGCCCAAGGACATAGGTTTTTGTAGTGTTAGGCTGCACTGGGACTCAGAGGTGTTTGCTGTCAGTCTCTGCCCAGACAGATCTGGACAGATGAAAACTCAGCATTGCTCAGAAGTCCTGGAATAAAGCACCCATTTCTCTCTTCAGAGCCTGCATGGAACACATAACAGAAAATGCACCTACTTGTTTCTCTCAAAACACCACAGCCTGACCATAAAATTCACAAAGACCATCTCATTCCCAAATCCTAGTATGATTCATTTGCTTTCTGCTCACCTAAAACCCATATTTCACTTCCAGATTGAACCATACTTCCTAGCCTTAATGTTTGTTGACTGCTGAAATGCATCATTTGAATACATGCCATATTCCACCCCATTAACATGCTCAATTTCACTGGTAGCTGAGAAAAACAGTTGGTCGGACATTATTCACTGGGGAATCCTAGCAGAAAGTGCTGTACGGAGATAAAACCTTATCTTTTTTAGGAACGCTAACGAAACACAGCTTAGCACTGGGATCAGAAAGTACCTTACAGTTTGTGGTCTCAGATGTGGTGAAGCTGAGAGGTGTCTTATCTGGGCCTTATCTGTGTGTTTATTCAAATGGCAAATGTTCAGCCTGTATTTCTGGACTCTTAAAAGAACAGATACTTAGTTAGCTGGCATTAAAGAAATTCAAAGGATTTTCAGAGGGAGAAAAAGCAAAGGTAAGATAATCAATGGTGGAGGGGGAGGACAGGGGAAGCTCTTTCAGTCTGCAGGGCTAGAGTGCTCACATTGATGAGATGCAGATGTGGCTCAGCCAGTTCATTTCCATTCATGCCAACACATATATTTTAGTACAACAAAAGAAATGCCAAATTTTAAAAAAAAATCCGGCACCAACAAAAATACACTTCCTGTTACACATGCCTATTGCTTCTGCTCTTGCTCTTAGCATAGTCTACCCGTAGGACTTTCTCTTAAGGACAACTTTTACATTTTAGATTATGTTTGTCATGTTTGAATGAGAAAGTTTCCGCACTGCCAACTGCCTCTTCAACAGCAAGTGCAGTCACAGTCAATCAGGCAGATTTAGCACCAGCAGCAGGCTGAAGTCTAACAAAGGCAACAAAATTGAGTCCACTTCTCATGGTGGTGAATTTTGTTCTGTGCATTCATCTCCATATTCCCTTCACATTTTCATATACGTAGTGCAACAAATAAATATATAGTACAACTACTGCCTAAGAGAGGGTAAAGGAGGTATTGCAAGATTTTCTCCCCTTTACAGGCACATATGGACAGCTTTTATATTGCTTTATTGAGCTTAACTTTCTCCACAACACAACAGAGATATATTTCACTTTTCTCCACTGGAAAAGAACAGAGAAGAATTATGAATAGTAAGACAGCTATCACCAGAAAATAATGGAAGTTACATCACGTGGAATGAAAAGTATGTGGCCAGTTGCCTTATTGTACTTGAGGCATGAAAAATCAGGCAGTACCAGAAGCTTTTGCAGTGAGACATGGATGGAATTTCATATCACATCTTGATAGTCTCATTTCTGTTTTATTGCTTACCTGCTAGAAACAAAATATGTCACCTGTATCTTGTACTGCACTGCACATAAAACAATGTGCATTTCTGTCTCATGGTTTCTCCTGAATTAGTAGCATGTCATGTAAGACCTCAAAAAGCACCTAAAAGCTCATTTTTACTCTCACTACAGATCTGCAGCCTCCAGTCATCCTTCTGTGCAGCCAGTGTCAGCACTGTGAATCAGCATGAAATGTAACTCTTTCCCTAGGAGGAATTCAGGAAACCAAAGATCCAGCTTCCATCCATATGGGCTCACTGAAGTGGTACTGCTGAGGTGAGGCTGAAGCATAAATGAGTTTGAAACCTGACTTTATTTGAAGCCTAATAGATACAACTTCTTGCCACTAAAAAAAAGCTCCGTGCGTGAAGTGGGTGGTAGCTTTCGGGAAGGCTTTCAGGTCACTGCTGCTTCCTGAGCCAAGGCAGAATTAAATGTGGCCACTGCTGTGAGGAACATCAATGGCTGATACAGTTGGATAAAAAGAAAACCACATTAATGCTTCCTGTTCTCTAAGAACTAACTGTAGCTACTCCTAATACATCTCTGGGGTGCAAAAGAAAAAGGGCCTTTCGTCGTCCCCTACTGAGTAATAACATGCCTCCAGCTGGGAAACAAACTTCAAGCAGACATTTTCTCCTTGCTCTCCTTACTCCTCTTTCCCACATTTATCACCTCTCCACCCAAAGCGCCTGTGCAGAGCACTCCCAGCCCAGCCTCCACATTCCTTACAGATATTATATTCATACATATACACACTACACAGAAAGTAAAGAGATGAAGAAAGAGAATATAGTTTATTTCTAGAGATAAAAAGGAATAGTAATTGCTTTTAGCCAGCAGTGTATGTAATAGTTGACCTTCTGTATGATGCCTTTGATTTTCTCCTCATAGCAATCATCTTTCGTTGGCTAATTCCCAGCATTTTTCCCTCAGGCTGGTGGGTTGGCATGGATGGTTAGCAGCTGCCAATATTTCTCCTCCCTGTCAGCTACAAGCCATACTAATGTTAGATGCCTGGCTCAGTCCCACCCAGGGTGCTGCATGCCTTTGCTTTCCAACACACTCAGCTTTTGCCAGCCTTGAATCTGAATCAAGGTCCTGTCCTGCCTCTCTCCTTATAAAGATTAACCGGGTGAGAGAGTTAAGCCACGTCAGCTGAAGGAGCAGATGACAGATTTCACAGGGCTCGACCCCATGGGAAATGGCAGGTTTCGCAGCAGCCGTTGGGGAGCAGTAAAGCAGTAAGAACACAGAGGAATTCAGCCCTTGTTGTGTGCAAATATCCACTTTGAACATCATTCTCTTAACAGCAAAGAAAAGAGCTGGGCGGATGAACAAACAAAAAAATCTCCCCAAGCACATCCCACCTCTTCTTCCTACGAAAAACCCGCCGCTTCTTGCTGCCCCCTGGAAGATTTGTAAGACATGGACAACTCTGTTTAATCTTTTTGGAAGGCAACATTTTCAACAGATAGTTCACTGAATGAAAAAAAGTCACCAGTAGCCACTCTTTGAAAAAGATTAAAAAATTTGAGGGTTACAAGTAAAATTAAGCAGTCTACTTGAGAAGCAAATCTGTTTTATAACATAAAAGATAGTATTAGATCAGTGCTACAGAGAGCTAGGTCTGCTACTACAGAAAGCTGCTGCTTCAGATGATCTGCATTTAACTTCACTAGAGACAAAAGCATTTGGTGCTCTCATGATCAGAATGACCACGTGAAGTTGTTTAAAAATGTATGTCCCAAAGTCAAAAAAAACCCAAGGAAGGTTGGGAATCTCATTTGTAAATCATAGGACCTTCATGCAACTGAGGGCGTTGTTTTGTTGCTGCTGTTTCTGCCTTGTCACCATGTAACTGCAGCCTCAGCTTTCAGAAAACTGTGTGAATAAGGTGTTTGCACAGATGATGCTCCTCTGTCCAGTGCCCAGCTTTCAGCTTGCCCATGTAGACTCCGTGTACTTCTACTAGCAAAGCCAGGCAGGTAATAATAGTGAATAAAAAGCCTATTCAATGAAGCGCTGGCTCCTTCTCAAGTAAAGTAGAGTACCACTACAGCATGAATGACTCAATCATCTACTCGAGAGCTATTACTTGCAGCGATGAAGCAATGTTAATTGGATAATGGCCTGCTGCCAGCTAATATTGGCATGACCTACAATACCCCTGGCTGACAGCCGTGTCTCTCTCTCTATCACACCTTTTTTTGTAAACTGGATGGGAAGTGGAAACCATTAAAAAAGCCTCATAAGTGCCATTTAACTTCTTAGCATGAATTAAAAGCTTAATTAAGTGCCTTGTTAAAGGAAGGAAGACCAGTTTTCGTGATTAAATAAAACAAAACAACAGTTAGGGGTACGGAGTGAATGAGTAACTTTACAGCTTAAAACTCAGCTCTTGGAAAATATTAATTTTGAGTTGCATTTAACAGCAGCTGCTAGAGGAAAACTACACAATTGCTGAAAAATACTCTCGGTGAAAGTCAGGCAAGGTTCCTGTTGTTCACTAAAAGCTGCTGCTGAAGAGAAAAGCATAGAAGTTAAGAGCTAATGGGGTCCCTTTTTTATTAGCTGTAGGCAGCTGAAACACTCCATTCCTTTAACTCTGCTCTGCTCTAAGGGCTGATACTTCACACACTACGGCCACATCTGAGCCCTTGTTATTATGTGGCTGTTTTTCCAAGTGCTTATCTACACACTAAAATACTTTTTGTTGCTTTAACAAAAGGTGTAGTACAAAATCAAATTATCAAGGTTAGTACCAAAGGTTTTATGCAAACTCTTCAATCAGTGCAGAATTAGCTCTGTACTGACTTAGTTTAGTTGATTAGGAAAAGCACATTAAGTCATGCTTGAATTGACCTGAAATGTCTAACACAAGGTTTTGCAGTGGTTTAAAACCCTGTAAATTCAACTAGTCTTAATTCTGTGTGTGCACAATGTCTCCCCACTGAAATGACTGGCATATCATAAAGACTGCTCTCACTTGTAATTGGATAGAAACAAGAAATAATGTAAAAAACATCTGCTCACTGTTTAGCTATACAACAGTTAACAATGTCTGGATGCCAGATTAACAAACAGACCCTGACACACTAAGAAGGGAAAAAAAGTCTGCAATTCAGACTTCAGAGGCAGATTTACTGCTTTAAATAATCAAAATAAGTTATTTTGGTTTGATGTTAAGCTCCCTTACACCAATGTTACTTGAGTGCACAAGCTTTACACATAAAGATTTATCTGGCTTAGACATCAAACCTTTGTAAAATGATGATAATAATAATAACAATAATAATAATAATGCACTTCTTCAGCAATTGCATACTTTAGCAGTTTTCAAATCATGCCAGAATTGAAAATTAAATGCTTCCATGGTTGACTTAAAAACACCTATTAATTAGCAGTGATCATCACCTTTAGAAAAGTTTTGAATGCCGAAGACTACTTAAAAATGATTTTCAGTCTCTGTTTAGCTGTAACAACTATATGCCAACATAAATTGTCTCTAAGCCTGAAAAAAAATATTGGCTTAGGAAGCTAATTTTCAACCTTTGTTTGAAATTTTTCCACTGGAGGAATAACCCCCTATATGACATATTAAGTTAGTTTTCACACATACCCTTAGAAATAACTCACGGGTTGCCAGAGCTGTGCCGACCACGGACTAAAAACAATAGGTTTGGGAAGAACCATTAGCTTGTGAACTGACAAAGACGCTGCTAACTTCCTTTAATGCCATATAACTAAGTTTTTCCTCTGCTCTATCAGCTCTCAAAACCCAGGAACGTTTCAGTTCCTTTAATGGCGAACTCTAACATGGTTCTTTGTTGGAGGCACTTCCCATTCCTACACATAGGCAATTACCAAAGCGCCCAGCACTCTCAAGTGGAGAAATGCACCTTAACCAAGGAGTAACTGAGAAATACTGAAGTGCATTGGGCAGCTTTCTTTACCACAAGTGACTAGCATTTGTGAAGAAATTATTTAACTGAACACCTTGCATACATTCAAATAATGTAGCCACCGAACAACTCAGGCTCAATGCAGTTTACAGCAATTAATTTGCATGTGGAAAATACCTGTATAAGCTGGCATTGGTAACTGTAGGTATTATTTTTGATAGACTCTTCTGTCTCTTCCTACCTGTGGACCCTTGGGCATGTTTTGTCACCTCTCTGCTTCTGCCCTTGCTTTGCAATGCAAAAACTATGGAACACTGACTGACTTGACTCTTCTACTGGAAATTATCAGTGGACACTGCAGAATCACAGCGTGCAACCTAGCACATCCTCTGTGCTGAACTCCTCTGCAAAATGTCTGGGCTGAAATTTCTTCATGAGTAATATTCAGTGTCAAGACTCATGAAGTCACACCCAGTGACCTACATCTAATGCTCTCCAACTTATGCCATGACAATCATGACAATACCATGATGCTGCTGTAGTCTCTGCAGAGTTAAAGCAGAGGGGATAAAAAGGTGTGTGACACTTCAGGACCTGTCATTGTTTTAAAACACACTGTGCTTCTTCATGGTCATTAAGCAAATGATGGGCAAAACCCCTCTGTATGCCAGAGTATCTTCCCACTGAGCACCTGCTATCCCACGCCTTGGAGACACCACTGCCCCTTGGTCCACCTGTCCCCGTCAGAGACACCGGGTAGGCAGCGCTGAGGTGGCAGGTGACAACAGCCCTGGCCAGCAGGCACACGTCTCCTCCCTGTGGGCAGCAAAGCCACTGGTGTGCTCTACAGTAGCTGCACTGTCAGGCCATATGGCTGTGACGAAATTACAGCAGGTGTGGAAGCCAGCCAGTGAGATTTTGTGGTAAAGTAAAGTAAAAGTTCCAGTGAGGTATGTATTTTCTGTGTCCCTTGGCTTCCTGCTGTGAGAACCACACTACACGAGAAAAACCCTACTTTTTGTCAGACTGTGTTCATGGTTTGTTGGTGGAAAACACACTGTCTGAAGCAGTTAAACCCCAAACTCATTATGAGAGAAGGCAAGAGGAAGCAAGGTTTAATGAGGTGTGGGAGAGGGCAAAAAGGAGGACAAGGATTTGAGCTGCTGGAGAGGAGTGGATAGCAATGAGCCTCCTGATAACATAACAGCTCAAATGATTTTTCAACCACAACCTCTGTGTACAGGCAAACCACCCTTATCAAATTTCCTGCCTAGAAGAGCAGACGAATATCAGGGTCCTCATAATGCCCTAAAAGAACCTATGGTAATTAAGTGTGTATGACTCCCTCAGCAGCTGTGGCGAATGCAAGCTAAAGCATCTTCAAACTTTGTCACTGTAACTGTTAGGACTTACTGCTGGTGAGGAAGGTCAGTGTGAACATGTTCACCCTTCAGTGATTTGTAACCCATCAAACACAAAAACCACATCCAGAGCTGAGCTGGGGCAGGCACTGACACCCATGACACGCTCCCCTTGGATACTTTAGTGGACTGCAGAGTCCTTCCTCACCGAGTGGAAGGAGAGGGCTCACATTTACAGCAGGGGCACAGCCACATACCATACCTCTTCTGGCAGGTTGACCACCAGGTCATTTTCCGTCTGCCCCACCAAGGCCTGCAAGAAGTACTCGCTGCAAGCAGCCAGCACAGCCCGGTGGGCGCGGAACTCCTTTCCCTCCACGATCAGCGTCACGTCACAGAGAATGTCCTGCTTCCGCTGGTCATTTAAGCAGAGGAGAATATTGGTACAGTGCACCGTTGACTCATACACATACATGGGGGAGTCACTCTTCTCATCCACAGACATGCCGTTCACACCCTGCAGAAGAGAAGGGAGGAAGAAAACACAGACAAGATGGTGAGGAGCAACACGGCCAGTCAGCAAATTTGGCATGGTGGGATGCCGCCCAGTTTCTGGATACCCTGGGACTGTAGCCAAGCAGCACATTAATTCTTAAATCTGACCAAAGTGCTCAGGAAGGATACTGGAAAGGGCGTTTGTTGCCACCGGCTGTTACTCTGTCACGCTTTGATTACCTAACCGCCCCTTGACTTCCCCCCTAAAAAACAAAATAAAACTTAGATGGACTACACAGTGCTTTCCTTCAATCACCTACAAAGCACTGGCAATTTTAAATTTAGTAGAGGCAATAACATGGGGACATGGGAAATTTTATAAGATTTTAGCCAAAAAAGCAAGAATGACTGTTGGGTCTTCTAATAGTGAAAAACAGGCTTTGTGCTTTCGTCTGTTATTTTCAGATTAAGGAAAAAAAACATCAAAACCCCAGCGTGTTCTCCAGCAGACAGGCAATGCTACATATTTATACTGATGATCTCCGCTCAAGTGAAAGGCAAGGTTGAATTGTACCCAATGAAAACAAGCCACTAACTACAGTGACCTCATTTCTCAACCAGAATTAGAGCTATTTTCAGCCTTAAGAGGGAGAGAAAGATATTTAGTGGCTTAGAAGAAATTAACTTCCAGGCATGGCTAAAGAAACACACCTTCACCAGCACTTTAATGTCATTTACAGGAAAGAGAAATTTCTGAAGTCCAGACCCATAGACCCAAGAAAATCCCCAAACTCATGTGGAGGTCCAGGTGGCAGGGCAGCATGTGGGTGCTGGGGCCACTCCTGCCTGCAAATAAGTCTCCCCTCCTGATAGAAGAGCAGAGGTTGGAAGATGTAAGACACTTGTTACAACTATCTGAGCTAGAAAGTTCCCTGACTACTGTTCTGCAATTTCTGCAACCACCATTGCCTTTGAACACAGGAACTGGGACAGCTTCCCCCAGTAACCAACATTGCAAGATCCCCTCTTTGCACTTGGACACATTGAAGTAATTCTTCTCTTGCCCAAAGCTTCCTGCCTAGCATCAGATTGAATCCTCTTTGCATTATGTTGCCTTTTTAATTTCTTTTTGTAGAAAACTGTAAAAGACTGTGCTGAATGCACTATGTACCCCAAAACAAAACAAACACACTTGTTTTAAGGCTTACATGGGAAAAAAGGATTGTTTCTATGTATTCTATCTGCTCCTGAAAGGAAAGCCATGCAAACACATAAACTTTAAGGAATTCTTTTTCCAAACAACAACTGTCTTGTAAGACATAAGATTCAGAGGCATACAGGGTATTTTAATACAATACTGCTGCATTGCAAATGCCTGACCACTGCAGAAAGTTGAAATAAAATTCCACCTCTGCTACTTTTTAATGTAGTTTTTTGCAGCATTTTCCTTCGCTAGCATAATATACAGATACACATGTAGACACAACATGACTTTAAACTAATTCTCTTGCCATGCATTCAAATAAGGGTACCATTTTCCTACAGTGTCATTGAAAAGATACTAATAATCTGGACAAAAGTGCACTTAAGAGGACCAATTTGTTACTTGTACAAGTATGTACTTGTATCTATTTACTAAAATTCTCAAAAATAAATTCATCTTCCCACCTTTCTAGGAGTACTTTTAAGCTAGTGGCTATGATGATTCTCTACAAAATAGGTGGTTATGTCAACATTACAAAAATAAAATATTACTGGAATTCTTGTTGGGATGCCTAAAGCTTCTCTTTTACCGGTATTTGCATGTTTACTGCTGACTCATGCTACACTTCTGAGTACCCAGCCAAAATGCTTACACAGAGAGAAAAAAACCCAATCAATCTAGTATTCATTAGCCCTTCACCAACTTCATATCTAGAGAGAAGATACAAACCTGCATTTTGATCTGCACCTGCATAAGAGAGAGATACTGGATTTTTGTGTGCCACCAGCAGGATTCCTCAAACAGGAGAAAACTCATTCTATTTTTTTTTTCCTCATGAATTGAGACTAATGATAAGAATTGACAACAATCATTTTATTAGCACTATGCTAAGGTAAACGAGAAAATGATACTTAGCTCATCCCACTCATAGCTTTCTGTGTAACTAAACTCTGATGCTAACGATACTGCTATAATGATGTTCTAAGTGGTCACTCTTGCGTGCTATGAAATGCAAGAGTTTACAAGAACAGCCTAGTGGGAAAACTTGAGAGTTGCAAATGATAATGCAAAGGGGAAAGCGCTCTTTTTTTTTTTCTTTTTTTTTTCCAGGCACATCTTATGCCTGTAATGTCTCAGACGATGAAAAAATGTACAAGAAACCTGAAACCTGGCAGGTAATGAACTGAACATCAATTATACTTTCAGTGCCTTTTAAAAAAAAAAAAAGAAAAACCACTGTCTGCTTGAAATTGCAATCCTTCTTTTACAGTAATAGTGTAATTTGTGTGAATCAAACCCTGAATTACTTGGTTGCTAATTAGTAATTTCCCACTTTTTAACAACAGCTCTCACCAAGTGTATTTTTTTAGAAAAAAATCATTACATGCCCTGCGAAGCGCTGAAAATACCATGGTGTATTTCCCCACTGGCAAGTGAGCCTGCCTTCTATGCTAGGAAACCTGACTGATGCGGCACTGACATGCTGGGGCTGTAAATTGAACCCTCCACTCCTTGAAAGGACCGGCACCCAGCTGCTTATATATCGCCACAGTTTCCCAAGGCTACTGTCGTGACTCCAGGGGCTTCCTGAAAGCAGATTCACACCATACCCCTTCCTGCAGCTGCTGAGAGTCCATGAAGATGCCTTGGCCAGTGGCTGCAATCTCAGCCCGAGACAGATTTCCCCTGGCCGTGTCCCTTGCTGCTCCGGGAAACACCCCAAGCCCTGCATTGTGCACAGGGAAGCCAGGGCTGGGCTACAGCTCAGGACCACCTATTTATCAGCTTTTAATGTTTCAAGTCAAGTGATTTATGGTCTTCCCTTTTCCATGCTCTGCCATTGCCTGAATGACCTCCAGGCGCGAGGTGTTTCCTCTCCAAGAGAACTTTATCCTGCAGGACAGGAGCAAGATGGTGAAACCCTTCACTGGGAATTATATTGTTTATTTTCACAGGAAAAGGGTTTAGGGTGCAAAAGAAGATACTGCTATAAGGCTTTGGCATATAGTAGCAAGAAAATTCGCAAAATTTGACATTTTTCCCCCCCCCCTCTCCTTGGAAGAGAAAAGCGGGGACCAGGTATTAACTCTGAGGGGAGCCAGGCTGGAAGTCTTTTATACAGTGTTAATGCTAACTGTGTATTTTTTTTCTGAATTCAGTATTATGCTGAGTTTGCAGAAACTTCTTCATGGAAATCATTGTTGCACACTTGATATTTCTTTAAACTGAAGACAGAATGTCTTAGCAAGCCTTTCCCTGGCTCAAAAGAACATGCTGTGCATTTGTTTGCATATAGGTCACCATACTGCCAGAAAAAGCCTCTTTGAAACAAAAGTTTCCAGAAACTGGCAAGAACTATTGTGGGCAAGGAAAGCACCATTGAAACCTTGCCA
This sequence comes from Clamator glandarius, assembly GCA_033459285.1. Classification (NCBI taxonomy): domain Eukaryota; kingdom Metazoa; phylum Chordata; class Aves; order Cuculiformes; family Cuculidae; genus Clamator; species Clamator glandarius. The sequence continues at coordinate 1,060,218 of JAUNZM010000131.1, read as the reverse complement.
AAAAATGCTGCTGGTAAAGGCCAGCAACTGCAGTGAAACGTACTGGAACGTTGCTTACACGACCCTTCCACAGCGACTCCTGGGAGATCCCATTGAACTCTTTTGCATGGGTAGCATGGAGGTTACACGCAAAACCTCAGCAGACCAAAAATGTTGCTTATGGAACATCCTAATCACTTTGGTTCACAGCACATTGTCTCTACTGGCTGGCACTTGCCCAGAACTCTCCAGGAACTTAAGAACAAATTGCCTGAGCCACTACCAAGAACACATTACCTATCACAAAAAAACAGCTTCTGGCTCACAAGAACAGAAGGAAGGCAAAGTGGTGTCTGTTTTTAAAGGGAAGCATTAGGGGAGAGAAACTCTTATCATGGCAGACCAGAAAGTCCTGCATCAGAACTGGGTTAATTACATGAAAGGTAAATCTCAATTGTGGCAGAGCTACAGAACACTTAACCAGGCAAATTATCATTGTGACAAAGCAGCATGGCTTCACCAAGGGGAAGTCATGTCTCTGATGGGCTCTATTATAATTCCTGAAGTGTGTCAAATTACAGTGAGGAATACTGGTACGTGTAATTAGTATTGACTTTCAGAAATCCTTTGACAAAACCTTTACAAAAGGCTGCTAGAGAAGCTCAGCTGTCTTAAGGTGAGAAGTTACACCAGGCTGGAAATTACGGAGGCCAAATTGCATTCAACAGAGAAGGGACACGGGGGCAATTTCCAGCAAGTTAGCAGTGGAATTCTTCCAGAAACAAACCAGCAGCAGTACTAGCTCACATGTGCCTATGGTCACATCATGCAAGACACCTTGGCTCATCAGATTTCTGAAGATAAATATGGTTGGACACACTCAGTACTTGGACGGGAGGCTGCTTGAGCGTACCAGGGTACTAACAACATCCTGCCACTCCTACAGTGAGGTCACTGAAGGTGAAGCCAGACACTGAAGCAATTTGAAACCACACAGGTTTAGACTGGACACAAAGCAAAACTGAGGGACAGGTTCCTTGGAGAGGTTGTGTCATCTCTACCCTTGGAGGTTTTCAAGACCAGACTGGATATAGTGTTGAGCATCCTGTTCTGATCTCAAGGCTGACCTGCTTTGAGCGAAAAGTTGTGCAAGGAACCTCCTGAGGGCCTTTCCAACACGAATTATCAGATGATCCTACATTGATTAGTGACCTGGAAGTCCACAGATCACGACTAAAATTGATGAAATCAGATCAAACATCAAAGGTAATAGAGACTGTTGGGAATGTCATAAAGAAAATGAATTAGTCACTAAAAAGATGACACACCAAATCTGGGGCCCTCTGTTACAAACAGGCAGCAATCAGAGGAAAAGATGTAATTTCATAGAATGGCTGAGGTTGAAGGGAACTCTAGAGGTTGACTAATTTAACCTCCCTACTCAAAGGATGGCCTGGAAACAGCTGCCGAGGAGCTGTCCAGTCAGGTTTTAAGTATCTTCAAGGATGGAAACCCTACAACATTTCTGGGCAACCTGCTGCAGTTTGACCACCATCACAGTAAACCAGGAACTCATTGACCTGGAAACTCAATCTGAATTTGGAATCTCTCATGAAAACCTCAGACTGGAGATAAGACAGACTGTCATCACTTAGAGACAGATTTTAGAGAGAGAGAAATATTTTAATAAGGAGATGTATTTTCTAGTTAATTGTGGCGTAGTCCACTCTTACGCAGTGTCTGCACGTGATTACACATGTTGAAACAAGGAGAAAAGAAATCCTCAGTAGAACAATAGAAAAAGTTTATTGGCAAGGAAAGAGAAAAAGCCCTCCTCAACATGTATGATCAATTCAATAAACACTATACAAATAATTCAAAATTAAAAGGTCAAAGCAGCACTGCTATTTATTGTTTCTAGTGCTGCAAGAAGCAAGACAAATGCAGGATTTGTAAAAAGAAGAGCTGTGATTCCTGACCATAGGAATTAAATGAAATGGTACCCCATACTCATAGGAAGGTGCTTGTTTTGCTTTTCCTGAGAGATTTCACAGTCAGTGCAACAAACCATACGCAGAACTAACCACTGCTGCATATTACTTGGGCAAAGAACTACCCTATTTGTAAAAGTATTAGTCACTTCTAATAATAATATCCAGGGCCACATTACTCAGGGTACAAGTTTACATGGGATGAATATTGACATGGTCCAGAATGCTGGATAACAACAAAGTGCCTGGGCAGAGGAACACATATGTATTATCTGTCTTTCCTGACCTACTAACCACAGTCTCAGAAAGAAATCGTTTGATGGATGTAAATACAGATGAAACCCCAAATCTATCAATTTGTCAGAGCAACGGGCATGCTGCTTCTCTCAAACAGGCACTGAAGCTGCATGGGACCAAGCTGGTAAGGGCCAGCAGCAGAAAATGTCTGTCCAAAGACTAGATATGGTGGATGTCCCAGGCACCAGAGGCTCCAGTTTTCACTGGCTCCAATGGAGTGGTGGGTTTAGGACATGAGAAGCCATCAGATGTTAAGCCCAGCAGACAAGAGGTGCTCAGACTGCAGTGGATGCATCTTTATAGCTTCTTCACAGCAAAACACCAGCAAGGAAGGGGACAGAGGAAAAAGGAGCCTAAACGCATTTTCTCATCCCATGAAACAAAAGCTTGCTTGCATCCCAGGAAGTGTAAGCAGGACACCAGATCTACAACAGTGCATAGCGGACTCCCAAAAACGTCACAGAGATGCCTGAAAAAGTCTTATCAGTATCTACTCATTATGCCTGCAATGCTACATTTTAGTATGGAAACCAACAGGTAACACTGCATGATTTCTCATTTAGGAATCACCTGATCCAGTATAAAATGAACTGCAGGTTTTGGTTGGAAGCATAAGCTGGAGCTTGCATTATATCCTGCTATATGCAAGGTGACTCTCAGCTTTCTCCTGATCATGTTACGAGAGTAACATAACGGGGGTTATTTTTAGTTCCAGTTCTCATTCTTCCAGGCAGTTCCACTAACAGTTAAAAAAAGACACTTAGGGATACCTTGAATTGTTCAGCTTGAATGCATCTAAGGCTTTATGGTCAGAGATAAGTGGAGAGTCTGCACCATAGATTTACATCTAAATGCCTGACAGTATTTCTGTTTAATAGGATGCAAAGTGTGCAGAAAAAATACTCTTTTGTTCTGAGGTTTTCTACAATTCCCCCTGCCCTATACAATTTAGCAAAAGGTACTAAGAAAAAAATGAGGAGAATGACGCTAAAGCAATGAAAAAGTTGAGAGGAACCAGTACTTCTGACAAATGGCAGCAAAAGCAGATCAGACTTGACAGTTTTTAAGGATAAACATGCACTGTTTTTAAGTGGCAAGTGGGAGGAAAATAATTTTCCAGGCTTCCTTACCCATCTCCTAGTATTTTTTTTCTGTGAAAAGCCTTGTTCTGTGTAACGAACATTCTAGTTTTAAAGAAACTTATCAATAACTGATACTTAAGAGGTCTTAAAATGGCCATCCTTATAATTGGTTAGTACGATCTCTCAATTATAGCTATAACAACAAAGGATATGATTATATTGTCACTGCTTTCCTTTAAAAAGAAACTATTGAAGGCTTAATGATTAATTCACCATTTTTGAGAGCTCAGTGTAATGACAGAAGACTATATACAAAGGTCTCTTCAGTGAGCCCATTATTCAATTAATAAATGCCGAATACCAAGCAGTCATAGTCATATGAAACTCCCAAGAACTGTGTGAATTTTTAACCAATTAATTATCAATTACAACATCATAAAACACCAGCACAAAAATAGAAATAATGAAATTTAATTATACATTATTCTTCTTAGTTGCTCCAAATACTCTACAAGACTGATTTTGATTAATAATTCATACAGCAATAAAGTATCAGGAAAGATAATTATACTGTGCCACAATTCTCACACTGATTTCTGTAATTACAGATTACAACAGTGTTAGCAATTTGAAAAGGTTAGGGAGCAGTAGTAATTTGCTATGTCATCCTCAGCAATATTAATGTCTTCTTCTCTGAGCACCCCAGATAATTGAAAACAGACTGGCAGGCCGTCGGGCTACATGGGCTTGCCTCCTGCCAAACATACTGTGGGTGCCAGGCCCATTAGCAAGAACATCTTCAGAAGTGAGCTTTTCACACCGTTCAAGTAAATTCTGCTGTAAAGCAGAAGATGTGTGGCCACGTGGAAAAGACGCTGGGTGGCAGCTGTAGACACGCATCGCTGCTGATAGTGATGGAGGGTGCATCTGACCCTACTACCTCAAAGTAGACCCTTCATTTTGACTCTGAGTGGGAAGGGAGATAGCTAAGAGAAATTCAAGACAGGACTTAACCATGGGTTCTCCACAGATGCAGGTCTAGTTGGGCACGCAGCAGGGCTCTATAGAGATCTGGTAACTCCTAAAGGCAGGAATTCACATTGCTGAGGAGGTGTCGTGCCTCCAACACATCAAGTGTTCTCACAGCTCACACTGTGGGCAGAAGCATCAGTGCCTGGGCTGGCTGTAGAGCTGAGCCATGAGCCCTGTTTCTGTATGGCAAGCCTAACGTGCTTTCAAAGAATGATGGAAATTCATTCCTCAGCTTAAACCAACAGGATTAGGGATGTGTCCTCCAGGCTGTAGAATGACTACCTTTTCACAGCTTGTATGTCATCACGGCACACAGGCTTCGTTGTAGGAATTAAGTCCCATTGCAAAAGTCACTTACTGGACCTAGACTCTACTGCACAACTAGACAGTGACTAGGGAAAAAAAAAAGAGGGAGTCTGATCCTGCAGACTTTTAAACAGAACGGCAGGGTTTAACTTCTGTCTGTAGCATTTTGGTAACTTGAGAATGATTTTGCTATTGGCAGATTGTACACATGAACAGAAATGTACTATAGCTTCAACTCTGCAATGGATCTTGGGGTTTTGTTTTGTTTCTTTAAATCAGTGTCAGGATGCCCATAGCTACCATGAACCCCGGGCATCTACTCTAAAGAAATTGTCCTTCAGATTGTTCAGAGATTGGTACCATAGGAGGCAGGGGTTTCCACAGGAGGCTGCTTTGAAGAATCTAAATAGATTTATGTCCCACATACAGATAAAACCTATTTCTTAACTTCAGAGTGTTGTGTTGTTATTAGTTTTTGAGAGAGTAACCCAGCTGAACAAGGTAATTATAGCTTGCAGTCTTTAGGGACTTTAGTTAACGTGCAAATAACGTTTACACACGATACATGCATTGAAATATACATTCTATACAGGCCTAGTAGGCAAAATATACACATGCATCTTTTTATGACTCAGGAAATATTATGTAATTATACTACAAGTTGTCCTACACTCAGTAAGTCAGACTTAGTTTAACATGAACTTTCAACATCCTTTAAATATAAATGGCGATGCCTTCAGGAGAGAGGCATAGTAGATGGGGTGCAGGAAAACACAGACCAGGCAGGAAAACAGAACAACTGTCCTTTATCCTTATTTTTCAAAAGCCACTGAAATTACATATATGTACATGGAAAGTGAGAAACACAGAAGAACTCTTCCCCGATTAAGTCTCTTCTCATGGCTTTCACACTGCTCTTTCCAGTAGCTGGCTATGGTGAAGGGGACCGGAACAAAGTCTGTTACTCAAAATAAGCTTATTCAAAGCAGAATGGGGAATGCCCAACACTGAAACAGTGCCAGGAAACCACCAAACAAAACAAAGAACATATTCTGATTTTCTGAAGTGGTCAATGGTTTCAGGATCTTGAGGAAAAGACATAACCTTTTGGTTTACTTTTGGGTAAGCTGGATGGCCACATTAAGGATTAGAGAGGGGAAGATGAACTGGTGATTTGTTTTCATCTTGCCCTCCAGCTTGGTGAGCTCTCTGAAAAGGTTTAAGATCTCCATATAAACGGAGGATTGAGATACTGGGGAGGATCCACCAGATCAGGCCCTGCCTCCCTTACTTTAAATTAGAATTTGGGGGCTTTCGTTGAGGTTTGACATTGTGATACCATTTTCCTCCTTTTCCTAAACTTCTAAATAATTTATCTGTACCTCTACGGGTGTATGTGCATGTATATATAATTTACACTACTATGCAATCTGAGACGATAAAATTTTTGAAGTATATAAATGGTTGGTCAAGTAATCAGGTATCCAGGCTACCTGCCTGTATGACTATACTTTTGGATAGTAAAAAGTATGTTTCTCTATTTGAAACCTCTTTTACTAATATGACTGTGAGAACAAAAGCCAGACAATACCACCAGTGTTTAGAAGCTACCAATTACGAATGACGGTGATGTTCTACTCCTTTTAGCAGCTTTTTCACATGAAAGATTACGCCATCTGACTAAAAGCTATTCATTTTCCTTATGGTTTTTCTGAAGGAAGCCCAGTCTTTAAATTAAATTCCAATACTGTTAAATGCTGAAGCTCTGTTTTTAAATTTTTTGGTTGCTATCAAATGAGGATTTTTAGTAACCTTTTTTTTTTCTCCAGAGAAGAACCAAAACCTTCTTTCTCAGAATTACTGGTTAATTTTCTCCTCAGTTCTCAAGCTGTACTTACTGCTTTTCCAGCCTTTCTGCAGAACCGGTGGAAGAAGTTCTGTCTGCATCGAAGTGTATGGCCAAAAGCATCGCTGACTTAAATTGTAGAGCTTGCAAACCCAACAAAAGCCCATTTTCTCCTGTCATACTACATAGCTGCTATGGGAAAAATCTGCTCTCTCCTTTTTTTTTTTTTTCCCCCTAAAATGCAAGCTCTTCATCTTTGCCACAAGTTAGCAGCTGTTTAGAATATCCTTCATGTTTCCTTGGGACACAAACTGGCATGTCCTTTGGAACACATCTGTTGTGATTAATGTGTGAAGAGCAACAACGCATGCAGTAGGTCACTGGGTTAAATTTGGGACAGAATTTCATAGGGTATAACTTTGCACCTTCTGCTCTTGGGAAAGAATACAGGTGTCATCTTCTCCTTAGAGACTGGGACACTATCTGCTTGTGCAGTGCATTCCACAATCAAATGGATAACAACAATAATGCTCTCCTTCGACAACATATGTGCTGAAGGAAAAAAAAAGTTTTCTTACGGTTAAATCATAGATTTTTACTAATATATTAAAAAAAAAAATTCTAGTGACTACTACCTTAGGATCCACAGATTTACAGGTCTGAACCTTGGAAGGCCTATCAACACATGTAAAAAACCATTTTCATATGTTTTCCTAACTATCAAATGATCAGAAGGTCACTAAAATGATTATTTAGAAACTCTCAGAGCAAGTGCCAAGGGATTATGTCAAGGGTTTCTGACAGTGTTTTTGATCCTGCAAGGAGGTGAGAATTGGCATTTCTTTACAGGAAGGTTTAAGCAAGAATTGCAAATCTTCCCTCTACTCTCAGAGTCTGGCACATGCTTAGATTCCTGTTTACAGGTCGCTTTATCCATGGGCTGGCCCTTATTCTGAAAGTAAACTGCCTTTCCTGTTGCAGACAATAAATCATCCCCCAGCTAAACGCACATGGAAAGCAATCATTTCTGCTGCCAACACCTACCAAGCTACAGTCGGGGAAAGTGGAGAGGATGTGAGACAGAAATGGGCATTTTGACTAAGTGCAACCACAGCGTAAAGGAGCCCACAGAAAAAGAAAAGACTTGATGCATTTCGGTCCTGGTTCTGAGGGTTCAGTACAGCCAACATAGCACCTGTAGTTTCTTGGAGGACTGAAAAGACAGCAGAAGGCAAAGACAAGCTTTTCTTCTCCCATAAGATCCAGAGGGGATTATTAAAGCTTCTTTTTCATAGTAAAGAACGAGGGATTAAAACTGGAAAGGCTTTAACTTGAATTTTTATCTTTGTTTGAGGATACTTAGATTATTTTTTGAGGTTTTCATGCAGCTTTTTGAAATTTGTTTGGTTTCTTTGCGTCCACAGAACTACAAGGTACTCAATACGCTTAAAACTGCAAAAGCCATCAAATAAAATCAAATAGGAGATTAACACGCAAACCCCAAAACTAAGCCATGCTTCATCCCAGGGAAATGGAGTGGCTTGGTTATTTCTTTTTGAAAAAGTGCACTCTGTCATGGGAGCTTTAATCTCAGGATCTACCTTTTATGGTTCACAAATCTGAAAGGCAGAAAGGACCACCTAATCTGAGCCTAAAGGCAATATCAACAGTTGTCTTTATCACACAAAACTGCAATCCTGACAGAGCAAAAAAACCCCAGCAATTTGTTTGACAAGCTCTCTCTTGAACTGTTACTGGAATTATCCATACCTTTAGCCTCCAAGTTCTCTCTCTTGACAGATCCTGAAATAGCTGTTCCGCTATTTTCCCCTAGACTGACGTCAAGCTAAGCCAGCCTTCAGTTCCCCGGGACATCCCTTTCATCTTTTTGAAATATCGGAAATACAGTTGACGGCCCTCGAGTTTTCTGGAATTTCCTGTTTCCCAAGATTTATTATAAATTAACAGCCACTTAAGAGAGCTTTTCAGCTCCCTCTTTTAAGATTCCTGGATGTAAAAGTTACCAGGATGTGAAGAAGTTTAATTTCAACCACTCCTGTCTGTCTCAGATTCTCCTTTGTTATAAGCAGCAAACATTCTCTTCTTTCCACATCACTACAGAGGACAGACACATAGTCTTCCATTGTTTCAAATACAAAAAACATCTAGGGAACATTTCTGCCTTTTCTATTTTCCCTTCTTTTTTGATACTTGATCAATTAATGTTTTATTATAACTTCTACTTCTTCATTGAACCAGAATGGCTTCTCATTAGAGTAACATTTTTTGTTATTTATGGCAGTGTAAAACCATAATTTTGAGCAGCTGGCAGAATAGTCTTCAACAATTCCCAGTGCGTTCAATGCTTTTTACTTAAAATGTAATGTTATGCCAACACAACATGTTCTAACTTTGGAAAACATCTTTTCCAGATCTCAGTACTGTGCATGCATTAATCTCCTGGTAGGTGTACTATGCTTGCACAAGGTCACTGTATGGGATTTGAGGTCCCATGATTCACACTATTTAAGACTGTCCACAAATAGTTTTTGACAAATTTGCTTCCCTTCTTGCTTCATTTTCTCATGCAACAAGTGCTAAACCAAACCTTTGTTTTTGAGTCAATTTTTAAGAGAACCACTCACACTGAAACTGCTTTGGATCACTGCTCATGTGCCACTCTCTCCAATGCCTCTCCTGTAATTCTAAGAACTATGAAGTCAAACAATGTGATTCTTGTACAAAGTTGGTATTCCTAGATTTACATATACTGAAAGCACCATAAGGCTGTTTCATGTGGTTGGGTATTCACTGATGTCACTGTCTCCCTCCATGGTTAGTTTATAGACCCCATTTGCTCATTGCTTCAAGGGATAAATGTACTATGGGTAGGGAAAGAGAAGGCACCAAAACCAGACCTTCCCCACAGTCCCTGCAGGCCGTAGCCTGGAGGACCACAAAGTCTCAAGTTGTTCTTCACCTTCAGCAGTGTGCTGACTGCAACCCACTCCTGCCTCTTGCCTTCCTCCTCCATTCACAAGGGGACAGATGCCCCAGGACACCTGAGGGTAACATAAACCAAATCCATAAACACCTTATCCCCACGATAGAAATCACCACTGCTACACTACCTTCAGGACCATGTTGGGTTTGCTCAGGGCTGTTTCAGGCAGCTGTGATCTATGGAAGCTTTGTCTGCCTGACAAAATATGTCCCATACCTATGGCATGGACAATCTTCATGAGATGTTTGATGTACAAGTAAATGCTTCTTTTCTGAGAAGAAAAGTCTATGTGCTATTTCTGATGTGAATTGAGAAGCTATATTCTCCATAGATCCTGAAGACATGCAATTAAAGATTGTCAAATTGCACACAGGATCCAATTGAAGGTTGAGCAGGTGATGTTATAATTATAACATTTGTCGCTTGACTTGACAACCTTCTCTTCTTTTAACAGCTTTCGTGCATGATTTCCTTACTTTAAACAAACTAAAAGTGCCATTGTGTAATCTGACCCTTAAGCCCACCCAGGTCAGGAACGGGGCAAGAACCATGAGATTTCTGCTTCCCAAGTGCTGCTGGCAGACCATTACTGGCCTGCAAAATCATTACTGAGCAGTATGTGGTGCTGCACCAAAGAAGGATGGAGCAAGCAGAGAGCAGCTCGGCAGGTCCCCTTGGTTTGTCAGAAACCAGATTTCTGAGGCAGTAGAGGCCATCAGCTGCCCTGGGCTTTCTTTTCTGAAGTTCCTGGCTGGTCAGATGGATTGCCATGGGACTAGCAACAGCAACGACTGCACCTGTGGCCCCAAACCCACTCTCCAGCTGAGATCTCATGTCTTTGCTCCACAGCACGGGGGCACCAGAACTTTAAAAGAGCTCAACAAATGTTGAACATTGGAAAATACTTACATCATTTCAAGATATATTTTCCTATTTACTTCCCCCTCAGCTGAAACACTTCAGTGGTGATTTTCCAAACACAGGCTAAGAGAACCTCACAGCAACAAAACTGTGACCCTGTGCACCTAAAGTCTGGCAAACCTACTAGGGTTCAAAATCAGACTTTGTAGAGCAAAATGACAAGATATGAGGCATTTATATTACTGGTGCACACATAATGAGAAGCATCGAGAGCTCTACATGCGACGGGACTTAGCTGGCAAAATCCAGCACTTATTCAGCAAGGTGTTGAGTGCCTTTAATCTATGCCCTTTAATGGGATCCCTTGCAATAAGCAGGATCAAGCAATAAAAGCACGAAGACAAGGAAATTAAACTACAGATTTATAATTATACAGTATAAACAATCTGGGACAAAATAAAATTCTTTTACTCCACTGAAGACTGACCTGTTTATTTATAAAGTGAGGAATCTATAAAGCTCATTGATTAGTCTTTCAAATGAAACTAATCTAAAAGCAGTACTAATTATTAACTAAAATATGTAATACAAATAGCATGCTAGGAAATAATCAATACTTACTAGTGCTTGCAACCCCTACAGCAATTTTTGTGCTAAAATGAGGATGAGCCTACATAGCAAACCCTAATGTTTGCCAAGGAGTTGTCTCTCCATATACATGTAAAAGAGAACAGTCTGCAATGTAAAAACAAGCATACTTTCTCCTTACTTCTTCCCCCTCAACTTCTGCTTACCCTAACTTTACCTTATTTATATTGCAGGCTGCAATAAAAAAAACACTAATAAAAAAATCACTCCACACATCTTGTACTGTATTTCTTGGACTGTCAGAAGAATGCAAATATTGTATTATAGGACCAATTCCAGTCATTTTAGACAAGCTTGACCACATAGTGACATAGCTACACGGAAGGAAGAGACAATTTTCCACCAGCAGGCTATACGAAAATTCTGCCATTAGCATAAATCAAGTAATAGAAGGCTCAGTTAATTTATACCTATCAGAAATCAAGATCAGGTAAGTATATCTACAGATTTGTACCATTATTTCAAGAATTTAAGTCCTAGTAAGACACAATTTTGTTATATGCCCAAATGACTTGTTGCTTTATGAAATACCGAAGTCACTATTTCATTATGAATGATGTAATGCTTTTCTATCACAGCATACTATACTCCAATATAATGTCTTAAAAACTGACATACATATGCATATGCATAGTTACATATATGCATATACATATATACACTAAATTTCATTAGTATCTCTTAGAAAATACCAATTATTATCATTGCATGTTTCTGGAATAGCTCATGTTGCCTGGCATCAGCTTTCCAAACATTAAAAAACTACATGATCTCTATTAAAAGGGTCCTTAGGCCAGTCCTATCAATAGAGCTTCCCATACTTATATTAAGGAGGAAGCACTCTTTTAACTCTGTACAAATTACGTGACTTAATATTATTAATTGCCATTATTCCATGCATTTCTCACCTGAAGTACATACATGCACACGTATTCGTCTATGCTGCACATGGCAGGAATTTTTCCAAAAGGAGAGTAAGCAAGAGGAGAAATGTGCGAGTATTTTTAGTAACAACACAGGAGGACAGAAATGTGTGAAAAAAACCTCCAAAATGGGACTAGTGCAGATGCAGTGGTGAAAAGTTGAATGGATGGGGAAGAGCCAGAAGCAACTTCAATGAGGATGCTAAAAATCATGTTATTATGCATGAGTGGAAGGGTCTAAGATAAAAGAAGGGAGAGGACCAGGCTTACGTTGGAGAGAGAGAGGAGGCTGAAGAGGCAGAGGGTTTACAAAAGTTACAAAGAAGGACAAGTGGAGGAGGGATGGCTGGAGAATTTTCAAAGGAGAAGAGTCAGTAGTAAGTGGGCAGGAGCCCAGTCCTGCCTTCGTTGCCTCCTTCTCCTTGGTGAAGAGGCAGAGATGAGAAGGGGATAATGGAATCATGTGAAAGCATAGCTATTTTCCAGCGTTTTCAGTAAGCAAAAATAAACTGGAGAAGCACAGTAAAGTGAGTAGGTAAGGATGCTGGGAGGGAGCAGAAAAGAGTGGACAAGAGGCAGAGAGATGTTGTGCTGCCCAGAACAAGAGCGGGAAAGGACTGCCGAGGAACTTGAAAGAGCAGTGGGAATGGAGGCAGCACCTAGAAAAATAGTTCCTGAAAATTGTCCATTCAATGGAAGGCAAGGAGAGGGAAAGTCACAGGCACTCAGAGGAGCAAACAGGGAGAAGTGTCAGAGCAAGAAACAGATGAGAGGGGAGATAATCACTGGTGAGAAGCTGGAGAGTGGGTGAAGATACAGTGCCAAGAGATGATAATCCAGCTGATTAGAGAATTAGGCACAAGAGACGTCAAGCAAAAGGCAGAGAGCACAAGAGGCTATGGAGATGGCAAGAGCCTGAGCTTAAAATAAAAGTTGTCTAACAGTCCAGATGCACCAGTTGTACGCTTCCCCTCCACCTGCCCTTTCTCTCCATCGCATTGCACCTTACAGCAGGGAGCAAACAAAAATCCAGCCGCCCTCAGGCTGATTCTGGAGGAGTGACAAAATAGGAAAGAGGAGAAATAAAAGCTGGCTGACAATAGCTGCCTGGGGATTAAAAGGAGGCTTTTAGCACAGCTGTGCATCTATATTTGATTTACGTGGGCTTCTTCATGCAAAACAGAGGCACAGCAGTGCAAATGGCTTTCTAAAGAAAGCATCGTGGACAGAAACTCCCACACATTAGAAAGAGAGAAAGGAAATGCTGATGTCCTGGGCTATGCCAGGGATGCCTACGGAGCTGGGAATCCTGACTCAGGCAGCCAACAAAAAGGCATTTGCATTGTGCCATCCCCGTACAAGGCAGCATTACACCCAGTGGCATGAGGACTGATATACACAAAGCCCTATGAACTTTCTTAGGGGGCTTATTCTTTTGAGTTTGAGCTTGACATCCCCTTGTAATAAAAAGGCCTACCTCCTCAAGAAAATGACTACCAAACATTGTAAAAATTTTGTTCTTTGTTACAGTTAATTTCCAAATGAAGAAACAAAATACAGCAGCCCTGATTGCACATTTTTGTAAATGTTCTTTTCTAGTAGCAAGTAATTAACCTTGTGTTAGAGCCTGAAAAGTCCCTACTAGTTTTTGAACTTGCAGACAGCTGGAAAATGCCTACTTAGGCAAGTGTGCACATCTTTGAGCAATTCCTACTTGATAATTACTCTTCCAGAAGCTGCCAACAGCTATTCTAACATTTCGCTAACTAGGGAGGAATATCACATCGCATTATCATATATTATGTGAATTAACAACAGGATGCTGGAGAAGCAACGGGATAAAAATCAGGTAGTTGAGAAAGAAATTAAAACTAATCAATGTACACACACACACAAACACACATGCAAGTCTGCTGTATGCAAACAGCATTTCAGAAACAAAGGACATGGCTGGGGAATGAAAAACAAAAGTGAAACCACATTTGCAGAAGTTGTCAAAGTAGATTCCTTCTCTTGGTGACAGATGAGATGAGACGAGACTGAAGCCCAGGACCCCTTGTAAATGAGACTTGTTAGTACTCCACCAACCCACTGCAACCAGAGCAATATTCACCTCCACAACACAACAGATGTGATTCAAACTGGCAAGCCCTTGCACATCAAGCACAATGCTTTCCCCTGCTCAGTGAAGTTTCTGCAATATTCACGGCGGCAGCCCAGAGGGAATTCAAGCTTGACCTATGCAGAAAGCTCACCAGTGCTCCTGGAGAGCAGAGCAGCCCCCTGCATAGCTGAAAGGGCACCAAAGGGTGCTTTTGGAGGAACATCCTCGAAATGGACCTACCAGCAGCACAGACATCCCGTGCTGCCCTCAGGCACGTGTTGAGAGTTGGAGGAAGCAGCTTGAAGTCAAAGGTACTTTTACATATGTGTATGCATATTAACTGCAGTGAGCTGACACGGGATTTGCACTAGGAATGTCTGCTTTGAAAACTGTAAAGGTGAATTATTTTACAGGACAAACGTCCTTAAGCAGTATCTCAGGGGAAGCTCTGGTTATCTTTGATCAAATGTCTTTTTCTTTGAACGCTGTTATGCTGTGGTCATCATTCCTATTAAAGGGAAAGGACAAAAGGCTTCGTATCACCACTTTACCTTTTCACTCAATCTAATGTAAAACACTGGCATATTAGCACAGGCGAAAGAAACAAAGCCTGGTTGATAATGGCATTCTCACGTATTTACTAGGCAGGGCAGGGAAAGAGGCACTAGCTGCAGAAGACGACTATGCAGTTCATACATGGAATGACTGCAGCAGCAGCTTCCTGCTACCAAGAGGTTTCCTTGAAATCCCTCCACAAACGCTCTGCAACCAAAGTGTAAAAGCAACCACTTGCCTTGCTCTGATTGCCCACTTGAACTTTTCAAGAAGGTTGCATGTATTCACCATTGATCTACAGTACCGTGTTGCCAACTAACTTGTGGCGGAAAGACTGCAAACCCTGACTGCTGTACTTATGCAATCCACACACCGCTCTGCCTCCAGGCCTCGAAAGGGCATTGCATCTCCATTTGTACTGCTGTACCTCTATTTACCGGTGGGTCTAGGGGTACAGGCAAAACAGCTGATTTAGGAGCTTGTGGTCGCACTGACAGGGCTGTAGGTTATAGAGAGATGATTATCTTGACTTCTTGGCTACTTGTCCAGATTGATAAAAGTCAAAGGGCAAGGTGATTTTCCTGATAGCTACAGCCTAGACAGTAGCTGGAATCTGGCCCAAATTGGTCGTTCAGATGCTTCGCTACTGAGCAATGCTACAGTGTTTAGCACTGCTGCCTTCACTACCTGGATTTGCCTTGCCTGTGCTGTGTATGTATAAGCACACATGGACCACGAGATTCACAATGAACTCCTGCAATACTTGCAGTCAACAACTGACTTGGAGTCAGGAAAAACGTCCTTCAGCAGGAGGATGTGTCTATAAATAAGGCAAAACTAATTATCCCAAGAAGGGTTCCCCTTCCTCATAAAATTAGCAGTGTATACAGTCAGATATCACAATGTAAACGCATTGCTCTGAATTTTACCAGCTTGACTACCAAGCACTACTGCACTGCTATGGGAAGAAAAGTATGAATTCTATATAAAGTCTCTACTAGAACAGATACTAATTCTGACACAGGAAAAGTTTTATTGTAATGTTTTTAGAAGAGTGGAATGAGAGGGAAAAAGTGTGAAGCCTAAAAGCAGCGACACACCACATGTTACAGGAGACATGTTAAACAAGTGTCCCTGTGAGAAATGGAGAAGATAGCTGAAGCCCCTCCTGTGACCACATCTTGCAAGCCAGAAGAGCTCAGAAAAATCCTTTTTAAGGCATACTGTTGCCTTCTCCTTATTTTTGGCAATTTTGCTTCATTATTTCAAGTCTGGTTTTAAGTAAGTATTATTTTAATCCTAAAAGATATCCTTAAATCTCATCTAGTTGCCTCATTTTTCTGAGACAAAAGCAGAGTGCTGCCTTCACTCAAGTATGGTTGTCCCTCAAAATGTTGCAACGGACATCTCCTGCAGTGCTCAGTGGTGCTCAGCAGTAGCACAAAGATAATGAGATGCATACACTCTTGTATTTAACAAAGGAGCCTGTATAAAAGAGGTGCCTTCTAATCACCACTGCTACACTGGAGAGCCCTTTGCCATGCAATAGGAGGGTGGAAAGAAAGGCTGAATAAATCATGAGCGAGCAAAAAAAGGTTGTGGCACACCCCCATACTTTTCCATTTCAGCTCTGTAAAGTTCAGCTGCATCCAGGTGATGCTACTGGAACCACTACGCAAAGAGAGAGAAGTGAGCAAATATGGATCAACCAGATTCTGTCTATGAACTGAATAAAATCATGCAGCACGACAGAGGATGAAGAAGTTGTCATCATTTACATAAGAATAATGAAGTAAAGTGAGTCAGGCAACCTGATCTGGAGCAAAAGAATAATCAGGCAACCTTCATCCAGTACAGTTGCAAGGAGAAAACGTCAGGACAAACACAGCCAGATTTCTGAGCAGAAAATCCAATCTCCCAAATCCTTTTTATGTCTTCAGGTGCAAATGCACTGCCAGTTTCTACAGAGGGAACATGTCCTGGAGCCCCCCAGGAGTGGAGGGGTGGATGTGACAAGTGCCACAGGCCAATCGTTGCAGCAAAGGAGCAACTACTGCTTCACTGGTGCAAAACTGGTGCAACTGCCTCAAACGCTTGCGCAATGACACAGCATCAGCAAAAGCTAAATGGGAGATGAATAGAAACGTGCTTTTACATCCAGGGCCATCTGTCCCTCTGCACTTGGTCTTGTTTTATAAACTGACCTACTGTTCCAAATCCCAGATTTTCAGAAATAGCACTGGCTGACAATATCACCAGCAAAAATGATCAGCACCCGCTAAACAGTGTAACTGAGGAATTGTTTACAGGAGGCTGAGGCAGTGATGACAGAAGCTGGAAAACCAAAATCCCAGAGAGGGGGAAGCACAGGCCACCCTGTTACATACGCAAGAAGGAGCAGAACCAACACTTTACAGCAAGTCATATTCTCTTCTGCCAAAAAAGTGAGAAGTTTAACAAACACCATTCCTATTTTCCAGTACAAATGGTACATTTCAGGGGATGAACAACCATCCTTTCCCAGCTCTCCAGACTGCCCTTGGAGTAAAGGAGACCAGAAACCCCAGAAGATTTCTAAAATCTATTACTGTACCAAATAAACAGCTAGTATTCTCCTGTGAACTAAAAATCCCTTCAACTATTCCCGAACAATTACTGCCTCCCCACCCCAAACAAAGATAAATTTCCTCTCCAAGGTAATTTTTAATATCATAAGTAGGCTTGGTAACAGCAACTCTGTAAATTTAATATTCTCAGAGACCTTTATCATCTCCCTCTGTTGAGATTTTCCACAAAGCACCCATCCTTATTGGTTTTCAGCCTTTTAAGCCCTTAGTTTTCTACTACACTAGCATGTCTTCATCGGCCTGACTTAATTTTATCATGTGCTTTCAGGGGGAGATTTCCTCTCTACACTGCCTCGACTTGCTGCGCATCTTCCCCACCTCAGCGCTCTCTCTTCCTTTGAAATGGAGAAAAAGGAAAACTAGGAAATGCAACAGATGGTCTGAAATCCTTTTCTTGTGAAAACTATCACTATGTCAGCTAGCTTAGGCAATATTTCAAATATTTCCGCATGTGCCACCAGCATTATCCATGACTAGGGAAGATGAGGAGACTTCTTGTGAAACTCACCCATAGGCACACTGTTTGCAACAGCTTAGTCTTCTTGTTGAAGGCTCCTTCTTTTCCCTAAATCCAATGAGAAAACTAATACTCTCCAGATTTAAAGCTGACAGGTGGTACATGCATAATTAAGGATGACCTAACAGAGAATGCTCTCATTTCTGGCACATTATCAGACACTTAAGCAAAGCAATTATCAGTAGGCAATCTCTTCTGTCAACAGAGATTGGATGAAACATTTTGCCAGTCAGGAAGATATTGTAATGATGATACATACGTATTTACAAATTCTCCAGACTTAAATCTCTATTACCTCAGATAAATGTCTGCGTCACCTATACAGGACTACAGTAACCTCTTCTCACATTTTCATGTTCCTCTGTGCTACTTCCATGGAATCACAGTAAATACTACACAGACTCCTTTGCTCCTACACTTCGCTCCTACTCATGTCAACTTCTTCCTTCAACCCAGCTGCACTTCCTACAAGTCCTGTCATCCCTCTCCACCCAGTCTTACTGTCCTCTCTAGGTCCTGCAACCTTTACAGTTGCGCTGGTAGATGTTTGATCTACACGCCTTCGTAAAAAGTCCCTCTCCAGCTTTCTAGTAGGCCCCCTTCAGGTACTGGAATGTCACTATAAGGTCGACTCGGAGCCTTCTCTTCTCCAGGCTGAACAATCCCAACTCTCTCTGCTTGTCCTCTTATGGGAAGTGCTCCAGCCCTCTGATCATCCTTGTAGCCCTCCTCTGGACCCATTCCAACAGTTCCATATCCTTCTTATGCTGAGGATTCCAGAACTGGATACAGTACTCCAGGAGCAAAATAGAGGGGCAGAACCACTTCCCTCTACTTGCTGTCCTCACTTCTTTTGATGCAGCCCAGGCCTTCCGGGCTGCAAGTGCACGTTACTGGCTCATGTTGAGCTTCTCATCAATGAGCACCTCCAAGTCCTTCTCCACAGGGCTGCTCTCAATCACGTCATCCCCTATCTTATACTGAAACTGCAGGTTGCCCCAACCCAGGTGTAGGACCTTGCACTTGGCCTTGTTGAACCTCATGAGATTCACAGGTTGCCCAGAGAGGTGGTCGATGCTCCATTCCTGGAAACATTCAAGATCTGGTTGGATGGGGTTCTAAGCAACCTGGTCTAGCTGAAGATGTCCCTGCTCACTGTGGGGGGGTTGGAATAGATGATCTTCATGGTCCCTTCCAATCAAAATCATTACATGATTCTATGAATTAATGACTTCATATGTTGTGACAGACTGCACCTGGTCTGAACAACCATGTTTCACTTGCACATTGTGAACCATGAGCTGAACACCTTTCCCCCGGGAGTCATGAAGGTGGGAGAGGTAAGTGGCCTTGCCTCCCCAGCTTATAGAGAGGGCAAACATGAGCAAAGATCAGATGGTAATTTTACATGGAATCAACCCAAAAGTTTATGCTTGAACTAGGAACATCTTCCTCGTTTTTCGGTTGAACATGCAGATGGCACTGCCTCCCAAAATAGCAGTGTCACCCATGCAGTTTGAAAGAGGCAGAAACTTTTTAAGTTAAACTCTTGAAAGCTTCCTTCAAACAGTGTTTTGCAATGAATCCAGAATGCGTTCTGCACCTTTTTTCCTCACCTAAGAAGGGATTTTTAAAAAAGGACCTTTTGGGGAAGAAAAACAGGGAGAACAAAAAATAATTAGGAAAAGAAATGCCTAAAAAGGTGAGCGGATTTCTTAATTTTGGGGAAATTAGGACTGTGAGAAGTATTATAAACTGCAATTACATACACACACAGGATTGCACTTTATGTTACAGAAGAGCTGTTCTTAGGGTATAAAATTGCTTTAATATTGCACTAAGACAAGTGTTTCTTTTTTATAAAAAGGCTTATGATAATGGATTTTCAAAGCAAAAGTAAAGCTGCTTTTCCCTCAGAAGAGGGTTTTAGAGAAGGGGAATTTCACAATGTCAGTGGTGTGTGTTTTGCCGCATTTCATGAGATCTCTCATTATTTAAATTCTGATGTATTTGTGTCATACATGGATAAACGATTTTATTGTTCAGAACATGTCTTTATATGAACATCTCTGCTGTTAGATCTAGTGTTATTTTGCCTTTTTTTTTTTCTCCTTACCAAGTCAGAACAAAAGTCTCTTTTACTGCAGTTTTGGGTACTTCGTGCAAATGGCAGTTTTTACACATCAATCGTCAGTTTAATAACACTAATGATAAGAGGGGAATTAACGGTAATGGGTTGACTTTCTGGCAAGAAAATCAGAGTTTATAGACAAGTTTCTACTATGTCAAACTTTATAGCCCCATGTTATCAAAAGCACTAGCAGGGAGAATTAAGATTAAAACATTGACTTGTTAGCAATCTGGGCTTACTGAACCACAGCCCTCCTGCACAAAAATTGATTTATTTAGAAATCCATTGTGTAAGATATGAAGAGATAGCGATAGTCTTCTGGGACAGCAGGGAGCCATTTAAACAACAAAATACATTTGCCAACAAAATGTATTACACAACAAAATACATCTGATTGAGCAGACTCAATATCGCTCTCAGTTAAAGCAATACCAGTTAGTCTCTCGATTTTCCCTAAGGCATAGAGCTTAGTAATTCCTCCTCGCTCTCTACTCCACTCTTGCAGTCATGGTACCTTACAGCATTTGAAGCCAGGCTTGCACTGTTGTTCCCATGAATGACCCCGGTGACTTCACAAGCGTTGGTTATAGGCTTTCATGCAAGACCAGCATGGGAAAACTGCATCATACGGATGGCTAGGGCAGTGACAACAAATAGGTCTTCTGTGGATTGATGGATGCCTACAAAGAGCCACCTTTTGAAAATGTGGCTCAATCAAGACTGTAGGAATGACATTGAACATAAGAAAAAGCCTTAGCTTTCCTGACATGCAAAAAAAAAAAAGGAAAAAAAAATATATCCCACTCTGGTTTTAATGTGGAAAGTATAGATACAAATTACACTCTGCTTCCATCCACTCACTTTTGTCTATGAATAGGACCCTCTAATGAATTGCTCTACTCTTGAATCCCATGCCAGGCAGAGCATCTTCTTTTCCACAGATGTCTCATGCTTTTTAACACTGGTAGTAGTTTTGATGCTGCAGTTTCTAGCTACAGGCTGTAAGGATTGAATCCTGCATCCTGAGGAGGACAGGCCATTGCCATTGAACCACAGCCTTCCCAGGGTCAGTACTCTTCAGTTTGGCTGTATTTATACAGGACAAGAGGGAAGGGCCTCAAGCTCTGCCAGGGGAGGTTCAGGCTTGACATAAGGAAAAAAATTTTCATGGAAAGGGTCACTGGGCACTGGCAGAGGCTGCCCAGGGAGATGGTTGAGTCACCTTCCCTGGAGGTGTTTAAAAGATGAGTGGATGAGGTGCTAAGGGGCATGGTTTAGTGATTGATAGGAATGGTTGGACTCGATGATTCAGTGGGTCTTTTCCAACCTAGCTATTCTGTGATTCTGTGATTTCCTGGTTAATGCCATGACAACTTAAAACGGTATTTCCAGGCAAGAAATAAATGTACACTAAGGACTGCTAATGTAACTGTGCTGCATGTCCATCCTGCCATGTGTAGGCTTTGCTGAGAATCCAATTTTAGAGAGAAGAAACAAAGTCTGCTCCCTTATCATTATTTGCAGCATGCACTTTCAGTGATGTTTTCATGAGTAGGCAGGTGGAAAAACATGTTTTTAAACAATACAAAGTCTGCTGAAGTTTTACAGAAAGTCCCAAGGCAGGCAGGGCTTATTATGCGTGGCAAGAATGAAATGTAGGATCTTTGGGGAGAAGTTGTTTTATCATCAAGTGGCAGTTTAGGAGAACAGTGGGAGCTGGGTTGTCTCACCCACGAGCAAACTAGGAAATGACAGGAGCTTGTAGATATTGTCTGCGTGTAAAGTCAGAGATAGAGAAGCAGTTAAGCCCTGTCTCTGAGGCACTGCCCCTCTGCGGGTGGATGTCATAGGTCATTACAAAGTAAAAAATGCCGAGAAATAACTAATCAATTCAATGTAATCACTGTGGCTGGGGAAAGCAAGGTAGTGTTAGAAGTGGGTTTGGGTGAGCAATAAGCAAAACAGTGCAAGGAACACATACGTATGATGTGCCAGCACATGCATCATGAAAGTCTCTGGAGTTTTGATGCACTGTCGCCATGACATCATGCTCCCAGCCATTCAAATCATGTGCCTCTAAATGAGAACATAAACTTTGTGTCCCGTGACCTGCTGTTGTTCACCACTATCCAGCCCCAGCCACTGCTAGTGACGAAAGTAACAACTTTCCCCTCCCTGTAAACCTATGCAACAATTAACCCATAACAAAAATCCAGTCCAAAAAGCAAGTCTTCAGTCAAATGAAGCAATGCATAAAGATCACCGCCTGAGCTGGAACACACAACTACATTTTTCCCAAGCCTGGAGAAATCCCAGTTCCTACTTAAAAAATGGGAGCTGTGCACACTCAATCCTTTGCTGCTGGCTGGTATCCACTCTCAACACCACTTCAAAAAACACTATTGCTTCATCAATACATTCGTAATTCAACCAAAAATAATTCAAAAAGCACCTGAAGAGCTTTGCATGGTAAACATCAGAAAAACACCACTTTCCAACCCTGCAGCCAGTTGTTCTATAATATCTTCTGCTTTGTGCTGACAACCTTTTTTCCCTCCAATCATTCAGACACAATGCCTTCAGGTCTGTCTAAGTAATGTAATTTACTGGAGTGGAATTCCCTTGATACTTGCTGCAGCACTCAGTGACAGTATCATTTATACTCTACACTGTCATGCCATGACACTGATACATTGGCTTTCATCCCTCATTCAGCACAGAGGGTGCAATTTCACCTTCCATTGTGCCCTTCTGCAGACTGCACGTACAAATTCCCTCCATTCATTCCTAATTACAAACCTCTGCTGAAATACTCTCATTAGATTTATATTTCTCACTCCAAAGTGTCAATCTGATTTAAAAATTCCAGTTTTCCAGAAAATTCATCCATTAGCAGCAACCTCCAAAGCATTCCCTAACTAAGTGCATTAGAAGTGAAGCTGGCAGAGCAGAGACACACTTAAACACACTATTACAGCAAACCTCCTTTGTTAATATTTTTGCACTATATGAGCCACACAATAAGAAGCCTGCGACCAGCCACCTCTGTTCCTCCAGGAAGCAACAGACATAACCAGCAGTTAACTGCTATATCCAGCTCTGCTCTCACTGCGAGGCTGCACTGCATCTCTGAGCATCTGTCACCTTCCCCAGGTACATGGGAGGGGATCACCAGCTGTCCGGGATCTGCTGCCACCTTCTCACAGAACCTCCTGTATATCACGGGAGCAGTAACAGCCGAGGTGGCTGTTTAAAGGACTCCTTGTGGATGGCAGAAGCTGAGAGCCACAGAAAGAGGTTGTGACAACTATAAAAATGCTTGAGTGCAGCTTGTTTGCTGTGGGAGTTAAAAAAAAGAAAAAAAACGCTGGGGGTTTCCTGAGGTAGCAGATCTGCTATGCAACACAACAGGTTGTTAGAGCTCTTCAGCTGAAAACCTCAACCACATTACTTCAGTTACTTATACTAATCCTAATTCAGGAGACACATGCAGGGCTGTTCCCTTCAAATTGTGTCTAGAAAACACAATCCCACAGACTCCACGGACCAGCTCTGCAAGTGGTTAAAAGAATAAAAAAGAGATCTGTTGACCACTTCAAGAGAAAGGTAAACACTTTAAAAACCTCATCACCATACAAGGGAAAAAATGAAGAGCCCTGCGACGGGTACTAATAGTTGCACAACACATCCAATGTGCCACTCTAAAAATAGCTTGTGCGGCAATACCTCTGGAAAAGACCAGTGTGTCTTATCCAGCTGGAAACTGTGGCGGTGATGAGTGGCACATGAGTGCTGTCACCACATGACGACGCATTCTCTCCTGCCGTTATGTTTCAAAGCCATCAGGTTTGAAATCATCTGCATCAGGTGCAGCAGTAGAAAGAAGTGGGGAGGGGAGAAAAAAACATGTACATCTGTGCTGAAAAGGGAAAATTCCACAGAAAAAAAGACAACAAACATTTATGCTGCTTGTCAGCATCTGGTCACCTGTAGGACTGAGACATGCTGGCAATTATAACAGATGTATTATAATTCCCTGCCACAACCACTTCCATGGAAACTAATTATTTCTGAAGTTTTGCCCCTTCCCACCTGAAATATTTAAAATTTGATTACTGCATTAGTTCTCTTGCCTTGTGTAAGTTGTACCACGGCAGGAGACTATGCGAGTTGCACGCACAGATGTAAATACAGAAACACACATTTTGGCAAAAAGGCTAAAATAATGCAGCAACAACAGGCACTGAGCTCTCCTAAGAAGAGGGAGAGGGTTACATCAAGCTAATTTAAAGGGATTTCATATTGCATAATGAAATACTCACCGCCGGCAGCATGGCTATTCCATGGAACAAGCACGTGTGCCTCTAAGTGCCCCTAGCACCCCACATCCTCTGTGCCGCATGGCATTACTCAGAGTGAAAAACTATTGTCTTGCATGGCCCAATTCTCAGAACCAACATCTCTGCTACCCTGCCAAGCCTGGAAAACCTGGACAGGTCAAGTGGTGAAGCTCAAGCTGTGATGAAGCAGAAAGCAACTTTTCAGCCTCTACCCTTGGTTCTGCAGCTCTTGGATATATGCTCTCTTTACTTATCCATCACAAGAATGACATAAAACCTGAGAAGTTTGACATGCACAGACGCATTCATTCTCTGGAAATGCCACAGCTACTTAATGTGCGAAGCTGGGACAACACCAAACCTTACACCATGAAGTTATGAATTTCCCTGCACGCACTGACAACACCTCTCTTTAATGTTTCTCTTTGCCATAAGCTGACATATCAATTAATGTGGTCAGAACAGATTTAGTAGCTCAAGATACTGCAACTAATTTAGCAGATTGCTAACCGGTGTGACTACCTGGAAAAGATATTGAGACAGCATATTTCAATACCATCAACCTAAAAACCAACCCAAAAGGATTTTATGTGCCAAAAGTTAACCCTGAAAATCTGTTTCTTGATGCTCAGCAGATCTGTATAGATTTCATTTTTTAAAAAAAATTTTTAAAACTTTGCCAAAAAATGAAGTTCTGGATCAACAGTTCAAGTTACACAAATGAAATTTTGGAGGGCTGTTTTCACAGATCTTTTAGTCCTCTCCAAAGCTGCTTTTTTTCCAGAGGGCAGAACAATTCTGGTTCCAAAATTCCTTCATCACCACTTCTAACTTATGTACTTAAGCCTAACTCCTTATTTTTTTAAACAAGAAGTTGATGAATTAATGTAGCCAGACCACACCACAAGTAAACTCTGCCTCTCTTTCCAATAGAGACCCATTTACAAGTATTTAAGCCTGGGACTCACCAAAGCTGAAGCTGCAGGCAAGACAGTCATTCGAGTTGAGAGAAGGATTACACTTGCTCTATAAATTCTAAAGCACTCGAATCTTATTTTTAGTTGTACACAAAGGGCAATAAATGGAAAATCTTATTGTAACCACCACTTTTTCATGACCACCCACACTTCCAACACCTACAGCAGAAGTATATAAATGCAAAAAACCCAGAAGTCATGGCTCATCTGAACAAGGGATGCAAACTAGGTAATTGCTGTAACTTTGTTTCCAGTTTGTATCTAGAGTGCTATTATACTCTGGTTAAACATCAAAGACAGCTATTTGCATGCAGTGCATATGTATTCTCAGGTATTCTGCTGGATTTTCATACATTTAATTATTTTCTTTCAGTTACCTGGTAGAGGCTTCTGATCACCGATCCATTTTCAAATGATTAAATTAAGAAACCACCTTTCCCTAACTCTCAGTTTCTCCCCCAACTGCCCAAACTAGTGAGGTGCAAGGAGTTAATACTTCACTTGTCTGTGAGAAATTATGCTGAATACTCTACCCAGAAACTGGTAATTAAGAAAAAAATCCCTTTACACTCATAATAGTAGAAGAACTTCAAACAAATTGCTGTCAAGGATGATTTCATTGTGTTTAAATCCACTTTATTTCAAGTAGCTTTGCAAATTACTCTTTAATTTTACACCTAAAACTCCCAAGTCTACTACAATGCTAGTTTACCCTCCTGTCATCCTATGCTTGATTCTTTCTATGTATCAAAACCAACACAAGCATGAACCTAATTATCATCTGAGTAAAAAAGAATTGACGGAGTAAGAAAGACGTACAGAAAAAAGTTGTATCTTAAGACTAGGCTCAACAAGAGTATAGGTGATGCCACATCTGGAGATACGGAAAACAAGAGTGAATGATTTCATGCCTTTAGTTACTTCGCTGTCTCTGAAAACGCAAGTTATTACAGCCAGAAAAGCATCCACTACAACACTTCTCAACTCTTTGCAAATCGTAACAGGAAACACGTCCCATAAGCTAGCAATCAATATTTAACAAAATAATCTATGACAAAGTGCCAGCCCCGGAAAAATGTACCTTTACCTGCTCATTAATTGCTTGCTAGACCAAGCATTCCATCGCCTTCCTGCAGACCCGGTCAAGCCACGCGCAGATCCACCTGCTCTCAACGCACGCTGCTGAAATCAGGTGTGTGCTTTTCTGGTGAGGATTTAGGTCATAGGACCCGTGTGCTGACTGCTACATAAAAGCGGGTATCTAAGTATTATGAAAATAAATGGGTCATACACCACTGAACTAACAACCACACCACCCCCAAGACGGGCACTGAATTACTGTGCAGCGCTCTGCCAGAGGGAGAAGAGAGGTTGAACGAGCAGTGAAAACAAAACTGATGTGGTGAGATGGATTTTACTTTTCACTAGTTTGGCTTACAGAGAAAGTTGATCTTGCTGTCACATTCTCTCAGCCTTTCCTTTATAAAAAACCATGAAGCAACACGCAGCCAGCCTGTGGAGATGGGCAAGCATCTCACCCTGCCTCAGTGGTAAGGGGAAGTGCCACCGGTCCCACACAGAGAGAGGGCTGTGACTCAGTCCCTTGGGCTGACAAACACACACACACATGGGATGTCACCTACCGCAGTGAAAAATAAAAGTCCTTGCCACAACACGTCAGCCACGTGGGAAATGCCAAGTAAACAGATCAATGACACCATGCACCCACGTGGCCCGTCTCACCACTGGGGTGATGTACAAACCAACCTACGGTCAGTGGCCGCAAAGGGGAGAGGTGCCAGAGTAATCTGGTTTCATATGGCCCACTATACTGCAATAAACACCGCTGTCCTCCTCTGTTGTACCAGCTAAACACAAGCAGGATGCTCCTCCTGGCCGTATGGCCCATAGTCACTGGGTATCCCCATATAGGGATGCCTCCAGCACAGGCTCTTTCTTGATCAGAAACATCCAGAGAGGAACATCAGCTCACCACCCACACACATGTGCATGTGCAGTTGCTGTGCGTGAAGCTACAGCAGCGTTTTTCCCATCATACTGAATAGATCTGCCCAGAGAGATGGTTTTATTTTTAATGAAATTGTATATATTAAAATATTTTATTCATACGTTATATATTATTTATACATATATACAAATTAGAAAATATATTTAATCAAACAGTGATTAAAAGCAGCCCTCAGCCACCTAGGGTGGGGGTGCAGCCTGCCTTGGGTACAGAGGCATTGATGGTGCCAGGGAGCACCAGATCACACTGAGGGACCAATGCAGTGCTAGCAGTGATCAATGGCTTTACGTGTTCTCAACAGGGAGGCAGCAGGAGTAACCGGACTAATTAGCAGCAAAGATTTACCCTAGATAGTAGGAAAACACTTTTTGGCTGTTACGAGCACTACACTCAGGACAGGATGACACAGGAGGTTTTGAAGCTCGTCAGGGGAGGAGATGATACACACAATGGTGCGCAAGGTGCAGAGTCCTGCTATGCTGATACCACAAAAAGGGTAAGAAAAAGCTGGCATTCCAACAGGAACATGTACCAGAAAAAATAATGAAATCCAGATATGGCCACATCTCACATCAAAATCCTGTAGGATGCAACCATATACGCCCTCAGCTATGGTTGTGACACTTGGGAAGTGGGTTTGGTGCCCAGACTTAGAGTAAGTCAATGTTCAAAGAGATATGACTTCACTTTCAGAAATCTGTTTTCCTTCTTAGTCCAGTCAAGTTACCTAACCTTTCAGTGCAGATTTAAAAAAAGATACATTTTTCCCAGGCTGTGGTGTTGGCGGATGACACACACTTTATCAGCAAAATCTACACCTTGAAATTTTACATTATTTACGTCTGCCTACAGACGATGGCAGGACAGATTACAAGAGATCTTTTTAAAAAATTTTTGAAGATCTCATCTCATCTAATCTCATCTCATTTCATACCTAACAAATAAGAAATCTGTGTGTAGAGATTTCTGAGTTTTGGGATTTTTGTTTTCAGCATGAACAGAGCACTTGTTGTCCTTACTGAATTCTCAGCACTGCACAAGCAGCACAAATTAGGACAATCTATTAGACATAGAACATCATTCACTAATATGGTATTTCTGCTGCTTTTAAAGGAAAACACATAGGGGGTAAAACAAAGCAAGAAACGTGAGCAGAGAGTGGAAACTGCTAGGAATCACTGCCTGTTTCTGCTGGGATGCCAGCAGCACTGCCCAGCATCTGCTCCAATGCATGGCCATGTCCTCAGCACCCAAGCAAAGCCCAGTTTCTATGCTGCCATTAGTGACTGTTGGGAATAATGTAGTGTGAGCCTCTCAGCAAAGAGCACAGCTTCTCCCTAATTCCTGCAGTCCCTCATTATAACATACGCAGTGTAACCTGCACATGATTAATTCTCAGGGGACCTGGATAAATGTTTGTTTTTTTTTTTATCTTGACACACATGCCATAACAGGGTTTTGCAATCAGCTCTGTCAGAACAAGGAAGAAACTTTCTGCTTTGCATTCAAACATCAATACATATTGTTTTCATGGAGATCACATCAATAAGCATCCTAGTAGTATTATTCAAACTAAATAATAAATGGAAGTAGGGGGAAGATATACTCGCTTACTAAATACACTGCACCCTGGGAAAAGCAAGAAGAACATGGTTGTTACTGCTAGGTCAACCCTGTACAACTGCTCTTTCCAACAGGGCTAATTACCAGCAGAAAGTTCACTTCTTTCTGTGGGAATTGCTATAACAAGGTAATTGTTAGAAACAGAGTTTGTTATCAAAAAAAGCCAGGCAGTGGGAAACACTGAGAAATTAAGTAAGCAACTGACAGCTTGCCTTTGCATCTACCTATCTGGCAGAGATCTGCATCCATATCAGGTACAACCCTGGCCAAGAACCTGTGAGACATATGTTTTCCAGAAGTTACAGCATATATCATGTTTTAAATGTTTGACAACTCTCCAGAATATGACTATAGTAAAAATAGGAAAAACGAAAGCACATATTTGATGATTTGATGACAGCTCCTATATCCTTACACTGCTATTCGAGTTTATTTGGTTCTCAGATGTGGCTTCTGATTATCTGAAGCACAAGAAAGAGGACAAAAATTCCTACCTGCTTCTTGGACTAAGAGAAATTTTTTTCCATTTACATCTGTTTAGTTTCTGGCTGCTTGTTCAAGTCTCAAAAGAAGGTGCCATTTTTAAAGTTACTTCCTCCGAAAGGGTTTTAATACTAGACTGGCAAGATGCCCAATGATAAGCTTTTCAAATATCATGAGAAAAGCCTGCAAAAAATCATGAACAAGGCTTCCAAATCTCATGGGAATAGTGCTAAATAGGACTAAATAGTTTCTGCCTGCCTAGTTGTTACAAGTCATAGTTTTAAGACAAGCACTAGAAACAAGTTTCAAGCCAGATTCAATACTTTCCTGTAGCCAGATGACTACTGCTCTTGGGGTTTGATTAATGAATGCACCATATATTGCCAAGTCCAAAATGAAATGGCAACACTCTCCCTTTTTTGGAAAACAAAATCAAATCAACACCTTGTAAGTCCTCTTTGACAGTAAATTCTGTTACTAACCAGCCTTTCTTAATTTCCTAATACTTCATTATTACTGTTGCTGATATTCATCATGCCAGAAAAAAAATTTCTCCTCTCTTTAAAAACTGACTTTCCATATGCATTAGGAAACCCTGTCCTCCTTTTGTAAGTGACTTTTCTTGTTTTAAATAATACTTTAAGTGCTGCATAAGCAAATAAATTACCACAAATGAAGGTATATTTATAATATAAACTCTTCAGTTCCAAAGTTGGTTGTTTTTTTTTTGTAGTAGTAGTAGTATTATGAATCAGTTCCTAGGATTAAAAATGGTGTTAGGAAGCTTTCAAGAAAAACTGACCAGGAATGACTGCTGTCGTCCGCTTCACTGCCCTGTCTTGATTAATCATTAAACTGTGTCACATGAATTTGTTATTGCAGTGAACGAACAAGGCAGACATGTGAAGTGCCACACTGTAAACCACAATTTTTATATTTTCTCTGGCTCACGCAGCCTTTTGCTAAGCTGCTGTATACCAACCACCATCTGAAAGATAAAAACCTCCTAATCACAACAAGCACTGACCACCACATCCATGCCATCCTTGTAATGGTCTAGAGGCTTCTTCCACCTGCAGATCCATCCCAGGATTATAGTTAGGAACAGTGACAAGTTAAAACAGGTCAAACTGTTTCTCCTGTCTACAAAAGCTCACCATTCCCACCCCAAGCTGATGCTTTCTGAGGTTTCAAAGAAGGAATTAGCCATGATGTGCGATGAAATCGCTGTACTCCCCATCTCAGGAGAGAAAAATAGAAGCATTTAACACGCACCAGGAACTACTATCCAGACTAAGAGACAGGAAGGGGTCTGCCAACTCCCTCACTCCCCTTTGTCCCTAGTTAATCTGTGCATGATTTTCTCCACCCTCCTACAGCCAGGTGGAGCAGCAAACTCCACCTGCAAAGCGCTGGGGATGGCAATGGAGATACTACTGATGCTTAAAGAGCCTTTTGGGACAGCATGGTGAAAGAAGCAATGCCTGGGCTTCTCCCAGTGAAGTACTCTGGAAACCTCAAAGGAAGAGGATATGGATTTTATCATTAGAAAAATATAGGGATGCCTGCAGTCCTGCTGAGCAAAGGATGGCCTCCAAACTTGCACGGAGGCCGTGCAGAAAAGTAAGTGTACACACTCTTGCTAGTTGTGGGGAAAAATGAAGCGTAATTAGAGGGATGGGGTGAAGAGAAGCTATTTTAAGTACTGCTTACCATGGTTTACTATGGAAGCAGAACACTTAGAGAAACCTTCAAAATGACAATCACCATTTAGGTTAAAAAAGCAAGTAAATACTTCAGGAACAATTTATTCACCACCTAATGTTTGCTGTTGAATTACAGCTTTTACAGTATTTTTCTAAAGTATAATGTTTACTGCCTCCACCTTGCCTTCCCAAGACTTTTTTTTCTTTTTCTTTAAATAGAAAGGAATTTGAATTATGACTTACATGTAACTTTTCTAGGTTCTGTGCTAGTTAAAATGTTCTCACGATGCAGGGAACGGGATCAATGGAGAAATTAATAGGCTGCAGCAATCCATTAAGAAGTGGCCCTCCAAAGCTTTGCAGGGTAATGTTCTGGCAACTCAGTTGATAGCAACCTAAAATAAAATAAAGGCAGTCATTGAAAAATTCAAGCACCAAATCTTAATGAAACCCCTCCTTCCTCCCCATCTCCTCCTTCTAATACTAAAACCAGTTTGGGGGCAGGCTTTTTTTCAAATGTTTTTATGTCAAACACAACAATTTCGTTATGTTTATTATATACCTTCTCTTACCTTTACGCTGTATACACCTACAGCAAAGACCATGTTTTTCTTGCACTTGTATAGCACCCAGATTTACGAGGGCCCTGAGAAGAATTATAGAAGAGATAAACTAACACTTCTATGATTATTCTACCAGATCATACTGCAGGCACATGGATACTTTTGCACACATACTAATAAATTCTTTATGATGGGGGTTATGAGGCACTGCAACAGGTTGCCTAGAGAAGATGTTGATGCTGCATCCCTGGAAGTGTTCAAGGTCAGGCTGGATGGGGCTTTGAGAAACCTGATCCACTGAAAGATGTCCCTGCAGGCATGTTGAACTGGATGAGTTTTAAAAGTCCCTCCCAATCAAAACCATTCTGTGGTCCTATGAAACCGTGCATCCCAGCAGAAAGGTGTCCCAACAAAACTAGCAAAATGATCTAATAGACTTTAAATAACAATTGATACCGGCTTTTGTCAAATTTTGCTTTGATTTTATTGCGGAGTTTAAGTCAGGAACATCAAATTTGTCCCTTTATTTCTGCTTTATTCTGGAGAGCTTCAGAGAAGAGACACCATCAGCACAGTTCGGTATTCCCAGTCAATGCAATGTGTGTCATGCTCCTTCTATCCACCCTAAAGCAAAGCTACCTGTCATGCCAGTCCATGTCAAAAGAAAATTGGAGAGGGAAAAAAAAAAATGTTAATGTGCCCACAGCAAACTCATTGGGCTGCCACTGCCATCCAAGAGGCGTGAGGCGTAGTTCCCAGCAGGGAGACACACTGGGACAGGAAGAGCTGCTGAGAACAGAGCTGGGGCCAGCACGTTGGAAGAGGAGGTGGATCCCCTCAGCAGCTGAATCCCAGTATCCGCACACAGCTCTAATCCTACCCAACATCCAGTCCCAGCTGACTCTTAAAAGGTTTCCCCCACCTATCAAGGAAGCAGTTGCGCTCTGAAGTGGTTGAGGAGGAGGGTGGGAAGGAAATACTTGTAGAAGGAGAAGTAATTAGTTTTAAAGTACAAGGTTTTTCAAGTTGATGTTGCACTGGTGCACAACACTACTGTTTTCCTGGAAAAAAAACCACATTTAAATGCTGAACTATTATTTACTTGAATAAATTTGGTGTTGAGGAGTGGAAAGGAAGATGATTTACTTTTGAACAGAAGGGGACAGCAGCAGTACAAGCAGTAGCATGTATCTATCTTCCCAGGATCACTGGAAGGGCTGTACCTGCAGCATTACCACCAACTAAGGCTAGACAGGGGAATACAAGGGGAAAGCAAATAATAATTGAGAACATTAGATTTTATTTAAGAGGACTATTGTTCTCCTGAAATTTGCAAAATGAACTTTTCAGTAAAACTTCTTGTTTCTCAAAACATGTTTACTAACTCTGTAAAAATTGAAAAGATAAAGCAGTCAAAATGAAAGAAGTTTCGTTGTTGGTTTTTATAAGTATGTGGCTTCTGGTAGAATACATTCAACACTTTCTGAGCACCGACACTACAGCATTTTACTCCAAGCTTTGCAGAGAACTGGATCACTTATGAGAAGTAGCTTATTTCTTCTGGATGGCCACCTCCTAGATGACTTATCAACAGATGCTCAAAATCCTGCTACCTCTCATGACTACCTATATGGGTACTGAAAAGAATGCCGAGGCTACCTGAAGAATGCAATGCTTACATCTCATCAATTTATATGATTTTCTACATCAGGGCACAACATTCAATGACAGACTGTAAGAGGACCAAATATTTATAGTCACAAATACACATTATCTAAATTGCCTATAAAAATATAAACCTAAAAATATAAACTCCAAATCTGTTCAGTCATAAATCACTGGTAGATCAAAAATAACTGTCGCTTACTCAATGGCCAAAGGAATAAAACTAGGGAAGGCTCCCTTTTTTTCAAGCACAAGTTAGTTTTCTGAGCTAAAATTGCACTTGCCACAGCATACCAGAAAGACAGGAGAGTAAACAGAAGTGGGGAACAGGGAAACAAGAAAAAAAAGAGGGGGGAAGGTTTTTAGCACCACACTTTTCTGAGAAGGTGTGATTGATGTTCACTGCTGTAGAAAGCATGAGGCTGCATCCCAAACATTTCATTCCCTTCTGCAAACGTCTTACTTTGTATCTCTCTCCATGTTCCCTAGATATTCTTGCCTTAAGCGGGATGATCCAGCCAGCATCAGGTTTTACACATGATCTAAAACATGAAAGCAGGAATCTCTCTGTCCAGGGGTCAGCTTAGGGTAGAAAGAAACCTAACCCCTCGCCTACACTCAACATGAGGGCTTCTATTTGCTTTCCATTCAATAAAAGTATTTTCTTTCTGAAACAGGCAAATTATTAAATGTAAAGCTGTAAATTTAAAGGGAATACATGAAAACTGAGCTTATATGAAACAAAGAGGCAACAGAGCATCTACCGAAGAGAAGTTTCAGCATTTTACCATGCTGACTGGCACAGTTTGCAGCATGGAAAGGGATGAATCCTAGGCAGGGGAAGATGTACTCTCCAATCCAAGGCTTGCTTACATCAAAGTCTCAGATCTCAGCACACACCTGCATGCGTGGGCAATCAGTCTGGGATCATGAGAGACCACAAAATCATTGTCCAGTGTTAACCTGATGACCCAGTTTCTGGAGTCATTAGAAATAAAAGGAAACTTTATTTTGAAATTTGCCTTCACAGGCGCTTAAAAAGCTACAAAACCAAAAAGACTTTGAACAAGACATAAGCTTTTTTTAAAAAAAGAACACCTTGCATTCTTTAATGACCTCTTGTACATTTTTGAACCAGGGTATCCTTTTTCTCCTTTTTGAGGGCTTTCAGTGCTGCTCGGTGGCTCAAGTTAGCACTGAATAATGCAACCATAAAGGAAGATGCACCAGATCCTGAAACTGGCAGAAGCATGTATGAAGCTAAAGAAGTATTTTCTTCAAGGAACACCTTCCAGCCTGGATTTCTGCTACACAGAGGGTGCGTTTCAAAAAGATGTTCTGTTGTTAATATAAAATAATGACAGCTTTGATGCTTAAGAGGATGAAGTGGGTTAGCAAACAGACCCACCAAACAGACACAATGGGTGTGTAAACTTAGAGCTAAGTAAAATGTAAAATGGACTTGCATGACAAGACAAGCTTCTCAGATGCAGACATGAGAAAAAAATATTTAAGGAAGGCTGCACACCAACAAGCAGGAAGAAGTGAGCGCTGATGTGCAAACAGAGCTGGTGTTTTCTGAAGTGATGCCTCACTTGGTGGAGTGCAATGCTTCTTGCACATATGTGCAGAAGTTCATCCCAGGGAAGACAGGGATCCAAGCCTGTTACATACAATTCCACCACAGATTAGCAAATGTGCTTTCTTTATGTTTGGTGTGTTTTTGAGTGAAACTGAGGACTATTTCTTTCTAGTTGAAAGAGTTTCATTGAAACATTCATAGCTTGCAACTCCTTGAAGGATTGCCTGAGGCTGAGAAGGCATTTGCAACACTCCTGACATCTAGTACAGGATCTTTCCCTGAAATGTGTAAATTAAACCCAGGATGATATTGATACCTATGTCAGAAAAGATGCATGGCTTGGCTTCAGCAGCAGCGCATTTAATTTCTTCCTAATATTCTGCTTGGTTCTTCCAAAGAGAAGGAATATGCTCATCCATCACTCTTGCTTGTGCTCATGTGCCCTGTTTGGCCAGGGCAGTCAAAAGCAGGAGTCCAAATTGCACAGCAGCTTCTTCCCTGGTGCCTAGAGGTGGGATGCATAAGACCACCACAAACAAGGAATTGTGGACCAGAAGCAGGAAGATATCCAGCCAGGACCACGAGGATGGGCTCTGCAGTGTGCCCCTTTCTGGGCAAGCTGTGTGAACAGTCAGTGGAGATGAGATTGAGCTGTTCTTTCAGACAATGGCAAAACCAGGTGAG
Organism: Clamator glandarius; assembly: GCA_033459285.1. Taxonomy (NCBI): domain Eukaryota; kingdom Metazoa; phylum Chordata; class Aves; order Cuculiformes; family Cuculidae; genus Clamator; species Clamator glandarius. Next base: position 1,024,663 of record JAUNZM010000131.1, on the reverse strand, counting down.
GAATCAGTCTGGTTAGAAACCACAACTGAAGTCATCAAAAGAAGCAGCAAGATAGCCACTGCTGGCTGACTGAAGGGAAGGCACAGGGCTGCTGCCCTGTGACGGCCAGGGAAGCACTCCAGGATCTGCAAACTGGATTTTCCTCGGCTGTTTTCCCCAGCACCAACTGGACTTAAATGGAAAACCCTCAGAGGCTCTGCAGAACATGTTGTAGAACATTTTGTCCTCTGGTTGCAGTTAACTCTGTGACACAACGATCAGGCTCGGCTAGGAGAGGTGGGAGACTAGTTCAAGAGCATCACCACAGGAACTTGTAAATCTTTTAATGTAAAATTTGAATGACTTCATCATCAGAATACACTTGATTTAAAATAAAGCCACACTGAAAATATTTTATCTTGGTAGTATGAATCATGAAGGAATGGCTAGTGTAAAAGGACAGTTACTATATGCTGTGATAAAGACCCACACAGAACAACATTATCAAATGGCACAGGTTGAATGTTTATACTCCACACAGTAAAACCAATACACAGCAAAAGTCACAGCTGAATACTTTGTGTCAGATCTGATGAAAATTCAGGTATCTGTCTTATTTCTCCCTAGTCTATTTCTCCTCTTATTTCTCCTAAAGACTAGAGATTTTGGCTAATACAAACACAGGAGAAAGTAAGATAGTTCAGTGATGAATATGAAATTGCTGTCTCTGGGCCTGGCATCTCAGAAGATGATCCTGGACTAGCCAACATCTGGACTGACCAACATCTCTTGGGTAAGGATATTTTCCAGGGCAGCACAAAATGATACAGCTCAGGGAGTTTATGCTCTGGGACTCCTGCCCCAATGCATGTGAACCATGAGAACACATGCCTGCCCTACTGAAAGGATGTTCCCGCGTTGAACGATTATCACAGTCAGACTTTTACTGCTGATTTCTTTTAAAAAATGCAAATTGAGAGAACAGTTAACATACAAAATGAAACAACAGGCCACATTCAACCACAAAAACTCCCCATAAGACTCAACATGTGGGAAACAGATAAGTAAATGCTGTGAAAGATGAACAATATTTAAGTATTAACACAAATAGGTATTTTGGGAAAGGTTTATCTGACATCTTTACTGGTTTTCCTCCAAGCTCTAATACAAAAAGAACTACATCTAACTGTGACTGGGAGAGATGGCAGCAGCTCAAAATTGCTCCCTTTTTTAACTCTGTATTCAGAGAAAAAGCTTACCATCCTACAATATCAGACAAACTAACTTTCAGGTGATTTCAGATCAGGATGGAGTCGGTGATGCATTTACCAGTTCAGAAAGTTCAGTTCAAGGTATCATTTTCATCAGCCTGTGAAGTAGGGACATGAGGGCAGGAGAAATTGAGCCTTTCTCTTGAGTTGCACAGCTGGTCCCCCGTGCTCTAGCATGAAGTGAAAAAATTATCCTTTAGTTCATATAAATGCTGAATGTAACAGGTGAGAACAAAATTATGAAACAGAGGGAGCCCAGGTTTTCAGCTACAGCAGTGGCTGCTCCAAGTGAATGAAGATGTGCTACAAAAAGCGAAAAGCCAAGAGGCTCAACTTATCAAGCTCAATTCCTCCAGGAACCTACCTCCCCTTTGGGTCACCAACCCCGCCAAGCAGAGGCCAAATGCTACTATTCCCTCTCCTGCAGTGATAATCTCCATCTCCTTCAACAGAAAGAAGCAAGAACAGCCATGGCGGGCGCAGCAGGACCCATTTGTCTCATTCCCACTCATTCGAATGGTCTAGCCTATGCAAGCTGTGCTGGGGCTAAGAGCAGGACAATGCTGCTCTTCATGTGAAGGGGCTGCTTCTCCTTCTTCACAGACACATCAAGCAGGGGAAATTTGTAAGACCTGAAGATGCACTGTTGGTTATTTTCACTTGTAACAAACAGAAAAGGAGAAAGGCAGAATTGTGATGGGAAAGGGCTTAAAAAATGCATTCCCTGTTGGGTGAACTCAAATCTATTTAACAAGAAAAGCCAGAGAGGCCATGCATAGTAATGTTGAGAATAAGGAAATGGTACTTCATTTTAGGTAGAGTCATAAATCTTACCAGCAAGCCTCTAACAGCAAAATAGCGAGCAGGGGAATTTTTATAGAGAAATAATTAGTTGTGAGCTGATATCAGGTTTACTATGCTGTGCACTCCGTGTGTGCAGCGCCTTCTCAACCTGCAGAATGCTGCATGAGGCTATGGTTGTCTCACTGCTGCTGGCTTCACTGTGTGTAGCTAATTCTCCCAGAAATCCTCACAAAAAATGTTAAGTAGAGATGGATACTTACGCTTCACAGAAATCTTTCAGAGGCAAACCCAGAAAGATTTTTTCAATGGGGAAAATGCATCATGCTTATAAAACCAACCCCGCTGCTATAAAGCAGATGGACCAATGGGACACCTTGTCCCACCACTAGCACTCTCATCTTCCGAGGCACAGATGCTACTCATGGATCCTGCACAGCAGGCAGTTCAGTGAGGAAAAGGTTGACCCACAGAAGCAGAGAAAGAAAATGTGGTTGAGGAAATTCATCAGCTAGCAACAGCTGTGGAGCTGTGTCACAAGGACTAAAGTCACCTGGGCATTCCCACCACCTCTGCTATGAACAAGGCAGCCCATCTGCCAGCACTTGTTCCTCGACACCTTGCCCAGTTTCAGGGCACAGCCAGGGACTTCCACTAATGGCACATGCAAGCAAAGACTCACTGCATCTAACGGTTAGACTGCACCTCCAATCAAAGAAAAATCTCTTTTCAGTTTCTAGATCAGAAGGTATTCAGGGGACACATACTGGCAGTGTGCCAAGTGATCATCCCTGGCACTTCTGATGCTACCTTAGAAGGGACTTATTTGGTCTTGAGAAGGAGGTCTGGAAGCCTTCATCCCCAAGAGGCACCCGAGTTAGAGAATGACCCAGAGAGGACAGCAACTTGCTCCTCTAAGACTGGCTGAGGGCACCTTGGCAAGCAAGGAGAGTCCAGCCTGTTTGCACTAGCTCTGAGGTGTGGCCAAGCTTGAGGAGGGAGCAGTGACAGACTATGCCTCCCTCAGATTGCCTTGGTGCCTCTACCTACTTTCTGCCCAACTTCTACACTCATTTTCTTCTCAAATCCAGTGTAAAAAAGGCATCTATACCTCATTGCTTGATTGCGCTCCTCTGATGGTCTGAAAGAGCTGGATGAAGGTTGAGTCTACAGGGCAGACCAGCTCCACCATCCCCACAAGTTTCATTTGCATGGAGTTAAGCAGCAGCTCTCTTTTGTCCAAGGCTCAGTTCTGTTGCTACTGTATCTTAAACCAAAAGACCGATCTGTATTTACTGTGCTAAACTACAATTATGGGGGTCTTTTCAATCACTCAGCTTAATGGTATGCAGCTGCCACAGAAATCTTTGAACACATCACTGGCTCTCTGACCTGATTAAGCAGATACGGAACCATAGCCAAAAGACATGAAAGGACAGGTCCAAATTTTTCTCAGCTGAGAAAAGAATTTCATTCAACTGTACAAAATGGAGAAAAGGTGAGACGGTTCACAACACAAACAAAGTTTTTGTTTATTACTGATATAAACAGCTGAAACACTCTCTGTTGGTCTGTTTAAGAATCAACACGCATCAGTCAAAGTGGTGCTGATGGGTACTACAGCTGCTGCACCAATCTGTGCGGATGCCAATATTTCTGTCATTTTTTCTGTACTAGAATTGAGTAAAAACTTACCAACAAATCTAACTTTATGCTGAAGGAATCTCCCTGTGATACTGAAGAGTTCCCTTCATCCAAACTGCTTCCACTCAGCACATTTGTTTGGATAGCATAGTAATTTTTTTTAAAATTCAAGACAGCTTCACGTATTTGCTTTTATTTCTAGCATAATGTTTACTATTCCAATCAGAACATTCTGTAATGTCATCTAAATGCTTTTATTATTAATTGCTGCACCCCCCACCCCACCCTTAATAATTATCCTCAGGAGAGGCAAACATTTCAACACGAGTTACTTTAGTTAAAGCCATGAATATGCATTATTTATTTATTTAGGTAAATAGTAATTAAGAAGAATCACCCAGACTGTTTTCTCTTTGAAATGAGCACTACTTCATCAGCCTTGCCATGGGAATTGTAAGTCCCTTAAGCACATGTATAACTTTGTCCTCCTCCACTGTGATTTATATTTGTGGGTTTCAGACCACAAACAACTGCCAGGAAGACAGTCCCTACAATGTTCAAGGCTGTGCAGAGAGTCCAAAGCATCCCAACTCACTGTCCAGGATGAGCAGCAGATACCTAGACATCTGTAGAGATGAAAGTAGCAACATCTTGGGTGCAGGATGAGGACCAGAACACTGCTATCTATCACTCAATATGCTAATTTTTAAGGTTTTTTTCAGCAAGACCACCCGAACTAAAATGAAAACTATGATGATCCCCCTCTGCTCTCTCTCCAAGGACAGAGAGCTATGTCCTTACAAACCAAGGGGGGTGTCACCACCATGGCCTCTCTATGCTAAGCTGAGGAGAAGCCAGCCCCAAACAAATGTTTGATGCCAGAGCAGTCAGATTACCTCGTGTGCTGTATATATAGAACCTATTCACTGGGCAATAAGCAGCTGAGTGACTGCACTTGATTCCACTGGATTTCTTCCCCAGTATTATATGACCTCAAATATTGCAATGTCCCATACTATCTAATATTTCCACCAACTTCTCATTGACAGAACCAGGCAGCACTATGGGCAATGAAGACACTTACAGGGAACTACTTTTATACAATGAAAAAAATTAAGACACGTCAGACAGTTTTAACGTAGTTGATCATCCAGCCTAAGGATTGTACTGGGGCTAACAAGAGAGGAATCAAAATGTCTCCCAAAGACAAAGGGATTTTCGTAGACCTAAAATTGTTAAGCAAAAAGATAAAACTGCGGTTTGGGCTTTGTTTCAGTTTTCAGAACTAATTTCCGGCCACCGTTCAGAGAAATGCTTTGCATTTCGATTTCTGACTCATCCATTTTAACAAGTGCGCTCGCTGGAATTACTAAGCATGGGATCCGATCAAAACATTTTGCTTTCTGAATCAAAGCACTTTTCAATTTTGTTGATGTGAACTTATCTATAAATTCAGCGTGATGACTGACAACACTGGTGGTGTGCGAGTACGGTCCAGGCGGGTGATGCGATGAGTCAGAGGACCCTTCTCCCACCAGGCACCGAGCATCCTACTGAGGCATGGGGACGCCTCCCAAATTCTGCAAAATTGCTCAGCACAGGCTGACGCCCGTCTCTCCTGTATCAATTGTAAAATCATACACGCTTCCAGAGACGTATTTAAATGTCAAGTACGAATGAAAGCCATTCCTGAAAAGAATCTGTTATGAAACTGAAAACCGGAGACCGCCGCAGCACTGTGCCTAAGTTGAGTCATCAGTTCTCTTTACAGCCTAATAATTGACACTGCCGTGATCAGAATGACTGATCCGAATTTTGCTTTATGTTTGTGTGGGTTTTGTTGTTTTTTTTTAATTAGAAAAAATAGATTTCCTATGTAAACAAGCCATCTGTCATCTCACAGGAGTGTTTGTATTCACCAGATCATGGGAAACGTCCGGCAACACCAGATATCGCCCTCCTCAGTCAACTCTACCACCTGAATCAGACTGTACGATGAAGAAACCCAAACCAGGTCTTGTTACGGAAAAAATACACTGTGAATTCTCAGTAGAAACACTGATTTTATTGCCTTTTCTTGGGATTAAATGCTGCTAAGATTATTAGAAGAGTTCCCTCTTTCCCCTGTAGGATCTCTTCCCCAAAGTAAATCCGAGGAATTTAAGAGCTGCTTTTCTCCCCTTTCCCTGCATTTTTCAAAAATTAAGTACCTTCCAGGATGAGATAGACAGGAGAATAATTAAGGTTCAATGAAATTTCAAGCATGCTGATTTCCCAACTTTCGACACCAGTACTCAGGTAACAGAGTGATTGCCCTCTTGATGCTGTCAACAAACACTCCCATGCATCTTCGTCCCTCAGGTCACACCTTCCCCAAATGATTAATAAATTACTTTCACATCTTCTAAAGAAGGAAAGATCAAATAATAGTGCAATTGCCTTTATCGGTGTTTTCTGAAGAAGAGGTAGCACAAAACACAGTGGTTGTTACTACCAGGACAAGGGTGATGCTAGAGACATACTTTGAGTCTTCTTTCAGGCAATCTGCCCTGGAAACCAAAGGGAGAAGTTAGTGTGAGACTTCAACAGAGAGAGGATTACGCTACCCTATTAGCATGAAAATGGAGAGGAGATGACTGGGGCAGGAGGACCCAATGTTCAGGCTGGGACTGAACACAGGGGCCCATTAAGTGGAAGAATATTTTATAGATTATCGCGATAGTATTTGAAACCTGTAACAGTGGATGCATGCTCTTAACTAGAAGAATGTCCCCGGATGGGTGAGAAATTAATGGCCATGTCTGTATTAGTCTTTGTCAATAGACTGAAACTGCTGGTAATGTGGAGCTGATATGATGGCCAATTTTTGTGTTTTGCCTGACAGTAACTCCAGCCTGGTGCTGCCAACTGAGCACCCACCTGCAGTTGGAGTATAGCAGCAGCACTGGAGGCACAACTTCTAGTTTGTATTAGTAACTCATAGATTGCACAGCATGCTACTAATTCTTAACAACAAGGCATGGAATTAGGAGAACCTCAATATACTTCACAGAAGATTGGGGAGGACTCACCTAAACTCAAAGTACTAAGAAAAATACAATGGTACAGTTTTTAAAACAAGGAAACAGGCTGGAGAGGAGAAAGAATGATGGAACAAATGGCATAAAAAGGGAAAAGAAAATTATTTACTAACTGGAGATGACACCAGATTTTTTTATTTTCCTGAACTGTGTAAGTGGCTGGATATGATGCTAATACTTAGAAGCATCTGCAAAATATTGCACTCTGTCTCCTTCAAATGGGGCAGAAGTAGATCTAGTTGAAAGTCTTGCTTTTCAATGACAAAACATCTTAACTGAAGCAATTTACACAGTTCTCTTGAAAAAAGAAATGATTGCAGAGTTACATTTATAAAACAAACCTATGACAGTACTAAACAGATGCAATCTGAATTGTGATTTAGAAACAATACCCAGAAGCGCATAGCTTTAGCTATATTCAACAGAGAATACGACGAGTACCATGAACCTTACAACATACCTGGGAAACCTTGTATTTACACTTTTGCTTAATTACGGTATTATAGAGAGAAACAGACAGACACTCCCAAATTGTGAGGAGACACACTATTTTGGCCAGGTTTGAGAAATGACCGCACTTAGTACTGCCTGATCTAGAATAACACATGCTTTTGATTGTGACTTTTATAAACTCTTTCAAGTTTTATTATTCATGTTACAAGGGTGGCAATACTAAGACAGAGGAAGCAGAGAAAAATTGAATGGGAATTAAAAGCGCTTTGCACTCTCAAGCCAGCAAGTGAAATAATAATATTTGGCTTCATTACAGCATTGCCAATACTAGCAAACCATTTGCTGTCAGGCACTGCATACCAGCAGGTCGTGTACAAATGCACATCAGTGCTTTGATGCAAGCTAAGTAGGCAAAATTTGAATTATATCTGCCATGGCTGCTTCTTAGTTCATTTTGCACCCACTCCAGAATGTCACAATGAAAAAAATTAAGGCAGGGGGAACAAAGCAAACCAGAATTCACCACCTCACAAAGAAAGACAACTAAAATAGGAAGGCTGTACTTTACATGTCTGTATAGCTCTTCCTATCGGGTGAGCTCAAAAAAGAAAACTACGTGAAACTACTAGGCACTACGTGAATTTCTTCATCAGTTTAATGTAATCTGAAACCAGAAGTTCACATCAGTATAGTCACCATCCCAGTTAATGATCACGCAAAGCAGTGACAATAATCAGCATGCATTAGGCCAGAATTGAAGCCAATTCCACAACTACAACAAAGAATAATTTTCTTAGCAAGCTCTTCTCTTTGCTTTTAAACTGTGGCTATGCCAGATTAAAGGATCTCCAGCATAACCCACACTCACCACTCATTCCAGAAAGAAAAATGTTCTCTAGAGCAGTAATTAGAGTTTAACTTTGCCACACAAAAAAGTCTCTCTTTCCAATGCTCATGGCTTTTGGAGGGTTTTTGTGTTTTGTTTTTGACTCATACCACAAAACCTGCCAATTCTGCTTTGATTATCTTGTTTTATTAATCTCTGTATTCTTGGTATTTGTTTAAAATTATATGAAAAGAAGGCAGTTGCATAGAGAATGATTAATACAGCAACTACCATACATGGCAATGTTATATATTTTATTGCTTAGGAAGTCAGTGTATCACAACCAGTCAAATCTATTAGTTTGATCTGAAAGTGTATTTTTCCTTTCCTGCTTGCAACATGATAATTAATGTTTGGAAGAAACAACAGAGGAAATAGGCATGGCAGTAGGTAAGCACTCCTCATGACATAAGCTCACATTTGGATCAAGGGTTGTGGTTTGGGACATATCTCTAGGAAGAAAGAATAACAAAACACAAAAAATGTGTCTCAGTGTGTGTCAAGGACACCTGCTGTCACACCTTAGCTCCAGCCCAGCCAATTTCGGCAGCTGAAACTGAGCAGTTAGACTCTCAATACCCTTCCCCTCCCTCCCCACTACCCTCTGGGAAAGGGAAATGAGAGGGAAGGACTTGCAGGTTGGAAAAGTAAAACTACGCATCGTAATAATACCAATACCAATAACAACAATAATAACAACAAAACCAACAATGGAAATAATAAGAAAATAATAAAATGTATATGGATATATGAAATTGTACCCCACCCCTCAATGATTTTACGTCATCACAAATGCTGCAGAGCAGGCACAGGGCAGGTGAGTGGCAGGAGGGAAGCCGACCCAGGAACTAGATTCAGGGGAACACATGGATCTGGGATCGGGCCAAACAGACGAGGTCCCCACTGGACGTTGGTCATTGAAGGAGTGAGACCCTCATGATCTCTCAGTTTTATTCCGAGTATGATGTATATGGGATGGAATACTCTGATGGTCAGTTTGGGTTCATCTGTCCTGACCACTCCTCCCCACAGGAAGAACTTTTTCACCTCTTTGACTTACAGCACTCCACTAGCTCGAGGACACACAGCCTTTGCTACTATAGGAATAAATATAAGCAATGGCCTTTCTGCATAACAGTGCCCCGTGTTATCACTTCCAGACAGAAACACTGTCTGAAAAACATGCAGCTAACTTTCAGATAATGAAGTTACTTAGATGAAACTTAGCTAAAATTAGAAAACTGATTCTACTTTAACTCAAACCACAACACTTGCCGTGCTGTCTGTTCAGCTGTCACCCCAAATTACTTATTACCTGTGCCAGTATCCTTGTCCCACCTAGAAAGTCTGTACGTCTCCCTGAAGCTCTGGAAGTGAAAAATTAAATACAATGCTTTTGCATTTGTTCAGAGTGGCTGATGAAAACTTATTAATGAATATTTGGGCAATAGCTCTCCACAATTACAGCACACAGCTATCAAAGCCAATGCATGATAGCCAGTAAATGTTTCTATGTAGAAATTGGCTTAACACAGATTCCTACTTGGTAAAGTGTGAGGAAATTTCGAATAAATAATTGTTTTCCCATATTTATTTCTATACTGGGTGAGGAAAGACAAAAGGATGTTCAGGCACTGAACTGATTTATGTTTTGTTCCCTATGCGCGATCTAGCATGCAATGTTATAGGGCTTTTAATCTCATATACCTCATGGATGCTATTATCACTGCTATCATAATGAAACCAGACATAGCTTACTTCCCATTCTGCCAGCCCGACACCAGCAGGGCACACTGAGATGAGTGAGTCACTCATGTAAAACTGACTGAAGAAGGCTACCTATCATCTCACTGCGTGGCTTCAGCTCCTTGAACCCAACAGTGCCACCTCAAGCTGCTCCTGCCAACACACAGGTCAAGCAGCAGCATAACCCAACTCATAAAGACCAGAAGACATCCAGAGTTGCTTGTCCATGGGAAAGGCAGAAAACGATTCCTGAGTGTTTCTACAATTCCTGTTGCTTTAGGCGCAATCAGATTTTATTGAACCGTAATCCAAGATAAGTATATTGAATATTACAGCTAAAGTCAATTACACTGCGTTAAACAGTCAGATTCCTGATTTGCTGGAAGAAAGTTACTTCTTCGGTATAAAACTAAATTAGTTCAATAACTCATTACTTGTAGCTTGGGCATGGGGTCGAAACAGCAATGGACAACTATGTGGTTGCCATATTATCAGGTACCAGTCCGTTAAAGTTATGAGCAGACTGAATTAACAGTTTTACCACTTGGGAAAGGTGGTAAGAATTGGAGACAGAGAGGGAACATCCAGTGTCAGCATTATCATGTTTCAAACCACTCGGGTTTTCTCAGGACAGGGGACTCTGAGCCTCAGAGGGCACGAGACATTGTGTTTTCTGTGATGTAAAAGACTAAGAGTTTGGATTAGATGCAGCAGCCAACTCAAAGCTGTGCTATGTCTCACCAAGCAAGAAGTGGGTTCTTTATTCATCTAAAATGTGAGTAATTAGACCAAAATCAATACGGCTGCTTCCAGATCCACCAAGGCTTACACAAGCTTGGTCTCTGGAGGGCTCTAAATCACAGCCTCTCCAGCGCATCCCCCAGTGCCTGGTGCAATCCTCCCCTGTCTGCAGCCTTATGACATACTTTCCACTGATGCCCACTCCTGCTTCTGCTCAGAGGCAGGGCTGGCGGATCAATGATCTGACCCTTGTTCAGCACCAGGGCTTAGAATTTAGGCTGCTGTGTGCTGCCATAGACTAGAGAAACTAGAACCAAACCAAAGTATATAATTTCATGTGGGTGTTGTGAAACAGTGGGGAAAAATAAACAGGAAAGTAACTTGACAAGAAAGTTACTGAAGAAAAGCCAACTGGCCCATGACAAAGGCTGGCTGCCATTCAGGAGTAAGGATCCAGTAGAGGAGGCAGGATACGGGAGGAAAGAGCACCTTGCACCACTTCTGTACCCTACCAGACAAGAGTCATGATGTTGTCCAAGTAGCTGGATTCACTACTCGGTATGCAAACAGCCAACCTGATATGCCAAGTTGAGACACTGACTTTATTACAGAGTTGTGCAAGTCTAGGTGCTCAGCGCCTTTCACAAATACAGCACACCTGACAGGAGCCTCTGTGCTCAATTTATTACAAAATATTACAATATTACAAATAATACAATTTTATTACAAAATTCTAGAGGTGGGTGTCTTAATGTTGCTTTGCCAAACTGGCAGTCTTGATGACAGGGCCTGATTCAATACGTCCTTCTTCAGTCCAGATGTCCAAGACATTCCTTACATCAGATTATGAGTGCTTTGATCATTTATTTAGTACAATTTCTGCTATTTCATTTAATATTAACAAATGTTATTCCATTCTGCTGATGGCTTATCATGATGTTTAGAACAGTACCTTCTCTTTTCAGCAACAGTAAAGAAAATTCTCATGGAAGGATCAAGGCAGGGAAAACCGGTGGCAGAAAGAGTTCCAGGTGAATATTGATCTCAAAGCAAGACTGGGGAAACATTTCAATGCCCTCTGCAAAGGGATCTGAACAGGCTGGACCGCTGAGCAGAGTCCAATGGCATGAGGCTTAACAAGGCCAAATGCCGGGTCCTGCACTTGGGGCACAACAACCCTGTGCAGCTACAGACTAGGAGAGTCTGTCTAGAAAGCTGCCTGGAGGAGAAGGACCTGGGGGTGTTGGTCGACAGCAACTGAACATGAGCCAGCAGTGTGCCCAGGTGGCCAAGAAGGCCAATGGCATCTTGGCTTGTATCAGAAACGGCGTGACCAGCAGGTCCAGGGAGGTTATTCTCCCTCTGTACTCGGCACTGGTGAGACCGCACCTCGAATCCTGTGTTCAGTTCTGGGCCCCTCACCACAAGAAGGATGTTGTGGCTCTGGAGCGAGTCCAGAGAAGAGCAATGAAGCTGGTGAAGGGGCTGGAGAACAAGTCTTATGAGGAACAGCTGAGAGAGCTGGGGTTGTTTAGCCTGGAGGAGAGGAGGCTGAGAGGAGACCTCATTGCTCTCTACAACTACCTGAAAGGAGGTTGTGGAGAGGAGGGTGCTGGCCTCTTCTCCCAAGTGAGAAGGGGACAGGACAAGAGGAAATGGCCTCAAGCTCCACCGGGGGAGGTTCAGGCTTGACATAAGGAAAAAAATTCTTCACAGAAAGGGTCATTGGTCACTGGAACAGGCTGCCCAGGGAGGTGGTTGAGTCACCATCCCTGGAGGTGTTTAAGACGGGTGGATGGGGTGCTTAGGGACATGGTTTAGTGATTGATAGGAATAGTTGGACTCAATGACCCTTGAGGTCTTTTTCAACCTAGTGATTCTGTGACTGAAATACCGTATGGATAGGAAGACTGTGCAGGTCCCAAAGAGGAGAATCTCTTTTAACCCTGGCAGCTCCGAGAAAACTGAGAGTAAGAGAAAGGTGTGTGAAAGCAAGGCCAAAAAAAGGGAAGGCAGTAAGAAGGTGGGTGGACAGGAAACAGCAAGAACTACTGCAGCAGAATCAAATAGAAAACAAAACATGGCTCTGATCTGAATATGAACCTATCTGTACTTTCCCGATCTCGTCAGTGGCTCGAGAAGAGCATTACAAATGTTTGGAGGAGATGAAGACTGTATGGGGCTCCATCCTCTCTTACCAGAGAAAAATAATTCCTCTAAAGGATGAGAAAACAGAAGATAAAAAGACACGTCAAAAGGCATATAACTTGTCATTTCTAATTCCCTACTCAGAGTTCACTGGCACTGGGTGAACCGATATCAAAATCTCTTACATGACCTGTCAGGGGCTGACTGGACGAGCAGAGAGGCTGATGGCCACCTATGGTGCTGGGCTATCTGGATACCTCCAGCAGGTACAGACGATCCTGTGCCAGTGCACAGCTTGCCAGGAGGCCAGGAAGGTGATGAACCTGCTTTCTCATACTGCCTTTCTCAGCTACTAGGGTCACCTCCTGACTGGGCTCAACCATTCCTTGGTTTCTTTCTTACAAACAAATGTATTTAAATGTCAAGATATCTCTGCGTAACTCAAGAGACAACAGAAGCTGTGTTTCTGATCCCATTGGGTTTGTATGGGTCATGCGTGTCAAGCAGACAGGAATGACTGCAAGCCACGAGGAGGCAGACTGTGAGGAGAAAGGTAAGAGACCGAAAGTCCTCCAAACGATGCCTTCTGCACCGGAGTGGCCAAACTCCCTAAGAAACAGCCCTGAAAGGCTTGGGAAAAAAAAACCTTCTAGTCCCTTCTAGAATTGGAAATAACTTCTTCTGCTCCCGAACACTGAAATGCAAGCAGCATGAGCAATTATTGCTCGTGTGAAAACACATTCCTCTCACTTTAGTCCCTGCGTTGCTCACTCCATCACATCATCCACATCATTCAGCAGTATCAGTAGACTTTATCCTCACAACGGAAGGGAGGACAATGACCTCCACTGCTCAAAGAAGGAAGTCGGTCATGGGACAGATGAAGGAGATTGCCTGAGAACGCACAGGAAACCTGTGATAAAGGTGGGGAACTGAACCCAGACCATGAGTTCCAGTTGGGTGCCCAGTCCAAGTCGAGTGGCTGCCAGATCACGTCTTCTACTGGGGCTTTGAAATTTAAGTTTGGTGGGTTTTTTAATTAATGTTTTTTTTTTTCATTTGTCTAGCCACTACGTTTCATTTCACTCACACTTCTGCTTTGCAGAAGCTTTTTATTCTGCTTTTTATTTTTTTCTTTTTGTTTTGCCTTAAAAAAGCCAACACAACTGAACATTAAACAGAATTTAACTTTCACTAATTTGGGTCCTCTCCCCTACCAACATTGGTCTCTCCCTACCTCTCAGTGTTAAGTGTCCTTTTTCTGTGCACCCTGTGCTCACAACTACCAAAACACATCAGTGATATTTAGAAGGAGGTGTCTTATTCACAGCTTCAAAGAATTAAAGCAACTGCTTATGCAAACAGCAGCCTTGTGAGGCAGCAGTGCAGATCTGGTGGGAAAACCAGAGAAGATGCACAAAAAAGGTACGTTCCTAAGTAAATGCTCTGATGATGCTATGCATCACTTCAAAATGAGCAATCGGACAGGGAACATCTGGATGTAGCCCAAACTATCCACAATTAACCAAAGTGCATCAGAAGACTGTTATCATTTCACTTCCACCACAGGCTTTCAGTAACTTCTGAGCACTGTGCATCCAAGATGGTCAAGTCCTACAAAATAACACGAGACTTTTACGCGTAAAGCAGCTGAGCAGCTGCAAGAATAGCCCTCTTAAAATACTGAATACTTGGTACCGCTCGGCAGCTGGAAAAACAATTACTGATTGAAAAATTCAGTGTTTGTTATTACTTAATAGTTGGGGAAAAATTATTCATGAATCATAATTAACATTTATTTAACTATTTAAAAACATGCATCTACTGTTGAGGACCTCATAGAGAGACAATATGTGGCATTCTGGCACCATTAAACAAACTAATACAATTAAATTAAAAGGAGGCAGAAACCCATGCTGGAATAGTTAATCCTTCAGGTATAACTGAGATTTCCTCAGCAGTGTGCACCCTGTGACACCAGGTCCGAACCCACTCTACCAAACCAGTAGTGACTACCTCAGGGCAAACTGAATAAACGCACAGCTCCAGCTTCTGGTGCTGCAGTGATTCAAGCACCATAACAAATTGAATGAAAATCCAGTGCTAACAGCAGCAGAGCAAAAAAACCTCCCCATGAAACAACCACAAGGCTTACAGGCAGCTTTGCAGTGATGCCAGCCTGCAGCCAGCTGGAAGTGGAGCTTCCTGATGGCAAGCACTGCAGTGCCGTACAAGAAAGTACCAGCAGAGCTCATCACCCCTGCAGGAGCCAGGCTTACGCCTCGTGCACTGAAAGTGTCGTCAGCAGTACATAGTTTCTGTACAGCAAATGTAACCTCTAGAGAATATTTTACAGGGTGGTGATCAGTGTGAGCAGCCTGTACAATATGCTTAACTTTAAGTGTCTTGAGCCCTAGGTCACTAACCCTCCCACCCTTTTGTCAGAAGTGATCGTATTATCAAAGGAAAACGCACTTAGGTCATAAATGCTTCTCATATCATACTTCTCAAAACCTGCGTCATCAGCAGAAAAAAAATGAAGGCAATCAAAAAAGAAATAAAATAGTTAAAAAATTTCAGGTCACAAACATCCCAAAGTGGGTTATGCCTTCAAAAGAAACTGTATAAATGGCATGATGAGGATTTTTTTGTCATACATCTTGATGTTTTCTAGGTTGATGTTATTCACTTTAAGTGCAAACCTGTTCTCAGTGCTGTACTCAATGCAATTGGCTTTTAGCCTGAAATGGGGTCCTTTTCATTGACACATACTCATCACACAAACAAATACAGCTGACCAAATTCCTCACCGTTCACAGCTTACTGAGGTTCTCCAACCTTACCTATAGAATGTCTGAAGAGGTAGATCAGTGCTCTTTTCCACTCAGTTAGGGAATCTGTCCATGGAGTATTTCAAATTGTGTTAGGCTTAGGTGGATCCCAGTCTATACCCCTGGAATATCTTCATACAGCATTTGCCCTAGCAAGTTTACATCGGCACACCTAAAATACTGAAGTCCAAAAATGCAGGCAGGGATGAACACTCAAAAAATATACATGCCATGGAATGAATGGCAAAACAGATCAATATGTATCTTGCCAAATTTCTTTCTAGGCTTACATGTAACTACCCGTTCTCAGAAGTGTTCAGGTACAATGCCAGGGAGTTTTAGATCAATTCTGCAAAGAGCCTTTAAAGAGCTTTAGCGCTATACTTCAGATGGGAGTGCTTGTGTTCCCACATGCATTGCTACTTTCCACTAAGTGTTCAGAATAAAACTGTGAAATTATAAAGAACAAGTAAAACATTTAAAAATGCCCCAAAACTGAAGAAACCATTTGACACTGCTTTTGTGAAAATACTTACAACACAGTCCTGGAAGTGAATTCCACGGAAGCCAACTGCTGCTCTAGACAGTTTACTGGATTACGTGGCTCAGCTCTTTCATACAAGCAGCACCTACAGTTATATCTAGAAAAGGAAACAAAACCAAAATTCTTTGTGAGTAAATAAATAAATAAAGACAACTTTCTTTTAAAAATCATAGCCAGGTTACAACTAGGTGTAGTAGGACTTGATGAAGTTCTTACGCCAAGCTCCACATGTGCTGCCCACTTACAAGGTGCAAGCTCCAAGGCACAGTCAAAGCCTACCAAGGCTGCTGAAGCCAAGAGTGACTGTGCCTGAGGAAAAAAGCCCCATGCTGAGTTTATCAAAGCAGTGAACGAACACATGCAGCTGTTTTTCTCATCTACTTCTACTTAAAGCATGCACAGGAAATACAAGGCGAAATACTGGCGTTAGCACCAAAAAATGTAGGTGGTTTCAGCAAAGCCAGGAATTCAAGGCACCAACTTCTTTTTTCTCTCTCTTGAGTGGGTGTTCACTTGTAAGTTGTAGACAGGTTAGCAATTCAACGACTGACTGAATTAATGTTCAACTTAACAGTCATTGTTAGGCTGGGAGGTTATTACTGTTCGTTCTGCTAAAGTGACAGGTTAAAATAGGTTTGTATCTGAAAAGTTGTTTTCTACAATACATATTCCCTGGCTTTTCGTACCAAATAATTTTCTTCCATCACATCAACTCCTGTTTTATGAACCATCACTACCAGCTAGCTCTACCACAGAAACTGGGATAGGCAAGGAGAAACAGCACAGGACAGGTGAGGAAGAGAGAGAGCTCAGTCCCCATAATTTCTCATCTTATTTTTCCAGGCTTTATTTATTTTCTGGTTATGTAAGACTTCTTGACAAAGGAGGAGGCTTGCATTTGGGGGACACGTTCTACTTTTAAAGCAAGCAAGCAAGCAAAAGTAAACCAAAGAGTAAAGAGAGAGCTCTACTTCATCTAGCCACAACCCTGGAAAAACTATTTGCTGTCAGGCACTATTTGGTACATAGGATGGAGAGTTGTAACTCCCCAAATTTGCAGGTGATTATTATTAATGGAAAAAACAAACTCTGAAGGTTGAGCTGACCAGTAGAGAGGAGAAAAAAAATACCACCACCACGTGTAGAATTTTTGCAGACTCAGATCCACTTTATACTAGTAAACGAGCTTTTATCCTTCCCTTCTCTGCTTTTTTTTTTTTTTCTTTTAGGGTAGCTCACAAGCTGCTGACAACTCACATTGTACTAAGAGCTGTTCACACTGCACAAAGTGTTTACCACTCACAACTGATGCTAAAAATTAATTTACAGCATCGCTACAGCAAGCTTTGACAAATTGTCATGTGTTGACACAGTCATAAGTTGTTGGTTAAAAAAAGTAACACTTCCCTCTTCTGCCATCTCATGTTTGAGACCAGGGACGGGCACATTATGCAAAGTTTGAGGGTTTGTAAGCTTCACAAATGTTTGGGCTTCACAAAACACGCTTGGTTGTGAAAGATTTTCTCTTACAGCTAGGCACACGTTTATTGCCAAAAAGACTAGTAAGGAAAAAAAAAGTCCTTTCCTAGCTACCAAGATCTGTGTGCAAATCTAGGAGAAATGGCTGTAAAATAAATAACCTTGAACAACACTTGTTCTAGATAAGACCAGACCAGTGACAAATACCCTGCATCAACCACTTAGAACTGCAGACATCACCCTCCTACTGCAGAAATGAAAAAAATATAGCTGCAAGTAAGAGTTCTTATTGTTCTCAGCTGTCACACAATGTTATCTTAAGCAAATGCATTTATTTCTTGATTCTTCTTCATAGCGCTATACGGAAAAAAAAGTGGCGGCATTCATCAGACAATGTCCAAATTGATTTCCGTGTACTCAAGATAGTACGCGTTAGTCAGCACTAGTGCCCACAGTAGCTCTTAAATTTTAACTCCTCCTCTTCCTCCTCAGGGAAGGATAAATGATCTATCTAGTTTACACCCTGGAATCAGTAATGAACACAAAGATGGTCTCAGCCGAACTGAGCAGTGTTTCAGTGGTGATGCTATCTTAAAACGTTAGCTTCACACCAGGGTAAATCAAGACAAAGAAACAAGGCCAAGGATGGAGAAAACCAAAACAGTAAGAGATAAACCAAGATATCCATTTGGTCAAGACATCAACAATTTCAAGGTATCTTCCTTTTTCTTGTTTTCTGAGGTTTAAGTTGCTCTGCGCTTCTGCAGACTCCCATGTAAGATAAGGACTGTAATGCAGCAAACAAATCAAGCAGTTGGCTGGTTTTACCTTCAGCGCTGTTGACGGTCATAACAGGAAGATTGCCAGTGCAGGAAAGAAGAAAGGAAGTCAGGGTGGGCCCAGCCTTAGAAATCAAAATGCTAGCAATAGTCCAGGGTAGCTAAACACAGCACTGTGAACCAAGAACTCTCAATGTCTGCCAAGTGGACTTCATGAGGAGCAGTTAAAAGCCACTGCTTTATGTTCTGCACCAGCAATTTGGATTTCCAGTGCTCCAGTATCACTCCCTAAGCTCCATCACCCCTCACAGCATACGCAGCGCATGAATGCAGAGGAAATAAATTTAGGAAACTAACTTGGCAATACAAGGAATAATTTTCTTTTTGTTTTCCTAACACTTGTTAGGTGCTTCAAGTGGTTCCTAGGTCCTGAAGACAGGCAATGTACCTTTGCAGAACTGATCCATCTGCCCCATGATGATGTTTATACAAGAGTGATCCATGTAATTTCTCTACAAAACTCAGAACATGTAACATCAAAGAAAAGAGCTCATGTAAAATATCAAGGGGGATGAAATTTTACATGGACTCTTCACTGGCTCATGCCTCACACTCTATACAGAATTTCTTCATCATCTGAGATGCTACTCTGACAAATTACATATATCACTCCCTGATCAATCTAACAGAAGCAAAGGACACTTACATCATTACAGTCAGGATGGACATGATCTTGTACTGCTGACTGGAATGATATCATCCATTCATAATTAACCTAGATTGTCGTATATTTAGAAAATCAACTCCTACCTCTCCCAAAATAACAAAAATGTATAAATGTTTTCAGTGGATCATATGAAACGCATTATTTCACTGTGTTCAGTCCAAGAGTCAATGAGGTTGAAATAAAGATGATTCAACTATCAAGCCAAAAACTTCAATTGTGTAACTATCCAGAAGGTAACACTATTGTACACCTTGGAGGAAAACTAATAGAATCTCAAGTTTTACTGTAAGCTACCTCAACTGCCCAAATATAATACCTCCTGTGCATTTTTACTTCTTTGCTGTGCAGAAGGAAACACAAAGAACTTAAACTCCCTGATTTCTTCCTTTGGGATCGAAAAAGCCCAAGATTTCCTCACTAAGTCAGTGAAGAATATTAGGAAAGAAGCAAGACTTAAGGTTTTCTAGGCTCTTTTTTTTTTGAGAAAAAGTATTTATTTACTTGTGGCAAGTTCTTTCCTTATGGATTCAAGTTGTGTGAAGAAACCACACACAAGCAGAAGGGCCTTTCTTGCCAAATCTCCTTGTGTGAGCTTGTGCCTGCTATAACCAGTGCAGGGCCAGTGCAGGAAGCTTCAACAATGGGGAAAAACAGACCAAGGATCTCTTGTGGCCTCCCTACATCACACTTCTCTCCGTTCTGTCCCGCAGGTTTTGGAATGGGGAGGATGGCAATCTTTGCTGACCCCATAGCTGCACTCCTTCCCAATGCAGGGAATTAGAAGAAAGTAACAAAGGTGACATTTGCCCCAGCAAGACCTCACTAAGATCTGAATAGCAAAAGGGGATATATGAAGCTGTCTTGCTCACATGCAAATGAAGGGGGAAATATGTTGATATTTGAAAGAAAAAACCAAACCCCACACTGAATATGTACTGGGTAGTTCCTGCCTGCATGGGGTGCAGAGTGTGTGAAACAAACTCTCCTGGCAAGAAATTCAAAAAAAAGGAGGGTTGGAGCTTTGTTATTCCGTAGACACCACTCTTCTGACTAGTGAGGATAGGACACTAAGCCAAATGCTTCAGAGCTGCTGGGGTTTAAGAGGGCCTTGCCTCTCCTCTCCCAAGGCAAGTGGCACAAATGACTAACTGCATTGTGGGCAATTTTCCTGTCTCTGCTCTAACTCGTCTTGACATCACTGCAAAGGTCACTGCGTCATAGGTGTTCCACTGAGGTCTGCCGCCCAGCAGCAAGCAAGAAAGCCAAATATCTGGACAGGCTGGCAGCATCTTCCTACAAGCATGGGGGCAAACCTTACAGCTTTCCACTTGGTGGAGGCACTTAAAAATAGTTCCAGTTCTTAAACCTTAAGAAGGGACTTTGATGCTCAAATTATTTTGAACTAAGTATCTCAGCTCACACCAGCTTTGCACAGCAGCCTTTGCTTAGCAAAGCCCAAGCCCAGAAAAGCTGTTCCCTTCCTAAATCTCCCTCCTAAGCGCAGAAGCAATGGGAAGCAGTAGCTCTGTAAGCATGAAACGGTGGGAAAAGACATTGTATCTTTGTCCATGCCTCTCTGGATTACACCTTGTGCTTCCAGCCATTTCAAGTAGAAGGAACTCGGTGGCCCTGTCAAGAATTTAATCCATGTTCCCCCTTTGAGGCTCCATCAAAAAGGAAGCACAATGACCCCTTAGGAGGCAGGTAGGAAACTGCCTGCCCCTCGCACCCAAACACACTCACACATACGCACATGGGTATCTCTTCCCTTCCCTTCGTTTTACAGTTTAACCCTTTTTCAAGCTGCATACAATATATTTTTCACGACTCTCCTAGCACTACATCTATTGTATGGTTCATAACAATCAATGCCAGCATTATGTATAGCACTAGCAGAGAAGCAAACATGTAATTCATTGAAACAGGACTCTTACCTTACCCAGCTTCTCAAAGTAATTTTTCATTAAATAAATCCTTCTTGCTTGACTTTTGCCTACTGAGATTAAAACTTTACCAAATCTAGAAGCATTGTTTCTAACAAATATCTTCCCAGGGCTGCACTCAAATCAAATCTCTACTTCTGGCATCCAAATTTTATTGTAGAGCAACACACCTCAGGCGAGAAAAGTAACCAGGTAGCAAAAAAAAAAAAAAATCATGCTAAGTTTTATAACACCTTTAGCAGAAAATGTTTAAATCAGACTCAAATCACCACATCTACTTTGCGTGGCACTATCTTGTGTGTGCAACATGGTTACAAGGTGGGGGTAAGAACCAACTCAAGAGTGTTTCAGAGACTGGTCTCATCTACCGAAATACGGCACTGCAGCTGGAAGCCTTGCTTGACCCTCGCATCCAGGAGAAATCACTGCAGAAAAGGTGTCAGTCCAAGTAGTGTACAATCCACCTTTTATCGCTGCTGATACAGACAAGTCAATGAGAGCATGAACATACTCCAGACATCCTCTGAAGTAACTTTTTCTTTACAGTGTTTCCAAGGAGCAATCTCCTCCCATCAACTCCTTGGCCTTCCCACTTCAAATTACAGAAGCATCCCAGTGTCAGGAATTGCTGGAACACAGTGATGACATGTTCAAAGCATTCGACAACACGGATGCTGACATTGACAATACAGACATTGAAGAGGCATGTGTGTATCTGCAAAAATTTAATTCAGCACAAAGCCAAGCTAGACCAGGACACAAGAGCATAGATTAATCCAGTTCGTGTCTTCCCAGTGACGTCGCTCACCATTGGAAAGACTTCGGTTTGGATTTTAGTCAAGTCTGGTTTATAGTGCTCAAATTTGGCTGTCAAAAAAAAAACCCCAACCCTGCTGGAACGCCTTACTCATTACACAGCCTTGCAAAAATTATTAGCTAGGTTACAAGGCATTTCCCTTCAGGGACCTGAAGGGGTGAAGAAAGGGGATGGAGACTGACAGTTTGTGGTTTATAATGCAGCAGCAAAAAAATAAATAAGAAGAATACAGGATATAATGTGTTTACATTTGTCAAAACAAGTTTCCTGGAGACACAGAGGGTTCATGCTGCTGAGCTGTCACTTGTGCTAAAAACTGCTGCCTCATACTATTGGGAGGTCAGTCACTGACCTACTTTCTGATAGAGCTGAATTAATTTGCTACTTCTGTACACAAACATTTTTTTTTAAAGGAATACTAAACAAACCCATAAAAAGATGCCTTTTATCCAACTTGGAGTTTCAATGCTATTACATAGCCTGGCATAAAATTATAAATGAAACACCTATTGATCCAATCATACCCAGTTAATGAACATCTGTGCTCACCAGGATATGGTGGTATAGTAGGAACACTTAAACTAAAGCATTATACTCAGAAAGTGAGGTGGCAGAAGTAGCAGCAAAAGAGGTGCTGCCTTTCTGCTCTTTCCTTATGGGCTACATGCCCATAGCTCTAATGTCACTACAGAAATCCTTTCATTAAAATAAAACCCTTGTTGAGGTTTTCACAGATCTTCCAAATTCTTGGATACTCAAAATTCCATAACGCAGCTCTTGAAATTATCCTTGGCAGTACCGTAACAGAAAGATTCACTTCTTAGATGGACTCATCCATCCAGGTATCTCACGGGTAGTAGCACTGCTGTTCGGAAAGAGAAAGGCAGCGTATCTCTCTATGAAAGCAAGGCAATTCTGCATCGAGGCTCTGGGCTAGCACTTGGAAGAAGAGAATCCATGAACTAACACTTGCATCAGATCTCACCAGCAACATGGTCTCAAATATTCACGTCATTCTCCATCTGCAAAGTGAAGATAAGGATCTTCTCCAAGTGCTTGGCTTGCTTAGTAACAAAACATTGTGGGTGAGACACCTTTGCATTTCCTCAGGGTCCAATCTAACAATAGTGGAGCTACTACTAACCACCACAATACAACTATTGGTATCACAACAGATTTATGATCACTCGAGTTCCTGTGCTTGATGAGGCTCAGGTTGCAAAAGATAACTATGCCAAACCTAGCACTGCAGTGCCAAGTGCATTTTTGTCAACCTTTTCAGCTTTCATCTGTGCGCATTTACAAGCCTTGAATCTGAAGTTCAAATAAATCAAATAATTCACTCAGACCCACCAGGATTTGAAAACATTAGGGAAATGTCAAGATGTCATCAAGCTTGTTCTGCAGTAAAGAGTGCTTTATATTTCAGAAAGAAATAGACAAGGGAGCTATTTAACGAGATGGTGGCATATTGAAACATGGATAGATAAGTAATTAATAGCTACCTCTTCTAAGCGAAAACTTTTCTGTGTGAAAAATCATTTATATGAAAAACTACAAGTCAATTGCTGACATTTTTTGGTTCATAAGAACTACCACACCTGTTAACATCTCCATTACTATGAAGGATTTTACTCCTTTAAGCAACTTACAAAGACCTTTGCATAAAACAACATGCGTGAAGCAAGGAACTAACAGAAGGAGACACCAAAGAAATGCTGACATTCGTTAACTAGAAAAATGCTATCAGGAATCCATGAAAATGGGAAAGAACCTGAAGCAAAGGCAACAGGTTCATTTTATTTACTTGTAGTGTAAGTAATCACACGATTGAATAGGTGCTGTCATTAAGATACAGAGTATCGGCCAAATAACCTCTTTCTGTTGGTAGCCCAAACCATTTTCCTGTTAAAAATGTCCAGTATTTGACTTACAGATAACCTAATTCTGAAATCTCTTAACTCTGACACGTAGATTTCTTTATCAAATTTCTATACAATTTTAACTGGAACAAAGGGCACCTTAAAGTAAACAAAAGAGAAGAGAGGAAAAATAGTCATGTTCCAATAAATAGGTAGTATAAACCCATTAATTACGCATTTAGTTCTTTTTATACCTCATGTCTGTCTTCACAGTTTAATATCTCAGCAATCAACCAATTTTGGGATTCACTGCTGTCATGCCAATCATGGCAGCACTTCAACTAGAAAGACACTGTCAAACATGATGAAGTATTCCTTCGATTTGTACCCTCAGTGGTACCTGTGTTCAGCACATAAGCTGCTTAGTGAGGGAAGCTGCCTGGCCTAGTTCCCACGACTGCAGACCAATCCTAAGTGGCAAAGGCACAACTGAATCAAACTTATGATTGAGACTACATTCCATAAAAACCATCTCATATCCTCCTATAGAAAGTACAAACGGCATCCAATTCTCTTTGAAACATACTCAAGAATTTTCAGTTGTTTTCTTGTATTTTCTTTCCAACTTTCCTATTTTTCCAACCTGCACATGCCTCGGTCTAAGACATACTATAAACACGGAAAAATTTCCCAACACTATGCCATTACAGCTCAACCTCTCCCTTGAATCTGTGGACACCATTACCTGTCCTTCACCCAGGGATGCTACACACAGAGCCTAGTGAAGGACAGGGCAGAGGGATTTCCCGCTGGGAAGGAGAAAATACATCTTTCTAATTGGTATTTCTGTTTCTAGCAGCTTGCTTTCACCCTGGTCCTACTGGAATTGGTGTTGGCAGAGACCAAACAGTTGCAATATATAATGATAGTTACTGACACAATGAGCTGTGCATCTGTATCTGCTGACTTGGGTGAAGAAGACAGCACTGATGTCCCGACTGCCAACAGCATTTACAATGCATGTTTGGCTGCCTCACCTGAGTCATCTCTGCTTTATACATCCCTGTTAAGCTCTGGCCCAGCAGCCGATGTTCCCAAGCAGCTGGTGGCAGCAGCCATCTGAAACCAGTAAATCTGGCTGCTGGCTCCCCGGGCAGAAGCTGTCATCGTGCATTCACCCAGCACGTGGCGTAGCAGGGCCCTGACCTACTCAGTCTCTGGACATCACTGCAACATAAATGATGATAACCCAAATGCCAAAGAAGGGCAAATATTCCATCCTGAAACAATGGCATGCTTTAGAGCAAAAGCCTTGCAGCCCAGAGCTCAAAATAGAAATTTTTGTGACAAAAACTTCGTGACATGAAATCTGCATCAAAAAACCAACAAGCTGCACTGCTTGGCATCTCGCTTTCCAACCCTTGTAAAGCCCAAATAGCTCAAATACAAATCTGTAGTATCACTCTCTAACTAAAAGCTATTTTAAACTAATTTTGGCATCTGCTAAGAGTCATGACCAGGATGCCAGCTGTATGTTTTCTTGTCTCCTCCGAGCTCCAGCTGGCTGACAGCAGTGAGGGGACACCCATCTCCTCTGCTAGGGAAGCTCTGATGCCTCCACCTTCCTTTAGACCAAATGTGCTGGGTTCCTCTATTGAGGAGAGCCTGCCTTTGCTGCTCCAAGGACAGATAAAGAATATCACCAATAAAAATCATAATCTTGAAGGTTTTAAAAGTTCCCTTTCCATAAAACAAGCCTTAGACAGAGAATACCAAATAACGAGCTGCAAAGTCCTTTTTTATAGGCACTCACTTGGGATGACCCACATAACTCATCCACTTTACCACTTAACAATTCCAAACTTACAGCAGCATAGAAACTTTTACGATCATGCATGACCATGCCACTTTTTTTCCTTTATGTATAAAAGTGCCTAGTGTATTTTTTCATTATTCAGTAAAAATGAACATTTCCACACAAATATGTGGACTGTGATATCCATTTACGAATGCCTGAACATCTAATGTCTGCTAATCCTAGTCATTTATGTGCTCCTCTTTACCTTTGCATGTTTCAGCTTTCCAAACATGAGCAGATCCAGAACTGTGGCTGGAGCATAACTTGCCTTTTAGCAGGGATTCCTTTCCCTCAGTCCCCAGGCAGCACAAAGCTCCCACCCTGATTTCCTACCTGGGAATGCATGATGGGAGGGCAAGATGAACCTTCACAACCACACAGCACAGGCTACAACACATTAAACTAAATATAATAAAATAAAAATAAGGAAAGGTCTGCAATAAGTAAATTACAGTTTTAGAAGGGATTAGTGTCCTGCATCTGTGTTAGATGGGGGGAGGGGGAGAGGTCAAATTAGGAAATTTGGAAAGCAAAAGCAGGAGTATCTGGCATGAAGATCACACACAGAATCACACAGAATAACCAGGTTGGAAGAGACCCACCAGATTATCGAGTCCAACCATTCCTATCAAACACTAAACCATGCCCCTCAGTGCCTCATCCACCCGTGCCTTAAACACCTCCAGGGAAGCTGAATCAACCACTTCCCTGGGCAGCCTCTGTCAGTGCCCAATGACCCTTTCCGCGAAAAATTTTTTCCTGATGTCCAGCCTAAACCTCCCCTGGTGGAGCTTGTGGCCATTCCCCCTAGTCCTGTCTCCTGTCACTTGGGAGAAGAGGCCAGCTCCCTCCTCTCCACAACCTCCTTTCACATAGTTATAGAGAGCAATGAGGTCTCCCCTCAGCCTCCTCTTCTCCAGGCTAAACAACCCCAGCTCTCTCAGCCGCTCCTCATAAGGCCTGTTCTCCAGCCCCTTCACCAGCTTCGTTGCTCTTCTCTGGACTCGCTCCAGAGCCTCAACATCCTTCTTGTGGTGAGGGGCCCAGAACTGAACACAGGATTCGAGGTGCGGTCTCACCAGTGCCGAGTACAGAGAGAGAATAACCTCCCTGGACCTGCTGCTCACGCCATTTCTGATACAAGCCAAGATGCCATTGGCCTTCTCGGCCACCTGGGCACACTGCTGGCTCATGTTCAGTTGACTGTCAACCAACACCCCCAGGTCCTTCTCCTCCTGGCAGCTTTCTAGACAGATTTCTCCTAATGACACCACAGAAAGAGGGGAGGGATTTTTTTTGCACAACCTCAACAGGGGCTGCAGGCATAGGAACTTGCAGGGGGAATGGTGAAGGTGGGAAGGGATGCTGCATTGCTAGCAGAGCATGAGGTCAAGTCAAAGCAGAACATGTCATTCCTACAGGAAGCCCTGCCTGGATTATCCCACTGGGCAAGAATGGTTATCCTTACTGAAAGAGGGCAACACACAGGCCCAGCCAGCCTAAGTGACCCAGTACATGGGATATGGAAAAACAAATCCCAGGAAGCAAAGCTGCTCCTGACAAACTAGACACAGATAGCTGTCAGCTGCTGAAACACATAACCAAAGTGACATAATATTAGAACATATTTTTATGCTTACTAAGACAACAACAAACTGAAGTTTGAGCTGTATTTTCGGCACGCCAGCTCAAACTATCTTTAGACCGGAAAAGTGTGCGTGTACAGATGTTCCAGCAGGCATGGGGAGCTGAGAGCTGGAAAAAGCACTTGCTCACTTCTGAGCCTTATAAAAAATGACTTTTGCAAACACGGGTGGGAATAAATACACCAGGCAATGCCAAACAAATAAATAAAAAAACCAAACCAAACAAAAAAACCAATAAAAAGCACCACCAAAAAAAAAAAAGGCAGGCAAAGAGCCAGTAGTTGGGCAGGGACTGGTGAGGTTTTATGACTGCAGATCTCCCCCATCTTTTCTTCTCCCAGTGGATGTTTTCAGGTGTTACTACCTCCTGTGGTCCCTGGCTGTGTTTTACTCCTCCTGCCAGCTCTCTCATCCAGCTTTCTAACTATCTCACTTTCACAGATGCTCTCTTGGAAGCGTGACTGAAGCTATAAATTCACGTCTACACATCTGTAACAAAAATACTTTTTCTAAAAGCTATTCTTCTTCCCTTTCGATGGTGACACAAATGATATAGTTGCTGGCAACTGGGGTCTCGCTGCAGCTCTAAGCACTAACCGAGACAGAGAGCAATGATGTCTCACAATGGAAACAGCAATAATAGAACTTTTTTCCCATATATATACACACATGAAGCTGTTATTCTTGGAACCATTTCTATTTGTAAAGAACTGAAAAATATAAAAAATGGCCTCAAAGCTCTTGTTCCATGAAGCAACTATTATTTTTTAAGTAAAACATAATTATCACCTCCCTCCAGAAAAAATCCAACCTCAGAATCCATCAGTACAAGAACAGATCTATTTACCACGATCGCTGCTCAGCTTGCAGAAGTAGAAAGATGAGGGCAGCAACCAAGTGAAGAACTATTTAGACCTCCCTTGAAAAAAGCCCCTATATAAATAGGACATAGACGATTAAGATGCTTCCAGGTTACATTATGACTAAGCCCCACTTTTAGCAAAAAAACCCCTATGTGGTGTGGCAAAGAACTGAGTTAAACCTTGGTCATAGCAAGCCCTGCACCTGGGTGAGGGGCCTTCTGACACAGGGATGGACCCCCCTGCTGCAGCCCATGAACGTGATCTCCAGGCACAGAAAGGACAGGGTCCCTACTTACATCCTGCATACATCTAGATGTGGTTTTCCTTAACTCCCTGGTTATAAGGAAACCTTCGGTGCCATGACCAAAGCAAGCAATGCCTGCCAGGGCTCTAAAGGTAATGTGAGCCTACTGATGGTACAAAAGACTCTGCTCATCTCACAGCCTCCAAATCTTTCTTAATACCAAGCCAACAGCAAAGCAAAATCCCAAAGCTTGTGCTTCGGGCATGATGCAGAAACAACTGTTCCTGCAAGCAATGCTTGTACAAGACAGCTGTGATTTGCATGGAGGCGAGTATCCTTTGGGCTCAACTTAATTTGCCTTTATGGCAAATAAATTAACTGTGGGCAACCACTGGGTTAATACTGGTGTGGCAGATTCCAGGCACGAAGACATGGGAGAAAGACCACAGCTTTGGGTGATGGAGACAGGCCACCAGCCTGCTAGCGTCAGGGTGACAGGGGAACCAGATAAAGGGAAATAAAAATGTACCAACAGGAGCTGAGAGAGATAACAGAGAGACTCATTGGGGGAAAAAAAAAGAAAAGCCAAAGGAGGGAAGTTTGGCAGACAGGGATTGTATATTTAAAACAAAGGCATGGAAGCAGGAGCAGAACTTAGCATTGGCCCTGGTAGGGTCTGGTCCACCCTGGTGCGTGCCCCTGCTTCCAGAAAAGCTCAGGAGCTTTCCTAAGCTCCTGTCCTCTACGTGCACCCAGCACAACAAAGCTCTGCTTGCAACGGGCATGCAGTGGAGTGCCACTGCTACCACAGCGTGACAACTAGCAGCTTCCCAACACATTAAGAGGATGTCAGTAATTTGCCCTGAGTTTGTTAAGATTTCCATATTTAGCAGTCACTACTGTTCTTATTGAAATTCATACACACACAGTCCTTAGAGACAGGGAAACACAGAACTGAAATTGAAAGTCCAACTTCTTTCAACTAAATTTGTTAGCAGGTTCATCACCTTTTTTTTTGACAGAATTATCTCTCCATGGTTAATTATTTCCACTGGAAAAAAACAGGAGACCAACAAATTGCTGGATATAATTTGTGACTTAAATAATAAAGCAATTAATGGCATTTTAGAGGAACATATTCTTCTCTCCAGAAATAAAAACCTATTTCATCTCATCTAAATTGCTTGGTCAGGTTCAAATGAGTGCAATATAAATCTCCTTCCCATACTGCTTCTGTTATCTATGATAAAGGGAAAAGACAGAAGGTAATCCTGTGTTCTGTATTCACTGACACACCATTTTCATGCTACACTACACTGTAATTTATTTCTAATGAGATAAACCCCTTGTAGTCTTCCTGCATTGTTCAGCCACACACACATACCCAACTGGTACTGAGATTGCGGGACTGGCAGATGCAAAGTCCAGGGACCATGCTTGGTGGAATGAGGATGTCTGCTGCACATTTCAGCAGTGCTACAGTTGTGAAAATAAACAGCTAGACTGTATAATTAAGGTATGGTCTTATTCTACCCAATGCCTCCTGGAAGCAAGGCAGTCAAAGAATGCTTCTTGTAATTGCCAACTAAACTTTTAATTTTGCATGCAATAGGTTTGAGACAATCCAAAAAGTTGTGTGGAGCCAGAAGAGATTAAAGGATGCAGAAGCCAACTGAAACTGAGAAGTCCTTACAGTCTTAGCCATAACAGAGATATCACTTTATAGGAAGGAAAATATCTTTAAAGCTCTTTCTGCTGTCCTGATCAAGAAGAATGAACAAACTAAATAAACCAATGTATGAAAACTAAGCTGGAGCTCTGAAGCATTACATGTATTATTATTCTCATTTAAAATCAACATTTTCCATAGGATAAAAAAGAAGAAAAAAACCCCCAAAGTTCAGAAAAGCTTTTTTTCAAACTAGAAAAGTATGAACTTTGGGCCAAAATGAGAATTCAATTATTCTTGATGCAGCCCTGAAAAAGCTAGGTGCAAACAGAAAGCTACCTATGATATTCCCGCAGAAATTAATATATTTTCATAAAACATCCATGTTTGTCCATAAAACATTTTTCTCTATTAAAATGTGCAAGACTAACACAGAATAGTTAATCTGCTGTCAGTTAATAAACAATATTACAGGCATCACAACTTAGAGAGACAAGAGTTTCGGTACTCCTGTGCCTTTCACAGGCACTTCTCTACTTCAGCTGATTGCTATACTCGCATAACAGAGCGCACCTCACAAAGTAAAATATTATCTAATTAGCTGTCTAGTACTTAGCTAGCTACTTCTATGGCCCCATCACTCCAGCAGATTACAACAGGATTAATCTCATCTGATTCAGATGCAAGGTAGAAAGTTGCAGCCAAGACAGTCCTCTCTCAAGATTTCCTTTACTGTCAATGCAAAATGACAGTCCCTTCCAGGGCACATGTCACACCATTTCAGGTAACCATTTTTGAGGAGGTGAACAAAGCCCTTTGCTGCCTACAGAAGAGCTCTGCTGCACCCAGATAAACCTCTGCTTTAAAGGATCTGGTAGCAGGCGAGCTGAGTCTGGTCTCCTGAGCCAAGGCTGCCTGCAGCAGCCTTTCAGCAGCTTTGTCATGTCCAGCTGGACTGGGGTCCTCAATGTGCCCTGAGCCCCTAGGTGGGATGGCAATGGTAGCAGTAAGCCTGCAGAGCAAGGGTAGAAGAAAACTAATGCTGGGCACTGGCAAGGGGTTGCAGATGCTTTATATTGCCTTTCGCTGCAGATTATGAATATGTCATGTTAGCTCTGGCTTACCAACAGCTCACGCTTCAAAAATTTGACAAAACACCCCAAAGGCTAACTCCATCTGAACTTCATCCCTGCTGCCATGACCAATTTGTAGTACAACTTCATTCTAGTGACGTATCTGCAACCGCTTACGTGAAGGGCCCAAATGACTTGATTCAGCCTAGCTAAGCAGGCAGCACTGCTCACATGCGCGTTGGGTCATAGGGGAAGAGAAGGAGCTTCGAGAAGGCTGGCTACCAATTTAACAGGGCTTCCAGCTGAGATCCTGCAAGCAAAGCTCCCTGCAGAAACTGCTGAGCACCTTACCAGATGCTTCTGTAGCTCTGTGGAGCACAGGTTGGGGAAGCCCTCAGGCATTCAGAGCTGCCCCCCAGCAAGTCCTCAGCTCTCACAACTGGCCTCTGCTGCATCCTGACCTACCTATGGGGTTTGGTGCCAACCCATATTCTGATCTCTGCTGATTTTGAAATTTCAAACACAGCAGGTCCTGTGTTCATATAGACTCTTCTCATCCAAAACTACTCCTTAAATGCAATCCAGATGAGCTCCTCAGCATGGGCAGTGCATGCAGTGGCTGCCCTTGTTGTCTGCAGCACCATTTAGCAGATTGTTTTCGAAAAGAAGCAGAGTCATTTTAGATAGACTGCCTTTCACTGTGTTTGAAGAGGTTCTTAGATCATGCTCCCAAACTCAGACTCTAGTTTCTGAGCACCTCTGGAGAGGGATGGCAGTGTAACTTATACCACCAACAACGTAGGAAAATACTGTGCCTTTACTTAGCTGCTTATGATAGTTCCCGGTTCTTGCAGGGAAAATGCATGACTGACTTAGCTCTTACTGATAAACAGATGAGCGTACTCTCTCACCTGGCAGCTCTTGTCAGGTGAAGCACGCAGGTCTGTCTACACTTACTGTCAGGGCTCATCCTGCTGCAGGAGGGCTCCACTCTACTGAGGAGAGCAGGCAGAAAGCAAACCCTCCGTAGGGATGCTCAGTAACAAGCTTCTAGTAGTTACCAAGACCTGCAGTTATCCTACAAAGCTACCAAGCAAGAACTACTGGAGGAAGAAGCAAAAGGGCTAAATCTGGCTAGCTGGGAAGGTCATGGTAAATAGTAAGAAATGCCCTTGAGGCATATGCAAGTAAACTAGCAAGGTTAAATCCAGGAGGAAGATCTTGAGATTCTCACTGGAAACAAACCTTGGTAGAAAGCTTGGGTTTGGGTGCTGAACCATCTCCCCAGGCACAGGGCTGAGATCTTCTTGCCTTAACCTTTTACTAGTAGGCTGGCTGAGAAAGGAAGCTGACAGGGAAAGTGTAAGTGGATGATCAAATAAGGCTTTTCTGCCTTGAATTTCTAACTCTGTGAAAATCAGCTTCATATCCAATGGGCTGATGACACTGCCATTAGGGAAAAAACCCTTAGCTGTATGTACCCAAGTGTAGATGTCAAAAGAGGAGCATCAAAGGTGAGGTAGTGCAACTGGCCTAGCAAGAAGAGTGCAAACTACTTCAGCCCTACTGCACCAGAAGGTGCAGTGATAAAAGCAGGCAGAATCAACAGGGTCGCATAACTTCACTATGAAAGTGGAGTTTGCATAAAGGAACCAGAGTTACAAAGAACAAATAACCAAAGTGCTACTTGTACAAATGAAAAAGGATAAAAAAAAGAGCATGGCATGTTATTTTTGTCCATGCATTCTACAAAGTGGTCTAAAACTTAGTAACCTAAACACTTTTTACTGTAGTAACTGCCATAATCTAAATCACTTAAGAAAAAAAAAAGCAAACGCAAGAAGTCAAACATGTAAACACCCACAAATGAGGAAGGTAAAGGCTAGTGTTCACCTCTGGAGATCATCCGTAGCTACAGTTATGGCACTTTAGGTCAGTTTTAAATAAAGCTGCAAGCAACTTCTTTACTCCCACCACAGTATGAAACATGCTTTTTCCCTATTTCTACAGCAGCCTGCTTCACCTACTAGCCCTTGCAGATGGCCGTGAAACCAGAACCTGAATAAGAACTGTGTTGTCCACTGTTCCTAATTAAAATCCCATAGTCTTGTGGTCAGAGAGCTCTGGAGAACCAGTAGGGTTGCATGAATTGCTTGAGGTCAGACAGAAAAAGCCCTAGACCAGAGATGACAGATCTTTTGGCTCATGCATGTAACGTAGCATTCTGCAGCCAGAGACAGAAATGCAGTCACTGTGAAGCTCTGGTTCATTTCAGAAAATAAAACAGTCTAATTTTGCAAAGGAGAAACCCCTGTATGAGTCCTGCCCCCCTTGAGTGAATCAAGAGTAACTTTTTCCCCAAAAGCCTTCTTGCACCCACAGATGTTGCCCTGGAAGCCAACACGGCTCTGCCATCTGTGTCGGTCTTCAGCTGCTCTCTGCAGTTTTTCTGAACAGAGCGCCAAAAAGCGTTTGCACTCCAAGTAATATCTGGTCTGACCATTTGCGTATTCCTCCAACTGCTTAAGAGCCCGTCTGCTCAGACAGGTTTGCTGACTTCACTCTCAGCACATGACACAAGTTTTTCCATTATTTACCCCAGAGAACTTGGGGGACACACTGGTTAAAAAGTGACAGATCTTTGCATTTGTGACAAATTCACTCTGTCTGTTACCTAGTATTTTCCCCAGGTATTTACTTCTGGAGGCATGAAGCATCTGTGCCTTTGGTGATTTTCCAACACTCACATCCACATGTTAAAATGGAAATAACATCTGAGTGGAAGACTTCTAGTTTGGTCTTTACATTTGTATTTTCAATGACTAATTTTGTTTAAGTTGGTAAACGCAGCTGTTGCCTTGCCAGTTGGTGACATTTCCTTTTGGACTTCCCCACTGGTTGGTGTGTTTCTGCCAAGACATGTAAATTGACTCACTCCTTGTATTCCTTCGCCTTTTTATATAATGCTTCAGTTGGGATTTGCTGAAGGTCTCTTGAGATCTGTCTTCCTAAGTAATTACTAGCCCTGTGATGCTAAAGAGTCTTTACTCACATATTTTCTGAATTGCCACTTAGGAATCTCATGCTTAGGATGCTGGATCTAACTGGTGTAACACTTCACTATATTATATCATATTATATCTAGCTGTATTTTTTCTCATGGTGGTCATGTCAACATCAAGTCAACAGCAACTGTAAGTGGTGACAGAATGTATGCCTGGTTTACACCAGTGTTATCCAGAACGAACCATTTACTCAGCTCTCAACTTACTTTAATGGTTCAAGCTTGTCAAGACCTTCCAATTATTATAAATACATAACTGAAAAGAGTAGAATAAGCTCCTGGAGAAGGTAATAAAAACTGCATCAAACTGGCAGGTAGCCTGCCTCAAGACAGGGAGTAGTTAAGACTATTAAAAAATCTAGTCATTCCTTTATCTCCTGAATTTAAATGGCTTAGCCGAAGCTGTAAGACAAAAAAACTGGAATTTCCGAACTTCTCTTCAACTGTTGCAATAATTTACATCATTCTTCTAGGATGTTTAAACCAAAATGCAATTTCTCCATCACTTATTTTTTTTAATATTCCCGTATTTCTTTAAGAACTCAGCAACTATTCCTTCAATAATTTTTCAGCAATGGTGAAAATTACAGCTTCTCCAAATTTTGTCTTAAGTTTTTCACATCTGCCTTTGTGCTGTGAGACTGCATCTCTAATTTGGCATTTACAGTTCCTCTGGGAAAGTGATAGTGCTCCTCTTATTGACATTCAAATGTCCAGTGTTGGCTTTGATGAAAACCCAATATTTTGGCTGGCTTAGCTGAAAACCAGTTACATTTTCAGCGACCTATTCCTTGTTCACTTGGTAGTAAAAACAAAAGAAAAACCTCTCTCACTACAGTTTCTCCTGTGGAGGTTTTCTTTTCTTTTTTTTTTTTTTTGATGCTGTCAAAAAAATAACAATCACTTCTACTGCATGTAGATATCCACTGAAGATACACACTGTGCTTGCCTCCAAAACACTCAGATAACAACAACTCCACATGCTGCTCTGAGGACATATTTACACTGTGCCTATATAACACCAACAGCCTTGAGAGGAGGCAGAGCTCTGTCAGACCCTGCGTTATTGCTTTGGAGACAGAGGATGATGCTTGGCCATAAATTCCTCCATCCCACCTCTTCCTAAACCTGAGAAGGAAGTCTCCCCATTAGTAAGCAGATGTCATGCTGGTCCAGTTTGGTCCAAATCTGCTGACAGCTCTTACCTCATCACAGTAGTTGTCTGTTGGTAACCCTGTGTAATTGTCATTTCATGTACTGTGTTTGAAATCTAGTTCAGAGCAATCGACTGTTAATTGGTTCCCAGTCTATAAGCTATTTTTCTGCCTTGGAAGTCATAATTAATGATACTCTCTCTGAGTTATAATCATCTTGCTTCATGAATATATTATAGCTTTGTTTTCATTCCTAGATTGCTCTTCATCAATTCCTGGTCACAGACATTTTGCTTACTCAAAGGATTTTACTTAATGTATTCGTCCATCTCTTTTACCTGCACTTTTGTTGTTGCAGCCTTTCTTCCAGTGTTCCAGAAACCTACTTTCAGTGTGATTTCCCCCCCCCCCCCCCCCAAAAAACTTTCCCTGAAGAAGTTCTTAGAGGCTTGCCTGGCTCACAGTTTTCACCAAAGCAGGTTTTATCATTTCACCTGAGACAGAACCTGTTACTTACCTGGCATGTACTTTGCTGGAACAGTTACCTTGCCATGTTGCTCTAATTTGCCTCTTCTGCAAGAACAGCTTTTCACCTGTAGCTGAACCCCAAACACAGAGTGTTGTACTGCTACTTACAACTACATCATTTGGCCAGTTTGGTTAGGGTCATGAGACTTAACAACCCTGCCCTCAGTGAGTTCAGTTGTAACCTTGTTTTGGTCTTGGGGTTAGGTGGTACCCATGTACCAACAACCACTAAGAGAACACAATTGTTTTCTTGTCACCTGCATTCTACTTGACAAGGATACTGCAAGATGAAAAGATCGCAGAATACTCAGATTTTACAGTAACAGCAGCCATTTCAATGCCTGGCTTAAAAAAAGAAACCACATCTGTAGAATGTAGCTGCATTCTGTCTCCAGAGCTGCTGTGAATTGTTCATATCTTTTTCAGCATGACATTTTGCATTGCCTCCCTCCCTCGTCCCGGCACACTAACATGTTAGTAGCTATAACTACCCAAATTTATGCAGGTTCGCATTAGGACTCCCTAAAAACAGTGAAACACAGAAACCTAACACCTACCAGAGCTGCGAGAAAAAAAATCTGAGTATTTTTTTTGGCTACTGAACTAGCTCATGTTCTTCTATACTTATGGTGCTACTTGGTTCAGCAGATGGAGAATGAAAAGGAAGGTCCCTTTGGCTAGCAATTTATACTATCTCACATGAGAGATGTTATCTACACTCGCAACCACATGACAAAGTCATTCTGGACCTGACAGTGGGTAAACTGTAAGGGAAAAGAAGACTTTGCACTTGGATGGCCAAACCACAGATCTGAAACAGTAACATTAAAAAGTCAGGATTCAAGAGAGAGCCAAAACAGGCCAACAGTATTGAAAAGAACAGTAGTTCATCATCACAAAAAGCCCAGTCCTCCAGGGACACAGGCTATACCGTGGGGGAAATTTAACCCAGAGGACCAGTATCTGGGACTTGCTGATTGTGGGGCTACCTATCAACCAAACAAGACATGTAGAAGCTAGACCATATCAGGATGTTATGAGCTGCTCTGTAAATCTGTAGGATGGTCAAGTGGATTAGGTCAGTGTACTACCTGCACTGGTGGTGTCATCCTTTGCACCAGCCAGGTTAGTGAATAGGATGGGGATGGAAAAGGGAGAGGGAAGAAGTTAAAAACAGAGTTCAAGGTTAAAAGAGAGTCTTCTGATTAAAAAACTAGATGAAAAATGCTATTATGTGAAATATTTGGAAATCAGGGTCAGGCTTTTAATCTTGCTAAATCAAGACAGAAGACACAAATGCAGAAGACAAAGAAGAGACATTCAGAAGAACACAGAAGCCAGAGACAAAAATATTTGCATGCAACCATCTTTCAAGTAATATATACAATACAGATACAATACAGAGTGATCAAGGGTAATCAATGTATAGTTTCCCTTAAAACAAGCCAAATCATCCACATTTCACCTCTTTTTGTTAAAACACCATAACAATTAAACATCCACATAAAGGCTAAAGCAAACAAGAGACTCCGGTTGTACTAAAAACTTTCTTGTATAATCCTGAGCAACTTCTTTGTACTTCAACTTACACACACATAAAAGCTGTATATACTGTAAAATACACCCATCTCACAGATGGGTTTAATTAAAATTTGGTGGTTAAAGTACTGTTCATTGTAAAATTCTGAGTAAAGTTAAGTAATTCTGCCATTTGTGGTTATCTGATACATCATTTCTCCACAGAAAACAGCTTTGTTCCAAAGTACAAAGAGCATAAAAAGTGCTCTGTGTTTCTGAAACTGAAAGAGACTCTGGAATCCACTTGTTCAAATCCAGACTTTAAAATGCTATAAGCAACCTCCCTAGACTTTCTGAACACAAACCATCATGTTGTGAAGTTACACTCTGCTGAGAAAGAGCTATCAGCAAGGAGCTAGAGAACACAGCTGGTACCTGTCTGTGCTAAGTCCCCACCGAGACTTCAAGTGAGAACTTCCAATGTACTTGTTTCTAGCAAAGAGCAGGTGTCTGAGTAAGTACAGGTGTCATAAAAATCTCTAGCTCATGGGTCTCCGAAAAAAAAAAGGTTGAAGAAAGACTGAAATGACTATTTAAGATTCACAAAAGAATAGCTATTTTCTGTTGCCCCAAGTAATTATTATACAATACCGCTTCATTTGCTTTAACTATTAATTTCAGTGTTGTGATACCTATCTTTCTTTGCTTGGCCTCATAATGGCTAGACAATGAATCACAGACTATGATGCATTTTTTTGTTTTACTTCTTGACAATTAGATCTCATCGACACAGTGCATTTTACCATTATCTGCCACCGCTATGAGCCACCAAGATCAG
Organism: Clamator glandarius; assembly: GCA_033459285.1. NCBI lineage: Eukaryota > Metazoa > Chordata > Aves > Cuculiformes > Cuculidae > Clamator > Clamator glandarius. Next base: position 986,477 of record JAUNZM010000131.1, on the reverse strand, counting down.
GTTTGTTGTCAGCTTTTGATTTTATTGCTTGCAAAAAACGCAGTAAGTGCAGACATGGCAAGACCTGAAGCACTAGCTGAAAACAGAAATGGGCCCCAATCCCTGCTCCCAAAAGCAAGCACTTGAGATACCTGAGAGGCCCAGAGAGCACACAGGGTCACCACCTCCTTAGTTTAACTCCTCCACATCTGTAACTCTCTTGGCTTCCACTTTAGAGACTGGTGGGCAGAGAGAAGAAAAAATACTTGGGGGATGAACGCCAAGGGAAGACTTCCTTGCAGAACATTTTTGTTTTGTTCTTCATTAGCGGGTGGGTGACAGCCATACATCTCAACGTGGGTGAGCACATAAGGGTTTCATGGAAGACAGAGTGCCAACGTTCATTCCCAGGAGGTTCAGTCTCACTTATGTGACGCCCACATTCACACTGCAATCACAACTGCACCAGCTACAATCTTGTTAGAGCCTCTGCTCGCAGCATGCTGGTTAAAGATATCCTAAATCCCAATCCCATCTCCCATTATCCTGAGTCCTCTGACAGAAGACTCAAACTTCAGATCCATTACGGTAATGGAAAGCTTGACCGACAGCTTTACCACGAGTATCATCTGCCAAGGAAGTACTTTTCAATACATATTTTAAAATATGTATTAGTCTGATTTGCCAACTTCATAAAACAACAGCACTAAAGCAGACCAGCAATACAAGAGCTTTTGATGTTTGCAATGTGCTTACAGGGCTAAGACACAGCATAAACAAATGTCACATCAAGGTTTCCAGTAGCTTCAGCATTTCCCATTTGATTAAATAAAAAAGGGGGTGGAGAAAAGAGGTCACCATTTTTCTGCTCCACTTATTAGATGAATGCAAGAAACTGCACATAGAAAAGATCACCTGACACAACCTCTCTGAATCTTGCTGAAACACACAAACAGAACAAGATCAACCTGGGTGACTAGAATTCACTTCCATGGTTTAGTCAAATGCTTTAATACCCCTAAAGTTTGTGGATACCTTGGTTTAATGCTTCCAAATAATTAGTACTGGCATGCAAGTATACTTGTCAATAAAAAGCAGGTTTCAGAATTCAGTGCATATCTATCTACAACACTTAAGTCTTTCAACAGATTAACTCCATATGACAACTTAGCTACAAGTCTCAGCCTGGAAGCACATCCCTCTCTCTTCCACTAAAATCATAGTCAGAAATGCTCTGAAGGAGATTAGGGAGATGGTTCTGCAAAGCAGAAAGCACTGACCTAAATGTGTTCCTGTGTAAGTAGGTGGAGATTCTAAATCTGACTGAAACAACAATGTTCAGTCCAGCCCTTTGTGTTTTTCAAGATCTGTGCAAGCTTTTAAAGCCTCTCATTTCATTTAAAGCAGATTTTGCCATCTTTGATTTTGCCGTGTTTTCTGCTCTTAATCTATGTTGACATAAACATACTGACAAATTACACATACACATATTCTGCTAAATCTAGGGAAATGTAAGGTTTTGTGCTTCACCTGCTACCTCTGGAACGGCAACAGTTGCTGGCTTGTGCCATCATTTAGTATGGCACTCTGACACAGAGGAGGGATGGCTGCTTCATTAAACAATGGGCCCTGTAAGCTTTTACAGTAGGCAAGGATATCCTAAAATATAGGCCAGCTACATTTCTTATTTTCATCCATATAACACAGTTAAATCAATGGGATTTGCCTGGATTAGCAAAGCACAAAATTAGCCTATTTTAGTAATGGTAAAATGACATTAAGATTATAACCCATCCTACACTCCCAAGACTAATTACTTCCCAAACCAATGTATCAGAAGGCTCTTTCTGCCTAACAGAGTTATGTCAGATGAAAATAAAAGGTTTTGGGTTTTTTTCAATTTTCGCTCTCTTAGACGTGATATATTTTAAAACGGAAAGAATTAATCACTTCATTTTCTCTAAAGACTGAAAAAGGAGCACAAGCTGCTATGTCGCTTGGATAGGAAAAACATACAGAGGCTACTGCTAACTCACTGAACCCTGAGCTATGATGTCACAGCTGGTCGTGACATAAGATAGAGATCTTTTATACATCAGTGAAGTTGCTATTCCACTCCCAAGTGCTCCTGAGATTCTCACATGTGAATAACAGCACGTGTACGGGAACATTCAGATAAAATGTCACTGAGGTTTTGAAATGATAATCAGAGAACTGTGGTATTAGTTCTGCTAAACATTATAAGAGCTTGAATTTTAGTTTTTATCAGCCTCTGCAAGGCTGAATTTCCCAGAACGAAGTAATTAACGTCTCAAATTCATCAAAAAATAGTTTTGCTGCCCTCACACTAAGGCATACTTATGAAAATACTTATGAAATAGTTAATCTGAGAGTAGCTGAGTGGTTTCAAAGGGACCCAGATATAAAATAGGCTAAAAGATACCTAGGACGATGCAGAGAAACACACTTTGCATGTGTCGGGGACACAACCACTTTGGTATCACATAAGAAATCATGAGCTAACAAAGGACCTGTGGCAACTGCCCATCTGTACACTGTTGCTGCTGCACAGCTGCCATAAGCCAACTTAGCCCAGCTTAGTCTACAGCTAAAGTGGGTTACTCCAGTTTTAGCCACTGACAAATGAAGGGGTTATTTGCTTTTAATGCAGCGAATATTACTAAGGGTAACAACTTATTGACACAGAGCCCAAGTGGACACTCCTGGCACTCTTAATTTGGAGTTGCTGCTCCAAATATTTGGCTGTGAGTGCTGGTCTGGAGCTGTACCCAGAGCTGCAGCAAAGCCTAGGGCTGCTTAGGCTGGGGTGGGTCTCACTGCAGGTCCACACATGGCTTAGCGACTCCAGAGTGGGCAACTTTGACAGCATAACGAGCTGAACTCTTGGCTGTTGTACATCAAGACATGATTTTCATATCATTTTCTTCCAGAAGGCAGATTATTCTGGCCGCTTTGTTTCAAGCTGCTTGCAATCCATCACTTCTCGCATCCTCAGTAAATGCAGGGCTGGTTTACAGCCTCCATCCCAGGGACTGCATCTCAGCAAGGCTGCATACGAGCACCACAGTTTAAGTACTTTGGGACTGCTCAGAGTAAAATGCATAAAATGGTAATGTATTACGAGACTCCTACAATATTTTTAAATAGCATCTCTGATATATGGAACTATTTTACAAGTAAGTCAGTGTTCTATGACACCAAAGATTTTTATTTTATCTTTTAAAGTTTAAATACCACAGAAAAGTGGGTGTTGATAGGATCTGCCAGCAGCACAAACACAATGTACAAATCCAGACTAGAAATGAAATGATCTCTCCACAATGGGGAAAGTAAGGCAAAACAACAGAAAAAACCCCCACAATATAGAGAAGCTTAAAAGTATTGAACAAGCAAGTAGAACAAAGATTTCAAAGCACATTTAGGCATGCCCTTCTTCAGGCAATGCTTCAAAACCACTATTTCTCCTCCCTTTCTCCTTGACAGACGGTCTGACTGGGCCCGAAGCCACACCAGCAAGCTGTGATCCTGGCAAAACTCACAAGGTAAATAAGGTTGGGCACAAAGTGCAACTGGATGGGAGGCATGTGAGTGCTGGAGGATGAGATGCTGGCAATTTAGCAAGCAGTACAAACTGCTCAGAAACAATGCTCTGGCACAATGCCAGGAGTGCTCTGGAGGTAAATGCTATATAGCCAGGGCTGTATTCATCCTCAGATGAGGCCCCTGTGTGTTTGAAAGGTTAAATGCTGTCAGTTTCCTGAACATATCTCAATTCTGTTCATTTTTCCTCAAGCTACTAAAAAAAACCCCAAACACTCAATTAGCCAGTTAACATTTAGTGAATGTTGTTTTCTTCTGTGATGCAAGCGTGGCATGAAGATGCAATGAAGTGCTACCTTGCTCTTTTGCAAGACAGGATATATTTTGTTGGCACCAAACAAACTATATGTGTGCCTTGTAAGAGCAGCTGATTTCCTGAGAGCTAAAAAACACCAAGGAGGTGCCAAGTCACATTATTTGGGCATTTTCTTTTGTTTTAGCATTGTATAGCAGGACCATCTGCGTGAGATCTAATCAATAACCAAAGCCAACCACAGACAGATGACAAATCTCTCTGCTTCTGCAGGTTTAAATGTCAAATTACCAGTGCCATTCAAATTCTGGTTTGCTTTTAACTTCAGATCAAAGCTAACATAGCTGAGAAGACAATGCTTTCTATCCTCCACCTTTCCCCCCTCCTCCCTGCTCTGATATCATCTGTCTCCAAGCCACAAGTCTAAATGGAGTGTAGGGCGAGTTCAAAACAGAGAAGGTTGATGGGAGTCTACTGCCAATTCTGCTCTGCAGTCACAGCTTGCTCCCAGAGCTCCATTAGTTGCCGGCAACCAAGGGCGGCCGACTCAGTCCTGCTTGCTGTCCAGGTTTAATAGGTTCAGCTGGTTAATGAGCAATGGCTAGATTGCATTCCAAGACTCCACATCATTCACAAAGCAATTAAGTGTATACTTCTTCGTCTCCTCCAGGAGCCTGAGAAGAGTGCCTTGTTGAGAGGATAAATGCAAGCCACAATTTTCAAAACTGAATAGCGTGACACAGCGGGAAACTGTCAGAATATTCACCTTTTCTAAGTATGAAGCTGAATGCACTGTTCCTTTTCCACAAGCCACTGAAAGGCTCCCTTACCTGTACTCTCCTGGATTATAAATTGTTCTTGCCAGATGATACCAAGGGCTGTAAGCCACTGTAATGGCAGGGGTACTTTTTACACATATACTTTTTACACATTCCCAGTGGGGGACTGCAAGGGACCTTTTAAACAACAGAACACTTATCCTCAGATTTACAAAGCTCTAAAGCTAAGTGACTTGAGCCCTTTGGCATGCCTCATAAAACCAGGACCACGTCCCTGAAGGACAAGGCTACCTCCAAGGACAGAGTTGGGGGAAAAGCAAGCATTGTCTTCACTTGCACATGCCCATTCACCCCCTCATGATCTTGCACTACTTTACTGCTAATAATATATGTACCACTACTGCTCCAATGCCCCTTCCAAATGTTCGTGCCTTTTTAAACTCTCACTTTCAGGGCAAATATCCAACTGTTAGAGAGAGGAGACTTCTCTGGTGGTACAAAGGATCCTCAGCTTGAAGTGGTTGATTCACAGTTGGACCAACGCTGGATCCTCAACATGGTATGAAAAAGTATCTCCTTATGTGTGTGGGCTGCCTTTTCCAGGCTGTATATAGCTGAACCTAAGTGAGAAAGGAGTCCTGCTGGCAAGGACTTGTCTTTCCTCTGCATGAAGGGACTAAAAAGACATGCTGTTTCTGTCTTACTCCAAATGTTACATGATCACGTGAGTAGTGAGTAGATGGCAGCCACATCTACACAGCCAAGAGAGATACTGGTCATACATTCTGCCCTCATACTATGTACAGCACTCACATATAAGTCTTACAAAAGCCTCTATGCTTACGGGCTTATAACATCATTGTTAAAAAGAAGACAACAACAAAATAATCTCCAAACACTCAAGATCCCTTCATAACCTATTTCTGTAAATCCAGGAATCAAATAAGCCTATCTTGGACAAAGGCATCTTTTGAATTTTTAAGAATCAGATTACTCAATCACTAAATCCACATTGACTTAGTTTCACTGAGTGAAGACACACAGAAGCATCCACTATGTAAACTTCAGATGAATTTAAGGAAAAAAAAATCCATTCACTCATTTACCAAAAAATTTACTCATACCAAAAAACTGAACACTAAACTTTAAAGAAAGACCTACGCAATATCACAGACTGTTTTTTACTCTAAACGCAAAACCTTGGTACAGAAAGGAAGCACAGTTGACGGGTTATATAAGCTTTTTCTTCTATTATTCTCCATTTCCTTCACACATGCCAGTCAAAACTATAAAATACTTGTGGGAGAAATGCAGAAGGCACGGTTTCACATTCCAGAAGATCTGTTTCCATGTGCTGCATACAAGCCAGGCGACCACCCAGGAAAGCTGGGCAAACACAGTTTGGCCCACCAGTGCTGCGAGCGCATGCTTGCAGCCTTTTTTCATCAATGCTCTGTCCTTTATTAGCTATGAGAGGTTGTCACCAAGCCTTACAAACAACCAAGCCTGACAGGATCACCTTTAGGTTTGCATTTCATCCTCTTGAGAAGCTGTGCCAAGCTCAGAGGCAGTACCAAAATATTTTGAATACACTATCCTCAAGAAAAAAAAAAAAAAAGGAGATAGTCTCAATACAAGAGCCTGTAATACTATCAGCTCTTTACTCCTCAAGCCCTTCCATACCCTGTCTCTTTGCCCTCCATCACAGCACTTTTGCCCCAGTTTCACTACGGAAAGGAGAGGAAAGGTGAGTCATCTGTAGTCTTGGGAATGGGTATGACCAGCTATCTCCTCTTCTTGGGGCCCACAACTATGTTATTTTCTTTTCATATGCCAATCACAGAAAGACTTGTAACTGTTTTAGAATCACTAAAAAGGAATCAGTCCCTTGGAGGCCAAGTTGATTGAGAAACTCTGCTGGCTGGAGCAACACAAGTAGGCACAACTTGCCTTTAACAAAGCAGAAGGCATTCGTTTTCAGTTAACTGGGTAAAGGGCAGTAAAACTTGGCCAAGTATTTGTTTACTGGACTGCAGTGCCTGCAGTGAGAGACGAGGGTGAGATGTCTGTAAGGTTTTTGTAATTCCAGCCTTGGAAGGGAGGTAAGTGAAATTTGGTTTCACTCTTGGAATAAGAGCACAGAAAAGCTTTGGTATGTGATGTAGAAATGTTGATTTATAAAAGGGATGTTCTGGGAAGGTGTGAGGGAAAACCAAAGAAAGGTCTTTAGAGCTTTCCCAAGGCGATACCTTTTCTACATCTGTTGCCCATTACTTTCTGCCAGTTCAGTGTGGTCGAGAGCACAAAGAGGTAACAAGCTGCTAGTGGGATTTTTGCTTTGCAGGAATGACACTTTTCATTTCAGCAGTGAAGAATGCTTACTGTACCCTGGGTGTTGCTGAAGCATACCCCCCTGATCTCTCCAGCAAGAACGCCAATTAAATTTAACAAAAGCAACAATTATTAACAGAGCCTTACTTTGTCTCGACCCAAACTAACAGTGAGCAGTGTTACTTCTGGACAATGCTTCAGTATATGCTAATATTTGGGTTCACCAACTGTGACCAAAAGGCTTATTTGGCTCTCAGTCACGTCTCCCTACTTGGTCTGAGGGCAACATGAGAGGGGTGGGCAGTAAGAGACCTCTACTCTAGATTCATATCAACTCTAGTAAACATGAATGACTTTCAGATCATAGCAAGGCAAAACCATGGGGAAGTCTTCCACCAGGGATGGTACAACCTGGGGATGCTGCAGAGGCTTGTTCTGGTGGGGAATGAGAAACAAAAATGAGGAGTAAAAAATGGATGACATTGCAGTGCTTCGCTGGACATATCAGGCAACAGTTAAAGCTGAGGAATCTTGCAATTCTGTTTATGTTCTTTCACCACAAGCAGGTGTTGGGAAGCTCAGCATGGGAGGGTCATGTAGATAAAAAAAGAAAGAGGAACCACTCTTTTTTTTATATGTGTGATCTATTCAGATGAATCTTTTTTACTGACAGTCTGCTTTTCTGGAATCAACATGGATGTCGAAGCGTCACTTCTGGGCCCTCCAATAAACAGACAATGTATCTCAGATGTTTAGGTTATGTTATCTGCTTGTGGCAGAGGATGACATGGTTTTAATCTAAGTTGTAGGGGAATTAAATATTTTTTAACAGAGACATTATTAAAGCATCCAGACTTTTTCAAATTTAGATTTGTTTTGCTGTTTTCCTGTTATTTTCATAGTATTACAGTCACACGCTGTCACATTTACCGTCTGACAAATGAGGAATAAAGGACAGATCTCCATTGACATCCATCTTGTTTCTTCCCTTGATCACCTTGCATACAGTCGTGCATATGATATTTACACAGATGGACTTTGTAAAAAGAAATGCTTTGACCTGCAGAATTCTCCCACCCGCTGCTGCTCCTTGTCCAGCGCTGCAGCCACCTCCCTCTCTCCTTTCTTCTGCAGCTCTTTGTTGCTGAATGTCAGGGTCATCAGTGCCACTGGCTGACATGATTAGTGCGGCTGACATTACACTGCTGCTCTAAAGGAAGCACGCAGAGGGCAAGGGGAGAAAAAAACCTGAAAAACAACACCTAACCCAAAACCTGCAGCCATTTTAGGCAGAAGGAATCAGGCTCAGATAAACATTAGCAATCTCACTCTTTCTGATTAAGGAGAAAGTCCTTGCACCACAATGGACATATGCAGCATTTCAACGCACTCCCATGTTTGTACAATCAGTACACTTCTGCCTGCCCCAACACATATCCTGGAGGTGTGCTCCCGTTCTCAGAGATCAAAGGCAAAGATAAGAGAGGAGAGAAAACAAAATGGTTAAAAAGAAGGCTCCCAACAACCGAACAGCATCAGACAGGAGATAAAGCTTGACCTGTGATTCAGCAGATTCGAATGCTCTAAAGTACAACAGCCTGTGCACTACAGAAAGACAGCAGCAGTCCATTACACGTATTGATTTGCAGCACTTTGTCAGCTCTAATGATGTTACCTCATTAAAAGAGATAAATGCCCTACTGTTCCACCAAAAGCATCTGCTCCTTCCTCCTTCTTGCCTGTTCTCCAGCAGGGCCTTCAGCCTCAGCACAGTGAAATCAAATCAAAATCCAATGCTAAACTCCCTTATAGCCACTTGCTAAGGTTTCATATTTGTTATTCTTTTATTTATTTTTTTAATGGGGTTATTCTGTGTTTCCTAGCTGGTATCTCCTCTGTTCACAACAAATGGGCATATCAAGGGAAAACAAAGTACTGTGAATAATCACAGCATGCCCGCCAGCAAAGGACTTCTGAGAAAATAAACTAATGTCTACCTCAGATAATTCACTGATTGTCAGATGAAATAATATGGACTGCAAAACAGGTGAAGCGATAGGTAAGAAAGCGATCATGATTTCTGTCACCCAATGCCCAACAATGTGTCGCCCCATTCAACATGCAAGTTTTGTTTTTGACAGATTTTGTTACATGCAGAGGTAGCAGTTTACCATAATGAATGTTTTATGCATAATTCCTTAGTGTATAGGGTCTCCAAAGTACACATTATTAAATTCTATTAAACTCTCTATTTAGCACAATTACCAATGTGCCTTTGGGGAAATTATTACAATGAAGCCGTACAGGTATTTAAATTCCAGTTGTTTAACAATCTTTACTAATCACCAATCCAGGTATCTACATTAAAGTGCAGTCAGACTTCTTCCAGAGCGGCATAAACCTGTCTATGAGCTCCTTATGGAAATTTAAAAATTAGTATTTCATCTTGGCATGTTTTTTGCAATTAGCCTCAGACAGCTAGCTATAAAATAATAGCAACTCCTTCCTGATCCTCTCCACCAAGCAGAACACTCCACAGTTAAGCCTGGTTACAGAAACAATTAACTATGTGCAGCCATACAATTTACATTGTATGGCTGCACATAGTTAATTGGCAAGAAACCAGCCTGTTTAAGGAAAATTTGGCCAACAGGTCCCATTCTTTACAAATGGCCTTCCTGTGAGAAAGGACCTTTTGTTGTGTGGGATTGCATGGGTTTACAGATTGAGCAGCTCAAGAGCTGCTCAAACTCAGCGTATGCTCAGGTCCTTCCTCTGGTCCAGCTACTAGACTCTCTGAATTGCATGTAAAGCAACAACAGAGCGGCTACTAACTGTTGGATTTGTCCCTCAAACAATTTCCCCTTGAAACATTGCATTCTACAGCTGTAGCTAGCTACTCTATAAACATGCTGGTTTTTGTGGCAATGAGTCTTAAACTTAATTCCCGAGTTGTAAACGTGTACCCATGCTTCCTGTGATAAGAGCAGGTATTCTAGCGATGGGAGAGTCTCAGGTATCCCAGGGGAGAGGAAGCAAACTTCATCATACCAGAAACCACAGGATACAGCTTCCCAATGTGGGGTGGAGGAGATCTAGATGCTAACTTTTCTCATTTCCTCCATGACCTTCAATAAATCACCGTGTTCCTGCCTCCACTTCTCACCAGTACAAGGGTGAGATTTCAACTTCTTTTAGGTGTTCATATGTGCTTAGCACCACATCTCTGGGGCAGAGGGGCTCTCCAGCAAAGACAACCATGCAAGAACCACCTACATCACACCGACAGTTTTAGAACTTTCACATTAGTTCAATTCTCAGTTAACTTCAGTGACAAACCCAACATTAGTATATTGACCAACATCCTATTAAACCAGTGGGCACAGAAACAAAATACAACTAATGAAAAGGAGTTACTCAACAGTTGTTTCACATAAAATGAAAACTCAGAATTTAGGCCATCATACAACTGCATGTTTTGACATGCCAGAATCAAAGGTTATGACCAAGCAGAGATCAAAAGAGGTCTAAAGTCATCTTTGGAAGCTAGTATGTATAGTAAAGATTCTTCTGACAAGTATGTAGCATATACTGTCTGCTTGTTTTGGCTCTAAAGTAAATTCAGTGCCTTCTGGCTGGCCTACAAAATGAAGCTGTTTCCATCATGACCAGAAGTTCTTCAAAGAACGAATCTTTGAAAAAAAGCACAGCAAATGGGTGGGCTTATTTTAGCTTTACACTAAATCTCTATAAATCAATGGATGAAAGTGCTTCCTTTTTCCAGTTACAAACCCTGAATCAAATCACCATCTCTGTTTTACAAACACAACCTCACTGGCTTTGCTTGAGTTACACATGCACCAGAGCAGATTTTATCCTTGTGTGCAATGGGAGACCAAATTTCCCATAAATAAGAAAGGAAACAATCTGCTCAACTGAAGTAGGATGAGGAACATCCCTTTCACCTTTAAAAAGGAAGTATACTTCTAAGAGACAAAATGGAAAACACCGCTAATTTCACTTCTTCAGCTTAACTCTCCATTAGGAAAGACTCTTGTATGCTTAGAAAAGACATGTTTTTCAGGTTTTTAAGTTTATCTTATCCCATTGCAGAGCAGAAGTCCAATATCAAATGTTAGCTTAGACAAGTCTCCAGTATCTACTTCACTATCCAATAAAGAAGCACCTCTGCCAGCCAGTCTGATGGAGCGGTAGATCAAGGGTGCAGCTCTACTGCAGCGTTAAGCCACCAATCCCTTTTTCCTATCACTTGCTTCTTTCTAACCTAATCACGTCTTTGGCTTTGTTAGTTGTTGGCTGTATTCATCCCATCAAGCTGTTCATGGTACAGCCTCATAAGCACCAAAGCAGCTGCAAGAGGGCAGGGGTAAGTCCTGGCCAAGGACACTGTGGTAAGGGAAAGAAGGTGAACAGCCATAACTGCGACTGGCTGAGGCTGCCATGAAATCTGTACTCATTGATGCCTTCAGAAGACATCACAGAAACACAATATACAGTGTGCAATGTGATATTCAACACAGGCATTGCAATACATGTGTCTAATGTTCCCATATTCTTATGTCTTTGGGTTTATCACATCAGATGACAGACCTCACAAAAGCACCTGGCAACGTGATGTCATTTTTTTCCCCAGGGTATTTGGTGTTGATGTGGTCTGGTCTTCATTTGTTATCATGGCATGTGGACAAGCAGCTACCTCAGCCAAGTTGTCACTTTGTCTCTCCTGCCACCTACTGTACTGAAAATCAAAATATGTATCACCACCTTGCATGCATCTCCACTTCTGTTTGCAAATACCAACCTTTAATTCTTCTAGAAGTACCACTCTATGTACATGGGAACATCTTGCTGTCACACCTCCTCCAGTGATGCTATCCAATGATTCCTGATGAAGGCTAAAGTAGAGCTCAAAATGCTGCATTAACTCACTGATGCTTCAGGGTTAAAATTAGCATTAAATACTAAAAAAATTCCAGAGCCTAGGGCACAAACTCTTCTCCACCTTTGCCTCACAGAGAATTAATCACAGAAGATTTATTTTAAACAGCAAACAGGCCATGATGCCTCATAAACCCTGGTCCCTGTATTTGCAGTTATTTCCAATGACAACACTTGCAAGGGGCAAAACCCAGCAGAAAAATAACTTCCCATTGGGTGTGTGACTGTCAGCCTGTGGGCAGGGGTGAAACTCCTGCTGAACTTGAGCTGTGTAACCAAATGAGCATCACCGGAGAACAGGCTCGTCAGTTGCAAAAGTCTTGCTTCAGACCATGGTTTACCCTTGTCCTTTTAACCTCTCACTCTCGAAAAGCACAGCTGAGCGAGTCTGGCTGTGCCATGCACACTGTTGGCAGTGTGACGCTACCCATGCGAGATGTCCTCCCTGGGAGCAGCACATGGTCCTGCTGCAGAAGGGGCTCCACTGAGGCTCCTGCCCAAGTGGTGTGTCCAAGGAGAAGACAAATATTTTGTCATATCATCTGGGTTCTGCCATCCATTCAGACATCATTAATCACAGTGAATGGCATCGAGAAGGGCAGCAACAAGTCTGACTTGGTCCAGCACAGCCTAAGCCCACTGCAGGAGCTTGAAACCCATTCATAACACTACATGGAAACCAATACTTAATCAATCCAAAACCCAACTAGTCAGATATCCCATATTAATTATTTATGCTGTCTTCCCAGAAGGCACAAACACTTTATTTTTTAGCATTTTATTATTAATTTTGAGAAAGTATTCAAACAGGAAACTACAAGCAGAAGTTGACAAAATAAATCTCGTTATTTTCGAGTAAGAAGGTAACTTGCGGGTGCTAGTTTATTTTCCCATATATGGCATTCCCTTTTACCTAATCAACCGCTTCAGGCTCTAGGACATCATTTATCTTTGATAAAAGTATTCTGATAAAGGAGAAAGGCATTCAACATTTGCATGATCAAGGAACCTATCAAATGCAGTTACTTATGCTGTGACCATAGTAATCAAGAGGCATTAAATGTGGAACTGAGCACCAGTTAAATGCATTTTAAATATGATTTTTCACTGGTTGCTGTAAGGAAATCTGTGACTACCAGGACTCTGTAGGATCTTCATAGGCTGCAATTAGAGAAACAGATACAGAAGGTAAATTGCTCTACTCCTGCAAAAGCAAACCTTACTTTTACAAATAATAGTGGGCCTTTCATCTTAGCACATAGAATTTGATCAACTGAGGAAAAAACATTAATGTAATTCTACTCCCTCACAGTTAAACATCTCTGAAAAATGAGGACATCTGTTTTCCTTAAACAAATCTGACAAGATTGTAACGAAAAATATTTGTGTAGCACACACAGTTTGGTATGGACATAGGAAAACAACTGGCATGGCTAACCAGAGTGTCTAATCCCAGCTATTTAGCTACCAAAATGCCTCAAGAATTGTCACACATTCACTTAACGCCACAAATATCTATTAAACATGGACGAATTTATTAGGGACCAACAGTATGTTCCCATCAATTTCATAAAGGCTGCTAACTGGTAAAAAAAGACCTTTTCCTACAGCACATGATCAGATGTGGATCTCATTAGCAGTTAGTAATGCTACAGGAACTATCAGTGAAACTCTAAGGGAGTGAACAGAGCCTTAAAACAACTTGGTATTTTCTAACACAAACTTGAAAATTCTTCTACCGCAAAGGCAGTGACAGAGTGTGCTTGCCCAACCTCCCTAGAAACTCTCAGGAAACTGTCTAAAGATCCCTAAGGATGCTCCAAGGGAGTTAAAAAAGCCAATTTTATACATGCTGTGCTGTCTGGATTTATGTTTCGCTAAACCAACAGGCAAAGTTTAATCTTCAAAAGGACTTCTACCTCCGCTGTGTTCGACCAAAAATACGGGAAAGAGATTTAAGCTTGCTTGGTCTATGGCTGACGAAGACTTTCTACCAGAAATGGAAGTCAACCGATGAGCAGGTGATAAGCTGCTCTTAAGAGTTTCCCTTGCTTTAAGGGGAGCGGAGCGGCTGGGAGATTTTTGGAGCAGATTCTCCAAACAAGCTGTTAAGAGAAGCCGCTATCCAGAAGGCTTGACAGGAGGAAAAAGGAAGCAGGGAAATCACAGTTAATGGGATTTGGCCACAACCAGAAAACAGCTAGGTTTCCTAATACATTACAAACAGTCTTGTGCTTCAGCGCGCACTAGCTCTTTGCTGGATGAGAAAAATTTACATAGATTTAATGCCTTAAAAAGCTCCAGAGAAATTTTTATTAATCTGTTTAGAACAAATCCCTCCTTTCCCCTGGGATGCCCTCTAGATGCATACATGAGGAGGAAGAAATTGCCACCACTGCACCATAACTTCTATGATTTTCTGTGAGGGAGAAGTTGTCAGGCTGGAGATTTATTTATTTTGAGGTTACTTCATAAGTCACAAAAACGAACGCTTGTGATACAGGGAGGTCACCACCTCACTCATCTTAGACATCATTCTCTCAGCCCACCAACCCCTCTGCAGAGGATCATAAAGTTTGTCCAAATTTTCTGCTGGAGGCAACTACTATCTGATCCTGTCAAGTGGAATAATTTGAGCTCAAAAGCAGAAGGTTACTTTCTCCCAGAGCATCTCACCTTGGCACAACTTCTGATCCAGGAAGGTTATACAATTATGGCACAGAATAAGGTCTTTGGAAGGAAACTTGATGCTCTCAAGCCTAGAGGAAAGCAAGCAAACCCTCAGCTATGAATTGCATTGCTTTGGAAAAAGCAACCTCAGCAGGAGGTCCTCAGTGCCTCTCTCACCAAGGCCGTGATTGAGGACCTCCTATTCATCCTCTGACCTAGGCTGAGAGTGAATTGATTGCCTAAGGTGGCAATGAAAGATAAATTACCATAGATGATGGCCTCTATCTCTGCAAACTGAAGCCAAGCCTGGGACATGACACAACATGTACAGACTCCAAACTCACCCCTCCTCAGAACCCAAAGCAGCAGTGCCTTGGTACGTGCAAGGAGGGAGATGCTGGCAGCAGAGAAATTTCTGGTCAATTCATGTGATAGAGGAAGAGGCAGTGGGAGCAGAAGAATGGAAGCGATAGGAGAAGCAAGATAAAAGAATTACAGTACTGATAGCATCTTATAGACAACACACTTTCAGAAGAGGGGGAGGAAGCTGAGTGGCTGTGAAAGAAGGGAAGGAAGAGTAAGACTGATTTTCATGATAGTCAGGTCATGAACAGTTCCTGAAACCTGTCTAGTCGAGCTGGTTGTCCCAACATAAAGATGCAAAAAACAACACATGTGACACCTTCAGAGCAGAAAAAGGAGATATTGAGGAGTGGGGCACTCTGCAGGGGAAGTAAAAAAGTCTTCTAAGTGCCATAAACAGAGATGAAGCTATTGAGCTCTCAACTGATAAACATGAATAGCTAACACAGCAGTTATGCAGAACTGTCCACTAAGACAAAAATCTTGAAAACTTTGTCTCCTCACAACCTCCTTTTCTTTTGGCAATCCCATAGACACTGCTGGGAGATTAGCTTTACAAAGTGAGAATTTAACTGAAATTGCAGCTCTGAGTAACTACGGGAAATGTTGCTCACAGCAACAGAAATTATAGGCTAATTAGGTATTTGGGGGAAGAGGGGAAAGAAAATCATAGATAGCAAAGAAATAACAACGCTGTCCTCTGAGACCATTTTGAGGATCTCGGAACAATCTATGGACATTCCTCATTAAATGCTGCTGCGCTACAGCCACAGCATATTGCATGGTGTAGGTCCCAAGCTTGGCCATACTACTTATCCTTATACTTTTATCCTCCTGCTGATCCTCACCCTGGACATCAGCTGTAAACTGAGGTGCATGGACCCCATTGTGGGTTTGTGCAGTGCGGGACCCCAACCAGGACTCTGGGTGCTGCCACGTGTTCCTTCAACATAATTAACAAGGAAGCCCGATCAAAAGACACAGAACAAAAGGTTTCCACCAAGTGAGAAAACTCTTCAATGTGAGATGTAAAGGCTATCCCCAGACTGAATATGCTCAGCAGCACAGTCTGGCAGGACAAGTGGGCTGGGAAAGCCAGTCATCCTCCAGACAAAAGCGTAAAAAGAGAAGCGGGAGGACAAAAAAGGGTAGACAAGGTCAGGTAGAGGGAGGGAGGCTCGAGAGAAACCCTCCCCAAAGGGAAGCATCTTAATGGACACCATTGTGGAGTAAGGGCCAAGTTAAAATACAAGCCCATGTTTACATGCTCCCATGACTGCCTTAACTGCAGCTGAGAATTTAATGAAATGCATTGAACTTGGTTGATTGCACGCATTTTCAACCAATTTCCAGTTCCAGTTTCTGCTCCTACTGATTTTTAGTCGTCGTGGGAACAAACCACTTATATTCAGAGATTGCCTTGCTAAGAAATATGGAATAAGTGGAAGTTACATTAACAATATTTAAATACAGTCCATATCTATTTAAAGTTTTGAAAGCATCTCGTTAGAACACTGCATAAATTAACCTGACCTAATTCTCCAGGATGCATCAAAATCTGAAAAGTCCCAAGTTTGATGTTCTCTCTTACCACCCACTTAAAAAAACTGAAAACCAGCATGCCAGGGTTAGCTTAGGTTGCAAACAGTAACAAAATCAACATTCAACTGAACAAATGCAATTTACTCCCTGATGTAATGAAGATCATGCCATAACCAGTTCAAAAGCAAAAGGAGAGGCTCTCCCCCGCCATGCACTCCCCTCCACAAATTTTCTCTGTTAACGATGCCCCAGCACAGCCTGCCCGCTCGGGATCTTGCACAGCTCCCTCCATTCCTCCCCATCGCCTGAAAAAGATCCACGGACAGAGTGAAGTACACTGCTGCCGCTGGGTTCCCCATCCCCTCCACCCCGCTCATGCTGGCAGCAAGACAAAGCAAACTCCGGTTGCATCATGGAGCAAACTCATTTTCCAGCAACCTCCCAGCCCGGAGTTTACCGCTACCGTA
Source organism: Clamator glandarius (assembly GCA_033459285.1). Lineage (NCBI taxonomy): Eukaryota > Metazoa > Chordata > Aves > Cuculiformes > Cuculidae > Clamator > Clamator glandarius. The sequence continues at coordinate 969,513 of JAUNZM010000131.1, read as the reverse complement.
ATCCAGTGCTGTCAACAATGCTGCCTTTGTTGCACGCCCGTGCGTGCAGCTTGCTCGTTGGTTGGCTTGGTTTGGTTTTCTTTTTTTTATTATTATTATTTATTTTAAAGAGAATTTTTGCTTTAAATGAGTAATCTGTTTTCGAGTGATTTCTCCTTGGCACTGGCTCCACCCTGTACTGTAAACGAGACATTACCTTATACAAGAATGAATCTTCTGCATTCCTCTGTCTAGCTGCCTCACAGCACATTTCCTACGCTTGCAGCAGCCCCAGCAGCACACGCTCTCCCACCCCTTCCCCCCCACCTTTTCTCTTTTTTCTTTCCTTTTTTTTTTTTCTTTTCCTTTTCACTGCCTCGCTGTGTTTTTGTGTAAATGATCTCACATGACTCAACAAATCCATCTGCCTGAAGCAGGCCAAGTTTGGAGCCTTCCCAGGAGGGAGGAGAAGAATTGCTTTGTGGAAAGGACCTGGAGCTTTGCCCTTTCTCTGGCTCAAATTACCCGCCTGTCAGGCCTGACGGATTTGGCTAAAAATAAAAGGAAGCGGGCCGTGAAAAGGAGATGAATGAGCTCAGCAGTTCCTTAGATAACATGGGCCTGGTGTCGCCCAAAGCTCCCAGAGCAAGAACTTCGGATGCTGGGCATGTAAGTGCAGTGCTGCAGCCTTGGTGAACTTGGCTGCTCAGGGACCAAGAAAAAAGCACAAAAAATGGCAAAACCAACCACAGGCTGTTGGACGTAAATGGATTAAAGACAAGAAGAGCAGGGAAATCGCCTGTTGTAGGTTTTGAGCTTGTAAATGGGGAGATTTATTGCGTTTTCAATGGGGAAAGGGGGTGTGGGGGGGTGTGGCGGGGGCCGCATGTGATGTCAGACTCGCGCCCTGCCCGCGGAGCCTCAGCATCCTCCCTGTAAATGCCTGCCCAGCGCCCGCAGCGGGTATTAAGCACTTAGTTTGGCTATGTAACGACACACAGCAACAATCTGTAATGCAAGGCAGTCAGCAAAGCCCTGGCTCGCAAAGCTCTTTCTCCTAACCGTTAACCATATGTTTGGCTCTGCTGCTGTGCGAGCGAGCGGGTGTTCCAGCGCACCATCTGGTTTCTATCCACACAAGCGACTGCAAAGCACAGAGTATTTCCCTCCAGAGCAGTGTCTCCCTCCCTGGCTCCCCCTCCCCACTTGGCCCCCCACTCCTCTGCTCCCTGTTTTCCTCCTTTGCTTCTTTTCAAGCAGCAGCCTCACCTCCCTGCTGCGATACTTGAAATGCTAGGGACCACGGCTGCTCCACCAAGGATGCAGCAGAAGAATGGGGATGCTGAAATGTCCCCATGAGCTTGCACCCCTGTGCACACACACAAATGGATCACATCCCCCAGTGTTGATGCTTAGGGTACCATGTTAAAAAATAGACATGTTCTTGACCAGTCCAGGAGTTGCTGCAGTGCCCATAGCATCTTCCTCACACATACAAGTGCACATGGAGTGTTCCATTCCAATTACATCAGTTCCATCTCAACACTGCAGAAAGACTTAAAGAACGAACCTAACAATGGAACAATTAGCAGCATTATCTCCTGCCTCGAACAGGGCTTCCTAGGCACATCAGGTGTTGATGCCCCAACAAACCAAACTAAGAAAATTCTGAGAGAAAAAAAAAAGGGGAAAAAGAGAAAGAGAGAGAAGAATGGAATGAGAGAGCACTGAAGAAAAAGGAATGAAAATATTTACTTTTCCTGTGATAACAAAACAAACTCTTTCTGAAACTATAAAAAAACCTTTCAAGTGTTACATTTTAGAAGATCCTATACCATATGTTTGTTTTATGATTTTATGAATTCTCACTACTATTTATGGTCTTAAAGCACTTCCATCCTTCTGCTTATTTCTGAAGTCACCTATGGGAGATCAGCAGTAGTTTTCCTTTCAGATTGGCCAATTCAAGATTAATCACAACCTAATGCGAGTATTCAGGGATGCAAACAACACGATATTCAGCAAATCCCACACTTGCTTCTTTAAAATAAGTTTATACTCTGCAATGAGTCACGCATACAGTGTTTATCCAAGTTACCAGTGCTACAGCACAAAAAAAAAAGTCTATTACATTTGCAAATACATACAAATCGCAGCTGTAAGCACCCAACTGCTTACACCGCGACTCGTTTCTATGACTGGATATTGATTTTTTAATAATGTGTCATTATACCAATGTTGATACAGCAACTATCTTCCTGTAGCATGCAATTTAATATTTCAAAGAAGCTGGCTTTAGGAAATATCAAATCCACACCCATTCACATGCTATTTTAACGTCCTTCTCAGTCATGAATATAGCAATTCAAAGCTACAACTGTGTTTTTCCCACCTAGCACCTAACAAAAAACCATAAAGCACTCTCCAGTTAAAAGCAGCTCAGTCTAAGACAACTAGCTCTGCTGATCTGCTTCTCAATAAAACACCACAAAGCCTCTCCAATCTATGCTGGAAACCAAAAAGATGTATATTTTTTTAATTTCCTCATACATGTGAGAAATCAATGCACAAAAAAGCACGCTGTAGGCCCTTATCCTGTAATCAAACACACATGGGGAAAACCCATATGCTTGTGGAAAGCCTGATGACTTCACTGGGATTGCCTAAGAAATTTGAGGGTAGGATCTGGCCTCAATTATGAACGTGGAGTGCAATTAGCACTGTAAAATCCCCTCCTTCATCTTCAACTCCCCCTCAGTGAGGGAAATAATTAGAATAATTAAAAACATAAGAGAAGCATTTCAGCTAGCAACTTATATTTCCTACAAAATCGGATCTAAATATGTTGAAGTCCATTATTTTAAGATAAAATTGTTGCAAACATGTTAGTAGCGTGCTTAAGCATCACACATTAGGTTTCTTACAGCCGTGCAACAAGAAATTGTCTTCATTTACAGAGAGAAAACAATCAGCAGTAGTCCTCTAAAGCAGTAAAGGTCTAAGTCTGAGTCTTTCAACAGATAATGATCTCTGATCCAGAAATCTTTTAAAAGGGGGAATTCAAGGGAAATATTCATAGATTCAGAGTTGCGCAGTCTGAAGGGACAGCTAATCATTTGACCTTCTTCCATAAAACAGGCATGGAGCTTCCCCGCCTACATCAATGCAGCTATAAGAGGTTGAATTAGAGAATCTCTTACAGCAAAAAAAACCTTAAAAAAAGAACAGTCTCAGATTCAACAGCCTTGCTTAAGGAAGGAAACTACCTCAGCCCCAGCAATGTTGTCCTATTCAGCAGTCACCTGTGCTACAAGAACATCACATCCTCTCTCCTGGTTTGAATTAATTTCACAGCCAGCCACTGAGTCTTGTTACACCTTGTCACCTTTCTCTACTCCTCAGTCCCTGACAATGAGCCACTGTCAGCCTGAAACCAGCCAGTTTTTAAAGCATAATAAAAAGCAGTTTCACATTATTACCTGAATCCACTGAGTCCTGCCAACAACGATGTTTTCGCAATCACATTTTTCTGTTTTTAAAAACTTCTCTCTTGCCTCATCGCTCTGTGTGAAAAACAACATGAAAGAGAAAATTGATTAATTGAATGTGAGTATCTATCACTTGCATTATATCAGCTGGCTTTCGAAGCAGATATTTAGGTATTTTTTTTGTATCTTCTGCCACGTGCCCTTAAGATATTAAACAAGAAAAAGTCCTTTCATCAAAACTGCTCATTGACCAAACAGAAGCAAAGGAGAACAATTTGGAGAGGTGGCTGAGGTACCACAGCCCATGCCTTGTAGAGCTGCACAGGAGAACACAGCTCTCCTGCACCTAAGTCTTCTGCTTACTTCCCAGAGCATCCTGCCTGGCAGCGCTGAGACCAACGCTAAGCAGATACTCCAAAAGCAGAAATAAGGGGAAAAACAGAGCTGCTTAAGTTTCTTTAAGTTTCAACAGTAAATACATGCCACTAATAAAAACAGCAGCAATGTAAATATAATACTTGCAAAATTACATCAACAGTAAATATGGAATCATACAGTTTCCCTGAACTTTGCACCTACAACATTTTATAAGCAGTGATTCTGCTAAAAATTCTTGACAGGGTCTTTTAGTGTCTGTTTGTTCTTCGCTTTGCATATTAGTAGCTTTAAGGTTCATTGTCAAATTCTCCTGCCAATACACCAATGAACCAAAATGCATGCTTCATATAAGAAATTTTCACATTTAAATAAGGAAGAAAAAAACCCATATAGTAGAAACTCAACTGAAGTTACAACCTCAAAAAAACCCACAAGCCTCTCTGAATGGCCAGAAGACACATCACAAGTAAAGATAACATGCAACTGGATTTTCAGTACTGGAAATTACATTAACGTCAGCATTTCACCACTTTCTTTGAAAGCAAAACAAACACAATTCTTTACTTAAGGAGATGCAACTCAACCATCTGTACATGATCCCTTGCCTACCTCCTCAAGGGCACACGAAGTGAACACAGCCGTGCAGCTTGGGGTGAGAAATATGTCTGTGACACCCTTCAGGGCTTGGGCATTTGGCATACTCTGTCTGTAGTCAACATGGATGTCTGCCAAAAAGTTTTATTACAAGGTTTCAGTTGCAGTGATCGGATTGAGCCATTCCCAAAAAAACCGGTTGGAAAGGCTCAACAAATTGTGGCAACGTTTGAATTCAAACCTGGAACTAGCCAGGTGCCACACGAAGCAGAGAGCACAAACCAGTGCAGGGGCTGAGGACAAGAGAAGTGGGCTTCACCTCTGGTACCCGCTCCTGACTGGGCAGGGCCACCTCCCGAACAAAGACAGGGATCAACTCTCTCTCCTGCTTCAGTGGACCCCCCCGCCACAGCCCTGGCAGTCTGGAGCCATCTATGCCGGCTGTAGAGCAGCCAAGAGCTGGGCCAGTGGAAGGAAGGGAAAAATATGTCAGCAGAAGAAAATTTACTTAATGGGGATGGAAAACTAGGGGTAGGATGGGGAGAGAATAACAACTTGGTTAAGCATGGAGGGTTGCATGGTGGCTGTGCAGCTGCAGCAGTGCCCATGAATTGTGTTCAAGCCTCTACCATGCCAGTGGATGCCATATGCCATTTGTTTGTTTCCTGCCTTTTTTCCTTGGTGCACACCAAAGCTATGTTGTAAGAGAGCATTGATGAGTTGAGGCACCGAAAAGGGTGGGCAAGCACTGCTCACAACCAGCTCCCTTTCATTCTCATCCCCTGCCATGCTCGGCACATGCCAAACCATGCATTAGGGCTATAGGATATGTGCAGGACAATTATGTTAGTTGTTGGCAGTGAAGCCAGCAGCCACCCTGCTGTTGCCTGCCACCCCTCTCAGTGCTCAGGCAGATGAGCTGTGCCTTGGAAAGCTGCCACACAGCTCTGATGTGGCATCACTCCAGTCATTTAAACCCAGCATTTCCCAAGTGGCGATAAATTGTGAGTCCCTAACCAACCTGAGATCCTGGTTTCTGTAAAGCAAAACTAATGAACACTCGTAGCAAAAGGGAGCCACATTTCCACTACATGAAGTACTACGTAGTACAGAGATATCTCAATGGCAAGGCTGTGAGATCCTCAAGATCCTCTGTCCTCTTGTTTCAACTATTTTCCTGTAGAGAAGTGGCAACACTTCCAAATCATTTGTCAAACCCTCAAGTCTGACACTGATAAACGGAAAAAATTGTGAGGAAATTACAAGCTTCTTCAGTGGGATCTGAGTAATGTGCCATAAATAGAAGTCTGGGGCCAAACACAGAACAGCATGGAAAAACCAAGATGTTAATAGGGCGTTTGCCCAGGGCTTGCAGCTACAACTTCATGCTCAGCACTAGGCAAGGAACTCACAGAAAGAGCTGGGTGCCACCACACAAACAAAAACTCTCTATGCATTCACGAGATTAAAATTAGGGCAAGACTTAAAATTAGGGCTGCATAAATCCTTTTTATGACTCATGGAGTTGCACTCTGACCATAGCTATTGTATTTTAATGTATTTATGTATGAAAATAAAATTAACAGCAAATAGCTGAAATTACCTCAGATATTATGTTGCCTTAGATGTTCACAGCTTATAGCAGAACACAGCTCTACAGTCAACCAAATGCATAAGGCCGGAAGACAGAACTTGAAGGTAAATAATTTAGGACCTGAATTCTTTAAGGTAAATAATTTAGGGCTCTAATGAACTCACCAACTGTAAATAGGGAGTTCCACTGCTAAGAACCCTCCAAACTGCCCTACATCCAATCCTCAGGGGTGCAGGGCAGAAAACTGTTGGCAAAACATGCCTCAAATATTCCTGGCTACGGCAGCAAGGACTCTGTCTAACATAAAAGGAGACTCAGGTAGGAGAAGGCAGCTTCACAGAATAGTTCTAAGTGCTCCATACTGTATCCATGAGCTGCTGAAAAGGAAGTGAAAACCCAGAAGCACCGCTTGGGCAAGCAGTGAGATGGTCTGCCAAGCAAGGTAGTTGAACTATGTTGTGTCCCATGGAAGCATCAGAAAAACCCTTCAAGGATAGCTGACACAGCAGTTTAGTCCAGAGGTGCTAAAAACCACATGTGATTACGGGCAAGGCTGTGAATCTTTGCTAAGTAAGATAGCCCATAGATGAAAAGCAATCAGAAAAAAACCCGACTCCTCCTCCCTTTGCAGTCTCTCTTCCCTGTCCTCTTACAAAATTGACCATGGTCAAGTACTTTTATTGACACCTGGGAATACCCATGCATCCATCAAAAAACATCTCAGCCAGACAAAATCCATCAGCAAAACATGGTATCAATCCTTAAATCATTAGCAAGTCTCAGCCTTGCCAGCCTACATATTCTTAGTTCCAAGGTGTCATTCACAAGCAGCAAGTATTCCTGACTAAGCAAGAAAACTATAAAATGGGGATACAATGAATTGTGGGCCATACAGTGTTGTTGTTGCTGCTAACCCTGTTGCTGTCTCACACATACATAAAGTAGCACGTAAAACCACCCTGGAGTTGCCTCACACACTCTAACAAGACCTATGTGAAAGCGGACCATGGAAGCAAACCCCGCCTTTCAACGCCAGACACAGGCATGTCAGCAGCAATAGCCAAGGCGCTGCAAGGCTGCTGACAAGACTGGAAACACCGTATGGGAACCTGCCCAGAAATCAGCAGTTAAAAACACAACCGCCGTTCTTGCTCTGTGCCCAGTGGAGGTGAGATCTCAGCAGCAGCAGAGATCTGGGTCACCACCAGGAAGCTGGAGTTAGCCCAGCACAATCTTCTAGGTGATGCTCCCAAGAGGGGAAACAAATCTGTGGCAAGGTTGCATCCGACAAGATCCTGGGTGTAAACCAAAACCAACTATTGGCAGTTTCTTTGCTCCCTGACGATACCATCTGACTGAAAAAAAAACCCAAATCATAAGATGTATGCAAAACACTGCAGAAAAAGTTTGTTGTCAATGCAAGGTTCAGCCAGCGGTGTCTCAAGAGCTGGCAAAAACATCTTGATTGCCAAACTCAAGTCTCCTGTGTGTCAGGCTAAAAAGTACTTGTTTGTCCATCCTGTACTTCAAAAATGAAAACCCAAATGTGGAGGAGAAAGCAAGAAAGATAACAAAGCATCAATGTTAAACCTATGATATTTGTAAAAAAAAAAGCTGTGCTGAGTCTCTACACAATCAAGTAGCTGATACCTATCCAGATGCAGAACTAAACCACCTTTCCAATCTCTGCTAACTAAAGCTTTTGCAATCTTCCCATATGCCATTTCCTTGTTTACATCTCATGGTACTGGAGTTCAACTTTTGGAGAAACACGTACGGCAAACCTAGAAAGTGAAATGTGATACTGTTTACAGAATAAGACAGCACACCAGTCACAAGAATTCGTAGGTGCAGATATCCCAATCCTGTTCCTCAGTCCAACACCCACTCCTAAAATCCTGTATCAGCTAGAATAGCTGATGTGCACATGCCTGCACTCTTGTGGAAACAATAGTCTCTTTCAGTTCGTACAATCTTCTGAAGAAGCAGACAAAAACGTCATGGGAAAAGTTAGGAAATATCTGCAGAAAACAGTCCACAAGATTAAAGGCAAAACAAACCCTTTAAATTGTAGGAAGTACATAACATGGAGGAGAAACACACAGCTTTGTAGACTAGCCCCTCTACCAAAAGGCTTTTTTTTTTTCCCCAAAGGATAGAAAAGGGGGCTGAAAAACCTTTAGAAAATAAAACACTCCAGTGGTGGAACAGCGCCCTTGCAAACAGAGCACTGCAGGCGAAATCCAGCTTGGGGAGCTGTGTGGCAGATCTGGGAGTCGATACCCACTCCCCCAACATACAAGGATCTCCTACTGACAGCAGGGATCTTGGCAGGCAGGATGCCTTCACTCTTTTCCCAAACACCACTCTGCTGCTGTGTAGGGCATAGAATTATTTTTTAATTAATCCAGCACAAGGTTTGAGCTGCTTCAGGGTTAAGCTAAACAATTTTTGTCTTTAATCAGCATGGTAAAAGTAACTAGAGAGAAAAACACTCTGCCACAGGCTAGGGAATTGAGGACAGAAATAAGCCACAGCGGAGCCACCCTTGACCTCTCAAAATTTCACTTCCAGAGGACGCTGTTCATAAAAGAAACAGATTTTTTCATCGGCAAGGAAATGGGACAGGGAGATCAGCCCTGGGTCACATTATGGTTAGGAATATTATCACACAAAAGTCTTTGTGGAGTCATAACATCCATCTTCTATTCCAAACTGTAGGACTCCAAAAAAAGCTACTGGAAAAAAATTCTCCCCACTATCAGGATAGCACTAAGGACTCAGAGAGATTTAAAATGAATACAGTTCTACAAATTCTTGTTTCTCCTCTTGCAAGGGTCTGCATAACTGCTGTATGAAACAAATGCTTCCATATCAAAGCAGATTTTTCTCAGCATGCACTCAACTCTGCTTATTATTTTTTAATCATCTGGTATGCATCTTCCTGCAGGATTGCTTGTGTTAAGGGAAATACTGACATTAGCTCCGCAAAAAAAAAGACTCCTGTTCTGTGCCAACACCACAAAGGTTAATAGCAACTGTGGCTTCAAACCTGCTTTTGTCCTGTGCTGAGCAGACCACAAAACCACCAGCATTTTAACTCTCACACACACTACGCCCTCAACTCACGGTCACTCTGCAGGATTTTACTAAGCAGGTCATCTATACCCAACAGTATTTTTCAAATTGTAGGAGTGAGTCAAAGTATAAATTTGATGTTTCTGATTGCACACCATATGAGAATGCAAGAGCTGATCACAGAAGAAAAGTTGCCTTTTCATTTCACAGCTCCTAGAGCCAAAAGGGGTGTGTAGGACCTTGATACATACCAGATGTTTTGAAGTAAGGTGGAAAAACTAGTGTGGACGCATTTGTCCATCATGAAAGCTTCCTGATGACTACCACCTGGCTGTGCTGTAGTGAACAGGCTTGCTCTGCCTTTGAAAGATTACAAGCCTAATGGAAGGGGGGTATTCACACCTTTCACGCATATGTATAATCCTGCTCTCAATCCTGCTCACTTTTCCTGCTAAGGAATTTGACAAGTCCATCAGTATGATGTGAGAAAGCCTCAAAACAGAACTAATTTTGTTACATATATTCTCATATCTATTTAAGAAGAATGGATTATCTTAAAGAAAGTTTGGGCCAGACCACATCCATGGTTTCACTAAATTGCACATTCAATGCAAGAAATGAAACAGCAAAATATTTTCACTTGCTTGGTCAAGTCTTGAGTCAGTTTCCTCCAGAAATTTTTGTTCAGAATTTGTGCTTGGATTTAAAAAATAAATAAAAGGTTTTCACTTCAGTTCCAGGGGCCTCAGCCACTACTCTCCCTGCAGTAGGCAGTCTATAAATGCATATAGAGACTTCATATCTCTGTCCTGAAAAAACACGTTTCATCTAGTAGTTAGGAGAGTGCAGGTTGCTTGCTTTTCTTCTTGAAAAAAAAAAAAAAAAAAGGAAGACTTCATCATGAAAACAAAAAGACAAAAAAAAGCAGCCCTGCAGAAAAGTGTTATTCCTGAGGAACAGGAATATGCACCCATCATTTATATTGGCCCTTCAGGTGAAGCTCATTGCAGACATCAAGTGTTTCCATGGACTTGTGATAAAGTCTGGAGGGTTCAAAATAATGCAAAGAGTGGACGTTGCTGTCCTTGACTATGTGGCATGGGGGTGCATGAAGGCAAGACTCCCCCATCAGACATAATACTTCCCAGTTCAAGAAGACTGGCTGCTGCTAGAGGCACTGTGGTACCATGAAGGTGCATGCTCACAAGAGCTTTCAAACATAAGACTCACCCAAGATGGAGAGAGACTTCCAATAACTTTCTTGTTGGTGACTCTGTAGCTCCTTTTTCCACAGCCCACACTGGTTTGAAGAACACCAGAGGACATGCATGAAAGCAAAAGGAGTGTTTCAGGCCAGTGACAGGTAAATATATGCACAGGTGAGGCAAGATGAGGTCTGGGATCTCACAAGCCTCCCATATCTAAACCAAACCAACTTCTTCACTGAATGGCATCTCAATTCTTTTTCTAAATAATGTTTGCAATTATAAAAGGAGGGTTTGGAGATTTAGCTTGTGAGGTGATAGGATATTTCGCTCACAATCCAATTGAACAGTATTTATGTTTACAGGGTTTTTTTTACGTTTCCTTGTGCACATATATCACCTCCTTCTTTCAGTCTGGCTCTGTATTGGGAGCAGAACTATCAACTCTTCTGGCTCTTGGAGCAAAGTGATGCCTAAGCCAGCCTTGAGCTCAGCACTGAAATCACTCATTCCCCACATGGGACTGTGGAGATAATCCCTTGCCTAGCAAGCATACCATTTTCTTTTTTATTGTTCTGGAAGGATATGAATCAATGAACTGCGCTTTTTTCCAAACACCTTCTGCTTTTATCGAGTACTCCAGTTACTGGTTCCAGCTGCACCTCCTTGCTCTTTGAGGCATCAGCCAAGGTTGCTTGGTCTGATTTCCAAGTCCCCAGCTATAAGTCTCTTTGAGGGAAAAAATGTTGGATGCTATTAAGCCTATGAGAAAACATGCATTTAGTCCATAACCATGGGCTTCTGAAGCACAGCTGTTATATGCAAATCTCAATTTCTGAAATTTTCTTGCTATTGCCTCATTATCTTTACTACACCCCAGCAGAAACCAGAGTCCCTGCAGGCAGAGGGAGGAAGTCTTTATGCTTCCAGATGCATCTAATGCTGGCTAGTCAACCAGATGTAAAATGTGGCATCAAACTGATGTTTCACTTCAAAGTCTCAACATTTTTCTCTTATTGCTGTTACTAGGTGCTTGTGGTTGGAGTTACCACAGGGGAAATGGAACCTCACAGTCAACACTGCAGATTACTTCCCAACACTGCCAGGCTGCCCTCAAAACAGAAACAACCAGAAGATAGATGTTGGACACAAAAGGGTTTAAATCAGATATAAAGAAAATACTCTGTAATAAACAAAAAGTTAAGTGCAATTAATTGAAATGAAGGCTGAGGCTCCCAGTAAGTCATCATCTTAATATTAAGAGTAGGACAGGATCTCTAAGAAGTAGTTCTGGCTGCGAGGACCTGACCACTAAATTTATTCCTGCAGGTGCTGACTTCATGCTGTTGTTGTCTCGCATCCAGACCATTCCAGCTAAGCAGTCTTTACAATTTTCGGCAGAGCCCAGAGACTGAAACTCCATTTTTTAAGTACTAGCTAATGAAGAACAAAAATACCAGATCAATGAGCATGCAGTCCTAGGAACACAACATTAATCCCTCACTCGCTAAGACAGCTCTTTCAAAGAAATGTTTATGTTAAAATTTAAAGTTATGTTCAACATTAATCTTAGGGAATTTTACAACAGAATGTACCAATTTTAAAAGGATTCTACAGTTTTAATGAATTCCTAGATCCCATAGACAGAAATTAAATGTAGGGGGGGACCTACAGTGTTGGCTAGACATATTTCAGTATTTGTTACCATAGAAACAAGTCAGCAGATTTAGGTTTTGGAGTTATCCTTGCTATAAAATATTAAACTTCTTACAGTTTTTGCATATGTATATTATGGCAAGAACACTGTCAATCCTGATAAAGCCCAAAGCATCTTAATTATTTAACAGGATTTTAGCTTTTTTTTAGCTTTTTTTTTTTTAAAAAGAGTATCTTTTATTTTTTTTTCCTTAATAGGCTGTATTTTAAAATCTTCCAGTACTTCCAGAATACTGAAGAGACAGACACTTCGGCCTGACAGAATAATATTCAGGAGATGAACAGGAGATGCTGTAGAGAAGTGGCAGATAGAAGGAACACAGACACATTCTGATAAAGAAGATTCAATAGTAATGTTAAAAAATATACCAGTTAGCAACTCTGTTAATTTTACCAGCTAAAAGTACATTCGATGTTGTATGTCATTTGAAAGAGAGTTCGTACTTCAAATATGGTGGTTTTGTTTTCAACCCTAGTAATGCAGAAATGCTGAATTACAAAATTTAAGTCATGGAGATAAAATCTCAACACTTCAATGCTATCAAATACTTCTGGCAGATGCCTGAGAAACAAAACAAATGCATTGTCTTTTCATGCTTCAGAAGAGCATCGACAGTTGTGTTCAATCCACAGCACGCCCAGCATGCGAAGGATCAGCAATTCAAACCAAGAGGAAGAGCAGATGTTTACTCCAGCAATGCTCCTTAAGAAAAGGAAAGGAAAAAAGGCTTGTTTCAACAACTCAAATGGCAGAGGGGACTGACAGTTCAGCTTGCCATCCAGAGGAGTCCTGAACATCATCTACTTTTGGGACACAAACTCAGTCTGGAGCAGTGGGGAAGATCAACACTTGGGCAAGCCCAAGCTCCCTGCCACTGGGACTGGATGTGTGCAACTAGCCTTGACCTTGATTTCACAGCCAAAACTGCTTCCATGCCACGGCCCTTGCTTTTTTTTTTTGATTCAAGAAAATCTGTTCACTGGAGGCTCAACATGAGGCTTCTACATGATGAAAAAATGAAAAACTTGAGAGTAAAAGCCATAAACCACACGGTTGTTTCATTATTATATTCCAGCACTGAAGGGGATCAGGAAAAACACCAACAGAAGCAAAGCAAACCAGAACAAAGAATAAAACTGAGTGAGACTGAAACACTCTCTTCTTCCAAGAATTAAACAATGCTTTTTTATGAAGTGTAAAGGTAAGTGTTATGACTACCATTTCCTAATGCTTCTGAGGTCAGTCCTCTAATACAGGTCCTCAAATAGCCAATTAAATGGATGCAGTTCTCATTAAGGTGCTACACTTACATGTATATCATCATCTGGAAGCCTGATAGCTCAAGCCTCTTGAAAAAAAAATGGAAAAACTTATTCTTGAAGGCTTAAAAGATAACCCTTTAACTAATGGAAAATCTTCAACACTTTAAAAGAGGAAAATGGTAAGATGGCTTAATTTTAAATGAGTAAGAATTTAAATGTCACTTCCTGCATGTGACATCGATTTGAAGAACATTGCATTTTTCTTTTCTTTGGTGTAATTAATAGTGGAATCCTTGTAGAATGTATTTCTATGGCATTTACTGTTGCATGTTTATGTTCATAGCTTTGCATAGCTTTGCATAACTATGAACACAAGAAAAGCAGAAAGTGACTTTTCCTTCGTGAAGAAAGACAGAGATCTAAAAAGTAGCATGTTACTAGGGCTTTCAAAGAAAAAAAGACTGGAAAAAAACTCATCCAAACACTCAAGGGAAAACCACACAATTTCCTTCCACTGACAGCTGCAGTGAGGTACAATGAATTTATTTTATCAGAGCAGTCATGTACATATGTTAAAGGCAGAGCAACTCTATGTACTGTAGAGAATTTACCAACACAAGTCCACAAAGGGCACCACTATCAACCTGCAGTTGAGAGTGGGAAGCTATTCAGATGTCTGAATAAATCCTGGAATGATAAGAGATGCAGGTAGCACATGTTGTCAAAGATAATGCCATTGTATACATACAGCATTCAAATGAAGAGCTATAAACCTCCTCAAATGTACCCTCTTGTAGGCTCGCCAGGCCAGTTTTGTTCCTTAGGGAGCTGTGCACGGCTGGACATGGGGCTCTGGGGACTTTCATGGCCAACTGCTGCTGCAGGTGTCAACACCTCAGCAAATCCTCTCATCATTCTTACCAAGCACTTTTAAGTCAGGGGCTGGTTGGAAGAATCACTTAAGAAACACAATGTAGTTTTTATAAAATTTTCTGCAGAATTCACACACACAAGTAAAATAAAACAGACATGACTCTACGTATGCACTCCAGGTATACCTTGGGACAAAGACCTATCATTCAATCAGACCACTCAGCTCACAGACACCTCTGCCATCCTCTGTCAAAACCCATTCCTGAGAAATGCATGCACACAGTGATGACTTTCAAATACTCTGAAAAACACCCTTCTGGTTTAAATGACAGTTCGGGGATGGCCTGGGTTGCTCTCCTGAATCAGGACAGCATAGGGTAGGTGCCCAGCCACCCTGCACTTTGGATTCTAACAGGGCCACCCCAGTACAGAGTGACAAAAAGAAAGGTTCCAGTTCTGGATAACACACTCCCTTTTGTCTGCTTAAAACTTTGCTTTAGAAAATAAACTGGGAAGATAAAGCAGGAGATCATGTTTCTCTGTCTCGAAACAAGAAAATTAATTTAAGCCAAATAAGACCTCAACAGATGTAAAAGAATTTATCTCAATTTACCCAATAGTAGTTCCTTCCCTTTTATACCAAGCAGGCCAAGATTCCAGTTGGATTCAGAAAGGAACTGGACACAAGTTTCCCATCTCAGCAAACTTAAGAAAAGAACATAAACATCTATCTCATGCTTCAAACTTGACCCAACAATTAAGTGATAAAGCCCAGACCACCAGAGGCTGTCAAGATGCTATAGTTGCCGTTTAAGGTGGGGCAGGAGTACTGCTCTTTCCTCTGGAGTGTCTTGTTGCTGGTCACCAAAACAGAGAGGAAATTGGGGTGTACAGACAGGGATCCAAACTGGCACTAAAATGCATATTTCTGTTCTATTACTGGAAGACTAACATGCAAGAGAGTTGATGAATGGGAAGGATTAAAAATAGAACCAAAAAAATAAGTGAAATGATTAATTGCTAGGAAAGGGAACTGATGATTTATAGAAGAGAAAATTAGTAAGATTTAGGAAACTGAAGGGAATAAGCAGCGAGTGAGCTGCAGGGTGGGACCATCTGGTGTGTATAAGGCATGGTAGTACAGGGCAGTATAGGGCACGTACCCCCAGTTTCAGCTGCCCTTCTCTCCTTCTCCTCCAGCCTTTCCACACGTGGAGCTGACACAGCTGAAATAGGCAGTGTTTAGAGGCTACTGTCGGAAAATAACTGATTTTAAAACAAGAAGCTGAAATTGGTTTATAATAATATTCTATAATCTGAAACAAAAAGAAACAGTCTTCACTCAATTAAATGCTTCCATGCAGTCTTGCACTGTTGTGCACACATCTGTATTCCAGCACTTTCTAGAAATTTCTAAAAACAAATAGATATTTGTTTAACACCATTTTCACTCATTTTAAGAAGGGATAAGTAGGGATGGATATGGAGGGCATTTTTAGCATTTACTTGCTTTTAATTTTGGGGTTATAGCTTCTCAACAGTAGCTCAGGCTTTTGGTCTGATGCTGCCTTGCTTTGCAACCATTAAGGTAATCAAATATTTTTGCAGCTGGTGTGCAGTTGGCTTGCAATCAACAGGCACTCCAAAGCAGCATAAACCTGAACAATAATCCATCTCCTTAAAATCTACTATGATCAGCTGTTTGCTCTGTGTCTTCAATCCATTTGTGGGGAATGATAATAGGATAAAAAACCCAGATATGCTGTGAAACTGTAAAAGCATTTCACATTCTAGCATAACACCTGCTTGATTTTTTTAACTTAATGTCATTTTAAAATTACTTACAAAAATACTTTTTTTTAGTTCAAAAAAAAATACAACTGCCTACATCCTCTTTGGGTTATGTTCATGAATGAGCTGCTGTCTGCATTAGAAACAAACACCTGGATCAATTCATGGGCATCCAGTGAAGTCAGTTGGTTTCCTTTCCAAACTCTAATTTACAAAAGACACTGTCAAATCCCAGCCTGTGGGTGGCCTCACTATTAAATACAAAATCTCAGAGTGGAAGTGATGACGTGCAGGAGGCAGAGGGGCTGCCTGCCACAGTGGCTCCTGGCGGCTGAAGGAGCCCAAGGCTCCAGCTCACAGCAGCCACGCATGGGAAGGAGACTACTCCTTCCCCCAGAGAGGTTATTATTAAGGCACTGAGGCAAATACTTAACATACTTTTCTGAAGCTCCATTATGAAATACCACTCTGAAGACTCATTAATAAACAATTTTGTACTATCTTTGGGAGATCTTGCATTTCCTCACATCAGTCTTTATGTGGGCCCATCCCCTTTACAGCCAAATACTTTTTTCACGGGGTAAACAGCAGGACCTGGATTCACACAGTCAGGCAAGACATAGTCTGAGACTGTGTGGAGGCATCATCATGTTTTTGTTCAAGCACAGTTTTCTTATTAAAAAAAAACCACCCAACAATTCAGCAGAGACACTTCCTACCACACCTTCTATTTCACCTGGTCTGGCTCCTACACACTGTAAGCAGAAATTTCCCATCCTTCTTGTTCCAAAGGAAAGAATAAGCTCAGAAGAGCTTTCACAGGGTCATTAACAGCTGGAGGGAGGGTAAGGCTAAGACAAAAAGTCTAAGAAGTCTAAGACAAAAAGCACCACCAACCACAACAGCTTTCTGTGCTCCCAGTGTTATGCAACATCTAAATTTTGCACTATGTCCTCTCCCCTTCCATCCCGCAGAAAGAGTTTTCTTTTGGACATGAAGACACTGTTTCAGAAGCAACTCCTTCAGAAGCAACTCCTCCTGCTCCACCAAAGGAAGATCCTCAGAGTCTTGGTTTAAGGGATATATCACCTTGATGCATTTTTCTTATATTTCTTGCTGAGGTCCAGTCTTACTCATTAGCCTTTTGAAGGAGCACCTTTTCATTCAACATGAATACGCATAGGATATTTTTCCCCCTATACAAAGACTAAGATATAGGGGAATAGCACAGGACAAAATTCTGCATGAAGAGAGGTAATGAAAGTTTTTAAGAATCTGATATATGTAAGAATCAATATACAAACCTTGAGTTTCAAGTAAATGCACCATTCTCAGCTTAATGCTATAAGCTACAACATTGTGTATTTTCCACTAAGTAGTGCTAACAGTCTCCTTACTAACTAAACAAACTCCCATATTTGATTTATTGGGACTCTATTGTTCTAAACAAAACATTAAAGGCAAGGTTTACTTATGCTGCCAAGTATTTAAATGAAACTCAGGAGAAAAAACAGAACAGGCGTAACACATTTCACAAAAGGGCATACATAACAATAATTAAGTAGAAGTGGCCAATAGATGAATCAATAGAAAATTGGAAGCAATTAACATACAATATTTGAGAAATGTTAAATCTACACCGAAGATGCAACAAAGCATTCACAGAAAAAGACGTGGTGATGAAAAGCAGATACTTTGCATAGTCAGCAACAAGATATTTCAAAGGTAGCCATTAAAACAGAGACTGGTAATGCCACACTGAAGAGCTTGTTGCAGAACAGCTGTGCTGGTAGTGTAGGCAGGGATGAACAGTGCAAAAGAGCCTGTGCATCACCCCCTGCCACCAGAAGAATCCTTCAGCACCTGCTGCCAGGCTGATGGGTAAATATGGCTTAAGTTAAGTACCTTTCCCCTGAAGAAACACCTCTTGGTAAAACCAAAACCACAGCTGTGCAACCAGCAGAATAACAGCGCCTCATTAGTGCCCACTCTCAACTGGGCTAGGGAGCAAACTTCACCCTCCAGGTTTGTCTTGACCCAAGTAGACAGCAACAGTGGCTTCTCTTCTGGCCCCTCCTGAGGTCATCCTCCCCACTGGCTTCCTTCAAAACAGGACATAGTGGTCCAGCTCTCCTCCCTCCTCAGACCAGCACTGTCCTCTCAGGTTCTGTCCTCTCAGAATTCCTTAACTAGAATTCAGATGTAACTTTAGATCCACAAGTTTACTTCTTTCAAGGCATAGAGGACTAACTCGGACATATAGATAGATTTTACATGGGCTCTAGAAACCAACTTTTACTTCAACAAGGACCAGACATGTGCATAGCCAGACAAAACAGCATGTTCTACCTTTTATTTCAGCAGATGCAGAAGGGGATACAGCAAGTGCTCTTTGGGCATCACTTGCTGGTCTAGAATCACAGGTCTCATTGTCTATGCCAGGGACTAAGATCGTCTGCCTCCCATGTCCTACTTCTCACCACAACAAGCCCCCAGGCTCAAGCAAGCCCATTTAACACAGAATCATCTCACAGCCCCTCGCTGGACTTATGCAACTGCTTACACATTCTCCTAGAGCTCCTGTGGGCTGAAGACTCCCCATTCATCCTATAAGGAAAAGGAGCTTGTGAACTGTTTTTGTAAGAGACAGCAAGAAGCCTGATGATAATAAAGTGCCAGGGTTTTCTGTCTCAACTTTAGTTAGAACTTCAAGATAACAAAGAAATTATCCACCTCATCGCAGGTAAAGATGCCAAGAGAGCCTTTACTCTGTTTTTCTCCTCCGTTATTATTTCAAGAGGATGAAATTACTTAATTTTTTTAAAACAGAAATACCATTGGTTTTGAAGTACCACTACATATACATATACAGCTTGGCAAACTCAAGATGAAAATAGCTGATGAATTTCAGATATTTTTGTTTTCTTGCTCTTATGTTTGATGTTTACTCTTTGAAACCTGAAAATGCTGGAATGTTATTGCTACTCTTGCATGATAAAGACTGTTTCTATCACCACCCTGAAATACTACAGGGGCTACACACAACATGCACAGCTCTATTAATTTATTGTATCAAGCCCACAAAGTTGGTACCTGCACAAAATCAATTCCTACACGATAGTTATTAGAGAACATTACTTTAATTTGCACATGGAAAAGGCGTGTTCTCCCTGGACTTATAAAATCACCTTTTAATATTACAGCCTTCTGTCTTATTTGGCAGGATGAGGAACATTAAAAAAAAAAAAAAAAAAAAGAAAATAAACAGACATCTGAGGCAATGTTACAAATCAGCTGATTTATAACCGACGGATGCAGGTCCTCTGGAAGGCAGGAATGTGCTTGAGCAAAACTTCAGTTTGCACAGTGCAGGAGCTCTCTGCACCCCAGTTTCAGACCCTGCTTTACCTGATGGATGTTATCCAGCCCAACTATGAGCATGTAAACCCCAGAGGGTGCAGGGGGGAATGGGCAGAAAGGGGAGCAGGGAATGGATCGGGGGATATGCCCCTGCCAGAGATATCACCAGGACCCTTAAGCAGATGATGGTAAAGCTGTTTCTTGGGAGGGCACTGTGGGGCTGCATCCCCTCACTGAAGAGACAATGGAGACTAACGGGAACACAGAACCCATGAGGAAAGCAACGTGCTCAGCTAAGTGGGAAGGGGCAGGCAAGCATTTGTACCACTGATGCTGCTACTCAGGGGTAATCTGTCCTGAGCCTGGTTTTTTAATTTATCTGGAAACAGGCACTGAGCGCAGTTTTACAGGTGAACACCACATTTGTGCCAGGTCATGATAAATAACGAGGCTTTCCTTTCCTGGCAGGCTTTTCAGGAGAGGCCCAGGCCACAGGACCCCAAAGGGTAGATGGGCACAAGGTAGCACGACAGAGCCCAAAGGCAGCGTCCCCCTTCCAGGGTGTGCACCCAGGGAGGATGCAGGGATGCACACACGTGCATGCCCAAACCAGAGCATGCCCTGCAAGCCCAGCACGTGCAGATCCCAGGCATAGTTCATTTCTCATAAGCTGATTAAAGCCAACAGGTTTGTGCTCGCATTTACTGAAACACTCTGGGTATTTTGTCTCTGCCTGTCTCCTTCTACTTGCTTTAAGGAGCAGGCTGCCAGTGTCCCGGAAGAGCCAGCCAGCCCCACACAGCTCAGGTCTCCCTGTGGCCGCTGGTGGCCTTCCCTCCACCCCCACGCACCCACACAGGGGTTCTCCTGACCCTGTCCTCACCAGCTAATGCTCCTCCCTCGCCAGGAGCACCCCAGTGCCTCCTCCCTTACCATCACTAGAGCAGACCTACGTCACGCCATCCTACTTAGCGCTTCTCCTCTGCAAAGCCGGATGTAAGGAGTAGCTAATCCTCTCTAACCCCTGGGAAAGCAGGTGGCCTCCATTTTACACGTACAGAAATGGAAGAAGAGGTGAAGAAGTTCAGCTTGCTTCTTCCGGTAGATCCCCGAAGATCAAGTACAGCATTGGTAAGCATTTTAACTTAAGCTCTTAGGCAACCCAGAGTAACCTACCAAATAAACCTAAGAAGCAGGCACTGAATGTTTATGATGTCTTTGTTTCCATGACACACAAAAAACCTACTCTGGGCGATTTTTCTGGCTATGTTCACTATGTTCTCTGGCTATGTAAGCTTGTGCATGCGCGCCTGTGGCTGTACCCTCTCTTCAAGCTAATTTCAGCCAAAGAGGAGCAATCCACGCAACGCAGTGAGTTTCCTTCAGAAATCTCTGCCTGGACTCTACAAGCTGCCATTCCCAGCCTTCAAGCCTAATTGCTATAAAAGAAAGGCATACAGACAAACAAAAGCTGGGGAATGCCATTTGCAGACAGCAAGGCATTGCGAGCTGCAAATCTCTCCAGCACAGGTACTAGCTAGTCCGCTGTAAGCATCACTCCTGAACATCCCACAGATTACCTGCCCTCATCTTGCACGCGTGGTCATTATGTAAGGTCATACGGTTTGACATGTGTATTCCTAGAAATTATGGGCTAGCTGGACTCCATCCAGAGGATCAACAGGAGCTTTGAGAGAATGCTGCTGTTCAGTCAGTTGTACCCTGTTTGGACACTTGATGGGGATGCCTCTACTCTTCTAGGAGGTCTGAGACCTCAGCGGAATTAATTAAATAACACAGTGGAACTCCACACCCGCATTACATGTTACAGGAGATTGAACTCCAATACCGATGCTGATAGATATTATCCAGATAGAGTATAAAAGTTGCTTTAAAAAGACATAAATCTTTTAAAACCACTTCATAAAGTGAAGATTTTAATGTGACTGAAATAAATGCTATCTCCTAACAACAACATTTAAAGTGGGTGGCATTCATGGTTCTAGCATACTTAAGCTTTGCATCAGAACAAAACTATCATAAATTGGTTAAAAACCACAGTGATATGCAGTTGACACCCACATATGTTACACTGGTGCCCAAGAACAAATTATATGTGTAGAATATATCTCAGTATGCTCCATGTACTATTGCTGTTAAGAATAATGCAAAGTACTTAAATTCTAAAAAAAAGTCTAATGCAGTTGAAGGAAAAAAAAAACCGTAAGCCTCTGGCATACATTTGTATTCTACATTCTCTATAAAATTGGTATTGCTTACAAAAACATTCTTTGTATACATAGTAAAATACCAACAAGAGAACATCAAATAAGATAATATAAATGAAAGCATAATTATAACTATTAAGTTCTCCAATCCTTTTCCCTATGTTCTGATTGTAATACATACACTGACAATGAAAAATAAATATTATTTACGTATATGATACATGGACATGCAAATACCACCTGAGGCACAAAATATAAAGCTGCCAGACATGGCCTCTGAATCTAACAGTGATTCCTTTGCATATTCCAAGACATTGTAGTAACAGGAAACCAGCTAACAAAATCACTTTGATCAGAGGCAACTGTGCTCGGTGGCAATAAATACTATGGGTGTGAAAAAGCAGTACATCATAAAAATCTTTCCTCCATTTCTTGCAAATAATAAAGCGCTATCTGTCTCCCCACCTGTAGCTCTACAATACTGTTACTCTGACTGACAAATATGATTTCCAGTCTAAAGTTTGCTTTATCAAACCCTGCAGAACTGCACATATGTTTCTCCCATGAAAAATGAAATCCAGCCTGCTGATGACACTTGGCTGGTAATTCCAAAAGCAAGAACCGTGGACCCTTCACAGTTTAGAAAATGATGTTTTCCTGCTAAAACTCAAGTATCAGTTCTGGCAAAATCCTACATGAAATTATCCCCCTTGTTTGAGGAGGAACAGCTCTGCAGGCTCTACCTGGCACGTACCCTGCAGAGTGGCCAAGCAGCCCCTCACCTGCTGACGCAAAGAGGAAGGTTTCTCTGCTCTCACCTGCATGCTGAGTGTGTTTGCAGAGCTGATTGCTTCCTCCAGGACCAATGAATAGTCATTCAACAGAAAGTGCAAGCAAACCAACAGCCACACCCCTCCTTCATTATTTGTTTTCTTTCTGTAGAACATAGTCCAGTAGGTGATGTTGCCAATAAATTTCTCAGCATTTTAACAACTTGTAACACATTAGCAAAATAAATGAAGGTGAAACAGCACCACAAATGCCAGTTTCCCTGGGATTCTTTCTGCCACAGAGGAAAGCTTCTCTAGGAAAAAAGTTGACGACTGTTTGGAACTAAACATTTGGACTAACCCTTGGAAATAAACTTGCACAGGAAAAGCTAAATCTTTCTGTTTATGAAAGGAATTGATTATTAGCTTGATAGTCCCAAATTCTTCTCTGGTTAAACAAGACATTCAAGACAGAGTATAGACAAAAACCAGATACCTACTGGGGCAATAAAAAGAGAAGCAAAGAAAAAAAATCCTTACAGAAGACTTTGTTAAATGCACACAAAGCTCCTTTTCTCAGAGCCTAACACTTATTTTCCCTGCATTTATTTTCCCTCATTTAGTACATAATTTCCCTAATACCCTTGAAAAGACAAACACAAATTCTAGGCATTATTAATCATCACTGACTACATCTCCTAGTTGCAATCATTCTAGGCTGAACTTCACGTAGTAAACATTGCATTCCACAGACTGTCAAGCCTGCTTTCAGATAAACATGCTTGCTTAAGTATCAAGTATTAACACCCTATGGCAATCTGAGTCCATGCACAGTGACTCAGTGCAATTATTCCAAATGTAACAATAAGTGGGCAGTCATGCAGATTTGTTACTTACTGGTTTAAGCATGAAATTAAACAAGCAAGAAAAATTAATGGAAACTATTCAATTTTAGACCAAACTGGGTACAAAATTTGAGTAAGTATTATAAACATGACATAATCTCATTTAGAGAGACTGTATAACACATAGGTTTTACAAATATTTACAGACATTAATCTTGTTAAGTTGATTTCCAGAGTTGTATTAAGTAACAGGATTGATTGGCTGGAGAAACAAAGGCTTAGACAAAAAAGTAAAATAGCTGAAAGCTCTATTTTTGTCAGAATGATGGATTCTTTTCTTAAGTAACTTGTTTTGTTACTTTTGTTCCAAGCCTATAAACATTATTAGCAGTTCTTCAACTGGTAAGAGAGGCTGAGATGTTTCGTCTACACCATTCTGGATTGTTTTTTGTTTTCTTACACAGTCCAAGAGTCAGGGAAGAGGCAATAACTTCCATTTACTTGCCTCCCTTGTATGATCACTTTCCTTTTGCCCACAACTGGGTCTTGCCTCTGAAGAACTGCATATACAGCTGCACCACAGGCTCACGCTTGCTCTGATAAAAGAGATGAGTTGCAGAACCTGATAAGCAGAACTACTGCAACCTACATGAGTTTACATATCTGACACAACCAACATTAACATCCAGTTCCCTGTTGTTTATTTGTTTGCCATCATCACTGACTTCCCACAGCCAAGCCTCCATACATCTTTCATGTGGCCCCAGTTATTTCTGTTTGCTCTGAGAGGTCATTTTGTATACTGCTAGCAGAAGGGATACTGCTTTCTTCTGTGACTTCAGGCAGCTTTTAGGAAACAGATTTCCTGCCCCCTTTCCAACTAAAGGCAAAGGTCAGCAAGTCTAACAATGAAACACAGTGTTGTAGCTTGATATTTTAGCACTAGAAAATATACTCACAAAAGCAAAAAGGACAATTGCTATACAAAATTCCATGTGCAGTGCCCAAAACATGTCCTGTCCAAAAGTGCTTGCAGTTCAAGCAGGGATTTGTGCTACTAAAACAATGCTATTATGTATAAATTTCCCCAGAAAGATAGTACATTACTAAGCAAAGCTCTGGTACATTAAAATTGGTACAACTATTCTTTTGTAATAAATGAGAAGTATAACACTGCAATACTAACCAAATAGAGTACATTCCTTGCTGGACTCAATAGTTAATGGTCACATTCATGCTTTACTTTGAAGTCATGACCTGCCTTAACCTCTCTGCCATCCCCTTGACGTATCAAAAGCATTACACTGAAATGGACTGCTAGTCCAATTATCCTCCTAATAGGGATACATCTGATGCACAGTCCTACTTGTACAGTATTCCTCATATGCAGAATCCAAAAGGAAAAAGCTTAGCCGTGAGCTTTTCAGAGCAGTAGAATACTGTCTAGAGCACTAAGACCTCACTACATATTTATGAGCAAGCAGTTTTTAAACAACGCCCCTCACAGACAAAGAAAACAGTCACCAAAAAACACTGAAAATTGTTTTATTATTTGCATTAGAGATTGAAAGTGTGGTCTTAGCTGTCCCATACAGAGAGTGGTAGCTTTTGTGCTCATGTTCAGTGTAGCTCTTCTACTCCATTTGGAAGACATGAGGTTCTAAATCTATGCAGGTCAATGCAGCCATCTGTGATCTTGCCAATCAATGGCAATCCCCTTATCTATTTCACTGGATGCAGCCTAGTTGTGTGCTGGTGATAATACACTGCATTTAGGTTTGCTAATCTTCATTTCTGTAGAAGCTAAGCTTTCCCCACACATTGGTACTTCTCATTTACACACTTTTGTACAAGACTTCCAAATGTATAACTCTGTGAAATAAGTGGCAGCTTTTAACAGCAACTGTCTGATGGTAGCTTATACTGTACACAAGAAAATGCCTTCTCAGATGACATTCACGGTTCATCCTACCATCAGCTTCAGGCAACAGAGTCACTGAGACTTCAGGGCAAGGCATAAGCAAACTAACACTACTGAATCGTAGGAAAACCTACCTCATTCTGTCTCTTCTGTTCCCTGCACCCTGCTGGAAATCAGGCTTTTAGAAAGATGCTTATGCCCTAAAGCACCAGGCTGCCAGCAAGAGCCTCACTCCTTTAGGTTACTCACCAGGATGCAGAAAAGGCTCACACAAACCTCCAAGGTTCCCTCCACAAAAATGAAGCTGAGCCACTTTCTCTGCCCAAGATGTTTAGGCATGCTTCATTCTGCAGCCTCTGTGATGAGCATCCAGCCACTCCTGCAGGTAACACAATTCACTGTGTCAGGTGCTCACCACAGCACTTCTCAAACTAGTCAAGCATGGGGTGGAATAAGGACATTTGCAGAATAGAAATCCAGCAGCTGCTCTTCCCAAATGGGTTGAGTGAAATTAAAACCTCAATCTACTTGCTGACTTCCTCCATTTAAGCACAATTAGTTAAATGGCACGCAGCAGTGTAGAAAACAGGTGTGTTGTACCAAGGGGTTAGAGAAAGACGAAAAATATTTACTACTTAGATAGACTGCCCATATATGAGGAAAACAGATTGGTACAGACTGAACTCACTTGGGCATCAACAGCCAAGAAGAGCTAGGAATGAATGGGGAAACTTTTATGGTTGTCTCTTCAGCTGGGAAAAGCAAGGAGGGCTTCTGGCAGGTTGATGAGATTATTTCTCTTTTGACTGCTCTCCAGGTAAGGAGGGAGAGGCAGGAAAGGAAGTATAAGCTCTACTGCCAGAAGAGCAAAAGCACGCTCTACTCACGCTCCAGCACCTGGAGAGTGCCTCCTGACTTGCAGCACACCATTACTTTTCAGTAGTCCTCCATCTCCCTGCTCTTGCTCTAGAGACACCGGTTCATGCTTCAGCTGCTGATGCCCATGCTTCCTGTCCAGCCTCTCCACACCTTGGCCAAAGTAGCAGAGGAAATGCAATGGACAGTTGTATAGCTGCTGTAAAGGATCTAGAACTCCTTCAGTGGGACCTGGCAACTGGGAGTCCCTTCTCCAGCCCAGGTTTGCCACCTCAGAGTGGTGGCACAGATTCTCACTGCCCTAGAACTGCCTACCAAACTAAGCACCCATTCTAGCATGCAGTTCCTCTGCCCAAAGGAAATAATTTCCCCTACACTAATTCACTGATTTGCAGCTGGTTAAATACTCCCTCCCACCTCCCTGGTGAGCACGCACACACACACAAGCACAAGCACATGGTCTGCAGCTGTGGAGACAAACCCCCAGGGAGGAAGAGCTATTGATGTGCCATATATGGCCTACCACCAGTTGAGAAAGCTCTCCATCTAAAAGGATAAATTGCTTTTCAGTATCAGATGTTCTTTGCACTATTCTAGACAAAGGATCAGTTCCATGTCTAAGCCAAACTCCTTCTTAACCCTAAAAAACCACAGAGATCCATAAAAGAAAAAAGATCTGATAGTAACAGAATGTGCTGCTTGGTTTTTACAGCACTTTTCCTGCCTTGCTGTATTCCATGTCTCAGTATGAGAAACCATGTGTTGCTCTCTCAGCTTTCTCCTCTTCTGAGGACAGAGGAAAGAAGTTGAAAAGTGCTTCTTCCTATGGCCTTTGTTTCAGCGGGGGCCAGGTCTACTGCACCTGAAGCAGCCAGAACCTCCAGAGTGCCATGTACAGGGGCCAGCCTGGGCTGCAACCCTCACTACTACTGAACTGCAGGTACTGCAGCCAGACCTCTACGATACCCAAACTGAACTGGTTCTCAGTTAGGCTGGCAATTTCAGTGTAACACCAGGCCCCATCTCAACTGCATCCTTTCTTCAAGGTGAGGGTGATGGCTTTATGTGTTGTAGGAATTGTTCTGTGCCAAAGCAGAAAACGGAAGAAGTGATAGTAGGAATGGGACAGAAACGCTAACCTCCTTGACATATGGAGTCCAAGGGCAGTAAACTGGTGTGCCACCTCACAGCCAAGACAAGACCCACTGGCTAAGGGTGGATTCTTGCATTTCAGGAGACTACTACTGAGAGTGCCAACAAGAGGAAAATGAAATAAAAAGCTAGGTAGCTGAGACTACTAAATGCCAAGAGGCACAAGAAACATATGCAGAAAGGCTCATTAATCATAAAATACCTTCATTGCTCCCCTCCTGCTCCTTGCATTTGGGATCCAAAATAAACACTGAAGTTTAAATCTCTTTTCAAGAAATTACACCAAGTGACACAAATTCTTGATTTCTCCATGTTTGAGTTTCTAGGCAATAAGACTTTAGTACAACCCTATTCCATGCCAGGTACTAGTTATAAAATGGAAGTCAGATCTCCTTGACATCCGATGGTGGGAGGTCTGAGATATTGCACATGACCAACTAAGTCTATTTCTCTGCAGGCACTGTGGGATTCCCCCCTGCCAGTTATACAAGCAGCAGCTGCTTCTCTTTACTTTTGTTGATTGTGTGGTTTTAATGTGAATGCATTTCTCCTTCTCCAGACAAAACTTCCAGGGTATCATGGCACCCTGAGAGTAAGCCTTGTGTGGCATCCTGCTTCAAGGGAAAACTAGAGTTCTTCCGACAGATAACTGAGGAAACTCTATAGCCAGAGATCTCCCAGAGAAGACCAACAACATGCTCCCAGGGCAAAGCAGAGGCCAGGAGCTCAGAAATGACCTCAGGATTTTCAGTCTTCTTACCCAGTAAGAACTAGCGTAAGCTAGCATAGTACATTATTGCAAGTCTAAGATATAAAACTAAGGTCTCTACAATTAAATGCTAAAGCAAGCTACAGTGAACTATGTTGGATTTTTGGACATTACATAAGGTCTAATTTTAGGGTACAGTTATCATACAAGGACTTAAGAACAGTTTTCTATTTTACTTTTGCCATTAATGGACACCCCACATAGACTATTTTCCTCAGGGAGCAAATGGCATTGCTGCAGATAAAGAAGAGAAAACAACACTGAAGGGTGCAGACCCCATGGTGTGTATCTGTAGCAATGCCAGAACAACACACTCCCATCTTCCCATTTGCTTGATCCCATTTCTCCACTGCTACAACTCACTGACTCCTTACTTTTTCCACTTTAAATTTCTGTAGGCTTATTTATGAGCAACACAGTGAAACAGCAGAGTTTGAAACACATTTCTTAAAAGTTGTCTTTTTTTTTCTCCCTAACCTGAATACTTCACTGATATGGGTTCATTAACAGCTATTCTAGTGCAAGTGCATGCATATTAAATGGTTGTAGAAAGGAAAGTGTGAAACAGGAGCCTTGAGATGGAAAACTTCAGGCCACTGGAGAAGCTCCACGTGAACCCACACTTTCACTTGAAATTATCAAGTATAGATGACTGCAGAACCATGAGATTTTGGCTTAGCCCAACATGACTACAGCTGCCCCACTTATGGCTTTCCAGCAGCAGGTAGGATGGTGACACGCTCGAGCACAAGACACGTTAAGATGCTACCAGAAAAGTGAGGTGTGTGATGCTCTTGTTTCACAAAGCAAAGAGGTGGAAGGGCCTTTCTTTCCCTCCTGGAAACATACTGAATAACTACCTCATGAAGGGTACTACAGAAACTTCGCATGCTCACTGCTGATGTCTGCATTGTTACATTTCTGGCTTCTGGTGCCCTGCCCATGTGTGTTTGAGACACGGCAAAGAGGATAGTCTTATTTCAGTGACTAGTTCAGTTATCAATACAAGCACGTTCTCTGTGCATTATAAGCCTCCTCTGTATCTGACAAGCACAATCAGGGAGTAAGTAAAGGGAGGCAGATATTCTACATTTATGTTTCCATTAATTCAGAAAGAGAAATAGATCAAATGTTCATTTATTCTGTGTTGCGGGACACTTCTCCTAGACACTATATATAGTTTCTCAGATACCAGCATCTCTCTCACCTACATATTCATACTAATCCATATAAAACTATGAGTCATTACACAAAGTTCCATCCAGAAGAGTAAGCCATTCATCCTTTGGGGAGGAGGAGAGAGGAAATTAAGAGCTGTTTCCAATTTAATTGGCAGACTTTACATTTTTGTTCTGCTTCCACTGGAAAGTGTGGTGCTGATTTTTCTGCCACAGCTTGCACATGGTGAGATCTCGATCTGCTTCATTTATGTCTACCAATAGGACATCTAAAAAAAAATTAAGATAATTAGAATTGTATTTTAATTAGAAAGCAAGTTCCATGTGCTGAACTAAACACTTGCGTTGTTTGGGAGGATTCAAAAGTTTTAAAACTTCTTGCATCTCTTCTGTCCCTTTTTCACCAAACAGAAGGTAAAATGGCAGAGTTTAAATGGCACACTAACTCTCACACCAACTGCTCAAACCTCCATACCATATCTTGATAGCATGATACTTTCTGAACTAATTTTGAAGAATAGAGACAAGTAAAATAGATTCGCTTGTGAAACACTGCAGCTTACCCTCTCCTTTTGCTTTCATACAATAAAGAACAAGCATGCCGCACCCTGACTTTTTACTGTACCTTCTAGTCAAAAACATGGTTTCCTGTATGCAAGCAGCTCCTTTTTTGGGTAGTTAATTTTGAAGTGAGGGTGCACAGAAAGCAGCAACTTGAAACAGGCATATGTTTTAATTCCTACATTATGGGAGTTTTAATTATATGTTCCCCTTTCCAATGTGGCAGAGGACAGGGCTTTGAATGCCTTCCCATTTTTACTCTTCACGTAATTCCTGATTTTTTTTCAGCCATTTCTTGGCTTTACACCATCTTCTCTCTCATTTTCTAATCCAATGATTCCAGCCAGGCAGCTGCACACAACATTTATAGCTGTTTCAATTCAACCTCCCTCACCTTGTTCCTTTTTGCAAACAGCCCCTGAGAACCAGGTGGCCAGTCTTTGTTTCCTGAGCAATTCAGGGGCCATTCTCGTGGACTGCATCACTGGAGAGGCACAAGGGCTCTGCTGGTGCAGGGACTGGCCATCACCCTGTTGATGGCGAGATGGGGAAAGTCTACAAGAGCTGCCAAGCCCCCAGGGCCACCAGCAAAGCAGCCCCAAGGCAGCACCGAATAGCAAATCCTCTGGGGAAGGAATGGCACCTTCTACTTGAGCTGCTCCTGGAGGTCCTGCAGAGCTTAAGGAGGGATGCCTGGACCTGATCTATACAAGTATTCTGGCATGCAGATTGCACGATTACAAAGACCAGACACCTCAAGTCCAAAGCAAATAATACACAAGAAGCAACAACCAGACAGTCTTTCTGCAGGAGATGAACTTGAGCCAAAGCGCTAAGAGACTTTCAACACTGTTTCCCAAATTAAATCAATTTAATTCTGTATGACTTTGCTAATCATTCACCTCTTACTACATCTTTGGAGGGCATTATACTTCCCTGAAGCTACTCCTTTTCAAACCACGTATCACACCTTAACACTTCCACAAAGCTTGGTATCAGTGTTTTAATTTAGAAGTGTCAAATACGCAAATCTAAATCTACTATTGAACCTTTTAGTTGCAGCCTCAATTAACAACAAGATACAAGGTGGCACAAACATCAGAAATACTGCTCTCCACCTCTGCTTGATATCTAATAGCTACATTTGACAGCTCAATTGCTCAAGCTCTCCTGAAGCAGAATATTTGGAGATCGCGACAACCATGAGCTGATGCAAGATATTCTAGGCACCTCCATGGGGAAAAGTCTTTTCTTCAATAAGAATAGGAGTAGGTAAACTCTTTCCCCTCCACTGCAAAACACGACATGAACTGGGAAAAGAAAAAAAAAAAAAAGGTAATCAGTAGACACTAAAGCTACACAATCTGCTGTGAAAGAAGATTGTTATATTAATCCAATGTACGTATAAATTGGCTCCCTTCCATTCCCACCTCCTCCCCAAGCCTGCATGTACAATTTTTTTCTTCACTATTAGTATAACAGCAGAGGAGCTTGCTAGGCTACAGCATTTAATCTGAAACATAAGGGAGTATGAGCACACATGCAACAGAGTCAACAAATATTCGAGGCATTAAGCAGCATCTGAACAGTTAAGGAAAATTACAGGCCCTCAAGTAAAGATTTCAAAATTACAAGGAAATGAATCTGTACTTCCAAATGTTAACATCAAGCTTCTTTGGGTACAGCTGCAGAAGAAAGGACCTAATCTAAAGAAAGTCAGTCTTCTCACAGATTCCAGGTATTTAAACTATCTTTTTATTTAGTTTTAAGGGTTACCAGCAGTTTTTGTTAGCTATATATACCTTAAAAGCTATGAAATTATTTAATCTCAAAAAAGGATCTTTGAAAGACAAAAAATGAATACTCGTAACTTAAAATTAACAATTGGGGAAAATTTTTTCCCTTTTCTTTTGAAATGAAGTTTTGCTTCTTGCCTTCTAAAAGCTGTGGAAACTTCTAAAGGTAGAAAAGGCCGTGACAAAAAAAAAAAAAAAGCAAAGAAAGAAAATGAAGAAATGCAGCACTAGATAATTTTAAACACTTCATATACCTAAAAAGGGCATATTAAACCACAACCTTAGTCATAAACCTAGAACAGCAAATCAGTAAGAGCAAAGATGAAGCATCGCAGGCACAACCTGCAGGAGCCTGGCTGTCAGCGAGGGAGCGGGTTCGAGCACACAACACCACACGCCAAAGGAAGTGGGTGTCGTACCTCACCCCAAGCATCTCCTTCTCCACCCCCCACCCTCCTCTGACCACCTGTAGCAGCCTCAGAGGAAGCAGACGTGCTCCCACATACTTTCCAGCTACACTGCGCCAGCCACAAAGTACGCATGCAGCCATTGGCACACATGTGAAAATATATACATAGAGCACCAGTGTTGAGTCTTTCTGCAATGATTAACGTACTTTGCAGGCAGCCAGACACTTTTTTTTTTCTTTTAATAACTCAAAACACAAACCAGAAAAGGTGCCCACAGAGTAAGAGAGACCCCTCCATCCCATTCATGCCCTTTCCCGTTCTGCCCTTGACACACACCTACCCACACCTATGCAGCACTGGAAAAACGCTGTAAGCAGGGCATTACCACTATTGCATCCTGGGTATTGGGAGCTGTGGTTTTGAGATTAAACACCCAGCAAAGATATTTCACCCTTTTGACCAGAACTTTCCATAAGCCATTGAGCATAGGTTAGGAAAATAAAAAAAAAAATAAAAAAAGAGAAATGTTTTAATTTCCTTTCATGCTCAGACGCAGCAGTATGTCTGAGATCACTTCTCCACGATAAGCTAAAATTAGGGCAAAAAGGGCACATGCCAACTGCCTTAGAGAAGGTAAATAGCCATGGGGAGTACGCTGCTGGGGACAGGGGACATCAGAAGCTGTTGGCTTGGGCAGCAGGAGCTGGCTTGGGGTCTTTCCTCACATGTGCCAGAAGGGCATCCTGCCTCTCCCAGCTTCAAAAACAAATTGCTATCAGTACCTTTTCAGCAGCTGTCACTCTTAAAAAACCAACCAAACAAAACCAAACAACATGCAATCCCCCACCAGAAACCTCTCAGCAGCCACAGAAAAAGAAGTTTTATCCCCATAAGAATGGAGCAGAAAGGAACAAGTGCAGCTCGGGGAATGAAGAGGTGCAGGATTTCTGTTAGGAAAGCAACTTGCCTTCTGAGGGTCCTCTGGAAACTTTGGGTGCTTTGCATATTCTGCAACAATGATTTTCCCTCCTTGAGCTGTTTCAGCCTCGTCAAGAAACTGGGAGGCCCATGGGTGGGGAAGGAGTTAAAAATAAAAACAAACACTGAAAAGCTATTTGTAAACTGTTTCACCCGGCAATCATTTCAGCTCGTGGTTTCTTTAACTGACTGCGTATCACACCTGCAGAGCGAGTTGGGGCAGGAGGCACCCCTCTATAAATACCCAGGAGAACCCTTGCCTGGCATGCAGGAGGACACCAGCCTGCGTGTCTCCATGGGAAAGTCCTGAACTTTACAGCCAGGAAACAAATGGAAGTTGGGCAGCGGGGAAAAAAAAATTAGAAAAAAATTCTCAGATAAAAAATTTCAGCTTTGCAACAGTCAACATTGCCTTTATCTGGGTTTCAACTACTATAAAGTCTCAATATATAAAGCCTGAATATCTTATGTGCTGCAGTCTCTTAACCAGCCAAAGCAAACAGCTGTGCCAGGTGTTAGACCCAAGTACAGCCTTAAATCCTTCGGTGTCCTCTGCCCTGTCCCGGTGACCTGAAACCCGAAGTGTCAAACCAAGCAACTAAGTGATTCCCCAAACACAGCAGAGCCCTGTGAAAGGTAGGTGCCCATCTACTCTGTAGTCAGTTCAGTGCTCAAGGTCTATCACCCAGCATAGACCACTGGAGGTCAGGAGCAACAGGTTGAAAGCAAAGGCATTTCTTGTAGTTTTTGTTTACTCATAATCCAATGAAATGGCACCAATTCTCACATCTGTGCAACTACTTCCTTGAAAAACAAACAAACAAAAAAAACCCCAAACTGGCTTCAGGCAGTGAATTTGCCATTGCCCAAGCCCAAGTCACAACACACACAAGCGTACCAAACCGAAATAATAGCTGCATCACCAGACCTTAGCCTTTGCTCTTCTCTCTCCCCACCAAAAAAAAAAAAAACCAACCCACACACAAAAAACAAAAAAACATCATCAATGTCTTTGTAATGCTCTGAAGGTTTAAATTAGAAACCTAAAAGCAATACTGGTGTGGCCACAGACGTCTTATGTGGGTTGGGGGAGAGTGGAGTGTGTTCAGCAGCTGATGGCTCTGCTGACCAGGCACCCATCAGCAGCTCCCTCTCTGTGGAGCGCAGGAGAGACATGGGCATGGTCACCTGCACCGCCAACCACACAGGGCTGCAGTGGGCAGCAGAGCCACCTCCACTGGTTCAGTGACTCCTAGGAAGTTGGAAATTTTGATTTTGGAAAACAAGTGAACAATTTTATAATATGTTACCTTACAGAGTTTCTCAAGCTATTCTAGTACAACTTTTGGGTCCCTTCATATGCAATTCTACGTGGTTTCATTTTTTTATTTGAAATCAGGCATGAGAGCAGCACTCGTACAGGTTCAATCCTAGATACTTTTCAGCCAAAAGCAGGTGAAAGCTCTTGCTCATTCTTGAGTCAAGTAACAAGCATATGTTTCCAAGAAATGTTTAAATTCTGATCCAGCATCATTCCTGAAAAGTAAAGCGCAACGTTGAAAGAAAAGTTGAGATTGAAGACTGTAAGACCAAACCAGAAACAAGTAATTTTTTAAATAAGATAGCCGCATTAACTTACTCCATTGATGTTAGAAAATCTGCAGGCAGTTAGAAAGAGCAAATATCAAAGTCTGGCATTCAAATAAGCATACCCGATATAGCTGTTTGTCCAAAGCTTAGCCAAACCACTCAGACTCACTCAGACTGCCACAAGAAACCCTTCAGAAGCCAGAATTCACCACACTAGAATATGGCTACCAGGACATTTTGGGTATTTACAATCTGGAACTGGATTCTAGGAATGGAGAAATGGATCTTCCTCTACCTTTGCAAGACCAAAACATTTTTTTTTTCTTATTCTAGCAGAGTATAACAGACTTCTGCTTTTACCCCACTAGAATGCGGCAGGAGGCAGCCATGGACTGCCTGCAGACCCTACAACCACAGGGTTATTTCTTTCCACCCAGTGGCTTTTGCTTCTCCTGTTTAAAGAACCATGGCACTGGGGACACCCTAAAACCATCTGCACCACAGGATAATTACACACAGAGATGATGACTTTGCTGCAAAAAAATGGAGGGAACATGCAGAGAGGACGATACATGGTGCCTGCAGAAGGAATGAGGAAAGTGTTGCACCAAGCGAACCACTTTTGCTACCGATGTTTACCACCCCCACCTCACCCTACACTCTGTGCATGCACATCTTCCTGTAGCACTCAAGTCTCTCCTGCACTTCGAATTCCTTTGCTGCAGAACATGGTAGTTGGCCCTTTCGTGTTATTTTAGAGTAATAAGTAAAGACTTTGGTCCTATAAAGGTCTCCCATGACATTACTGACCTTATTACTCTTCATGCCACTCCAGTTTCCATAAGAAGGAAAAAAGTAGTTAAGAAATTCTCAAGTGATTCAAACAAGTACTGTGTTCATCTTCAGAAATGACTGGCATCACCTTGAGATCAAAATATCTACCCGTTCACTATAGGAAGGTTTTATACCTTGAAGTTCTATATAGATAACACTTCAGCAGCACAATCATTTTTTTTTTCCACCAAAAAGAATCATGAAAAGCATCAGAAATATTTGCAGCAGGCACCTAAAGCTAATTCTAGCTTTCCTTGCAAGCAATTTTCTCTAAATTAGTCTTGACAGCATCACAGTTTGTTGAGGTAGGGAACAATATAAATTAACAAAGTTGTGGCAGCCTAGGGAGGGAAGGATTGAGGGAAATAAGGAGGCAATATTTAGCTGTTGAAAGTAGAAGCTGTGAAGAAAAACAAGATGCAGTACACTGATTAAATAATACATGAGTTGGCGTGCAACAGAACTCATGCACTACATTTGCAACCTTATGTTTTGCTTTAATAACTGAGGCTAGACAAAACAATTGGACTGTAGCTGTACCATGCTGCATGCCAGACCTTACTTGCTTTGATCTATGGAATAGTAAAAATATTGAAGAGAAAGTTTTAAGACAATGTGAGTGATGCTCACAGCTTTTTAAGCTTGGAATTTGGTGGTTAGTGCATTAAGCATTACTCACTTTTGGAACAAAGTGGAAAGTTAACACAAATTGGCATATGAGTAACTGTCCAAGAAACAGATTACTGAATGAATCACTGACTCTACTTCTAGTCTAATAATAAGACAAACTAAGAGGAACAAGGAGGGGAAAAAGACAAAAAACTTAATTGCAGAGTGCTTTTATTTGTACTGCCTGCAAATTACCAGCTACAACAAACTACGTAACAGTTTTATAATTTACAGTAAGTTTTACATTGGGGTTAGCTCATCAACATTCCTCACTATTAATTCAAACCATCAATTAATCTGGATTTCTGTAAAAAGAATTCTCCACCATACTTTTTCACAGCACACATGTGATAACAATTACAGGAATAAATGAAGGGATTGGAAATGAAGTTAAATTTCTGAGTAGCCTGAGAAGTATTTGGCAGGTTATGGGTTCAACATATATACGTATTTCAGGCACAGCAGATGCCTGAAGT
Source organism: Clamator glandarius (assembly GCA_033459285.1). Lineage (NCBI taxonomy): Eukaryota > Metazoa > Chordata > Aves > Cuculiformes > Cuculidae > Clamator > Clamator glandarius. Next base: position 933,141 of record JAUNZM010000131.1, on the reverse strand, counting down.
TTACCTGAAGCAGAATTTAGGTCTCCCTGCTCAAGACCATGCCTTAACCAAAAGTCTGCAGACAATTTGATTTTTGCTAGTCAACTTCTGGCCAAAAGTTTGCCTAATACTGATGGCCAGCATTCAGCTTTGCATAAAATTATCACAGTTGCTGCTCAGGAACACAGAACAGCAGCAGTGCCCACCTGCTCCTGAACAACAGCTGACCTACTCCAGCAGTCATGCGGGGTGAAGACGCATGTGACATCTTGAGCTCATCTGGGTTTGCTACCTGGCAAAGGCCCTGTGTCCCTACTGCTCACCTCACAGAATCATAGAATAGTTTGGGTTGGAAGGGACCTTAAAGTCCATCCAGTTCCAATCCCCCTGCCACGGGCAGGGACACCTCCCACTAGATCAGGCTGCCCAAGGCCCCATCCAACCTGGCCTTGAACTCCTCCAGGGATGGGGCAGCCACAACTTGCCTGGACAATTAGTTCCAGTGCCTCACCACTCTCATGATGAAGAACTTCCTCCTTATGTCTAGTCTAAATTTGCCCCTCTCCAATTTATAGCCATTCCACCTTGTCCTATCACTCCATGTCTTTGTAAAAAGTCCCTTGTAGGGACTATTTTGTAGGTCCCTTTCAGGTACTGGAAGGTCGCTATAAGGTCTCCTTGAAGCCTTCTCTTCTAGAGGCAGAATGACCCCAACTCTCTCAGCTTCTCCACTTATGGGAGGTGCTCCAGCCCTCTGATCATCCTTGTAGCCCTCCTCCAGACTCGTTCCAAGAGTTCCATATCCTTCTTACGTTGAGGATTCCAGAACTGGACACAATGCTCCAGATGAGGTCTCACAAGAGAGGAATAGAGGAGCAGAAACACATCCCTTGCCCTTCTGGCCATGCTTCTTTTGATGCAGCCCAGGATATGGTTGGCCTTCTGGGCTGCGAGTGCACACTGGTGGCTCATGTTGAACTTCTCATCAATAAGCACCCCCCAAGTCATTTTCCACAGGGCTGCTCTCAATTCACATCATCTCCCATCCTGTATTGAAACTGCAGGTTGCCCCAACCCAGGTGCAGGACCTTGCACTTGGCCTTGTTGAACCTCATGAGGTTCACACAGGCCCACTTCTCCAGCTTGTCAAGCCACACTGGTCTCTTACCTTCTCTGCCTGATTTCCTACATCTGGAGATTGAGCGCTCTTGTGTTTTATGGAAAGTGTCCTTAAATATTTGCCAGCTCTGTTCTGCTCCTTTGTCCCCGAGGACCATGTTCCAGGGGGTCCTATTGAGTAACTCCTTAAGGAGCTGGAAGTCTGCTTTCCTGAAATTTAGGGTCCTGACTATACTTGCTTGCCCCACATCCCTCAGGACCTTGAGCTCCACTGGTGTGTGATCACTGCAGCCCAGAATGGCTCTGATCTTGATGTCACTGAGTTCACTCGTATTAGTAACCATCAGATCCAGTATTGCATCCCCTTGTGTGAGGGTCTCTATTAGCTGGATTAAGAAATTATCTTCAATGCACTCTAGGAGTCTCCTGAATTGTCTATATCTTGCCATGCTACTTTTTTAGCATGTGTCAGGGTGGATGAAGTCCCCTAGTAGGATGAAAGCTTGAGAACATGAAGCCTCCTGTAGCTGCAGGAAGAATGTTTCATCGGTTGGCTCTCCTTGATCAGGTGGCCTATAGTATATACCAACCACAAGGTTCCTGTTTGTTCCCTCGTCTTATATTCTGATCCTCAAGCTTTCAACCTGTTCGTGGCTACTCTTCCTGATATGGAGGGCAATGCCTCCACTCCTCCTTCCCAGTCTGTCCCTTCTGAACAGCCTGTAGCCATTGATAGCCATGCTCCAGTCATGGGACTTGTCTCACCAAGTTTCCATGATGGCAACTAGATCATAGCTTTCTAGTAGCATGGTAGCTTCCAGCTCCTCTTGTTTGTTGCCCAAGCTTTGTGCATTTGTAAAGAGTCACATCAGCTGGGCTGGTGGCCGGACTGCCTTCTTGGTGGAAGACCCTTTATTTACTTTAGGTTGTTTTGCAGAAGTTTCTTCCTGGCACCTACTACCTCAGGAGCCTCTTGCTCGTCCTCACAGGGCAGCAGGTGGAGTGGCCATACCAGCACTCCTTCCATCCAACCATAGTGCATCCTCCCACAGCTTGTCACAGGCTAGCCTGATGTTATCCCCTTCACGTCTAGTTTAAAGTTCTATCAATGAGCCCTGCAAGCTCCTGGGCAAAGACTTCCATCCCCTTTTGAGAAAGGTGGCTCCCATCTGATACCTGTAAACCTGGTGCCGTGTAGGCCATCCCATTGTCAAAAAACCCAAAGTTATGACAGTGACACCAGCCACAGAGCCATGTATTAATAGACTGGGCCCATATGATCCTTAGTATCACCACCCATAACTGGAAGGAGGGAGGAAACTATTACCTAGGCCTCAGATTCCCTCACTAGCTGTCCAAAGGCCCTAAAATCTCTTTTAATCACCCTTGGGCTACACATGGAAGATCAGTACCGGGTAGTAGTCTGAAGGCTTTATCAGACTGGGAAGTTTCCTAGCAATATCCCTTACCCAGGCACCTGGGAGGCAGCAGACTTCCCTGTGAGTAGGGTCTGCTCAATAGATTGGACCCTCCATTCCCCTCAGCAGGGAGTCGCTTACAACTATGACTCGCCTTTTCATCCTCATGGCAGTTGTACTAATATGAGGGGGGTGTCGTTCCAGTCTCAGCCCTTGCTCTCATGTAGACGAGTCATCACCCACGTTTTTCTCCAGTCTGTCTTCCACAGCTAGAGTCTCATATATGTTGCACAGAGGCACCTGGGGAGGTGTGAGCAAGGAGGGAGTTCATTTTCTGCCCCATTGGTGGAATTGCTTCCACTCACTACATACCCTCTAAGCCCCTGCCTGCATCCTGGTGGGAGGAGGATACCAGATCACTTTGATCAGGGGCTTTTTCCGGTGGCTGATAAAAGGTTGCAAGGAAGACCTGAAGGTCTAGGACTGCAACCACCTGGAAAAAAGCTCTCCATGGTCACCAGGTCTGCTCATCCTCTCAGCTACAACTTAGGTTTAAAATTTAAATTCACAAGAGCTTATCACAGCTGGGAGACAGGCAACATGACTAGGTCAGATCAGGCCAGGATCAACCAGAATCAGTTGGGAATAACAACTGGTAACTGAACATCTGCAAAAGATAGTACTTTTGCATTTTGTCAATGGGGAAGACACAAGCCAAAACTAATTGGCCCAAGCCTCTCATGCCCTGGCAAGCTCTTACTGCCAAGTTATAGTTTAGGCTGGGCGCAGGCTGCTAATGCTTTTCCACAGTACCACCACATTGCAAAAGCAAGACAAGAGTGACTTTCAGGAGATGGGATATGATACTGTGATGATCATTGCAATTTGGGGGCCAGCTGTCCCACGGTCAACTCTAAGTCTTTTAAAAAATTTTGATTTAATTTGATCTCTCATCCTGGTCCTTGCCAGACCGCGCAGTAAACTTAACCAGCATAAAACTAACTCTGCATATACAGTGAATAATCTGCCAATTTAGCTCTCAGGGCTGGCCCACTGTGGCATGAGAGGGGTGCCAGGACGAGCACAACAAAAGGACGGGAGATGATGCAGAGCAGAATCAGTCTCAAAATTAAATAGTAACAGTGTCTGTTACCCTTCACAGGCCCAGCTGTCAGTGATTCTGGACACAAGTCCTACTTCCAAGTCAGCAGAGCTCAGAATATCATGAGATTTAGACATGTTATTCATTATTCATGATCCAGCCTTCATGACGCTTCTGATGACAAGATTTTCTAAAGACAAGCTGAAATAAGAGCTCTGAACCTAAGTCCTCTTGAACTCTGAATAACCACTGACACCATATTTTGCAATCCTTACTGACTGTTCTTCTGTGAACTTCAGTAAGAACTGTGCATAAATAAATCCCTTAAGCTGGAAGTTGGCCTTTTCTACTATAACAATCTGAAAATAGTAAAATCTGTCTTATTGTTGCCATGTAACAAACAACTGGATTTTCACATGTTTCAAAGTTATGTCTCCACAGGCTTCTGCACTTCTATTTTTAGTGCGCCTCTCCCAGCAAGAAGCTATAAGACAAAGATTCTCCATCGCACTCTGGTTATAGAAGAAACTAACAAACACATCCAAAGTTTTCAGCAAAAAAACAAATTAACTACATAAATGTATTTAATTATTTTGTGGTAAAGGATGTCCATTAACACCAAGGGAACTGGGACAGGTCAAGATTTACTGAGGATCTGCCCCAGAATGGATTTTGTAAAAAAGCACACTGTTTTTAAAGTAGAATAATAAGAAACAAAGAACCATCACATCCTTATAAGAAGTAATTTACTAGTATAAATATTGCAACAACAGAGAATGTAAACACAGAAGCTTCATAAATGTTGGAATTTTCACTCTAACAGGGAAGAAAAGACTACCTCTTCCTCATTTATAGTCTTCAAATCTTAAAGCAACACAGGCAACTTGAAAACAGGCAGCAATGCTGTATACTAATGCAGCAGAGCAGGAGACATTGATTAGACTACCATTAGAATACCTTGCATGAAAGAATTAAAATTTGATACATACTCCAAAGAGGGCATGTTCTGCTTATATGAAGACAAAATAACCTTGTGTTCTACCAGGTACAGTTTCAAACAAAATGCAGTATGCTCTAGAGATTGCTCTGGTGCACTGAACATGGGGCAGGGTCTTTACTTTATAGGTAAACAGCTAAAGGGGTGCCAGCACATTCGAAAACTATCACTTAAAAAAAAAAAAGAAAGAAAGAGAATTTAATAGATCACTTTCTGATTTGCCCTTTTTTCAGTATCACTTTCAGTACTGGAAAACGTGCGTTTCCTCCTAGGTAATGACAGACACATCCTGTCGTTGTTGTTTACTCTTCAACTCCTATTTTCCATTTACTTTCCTCTCCAGGTCCTCTGACCCCAACTCAAGCCGCAATGCAGGTCACTCAGCAATCTTACTGTCCTTTCTTTACTAGAGTGGAAGAGAGGTAGAGAACAGCAACTCAGCAAGATGAGATAGTGTGCCAAGTCTTCCTCCATTCGACATAAATAGATTCTATTTTCCAGATGTGCATCTTTGACATCAAAGCTAAATGTCGGCAATCCTCACTGCAGTGAAATAAGAAACACTGAGGAGACAAGAGAGGGGAAGATTTTAGCACCGCAAGGGTTTTTTTGGAGGGTGAAAGACCTTTCACTGTTGTACAGCAAGTCATTAAAGCTTCTATAAGTTTAAAAGAAAAAAGAAATCTCAAAGTAATGTTTTCCAACCTTTCACTAGGAGTAGGAGCCAAAACCACGTTTTAAAGGTCTTCCACAGTTTTATTATTAGAAGTAGAAACCCTACTGATACCGATGAGTCATTTGTATTGGCGGAAACCAAGAACACCCATTTTCTTCATGTGTTATGAAGTTCTCGATGTGGTTTTCTATTCATTACTGGTCAAAGTAGTTGACTAAAAACAAAACAAGTGACAAGAACTCACCTTATTGTTATTGAAGCCTGTTTTACACCAGGTGATTTTGTTTATCACACTTCTAGAGATCACTTATCTTTCACCCCATTCCACAAAAGGAAGAAAAATACACAAAAGACGACTACGAATCTAAACTCTGTGACACTAAGTCCAGAACTGCAGTCGGAGGACTCACTCTGGTTCTGCAGAGGCTTTTGTTATTGAGTAAGAAAAGAAAAAGAAAGAAGGGAATGGAAAAAAAATCAAACACACAAAGACCAGTTAAAAATCATCTGTCAGCCAAAGCTACTGTTTTAGGATTGTTATGAGTAATCAGAAAGGAGTCTGTAAATAAAGAAGCAGTTGCACAAAAGCATAAGTTTTCATCTTCAAGTAAATGAAGGAATCTTTCCATGCTAACAACCAGTGTTATTTGCCACACAGAAGATAAAAACCAGATTAAGAAATAGGAAAATTTTGAAAATTAAAGAGAGCTAAAACCAGGTTTTTAAAGTTTAAACAGAATTCCATGCTGGCTTTAAAGATCATTTCTGCCATAAAAAGGAGTGGAGGGTAGAAGACTGTACAGTTTGCAATTGGCAAGGGAAAATACAAATAATATGCTGGACTTGACATATCCAGATTGGGAACAACATTCAACATGATTTTTTTCTTTTTTGTAAAATCTCATTCACAAAAAAAAAAAAAAAAGAAGCAAAATAAATCCCAGAGGTTTAGTCCTGCTTAACATTCGTAGCATCCAGAGATGCACTTCAAGCACAACCTTCACAGCAGTGCAATGAATTTCTGCTTTACACTATGCAGCTAGCAGAAAAAAATTACAGTGTACTTTGATATTACCGGAGAAGAAAACCACAGAGTGACCGGAGAACAGAAAATAACCTTTGAACAACAGCTTGGCACTGAGTCTCTCTCTGCCTGCACCTCCTATTGTGGATAGTTTATAGCGAGGGTAGCTCCAAGCTGCACCAGACACGTGAGTCAGCAAGAGCAGCTTGTAGGAAACTGCTGACATGTTCAATTGCTCGCACATACACTGAACACACCTACCCACTAAATAAAAAACAGGCTGCACGCAATCGGGGTAAAGGAACACCTCCACACCTACAGTTCCTGTTTTCCTAGTTCAGGTTTAAGTTTTAAAACGATCGCTAATAAAGACAAAAAAAGAAACCCTCAGTGGACATCAGCTATAATAAGTAGCTATGATTAAGTCTCAAGGGTCATTTTGTTTATTTAAACAGACGTAACCGCTTTTCCTCTTTTCAAAAAACAAAATTGCTGCTCCGCAGCCCAGAAGCCCTGCTCGGTGACAAGCAGTAAACAGTTCCTGTTTTTCTTAGCGGGAAGAATCCTTTTGAACCTATGTACTAAACCCCATCTACCCATCACAGCCCGCTGAGTGTTTTCAAAGGGAAAAAAAGAAAAGCTTCCAGCTTCAATTTCAACTCCCACTAAGGGTAAACTAGAAAGTCCCAGGTTTTTTGTTCCTAACAGCTTTTCAAGCATCTGCTCAGTTGATACAACACCAGAGAAAGTTGTACACAAATTACAGATCTTGGGAATAAATCTGGGAGGATCTGACCCTTTTCATACTAAAAAGAGAATGAAAACGGTGTACCTCAGGTCCCTCTGCTTCTTGCCACTGTAAGAATCACCACCACCTCCTTCTCTTCTTTCTTTGAGGCACTCCCAGCTTGCTCTGAGGGCAGGTTTGCACCAGCAGGCGTAAACAGTAAAGAGGGAGCAGAGGTAGAGGAGCCTGGGGAGGAACGCACAGGGAGGCTGCACCCCTGCCAGTGCCCTCACCCATGCAAGAGCTGCACCTCAGCCTCCACCACACTCACAGCTTTTGCAGACAACCTGTTTCAAGCCAAACAAGGACACATCTATCAATGTGCTGAGATGCCAGTACAGTGCAGCTGGTGTTCTTCAGGTTGTTGCTGTGGGTCCTTCTGCATAAAGATCACTACAATAAAGCAGCGGAGTCTTCTGAGTCCAGTTTTGACGGACTGAAGTTCTGCCATATATGTAAACTTTTAGCACAAAGGTTTTGCTGAACTTATTCCCTTATTCCTTTTTATATATGTTCTGAACATGCAGCTGCTCTTTGATCAATACTATTAGTTCTAGTAGCTTAGGAGCTTCGAGTCCATCACTGGCCACAAAGACATTTGTATGCATCCCACTGCCTGCCTGCTTTAAAATTATAATTCACAGTCCAAGAGTGGCACAGTAAGTAGTGCTCTTTTCAATTCACTACAAAGATGTTTCTGCCTAACTAAAAAGCAAAATGAACACACTGCAACTCAGCTGGCTATATTCATGCATTTTACATCTTCTTGATGCAAGCTTCAAATGAACGTGTAGTATTCAGGCAGCTGCCAAGATTAATGTATTTTGGCTGAATTTAAAGGAATGACAACCATTTTTTTTGTAAACAGCTGAGTAAGCAGTTTGAGCACTACTCTGGAAAAACTTACCCAGTTAAATCTACTGTCCATTCAGCTAATACAACCAAATCATTTAGGCAACTCCTCAAATATCAGTAAAGAACAACAATGTCAGAAAGACTATTTTCCACATTCTCTTAAAGCATTTGTAGTCAGAAGAAACACTGAAAGCAGCAGGACTTCACTTGGACTTAGAGAAAACTGTAAATCCAAATTTTCTTCAACACATTAATGGAATGACTGGTATATTTCCCCTCGTATAGCTCAACTCGGAAATCACTGTTATATGATCATCACACCCAAAATAAGCTGAGTTAGAAATACAGATACAGAGGTAAGAGATGGAAGCATGCATGCCTTTAAACATAAGTCAGACCTGCTAAACACTACAGGTATGTTCATGCAACCTGTAAACTGAGAAGCCATTCAGAGAGCATTCCTTTCAGTAAAAAGGCATGCACATTTTTATTTGAATATATAAACTGTTGTTCATACTACCTAAATTAAAATTACAAGAGTGTCTGCTCATGTCACACAACAAATGCTATTCAATTTATAACAACAGTTCATTACATAAAAATGTCATCACTACCAAAATGACTATTTTGTGTATGCACATCCCATTTTTAGCTTAGTGCCATACACGTCTCTTAGCTATGCTCTAGGAGGTCTCCTCTTCATCTGTGTGTATCTGAAGTCCTACCCAAAAAGAATGTCACAGGCATACAATAAGAAAACATCTCTTCTTATTCTTACTGGATTTGGTTTTTTTAAAGAAACATGATTGTTTATTTATTTTTTCATAGCTAATGAAATTTTTAGAGAAAACTTTAATGAAAATAATTGTGAACTGTTCTCAGCCTTGTGAAGAAAAATAGCTATCGTACTTCAAAATATCATGCAATGAAAGTTTTAAAATATGCAAGGGTGAGCAATTTCTGTCACATTTCTACACTACACGTCATCGAGATGGGGTTTAATTTTCAACTCTCTTTTGTCACTAATTACGCACATGCAGAAAGATGCACGAGACTGCTATACAGTACAGGAATTTTATTAAGCTCATTAATTTCAATGAGACTCTAAGGCCATCTATAATGCTGAATTTCCACGTATTTCCACATGTCAATGCCTGTTTATTGGGATTTGAACTGGTATTCTAAGCTAGCAACTCATATGCTATCTCTAACTTTCCTTCATGCCCAGCACAGAGGAGCAGACAACGTTTTCTTGCCGCAAAATGAATGAAAGTAAGCAAAGGAGGAAGGAGAGGAGGGCGTCCCACCTATACCACCAGTGCATCCTGACAGTGTGCATGACACAAATACCAACAGATATTCCAGATGTGCCTCCAGGTCAAAAAAGAACTAGGAATACCTGTCCTAGCACTGTCTTCCAGTGTGAGATATCCAGACAATAAACAATTGCTGATGATTAACCAGCTGGAATCTGTCAGTGTCCACATCAGTCATTACATGCTGCATGCACCTTTCCCATCCAATCTTCATAATTTTAAAAGTTTGTTTGTTTGTTTTTTAAAAAGGTAGTTGTTTAAGTACAAATTACGCAGCAGAGTTGCCCAGCATTGCCCAGAAATGCATACTCTGCATCCACGGAGCATTTCTGCAAAGGATCTCTAAATATCCTGACAACCACCCTATCTGCAAAATCACTAGTGACCTTTCTTGCCCACTTGACAGTTCAGTGTTTGAATGGCTCTTCCAGTGTTACAGCGTAAGCTACCACGAAAACTAGACCTATGATCTTGATTTTTCAATCCTCTACTTTTCCAATTAGTCACAGCTTCCTTCCATTTGTTGCGGAGCACCTTCAGAATAGCCTTTGAAGAGGGTCACATGTGAAAAACGATGCTGAAAGCACAGGTTCAATACATTGCAGGGATGTACAATGTCAATTCGTTTTGCCGCACAAATGCCCGGGTCCCACTGATGGGGCCAGGAGGGGGGATACAAAAGGTAACACAGGCTCTTAAAAGAACAAGCCCAAAAGTGAAGCAGAATTTTATTTCTATCTGTCAGATGTAAAGACTCCTAAAACACTGGTTTAAGGCTATTGCTACAACGGCTCACATAGACAACACGTTAACGCACAACCTTATCATTTTATTCTACTCATCTTGTCAAATGCAATTATCTCAAATTTCAGTATTTACATACCTGAAGAAGTCAATTTACCCAAGCACCACCACCCTCTTCAAACTGCAAAGCATTCCACCATTTACAGCAGAATCTCAGACAATCCCCAGTCTGAAAATCACAACTCATTTCTAGCCTGAGCCATAGAATACCAAATAAAGAAAAGGAAAAGTTTAGCGACAGTCTCAAAGTCTTTGAAAAGGGGCTTTCATCACAAAAACACTGACACGGCTTCAACCAAAGTGAACGGCAACACTGTAATTTCCCAATCTCTCCAACATCCTAAAGAGTAATTCTAATAAGATGTCATCCCTGCCTCACGTTTATTATTCAAGAATGAAGAACGCGCTTCGCTCCAGAGCTGCCGGGGCTTCGGCAACAAGGGCACAATGATCTCACGATAACTGAAGCGTTCTGAGCAAGACACCCGCTGCATTACAAAAATAGCCTGCTCCACAAAAGGAGAGGCATGATTTCACACTTAGCGTCTTTCATGACAGCCAGCGTCTTCGCGGCGCGCTGCCTTGCCTACACGCTACGTTTTAACGATCCAAGAAACTGTTATCGGAGTTCACATCTCCCTCCGAACCCTACAAAAAAGAAAAAAGGGGAGGGGGGGGACGGGGACGACGACAAACACGCGACACCGGGGGGACGCGGTGCCCGCTGGCTCCGAGCGGCTGCAGGTGGCCGGGAGAAGGCGCCGGGACGGGGCTCCCGGCGGAGCGGGATGCGGAGCGGGATGCGGAGCCGGGGGGAGGGCGGCGCACGGACTCGAACCCGCGGACCAACTCGAACCCGCGCACGGCCGGGAACGGGCGCCCGCCGCGCACTCCCCGTTACGCAACGCGCGTGTTTTCCCACTTCAAGGAATAAGCACGCCTGCAAAAAAAGGGGGCGCAGCTCCCACTCGGGGCTAACCCCGCGCAACAGCTGCTCGGGGAAAGAAGAGGAGGAGGAGGGGGAAACCCACGCTGCCCCCCTCCCGTGCCCAGCCTCCCCCCAAAACTTCGCCCTCTCCCCGGCGGGGCTGCACTCACCTCGCCTCCGCGCAACTTTCGGGGTCTCCCCTCTCGCTGCAGCTTGGGAATGGGGGGGGAGGGGGAAGGCTTTGGAGCGGCGTGGAGCGGGCCCGGGGAATGGGGGGGGGAGGCTGTTACGGCTGAGGAGGTTTGGGGAAGGGGGGGGGTTCGCTCTTGTTGTTGCCGCTGCTGTTGTTTCGGAAATTCTTATTAATATTTCCCTGCAGTCAGAAACCTGCACCCTCCCCCCCCCCACCAAAGGAAAAAAAAAACACCCCGACCCAGACGCTCATCACATGGCGATTGCTTTGAACCAGCTGCTTCCAGAGCCAAAGTCTTGCGGAGAAAAATAAAGGGGGAAGGGAGGGAAGGAGGGAGGGGGCTGGCAGCGGGGCCGGGGGAGGAGAGAAAGCCGCAGCGGAGGGAGGGAGGGAGGGAGGGAGGCGGGGGGTGGGAGCGGCACCGCGGCGGCTGTGTCGCTGCCGGAGCGGCACCCGGGGCCGGTGTCAGCCCGGCGGAGGAGGAGAGGCGGCGCTGCTGCCGCTGCCGCTGCCGCTGCCGCTGCCGGGCTCCGCCGCCGCCTCGGCCCGCGCCGCCCCCGCCCCTCAATCGCTACATTGTTGACATTCGGAGGCTGACGTCACCCTGCCCTCCCCGCCCCGCTCCATTCACAACCGCGCTACGCCAACGGCGCAGCGCCCGCCGCCTCCGCCGGCCGCCGCCCCTGCGCGCAGAGAGCCGCGTAGGGCCGCTCCGCCAATAGCGGCGTCGCCGGCGGAGTAGCGGACAGCCCGCCCCGGAGCGGGGGGCGCAGGCGCGAGACCGCGAGAGCGCGGGGAGGGGGCGAGGTTGCGGGGGGGTGGAGGGAGATACGGGCGCTCTCCGGGGAGCGCGCGTGGGGGGGTGTGTGCGTGTGCCTGTGCGTGTGCCTGTGCGTGTGCCTGTGTGTGTGTGGCTGTGCGTGTGCCTGTGTGCGTGTGCCTGTGTGCGTGTGCCTGTGTGTGTGTGCCTGTGCGTGTGCCTGTGCGTGTGCCTGTGTGTGTGTGTGCCTGTGCGTGTGCCTGTGTGTGTGTGCCTGTGTGTGTGCCTGTGCGTGTGCCTGTGTGTGTGTGCCTGTGTGTGTGCCTGTGCGTGTGCCTGTGTGTGTGTGCCTGTGTGTGTGTGCCTGTGTGTGTGCCTGTGTGTGTGCGCCTGTGTGTGTGCCTGTGTGTGTGTGCCTGTGTGTGTGCCTGTGTGTGTGTGTGCCTGTGCGTGTGCCTGTGTGTGTGTGCCTGTGTGTGTGCCTGTGTGTGTGTGTGCCTGTGCGTGTGCCTGTGTGTGTGTGCCTGTGTGTGTGCCTGTGTGTGTGCCTGTGTGTGTGCCTGTGTGTGTGTGCCTGTGTGTGTGTGCCTGTGTGTGTGTGTGCCTGTGCGTGTGCCTGTGTGTGTGTGCCTGTGTCTGTGCCTGTGTGCGTGTGCCTGTGTGTGTGTGTGCCTGTGTGTGTGTGCCTGTGTGTGTGTGCCTGTGCGTGTGCCTGTGCGTGTGCCTGTGTGCGTGTGCCTGTGTGTGTGTGCCTGTGTGTGTGTGCCTGTGCGTGCGCCTGTGCGTGCGCCTGTGCGTGTGCCTGTGCGTGTGTGCCTGTGTGTGTGTGCCTGTGTGTGTGCCTGTGTGTGTGTGCCTGTGTGCGTGTGCCTGTGTGCGTGTGCCTGTGTGTGTGTGCCTGTGCGTGCGCCTGTGCGTGCGCCTGTGCGTGCGCCTGTGCGTGTGCCTGTGCGTGTGTGCCTGTGTGTGTGCCTGTGTGTGTGTGCCTGTGCGTGTGTGCCTGTGCGTGTGTGCCTGTGTGTGTGCCTGTGTGTGTGTGCCTGTGTGCGTGTGCCTGTGTGCGTGTGCCTGTGCGTGTGCCTGTGTGTGTGTGCCTGTGTGTGTGTGCCTGTGCGTGTGTGCGTGCCTGTGTGCGTGTGCCTGTGTGTGTGTGTGCCTGTGCGTGTGCCTGTGTGTGTGTGCCTGTGTGTGTGCCTGTGTGTGTGCCTGTGTGTGTGCCTGTGTGTGTGTGCCTGTGTGTGTGTGCCTGTGTGTGTGTGTGCCTGTGCGTGTGCCTGTGTGTGTGTGCCTGTGTGTGTGCCTGTGCCTGTGTGCGTGTGCCTGTGTGTGCGTGTGCCTGTGTGTGTGTGTGCCTGTGTGTGTGTGCCTGTGTGTGTGTGCCTGTGCGTGTGCCTGTGTGCGTGTGCCTGTGTGCGTGTGCCTGTGTGTGTGTGCCTGTGCGTGCGCCTGTGCGTGCGCCTGTGCGTGCGCCTGTGCGTGCGCCTGTGCGTGTGTGCCTGTGCGTGTGTGCCTGTGTGTGTGCCTGTGTGTGTGTGCCTGTGTGTGTGTGCCTGTGTGTGTGTGCCTGTGTGTGTGTGCCTGTGCGTGCGCCTGTGCGTGCGCCTGTGCGTGCGCCTGTGCGTGTGTGCCTGTGTGTGTGTGCCTGTGTGTGTGCCTGTGTGTGTGTGCCTGTGTGTGTGTGCCTGTGCGTGTGTGCCTGTGCGTGTGTGCCTGTGTGTGTGCCTGTGTGTGTGTGCCTGTGTGCGTGTGCCTGTGTGCGTGTGCCTGTGTGTGTGTGCCTGTGTGTGTGTGCCTGTGCGTGTGTGCGTGCCTGTGTGCGTGTGCCTGTGTGCGTGTGCCTGTGTGCGTGTGCCTGTGCGTGTGCCTGTGCGTGTGTGCCTGTGCGTGTGTGCGTGCCTGTGTGTGCGTGCCTGTGTGTGCGTGCCTGTGTGTGTGTGCCTGTGTGTGTGCCTCTGTGTGTGTGCCTCTGTGTGTGTGCCTGTGCGTGTACCTGTGCGTGTGTGCCTGTGTGTGTGCGCCTGTGTGTGTGCCTGTGTGCCTGTGCCTGTGTGCGTGTGCCTGTGTGCGTGTGCCTGTGTGTGTGCGCCTGTGTGTGTGCGCCTGTGCGTGTGCCTGTGCGTGTGCCTGTGCGTGTGCCTGTGTGTGCGTGCCTGTGTGTGCGTGCCTGTGTGTGTGTGCCTGTGTGTGTGTGCCTGTGTGCGTGTGCCTGTGTGTGTGCCTGTGTGTGTGCCTGTGCGTGTGTGTGTGTGCCTGTGTGTGTGCCTGTGCGTGTGCCTCTGTGTGTGTGCCTGTGTGTGTGTGCCTGTGTGTGTGCCTGTGTGTGTGTGCCTGTGTGTGTGTGCCTGTGTGCGTGCCTGTGCCTCTGTGTGTGCCTGTGTGCGTGTCTGTGTGCCTGCGTGTATACGCCTGTGCCGGTGTGCATGTGTCCCTATGTATGTGTGTGTGTGTGCATGTATGTGTGTGCCTGTGTGTGTATCTGCCTCAGAGTGTGTGTGTGTGTACGTGTGCCTATGTGTGTATACATCTGTGTGTGTGTGTGCGTGCCTGTGTCTGTGCATGTGCGCCTGTGAGTGTGTCTGTGCGCATGTGCCTATGTGCACACCTGTGAGTGTGTGTGTACGCCTGTGCATGGCTGTGCGTGCATGGCTGTGTGCGTGTGTGTGCATCTCTGTGTGTGAATGTGCTTGTGCATCCGTGCGTACGTGTGTATATGCCTGTGTGTGCACCTGTGTGTATGTATGTGCATGTCTGTGTGACTGTGCGCGCATCTGTGTGTGTGTACGTGCCTGTGTGTTTCTGTGCATCTGTGTGTGTGTGTGCACCTGTGTGTGCACTTGTGCCTGTGCATGCGTGTGTGTGTGCACGTCTGTACATGCATGTGCACGTGTCTGTGTGTGCGCGTGTGCACACACATGTATTTGTGCGTGTCTATATGTCTGTGCCTGTGTGTGCTTGTGTGTGCACGTGTGATTGTGTGTGTGCATCTGTATTGTGTGCGTGTGTGTCTCTCAGCTCTTGTCCACAGGGGCCTCTGGGAGCTGCAGTCCACTGCCCCCACAGAATCCCCAGGTTGGAAAAGACCCCTTAGATCATCGAGTCCAGCCACTCCTCTCTGCCACTAAACCAGGTCCCTGAGCACCCTGGTTTGCGTTGTGTCCAACAATCATTGGGTCAATCCCTGCTGAGCGTCACGAGAATGAAGAAACTCTCCCGAGGCTAAAAACAAAACCCAAACCCCACTGAGCCTTCCCAGCATGAGAGGGTTGGTTGTTCTTCAAGGGTAAGGTGCCTGTTGCCGAGCCCTTTCCCACCCTATCTTTCCTTTTGCCAAGCGGGAATCTGCGATTCCTGCAAATTATCCTGGTGCTGGCTGCCAGAACCCAAATGCCACGAGACATGAAATGCAGTCGGGAGAGCTGGTAAATGAATAAACTGCATTCTCTGAGCCCGAGTTGTTCAGCCGGGCTGGGGCAGGAAAACATAAAGATGAAAGACGGCTGATAAAAAGGAAAGTTAGAAAATAAATGATTCACAGTAGGGGCCGTGAGGGAGATTATCTCCGGGGACATCTCTAATTAAAGGGCGTTGGATAACTAGAGGGTTACATTTTCTTGGGTCAGTGGTCTTGAAAAAGAAATTGCAGTTGCAGTGAATGTCAATAAAGAATGGTGGTGACCTACTGCTAACAAAAGCACGTTCAGTAATTAACATGTGCATGTTTGTTATTTTTTCTGTTTGTCAGTTTGTATTGTATATTTTCATCCTCCGTTTCCCCTTTTCACTACAGACAGATGATATATAGTGTTTTCCATCTTTCAGAGAGGAGCAGTTTCTGTGAAGTTATTTTGCTTCTGTCTTCTCCTGAAACTGCAGCAGGTGCGTTGGGCTACCTGTGCTTTCCAAGTACACTAATCTACAGAAACCTATGGAAATGCTGTGTACTGAGACAAAATGAACTCTTTGTATGTAGCAACAAATATATTATCACTTTTCAGAAGCCTAGTTCTCCCCTTGCTTGCATTTTGCACGGCTGTCTGCTTGTGGAAAGTGAAAAAGCATTTTAGCTCAGCAGCACCTCAGCCTTCCTTCTCGCAGCGACGTGTGGCTGCAGGATAGCAATCCACTGGAGAATTCGACTCATAAACTTCACTTTCCCTTTCCAAGAAACATTCGTAGAAAGCCTTACTGACAAGTGCCACTTAGGTTCTGGTTCTCCGGACATATATACAGGCACAGGTGGACGAGGTGTTAAGGGGCATGGTTTAGTGTTTGATAGGAGTGGTTAGACTCGATGATCCGGTGGGGCTCTTCCAACCTGGTGATTCTATGATTCTATGATTCTATATATAATGCTAAGCACATAAAAAGTCTGATAGCGTGTAAGGGGACTTGTCATGTGTTTAAATGCTAGCAGGACTGAGTCTCCTTGTTGCCTTGTTTTTCCTACAGAAACACACACAAAAAAGATTTTGTTTTGGCATGAGAGATAAAAATACTATATTAAGAAGGACAGAGGGAGAAAAATAAGCCATGCAGCATTTGTAATTCTTTAGTTAGCACACTATGTGCCTATTGTGTCACTGCTTTCTAAGTGCACATTTACAACACGCTACAGGAGATTTGGCTCCTGGTAGTCAAAGCTGGCCAAACTGAAACATTGACAAAGCACTCTGTATAAACCTCTGCCCATAGCACACATTTCTGAATGGCACAATAATTGCCATTTATCTTACTGGCCAATATTTCAAAATGGAGGAAGAATAAAGTAAAAACATCCATTTTAGATTTTAAAATTCTGTTTACTCTATGATAAAATTTGCAGTGACTTCAGTGTGAAGCCAAGCTTGTGCAGGACAGAAACTGGCACAGAATGAAAGAAGCCAGAGCTAAGCAGGGATTGGGTGCATAGCTTTTTGAAACATCATCAAGCACCTCTATGCAGTGCTTGCTACCCAAATACTATTAATAATTTTGTGACCAACTCATTATGGAAGATAGAGGTCAGATTCCTGTATCATTTGAACTGTGATTTTATTGTGATTGTTGTATCTGCATATGACGCTAGAAAATTGAGGAAAAACTAAACAGAGTTGATTTTCAAAGGCAGAAGGATTATTACATTAATTGAAAGAAACCTGCTGTTTTAAAATGGTATTTTTATATTACATTTTAATGTGCTGGCTTCCCAGTTCATTCCCAAACTGCTTATATTCCAGCAACAAATTCAGACTGATCATGTTTCTACTGCAATCAGCTATGTTCATGCCTTAGTTTTTGTACACCTAACTATTTCCGGACCATTTTTCTTGATGTACAGCCAAACATGTATTCCAGAGAAATATGAATTATTTGGAGAGTTGTCATACATGGTCTC
The DNA here is from genome assembly GCA_033459285.1 of Clamator glandarius. Lineage (NCBI taxonomy): Eukaryota > Metazoa > Chordata > Aves > Cuculiformes > Cuculidae > Clamator > Clamator glandarius. The sequence continues at coordinate 915,809 of JAUNZM010000131.1, read as the reverse complement.
CTAGAATGATCCACAATTTGTCAAGCAATGAAAACAAAATAAGGTAAGAATAAACGTGAAGAGGTGTAATTTAGAAGTTATCTCATGAATACTTGAGGGAATCCTCATTTTGAATGCTGCAACGCTATGGTCAAGAAAAGGCTACATCAACACATTCAAAAACAGGTTTTAGCTCAGCTCTGTGGACAAATTTCCTAGTTAAATGGTATCTTCAATAATGTCTTAATTAGATGGTTTCTGCACACTGCTGTGACTTCATCGCTTGGACCGCCTGGTTAAGATTATAGCACTTGACCTACTTTTCAATGTTTTCTTTATGGATAACACAAAACTTTCCAGAATATTTGAATTATGAATATCTATTTCAATCATGTTTCATATGTAAATTCAAAAGATTTTCAGTGGAATCCAGTGTTGTAAAACATGTCCCAACATCCCTTGCTGAGATCTCCCTTGCATATCAATCTCATAACTTAAGTAGTCTTAATAGTGCCACTTGTTGGAGAGCTCTGTGTATTGCGAGGTATTTTAATCGAGTATCTATAAAAACAAACTGGTTTTTTTCCAGTAATAGATCATTCCTAATTTTTAGTGCTTTGGGAAGAGAGGAAAGTACTCCACAGAAAAATTTTTGTTGTAGTCTCGGCTTCAGCCATGCTGACTCAAAGACTCTATGAATGAGCAACGTCTTAGTGTATCTTATGCAACTTAATCTTTACAATGGTAATGAAGGAGTAAGAAAGGAAAAACAAGGACAAACTTTGCTCTTTTTAATTGAGGAAATTGTCATTTCCTTCCAAAGCACATACTACCCTGCGGCAGTTAAGTGAAAAAGATCAGCTTTCCTGGATAAACCCTGCTTCTGTGCACAAATCTAAGTCATTATTAATAATTATGCACATATTCTCCTGGGTTGTGCAGGTAAAATTCATGGAATTGCATCATTTTCTTTGCAGTGATTAAGAAATACGCACTTGATTACTGATTATGCTGCAGGCACCGTATATCTTTTCGCAACCAAATTCTAACACACCCCAGGTACATTGCATTTCCAGGAGCGCTGACAGTACAAACAGCACGCCCTGAGTCAGTGACTGTGACGGCTACGAAGGAAAAATTGTCACAGTGCTGGATATCAAAGATTCACAAGGTAATGTCTCCACAGCATGGCTTGACATCACATGAAAAGCTCTACAAAGGAACATTTTCCATGCACAGAGCATCAGATCTCCAGCATGATATTTTGAGAAGCTGGCAAGATATAATATTTGAAATATAATGAAGTATTAACAAAGTATTGTTGCTGCGGCAAAAAATGTAAGGTCAGAAAGCAAGGCAGGAAAAAATGGCAGGCACTAGCCTTTAAAAATATAGATGTAGACTAGATCATAGAAAGGGAATTTAAGGAGCAGTTGGCTTCATATGTCAAGAAATCAAGGCTCAGGAATCATTAAGTTTTGTGCATTATGTCCAAAACATGTTCTGTGATCACTAAGTCAGACAATAGGGTCTTCTCTAATGTTTATCTTTTTCATAAAAAGATAACTAAACTGTTCAGATTGTCTGCTCGCTGGAGTTGCCACAGGTTGGTTTGACATGTAGTAATTTGACAAAAATAGTTGCGACACCTGTGCTAAGCAAATAGGATGAATAGCCAATGGATTATTCTTACCATTGTTTCTGTAGAAGGTCAAGATTTGTCAGCCCCAAGCAAACACAGCTAGCAGCCTTCTGGTGTCTTGAAGTTCAGTGCTGTGAGAGACAGTTCAAACACAGCCCCCAGCAAGTCCTGGAGACAGCCAAGGAAGTTAAGGCTTCGTCCTTGCCAATTTTGTCTTTATATCAGTCCTGCTTTCTGAGAGCTTCATTAGCTCTGTTACAGCTTTCATTTTTTTTTTTTAATATCGTATGTTCATTATTATTTGCAATATGTGAGTAAATTTCTTGAATTTGCATTCGGAATTGCACCTTAAAATATAATATAAAGATGTCTGGCAAATTCCCTTATTCTGCAGGTCAGGATGATCCCAGAGTCTGCTTCCAAAATCAAGCATATTCATAATGATGTACTTAAATTTCAGTTCATATTCCCTTATCACTAAGAATCAGTGTAAGCAAATCAGCTCCAAAAGTCATTTGAGGGCACTTGTGGACAAAGCTCAACCTTGTTTTAGCTCAGCCTGCTCAAAAGCCTTGTAATCCATTTTTTCAACAACCTTCTGTCTTTACAGTTATCCAGAAAAGTGAATATATCTGCAGCAAACCATGAGAGTGTGGACAAAATATCTGCCTTGGCAAGGCTGTCCTTCTTCAAAACAAGGGATGTACAAGAGGGTTAGAAAAAAGCTCCTTTCTCTTGAGCACTGATCAAGGAGTGAAAACATCTGGGACTGGACAACAATGAGGGAGCACAGAGATTAATCCAGTTACAATGGAGCACTGTCTATGCTCTAGACAGTAAATATAACTCATGAGACTTCTTCCATTCAAGAGCACAAATCTAGTTCTGTGCAGTCTAGGTCCCAGTTCTGATATGTCAGAGGACACCAGTAATCTGGCAAGATTTAATTCAAAATTGTGATCTTGGGAAGGAACAGGATGGATAAAGGAAAAAAAAAAACCCAACCTATTCCCTGAGGGGAAATTACTACTTTTAAGAAGTCTTTTACTCTACATAGTATTTCGTATCAATAAGAATTTAAGCACATACACCAGTGACTGACTAGATCCAAACCCATTAATTAGGATGAAAGTCTCATGGTAATTGTTACTCACAAACAAAGACACTGAATTCGTAACAGCTGACTTTCTGTTACCCATGATTCTACTTTGAGTGGGTAACTTTAATAGAGGCTTCATGCAAAAAAATTTTTTTCCTTCCAGGCTGGACTATGCAGCTACAGTGCAGGACATCTTGCTGTCATCAGAAGAGAGTTGTGAGGAGTTTCTTCAGAAATGGTAGTGGTGGTGGTATGTCCAACTGGATGCCTGGCTGCTACCTGCTCCTCTGGAGACTTCTCCCTTGGTCCTCTGTGCTGGGCTGTCGTCATGGCAGCTGTGTGCTTCTTTCCCTCTGCAGGAGATGTACTTTGCTGAGCGCGCTGCTGCTGAGGCATAAGGAGGTATTTCTGGTGATGAGTCATGCCAAACGTAGCAGATGGTGGGAAACGTGAAGCCATCAAGGCAACGCCATGCTCGTAGGACTGCAAGAAGGGATTGGGACACTAGGGGTGGGCAGTGGAGGTGTAGGGGAGGAGAAAGCACAGTTCAAAGCCACTAGCTTTGACAAAGCCCAGCGGTGGTAGATGCTGCTGCCCATCACCAAGATGCCCATCAGTGTGCCATCGGAGGGAGAGGTGGGAAGTGACACAGCAACAACGTATGGGAATGTAAAATTTAAGAGGTAAGTCTGATCTTCATGAAGTTTAATAATAATGTGTGCTTCAAGTAGCTGAAACATGACTGGAGTATAGGAAGGCTTGTGGAATTTGGAGATGGCTTTTGGCAGAACAGAAGTCAGAGAAGGACCGGTGGGAAGGCAGTGGGGAAGACAAAACCACAAATACACTGGCACACAGCAGGCACACAGTGACCAAACTGATATAGTGGCTTCCACTACAGCTGATGGCTTTGGAGTACCTTGCACTTTAAGGGCTGTGACAGAAATTATATTTCTGTAAGGGTGAAGATGGCTCTTCCGATGCAGAGGGATTTATAAGCTACATTAATTTATTTTTTTTGTTGGTAGACAGTGTTGCTGAAGTGTTAGCACTTAAGGCAGAGGTCAAGCCTCTGTTATTTTTCTGTCTTAGAGGTGAAAGCAGAGTGCATTGGCTTGCGGCGTGTGATTATATTTTTTTTGTAGCTGCGGCAAATAATTGTGACCCCTGATTACTGGAGTGATTTAAAACTGCTCTTTGCTATGTTAACTTGAAGTTGTGAACTACAAAGGTCTGCTGTGAATAGCATATAAATAGAAAAGGGACTCTGCTGGAACTCGCTATTATGTTTGAAGTTGGCAGAAACTAGAGATTAAAAAGACCCACTAGTGCACTGAATGAATTCATTGCACATGCAAGACACAAACTCCTTGCACAGTGATGTCCTTCCTACTTTTCTCAGGAAAAAGAAAACATGTTGAGATGTTTCTGGAGTAAATACTTTGACACAATGCAATCCATTATCATGTCCACATTCTTACCTGGTCTGTTACCTAGGTAATTTTTGCATCAAATGTGCAGTGACTGTGGCAGAATGACTAAAAAGTTAAAGATTCACGTAGAACAAAGATGATTTATTATGTATTTCTCTTTTTTTCACTGAAAGAGAACGTTATTCCACTGCTGTTGCAGTTCTGGTGTTCTTTGAATAATTGTTTATGAGGCTGAAAATATTATTATTATGTTTTTCTAAACAAAAGTCCAACAAAACATTTTTTAGCAACTGGCAACCTACCATGTCTGAAATTCACATAATGATACGAGTAAAAGCTTGAAAGTTGTCAGTAAGGAAACAGAAATTTGGTGATATTTGATTATCCCAAGCGCATGTGCACAAACACACACAAAAAGTCAAAGGCTTCAAAGAGTGACAAGCAAATTCCACGAGAAGAAAATTCAGTCACCTAATAATTGAACTTAATTTAACTAAATGTGTAGTCCAAGAAATGTTTTTCTTTTTTAAATGGACTTCCATGGGAAGTTGGTAGAGTTCCTCAAAGGAATAGACTTGCTAGCTGCAGTTTATGTATGGTACAGCCTACTTTTGTCTTTAGTGTATGAAATTTGGTCTAGTTTGTCATGACTACTTTCTTTGTTAAAAAGTAAAATGCACATTGGGCAAATGTTCTGTGGCAATTTGCATAAAAAGTGATGACAAAGAGCAATTAATTCCTCATTATTATGCAGTGAAATGTTACTTTGCTCCTAAGTGACTGTAGAGGAGGGCTTTTTCTCTGTGTGTAAATCTGTTGCAGCATTGTTCTAAAAATAGTACTTAAGAGCCCTCTGCACTCTTTATAAATCAGGGTCTTTGACACTCCATGTGATTCTCCACAGAGAGATTTTTCTCACACATGCTGAACACTACAAGTATTGCCCCAAATGTTCATCACAATAATAAGCATCAGAATTTTGTTAGATAAAGCAAGATAGAGGAATTTAATATTTTGCCAAATTAGATCTCTATCCTTTTTATCTGGAGATCAGTATTCAAAATACACTCAGATCACACACAAATAGAAACATATTCCTACCACACACAGCTAGTCTGTACAGAACAAAGAGTCAAGATATCGTTTTCTATGAAGGCTTGATTCTGAGTACAGATTTCATTACCAGCTCACCATAGGATAATGAAATTCCTTCAGGGCATAGATGAGGTACATCAAAGAGGCAGCGTGGAGAGGCAGACTTTGTTAGTGCATGCTCTGTCACCTGCGTTACTGGTCCTTGCCTGCCTTTAATTTGTAAGGAAATGCTAGTAATTCAAAACCTTTTATTGGACCAACTTATATTTATATATAGTCATGCATGCATGTATGTGCATACACACATGCACAGAGACATACATATTTTTCAAAATACAAAACCTTCTGGAAGTTGTGCGATTTCTTTGTAGCTGACATGAAATACAGAAAATAATTAATTTCTTGCTAGTAAAAGTAACCCATGCAGATCCTAAAAGCATCTTTGCATTTGGTAAGTAAACACTGTCTGCACTGGGTAGATTAATAACCCTTCATGCAACTTTGCCTTTTTATTTCTGTAGCAATTCAGAGTGACTTTAGTGCATATGGAAATGAGGCAAATATTCGGTAAGACCAGGAGCTGCTGAAGGCATGAATCACCACAGTTTTCCCACAAAGCTTTGCCAATATGGGAACAAAAGGGTTGCCCTACAGAAGCACATCACGGGTCTATCTAGTCCAGCATCCTGCCTCTGGCAGCAGCCAGTAACTGATGCTTCAGAGCAAATCAAAACCGCAGCAAGCACCTAGCTAATTATGAGATGCTATGTGTGGAGGAAAAAAAGGTTGATCCTGACTCACAAGAGAGCAGTTTATGCCCTGAAGCGTGAGGTTTGATTTCCCTTGTATTCGTTTGCTTAACAGTTGCAAATAAAATTTATGCTTAAAAGAGTTTCTAATCCTTTCTTGGATCCTAATCAACAATCTGCCTCAATAATCTGAGTTACCAGGAAGTTCTTGGGGCTGAGCACACATTGCATGGAACCTTTGTGCTTTGCTTGTTTAGGGAGAGTTTTCGAGCCTTCGACTAACACTCACTGCCCTGAGGAGCAGACCTAATTGTCTAGATGAAAAATACCCAAGCTACCACTCCCTTCCTCTTAAGTCCTCCCTAACTGAAGCAGTTAATTCTTTCCCACCCCCTACTTGCAAAAAGATTGCTTTAGGTAGATTACTGTTGCTGGCACAGGGCAGTGGCTCCCTCTTTCTAGCCTCCTAGGAGGTTTGGACAGGTTCCTCTGTGTGTCTCACCTCAGTACGAGAGGTCTACCTACAGGCAGAGGATGCTGCCTGGCCACATTTCCTCCCACTGTTGCCAAGAAGAGGGCACTGACAGGCAGAGAAACAGGGCAGAAGAAGGCCCATGGATGGCAGCAGTGGTGCCAGCTTCTTTTTGCTCTTCTGGCATTTCGTGATGAAGTAGGTGCTTGTCTTGGGCTACTCTGTGACAACATGCAATGCCTGTGAGACTATGTCTCCTTCTGAGCCCATTCTGGATTTTCTCTGCTCTCCTGGGCAAGAATGCAAATATCATTTTCAAATCATCCTTTGATGATCTTGAGTGACCCTTAGCATTGTTGCCAAGTGGTCCTGGCTCCATTACAGTGAAGTATTAATTCTCTCTGTGCTCTACCTGTTGACTATGGCTTTCTTATATATACATCTCAAGATGGTTACTAGAATCCAGCAGAGAAACCAGAACAGCAATACCAGAAGTTAAAGGAGATATATATAAAAGAAGCTTAACTACTTCCCATGGGGCATAAGTGCTTAAGCATAAAGGTGTGACCTTGGGCTCCTAAACAGAGTGGTGCCCCAAATTGTTATGTTTTCATCTCAAAGCTTCGCCTTTACAATCTGAGGCTGTAATTGCTGTGCAAGCACAGACAAGTCTCAGTTTTAATGGTGGCAAGTAAATTGGTGCCTAAGTATGAGCTTCCAAGACAGCTCCAAAGAGCCCTCGTGGGCACTGCTGCCAGCCCATCCTTACCTCTGGTTGTGTTTTACCACCTCTCCCCTGTCATTCGCCCCTTGGGTAAGCAGTGGTGCTTGTCTGACCTTAAAGTAAGCTGGTTCAGGAGCTAAAGTGGCTGCACATTTCTTTGCAGGATTAGTTTTCTGCCAGCTTAACTTCCTGAACCAGCTGACCAGGAGAACAGATGCTAACAGGACTGGTGCAAAGGGAAGAGTGGGAATGGAAGGCTGGGGACAGAGCAGACCATCCTGGAATTGCACAGACCTTCGGCTTCAAGAGTCCAGCAACAAGGTACCTGCACCCCAGCCAGGCACCCCGCAAGAAGGTGCTCTCCCCACTCAATGTTCCTCAGCATGGAAGCTCACCAGCATCTGCTGTGGGGCAGAGCCAGCAACACCTCTGTGTTTTAGCAAGGGACAGGCTGGTAGGGTAGGAAAGGAGGAGATGGGGAATAAGATCAAGCAGCAGGCACATTGCAGGCTGAAAGCTGGGAAGCTCACAAACCCCGTGAGCCCCTTTATTGCAAGGCAGAGGGATCAGGTGAGTTGGGAGGACTGTAAAGGCTAGGCATAAGCAACCTGTCCAAGCAGTGAGGATGGACATTTGTGAGTTTACTGGATAAGGCCCGTTTCCCTTCATGCTTTCACCACACCTAAAGTCACACCTGCCTCTGTTTCCATCAGTTTTCCCAGGATCTCTTCAGCTGTCATTCCAGCACTGTCTATCAGCAGAACAAAACCCAAATCAGAGCCATTGTTTAGCAGTGATCTCACAGGCAATACCGCCTGCTGAATACTGAGGTTGCAAACTGCCTGCAGTGTGTCAGTCTGTTTGCCTAGCATGGCTCATGCTATTTTATTTGCTTAAATGGAATTGCCTGTGTCCTGGGAGAGGTGGAAGGGACGCCTTCCATGGGCTATACTGAAATTTCCTGAAACCGCTGAGCAAAGAGAATAACATTTCATGTCGAGAAATCATTATTTCACCAGTGCATGTGTTGTGTTGTGTTCTTCAGACTACATTTTACATGCCTGGGGTGTATATGTGTGATCTACTGGAAGCACTTCCATAATTTATGCTGCCCTTCAGTCTTAGCTGCGTGTATGAACTTCAGCAGCACATTGTCACTCCTCTCTAAATCATTGTGAAAAATGATCTGAAGAATAGCACAAGACCTGGGGCATTCTGTGCTTTGCCTGCTCCACTTCCCACACCAGTCTCCAAAGTGTCATGATGACACAGCAGAAGAAAAATCAGAGCCAGCAAGGTGTGAAATAACATCCCCAACAGTAAGAAATTAGAATGGATAATGTGGTAGTATAAACTTTGGCATGGCTGTTCAGCCTTGTGGTGTCATCCCGGGGGTGTTGAGCCAAGGAAAACCAACTTTTCTGAAGGCAAATGTTCCCCTTTTTCTTCATGCAGCCTCTTCATAAAACCTGGAAATGGGAAGACGTTAAGAGTTAACCTTTAAGTCATCAATGGTTTAGCATTTGCCATTGTCACACAGGCCTGTACTGAGATTGTTTCTTATTGCTTTATTTATAATGTACTAATAGTGTACTAATCCACAATTTGTCATTTGACCCATTGCTGTGCCATGAGGAGCTTTGTCAAAAGCATTTTGAAAACCCAATGACACACCCTCTTTCTTAATTTGCTGGGACTTTTGCAGGTTTGAGGGCAGAGAGCTGCAGCACAACTAGCCTGATCCTGCACACCCAAATTAACCCCATCCATGGTTGCACATGGTGGGCATCTTAAGCCCTGGGGTCAGTATGATCTACTCTCATTTCTGACTAATCTTTTGTAACAGAGAAATTCTTTAGTCTCAGGAAACACCCTTGTTTTTTAAAGTCACATTGCAGACTCTTGCCAGTCACTCTGTTTCGAAGTTTACCTTCTTCTGAACTCTTGGATTCTTTTACCTTCATCAACTTGGTTTTCTCAACCTGCTCCAGTACGTCTTCTTCAGAAATGTTTATCTTCATACTATCATTCATCATTTCTGTAAATTTCCACGTTCCCCACTACAGTGAAGACAAATGCAAATAATAAATTCAGCTTCTTGAAAATGTCTTAATCCTTGTTAATTGTTCCTTAGTGACCTGGAGGGCCTACAGAGACACGCATGCAGCTTTATTTATGTTTAGCCTATTTGAATAATTATGTATTGTTTATCTTAGTGTCTTTGGCTATTTGCTCTATCTCCTTCCTCTGAATTACTATCTATTTATGGTTTACTTGTAACTTGTGCTGAGCTGCTTTGGGCAGAATTTCCAGCACATCTGTGTGAAAACTCACCTGGTGCTGGCCTAGGAGTAATATCTCTGAGGTTCACAACACCACACTCTTCTTCCAGTATAGTAACTCCTGCCCTGAAACAGCCTTTTAGGCTCTGGAATTTCTTATAAAGCTTTTGCTTGCCTCAGTTCAGTGTAATAACGCAGTGCAATGTGATAATTGAATGAGGTGTTTGATTTTTAAAAATATTATTAGAATTAATGATGACATTAGCCAGGAGAGAATCTTTAACTTAAGCTTGGCAGATACTTTCTTCCTGTCAACTGCTCATAAACTACCCTATTTTAACTATTGCAAGTGGTTTCTTCTGTTCTCCGTGTCAAGCTCATCTATTAAATATGTGGTGTTTTAAGAAGAAGAGAGGGGATTTTTGGAAGAGAAATGGGCTAGGAAGTGAGGGAGGAGGTGAGAGCAGGGCTGAATGAGGAGCTGGTGGGAAATACTGGGACTGCATGACTCAAGGACCACAACTGAAATAAAGCACTTGCACCTGGTAGCCTCTCTCGACTGCCTGTGTGGGCAGTGGCTTCTTGGAGTTTGCAATTTGTACAAATGAGGCTCAGGACAAGACCACAAACTTAATTTATATGTCTAATGTGAACTAGCATTGAGTCAAACCCGTAAAGATACCCTGCTAGTTCACTACCTTAACCTTACCCAGCCTCTGATTCCAAACAATTTTCATTTTAACTTGCCACTGAGAAGGTCATGAGAGAAAAAGCCATTAGACTAGGTTATCTTTGCCTTCTTTTTATGGCTTTGGTAGAAAACAGATTAATTAAAAAGGAGGGAAAAATAACCTCTTCTTTTCTCTAACCATGAGGACCACATGTGCTGTGTGAAGTAGAGAGAGAAAAAAAGTGAGTGCTGTAAGTAGTGGATTGTTTCATGTACTTCATGGGAAAAAAAGGCTAGCTCATTTCAAAGCAAACTACGCCTACAGTACTTTAAGGGAAGTAGGAGGAAATAATAATTATATCTGAATTGGCTTAGAGCTAATTTCTGTAAATGAATATGGGTGTGACTGGGCTAAGTGTTGTCTTGATGTTAACTTGAAGGAAGAATGAAGCTATCAAATCCTGATTCAGTTGCAAAAGGTGTTATTTGTGTTAGTGTATATCCATGTGAGGATATTTGATTTTTCTATTTTCTTAACAAAGTAGGCAAATCAACCTACTCCTCATTAGCCTTTGTAGGTGCATATTCATATGAAAAATTATGACAACTTAATTTCAATATTTCAGTCTTAAAGATCCAAACTGGCCAATGTAAATTTTAGCAGAATAAAGGAAAAAAAACCCAAACCCTAAGTTGGGTATTTGCGGGTTTTACTCTAAAGTAAATGAGAGAATGAGTAAGGATCAAGGAAGGGAAAGACCAGTAAGCTTATTTTTATCTATTGAGTTAGTGATATCTTTAGGGCAGATGGGATTATGTTACTGATTAAAGTCAATAGCCACAGTCATAAAGAGCAATAAATAAGAAAGTTATTAAAGGGAACTTATCATAGGAAACCTTTGATAATTGTGGCATTATAGTCAAATCAAGGAAGGACTAAAGGATAAACAGAGCCCAGTCGTATACAGTGGAAAAGAGAGCTCCTCTGTGGCTCTTAATTACAGTTAGGGTGTTACTGAGAGGCAGTTTTTTTCAGCACCCAGAAATATATGAGTTAACAATTCTTTCTCAACTGACAAGGGCTCAGCTAAACAGATCAAAAAAGAAGGAAAACCAAAACACAAGCTCAGAAGTTTCCTTTGCCTTGTACCAGGAGTCAGAAAGTGTCAAAAGATGTGTCATATCTTAAAAGGCTAAATGAAAAGCTATAGTTCCTCAGTAACTGAAGTAAGAAAAGCTTTATTGAAACAGCTTCTTTGTCACATCCTATAAAAATATTATGAGGACAGTGTGTATAAAAGAATAGGAAAAACAAAGGTTACTGGAAATTCATGTAAAGGCAAGTTTCTCTGTTTTATAGACTAACAAGAGAAAGCTATCACTCCCAATACAATTGTTTCTAATTATCTGGGATTTTTTTTCTGCCATAGTTTCTAGTCCTTTCTGCTAAGAACCTGAGGCACTTCATGAAAACAGCATGTTACTGATGTTACCAGACTGGTTGAAGAACCCATCCATCTTTCCTCGCTTCGATTATAAATGAGCATAATCATCTTCTCCAGTAATACATTCTTTGGAGGCTGACGTCTCCAATGGATTTTGAGATAGTGTCCATGAGCTGTGACTTACCAGCAGCCACTCCTTCAGCAGCTCTGTGCGAAGTGCACTCCCCTGCCATGGGATGTGATGTGTCTGCAGAGCTATGTGGATATTCATTCACACTAGGGCTGCCACTAATGATTCTGGATCATTTTTCTGTCAGGCCAGACCTTGAAAAAAGCTGGAGAAAATGGTTTTGCTTTGGCGTGTGGTGGTCTCCAGGAATCTTCCTGATATCTGCAAAAAACTTTATTGAAAATGTCTTATTCCAGTTAAAATTCTATCTTCAAGTTCTTCATGGGTTTTTGCATTGCTTACTCACCGACACCGGTGCACATTGATTGTAAGTCACTTCTGAAACAGAAGTGATTTGCACCAGTCATGCACCAGGAATGACTTTGCGGCCACTGGAGATCCTGTCCTACCAACTTCACTGGGTGTTATGTGACTGTAACTGAGACCGTTGTTGACCCAGGTACTCTGTTGGACATCGTCCATTTACCCCATGGGCTGCTACAATTTATTAGTTTTTGTAGTGAGACTGGGAGGTGGAATAGACATCTATAAAGCTGTATCCAAAATATTGTGTTTCTTCTCTTTGACAAACTTAAGTGCCACAAACTTTACCTCTCCTCTTCTTCCCAGCCAAGAAAATACTGCTACAGTCCATAACTGAAAGCAGGTATTGCTGCTGTTTTTATGCTCCAGGTATGTACTCTGGGAATAATTACTACACGTCTTTCTCCTAGATGAAAACCAAGTAATAGCAAACCTTAACCGTAATACTGGTAAAAAACTAGCTATGATTTCTGTTAACAAAGCTTTTTTCACACACAGTGGAGAAGCAGCAGACTGGGAGCGTTGTTAGCAATGTATTGTCTTCTCACTATTGTTAGAGTGGCATATCATCACCTTATTTTATTTCTTCCATCTGTTTCATGCTGGGTTTTCTATAATGCTATTTTGTGAATACTGTGATCATTTGTTTGTACTGGTATCAGAAATAAATATAAAATGTTTTTGAAGGTATCATAAGAATGGAAAGTTTGATGGGATTATGGTAAAAGCAAGCAAGCTGTGAACAGACATAGACTGCTGCAAGATACAGAATCCATGGAAGAAATGAGTTAAAGGCTATTAAGGGACAAGGAGAAGAAAGATGTACTTGTGACTAAGGCATTGGACTGATACTAGAGAAGTCTGGTCTTTGTTACTGGATGCATTATTGGATTCCTTTGTGACCTGTGACAAGTCACTTAATCTCTCATTGCCTCAGTTCTTACCAGTAAAATGAAAGTAAATAAAATTTCTTTACCTCACTGATCTACTTCAGAGATAAATCCATTCAAAAGTTATGAAACACTCAGTTGTTAAAATGATGAGAACAGGGGAAAATGAGTAAATCAATGAATTCTAACTCTCTGCTTGTGATGAGTTTAGAAACTCATTTCTCTGTCCACTGAACCTAGTACGAAGACAAACACTGGCATTCTCCTAGTCAGAGAAACATCAATGAGCAGTGTTTTGTGTGAAGTCATAACGAAGTCTGAGATACTTTTAATGATAATGTCAGTAAAGAAAAAAGAAAACGATGAAGCCTCCATTTTTCTTCTACATCAGGGAAGAAAAGACCTAAAGAGGGGATGATAGATGTCCTAACTGTATAAAATGAAAGACTGAATAGAGGAAATGTACAATTTTTCTATCACTGGAAAGCCTTTAAAGATTTAAACATCTTTGACTTTTCACTGCCAGATACCTGGCACAGCCAATGACATGTATGAATAGTGAGAATACACTGCTTTGCATTTAGCTGGTTGCATATTCTGTTCACCTTGTGCCTGTATAAATGACCACACAAGGCATTAGGCACAGAGAATCCATTTCCCATAGATTTCCAGCATATCACAACCCAAAGATACTGCTTTATTCTTTAGCAACATATTTGTCACCAAAGCTACAGGGGTATGATGTAAATGTTATCAGTGAAACACACCCAGAAAGCTTCCTAATCCTAGATAACTACTATGTGATGCTGTATGTGTTTGAAACTGATAAGGAAATCTTTTAAATTTCCTATTATCTTTGATTAGATATGGGTTTTGATTTTGATTTAGTGTTAGGCATTTGTAAGGAACAAAGGAGGTTTCACAGATAACAGAGAGATAATTGTTTTAAAAAGTGAGATCCCTAAGAGAATAAAAAGTAGGTTGTTGTACTTCTTGTTTTATTGATTATCCTTTCACTACGATTATCCATCTGTGGAACATGCTTTCAAAGGAGTTAATCTTATCTGTGAGATGACTAACATGCATCTAAATCTTCCATTGTCACATACCAGTGACATGTCTTTAAAACAGACCCTTCTCCTGTCACACTAGTGACACTGACTAGTTTTCCTTCAGTATGAGGACAAGCAGTTTTCTTTGAATCCCTGTGTTCTTCTTTCATGGCTCACATGTGTTTGAAAATTATTTGCAGGCACATGCTGACAATTTCCTGAAGAAACTTCATGGTTCATTACCTCCCTTTATGATAGCAACAAAATAAATTGCTGTAAAGTCAGTTAATGTGATAGGAAATGTTCAAATTTCCAATAATAATAATAAAATCTCAATCCTGCTTTCTAAACTCTTCCAAAATACTTTCCAAATCACCTCCCCTTATGCATTTCCATGCAGATACTGAGTCTTAATTTGTGCTAAGTAGTACAAAGGTTGTCTCTGCAACGCAAATACTGCTGGTTTGTGACGCTTCTTAAAGATATTCTTCAAGAAAAATAACGTGCATAATTTAGTGCAACTGCTGGATGAGTGGAGGAGAAACAAGGAATGGGGCTTGTTGCTGTGTATTGCTTGTTAGGTGCCTAACATGAGTTGAAATTACAACACGCAGCAGAATATTGGTTAAATACGTGCTCACATATTGCCCTAGAGGGGGATGGATGTGTGTCATAAAATGAGCATACCGTGTATATTCTGGTGATGTTAAAAGGAGTATAGGCTGTACCATAAGCAAGAAAGAGCAGACAATCATTTGGAATTTCCAAATTCCAGCGTCTTCACTGTGCTTGATATTAGGACAATCTGGAAATAGCTGTGCTCGTTTATGTTTTGCTGAATGGCCTCCTGGCCTGGTTTCCAAAGAGGCTTTAACTGAGCTGACTCTCATGTTCAGAGGGAAATAATAACAGGGGTGCTTTGGGGGTCACTCCTGCCAAGTCAGGAGAAGGATTTTCTCCAGGGCTAAGCTTGGATTGTGGATCATATTGGCACAGTCCTTGTGTATTATCACAGCTCATGGCTCTCAAAAGGACAAAATGCAAGAAGAGGAACAAAAATAGGAAACTGCAAATGAGAGGTTAACTGAAGTGGATTATTTTGATGAGCACAGGAGATGCTACATGATCAAAAGTGTGAAGGTAATGTAGCCAAAGTAGGTCTTACCTGACCCAAGACAGGAAAATGCTTTTGAAAAAATCAGTGCCACAGAACTTTCATGGGAATCAAACAGATAACATCCCTCTCTTTTAAATGATAAAGCAATAGATTCTGCAAGTAACCATGGCTGCACTCAGGGCAGGTGGGTGGTTGTGACCTCTGTAATGTATGTTTGCATTGATAAAGCAGGCAGGTAGCAAATCATAATCTCATAGCAAGCAAATCATTCTAAAGAAGAAATTTGCATCCTAAAAGCATGCCCTAAGCCAGAAGACAAGTCGTCCAAAGCCTGTATTTACCACATGTAGCACATGTTTAACTCTAGGTTCTGTGATTTCACTTACAGTTGAAGCTAATACCACAGCTCAGACTCCAGGGGTACGCATTGATGAGCAGTGTCTCATGGTGTGTACCACTGGGCAGATTAACCATTTCAGATGGAGGAAAGAAATGGGGTTTCTGTGGTTTGGGTGAAATCACGGTTTGTATCCCATTTCTATATTTCCATAAGCCTCATTAGTAAGTAAAGGAATAGAATCGAGATACAGACCTGTAAGTTCATTGCTGACATGAAAGACACTCAGCATGAAGGCACAAAGTCACAAGAAAGGAAAGTAAAAGAGGAAGCAAAAGGCAAAACTTCAGTAGAAAAATCCAAAGCATCAGAATGGCTGATTTCAGCTTGAGAGAGTCGCCCTGAGCATACATTAAACTGGGTTCAGCTGCTCTATGTACCATCAAATAT
Organism: Clamator glandarius; assembly: GCA_033459285.1. Taxonomy (NCBI): domain Eukaryota; kingdom Metazoa; phylum Chordata; class Aves; order Cuculiformes; family Cuculidae; genus Clamator; species Clamator glandarius. The sequence continues at coordinate 899,880 of JAUNZM010000131.1, read as the reverse complement.
TTCATATTAATAATTAACAAGTCACTGGCTGTCAGAACAAGATTCAAATGGATGGAAGGGGAGTTTGGGTCACCTTCCCTAGGACTGAGAGTCTTAATGAAGGGATATCTTTACTGCACTGTTGAGGAATGATGATATACTAGGCAGAAGGATTAAGGGATATACATCTTGAAGGCTCCCTACATGCTCACTACCCTGCAGGAGAGTATTTCATTTCCTCTTTTCATTCTTCTTGCCAATGTGTATATATAAAGGGCTTGATTCTTGCCTGCCAATGTGTGATGTACCCCAGTGTACCCCTGTGGAAGATTAGCTTGCATATATGCAAAATGAACAGTAAAGGTGCTGTGTATCAGGGACATGACTGCATTCAATGACTGTTATAAATCAGAGTGCTTGGTGTGTCTTTGCTGGACGTATTCTCATTTATCAAGGTTTAAATATAAACCTGTGCCTAATTCCCACGCGTGAGAAATGGGAATTCACTGGAATCTATTGCAATGCCTTGTTCTGGCTTTAGATTTTTCTCCCCAATGCTCCTGTTCACCTTCAAACATACTTGAACATGAACATAAATGATAGGCTACAAGGCACTGAGTTTATTGCCTTCCCATTGATCATTGAAGGTCTGATGCCAGTACATAAGCAGCTCAAAATGGGAGTCAAGATTCAAGTTTTCCTTGTTAACTTTGATGAGGCAGAGAACTGAAATGATGCAAGTTCAAAGGGACACCAGAAGACCTTCCCTGCTTTGGCTGCAGGACCAATAGTGACCCCAGCTAAAGAAAATAGCCCTGAGGGAAGTGGTGAGCAGGATTTAAGAGATAAACTGAGGAAACAGCAGTCTCTTCAAGATCAACTGGAAATATTTATGAAGTTGGGCTGCCATTTGCACCTCTGGCTTGGGATGAAAAACTAGCAAAAAATCTGTGTAGAATAACTTTCATTCTAGTCCCACAGAAGGACAGACAGACACACTGAAAGCCCAGAAGAAAAAGTGGCACATTTCAAAGAGCTAATTACAATTTCTTTCCCTTGGAGATTAATCCACTGACTGTAATTAAGCTCTCTCTATTTTTGAGATCTTGGCAAGATCTAAGAAAAGCGTGAGTGAGTGAGACAGTGCCCTTGCTAGCCAAGCAGATTTTTTTACTAAGCTCTATCAGCCCTAATTAATAGACCTTTGTGTAAGACCAATGAGAAATCAGATTTCCAATAGAGCTGAATCAAATGGCCTTGGCTACCTCTGCACACATAGTTTGTCAGGAGCCAAGCCACAGCCAAGATTTACACATTCAGAGGATGAAAAGGAGGTGTAGGGGGGAGGCAGGATGAACAGCAGCACTGCCCCCCCGAACCCCCCAACTCCTTCTTGTCCTCTGTTGCTGCTTTGTTCTGTTTGTAATCTTACCAGATGGTTACGGCAGCCTAGAAAAGAGATTGCCTGAAACAGGCAGGTGATGAGGCCAGCAGCAGGGACTCCAGCAGTGATTGAAGAAGCTGATACAGCTCTCTAACCCTTGCTGCTAGCAAAGTGCTTTGTTAAGTCTTCTTTTTCTCATGGCTACATTGCATTTTGTGCCTTTCAGATGGCCAAGAAGGATGCTAAAAGCCAGATCCTCTACTGGCACAAGTGAGGATAGTATCACTAACATCCCTAGAGTGTGGCTGATCTGTGCTAGCTGCAGCTTTAACCCTTAATTTCTACACACTCCAGCTCCGCTCTTCTTACAGCATCTCCTCAGAGTATGTGGGCATGCTCCTCTCCTAGCAGGGAAGACCAAGCCCTTTCCCACAGCTGTACCTGGCAGACATCATGGTTTTTTATTTCCACCCACACCAGGGTAATGCTACGGGCAAACAGTGCAACAGAGACCAAACTGGGTCACAGAGAGCACCCAGAGATCCCCAGAAATCTCTAGAGAGAATATTGACTATGCCTACACCACCCTCAGGAGCAGACTTGACTGTTTTCCACATTGCAAATCTGTAAGTGCAGCCCCCGCCTGGGTTCAAGGTGCGCTCTCTGCAGCTGTAGGGACCGAGCCTGCCTCGGCTTGCTCCATGGGCTAGGATGCTCCCAGGTGCATTCAAACAGGCCACGGGCAAGCTGTTTGCAAGGCAGCTGTGTGGACTGAGAGTGGGTGGGATGTAGGGCAAAATATGCTCACAGCCACTCTGAGGCTGATTTTCAAAGCCACCAGGTCTGTTCATGTTCTGCGATTCTTTGTAATCCAGATCAAAACCATGGCACTGCCAGGAAAGGCTGAAGCAGCTCCTTTTCTTTTGCAACTGCAGCTTCCAGCAATCCAGTGTGAAGAGTTAGCCCTTTAAGAAAAAAATAAAACAAACCAACCTGTCCTATATTCCATGCAATACATGATTTGACCCTGCTCTCATAAGTTAACAGTGAAAACCCTATTGACTGGAATGGGAGCAGAAGGGTCCTATTATTGCACTGATGAAGCTGTAAGAGCAGAAACTTAAAAATGTTTCCAGATATTGTACAATGAAAGATCCAACTTTTTTTCAGTTCTCTAATGTTATTTTGGTTTGTGGATCATAATGACATAAATTAAAGTACATTTAAAGTTCTAATTTTCACCCACAATGAACCAAACAACAATAGAAAGCTCATCTTTGTAGTTAAAAAAATAAACTCAAAGCTGCAGAATGAAAGCTGAAATACCATAAAAGTAATGTAAGCATATTTTTCATAGTTAAGCTTACATGCAGTATAAATATATTTCGTCTGATTTTTATTTTTCTGGAGAATTAAGCATTGAATAAAAATGATGAAAGAATAATATCCCACTATTTTTTTCATAATCCTTACTATAATTATCTTTTAAAAACTTTTTTGGGAATAGGACCTTAAGAATATAAATTTCTCACTCTATGTCACCGTCAAAAAATGCTAAGAATTTTGTGTGTCTTTTAAAAGTTGAAGAAAAGTAGAAGTGCTTATTTGAACCAATAACTCCTGTGAAAAAATGAAGTTTGAACACAGACATCTTGTACAGGAGGTTTTTCTCTGAGAGTGTAAGAGCTTTTTTTTTACAAATGCAGTGATCAGAATGGGAAGAGAATTACCTATTCTTTTGACCTCTACCAGCTGTCGTATTTTGCTTCTTACCTGTGGTCTCCTTGAAGTGAAAACTACTGTACCTTCTACAGAAGGAAGTTGAAGCTCTTATGAAAAAGCTCATTATCTTCCAACACGCCAGAAATAAGAAAGCATTTTTGAAAAGTTTCCTCTATCTGGACAGTATTATAGCAAATCTTCCAAGATTTGACAGTGGAGTTAAGTTGCCCGGGAAACATGAGAAACAAAGAAAGAGGCTGGCAATGTGTTATGATCAGAAGCAGAGGAACCGGAATGTTATCGTCACATCTGGATGTATCAAATCATCACCAGGTGCTGAATCAGACATCTGAATGAAGAACCTGCAAGAACAGACTGGAAGAGAAGACACACAGGTGGTGGAGTAAGAAACTGAGAAATACTGTTCATCTCCAATGGGGCAACCTCAGGAAAGCCCATAAGGGCCTCCCAGCTGGTCCTGGTCAAGACAAATGATGCAAGCAGTCGTCTCTGCAATGCCACCTTGGAGGAGCTGATGGTGTGTATGGCTCCTGGGACTGCAGGTGGATCTCACGGCAGTTCTCTGTTTTCCAGAAGTGAAGGTCATAATCACAGTAATAAATGACACTCATCTGAGGCATCCCAGACTGGTATATTTGGTGGGGATCTACACTGGTGTTAGTTTTACCTAAAGCACTGTCCATTATGGACATTGCTACTCTTTAGACCATTACAGATCATGACCACACTCACTGAAAGTTTATAGCCTCCACTTTTAAGTGATGAGTTAAAGAGGTGTTGGTGATGGCGAGCATTTATTAAAGTGCATCCAATTTGACATGCTTTTTATCTTTCCATATAATGTGCAGTAAAACTGCATTATCATGTGCACCTTTCTCTCAGGGTGCACCAGCTAGACTTCTCTGGCAACATTTCCTGAGTTTCCAGAAATGACAAATGATTTCTTAATGCAGAAGTGCCGTAGCTTCACTGCAGTCATAGAAGCAGATTAAATTAGTATTGACCTCCACGCTGCAGTAGCCACACGGGTATCAGTAGAATGTATGACAACTCCGTATACCCGTTCTCGTTTTGCTTGATGAAGATGAGATCATCGCTGACCTAAAAATTGGCAGCTGCCCCTGCACCAGGGAAAGCAGCCTGTTTCATTGACCTTGTAAAGAAAGTAGCAACATCTATCACGCAGTTGGAACTTCAAAAGGGAGAGTCTTCCAAAAATTCAAAACTTTTGCTGACATAACTGATTTGTAATGCGGGAAGCATTACCTCAAACTGAGGATTGTTTCAAGCATCCCTCAGCATCTCATCAGCCTTGTTTCTGCAGTCACACAGGGAAGTTGTGATGCTGTGAAGATTTCCAATCTGAAAGGATGGACAGAAAGCTAGAGTAACAACTGCAATGGAGGGCTGAAGAAGTTACTGTCATAGCTTGGAATTAAATGGCTAAAGGCAATAAGAAGGAGTTTTTTTCATATTAGGAATAGAAACTCTGTAGGCCAGCTAATGTTTCACCGCTGCTAGCAAATGGTGAATATGTAAATAAGATCTTGGAAAGGCAGACAGTTTCAAAGATGAAGAAGGAGGATCTGCCCAGCTCAGATGAAGTTACGGCCAGAAGTGGAAGCCTCTCATGTATGGAAAAAAATTACATGAAGCAGCATCTGCTAAAGATCAACATTCTCAAACCAGCCTGTTCAGATTATGCATAGCCAAGAGGCTGAAAAGAATGAGTCAGGATGCTCAGAGCCTGAAAAAAAATCAGATACTTGGGCAAGGAGTGAGCGCGTGATTCAGAAAAGTATAAAACCCTGATGGAGGTCTTAGTCGAAACAATAAAACACTAAATTAGGGACTCAACAAACAATAAGCTAAGTTCTAGTGACATCCAAAATTATAGCTAATGTCAGTCAGTATGGTTTCAGGGACAATATGTCTCATGACACAAACCTGTTGCCCTTTTTTGAGAGACTCATCAGCCCACAGATCTGCTTCAATACATACACTTATACTTCTCAAAGTGGTTTGATTTAATACTGCATTATCCTTTGACTGAAAAACTTGCATAGAATGAGGAGCACTTTCTTGGAAATTTGTACGGAACTGAAGGACACAGGGGTCATTGCAAATAATTACCTGATCACAAGCACTTAATGCAATGCTGTGGGAAAAATTGGCCAATGCAACCTGTAGAGGTATAATAAGGGAATATAAAGTAAAAGAAGGAAAACCATTTTGAATTAACGGCTGCTATGACAATACTTTGTCCACTTCTCATTTTCATGCCTCATGAAAGAGGTGAAATACTGCAGAGAATTCAAAGGAGAGCTACAAAAATGACCCGAGAGCTGCAAGGCAAGCCCCAAATATAAGGCTTATGCAGCCTGAGAGGTGATTTGATCTGTGTTTATAGATATTTACACAGAGAAATGAGATCTAGGGCAATGTTTTAATGTCATATATAAAAGTGTAACAAGATCCAATATCTGTAAGCTGAAGTTAAATGAGTTCAACCTTGAAATAAAACTAATTTCCTAGCAGTGGTGGTAAATGAATATTGATATAGATTACCATAGTGGTGGTGGGCTTGACATTGCTTCACGTCTTTAGGATGAGATCAGTTGACTTTCTGAAAGATGTGTCTTTATCACATTACAGTCGGAAAGTCCATGGTGATACAATCCTTTCTGGCTTTGGGAAGGAGGAGGCTGAGGCCCCACACCTGAGACTGACTGGAGCCATGATGGAGGCAGGGTGAGGAAGGACAAGGTTCTTAGGTGGCACGAAGGCTTGAGAGCTGTAACTCAGGGCTGTGCAGCAGGGATAGATGCTTTCTGCCAGACACATCTGGGCAATACCCCCTGATTATTTTCTTTCTACAGCAGTGGCCACAGGCATTGAGGAAATAGGTATTTCACCTGCATTTGGGTCTGTGTCTGAGAGTCCTGAGGATTAGTTTACATTTTTAGGGCTTATCTTGTTCAGATTATTTAGGCTACATGAAGTTTATATGTGGGACAAAACTATTCTTATTATAAGGAATTTTAAGGAGCTGAACTAAGACAGGTGCTAAGTGGTGATAAACTTTCTGGGACAAGTTTTTAAAGAAAAGATTGACAACCCTTGGTAAAGCATGGACCTGCCTGATTCAAACCAGGGAGCAGGGTGGTTTTTATAGACTGGCCTGGGGGCCATCCATGCAAGCCAGCCAAGGCTCAGTTTTATGCTACAACTAAACTAATGCAGCCAGTGCCTTTAAAATGTTCCACTGCCTCTGACTCTGGCTTTGTGGTCCCAACACTCCCTGCACCGCTACCAAGGGCACTTTGCTGACCTGGCCCTGCAATGACCTGGCCAAAGCACAAAGCCAGCATGGAATTAACCCCAGAAGACAAGGTGACTTGCTACCTATTGATTATCTCCTGTACTGGAGGACCTTGGCTTCCTGTGAATGCCAGTACCCCAGAGGAAAGAGGGAACAAGTAACTCATGGAGATGATGATGAGGTGGAGGACACTTATTTTGGTGATGATCCAGCTTATACGCGATATCAGGTTATGCTCAAAACCAACCTGAGTTCACTTCTGTCACCCTTTAAACTCAGAAGAGGACCTTCCTGTCATGGAGAAGATTTTCGAGGCCCACAGTTCAAGAAAGATTAAGAACAACTGAAGCAGGTGATATCTTCCTGTCCTTTCCAGTCTGACTTGGCGTGCTTCTCTGGTTACAAAGGAAAAAAAATCTGCCATCAGAAGGATGATGAGAACAGAGGCAAGGACAGTTCATGTTAGTGTCACATGAAATATGGAAAGGTTTAGCCCCAGCTATTGGAAAGTGTTCCAAATACCATTTGTCCCAGTCTCCATTAACTAGTGTGTTGTGGACAGTGCTTGCTCAGCTAACTGGGTTCCTCAGGGATGTTTCTGAACAGTTCTGCTTTCTGTATTTCAAGAGTGTTTGTAATCCATATGTAATGAAAAAGAAAACTTTTCTGAATTTTCTGAAGAGCTGTTAAACTCTTTGTCATACAAATGACCTGTGTTTTTACAGACAACATTCTCTAGTGCTGAGATGACCAGATTATTGATATCAAGTTTTAAACCTGAAAAGAGAAATTTAAAACCTCGAAGTAATACATACAAGCAACATGGTATAGTTGTATTAAATCATTAAGACAGGTGATAAAATTAAGAATAATGGTCTTTTTGCTCAGCCATCAAGTTCAGGTTCAATCCTCTCTCTGCTCTGGACAATTAATGTAAAACACTTTTATTTCCCCTGTTCAAGGAGTGTGTGTGTGTTTTGAGTATAGATGTGTAGACAGAATAGGTCAGGAGAGGACCTAATGATCCTAGCAAATTCATAGGCTGTGAGATCTAACCACGGTTGGATCTGCTCTGTTTGTCAGCAGCACTCATATACACAAATGCACTAAGGCACTTCAATCTGAGAAATTTTTCTACTGGTATCATAAATTTATATTAGAGAACTTTAATTATAGTCTGCTTTCCTTGGCTTGAAAATACCAGTGTATAATTTAATCCTCCTGTCTCACTGCCTCTTTTTTCTGTTCCTCCCCCAAAGAGAAGGAATTCGCAGTAAGCAGTGGCCAGAAGACGCCTCAAGGAAAGCACAGTCCCCTATAAATAGGAAATGAAACAGAAATCTGCAATCATAAAAGAAGGGACTCTGAAAGATTTTAATAACATTCTTCAAGAGGTGTCCTGTGAACAGTCACCACAACTTAATTATCATGTGTTTAAATGTTCCAGAAACATTACATCTTCTAAAGGGTGTGGAAATACCTTTCTTCTCTACTGTTTCTAGATTCTGAAATGTTTTAGCAGTACATTTTCTCACAAAGCCAGTACATGAGGAAAGGAAAAGAGTCCACACCCCTTGCAAAAGCAGGTACAGCTGGGGCTTGGTGTGGTTTGCACTGACACTGTCCTATGTTGCTTGAGGTTATTACTGTTCCCTTCCTGAAGTCACTTTGAGAAAACTGTTGGCACTGGCTGGTCTTGTCTGGAGGGCTGACCAGGAGACTGGTAGAAGGCAAATGTTGTGGGTTTGGCTGGTTTACGACTTGCTGCTAAAGCTGCACAGCTGCATTGTGCCTCCAGATACAACCAGACTTGCTGAATAAAGGCTTGCTGTCTGAAAAATTACCTTATAATCCTGAGCTTGCTTCTCTCCCGAGGATAACACATGCTGGATTTGAGGTGGGGGAGGCTACAGTGCCTTTCTCAGCCCTGAGACAGGGATCTGTAGTGGGAATTGCCCTGGAAGCCGGACTCTGGATTTCTCTGGACTCCTAGCCCCAGAAATCTGTGAGCTGAAAGAAAGAAAAACCCTGCAGGAAAGGCACATGTTGAAGTATCTCAGTGAAGAAAGACACTCTGCAGCGCAGGAAGCAAGCGTGCACTGGTCAAGGAATTAGATTACTCAAGGTGGTGACTCATCCAGTAACCATCCAGTGTTTGTGGTTAAAAGAGCAACCTTTGCCAGGGAATGACTACAACCCATTGGCACAGACTCCAAAGGAATCATGACTGGGCCTAAATGACTGTGTACGCAAGTGAATTATTTTTCCGCCCCTTTCCACTGAAGCAAAGCAGAGGATAAAAAAAATACACCACCCTTGTTTACGTAGGTTATTACAGCGCTGGAGTGGCCTCAGGGGGCTTTTCCCGCAGCCGCTGTCGCTGGGGCCAGGTTCAGGCTCACATTTCCTTGCTCAGGCTGGGCTGTGATTTTTGTGTTCATTTTAAAGGCTTGAGTTGGCAGCGCACAGCTAGCTCTGGGGCATTCATTCTTGCTTCATTGAATGGTATATAAGGAAGAGAAAGAACAAATTCCAGGATCTTGCAGTTTTGTCACAGAAATGAAAAACAGAATGACTGGCTTTCGCAGGCTGCAGCAGGGTAATCTGGGACTAATCTCAGCTCAATCACTGCAAGCTGCTGAGGCTGGCCATGGCTTGCCACTCAGCATCTGCAGGATCAAACCAAAGTTATCTCAAGTAACTCACAGAAAGTACCACTAATGTATGCAAAAAGCAAGTAGAACACTACACATTTGAGAGATAAATGAGATGCATGTTTTTCTTCCCACTGGCCTCCTAAGTTGTTTTCATGTTACCATTTTCTTTGTTTAACTCCGAGATCCCCAGTGCCCTGATTTTTTTTCCTTCCAACAGTCTAGCAAACTGTATTTACTGTCTTTGTCGAAGGTCAGTGAAATATTTCAGTGGCACAGGCTGTCAGCAAGAATGTTTAGAGGAACTTGAGAGTTTCTGGTGGCTTTTATCATTCTTTTTGTGGCTGTAAGGGAACTCTGCAACAAGCCAATAGAGCAGCATGCACAGATGTGTATTTCCCTCCAGTAAAGGTTAAAGCACAGCCCTGGCATCATTCAGAAAAGCCTTCCCACACCTGCTTTTCATTTCCTTTTGCTATTTCTGGTAATGAGAGTTGGAAGCGTTGCTATAGACTTGGGGTGTGGAAGGCCTTCTACACATTTTCTTTTTTCTCAAAGGCAAGCTTGGGATTAAATGAATGTTTATGACTCAAAAAGATGAAACTGGAGAATTTCTGGAAGGAAGAGAAGGAAAGGAAAATACAACTTGCTCTCAGTTACTATTTTTTACTACCAATCGAGCTGGGAAGCTCAAGTTGCCTTTCATCCTTTTCAAACCTCGGCTGGTTCTACACTAGAAAATCTGCTGCTTACTGGAGCTGCCCTTTCTAGGATTTAAAGTGGAAACAACAGAACTGCAGTCTGTTTTACAACAAGCCATTGAGCTTCCTGTAGAAACAAATTCCTTTCCAGCACTTTCTTCCCCTCCTCGCCAGTCAGGCTTTTGTTCTCTGTCTTTTCAAAGCTTGGTTATGCTGCTTGAAGGAAAGAGGCTACCCTAGCCAAATGCACTTCGTCGCTGCTCCTCCCATCCCTACTTCTACTATACCCCCAGCAGCAATTAGAGTGCTCTAAATCCTCGGGGAGATTTATGTTCCTGCTTCCCCCTCTGCTGTAGTCATTTGGCTTCAGCAGGACCTTTGGATGTGCTTTGTTTTTCTGCATGAATTTCTCAACCTCCCTGAGGAAGAGCAGTACCAAATTCCCACCTGACCTGGCTCTGTAAAGAGTGTAGACAAAACCCTCAGAGCAACACTGTGTGTAAGTTCCTATCTCACCTGAGTGTTCAGAGTATTTCCCCAGAACACGCAAAGCTTCTCGTGCTGCCTCATTTGGAGAAACCGTTTTGCATCCCATGGGATCCCGCCTTCCAAAACAGGGCATGGGCCTTAACTATTGGAATGTCCTTACTGGAGGAGATAAAGACTCATCCAAAGTGGTCATACTTGGCAGTGAATGCAGCCTCTGTACATTGACTCGTTATCCTCTCCCATCAGGTGTGTGAGGCTGTGAGCACAGCTGCTTTCCCCAGCCAGTGCTCTGTTTGTGACTAATGGGCGTACAAATCTGAGACAGGGCAGGAAAACCCTTGGCCTCCTGTGAGAAATGCCTAGGCAAGTTTTGGCAGTCCGCTGCAGGCAAGGATCCCAAACGGAGCAGAGGACACGTAGCTTTCTTTGAGGGCTTTGCCTAGTCTGCTTTTACTGCTAATGGCCATCTACTTTCACAAGGCTGGTTGCCCACTCACCTTGCCAGCTTTGCAAAAGCCATCTGTTAGGCTTTTCATCCTCTTCGTGCAGCCCGTGGGGAACGTGGGTTTCTACCCTGGGGCTGCACTTCCTACTGATCTGAACTGTTAAGCCAGGCAGCACTGAGTCATGGAGGAGATTTTGCTTCGGGTGTTCCAATGCCCTCAGGCGTGTTTGCAGATCTCATCCTATGACTCCAACCTTCTCTGTTCCTAACAATGCACTTGCTTTTCCAGGGATTTTGGTCAAATGATAGTGATGTGATGTCTCTGCCCATAAGTGCTATTTAAATACATGTGAACATGCAGATTTGAGTGTTATGTTTTGAGATATGGACAAGACAATATCCAGAGGCCCCTGCCTACCTCATTGCCTCTGTGTGATTAGGGGTGTGGGATTTTGTATACAGGTCATTCCTGCCCTTCCCACTCTCTCCACTCTTAAATCCCTTCTGGTGCCTCTCCATGCTTTTGCACTGCATTAAGGTTATTAGCAGATACTTAGGAATAGTGTAGTTTGGCCTACCGACTCTGAAAGCATCTCATCTAAGTGGGAACTTTATAGGCAGGTCAGTTCAGTGTTTTCCAGACACTGGATGTTCTCTTTTAGCATTCATAAAGCAGACTGACCCCATCGCTTTATCTCATGGCTCAGGAAAGGAATCTCTCTGCTTGCTAAAATCCCTTTTTTAGCATGTAGGACAGAATCCCAATTGCCATGTACAAAGAGTGAAACCAAAGATGACAAGCCTTGAAAAAATGAGCAGAATCTGGTCCTGAATTAAGTGCTGCACTGTGCTTAGCTTCAGGGAGAGCAGGAAGGATGCAGAAAAGTAATCTCCACTGAGGCATTCCTTTACTACAGATTTTGTATCTCATCTTAACACTCTGTCAGGGTTTCCTCTACCTTCTTTAAACCTCAGTGGATTGTGTGTGCGTCTTTGAAAGAAACATGCAATTGTTTAGTGGTATGTGTGATGCAGAAAGAAATGTAATAGCTGAAGCTACTTTGGCAGTATCGAATTGTCCTGATTTACCCATGGTCTCTTTTTTTTATTTGTTAATATATGCAGAAAGTGCTCTAACATCCCCCATCACCGTAAGTATTCAAACTTAAAACAACAACCCCATCCTTTCTGCCTTTGGCGCTATTTGCTGATTAACCATCTGCTTTCATCAAAATCCTGGTGAAGAAATGTGTGCTCTGCAGTGCTAACTGAGCAGATGGTGTTTGGCAATACCAAACCACGGAAATGCCCAAAGAGGTGTCCATGCAAAGACCAGAGCCCCAGGCAGCAGATCTATTGCAGGCTGAGCAGAGAGCCAAGGGGAACACCAGGAATCCCAGGTGCTGTGAAGCACTCTGGTGATGGGCATCACCATTGTCCACTTTGGTTGCACTTCCCAGACAAAGCCCCTTCCTCATGGGGTGATCAGCCAGTCTTGCTTTGATTCAGACCTCTGGAGTATGACATCAGCTTCTGTGTTTGGCCCTTCAAATAAATAATATTCACAGGAAATAACTGCTGTGAATATAAATGAAGTGCTGCGTGCTCTACATTTTTAAAAGGAAAGACTGTTGAACAATCAGGAGCAGTACTTGGTCAAAGACATTCATTTGTGCCAATGAAGAAGCAAAAGCACTGTGTTTGAAAGAGAGCTGACCTACAGCAGAGTGTTGCTGCTTCTTTGCTTCAGGTGCTTGTTAGTTTTCAGTTACCGTGGTACTCTTAACTCACTTTGACAAGAAAATAACTGTCATTTGACCTAGTGATGCTAGTTTAGGCAAAAGAATAACGTCTTATCCAGCACACGATATTAATGCATTACATAAAGACTCTCTATCAAAACAGACCCTAAAAAAGAACATTTATTTGCTTATTTTTCTGATTGTGTACCACACGCTCAATTTTGAAGTGTGAATCTATAGATGAATCATGGATGTTTTGCTTGGGCAGAATATGTTGGCCCACAGATAAGAAGCAGAGATGCTGGTCTGTGTCCCTTTGTCAGGGTGCAAAGAACACTGACACCTCCTGACTCTGGGTCGCAATGACTTTTTTTGGTCCCAAATACAGGGTAAGAACATGGACCACACCTGTGAAGGGCTCAGTGTCTTGGATTCCCTCTCATGCCAGTGGTCTCTCCTACTACAGGAGGTAAGGTTCAGGACGGCCTTTTTAAACACCCACATTTCAAGACCAAAGGCCATAAGCCTTCTGTGTGAGGCTAGTTCAGGATGCAGCTGGCTTTGGATTCAATTGTGGCAGCAATGTAGTGACAGAATCATAGAACAGGTTGGGTTGGAAGAGACCTTAAAGATTATCTAGTTCCAACCCTAGGGACACACCAAGGTGCACAGAAAAATAACGTAACAAATTGGAACAGGAAGGGGACACTTAACTGACACCTGAAATTACTGGAGGAACTCTAGGAGAAAGAGTATCACCTTGTCCTTTGAAATCTGGCTCAGGTGCAGCATTTAGTCCCCTGCTGAAAGTGTATCTGGCGTCCCTTTGTCAGTTTCTAGGTAGTTCTTAACAAAACGTCAGTTGTGCTTGGATTTCTATCTAATTGATTGATATCTTCTCCCAAACCCAAGAAAACAGAAAACAAAGGAAACAAACAATACATCCCTGATAGGGGAAGAACAACAAAAAACCTCCATGAAGCAGTTAGAGCACCAGAACACACGATGGGATGAAGAAAAGCATAGTGAAAACTTAACATAGTCCCTGAAGCTATAGAAACAGACTCACAAATTTAAATAATCCCCTGGAGTTCCAATTGCTCTTATTTGGGACCAGTGCTTTATTTTGCAGTCTGGTTAAAGAAACATGTTTCAAGCCATGGCTGGGTGGCAGCTGGGAAGCCAAGCAACAGACGCAGTTCCTACATTACTGTACACAACAGTTATTGCCATTAGAGGACTCAGCAATTGCCCTTACTTTAGGAAAATATAGCAGAGGAATGACTAGCAGCTGAAGGAGTCTGTGTGCACGTGCACTAACAGAGAATCTATAACATGGGAGCAAAAGGAAACATTTTCAAGATGACATGGAAAGAACTCCTTTGAAGTTCCCAGGCTGAGTAGAATCAATATCTAAACGCTTCAGTGAAATGTATTTGATATTGCCTACATGTAGAGACCCAACAGCGGCCACTTATTATTGAATAGTACTAGACCGAGCAAAGTAGGTCATATTACAGCTTTGTTTGGGAAGGAGCCTTGTAGCTGCCAGAACCGCATCCTTAATGCATTGCATCTGGTACTGGAGAATAGGTAGGATGCACACTCAAACCACCTTCCCAAGTGAGTGCGCAGACAAACAGATCTCATCCACACTTTTTCTCTGAAATAATCATTGGTCAAATTATCAGATTGTGTCAAGTGGCTGCTTGAGCCTACCTCACATGCCAGGCATTTGCAAAAGTTATTTATAGAGTAACTGCGGCTGTGGTGGTGCTGAAGGTCTGTCAGCATTTCTGTTCCAGGCTCCTATACCTTGGCAGTACAATATAAACTCCAGGCTACAGCCTGGTGTGAAGGGTGGGTTTTTGTTTTGCAACAAACAATACTTCTCCATCTCTCTGGGTTCCTTTCCCTGGAAGCATTCAAATTTGTTGGTATCATACTTTTATGTTGCTGTTGCTTTAAAAAAATACTATAAATCTTGATTTTGCTTGATTTATTCTTTCAAAGATCAAGCAATATTTTCCTGTAGGAAAAAGAGATGTCTAGAGAATTGGAAATGGCAAGTGGCTGCCCCTGTACATTATTAACATCATTGCAGGCTGATGGCTGTATGTGACATGAGGATGTTGTGCTCCTGAGGAGTGTGTGTGACGTGCTCCCCTAGGCACGCAGATGACTATCAGGGAGAGCTCAGGCAGAAAAAACCCAAATCACCTGGTTACTTGATGCTGGGGTAACTCTATCCCGAATTGTGGGTGACCCTGGCTGAGGTGTGGGCTCTCTTCTGACAGTTGGATGAAAACATCCTACATCCACACGTTTGACAGCCACCCTGCACATGTGTCTGTACATCGAGTGTGTTTGAAGCCACCTTCTTTACAAATGGGAGGTGAGCTGGCAGGGCAGAAGGTGCATGACACGAGGGGCACTGCCTCCTTCCAGTGCTCCCTGCCATCTGTGGGCACTGAAGGAGATGGTTTGCCAGTGTTCTCTTCCTTGCTCACCTCCTCCGTCTCATTGTCTGGCCCAAGAGGAACTGCAGTGTTTGGCAACCCCAGCTCTTTGCCTGATCTCATACAGAGTCTGGACGTGCATTGATTTTTCCGCTTTTCTCAGACTGCACTCATTCGTCATTTTATATTACTGGAGATACCATTAGCAATAAAATAAAGGATGAAAGGTACAGAACGCATTAGAGTGCTTACTTCATGTGTATTAGAGAGTGAGTGAAACAATTAAAACCACATCAGCTTATAAACATGCTGATACAGTTATTAGCACAATGAATAACATCAGAGCATGAGACCAGGGGGTAGAAATGAAATCTCCCCTGTCCTTTCTCCTTCC
This sequence comes from Clamator glandarius, assembly GCA_033459285.1. NCBI lineage: Eukaryota > Metazoa > Chordata > Aves > Cuculiformes > Cuculidae > Clamator > Clamator glandarius. The sequence goes on along the minus strand of JAUNZM010000131.1, from coordinate 884,568 downwards.
CTTCCTGGGAAGCAAAGGGAGGGATCTGATATTTCATAACCACACTGAGTGTATGTAGCCATAGATATTGTAGATGAGTAAGATGAAAAGAAGATTAAATAATAAAATGAAGGGACATTACACAACAACGAGTCTGCAGTTGGCTTCTACATGAATGAATTTCAGACCCATGATGGTAAAACTAGAGTGACAGGGAGGTTAAATGTGAAAGGAGGAGGTAGCAATACCGCCCTAGAACTAGGTTACAGTAAGCTGGGGAAATCTTCAACAAAGAAAAGAACAAGTTTGATTATTCCCAGTCACAGAACGATTTAAACAAAATCCTTCTGAGAGCTTGATGAGGGTGATATGAATAAGAATACAGTGTGTATAAATATTAAATGATAAGAAGGCACACACCCACCTTCCTGAACGCTCCAGTGTCATTTGCAAGGGAAAACATCTGCTGTTTCTGTTTTGCAGCATTTGTTTTTATTATCTGTCTTTTTCTTTCAGCAACCTTGGGTGATGTGCCTGGCGTCTGGAGCCCCAGGTAGTTTTGCTCCAATCAGCAAGAGCAAGAACACCTTGTCAATGGCACCAGGGCTCTTCCTGCAGATTTTAGACCCACTTACTCCAAAGGTAGTGGGCTTGGTGCCTCTGGCAGTTAGTAGTCCCCATTGCAGATAGCTTTCTGACACCTCCAGATAGTGTCTCGGGAAGTCAGGCCTGCTTAGGACCAAAGCATTTTGGAGGCTGACGACGCCTGAGAATTGGCATACAACAGAAAGTTATTGAAAAGTTGTGCTGCTGTTAGGAATGGGAGTTTTTATGAATTGTCTTTTTGATGACGTCAATGTTAAAAAAAGCATAGGCTTTCTGTATCTTGTGTTTCTCTTCCTTTTTTTTTTACTCTGTGATGTTGTGTGTAAAAGAGCTCCTACAGTGGTAAGGTACTGGATGATAATATACTGAAGTGGGGTGGGTGAGTCAACTGTGCAGAGGTGACACAGTTAGCCCAGCAGACAGCACCACGTGGTACACCAACCAGTCTGCAGCTGCTGATGCACCCTTGCCCTTGCACATTCCCCCTGCCCTGGGGCATGAGCGCCTTGGTCAGAATCCATAGGGTCCTTGGTCCTATTGGTCGCTGTTTCTATGTGCTTGTGGCTAAGAGCTCAAAAGAGCTGGTGAGCCAGGCAGACTCAGTGAAACATTACCAATGGTGTCCACAAAATGCTCTCTGGGGCAAACACCTTCCTTTTTTTTCCTAGAAAATCAGGGAATCATAGAATCATCAGGTTGGAAGAGACCCACCGGATCATTGAGTCCAACCATAACGTCAATTAAGGCTGAATAAAAGCAACCCTCAACTCCTGCTCCAAGTGTATTTTCTCCATACAGATCTTAACTTTACAGAAAGATGATTGACAGATGTTAGGGAGTTTGTCTACATCCACACATCCACGAGTTTAATTGTGCAAGAGTAAATCTCTCTGGTCTCATTTAGCACGTGATTATACTTATTTACCTAGCTACATGTGTATAAGCTTGAGTTAAGTCCTATGAAGGATACCCGTATACGAAAATCTACCCCAGGTTCAGTGATCAGATTTATTCATGCTGATCAAAACATGTTTAATATCTCAGCTATAAGCAAAATGAAAACAACAGTGTGTTTACACTAGGTTTAATAACTCCCCATGGAGCAAAACCATGGTGCTTCGATGCATAAGTTCAGTCATTTTTGTGCTTGACAAGGACACAGATAGCAGAAGTTGAAATAAAAAAAGAACAAAAGGTGAAAGAAGATCTCGGAGTGGGGGGGAAATAGATGAAAAGGAAGTGGTGTTCTCATTTTGTCCCCCATTTTAATCTTCTTTTGAACAATAAACAGAGCAGTCTTTCAGCCTTGGATTCAACACAAAGTTTAGAGTGGAGGTAGAAAAGACAAGATGGATCTTGCAAGCCTGAGCACATTCTAAGAAGACTGAGAAGAGATAGAGTGTCAGGACATTTCCATGGCCCCGGGGCAGATGGCAGAGTTGAAGCACACGTAAGAGTGACATGTAGGCTCTAGTCTTCCCCGGTGAGCAGGAGATAAATGTGCTGGGGATAGCAAAACACACGCCTCTGGTACGCACATACCTCGGTTCCTGTCGTGAGATCAGGAAGGAAATGCTGACTAACTGAAGAACTCTGAACTGGTTTGTTGGTTTTTGTCACCGATCCCCTTGCATTGAGCAACAGTGACTTAGCATGGACTGACTCATTTTAGATATCCCAAGTATGGAAAAATAACTGAAAGATCCCAAATCTGTCACAAAGCTTGTTTTGATTCAGGTATTTGCCTACTCAAATATTTAATCAGATCACATCAAAACAGCTGCATATCCCTTCTGTATGCCTTCTTTGTGTTCTCAGGGAAACTGCCAAATGAGATAATAATTTCCCTTTCTTGTGTGTGAAACAGCAGTGCTGAAACTTTTTAGGTTACTAAAGCATGTGGCATATCTCAGTGGCAGACAAAGCTGCACCCCAGTTGAGTGCAGTCCCAGCGGGTTCCTGGATGTGCTGAGCACGCTCTGCACAGCCCACTCAGACAGTGTGCCTCTGGGGAAGGGGCTTCAGGAGCCAGCAGCTCTTGCCCAGAGCAACTCACACGGCTGGCTGGACCTGGACTGGCTGCTTCCTTTGGTGAGCAACTGGGCAATGGGGTGAGTCAGATGGCTTAGGGTGGCAAGAACCTGCCTTGTCTCCCTTTCCACTTCCACATTGCACAGTGATACCGTGTGGCCACGAAAGGGCTGTGCACTCGTGGGAAAGAAGGGGTCAGCAGTTGACTGTTGTTGCCATCGATGGATTTGGCCCAGTCCTTTGAGTTTCTGGTAAAGAAAATGAATAGGACATGGGAAGCACTATGAGGCTGTGGTCAGTCATATGGACACTGCTGATAAATGGGCTGTGTGGTGAGCAACACACAGGTCCTGGTGAAATGGTCAGGCGTAGATTCTCAGAGGGGATTTTTGTGGTAGCTAATTCCCAAGGGCTGGAAGACGTTCTTTAACTTAAAAGATCCTTTATTTATGTTATTTTCTTCTTTAGAACAAAAAGGATTCCTGGAAATAGGAAACTGCCAAAGAGAAAACCTAAGTGGGAAAAGGCAGAATAAGAAACAGTGAAAACAGAAGTATGAGAATAAGCCAAAGCCAGCTCTTTGCTTTGCTACAACTATTTCCTGACCTGTTGCTTTGCTACAACTATTTCCTGACCTGTTTATTGTAGTAAATACCTATTAATGGGCTGACTTGAGCTCTCAGATTTCTGAGCTCCTACCCCAATATTTATGTCATGGTGAAAACAACAACCCTGAACTCTCCACAACTAGTTTGTGGCATTGAAAGTGTTAGCAAGCACTCGTGTAGCAATTAAACGTACCCAATGCTTTCTGACTTCACAGATGACAGTCTGCGGTTTGCCTGCCCACCCAAAATGTGTGGGAGGGCAAACCCAAGACTTAGAGCTCTAGCTGTGCGAGTGTCTCATCACTTTCCTTATCAAGATTTTCACAGTCACTGGGAAAGGGTTGCACCCATCAGCAGGAGACATTCTGGCACAGGAGATGAGATGACTTTCCTACAATTCAAGTTGCACAGGATTCCTGCATAATCATACTCCATACCGTATCTCATCTCTTTCTACTGTGCACCTTCTTCCTCCTGCGAAATTTTGCATCGCTTCTTCATCTGAATATAAAGGAAACTCACAGGAGAAATCAAGAGTTTAAAGCAAAAAGAAAACATTACAGATCCACAAAGCCTTTAAAGGCATGGCCAAGGTTGTTCTACAGTGACCCTGAATGCCTTCTCTTTCAGGAAGCCTTTGACAAAAGTCCCTGACAAAAAGTTGATAGAGCAAACAGTCACAGGACAAAGGGAGTTGTATTTGGTGACTGAGAAGCACAGGGCAGGAATAGGCTGGCAATTCTCAGCATGCTAACAAGGAGAAGCTTCAAACAGCTTATTTAGAGCAAGGGTTTGAAATATGTCTGTCTGGAAAAGAGGGGAAACCATTGTGGCCACAAAACTGTACACAACCTGTCGTTGGCTCATGACTCAATAGAGGGCTGTGAAGAGTGACAAAGACACCTGACAAGGTGGAGCGAGATGGCAGGAGGGAAAGAGTACTGTTGACAACAGTGGTGTAACGCTTTCAGAGGCTTGGGTCTGCTGGGGTGCTTGCTTGGTAGTTGTAGGTACAGCTGGGCTTCCATTCCCTATGCCTTTAGTTTTTGAGGGGTCAGGTGGTCTAAGCAGTATTTCTAGCTTTGGAGCTGTGGGCATGCACTTTTGCCAGTGTCCACATACCTGTGTTTTGAAATAGATGCCTCATCACAAACCTTTTTCTGTCTCCTCCCTGGAAGTCCTATTGACTTTGTGCGGCTGACAGATGACATCTCTTCCTCTTCTCCCCCATCCTTCCTCCTTTTCTTACTGTTACTGACCAGGACTCTCACCTCTGTGGCACCTTTTATGTTGCTTGCCAGTCTAACTGTGGGGAAAATCCAACTACCTGATCTGTCAGAAAATGTCCTTTGCTTCTAAAGCCCATTTTCCTCTGGATTCATGAGCTGCTTCAGAGAATCAGAGAGTCAGAAAGCCCTGGTGCTGCAGGGTGGGAATCAGCACAATTGTATGACCAGGATGTAGATGTGTTGGGACAGCAAGGTGGGTCTTCATCTTCTGACAGCAGTGACTGTATCTAACTGCAGCTCAGTCATGGAGTTCTACAAAAGCTCAGCCACCTCTACAGCCTGTTGCTGGGGCAGGACTGGGTTGGGTGCTAAAATTGCTGAGTGCTGTACAGCTCTAGCCTAAACTGGGTTTTTCCAAAAGAACCAGAAGGAGTTGTGTCTTTGTAAGAAGCAATGTCAGAGCACCACATAATATACCATAGATATTAGGAAAAAAACAAAATGCTTTGGACAATTAAAAAATGAGTGAAAGGATACAGCTTACATCTGCGAAGGCATTATAAGGTAATTTGTCATGCAAGATATGTTCATTTTAGTGGTAGGCCAGTCTTTCTAGAGTGGATACTGAAACCTGATGATAAGGCAACTAAAATAATGCAAGACTTCTGGATGGAAAGTTGACAAAAAGTCTGAGCTTGCTCAGTTAGACAGGAGGTGAATAAAAGGGGATGGAGGGAAGCATCCTATGTCACACAAGCAATGCATATAGCACTGCCTGAGTTAAACATGAAGTGAAACTGAAAGGTAACCACTTCCAGTAAATGGTAAATACTTTTTCAACTATCTGTAAAGTTTGTTGTGACAAAATATGATGAAAGTAAAGGCATTATTAGGCATTTAGACATTTACACCTGTTAAATAATATTATTATTCTGTGTAGGATAACTGGAAAATCTAAGGAGGTAAATATTCACATTGCAGGTGATAAGCCACTTTATTTTCCCGATACAGGTAAATTGGAAACTGTTTTGGAGATCACACTACTCTACAACTACTTAATAAGTTCCTGGCACCTACAAACATCTAGAATTGGCCAATCTCAGGCAGGACACAAAATGCTTTAACCTTCTATGGAAATCCTCCTACTCCTAGCACAATAAAGAAGTCCCATGTGAACATGAGTGTGGTGGATGTCATGAGCTCATTTTTCTGACATTAAGAACCAAGAATGTTTGAAGGAATGGGTAATGCTCTGGCCCCATATGCCCATCTCTGTCTCCAAAAATGGTGATTGTGAGGTGCAGTGACAGTTCTGAGCAGCCATATAAAGGCATCCAGGGTAGATTGCAAGATCCATCTCCTCTTCTTCTCAGCTTTAACCCAAGGAATATTGAATAAATAATGTAACCCTGTATTCTAACAGATTCTATCAACAAATGGCACCACAGGCTGGTGTGATGTGAAAATCTTCTGGCATATATCACCATAGAGGCTAAGAGAAGAATAGTACCCACCTGTGAGCAGCGTGAGCCAGGAAACTGAAATTAAGAAGCCTGTTTCATGTTAGATTAGCAGCTATTAATGGCTTTTTGATCTGCCATTCTGTATGAATTTATGGTAAAGAAATTACTTGTTTGGGATCCGTAAATAATCATAAACAAATGTTGAACCACATAATCTTGCTCCTCCACACAGAGCACGATTTTGCAAACCTTTCAGAAACATCACGTCTTGTTGCATTTGGGTAGAGAAATTAAAGTTGCCTTGAGGCAGCTTTAACTTGTGTGACCGACACTTACAAAGCAAATCACAGTAGGTTTTACTGACCTTGGCAAAATCAGAGGTCATATTTTCACAGATATAAACCCTTTTAGACATATTCCCCTGACATATTCACTGCAAAAAGGTTTCTTTCTGTACCTCTACAGAATGTAATGCATGTCCTCACCTTCATTCTTCTCTCTTCAAAGTATTACTGAGGCTATCGAGAAGGAAATTAAGTTCCTTTTAGAACATTTCAGTACAATTATTCAGGGCAGGATTCTCTGCCATGCTCTTGGGTATTTTTATATTTATGAGTTCTCTTTAAGGCTTTAATGGGGCAGCAGCTGGACTAAGATGAACCAAATAGGGTACTTAAAGAAAGACTTGGTACATTAGGGGCAGATTTTCATTCTCATTAGCCTTATAATTTTTAATTCTCTAAGCAGCAGCAGTGATTGCAATATGACTAGTATTTGGGTGAGGTACAACATAGAGTGAATCCACTTTTCACAGTCTGACCCTCTCTTATTCCACTAGCAAAGCTGAAAACAAATGGCAGTAATTTCCTGCTAAAGAACAACTGGTGGTTGAGAGAGGTTATTGGATCAGATACCTTAATTTTCTCTATAAAACAAGCATCACTTCTAACATTTCAGGTAAAATAAGAAGGAAGACAAAACATGGAGAAAGAATAAGATACAGAGGCTTTGCAAAAGCCTAAGACCAAGTATCTTTCTTCCCTTCATGTGTTCTGTGAGTGGCCCCTTTTAGTTTGAAGTAAAAGAGTGCGCAATGCCAAGGCAGGATGGAGTGGTATCATAACTGCTTATGGGCTCTTATAAATTTATGGTAAATCTGAAGCAGCTAATGGATATTGGCTTTCGGTGAAAAACACTGATTGAGCCCACATTCAGCACAGACTGAGATCAGTTCTTATGGCTCAAATGATGCAGGATGAGACAATTTTTACTGTCCAGATTAAAGCCTCAGTTAGCTCAGTAGCCAGTCTCTAACAATGACTGACAATGACTAGGAAAATGGTTTTGGGGTGACAGTGATACAGCTATATTTCCAGCTTCTGGCAAGCTGAGCTGTACGTGGTGTGTTTGTGCACAATAGCTCAGGATGGCCTTTTCCTATGACTTTGCCTAGTTGCTTTTTGGAACCCATGCAAATTTTTGGGACTTACAGCATCCTGTGGCGATTAACTCCTCAGTAAAACCTTTGCTTTGTGAAAAATTGCCACCTTTTCTTTTTCTTTTTTTAAACTACCGCCTGGCAGGTTCAAAATTTGACGTTCTGTCATGTAGGAAAGGTGAATAACCATTCCCTATCCAACTCCTTCATGACATTCAAGGTTTCTTAAATGCCTGTCATCATCCTGCTGAGTATCTCTACCCAGATGAAAAACTCCTAGGTTGCTGGCTTGCTTCTTGAGTCTTTCTTTCCATAGTTTTAATCGCTTGTGTTGAGTGTCTGTCGTTTTTGTAATTGAATCGTACTTTTTTTTTAAGATAGATGGGATGATTGGAATTTCATGCATGGTTCATGATATGGGAATAACAAGGCCTTTTGATCTCTGTTCCTTTTATAACAGTTCCTGAGATGCCATTTGCTCTTTTGATGCTGGTAAACTCTGAGATAACAGGTTTGTAGAAAAAGTTGTCATAATGCCAAGATTACTTTTCCAAGCGGTAACAGTTTGCTTAATACCCACCACTGTATCTCTGAAGTCAGGGTTGCTTTTCCTTGCACGCATAAGTGTTGTGTTTATAGGCAATTAGTTTTGTCTGATGTCTTATTGTCCTGTTGCTTTGTACCATAACACTGAATTGTGAGTCTGCACAATCATTGCTCATTTTTACAGCTTCACTGACTTAGTATCATCAATAAACCTCATTGGCTTACTCTCCATTGCCTTTTCTAAGTGGCTAGTGAATATGCTTAATGACACAAGCAGAACAGATCTCTGCAGAACTTTAAGGTTTATTCCTCCTCTTTGTTTAACTTTCATCCATGAGAAAACTTCCCCCTAGTTCAGTATCTTTAAGAATCCTTAGTAAGGGGTATTGTGAAACCTTGTCAAAAATCCATTCCAACTTTATCAACCAAATGAGCTACACATACTTGCTCATTGCCTCCTTTAGAAAAGTTCAGTAAATTTGTGAGATATGTCTTCCCTGCACGATAGCCATTGTGATTCTTCTCTGTTACATCATGTTTTTCTATGTGACTCCTTGCTTTATGCTTTTTAAAAAAATTACATTGATATCTACCAGAACAGCTGCTGGTCTTGCTGGTAGGGCAGCTCCCTCTTTGCCCTGTCTTTACTTTGTGAAGCCACATGCCAAGCAGCAGTGTCTGAAACATCAGAAAGAGAAACCTGGAAGGCAGAGTCTTTCTGAAGAATGTCCAAGGGATGCAAAGATTGCTACACAGACATTTTCAGGCCTCCTTCCTGGAACTACCATCTGGTAGCAGATATGTGAGCATCAGTTGCTATGGTAGCACACAAAATACTATGTCCAAACCCTGAAAACACAGAGTATAGGTCTAGAGCTGGGCTATGGACCAAGAATCTCTGCAAAGTCTGGAGCCTATAAGTTTTATCCCCTTCCTGGCTTGTGCAATGAAATCTTTCTACTGTTGTGTAGTCTCAGGGCTGACACGGGTTCAGTGGCAGATATTGTCATCCTGTTTAGGGATGAGAATATGTAAACCTTCTTGTAAAACAAGCCTTACTTTTGTTTTGCAAATCTCCCAGTGGAGAGGCCTATACTGAGCAGCAATGGGCTGCAGTGAGGCATTTTGGTGACTGTTTCCCAGTAAAGTTATGCAGCATCCATTGTGCTTGTGCAGCCTGTTGCAAAAAATGGATACCATCCCCACAATGTTGGCTGAATATTGATTTAGCACATGGGGAGAAAAAAGGAATGACATAAAAGGCCATTGTAGCATTGTACCACATATAAATAGCTGGGAGGTTAATTTATGTTATTTATGGAAATCTGGAATACTGGGAATGCTCTAATGCTTATCCCAGCTAGACTATCAGTGCAGTTTAAGTTCTCATATGCATGTATTTCCATGTTATCTAAATGTCTGTAAGCCCTCTTTAAAAGCAGTCATGCCAGGCTTTAAGCAGACTAGAAAAGGGACCATGAAAGAAAAGTATCGTTTTCTGTAACTATTTATAAACCTATAAGGATGCATGTTTTACAAGTGAATGTAAGAAATGCTTTTGCTTACCAAACAAAATGAGGAAAGCTGCAACAAAAGAAGAAAAAAAAAGAATCTCCCTTCTCTAAAAGAACAGTTCAGTGTAATTTTTTTAAAAGCCATATATATAGTTCTTGGCTTTTTTTTTTCTGCTGGAAGGGTACATGTATGACTAACGGAATCTCTCTGAACCAAAGAAAACACTTCAGACCAATTTGTGTTCTACATGAATTTACCTTGTACAAAACACACATTTCTGACTCTATGCAAGCTAATATAAATTAAGAAAAAAAATGCAATATACATCTCATCTTGGACAATGGCGATAGCCACCTCACTTCTATGAGGGACACAGTGAGTGGCTGTCAAGCCTTCTCTTTCAACAGCCTGTGGAAAAGGTGTGTCAAGGAGATCCAATGGTGAAATGACTGTGCGACATCAGCTAAAAATATTCCCTGGCCAAAGCAAAGAGCAGATGAGAAAGGTGACAAAGGTGGGGAGGAGGCAAGACTGCAATGTGTATAAACAAATGCCCCAGCAACTACTGGAATGTACACAAAACCATTGTCAGGGATTTCCTACACCTTCAGGGGCTCATTCTTCTGCTGAAATGCACAAACATAGATGCTATTCTGGCTGGGTATCTCAAAGAGTTTAAAAGCAAAAGCCACCGCTAAATATAGACAGCTGTCACATGCTGCCTTTAGTCACATTTCAATTCATTGTAAACTGCAGTGTGCCTTCCACCATAGTTCTTTTAACCCTAGTGACGTGTTTGAGGCATTTTTTGTTTGTGTACACTCCTTTTGATCCTCTAATTTGGATGTGCAAATGTAGATGCTCAGTCAATAAACAGGCAGTTTTGATGGTCCTGTTGAGCTTTAAAATGTACAGGCATGTTTGAAACATAAAAAGTGCTAGTGAAAGGGAGTGTGAGTGGATGAGTCACTTTTAAAGCAAAGCAGGCAAACTGGGGGGGAAAAAAAAGAAGAAAAGAAAAAGATCTGTGCCTTGACTCAGTGCGCAAACTCTTAAGCTGATGCTTCACTGCAGACTCTGAATTTTTATATACTCTTATTTTTCCTCTCATTTGTTCTCTTATTTTTATGTCTTACGTAATGGAGCTTTGATTCATAGAAATCTATTTATATAGCCTAGGATTTGGGCCAAACTCTGAAGTCCTGACTCTGTCTTTCTTAGGCAGAATGGCCATTGTGGGTAACAGTATGAATGAGGTTTGCTAGGACTACACATCCAGGGCTGTATTCCTGAGGGGATATGTCTGATCACCCTATGCTTCTTATATTCTTGCTAGAGTAGTGATTTAATGCAAGGAACTCTAGGCTGTACTGCAGCTGGAGGACAAATTGCCTGTGACTGACAAGATATCCCAGTTTTTACTGGTGAGGCTAATATGAGCCCTTGCTCCCTCCACATGCCCAAAAGCCACTATTGAGTCCTTTAGGTCCCAGCTTTTTGCCTTATTCTCATCCCTCTATGTCAGTCCTACAAGCAGAACAGATGGGAAGTCACCAACAAACTGCTTGCTGGGAAAGACCTGACATGAGGATGTGGATGGACTCCTCCTTCCCATGACCCCGGCTTAGGGTGTTTGCTTTGGAGGAGGAACAGCTGGATCACAAGGTACTGGCACCACCCCAGCTACAGTATGTATTTTTGAGGGCTGCAGCTGACCGGTATAGTTAAGGGAATCCCACAACTGAATGGGATCTTGGAAGCAGGGAGAGGGAGCTGGCATGTCCTGGAGCTGCTTTGCTTGGGGCAGCTGGGTGTGAGTGGAGTACCACACGCACTAGGTCCATCTAAGGAGCTGGCAGAGCCAGCTGACCTTTCATCTGACAAGCTGGCAGTGAGGAGAGGGCTGCCAGGGAGAGAGAGCTCCCCACTGACACCAAAGTTATTCTTGGGTCTAGATTGAAAGCAACAAGACATACTTCTCTTTGCTGTAATGATGAGGGTGATTTCAAACACTTCACATGAAAATAACAACCCGAACCTAATTAAGTGGTCAGAGGGGAAGAACTGAGGGAGGTTGCTTCTCTGTGAAACTGTGGTCAGGGGCTGGAGTTTCTGCTTTCTAATAGTGTGAACCCCAAAAAATACTCCTCTGGGAGCCAAACATGCCCAGGTATATTATTAGCAGTCTGCTAATACCTCTGCTCACTGTGTAGCATTTCTTCCTGTTAAAATGCTATTATAATCCTGTTTTTTTATGGTTACTTGTAAGAATGCAACAACTTTGATACTGCTGCCTCTTGGTCATATTTGATGATATCACTTCATATTTTTAGCCAGACTAAGCGAGATCACTGTAATGATTCAGGGGTAAACAGGGAAAATGCTTTTAGTTTATGCTATAATTCATACACACACATATTTATATATAGTGCTCTCTGTGTATCCATCTATATTTGTCTTTTCACTAATTTGTCACAGTTCACAAAGCAAAAGCCATAGCGAAAGTACTCCAGTTTTTGGCAGTACCACAGTAATGGAAGAGCCAAACAAGCACTCCTTAGCTCTTCACTCCCTCAGCTATTATTCTTTGAATGTTGGAGAGAAATGTCATTTGTAAATCCCACTCAGTGCTATCATTAGTACTATGCATATGTACTTCCTTTGACAAGTAACCCTAGCAGTGAAATCTATAAAGCAGTAAACTTTAAACAGTTTTCTTTTAAGCATGGATAATTAGTTATTTGGGGCATCTGTCTTTGCTGAACACCCACACTCACTCCTCTGTAAGGTGTTCCAGGTTGGTGACTTACAGCCAAAGAGCCTTGAAATATTTGACATCTTTATCCCTAACTATGAACTCCTAATTATCAACTTTCTTTCTGCTGGACAGGCTTTTCCTTTTTCTCCCTTTCTCCTTCATTTTCCAGCACAAATTCTGCCTATGGGGCTCAGGCTATGCTACTCTGCACTTGAGGCCCATCAAATGGATCTGAGCAACATGGTCCAGGACAACTCTGGAATATTTAAGCCTGTTGGCTTGGCCTCCTGCCACCTCTCCAGGTTCATCATGCAGCAGAGAGCAAAGCCACTCCTATATGATGCCATCCCATGCCAGGACATCTGAGGACACCACTTTTGTGGGAGAAATTGTCTCTTTTTCACAAGAAAGATGGTGTTTCTCAGGAACCTTTTTCCTCCAAGTTGAAGTATGTGTCTGGTTATATTGCTACAGGAGGCACTGTGAGTGGTACTATCCATGGAAATAAATCATCAGCCTGGTGAGCAGAGCTAATTTTTCCCTCAGCCCAGGAATAAGAACACACTTTCTCCCTCTGCATCTCTTCCAGGCTTCACCATAGCAAGAGGGATGCTAATACTATGAAAGGTACTTTAATTAGAAAGCCAGTGTCCCTTGGCTCAATCTGTGCTGAAGTGTGAGGGCTCCAGAAGAAACTCCAGATTGGAAGTCTGTTAAGGTCCTCCAAATTGCCTTCTGCAGTTAACTTTCTTTCTTCACTGACTCCAGACAGGCCTTTGGGAAACAGGCCTTTGAAGTCAGACTAGGGAGGAAGCTAAATGTGGCATTTGTGTATACCTCCGCCACTTGTCCTTCTCATCTGATCGAGGTAACTTGACACCTTGAAGCCATTGATAGTGATAAAAGGAAATTCTAGAAGGTAAAAAACATCTTTGCCTAAATTAAGCCACTTTGTGAAATTATTTTTCAAAGTACAATGATGACAATACTGAAAGAGAGAATTTAGTAAATGCTTCCAGGCTTTTTAAGTCAACCTTAACAACCTTGAATACTACCACAGCTGCCTAGTTTTAAACCCACAAGTTAATAATAGACATTATTACCAATAGACATTTAATGGTAACAACACTAGCAGGTGATACAGCAATAATGAAAATAATGGTCCTTTGCAAATAAAGGATGGGTAATGTCTTTCCACGATAGCTTTGTATCACATGGAGCACCGCACAATCACAGCATCTCCACTTTCCAGTGGTTATATGATGAGCAGATTGCAATTCACACACTACATTACATTTTGGTTTCTTTCTGGATTTTGCAAAGGGTGCAGGTGCAACTAAACTGAGTAACCCATGAGAAAATTAGCTTTCCTAAATGTTATCTGACTCCTTCTCACTGTAATAATTTTTCTTCCTAGCAAGTATCTTCCTACATAAGAAATGAGAAGTGCATGTAGCAGCTCAGCAGCGTGGACCTTTTCATCAGTCAGACAGTTCTTCTGCCCTGTCCTGGCCAGTGAACTCCCCGCAGCCCTGACAGCCCCTGCCACGGAGTGCGTGGAGGTACCACAGTGGCCTGAAAGGGATACTATGCCACAAGGACCTGTGTTCCCCGAGTTGTCTCCTTCCTTGCCCTTTCTAAAGCTCCTATTGCAAGTGAGGCACCACTGGAAGAACTCACACCCCCAACTCTTTCCTCCCTGTTTGATAAAATTACTTCATCTGATCCTAGAGATGGATGGAAGAAGTATCCAGCAACACAAATTTCCCAGACTTAAGTCAAGAGGAGAAAGCAGGTAAGCTGCAACAGGCTCAGTCATGCTACCATGAAGTACATCCATCTGCCCCAAATGGTGACTCAAATGCATTTTCAACACATTGTCACAAGATGCATATAATTAATTAATAATAATAACAAATTATATTATTCCTTTCAGCCCTGATGCTGCAGTGCTTGAGAGCCTCGGGACTTGTAATTTGCCAGTCTTAAACACAAAACATTCTCATCAGATGGGAAAAGCAATTGTGCTGTGCAAAGGATTTTGTGGTTTTTAGTAGTAATGGAGTGCTGCAAAAAGCCCTGCTTCCTTCAGACTCGGGGGTACCTGAGAGCAACACCATTTGGTGTACCTGTAGTGGTTGCCTCTCACCCCAAAGCATGCTAGGCAGTTTTGCTTTTGCTGTCAGGAAATCTGGTCAGTCTTACGGGTTGCTGTATGTGGATGTTTATGTGAGAGCTCTTAGGGTAAGCACAAACTTGTTAAAAAATAGCTTGTCTTCATTTTGTGAAGCCATGACTTTCTCCATATGCTTGCATAGTATTGTTAAAATCTAGACACATAGGGGTTAGTGGAAGACAAAATCAATAACAATGTGGCTTGTAGATATCAGTTATAAAATTTATATATAACAGCCACCAAGTTTTTTCATCTCTCTGCTCTAGTCCTAAGCAAATGTTCACTAATACCAGCAAAATTAATTCAGGCCTTATAAAACTCCACAGTCATGTATGTGCTTACCTGAGCTTTCTTCTTTATCCTCCACTACTGTTGCATTTGTTTTCATCCTACAGTAATAGCTGCAAGCTCATCTGTGGTCCTAGTAAATTTTTTCCTGACAATAAGGAGTCTGCTGGTGCTTCTAGGAGAGAAAGTGTTTAATAGCTTTTAGGGTTTGTAGAGAAATCCCTGCTGGGTATTTAACCTACATTTGTTTGCAATTTACAGGAGTGTTCAGGTCTAAGTCTGCTGTTAAAGATGAAAATGTGGTAACTGAAGTAATGCAATAGGATTTAGCTGAACTGCTGTAAGGGCTATAGTAACAAAATTTGTAGTATCTTTTCATGGAGATCACAAAGTCTTGAAATAGAGATGAGATTATTGTACAAGCTGAATTTCCTTGGAGTTGTTAGCGTTACATTTCCCTGGCTAGCAACTCATTTTAATTGTAAAGGAAGATGTGCTCTGTCCTAAACTCAGCTTTTGACTGACAAATTGAACACCATGTGGGCAATATTAGTCCCTGGCAGCCCTTGGCAGGTTGATAAGAGAAGCAAATTCTGCAAAACAGGGCAACAAAGGCAAGTGACAAGCCACACAATGCATTTTTTGTCTGCATGTATGTGAAGTTCATTGTCAGAAGCCATCTTTTCCTCCAACTGTAGGAGAAAGCTGTGATTGTGGAAATTTCCAGCAATGATTTTGAAGTAACAGGGACTCTAGCACATCTAGGCAGAAACACTGAATGCTTGAAGGGGCAAAAAGGAAGGCCACCTAAAGCCCAAGAAACTGGAGCAAAGAAGGATAAACACATGATTTCTCTTTACAAAGCCCACAGCTGAGCAGCTATGATTCTCTTGTAAATCCCAGCACCCTAAACTCTGCTGCCAGGTTTGCTGTAGTGTAAATTCAGTGCTCGGTGCTGCATCTCATAACAAGGAACTGGTTAAAGGCAGGACACTCTTTTAAAATTCTGCTAAAGGATTTTGCCTAGAAATTGTCTGCTTAGGAACATTGTTGCATGCTCTGGTCCTGTCTATGTTTTCAATGTGAGTCTGTAGTTTCACATCTAGACTGCAAGTACAGAACATCTGTAGGGCCATATATAAATAGTTACATAAATAGCTAACAGTGGACAGAGCAATTACTTTCAGGAATCGAGTAATTGCTGGACAAGTTACCTGAAAGAAGACCTGACTCCTCTTTCCTGAGAAAGGTGTAACAGTCTTTCTGGCATAAGTATTTTCAGATATTAGTGGAAGCACTTTTTTTTTTCCTGATGACCTAAGTAATTAGTATTTTCCCTTTAAATAAACATGCCAAGTTTATGTCTTGCAGATTTCTTGTTCATACTCCACCTATACATAGCCTTTCCTAGTTGTCTGAGTAGCTTTTTTGCATCAGCATTTTAACATTTTTATTGCAGCAGGAGATTTACTGCAGCGGTCGTTTCCTTAGCCCATTGCCTCCATCATCACTTTTTCTTTGCTGGCTCCATTCTCTCTGTGATGATCACATCCTTATATTGGTTCTTGTCTTTTTGTGATATCAGGCAGAAATAATTTCTCCTCACTTACAAGTTTTACTAGAGACGATCACCACCCTACCCATAAACCTTCATTCTCTTTTAGGAGGGTAACTTCTACCTTTATCAACGACAAGCAAGCACCTCTGCTATTTTCTCCTCAGGCTTGGGAGGAACTCCTCATTAAAAATGTGCACTGCTTTCTCCCTTTCTTCCAGCCCCTGTTTTCAGAAAGACTCTTCTTTGAACACCACAGGCAAAAATCTTGTCAGCTGTTTGTCAAACCTGCAGGATGGTTAAAATTTTCCTACGCTCTCTTGTATACCCTGTCTCTGGGACTAGTGTTTTATGTGTTCTGGCAGGGTCTGCGTTCTTGTGCATGGAATGCAGTGGGGATCCCAAGTCTGTGACAACCACCAGTGACTCATTGTATGGGAGCATGCTTAGGCAAAAGGAGAGGAAGGGAGGGGAAGGTATATAGAGATTTTTAGAAACTCCTTTCCCTGCCTTTAAACACTCCCTTTGATACACAGCACCTTCCCTCCAGGGGACTGCCATGTAAACCTCACAGACATTTACTTCAGCCCTCAGCTCTGGCCTGGCTTTCTCCAGGAATGCAGGGAACTACACAGGATTCTTTCAGATATTGCTTCACACTCTGAAATAAGGCAGTGCTTTTGAGTGGAAAACACAAGTCAGCCTCAAAGAATTGGGAATCTGGTTGGTAGCCAACTCCTTTGAGCAGCTCTGCTTTTCACATCACCCTGCCCACACTTTCCCTCTAGGCTTAGTCCTGAGGAAAGTTGGGTTCTGCTTTCTCCAGGAGTTTTACTCTTTCTGAACAGTGCAGCGTTTTACTGTCAGGTGCATCCTCTCTCTGTTACTGTCTGTGAGGGGAGAAGCAGCACTTGCAGGCGAGAAAAAGGGTGTTGTGAAGGACAGTTTATAAATGACTTCAGTGAGGCAGAGTGATGTGTCATTCTGGCAGAGAGCCCATTAAAGAGGAAGCGCTGCTCTTGAATGCGTTCAGCTGGGGTTTCTGAGAACTCCTTTATACCCATTCATTATCCATTTCAGATTCTGGAAGTGGATGGTTATGTTTGCCTATGTGACGCAGATCTTAATAGTTTTCTGCAGTACTACATCATTTAGCTCTCAGCTAATACAAAACCAAGCTAGTAATTAGCATTAAATGCTGAGAAATGGATCTGATGTGATGAACACTCAGCACATAATGAGAACGCTGTGATTTCTTACTTGGAAGCCATCGTGGCCTTACAACATAACCAGCTGTTAGAGATGCCCAAACAGAGTTGGAATTAACAATAGGATCTGGTTACACTTGCAAACCTAATTGTTGCCAGTCTGGTAGAAGTTGCACTCTTGGGTTTCACTTCAATGGATAACAGCTCTGGCATCTATTGTCATTTCATAATGGTGTAATGCTATTTATGCCACAGAAATCCCAGCTGAGCCATGAATTACATGCAGATCAGTCATATTGCGAAGAAAAGGAGCTGTGTCAGGGGACAAGGCTTGCAAGTGACTGCTCTGCAAGGCCAGCTCATACACTGTGGAGTGGGACAATATAAGTCAACCATAATAATTAATAATAAACCAATTTGTTCGAATAGCCATAAAAGGGCCAGCAGAACTGGAATCTGAGTGTGCCAGACACTGCAAAACCAGCAGCTGGTTCTTGTTGGACAAATAGACAGACAAAGCTAGGGGCGAGGCTGGAGACCTCCCCCTTAATGCCACTAAGAAAAGGGATGCCAAGAGGAGGTAAATAATGCTGCAGCCCTTCCGGCTCCTGATGCTGCCTGGGTGGCAGTGAGTGAGAGGTCTCCTGAAGGAGTGTAGCCTCCTTGGGGTCCAGGACTAGGGTACTAGATTAGGTTGAGCCCTGAATGTGAGGGCATGTTTCCAGCATCCCATTTTTTCAGAACAAGCTGAAGAGGAGGAAAGCCCCAGTTTCTCTCCCAGAAAAACACTGCTGCAGAGCTCCAGCATCTCCACTCTGGGGAGGTCCAGGCCCCTTAAAAGGCACCTGTCTGTGATAGAGATATACAAGGAAACAGTGTCCCCCCACTGTGGGATGGTGACCCTCTACAGAGCCTTCACCTTCCCTGACTTAGCTGCTGTTGCAGTTGCTGCCAGGGTGGGAAAAACTCACTGGGGCAGTGGTGATACCTGAAAGCTGTGGGGAGGAGAGATCGTGACCCTGTCTTTCTCCAACCTGGATGCTTGGTGCTTGTGGCAGGGGAGGAGAGGTAACACAAAGCAATGGCTGAAAAAAAAGGCAGAGTAAGGTGGCCCCTGTTCTCAAAATATCTTCATCTAGCTCTGGATCCAAGCAAAACCAGGATGCAATATTCAGGCACAGCAAATAATGTGATGGCAGCAAATATGAGGCCACTTGCATGCTTCTTGTGTGATTCGTGTTTTGGTTTGGGATTTTGGGGGATTCTTTTGTACTGCTGTATCTTCAGCTGGGAATGCACAATCCATGGGGAAATAAAAGACAAGTGGAAGGAGAGGATAAGGAATTAGAAAAAGAGAGAAATGGGCGAGGAGAGAAGCAGAGAATGAACTCAAGGTAAAGAGATCACAGGTAATTTACACAGATTTGAAACAAAAAGCTTATTAACCCAGGGCAGAGAAAATCCAACCTGTACTGTGGAAAATTTTGAGAGCACTATATCAGACTTGAGCCTCAGCCTGACCAAAATGTTCCACAACCATATCAGGCAGATAATAAAAGTTCCTATAAAAGTCCACACACAGTAGTGGCTTGAAAAATACAGTGATATGAATCCAAAGAGAGTAAAAATAGATATGGTGCTGATGAGTATTCACTTGATATACCTTGGAAAAATTAAGTATTGCCTTGATTCTACTAAAATTGGAATTGTCTCAAACCCAAAGGCTGGATCACAAAACTTACCTCCCTCGTGAGTGCACAGCAATTCCTTGGTGTATTTTAACTTGTAGCTTACCATGTAGTATTTTGTTTTCCTCTTTTCTGATAGAAGTATGCTTTTTAAGCTAGCATAAACTCAGCTGGATAGAAATTTTTCTACCAGTTATAGGATGCTGAACATCAGATATACTACTTCATGTCCATCTTTTTGGGGCTTCTGCCTTTGCTTTGTGTAGCGTTAAGAATTTGTATTGCTTAGAATAGCCTGCAGTTGAAACAGCAGGCGTTTATGATACATCCACAGTACCCTCCTTGACTAAATTAATCACAAATTACAGAGAAACAGGTTCTCAAGGGGGAATTCTTCATGTAACCATTCAATCAGCCTTTCTTTTCTCTGTGCTTTTATTTTTCAGTTTTTAGTGTAAAAATGCCACAGTCATGATCTGTCTTGTTTGTATGCTGCTAATTCCATTTCCCAGCTTTGTTCATTTCCCCTTGAGCTACTGGATACAAAATGCACAAAGGAAAAATAAAAATATTTGAGTCTAGTGAGGTAGGGTCAGCTTTGGGTCTGCAGTATGAAGGGGGAAAGGATAGTCTCTGGCAATGTCTCTTCATGCACATTCTGCAATGGCACATATTAATCTATTAATTTTCTAAATTATTCATGTCAGAGAAACAGAATAAAGAGAGGACAAGCAACAACTTTCAGTACCTGAGCAGCTAATGGTCTCTCTCCCCTCCTGGTATGCCCTAGTTCACCTTCTCTCCACCCTGGTACTGTTGTGGGCACAGCTCTGAATGGGCCTAAGTTACCTGGCAGCACCAGAGGTGCCCATATCTAATGCTCTTGAGGCTGAGGTTTGCAGACATCCCAGTGCTGGTGTCAACAGCAAATTCAGGAGCCCCTTCAGCCATCCTTTTCCACTCTATCCCCTCAGCTGCGCTGACAGAGCAGCTTGTAGGTCGACACTGTAAATTAGGTCAGGCATTTCTTCTGTTTGAAAGAAAAAAAGGCATATATACAGAATCACAGAATCACAGAATCACAGAATAACCAGGTTGGAAGAGACCCACTGGATCATAGAGTCTAACCATTCCTACCAAACACTAAACCATGCCCCTCAGCACCTTGTCCACCTGTGCCTTAAAAACCTCCAGGTAAGGTGAATCAACCACCTCCCTGGGCAGCCTCTGCCAGTGCCCAGTGACCCTTTCTGTGAAAATTTTTTTCCTAATGTCCAGCCTAAATCTCCCCTGGTGGAGCTTGAGGCCATTCCCTCTTGTCCTGTCCCCTGTCACTTGCGAGAAGAGGCCATATATCTTTGGGGCTCTTAGGTCTAGAAGAAGACATAGTCCACTAACAGTTGTGTTGGTACAGATGACAGGACAGTTTACTGTGGTGTGAGACTGGGAAACAAGGTAGTGTTGCCTCGTGCCAGTATTGCTACTGGAGCTTCTGGAGTGCTACAGCACAGCCCAAGTCTGTCCCTGCATGAGAGATGTAGAGCACCCAGAGCTGAGTGGGTAGAGGACACGGGCTGGTGTGGTGGTGGAGGGAAGAGAGCAGCTTTGAAGATGTGCAGCTTTCCTAAGTATTCCTTGGTAGCTGGCTCATGGCTCAGATGCCTCCATAGCAGGGATGGTTGTAGTAACTGTGTGCCAACTCGTTACATGTACATATGTGCAAAGAGTGGACTAAGGATTATTAGAATCATCTTAGGAAAACTGCCAAAATTTAGCTAAAAGTACTCACAGAATGAATGCAGTGCATGGACAGAGCTATGTTTTGGTGAAATAGATTAGGTTTTTCTTTTACAACACCTTATTTTAGTAGTGTCTGTAGTTCCTGTGCATGTAGGTAACACTGCGCAGACTTGGCCTCTGGCTTCTTCAACCTCTGCTCTATCTGTCAAGTGGGAGCTGCTGTTACCTTAAGATGCTATACAGATCAAAAGCAGCTAGTTAAATATGTGTACAGATTTTCAGACCCACGACTGTATGTCTCTGTATTTGGGTGACGCACAGCACAGCCGATGTTGATCTTGGTTGTGCCTTTTTTTACATTACCGTCAAACAAACAATGAAAGAGCCATGAACGGCATCCTCTAAGGTATTGCTGTCTGCACGCTGTCTCCCAGCTTGATTTCTTCAGGTTGGCAAGACTGTAAAAGCAATCCTCCGCAGGAGCTTTTGTTTTAAATTAAAGATGCTACAAGACTATTGTGTCATGAGGCATCATGAAAAATATCCTTTC
This sequence comes from Clamator glandarius, assembly GCA_033459285.1. Classification (NCBI taxonomy): domain Eukaryota; kingdom Metazoa; phylum Chordata; class Aves; order Cuculiformes; family Cuculidae; genus Clamator; species Clamator glandarius. The sequence continues at coordinate 863,190 of JAUNZM010000131.1, read as the reverse complement.
AGGAGATCAGATTGACACTTCCACCCTGTAAATGCACAGTCCAACAGCTACACATTGCTAATGTTTGTGTAGGCACTGCATAAAGCCCTCGAGGGCAAGCAGGGAGGTACTGCTTTGTTCTCTCACCTGCACTGAATAAAGAGTGTTATCAGTGCACTGATAAATACTGCCACAGAGTTTTGTTACGCTTGGAAGGAAAATAATATAGTGTGTTACAAAGCCTGGTAGGCGATAAGCAAAAAAAAGGTTGCTTTGTTTTTTCAAATAGTGATTGTTTTGTGCATAGGCATCCACATAAGGGGATACGACAGTGATGAAGATGGCCTGTTGAGGATTTTAATGTACCACATTTAGAGACCTGAATTCAAACACCCTGCTGTGCCTCTCATTTTCTGAGCTACCTTCAACATGGTCTTCAGGTAAAACAGTCTAACAAACAGTGCCCCTGCTGGGACATTCAAGGCTCGTTTTCTTCATTGCCAGGGTGTCAAAGCAGCTTGCACTTCAGGTAGGATCTCTGGAGGTGCAACCTCTAAGAGACCTGGCCTTACGTTGTTCTCCCCACATTCACTCCTGGGAAGATGGATAGTGTTCTGCAACATCCTCTCCTGCATTTGTTCTGAATCCTCCTGCATGCAGCCATGAATCTATAGTCATGAGAAATCTGTGTGGCAAGATCCATCACATCCTCATGCATCTTCATGCATTTTACCCACTAAGACTCCACCACTGCCCTGGACAGCCTGTTCCAATTCTTTACTACTCTTGCTGACTGCACAGAGTAAATGACATCCTGGTTGTTAGTGAGAAGGTCTGGAAAGAATTTCATTTGGAAGAGATTTCCTGAAAGTCAAATACTGAAGCAATGGGCTACATCTGGATTGTTAATGTGCTCAGCAAGTCCCTGAGTAGTAGCAATCCAGTCAGTTCTGAGGTTGCTTGCCAGCAATATCTTTGCTCTGCACCACGCTGTGCAAAAGCATGACTGCACTGCCGCAGTTGTCCCCCATGCTGCCTTGGTGCAGCAGAGGGAGGTTACGCAGTCTGGTCTCACCACTGTGAACCTGAAGGCTCTGTCTAGGTAGCCCCATCTGTGGGATACTGGCCACAGAGCCAGGCAGGCCAGCTGACAGTTACAGGCCAGGTTGGTAAAGGACAGCATGAAAAATAAGAACAGGACCCAAGGGGAGACCATCAGACTATTTTCTGGATTTTTCCACCACTTTGATTTTCTTTTGGTAGGATAAACTGTCTTGTCTTTGTTGTTTTACAGATGATGGCAACTGATCCGCTTTACCAAGAAGACGGATGTATAGCTCATGATCTGGATTTGGGACCTGACACCGTAAATCAGAAAGGTCTAGTGGCTCTAGATTTTTATTTATCACACCTCTGCAGACCCCCAGTAAGTGCTAAAAAGGCAGACTATATTTCTTATTTTTAATGTTTTGGCCACATAACATGCAGCAACTTATTCCAGCCATAAACCAGTGATGGTGTGGGCACATTTAATCCGTGGGGATTCCAAATAGCTGTTGTAATAGAGAATGACCAGTCCTTCAGCGTGTGGTCTGTGCCTAATCTGGGCTGGCCCAAATGAAAAAGTGATATGAAAATACTTCTATATCTGTGGGTTCCCCAGTGAGGAAGTCTGGAATTTTTGTAAAAGTTTTATTTTATGTTTAGTCATTAATGGCACAAAGCTATTAAATGTGGGTTAGTTTTCAGGTTTACTCCTTGCCAGTAGCCTCTCTGCAGGAAGCCATTACAAATTTTTTGCATTTGAGAACAGAATTTTTTTTACATTTCACAATTGCAAACTATTTTTGCACTTTACAACATCTGCTTTTAATTTTGATTGAAGGTGCCTTGGGCAAGCCCTTAGTTCACTCACTGTCTCACATTTCATCTGTGCAAACAACAAGTGAAGTTCATGATCAATGCCCTGAATTTAACAGGTCTCAGCTTGATGGAAGCAGCCTCTAGAGATTTTCAAAGGTCCTGCTACAGAGAAGAGCAGTCTGCCTGTGGTCCTCTGTGTTTGATAATAATGTAGGTGGTGTTATCACTCTCTTTTCTAAACTGGTCTTTTCTGCTCACCTGTATCAACATAGTTGTTGTAGTTTGAGGTACATTAGAGTCAATTTTGTGACTGAGTTGCTGTATGCAACTTCCTTTCTCTAAAAATTATCTGCATGTTTTTGAGACAGTGTTGTTCTCTAAAGTGATAACACAGAGCATTGACATGCAAAAAGGCCAAGGCCATCCTCAAGCTGGTGGCAAAGGAGCTGCACCTGTTAGAAGGAGTGAGTAGGGCAGGTGACCCTAAACTGTCCAGCTGAGTATTCCATCCTATAAATGTCATACGTGGTATAAATTTGAGAGGTCATGAGGGTCTTGTTCTCTTCTGTGATGGCCAATGAGCAGTGAGGACTTAGTTTGTTTGCTCCTGATCTCAGGTCTGTTAGAGGAGGTAAATAATGCTGCAGCCCTTCCTGAATCCAGTTCCTGAGCCCAGCTCCCTCCTAACCACAGACCTATCCCCTCGTGTCTGCTCTGCAGAATTTGTGGTGACATATAGTCATTGAGGGGTGGGGGTGAAATCTCATGTATTTTTATACATTTTATTACTTTCTGATTATTTTCATTATTGTTATCATTATCATTCCATTAAAGCTGTAGCTCTAGTTTCCAAACCATACATCTTTTTCCTCTCATTTCCTTCTCCCCTTTTCTTGCAGGATGTGAGGGGAAAAGGGATTTTGGGGGCTCAGCTGCATGGATTTAGCTGCTGAGTATGGCTGGGTGGGGCTAAACTGTGACACTACTAGAGCACCATCATCGGTAGGAAGCTGAGGACTGTAGGGAGCTGGGCATCTGGTGGGTTTGCACCTCCATGTGTTGGATCAGAGAGTGTGAGAAGTGCAGGCACATCAGGTATGGGGTGAGTTAAAAACCCATTAAGGCAGGTTGTTTGGGCAACCATAATCCTGGTCTAATGGCAGCTGGGGTGCCCTAATGGCTTGCACTGTGGTGGTAGCCTTCAGCAGTGGCCTTACAAAACTGTATGGGCGCTGCTTCAACCTTCTGGGGCCTCTGCTGTGAGCATAATGGAAGATAACAATGCTCCGCTACCTCAGAGAGACATTGCATTCATGTTTGTAAGATATTCTACAATGGCAGATAAGTAATTATCTAAGTAAGGGAAACTAAGTACCTAACACAAGTAGATAAATTTTCTCATTTGCTTTGCCTCATTTCAAGTTGGACTAATTCCAATCACCAATAGCAATTCTTCCTATCCTTAAAAAAATCAATACTCCACTAAATTATTTTCATTTTGAACTCCAAATGTGAACGTTTTATTGCATTATGACACTTACCTCAAATCCAGGCAATCTTTTACCCTGGAAGCCCAGGAATTTTAGGGACTGACATTTGATGATGTTAAGAAGAGCATAAAATGAGTTATGTTGGGTATTTTGATCTAAAGGTTCTGAAAAGCACTGATAAAAAAACTTGAAAGAAATATTCCGTCAAATGCAGCACAGAGTGTACACTGATATGGCATAAACAGACCATCTACTCCCCCTGGAAATATAATGCGACAATTTACTAGTCTAGTATAAGGTCTGTTTACAGAACCAGTCAGACCGCACCCTATGGAAGTCACCTGATTGTATCTTAATTACATCTTCTAGTCTGGCACCAGAGCCACCCTCAGTGTGTGTCAGTAAGCAGCTCATTTCCTAGTGCTGTCAGACCTTATCTATAGAAAGCAGTGGAAGCAGTGGAAAGTAAACAGCCATGCTCTGGCAGAAAGGCCAGAAAACAGTGATGGGGCTTGCGAGGCTGCTGCTGTTAGATTTCCAGCACTCAGGACGGATGTACCCAGGTATGCTCTCACCACACCATGAGATAGAGCAGGGGAGGAGAACACAGCATCAGTGTGAGTGCCAGAAATGCATCAGGACTTGCAAGCTGGAGCCGGGTTGTCATCTGCCCCTGCGCGGCTGCTGCAGACAGTTGAGGCAGAGTGATCTAAAGATCGCTGTAGGACTGCCATGATTAAAGTTTAAACTTAGCAACGCTGATCACTGCCAGCATTGGTCTAGTGGCCCACTTAAAGGCTGAACAAAGCGTCCTTCCTGTAAGCTATGTGACACATCAGGGCAATGGCTTATTTAAATTTTTATCCATTTCCTTACGCGAGGATGACAAGTTTACTGAGTCAAACTGTGAATCTTTTGTTCAGAGTGGTAGTGTCTCTACTTGACTTACGGGGAGCTTTGCCAGAATAAAGCTTGAGTGAAAAAGGAGGCAGGGCTTCAGGTTTTGATGGAGTGTTTTAATAGACATTTTAAGTTGAAGAACATTTGCAAGGGGACTTTGAGAGAAAGAAATATTTTTGTGCTAAATATAACAATTTAGGATTGAAATGAAGTTGCAGAATTGTTGCTTTGTGTGCTAAATCTTATTGCATGCAGCTAGTCTTTGACTAGTAGAGTGGGTGAGATTAATAATGATTTCAATATAACTGAAATATTTTTGTGGGGGTTTTGCACTGCCTACAGATGTCTCAGTTGGACTTTTAGCTACCTTGTCTAACCATTTTTAATATATGATCACAAATGCTTAAACTATAACAAGTATATAACATTTTTTCATGTTAATCACTCATTTCTAGACATCCAGAATAATAAAAGCTGATCAGGGCATAAGGCCTCCTTTCATAAGATCTCCTGCACAAATATCTTATGAAAACAAAGGCGTAATGAAGGTACTATTTTCTCTTCACATCACTTGAACATGCCACAGAGATAGAAAGAAAGAAAATTTTACCAAATAAGGAGAACAGGAAAGCTTTTAAGTGGGTCCCGAGTGGATTTCTTTTCCAAATGGATCTTATTTGTCACTGCATTAACAAAGGAAAAGAGAGCAAAGGTGGGATGTTGCTGCAGCCCTGCTTCAGGGCATATCTCAGATTAGAACTGCCACTTTACAGCTTTGTGGCTATGTGTACAACAGTAGCAGGGGTGGAAGACACGACACCTACAAAGAGTTGGACTGGAGAGGTCAGAGAAAGCCTGAGCCAACTGTGCAGTGTCCACCTATAACACACTACGTAGCATCATGTCAGTGCTTTGTGTTCTTGCTCAGGGTTTCCCACTCTTTCAGACTGCCATTGCCTGCATCCTCACATGTGTGTTGTGTTCACATCTTATTGCCCATCAGATCTTTGAAAGAAGGATGTTGATTTGTAGACACTACAGAGGTGTAGTGTCTCATCATGTTATGCTGTGGTTCTCATTAGTGCTTACAAATCCAGCTGCAATAATAGTAAATCTTCCTGCAGCTGTCGATGAGAGTACTAGAACTGGATCTGGGATCAAAAGGGGAAAGGTGAGTCGTGGGCTGTGTAAATGATGTTTCAAACATCAGGAAAGACCTAGATGTATGAAGTATTCTGCAGCCCTGCGGGAGAATCCTTGTCTCCTGCCATTGTCCCCACATCTTGAAGTGGAAGGAGACCTGGGAAGACCGCATGAAAGAATGAAGCAACATGAGCGAATGTCATTAAAATTATCCAGTGGACCTAAATAAAAATGTACTGAGCAGTGTTGGCTGAGAGAGAGACATTTTTCACACTAATGGCCACATGGCTCCTTAAGTAGAAGAAGCAAGGTCATTTACTTCACAGGAAAAAAAGGAGTCTGTGAGATCATTTATAACATTACTCACAACCATTATCTATACCAAATCATTCTTATGTCTTGTCTGTGTTATTGGCTGCCTTGCAGTACTCTGAGTCTCTCTTAACATAAGCCCCTTTCTTATTCCTTAATGGCATACCAGCTGAAATATTTAAAGCATTTGCAGACAAATGTATCTAATTGTATCCTAGATGCAGTAAGGCCCCTGGGAATGCTAACTGCTGCCACAGTCGCATTTACCTGCCCAGGGGGAGGCTGTATTTTCAGTAAAAACCCTGTCAAATACAGGTTGGTTAGTAAGAATATGCTTTACCACAAATAGAGCGTATTTAGGCTCACATCCTCTGAGTGATGAAAACTTCCTGACCTCTCCCACAGTCTGCTGACTCACTGCACCCTTGTGAAAGGGCTTCACTGACTGAAGGATAGGCAGCACTCAACTCACCTCAGACCAGCCATCGAGGTTCTCCTTTGCCTGAAGGAAGAGATGCATTGTCGTCTGGGTTGTGCTGCAGGAGGCTCCTGTGTTCAAAACTGGCCCCTAGTGTGTGATTACACAAAAGTGCAGAAAGAAGGACTTGAAAATTCACTCAGGAAAGTCAGGCCATGAAAGAAACTACAGGCCTGTCAGTCTGACCTCAGTGCCAGGGAAAGTCATGGAACAGGTGATCTTGAGGGCTATCATGAAGCACATGCAAGAGAACCGGGTGATCAGGCCCAGTCAACACGGGTTCACAAAAGGCAGGTCTTGCCAAACTAACCTGATCGCCTTCTATGACAAAGTGACTCGGCTGCTGGATGAGGGAAAGGCTGTGGATGTATCTTCCTGGACCTCAGTAAAACCTTTGACACAGTTTCTCACAGCATTCTGCTTCGGAAACTGTCAGCCTCTGGCCTGGACAGGCGCACACTCTCCTGGGTGGAAAACTGGTTGGATGGCCGGGCCCAGAGAGTGCTGGGAAATGGTGTTAAATCCAGCTGGAGGCCCATTACAAGTGGGGTTCCCCAGGGCTCAGTGCTGGGTCCAGCCCTGTTCAATGTCTTTATCAATGACCTGGATGAAGGCAGCGAGTGCTCCCTTAGCAAGTTTGCAGATGACACTAAGCTGGGTGGAAGTGTGGATCTGCTGGAGGGTCGGGAGGCTCTGCAAAGGGACCTGAACAGGCTGGACTGCTGGGCAGAGTCCAACGGCATGAGGTTTAACAAGGCCAAATGCCGGGTCCTGCACTTGGGGCACAACAACCCTGTGCAGCTACAGACTAGGAGGAGTCTGTCTAGAAAGCTGCTTGGAGGAGAAGGACCTGGGGGTGTTGGTTGACAGCGACTGAACATGAGCCAGCAGTGGCCCAGGTGGCCAAGAAGGCCAATAGCATCCTGGCTTGTATCAGAAACGGCGTGAGCAGCAGGTCCAGGGAGGTTATTCTCCCTCTGTACTCGGCACTGGTGAGACCACATCTTGAATCCTGACTTCAGTTCTGGGCCCCTCACCACAAGAAGGATGTTGAGGCTCTGGAGCGAGTCCAGAGAAGAGGCCTTATGAGGAACAGCTGAGAGAGCTGGTGTTGTTTAGCCTGGAGAAGAGGAGGCTGAGAGGAGACCTCATTGCTCTCTATAACTACGTTAAAGGAGGTTGTGGAGAGGAGGGTGCTGGCCTCTTCTCCCAAGTGACAGGGGGCAAGACAAGAGGGAATGGCCTCAAGCTCCACCAGGGGACATTAGGAAAATATTAGGCTGGACATTAGGAAAATGTTTTTCACAGAAAGGGTCATTGGTCACTGGAACAGGCTGCCCAGGGTGGTGGTTGAGTCACCTTCCCTGGAGGTGCTTAAGACCTGGGTGGATGAGGTGCTAAGGGGCATGGTTTAGTGTTTGATAGGAATGGTTGGACTCGATGATCCAGTGGGTCTCTTCCAACCTGGTGATTCTATGATCCTATGAAAAAGGAATCTTCATTGGCCTTGAGCCATGAAGTTTCTTGTGGGATTTGTAAGCAAGTCCCATTTGCCATCCCCATGTGAGACAATCCTCAACCTTGACCTGTGTGGCAAGGGCTTTTAATGCATGACCCTAGCAGAAATCTTCAGACTTGAGCCCACCATCGCAGCTTGCTGATCTAGTGAACAACTTCAATAGTCTCTTGTCTGTGTATGGCTTTTAGTGGCTAGGGTAGCAATTGTGGAATGATGCCTGGTCTGCTACGGGAGGGGCTGGTAAGGATCTCTCACTGTCTGCTGAATATTTTTGCTCACTCACTGCCTTTATTTATCTGTGAATCCTATCCTACACTTTCCAAAAACATTTACTTTGACTCTGATTCCATTCTGCAGAGCAGGACTGATGCACTGCAGGGCCCTGGGGGAGTATCTGAGGCCAGAAGGCCAAGTTTTCTTCAAGGATCTGGCATAGTTTCTTCCTCTGACTGGGGCTAGTGAGCGGGTCCTATTTACCATTGCCAGGGACACAAGAAATGGTGATGTGTCTGTGTGAAGTAGGGCACAGAAGAAGAAAAATGCTCTTTGGTGTGTCCAAATGTTGACGAAATTTCAGCTGCTTCTCAGGACTTCTGCAAACAGCCCAGTGAACCCTGCTCGTCCCCTGGCATGTTCAAAAAGATCACTGCATTAGTGAGACATTATTTGAAGAGCAGACAACTGTGGAAACCTTTGGCAAGAAAACATGTGGGAGAAAAAGCAATTGCAACTTCTGGCTACCATGAAGCAGACTGTTTGAAGATCGTGCCCAGAAAGTTATGAAGGGAAAATATTATGTGTGGTGCCCTAGATTATTTCATGTGAGACATTAACATTTTTGCTGGTAATGACTATGGCTTTTCCTGTGCTACTGTCAGTGTCCTAAACTGATACAAGGGCAAAAATAAATTGCCTTACTCAGCTCATATAACTGTGAAAAAGCACGCCGTGTTCCCCAGAGTAAATGTGGTTGAATGATCTACTCTAAGAAACATGACTCCAACTATTTAGTGGCAGCCATCTCAGATCACTGTGGTGCTGTCTCAATTAAAAAAAAATACATTGCAAGGAGCAGGGATAGCAGCTGAGAACACTATGAATGAGCATGGGTTAGTCCTAAACCTGGGTTAAGACTCACAGACAAAGAATTAAGGAGATGGTAAGGTGGGAACACTGTGTTCTCGTTATCTGCCAGTGGTTGCACATCTGCACTAAAAGTCAACAAAAGGGCATTTTTGTACATTTGTACATTGTGTAATAAGATAAGAATAAAACTAATTCACATTTATCTAAAATTTCTCAGAATGGTTGTAGTCCCTGTAGACATAGCTGACTTTATAAAACGTGGAAGTCTGAGTCATGCTGGCAGATTGTACATGGCAAGGAAACTAATCTGATATAGTAGAAATGTTTACAAGCTCAGTAACCCTTCTTCCTCCACTCTCCTCTGCTGTAAAAAGCCACATAAAGCCATGGATCAAAGCGATGCATTGACAGCATCCTGAATACTGAAACAATAACAACCCTGACTTCCTCAGATGCCAGTAGTATGAGTTAGCAGAGGATATTTGCATTCACTGGAGAAGGAGGTAATATAATCATATGCATCAAAGACTTGAAGTGGAGCTAGAATATCACCAACTCATATCACTAAAATATTGCTATGCATGATTAAACATGGTTCAGTAGAAATATCAGAAGCTGACTAGCCAGTGGGATCAAAAAAAGAGTAAAGAGTTCAGAGATGTGTACTCAGTTAATGCTTACCAGATGCAATCAATTTAGAGTAATATTCAGTTCCAATTCTTAATTCATATCTATATGAAATGAGTACAGATACACTCCTCTTATGTCTAACAGATTTCCTGCTGCTGTTTTTTTCTTTCTTTTCCAAGCAACACACCACCTTCGGTTTCTTGAACTCTTCATCACTCCCTAAGAAAGCTGGAGGTTCCTTCCACGTAACAAATTTGCTGTTGTTTCCTGAGCAGATCTCAGATTTGTTAAGGGTAAATGTGAAGATACAACACATTTAGGGTTTTGTAAATCATGTAACTTCACCACACACGATGTTGTAAGAATAAACTAGAAGTTCAAAGTAAAAAGAGCCCCTATTAAACAAATTAAATGTTGCCTGTAAATGATAATTTGTCACCTGTGTAATGTTTCTCACAGGGTCCCATGGGTTTCCTTTCTGGTCCTGGTGGAAAATTTTGGAATAACAAAAAAACTGGTGGAAGAATAAGGAATAGGTCAGCTAGAAAAATTCATCTGGATTACTTGTTAAAGGAAGGTCAGTTAAACAGCATACATTTTGACAGCCAAATGAAAGACCATGAAATTAGGGATAAACAAAGGCAGCTTACCTACAGGAATGGGGAATTTATTCTAGAAAGTGGTGGTTTAGTAGAGGATTTAGGTGAACAGGCTGGTCACCAAGCCTATGGGAGCTCTCAGGATAATTCATAGTGTAACAGTGGATTTGAATCTCAAAGAAGAGAAGTGATATATTTAGCTGCCCTAGGAACGTGCTTGAGAAAGCTCAGTCAAAAGCAACAAGAGTGATCAGAGGTCTAGTAAATGTGAACTCAGGGGAAAAACTGAAAATTGATACTATGCCTAGTCTGGAAAAGGGAAGACTAGAAAACAGCCTTCAAATACAAAAAATGCAGCTGTAACAGACACTGTAATAAAGTGTTGTGCACATCAGCTGGCAGTAGAACAAGAAGTAACAAGTTTACTTGCAGCAAGGAAGATTTATGTTAGCCATGCAAAACATTTGCTAATGATAAGGACTATCGACCACTGGAACATATTGTGAATCTCATGAGGTTCAACAAGGCCGAGTGCAAGGTCCTACAGCTGGGTCGGGGCGGTCTATGTTTTCAATACAGGGTGGGGGCTGATGTGATTGAGAGCAGATCTGTGGAGAAGGACTTGGGGGTGCTCATTGATGAGAAGCTTAACATGAGCTGTCAATGCAGGCTAACAACCCAGAAGGCCAAACGTATCCTGGGCTGCATCAAAAGAAGTGTGGCAGGCAGATTGAGGGAGGTGATTCTGCCCCTCTGTTCTGCTCCTGTGAGACCACACCTGGAGTATTTTGTCCAGTTCTGGAACCCTCGACGCAAGAAGGATATGGAGCTGTTGGAACAGGTCCAGAGGAGGGCTACAAAGGTGATCAGAGGGCTGGAGCACCTTCCATACAAGGACAGGCTGAAACAGTTATTCAGCCTTGAGGAGACCTTATAGCGACCTTCCAGTACCTGAAGAGGGGTACAAGAAAGCTGAGGAGGAACTTTTTACCAAGGCTTGTAGTGACAGGACGAGGAGGGAACAGATATAAACTGGAGAGAGGAAGATCTAGACTAGACATTAGGAAGAAATTCTTCATGATGAGGGTGGTAAGGGCCTGGCACAGGTTGCCCAGGGAAGCTATGGCTGCCCCATTCCTGGAGGTGTTCAAGGCCAGGCTAGATGGGACCTTAGGCAGCCTGATCTAGAGGGATGTGACCCTGCCCATGGCTAGGGGTTTAGAATTAGATGATCTTTAAGGTCCATTCCAACTCAAACTATTCTCTGATTCTATGATTACCATAGGACGTTAACTGATTTGGCCGGAGGTTTCCAATCTTGATTTTGAACGAAACCTCAACTGAGAAAACTGGAAACGTTCTGTCTCCCATTGTGAAATGGCAAAACTATTTTGTCTTAAAATATACAGCCTTAAAGGCTTTTGAATACTGGAAATAATCATAATGATGATGACACACACAAAAGACATTGCACAGGGAATGCACCAGCTCTATTAAAAACAAATGAGAAGTAAGCTTGGGAGTTAGACACCTTTTGTAACAGTTTTTAAGAGGGAGAGGGTGCTGGAAAACTGGTTGAGATGTGACCGTGAGCAGAAGCTGATATGTCGGTAGAGGTTAGGAGGCTGTGCAGGAGAAGTCATTGCAGACAATTGCAATGAATGTCTTAAAGTGAGGAAGAAACAACTGTGGTTTGGGATAAGTGGAGACGAAGAGGAGCTAAGGACTCTTCTGGGTGGTCATGCATTTACAGCCATGACACAGGGCTCAGAGCAGAAAGGATCAACAGGGGAGATCTGAGATGACAGAAAGGCAGCATGGCTGGGGGCATGTGCTGCTGGGTTGCAGCAGCTTGCCCTCCCTTCCTCTACAGCTGTGGTGACACCATGGTCTTACCTTTCACTGGGAGGACCCCCAACAGAAGTGGTTGTGCACCTCCAAGTGGATCTCAGTTCCAGTCTAAAAGTGTTGGTTCTTGAGCAGACCTTTTCATGACTGCAAATACCTACTAAGCAACCTTTGGCAGATAAAGCAACTCTTGCCAGGCGAAAAGTGATGCAGAACTGCTGACAAGGGAAACGGGAGCATCTTTCTGTATTTCTGTGCTTCTTGTGCTGTTTAAACTGTAGCTGTCTGAAGCTTGAAGAAATGTCCACTGATGCAATTATGTAGATGAAAACAGGGAGGTCCTGCTCTGCTGGACATTGAAGGGCTGTGTGATCAATGCCCTCTGTCAACTGTTTACCCAGAGCCTGACGACATGTCCTTGGGTTGTGTCACTCCTACCTTCCCAACCAAAATCTCTTATTGCTCATGTTCAGGAACTAGAGTCACGATCTCAAATGTTGTCACATTAGCTAAGCAGAGAAATGCCAGGCCTCCCACTATAAACGTGTGGGTAGCACCTTTTCTTTGATTAGCTCAGAATACTTTCTGATAGGAGTTAACTTTCATGACACCCTTGAGGGCCTGGCCCACTATGATTAATCTTTATATCTCTGTCTTACAAATAGGAAAATTGGTACCAAATCTTGCTCAGTATCATCTTCTAAATCATTGCTTGAGCCTGGAAAAGAGCATGCTATTTTCTTTTTTTTCTATTCCTCCCTCCCCCAACCCCCCAGTCCCATCCCCAGTGAGCTGTTCTGTGGTTAGAAGGCACTGCTAGATATAGGGAAGAAGCCATTCTGGAAATACAATCCCTTAACATTATGTTTACGCTAAAGAAGGCCTTACTGCTACTATAAGCCCTTCCTGGATGGATCCCTACATCCTCTCAGTTTCTGACCCAAAGAGAATTTTAAATGTGCTGCCCCAGCACTGTACATACCATAATTCCTCTTGGAGGGAGTCCTGACCCATGCTCAGGACCCCAAGATTAAGAAATGCTTAGAACTGTAAAAACACAAATCACAAAACAAACTGGGTGAAGTTTGAAGAGCAGTTTTTGAACACCCTGATGTGGACGGTAAACCACAACAACAGTAACAGGAAAAGCAGCACCACAAACGAAAACCCAGTACTCCATTTGAAACTAAATTCATTTAATAAACTAGAAGAAATTGCTCAGCAATGAAAAAATCCAGCACCACCACCCTGACCACATAAGATACATGAGAATAAACAGACTTGTGGGCACACCTCAAGCAAGCTTAAAACAGCATCCTCCACAAAAAACAGTCTCCACGCTAGCAAGGTGATCTCCCAATCTGGTAGAATAATGCTTGTGGGCCAACTGTAATCAATCAATTTCACATGAGTGCTTGCTATATATAAAACCCAAGGTTGGTAAAATGTACAACAGGACGTTTGTGCCAGTCCCCTATCTTCTGACCTCAATGAAAAAACATGCTGAAAATGTTTCTCACAGTAACTGCTTTTATGGTGCAGATCAGGTAATAGCTTGGGAAGTTGAGCAAAGCCTCCAGAAAACATTTCCAGTGATGCTTTTGATTGAGTAGCAAAACCTCACCCAGGATTGGCTTTTGCAGAAGGGTCAAGGAAACAAGTTTTATTCTTGCTGGTTCCCAGGCAAAGTAACTTTGGAAGATGAGTGATTTGTGCTGGACAGGCAGGTCATAAAGGCGATTAAGGTCTGCAGCATGTAACCAAGAGCCCCTTTCTCATGCTTAGGCACAGGACCAGTTGAATGAGCAGAGGAGATGTCTAACTACTTTGATCAGAAGCAAGACTGCATATATAGACACACAAGGGTCATATCAGCAAATGGTAAATTATGATATTTCTTACTCACTGTGTGAGAACTAACTTTTCCTTGATTTGTGGAAGTGGAAAGTTAATTAAAAGTATACAAATCAGTTCTTCTACTATTATTTGCTGTTAATAAGAAAACCCCCAAATGCTTCAAACATACTCAGTGGTATGTGGGGAAGGTTGAATAGAGGACGCATCAAAGCAAGTTTTGTATTTACATCTAACGGATGTATTAAATAAGGGAAGAACTAAGTGCAGTCAAAGGACAGCTAGGCTGTTTCTGGTCACCACAAACTAGATATTCAAACCCATGTAAGTTCTTAAAGATACAGATGAGTGCTCTGTGGCATTTCCCAAAGTGTCTCACTGGAAATCAGTGACGGTTGTGTGAAGTAGGAACACAACTTGCTTGAGTTGCAGTTTGGAAAATCTCACACACATCCTTCATGTTTCTAAAATGAGTGTATCTTGACCTTGCCCACCTGTTTCTAGTCACAAGCTGGAAGAGGAAATGAGCTTTGCTGCCTCTTTCACTCCCGACTGATTTCTTAACTGTGAATGAACGAGTCCAGATGAAGAAAGTGCTCTTTTCACACCCATTAGCTAAACTGAAACTAAAAGTCACTCCACGACTATACTGTTTTCTGCATAACAGAAACCAAAAGTCTTCACATTTAAAAGGGGTAAATATCTAACAGAAAAAAAGGTTGGTACTGTGATGCATGAAGTTTCAAATCAGTCTTAAGAGTTAATATGGCTCCCTCTTTTTTCATGTGATTTTGCAGCTTGACTTTGTCACCATTATCAAACTAGCACAACAAGGGCAGCAGTTTCTGGAGCTGAAGAGAAAGACTAGTCTGAAATATTTTGCTTCACCGTGTGACCTTTTCTGCTGGGCAGCTTGGAAGATCTCCATCCAAGAGGAGGACATGATGGCATGTTCACAAGTGACTCAAGAGAGAAAAAGAGATCTTTTGTGTAAAATAATATTCTGTTGTATTTTGCACGATGCAGGAGGTATCAGAACATCTAACAAAAAGTGAAGCCACCTATTATTACCATCAGATTCCTCTCAGATTATTGACTAATTCAGACCAAACCAGGTACACAGGAGCTGCTGGACTGATCAACATGTGCAAGATTGGTGCTTAACATGGTAGACAACACAGCCTTCATGGCAGCAGTCATTTGGCAGAACATACTGTAAATTATTGTATCGCAGGGTAGTTGGTTAGGAAGCATTCTGTGTTTTGACAGAAGTTCTTCTACCAAGAGGGGACACTTTGAATGTTGGTGTAAGCACGGACTACGTGTAAATAGCCCTAAAGAGATTTTACTATGCTCAGAATGCTTGTCAGCATAACTGCTCCTGGGAAGTTGTCATTAGATGAGGAAAATGAGGAGGAGAGTTACCTGTCTTTGCTGAAGCGATGGAGGTAGGTAGCACTTCAGTCAAATTCATGAGCCTTGTTTGCAGAGATTCTCTAAGTCTTGTTGTATCATCATCATGCATATCCACAGCATTAAGGCTGGGGACTGGGTGGATAATATCGGTGAACTTTGCAAAATAGTGAGCATCAGGGATTATTTAAGTTCTACAGGCTTTGAGAAGGGGAAACAAAGAAAGAAAGACTTTTCCCAGAGGAGCAGAGTTGTGCCAATGAGTGGAAAGTTGTGGGTTTTCTTTTGCAACATGCATAAATGCGGACGCCCTCCCCTTACTATCCATGCTCTCCTGGGAGCTTCTGCTGAATTGTAGCTCCCTTGACATGGCCCTCACAGCAGTGTGTGGCTCTCAGCCACGGTGTTTCTAGCTCTCTTTGGGATACAAACTTTGGGCTTCATTCAAGAAAGCACTTAGGCATGTGTAATTCCTTAAATTTCAATGTGACTATTCATGAGCATAGAGTTAGCACATATTTAATTGCCTTCCTGAATATGGGCCAAGATAGTGAGTATCCCAGGAGTGTATGGGAAAGAGACTTAGTTTCATTGCTTAAATAGAGATAGCTGCTCCACTTAGAAGCATTTGCAAATGGTTTGGGAAGTTCTGGGACTTTTTGCTAGCACCTCTCTCGAGGATAAAGCAGACAACCAAGCCTACTGCAAATGAGATAAGGATCGCCTCTGTCTGCATCACCCCCAGGGAGAGGACTCACATGAGAACCAATCCTTTTTCTCATTTTTTGGTATATCTGCCCGGCAAGTGCTCAGTTCCAATGTTTTCCCCATTCATTTGTGAATTTATCAGTTTTTATTAATGTCCTTGGGGAAGAAGCTCGGGATTCAGAGTACTCATTTGTGCAGGTAAAAACAGAAAAGAAAACTTTTAAAATATCTCATTTTTAAGACTCTGCTTTACATTTTAAAAATAACTGGAAGGTGATGAGGAGAAAAGTATGCCTTTTATGTTAACTCTGACGTAGTGAGAAACCAGAGGTACACGACCAGTAATGATGGTACATTTCATTGGTGTTCAAATTGCCACCCAGTTCCCACAGACCACCACGATGTTCAACTTAATTTGTTATTGGGTGAGAAAACCACAAAAATCTTTAGTATTTACCACCATTTCTTGACCAAACAGTGCAGATGCACTCTTCACTTCTCAAGACCAGCTTTAAAATATGATATGGGTTGTCAGTGAGTAGCAGCAGTTTCCATTTGGCTTTTTATTTGTAAATAAACCACGTCTGAGACTGTGCTGGAATTTAAAAAGATTAAACATTTTCCCAAGACCTACATTCATTTATCCATGTCTAGGTAATTATGGTGGAGACCTCTATATCTGTGATGAAATTCATCCTGCCTTAAAATAGATGTCTCTTCAACATCTGTTAGATGGCTGATTAAGGCTGAGAAATAATTGCTTAATTTTCAGACCCCAGCTTGCAACATTGGCAGCCAGGAAGAAAAATCTACTTTTCCCACAGTCATTTTAAGTGGTAGCTTGGCCTATGACAGTCATGACCCATATAAACATCAAGCTGGCTGAGTGATGTTGAAGATTAGCACAGTGACTGCTGCTGATGGCTTAGAGGGTTTTGGGTTGAGTCATGTGTGGGTGGGAGGAAGGCTTTCTCCTTCACAGCCAGTGTTATCACTGGAGGCTTGGGCGAGACGGAGGGGGAAGGGTGCTAATCAAACTGTGTGTGGCAGCATTGGATGTGACCGCTTAGCATGCTGGAGTTGAGGGCAGGCATACAGCCTCTGCACTGGGTGAAGTGGCCACTGAAGTCTGGAGAAGGTGTGTGGAGGTTACATAGATAGCATGAAGCACTTGGGGTGCAGAATAGTTCCCTTCTTGTGGAGAGAGACACAGGTGAGCCCTGCTTTGGGGCTTTTCCTCTCCTGTAGTGTTGCAGAAGGCTGGGGACACTGAGGAATGGATGGGACATGATAGGGGCTTGGCACAGTGCCTGCGTGCTGCCTAGTCCCACCTCTTCCCCTGCCCTCTTTGCTGCTGAGGTGCTCTTCGTGATGTAAAAGCTCCTCCACCTGAAGGATCCTGGGTCACTGCCAATTTTGCAAAAAGCAGAGCTACTTAGTGCTCTTAGGGTGAAAGCAGGTCATTCCCTGCCATGTAGGAAATGGGGTCAGTGTGCACAGAAGCACGTGGCTGATGATGCTACATAGCAGGGTACATTGCTAATATTGCAATACACTTTGCCTGAGGTGACACATGAATATCTCCCTGATGGAGGTGAGAGAAGTGCTTTTGAAAGATGTGAGGGAACTCCAAAGATAATTTCTACTTTAGCTGCTCCTGGGGAGGATGGCCCATGAAATGCAAACATAAAGGGATACCCATATCTACGCACAAGTACATTTTTATATGCCATATGTGAGGCTGATTTTCATCAATGGAAACAGGTAAGAGAAAGTTTGTCAAGGAAAAAAGTAGTTCTAAAGAAAAATTGGCCTGTGCACAGAAAACACACTATAACAGAAAGGACCTTTTTTATTAATAAAACTTGACTGTTCACTTTGGTTTTTTTTTAAAAAAAATCTTATTCCTAAATATAAGGCCATGCTTATAGTGGCATCTAGTGGTTATTGTGTTTATGAAGCTCTCTTCCTCTACATGGCTGGGAGTGTAGGACCATAAGAGGTTTGCAACAGCAATTGTTCACCTCTTCTTTTTGTGCAAGATTGACTGTCCAGTAGCATTTTTCTTATGTGTACTGTTTTCTCTCAGAGTATTATCTAATGGATCAATGCAAAGGTCAGCATTGCAGTCAGGGGAGTCCCAGCCGTTAGAGTGAAAGTCGGATTAGAGTGCCTTATAAACAGGTGAAGTTCTGAACTCAGCTCTTCATTTTATTTCAGAACTACAGAAAATGAAGTTGAAAAGCCAAAAATTTAGATGGGTTCCGATTGATAAAATCTGGAGGTACCTCAGACCCAAGTTCCTATTTCATATGAACTTTTAGTGTTTCAGCAAATGGGAAATGCGTACATGCAGATTTACCAATGCGCAAACAAGCTGGACTCTGATGGTACCTCCCTTCAGGTTCACTGTTGTTCATCTAGTGGGACAGAATCAAAGCATTTGCTGAGAGATAGACCATGCCTTCTCCTGCTAGCAAACATCCTAAAGTGGGACACTGACAGCCAAGCTGCTAATATAATAAAATGACCCAGTAATTAATCTTCCTCTCAACAGACTGAACTGTCCCATAAGACAGCAAGAAAAAAGAGGGAGGTCAGCACTGATGGCAGCTGAGAGGCTATGATTTCTCTAGCACTGCCTGCCTCCTGCTCCTTTCCTTCACCTGCAACCACCAGACGTGGAGGAGAAACGTCCCTGTTGCTCCTCTTAGGTGCCTGCTGGCCTTGCCTCCAGTGCAGGCTTCCCTATCCCCTTCTCATAGTTTCACCACCAACCCCAGCTACCTCTGCTCTCATCATCCCAACTCTCCTCAGACCTCCAGCCCATCAACACCTGCTCCCTGTCGTGTGCTCCAGCCCAGTTCCTTGCTGCTCACAGCTTCTTTGTTCTTTGCTCCCTAGCCATGACTCTCTCCTTCCTGTGCTGTGGACACCACTGGTGGAAAACTCAGCATTATGCTGAATTTTTCTAGTGCAGACTACTCCTCTCTTTCATCTGCCATTGTACTAGCTGATCTCTCCACCTTCACTAAGTCCTACACCAGGAAATTCAGCAACTTTTCATATGTTTTTGTCCCTGCCCAACTCTTCCTCCAGGACATTCCCTGCTACGCTTTTCTGCAAAGCCCTGCAGTTTTTGCTAGGAAAAGCAGTGAGCTCTGCTGTGACATACCTCTTCCATTTGAGCCACTCTTTCCTTTCGTCATAAGCACAGCTTTGACTAACAATGTTATTCTGGGGATTACAGCCTCTCCTTTTGTGAAGTTCAGATACGACAGCCATGCTTCTGCTTTTTGCTTGCCCTGTACACAGTAACAAAGGCAAGTTCACAGGCCAGAGGTCTGAGGGTGATGTTTTCTTCAGTGTGAGGACAGGCAGATTTACATACTGAATGGCTGTGTTAAAACAATTCAGGCAACAACATGGGGGAAGAACTGGAGAGCTCATGCGCTACAAAACCCCAAGGGAGTTTTTTCTTATGTGCATACCTTATGCTGTAATGTATGAAATATTGTAGCTAATGAGTCCCATTTACCTGAAACGTTAATACATCCACATCCTGTACCACTTTATCTTTTGACATTTTACAACTTCTTCTTTTTTTTATGGAAGCAATAATTTCCTTGAGTATATTATCATGAATTCATTTAAAGACCTAAAAGCTTAGCTATAGTCTAATTGTGACAGATATTGGTAATATGAAATCTGCTTTTGCAATGCAAATGCCTGTCTACTAGCAGAATCTTGTAAACTTGATTTTGAGTTTGGATCAGTAGCTGTTTATTCAGTTCGCAGGTTTCTTGTGGTTTGTGGTTTCTTGTGGTTTAAACATTTGCAGGGTGTAGACACTAACGAGAGCACTGAATTGTTTATGGTGATCTTTGAAGCAGCGTTGGAGATTTGTTATGATTTTTTTTGCCAGGCCAGCAGAAACAGGTTAGCCTTTCCTTATGCAAAGTCCCACGTGCAGAGTAACCTCATTAATCCAGTGCTTTGGGACCATGCCACCACACAGGTCAGTGAGAGTTCATACTGCCACTGTATGGCAGTTGATCGCATCCTTTCTTCAGATCTGTTTTGTTTGGAGGATCATATTTTCAACAAAATAGGGCAGTCAGGCATAAAAAGAAAAGAAAACTAACTTCACAGTTCTCACAGCAAATGCCCTCCTAAGAGTGCTGGGCAAGGCAGTAGGTTAGCAGTCATCTCAGAGACCCGTGAGCTAGCTCTCTAACACTGGCTCTGCACTGGCAGCAGATGGATGGGTTTGCCTGTTCGGAAACCTGTCTCTCACGACAAAATCTCCCACCAGAATCTGTGAGACAGAGCTCCTCTCACCTTTTCTGTGTGCTTTCCCTGGTAATTCCACACCAGTTCCACCACTGTCCTTTTTTTCACTTCAGTATTCAGCAAAATGACTTTCCAGGAGCCCAATCTGTTCATGTCAAACTCCCTCATATGAGCTATGGGGAGAATAGGGTAGTTGTCTCAAACTCATGGAACAAGTGGCCAGGCTTGTCCTAATGATTCCCAACTTGATAAATACTAATTGCTATCACCTCTCTAGATAAGTAAGGGAAGTTTATTTGAAGTAGATTGTTGAAAACAATTGTTGAAAAAATATTGCTCTATGGAGAAACAGGAAAACTAACCTCAGAAGCCTTTTCTACCTAATTCTCGATGACTTTCTTAGGTACAAGGCAAAAGGGAGTCCTCTAGGGTAAGTGCTGTATAGGAAGATCTCAGTTTTCAAGATGCTTTGCAATTGGTTTAATTTTGCACATCAGCAGCTATGAAGGGTCATGATTTGTGCTGCAACCTCTGGCTCAAAGGAAATCCAAGCTGCTTACTGAAGCCTAGGACACTTTGCCAGCAGAAAGGTATCAGCATCTATGCCCTGTTTCTCTAAACATCCATTACAGACAGGCTGGAAAGGCAGTGAGACCCTTGCAATGGCTCAGATTAGCCGTTCTCATGCTCCCTATAATGGGGTAAGAATGGGTGTGTGAATGCTGGAGAGTGGCCACGCCTCTTTCTATAGTGCTGTGCTGGCCTTCAATTTTTGCGCTCCTATGAATGTTTCACAGCTGCCAAAGCCTCATGCAAATGTGCTGCCTCTCTTTTTTCCATTGTCAATCATTAATAACATTCTGCTCCCACTCTCAGTTACCTATGTGGTGCCAGTACTGCCAGACAACATGTCCTATTTGTCTACTTTTTCTGTAATTATCATGTCTTTTCCTCCCACTGCTCTCAGATTCCTTGAATAAACAAGAAAATCCATGCTGCTTGGCTTGTGTATGCTGCCGCAGGAGTAAGAAGCAGAAAGAGGAGAGCAGTTGTGGTGTCAGTGCTGTGCTGAGGAGAGAGGGGAGGGAGGAGAAGGGAAGGTGGAAGGAGTGGGATTGACTGCGGTGTTTAAAAATATGATGAAATCTTTGAACCTGGCAAGGTAAGCAGCTTCTGGTTTACATAGGGTCTCTTCCTTGCAGATGACTGAATGCAAGACTCGGATCTGCCTTCGTCCTGTGACAGTAGCTACAAGGATAAGAGGGTGCAGCAAGACTATCAAAGCCTGGTAGCATGAGTGTCCTTCAAACTGGGCGTGGCAGACCATGGCTTGCTGCAGCCCTCCTGCCACCCCTGGCTCGGAGGCACTGCATCCACTGCACTACGTAGCATCGTGCTGTTTTTACTGTCAAGTCTAACAATACTTCCTCTGTTCTCCCTGCCATTTTACTAAAGCATGTGGCTGTAGCTCAGGTAAATTACAGGCCTGTAACAGAAACTACTGGGTGTAACTTGCTGGCCTGAGTTAAAAGAATGATAGTCCTGGAGGTTGCAGAACATCTTCATGAACCTGAGAAACCATGAATTGCCTTGTGGAGCCTGTGGCTTTGCACAATACTGCAAAGTCTTCCTTTGTTTCAGTCCTTCTTATTTAGCACCCCAATGGCAGCGCTTCTACTGGCATGGGTAGCTGCACAGCTAAAGGATTACATGACTGTATATTTTCTGCTCTTTCCTTCTAATCCAGAAATAGCATAGAGAGTAAGAAATTCTTGTTCAGAAATTACTGTCAGGGAGGCAGTGCAGAGCATTTGCATTTTAGTGGAATTTCTCATTTCTTCTGTTTCAACTCTCATGCCAAGAAAATAGAAAAAAGCAGTTTTGCCCTCGTTGCCAGTCTGTGGTGGTTCCTCTGCCACGTGCAGCAGCTCAGTCTTACTTTTCCACTGAGACTAACTTTTCTGTGTAGCGCCTGACTTCAAGCAACGAAATAGAAAGTGCAGCTGTTGGGCAAGAAGCTTGTTTGATTCCTGTGTTTATGTGCTTATTAATATCAAACTAGAGCAAAGGTAACAACAGCAATATTAATTTTGGCTTCTTTCCTAATCAGATGCCATGGCAGTGTCAGAGATAATTATGTCAAAACTTCCTCTGACTTCACTGCAGATCTGGCGTGTGCTTTATATTTTTATTTTATAATTTCTCTATAAGTTTAATCTGATTTTGAACTGGCTTAGCTTGCAGGCCAGCCCTATGTCAATGTGCCCCTCTGCCATCTCCTAGGGTGTCTGGTGAGTGTTGTGGGCTAAGCCCATCATGCTTCACTCTGCAAAGATGCTTTTTCTCCCTGCTTGGACTACATCTCCTATCATTCCTCACTCTCCCATCTAACTAAATTACTGAAATCAATCCTGGTAACCATTCAGCCTGTGAACGGGCAAATAGTGTAGTGTTTCCAGCTGGTGTTCTGGTCTCTGGACCAGAGAGGGGGAATCAGAGCGTGTCTGTCTTTTCTTTCCAAAAGGCCTTTCCATCCATGGAAGTGCTATGTTCCAAACATTTATACTCCTTTTGGTTTAAATGCTCCCTCTTTGGAAAAAAAAACAAACTCCTTTAGAAAGGATTTGGCTGAAACTCAACTGAAAACAACCAAATAAACTATCAAGCAAAAACTCCAGGAGCTCTTTCAGGACAACATTTCTGTTACCTCTTGAACGTGGGAGACATATTTCTCACGGCAGTGGGGCAGCACATCAGTACCTAGCTAGGTAAGATGATGCTACTTGCACATGAATGTCATCCATTGCATTAAAAGATTGAATTATCAGATGCTCTTACAGATGTTGTAGCTCCAGAGCATTTACAAGAGGCAAAGAGTGACTTAACAGCTCCCAATTAGCTTGTAGAAAAGAATATATGGTACTTAAGGTATGCCAAAAAAGCAGCATGCAGTTGTTCTGAGAAAGCAATGCTCCTTCTCCTTGTGATGCTTTAGCCTCCTGCGGTGCCAGATGTAGCTAGTGTTTTAGTATTTCTTTCTTCAAATAGCAGTGCTCAGGGGGGATAAACTTTACTTAACCTAATTAATTTTAATCACAGCTTTCAAATCTCATACTGTGCAAAGAATTACAAATTGGAATACATTAATAGAAGCCATGGTTTATGCTGCAAACTAATCGGGAAGTGTGCATTTACATTTTCTGCATGAGTTTGCAATTACCATTAAAATAAAATTCAGTTATGTCCTTTTAAATTACTAAAATGTGAAGAACAGATTGAGCCGGTCCCATTCATTGTAGAAAATGACTTGAAAATAGCCTACATTTCAAAGAATTATATTATTCTTACTGAATAAGAGGTTTTAGAAAATGTTTTCCAGTTGTCTAGAGTTGAGATGCTTCCAGGCATTCTTTCTTTTAAGATAATGGATTGCTTAATGTTTTCTACCTGCTTCAGTACATGTTCATGGAAGGAACAAAGAATTCTGCCACAGAGCCTCAGCTACATCCTCCTTTAGGAGTAAACTGAAGAAATGATGTCTCAATTGACCACATCCAAAACTTAATTTCAAGGTACCACAACACTAAGAAGCAGCACAGAAAATTCCCTTCCCAACAGGGAGGTTCCTCCTTGTGTCATGAATAACAGAGAAAGGCAAAAATGCCCCCACAGACTAAAATATCACAAATACAAAACTCCTCTGTGTCTTTGAAATTGTATTTCTAGTAGGATTAGGCTAAACATTTTACATACACCCTTCAGCTGCTGCTGATGACAGTGCCTGGCTGTGGGATTGCTGGACCACTCTCCAGCAATGCCCACGTTTGTACGTGGAAGGTTAGGTGCCAGATTTCTGTGGTCTGTGTTACTCCAAGACCAGTGGCTCCAATTTCAGTGCTGCCAGTGGCTATGAAAGGAGTAAAAATAAGAGGGTCTTGGCCTTGCTGATATAACCCAAAGAGATGACATGGTTTTTACCGTACTGTGGTGTCAGATCAAAATGATTTGGGCAACTAGCGATCATCTTCAAAAGCAACTCAGTCTTTCAGGAAACTAAGTCCCATTGACTCCTGTGGAAATCTCAGTTTCAAGGTGCCAACCACCCTTGTGAGGACAGAACTCAGATACCCAAGTCATCTAGCTCGTTTGAGAAAGTGTTACCTCACTAAAATGACCTCATTTTCAATAAATGTGTAATCGTTCCTGAAAGGAGCACTGTCCTCAGGAGTATATTGTGTGTTGCAGTCTGACAGTGCCCCAAACCAGTTTTAATATAAGGGTTTACATCATTAATGACAGCGTTCAAGAAGGTACAGAAATGTTTGTATTATTTTTCCAGTGTAAACCTGTTGCAACTTAACATTTCTTTTTTTCAAGGCCATGTAAAGCGAGCAGTGCAAAATCTAGAGGAAAACCACAGTGTCATCATAGTTTGGTCAGACGCAGAAACAGTCTTCTCTTTTGTATAGCAAAAAGGTCAAAACACACGGCTTTTGGGAAAACATAAGCAGATGTATCTATTATAGATGATAACCTTTAGCTAAGTTGTAAACTTCATGCTTATTAAATAATTGATAGTACATCAGAGCTTCAGGAAAGCCATGTTTAACATGCTGAGTTTAAATAAAATGGCTTATGAAGACTTTTTGCAAAACATAAAATACAAATACCAACACAGAGAGCAGCAGGATGAAACATTTCTGTACAATTAAACAGATTATTACATCTAAAGTAGTGCTGAAACTCACTAAAATCTCCAAAAGAGGAAAATTAACCGTGTTTTTACTCTGAAATATCACTTCAAACTTCTGCTTGCAATACAAAGCTTGTTAAGGGTTTCTTCTCTTTAAAAATGCAGCTTAAATGCTCTGTAGAGTGCTCATAACCACAGAATAACATAAGTAGCTTTAAAGGAAATGACGAGCGGATTTTAAACTGATGTAAATCACCAGAGCTCTGCTAGAGTAAGTGGAAATCTACTCAATGGACAATTTTAATTTTAAATAAGATGCAGACTGCAGATACACCAAAATAGTTTCCATATACTTTCTTTAAATGGCAGCGAGAAGAGAAAAATTCACTTTTACCCCCCTTCAGTTTCCGTAGATGACTGTGAGACTACATGGTCATTTGGAAGAAGGAACTGCAAAAACACACCTCATTTTCCTTTCTGTCATGCTCAGGTAAATCACCAGTACGTTTAGAAAGGTTGCACTGCTGCAAAAAATGTAGTCAGAGAAAGCACGTAGTTAGATGCCAAGATGCCTCATTTTGGAGTGATCTGTCTGCATCTTAGATGCCAGGGAGGAGGGTGAGAGGAGTGCAAATACCACACTTCTGCCTTCAAATGAGCTCTGCCCTCTGCTGAAGCCGAAGTTGGATTCCAGCAAACATGTTTTTAATCCTTTCAGAGTCACAGATAAGAAGCCACGGGCATGAGGTTTTCGCTGGCGCTTGCCCACAGCAGTCACCACCCGGAGCAGAAGATCCCTGCACTTGTCCTTCTGTTCTTTGATAGTGGCTACAAATACTACAAGCATCCTTTAGCTGCTGGAAGAATTTCCAAGACTACTCTTGTAATGAATCTGGATGACGTACAGTGTTGTTTTGGGCGCTTTTTTTTGGATTTTTTTTGTTTTGTTTTTTTAAATGTGGAAAGTTCTAAAGCAAAAGTAACACCCATGGTGTTTATTAAAAATAAATAAATAAATGCTGATTCCATATACTTCTAAGATTATTTCTTGTTAACTACTATAATCAAGCTTCTTTTTTTGTGCCCAAGCCAGTCTGGCTGCCATCGAGGTCAGCCTAGGTTTTAAGTAAGATCTTTGTAGCAGATGCAAACCCCAGCATCTTCCCAAGCACACATTGTCTTTGTTCTTAAATTATTAATAATGTCTAATTTCAGACATAAACTCATTTTGTACCCATTAGAGAGGCTTTGTGCATTGAATAGGCTCCACATGACGTTTGTTCCCAGCAATTCTGGACCAGAAGGAGGAAACCACTTGCAATTCCCATTTCCAAGTTGCAAAGCAGCTTTCAGCACCACCAGCTGACTGCTTAGGTCATTTTAATTAGCTCAGGAACGTTCCCAGGCCACTGCATTGAAATGAAATGTGAAATGAAATGTGCTCACAACTCAAGGCTCACTCATTGGCAATCAAATTTTTGAGTTATCAGGCCTACTGAGTTCTCTTTACAATGCAGAGCTGCTTCTTCAAAAGCAGTGATATTCCTCTGGGGGCAAAGGAGGGGAAAAGCCATATTTTTGCATAATCACAGCTTTCAGTACTGTTCTATGGGAAACTTCAAAACAAAGAGTCTTAGTAAGTATGAAATCCTCAGTGCTCTGACATGTTAATGCAAGAGAAAAATTACCTAGCACGAAAGAGATTATGAGGGCTATTTAGCAATATTTTTTCCATTGCCAAGTCTTTACTTAAGGTCCTATCACAGTTATGGAACAGAACGTCACAGTTTGAAATGCCCTGTGAGTAACACAGCTCAAAACAAAGCTTTCTCCTGCTGCTCAGCCCTCCTTCAGCAGAAGTCTTGCTCACCTCCAGAAAAACCAGGTGTACAGCATGATGTGATTAATCCCTGCTGGCAGTCTCAGGGTTGTTTAATTAACTTTTTCAAATTTATTGTGGCTTCTTGCAGATCCAGTGTAAATACTGTGTCCTGGCTACTGCAAAGCTGACATGGAGAAATTTTCTAGAAAAACTACAGGCATTTATTACCACTTACAGAGCAAAACCATATTGCTTTTCTACCAGTATACACAGCAAAGAAAGGAATAACACATTTTTCTTTTTAACTTTGCTTAAATTTAGAGGCTAATTTGTGTCTATCATGTATTTATTTACAAATGTCTATTTCTTTACATTGGAAAATAAGGTCAAAAATTAGGTAGCTAAAACCAGTTTGTGCACATGTCCAGTCTTATAACAGAGATTACAAGGAGAGGATGAGTGTATAAGTCCTTTGTACTTACCTAAACTTCATATATGAGGAATATGGGAAAAAGAAACTTGAGCTAGGAATGAAGAAGCATTAATCAAAAAAATGGCTGAACGTTTAAATCATAATTTAGGGTATTGCTGGGGCAGATGCTGGGCACAGTGCACTGGACAGGCACTGACCTTGGCTGGCTCGTAGGCCAGGGCTGGATGACAAGTCTCCAGGGGGTAACAGCACCCCAAACTAAGCATATGTTGAGATTACTGCTGGACTCAAAAAGGCAACTGTCCCAGCAAGAGAAAACAAACCAGCTCTTCGCTAACACAGCAAGGGTTCACTGAGAACAAACACAGAGTCAAGCTGTAGTGTGCTGTGTTTTTGCTGTAAACTCCTGAATTCAACTGTATTTTCTGGATCATTTTAAGAAACTTTAAAATAAAATAAATTACTGCCAAATTAAAGAGAGTTTGGTCCAGTTTCTCAAGCCAAGTAGGACACAGTTCTCTCAAAACGATGGGCCTCCAAGCCACCAAGAGCAACTGAGCTAAGCCAAGAGACTAAAGAACAACATTTGTTATTTCGTAGAGTCTCAAAGGTTTTTGCCAAATCTGAGAGAAACATGCATTTATGTAATTTTTGTTTGCTTTTCCACTAAAGACAGTAATTTACTAGTATTATTTGTGTCTTAAACGATGTCTTGAGTACGGGGTCATGTGTGTCCTGGGTCAATGAGAGGGGGAAACCACTCCCCAGCCATGGGCTGTGGGAGGAGGTGCAGCAGTGGGAAGAGGCTTCTATAAGTGCACAGCAAGACCACCCATGCTAACAGGGCACAGACTTATAAAAGAACCTGCAAGGAGGCACAAGGTGCATACCCATCATCCCAGTGGGACTGGGCTTGAACACATGCCCTGGAAAGAACCTGCTGCCAGAAAGATGATATGTTCCTGAGAAACTGCCCCCTTCCACCCCTTATTTTACTGTGCTTTCTTTAACTGGCATAATGGCATTCTCTGTGTGTTGGATCAAATCCAAGTGACCTTGGCTGTGTTTAAAACATCAGATTGTAATCAGACCAGACTGAAATGGGGTTTTGCAGCTTTGGGAAGTTGCCCCCTCAGCAGCACACCTGAGTATCTTGATTACTTATTTTGGTTGTGTCCAAAATAAATCCTGCTGTTTGATTTCACCCTGGGAGAGACCTTGTCAGCCTCTGGATCATCGCACAGATCAAATCAACCACCTTCTTCAGCTGCGCAGGTCAAAAGAAGGGCCAAACACGAGCATGTGGCTCAGCATTGGGGTTTAACAACTAGTGTCACAAGAAAGTAATGCATATTTAGTTACTGCTCGATTCATTAAAGGAAGATGATCTAGCATTTCCTGTGCTTTAAAGAGCTGAAAAGAAAAAATTTGAGCTTAGTGAGAAATTCTTTCTTCTCATGAGCACTGCATGTGGAGATACAGCTCCAGGCACATTCTTTCCTAACTGCACAGCATATTAATGAAATCAAGCACAGTCACTTGCAAGGAAGATCTTGAGATGCACAGCATAAATAGGTCTTTGCCAACCTCTTATTTTAACAAAAAACTGACACCATAAATTTTAAATATTTTTACAGAATTTTGAACAAGTAAACAATGCATATGATATAGAATTTTTTAATTCTCTTTCTGAATTATAAAGCTCTTTAGAGCATTATGAGAAAGTTATCTCCTGGATTGTTTTATTGCAATAAAAGTTATGACCCTGAGCAAGATTGAGCAGAGTCAGCTAGTTTGTAGCAAGCACCAAACATAGGGGTTTTCATTAAAGCCTTTTATATGTAGGAAACAGATTATGTCATATCAAGACGTAATTTTATCACCCTGTTATGTGTATCCCAAAGATGTACCCATTCATTTATTGCTGTCCCACTTTCACAACAACAGCTGACCTGGTTTGTAGTTGTTTTACTTCCATTCGTATCAGCCCAATCAATGTAGCTGCAGAGAGTAGTATAAAGAGAAAAACAAATAAAACACACTATCTTTACTGAGTAAACAGATGTTCTCTCTAGCCAAAAAAAAACCTCTCTTGAGTTCTGCTGCTTGACTGATTGTCCCAAACTAGGTATGGTCCTTCTGGAATGTCAGCTACACTCCCTTGGGCCTCTTTTTTCCTGTAATCATGCTTTTTGGAAAGTGATTTGAAGCCTTCCAGTGAGAAATATTCTGCAAGTGTTAAATCATAGAATCATAGAATGGCTTGAGTAGGAAGGGATGTTAAAGATCATTGAGTTCTAATTCCTCTGCCATGGGCAGGGGCACCTCCCACTAGATCAGGCTGCTCAAGGTCCCATCGAACCTGTCCCAGGATATTGTATCAATAACAAAAGCAGCTGTATCAACCACATCCTTATCCCCTAAAGGCTTTCCATGGCCAGTATCACCTGCTGAAAAGTGTTCTGCAAAATTTCAGTGGGTGTTTTTTACACTATGAATTGTTGGAACATGGGCTCCCGTTACTGCGTTATCATTATAAGCCTCTGCTGAGACTCGTGCATCGAAATACTGGTGAAAATCCAGTCACTGCTGTGAATGCTTTCATTACCTACACTCTGTACCTTGCTAAAGAAGCTTTTGCCTCCTGGTTGCTGCAATAACATTTTTTACAAGACACTGCTGCCTATGAGACCAGATGACAGTGCTAATGACCCATATCCTTGTTCTCTGCTTCCCTTGCTTATGCTGCTTGTTTCTCCACAGTCAATTAAGGAAAGGAATTGAGGTTAGTATTTCCATCCTTTAAATTAAATCTATCCTTGCTCCACAGTGCAATTAAAGTAAACAATTGGATACAGGGCCTTTCATCTCTAGGTCAATGGTTTATTTAGTAGGAGTCGACAGTGACTCATGCCATTAATTTGTCTGCTAAGTGGCAAACAGAGTGAATTGGTGGCATTAGCCTAGATTATAGGCATTCAGCTTGCAAAACCACTGCCACAACTTAACACGCCTGCTGCTCTTTGTGGTGAAGAGTTGTGGTGGCTCCATGACTTGTATCACAGGTCCTCCTGCAGCCTGCCTGCCGACAGATCACTGCTCTGGTACTACTAGATTTAGGGATAATTAGATAAACCTGGCCATTTTATGTCAAACACGAGTGTTAGCCAAAATGACAGGGCAAGTTATGCTGGGCACTCTTCCTGTGAAAACTGCAGGTCAATTATATATTTAGCTATTAAATCATTTTAAGGTCCAGAACATGTTAAGCAGCACAAACACAACAGTTGGGTCAAAATGGGTGTAGGTATCACCTCTGATTTTCCTCATTGGTGGATGCTGATGAACAGGGAGTTTTTGGGGTATTTGCAAATGCTAAACTTCAAGCATCTGAAAGTTAACTCTCTTAGATGTACCTATGTAGTCTATGGGGACACTGACTCGCAAGGCAAAGACGTATATTCTGCATCAACCACTCCAGGAGACTCAATTCAAGCTCATGGCTTGAACTGCTGTGGAGGAACACATCTCTCCCTTGCCTGAAAAGCAAGTGGGAGAAAGAGTCTTTGTGAATACTTCTACTACCCCATAGAATACTTCTATGGTTTCTATGGGAAGAAGAGCCATATGCTGTATGGAGACAGGATCATCCCTCTACAACCCTGAAGAGAAGGCTACATATCTTCTAGCTCCCAGCAACAGGAACTTCTTCCATTCACTGCTGTCCTAAATACACTGGAGGAGGCTTTCTAACCCTGACAAGCACACCGAGGCCTTCAAAATAAAGAAAACACTGTAATTCTTTCTCTTTTCTCTTCAGAACAAACCAAAAAAGATCCCCAGAGTCACAGCTTACTTATAATCATGTTAAAAATTCTTGAACTCTGATGTGCCTGAAAGGGAGCCAGCATTAGTGCATTATCATCACTCACACAGCAACGATTAGGTCTGAGCAGACACCATGGGGAACATCAGTTCAAGAAAATACCAGACACTGCATCATAAAGGTTGAAGAGGGCTCAAAGTGCTTAGTGTTCATCATCTTGTTCTTAAGGGATCTGTATTTGTGCCAAGTTAATAAGTGAATAGCCTGCAATTCATTGCCGTACTGTACAGCAATATTTTTATGCAGTTGACTGCAATAACTCTAATGTTGGATTTGATTTTTGACTGGCTTGTGGAGGCAGTCGCGTTTCTTCTCTTGACATGCTCAGGCTGGACTGCAGGGCAGATGGTGAAGTCGACAGCATTGAGATTTGAGAAATCTGTTGTAATGATCTTCCAAAAAGTCTTCACCATCTAGACTATTGCTGCAGAGGCTTAAATAGAGGAAAATAAATGCTTTGCCTGAACAGTTCCATATTTTAGAGCTACTGCATGCTTGTCCATTACACAGCAGGAGGGACACTGAACCAGAACATAATCAGTCAGCACTTTTAAACTTATTTTAAGTACTTTTTAAAACATTCAGCTCATTCATCCCACAAGCAAAAATGCTCTTGGAACCAAGAAGCATCAGCTGACAGAACTACCACAGACGACTTTTTATTACACTGCCAGCATGGACAGCTCTTGTTTTAACAAGTGTTCTAAACCAGATTTCTTAAATATTAATTTATATATTATTTTAAGTGATTTTAATATGTTCTCTTTGGGGGTTAGGGTACATAATTACAAGAAATGCTGTCTCTTGGTGCAAGAGGATGGTTCGAGCAAAGAAGTCTAAAAGCAGGAAATTGTTTATTGCTATAAACCATTCTTAAAAAACTTGGACATTGCAGCTGCCACTGTGACATGAGTGAGGCTTTCCTGGGAAACGGGGAAGAACACAACCCTCTTCCTACCTCTGTATGAGATGTTACCAGTCAAGGTCTGTACTGTCTCGGGACGCTGGTGTTTGTTAAAGAGCAAAGGCTGTGATACGGTCTGTAACTGTGACAGTGAAAAGTTGTTAGCCAGGTGTGGTTTGCTGGAAAAGTAACAACCTCTCAGACCAACTGACAGGGTTGGAAAAAAGCCATTTTCTTGCCTACCATCTCCCTCCTGCAGGTGTGAGGCTAATACACCATTTGCTTCTCAGCCAGTTTTAGACATCTAGATCAACATGCCAAATTGACTGCAAATTCATTTCCCTCACTGGCATTCTCCTTCATTTTTCTTGCAAATTTTTGAGATTTCAGCATTTTGTTTGATTCATAAAGGGACTTGGCAGGTTCACTTTCTATGAACCCTAAGCTCTGCTTACACCCAGTAACTTCAATACCCAGGGGAGAAGTAACTACTTAGGCAAACAAAGACACAGTGCTGCTTAAAAAGTTATAACATCAACATCTGCCATTAGACTGACCCTCTTCCTATTAAAGATGTTCTGAAAATTACTCACTTCATAGTTGGAAAATCTGCTCCCAAATAAATCAAGTAAAGGCTAAATTCTAGAGCTACTTTCTTTGTAATTAGATTTTATGACTTTATTTAGCAACTGTCTAATCTCTGTGCATGAGCCTCACCAGCAGGCTATATTTGTAGGAGCTAAATAGAACACAGAAAAGCTGTGTGCAACTGGTTATATTGGCTAGCTTCTCTTCTAGCTCTGAGATTGGGTACCAGGAAAGGAAAAATTATAATATTCCCCCAAATTAGAGCTCTCAGACAATTAAAACCAAGTTGGATTCTTGATGTTCATCTCTTTTCACACCTTTCATGATTTATCACAACAGGATTACATTAAAAAAAGAGTTCAAGTTCATAATCTGAGGTCCTGCTCTAGAAGCAGGCAGATTAGAAGTTATGTTTTATGGAGTGGCAAATTCATCTGCCCCTCTGCCTTGCTCAAGAAACTGACTTGGAGAGAAGAAGTTCCGGCTGCTGGTAGCTCTCACATGAGTACTTTGGCTTCTTCCTCTCTTGGAAAGGAACAGCCTTTTCTGCTGTACCTGCTCAAAGTCTAAGAAGGCTGAAGTTTGCCCAGGAGGCACAGATTACATGGTCTGAACTGACAGAATTAAAGTAGCTCAGACTGAAAACTCAGTTTGCCCAATAGCACTGTTTTTTTTTTCTTTTGGGGTGGGGGTTGGAGAGACTTATGCCATAATGTGCAAAATAAACAGTAAGCCAGCCACATCCAGAGTCCCAGTTATTTTTGTAAGGCTTTATCCTCTTTTTTCTTTCAGGTTTGAGAAGTCAGAGCACTCAGGAAAGCAACCATGAAAGCCTCTATTGCATCAATTGTTTCACCATGTGGTTCTTTCGGTAGCACACTCAGAGAAGGGCTTCTGCCAAGGGCACAGGTGTGTTTCCCTGATCCAGAGATGTGGGATACAGTATGCGCCATGACCCTCATCCTGATTTTTTTTTTCCCTCCAAAACAAATCCCTCTTCGGCCATATCTTGGTACCTAGTGCTTTGGAATAGCAGAAAAAGATCATCCTAAATCTCACACTTTGCTTTGGCTTCTCTGCCACCACTCAAGGACACCAAATAAAATGGGTCCCTTTACTGTCTCTGCTTCTTATGTCCTATCCGAGCACTTCACTGATGGAACCAGTTTGTGCCCAGCAGCCCTGCAGATCCCAGGCAGCCCTCAGAGAATGAGCTAAATTAACTTCACCTCCCACCTCATGAACAATTCCCGGCTATGCTCTAGCCACATTGCTAATGATGATGTAAGAAACTTTAATAAGAGTCTGATTTGCACATACCAGGTTTAACTTTTTGGAGACAGCTGTTCAAAGAGTTCTCCAGTGACAGGCACAGGCAGGCTCTTCTGCGGCCTTGGAGAACCAAGACATTCACAGGATCACTTCTGCAGCAGTGGTTTGGCAAACATTTCTTTTCTTCTCTCCTTTCCTTCAGCAGCTTTTTGACCACCCCACTTTTCACACCACAGAAACTACGAGGACAGCTGTGTTGGCTTTGCACAGTGCTCAAAGGCGGCCCCAACAGCTGAAGTCCACCTTGCTGTTCCTCATGAAAAAGGAGAGGAACAGACCTAGGTAGACTCTTATGCACATCCACCTCATCATGATTTTCAAGTCTCATACAACTAGGGCTTTTTCTTCCTAATTTTCTGCTATAAGCTAAAATTGCATGCCATTGGCTATGTGAATGCAAGGCACTCCTTGGTCCTATGCCTGGATACCACAGTAAAGCAGCCTTCACGCAGCTGCTCCACTGCCTCTCCCCTTCAACACCACTGGGAGCAAAAAGCGTTGCCAGGAAATGGGAAGAACCTTGCCTTTCCATCAGTCCACACGCCAGTGTTAGCAGATTCATTTTTACACTGGAAACATCCACTGCTTAAGGGTAGGGAGATGCCCCCGAGGGATGCCAGAACTCACAGCTGCAGTCTGCACGCTGCCAGGGAACCACAGTTGGGGTGTGCTACGTCACCCCCATCTTCCCCACCAAAAAAAGAGCTGTAGTCTCACACCAAGAAGGCAGGGGCTCTGCTTCACCCGCTTCCAGGTTTGCCTCTCCCAGTGCTTTTTGCTTCACATGGCTGGATATACTTTTAACTTTTTATAATGCAATGATGTACTCCTCTCTCTCCACCTGTCAAAGACAGAGGTTCCCAAGCAGTAAGGGTTGCTGGGCTGCTTTTATGCAAGTTAGAAAGGGAGTATTGACAAAGCATGTGTAATTATGCAAACACAAGCCTATTTTATCCTTTAGAGTACCTCAAATTCTTAGTTACTTAGTGTAAAGCACTGAATAAATCCATTTTTTTCATTAATGCTTGTTTAGGTTGAAGCCCTAGGATTGGCAGCACTTTAAGTATTTTAAGACAGTATTTTATTAATAATTATAAATCTGAAATATTTGGCCTATATTCAGTTTTGCTCTTTCATAAAGTACCCCTCTTGACCAGAGTCAGGATGTAGGTTCAAGGTCAAAACATTTGTAGCAAATTTGTCCAAGCACAGTGGGAAATCTGAACTGTCCCTGCAAGAGGTAGAAAAGGGTTACATGGACACATAAAATAACTGATGCACCTTCACATACGCACATCTGTATTTATCTGTTTCTATAGAAATTGATCCTCACGGGCTTAGAGCCCTACTCCTCTAGTGATATTATTAAAGTAAATAAAAGCTAACTACAGAAAACTTATACCTGCATTAGTTCAGCTTTTGGAAATAAAAATAAATCTAGCAGCTGCTCTCTACACCTATAAACATAAGAGTGTTTATATGCATGCGTATATGCATACACTGGCTAACTCTCCTAAGATTCTCCTCTTCAACCAGTTCAGTACAGGGAAACCTGTATTTTGAGGGGTCAAGTGCGCTGCACCTTTTTTGTCCATATTCTTACCAGCTTTCCTGCAGGTTACAGCAGGGTGCCTGAAATGGCCAAGTTCAAAGCAGCTCAGAACAGATCTGAATCACGATTGTGTGTTCTTCACAGGCAAGGGGACAGTATCTATGTTATGCGAAACAAACTTTTAAGCAGTAAAATCCATTATGAACAAAATACATAAGTTCCAGGGAATGGAATTTGTCTGATCTAAACAATGAAAGACAATGCTTATCTCTGGATAAAGAACATCCATATGAAAGCTAAGGCATTCTTAAAATGTTTTATCCTCAGTTTCAAGCAGGACTATTTATCTCACACCCTATTTCTGCACATAGGAAAGGAAGAGCTAACGGCAGAATAGTTTTCTTTGGGTAGTACAAACAACTGTACGATGATTATCCCCCACCCTGTGTGGGATTCCATTGGAGATCAAGGATGCCCTGGCAAGTGCTGGGGCATTACTACAAGTATGTGGAAGTCTCGCATCTTTTATTAATTAGATTCCTAACAACACAATAAAACCCTGTAGCAGAAAGCCACACTGTTCATTCCTGGATCAT
This sequence comes from Clamator glandarius, assembly GCA_033459285.1. Lineage (NCBI taxonomy): Eukaryota > Metazoa > Chordata > Aves > Cuculiformes > Cuculidae > Clamator > Clamator glandarius. The sequence continues at coordinate 827,269 of JAUNZM010000131.1, read as the reverse complement.
ATGAAATCATTCACCATTTTATGTACAAGTTTTGAATTACAATCTTTTAACTTCTCATCAGAAAAGCACCCCAAAAAGGCCAAAAAAAAGCATTTTTGGCAGAACTGCACAGTGTACAGAAGCATACTTTCAATTACACAATATCTTACAGAAGACATACTGTAACAAAAAGCAGAGCCTGTTACCTTTTCTGAGAAGGCAGCCCAGACAAAACTAGGTGTTTCACCTCCATTATTAGAGGAACAGCTTTAACTGGACAGAGGAGTACATGAAAAAAAAATCCTGAACACTCCAGATAGTTTAACAGAAAAAAAAGTACATTTGTAAACAACTTTAAAACAAGAGCCTTATGAATATAATAAAGGTCACTGAAAGTTAAGCTATTAAACTCTTCCTAGCCCAAACTGCTATATTCTATCCTTACAGGTTTTTATGATACGCAGATTTTGCCACAGAACACTTCACCGAGAAATCTGGGCAAATACTTCTGAAGTTTTTAGTAGAATTAAGAAAAGAACAACTTGAAGGCAAAGGTCAAACTCCAAATTTCCATTGTAAATTGTAAGGGCAATATAACCAACTAATGAATGGAGCAGAGTTCAACAGCACACAGAAGAACTTTACTTATTTTATGGTTTGAGACCCTTTTTAATATAAACCCTGAAAAGTCACAAGCAATGAACAGACTTTTATATTACGTACCATTAAGTTATCACTGCACTCACTTACATTATTCAAACTTTGCCATCAAGTGACTTTCACATCCAATACTGATTTACCTTAAGCGGATCTGTTTTAAGACAAGGCTAACTGTAAAAACTGTCCTGGAAAATGATTTTTTGGTATGTAATCATCAACCATGCATACAAAGCTGAGTATTAATATTTATGCTGCTCTGCTTCATGCTTGAGCATATCTTAAGCAAGCTGTTGATCACAGAGCATGCCCATTTTGGTAGATGGACAGATGTACGAGAACAGCAATGCTTTGGATAACTTGTGCTATTCATAATACTACAGTTATTTTCTCTGCCAATTACATTTTGCTATAAATACGTGTGCCCTTAAGTTGATCCCAATATCAGTTTCAGCTAACTAATCAAATTATCTGCTACGGCTTTGGGAATGATAACCCTTCCTTTATTTAAATAAAATGAGGGAAGAGCTTGTAACTCCCAAAGGTTTGCCAACAATAGATTTATTTTTCAAGACAGGATGACACTTCACTAAACTGTTCATCATCCTTGTTCTTCACAGATAAACACAATAGTGTTAATGTTTTTTATCAGGTAGGTAGGAAGGGGAAAATACTGTGAGATTTTTACACTAATGTTTTTCCAAGTTCTGCTCATGTGCTCTTATGAATAATTATCCATTTGAAATAAGCATTTCAGATTACTTCTCTTATATTTGGAGGGCTTGGCAGCTAAATTTCAATTCTTTCCTTTCCTTTCACAAAACTGTTATTAAAAACCTGTCCACAACTGAGTACACAAGGAGCTTATAATTTCTCATTATATTTAGAAGTGCCTCATTTTTGTACCAGTTAAAAATTAATTCATAATCCAAATAATCCATCTGCACTGTAAACAAGTAGTTATTTTCTCTCATGTAATAACAGTAAATAATGACACTGATCATTACGTATTCTGCTTGACTTCATTAAAGCAATTCTTCACTCACAAAGGCAGCAGGCATTCGGTGATGGACTTCATTTGAACTATGTTCAAATGAGTTGAATAACTGAGATTCCTGATGGTAAGCCATTTCCCTAATTTTCTTTGTAGCTTCCGCTACTTGCATACTTAACTCAATTTCATAATTTGCTAATAATTTGCTAAAAATAATTCATTTTCTCAAGCCCTTCTCTCCCTGTCTAAACCAAACTTATTTACTTTTATGGTAAATGTTTTTCAGCCAATACATTGTGAGAAAAAAAAGAAAACCAAGAATGGTATGAAGGGAGAAAGTATTTAAAATTTTGTACTAATTTGCTTTCAGAACTTCCTTCCAAAATGCTACAGAGGCAAAAGCTTTAAAGATTTAAAACACGCTTTCACATATTTTTAAATCTTCCTCTCTTTTGTATGTGAGACCAACTTTATCCCATGAATCATCTTCATAACTTCTGTCCAGTAACTAAATGAAACTGCATGTCATTCCCCCCAAGAAAGTAGAGAAAATACAACCTTTTACTTCAAATATTTTATGAATGCAAGATTACAAGAATATTAGTCAAAATGCAGGGATATCAAGCACTGAACCAAGGATGCTGGCATCAGTTTGCCTACCATTTTGCATGTGGAAAAAATATACTATTTCTACAAGGCATTACTAATGCATCATGAATTACTCTGGTCAGCCAGCATCACCTCTGCAGCTTAGTGCACGTTTAAGTACTGAAAATAATTGTAATAGTACTAGTTTGAGATGAGACACTGGAACAAAACCATTCTTAAACAGGAAATATTTTGTTTTGTTCTTATAGAGGTAACACCGAAAACTAAAACCAAGATCTTACAATTTAGCGGCCACTTTAACACTTGTTAGGCTAACCTTCACACAAGGAGCATGCATACAGCCACTGTTCTTGCTTTAAATTGAGGGCTGTTGGTTAATTCAAGTCACTGTTTTCTCACCTTATTTGATTAACCTGTTGAACTGGATGTCCACCGTAGGAAAAAGAAAATTAAATGATGTTAAGTGGGGCAGACAAATACAGATCACACCAAGAAGCTAACACTCATGAGTTGTCATAATAAGGGATAATAATAACAACAACAATAATAAAAAAATCAGTCTGTTCTGTGCATGTTTTCCATTTGAAAGGTCCCAGGAAATCATGACGTGCCTGGCCGTTTCTGTTGCTGATTTCTGATGACCTCTAATTGTTTTTTGCATTGCTGGTAGTAAGTTGAGAGACTTTTGTTTTCATCTAACAGCTTTTTATGTTCTTGTACCAGACGGGATGTGTTTTGCTGGTCTTTTTCATCCTGGTCCAGTTCTGCTATTAGTTCTTGTCTAAAACAATAATAATAAAAAAAGTAATTGTCACTTATAATCTACTTCTACTTGTGTTTAGATAACTTCCTATGCTTCCAATCAGTATTTTGTTATCAGTCTGAACTCATGGGTGGTGAGATTTTATGCAGGAAAAAAATAAGGTTGCCCAAATCCCACCTTATTGTTTTTTGTAGTCTGGGAAAAAATTCTCTTCCAAATCAAATCCATGTTCAAACATTAAAATAGCTGCAGCCCATAGACTCAGTCTCTGAAATGGTCCTTCATATAATATCTTTCAGACATAGCTCTACAGGTCACAATAAGACATCTAAAGTTCCACAAAGAATTTCATATTAAATTCCAGTTTTGCTTAACTATACGTACATTTAAAAAATCAAGAGGTAACTTAAAAGACAGAATTGCAATAATTTTGGTAACTTCTAAGTAAAGTGCTGTTTTCTATTTGGACTTGAACTTCTTAAAGCAGTGGAAAAGCAGAATCAAGCAAATTACTTTTCTAACTGTCACTTCACTTAATTTATGCTGTAAGTGTTCACGGTATTTCTAGTGACAATTTCAGAGGGACAAACACACTGATAATCTTGCTGTAAATTATACTGCAAAACTGTTGCAGTAGTTTGTTTTACTATTTGTTTATGAGGTGACAAGAAGGCAAGCTGCCAGAAACATTTTAGCAACAAAATAGTAGAGGAGTAAGTCCATGGTAATTAGTTCTCGCCATATAGTTTGTAATTGCAGTTAAAGAAAACCTAATCATTCTATAAAAGCTGAACTAGTAACTACCTTAACCAACATTAAATTCACCAATCACAATACCATTTTTTTTTTTTAACATTTATGGTCTATTACGTTCTGACTAAGAAAAAACAGTCTGGGAGAAATGTGTTTGTAGACTCTCTACAAAAAAAAAGAGAAAGTAGGAATCTAAAGGTAGAAAATCAACAATTGTGAAACATAAACACACTTTTATGTAATTTATTGACCGTTACAGACAATAGAAATAAAACCAAAATTAAGATCTTCACACTAGCTTCAGTATCTCCTCATGAAGTCTAAAAAGCCTAGTTGCACTTCAAAAAAGGTATTGCTCTCAGGATGCCAAAACCAAATGGATTACAGGAGGTTGATCTTACAGTAGCTTGAACTCATTCTGTATGATATTTCTAATGCTCAAGAGGTTTATGCACACATTTTCTCATTAACTATTCCACCAACCTCAAGGCAAGCTCCTCATTAACAACCCCTTGCGTGCAGTGGCTCAGGCACTGGTGAGTGACAAACTGGTTATCTGGTCTAGCATGGGAATACATATCACCTCTGAGAACTGCTCCTCAGCATCAGGAAACAGAAATGATGAGAAGCAGAACACAACAGAATGTATTGTAAACTGAAGTGCTGAATCAGCAATAACTTTGGCCCTAATCCAACAATACATGCAGTTGCTTCAGTTATATATGTACACAACGTAAGAGGAAAGACTTATTTCTGGTGTACAGTGTGTATGTAATTTCCTCTAAGTATTAGGTCCCAAATCCCAGGTAGAAAAACATAAGAAGTGTGAATACCACTGTTTTAAATGCGATGATTGACAGAAGTTAGATATAACACAAACATATTACTCAAAATTCTATAATCCATTATCCAAGTAATTATCTACAAATTACAATTTAAAATCTTACACTAGGCAGCGTTGGAATAAAATTCTAAGGTTCCTCAACAGCTCGTCTTTCATTTGAAATGACACAAACATACATTACTAGTATGTTACATACACACCTGTGCCACACACTTCAAAAGTAGGACTTGTCCAGAAGGAATCTTGATATATAAAACTTTCTATCATCTGCTCTAAATATCCCACCTGTACTGAGCAGCACAGTATTTCTGAGATTAAGGCTGGAAAATAATTATGTCCTATGAAACATTACTTCATAAAGCCTGCACTAGTTGTTGCAGATAATATACTTTGTGTCAAAGGAGCATATAGGAGAAAAGAGAAGGTTAAACATGTTTTACTTACTTCCTCTGCAACAGCAGTGCAATTTCTGTTTGAACTTTCATATATTCTTGTGCCATTTTGCAGTGCTGTTCAAACACAGCCATAGATTCTTTGGAGTTTGGGCATGGTGCTAGAGGCTGAAAATAAGTCAGACATGTTAAAAAATAATGAATTGATATCTTAGTATACAGTGTGTTAGAATGTCTCTGCAGTGTATTTAGAATGTCTTTTAAAAACCAGTAAGCTTTTAAAAATAAGTGTTAAACTATGCTCTGAAAAACGTTACTGCACTCAAACCTCAAATCTGCAGTTATTAATTCAATACTCTGTCATAAAAAAAAAAATCAGATTACTGTTTAGTCCCACAGATAACAAATAAAGTGAATACAAGAATTTAATTCAGTAACAGTCAAGCAAATAATGTGCTGTTTTGACAGTCAAACTCAGCTTATATTTGGGTTTAGGCATCATGTTTCCCAAAGCTTGTTTTTAATAGCTTGGTCAAATCTGAGTCAACCAATCTCAGATTACATAACATATTTTTTTAGCCTTGGTCAGAAGTTAGAATATAAGACACAGGTAAATATGTGGGTACTATATTTTGCAGCCAAAAGTTCACACATTAGAATGAAACGCAAGAAAAAGAATCTAAGAAAGTATTTATTACCTGTAACTGATGATCTAACGTAAGATATGCCATTGGGATGGAGTTATCTGACCCATTGGTCTCTACAACAAAATCAAGAAAATTTAATGTATTTTCAACGTTCCTTCTATTTTTATAGGACATAAACAATGATTCTAAATCATTTCACAATACACGATCTGAATGTGGAAAGGCAAATGGAAATAGCAGTGTTCCAGTCCCAAGGCAGATGAATCATTCTGTTTTTCTGATAAAGTTAAGAACTTCAGAATTATGATCCATCACACCAAGAAGAAATAAAAGATTAAGGTTATCATCCTACACTTCAAGAAGCCACGTAAGAGCATACAGATTTTAAAAATACTATTTTTGTACAGTTTGCAATCACGTTCTCTCTTTATAAAAAAATTGTGATTTCATTCTTGTTTATGAAGGATCAGCCAGACAGCCCATGCATCTAATGATTTTAAAATTAGAAGCTGTGCAAACCAGCTCTGCCAAAATAAAATAAGCACAACCTCCTGCACAGTTTTGAAACCAGCTCCCACTGAGGTCTGTATCTTCCTCGCAACATGCTCTAGGGCATCTTCTCTACTCTGTAGAGACACTTTGTGGGTAGCAAGGAACCCAATAACCAATCTACCTCTTGGGCCTGGCTGCTCTATTCTTGCACTGCAGTTACTCTGGATTTCTCTAGTGCTTTCATTGCAGATCTAACACATTTCTGATTTCTTATAGATCCTACCTTTTGGCAGTCCCCCATCTGAGGAACACAAAGTTATTGTTAAGCTTTAAGAGACACAGGAGTAAAGACACATGGAGAAACTACTGATTATACAGCTGCATTATTGATACTAGAGGATTATATGGAGGAGGGTAGGTGGGGAAAAAAAAGGGGCTGCTTACCCATACCCCAAAAGCACCTGCCACAGAGTAGTCGTGGTAGAGAAACTAAGGTGTTGCCCTCAAAGACTATGCTATCTCCAAGAGCAGCTTCAAAAGGAAACAGAAATAAGAGGGTGGGAATGGAGAAAAACTGGTTAAGTGTATGCTTGTAAGGAAACTGGAAGGTGGTAGAAAAAAAAAAAAAACACAAAAGAGAAGAAGAAAACAACCCTAAAACCAGAGACTTAATCATCACAGTATCTTAAATGAGAACAACAGAAGTCCTTCCCTACATTAGACCACTACCATATACGGCATACTGCTTAGTAAAGGAATTATCACAATGTTTCAAATACATCAATACAGGCAAAATACTTCAGATCATACTGAGCATTTCAGCACTGTGTCACAGAACTGCAGCTTTTCCTGTGACTGAACAGATTCAGCTGCATCCTCATTATATCATTTTACCTCATTAATATAAACCATATCGTCTTTGGCAGAAAACCAAAATTATTGCCCTCTTTAGAAATTTAAACAATTCTTTGTTCATGGACTGCATAAACCTAATAAGAAAAAAATATACATGCGGTACCTTCTGTATTTACCGGAGTATAAGGTGAGGGATTTCTGTGGGCCAGAAAGGGACCTTTTAGCTCTAGCGCTGTGCTGCATTTAAGGCCAAAGGCTTGCCACAAAGTGCCTTTGCACTGGCAAGTGATCAGCAACTTTCAGTCCCCAATGAATGACTGGGTAAGAGTTTGCCTCTGTGTTGAAGCAGCAATTTCCATAAACGTTCACTGCCTAAAGCAACTCGGGACCTGTGCTGCACAAAAGAGAGCACAGAGTGGGCTGTGGCAGTGGGTGAGGGCTTTAAGAAAGTGAGTGGCAAGGCGTAGAGTACGATCACGGAAGTGTCAATGGAAAGAAAGAAGAAAGCGCAGAACACAAGAGTATGCTGCCCTCCTCCCACTAAAAAGGGGGAAAAAAAGAAAAGTGTACATCTTACATATAGAATCACCTTATATTTGGTAAAATACAAGTGTGCATATATACATATACATATGTATATACGCATGTGCAAGAATCAGTCCACATGTGAGTTTCCGTTTTGCAGCTGGTTACAGGAAAAAAAAATGGAAGAGTCTGATCATCCAAAGATGAAATGGATCACAAGAAAAATATTTCAGAATTCGATGCATTATGAGGTACCAGCTTGCTAAACATGTACATTTGGTTAACAAAAATATAATTCTTATTTACAGCTTAAGAGATCCATTATATTCATGCAGTCTAGTACCGGTTCTTTTCATAATGGAGTGCATTATGACTTGAAAAGTTGAATTAAATTATTTAGTTTTGTTCATTCTTAATCCAAAAGAAAAGTGATGCTAGAGCAGAAGTATTTAAATCACTTCTGCGGATACTTATGTTAGTTTATTTAAAAACAGTAAGATTGTGTGCACATGTATATTTTGCATAAGCAAAATCATAATACAGATAAAACAACATATTACAGCTGATACTCACCTACAGCATTTAATTCTAGAAGTCAGAGCAATGAAAGTTTTAACTATGCATTTGTAATACAAATGCACAAGACTAAAATGCTCTAAGACATCTATTCCCCTAATTCTGAAAAACCACACCACAGTTGAGAACTGGTGCTAAAAGATCTGCATTAAATACTAGTATCACTGCATACGTACAGTACTTCCTTACAAGCAAAATGCGGACTAGTTTATGTAGCTTCACTTAACATCTATTAAGAAGTTCTTAAAGCAAAACAAAGCAGTAATGTAATGATTTCATTTAAGCATAACTAAAATGGACTGTAAATTTCACTGCTTAGTTTTGTTTATGTCTAGGCACAGCCCCCCATCATAATGAAATATTTTACATTTTTTCTAGGCAAAAAGCTAACTAATGAACAAAGGATCACCTGCATCATCAGGTGTCCATGGATTACGGGTTGGCTTTTCAGAGGTTGGTCCCGAGGTAGTGATCATTCTCACGCTAGGACTAGATGATCTACTGCTGTTTCTACTCTCCTGAAATGATACAATAGAAGAAAACAAAATGAAATTATAAGAAAAGATTTTTTTAAGGGATAATTAAAAAAAAATATTAAAAAGAAAAATCAATGTGAAGAAACCTGAACCTACAATCCTCCCAAATACTCTTCTCCCCAAGCTTTTTCCCTGAAAGCTCTCCAGACAGTTTGCTAAAATTTACATGCATTGCAGAGATAACTTCATCCTCATTTCCACTACACCTTTACCGCATAAAAATAAATGGATATAATTTGTTTTTTTTGGCATAATAAAAAGCAGTGCTGAACAGTGTGTTCAAGACCTTTAATATAAAGTCTAACTCTATGTCTAGTGATTTTCACACCACCATTCAGTGAACTCTAGCAGCTCTATAACGTAAAGAAGAAAGTTTGTTCCAATGTTTAATCAATGAATGGAATTACATGCAGCTAAAGGAATGCAGATTAGTAACTGCACTAGACTGTGGTGTATTAATCTACAGTTTTCTTATGGTTCTTATGTCAACTCAGAGGTTATGTGATTCATCTTCAGAAAGCATGAAAAAATTATTTAATCAAAAAGGATCAAGCAATTATAACAAAGTAATTAGAAAATGAGTACATTTTCTCTCACAAAGCAAATTAAGAGCTAAAAAAAATTCTGTAGGAAGGTCTTTATATACAGCTCCGCTCCTCTGATCCCTTTGTTCACTAACTCTCAAAACTGCAATGCAGACTGTATTATGCTACTAAGCTTCTTTTTCAGAATTAATTACAGTATATGTTCTTGTATTTCATGTACCCCCTCACTGACATAGTCTTAAGTCCTCTACTGTGTTAATTTTATAAACCCCAGCAAGTTTCGCAGGAAAAAAACTAAGTAAAAAGAAAAGATGCTGTTAAAATACAACTATATGCAACATGCTGTATTTAAAATGAAATGATTTCAGTCAAGTAATAATCCAAAGAGTAACAAGATTCTATACACCAAAATACCCATTATTTCAGTCGTATTATATTTGTCCTGTAATTTTTATTAAACATTTATTGTTTTATGTTAGTAGGCAGAAACAGAGCACTAAACTATTGTAGAAATAATCTGATGGATGATAGCATCAGGATGACAGCATCAGACATTTTGAAAGAGCTTTTGTGTTGGAGTGTTTGTTGACATCAAGCAAGGTTTAAGTTGCTGAGATAACCACTTACTGTCAGTGTCCTCAGATATGAATGATAGACACATTGCTGATGTGAAAGGTCAAAAAACACAGCAAGCACTTTTAACAGTGTGTATGTAAGTCCTTTAAGCAGAAATAAATTTGTGGATTACCTACTGCTGACAACAAAGGGCATGCACCTAAGAAATACGCTAATTACAGTAACTTCTCAGTGCTGTACTAGATTACTTGCTCTACCAGACTGTTTTGATCTATCAACAGCCCCCCGCCTCGATTTCCTTGATAAGATTGTTAAATCAAATTTACTAGAGACAGAAATGAAGGATTCATACTTGAAGCGTATCTAAAAAGCACTGCAAAGTCCAAGTTCCCCAAAATGAACACCTGTTACATTTGAGGGCATGTCGAGCAAGATGCTTTAGGCCTTCTGGATGCCAGTCCTTCTTACAGGTAAGCCAGTGACTGTTCTTTAGCAATAACTTTCTGCTACATTTTCACAGACATCCTTTCAACTCTTGCTGCCTCCAGGTATCTAAGTATGCTCAACAGAGTTGTTATCAGGTTACTCTCAAATCATTGCCAGGTGGCCAAACCCACATGGCGCTCTTAGCTTCTTAGCCTCCATTTCTCAAAGGCTTGCAGTCTTGACAAACAGGCATGCTCTGAGGAATAAACTCCCAGGCAAGCTTAAACAAAATGGGCAGTCAAATTAAATAAATCATTGTTACTAGCCCTGTCACCTCACCTCAGCTGTGGATTTCATTTTACTGTGAAATGGGACAGGAAAAAAAGATGTGTATCTGTGACCAATTTCACAATCTCATGGACAGAATGATTCATCTGTATAATACCAGATTCCCTCAGATTATCACACTTGGCTTGCATTCATGTGAATATGGACATTCTGACCTTGCTTTTCAACTATTCAATACAGTACACAGGTTTGGTTTTTTTTCACTTCCAGGTAAACTGTAAGAGTTATAAAGATCCAGAAAAAAACCCCAAAATCAAAAGGTTTAGAAGAGGTAGTTTTGATATCACAATAGCACTGTGAAGGATGAAGTACCAAAAGAACTAATCCAATACAAGATACACATACAAGGAAATGGATACCTTACTAGGAAATCTCATCACAACCCACAGTTCTTGAGTGATTATGTCAAATATGTTTCTCAGTCTCTGTATAAAATACCGAATTCTGTAATGGCTCTATCCAGTGTAAAAAGCAGGTTCAGTGTTCCTTCATATGGCACAATACAATCTTGTAAAGTGTATGTACAGGGAAATGGGAAAGCAGAAGAAACAATTCAGCAAAAAAAAAAAAAAAAGAACGTGGAAAAATTAATGGAGCATCACAGTATATGAATGGAGACAAATGGAAATGTAGCATTTGATTATACAGAGAGGGTTGCATCAGCACTGGTCATGTCACCTGGAGTCACATACAGTCTAAAGTCACCAAGCACTAGTGAAATCCAGGAAAAGAAATTACACTTAAACACATTTTCTCAACACTGAACCACTCCAACAGCTGGATCCAATGATGGAAAACCTTTGGCTTAGCACATTTTCCTATCTAAACTGTTGATGCAGTAATGTCAGTTCAGTAGTAAAATCAGCTGCAAAGCATTATTACTGTCTGCTGTTGAATAACATCAGAAAGAGCAATACCAGAAAATGCTGTGTCTCAGCAACATAAAAATAGTAATCATAAGCCATACAAAACACACAAAAAAGCCTTCTAATAATATATAAAATGAAATATACATGTAATCGTAAAACATACAAGAATGTCAGATTAAAACGGACCAGCAGGTAAAGCAAGGAAACAGGACTCATGCCCTATCCTTTCACATAAGTGAAACTTTGGCATATTTATTACTATCAAATCTGGTGTTTTCCTTAACAAAAATTCCATTCTGAATTGGAAAAATCTTCCTGATTAGAAAAAGTTATAACAGACTCATTCTTTACTGACAGAATGGCAATTTACAGGAAAACCAAGTTTAATAAAAAGATTTCTGATCAGCCTTAGTGCGTCAGTCAAACCACTAAAAAAAAAAAAAAAAAGTGGCACCGTAGCACTCTTGATTTTGAGTAGGATAGGGGCTTACAAGGGCTGGGTGTGAGTGCAGAGACACACAGTAGCTCAGTGAAGAAGGCTGTGCTGCAGAGTGGGTGTAAAGGAGAATGGAATGCGGAGAAGAAGGATGTTTGCAATGAAGGGAGTGAGAAGGGGATTTTCACATTAGAAAGGATAACATATATATGTTATGGTGCATATGGGGAGATAGGATAAACTGAACAGAACTACGGTAGTCAAAGATGCTTTTTTCTGCTTTGGATAGAAAATTATTTATATGGATAGCAGTTAAAGATTTTTAATAAAAATTCAAGTCAGTGAGGTCAAGAGAGATAGAAACGCATAGAGAGTGATATTAAGTCTTTTACCATAATTACATTGTGCTTGCCTTCTTCATTGTTTTCTGATTTTTTAAATATACAAACATACACATGTCAAAAGTTAGAAAAGTCTGCTGAAACTAATGCTATCTCTTCTCACACCAAAAAGGGGACGAAAGCACATTTTTGTTTAAACAGACAGTGCAAAATTTTCCAGTTTTTATCATAATGTTTCCAAAAACTGCAAGACAGAAGCAGATAATTGCAATTATGTTTCAAATATGTACATTATCAGAAGCAAGAAAGTAAAACGTGATTCTGGTACTTCTCTAGCCCCTTATCAGAACTTGGTGAGGTAAACAAAACCACCTGTTTTTTGTATTCTCCTGGTCACAAGGAAAATTTAGCTAGAATACCCATGCAAGCCGTAGCATAGCTTTCAAATACAGATTATTATAATACATAAGATATGAAGGAAATGCTGAAATTCTATATTTTTAAATATTATCCGTTCATTAAAATAGAAAGAATGAAAAAATTTAAACAAAAAAAGCTATAATTAAATATATTTATACATCAATCGGGACAATTTGGTATAACTGAGGTACCGTCATTTATTTCATTTTCCCCAAGTCTTGCGTAATTTTAGTTCTACAATCAACTGAACAGACTAATCGATTTCTTTATTAAATTTTGCAGATTCATTTCATTCTAAAAACCCTGTCTTCACTGAAGATGAAAATGTATTTTAGACTTGTTTGTTATTTTTTGATAGATGTACATAGTCAATTCCATTAAAAATACCTGTGGGACTGAAGAGGTTTCTGTGGCTATTACACTCCATGGAATTAAAGAAGGATCAAATGTTAATCTCCCTGATAACTAAACACCCTCAAAAGTGCCACCTATTTTAGACTATTCCAGTAGGTTGTTTAATATGGAAACCTGATTAACCTGAAGAATATGCTAAGCTCCAGTGTCCCACATCCAAATAATAGTAAGGATTCCAAAATTGCCAGTTCACGTTAATGACCAAATAGCCTTTGTGAACTACTGAGATAAGACAGTGAAGCAATTAAGAACATAAAATAAACACATCTGAATGAAGCATTAGCTGTACTTTTCTTGTTTAATTTGTTCTTAGTTTAATTTCAATTTTATGCATGCACAGCAGTGTGTCTGTTACCATGGCACTTAGGATACCAGACAAGAAGTGATGTTATTATAAAATACCTTATAGAGATAGCCTTTTGTTTTTAAAACCAGAACTCTGTGACAGCACTCTCCTCTAAACATTTCAGAAGAAATGGAGAGATAATACTGTAAGTTACTACTGAGGGTTCAGAGACTGATAATAAATAATGCATGTTACTGATTCACATGCTTTTCTGCATGAAGTGAGTCTAGTATGTATAACTGCTTTAGACAATCGTAAGTACTAATTACAATTGTTTTCTACATAGAGAGGTGAAAAGGCTTTCCTGCATAAAATCTGTCCTCAGTCAAATTAAGTAGGACACAAAAACTATGTGTACATAAAAATGACAAATGCTGCATGAGGTATACAGAAAACACTTCTCATCTAGAATTCATTCATAGATTACCCTCATGGAATCTCATTTAAATGCAACAGATCATTTCTACAAAAGCATCAAAAGATGAAGATTTCCAGAGCAGTTTCCCTGTACAGATTTGGTGTTGACTTTACTGAAAGATAAAGAATTGATGACAAAGATGTTTACCTGACTTGACTCTGTTCCAGTGACACTAAGATCTTGAATGGATCTGCGCCTCTGCTGTCCGTTTCCTGCTGGGAAAAAACAAACAAAACAAAAACAAACCAGTGAAATCTATTCAGAAAAAATAAGAAGGGTGCGACTGTTGCAGAGGAGCTTGGAATTTGTACAAATCCACAGAGAGAAAGTGAGAGAGGGGGAGAAGAGAGACAGCTGCAGAATTTTAACTCAAAACATGCTGGCCTGTCAAGAAAAAAGTATACTCTAATACAATAACCACTCCTACCACATGAATAGCTGCTGCCCTCTACTCCACCATCTACTGTCACATGTATATGGTCAGGCTTAGTACCCGGGGCAGGAGCTGGTGACGACATCTATTTCAAGGGCGTTACGTTATGGGGATTTCTAAAAGCTAGACTGCAAAGATAACAGGCTGCTAGCTTTAACCTGTTCCTCTTTGCTCTGCTGAAGGAAAACAGTAAGTACTTCTGCCCGCTTGCCGCTCCCCTCACAAAGATTAAGAAGCGAAAGTGCTTCCTTCTGCTCTTTGCCTCCTGCAAATGAACGAAACTATGTCCTATTCTCATGCTCTGAGAAGTGTGAAAAGGGGACTGTTCAGCAAAATCACATCTCACCATCAACCTACTGAGCACAATGCTGTAATCTTTTCCTCCTCTCCTTCCACCTGTTAGCAATTATCCACCAGTGACAGCTACACAAAACAGTTTAAATTTTAACACTGACATGCAATCAAAGGCATTTCCAGGAAACAGACTCCTTAAAAATAAAAGGACATTATGCAACAGAATCTCCCTGGCTACTTTGATTTCTATTACAACGATTGTTTATATTGTCTCTTGAGAGCAAGTCAGCTGTTCAAAAGGAAACACCTAGGTGTCCTGAGTAACAGCTGACAATGCTCAAAATTCTTTCTCTTAGCTCTGCATTACGTAATTTTTCTACTGGAGGGGAGCATCTGAAACATCTCCTGCAACCGTAGCAGCCCCTGCCCATGACTCTGAATGCAGCAGCCAACACAGCTCCCTCAAAGCCCAGTAACAGGCATCACATTTTTAACATTTTAGACACTTCTTATTCAGTATCATTTCCACAACTCCACAGTTTATCTTGACAAGTGATTTGATTCGCAACAATTTCTATAAAAATGTAAGACTACTTAATATTAATCAATACATTAAATAGTATCAGACTTTAAATGCTTAAATACACCTACTATTAGACATCGAAACACATTACCCCAAAACAACATGAAATTATCAGTGTCACTTTACCAATTTGACATGACATTTTGTAGCCTAAAATTAATAAAAAGCACTATGAGAAACAAATCTATAAGAAAATCAAGAAGGATTCTAGAACAGGAATATATTCTTTACTATGACTACACATGAATTTGAATTGCACCTTTTCTGTGGTCTTGATGTGGCTTCTGGAATTGAGGGAAATTATATACTTACCTAAGCAACAACAGCTACATTATGTGAATGAGAAAAATATGTCAGGATTTCTGAACTTGTTAGTTTGCAGTGAACTTTTTCACTACCAATGTTGAGGCTCTGGAGCGTGTGCAGAGAAGAGCGACAAAGCTGGTGAAGGGGCTGGAGAAGAGGAGGCTAAGGGGAGACCTTATTGCTCTCTGTAACTACCTGAAGGGAGGTTGTGGAGAGGAAGGTGCTGGCCTCTTCTCCCAAGTGACAGGGGACAGGACAAGAGGTAATGGCCTTAAGCTCCACCAGGGGAGGTTCAGGCTCAACATAAGGAAAAAATTCTTCACTGAAAGGGTCATTAGGCAATGGAACAGTCTGCCCAGGGAGGTAGTTGACTCGCTCTCCCTGGAGGTGTTTAAGGTGTGGGTGGATGAGGTACTGAAGGGCATGGTTTAGAGACTGGTGGGAATGGTTGGACTCAATGATCCGGTGGGTCTCTTCCAACCTGGTGATTCTATGATTCTATGATATTTAACAGAATTTGGTACTGTGGATACTTCATCTGGCTACCACAGCTCATGTCAATATTCAAGATATGGGTGATCCACCCACAACGGATACAAAGTTATGTGAACATTTCATTCAACAACACTGTTCTAAAATTAGCTCAGCTGAAACAGGCTTGCAAAAATATCTGAAATTCTCATTTCAGATTAGCAACATTTGTGAATTTGAAGAATCCAGCACATGTGTTGCTGAAATATTAGAACACGCCTGCCAAAATATTAAAATAATTGGGGTGGGGTGCAAGAAAGAAAAGAAAATGCCTTGGGGGAGAAAATGGGGCCACAACTACTGTGTTCTAATAAATGAACAGCTTTAAATGAAATATTTTGAAGTTAGTAGCATGAGGGAAGAGCAAGCTCTACTAGGCAATGCCATTTTAATTAGTGTAAGTACTGCAAACATCTGGCAAATAGCTTAGACAAAGCAGAAATAGACTACAAATCGACAAATACTTATTGCTCCAGATTCAAGACAAATTTCAATAGAAAAATATATTACACCACACAAACTTCATTTGAAATGATCACTGTACTTCTCTATGTTTTCATCTCACAGTTTTGATCTTGTTCCTACCTCTAAGTCCATTTAAAACTAGTTTTTCCTGATTATAAAAACTAAGAAATGTGTAATTGTACAGAAGTTAATATGCAGTAGCATGATGCACTACGTCAGGATTTTGGTGGTTTACAGAATTTAAAGATAAAAATCAAACAGCACAAACATACTTCCTGGCCTAAAAAACCCATTTCACATACTGTTGCCTAATTTCTGAAATGAAACTCAAAAAGCACAGGAAACTTCCATTGTGTGTTGGCCCATACACTCCAGCAAAACCAAACTCCACAGCTTATCAAGGCTTTTGATCATCCACCTGCTATTAACTCTTCTCCCCGCACTTTATCAGATACCTGTGCCTCCTTTTACACTTTCTTATTTGTGCATAGTACTCTCTCTTCCTTACTCACCTACAACATCCAAACCTCCCTCACAGTGCAAGATAATCAGCTGAAGTAATGGCGCTAGAAGTAGTAGGTAAAACATTGATCTGAATTCCAGAAGAATGAAGTGACTGGGGGAGACAAGGGTGAGATTTCTGGCATACTGTTTTTAAAAGTAGATGGAAAAATCACAAAGCTAAAGCATCTATAATACCTATGCACTTTCTAGAGACATTCAACAAAATATGCCTGTCTTGGGAAATCATTTATGCAGTGTCAATTCTATAAAAATCTGTAACGCTGCAGCAGTTTCAGAGATGACAAGAATTACAAAGCCAAATGCATTCATGTTAAATGCGGGAGATGGGTATAACGCTGCCAGTGAAGAAAAGGCTTTACTTGAAGGTATATTTGTTAGATGCTGCTTGACTGGTTTGTATTGGGAAGGTGTTCACATTATTTTTCTTGATCATATTACTAACTATATGTAGATGGCTTTTGTTTCTTTAAACAGAGCTACTTAAGTCTTCTCTTCTTACTGGGGTCTTTAATTTTCATATATTAAAAATATATTTAAATAATATGTTGGCACTTATTTTCTATACTACGTATTATTTACACCATCAATTGAAGAAAAAATAAATTGATACTTCACTTGTCTATCTGGTTGAAGGATAACATCACTGAAAACTAATTTGCCAAGTTGTTACATCAAAACCAAAGTACTTGATCCATTTTTAATTTTCTAAATTTTGTATGCTAGTAACACAAAACAGCATCTTAAAGAAAGTTCTATTCATGCTTATTTAAACCTATTTTAGAAAGAAAAGCAAATATATTTTATAAAATTCTACCTCTGCCAGCATTTTACCTTCAACTGATAAAAATATATATTTTATAGCTTCAGTAACACAATCAGTTCATGGTTGAAAAGCAGCTGAAGCACCACATTACAAAACAGCCCAGTGATAGCAGATGTAGTACTAATACTTTGAAAATAGCCCTGCCCAAAGCAGCTGACTCATGGTAACACGCCTGCCTGGCACCTCCCCTTGCTGGGAAGCAGCTGCCTTACCATGTGCTCAGCAGAACTTCAGGCAGCAGCACACAGTGGGTCAACACTTGAACTACCCCAAGGACAGAGAGGGGCTGCTCACCCCACTGATGGACACCCCTGGAGAAGTTCAGAGGAACTAGGTATGTGGCAGAATTACTAAGCAATGTAATAAGGTGGGATTGAGACAAAGGTGCCAGTTTAAGGGTACTGGAATTATAACTAGAAGGACAAAAAAGCATCTTGAGAGGCCAGGACTGAAAGCCTTGTAGTGAGAGAGTAGGAAAGGAAACAGGTGAGAAATAGAATTATAGAACAGTTTGGGTTGGAAGGGACCGTAAAGTCCATCCAGTTCCAACCCCCCTGCCATGGGCAGGGACATCTCACTAGGTCAGGCAGCCCAAGGCCCATCCAACCTGGCCCTGAACACCTCCAGGGATGGGGCAGACACAGCTTCCCTGGGCAACCTGTGCCAGGGCCTCACCGCACTCATAGTGAATAAATTCTTCCTTATATCTGGTCTAAATCTGCCCCTCTCCAGTTTATACCCGTTGTCCCTAGTCCTATCACTACAAGCCTTTGTAAACAGTCCCTCCCCAGCTTTCTTGCAGCCCCCTTCAGGTACTGGAAGGTTGCTATAAGGTCTCCTTGGAGCCTTCTCTTCTCCAGGCTGAACAACCTCAACTCTCTCAGCCTGTCCTGGTATGGAAGGTGCTCCAGCCCTCTGATCATCTTTGCAGCCCTCCTCTGGACCCCTTCCAACAGTTCCACATCCTTCTTATGTTGGGGACTCCAGAACTGGACAGAAGCGCTCCAGATGAGGTCTCACAAAAGAGAAATAGAGGGGCAGAATCACATCCCTAGGTCACTTTATATAGTTTTTAAAAAATAACAAAGCAAAGTACCTTTGAATAACTGTTTTACGTATACAGAAAAACATAACTGGTTTACTGGGCACATCTCTGTCATGTAATGATTAATCTCTTTTTCAGGCCTTGGGATTCTTATGGGAAGACTGTTCTGATAACCAGAAAACTCTTAATATACAGCCTAGGGTTATCTTGCAATCTACAGCATTTATCCCTAGGGCCTGTACAGTCTTTTAGCTTAAGTAGTTCTCTCTTCTTAGTCTTTAGCTGCAGACTTGTCTACAGAAAATAATTATTCATTTCTCAGCTTTCATTTTGTTGGATAAAAATACGCCATGCTTACAGATCCTTCCTTGTACTCTCTATATTGTCCTTGTAGCTCTTCTTGCTATTATTTCAGAGCACATGTATGTTTCTTTTATATGGTTGCCCTGAACAGTATGTTGAATTCCTGATTAAACCTCACCAAGGTCCTGTAAAACAGTGTTATTGCTTCCTTATCTTTCTTGTAAATGAACCTTAAGATTTCACATATAATTTAATAAGTACATAACATTAGTGGCTTGTGGTACCTGAGATTGTTCTGCACGCATCTGCTATGGTCCTACGCAGTCATGTTATTAAAACAAATTGTTGCTAGTGTATGACCCACAGTGCATAATCCTAATTTTTACTCCACTTTTTCTTTTCCCTCCTATATCAAAAACCAAAAAAAGTCAGCCTATGTAATACTCTAATCCTCCTCCTTATAAACAGTCACATCTAATAAAGCATTTACAGTGAACTACCACTTATTTAAGATTTAAATAACTTACGAGTATATTTTGAGAAAATTGATTAATATGCCTGCTCTGATCCTCTATCTTCTCTCACTTCTACAGGTTGCTATTCCTCCTGTACCTATTGCAAATTCAGTTTGGAATTCTCATCCTGTAAAATCCAGTTACAATAGTCGAGGTGAAGAATATCTAATTTACTTCCTTGTCTAAATAAGTAAAACCAATAGATTGGTACAATATATTCTGGGAAAACCACGACATTTTATTTCACTGTCTTTGTAATGATTTTCTAAAAGTTTCACCATTTCTTGGAAGCTTTAGTGCTGTTACATGCAAATGGATGCACAGACAGGAAGCACTCAGCTTCTAGAATTCATTTACCAGCCTCTCTCACCTGTTGACACTGCAGAACTTGACAGATCACTTGCTCTTTGCTCTCTCAGGATTTCATTTATGCCATGGCAACCTAGGACCGTTTGAAAATTACAGTGGAAAGCTACACCAGAAAACTTTCTTGCTGATTTGTTAGCCTCAATGCCAACAGGTTTTCTTTTCATGCGTAGTACTACTCTTCTTTACAATCTACTGTTTGATGTTCTATATTTTTATATGTAAACTTCAGTAATGTTATTTGACAGAAGCTTTTGCATGGAATTATCTTTTGCATTCAATGTGAAAAGAGAGAAATCCACTTTGACTGCAAAAATAGGAATGGGAAAGGAAAATGACAGGCTGCTAACGACAGACTTGAGATAGATGAGAATTAAAGTCTCAACTGAAATTACCAGCTATGGTGCCTGATTATACTGATTTTCTTCCTGTCAGAAGCCTCTCCTAATAATTTTAGTTTGCACTGACTTAAACACAACAGAAATACCTCATGCAGACATATCTTAGCTCTATGAAAGTATAGCCACATGTAAGAATTATATAACGTGTTAATTTTTTTAATCACAAGTATCACGAGTATTTGAAGTTCTGTACATAACGTATTGAAGTTTTTGTCCTACTACTATTCAATTAGATTACAAATGGGTCCTCACAACTGAGAAAAGGGCAAGATAATTGCTTAGACAGGAGTTTTTCAACTCAAGGCCATTTGTACCAAATGAGGTATTATAATAAAAGACTGCATATATAGTTTTGTTCTAATCCTCTTAACATTAAGAGCATACAGGAAAAAGTCCTTTATAAATTAACGTAAATTTGAACTAGAAGATCGAATCCTTTGCTGATAAAAGTAAGTTTGTACTAAAACATCATGCTCCTCTTTAAAGAGACATTATGAAAAAGTTATTGTGATAATTTGTATTTCTGTCCTAGAGCAACTGGAGCAAGAAGTATTTTAGCAGTCTGATCATTATTCCGGCATCTTAACCAACTGACCCGTTCATCTGGTCTGCGATACCTGGTATGATGATCTCAGGGACATCCAGAATGTTGCCAAATGAAGCAGTTTTACGATGGCCTCGTTTAGGCTTGGAATAGGCTGAAAAAATACACATATACAATACACATGCAAAACACTAAAATTGCAATAGCAAAATTATTGAATTCCTAATACTGCATTTTTCATAGACTTGATTAAACTATAGTTCATGCAAAAACGTGTCATGCAGAATAAACTGCATTGCCTTCCACTCATGCTTACAGATATTAAAGCAACTGTTAAAAAGCAAAAAAATGCAGAACTAGCTGTCATTACAACACCGTGTAATTAGTTATAGTTAGCAACACAAAAGTCAAACACAGAAAGCAGCATGGCCACAAGGAAGGGAAAACCCAAATGCAAGTACCCGAATAGAGAAGAAATTAAATTATTTCAGATCACCTGTATATGCAGAATAAATTTTTGACTACCTGAGCTTACAAAACTGTTTCTTTTTAGTGTTATGTACAAACTATTTTGTAAACATGATTAACAGTTAACTTCTGTTTCTTCGAATCACCTCCTTTTAAAGGAAATCTCATCTGTCTCTGAAAAAACTGCTTACTCTTATCACATTTGACAACCATTCCTGCCTTCCATTCTTTTATCCTATTAGTGCAGATTTTTTGTTTTGCCAACTGGATATGACCAACCTTTTCATTTTTGAATGATGTTGCAGAAACATTATATGCTTTCAAATAAAATCTATTAGAGCTTTTAAAAATTTTTATTTTACTACTTGTGTACTTTAAGATAAATAGTTCCCATTTAGAGAAAAGACTAGCTGCACCCCCACGGATAGAACATTGCAGCAAAACTCTATAAAATTAAGTAATGGTGAAGTGCATTATGTGATTTACCCTTACGCTTAATCTAGCAATAGATGGAACAAGGAGATTAAATAATTCTTGACTTGATTTACAACAGCCCAATTCTCACCTAGCCACAAAATCTTTTTCAGGTTCACAGCATCTTATTTCTGCCACACAGTTAACAAGGTTAAGAAACAGAGCAAAAACCAATACAGTGCTGTTTCAGCTTTCTTTGACAGAAAGACTTACAGTTGGATTGGTTTGACCTAATTTCTAGTAGTTCACTACTGCCTGAAGCGATTTCTTCGAAGAAATAACTAGTATGTTCAATATATACACCTTTGTTTCCAGAAAAAGAAACCCTAGTCGTAACAACAAATATTATCTGAAATAATAACTACTATTCAGAGCAATGTACTTAAGGAAGACAAACCAGGAAAATTAAAAACTCACACAAAGGAGGGCCAGGTTATCTCCACTAATGTAGAAAACTTACATTGATTTTAGAGTATAAGTGACCAAAGTGAGTCCTCACATATTTTAATATAAACCCAGCATGTTGTTATTATCAGTAAGTACACAGCTGCCTTCTGTGTTAGGAAACCTTTAGAGATATTCAGGTGAGATGTGCTACACAACCATCCAGTCAAAGACTGACAATACAGAAGACAAATCTTGGATGAAGGCTTCAAAATAACAACATAAAAGTAAAAAGTGTTTAGGGCAAGATAAATATTATTTCATGAGTAACTTCTGTACAACAAGACCCTGGAGAAATCATAATACGATGAAGAACAAAAATGGAAGTCATGGTGCACAAGAAAGCCACAATATGATGCATATTTCCTTATTAATTACAGCTACTCAAATACCCTCATTTTCAGATTGGTAGAAAAATACTACTACAGCTAAATAACCCTGGACTAACCAAAATAATTTTGTCTGATTATTTAAATCTATGATTACATACCATAGCAAAGTTTCACATAGTAAACATAAAACTTAAATTTTGTGTAAACAAACAATATCTCTGATAAAGAAAAGAGACAAGGAAGGGTTTGCCAAGTACATGCTTATTTATTAATTCACTCTTCTGGAAAGTATAAAGATTACTTTCACCATAAAATTATGTAGTTATAATTTGATGTAAATTCCATTTCACTCAGAGTCAATGTTTAGAAAGAACAGTTTTGAGCTACCTGAAGCAAACCTGGCAAAACACCTGTAGCTTTATTTTTTTAAACAAAAGATACCAATGCTTTGTAATCTCAATCTGATGAATAAAATGTAACTCTGTTTCTCTTTCTGAAATCTGACAAAATGTATTTTAAAACTCAGTGGGAACATGCTGAATTTTCAACCCACTTCTTCATTTCCAAAATAACATTTTCTTCAAGATTATTCCTATAGTATTTTGAAATTATTGTGCTAGCAGAGATGGAATAACATTATTTCAGATGCAGTGAAGAAAGTTGTGCATTTGGAATAGGACTGATATTTAAAAGTCTCATAATGACTTTATTAAAAGGTAAAAAAGTCTAACTCTTCACTTCTGCAACCTTAAAAGTACTCAATTAAAATACTCACAATCATGAATGAAGTCATTCTCTCCAATTAATAAAGGACAATAAAGACTACATGAAAAGTTGAAGTATTTTTATACAGTTAATGGTATTAGCCTTCTGTAAGACTATGCATGTTTTACATCATCTTCCTTCTTTCCTTCCTGCAAATTCCTTAGTCCATCCCCCAAACATCCTTTAATTTTACCTGTGATGGAAGCTATCCTTGCTTCTATTTCAGACATGTCAGCACTCATCCTTTTGGCTTCTCCTGACACAAGGGCTGACTGTGGTCGTGCACGAACATCTGACAAGCTCTCCACACTGCTTCCACGAGATGGGGGTAAACTCAAACGGCCAGGATCACCCTGTTTCAATGGTCACAATTTTAGAAAGGAAAAAAATTCTGCAGAAGCCCCTCCATGATACGCACTGTACGTAGGCTAAAATATATTTCTATAATGTGCATTTTAAAAGTGACAATATTAAAAATTCATAATTCAAGGAAATGGTAATAATATAACTATTATTAACGTACAAGAACGGAATATCTCAAATTTCAAAATAATCTAACTATACAGATAAAAATTGAGCAGAATTAAGTGAACACCACCACAAAAGAATCTTTTTCATCCTGCTTTACAAAATTCACATAAATGTTTAATCCTTTCAAGTCATACTGTTATAAATTAAGGCAATGATTTTTAAATGTAATTTTTTTAACCTAATGATTTACTTTAAATAAAATGAACTATTTCTTTAACTTACTTGAAGATCTTATTGGAGACTTCTAGTTTACCTTTTTGGTATCATTTAATATTTTCCATCCCCTTTCATGCTCTTTTCCTACAACTAACTGGCTCCACCTTGGTACTATCTTTGAAAGAAGTCACTGACATTTCATAACACTTTTAACACTTTTGTCCATCTTTTTCCATTTCATTATTATGGTTCAAAACTGTACGTTTCAGCTTACCGGCTGCTTGCCTGTAGTTTTCATTTGCTGTGCCAATTTTGACTCTAAACGTTTAATAGTGTCATTGGTAGAAGCTCCTTGGAAGTCACTTGGTTCCATGTTAGCATCACTCTTGTTACTTGTGTTTGTAGAAGTGATGTCCATGAATGAACCTACAAATCAATAACAAGGAGAAATATTTGAGAATTTCCATTAAAAACACCTAAGTGCATCTCTTCACTTAGGCAAGCTGCGAGAATGCAACAGATTCACTAATGTAAAAAGTAAAAGATGGAATACAAGACTAAGTACAACGAAGACATAGTGAAGTCAATTTTAGCTGGCGCTGAGATTGTTGGGGTAGATGTTATATTAACAACACAACCAGCAACCTCATTCACAATTAATGATGAAGTCCATCATTAACCACAGAGGAGCACAAATACCTGAAAAATAACACAATATATATTCACATTTTAAAGTGATAAATCATATCTTAAAATGACGTGCAGAGGGGTGGAGAACAGCCAGTCAAGTCAGTACAATACTACAGCTGAAAAGATTTTGTCCTATACAGGTCATTAAGTTGCAGAGTAGATAGGTTAATTTTATCCAAAGTAACAGTGATTTGTTTAGAGAGAGAATATGAACCAACCAAGCAGTGGAAGGTGAAGACACATGACATTAAAAACAACTGAATTGGGAAAGCTGTACTTTAAAAAATTTTATGACCTAATCATCTTTATTTTCTATTATTAAAAGGATTTCTCTGAGGACAAGACTACTTGAAAGCCAAGCCCCCATTCTGTTCCATTCAGTTTTCTAGTGACTTCTTTGTACTTAATTTCATTTCTATTCTACTCTATTCTACTCTACTCTACTCTACTCTATTCTCTGCATCTAAAATAAACCAACTGAAAGCTTAAATTATGGATACCATAACTGAAAGAAGGTGTAAGTTTAAAGAATAGATAAAAATTTAAAAATGTCAACCAATAAACATTACATGTAAGAGTGGTAATTGCTAGCAACTTTCACGGGAGGCGAAGGGGTGGTAGAAAGACCTTAAACCTGGACACTCAAGAGACAGTTCTGATTATATGGTTGTCCTCCACTAAAAGTACACTTCAGTAAGATCATGTGGCTGAGAACACTAAATACGATACAGTACAATATCTTCACAAAAAAATAAGATTCCCGCCAATGCTTAAGATTTTGGAAAGGTTACCTTACTCAATTTGAGTTCAAAATCAATATGAGAATATGTGATTGATAATCCACCTGCTTAATTTCACTTTGCTGTTCTTTTCTCTTATGTATACAAGCATACCTGTACTCGTGGCAGAGTTGCTTTGGCCTTCATCTGAATACTGGCAGGGATACTGTAGAGGTTCATCAGCTCCTGGAAAGTACTGTGAATAAACAGCAATGATTTGTGAAAGACAACATTAAAGAAAGCACAAACATTTATAATATAAATATGAATAGTATTTATGTTAATGCTTACAATTTATTTAGAAAAGAAATAAACACAATTATTTTTATATATATTAAAATACATCTATATCTATTTTTAATGATTTCCCTACATGCATTAGGCGTTGGTATCTCTCTCCCACAAGGAGAGGAATCACTTCCCTTCTCTCCTGTAAGAATTTGATAATTTACCAAAAAGAGAGAAACGGGTTGAGAACATGCAAGCCCGCCTTTAGAGTGCGATAAAAGGCACACCTTTTATAATTAAGTTTCCCGAATTTATACGTTAATAAATTATTTAAGATACTAAGATAAATTTTTATACCCGCATCAAATGTGTCATTATTTTAACAATTTCCTCCATGGATGGTCGTTGTGAAGGATCCTTGGACCAACAACGGGTCATTAAACTCTCAATTGGTTTAGGTAAGTTTTTGATCAGTGGTGGTCGAGTACCTAAAATTGAAATTAGAAAAAAACCCCTTGATTTGTTAAACAGACTGTAAGATGACTCACAGCATCTCATCTCTCTCTGGCATTTTGCTAAATAAATACAGGAAATCATACAGTTAATTGCAGTCTGAAAAAACTAGACCTGTACTTAATTTTCTGTCTTACTAACAAAAAACTGCCAAAAAAGGTTCCCTTGTACTACATACAACTTACAATCACATACAAACAAGTAGAAAGATAATTAAAGTTTTCCTGCAGTAGAGGTTTGAATAAATTCACCATCTGACCAAATACAACATATTACTACAGCTAATGAATATGTTACCACTTTCTGAAGAATAAAGCTTTAGACCAAACTAGGAAGCAGGCAGTATCAGTTTCTAATGCTGTAATTGCAAGAAGAAAGTAAAAAAAAGGGGGGAAAAAGTATTTTTGAGGACCAATTTTGATCTTTTCATGACCTATACACATTTTTATTACATATTTTACTTCAAGTACTGTATAATTATTCAGCTGGTTTTTGGTTCAAGTTTCTACTCTTTCTACTGTTTCAGTGATAGGCACAATTAATGGACATCCAGTTGTGTTTAACATGAGATGTAGTGGCATCTAGCACAAAAACCAGCAAGTATTTAAAAATGTATTAACTATAACAATACATGAATAAGAGTGCCACAAAGGTTTTAAGCAAGATGAAGCACACTAACACTTTCTTCTTAAGGAAAGAAAAAGAGTGGGAAGACAAAAAAGAGAAAAAGAAAAAAAAGAAAATTTTAAAGCAGATGTAGAGACAGACAAGGAATTTGTCTTCCCCTATAGGATACTCCCACACCTTATTGATGCTTTCTGATTTATGACTATTACAGTTACGCTTACTTTTATAGTTAATGCTTTTATGCAAGGCACTCATTGCTTCCAATCTCAAAACTCACATCCTTGAAAAATCGAAATGGAGAGTCTCTTTCGTAATTCAAAAATTCCATTTGCAGACATCTATCTTTGTGCCTTACTATGACTGTAAAGCTCATCCATCCTACCACTGTCTGCCCCTTTCTCCCCTTCACTGAGTAGGATGCTAGTGCTCACCTTAAGCTTCTGTCACTTAGTAGCCAACAATGAAACTCAGGCAGAGTATTAGCCTTCACTGCTTGTTTATCTTGTTTATCAACTACATATTCCGAACAAGTTTGTGCTATCTTTGATGCTATCTTTCACAAATGGCAGAAACTTTTCAGTTATTCACTGAACTACTGCACTATCATTACTTTATTCTTCTTAAAATTCTGCTTTGTCATGGTACTTAAAAACAATTAAAAAAAGTTACAACACTAGCACAAAGATACTATTCAGACCAATGTTGTATCACTGCTTTCTTTTTCCGCTTGAATCCAACCAATCAGTCCATCTTCCGATTATATTCTAAGCTCCTAAGAATCTATTTCATATAAATAAGCAGCACAGCACAGTTCTGCTCCATGACTGCTGATATCTAGCCATAGAAGTAAAACAGTGCCCCAGCAGAACACAAAAAAACCCCAACAGATGAAAAACAAAGTAACGTTTTTAATGCCTAATAGTCCTGCAGGAGTTTGACAGTTTCTAGCATTTCTAAAGACGGGTCAGGTTTCTGCAACTCACGTATTCACCATAGATAGCCAATTAAAAGAAAAAAAATCATCATTCACCCAGACAGACAGGTTGTAGGTTCAAAGTGTGGGATCGCTTTTAAAATGGAATGTCTTCTCCCTTGTTTGATCACATGGTAGTTAAGTGTAAGGCAGGAAATGAAAGCACTGTAGCAGCAAAATAACAAAAAACACACACTGACACAAAAGGGGCAGTGTCTCGTAACTCTTTACGAAAAATGCACATTTAGTGAAGCATAAAACAGAAAACCTACTAATTTAAAGCCACACAGTTGTGAGTGTTTAGCAAATTTATAGGCAAAATAACCAGCTTCTAACACCACGAAATATTTTCAACTCACCATTGTGAACTGCCCACATTATGCGGAAAGCAGGACCACCAATCTCATCAAAAGGT
The DNA here is from genome assembly GCA_033459285.1 of Clamator glandarius. Lineage (NCBI taxonomy): Eukaryota > Metazoa > Chordata > Aves > Cuculiformes > Cuculidae > Clamator > Clamator glandarius. The sequence goes on along the minus strand of JAUNZM010000131.1, from coordinate 798,979 downwards.
TTCCTGCGGGTGATTACCTCCCAGAGAATAATACCCCAACTGAAAACGTCACATTTTTCACTGTAATTGCTACCTGGAAGAAAGCCATCAATATAATTTGTCTCTTTTCCATAAAACACATTAAAAAAGTACAGTTTGCGCTGACAAATAGGTCTATATGCTTCCTTTCATTTCACATTTGTTTTACTGAGAAAAAAACAGTTCTCTAAAGCTGTCTGATTCACACTAATGTAAGTCTGAAATCATTTGACAGCAGGATCGTTCAGAATGCCTCTCTGTGGAAATCAATCCTTTTCACTCAGAGTTATCCTGAAATGATAAAATACATCAGTTTTCTTACAAAATATAAACCACAATTTATTACGTTGCAAAGACTCTTGCATTCAGGATTTTACTGATTATGCTTGTTTCCTCTAAATATTCTTTTTTAACTCATTTCTTCCATGTTAGTCACAATATGCCAGCCAATATCCATTGCTCTTTATTAATTACTTCTTTTCAGCAGAACCAGTAAGGTAACATATGAACAAATCAGCAGATTTCTCTATTCCTCACCATCTTATTTAGTATTTGTTTATTATCCTTTTTATTTTTGTCATATTATTACTTAAACATCTTTGACCTTAAGGTCAGGTATTCCCTATTCTCTCATCAGGTAACAGACCAACATAAGAATAATGCAGACACAATGATTCCTTGAATTATGCAATTATCCCAAAGCAATTTTAGAATAGATCCTACAAAAGTGAGTTCTGAGATTAGAACACTTACTGTCTTTCACTTTATCCTGATCTCAGTGATATTATTTTCATTTAGATGGTTTTATCTCTCAAGGCTTTCAGTGCCCTAACATTTAAAATGGGGGGAAAAACTTTTAATATTAGGGAAATCGCTTCAGTGAGCACTCTGCCATCTAAACCAGATACTTCTTGTGCCTTAATTGTTCTCATCTAAAAATGTTAGTACTAGAAAAGTGCTAAAATACTATAAGCATTTATTCCATTGTTGAATTCTGATGTAGTAGCATAAGCAAAGTTTTAACAACTTTGACATGCGATATAATTTTAGTAGTTTAATGACTTTTTCAAGAGTAATTTGATGTGCTACATCATAGAAACTACTAGATTCCTTTCTTTCCTTGATACTTGTTCTTGTATAAAGATTTGTTTTATCAGTAAATGCCTTAAGAAAGAAGTCCATAAAACCAACCGTAAACTGAAAGCTTTTGCTTTGTCCAACAAGAAATTTGTGACACAAGATTTCCTTGTTTAGCTTTGCAGAATTCATATGCCAGAGAATTAGGATATGTAGTATAAATCCCTACTACAGTACATTTATTTCAAAATCTGTTTTAGAGTAAGATTTTTCACTAAAAAAACCCTATTGATAACTTCTATCCTAATTAAGCATTCGATCATTTCTAAAATAAATCTCTTATTTATAAAATTTCACTTGACAGTAAACAAATATTAAGAAAAGAAACATTCCTAGCTAGACTTAAAGGACTAGAATAGGTGCTTCTATGTAAAGTGACACAATGGAAATTTTTAGGCACTAGAGTGAAACAAATCACTCCTGGGAGGGTCATCTAAGCAACATGTGGGAGAAAAAGGTAACTTCAAAACAAAAACTCCAAAAACAGTTTTCAGGAGGGCACACCTCCTAAAAATGTATACGGAGATACATAATTTGCTGCTCCGTTCTGGGATAGGGACAGTAAAAAAGGGGCCACTTGGATCCAGAATCAGGGAAGCGACTGCTGCACATAGGCACTTGCCAAATACATCAAAACCAGGACACCTGCTTCCTGCAGCAGGATGATGGCTTCTCCAGACCACTCTGCTAATTCCAATCATAATTTAAGGTACTGACTGGCTAAAAGTTGTTTAATTTCCACTCTAATATTGACTGGATTACTTCTCTGACAATCATGCAGCAATTACAGCTATCTAATTATCATCAGTCTTCCCCGGCTACATTCCAAGAAATACCTTGTTTTCCTACTTCACTAAATTAACTGTTAATAACAAGTTCCTCAGTATGTAGGAAAGAGGAAGCATATCAAGTCTCTAGATTACACAAAAGCAGACAAAGAGGGAGTTACAAGAAAGTGGGGTATTGAAAATGAAGGCAATTATGTTCAATTTAGAGACACTAACAGGGAAATTCTAAAGATAAAAGCTGATCAGAATAGGGAGTGAAAGTAATGACAGTTTAATCAAATGCCAGAAGAGTTTGAAATAATTTAAAAATCTCAGAAACAGCACAATCCTGGGGAAAAGGCCCTCTAGCAGTGCTTTACTTGCTTATAAAATAAGAAACAGCAGCTGTCTAAAGGTAGACCTTATGTAAATCTCAGCAATGATACAAACAAAAGTTCCACATCTTGGTGTAATTAATCAATACTAACATGGTAGAGACAATTCAGTGCTGTTCTTTGCAACTCTACAATATTATTTGGTGATATAAACTCATAAAGATTTTTAAATTAATGCCAGACTTCTGTCAAGACTCTTGCAGTTGTTAGCTCAAACTTTAGTACACTGATTGAAATAGTTAGATTACATGATGCTCTTATTTCCTATACCAAATTCATTCACAGTTGCATCCCTAGATAGAACACATAATATTGTCACCGTAAATTATCGTTACCTTCAAAAACTTCAGGTGCCATCCAAGCAGCACTTCCCTTATTGTTGGTCATGTGTGTTTGAATATCACAGGCTGTACCAAAATCACAGATCTTTAGAACTGTCCCCCCAGCTACCAAGAGCAAACTGTCAAAGAAAAAAAAAAGGTCAAATTGATCAAATTGAAATTGCAGATTGCAGCCTCATAATCAACTACTGATTTTTTTTATTCCAACAACTATCCTTTTAATATAGCTGAAAATCTAAAGTTTTGCTTCTCATTGCTTTAGTTTTATGATTTCAGAAAGGTTATTTGTGCCTAAGCTGAACATATGAAATATTTTAAATATATATAATGCATTTTACTAATCTTTATACATGCTAAATCTTAAATACATATCTTTAGCCACAGTAAACCGCTAAGCATATATAGACAAAATCAGTCTTTCAGATGCCAGAGGCTGAAAAACAAGTGCTGTAATAATTTCAAAAAAAGAAGAATGATCAAGACTCCCGTTGATGGCAGTCAAATTCTTTATGTAAATGAAAGCACCTGAAGTTACATGTTAACAGCACTCCCAATCAAAACTAGAGGTAGAAGAAAATGAAAGATTTAAAGTAGGGCTTCATATTACAATTTTATCTGGTAACAACTGCATGCTACCACCAAAATCCCCCTGCTGATCCCAATCTGTTTCCCCCTAATCTGTAGAGCCAGACTTGAAGCTGTGAAATGAGTCACATCAACAAACTGACTGGGCAGAAACTTACGCACTTTTGGTTCAGTGGAAAGTGACGGAACATTCTAGCAGGGGTAGTGGAACAGGCAGAAGGAAGGGATAGAGGAGGACAGCCATGTGGGGAAAGAGTTCAAATATATCCGATAAAAGATCACGTTGAAACGAAGCAACCAAACAATCCCCCACCTAATGTTCTCTTATTGAACACCACAAACCATTGTTAAATTGGGGCATTTCAAATGCCTCTGAAGATGGTTCCCTATCAAAGTCCTCTTCCATGATGAAGGGCAGATGCAGGATGTATTTCCAGTACAGCAGAAAGTAACTGAGGACAGTTCATTTCCTATATCGTTTACCATCATTCTTTAACTGAAGTGTCAAAAGCACAGCTTTCATTTAGAGTATAGTACATCCCACAAAATTAGTTTAAATTAAAGGTATTTCTTTCAAATACAATGAAATTTTTATAAATTATCTTAAACTCCAGTCATAAGAAAACATGAAATATGAACCATAAACTTACTTCGGAGGTTTCAGGTCTCTGTGAATGAGAGCCTTAGGTTTCATACTGTGGAGATAGGCCACTCCTTGGGAACACTGTAAACACCAACTCATGGCATGTGCAGCAGTATAATGAGGCAGCGGTTCAGCACCATGCAGCACTGCAAGACAAAGGCACAAACTAAAAAGAACTTTATTGCATATTACAACAGATACAATGGAGTTAACAACATGCCAATCAGAAAGCTCTATGAAATCTAAATAATTATTATCAATGACCCATCACCGCCACTGAAAATATCCTTCTGAAGACTGTAAAAACAATGGAATTTTCAAAATAATTTCCATTTTTAATACATTTTCCGTAACTTTTTTTCTTAAAATTCAATATGAAACGTGTTGTTTGTTCTCAGATATCCCTGATAAAGTTTATGTTAAACAAATACTCAGGGATTTGCAATTTAAGAAAGAATCTTTACAGATATTCCACTGGAAAACCATAAATGACTTCTATAAAATGTAAGAAACTGACCTCAAGAAACAAACCAGTGGATTGAAAAGTGTTTTTAAAAGCACACTCTTCTCTCTTTAAAATTATTTAAGAATTAAAAGAAACCACAAAATGATTGGGGTTGGAAGGGACCTCTGGAGGTCCACCAAGAAGTGTCAAGCAGGCCACTTAAGAGTCAGTTGCCCAGGTAGCTTCTGAGTATCTCCAGGGATGGAGACATAGTATGAAATGACTCTATATTTTAGATCATGTTTTCCCTAGCACTAGCACTTCAGCTCCAGGAAGACACTATGTTGAAATGATACTCACCATTGTATAGAGAACCTCCTTCAGCATACTCCATAACAAGACACACCTTTGGGGGGGGAGGGGACAAAAAATAGGGATGTTTTAAATGTAGGGGCGGAAAACAGCTTTTGTAAACTGAAAGGAAAGTTCTTTGAGAGGAACTGCAAAGTCTCCATACCTAAGCTAATGGAAAACTTATCTATGAGGTAAAGAATCAGTTTGAGTGGTACATATTTAAGAACAAGAAAAATAAATGAGTTTTCTACTTAGCTCCCACTGTAAGCTAGGTATGAAGAGAATGACTTCCCTCCCCACTCGATCCTTAAAAGCAAATGCTGTCTTCAAAGTGCAACTCATTTGCCTTTACCTTTCTTTCAATGGCTGCTTACAAAAAAATTTAAATACCAAAGAAATTCACTGGTATTAACAAAAAAGGGATGCAGCATTATTTTAACAAATTAAATCGTCTGTACTAGAATTAGCTAAGGATACAAATCTGTCCTGTCACAGTACTTGCTTTTCTGCTTTGAGAATTTGTAGACTGTTTGTAGCTGTAGCAGAAAGAAAGAAAATCCTGATAATTGCATATATGAGAATAGGAACCTATTTACAAGCCGTGAATCATGTGTTGCTAATGTGTTTTCTTTTCTTATTGCTGATTTGCAGTTAGTAGGACTACAGATACAAATGAGACCACATATGTAATATACCAGATGCTGTACTGACAAACTGAAGTATAACTGATGTTTAGAAACAGCTTTGGGATTTTCTTGAAAGAACTTATTTCTGATAGCAGGGGAAAGAAAAAACAAACACCTGGAACTATAAACCAGCCTACATATCTGTATTTCCTTATTTTGGTTAAAAGATACAAAATATGTATAAAATACATGGTTTTGTATATTGAAGAAGCATTTTGTGCATTGATGCCTGAGTATGTTAAGCTAATCACCTTTTAACATACTATAAAAGCTATAACTTACTGGGTTTAGACAGGCTCCATATAACTTGACAATATTGGGATGGTTTACTCGTGACAGTTGTCGAAGCTGCAAAACAAATCACATTTTATTTTAAACCATGGGGAAAACAAGGCTAATGCTTTATTTTCACATCTATAATTTATACACCACAACAGCAATTACAGTTTTGTATGTCTGCATAACCCTAGACGGTGATTTTAGGAATTACAAAACTGATGTCCTTGTTTGCAATTTAATTTATATAATTAGGTTTATGTCTAACTGGAACTGTATCTGAAAGAAACTGAAAAGAAATTTAATGTAAACAAAGTTTTTTTTTCGTAGTGTATTTCATGACATTCATGTCATAACCACTGTGCAACAATGACCTCTATAGGTTTGGTGCTCTTCCTAGAATCTCCAGTTTTGGAATCCCCATCGTCTGACTACATAATCTGAATCGTATCAGCGTTATTCACAACATAGACAATTACTGCCCACCCCCTCCCCCATCTACAACTCTATAAAGTAAGCCAGCCAGTTTAATATTAATGTGACAGTTCCAAGAACCTACTGCTGCTTGTACTAATTGATGATCAGTCTAGTTTACACTGATTTTTCTTTCCCAGGAGACAGCAGAAGAGAAGGAAAAAGGATTTTTTTTTCCCCTTTACACAGACTTCTGAGGCAGCCTATGCTGTTCATCAATTAGTTGGCTAATGTTATTTTTGTACACTTCAGAAGTTCTAAAAAACCAGAATTAAGTCTTATAACTGATGCCTGCACTGTGTAAGGTTTCATGAATCCCAGTGATTACTGAACAATTTCTGGGATTACCATCACAGATCTCTTTCAAACACAAAACTGCTAAGAGAATGATCAAATCCGCTCAGTATTAAATTAGACTCAGATTAATAACATTACAAAACTTTCCATGTCACAATATATCTCATCTAAATTACAAGGTTAACTTTTGATTCTAGAAAATGCTATGTATCTTGGGAAGTTTATTGGTATATCTGAACTACTTGAAATCTTTCTGAAGAGGTAAACACTGAATGGCAAGAGTGATTGCCCTTAAATGAGTCACATGGAATAATAAACTTAAATGTAAGAAAAAAAAAAAAAGAGACAAAATTATTAGAACTGCTGAAAAACTAAGAAACACTTTCAAGCATGAATCTGATGGTATGAAAAACCTGTGCTCTAGCCCCTGGAAGCGTTAACCAGCTCCAGGATTCTGGTGGATATTTCATCTGCACCCTGACTCTGCATCAGGAAGAATCCATGAACTGATACTTCCCCAGCCTGTGCATCCTCTTATGTCCTGCCTTCCAGTTTCTATGGGAAGTGAACTGAAGGAGCTGCAGTGTGTTCTGACAAGTGTCCTGTTCTGCATGACAGGAAGTCCAGGCCTCTCTACTAGGTATAAGCTGAATTTACCTCGTAATACAGACACAGATTTTAGTACACTAAGTGCACGGATGAATTTAAGAAAACAAGCTCTACCAAACCCCATGTTTTCCAGCAAAACTACTGTACCTCTACAATGAAGGCTTTTCTTTCGGATTCACTTTCTATTTGTTTAATGGCTACATCTTTAGCTCGCCATTTTGCCTTGCAGACCACACCAAAAGCTCCTCTTCCAACAACCTAGAATAAGATAATATGAAATAACCAAGTTAAAACTTGAAATAGTTTAATTTGTTGCACAGGACTCCGTAAACAGAGAAGAAATTTACCTTTGGAAACTGAAGACACATAGAATCAAGTTTTGCAGAAGTAATTTAATATTATGCAATCAAAGCATAACTGGTGCTTAGCTAAACTTCCTCCAGAGATAATTTACAGAGTAATTGTAAACTACACATGCAAAACATTTTACTATTAAAATGCAGTAAAAGTATTTCAGAAAAGTATGGTCTTAATTATTTCAAACAAAATCTGCTCAGAAGAAAATTAGGGGAATGATGTCAAATTCATTTTGATAGATCTGACCAGTGATATTGTATCTCTCTGCTGTATTAACTTATACTTGCTAGTAATAGGAATCCAAACTTCTGAAAATTAAATGCATATGCAAACAGTTGCACAGGACTATGTTGAAGTCTGCATGAGGTGTTCAATGTGCACAAAGTTACCCTTTCATTTTCTCACAGATGCCTCAAAAGTGTGAGAACAGTAATTTCTCTGGAAAGTCCTCCAAATAAGCAGAGTGTCTGTATAAACTATGGCTTCCCTATTTTTGTGAGGTCTGCTTTCCAGTTTATTTGGAATTAATATTGTCTAAAAATACACAAAACCAGACAAGAGTCCTAACTTTTCACTGTAAATTCACAGATGCAATAGTAGCAGCTCCTGAATACTATATTGTTCAAGAATCCTTTAACATTTGCTGTGAAAAAGGTCTAAGATCACAGTTATTTGGAGTAATTCTTTGAAACCAAGCACAAAAATGAAAGCAGGATAGAGAGAAGTGTCCTTTTTCTATGAGGTCACTTTCAGTTACAGGTGAATTATAAACTACAGTATATAAAAATTTAACTTCTTTTAATTGCATTCTCCAAGGGGAAATTACAACATAACAGAAATGGCAACAAAACATGCATATGCAATGTGAAGTTAAAACTGGAGGGTGAACATAACAGAGACTGTAGCTGCCACAGAAAGCACCGACAAGCAAGTTGTTACATACACCTGAAAGAGAGGTGAAAGGGAGTAGGGAATGGAAGGCACAAAAAGCACAAAAGCAGTTAAGGGATTGGTGCTTCTCCAACTCCAGAAAAAAAAAGCAAGACAGGTCAGACGAGAAGCATGGGGGATGGAGAAAAGGACAAGGGGCTAAGTGGGCTAGTCTCTGATTCTGTATTTGGCCCTAGCAGCCATTCTTCACCACTGGTTTTAACAGCATTATGTTCTTAATCTCAAATAATAACACATGTATCCAAAGGAACAAAGCACCTGCTTTTAATGTAATAAACTGTTTGGGAGGTGAATGAGAAGAGGAGGTAAAAGAAGAGGAGGGAACGGGTGGAGTAGAAGCACTTATAAATGTGATTATCATAGTAGTTTATCATGGCAGTATTTAATCTTACTGTCTTTCTCAAATGGGTAACGCACACACAAGAACATTATTTTGGATAGAAAAACACACTTCTCAAAATGACAAAACTCTTCACTAGAAAGTCATAGTTATTTACAACTTTATCCAATAAAAAACAGAGAAGATTCTTTGGAAGGGAGAAGGGGCGGGAAGGAATATTCAAAATGAAAATAGAGATGCAACATAATTAAAGGACCCACAAAATGTTTACAAATAATATTGCATCCACATAATAAATAGCACACTGATTCTTACAGGTCGACCAGTGAATTCACTCCTTAACAGGACGTCTTCTTAAAAGAAAAGTGTGATTGGCAGGAGACGAGCGAATAACCACACATTCGCAATGCTGAAAAAAGTGCAAACTGCCTGCTGCCTAAATACTCATCCTTTGAGGAAATCACTTTTAATAATTCCACCTCATTATTAAGATGCTCTCCAATACAGTAATAATTTGGAATGCAAATTAAGAATGCTGATCCAGAGAAGATAACTTGGTAGTCAAGAATGTAAAAGCACCAGACTGTACTTGTCAAGACTTCATGTCAAAGCAAACAGACTATAATTTATGTAAACGATGCTTAGGTTAGGTTCTCCCCAGTACTTTCCTGATAATTAAACAAATAAATAGATAAATAAATAGTGATGCTGATTTCCCTTGAGAATCGGGTGAAAAAGGCTGAAGGTGTATAAATCAATTAGGTGTTTAAGGTTAGGGTAGATGAGGTACTTAGGAGCATGATTTAGGGATTGGTGGGAATGGTTGGACTCGACGATCCAGTGGGTCTCTTCCAACCTGGTTATTCTGTGATTCTGTGTGAAATCAAGACCTGCTAAACTTTCATGATGAATATGAGGAAGTCTAAAATCAGGAGTCCAATTTAAAGAAGGAAAACAATGTAAATTAAAAAAAAACCAAAAAACCCCAAAGATTTTGCATTAAGAAAGATGAGGAAAGGGGAAGTACGCTTAGTATTTTTTGAAATATTACATACAGATATGAGAGGTGGCTGCCCAGGAATGATGATCAATGACATTTTTCTCTTCTGGTTTCCTTAATACAAACAAAATTATTTCTCTTTTACATCACAATACAGACTCGGCCTACCTGGAATTCCTGGCTTCTCACGTGGTTCACAGACTGAGTCTACTACAAGATATCCACAGAATGTGCCCTATTCTGCCTTGCATCAAAAGGAACCTGTGATTGTAACCTCCCCCTTAGCTACAGTAGTACAGGGCCTTGACTTTTCTCTTGATATAACACACTATTTTCTTGCAGTCCACAACTGAGGCTGGAAACACCAAACTACATGAATGATAGTCAAGAAGCCTATGGGAACAGTACATACAAACAAGCTGGGAACAGTGAGTCACTGGAAGACCTAAAAGTCCCCAGTAATTTCCCTTGGTATTTCCTCCTCTCTCTCAGACCACGTTCTTAATAAAACTGCCCAATTTCTTGGAGTTGGCAGCCCCCCACCTTCTTCTACTGCCGCAAGAGAGTTGTCAATTACAACCCTTCTAGTCACTTCACACAGCACATGACCAGACCTACCATCTCAGAAAAATCTCATCAGTCTGTGTGTGCCATATGTCTGCATTTCACAGAGGTGCTGATCTACTGAGCCTCCTGAATCATCTGCCATACAAATACATGTAAGTTGGAGAGCAGCCTGCTCACTCCTGGGAAGTACTAAGGACAGCCAGTTAAGGAGAGAAGGGTGCCACAGAACAACCCCTGCACGACAGAGCACACTGGCAGCACCAATTCAGTTCCAGGTTTGCTGCTTCCCTACAATAGAAATGAACTCAAACTGATCAAGTAACTGGGAAGAATTTCCCCCACATAAAACAATTCCTCTAAGCTGGATACAGCTGGTCTTGTGGGGCAAGGCTGAGTAAGACTTCTTTTAGAAGGCTGCTTTTTCTAATGTACCTTTTCTCTTACTCTTTTCTAGGTTTTGACTACCATTCCCCTACATTTAATCCAATGACAGGGGAAAAACAACTGCAACTGGAAAACATTGCATCTATGTTAGTTAAAAAATTGGTCTGAGACATAGCCAATAAAATTTAATGAGTTCTTTTTCCTTAGCCTGAATCATCTGCAACAATTCGTGATTGGTCAGGCTTAGGTTTTTTTGGCTAGTCATTTTTCCTTGCTGAGAAGACCGGTATACATACATATGTATAAATATACTCATTACTAATATAATTTTAACATTAGGACAATGTAATATATACATATATTTTGTATGTATTATTTTTCACATGTATATGAAAATTAAATGTATAACAAAATGCCAAAATGCCACTTCTCTTGCATTTGATCCCACATGGCCAAATTTAGCCCATGAGACAATACAATCACACTCTGTTCCCCTGAAGATAAATTCATCACTATCTGCAAGATTTATACCAAGAACTGGTATCTGTATTTTTAGTTCACATACTAGAGAAACCATTCTTTTTTTGATTTTGCCATATTTTTAAATAACAATTATTTTCAATGAAGAAATTAAGATAAATGAGTATACTGCCCAACATGATGTTTTACATTGGGCCATGAATGCCACAACACTTGGGCTCTAGTTAAAAAGTGAAATAAATTACAAAAAAATCAGAGGCATGTTATAAGTCCTGTTGATGACTGGGGATGGGGAGATCAGTGTCAGGCACCTACATGAAGAGTTCACAGGTGATCTAAATCTTAATTATTTAACAGAAAGTGGTGAGAGATAGATAAATAAATTTTATGGTTGGTAAAGAGTTTGATAAATGACTGTGCAGTCAAGGTTTCATAACAATTTATTAGTGCCTTGGTGTCTGCTTAGGCACAGAGTTGAACTTGAGAAGAGGACACGAATGCACTGAATATTTACCTAGGATACAGGGAAAACAGAGAAGAGCTGATCATCCATTAAAGCAGCTCAACCTCTTGGACAGCATACAAAAAAAGGAGCAACTGTCAGAAGCAATGACTGATTTGATAAAAACTTGAAGTTTACCATATGTGAAAGCCCAGTATGTCTTTCTGGAAGAAGTATCCTATCGTAAAAACATAGGATAATGTTTTTAAACATATAATCAACGGAATGGAGCTTGTGGTGCATTCCACTTATATTTCATTTTCTTCCTTTAAGTTTTCACTCAACAAATCTTTTATGGAGTAATTTTTAGAATTTGTCCCAAAACCTTAAGACACTGCGTAGTTTCCTTCAACACCATGTGCTAGAACTAAGTAACTTAATAGCACAGGAGGGAGGCACTGCCTGAACTTTAGTTTCTTCATGCTCATTCCTTCTCATCCCCTGCTGTTGGTGCCACACCATATGTTTGGGCAGTAGTGCATATTCTGAATTATCTGAAGCACAGTTAATGGAATTATTGACACAACAAATCAATAAACAGCAGTTGATCTGTAGTACTGTGTATGTTTGGAAAATGATCTAAAAATAAACACATTCTCTTTGTAAAAGATTTTGGCCCTCTAAATATCTTCTAGGAGAAAAAGGGAAAACACAGGACAGACAATATATTTAGAAACAGAACACCGGGGCTTCTACTTTTCCACCAAATAGAATTAATCAAGTATCATTTATTTAGTACATGACGTAGAAATATTTTAAATTGGCATAAATAAATACTTAAAGAGCTTTAAAGACTGAAAACTATACATAAATTTATCCCTCTCCCTATAAAATTCAAACCAGTAAGAAGTTACATTTTACTGTGTGACCAAGCAACATGGCAAAAGACAGTGTCATCTGCATGTTTTCCACATAATGTATTTAGAGTCTTATTTAAAGAATATGAACCATACAAGAGCCCTGCAACAAACACTACCCCTGCCTCTGTGTACAAATAGTATCAAATGCCATACATAAACAAAGATACATGATACTGACATGTAAGTATGTAGACTATACTGATTGCTAAGTATGTAGACTAGAAATCATGCAGGAAATAGACATTGCAGATATGTTAAGACCTCAATGATGTATTTTGTCTTAAGGGATGTGACCAATAATTCCCTTCCCTGCAACTAATGCAAGAAAAATGCATCTCTGTTTAGCCAGATGCACCCTAGTCCCCTATCAAATGTCAAAACTTTGGAAGAATTAATTTCAACTTTGTGTTAATTGCAGAGGCTTTCTATTCACTCAAAACCATAAAGATACACAGTCTTCATTTCTGTCCATGAAGTTTCCACGTTAGTTAGCTCTGCATGCTGGATACCTAGTGCTTTTCTTTCTAATAAACCCTTGCTGGATACAGCAATAAAATATAATAGCTCCCTGGTCAGCAGATACAGTCTTCTTTGGAGAATTTTTCATAATTTGCAGTATCTGCGTGACACGATTTTGGGAAGCAAGACAAACAGCTAAGAAACTCAAACCCCACAGAAAACAAAAAAAAGCTAGTAATTCCAAACACACAGTAGTCTCTGAATTATCTTTAGTATCTGTCCCTTTGGTAACTGGTATATTTGCAAATGAAAGTTTTATTAAAATTAAACTTTTGAATCTCTTAAGCCTCAGACACGATGCAAGATGGAGGAGGCGGAAAAATGTCCTTTAATCATTTGTAAAAACAGAAACACATTTTTAAATGTAATTGTTTCTATTCATTCTGTTTACCAGAGTTCCAGCAGTACCAATAAAGCATGCTAATATTTTCAGTTTTTCACTGTGCCTGTATGACACATGGAAACCACATAGATAAAAAAAAATGAAGTGCCAAAAGTTGCCATGAACAACAGTTTACAGCCTCTAAAAATATATGCCTATATTTTCTATCATTCATTCAACCAGTCTCAAATTCCAACTTTGGTTCCTCTGTGTGTGCTATGCTTTATTAAGCAAGCTGGAGCAAATCGGCCCCATGCCACAAATGACTGTGGCCAATGCACTGGCAGCAGTTTTAGGAAGGCGTTCAGATCTGCCAATTCTTATAGCTACATTCTTTGACTGGGTAAGTTTATTTGTATTAGTGTTCAATCTAATTCTAAACCTTTATTTCCCTTTCTGGGATTCATATAGTAATGAGAATAACCCAAACCTCAACCTCCTCCGCCCTCACCCCTGAACCTCACAAGCAATCCCACTAATTTTACGTAAACTAAGTAATTTAGTTTAGACTTAGTTTCCAAGTTTCAACTTCAGTTTGAAGTTATGCAAACACTAAGAAAAAAAGATTTCTTAATAAAAAACTCAAATTATTAAAAATAAAATTATATTCTTAAGAAATATATATAACTTCAGTTTGCCAGAAACTAATACAGTCACTCCACACTTACAGCATCATTTGTTAGAGCTGCACAACACTGCTACTATTTAGTGACTGGACTACCTGAACTTAGTTCTGTTTTAAGTAATCATTCCCTTTTCAACTTCTTTAGAACGTATTTATGGAGAATCAAAGTACTATTATATGAATTCCTAAAATTTTATGTTTTTCAGAAATGCTTCCTTTCCTTTGAACACAGAGCCAAACCTCTTCACATTTCCACAGCTCAGTTATTCTAAGAAACACATGCATCTCAAGCAAGGAGTTTATCAGGTTATACTCTCATTCCAGTTTCTTATATACCAACAGCCTTTTGCTGTCTCAAGAACTGAACTCATTTTAATAATCAGAAATTAAAAAACACTAACAAAACTTATGATCTGGCATGAAACAATTTGTTCTGTTACAGCAGCCCAGACAGGAGATTCTCGTTTGAGACACAAAACGGTGGGTAATGAGGCACTTGGGGTGAACGACTCCAACACGAATTCAGCTTGCTGGGCTGGCAGAGTCTAAAATTACCGGTCTTTGAAAACCAAATAATCATTTTGTAGTCAGTAAAGTACCGCTAGAATCCACTGGATGGGATAAATAAGGGACATGTGAAGCTTGCTCTGTTGTTTTAGTTTTTTTCCCCGTAGGGAAATGTCCCTCCCAATTTCTGATGGCAGCTACACTGTTACTTTGTTGTGACCTTAGCTGCTGTGCTGAAAATTTATTATTATCTCAAATATGCATCTTGCTTTCATCACTGGAACTGAAGAGCCTGTGATGTTTCTTTCCCACACATTCTTTACAAGTAAAATGTTAGGTTCATTTTACAGGATGCAAACTGACTCATTGAATAAATCTGCATGTGTACAAGTAAGTGTAAAGTCTTACAGTAACAGTTTAACTAGCTTATTAGCCATTTTCTAATGCTTACTGCACATGAATCAGTGTTATGTAACTTCCACCATAAATTCACACTCCAGCTGACACTTCATCTACATTTCTTATGAAGATGAATTAAGAGAACCTTCCAATGGTACGATTAACCAAGTAGTGATTTGCATTCTACCAGAAATGTATTCAGAGTAAATTCTGGGTTATGTTTTTACCATGTACTAATTTTTTGCCCGTGATTCTGGATGCGCTCAACTTTGCACCTTAAAGGCTTACTTTCTGAAAAAGGCTGAGAAACTGTAGAGGTGACTGACCTCTAATAGATTCCTAAATATCACCCTCAGCTTTTCAGAACAAAGCCTTTCAAACTTAGATATATCAGATCTCAAGTCCCACCTGCAGTTCTCACCCAAATGCCTTCCAATTTTGCAGATTTTTAGAATGTATATTCTACTACTGGACACAATCCCACAGTACACAAACCCAATGAAGCTTTATATATGGAGGTAGTAACAGTTCCACATTTGGCAGTTTACACAAATCCACCTTACCTTAGAGTGTTAACATAATTGTTTACTACATCTCATTAACTTTTTTAAAGTTAGCTTCTACAAAAGAGAACAAAAAGCAGTTGCCACCTGTATTCTTCATTCTCTTCCCTTCCAACTGCTCTGCTCCATAATTGCAAGGAACACATGCAGTTCTCAGCACACTTCTCAGTTAATGAAATCATCCAACTGTTTAAAAAATGTCTAAGTTGGGTGAACATGCCATGAATTGCAGGTCCTTAGTTGCCAGTGCCTTAAATGGGTTTTCTACAATAAATACTTGGAAAGCTTACCTGTTCATCTTAAAGAAAACATTACCCTAAATCCACTTAAAATTTACTACTGTTGCCAAAGTAGACTGTTGAAAATAAACTACAGTGTATACTACAGTACACCAGCAGAACATTAAAGAATGGTTTTAAAATAATTTACACTTTCCAACTGCTCAAAAGTAACTTGCAGCTACACAAACATGGCAGTGGTTTTCCACCTGGCTGCATCAGACAGTGACTAGGCAGGGCCACAGCATACATGACCAGACAGGCACCTTTTGGCTGTGCAATCCAAGGCATACGCTCATCATGTGATGAAGAGGTCTGGATTTTAGTCATGTATGAGACTGTTATCGAGTTACATGATGGAGGAAGGGCTGTGGGATTTTCAGGAAAGACTGGCAGGGAGCAGGTTGCCAAAACAATCCAAACCCAAAGTCTGTTTGTTGCTTAGATGTGAAAGCTTCTCTGGAAGAAGAGACAGCAGTATTTAGGACAGATTTAAACATGAGATTTCAACATAGGACTATTAGGCTTTTTAATATTAACTTGATTTCAGTTATATCAAGTTTTCATATAAGTTCTGTAGTATTATTTATTCAGTTTCTAATTATTTGTCTATCTGATACCGGAAAACACATCCAAAATTGGCATGGCAAAGCAGAGATCATTTTGGCAGAACCCAATTTTTACACTGTTTTTCCCCTTCTAGTTTTACATTATTTTTCCCCTTCTAGTTTTCAAGATGCTTCCATTGCCCCATCAATTTTGATTTAACTCCAACTCATTCATAGTAATTCTATTTTACTTCCATCTAAGCACTTTAAACAATGAAAAGGCAGGTTGAACTTGGAGACATGTTTGACTGGTGGGAAGTTAACACTACAGTACAGTTAGTCACGTGCACGGTAGCTATAACAAAATATGGTATATTCTTGATATTAGCCAGTATAGTTCAGCCAAACCTAAATGAGAGCACACTTAATAGATCTCAGATTTATTAGCAAGGACTCGGGGCCTGCAAGTATTCCAGAACTTCAATATCTATTAATAAACTAGTGGCAGAACGGGACTGCTATCTGCTGACAAGACAGCCTTGATAATACAACAGCAAAGCTATGATTATACAAGCATTCAAGTTCCCACTGTAGATCTGTTGACAATCCATTCTGAAATTTATGGAGTTTGCCTAGCATCTTAAAATCTGACTGTTTTGAATCCTTACAGCCATTAAGAATCCTGAAAACTTCTGAGTGTGCACTGAAAGCACAGAAATTTCTCTGTTACGATGTATAAGTTTTGTTACGACTGCAAAGCTGATCATTTGCTCCCATACTGCTTCATGACTTAACAGGTTAACACCCACAGTTGAGAAAAGCGAAGTCTGAATATGGTCTCTAATTCACCTGTCTTATTGTAAAGTAGATCTTATTTCTTTCCCCATGCAATGACATTTGACTGTGTTCAGCACTATGGTGTGCTCATCGTCTATCAGGATTTCTGGTAGGACAAGTACACTGAGCATAAGTCAAAATACTACACTAGCTATCATCAGATTTTCTCATAGAGAACATTTTCACAGCTCCTCTGCTTATATCACATGAGTTTTGTCATCTCCAACAGAGAAAACTACTTTGAGGACAATGCAACTATCACATAAAAGCATAAATAATGTTTAGGTAGTTAGTCCTGTCTTTACAGGCGTTAGGCAGGTATGTTGGACACAGACAAGCTCCAAACACTAAACCTTAGAATAATAAACTCCAGTCACACCAATTACACGCTGTGCAGATCCACATTTCCTATTTGTAAAATAGCGATATAATCCCTGTTAAGAGCCTTCCCAAGAATGTCATGAGGATTAAAGACTTGTTTAAAATACTATGTCTAACATGGTAGATGTGCTACTCCTATAAGCCATCACAGGGAATCTTTTTTTATGATGGATAAATTCCTATCAACTTTATTTTCTTCTCTGAGTGGAAAAAAAGCCATTTCTCCCCAAACATGTGATTTAATCCCTGACCATCAGTAAGTGTTGCAAAAACATAAACCAATTATCAAACGCAAAAAAAACTTTCAGTTCCCAAATACGATAACAATTTTGCACTTCAGAACAGTTAGATGCATAAAGGAAAAAGGAACAATTAGAATAGACTTTGAATAAAAAATCTTCATGATTGTGACATTCATTGAAAGGAGAAGAGGCAATCCTCTGTCCTCTGAGAATTACCAGTGCCCGCTAGGGTGAGAGCTGAAGCTACCACAATGCTACATAAACACAGCAGAATGTGCCTTAGTGTTCTATGAAAATATAGCAGATATAATGTTCTGTGAACCCTCCCAGGTCACATCAGCCCAGCATAATAATTACGAAAACCCAGTACCCAGCAAACCACCTCAAAAATGTAAGACACTTGTTTGTCTTATCTATAAAAGCAACTAAACAGAACTCAGTTAATTTCCACATAAACTTGTTAAGAAAAAGAGGGTAATTATTACTGAAAGAGAAAGATGTTCATCTACCAATGAAAGCACAAAAGCTTTTTCATCCATCTCAGGTGTCTGTTAGTCCCAGACTCTACAAATTCAGCAAGGATTTGTGTGAAGCAATTTCATTCCTGCGGAGATGTTAGAAGGGAAGGATAAAAAACAATGAACAGCAGCAATAATTTTGGTCTGTTCTGAGGGTTAAACAACACTGTGGTGTATATATATACTTCTGAGCCCTTTAGTGAAGCACATAAGCTATCCCAGATCACATATGTCCAGCTTTCACAGGAAATCCAGACAGACGAAAAGTACACATGAAATTCTGTACTTTATCCACCTAATTCCAGTCTCAAAGAATTTAATAATTTAGCATGAAACTTTCTACAGAAGAAATACTTCCTTCCAACCATGTAATAGGATAACTGAATGTCACTTCCTGGGTAACACACACAGACCAGAACTGAAATGTTACACCATGAGTACAACATTACTAGACTATGTTAAGAAGAAATAATACAAAACAATCTGTACATCCTTCCATCTAAGAGAGCTGTAAATTTAGCAAATAATTAATATTTGTATGGTAATTTTACATACAGTGGTTCAGTAAGAGGGCAGAAGGTGTAGAGAAATCAAGATCCAAAAGAAACATCAGAATTAACAGTTTCCTCTTGGGACAGCACGTGATGACTGTGTTTGCCACCACACTAAAGTGAGTGGCAAAATGGGCAGTAAAACTTTGAACGTCCCCAAAAAATTGATCTCCTTGAAACCCCAAAATACAGCACCAGGGTTGCTCTAAGTAATCTGGCACCTTCGCTCCCAGCAATACTGCCTTCGTTCTCTGCTGCCAAGCGCTGCGGCATCCAGAGGAGAGAAGGGGACCTCGGGCAGATACAGTGTGGGGATGGGGACTGGGTGGTGGCGTGTCTGTCCGTGTGTGTGTCTGTCCATCTCTCTCTGTGTCTGTGTGTGCGTGTGCCTGTGTGTCTCTGTCTCTTTCTGTGTCTCTGTCTGTGTCTCTGTCTCTGTGGGCGTCTGTGTCTGTCGGGGGGTGTGCGTGTCCTTCTGTGTGTCTCTCTGTGTCTGTGTGTGTCCCTCTCGTGTCGGTGTGTCCCTCTGTGTGTCTCTCTGTGTCTGTGTGTGTGTGTCTGTGTCCCTCTCGTGTCGGTGTGTCCCTCTGTGTGTCTGTGTGTCTCTCTGTGTCTGTCTGTGTCCCTCTCGTGTCGGTGTGTCCCTCTGTGTGTCTGTGTGTCTCTCTGTGTCTGTGTGTGTCCCTCTCGTGTCGGTGTGTCCCTCTGTGTGTCTCTCTGTGTCTGTGTGTGTCTGTCTGTGTCCCTCTCGTGTCGGTGTGTCCCTCTGTGTGTCTGTGTCCGCCTGTGTGTCTCTCTGTGTCTGTGTGTGTCCCTCTCGTGTCGGTGTGTCCCTCTGTGTGTCTCTCTGTGTCTGTGTGTGTCCCTCTCGTGTCGGTGTGTCCCTCTGTGTCTGTGTGTGTCCCTCTCGTGTCGGTGTGTCCCTCTGTGTGTCCCTCTGTGTCTGTGTGTGTCCCTCTCGTGTCGGTGTGTCCCTCTGTGTGTCTCTCTGTGTCTGTGTGTGTCCCTCTCGTGTCGGTGTGTCCCTCTGTGTGTCCCTCTGTGTCTGTGTGTGTCCCTCTCGTGTCGGTGTGTCCCTCTGTGTGTCTCTCTGTGTCTGTGTGTGTCCCTCTCTTGTCGGTGTGTCCCTCTGTGTGTCTCTCTGTGTCTGTGTGTGTCCCTCTCGTGTCGGTGTGTCCCTCTGTGTCCGCCTGTGTGTCTCTCTGTGTCTGTTGGGTGTCTTGCGTCTGTGGGTCCCTCAGTCTCTGTCTGTGTGTCCCGGCAGCCTGCCGCACCCCTCCAGCGGGGAAGTCGCCGGGGAGGCGGGACCCCCACCCCCCCATTCCCTTCCCCCCGGTGCAGGGCCCGCGGGGGGTGCGCGGCCCTCCCTCCCTCACCTCTTCCACCTCGATCTCTTTGTAGTCGATCTCCTCGAAGTTGAGGACCGGGGAGGTTTCGATCATTTCCGCGGCGGCGGCGGCAGCGGACATGCCTCCCCTCAGCCCCGGGGGAAGCGGCGGCGGCTCCGCTCGGGGTTTGGGGGGCCGGGTGCCGGGGGGCCGGTCCGCGGCGCTCAGGGCCGGCGCGCGGGGGCCCCGCGGGCGGAGGAGGAGCCGCCGCTGCGCATCCCGCGGCCTGCGGGGAGCCGCCCGGGGGTCCGGGCCGGCGGGGGAGGCGCTGCCAGCCGCGCCGCGGCCGCTGACATCAGAGCCGCTTCCTGCCGGACCGGCCGCCCCGGGGGCGGTGCCACGTCAAGAGGCGGCGACCCACCGCCCGCCGACAGGGGGCGCCGCTCCCCACCTGGAGCGGGGAGGGTTGGAAGGGACCCCGCAGCCCCTCTAGTCCCACCCCCCGCCATGGACATAGAGGCTGAGGGGAGACCTCGTTGCTCTCTACAACTACCTGAAAGGAGGTTGTGGAGAGGAGGGAGCTGGCCTCTTCTCCCAAGTGACAGGGGACAGGACAAGAGGGAATGGCCTCAAGCTCCGCCAGGGGAGATTTAAGCTGGACGTTAGGAAAAAAATTTTTCACAGAAAGGGTCATTGGGAGAGGCTGCCTATAGAGGTGGTTGAGTCACCTCCCCCGGAGGTGTTTAAGGGACGGGTGGACTAGGTACCGAGGGACATGGTTTAGTGATTGATAGGAATGGTTGGACTTGATGATCCAGTTTATCTTTTCCAACCTCATGATTCAATGATTCTGTGATAGAGCAAGGGGAAACGGGTATAAACTGGAGAGGGGCAGGTTTAGGCTCAACATATGGAAGAATTTCTTCACCATGAGAGTGGTGAGGCCCTGGCACAGGTTGCCAAGGGAAGCTGTGGCTACCCCATCCCTGGAGGTGTTCTAGGCCAGGTTGGATGTGACCTTGGACAGCCTGATCTAGTGGGAGGTGTCCCTGCACATGGCAAGGGGGTTGGAACTGCATAATCTCAGGCTTTACCAGGCGAGGCTCAGGCTTGACGTCAGAAAAGAAAAATTTCACTCAAAGGGTCATTGGGCCCTGGAACAGGCTGCCAAGGGAGGTGGTTGAGTCGCCTTCCCTGGACGTGTTTAAAGGACAAGTGGATGAGGTGCTGAGGGACATGGTTTAGTGATTGATAGGAGTGGTTGGACTTGATGATCCGGTGGGTCTCTTCCAGCCTTGTGATTCTGTGATCTTTAAGGTCCTTCCCAACCTGAACCATTCTATGATTCTATGAATCTAATATCTAGTCTAAACCTTCCCCCCTCCTATTTAAAGCCATCCCCCTTCATCCTATCACAACAAGCCTTTGTAAACAGCCCCTTCCCAGCTTTCTTGTAGCCCCCTTCAAGTACTGGAGGATTGCTATAAGGTCTCCTTGGAGCCTTCTCCAGGCTGAAAAAACCCAGCGCAGCATTGGGTGGTTTGTGCTCTTGAGCAGCTCTTTCTCAGAGGTAAGCAGCGTGTGTGTAGGAGGGTAGCTAGGGAGCAGAAAGTAATTAATGATGTAGACACATAGCGATAAAGGGAGAGGACTCTGCAATGAACATACACCTTAACTGCTCCCTGTCCAGTCCCCAGCCAATGATAATCTCGCCTCACTCTTCTAACAGCCAGCACTGGCTTTGACTTCTAGCTGGAGCAACACATCTATGTTTGATGTGGTAAATCTCCCAGACTGAGGTTTCAGGGTGACCCATGGTGTTAAATCAATGCTGGGATGAGTGGATATCATGGAAACAGCTATGCTTCATTTTGATGTGTTTAGCCTTGGTGCTGTATTTAAAAAGTTATGTTATTGTACAATACTATTAATAGTATGTAATTTTAGTAGATCTAGTAAGCTTTCCTAGATCTTCCTCTGCTAGTGAATGTCTGTGCCTCACAATTAAGTCTTGTTTAGAGCTGGTTTACAGAGCTAGCCTGAGAAAGCTGCTTATGCAATTAACTAGGAGAGAGAAGATCAAAGATGAATATGGGCAGTGACCCGCTGTCACGAAGTCTTAGCTGTTGTTGGAAAAACTAAAGTGCAAGTACCTCTGTCAGAGCTACTGCGCTTTGTGGCGGGCTGTCATTTTGGGATTTTTGTTCCTCTCTTGCCTTTTCCTGTCAGCTTTAGTAATTTGTCCTGGATTTCCAGATGTCTAGCAACCGAGAAATCCTAGACAAGCAGTCATGGTACATGTGCCAGTTGACTGTGTTGCATGTGAGATGAAACTCGTTTCCAGAACAGGTTGGATTGGTGCAATTTCATAACTAAAGCAATCTACGTGTGCATGGGGAGCAGACTCATATCCTGAATGCACTGAGTTCCTGTTCCTCTTTGATATGAATTGGTCTAGAGAGATCTAAAGAGGCTATTGTTAAACATAGAATAGTTCTAGGTACCATATACTTATGCTTCATTGAGCAATGAGATTATTGAGATCCCCTTTTTTCTCATAGGTTATACTTAGGTTTGGATATTCTCATTGACTCTGGTGCTTTCCAGATACGTAGCCTCTGGATGCTTCAGATCTAGCACCCAGAAATGCATTTGAGTTTTGTTTTCATGAAAACTGCTGTTAGTACACATCTTGATCATACTGTAACATGGTGACATGGAGTCACAAAATACCATGTTTTTATCTGGACCTGACAACTTGTTAAAGGAAAGCGTATTGCTTCTGTGTAAGCAGCTGCTAGTGTCTCAGCTGCTGACTGTGCAATATATTGGGTTTTAGGAGGTAAAGAATATGGATTTATGAGGTACTGAGAAGCTGCAGATCAGATCAGAACCAGGTTCCTCTCAGATAAATTCATAGTGCTGGATGAATTGCTTCAGTTCTCTAAACACTTCTAAGACTGGGAATCAAGTCAGCTGAGACATAAAGTCAACTGAAACCAAGTAACAGGATAGAATTAAAAAAAAAAAAAAAAGGTGTGTGAAAATCTATCACTGCTGGTCTTGATACCTAGTTGCAATCTTGAACATAGTGTCAGACAGAATTCTAAGCCTAAAGCTTGCCTTTTTTTCTTTTTCTGGACCCAAGTTATGCATTGTAAAGGTGAGCTACATCAGTGGTTCTTGGAAAGATGGCCATATGGGTGGTGGTACTGTAGGTGACAGTTTGTGATCTCTATTAAAAGTATCGGAATATTTGGCTTTTTGTTATGTTTCACAGACTCCTCTTGAGGATATATATCAAGCGAGTAACAGTTGCAGTCTTTTATGTTTTAGTGGTGAGATTTTTGTTACCTTTATTTTTTTTTGTTGATGAGAAGTAAAAACACAGAGGAGAGCATTCCAATTATAGTTCCTTGTAAGGTTCATTTCGTTTCAGAAATTGATGTAGAAATATGTATCTCAAAACTAATGAGCTCTTTCTTTGTGAAGGCAGGGTCATCATCATCAGTATCAAAATGTCACAGTCTTGAAGATCAGGTGGGTTTTTAAGGATGTGGTAAGTTGATGTTACTTCTTTTTGTTTTCTGATTGACGCTGTCTTAACTAGCTGTGCTGGGTGCTGGTTATAACTTGTGTACCTGCAAAGCAGAATATTTTAAATATTTATCTTACAAACTTATTTGGGGAGTGAGGGAAAAGAAAAGCTGCACCTGCCACTGTCTGTCTTGTATCTCTGAGAAAAGCTGGTCTTCTGTTTAGAAGAAAAACCTAGAACCTGGCAAGCCTGTGTTCTGGGTTTCATTTGCCTGTTTCTAATATCAGAAAGAGGTTACACTGCTGGGAAGATGACCATTTAAAGATTGTTGGAAATCTCGATGTATCATGGTAAAAGTGAACACAAATGCTCAGACCTGAAATAACTGCTGCGGAACTGTTTGTAGCTTCTGCTATGGAGCAGATTTAAGAGTTATGTTTTTTCAGAAGATGAGGCAGTAGGTCTTAAGCAAAATATAAGTCTACATGGCCAGCTTAACAGACCTGAGACTCAGCCCTAACATCTGCATATCTTAGCTAAAATTTATCCAGCATGCACAGACTTTTACAGCACTGAATTTGGACACGTTTTCATGAGTACAGACAAAGGCACAGTCATGTGATCCTGTTGCTAGCTCAGCATGGCAGAGTTGTTACCTCATCTACTCTTTTCTTGTAGCTCCTTTTGCTCTTGTGTTAAGACTTCCCAAGAACAGGTTGCAACATTTTGCGTGTCAGATTTCACTATGAATCTCAATGATTTCACCAATTCTGTCTTGCACTAGTGCTTTGCAAATTCTTTCAAAGCAGCACAGGAGTGTCTTCTGTCAAATACACGGAGATAGCAGCCCCAACACACTTCACGTTTTCTTATTACTTCTTTCCCTTTCAGGGAAGACTTCCCCACATTATTGTAGTCTTTTAAAAAGCTGCAAATTCCTTCAGTTGTGATGCACCTTGTGCATTTTATTACAAACAATATATTAAAAAAAAAAGCCTTGCAAAATAAATCCATAAGCTGCTTTGCTAACACCAAACAACTGTATGGCAAGGAATTTCACTTCTTCAAGGAAGTTGTTCACTTGTATGAATGTTACAGGAACTAAAATGGTCACAATCGTTTCTGAACCTTATTCTAAGTTTTCCAGCAGCCTACACCACCAAGAGAGCTAGGAAAGAGATGGAACACACACAGCCACTGTACAGTAAGGGCAAAGTAAAGGGGGGAGATGATCTAGATGCAGTAATGAAACCAAACTAACCATTTCCCCTGTCGTGGCTATCAGCAGCTGGAGTTGGCTGACTATGTGGCTAGTGAGAAAAAGATACTGAAAAATTTATCACACAGAAAGAAGGAGAAACAGATGGCAGTAGAGTGGCTGATCTCCAGCTGAGAGATCTGAAAGACAAGGTACCTGAAATTTCTAATAGAATGTTTGTAGAGAAAGGCAGAAAAGTTATCAGGTAAAGAGAAAGTAGCAGAAGTATTTTAGAAAGGTGCAAAAACTGATACAGGCATCTAAGCTTGGAATGGGCTGCACTCTGTAGGCTTTAAAATAAAATGTGAAGGAGAGAATAATAATGAGCATGGAGGTAAATGAAATGGAACGTCACATCTTTTTAATCAAAGGTAGGTTATCTCAGATTAACAAAAGATAATTTTTGATAAAATCTGTGATATTATTAGACAAAGGGAATGTATAGACCTAACTTATCTTGATTGTGTTTGATATATTTCCTTGTAGGAAATTATTAAGTTGGACATTATAAGAATCATTAAAAGAATTCAAAGTGGGTAAGGAGAATAAGGGAGTAATCAGAAGACAATAGGGACTATCAAAAGGGAAATATTGGAATGAAGTTAGTAATAGTGTTGTTTTTTAAGATATGATTTTGAGAGCAACCTTGTTAATCAATAATTTATTTAATGATGTTGATAAGAGAATTAAGAGTGACAGTAATTCTGGTGACACAAGTTTAGACAGTGTGCTAAACCTGGAGGAATGGAAGAGGAATAAGAATATCAAATGGGAAAAATTAGATGACTCCAAGGGCACAAGAAATAAAGTGGCTGATATTTAAAATACTGGAGTGCACATTTGTGAATTAATTTGAGGACTCATAACATCTTGTCATCCTATTACAGACCTATTGGGAAGAGATGAAGAATACAATTAGCATGATCTGACTGGTTTTAGGAAGACTATGAGTCTTGTCAATAATGTGCCTAGAAAGAAGTGCAAGCTTATATATCCTGTATGATATATCCAGTGAAGCTATATGAGGTTATGCAGATCTCATCTGAAGGACTCTACAGTGCTGGTTATCTGCTCTCCAAGAAAAATTAACTGAGACCTAACTAGTTGCATAGAAAAGCTACAAAGATGGGCAAGATAAGAGAGAGCTTACTGCAGAAGGGGAAACAACTTGGCATGTTTAATACTGAAAAACAAAGACAGAGACAATATATGTTGCTTCTTTTAAACGAGATTAGAGAGAGAAAGATATTGAGGAGATAAACAATACTGATGGAAAAGTGAAGTCCAAGCCAAAGGGAACTTCTTTGGGCACAAGAATCCTATTAATGCTCACAGATAGAAATCTGGAAAAGGTTTCTTGCCATCAGGGCAAAAGTTGCTTCACTGGATGGTGCCTGATCAGTGAAATAATTTATTTGTCATAACCGTAAGAATAGAGTACTGTGCTCATTGCCTACAAAGGTCTCTTCCAATCATATATTGGCCAAACAAGTGCTATTAAAAGTGCAAATAATATAATGAATTCTTATCATGGTCTTGCTTCAGCTGAGTACACATTGAAATGAACTATTATATTCTTAAAATGAAGTAAAAATTAGATTGGTAGAAGAGCGAGAAAAGTGAATTCTTGCATTTTTATGTAATATTAGAAAAGGGAGATTACGGCCTTGTATATTTTATGTTTCTATGGATGAGGAACTTCAAAATCTTTCCATTCTAGAAGATCTGTTCTGCTATTTATATGAGAAACAGGGATAGAGTTTCTATGTGCTTAGTTTCTGGATTCATACCAGCTAGAACTGACAGAAACAAGGAACATGTAGAGCTGTAAATCAAATACAGAACCAGCCCTGTGAGAGGGAAGTCTGAAGGAATTAATGTCTTTTCCCCCTCAAGAAGAGAAGGGTCAGGAGAGGACCTCATCACTGTATTCCAGCACTTAAAAGGTGACTACGGAAAGGATAGAGCCTCTCTCTTCCTAAAGAGCCACATGGAGAAGACAAGGAGCAATGGATACAAGTGGCACTGTGAAAGGTTTCATCTTGATACAAGAAAGAAATTTTTTGCAGTGAGAACAATCATTGACCGGAACAACCTTGCCGGGAGCATGATGGAGTTCCTGTTACTGGAGGTTTTCAAGATGCAACCAGACAGGGTGCTACCTAATCTCATCTAGCCTCCTTTTCCCACACAAAGTTGGACTAGATGATCTTTCAAGGTGCCTCCCAACTTGGCCTGTTCTATGTTTTTAGTAAATAGGCTAGCAGGCTAGAAACATTTCTGCATGTGGGGTTTGCAGTGAGCACCAAACACAGATTTGCAGCTTCAGCCTGATTCTGTGTGCAGGAGATCCTTGTGTGTGGGTCTGCCTTCTGGTCACTTGTGGATGTGTTTTTGGCTAACAGCCTATGTTATATATATGGAGGATTCAAAGTTGGTACCGAATAGTTATATTTCTAATTGATATATGATTTTTATGTTATATAACCAATATGGTGAAAGTCAGTGTTTTGTAATATATAATAAAAATCACAAAGATCTGGTTCTTTTTAAAGAGGTACTTGTTAATGTGCTTTGCTGTAAGTCACTAGAATAGTATATCTTTCTAGAAGGTATCTTAAAAAATGGCCAGTCATAATCATCTGTAACCAAGAAAACATGTTCTCACCAGTGGAAAAATAAAGCAAATACAATCACAAAAGAAGGAAGTAAGCAGCTTATATCATTGTATGACTTGTTTGGTAATGAAATATGAACATTGTCTTCTTATTTATGGGGAGCACAAGACACATGATGCTCCCAATTAAATGAGATCAGCTGGGAGCAAAAGTCGCAGTAAAACTGGAAGTGACAAATCACAAGAAATTTTTGTCTCTCCACTAGAAACTTCCAGTCAGGAGGAACTGTCAGTTACTGTCAATAACTGAGTGTTTCATAAAGGCAGTGATTCTTCAGGCCATTACTATAGCCATTACTTCAACAGCCAGATCGATCTAATAGAAGTGCTGAGCCAATTACACTTGCTAAGGCCTCATTTTTGGAATAACCTCAACAAGTTGTAGTGCCTAAACATATAATTATTCAGTGAACCTAAATATATCTGTCTTTTGGTATTAGACCTGTAGGTTAGATGTTAATGACAATTAAGACAATTTCTTATCAACATAGATCAAGATTCTGAATGTAAAATCATTATTCTCCTTTATACCTGCTAGTTCATAAATTTACTCCCTGCAACAGGGCTCTGCGTTTTGTAGAACAATATCTGCTCCTGGGATGTGTGACAGATCCACCCTTACAGACACTGGAGCGTGTGGGTTGAACCAGAGGGATTTGGGAGAGACTGTGACTTTGAGGTGTTGATTTGTGGAAGTGGAGAGCATGGGGAGAAGGAGGCACACAGCAGGCTTTGGATTTGAAGTCTTTCTGACAATTGAAATGCATGTTTGGAGAAAAAAGGAGCTACCTGTGTTGGGAAGAGAGCAGGGAAAGTGTGTCCATAGAGCATAAGATCCTCAAAATTCAGGTGGATGCAGAGGTATTGCTACTGCATGTAAACATGACTTGGCAATCAGACTGCAGCTGCTGCTGCTGCTGCTGATTAAGGCCACCCTCATTGTCACCACTAATGATGGGACCTCAGCTGGCTGTTTAATATCCTTCCTCTAAGGCATGTGGCAGAATGTATCCATTATACTTCAGATTGCATTATCTAAATCATAGGTACGATGTGCCACCTGGAGTGTATTATCAGGATGCAGAAATAGGGAGAAAGTCTATAATCTGTTGTACATTAGATTTCAGATTCATCTCAGCAGAATGTGATCACCTAAACATTAGACATCTGGTTTCCAAGTGACTTCTTTGGTCAGTAAGAAGAGATAGGCACCTTCAGAGTGCATTTTTTCCCATAGACACACATGTTAGGACATGATGAATTACTTTTCGGAGATGTCGCTTTCTCTGCTGTCATATAGGCTCTGTGGGGCCCATATGACAACCTTCAATTAGACACCTAGGTCTTGATTCATCTCCCCACCTTGTGGTGCGTTGACCCTGGCTGGATGCCAGGTGCCCACCAAAGCTGCTATATCAATCCCCTCCTCAGCTAGACAGGGTGAGAAAGTATGAGAGGCTTGTGAGCTGAGGTAAGGACAAAGAGATCACTCATCAATTACTGTCATGCACAAAACAGACTCAACTCAGGCAAATTAGTTTAACTTATTACCAGTCAAATCAGAGTCAGATAAGAAAAATGAAAACTTATGGGGTCACAAATCCTGCCAGCAAACCTGCTTCAGCATGGGCTCCCCTCTGTGACAAACAAACCCGATTTACAAAGCTGTCTATTGACTTTGGATGCCCCAAAGATCATTGAAACCTCCACATGAGGCTGGCAAATGTGACATAGGTCATGAGCTGAAGGTCCAGGAAGCATATCACAGGACATTTAAGGTGGCACTCGATTGGTGCGTGTGGGCAACTGGACTGACTGCCTAATTTCCAGTTACTTGAAGTGAAGTGGGAGGAATCCCTCCATCAGGGTCTGACATCAACACAACTAAAGCCAGTGCTAGTCTCTCAGCAAAATATAGCTGCAGGTGGATCAGCACCTAAGCTGTTTGCATCTAAATTCACAACTTGATGTTATGTGAGGCATAAACCTGAATACAATTTTGTTTTGTTTCTTGTGGGTTTGATCCTGCAATGTTTCCATTAGTAGAAGGTTTCCAAAGCATGAATGCATGCAGATTTAAACTTAATTTTTATACTGGAAAGAAATAAACCCCAACCAAAGAAAAATCTTCCCTTCCTTCCTCCTCCCTGACAATGTTATGTTACACATACTTTGGCACATGTTGTCCCAGCTGTTGTTCTCCAGCAAAGAATACCCCAAAATGAAATGTCAGAGGGAGCTGATGTTAAGAGTGCTGCCTGTTGGTAAAATGCAGAGGGAAGCTTGCCTGTTTGCCTCACCACCCTTCAGACCACTTAGGAGAGAAAGAACTAGTTGCTCTCCTTTATTAGAGGCATTAAATTCAAAGATGGCTCTAAGAAATGATATTTGAAGGTGTGAAAATTACATTTAATAGAGCTCTTAAAATATGATGACTGGGCAACTGTTTCTTCTGACAGCCAGCAATTACTTAATCATACAAATTTCTTTCATGATGTCAAAGACAGAGAAATCCAGGCGATAGTTCCCTCTGGGCACCTGAGGATTTGATAACCTTATTTCTTCAAATGTACTCAGGAATATTACTCTCTAATCTCTTCATCAGTTACAGAAAAGCAATAAAAAACTTGTCTCAAAGATGTTTGCATTAGTTTGTTTAGACCATAGCCTTTAACTTTATGTAGCATTTTAAGGGGGTGGAATTTGACATGCTGGCTGCAATTGTGCTCTTCATTCAGTATTACTAGAGAAATAAATTTACAGTAAATGGAAGTCAAGAAAGGAATGAAAGCAAATGTAAAAGGAGACCTTTTTTTTCCAGGAAAGATTCCTGAAAGATTTGGATTGAAACATGAATTCTGAAAATAGCAATTTGATATTGGTAGAAATTATGCAGCGCATATGTTGGTAGTGCCTGATTCTGTTTCGTTTGTCTTAGTTAGAATTTTGTGTTTATATGATGCGTATTTCCTAAAACTGTGCAAAGGAAGAAGTCAATACCGAGGCTGGTTTTTTTTCACCACAAGGTGGTACTGTGGTACTGACTATAGAACTCTTGGCTATAGTTTTATTTCTGTAACCCTTCTGCAGATGTTTTAAAGACAGATTTTTGCCTGCAAAGAAGACAGTTTTGGTGTTAGAATCAAATTTCTTACTGGAATGGCCTTAAGACTTTTTTTCGTTTTTCTTTTTTTTTTTTTGTCCTACTTTCTTTTCCTAACTTTTTGTCTCATTTAAAATAGATTTTATTTCAAGATGTGAGTGTCAGAAAAGCTTCATTATTGCTGTTTGAACTTTTTCAACTTTTATTGCATTTTTTACGTCTGATCAGTCTATGTAAGACTGCCTTGTTTTTCAAACTATAACAATCGCTTTTGTAAGTATATTCAGAAATTAATTTTTTTCTTTTAGTTACATGTAGGTAAAGAGGTACCTACAATTAATTAAAGAAATGGAAATGAATGAAAACTATTAAATATTCAAAAGAGTGCTGTTTTTCCCCTAAAACTAGATGTAACCACTGTTAGCACAGAAACAAAACATAATTAATTGCTTAAATTAACCTCTGTGGCAGTACACAGGGTTCTTCCAGTTGCTGGTAGAGGTCTGTAAGATCTATTGTGAACAACTCTCTCTGTTTGCACATACACCATCACATATGAGAACTTGCATAATTTCTGTGGTCACATCTATATTAATACACTACGGTACTTAATAGATTATTTTAGAAAATGGAATAAGGATAGGGTAGAGGACTGAGTACTAGTCTAGTGGTCCACATGCTGTTAAATGGTCAGCATAGTCCTTGGCAAGTCTTTGGCCTAGGATACCAAGTACTTCCCCCAGACAATGATAATCAGGATTTGACCCTGGCCTGTGCTTCGTGGGGAAGGGAGTTAAGCCACATTGATTGAGATGTACCATGCAGTAATTACTGGTCTCAATATGAGAGGACAGGCTCTGATCCACTTTATTCACCAGTATCTAATTAGCCACTGAGTCATGCTTGTGCTATGACCTAAGTGTGCACTCGGGTAGGTTTGGGGCTACACTTTTTTAGAAATATGAGCTCCTATATTTATGGGAGCTTTTACATCCGTTATTTTTCTGTGTGGGCTGTTTCTATTTACTTCATGTATGTGGATACACCTTAGATACCTTGAAAAGCACTTACTCTACAGATGCTAGTAGTACAAGATACGAAGCGTCATGCACAATCTGTTCTTAAAAGCCAGGGAACATATCAAAATGGGCTCCAGTTATATAAAACAAAGCTTTTTAATGCATTTGGAGGCTCATATTTGAATAATATTGAAAAAAATATTAGACAACAGTGATCTATGCATTATTTAGTGATAGCTAATTGCTTTTTAAAAAATAAATGATTTAGTTTTCAATAGGATTTCTAGGTATTCTTCATGAGTGAAAGAAATGCATTTGAGGGCTGAGTGTGGCTATTATCTTTCAAACTTTCCCTTCAAGCAGCATCCCACTCCAGTTTCTTGTGCTTCACAGAGGATCAGGAACCACAACATACTTCAGGCAAGTGATAGAGGTCCCAAGCAGGTCCCAAATTAAGGAGGTACAGCCATGTGCCACCATACAATCCCTTACTGATGCAGAGTGAATGCCTCGAGTCCACAAGCAGTCTAGCAAGCCTTGTTTTCCAAGGTCCACACACTGCCCTTCATGGCCCCTAGGTCAGAGGATAGAGCTGATTCTGCTGAGGTGAAAACAGGACAGACAACAATGTCTTTTTAGGAATATGTGACTGCATGACACCGAGGAAGTGGGAGGAATGGGAACAATAGATACAGGCTGAAAGAAGACCAGAAGTGCTGCTAGTCCTCTGTCAAGTAATGCTTGCAAAGCAGATCACTGGGATCTATTGTCAATATTATGATTATATTATTATGCTGCAAGTAACATGAGAGTGGGATGGGAAGAACTACACAAGATGCTTCTATTCAGACATTCTTTACACCCTGCAAGTGGGAACCCTTCCTTTGGGCAACAAATCCCAAGCAGAGAATATCTCTATTATTGTATCTTCTCAAAGCATAAAGCTATGGTCTATTAAACGCCTATATAACCTACCTGGAAAATGACCTAACACCATCTTTCAGCCTTTGGCTCTGCTTTTGAACAGTCTTCATCTTCATCTATTATGGTTGATAAAGGCTTCTTTCTTCCTGCTATTTTTGCCATTACAAGGAAGTCACTTGAATCCTGGAACTTTCCTACAAATGCATTTAAAATAACACTTTATGTGGGTTCTCTTCAATCTCATTTTTTTTCTTGATAGAAATAACTAAAAATATTAATTCTACATCAGAGAAAAATATATGTAATGCCCTGGGAAGATGTTCTTGACTGGGGAGCAATGTCTCAAATGTGTTTGAATGAGATCTAACACAGAAGAATAAGCATGTGTCTTAGAAAGGCTCTTGAGACTGAGGACGGGAGAAATATGCTTGAAGGAATCACACTGAAGTGGCTTGCCAGTAGTATATAGATAGGATTGCTGGTAGGGATATTTAGTAACATGGATATGGTTCTTGTTTCTAGGACTTTGGATTCATAAAAAACAGGTGAAGAAAGATTAAATGTTTCTCTGACATCATTTTTCCATGTCAGAATTTGCTGTTGGTGCCACAAGTCATCTTTGCAGGGGGAAAAGTGAGCTACGTAGCTACAAACAGGAAAGGAAGGTGTGCATATGCCCTCTAAACTGGGAATCTTGTTTCCCATGACACTGGATCTGGTAACAGTATTTCTTTGTTATAAAATGCACTTCAGAGATTGAATTGAAGCCTTACAATGCAATTTTAAGAATCATACTTCTGAAAGCAGAGGAATAGCACACAAAGAAGAGTAGCAGACACTGAAAATATTTCCCCGGTGATTTCCAGCTTTAGCTTCTGTTCCTAAATGCTCCTTCTTAGACCCTAAGAAAACTGTTCAGTTGGGCTCACCCTGTCACAGGCCAGACTTGGCTCATGTACATTCTGAAACAGCTGCAAATTCTGACATAAATTGACCATAAACCCCAGTGTTTCATGAGACATTCTGTGCATTAGGGAAGCTCAGCTAAAGCACAGCTTTGCTGTTACTGAAATAAGATGAAGGGTCACCAATTTGAGATGACCACCAAAGGGGGCTGCAGGATGAAGATTACAAGAAATCCTTTAAGAATGCACTTCAGAGGTAACAAAGCTGGGAAAATGACCTTTGGAAAGTCTCTTATTCTCTTGTAATGTCTTTGTCAGTTGTTTTTGCCAGGTAGGTCTACATGATGCTCCAGGGTGAACTAGCTGGACGTTGAAGCCTGGGAGTCCATATACTTTCCTCCTCTACTGCTTCATAATTTTTTGGAAGAATTCAAACATATATTGTAGTCATTCCCTGAAGAATGGATTCTAGTTTATCTAATAAATGGTATAAATTGCTGGGCTCTTCTATCTGGACAAAAGAAATGAAAAAGACCTCAGATAAAAGCCTTTCTTTATTAAGGAGCCACAGACATTTTAGATCTCATTTGGCCTTCATGCCCTACTCATTCCTCCTCTCTTTATCTAGGGGTGTTTTGCTGATACAGTTATTATCCTTTTCAGCTACTCTAAACATATATTGTTAATTCTGCAACCAGATTTCTACCTCCAGCCCTTTTAATAGTAAGCTCAATGAAATCCTGTAAGGCTATATACCCTAGCAACACTCCGTACGTTTCTTACCCTAATGTGCATACTCCAGTTCCCTCCCAATGACCCAAATGTGCCATCCCCTTCTCGCCCTGTTTGTTCTCCCTTCTCCTTGCCATGCTTCACTATCTACATCCTTTCTTCTTCTTTATCAGGAAAACCCCTTTGCCCTCACTTTATGAATTCTGCCCCCTACTCCCCAATTCATCAGCAAGTGAAAAATCAGGGAAAGGGATGATAAGACTTAGAATTGAATCCCACCTGTGTAGTTGGTTCACAATCTAGGTTGAAATATCTCAGTGAGTGTTCATTTTGAAATTGCAGCCTGCTTTATGCATCATATAAAATGGTTAGGCTAGACTGTCATAATGAACACATTGGCCGGTTTTAAAATCCCTGGGTCCTTCTTTAAAGGCTCACTTAAATAACCCACCACTTCAGAAAATTACTTCTCTTTCTCTTCATTAGTAATCCTCTCACATGCTCCTTGCTAGAGTGTTGTTTCATCTTGTGTTTGTTTGTCCTAACTAATTTAGATATTAAGTCCTTGGTGACTGACAATGTGTCTATCTATGCAAAGCACACTTAAATAAATAAATTTAATAATAATTAATAATAAAAATGCCAGCTGGAGGCTATGCAACTGAGCTAGCAAGGACGATACTGACATTGAAGTATTTGGTTTCAGGGTCAGTGTTTGCAGTTCCCGTACTGTGGCTCCTCGGGAGGTGCTGTTAATGCCTGCTGTGCTCTCAGGGGCTGCAGGTCCCCCTCTCACAGTCCTCCCTGACGAGCTCTGCCTTGACCCTCGTCACTCACCAATGTGAAATCCAGCCTTCAGAGCTAGCACTCTCCTAAAGGTGGTGAAAATACAGGAGGAGAGCACAGAATCTGTTTTGGAGGAGAGGATTCTGCAAAATCACTGTTCTCTCCAACAGGCGGTATTCACAGCTAGTACCAGTCCCTTACAGACAGTAAAATTTTTATATCTTTATTCATCCTCCTGTGTACAGCAAATTAATTTTTCTCCCTGCCCCGTTTCCTATCTGAAAAAGGCTTGCAAAGGAAGTTAAGCACTTTTGTGAAACAGGCTCTGTAAACACTCAGGCAGAATCATTTAATTTGGTGTGTTAAAAATTACCTAAGCTAGAACAGTATTCATTCTGTTATTCCTGGTGGGCACTATCTTGTAGAAAAATAATATGGTTAGAGATATAATCTTTCAGTTAGTAATAAACCTCAGGAGTGGTCTGGTGGAGAAAGGGGAGAGGTGAGTCCTTCCTAAGCAAAGGTAAACTGGACAAAACCTGCCTTCCACGTGTCTTCCTGAAGAATTATGACTTCTGATAGAAGTATGTTAATTACAGTATATATTGCCTTTTTATTTCATTATGGGAGGAAGGGATTACTTTGCATATACTTTCTCTGGTCCATTGCATATCTATAACTGCAATGAAAGTCAGAAAAAGAATAGCTGAATAATGTGTAGCAAAGAGAAGAATTATTGTAATTTCTATGACCATCCATCTGAACATAATGATTTTTGTCAGAGGTGGCATCATCTAGAATGTGTCCACTGTAGTAGCAGTTTTATTGCTTATACTGCCATCAAAAATGTAATGTTTGGATGCTCTGTATTTACTGCCACAAGTAATGTTTGTTTTCCCAGTTGCCCTCTGGGTAGGTGGGATAAGTGCCCATGGTCTTTGTTTTTTGTAGAATCTTTAATTTTTTTATGTAGGTAGAAAACGCACCTTGGAAGAGGTGAGGGAATGCTCTGTGGGATTCAGGAGCCACAGGCTAGACCACAAGACAGTTCTTTCTCAGGCAAATAACTTTTCTTTTTACACTATAAGGCTTCATTGTGGCAGAACTTTCTGAGGTCCTGGGAGTACTTCAGATATAAACACTGCAATCTTGAGCTTAATTCAATATTTTGTGGAGTCAGTGGAGAAAGTAATATGATTTGCTCACTGTAATCAGCTAGTAGGTGTCTCTGAAAGTCTGATTGCTTCATGTTCAAATAAAATGCACTGTTACAATTCAGATGGGAGTTAATGATGGCATATATAAATAAGATGGTCTTGCTTAGGATGGAGTCTTTTAACCAATCAGAGATAAAATAAAGCATTATTGATGGATACAGCTCCCTGGGAGCTTGGTGTGAATGAGAAACCCAAACCTAAATTAAATACTGTGGGCATGCAGTGTCAAAGAAAGGATATTACACAGTGACTGTAAACTTTTTGAAGTGTACTTCAGAGCCTCCAACATAACTTTGGTGTCTCTCAGGTTCCAGGTTGTCCAGTCATTTTTCAAATATGAGCTACATTTGGCTCATGTAGTAATGCCAGTACGTTCACCCTCCCCTTCTCCCATGCTTTTTCCTTAACAATAGCAGAAGTGTGGCTGCTTATGGCCTCTCTTTTACTTCATAGTGCTGCGTGGTGCATTACCTGTTTGCATATACAGTCAATGGGCTCAGCCATCATTCATGTGCAGCTGTGATTTGAGCAGAGGTGGGGGATAATAAAGGCTGGGCAGCGCTGGGTGTCATCCCTGGGTTGTTGGCATTTCAGTCCGTATCATCTGACTCCACCATTTCACGGCTGCATGTAGATGCTGAAAAGGCCTTGAGGGAGAATTGTTTTTTTGCAGAACTCCGTTTTTAAGAAGTCTTTTAATGGACAGGCATTTTTGTCATTAGTACTTGTTAGATGCTTATAACTGTGCAATAAGCAAATATTTTAGTCTTTTTCTATGATGAATTTCACTTCCAGACAGGACAGCAATACCAGTTAGACCCTTTAACAGGCTACGTTTGTATCTTACCCTAGGATCTCACACTTGCTATATTGCAGATCCTGTGAGGTTTCTGTGAAGCAGAGAATTGCTACGTAATGGTCTTTTAATTTTTGTTTCTTTTGACAGCTAAATACCAAGTCATTGTGAATGAAACTAATCTACCCAAATGCAGCTGTCTGTAGATGAGCTAATCACCTCCCTTCATTAATTAATGAAGAAAACTAGGCACTTCTGGGATGCAATTTGTTTTATACCAGAGGAGATACCTCAAACATACAAGATGTGTTTGGACATGGAAGTTTCAAAATTAGTAAATTAATTAGGTCACTAAAATTAGTTTAGGACAGGGGACAGGCTGTTTAGGCTTAGGGGGCAATACATGACTATTTATAGCTTTAGATATTATTATTAAGAGGAATCTCGGTAATAAATATTCCCCTGTTTTGCAATACTTTACAGGAGTTTTGTCTTTTTTAAAATTGTTTTTTTCTCTTTGGGAGAGGAGAGCCAGGATTCCTTTCTTTCCTTTCTTTTCGGTTCAAATGTGACTTCCATCTGTATTATCTGAAAGGCAATTCTGCTCAGAGATCCCTTAGAATGAATGAGCTGAAACCGAAAGGTGTGTGTTATTCAAACACAGAATGGACTTAAGACAAAACTAACAGGATGCTGTTTATGAGCAATACAGGAGGTCAGATTAAATGACTCAGTGGTCCTTTCTAGCCTTAAAATCTATTAAAAAACTGAACAAATTAAATAAAAATGTAATAGCATTTTATAGAAATCACTCTAACCCCCCTAAAATTAAACAACAGTCATTAAGAGCCTTTTAATGATGTTTTCACTATATATATATCTAGAGCAACAAATCCTATAGAGGGATATATTTATCTTTAAATTGATTGATTACTTCATGGAGAAATAATATCCTCACTTGAACAATCAGACTTAGTATAGCAAAAAAAGCTCATTTCCTAGTGTGGATGCCTTGTGTGCATTTGTAAGTAGGAAGAGCGGTAACTTAGGAAGGAGAGGAGGATCTCATTTGATCGTGAATTTTCAAACCATCTCTATGTGTATTTTTTAGGCAACTGTTGGCTTTGACAGCTGTGTAAAAATGCATGAGCCAGTGTGTGTGGGCAGTGAGTCATTCAGTTTTCCTACTATATGATAATAAAAAACCAAATGATGGGTAAGCCAGCATTTAGGTCTAGAGAAGGAAGCTCTGATAATGTCATGAATCCTTGCACTCAGGGATCAACAGTGATGGCATACAAAGCAAACAAAATGACAGGCAGCTTCTTGCTTACCGGACATTAATCTGAGACACAGGCACAGATTTATCCAATCTTATTTTTATCTCATAGCTTCTGTACCCTGACTAATACCTTGAAGAATGGTGCTTGAGTGGTGCTTGGTAACTCAAG
The DNA here is from genome assembly GCA_033459285.1 of Clamator glandarius. Classification (NCBI taxonomy): domain Eukaryota; kingdom Metazoa; phylum Chordata; class Aves; order Cuculiformes; family Cuculidae; genus Clamator; species Clamator glandarius. The sequence goes on along the minus strand of JAUNZM010000131.1, from coordinate 760,427 downwards.
CCTGTAGAAATTAAACACATCAGAAAGCAAGTTAATTCTTCCTGGTTGATATCAGAGATTTCTAGCATTTCTTCCTTCCTCTTATTTTCCTCAGTTATATCTTGTTTACATTTTTATGTGATATATTGATCTGTAGAGGTAGTAGTTTCAATTTATGCTAGTAAGAAAGAATGGAAACACAGGACTGCTGCAATACCATGTGCCTTTTGGGGATCCCCATATATCCAAAAGCATCTGGACAACTTCCCTTAATAGGATATAGCTTCTGCATGATACTTACTAAGAAACATGATTAAATATCCCATAATGTAGTTAAATACCTCTGCACACAAACCCAAGTTTGTCATAACATAAAAACCCCATTGCTTTTATTAGCATGTTTGCAGAAAAATTGAACTAAGAATTGTTTCTACAAATTTTATTTATGGTGAGATGTGAGTATTTAAAGAAGATCAAGTGTGGAAAAAGAAGATGATTTCAATAATTTCTAATAATCAGACCATTACATTCAGGTTTGCAGTCTGGTTGGAGACAGTGTGATGGTCCAAATTAGAAGAACTGAGAAAGATGATTGTCAGTAAGGTAGTATTAAAAAGACAGAGGAATAGTCGAGCCTCTAATTCCAACACAATACTTACAGGTAAAAATAGCAGATCCAGTGGCACATAAAACATGGACATGTTGACTCTAGAGGAACTTGGCTAGACCATTCACATGAGTAGAATATTAATTCTGGTGGTAAATTTTTTTTTTATGTAAAATTCCCTCAAAAAATTGTTTCTGAACACCTCAAGACTCAGAAAAAATGTTCGGTCTAAATGCTTGAAGGGTGAAATGTTATTTTTAGGCATATATAACATACTGAACCATGGAGACTTTAAATGCTAGCAAATGAAGGCATCTTTTAGTTACAGGCTGATGGTGATGCTTAGTGATGCAAAGAAAAATGTGGAACTGCTGATAATGGTATTCTTGCATAATTTTTTCCACTATGTAAAAGGGACCATGATGTGAACTGGAAGTGTGGGTATGTCATAGAGATGTTTACAGTTCCTTCCTAACTGTGTTGGAGCTGGAATACTGTAAATATTCCTGTGTGGTTTTGGTCCAAATGGAGCACAATTTATGGGACCGCTGAAGAATGTTTATTGTTGTTAGAGCAGTAAGATACAAATTAACAAAGAAAGCAGCAGCAACAAAATGCTGCTGGTCACAATTGTGATATAAAATTAAAGTAGACAGCCCAAAGGAGCAAGTGACAATAAGTAAATAACATTTACAAATACGCTGCAGGGAAAAAAAATGCAGAAGCAAGAGAAGCAGTCAGTCTCTTGATAGATGACAAGGGTAATAAAAAGCAGAGGGATGAGGCTTTGTGCTATTCTCTTATCTTTCTGTCCTTGTTCTCACTCATGCGTCCTAAGCTGGAAATGAGATCCTCTCATGTCTAATGGGAAGGGACGTACAGTATAAAGGAAATAAGAGTAGACATATTCTAGTGCCTTCACTGCTGCTTGTGTAAGCTTATCAGTGTGTGGGGTACACAAAATCTTCAACCCTGTAACAAAGCTCAGCCCAAATACCTGGCAAGGCTCACAACACTGCAGGGAAATCTTGCTTTCCTGCTTGGTCTTCACATTTAGCTCCTCCATCTTCCCACAGCAGCTTGATCTTGGCATAGATGAGCCTATCACAAACAATCATGTGTGGGCTCTCCAGGGCTAGATGGGCCAGGAGCAGTAACCAGCAGCCCTAGAGCTTATATCTGGTTCTGTTCTGGGTTCTCAGCAAAATATTTATCTGTCTTTCTTCTATCATGTGCCCCTGCACTGATGGCTGTCTAAAACTCTTCCATATCTGCTAGAAGCTAAAAGGACATGATGTACTTGAGTGACTTTTTTTGACTTTTCAGATTCCCTTCTAGTGCAAGTGAGACTTTTTCAGGGCAACAAACTATGAAATCAATGCTACAGTCCTTGTGTTTCCCTCCTGTGGTCTCTCTGGGTGCTTGATATTAGTCCCCTATTGCTGGCATGCTTTGCTAAAATGTCTCATCACAGCACTGCCACAAAGCCTTCTTCACCAGTCTGTCTTCACCTTCCCTGCTTCCCCAGCAGCTCACCATTACTGCTTTTCCAGGACTCACATATTTCTCAGCACTGCTGCTCTCTCCTACATCCCCCCCCCTCCTGAATGTTCCTTTTCCTTTGTCTTCCTGTCAGCCTGGTGCCTCTGCCCAAGTTCCGTTGTTAACAGAAGTCACTGGCGTAACATACAATTACATGGTAACGGATTATGGAGCTCTATTTACTAATTAAATCTTTGCTTTTCTCCAAGTGGCAGAATATAAGTAAACTTGAAATTTTATCTTCTGTGGAATTTTAACAATTGAGGCAGGGAGTCACATCTGTGTGGAAGAACTGGAAGGATTTATGGAAGGAAGGTAATGAGGGCTTGACAAATCAGGGAGTTATCCTGTAGAGGATCGCTGTGCTCCATAGGCTGCCTTCCTTGGAGCCAGAGCAACGCTGGCCTCTGTGGTTGTTCAAAAGGGGACAGCAAACCCACAGTGCTGCAGAAGTGTGGAAAATGCAGCTGGACACGTGCTGGCAGCTGAGATCTCCCCAGGGATGTAAGCCACTAGATGGAAAAGAATGGGATGCAAGGGCAAAGGAAATAATTTTGGGGGAATTTCAGGTGAAGAAGGTGCCTGGGCTGGCTGAATGCTGTATTTGGAAGAAGCCTGGGGAGTCTGTCCCAAACAAAGAAAGGTGTCAGCCAGTGGCTGGGCTTGCTTGACTGACCCAGGCAGGGCTGCATCCCTGTGGGCAATCTGGAAGGAGAAGGTCAGATGGACCTTAGGCTTGAGATAAGGAAAAAATTCTTCACGGAGAGGGTGGTTAGGCATTGGAACAGTCTGCCCAGGGAGGTGGTTGGGTCACTGTCCCTGGAGGTGTTCAAGGTTAGGGTGGATGAGGTACTTAGGAGCATGATTTAGGGATTGGTAGGAATGGTTGGACTCGACGATCCGGTGGGTCTCTTCCGACCTGGTTATTCTGTGTGATTCTGTGTGTGTGTGACTGGTGAAGCTGAGCCACTGCCTGTGGGGACAGCCCCCAGGAGCCTTTGGAAGGGAAGATGCACTGAGCTGCCTGCAGCCCAGCCAGCCTCAGTGGACATGTGGGGAGAGGAGTCTTCCACATCAGCACGCTGCATACGCCGCTTATCCCTCTCTAGCTGCTATTAGCCAAACATGGCTACGCTGCTCTTGCTAACGTAGCAAATTTATTCAGAGCAGATTGCCAGCATTGTGGCCTGGGTTAGCCCTAGGAGTGCTCTCAGACAGTGAAATTTAGGAGAGTGGTGAGTGACTTCAGCAGCTGGCTCTTCATGCCTGCATGAGCTGATGCTCAGTGGCCTCCATCACCTTCACTCAGGGCAAAGCTTGGAATAATCAGCAAGTAAAATCTGCAACAACCTGATGTAGATTAACTAATGCAAAGTGATTTTCCACCCCTGATGCAATTATGAGCTATTGCTAGTTCTTCATTTAAATAAATACATATTTTCCCCCCCACTAACGTGTAATATTTACAGTTGCTCTTACGGAAGCTCTGGTTTGATCATGCATTCATGTTCCTTGGGCATGTGTTGACAATGTATATCACATATGCATTGCTGTTATCTACAGAAAAAAATAAATGCAGAGAAAGAATTGTGTTGAAATGCAGTGAAGTATTTAATGAAGTGAAATTCTCACAGCAACATTGCTGAGCAGGAATGAAATCACACACTTAACATGAAAACTATTCCAGGAGAAAAACATGTCATATGTATTATGCAATATGATAAAAGTTAATACCTCTCTTGGAACCTTAAGTTCTGGATCTCATGATTTCTATGTGTTTAGCATTTTCAGACTTTGTGTGGTGATAGCAATCTTTTCCATTAACTTGTCATCTACTTGCAAGAACAAAGCACTGCTTTTGTTTTTCTTGTTTACATTTTATTTACAGCATTCCTGCTTTACCAGAGGTATGTTAAATTATTAACAGGTTGTGTCCATGTTCACAGAAAAGTGAAATTGAGTTCAATACAATGTGGGCTTATTAAAAGACTGGATAACAGATTCACTTTGGCCACAAAACTCTGCACTGTGGTCTGAAGTATTTCTTTTCCAATTAAAGCTATTTATTTATTTTGAGGTCTAGCAGTCACTGTAAATTCTTGTCAGTGGTATTTTTTTCCACAGAAGTGCTCTGTATTTTTGCAAGAGTAAAACTGCATGTTTAATTGGTTATTTTAACACCTTTAGTGTAATATCTCCATGCTTTAATAGGACTATAATTTTTAAATGTAGCTCCTTTATTTTCTATGGCAAAAACAGACTTTTCAAGTGTCTTGCTTCTTGCTGTTGTCTCTAATTTCACATTAAAATCCCTCTTTGTCCCTCCTTAGTCCCTGCTGATGACTCTTATTAACCAGAAAGATTTCTAGAGCTGAATAGCTTACCAGGTTAGAAAAGGGCACATTATAAAAATGAGGTTTTGTTGTAACTTAAAGTAACCATCAGGATAAAGAAAGAAAACCTCAACATGAGCCGGTAATGTGCACTTGCAGCCCAGAAGGCCAATTGTATCCTGAGCTGCGTCAAAAGAAACGTGGCCAGCAGGGGTGGAAGGTGATTCTGGCTCTCTATTCTGCTCTTGTGAGACCTCACCTGGAGTATTGTGTCCAGTTCTGGAATCCTCAACATAAGAAGGATATGGAGCTGTTGGAACGGGTCCAGAGGAGGACTACAAGGATGATGAGAGGGCTGGAGCACCTTTCCCATGAGGACAGGCTGAGAGAGTTGAGGTTGTGCAGCCTGGAGAAGGGAAGGCACTGAGGAGACCTTCTAGTAACCTTCCAGCACTTGAAGGGGCTACAAGAACCTGGGGAGAGACCGTTCACAAAGGCTTGTAGTGATAGGACTAGGGGCAATGGATATAAACTGGAGAGGGGCAGATTTAGATTAGACATAAGGAAGAATTTCTTCACACTGAGGGCGGTGAGGCACTCACATAGGTTGCTCAGGGAAGCTGTGTCTTCCCCATCCCTGGAGGCGTTCAAGGCCAGGTTGGATGGGGCCCTGGGCAGCCTGGTCTGCAGGGTGGTGTCCCTGCCCATGTCAGGGGGGCTGGAACTGCATGGGCTTTAAGGTTCCTTCCAACCTGAACTATTCTATGATTCTATAAAACATGTGGTGTTGCACTGGGCTGCATAAAGGTAACGATAAGCGTGCTATAAGTTACCTGATTTTTTTCTTAGTATTTTTTCTGCTCTGATGGGGTGAAGCATTAGCCAGAAGCTTTTACGTTTTACTCCACTAAGGCTGAGTAAGTCAGCAGGTCAGGTCTCATAGATTGTGACAGGCAGGTCATCTACCCACTTTTCCATTGCGTTTGAAAGGAATTCAGTTGAACTCTTGCCCCTCTTTCTGTCCTCTTGTAAAAAAGGATGTGAAAGACTCAGGAAGGAATGGCTGTAAAATACCTTGCTGTGCTTGTGCTGAATGCATGAGGCCAGATCCTGCTGGTGTCACGTCATGGGTTGGCAAAGGGAATCTGTTCACTGGTGATGGTTAGGACCTGCCTCTGAGTTGTGCCTATTTAGATAGCAGAGGTTCATTGTCTAAATCAGAACAGTTCATGTAGCTTTGCACAGCTTTATATGAGTAAAGTTAGCAATACTGCGCCAGTTATGGTAAGAAAAATCAAGTGTTATGTCCTGAAATGCAGTATGACTGGAAAAGGCTAGGGTTCATAATATCCTTAGCCACTGAATGGGGAATACAATGGGAAGTGCTAAGGAGAGAGTGCAAATGCAGTATTTAAGTGTGTAAGGAAAGGGTATCAAGTATGAATGGGAAACTGGTGTACCATATTATTCAACACCTTAATAGTAATAAATCTTCAAGAAGGATACTGAAAACTAAGGAAATGTTTCTGCCCCCAGCACAAATATTTCACCAAGATGTAACAAAGACAGTTTCAAATCTATAAATATACCACAATTTAGAGATATAAGAAGCTTGCTGTATTTCAGTTCTCCAAGAGAAGATTAAGAGGTTAACTGGTTATGATTCACACTTATGTAAGGAAGATATTTGTGGAGATGAGTCTTTAATGCAGTGGAAAAATCATAATGGGATACAATGGACAGAAAATAAGATGGACAAATAAGATGCGTGTTTTCAGTATTGAAAGTGAGTAGTCCACAAAACAATTTATCTTGGAATATGATGATTTTTCAATTGCCTGATATCTTTGATTTATAATGGATATTTTTCTCAGCGGTCATAGAATCATAGAATCACCAAATTGGAAGAGACCCACTGGATCGTCAAGTCCAACCATTCCCACCAATCATAAACCATGCCCCTCAGTACCTCATCCACCCGCACCTTAAACACCTCCAGGGAAGATGAGTCAACCACCTCCCTTGGCAGACCGTTCCATTGCCTAATGACCTTTTCAGTGAAGAATTTTTTCCTTATGTCAAGCCTGAACCTCCCCTGGCAGAGCTTGAGGCCATTCCCTCTTGTCCTGTTCCTTGTCACTTGGGAGAAGAGGCCAGCTCCCTCCTCTCCACAACCTCCTTTCAGGTAGTTATAGAGAGCAATGAGATCTCCCCTCAGCCTCCTCTTCTCCAGGCTAAACAGCCCCAGCTCTCTCAATTGCTCCTCATAAGATTTGTTCTCCAGCCCCTTCACCAGCTTTGTTGCTCTTCTCTGGACTCGCTGTGGTGAGGGGCCCAGAACTGAACACAGGACTCGAGGTGCGGTCTCACTAGTGCCAAGTACAGAGGGAGAATAACCTCCCTGGACCTGCTGGTCACGCTGTTTCTGATACAAGCCAAGATGCCATTGGCCTTCTTGGCCACCTGGGCACACTGCTGGCTCATGTTCAGTTGGCTGTCAACCAACACCCCCAGGTCCTTCTCTTCCTGACAGCTTTCCAGTTCTATGGGGAGAGGTAAGGTCAGCTGCCTTATGATCTGATCTGATATATGATCATATATCATCTAATGTCACATTTATGAATCAGTTATGTCATCTTGGCCAGCTCTACATTTTGATTCCTGTTTTTATCTGACCTAAGTCTGCTTATACAAATTTTCTGCATAATAGTCTAAAATCAGGGAGAGGGTCAGTGATTTTTCTTAGGAAAATTTGTGACCTAATTTTTGCTAGTTTTTTTGCTTTTCCATAATCTGTAAAGCAGATGAACAATTGAAACCCTTAGCCATCCCTTCCTGCTCACCTGACCAAGTAGTCAGCTGGGATATAATACTTTGTGGCTAGGTTCAGAGTCTGCTGCCTCACCCTACAGATGTGCAAAAAAAAGAAGATATTTTCACTCAATCTAGACCCCTATAGAAGTAGTTCACACAGAATATATGAGAGAATTTCATTTTCTTCTCTGTTTAACACTTCATTCCTTCTAAAATATGTCCTCTTTCAGACAATACTATAAGGAACGTGTGGAAATAGAAATGACCAATCTTAGGAGGTTTTTTAAATTTGTATCCTCTTAAACTGAGAACATAAGTGAGGATTAAGCTATCTGAACAAATAGAATTCTGGTTCAAAACAAAATGAAAATATCTCCTTTTCATAATGGTGTTGTTACGTTGCTGGTGCTATTGAAAACACTTGTTTTATTCAAAAGCCTTGTTATAAAACCTTCTTGGGAGCAAAGAGATGGCTGAGAAGCAGTTCCCCTAATCCATAATTGGAGAATCATAAGTCTAATGATTATTCTTCTGCTCCTTGAGCCTGCACAATTTCTTTCTCTCATCAAGGATTAAATTAATCAAAAAATCAGAACCATATTGTCAGAGCATGGCTCATACTTTAATTCAAAGTTTGTGGGCTAATCCTGGCAATTGTATAACTACAACAAAGTTTATTGAAGTTACCTCACAGAGGGATTAGATGCTGTTTGTCTCTTCGTGCTTCCCCTTTCCACTCTGATAAGATACCTTTATGTAATCAGTCCTGTTTTTCAATGATGGGTGAAATATTGACTGTAATATTGTTTTTATCACTTCAAGCTGCAACTTAATTTTTATTTTGTTTCAGTAATATCTTTGTCAATTGGCAACTGTGGTGAGTGTGATAAGTTTCTATTTAGGCTGCAAATGTGTGATGAATATATACTCCTGGAGTAATCATAAGCTGAAATCTAGTAATTATGATTAAAATTGTTTGGGAATAAATTGTGTTAATTTTAAGCTTAATGAAATTCCAATAGTTGATTTTACACTAAAAATTATGCTCGCAAAATCTTGAACCAGCCCCCATCTGTGATAAATGCATTCACATCACAATGCTCTTATTTGTGAGGAAATCTCAGCTTCCTTTTGCTGTGGGATCCAATTTAGGGCATGAAAATGCCACAGTCCAGAACTGTGCAGTCCTACTTTCCAAATGGCTAATAGGTGATTTTTGGTTTGCGAATAATCCGTTGCCTAAAATAAGAAGGAAAGACGGAAAAACATGGGGTATTTCTAATTTTAAAGGCTCTGAAAAATCACTAATGAAGAGTAGCAGTATATTGTTACACCCTGAGTACAGTAATATCTCCTGTGTCATTGTGTTACAGAGGGATTATATGTATTTAGATATCCTTCATGGAATTTAAGAAGAAATCTGTTGTATATGTCATACTGCTTAACCCTAAGATGGAGAGGCACCTAGAGAAGCCAAACGGATAGCTACGTACATTCATAGAAGTCATTTATATATACATTACATATGCTTGGTCAGCTATGTAAAAGCACACTATATAAAAGTACAGCAGAGAGTGAGTTTCCTGAAAAATGTAAATCCCCTGACTCGACAATTAGGAAGGGGGGTGCCGCCTGACCATGGAAGGACGGCAGGGGATGGTCCCTCCATCTTTTGCAGAACAGTAGGATTTTCTCCAAGATCTAGTTGCTAGTGGGTAGAGAGTGAGATTTCCAGTTATTTGAGACTGTATACTTCCTTGACTAAATATACTTAGTTTTTAGCTAAGCAGGATCCAGTTCCATATTTGTAACACTTATTTTTGGTGGCAATTGAAGTAATTATTCAATATTTGATTGTATAATATAAAGCTCACCCCAATAAATGGCAAATCTCCCATGGGTGTCCACAGGATCAGGTTATTGCCTCCTATTCCTTGGGTGCTTTCAGTCAAATATCCCTCTTATTTCCTGTGAGGTACCTTCAAGGCTCTGATTGCTACTCTCATGACTGTTGCATCCTGCACTCTTGGAGAGTTACCTACCCTTCTTTCCCCTATGTCTTATTTGACAGTGCTATCAGCTAGCATGGCTGTTGTATTTCTGTGTTTCCCATTTGAGAGCACAGAAGGACTTGGAATTTAAGTCATCAAAACCATGGTTTTAACAATATGAAAAATCTTCATCTAATATACTGTGTGTAGAAGAAAAATAAATTCAATGTGGTAAGCGAATGAGTGAAGTTTTGTGTCACTGGACAAATGTTCTGTAAAAGCTTTGACAGGGATGAATAACATTTTATTTGCTCTTCTACTTCTTACTTTCTCAGACTGCAATGCCAAAAATGCCTATTAGGATCATCTAATCTGCACCCCTCCTGCATAAATAGAATTTCACCTAGTAATTTCTACATCAAGCCTGATAATTTATTTCTCCAAACATGTATTCTTTTAGCAGCTTTGTGCTTCTTAATTGTTATTGATTTAAACATCTTCCATCCCGCTCTTAAAAATGCTTTGTTTAGGGAAGGAAAAAGTATACTTTGTTTCTTCTCTGAACAAAAATAAGCTTCTTTACTCACCTTGGCATTTTTTTCCTCTCTCTCTCTCTCCTTTCTCTATAACAAAAAATTTTGCTCAGGGCATTTCAGGGGATATTATAAATTGTAGGTGGAAAATTCCCATTGATTCCAGGTAACAACTGGAGGAACAAAAAATCAAAGGGAAAACAAAAGAAGAGAAGAGAAATGTGAATACCTGGCATATCATTAGCAGATTCAGCAGTTTAACTCACTTCTCCAATTGTTTATAGACTGAAGGACAGTTTGATAGCAATCACTCACTTCTTCCAAAATAATAATACTGTCCATCTCAGCTTTGCTTGGTGTCCCAAATTAGTTTGAAGAGCTGACTCCCCAAAACATTTATTCCTCAGTCAAAAAGACAGGAGAAATCAGTGATAGTGACATGGCAGGAAGTTTCAGAAGTGCATTTGAATAAAGGTGGTTTGGAGGAGACCATAAAGGACCTCCTGACAGAGGTAGGGAAAGGAGCAGGCAAGGAGTCTCCCATGCATACCATGGGCTTGACCTAAGGAACCACAGTGTGTGATGCTTCACTTAGAATGACCTTTTAGAAGGTTTTGTAAACGTGAGTTCAGCTGTTACTGTGAGGCACTGTATGTGCCCACAAACACTTTGCAGATGCTATAGTGGCAGAAGTGGAAGTTAGAAAACATCCTTCTTAACAAAGGCCCAGGACTGGCAGGGCCAAACTAATATGCTCCAGCAGTCTAAATATTTCAGATCTGAGAACTGCATTGATTTTTGTGCTGCTGGCTCCTGTTCCCTTGTAGACTAGAGTCCTTCTGGTGAGAAGATGGAAGAGGTTAAGAGGTCCACAGCTCTAGCTAAATAGTCTGAAAGAGAATATAAGGAGGAGAAAAGAAATGGAATACTACAATGCTACAGGCTTTTATAGTAATATAAATTTTGATATATTTCTTACATTTTAACTCTGAAGTGGGATAATGTTCCCAATTAACTCTCTCCATAGTTAGAGCAAAAAAGAAGTTGGGGATGATTGGCTTGGGTGCGTGTGGCTGTTGTAGGTGTGACAGCTTTTATGGTCACTGACGTATAAACACAAAGCTTTTGACACAATTTCTCACAGCATTCTGCTTCGGAAACTGTCAGCCTCTGGCCTGGACGGGCGCACACTCTCCTGGGTGAGAAACTGGTTGAATGGCCGGGCCCAGAGGGTGGTGGTAAATGGAGTTAAATCCAGCTGGAGGCCAGTTACAAGTGGGGTTCCCCAGGGCTCAGTCCTGGGTCCAGTCCTGTTTAATGTCTTTATCAACGACCTCGACGAAGGCATCGAGTCCTCCCTTAGCAAGTTTGCAGATGACACCAAGCTGGGAGGAAGTGTGGATCTGCTGGAGGGTCGGGAGGCTCTGCAAAGGGACCTGAACAGGCTGGACTGCTGGGCAGAGTCCAATGGCATGAGGTTTAACACGGCCAAATGCCGGGTCCTGCACTTGGGGCACAACAACCCTAAGCAGAGGTACAGACTGGGAGAAGCCTGGCTGGAAAGCTGCCTGGAGTAGAAGGACCTGGGGGTGTTGGTTGACAGCCGACTGAACATGAACCAGCAGTGTGCCCAGGTGGCCAAGAAGGCCAATGGCATCTTGGCTTGTATCAGAAACAGCGTGACCAGCAGGTCCAGGGAGGTTATTCTCCCTCTGTACTCGGCACTGGTGAGACTTCTCCTTGAATCCTGTGCTCAGTTCTGGGCCCCTCACCACAAGAAGGATGTTGAGGCTCTGGAGCGAGTCCAGAGAAGAGCAACGAAGCTGGTGAAGGGGCTGGAGAACAAATCTTATGAGGAGCGACTGAGAGAGCTGAGGTTGTTTAGCCTGGAGAAGAGGAGGCTGAGGGGAGACCTTCTTACTCTCCACAACTACCTGAAGGGAGGTTGTGGAGAGGAGGGTGCTGGCCTCTTCTCCCAAGTGACAGGGGACAGGACGAGAGGGAATGGCCTCAAGCTCCGTCAGGGGAGATTTAGGCTTGAGATTAGGAAAAAGTTCTTCACGGGAAAAAGTTCTTCACGGGAAAAAGTTCTTCACGGAGAGGGAGATTTAGGCTTGAGATTAGGAAAAAGTTCTTCACGGAGAGGGTGGTTAGGCATTGGAACGGTCTGCCAAGGGAGGTGGTTGAGTCACCTTTCCTGGAGGTGTTTAAGGTTAGAGAGGATGAGGTACTTAGGAGCATGATTTAGGGATTGGTGGGAATGGTTGGACTCGATGATCCAGTGGGTCTCTTCCAATCTGGTTATTCTGTGATTCTGTGAAAAAATATGTAAAACCAAAGGAACAGCAAAGTAAACAGTGCTTGTGGACAGCTGTACTGCTAATGTTGACCTTTGCTTTTACTTATTGTTACAAATGGGAAGAGAAAAGATCATAAAGGATAGCAGTTTGCATAAGGCGTACTGTTCTCCATTCTTCATTTCTTACTTCACACCTCCTGGGAAGGATGCAGCAGGCTTGTCTGGATCTGATAAGAGGGAACACCATTCAGCAAAGGACCCTGTGAGAAATGTCAGCACTGCATTTGTTACTGAATATCAGTACATGTGCTATCATATTATGATGTGAACACTCTTCTGCAGGTTTGTATGTAACAAACAACATGAAAGAAAATGGTTGCTGGTAAATATATCTTAAAATTAAAAAAATAGATTTGCAAGTATTTATTACATTTAAAATGTGATAAAAATTATGTAAATAATCTGATACAAATTATGTCTACATGGTGAATATGAGATTTTATTTTTCTAGAAGGACCTAGTTCAATCACAAACTACAAGTTCCTAGTGTAATTGACTTAAAAAGGGTAGCAGAGCTCAAGGAATGAGTTCATTTGTTTTCCTTCTGGGGCCCTCTGTTATTATTTCTAATATATACATATTAGCTTTCACCTTTGATCTTTGCTGTTTCTAGGGTTTTAAACTTTTATAGTTCATGATTATATGTTTTAGTGATGTCAGTGAAAGGCTATTATCACTTCAGTGACTTAATTGGAGCTTATTATTAGTTTACTACCCTGAGAATTGCAAATAAATAAGGTAGAAAGTAAATATTATGGAGAGATCGTTGTTTCTCCAAAGATGGAGGTTGTGACTGACTCTGGGCTTCAAAGATGATTATGTGCTTCTTCACAGGAAAGTTCACTAAAACCAAAGCAAGACACCTGATAAAGCACACATGAAATGTCTTGCTGGAGGTTAAATCACTGTGCAGACTTTGAGGATACTCAAAGGCTAGGCTGTAGTGCAGTGGTAGTATTTTATCTCTTCATATACTCACCCTTTTTTTTTGAAAAAAATTATGTGTGTAAAGTAAAGTAAACTGAGTAACTCTAGCAATACTGATTGGGGCACAAAATAATTGGTGGGACAGCAGTTAGCACTCAATCTTTTCTTCTCTCTCTCTGCCACTTCCCACACTTCATTATAAACTAGTCATATTCCTGAAATGAAAAACATACTCTCCAGGAAAGGGCAATGCAAAAGAAAGTAGTATTTGTCTGTCTATCACTGCTTCATTATTCTTTCTTAGTCCTAGTCTTCACTAGAGGATATTTCGATATTCCTTTACTGCTAGCTATGTTCTCATTCACCCCACTGTGTAAACTTGATGCTTTAAATGTTCCTTTTTGCCAAAGAAACTCCCTTTTAATCAGGACTAGCCCAAGGCACATCTAACCAGAAAAGCTGAAGCCTGGTTGAACCTATGCTGAGAATGTCTCCCTTTCTTCTCTGTCCTCTGTCTGGGTCAAAACAATTTTTAATTCACTGCTTGATGCTTCAGGACTGCCCTTAGATCACTTCCCCTCAAATCCCAGAGACATCTATACCTGCCTTAGCTGTGTAGCCTGTCTTTACAGGCAGCAGGAAGGAGCAAGCACCTACAAGGTGCTGTTTATTTCATCATAAAACAGATGAAAAAATAAGTCAGTTGACTCATGTCTGAAGGAGGCTTCTCCCTAAAATGAGGTTGGGGATGATTGGCTTGGGTGCGTGTGGCTGTTGTAGGTGTGACAGCTCTTGTGGTCACTGGCGTATAAACACAAAGCTCTGCGGCTCAGATCATGCATCATTCAGAACAAAGCAGAAGGCACCACTTCGCTTTCATACCTTGGCATGCCCCATTTTTGACCACAGTGAGCAGTTATAGCCTTGTGTTTCAAGAAGGACATAGGGGAGCTAGAGGACATGCAGGAAAAGGTGAGTAATTAATAGAGTGTCTGATGAAGAGGGGTTAATGGATATGGGACACTTCAGCTGGAGAGGAGAAGGCTGAGGAGAGATGTGACTGAGGTTTCTAAAGTCACCAAGGAGCTACATAAGGTAACGGCAGAACTGTTGCTACTCACCAAACCATATGCTGTTGGATCTAGATGACAGAATCAAAGGCAGGAATGTACTGTCCAGCATACCTACGGCAACAGCTGTGGGTGCTGGGCACACACGAAAAAGAAACTGTAGAAAGCAGCCTGGCTTGTGGACTCTACAGTGTCTCTCTTCTTGTTCGAGTCAGAGGCAAGATACTGGACTAGATGGATTATTGGCAAGACCCAGTGGGGTATGTCTTAACATGTCCCTCCACTGCCTGTGCTGTTTGTGTAAGAAATTAAGAGTAGCTATGCTAAGGTGGAAGTGTGGATCTCCTGGAGGATAGGGAGACTCTGCAAAGGGATCTGAACAGGCTGGACTGCTGGGCAGAGTCCAATGGCATGAGGTTTAACACGGCCAGATGCCTGGTCCTGCACTTGGGGCACAACAACCCTGTGCAGCTACAGACTAGGAGAGTCTGTCTAGAAAGCTGCCTGGAGGAGAGGGACCTGGGGGTGTTGGTCGACAGCAACTGAACATGAGCCAGCAGTGGCCCAGGTGGCCAAGAAGGCCAATGTCATCCTGGCTTATATGAGAAACAGCGTGACCAGCGGGTCCAGGGAGGTTATTCTCCCCCTGTACTCAGCATTGGTGAGACCGCTCCTTGAATCCTGTGTTCTGTTCTGGGCCCCTCACCACAAGAAGCATGTTGAGGCTCTGGAGCGAGTCCAGAGAAGAGCAACAAAGCTGGTGAAGGGGCTGGAGAACAGGCCTTATGAGGAACAACTGAGAGAGCTGGGGTTGTTTAGCCTGGAGAAGAGGAGGCTGAGGGGAGACCTCATTGCTCTCTACAACTACCTGAAAGGAGGTTGTGGGGAGGAGGGAGCTGGCCTCTTCTCCCAAGTGACAGGGGACAGGGTGAGAAGGAATGGCCACAAGCTCTGCCAGCGGAGGTTTAGGCTGGACATAAGGAAAAAAATTTTCACAGAAAGGGTCATTGGTCACTGGAACAGGCTGCCCAGGGTGGCTGTTGATTCACCTTCCCTGGAGATGTTTAAGGCACGGGTGGATGAGGTACTAAGGGGCATGGTTTAATGTTTGATAGGAGTGGTTGGACTGGATGATCTGGTGGGTCTCTTCCAAACTGGTTATTCTATGATTCCTAGTTTCTACTTATTGACAATTAATATTGCCTGGCTTTAGTCCCAAGCTGGGTGCTCTGGAAGCTGCTACCTCTGATGTTGGTCTGACTTTCTGGAACCGCAAGGGTCCATCAAGATCCGTGTCTTTACTTGTGAGGTTTTGTTCATCAGCCTAAATGACCTGAGAGAAAGCAAGCTCTCTCTCCTCCTAATGAAATCAATGAGAATTATGGGCACTGAGTGTATTCCAGCAGGTGTTCAGCATCCCACAAGGTCAGGCACTTGGTTAATAGACTGAAGCTGTATAAAATGGTGTATGCTATTAGCAGCTAGGGGTAAAAATCAAAAGGTAGAAAAGGACATTGGGCAGAGCTGTCAATTACATATTGGAACAAGAAAAGAGAGAAACTGTCTGTAGCACTTAGGGTAGAAGGGTTTAGACAAAATAGAAAAAAGTGCTAGTGTTTATTGCTATCAAATTTATTCTGCCTTTCAGAATACTAAGTATTTTTACTAATGAAAATATTCTGCAGCTTCAAATGTATTAAACAATCACCAGTGCAGTCACATTACTCAATGATACTGAATTCTAACTTGCCTCTAAATTTGAACATATTCAGGCTCAAGTTAGCCATGCATATTTAGGTAAAATTGACTTGGTTTTGAATGCTTATTGCACAGAATAAACAAATCCCAAAAGTCTGGTCAACTGAGGTCAAAAAGCCAGCTTTTGAAATGACTAGAGCAACTTCATGGAGCTGGTCACCTCCATTTGACCATTCACCACACCAGTCACGTTTGCTAAACTTAGTTTGTAGCATCTACACAAGCCCGTCTCTCACAGTTGTGTAATTAAATTCATAGAAGCTTGTCATACTTTTAACTTTGCAGCTGAGTGTAGCATTCAACAAATAATACCAATCTCATACCACAAACTGACTTTAATGTAAACAGATACAAAAATCAAGCCTGTTCCGAAGAAGTTATTAGCCACATAATGGAAACAATTGCTCAGCTAATCAGCACGTTTTATTTTCCTGTTGCTTTTAACCCCAAGTTCTAAGAGACTAAATCAGAGGTTGAGTTACCAAGTTCAGTTTAATTTTTTTTCAAGAAAACCTTCACCTTTGAAGGATTACAAAGACCCAACCCATGCCTCACAGTCTGGGGAAGGCTGCTTAGTGGCTCTGTAGTCAGTGGGAGCTCGATGCAGTTGGTAGCATGCTGAGGTTCTCAGCATCTGACAGCAGCGGTGGAAAGCTGCCTGCAATATTGTTCTCTGAGAGTCAATTGCGCAAGAAATTCTGGCAATTAGTAACACAAAACCTATGATATTGCTATAATTGGTTTGGCTTGATATTAACATTGGTAAACTCATAGGTCATTCATTAAAAGTGGCTGTGAAATGCTTCTACCTCTTCATTGGAACTGTAGTGGTGGGTTCTGGGTTACTCTGCTTTTCTGCAGCAGGGGGAGAGGAGGAACGTTTTCCATGCGTCTCAAACACTCCAGGCCAAGAAGGATCACCCTCAAGTCTCCTTCATTTTAATTCTTCACAATACACCTTGCATTGTGGTGGGGTAATGTAGCTTTATACTTCCTCAAGATCAGGCACATATCCTTTTCTCATATTTGATTACTGAGCCTGTGAACACTTCAGGGCATGCAATATCCATTGCCCTAGCACAATGGTTTTCTCACTTGTGCCGAAGCTGCTGGGTGCTTCTGCAATAGGAAAAAGATGATATTTTTCCAGTTTTCTAATAATCTGATATTGCATTCTGGTATCAAAACTCCCCTGAAGTAATTGTTCATCCTCCTGATCCCTAATTGCATTTATCAACACAGTATGAAACCTATTGCTACCTGGAGCTTTGTCTACCTTTATCCAAATATTTCCTCACAACTATTTTCATAATCTGCAAAAGCACCTACAAAATATATCCCCACGGGAGGCACAGTTAGTATTCTTCTTAACAAATACAGAGAAAGAAAGTCGTTGAGTTTTTATGTTACATTCAGAATTACTACTAATATAAAGGAATATTTTTTTCCAGCATACTAAATCCCATGCAGTACTATAGGTTGTGAGATAAAAACTGTTTGTGTATTATTAAGTTCATGCTGTTTTGAACTACAAAATCACTTTGGTAATATTTTTCTTGGAAAATCAATTATATGTGAAATTGTGTAGCAATTTAGTAACATAAAACCAGGTAATAATATAATTAAAAAGAAAATATTTACTTGCTACACAGGGTATTTTCTATGCATCTTAATTATGTACCTTTGCTTGCCAGCTTGTATTATGTTTATAACCTTTGGGTAGTTTTAGCATCAGGCAGACAGGGAAATAATAAAAACTGATACCATAGTTAGACTTTAGTTGTAATTTGAAAAATGATTGGTATCTAGATTTTTGCTGCAGTGGCACTGTGAATTAGGAAAATGGATAGAAAAAGTATTTCTCAGCATGTAAATCTTACATAATAATGTGAGGAGTTAGAACCTAAGCATCCAGCTGACCATGTTTTAAGTATTTTAGGACAGAATGGTCTAAATGGTGTAAACGGTTTGACTCTAGCAGAGTCAAATTCTTCATAATATTTCCCTGCTGTAAATCAGCTCTGAATTTGATCCTTTGTTTTACTGTCTATTTTAATGAGAAGGACTTCAGAAAATATTCTACAACTGTAGGCATGTACAGTGAGAGAGTCTATTTTCAATCTTTCATCGGAAGTAATTTCTTTCGTTTATATATTAGAAAAATCCTCTTTATAAATCTTTTTGCTTGGGCTAGCTCTTTTATTACAAGCTGAAGATGATGAAATTACCCCAGTCATTCTCAGCATCACTGAAGTAAATGAGATAAGACTTAGCCAACTAGCCAAGTGAGAATCTCAGGCTGACATATCAGAATTCATCAAAGTATTTACAGACTTCTGAAGTCTTTAATTAGCTGTTCCATGTTGAGGATTCAGTTCAGTGAAGACAAACAGGTTGTGTTCCCTTCAAAAACTGGATGAGATTTACTGTGGTCCTAACTTGAGGATTTGTTCTGTGTTGCAAACCAAATCAAGCACACTGTGATTATAGCTCCACATTAATCACTTTCTGCATTGTTTCCTCACCAGTCCTAACAAGTTTTTTTTCTCTAGAACTTTAAAATTAAGCCTAAAATGCCTCAAAAGGACATTCCACTACTCCTGGACAACCTGGACAATTTCTTTAAGAGGACTGCTTCACTATCTGCATCTGATTTTAGATGGGGATGTCCACAACTGAATAGATGTCTAATTTCCTGTTTTGGTCACTGGAATTCTAACCAAGACTGTCAATAGAGCTTCTTCAATTGACCAAACGCAGACCAAACAAGTTGCTTCCTGGACTCCACTGTTAAACTCAGATATACACATTTATACCGTATAGACCTAAAAATGAGATGAGCACTGCTTTTGATGTCTAAAATGCAGGTGAAAGACAGATACCCAAGTTAGGTAGACTTGATTTAAATGTCACTGGAGGTGGTTCAGGAGTATATGATGAATGCCTCATGTGGCAAACATGTTTCAGTTATTGGTGGAATTTGCTGATGTTGTCACATGCCCTTTTACTAATTTTGAACCTGCTGCCTTTTAAAATTCTGTAAAGGTGGTGTGTTATGGTTTCCTTCCATCCCTAGGACTGACAAGCCCTGCTGCTATCTTAGTGTTTATGTTTTCTTCACTATGTTTCCCCAGCCTTACATTCTTACACGTATCTCCAAGATGAGAAATACCAAGGTTTGCTTTATGGTCCCATCCTTTAGAAAACGAGAGGGAAGAGAGAACAGTTTTGGTTACCTTTTAGGAACAACTCTCTCTCCCCTAGAACCTATTTTGCTATAACTGAATGCAATTTGAGGTCTCCATTATGCACTATTCTATATTTATGTTCAGCTGAAATCAGCATCAAGTGCTGTTGGGCAACTGCCAGTGCTGACAAGTCCTTTCTTTCTGTGGAGAGTCCCATGTATGGTCATCATTTATCAGAATGACAAAAGACGTCTTTGCAAGTAATGCTGGATTTCTTAGATTCTCAAAAGGACTTTTCCTCCTGTAGCAGTGAGTAACCCAGTTCAGTTTTATCCAGCTCTCACTAGCTGTTCTCTGGCAGTCGTATTGTTGCATAACAAAACTGCTATTATATATAACAAAAAAACAAGAGAGGAGATGAACACTTTGTTTTAAATAAGTAGGGGTTTGAAGACTCTCCCTGTCCCCCCAGTCCCTGCCCCAAGTCCTCGTATCTTCCTGTCTTTTGAGAAAGTCTTAGCTTGTGTCACACCC
The DNA here is from genome assembly GCA_033459285.1 of Clamator glandarius. Taxonomy (NCBI): domain Eukaryota; kingdom Metazoa; phylum Chordata; class Aves; order Cuculiformes; family Cuculidae; genus Clamator; species Clamator glandarius. The sequence continues at coordinate 740,792 of JAUNZM010000131.1, read as the reverse complement.
ACAGAGAAAAAACTTTGATGGAGGTAGATAAACCAAAGAAGTCAGAGGTCCTCAGGTCTAGATCCTTTTGTCATCTCTGCAGGGGGGATTTTACTGACCAGTTTGTGGTCCTTGGGGGTGCATAGCCAGCAGGGAGCTCTGGTTGTGGAATGGAGGCTTGGTGGCACAGTACTGTTCACAAGATGCACTGGAATCACCCCTTTTCTTTCTTGTCTCCTTTTTTCAGGCTGTGCTTTTTTTGCCGATAATGTTTCTTTTATTTACATGTACCCGTAGCACTTCAGTCTGAGATGTTTCACTGGAATTCCACCTGAGAAAATTATTTCAGTTAGTTTTAATTCTCTTCATCAGTCTCTTCCTAATAACTGTTGGCTTGAGCTGTGGTCTGGTATACTTTGATATTTAAAAGGACTAAGTAGACTCCCAGATCTGGATGCTTTTTTTGATGTAGATATTGCGGATATCTCTTCCTTTCCCTGCTAGTCTCAGCCTCACTTTGGTGGTTTTCTCTTCACAAAGCATAGTGTATCAACCTTAATATCTGCTTCCGCTATTTAACTCTATTTTTTAGTGGACATTATTGACTTTTTCCCCTTTCTCTGCTGTGCACATGTACGTACTTTCTTCTGCACATCTTCCTTCTTTTTGTTTTGAAGTCATATAACTGCTGGATTTTTCCCTCTCGGACCTTTTGAGTCAGCCTTAAGGTGCTCTTTTAGATCCATAATGGATCTTGGATTGTGTAGTCAGGAAAGGAGACTGGAAGGAAAATAACTCACTGATGTAACTTTTTGGATAGTCAGTTTCCTTCTTGATGATCACCTACAATACAGCATCTCTGTACTTATTCCTGCTATACTTTCTAGTACATATACGAATAGATTGGGATTGGTTAACCAATTGCATATGCTTAAGGACAAAATGAATGACCCAAATATTATATAACAAAGGAGAGTTACTCAGTTTTGTAAACAGCTATTCCTCTTTAAATCTCTACTTTGATTCCTTGGTCTATTAGAAAAAGCTGCCAGAAACTGACCTTTGGTTTAGATAACCAAATACACAAAAGTATTCTTTATCTCTTTGTGCCCACAGTTGGAAGTTCATATTTACAGATAATAAAAAGTTCCACAAAGCAACTAACTTTTTGGCCAATTGAAATATAATTTGTTTTTCTGACCAAGAAGAAAGAACAAAAAATAATGTTACCAAGACAGATACCAGTTGTTTAATATTCCAGGACCTCATTTTAGACCTTGGTGAATCATTTAACTTCTCCAGATGTCACTGAATAAGAAGAGTATGATGATAACCTGTTTCTCTGATATAAACTAGCATGCCAACAACTTTATATTCACCCATCTACCTCCATTTTCTGTCTGCATGAGTGAATAGGCATTTCTCTAGTTTCACGAGGTTGGGCAGCCCACAAAATTAACATGACAAATTGATGCTGAAGACATTTAGGGTAAATGGGATCTTCTAGTTTATCCATGAGACAGACAGATAAATTAATAAGGCAAATTGACAGTCGTTTATACATGCCAGCATCAAGAGGCATCTTGGCAAAACTGCTGGTGAAAGGTCACACCTCATCTGTCATGGAGATGACCAGCAGCCAGGTTAAAAATTATTCATTTTCAGACATTGTTTAGGTACTTTGTTCACCATGGAGACACACCATTTTATTCTTCTTTTATTTTTTTTTTTAGCAGGCAGAAGCAATAAATCAGGTAGTTTAAGAAGACCCAGCTAGCCCAACGCAGATCGATTTCACAGGGAAGTCGATGGGCTGCTAATAGAATTACAACTACCTGTCAAAACAGGGAAAACATATCTGTGACAGTGACAAAGGGCAAATCAGTTGAAGAAGTGAAGAAGTGTTGAGGGCTTTTTTTTTTCTTTTTTTTTTTTGTTTTTTAGACATAGATGCAAAGTACATGTGTGCCTTTCAAAATCTGCAACTCTGAAAGACAGCAATAGGTTTATGCCTTTACAGGAGCCGATAGGAGTCCTGCAATACTGAATTCTGTGGTCACTTTATTTCTACTGCAATCACTAGGATAATCCCCAGAGATAATGATAAAGAGCTGCATCCAGACTATTTGAACAGTTCCTCACGTATTATGAAAGCTGTTTAAATAAGTTTTATTAACATCTGTAATAATTTGCTTCAGGTGAAAAACCTTGGCGCATTTTGTTTACCACAAATTGTTTTTTTTTCCAATTACACACATAAGCTTGCCAGTTTCAGGTGGTTTTTAGTGTTTGTACAGCTCAAGCAGAAAATCAGTTACAACAATGTTGTTGGCTCAGAAATTATGTTGTAATTTGTGATAATTAGATAAAAATTGAGTTATTGAGCAGTGGAAAGCTGCCATTATGCCGCAGCACTACTCTGCTGCCTGTATATCATGTATGTAGCCTGTGCCTGTAATACATTGCATATTTACATTAGCATTTAGAAAAGTTCTGTGTAGATAAAAACGCAAGTAAGTATGTACCTATTTACTGATGCAACAATTTGTGATGGCCCTGCAGATGTCATGATTAAGTACTGAAGTAGTAAGGTATTTATCAAGTCATATGAGCTCAGGCTTCTACTCTGCTGATATGGCTCCAAAACAGTGAAGAAATACTACAGTAAAATAAGCAGAGTGACACTCCTTATTCTCTTCTCACTGAAGCCATTACTGGATCTAAAGCTGCCACTGACTTTCTGTAGAGAAGACCACATGCCTTTATGAATTTTGTGTACATATCTGAATACAAACTTGGAATGAAACTGTAATCAAAACTAAATATCTGGGAATATCCTCTTATCATATTAGTTGGGTGTATAAAAAAATCCTGTGTAAATCCTTTTGTTCCTTTTTTTTAGCGTATACCATTTTGGACAATGATTGGGTGCCAGAAGACTTTGCTGCCAAAATTAAAAAGCAAACAGTTTTATTCTTCGAAATTTTCCTAAGCAATTTCTTTGAAATACATGTATGTACACACACTTGCATACACATGCATTTACAAAGGTAGTGAAAGCACCACTTAGAGCTATCCTGACTTGTTAAACAACATGAAAAAAGAGTGAGATGATATAATTTGCAGTGCTACATGTGTACAGGCCTGAATTGATTGGATAAGTCATGAACAACTAAACTGGAGAAACTTCCTTGAAGTCAGCTGAATTTGCATTTAAATAGATGATAAAACTTCAGTTCACTCCCAACAAGAACGGGATTTCATGCAGAGCAATTAAGCGAAACTGTAAGAGGAGTCAGGGTCAAAATTCTCAGACCTTAGGATCTTGCTTTTCTTGCATTTCTTTGCTTATTTTGCCTATATAAAAATCAGTGCCCAGCTGTGCTTTTTATCATATCCTGCAACTTCTATCGACTTTGTTGGGTCCTTCAGGCTTACACGAGCATGGCAATAGCATCTCTGGAGGCAGAACTGTGTTTTAAATTCTTTGGAGCAAGGAATAAACTATAACATTAATCTTTCTGTAGAGTATTCTATGCATTTTTAACATGGTGATTTTTAATAGATAGTAATAATAGCAATTTTGAAGTACCCTGCAGATTCTTGTAAAGGACATTCCTTCAGAAACACTATCCCCTGCTGCTAGTTTGCAAATCTTCTAATTCATTGCCACATGGAGTGTCCTATGTGCACGACATTTTTTTTATTTCAAAACAGATAAAGCTGTATATTTTACCAACAAAGGTTCCCCGACAGCATGTTGCCATTTTTTCCATGTGGGACTGCAGCTACTTCAAATAATATCCAAATAATAGTAATGGATAGTTTAAACATCATGAATAAGTCATTTATTTAAATTAAACATTTAGATTAGCTGTCTGTATTTCAAAGGTTACAGTTCCATACTAAACCAGTATATTTTTCCTGAAGAATATTTTCATGATATAGGTTATTCAGTAAATCACAGTATTCCTCAGAAAATCACATCGTCCTTAGGTTATATATATCTCTGAATAGTGTCTTCCCATTCCTGGTACAAGATAGATGTGGATCTTTGTGCTGTGTAGACCTCAGGAGTCCAGCAGTGAGTGACTGGGCTGGTGGTTCACAGCTCCTACAGCAGGGAAAACAACGGCAAAGATATTGCTGAAGCTTCAAGAACAAAAGATATGAAGTTAGATCCAAGCAGTGAGTGATATCAGAGTTCAAGAGCCATACGGATCTTTCCAGAGCCTTACTCACTTCAGAGTTACGGGGGAAACTCCAGGAAAGTGGGAAGGTGTTCCTCTTAGTTTCAAACACATATATGGAAAGCTGGCTAGCCAAAAAAAGTTTTAACAACAGCTTTGTAATGAAACTCAGCAAAAAGCAAGTGGCTAGGGCTTGGTCATCATGGCTTCAGAGTGTATCTGATTTGTGCAGCCCAATTTGATTTTGTATGCCACGTTAACTTTCATCTGTGTTTTATAAAGTAACTTAAAACTCAAACCCTTAGGTGGGGGAGTTGCCATGAACTTTCAATGTCTCACATTACAGAAGCTTGAGGGAAGGTTTGTCTCTCCAGAAGTGCCAGAAAACCCAGTTGTATGTATTTGAGGAAGATGTATGGTGGATTTTATTATGGAAACAGTGAATCTTAAAGTACTAGCACAACAAATACCCTCCCACCACAGGGCTGTGCCTTAAAATCTTGGCATCCAGAGATGTGCCTGGTTCTATCAGGGATGGAAAACTATTAGGGACAGAATGTGTAAGCACTTCTTTCTGCTCAGCATTGACTCACTCTCATGGTTAAATTTTGCCCACTTTTGTAAGCCGTGTGTTTTAATAGGCATTTATGGACACTCCACTAACAAAGGTATTCACTTTTCTTAAACAGAATTTCAGTGAAATATATCTTGAGAGTATATATGGCCCTTTTAATGCAGGAGCAATTATTAGTTACTATAGAAGCCTAGCAAGTATTTGTTCCGTGCTCTTTTAAGTATGCAGACTGAAGGCCTCACAAACACTATGTCACTGATATAAATTAAGCAGAGAGAAAGTTACCTGAATGTCTTTGATCTTTCCAGTTTGACTTGCAAAGTCCTTCGAACTCCAGGGCTTTTTGGTAGCATCCCGTCAGTGTAATACAGTGGAAAGTCAGATTGGAGGGGTATTCCTGGTTGGTTTATTAGCACTTTTGAGGAGAGATCATGGTTTTACACTTTCAAGGAATGCGCTTACTAGACAGAGTTTTAAAAGGGGCTAAAATTTTAACATTGTGCTTTAGAGTGTGTAGTACGTACTGAAAATATTCTAAAACTCCAAGGATAAACCCCCATTAGTCAACTTTAAAAGACAACTTTGGAGCCCATTCTTTCACTATTCAATCTACTGAACTATCAAAAGAGCATCCGACTCTGAGGTACTCAACACTTGCGGTACAGTGCTAGCAGCACTGCAGATTTTCACTGCATTTTAAAGGAACTGCAGAGCTCAGTGTCTCCTCAACATTAGTATTTGACAGGTAATCTAAAATGACCCAAAGCATTAAATAATGTAACGTACAAATGAAGGGGTTTAGGTATCATATTTGTGCATTCAGCTTTTAATAATTTCATTACAATTTCCAGATGAGAAGAAAATTAAAGGTGGTGAAAGTGAATGAGGAAAACATGAATTTTTTACTGTATTGTTCAGCCGTAGTCCTACTTACTATGAAGAAAACGCTCACTGAAATAAAATTTATAACAAGCAAAAAAGTATCAAAATTTGAGCAAAAATAATGTGCTCCCTCCAGAAGAAGCCCAAGACCAAAACACAGCAAAGCCATTCTAATCAGGACAGTTTGAGGCCTACCCACAATATAGAGGATTTATCTTATACAAAGCTTTTGCTCTAATTCATTAGTTCCTTCCTAGGGTTATAAACTGCATTAACTCTCCTGTGCAGAAATCAGCACTGTTACGGAACTCTTGAGCAGATGTGATACAAGAGAGCCTTTTGATTTGTTTTTTTTTTTTTTTCAAACTCAAAGAGTAATGACACTGCAATATCATGTGGTGAAGGAGCAATAATTTGATAAACATTGTCTTTCCATTAGATTAGAGCAATTAATCTGATTCTAATTTAGCTGAAACATTACCATACTGGAATCCCTAGAGCCCTATGAATAATCTCTAAACACATTGACACACTCAGCAGACAAACATTATCTCCACTCATACTGTTATTCCATATGGTCTCCTCCCATTCTGATGGAGGGCACCCTGCTGTTTCAATCAAATAAATGTCAATTATCTGAGATAGATTTTTTAGTTCACCAGCACAGGCTTACAATTCAGCAACAGCGGCTGTGGAACAATCGTCTGCAGTTCTCTGCTGATTGCTGCTTCTTCCTTTTCCAGCTGCAGACTTTGCTGGATTGTTGTCAAACTTTGCTGCACACAGAAAGTTTCAGAGGCTATCTTGTAAAAATTGTAGGCACAGAAAATAATTTCTACCTGGGGAGAAAGCAGCAAAGGATAGAAGAAATGGCAGAAGGGTTTGCCATGTAGACTTCTTTACCCTATTAGTTGGGATGGTTTTTATTGCCTTTTCTATTTGTTCATCTAGCAGGGTGCCAAATCTGTATGTGAGTAAAGACTGCTTAGACAATTTGATAGGATCTAACTCTTCTAAGGCACTGGCTGCCAAGACATTTGCTTCAATAGATTTCAGGCATGCTTGCCACTTCTCACAGGCAGCCTTCCACTTTTACTTGAAAACACTTTAAAAGAAGACAGGCTGAAAACTACAAGCCCTTGCAAGCCACAGTTTTGACCAATGCTACAAGGTTCAAAGCTTATCCAAAGTATCTCTTTGTTTTGGTAATCAGATTGCTTAGTGTATTTGCCTAATGTAAGCCTTGTGGCTACTATAATGTCTAACATTGAGGGAGTGATGTGCAATTCAGAGTCTTTATGACCTAATGCAGAGAGAAATAGCAAAAGAACCAAAGGTTCTCAGTGGTGATCTGAACATAGCACTCTTCAGACACAACTCATTATTATATTTTATTATGTATGACCCATGTTATTTAAGGTAACATAATTTTCTTCTCTGGATATATGAAGTTAGGCAAATATATCTAATGTGAAGGAAGGATGGAGAGAGAAGGTTTTGTTGAATTGTACTTTCTCCAGCTTTCGATTCTTTGGGTACATAAAGGAATGTTACAGAAGATTCTCTTCATTAAAACACCTTAAACTCTGCCAGATAATCCTATCATCTCTGCCCCAAGGTATGTATGTAGTGGAATTGTCACAGTTGTTTTATAGGTATGCTGCCTTAGAGAGGGTGTCTGTATACCTGTGTTGGAAAGATCACTTGGCAATCTGACATGGAGAAAGTTTTAAAAATGGAAAGTTCTGCAATGTTTTAATGTTACTTGGCATTCAGTTTGACCTAGATGACATGAAAATTGTGAGGAGAGAATTTTTTTGAATCAGACCTGTGATCTGTGTGAGAAACTGCTTGTTTGATCATTAGCACCAGTGCAGCATTCCTGTGGTTGAGAAAACCCTTGAGTCATGGAATCATTAGGTTGGAAAGACCTTAGAGATTATCGACTCCAACTGAACTTGTCTACTACTAAATCATGTCCTCAAGCACCTCATCTGCCCGCTTTTAAACACCCCCAGGGATGGTGACTCAACAATATCCCCGGGCAGCCTGTTCCAGTGCTTGATAAACCTTTCTGTGAAGACTTTTTTTCTAATATCTAATCTAAACTTCCCCTGACGCAGTTGACACCATTCCCTCTGGTCCGACCACCTATCACTTGGGAAAAGAGACCAACACCCATCTCTCTACAACCTCCTTTCAGGTAGTTGTAAAGAGTGATAAGGTCTCCCCTCAGCTTCCTCTTCTCCGGGCTAAACAACTGTAGTTACCTTAGTTGCTCCTTGTAAGAATTGTTTTCCAGCCCCTTCACCAGCTTTGTTGCCCTTCGCTGGACACACTCCAGGACCTGAATGTCTTCCTTATAGTGAGGGGCCCAGAACTGAACACAGTGTTCGAGGTCTCACCAGTGCAGAGTACAGGGAGAGAATTACTTCCCTAGTCCTGCTGGCCACACCACTTCTGATGCAAGCGAAGATGCTATTCTCCTTCTTGGCCACCTGAGCACACTGCTGGCTCACGTTCAGTCAGCTGTCGACCAACATCCCCAGATCTTTCTCTGCAGGCAGCTTTCAAGCCATTCTTCCTCAAGCTGTAGTGCTTCATGTGGTTATTGTGTCCCAAGTGCAGGATTCTGCACTTGGCACTGTTAAACCTCATCCTATTGGCCTTAGCCTATCGATCCAGCCTGTTCAGATCCCACTGTAGAGCCTCCTTACCCTACAGCAGATCAAGTAGTGTCATCCTCAAACTTGCTAAGGGTACACTCAATGCCTTCATCCAGGTAATTGCTAATGATATTGGACAGGACTGGACCCAGCACTGGGCCCTGGGGACACCACTTGTGACTGGCCTCCACTCCATTTACCACCATTTGCCTCGAACAACTCTTTTTAGTTCCAGTAGTTTGGGACAGCAAGTACTGTGTATAAAGTTTCTCAGGAACTTTAAATCAAACCTGTGAAGCTGGCCTATTTTGCTCAACTCAGGTATAATGCACCTGTTCTTCCCAGCTCTCTTCCCTCTTTCCTTCCTTACAAGATTCTCTTTAGCATCCATCACATAGGCCTTAAATGCTATAATATCTTACTTCTTACAAAAAGTCTTATTTTTTCAAGATGCTGTGTACCTTCCCCTCTTCCTAACATCAAATGGGCTACCATGTACTTCCATACCTCAAATTAATTCATTCCCTTTCTACCAGATATGCCTCTTCCCTGGCACAGGCTGCTGGAAACTCAGACAATCAATCTGTCAATACAGTGGGGTGATTTGTGTGCAGCAGTTATCCATATGTTTTAACAGAAAATAGGGCTTTCAAGCAGACATGTATGATTATCAGTTTCTAATCTAGAATTTTAGGTTATCTGTAGTTGCAGGTTATAGAAATAAAAAGCGTCTATTACTTTGGATTTGAACATTCTGTCACCATTAATGTGCCAATAAAGGCTTTGCTTGAGGACATTGTGGAACAACACACTTCTGTTAACATTGCTCAATAAAACTATTAATAAAATCAGTTTGATTTGAAATGTCTCTTGTCTTGTAAAGTATCAGATCATTAACTTTAACAATGTCAGAGAGTTCTGACTATCATATTCAACTAAATTAATGTCCAAGGAATAGCTAAGAGCTCATTTTGCATAGTGGGAAGTATTAATGTGCCACAGTGGAAAGTATTAATGTGCTACTGAAGTAAATAAGGATGCAGGCTTGCACTAGTATATGCCATAAAAAAGAGGCAATGAGAGATGTGAGGCATAGAATATGATAGAAGCAATAATGATTCTTGAACTGTAGGTAGGGGATAAAGACAAATGTTACTGAACACCAGAAAATCCCTTGTAATCACAGGAATAAGTTGGTTCTCAGAGTCTCAGAAAAAGCCACATTATATGCTACGGAGAGACAAGAAGTAGGGTCAGGAAGTCTGCAAAGAAGAAATCCTACAGGTATATCTGCAGTAGCATTTTAGTTCAAATGAGAAGCACAAACCTTAATCCTTCCAATTTACAATACTTTGGTTCACATTGTAGAGAGGTCTTGGGGTACATAGTAAACGGAAAGGGTTGGTCCCAGCTTGCGCCTAATTCACCCTGTTTGTGGCTAGTCAAGTCCGTTGGAACAGACTGGAGCTAATCAGAAATAAAATGCCCTGAAATTCTTATGAAGTGTCCTCAGCACTATTTCACACAACAAATCCACCTTTTCGGGGCTGCACTGCCTCTTGTGTGGATGTGGCAGATGAAATATGCTAGGGAGTCCTTACCCTGCCCCATGCGTGTGCTGCCAACATGCATAACTACTGACCAAGACAATCACATTTGTCCCAAGTATGTTTGAGGAAGTAATGATTTTAAGACTGGTTTTAAAAGCATCTGTGGATGCTCTTGTACTGGCCATTCCAACAGCTGAATTATATAACAACACGGCCAGATCCTAGCACTCACACTGAGTACAGATGGGGGAACTAAGAGAACACTGGAAACTGAACATGTTATTTTTGAGCTCCTATGGATGTGCAGTGTTGTATTTTTTAAAATCCTTCCTCTGTATCTCTGCCTAAAATAAACTCTCACACCAATAATGTTGGGAACTGACTACCTGAGTGGTAATTCTGCTGACAAGGACCAGGTAGATGCCAAATTGAATAGGAGCTGGCAGTGCACCATCATCACAAGGGAGGCACATGTACATGCGGAGGAGCAGGGTCCATGGACTGAGGGCAGTTACTCTTTCCTGGTCCACGTAGGTAAGGTTGAACAACTTGAAGGTCGGTCACAAAGAAAACACAGCTGCAGTGCTTCACAGGGGTGGCAGTCATATAACAAGGGGTAATACCCAGATACTGTGTTCAGGCTGGTCATTAGCAAAATGTTTTTGCTGTAAGCTCAGCACTGATGTGGGTTACTTAGAAAGATTATGTAATCTCTAATGTTGGGTATTTTAAACACATGGCTAGGCAAAGCTGATCTAGTGCTTGTGGTGGCCCTGCTTCAAGTGGGTGTTGGACAAGGTGACCTATAAGAGGTACCTTCCACCCAACAGTGTTATGATTGTAGAAGTCTATGAAGTGGACCTAAATGTGTATAAGAGAAGTGACATGACAAGTAGATTGTTAACTAACATTTGGCTTGGTCTAACCTCACAGAAGGTCATAGTTAATCTATACTCTTAAGCTATATCAGTTTCTGGGACACCAGAAATCTCTTGCAGTTACCTGGGCAGAGTGTGTCTCTTCATCTAAGATTTCTTAGCAAGTAGAGGAGTAAAACCAAGGCAGAGAAAATAGAGGGTGAACCTTGGAGACCCTTAGGGAGCCTGACTTAACACTGCTGAGAGGAAGGGGAGCAATAGTAGTTGCTTTCTGAATGAGACCACTCATTCTCTGACCCAGAAGTAGCTGCTGCCCTGCACATTTCCAGCTGTAATGACAGCAATGGCTGACTTCCATCCTGGCAGCCTGCTGCCTGAGGCAGCTGCCTACACCACCTCACCTTGATGACTAGCTCTGATCAGGACTTGCAAACTTGCTCCAGGGAAAAGAGCAGCTGTACTCAAAATATTGAGCAGACGTCTTCACCTCAACCTCAATACTGAAGGCTTACCTGTTTCTCCCTGTGGGGTGACTTAGTGGCACAGGTTAGGAGCAGAGACAGGTGTCAACATGGCTTTAGTCAGAAATCTGCATTTTCACAGCTTTACTGAGATACTGGGAGATAAAGCCACAAGCTGGCCTCAGAAATGTCACACATATGGAACAGGCACTAGATGTTACCCACAGAGGCACAGCTGAGCAGGTGTCTGCTCAGAAAGCAGCTGCCTGGGCGATGGCTTTTCTTGACTGCCTATGTCAATTTTTTCATCCAAAGGCAATGGCATCAGTGTTGTTGAAATTACTGAGTGCATTGTTTCAGCTCTGTTTTTAAAATGAAAACGTTAATGATTAAAACTTTTTCCTTTCAAAATACATTTTTTCCCAAAATTTGAGTTTTATTGATGGTATTTATGGTTAACATCACATCCAAGATTATTTTTCTTAGAGATTAGAGAACTTTTTTGTTATTGAGTTCCTTTCTGATATTTTTAGTGATGCAAAAGAAACTTTCTGTATATGGGACTGAAGAGGCAGGTTCCATTCACAACACAACAGTCTGTTAGCAAACGCTAAATATGACCTATGGCTGTAAGAATCTAAATGGATTTTTTCACTTGCTCTATTTTCAGGATGTGATAAAATTACTAGGTAGCCTGTGTATCCAGAGTCAGAAATACACTGGGAGCTGAATACTGTCAGCAGTACCAGGGAAGCCTGATTTTAGCTCCATCACAGCACAGAAGAATTCTGCTTTCATGGTGCATTAATTCAACACCTGCAGGCGCTCACTTTCTTTGCTGAAATTATAGGCTGTCTAGCAAGTATTTAAGGCTTTGGACTGGAGTGTGTAGTAAAGTCATACAGTCTTTATTGATCTGCAGAGGGCTAGATCCTAACAGTGTGATGTGAGTTGCAGATGCTCCCTCACGTTGCCTAAAATGGAGATAAAAGAAGAATCATAGTTGACATGTTTTACAGACACATCCAGTTTTTAAGAGTTCTTCAATTTTACCTAGTCATCCTTAAAACAATCATTTCTTTAAATTTAAAAAAAAAAAGTTGATAATGATCAGTATTCCAATCTGATTATTTATTTGCCAGTTCAAAGTATAATCTAAAAGCCATCTCAGCCTCTCAAAAACATTTTTAAGCACAGGACCACATGAATCAGAGAAAAGCCAAATCAAGAGCTTAGCTACAATACATTAAATTAGAAGCATTAAAGAAGCCTAGTTTAATTTGAAAATAAGCAGTTGACAGAATTGTTTGGATTTTGGACTATTGAACCACTCTGGTTCCTGTGCTGGTAGGAGGGGCTGAAAGTAACAGAGGGGCTGGAGGGGAGGCCAAGAATAAAAAAGATACTTATTTCTGTATCTTGGGTAAATGTTTAACAGCCATGGTGAGACTGCTGTGGGGCATGTTAATATGCTCCAATAGGCATTGTGTTATTTTTGTTTCTTTGGCTTCCCTAACATGGCAGCTGATTTATAAGGTCTCTGCCCTGCAGAAGAGAAAATGCAGCTGTTGAACTCAGTGGAGAGTAAGAGATGCTGTCTCACACCAAGAGATGGAGCCCACTCTTCTCCTGTATCTGAAGCAGTGGTGCTGCAGGGTTACTGAAGTGCCTTGTACTGCACTGAGTTGTGTTTCCTGGCTGGTTTCTCGCCTTCAGGCAGATAGTAGCTTTCAAGGCACCTTGCTCACCAGAGCTTTGAAATGAGAGCTACTACATCACCAGCAGCAGGAACTTGGTGGTATCTGGTCTGTGTGGTGGAAGATGCCAAATTCCTGCAGGTTGCATTTAAAAGTCTTGGTCCTGTTCAGCTTATCAATGGAGCTGTGTATCTAGCTGTATATTCTCTTCAGCTCTGAGATATCAACAACTTGCATAGCCTTGATGGGGACAAGTTGTACATTGTAAAGTTAGGACATAAATATCAGTTTATAAGAGCACTGAATGAGGTCACACCATGTAGCTTTCTAGCTCTCTGTCCTGTCCCTGATGGCTTTCAAAAGCAGACATCTAGGAAAAACCACAAAATCAGGGTGCATGATACTTATCATAGAATCATAGAATAAGCAGGTTGGAAGAGACCCACCGGATCGAGTCCAGCCATTCCTATCAAACACTAAACCATGCCCCTCAGCACCTCGTCCACCCATGCCTTAAACACCTCCAGGCTTTAATGAGGTCCAGGAAGACCACGTCCACAGCCTTTCCCTCGTCCACCAGCAGAGTCACTTTGTCATAGAAGGCGATCAGGTTAGTTTGGCAAGACCTGCCTTTTGTGAACCCGTTTTGACTGGGCCTGATCACCCGGTTCTCTTGCACGTGCTTCATGATAGCACTCAAGATCACCTGTTCCATGAATTTTCATCTCTCTGAGGTCAGACTGACAGGCCTGCAGTTCCCTGGATCCTCCCTGTGACCCTTCTTGTAGATGGGCACAACATCAGCCAGCCTCCAGTCCAGTGGAACTTCCCCAGTCTTCCAGGACTGTTGGAAGATGATGGAAAGGGGTTTGGCCAGCACATCCGCCAGCTCCTTCAATACCCTCGGGTGAATCCCGTCCAGCCCCATAGACTTGTGGGTGTCTAGTCAGGCTAGCAAGGCTCTGACCACCTCCTCTTGGACCATAGGAGCCTCATTTTGCTCCTCTTGCTCCAGGGTTTGTACACAGAGGGAACAACTTTCTTTACAATTAAAGACTGAGGCAAAGAAGGCATTGAGTACCTCAGCCTTTTCCTCATCTCCTGTCACCGTTGTTCCTTCTGCATCCAATAGGGACTGTATGGTCTCCTTAGTCCTCCTTTTATTATTTATATATTTATAGAAAGGTTTTTTGTTATCTTTCACAGACTTTGCCAATCTGATTTCTAGTTGAGCCTTTGCCCTTCTGATTTTTGCTCTACACAATCTCACTTCCCCCCTGTAGTCCACCCAAGAGGCCTGTCCCCTCTTCCAGAGCCCATAAACATTCCTCTTCTTCTTAATGTCACTCAAGATCTCACTGTTCAACCAAGCTGTTTTTACCCCCTGCCAGCTTTTTTTTCCGGAACATGGGGATGGCTTTCTCCTGAGCTGCTAGGATCTCCTTTTTGAAGAGTTCCCAGCCCTCATGTGCTCCCTTGCCCTTAAGCACTGTCTCCCATGAGACTTTGCCAACCAGCCTTCTGAAGAGTTCAAAGCCCGCCCTTTGGAAATTTAATGCTACTGTCCTGCTAACCACCCTCTTCACTTCGCCTAGAACAGAAAACCCTATCATCTCATGATCACTTAGTCCTAGGCGTCCTCCTACTGCCACATCCCCCACAAGGCCTTCTCTGTTCACAAACAGCAGGTCCAGGAGGGCACCTTCCCTTGTCGGTTCATTCACCAGCTGTGCAAGGAAGTTGTCTTCCACGCACTCCAGGAATCTCCTAGACTGCTTCCTTTCTGCTCTGTTGTACTTTCAGCAGATATCAGGAAGATTGAAGTCTCCTACAAGAATGAGAGGCATCGATCTAGAGATTAACCCCAGGTGTTTACAGAAGAGCTCGTCAGCTGCTTCTCCTTGGCTGGGTGGCCTGTAACAGGCTCCCATCACAAAATCTACCTTCTTATGGGCTCCTCTGATTTTAACCCACAGGCACTCAATCTCCTGATAGCCACAACCCATTTCAACAGTGTTCAAGTCCTCCCTTACAAAGAGGGCTACACTACCTCCTCTCCTTCCCTTCCTATCCCTCCTTAAGAGTTTGTACCCCACTGTATCTCTACTCCAGTTATATGAGTCATCCCACCACGTTTCCGTGATGGCAATGATATCATAGGCTCCTTGCCCTACGACAGCTTCCAGCTCTTCCTTCTTATTACCCATGCTGCGTGCATTGGTGTAAATGCACTTCTGCTGAGCTGCTGAGCCATCACCCCTCTTAGAGGGAACAGAGCCCATTCTCAATTGTCTGGTAACTGGAGTAGCTAGCACCAGAGCACCTATATCTCCCTTACCACCCCCAGGTGTGTGCTCCCTCACTTTCTGTGTGGTGGTGTGCTGGTGGTCCTCTCCAGCACACCCTCTGCGAATCACCAGTGCTCCACGTCCAGGCTCGCTCCTGTCTAGTCTCATCTCAATCCTCTCCCCCTTCACATCTAGTTTAAAGCTCGATTTATGAGCTTAGCTAGGTTTTTAGCAAGGGCTTTAGCCTCCCTAGGAGACACACGTGTCCTATCCTTAGCAACAAAGCCTGGGGTGTGTGAGCCACCCCATGATCAAAGAAGCCAAAGCTCCTTTCCTCACACCAGGCTCAGAGCCAGGCATTAATCGAGTTCTTCTTCCTGACTTCCAGCTCCTCTCTATTTAGCCTGGGGATGGAGCAGAATACTATTTGTGTCCCAGAGCCCTCCATCATTTTCCCAATGGCCCTGAAGTATTTCTTGATGGCTTCGGTCTTTCTGCTTACTAAATCATCATTACCAGTTTGGACTACTATCAGAGGACAGTAGTCTGTCTCGTGGACCAGGGAAGGAAGTTTTCTAGCTGCCTCCTTCACTGATGCCCCCGGTAAGCAGCAGACCTCTCTGTGGAGCGGGTCCAGTCTGCAAATGGGTCCCTCTGTTCCTTTTAGGAGGGAGTCCCCTACAACAATCACCCTCCTCTTCTTCTTAATGGAGGATGTTTTTATCTTTTTCTGAGGATGGTGCAGCCTAGGGAAAGATTCTAGGCTGTGGGAGCCATCATCCTCATCCTCAGGGCTGGATTCCACCTGCAGCACATGGTACTTGTTCACCAGGGGGATCTCAGGTTTTGCTGTCTGGTTGAGGGGAGCAGGTTTCCTTCGTCTGGCAGGAACTTGCTGCCATTCCCCATCTCTTGTAACCCCAGCCTTGCAGTTTGCAGATGAATGGTGTTTGGACATACCAGCTCCAGCAGTGAGTGAGAGGGCACTGCTCCACTGGTCTGTCTCCCTCTCACACTCCCTGATGGTCCTCAGCCTCTTCACCTCCTCCCTTAACTCCTCCACCATACGCTGGAGTTCCCCCACTCGAGTGCAGCTCTCACAGCTGGAGCCAGTGCCAAAGGCATAAGCCGCTGTGGGAGGGGGGCACTGTCTGCATCCCAGGGTCTGGGTAGCTGCATGTGCCCTCGGGGGCTCCGTCTGCATGGCAGCTTCGTTCATGCTTGGTGCAGCCTTAATCTTCTGACAGGTAGCCACCATGGTTCTCAGTCCCTTCTGGCCGTGCTCCAGCCCCTCTCTGTGCCCTTCCCGCTCGAACTGCCCTGTTTTAACATACCCTGCTCTCCCTGTTCCCCTGTGCTCCCTAAGGGCCGTTTAACACCCCCGCGGTAGCTCCCGGGACCGGCCCCTCCCGTCAGGCCCCGCGCGGGAGCGGCCGTTCAGCCAGGAGCCCAGCGCTGACCCCGATCGAGTGTTTTGGGCTGCTCCCCGCTCAGGGAAGCGCCCCAGTGCCTTTAATGGCCACCCCACCACAGCACTCACCCTCCTGTCGCTGGATGCAGCTGTAAAAGCTTCCCTGGGTACTTCCCTGGGTACTCTCTGTGCCTCCAGTCATTTGCAGCTCAGAAACTTCCTGACCTGGAGATGCTTTTTTCAATTCATATCCTGGAAGTATTTCTGATCTGTGAACCTGCCCTGCCTTTCCTTGAATCCATGCAAGCTTTTAGCATCTGCAAGATCCTGTGACATGAAGTTCAAACGCACGTGCTTTTCTAAGGTCACAGCCTCAAAGGCCAGGCTGACTCTTTGTGTCAATAGGATTCAGTCCCCTATTGCCTTCGCAGCAGGATTGGACTCCAAAACTAGGTCTTCTTCAGTACTCTCTCTCTGTACCTGTTGATACACATTAATATTGATTAATGCATTCGCCGCATATGGTGTAGGCACTTGTCTTACTCCCTATACACCTGAGATACACATTAATCAACAGTACAGCCTGGTATTGTATGTCATGTCTGATTGCTTAAACATTTTCATACTCCCTTATGTTGTTATTGAATTGAAGAAAACTTACTGCTCAGACAGAAGTAATAGATCAGTATAACTGGATTTGTCTTAACACACCCCAGATGAATTTGCCCAGAGGAGTTTTATGGAAAATCTTTTTGGTCATACAAAATCTTTTTGAGGAGTTATATCACTGAGGATTGCTTTCTGCAACTGCAGTAAACAACAAAAAGGCTCTTTGTTTTGTTCCCGTATCTCCCACAAGATAAAGATATTATTTATCTCCCTCACTTTTAAAAAAATAATAAATAAGATTACTGGCTACAGAAAAGACAGCATTTGAGCTTCCTAAAATTTTAGTTTCCCAAACTGTGTCCTGTTAATAGGTTATAGGCTAAGTGCAATTCTGCTGCACTCAGTGTCTCTGGTGTTAGTCACCAGAAGTCAGGTGCCTAGTCTCAGTGGTCTTCACTGCTGTTGCACTGCAGTTGACACAGGAGGCTGGGCACCTCCTGAGAAAGATTTATTTTACTCCATGGCAGGTGTTTAAAATCAGCCTCTAGAGATATCTTCCTGCTCTGTTGATTAGAGGTTGTTGATGCATTGCAAACTGGCTTAGACTACACATTTCCTCTGGGAAAGGTTAGACCTGGGACCTGATGTTTGGAGAATAAAGCATCATGATGGAGAATTATATCAGTTGTATTTGGTACAACAGGCTTCAAGTACATAAAAATTCATAATCAGTAGACATAAAAAAATGGGAAAAAACAAGCTGTCATAGAAGTGTAATGCACAGAACACAAGCCAAAGGCATTGTGTGGCATTCATTAGGTCCTTCCAGTGGGGATGGTTACTGCTATGAATTACTCTAAGACTAATTTATATGTCTAACTGATCACTGAATAAATATTCTTGCTGATCTTAGTGTAAAATGAGGCGCTACTCACTGAGGCCAGGAAGTGGTGGAAACTATCCTGTAATCAATATGCTTACTCGTTGTGCAAGTGACAATAATTGAAGAGCAAAAGAGCTGAAGATGATCACCGGAGGTTTTTGCACTCTGTTCCATGCTATCTGACCTGCCTGTAGGATACATAAAGTTTCTTTTATGTTTGTTTCTGAGAGTATGGACACAACATTGTCTTTTACTACTGAGCTCTACTCTTTCTGAGCTCATACATAGCCTACTAACTACATGCTATATTTCAATGGGCTTACACAAGATGACCAGGTATTGTTGCTCATGCAGTCCTTATCATACCATTTTATCTCTTCAGAATGCAAGTTCCATGGTCCATTAACTTAGGTTTTGAAAATTTTCTTTTGAACTTCTGTCAAATAAACTCACGGCTTCCTTGGTGTTTTTATCTTCTAGGTGTGTTAAGACCGTTATAAATATGCCTTGGAGATTATTGGTATTATGGCTGCCAGGTAGAAACTGTGATGTTCTTACACTGACGGCATATCAGGTACTGTGAAGTAATGGATAGACTTAGACATTCTGAGCATTGCAAATGTAGCTTGTAACGCAAAGAGTAAGTAACTGATGCAGGAAGGATTTTAATGTATAATTGAATGCTTTTTCATGGAATGATACTTTCCAGAGTATTTATGCACTGCAAAAATACTCTGGAGATACATCTTTAAGCAACTGTATAAACAATAAATAATACTTCTCATCAGTGTACCTGCACCCTATTGAATTGCCCCAGGGCACTATAAATAAAGATTATCTTGCAGCCATCAATAACAAGCAGTGGCAGTAGAAGGACTTCCTCATGGACTTTTATGAAGTTTTCAGTAGTGTTTTGATTTGATTCAGCATTTCTGATAGTGGTTTAGCATTTGCTTGCTTGCCTACCTGATAAGTTCAAAGTCAAATGAGTGAGTTAGGTTCACAAATCCCACAAGCCCCTGAAGGTCTTCAGAAGCTTGCAGGGCTGTTTGGTAACTTCACTGCAATCAACTGCTCTCCAGGGTAAATTTGAAATTACTTGTATTGAAACCTGTGTCAGAAGTGTCCCTAGACATGCCTGTGAGGTGAAAAAAGGCTCTTGCTTCATCCAAAGATTACTCACACTCAGGTTCAGGGCAGCTTCTGTGGCTTTTAGCCAGCTCAGAGTATTAGGCAGCATAAATTTGTGTGTGGCTACCCTATACATACTTAGACATCCATTGTCTCCAGATAAGTATACAAGCCCTCATCAATGTATAATACATACAACTCCAAATGTTAACTCAACTGTTTCTCATTACAATGTCCCCATGAGGTAAAAAAAGACTGTAATCATAATTTTACAGGTAAGAAACAGGCTCAGGGGCAAGATTATTAAAGATGCTTTCATATCTTTTTGGTATTCACAGAATGGGTGTCTCTGAATGCTTGTGAGACTCTTATGCTAGGAGATGTACTTAATTTCACTTGAAAAAGCCTGTCAAGACAATGTCAAGGAATGAGCCCACTTTACTAGATGTCCGAGATCAACTTTATTACCCCTTTTTTGTCTTCAGTTTAAATCAGTTGGAAGAAAGGGAAACAAACTTGTTCAGGACAAAACCCCCAAACAAACATTAATTATAAATCCATTATTATTCATCTTAACTTACTTTTTTGTTTGGTCTGCTGATGTCTTCTTGCACTTGCCAGTGGTAGAGCTAAGAACTGATCATCTTCTGTGAGCACCTTTTGGCTTCAGGACAGGGGGTGATATAGGAGGTAAGTGCAGTTTTCAGCAATGATCCAAGAGCTCTGGGCTCAAGTGAGCACCTTTTGGCTTCAGGACAGGGGGTGATATAGGAGGTAAGTGCAGTTTTCAGCAATGATCCAAGAGCTCTGGGCTCAAGTCACGTGGAGTCCCTAAATCGCTTTGAAAATCGGATTTGGATTATGAGAGTCAACTGAAATTGGTGAGACTTTCGTGCCCGAGATCTCTTTCAGAGTTTGCCACTTCTGTGACAGTGATTAGTGAATTGCATGTTAGCTCTGAATAGTCTTATTTTTCAGACCTGTATATTTAAATGAGCTAAAGGTAGTTATTTGCTTTGACAAGCCAAGGGAGCTTTTCAGTGTCAATCCTGGCAATGGTCATAGGGTTATAATCTAACTCTGGGAATTGCACCACTGGCTCTTAAACTGGCCTCCAGTTAGTTTACACATCAATCCTTCTGAGAAATCCTGAGTCATGTTTTTTTTTTTTTTTTTTAAATGCTTAATTTTCACTTTTAAGAGTGTAAAGCAGTGCCTCCTCCATTCTCTGAGAATGGAAGTTCAAGGTGCACAGTGCAGAGATCCCTACTAGCAGGATAAGGCTCAAACTGAAGGTGATCTATTTGGAAAAATTAGCTTGGCACGAGCTAATGAGCTGTGCTGACATTTTAAGATGATCAGTTTATGTGCAACAGGGAGCTGCACATGATGTGATCAAGGCAGATTAATTTGGGCCACATGTACACTCTGTTTTGAGCACATCTGGTATGGCTGAGTAACACCCAGTAAACCAACCTGCATAACAGATCCTCTCTACAACCATGGGAACCCCTATTCCCTTCAGTGGAAGTTCTCTTATACAGGCTGTGTGACAGCACAGGGTTTTTGTGTCACACATGGGTACTGGGATGGTTCTGCCTGGTGACCACACTCTCTTATTCCTCTCCATGCTCCAGCTGAGCTGCAGCCGGTCAGCAAGAACACTCCCTTTCCTTTTCCCTTCTCTCTGCCCAGGAAAACAGTGTCTCCATTATTCCTGGTAGATGTCTGACTTTCATACCCCTTTAGTAGGTAAATGCAGAGTGAAATTAAAAATTTCTATAAGATCAAGTAATTTCTGAGTCATAGTTGAAATTTTTTTTTACCTGTCCTGATTTCTCTACTTATTCAGGTAGTTCACTCAGTCATTAGTGATGAAGCCCCTTCCTACCTGGATTGTGGTTTGGCTGTTTAGGGTCATACATGTTGCTCATCTAAGTGAAAGGCTTTACCTTTTCCTGCATAAACAGTGACTTTGAGGTGCCATGGTTGAATTCCTGGACCCTGCCTAGCAGCACACTTTGAGCAATGTTTTGCTGTTCCTGCCACTGGGACATGGTACTTGTTCTGTTTCCTCTTTGTTTGTATGTTCCTCATGATGAAGTATTTTGTTTCCCAGCTGTGGCACATGCAAAAGAAAATAAAGCTTAACCAAAGGAGAAGACTGAAAAAAAACACACAATGATATCAATCAGAGGAGACATGAGTAACCTAAAGAAGAGATGAGTTGTAGATTTCCACATTCATAGGACGCAGATTGCCTTGTACCTTTCAAACTTGTTAGCGCAGCTGCTGATCCCAGCAGTATTTCTGGCAATTCTCATTAGGACTCTCCTGCCCAAAGTCACTGGACTGCCTATACAGCACAAAGACTAAACCCACCTTTGCACTGCATGCTCTAAAAATGTGACTGAAATGCTACCCATTCAGGAGAGCAAAGGAATCAACAAAATGACCTGTGCATGACCTAGTCTTATATGAATCCCTGCCATGACTTTATGTCATGAAAACCTGATACTTCTGAGAGAAATAACCCAAAACGCTTCATAAACATTTTTAGGCATTAATGTAAGAGGCATAACTTTTCAAGAGCTCTAAACATCAGCCAGTCCCATTGCCTTTTATTACATCTGAACGAGAATTTTATAGTAGGCTTTTACTTCTAAACCGGCGATATTTTAAGAGAAACCAAAGCAAAACATGAACAGAAACACTAGGCCTAGAAATGTTCTGATTTGTTGCAACAGCAAAGACCTTCTATGCATTAGCAGAGGCCAGCGTTGGGCTGTTATGCTCCACGCTTTTGTCATGCTTTGTCTCTCACTGTTTAAATTAAATCCCAAAGCTCCTGTTGGGTCAATTTTCTGGTAGAGCAGAAGTGACATAAAGCCATTTTTTTCTTGGTTAAGAAAATACATTTCCTCTGTGATAGTGTCTTTTTAAAAAAGACGCTACCAATAAAGTGATCAGCAGACTAAGAAACATCAAGGTAGACCCAATAGTCACACCAGAGAGTCTATTCATGTATAAGAAATGTGCCTGCTTCTTGTAACACCACCATAATAGACAGTGGATATTTTTTGTTTTCAATTTCAGGTCAGCATGGGCTCTGCTCTCTATATACAATACAGCACTCTTTGTACAGAAAAGTGAAAATGACATCTATCCAAATACACTGGCTCAATGAGCTTTGGTTTTGATGGCCTTTTGTCTTTTTGGTCTTCTGGTTTCACTGTGGTACTTATATTGTTGGCTTTGAAGCAATCAAATGTAGTCTGAAAGCCTTTTCATATTTCCTGCTTCTTTTTTTTCTTCCTCCTTTTTTCTTCTCATGGCAGAAAAAAATACTGTGTCAAGGACAAACACTTAGGTTATGGATTTTTTTTCCTATTACTATTTTTATTACAAAACACCCCTGAAGACCTTTTAATTTTCTTGATTGTTTAAAGAGGCTCCATGAAAACATGGCATCAGAGATGTCAAGATGGATATAATTGAGTGCAAAATTCTGTTTGCCAGGAATCTACTACAGTAAGATCCTAAGGAATTTAACAAAATGGAAGGGGTCAGTAAGGGTTTAGTGGAATTTGATAGGAGGCCCCATACAAATATCCAGATGAAACTATAGCCAATTATTCTGTGCTGAATATTATGCCCTGATGAAAATAAAATACCTGAGTTTAATCTTTCATTCAGAATAAAGATTTGTAGTATAATGACTTGATTTAGCTGAAAAAAGGAAAAAATAAGTAACTCTGACAGCTGAGAACAGAAGGGGGATTAATCTCAAAATTTACTAGTCTTTGTTTCCCATCCTTTCATTATTGTGCAATCAGAGAAAGAACTAGCTGCCCTGACACAGCTCCAATTGCATCGCTCAGAGAAAGGGGGAGGAATGGTGGAAAAAGATTTTCCATTATTTACAGACAGAAGAACTGACAAGAAAATGGAGAGAGATGGAGCCAGCTGGTCCACCTCTCGGTCTGCCTAAGGTCAGAAGCATGCTAGTAGCGCCTGCATTCATCACCAGGCTCAGCAAAGGCATCTGCAAATAGGTACCACATGATGGGATGTCTCACAAGGTGGAGTAAGCCCACTGAATGCATAATTATTCCACTTTTCAGTCTTACATTTGACCTCCAGTGTGCCATCAAGAGAAGAAGGAGGGAGATAATACTGTACTATTAGAGTACTGTCTGCTCTTCTGATCTCTTTGATGGTGCCTGTTCTTGGCATGTGACGTGATGCCAGCTCTCATTCTACTTGTGAACATATACAGCTGCTGGCTCCACTACATACTAATGCCAGTGGTTGCTGCAAGGCAGACTTCTGTGCATCTCCTTGCTCCGGCTGCACTTGAAAATACCACAACATACCTTACACTGGCTGTTTGAGTTAATATTTGAGTTATCACATTCTCAATAATTACTGTGTTAAAGTAGCAAGGGGCAGAAAGGCTAGTTAGAAGAAAGAGAAAAACCAAGGAGAAAACTGGATTCAGTGTTAAAGAATAATAAAATAAGCTGTCAAAAGATAAGGTTGAGATGGTTGACATGTTTAGTTGCTTTTTTTCTTCACTGAAGTGGTCAGCTGTGCTCAAATGTTTAACAAAGCTAGCCTCAGAAGAAAATAATAAGAAAATATATAGGCCAGTTAGAGAATACTTAGCTTTTGGATATTTTCAGGGAGAAAAAAGGTTTTATGTCTCAGGAAATCCACTCTCATGTGAAGCCTGGCAGAAGCAACCTTAGAGCTATTAGTGGTTATCTTTGGCAATTTTTGAAGATACTAGAAGACTAGAAAGGAGAAACCACAGTATCTGCCATTGAAAATCATGGAGTGGTCTGCTTAGCTTTGATTTCTGGAATCATATTGTAAAAATATTCAAAGTATTTTTTAACACCTGGAAGATAATAAGGAAATACATTAACTGCCATCATGGATTTGCCAAGAATGTCAGTCATTTAATTTCTTTCTGAAACTAAATAATACCTACCCTTATGGATAGTGAAGAAATAGGCAATGAAACACTGCTTTA
Source organism: Clamator glandarius (assembly GCA_033459285.1). Taxonomy (NCBI): domain Eukaryota; kingdom Metazoa; phylum Chordata; class Aves; order Cuculiformes; family Cuculidae; genus Clamator; species Clamator glandarius. The sequence continues at coordinate 716,555 of JAUNZM010000131.1, read as the reverse complement.
TCTTAGTAAATTCTTATATCGTAATAAACTCTCATGACATTTTATAAACTAGCTAAAAAAGCACTCTAGATTTAATCATCATAAGATGTTGGAAGACTGCTAGTTGGAAGACTGTATTTAGAAAGTAGTTTATCAAAAGGTAACTATCATTTTTCAGTATTTTCATGAACTTGCAGATGATACCAACATATAAGGAACATACTGGAGGACAGAAAGAGTTTGACAAGTCAGCCCATCTAAGGCAGCACAATGCAGTTCAACAAGAAGAACAGGAGCAATCTTCTTACATCAACACAGAAAGAAAGTAAGAGGCTGGAGAACTGAGTATTCACCTTACTGGGGAATAAGAAGTTAGGCTGGATCTCCTGCCACAGTGAATCACATACAGAACAAGATTAAAAAATGTAATTTTGTTTTTGAGTGAATAGGATAGTTGCACAAGAGAATTATATGTAGGGTGTGTGAAATTGTCTCCTGCTCTATTAAGTTTTGGTATCACAGAATCACAGAAAGACCTGAGTTGGAAGGGACCCACAAGGATCATTGAGTCCAAGTCCTATCCCTAAGTTTTACGACCCCAAAATTTACACCATGTGTCTGAGTGCAATGTACAAATGCTTCCTGAATATTGTTAGGTTTGATGCCATGACTACTTCCTTGGGAAGCCTGTTCCAGTGCTCCACCATTTTCTGAGTGAAGAACTTTTTCCTAATATCCACCCTAAATCTGCCCTGACATATCTTCCTGCCATTCCCATGGGTCCTATCATTGGTCACCAGAGAGAAGAGATCAGCTCCTCCTCCTTCTCTTGTAAGGAAGTAGTAAACTGCTGTGGGGTCCCTTCTCAGTCTCCTCTTCTCCAGGCTGAACAGACCAAGCCGCTCCTCATACGACTTCCCCTCTAGACCCTTGACCAACTTTGTGACCCTTCTCTGGACACTCCTCCACCTTGCCTGCCTTGTCTATCCCTTCTGAAGAGCCTGTAACCATCCAGCCTGGTACACCAGTCACAGGATTCCTCCCACCAAGTTTCACTAATGCAAATAATGACATACCTTTGGGACTGGGCCAAGGCTTCCAGCTCCTTCTGCTCATTACTTATGCTGCACATATTCATATAAAACCACTTCAAGTATGGTTCATTGTGCCTATCTTCTCATGGAGACTCTGAATATCACTAGGATGCAGCTCCTCAGACTTTGGTGTGCCTTCCCATTACTGATCTCTGACTAGCCTGCTGTTGCCAATTTACCCCTCCAAATCTAGTTTCAAGCCTTATCAGTCAGCCTGCTAACTCTTGAACAAAAGCCCCTCTCCCCGTCTGCCATCAGATGCCAGTAGACCTGATGATGAGCACACCATCCCATGGTCAGAAAACCCAAAGTTCTGCCAATGACACCAGCCTCTCAGCCATGTGTTGTAAGTTGTTTGGAATATTATGTGCAGTTTTGGGTACTAACTTTTGAGAAATTCCTGACTGAACTGGAGAGATTTCTGAAAACAGTATTGTGGGAGTAGCAAATATGGTTTATGAAGAAAGGCTTAAGAAATTGGGATGGTTAAGTAAAGAAAGGAGAACATCATAGGGAAATAGAAAAGTCTTTGAACAACTTAAGAGACGGAGGAAATTATTCCTTTCACATCCTTTTGACAGAATAAGAGATAACGTGAAGTTGGAAATAATGCAGTGAGAACAAAGATGGGAAAACTGCAACACAAGCTGCGAAAAGTTGTGAGATATCTGCCTGAGGAACTCTTGTCAGGCATAACATGAGTGTAAGAGGAGTGAAGAGGAGGATTAGATGTAGTGTTGAGGTCACTTCCAGTCTGAAATTCTATAACTTTTGCTGAGCCTATTTTTGTTTTCATTTCTAGAGGAGGTTCCTTCACAAGAGTGACTGTGAAGTGAAATACAATATATTTAGTAGAAAAAGATTAAATGGACATGATATCCACTTAAGTGCTCAAATGTGTGCATGTGATCACTTTTCACAAGCTCAAAATGGGCTTTTTGCATATGTGTGAGCCCGTACTGCTGGATGAAGCTAGCAGGTAGCTTTCAGAATACTCCTGAGCTGCTTGTAAATGCTTAATAAGATTGAAGAGTTTCATTTTGCCCATGAGCTAGTTCTCAAAGAATCAGAAGTCAGATGTACTCTTCTCAAAAATTTTCACAGTTTTAGAAATCCTTAGGCTTTGGTTCATCTTGAAACACTCAGTTGCCTTGAACTCAGCTCTACAGCAAAATGGTGCATGAAATTCGTTGCCACTTTGGTAAGTGCTGCCTTTGCTCACTGTAGTTCAGCTTCTAAAAGAAAACATCAATTGTCCTCACTGTAACCTTCTTACTCTTACAATTGTAGCCTATGAATACATTGACACCCAACCTATGTCTAGAGAGTTTTCTTCTTAATAAGTTTTCCTGTTGAATTTCAGGGTTGTAGAATCAGGTTCCAAATGCTTGGGAGTTTTTCTGTTTCATCAGAAGACACTGAGCTCTGTTATTAGGATTGTTGATTTTGGCTTGTAGCTGCAATCAAAGCTGAATAATTAAAAAAAGCAGCAGTGGTTCAAAATGATTGCCAGTTGTAATTACAAACCAAAATCAACAATCCTACAGCCTACTGGCACCATCTTTTTTTTTTTTCTGCTCACTGCAACTGTACTTCCCCCATTTCCTCTTCTCACTCAGCACTAGACACCTTCCACTTGTGCCTTGACCCCCTTACAGGGCATCAGAGGTGGGATCTTACAGGGGACTGTTGTTAGCAGAGTGTCTCCCGTTACAGCCCACGGATAGGGGTTTTGTCATCTCTTCTCCCAAGAACCTGTCATATAAAGAATACCTCTTGTTGAAAGAAACATCAGGTAGCCAGCTGAATTGATTAAAAAACTTTTATTATTGTTTGTTAAACTGACAGCTGGAAAATTGATTCTCAGTTAACAGTTCTAATTTCTATGTATCTAACTCCTTCTTGAATAGAATTCAGATTTCTCATTTAATAACTTGAATGTATTATTTTCCCTATATGTTATATCCTGGATTTGCATAATGAGATTTGAAAGCATGTCCAGAGGTAAAGAACCCCTAAAATAATCTAGATTATGTTGAAGGAGACAAGGAGACATTAACATATAAGTCAGAAGAGGTTGACGAATAGCTTTTTCATGGCTGTTAAATATTCTGCAGGTTTACAGTATCATCTAATATGACATTTCATCATGGGCTACAGAGGCAAAACAATTATAACATAGGACATTACAAACAAATGAGTCCAAAGTATAAATACAGAAGCAAAAAGGAAGATGGCTTTGAATATTATTATTCACACTGGTCAGGGACCAGAGTGTAACCTCCTTCAGCTGCCCCCAAATCCCATTCCTAAGCCGGTACCTAGTCTTACTTTAAATTATCTGCTTTCTGGGAAAAGAAAAATTTTACTGGTTTCAGGTGATTTTTCACCAGTTCTGGTGATTAACAGAAAGCAATAGAAAGTATATACTTTTTATAATTGTTAAATTCTTGCATAAATATTCAGGAGAACTCAGTGACTCTTTCACTTCGTGACATTTACCCCATGAATTTCAGTACTGCTGATGACGAAGCTTCTCACTAGTCAAGGCTTCCCTCTCAGGAAAAAAGTAAATAAAAGGTTTGTTGTTCAATATAATCTGTGAAGATATAAAACCTTACCTGTAACCTCTTCAGCTGAAAGTGAAACAGCAGATTACTAGACCCCATCTGCTAGCCTCCAGGTGGTACTGAAAAATCACTTTCTTAAGGTGAAGAACTACAGATCTGAGATGCTGGTGGAGTGAAAGGTTCATCATATCTTGTAGCGTATAGAATTTGGGTGGCACCTTTTGAAATATCTAACATTACTTGCTGATGTCAAGAAGTGGCTGAACACACCAGGTGGAGCATGAATATATCTATAAACAGACCAGATACATTGGTGTATATTTAGAGAACACAATTTTGTGTATTTCCTGTTGTGTAAAAAGAAATAAATACAATATTTCCTAAGATTAAAAATTCTTAGTTTGAAATGTATTATTGAATCCCCATGTCAAAGAATTGGTGTAATAATTTTAATAGCATGATAGAGCCTAATTTATTTGATATGTTCTCTGGTACTTTGTATTTAAACATTTCCACAGTGGAGTATGTTCCTTAGTGTTTACTTTTGTGGGGAGATGTCAAAAAGGGTGCATTGTTCTTGCGGGAACAGAGTATTCTTTTCTGTGTGCATGCTTTATATTTGATGTGATAGGGAAGGAACAACAATAATGAGGCTAGATTTGATAATTTCACATAAATGATGAAAAGGAATGCACATACTTTCAAAATAAAACTGATCGAAATTCATTGTAGTTGGTTCCCATTAATCTTAATTGCAATTCCATATTTCAGTTTAATAGGTTAATTTTAGGAAGCTGTGTTGTTGTTCTTCTATACTTGGTTAATTTTTAATTCACAAAGTTTTTCTGACTTCTGCATCTGGAAGAGAACGCTAACATTTTTATTTTCTGTATGGGTGCTTATATGCCAAGCAGCATTTCTCTTGATTCAAAACAGCCAGAGAAAAAGCAGAAAGTTCCGTTAAAGAGCAGGCTTCCATACCTGGGATAAATTTGGTGGAAGCCTTCTTTTGTAGTTCAGCTTCTAAAACAAAAATAAATCTTCCAGTCGAGAAGGAACAGGGTAGTGGTAAAACTAACTGACCATGTAGCACATACATTGCTTTGGAAAACTCTGCTCAGTTTTTTAATGCCCATAAGGAAGACTTGGCATTTGTAAGGCAGTACCTGGAAGGACAAAAATCCCAACCTTTCTGCTTTCACTGGCTTCAAGGAGAGTTGAGTGTTCTCTACACCTTACAAGACTGAATCCTTTGTAAACTTGCTCATGATTAATTTATGTTATGAATATCTATTAAATGTTACAGTGGGTTGATAACACCTAGCCATATCACTCATTTATTAAAAGAAACTGTTCAGTCACAGTCTGAACAGGGGGAGTGAGAGAGCAACTCAACTGCAGTTAGATTGATGATACTTCTAAAAATTGTCCAAGCATTGTGCAAGAACCTGTCAAAATAAGAGTTTAATAAATGAGAAAGTGAAGGACAGGTAACTTTCCCAATATACAAAAGTTGTGCACATGCATGTGCATGCTTCATTTATTCCCCGCTTCCTAACAGGTAAACAATACAGAAAGAGAGTCTGTTTGCCATTTTTGAGCTAGATTGTCTGGAAAAGAAATTTGCCAAGTTAGTTATTACTGGGGTTACAGCAGCATGCAGTTTAGTATCGCTGAAGACTGCTTTCACGTCAGCACATTTCCACCAAGCTCAGTGTAGCAGTTCTTGCCTGTCACTCTAAGAACCTGCTTTGGTCTTCTAGGCAGCATCGGCAACAGCAGGATTTGCCCCTGGGAGGACAATTTGGTTCTGCAGGGAGGATAGGAACAGCAAGGTGAGGAAGCATGGGGAGATGCAGGCCTGACATTGGGGAGCAATTGATGCTATGGAGTTGCCCACCCCAGGCAGCTCCCCCCTTCCTCTGCAGCAACAGCATCAGCCCCTGTTTTCATAGGAAATTTGTACATTTCAGAAGTCTGTTGTCCAAGGGAACTGCTGATTTTGCCTTTGTCAGAAGCTGTCCCTGCTTACACCAGAACTGATGAGGTACCATTGTACTATAAATCTCTCAAAGGCAACAGGAGACGTGATACAACAAAGCATTTTCCTCCCTACTGATGACCTGGAGGTATTTGTGGTGAATTTTAGGTAGATTAGATGAGAAATACATTTTGAAAAAGAATGTGGGTAAGTATAGAGATTGAAAGCTACATTTAGGCACTTATCTGATGTAGAACAGACATCATAATCTTAATTTTAGGCTTTGATTTTGTAAGGCACTTGGAAATGGCACTCAAACAGAAAAGGGCTTTTGACTGAACAGTTCTTAGTGCCTGAGCACTCCATGAAGAGGGTTTTTTCTGTGCTCAGACTGCTCTTGCATAGTTGCTGAAGTTGTTCCATTCATGTTTACAGTAAGGGGCTCATCACAGTCCAAATTTCTAGTAAAGAGCTAAAATGCTTCTTTTTCCACTAGTTTTATTAATTAATAACTTGTTTCACAATGTAATTCACATGTAAAGCTTCTGAAAGATTACTGAGTAAATATCTGGGAGTAAAACTTCCTCTGTGTTCCATGTTTTGACATTATTAGTGCTTATTTGATTTAAACTCTTGTATCTTTTCTTAGTAAGTGAACTATGGGTCATTTAAGGTAAAATGCTGTAATGCTAAGTTTTGGGGTTTTAGGATTTTGCTGGAACAAAATTGTAAACACTGAGTGAAATTATTTGCTCGAATCTCTTTTTGTTCTTGAAGTTGTGGTTAATGTCTGATATATGATTTAGTATGTGATATGTGGTTGACTGCAGGTCCAGTCCTCCAGCTACCTGTGTTCTGGTGTATGGGCACTGAGATAGCTTCCTGGAGGCTGGGTGGCTAACCTTGCTATTTTCTGCCCTTTGAAAGGGGAAGGACACTGTCAGGGCCATAAGGGAACCCAAAAGCCTTGTTGATATTACCACCCATGCACTCTCTGCCCACAGGCAAAGAACCCCATTTCAGCATAGATCCCCAGTCCTGTCTCCTTCTGTCCTGACTTCCTGATGAGGTGTTCTGGAGGCATCCCAGACCTATACATACTCTAGTCAAGTTCCCATCCCTGCCTCCCGCTGTTCCCAAAATGTCTTCCTGGATGGACCCCTGGTATGACTCCTTCACCTTGTCTGACCGTCACCAGCCGGTTGATGGCTCAACCACTGGGCTCTCTCTTCCCAGGTGTGGTGGTGCAGCACCCTAGTAGGAGAGGACACTGCCCATGCTGTCATCGTCTTGAATCCTATGGGCTCCTCTTCCCTATGGAATGGAATGGCATGGAATGGAATGGCATGGAATGGAATGGCATGGAATGGAATGGCATGGAATGGAATGGCATGGCCCCTACTTCCCCTCCTCTTCCCTCCCCTAAGAGTATTTCCTCCCTCAGCTGGCTCAGGGAGCTGGTCATTATATAATGACCTCTTTTAATCACTTGCCTTAGGTCTTATTGACAGGAGCAGGAGCCATTGATGATTTGATAAATCCAAAATAGATGAGGGTAACTTCGACGTCATAGTAAGGTTGGCTAGGGACACCTGCTTCATCTAATGGCATTTGGTACCTTCTATGGGAAGATGGATTTGCCTGGGCATGTGACATACTTAGAATGTGAGTCATCAACATCTGAAAGGACTTTAGTGCCCTGCTGTCCTGTGCTTGGCATCATCATTAAATCTAAGTGCAGACAGTATACTGAGCCATACTGGAAACGCTCATGATATTGTGCCTGCAAAAGAATTAGAATACCTCAACAATTGCTTCTTATTGCTCAGTTTGCCCCTCTGAGAGTGAAGAATAATAACTTTTTATCAAATTCTGTGCAATATGAATAATGTGCAGTGCTTGCCTGTTCCCTGCATAATTTCTCCTGAAATTGTACTGTGATTTCTGCTGCACACTTTAATGCATGGTAAATTAAATGTATTTCTGAGAAAGGAAAAACAACCCCAAAAGAAGCTGAATGAGTTGTTTAATAATTTACCTTGATGGAAGAGGCATATGGGTGGAAAAAAAGTTAACTCATTAGGGAAAATAGTATCAGCAGTAAAGAACAGTAATCAATGTGAAATAATCACCTCAGTACCTGAGTGCTTGTTCAAAATCCAGACGTCTGCATTAAGTCCCAGCCTCCTCCTGGCAGGTTAGAGATTACAGTGTGTCACTTTCTGTCATCTTGGCATAAACTGCATAATATGAGTTAAGAGATGTAATGAGCAAAAAATGACTGAAGTCCAAGTTTGGGGTATGTGCCATTTATAAAGAAAGTATTCTATTCAGAAAAACTACTTGTATTCATGAAAGTTTTAAGCCAATGCTAGATAGATTTTTTTGGTGAAGGTTACATAGAAGGCTGTACAATATAGTTTCCTCTCCTAAACTGAACAAACTTTGCATCCATCAATATGGGTTTCTTGTTGCACAAGTGGTATTCAGAAGCACACAGAGGAAGGGAAAGGTGGGCCAGATTAGAGGTGAAGGATGAGGAGAACTTGGCACTGACACAAATGATATAAAAAATGCTGATTTAGTGAGGAAAAAATGTACATAATTTTTAATGTCTTTTGAAGAAAGGTGCCTAAGTTAAAGTTGCCTTGAAGGCATATGACCCTGCCTGACATTGCTTTGGCAGCAGAATGTGAAGGGTGTGTAAGCAGAGATGAAATGTCCTTTGGTAAAGCATGCTCACAAACAGCCTTTCTGACAATGACAGCAATGACAGCAATTCCAGTACCTTTGAAGCTCCAGTTATTTTTCTCTTTCTGGACAAAGAGAATCAAGTGTAATTTATTATAAGCAAAATGGATTTCATCTTCCATATGTGACTATATTTTATCCCCTTCTTTCTTCAAAATCAGGTAGCTAAACCCAGCACTAACTCTGAGAAGATAACAGATAACTGATTCAAAGACTTGATTTTTACCAGGGTAGAAACTAATACTGAACCATCACTTTGATACCACTATTCCCAGTTTGGGACTGGACCAGCAAATATTTACTGCTTCAGAATATGGAGTTGACCGTGAAGCGACATGTCTGCTTGGGAGCTATTGAGCATAGGGGCTGTTTGTACCTTGCAGGATATATGAGGACACATCACATAAAGCCTCTCTTGTTCCTAGTTCTCCTCTAACTCTCCCCAGCCCTGGATTTTCATAATGTATGTAGGAGAAAACCTTGTTTCTGCACTATGATACAGTGCCATGCTGCCTGGCAGATGCTAGTGGGTCCTTGTTAATCAAGGTACTTTTTGTGCTCACCTAGCTCAATCTTTTTCATCTCCCTTCTCTTACAACAGGAAGCAATGCATTTTTATATTTTTTTTACAGCATAGCCCTTTACACATCTTTCAGACCATTGAAGTCTAGTGGGGTACATCACTGCATAAATGTATATGAATTTCTGTACATATGGGATTTAAATGTATAGCAGAAGGGTTATTGTTTCCTCTCTCTTCTGCCTGACTTCCACAGCACAGCAGCAGCCACACAGTCCCACAGTTTCTCTCAGACTTCTCAAGCCAGATGTGAGGAGTATGAGGACCCTGGGGTGCTGCTGCAAGTAGGAAGGGGTACAAGTGCTGCAGGAGGAGCAGAGACTCTCCCTCTGGTTGAACGTGCCCTTCGTCACACACCCATTCCCATTTTTAAATACAGTATTTTTCAGTATTATATGCTTTGAGGGTTTGCTGGACCTGATCATGATCTATTTTGGGCCTGAAGTGCGAAAGACCTTAGTTCCAGTTTAAATTGAATTAAAATTGGACTGAAAACATGCTGGTTCAGCTCCCACCAGCAGGCTGTTTTCATTTCTGAAATCTGTGTCCCGCTACACATGCTCAAATCTCCAAAGGCTGGAAAGCAGCTGCCAGTGTTGGATGGGTCGATTATATTCTGCAGCAGCAGTTCCAGCCTGAAGAGCATGAATTTCTCCTGGTGCTCTTTTGTGCAGATTGAAAGCTTCATGGGCTATCATCGCCACCCGCAGCTGTGGGAGCAAGAGAATTAGAAATGTGCTCTTTAAAGAGGCTACCTGGGTCCTGCTGGGAGAACAGGATAATTTAAAGGTGGAGGAGAGAGACTTGCTAGATGTGTCTGAGGAGTGCTCTGGACATCTGCAGGCTGCAAGGAGGTGAAGCCTACGTCTTATAGTAGTCGTTCTGAAGGGTAGGATTTTGGTTTGATTTCATCTTACAAGAATTAGAGGTGTTCACTTCACTAGTTCAGAATATTCATCACTGCCAAGTTTATCTGTGAGGAAAGAGCTCCCTAGAGAGGCTTAAGCCTTCTGCTTGCCGATGCACAAACAGTGGCTTTTTGGGTTTACCCTTGGCAGCTTCTTTGTGTGCTGCATTATTGGTAAAACTGACCCTGTAGGAGGTAGCCCCAAATGCATAACTTACCTCTTTATTTAACCTTGTGCTGACCAGTTACACAGGAATAAATTGAATCCCTCCTGAATTCTGCTTTCCAATATGTGTTTTTTAAAAACCCAAATGAACTGAGACCTTTTCTTTTTTTTTTTGCAGGAAACCTTAATAACATTTCATAGCCTCTGAATTCTTGGCTCAGATAAGTATTTTCTTTCTGAAGAATTTTCTGACTCTTAATAATGAAGGAACTGCCTGCCCCAAGCAGAGAAATACAGCGGCACTTTCTTCAGTAGTGGTAATTCATTAAAAACTTGTCTCTAAAAAAAGGTTAATAGCTTATGACCTGGGTATATCAACAAGGAAGCTTATTAGTACCATTTGCTTAGTTCTAGATGGAAGCAATTTCTTTATTTATCAGTATCCTACAAAAGGGATATTTGTAGAACCTACTTGGAGATTTAAGGAGGTGTTCATTGCTTCATTGCCAATTTAACATTACCATTTAATATACACAGTATGTGGGCTTGTCTTCCATATTTTGCAAGGGATGCACTGTAAGAATAATATATCACTTTCACAAGCAATTTAGCACAGCATAAGGGAGGAAATGTAGCTCTACTCTCTTAGTACTTATTTTCTAATAAAATTCTAATAGATTTTGGGTTAATGACACAGAAGATGACATTTATGTCCTAAGTCTTTTTTTTGTCTTTAGCGGCACAGTGAAGCAGGAAGTTATATACCAGATGATAAGATAATGTGCGCAATAATGTACCCTCATAAAAAGCTGGGTTGCCTTTGACGCTTAACTAATGTCTAACCGTGAGATAGTATCTGGCAGGCCAGAGTTGGTAAAGCTAGTTAGGCTTTCCTTCACTATAGATTTATTTGTTCTATACTTGAAAGAAGATCTACTGTAACCCCTTGAACAAGGAAAAGACTTTGTAAAGAGAAAGGCAGGAAAAACAACAATTATTTTTTTTCTGTAGTTAATAAAGGAAGAAGATTAAAAAGACTCCCCTGTTGATAAGATCTAGCCATTTATGTTCCTGTGTGATGAAAGGTGAATACCTATTTAAGATTTATTTAGTATTTTGTCATCTATAATGAATCTAAAGGGCACAACAATTTGTCTTAACATTCTGTAATGCTATGAAGCTCATTTAAACAAATAACTGTATAAATAACACATTTGCTAAGCCCCTCGGTTGACTGATCTTGTGCTTGAGCTGTAAAACATTGATAATTGATAAAAGAGTGAAGCTAAAATAACAGAGTGAATCCTTTTCAGTATAGAAGAATCAAAACAAGAGTGTAAGATATACGTGCATGTTTCCATCAGACTTGCTGTGCATCTATGCAGGGTCTTTTGTCATGCCCCTCAAAGTAACTATGAGTATTATCACTGCCTACTTTGGACATGACACTGGAAAATACCTATTTTGAAGTGGAGGCTCTTCAAGTTCTTTGCAACTTAAATGAAGCAGGAATCATGATATTTCTCTGAAGTGTTATAATACTCTCTGATTTTCAAAAGCAGAAAGATTCTTTGTTCTGATCCCAGGTTAATTTTTCTATAAATCTACTGGCCAATTCTGCCACTTGGCACAAAAGATGATAATTTCTGTGCAACAGAAGTAAAAGAATTTCTGAGTGGATTTGCTGTTTACAGGATTGTGCAACTAATCAAAAAAGTTGTGAGACCTTAGTGCCATGACCGTCATTTTGGTTTTCAGGTCTCAATGGCTGCATTGAGTCTTTCTCCTGTGCCATGCCAATTCAATGTATGTGATCTTTGAGCAGATTTTATCTGTTTTGGTGAGCTCAAAAGCTCAGCTCATTTTTTGGACAACTGAGTAACATCAAATCAATAACAACATGAGAATGGAGTGTAAAAATATGCCCAGTGCTCAGATTAGTCAAGCTTCCCACACAATCATACAGAAGTATCTCTTTTCTGAGCTGTGCCTACCTGTAAAATAAGTGTGTGAGTTGAAGATCTGGGTTTTAGTTTCTGGTGCAGAGGATATGCTTTCTTTAGCAGTTCAGTTTGGCTGCACCGGAGTCTAGGGACTAGGATATGATATATAAATTTTCTCTTCCAGGACAAGCCCTGGAGGACAGAAAAAAACACTATTCGCATGTCAGTGAGTTTACTTCAGTAAAACAGGTCAGCATGTTGCTATTTAGCTTGAGATATCTGAGGAAAATCTAGTAGTTACTTCAGTCTTGTCTTCTCTAGGCTGAACAAGTCCAACTGTCTCAGCCTGCCCTTGTATGGGAGGTGCTCCAGCCCTCTAATCATCTTTGTGGCCCTCCTCTGGATTCACCCCAACAGATCTATGTATTTTCTGTGTTGAGGACTCCAGAACTGAACACAATATACCAGGTGAGGTCTCACGAGAGCAGAATAGAGGGGCAGAATCACCTCTCTCAACCTGCTAGTTACACTTCTGATGCAGCCTAGGATATAGCTGGCTTTATGGGCTGCAAGTGCACCTTGACGACTCATGTTTAGCTTCTCATCCCTCAGTACCTCTACGTCCTTCTCTTCAGGGATGCCTTCAATCTATTCTCCACTGAGCCTGTAATTGGGATTGGGATTGCCCCAACCCAGGTGTAGGACCTCTCACTTGGCCTTGTTGTACTTCATGAGCTAAGCACAGGCCCACCTCTCAAGCCTGTCAAGGCCCCTTTGGATGGCATCTCTTACCTCTAGCATGCCAGCTGGGCCACAGTTTGGTGTCATCAGCAAACTTGCTACATGTGCCCTCAGTCCCACTCCATGTCTCAATCCCCGTCCATGTCTCTGAGAAAGACATTAAGTATTGCCAGTCTCAATATCGACCCTTGAGGAATGCCATTCATCACCAACCTTCACTTGTACGCTGAGCCATTGATCACAATACTTGAGGTGTGACCATCCAGCCAAGTCCTTATCCACTGAGTGATCCTTTCATAAAATCCATATCTCTCCAATTTATTGACCAAAGTGTTGTGCAGGATAGTGTCAAATGCTTTGCACAGTTCCAGGTAGATGGTGTCAGTTACTATTCCCTTATTGACTGATGCTGCATCCCCATTGTAGAAGGCCACCAAATTTGTCAGGCATGATTTACCCTTACTGAAGCCATGTTGACTGTCACCAATCACCTCCTTATTTACCACGTGCCTCAGCACAGTCTCCAAGAGGATGATGCATATGCATTTGTTAGAAACAACAGATTGAATGCATGAAGCCAGACCTTTTCACTGACCTTGTCTGAAAGTCATTGTTCTCTAATGCCAGTCACAGTACTCTGCCTGCATCTGTGCAGTGTTTTCTTTAAAATCAGAATACAGTCAGTGTCCAACTGAATAATTACTAAGATTTTGTTATAGGATATGTTGAAAGATCTTCAGATGTTTAAAGGAAATAATCAGAATTCAGAGTGTATATTAAATTATCAACTATCTAATAAGTGTGCTACTTCCCAGCTGGGATCCTTCTGGTACATTCATTCATCTTCACCTGGTTTAATTAAAGACGAAAGGTATAACACTGATATCCTTCTCTAGAGATCTCATCAGTTTAATTCTAGAACTATCAATGGAAAGGGAATATCATATAAATTGTTCAGAGTTAATTGGACACCTGCTGGAGGTCAAGCAAAACAATCAAGCTCTACTGAATCAGGGATTGCTTTCCATAATTCAGTAATTTGGTAGAAGGGAATTTGGCAAGGCAATGCAGTCTTTGTCTCATATCTGTTAAAACCGAACCAGCTTTGGCTATCAAAGAAAACACTAGTAAAGAAGTGGAAAGCAAGAAAACCAAACAGAAATGTGCTTAAAATCTCACTGAGAGAGCTGATAACTTCATACATGCAGCAACTGAAGCAACTATGGTGTCAGATTTGCATTAAATAGCTTCCTACTGGTGCAACAAGGGTGTGCAGCACTATTTCTGGTGTAACAAAATTTCCTTATAAACTTCTACTCATAAAGTGTGCTATAGCTGATGAGTGAAAAGGCAAGTATTTGTTTTCCTCAACTGTGATTTTTAATAATTTCAGTGGATTTTGGTGTAAAAAAGATGACTCTTTCAAAATAATTTTTCATTATGGTGATGTCACCAGACCCACTTGATCTGTTTATAGCTTTTATTTAAATTGCTGTTCCAATAAATGTGTATGACTACCCTGAGGGTGACCATATTTACTGTAGAAGGTGTTTCAGGAACCTTGGAGCTATCTCCCAATCTAATTATGAGTGCTATAATTACAGCGTAAAGAGCTGTGTTGCTAATACTGAAGTTCAAAAATCATGAGTCAGGACCCATAATTTGAGACTGGCTCCCAAATGTGAATATTAGCTTTTAAAAAGAGCACATTAAGTTTTGGGCTCATTTTTAATTTTTGAACTCCTTCTGTCCCTTGCCACAGTTTGTGCATGTGTGTGCATGTGTATGTGCATGTGTGGATGCTGCTGTAATTCTACAAATTACAGTGCCTCTTCATCTGATGTTTAGGATAAGACAGTGCTGGTCCCTGCTCCCATTCCTTTCTATGCCATTCCCTTTAAGTCCTGCAAGGATTGTTACTCCATGAATCCTCCTGTAGTTCCTTATGTTATTCACTCCTTGAGAATGGGACAAATTGCAGTATCTTATGTTCTTCTTCCCAGACTTGGGAGGAAAGGAGCTGGGCAAAAGGAACAGAGGGAGCCTTTCCACATGAGGGGAAGGAGTGGTTATCTTGAGCTTCCTGTCTCTTTTTACCTGTTCTTCTCTTTGCTGCTCAGATGAGAAGTTTAACTCCCTGGCTTTCCTTTTGCCCAGAGGTGGGGAAGTACCTGGTGAATACAACAAGTTGCAAAATGGGACCACAGCCTCTGGATTTAGCTAGATACTAAGCCAGGACCTTCCTTGTCCTGGTTACAGGACAAAGCTGAGCGTTGGTGATAGTGTTTTGAGCCCATGTGCTGCAGGAAACAGGACTTAGTATGCAGTGTTTTGCTTCTGTCAACATTGTATTCAAATTCTGTATGTACAAAGGGTGCTCAGCTACAGCACTTACTGCTACAGTATATAAGGTCCAACGCAAAAAGCCCTGAGACTAACCCTATAGCTCAGGAACCAAGAATGGGAGGAGACAGACAAAGATGTGATTGCAGAACATGTTCTAATCTGTCACAGTGAGACAAGGATCAGCTCAATTGTTTCTCTGAGTAAAGTGAACATGAGTTCAGAGATAGCTGTATTTTTACCCTTGGTTGGAAAACATCGGTGTGCACTAGCTCACAATGCTTTGTCTGTGAAGCAGTTTTTAGCTAATAATAACAACACGGCTCTTGAGCACCTCCTATTTGCCAAACCTGTCTCTCTGTGATTTCTACCTCTTCCCAAAGATCAAGTCTATGCTCAAGGGAACTCATTTTTTGTCAGCTGATGATGTGGAAGCAAAAATTATGGAGATCCTCAACAGCCTTTCAGAGATCCTCAACAGCCTTTCAGAGATCCTCAACAGCCTTTCAGAGAATGATTCATGAAATTGCTTTGAACGTTGACAGCATTGTATGCATCTGTGTGTCAGCTGAGAAGGGAACTATTTTGAAGGTCATCGTAGTTGATTTTTTTATTTTGTTAAATAAAAAGAGTGATGGACAGTCTTGGGGTTTTTTTGTGTTGGACCTTGTATTGCAGACAGAACAGAGAAACCTTTGCCTGGGTAGACTAATAAAGAGTTATTCTCTGGGGTTTTTTTTACCAATTTGCTCTAGCTTACATAATATATGGAATAAGTTATTCCACTTATTCCTTGAATTTCAGTAAGTGAATTACCTCAAAGCATCACGATGTCTTGCAGGCAATTTGAAAGTTTTGCCTCAGAAATAGCTGTATTACAACTTGATATAGGAATTGCTGTCTGTGGTTGGAAATAATTTTTACTTCCCTCCTCATGGCTGTGACGTAACTGAAGAAATCATCTAACACTCCCCACGCACAAGAGCAGGGAGCTGCCTCACCACAACATGTTCTTTGCTGTGACACTCCAAAGGGGTTTTGTAGTAATTGAGTTGGTTTTGTTTAAAAGGATAAGAAACTTTCAAATATTCTTTTAGATCCATGTAGATGTTTCTTTTTACTCTAGCCTTTGCCTCATCTTCTGAATTACATAACATTGTATATGTTCTTCTACATATAACCTTCCTTTAATAATTTATCCTCTTTGTATCAGCTGACTTGAGGCTCCTAGGTGCTTTTCTCTCTTCCTGGTGGTAAATTTTGAAGAAACAATGTTATCTAGTAGTGACAAAGGGGAGATGCCAAGTCTGACAACACATTTTCTCATTCTAATAAACAAGTCTTTTACTTGATTTTCTTTCCTCAGCTTTGACTCCACTGAATTGTGTTGGTTGTATATCATCCATCCTTGCTGACTGGGACAACCACAAATACCAGGTATCTCCATTCTTACTTATTGTTTACATATCATCTACATTGGGTGGACGGTTCGGTGGATAAGAAACTGGTTGGATGGTCGTATTCAGAGAGGAGTGGTCAATGGCTCGAAGTCCAGATGGAGATCCGTAATAAGTGGTGTTCCTCGGAGGTCTGTACTGGGATCAGTGCTGTTTAGTATCTTCATAAGTGATATTGACAGTGAGATTGAGTGACACCAAGCTAAGCAGTTGCTACAGTAGAAGGGCAGAATGTCATCCAGAGGGACTTGGATAGACTGGAGAAGTGGGTCTGTGTGAACCTTATGAAGTTCAACAAGGCCAGGTCCTACACCTGAGTGGAGCAGTCCTCAATTTCAGTAGAGGTTGGGGAATTATGTGATTGAGAGCTGCCCTGCAGAGAAGGACTTGGGGGTGCTGGTCGATGAGAAGCTCGACATGAGCTGGCAATGTGTGCTTGCAGACCAGCAGGCCAGCAGTATCCTGGGCTGCATCAAAAGAAACATGGCCAGCAGGTTGAGGGAGGTGATTCTGCGCCTCTGTTCCTCTCTTGTGAGACCTCCTCTGGAGTACTGTGTCCAGTTCTGGAATCCTCAACATAAGAAGGATGTGGAACTGTTGAAACAGGTCCAGAGGAGGGCCACAAAGTTGATCCAATGGCTGGAGCACATCTACTATGAGGACAGGCTGAGCAAGTTGGGGTTGTTCAGGCTGGAGAAGAGAAGGCTCTGAGGAGATATTAAAGTGACCTTCCAAGTACCTGAAAGGGGCTACAGGAAAGCTGGGAAGTGACTGTTTACAAAGACTTCTAATGATAGGACTAGGGACAATGGGTATAAACTGGAGAGGGGCAGATTTAGATTACACATAAGGAAGAATTTCTTCACTATGAGAGTAGTGAGGCACAGGTTGCCCAGGGAAGTTGAGGCTGTGCCATCCCTGGAGGTGTTCAGGGTCAGGTTGGATGGGACCTTGGGCAACCTGATCTTATGGGAGGTATCCCTGCCCATGGCAGGGGGGTTGGAACTAGATGATCTTTAAGGTCCCTTCCAACCCTAACTATTCTATGATTGTATGATTCCATGATTGCATTTAAGCAATGAGGTTCTCAAGTAGCATTCTTTAACTATTAAGGACGATATCATTAAGCTGGAGAGTGTGGGTGCTGTCCTATGGGACTCATGCTGTTCTATTATGTAGTCTTTTGGAATGATGCAAAACTAATACCAGGATGGGGACTTCTTTAATGATATCTAAATACAGGCAATCAATCTTCTCTTGTCATCTAAGCTTTCTCTTTAATTAATAGACAGAGAAACAACTACCACAGAATGGCTCCTAAAAGAGGAGTCTAATATAAGCAGGAAAAATTGTACTCTGCATGTGCTTACAGTTCTTCCCTTGCTTCTAGGGGAACAGTGATGTCTAGTTTGCACAGCATAACTTTAAAGACTTGTCAGGCATATGCCTTCACTATCTCCTTTTCCTACACTAAGCAAATTCTCACTGACTGTAATGGAGCACTAAGACTTGGATCTTTGCTTCAGGTCTAGCTCCTTCTGTCTTACTGGTGGCACACACCTGGTATCAGGTTACTGAGAGATGTTTAGGGTGCTTTATGGTTCTGGATCCTACAGCTTCACTTCATTTAAAGAAAAATATCTTTTATGTGGAAATATTGCTACTTTTGTTTTAATTTTTGTTCAGGATGAAGGTGTTGAGTATTAGAAGTATGTCTTCATTGTATGGGCCAAACACCATTCCAGTTTTGTCAGACTCCAGTAGAATGGTACAGAGATACAACACAATTCCCACAGGTTCAGCCAGGCATAATGCCTCAAAACACAAGCCATCTTCTGCTACACGTTCTTTTTTTCTTAATAAACATATCCAAACCCTGAGAACTACATATTAACACTAGTGAGATAATCGCTTGACTAAGCCTTAACAGTGCATGATCCGTGATTAAACCTTTTCTGTTAAAATTCCTCAGCTCCAGAAATTGTCCTTGTAGAGACAGTTTATGAAAGTGAATTTGTCCTTAAGAGGATACATTTCTTCCCTCCAGACTTCATATATTTTTCTAGGACTTCTCTGCATTACACTTAGGTATTTCAGTATTGCAATGTATAGCATCAGCTCAGGTAAGCAAAGCTATTGAGTTATTGTACTGGTTAATATAGTGAAATTTATACAAACTTAATCACATTCATTATCCTTGACAACAATGCAGATGTTCTGAATGCTAAGAGAATTTTTTTATAAAGAATATAATTAAGTTTTCTGGCCCTGTCCAAAAATGCTTAGTGGTCAGTTCTGCCACTGAAATGTATTTAATATGTAAATTTGGCATTTTGAGAAGTAATTAAAAATAAAGTTGCTGTAATTTTAAATTCAGCTAATATCTGTATTGCTGCTATCTAAAGTGGTAGTAGGCTAAGTGCTTGAACTAATCGATTTTTAAAAGGGTTTGGTTAGTGATCTCAGGGGAAATAGGTAGGTTGTATGAAAACATTAATTATAGAGCCTTCTTTTTTAATGATGCATGCCCTTTTTAGAGTACAGTATATTGATGTAGCTACTTCTTCAACTTAAATCATCCAACAAACCTTTCTAGTTTTGTCTCACCTATCTTCATTGTTCACTATATTTATTACAGAATGAAAATAAGATTTTAGATTTTTAATTATTAGCTATAAGGGATTCCAGTGCAGTTCAATGAAGTAATTTCTTTGTAAAAAGTGTACAACTTCAGCAGTTTTTTGCAGACTAGGAAATCTGTCTTTCTCAAAGATTAATGCTACTTTCCCCTTCAGTATGTCATATTTTGCTCTCAAGTGTACAGGAAGCTTATTCATGAAAAAGTTTTTACTCTTCTAATAATATTTGTAATTAGTTTTAGAACATGCCTGTTGCAGTCTTGTTTGAAATGAATCAATATTTTAGGGTTTTTTTGTTTAAAAAATTAAAGCCATTGCTCTTAATGAACAGAGAAATGCCATGCCTAGCTGCTGGATTGGAGTGAAATGTCAGATTATCTATTTGGTGTGGAGAGGCTGGGGTTTTGCCAGCAGAATGCAGGGCAAGACTGGAACTGCTTCCAGGGAATGGGGGAAAAATTGTTCCTGATAGACAAATCCTTTGTCAGAGGAAGCTGACCACTTGCAGTTATGGTAAGACAGGGAAGAAGCCACTGTGTAGATGGAAGTAATGGAAGTCAGGATTTAGCCTGGGATAGCATGGATGGTCAACAATGCGCACAGCCTGCTGATGTAAGTGTGACAAGATGCACAGTGAGCTAGAGTGATGAGTTGTAGCTACCTGCACTCTTCTCTGCAAAAGGGTATCGAATATATAAAGCTTCAGTTTACTGTAACACAGCTTTGAATACAACAGTTTTGAAAGAGAGGTCATTCAAATCTGCTACATAAGAACAAAAAATAAAACCTTTGAAAAACACTGCTTCTCTTAACCATTGCTCCTTGAAGGACAGGTCCTTTCCTCCACCTCTGCTCTCAGTTTTAGTGGCTTCCCAGTTTGCAGTAAACACTATATAAAAAGTCTGGTCTTTGATCTGACTCTTGGTCTTACGCCTTCTCCTGTTACTCAGGGCCTCTGTTTTCACCACCCTGGGATCTAGTAGGTATTCTCAGCTCAGTGTGCTCAGTGGCAGACCCCCACTCTCTCCAAAGACTTTTGTTTGACCAAATGAGCACCTCCTCACACAAATCAAATGGACAGCCTTCATCTCTAGCTGCTTAATAAACAAAGCATGAAATACATCAGTCAGTAACTATGGACAAAAAAGATAAAAAAGAATCATAGAATCATTTAGGTTGGAAAAGACCTTTGAGATCATCGAGTCCAACACTGCCAAGTCCCACTAAACCATATCCCTAAGTGCCATACCTACACATCTTTTAAATATATCCAGGGAAGGTGACTCAGCCACTTCCCTCATTAGCTTGTTCCAATGCTTGATGAACTTTTCAGTGAAGAAATCCTTCTTAATATCTAATACAAACCTCCTCTGGTGCAACTTGAAGACATTTCCACTCATCCTATCACTGGTTACTTGGGAGAAGAGACCAACAGCCACCCCACTACAACCTCCTTTTAGGTAGTTGCAGAAACTGATAGGGTCTCCCTTGGACCTCCTTTTCTTCAGACTAAACAGTCCAGTTCCTTCAGCCACTCCAGACTTGTGCTCCAGACCCTTCATCAGCTTTGTTGCTCTTCTTTGGACATGCTCCAGCACCTCAGTGTTGTTCTTGTAGTGAGTGGCCCAACACCGAGTATTCAAGGTTCAGCCTGAGGTATAGGGACCGGTTTTTGTATTTTGTGCAATAGATGCTGCAGTAAGGATCAAAGGGTGTGTTTTGACAATAGTTTTTCTTCAAACTAACTCACTAGATTCCCTAATGGTTTTATGTGTGGGACACATTTCAAAGAGGACATTAGCTTAGGAGTATCTCCACTGCTAGGTGTGACTGTACGGTCTATGTGGTGAATGAAAGACAGTATTAGGCAGACTTTTTAGATGTTTGTGATGATCTTTACAGTTAAAAAAGACAATCTTGTGTGATGGGATTGGCCAGATTCTTCAAAGACCATCAGAGAATGTAGCTTTCAGCTAAATGAACATTAAGTGAACATGCATATATGACTATTGTGTCTCAAAGAGGGATATAAGAGTTACAAGTTCTTTGGTTACTGCTTGGACAACAGAGTTTTGTTTATGTTCAGATAATCAAACTCTTGAGGTGTTTACCCAGGCTTAGCAAGGTAGTGTCTGGAGAATGGAGTACCTGGAACATAACTGAAAATGCCCATTTTTAATGTCAGGGTGTGTATGGCAAGAAATGTGTTTCAGAAGGTGGTTGTCCTAATTGGTTTGCATGGGAGATCCTGTGCCTCCTTTTCCCACTGCAGTCTGGCTGTGTGATCCTGTCTATCTTCTTTTGCTGCCTCTGAAGCTCATCTAACCCCTTCCTGAGACATTTTGGCTTATTCAACAGGCAGAAAATTATCTCCCTTTTTAGCTTGTGGAGTGAGCTGAATTGGCTCATCAAACGGTTGGAGCTAGCACAAAGGAAGTGGTAAGTACACACAGCTGGGAGGGAGAAAAAGGGGAAAGCTGAGCCATATTTTTAGTGGTTGGAAGCTGTTAGACCAGCTCAGCATTCTTAACAAAAACTCATTCTCAGTGAAGAACTCCTGTGTAATATTCACTCTGCCTCTGGTCTGGTGAAACCTGAGTACATTGGCTGCTAAGGCTGGTGGTTCTGCAGAAGTATTTGTCAGAAGAAAGGTCGTTTGATTTAAGTGGGTCCCTTTTTTTGAGATTCAATGGTAATGAATACTGATGGATTAGAGCTAATTATTAAGTCAGTGCATAACCTTTTAGTACTTGTATGTATTTTTATAAATGTAAAACTGGCTATAATTTGTTGACTCTTCAAAATGATTTTGCCATTTGCACTGCAAAAACATTCATGGAACTCCAAAAGTTTTTGTTAAAACTACAGATGTATCCACTTACTATATCTGTTTGCACATGAACAGGGTGGGAATGCCTCTGAATCTGCAATGCTAAATAATATGGGAGAATGCTTGCTGGAGAAATCTAAAGCCACAGAGAAGTGAGCATATTGGAGGGGTTTATTTTTGTCACTATAGACAAATGCTAGTGATTATGTCAGGGTTTTAAAATTTCATAGTGTTCAGCAGCCATCATAAAAAAAAAAAAGGAAGGCAAATTTTCAAAACAAACCAGCTTCTGTCTGAGCCTTAAAGAATGGAAGGCACAAACTTTTTAAACTATATTCAGTACCCTCGCATGTGTTTCTTCTGGGTGGTTTTCAGGTACTATGATTTCAAGCTTTTCAGAAAATCTCTCATAAACTCTCCATACTATGCTGAACTGCCTCCAAACAGAAGTAGAGAAGAATCAACTACCTGCTTGCCACAACAGAACAAATTATATGTCCAGATTCAAGCTGGAGTGGATAAAAACTATAAAAAAAGAGGAGACACAGATGACCTTCAGACAAAAGTTTCATTTCCCTGAAAGGAACTCAAAGAACAGAAAAGTAACAAAGATCAAGTAATGGATCAAATATAGGTGTTTTAAGAAGATTTGTAAAGTTCAGTCCCAGAAAGACATTCACAGAAAAATACTTTTCTTTGTAGCTGGATTTCACCTATGTAACTGGAGTACTTATCTTCTGATTTGCAAAAAGACGGAAAGATTTTTGAAACTGTAAAATAACAGAGGAAGATGACTGAAAAACTTGCAAATTCTTTATACAAGACCGTTGTACCTACAGTAATTTATTTCAAGTTCATTATACGAATAAATAGATACCAGGAGGTGGGAAAAAAAAAAGGGAAAAAGAAAAGGAACCATTAGTAAGTAGGCACTGGGTTGAGGCTGACCACAAGGGAATATGAAGCTGGTGAGAGTCTGGAAACACGCCTTATAAGGAGTGGCTGAGAGAGCTGGGGTTGTTTAGCCTGGAGAAGAGGAGGCTGAGAGGAGACCTCATTGCTCTCTACAACTACCTAAAAGGAGGTTGTTGAGAGGAGGGAGCTGGCCTCTTCTCCCAAGTGACAGGAGACAGGATGAGAGGGAATGGCCTCAAGCTTTGCCAGGGGAGGTTTAGGCTGGACATTAGGAAAATATTTTTCAGAGAAAGAGTCATTGGGCGCTGGCAGAGGCTGCCCAGGGACGTGATTGAGTCACCTTCCCTGGCGGTGTTTAAGGCAGAGGTTGACGAGGTGCTGAGGCATATGGTTTAGTGTTTGATAGGAATGGTTGGACTCAATGATCCGGTGGGTCTCTTCCGACTTGGTGATTCTATGGTTCTATGAAACAGCCATACAAAGAGCGTGGGCCATTACAAGGGAGGCATTACAGTTACTAATGTACAGCATGAACTTTCATATCACAGAACAGAGAGAAGAGTGGTGGCCATGGCTAGAACTGTGAAAGAGACAAAAGGCCTAAACAATCAGAAATGTCAGAATCACAGAAATTACCTTCACTCTGATAAGTAAATAATTAATATAATAACCAATTAGCTGCAAATAAAGAAGACCATAAACCCCAAACAACAAAGACAGTGTATAGAAGTAATCTTGGAGTAAAAATTATTTTGGAGAAAGATGATAAAAGTCATGATAAAGAAAATGGACTATTTGGGCTGAATGTAGGAACAGCTGTGGATTTGGTATTGATTTTAGAAAGATAAATAACATAGGAAATGTATTTATTTAACTAAATCTTAACTCCTACAGGATAAATTAGAGAATGAAAGCAGTAAAAAGTGCATCACCATCCTAATTCCAGGGATATCTTCATAATTTTTTACAAAATATCCACTGGACCAGCAAATCCTGATGCTGATTTTGCTTGAAGGAAAAATGATTGAAAGAGGAGCTTAATAGATAATTATTTTTATTTGTAGGGTCCTCCTGCCTTTCAATCTGAATGAAAGAATCAACAAAGGAAAGTCTGCAGAGTTCTTAGTCTGACTGTGAGAAAAGCTTTTGCAATGAAACGGATTTGGTCAGGGAAAGCAGCAAAGTGAGATATTCATAGACATGTTTGTGGAAGAAACTGGTGAATAGTTTGAACATGGAAAATGAGTGTAGTAGTTCAGAGAAAAAGAGGTAAATACGTTGGTACACAACTGTGTTACTATTCACTGTAAAGGGTACCCTATGAATATCAAATGTCCTGTAAAGAACCATGGACTTATAGTGCTTTGACTTCTAGAGGCCGGAACTGAATGTGGAAATGACTTTTCAATTTCCAAAGTGAAAGAAATTGATAACTGCAAAGCAACAGGTAATTGTTATTGCAGAGCTGTGAAAAAAACGACCCACGGAGTCACAGATCCAGTATCAAGTTTTAAATGATTTTCTTAATTTGAAGTGGTTCCATACTGGGTATAGTATTTGTTTATAAGGAAAAGTAAAGCTGAGAAACCTTCCTCTATTAAATGAATACGTTTTGAAAGAAAGAATAATTAAGGACATCAAAATAAATCGGAAACTAGACAAAATGTCACAAAATATTATCAAAATAGAAACCTGTAAGCCTATCCTCTCACATTCTTCTTTAATATGACAAATTATTTTCTAGACAAAGGAGATACAGTAAACCTAAATAATCACTACTGCCATAAAATAGTATGTGAAATTCCTATTAGTTAAACTTGATAATGAAGATGGTAAAAACCCCACAATGCAACATTTCAGGAGATTAAAATAGGGGACAGATACATATGTGATACAGAGTAGATAGAGCTTGCTGTTAGACTTCCCCTGGAGAAACTTGGAATCTCCAGCAATCTTTTTGTGAATCTGTGTAATGTCTCAATGTTTAGAACACAAATGAATTTTGTTGATGGTATAAACTGGGGAGGCATCGTTGATGCAGAAGAGGATCATAATATGACAGTGGCAAAACTAGGTGACCTTGAGAGCTGTGGTCACAGAAACATGTTTGAGAAAGATAACTGAAACCAGAAAAGCTGCAGGGAAAGGCTAGGAAGATGTCTGGGAGAACAGAGAGAAAACGAGAACTTGGATTTTTTTAGTTGAGCAAATTGAAGGCTGAGAAAGCATTTAGCACAGGCCTGTATCTCTTGAACATGTAATTGTCTGAGGCTCCTGGAAATGAGACTCTTCCAGTCAGATATTTTCTACATCTGCTGATTTCATTTTCTTTACTACTCACCATGGAATTTCTCTTAAAATGCAGCAGCTATGCAGAGACTAGGCATGGGGAATTAAAATAATTTAAGTAAAACAGCATATGCCTAGACATTTTCATCCTGTCTTAAACTGCCATTAGACGCATTCAAGGAGGAAAAACTGTGGAAAATGTGTGGAGTGAAATCTTGGCTTCAGTGAAGACAATGGTGAAACTGAATGGTTATGGTTTCCCTCAATAGTACACCTTGTTTGAACAAAAGTAGCTTGGGGAGAAGTAGTTAATTTTTACTGTAATCTGATCTCTCTGTTGTTCACATTTTTTGTTCAAATTTACTGTTAGCATAACTGTTTTTTAAACAATAAAAAGCTGAGGTTATAAAAGACTAATGAGACAACTAGGACAAGTCCTATTTTTTTTTTAATCTGCACAAATTCCTGGTTAACAGGAGTGAAAAAAACCCACCAGTTCTTAAATACACTTTCTTTGGAATGAAACATTTTTAGATTATGGGAGAGAAGAGGGTTGTAATTTTTCTGTGTCTTTCACTGTCACTCAGTAAATTTCAAAGATTATTGGAAGCAGGTTCACATAAGACTCTGTTCTTTGTCTTTTGAAATATGCATGAACTGTTAGGACAGTTCATCTAAATCACTTTGAAACACCCAACAGCCCGGTACTGTAATGCAAACAGAACTATTTATTAAATCAGTCGGGAGAACCTATTCTTTAAAAGGCATGCTACATTACTGGAGGCAAAAAGCGCTCTGTTTCATTATGTAACAATGACAATAAGTCAATTTAAGTGTATAATGACCCAAGTCAGCAGTCCACACTACAAAAATTTAATAGGAACCTTATCTAGTTTGCTGACACATTCATGTCTAGAAACCATTATAGGTTCTTCAGTATACAAAACAATTGTTTCTAATCTTTAATATTGCTAAGCAGCAGGGGGCAAATAGGCATTTTAGCACAACTTTGCTTTTTATAAACAGCATTTAATATATGCACCTGCTCTTAGGCATGAAGCTGTATGTCAAATATTCCTGAAGTTTGGTCATTAGAACAGGCTTTCTCAAAGTAGAGAAGCATGTCTCCACTCCCATGGTGCTCTTTAAAATGAATTGGATGTCACTGCATTGCGAAGGCGAAATACTCCAGCATAGATCTCCTTTGGTAACAGCACGACTTCTGACTATCTCCTGACATAAATTAAAGCCATGATAAAATGCATGGGCTCCAGAGAGTGATTATAAAGAAGATCACTCTATTAAATACAAAAAACCCAAACGTAATTTCCTCCGTATTTCTTTCACTGGTTTTCTATATACTGCATTTAGTGAGTACAGACTAATGCCTGTATTGAGTAGGTTGTAATGGCCACTTAGTTTATGATATGGAATGTTATTACTGGGGAAGTAGTGCTGAAACAAGGAGAGCAACCAATGAATAAACTATCAGAAGAAAATTATATTTACATCCCAGTTGTGGGTGTTCAAAATTCATTTCAGCTAAATGCCACTTTTTATCTTTTAGAGTTTATGAAGCAATCAGGGGACATTAGATATAAATACATTTTTTTATGCTTCTGTAAATGCTGTAATGGCTTAATGGTATGCATTATTAAAGAAGGTGGAAACTAGCATGCAAAAACCCCCAACTCTTTGCATGGAACACAAGATTTTGTACAGAAGGCACTGCCTGAGTCTTTGAGCCCAGTCCCCTGCTGTAACATATTATTGGTTTTTAGTTCAGTTCACAAACCTCCTTGCACTCAGGCACACAAAAGTCTTCCCAATAGTCTTTAATACAGGGAAAGCCACTAGTAAAGGAGGAGGAGGAGGTGGCATCCCTAGAAGAGGAATGGTGAGAAGAGGAATGAGGGATGCAAATAAGAAAGTGTGGGAAAACTAGAGCTAAGAAATGGAGAAGGCAGATTTTGGGGTATGCTCATGGAAGTCTAACCTCCACTGAGGCACATGAGGTTTGCCATGGGTAATGTCGTAGACCTAGACAAATATTGCACCTTACATGACACAGGAGGTGAGGTTTATTGGTTTATTTTACTTCAAGTGTTTGTGATGTAAACCACTATGCCTGAGCTAGCCAGCCTAGTCTCACTATCCTAATGGAAAGAAATAGGCAGTTTAAGACAAGACCTGTTTCCAACAGGTCTTTAGGATATGATGTATTTGGCCAGAGAAGTACCTGATTGTCTCCATTGAGTCCTGTGGTGTGTTTTTGGTTTAGTTTTTATTTTCATTCTGTGTGTGAGAAATAGATTGTACTGTTAAGGACATTTTCTGTCAGAAATGGTATTACAAGTCATATCATCTGTGTCCAACTGGTGTAGGCATGGAGCCATCCTTACACGGATAATGATACAGTCATGTGTGATAAGTGCTGTCAGTGCTCTGTTGTGAAGGCTTTGTCTCCTCCTTTTCTCTTGGCTGCTCAGCTAGCACAATAAGTTCAAAAGGTTTATGTTTATGCAGTCAGTAGTGAAGGGAACGGAAAACCAGGAACTTCACGAAAAATCATTCTGCGGAAGGAGGATTTTTTGAGTCTTATGCCTTTATATTATGTTATTCTTCACAGTAGCTGGTGACAACTTCCTATTTAGTATTGCCAATCTTTTTCTAGTGTTTCTTTTCTATGGAGCTTTTGGGACTGTCTTTCTTTTTATTTTTTTATCCACCAAATAGTCATCTGACACCTTGTGAAATGGGACTTGAGAACTAATGAAGTTGAAAGAATGTGTTATTTGACAAGATAACTGTGTTGCTACAGCAATTTACAGCTGCCAGAAGGGGCAGTTTAAATTTTGCATTCCATATTCCAACTGAATTCTCAGTTTTCACTTGGTTCAGGACATTGAATTGCCAAAGCCAGCTTACCAAAAGAGTGAAAAGAAATAAAGAAAAAAAAAAAAGGAGGTATAGGGGAAGAGGTCATAGAGCATCATGGGTGCTGAAGTTGAGGAGGCAGAATTGTTTATGCCTGCAGAAAGGAGGAGGGTAACTTCTTTTGGCAGCAGTATGTTGTCCCCTTTCTTAATCAAGATAAATGTGGTCCCCATAGCGAGGCATCTGAAGAAATGGAAGAGAAGCTACAATAACCTAGGAATTTTGACATTTACTCAGAAGCTGTCCCAGGCTGGGGGATTTCATTGTGTACAGTCCTGAGGTAGGACTTGCCCCACTCTGCTGACACGGGACTCTGGAGGGTTACAGGACTTGAGGACGGGCTCCCTGGTTGGGTTTGCAGTTTTAGCTTGGTGAGCATGAGGAGGCTTAGAGGCTGAATTTAATGTTTTGCCTTTGGTTTATCACAAAAGGTAAGTGTGTAAAGGAAAGAGGAGAGGGAGGTGTTTCAAGAGGTTATGTTCACATCTTTATGAAAGCAGTCTGTGTTTCCTTTGGCTATTTTTCTGATTTCTCAGTGGGGACCCTCAGAAGTGCAGGTAAAGCATTTCCACTTCTAAAGTATAGTTTTGTACTGGCACTAGCTCCTTGAGTTGGCCTTAGGTCTTACTGTCTGCGATTACTAAGGAAACTTGTTTTAAATGCACTAGAGTGCCTGAGGAGAAGTTATTGCTCTTCCTCCACTTCCCCACCATGAAGCTGCTTTCACTCCAATTAAAATGTCCTTGGGTTTTCAGAAACATTTAATGCTTTTAACTTGTTTTTCCTTATGAAAAATAGCAAGGTCCAGCATCCCTGAAGAGAAGGTGAACCTGTGTTTGATAGACAGCCATTAGCTTTTGGGTGGTGAAGTGTGAACTTGTCTGTTCTCACTAAGGAAACTGACAGAATCAACATCTCATTTTCTTCTGTGTAGTGATTGTTGTGAGACAAAATGATTTTTGAAGTCTTAGGAAAGAAAAATTTCCATTAGGGTAGGTCTTACTGATTTCATCATTGCTAATCTCATGAGTGATATTTTACCAGCCAATAGGAACATTCCTAGTTCATTTAAGAGAAAGAGGGCATAAGAAATGTCTGTCATGGAGTGAAACCATAAGCTCAGATGATTTGATATTGTTTATTTCTCTTAGTACTCACTCATTATGTTTCCTATTCTTTCTGGATTTCAGAGGCTTAATTCAAAAAATGAATAGTTGAAGACTGCTAAACCAAACACATGGTCTATCTGGTGGATTGTACAGCTGTCCTCAGACAATAACAGGCGATTGGGTGTTCTCCAAGATGGTATTATACCATAGGCTGTGCTTTGTCTTCTGTCTTACTAGAGATTTAAGACTCTCATTTTTATAGCATTGTCTTAATATAGAGTTGTTCGTTTTTTTTTTTACTTTCCCCTTATCATCCTTCAGGAAGTTTTATCTTTGTTATCACACAAGCACAGAGTGTACAATGAAAATATGGTATAAAGCCGAGGTCCTGTATTTGATTCATATAGCTGATTGTGGAATTCTTCTTGTGCAGAACCATCTGAAGGCACAGGATCCAAATCTGCATTATCTATAAAGACAGAGATTGGAAAAAGACTAAGTGATTATATAATGATGATTAAACACCAAAGCCTGTCTCTAATAAAGAAATGAGGTATGACCCAATTACTACTGTTTGCTAGTAAAGAATGATCCATTTATCATTTCACTCTAGGGAATGGTTAAAGCTTTTCCCCCAAATTTTTAATAAAATTAAACTTTTGAAATATTTTTAAACTTTAAGGAAAAGGCCACATCACTTATTGGGGCTCAAGTAGTCACAATTAAATCAAGATGACCTGAGAAGTAATTCTGATACTACCTTTATGCTTTTAGCCCACCTCAGTGTACTGTAAAATGCTAAAAGTTTAGGGCTAACCCTTAAGTTTTTTGAAGTTGAATATTTTTCACTGAGAAGTAATTTAGCAGTTGTGGCTGGAATGCACTAAAAGCATTACATTATGGACTATATTAGCTTATAACACCACTGAAATCTGCTCATCCTTCAAGTGCCAGAGTTTCATCATTATTCTCTGGTGTCGTGGGAAGAACAGGGGAAAATTTCATTTAACTCCTTGTCCCAGGCACGATGATTTAAATGTGGAGACACATCTGCTTTCCCCACCTTGCTTTGAAGGTCTTTTTAGGCACTAGCAATAGGAGAACAATAGCATTGTGATGATGTGAGTAGCAGCTTAGTTAGATGACACACACTCAGTTTTGTTTAAGACAGGCTATTTCCTTTAAAACATGATATAGACTAGATACCAAGGTCTTTAATGAGTATGCCAGAATTCAGACAACTTTCTTGGCCCAGCTGCCTCGTGTCCCTAGTGTCTGTGATTCATGTAGAGTTTGCTTGTATTTGGATGGGGATAAACTTGACTTGCGAGTTCTGCCTTGCAGCCCTGTGGCAGGCCTGATGTAGCTGATGGGGCATTGTCAGTACAGAACATTGAAAGTGTCTTAAGCAGCAGAATCATGTGCAGTCCTCCTTGGCCAGTAGAATTTCTATGGAGAGAAGTCCAACAGGAGATCTTCAACAAAAGAGTGAACAAATCCAATAATACTAACCCTGAAAATCATCCCTTTAGGAGCAAGGCTGACGTCCATGGTTGGGTTTACACATAAAACCCCATTTTTTTCTCATCTTAAGATAAACTTTTCCTGTCCCATGCCTACCTTTTCTGAGTAATGTCATGTATCTGCAATGTACAAATATGCAATGCAGCAGTCACTCCACTGCATTTAAGACTCTTGTCCTAAAACATCCATAAATCTACCCCACAACTGGCTGTATTTTTAATCTCCATTCTTCCTCTTCAATCTCTTATTGAAAAATGTAATGTAAGACGTGCTTCATATGGTCAGTGTGCCACTGAAGAGTAAAAGAAGGCTGGCCTCCAGATTGGTGGCCCAGACATAGAATCATAGAATAACCAGGTTGGAAGAGACCCACCGGATCATCGAGTCCAACCATTCCTATCAAACACTAAACCATGCCCCCTAGCACCTCATCCACCCGTGCATTGAACACCTCCAGGGAAGGTGACTCAATCATGTCCCTGGGCAGCCTGTTCCAGTGCTCAATGACCCTTTCTCTGAAAAATATTTTCCTAATGTCCAGCCTAAACCTCCCCTGGTGGAGCTTGAGGCCATTTCCTCTTGTCCTGTCCCCTGTCACTCTGGGAGAAGAGGCCAGCACCCTGCTCTCTAAGTGAAACTGCAGGAAAAGGCAGAAACAAGAAAGTGAATAAGGGGGATGCTCCTATGAATTTAAGTCCTGCATGGAAGAGGTAGTGGCTACTTCAGACGATTATGCTACAGAGGTACTTCTGTCTTACTCCCATGTCAGATCCAAGAATGGCATGGCTTCTTCTGTTATGGTGGCTTCATTATTCATAAAGAAGTGACCAGCCTAGAGCAGGACTTTTAACTCTTTCTGCTGGTTCATGCTAAGTTTGCCTGTGTCACCTCTGCACTGTGACACAGAAAAGACCTAACCCCCCCCTGCTTAGACAGGGCCTTCTAGGCAATCCGGAAGGACGTTTGGCTCCAGCATACTGCCTGTAGGTGTGATTTCTGGAGTCAGTCTGATATCTGGGTGGATAGAGAGCCCTCCTCTTGATACTTTGGGACCTGTGTAGTAGTGATGTACCTGTGGAGAACAGGGGCTGGAGAACAGGCCTTATGAGGAATGGCTGAGCGAGCTGGGGTTGTTTAGCCTGGAGAAGAGGAGGCTGAGGGGAGACCTCATTGCTCTCTATAACTACCTGAAAGGAGGCTGTGGAGAGGAGGGTGCTGGCCTCTTCTCCCAAGTGACAGGGGACAGGACAAGAGGGAATGGCCTCAAGCTCTGCCAGGGGAGGTTTAGGCTGAACAGTAGGAAAAAAATTTCACAGAAAGGGTCATTGGGCACTGGCAGAGGCTGCCCAGGGAGGTGGTTGATTCACCTTCCCTGGAGGTGCTTAAGGCGTGGGTGGACGAGGTGTTGAGGGGCATGGGTTAGTGTTTGATAGGAATAGTTGGACTTGATGATTCGGTGGGTCTCTTCCATCTTGGAGATTCTATGATTCTATGATTCTGTGTTGTGTTCCTCTGCTGTAAAGTAAGTGTTACCTGAAAGGGAAAGGTGAATATCAGCTGGCAAGCTGACAGTAAACCTTTTATCATAAACCTGGCTCACCCGCATACTGCTGATAAACAGTGAGTGAGGCATCTTTACTACAAAACCCAGGTGAGGCCCTATATATAGAAAGGTGAATACTTCAGGTGTTATAAACTTGTAACACTCAGTGCTTTCTAGAAGAAAGACAAGTCCTTAATTACAGTCCCTACTTGAATTTCAAACTCTTTCAGTACACCTGCTTTTATTTATCCAGGCACTTACAGGGGAAGAGAACAGAAAATACGTAGATCAGATGATTTACCTGAAGGGTTTTTTCTCAGGATGGCAAGCAGCACACATGAAATGTGCTTATTGCAATTCCAACTGCAGACTCAGAACTTCATCAATGGGACAAACATTGGTAATAATTTCCACTGCTCCCATGAAGGTGTATTCTCTGATCATGTCTGTTAAATTGACCTTAGGAAAAATGTAACAGGGTAAATGACAAACTGCAGTTGTGGGGTTTGCAATTTCCCATTAAAAGTGAAATTTCTTGCCAAAACTTTATTAGGGTACTTTACTTCTTTTCAGTCTTTGAAAACTTCAATAGAAATGTATACTGCTGCCATTTCTGACAATGGCAAATTAAAAAATAAAATGGTTTTACACTCTTTTCTTCAGCATTTCTCCTGCTTACTTTGAATTTGATTGAATTCAAATGCAGATCAATGTAGTGACTTGTCCATATCAAAAGTATATAATTTTGTGTAGTTACTGTCCCTAAATGACCTGAGGTTTTGCTAACATTTGTAGTGAATAAGTTAGATTCATCATTCTGAAATCAGAAATGAATGGACTTATAAAATGTAAAAGCTTAAGAAGGACAAATGAAGAAATTATTCAACTCATTGCAGATTGTTTTCCTTGTTCAACCCAGTATTGTTAGAGCAGGAAAAGCAAGGCTATAGGCTTGTGGTCTGCTTCTCTGCTGGTAGTCTGGCAGGTGTGTGTCCTTTCTTCAGAGGCATTCCAGGAAGTTTTTTTATCTTGCCTTTTCTTTCCTACTCTGTCACTTCTACTCCCTTGACCTTTTTCCTCTGCTGATGCTGAACTAGATCAAATGGTGCTCTTGACACTTAAAATTTTAAAAGATGTTCAGTTTAACTATGGACTTAAATCTTCTAACTTAAACATTAAATAAAAGATGTTCTCTGTTAGGTCTTTGGTCCTCTGGAGAGCTGAAATTTATTGCTTCATATACGTGTACAACCACAATAAGGTGCTTCCTTTTCTCACGCTACAGATTTTATGATTTTGCAATACTATCTTTCTACTGCAGCTATAGAAACCCTCTTTTATCTTTGCAACTTATCTTTTATATCGCCCTAAAGACCTTTAGTTTCAGTGGTTTGCCTAGGTTGTTCTCCCTGGCCTTGTCATTGTCTGGGTGCCAGAGTTTCATAGTTCCCAGGTCCACATATGCCCCACATAGTCACCCTGCTTCTGGAGGCAACCCTGTCCCTCAGTCTCTCTCTGTTCAAAATAAACCCAAGAATGTAGACATGGTCTATGCTCTATCAAGTCTCCTGCTACAGATGATCAGGAGACTGAGACTGCAGGGCACATAGGGAAGTGCCTTTTGCCTCTGATCCAGAAGCAGACTCTTTAGGTTGAATTCGCATTTGTGTTTTAATAGGTGAACTGTTCTTGTGTTCCCTAAAGAAGACCAGCATTGTAACAGGCGAGTCAGGCTATAGTGGGAGTGGTCTGTTTCCTACATCAGCTGCAACATAATGATGCAAAATGACTCTATTTCTACTAAATTGTCTCTTTTTAAAAGAAATTATTTATAGAGTCTCTCCAACTGTAGGTACAATTCCTCACAACTGATGTGAAGACTGACTTGCAGAGGCCCCCTCATGGGCTCTTTCTCCTTATAAGGCTATCCTTCTTAACCCTTTTCATTTAGGCTAAACACAAGGGAAGAGGACAAATTTCGTAGATCTCTCTGTCTTCCAGATATATGCTCAAGGAGATGGATGGTGAGGCTATATCCTTTGGAACACGAAAAGAAAAAGAAAGGAAAGACATCTGTTTTCAATACAATTGATTTTCACACATCTTAAATGTATAGTCTATAAAGGGCTGCCTTAACATTTCATTGAATATTAACCATTTTCTTTCAACTCCATCCTCCAGTTCTGATTATATTTCACAGGTAGAATTGAGTATTCAGTTAGGCACGAAGCTACGGAAGCAAATTTTCCTGTTTCTAATTGCACTGCTTGCTTCACTTACCCCTGTAATAGTATTTAGATTCAATTGAACATGCAATTTATCCTGCACGTTTAACATAAACTCCCTCAAAATGTAGCTCCATACCTATATGCACAAGTATTTGCTGAGTTTTGCAATGATCAGATCCTTGACTTGAAAATGCCAGCAAGAAAAAAAAAGTAATTATGTAATTTATGTTAGCTAGCATCCTTGTGTTTATTTTATTTTGTGAGAAATCCAAGGCAACAAGCAATTCAAAGAAAAAGGGCATTGCAGTAAAAGGGAACAGGAAGTGACTGATGGAGGTTTAGAACCAAATTTCAAATATGGCAGAGAATAAAATATTTTAGATCAGTTTTTACTTTCCTTCAGAAGCTATAAAGTTGAAGAAGCCTGACACATAAAAGAATTCAAATAACATTAATGTGTTTATGTATCCCCTGCACAGGGTCTAAAAGTAGCCATTTCTTATCATACGTGTTTTTCACATTATATAAAAAACAATAATTCTAGCAGAAAAGTAGTTGTAGTAAATAGTGCTATTATTTCACCCTTACGATCGTTAGCTTCTGGATAAGCCTTGATGGTGCCTGTAAAACTGCCTGAAAGGAACTATACTAGCTCCCAGTACATGTGGAAATTTTCTTACAGTTACTGAGGGCTACTGCTTTCTGCAATTGCTCCTGAGAAGGGCTGTAGGGAGAGCAGCTGCCAGCAGCGTCTTGGAGCTACAGGGTGCTGTCACAGCCCCTGCTTTTGCCCTCCTCATTCTCCTCCCTGGGTGAGATGTGGCTGCCACAGCGCATAGCACAGACGTGACTTTACAGCTGCTTGTTGTGACCAGGGTGGTGTGGGGTAGGCAGAGCATTCCTGTGAATCGGACCAATGTCCTTTTGATAGGGTGAAATCCTATCCTTGTGAAATCAATGGGATATTTGCCATCACAGGGGCAGGGATCCTCCCAAAGTTTCTCATTGTAATCTGAGATAGGAAGGCAGGCATCACTGGGAGTGCAGAAAAAAGATTCCTCAACTTGCTCTTCTTTTGTTCCTGCTAGGCCTGGCTTTCCACTTCCTTGTGTACGAAGTTTAATTTTTCACTCTGCCTGAGGCCTGGCAACCTGGGAATTACTTAGGACTGCCTGCTCTCTTTGTGGCCCGCAGACACCAGGTAAAATTGCAGTAGGTAGCCTTTAACTCAGACTGCTCCTGAAGGCTGTGTAACAGGGGCACTGACTGTAACCGACACTTCACCTTCTGTTTTCCCTTGCCCACATCCTTTCCTCCCTGCCTGGCTACTTGTTTGCAGAGTGAGTGTTACACCAGAGGGCTCTTCCCTCTGTTCTTCCCCTCGTGATGGTGCCTCGCTCCTTCATAGAACTGAGATGGCTACAGGGGAGATGGGCAATAAAGGAAAAAGGAGAGGGTTTTCAATCAGAGCAAAGCACATCTGTTGTTTCTCAGATTAGAATTGAGCCTATAATAGTTGTCTGACAATTTGCAAGTTGGATTTATAAATCTGCCCTTGTAAGATGCTGAGTTATAAATGCACTGCGCAATTTATAGAACCTGCCAGCAAATCTTAACTGCAAGCTCTTGATTTATATACCATCCTTTTAAACAGTGATTTTTTTAGTTTGGTTTTTACTTAAGTATTTCAGTGTGTGACAAGTCAGAGAAAAGATTTCCGTATTCTAAGTGAGTAACAAATCTTAAATCAGATCTGTAAGTCCTACCACAGATTTACAAGTCATACCAATAAACCCAAAATAACAACTCATCTTCTTGTTGGTGCCTTCCCTCACCCCCCCCCCCCCCCCCCCCCCAATAAAACTGGTTTCTGCAGCTGGTTGGTAAGGAAGTGACTTGTAAAGCAAGAATTTAAAGCTCAACTGTCAGCATGATCAGCTCTGAGAGGTCTGGCTCTCACATCTTATCTGAGTGCTTTGATTTACAAGCTGTAGTCAGGCTTTCTCTATTGGGGATTTTCTACTGAAACTTGGAATTGTTCATTATGAGATCAACAAAAGGTTAAACTCTCTATATGCCACAGTTTGACTGGTCTAGCAGAGTTATGGAAAAAGTGATACCTAATCAGATTGCAGCTGGCAAAACTGTCCTGCACAACATTTGGTTGTGAGAGAAAACACACAGCAACTGAGCAATAAATTCTTGAAATCTTAATAAGCTGAATTCAGTGACTTTTTCTTCTTGCGTGTATCTGTAAAGCACAATGCACACCTGCAGCAGCTACAACAGTAGAGATGTAGGCTCTTGCAGAGATGTAGATGCCCATTTTTTCCTTTATCAATAGTCAAGCTTTTCTTTATCTCTGCTTACATATTTTCTTTCTACCTACTCTACACCTCCTCTTCATTGATTTAATACCAAGAATCTTCTTATACTAAAGAACTTGGCAAACAGTGCCTAAGAATCCTGCGTGTCCACTCTTGTTTGCGTTTGCAACAAAGTTATAATACAACCTCCAGACCGGTGTTTAACTTCCCATCTTTTTAATAAATTTAATCAGTATTTGCCCAAACTCAAACGCTTGGTTGTGCTTTAGGGGTTAAAAATTGTAAGTGTTTAAGGTAATATATTAGGTGGTGGAAAATAAGTGAGCCTATAAAAATGAAATTGGAAGCTGATTTAATATTATGAAAGGAGATTATTTTAGATTTCTGAATTATCTACCGAATATGATTATTTTCCCTAATTTTGAAGCAGTTATTGCCTCCTGTTAAAATTTAATTAGGAGTAGCTATTTTACACACAGATGTATTTGTATCAAGTAAGCATACACTTGCCTAACCCAAATGATACTAGTTGCAGCTGTTGGAAAGGTGTTTAATTGAGGCCAAATGTAGTTGGATTATTACTTACTTAGTCTAACATTCCCTCCAAGATACAAAATGGGCTGGGAGGTAGCCAGGCAGTGCTGCTCTGTGCTCTGGCCTGGTTACCCCGGTGTTGCTTGGAACTTTCACACTAAGTTCCAAGACAAACCTGAAGTGGGACAGTGGAAACCTGTGCAAACCCAGCAAATCTGTTACACTTTTCTGGTAAATTGACTGAAACTCTTTAAAAAGTGGGTGGGATGATTCTGGTGCAGCTACGTATCTAACATCTGGTGTGCTGAAGATTGTAATTTGACAGACAGCTACCTGGATTTGAAAAGATGAGATCTGATGTGCTGGTGCCTACTGATTACACAGCGATTATTTAAATCCTTATTTGTTGTTTGTAGTTGTTTACTGAACACAGCAACCCATCAAGAAGAGACTTTCCAATCTGTACAAATAGTGTAATCCTAGTAGCAAACAAAGTGTTACAGAAATAATGAAAAACTCCAAGGAGGATGTCTGTGCTGGTGTGTGCATGGGTAACTTTGTCAGTGCATACATCACTCTCTGTTGCCTGTCGGTAAATTTTCAGGGGCTGAACAACTTCATGTCAGGGCAGCAGGCTGTACTGATAACAAGATATTACGTAAATATAAATGTAATTATAATACTGGACCTGTGGATTTTTTTTGGTTTTTTTACACCCCTCCCTCCCCCAATTATGATAGTATTATAGTTTTAATAATGGATGGGGCTGTTCCAGAATAAATAAGTATCTATTACTGCTCAGGAAAACTGTGTTTTAGTTTACTTGTGCTTGATTTTACACAAGCATACCAAAACTACCTCAGGAAGAGCCATGGGATTGGAAGAGCCATTAGACCTATGATGAAAATGAAAAGAAGAATTCAAAACTTTGGTTTGTGGCTTCTATGGCTTTAACAAATAAGAAGAAATCTCATATATAAAATGGCATGAATATATTTACTCTTCTACTTTGAAGTAATGAACACTGAAATCTACTCAGATAAAGCTTATCTACATCTGGGAAATTGTGAAGTAGAATGGAAGTTTTCATTATTGCAGTAGGCATACTTGCATACGTAAAGGAGTGTTTGGTTTTTCTCAACTACAGATCGAAATTTTCTCGACTTACTTGAAAATGCTTCACTAGGTACACTGAAAACCCTGAAGATTCTGTGTGAGAAAGGGCATAGTAAAGGGAAAATTTGAAGGGAAAGGTCTTTTCTTAATTGTACTGCACTGAGCTGGAGGAGGGTGCACTGAGTTGGACAAGAGCTAGAGCATCCCAGGGACCTTATGTGATGTCTGGGCACATGGCATCCAACAGCGGCAGTTAAAGCCACATTACTGAACCCAAAGATGGACTTTTTATGGTCTAGGTATAAAGTGTCATTTGAATGGCCCAGAATTTGATTTCACAGTTGTATTTTGGGATTAGTCCCAGTTCGTATCAGATTCAAGCCTGTAGTATAAATGGTAAGGCTTATCGAAATGTGTCTGTGTTTTTTCCTTTAAAAGTATGAAAATCCTTGTCTGAAAACAGAAACAAAATACTTATTTCAGTTTGCTCCAGTGTGATTTACAGTGTCTCAGTTTATCTAATCAAACCAAGAGGATTCATCTTGAGACAATTTGATCTTGAAAAGTCTAGTTTTAATTATTTTTTGTAGCTGTAGTTTACTAGGTGTACCACGGTGATTTTCTTATCATTTGAAGTGCAAATAACTCACACCTTTCTGTCCTCAATGGGTCAGCCTTTCCTGCCTATACTGCAGCACAATTTACTTCAGGAACTTGTCATGGTACAAAATGGGAAGCACTGGAAAGCAGTTCAGAGGAAGTAGGTTGCCCACAGGAAATGTGTGCATGTGTATTCTAAAATACAGTTCTTGGGAGCGTTGTGACTGTTTGCAAGGATCAGTTTGAATATTGAACTGAAGTGAAGCATTTGCTTATAGTACTGCTGAGATGTTTTGCTTCAGTTGAATGATGTATGTGCATATTTCCCTGCAAAACTCTTTTAGCTAAACTAGTTTTTCTTCCTCTTTGTTTTCATGTTTGAGGTCTTTTTTTTTCCCCCAAAGAAATCAAAATTATACATGGACATAAGACATTTATTTTGGAAAATGATATTTTGAGAATTCTTCTTCCCACACGTACGACCACTTTTGTTGCGAAGCCTAATTGTTTTGGTCTATTCTTTCCATCATCCTAATACATAGTTTTGCTGCTGCATTCACACAAAAGCATGTGCAAATGTGAACAGCCATACCTGGCCAATGTACTCAAAGAGGATCCAAGAGTTAAAGGTAAGCCATTGCATTTTACTCTGTGTTATAAAACACTAACAACCATTTCTCATCACAATAAGAACAGAGACTGTTAAATGTGCTTTGCATTAACTTTTGAGGTTTTCAGCTTGTTCTGGACAAGAAATGCTTGAAAATAATTTGTTCTCTGTTTTCTGCTCTTCTTAACCCTACCTTCACACTCTTATTAAGAAAGAAGAAAGGAG
Organism: Clamator glandarius; assembly: GCA_033459285.1. Lineage (NCBI taxonomy): Eukaryota > Metazoa > Chordata > Aves > Cuculiformes > Cuculidae > Clamator > Clamator glandarius. Next base: position 676,617 of record JAUNZM010000131.1, on the reverse strand, counting down.
AAGAAAGAAACTTCTCTTTTGGGGTAACTGGAAATTGGAAAGGCTCCATAGTGAGACAAGAGAATAACAACCTTCCATACTATGTTCTCTGCGCGAGAAGAACAAAGACTGTTTTCCTGGCCTTTTGCCTTGCCACCCCCTCTTCTCCCTTGGTGGTGAAAATCATCCAGTTCTCATCTCCCAGCAGTCTCTGCCAGTGTGGAGGAATTACTTTGTCTTCTCTCTGTGTTAAGTCCCTTGTGAATTAGTCTCAGATTTAATAGGGATTCTCTCTTTCTCAGGAAAAAATGCATGCTGTTGGAGTGAGTTTGCAAATGTGCTGTCTTACAGGGTTTAAAATTATTGTTAACCTTTCACGGAAAGTCCCAAAGAAGAAAGGAAGGCAACCTTTTACAAAATGACATAGCTTTTAACAGCTCCTACAATGAGTCCTCATATCAGAGGAGATTTAAAGTAAAGAAGAGAGAGACTGCTGATGGAATAAACTTTACTTATGTCTCTGCATTATGGGTCAGGCTTTGCTTTTTAACAATGAAAAAGAAGTCAGAGCAGGTATTGACTTCACAATGATGCAGATTAGGTTTGTGTACTCATGCAGACATAAGTGAGAATTCAAAGCCAGACACTATCTCACAGAAGGAAGAAATGGAAAATTAAACCTCTTCTTATTCCACTGGAAATTATAGGATTATATCTATCACCCATAGCATATGAGAAATATTGTAACCAGCTTTGCTGAGTGGGTTTGCAAGACTCTTTGGAAACTAGAAATTTAGAACTACTTTAATAAAGAAATAGTAATTCCAAGTTGCTTTTTATGTTTATGATACATATATAAAACATAGCTTTCTCAAAAGGAGAAGAATTATCTCTTTAGCCTCATCTGTTTTTGAAGTTAGATTTCATTGTGGACTAAAAGAGCAGCTTAATGAAGACCATATCCTTAAACATCTGCATCCATTCAATCAGTAGATCAAATCACTGCTTCCCTTAGGTGTATTTGATGTGACCTTATTGCTACTGACTTCACTTGCAGCAGGGATTTAATTCAGTGCATTTAATTGTCAATACTTGATTCTCATTTATACTGGCAACTTATTTAACAAATTCTAATTGAAGAGTCCTGCTTTTTTCCTACTGCTATCATAAGCTGTCCTGAAAAATACAGAAGATGATATAGGAAAGAAAAGCTCAAGAGTGAAATTTAGTGTTTAGCTGTGAATAGCACACTCACTGTCAAATGTTGGTTTCTTGACACACACACACTCAAAAAGACTTGAAGATTTTTTCCACTGGCACTTACAAATATCCCGGAGTTAATGTGTGTATCGGAGGAAGAGAATAACTTGAACTACGTGGTTACTTTTACCACTTTGGATTCTTATCCATTACAAACATGAGTGCTTCCAAAAATGATGAGCCATGTACTATAGCCACAACAAGGCAGGGTGGGTACATTCAGGTTTTCTCAGGCATCTGTAATCAGTGAATGGAATGAATTGTTAAACTGTACAAAGTAAGAACAAAAGCCACAGTGAAGAATTCCCTTACTTAGAAAGAGGTTTCTATTTCAATCTCTTTATTCAATTACATCATGGGATAATATGCAGGAGACATTGAGCCAGAATTGCTTTAATCAAATAAAGAAACTGAAAAGGACTTCTACCTTCAGTATCATTTTATTGAGACTAATATTGTTATTGTCTACAGTGTCCATATAAAAGAATCCAGATTGATTTAATCATTTCAGGCAAGGTTACCATGTATCCTCAGTACATCAGTCCATCAACATATCTTTATGAAGATCAGTGCCCTCATACTGATTTTCATCAGCCCAGGATTTACCTGGTAACTTCAGACTCCAGCCTAAAAAGTTTCTGGATGAACTCTTACTGATTCACTATTCAGTAATCATGAAAGGGGGTGCTATTATTTGAAAAGATTTGGTATATACTCTCTCCCATGTGACAATTGTCGACATTTTACTGGGGGAGAGGTGGCAAAAGAGCCTGTCATTGCCTTTACCCTCCACAGTGCTGTTGGTGCCTCTGTTAGCAGCACAAGACTGGAACTGTTTCTGCACTTAGGGAACATAGAGGGCTGCCAAGAGCTGATGACTGCCAAAGTTAAGTGATTACTAGTAATGCAATGATGTAAGAAAAAGCTTCTTGGTTTTCCCCCTCCTCTAGCACACCCATATGTGGTCAGCCACAAGCTGGACTGAGTACAATGTTTGAATCAAGCCAGATGCAATAACCTTGTGATCAGCCTGTGCCAAGGCGAGAGGGAAAGAAAAGACATGGTTGCTCCACTTTGGCAGTACTGGCTCCATGGTTCCGAGAAAAGTGCTACATTTTTTAAAAACATGAATGGACTCATTTAAGTCATTGCTGTAATTAGGCCTTTGGCTCATGCAGGACGGTGTTTGAGAATATGCACTAAGGGTCTGAATGCCAAAATGTAGGTGCCTAATTTGTGTATCTATGAAAACAAACTTTATGAGAGGATTTTCATCCACAACATATCTTCTTGGTAAGCCACATACTCAGTGACAAAGATAAGGAAGGTGGCTCAAACAGGGATATCTGACTTCTACTGCTCAGTCTTTCTTTGCTCTAAGGATTTTTGTTGCCATACCAGGGAGAAATGATAGCATACAATTCTCCAGCCATTGTGACATATCAACAACAAAGGTGAGATTGAATCTGAGCATTATCTGACCAGAACATCATCCGAAGAGACAGCCAAGGGCCTCCACATACCAACTGTCTGTCTAAGTGTCTGGCTGATGGTTGTAAATGGCAAATATGTCTCCTGAAATAAACACCAGTTCTGGAACAATTTGCAAAGGGGAACAGGTCATGAATGACTTAACTATCAACAATAGTAGTCTGTGATTATTACCTTGTTAGGTTGTGCTCCTTTTAAACCACCCCTGGGGAGAAGAAAGTAAGTCAAGGACACAACTTGGACAGATCTCCCCCTACAGATCTCTCTGTGGGATTACCCTTGTGTTTAGCCTTGCTGTTCAAGTAATCAATTACGTTCATCTTCTAATTAATGAACCAGTATCCGTTTCATAGAACATGCTCATGCTGTAATTACCGCAATTGTGTTACCAATGGAGCACTTGGGGAATGAACGTGTATGGAGTGCTGTTGAGCTTGAATTGCACACTGTGGGGAGGCAAGGGTGATGTTTCCTCTGCTACAGAGCGGATGCTTTTTTTGATTAAAAAATACAGAAGAATCTGATCAAAATATTGCTAATGAGAAAACATTTTGTTTCTCTGATTTGCTGTGCATTAACAATACTTTTCTTTTTTATGGTCAGAAATTATTTGGGATTTAATTTAAGCATTTGTTTTATCTCAACTGCAGCAGAAAATCTATTGTGTACAATAGGAAAAGTCTCCCATGAACTCTATGCGGAGAAAGAAGAAAACCTTCATTTTGCTTCCTTCTCTTTTTTATAATATACTGTCAAATATTTTTGTGTATAAGGTTTCAGAATTTCATGGTATCTCGAAAATCTTTAATAAAAAATATAACATCAATATTAAACATGCCGGAATAGAGACTTTACAGGAAGTCAACTAGATGGACAGTTTGATCACTTGGAAGGCATTAGTTCCATTTGAAATGAGTTTACCTGATAATAGTTTAGACCATATATCAATTAAATTCTATATTGAGAATTGGAGAAAAAAATACATACATAAAACTTTATTAAAGCCAAGTAGGACTCTCACAGTGAGTTACTGGGGCAGTTCTTTAACTGGTATAAATTGGCCTGGCTTCAGTAAATTCAGAAAGGACGTAGCTCTTTTAAGTTCATCCTCCAGTGAATCTAAAAATGACTTATAAATACATGTATATACATATGTAATTTCTTGTATGTGTTTCTAGGGCTAGTTATAGAAATGGGTTTTCTACATTCCTCCTTGAATCTGAGCATTATGTACAGATTTGTTTTAGTGAATCAGGACCTACAGCAATGCAAAGTAGTTGGGTGGATCATATAAGGGGCTCTTTGTACAAAAACCCAAATGACTAGACTCTCACTAGACTTCTGTCAAACTATGTGAAGAAAAATGCAAAGGATTTATTTTGTGGTTTTATTTGTGTTTTACCTCGTAACTTTCTAGCCATCTGGTTTCCTTGTTATATTTTGAACACCTTAGACCTAGTATAAAATTTACATTTCAGTTGTTTATACAATTGGTATTTATTTGCATAGCACCTGTTTTCTACTTATTATCTGGTGGAGGAGATTTGCTGTATGCTTAACAAATTAACATTCCGTTATGTAGACGATGAAGGGAAATGGCTGCTTTATATAATTACAGTTTTAGACCAATCAAAGCAAGTTATCATATTCCATACTCCAGAACAGAGGCAGTATGTAATAAATTTCTAGAAATTAAGGTAACTGTTTCTCACTTTGGCTTCCTCATGCATTTTTGTGCCAAATTTCAGCCTGAAGCAGATTTAATGGTTGCATCATGAAACTCTCAAAGTGGCTGTGATGAAGACACTGACAAACTGAGTAATACTGGTGTTGCCCAGATAGTCTATGCAAGTTACACACAAGAAGTTATATAAATCACTATGCAATAGACTTATGTCAGCTGCCAAATGATAGGAAAGAAAATTCTGTATGTGCATCTTATTTCAGAATTTGTTTCTCCAATATTTCTTTTACCTGTTAGTGAAATCTCTCACTCAGCTTGTGATAAGAGTATGAATATTGAATTAACGGATCTCTATCCTCATCTGGACAGAAGATTCTCAATGGAATTTCCCATACTCTGGAGTGGTCAGCTGTACCAGTGTATTGAGTGTGTGTGTATGTGGGGACGTGTGTTTTCTTCGGCAACAGAACTTGTCGAAATGGCACTTCAGAAAACTGTCCTACCTTGTGCTCTCACTCTTCCCCCTGGCTCTCTCAGGAAAAAACTTTCTCGTGAAAAGGCAAGTGAGCACTTTGTATGGAGGTGTGATAAATTACAGCTGCATAGTAGTTTAAATTTATGATAGCTGCCTTTGACCGCCTCCTATATGCTTTGCTTATTAATCATATCTCTTCTGGCATGACTTCTGCTGAACATCTTCCAAGATTTTCACATTTTTAAACTAGTCTGCTAGAAGTAAGTGTGGATATGCTACTGATGGAGGATTAATGTCAGTACATTTCAAGGGTCCTTCCTGTAATTGACTATATTATGGCGGTGGTGCGCTCATACACAGACAAGTGTCTGATTGAGATTGGGATAGCATGGCCAAATCTCTTCTCCATTTTGATTCAATTAGAGATTCAGGTCTTAGATGATAAGTCAGTGAAGTCAACCGCTGTGCTACTCTCTCCTATGTCTCCATACTGACACTTTCACCCTCAACACAGAAATTGTGAAAAGGGGTCCGTACAAACTCATTTGAAGTGTCAGCTCTGGGAAATTGTACTCCTTGCTTTCATGAGCCAGTGAAGATAAAAATACTATCCCACCACCATTCATTAAATGCATTCTTTATATAGAGAGAATATATTAGAATGAAACCACGGATATTGAATTTATCTTCATGAGATGGTGATGGTCTCATCAGTCATGAGTGTCACAACTAAGCAAAGACACAAGTGAATAATGAAGCCACCCTTATCGAGTACAGATGAATTCAATTTCCTCTGCACTCTTATGTCATATTTGATTCACTGAACTATAACATCTACTTTTTATTTTTTAAGTTGCCCATGGGTTCTATCTTTTCCTCATTCTCCCTCTATAACAATGTTTTTGGGATGCATTTTTCTGCTTTTATGTGTCGTGCATGACTTTTTCCTCTGTCTGACAAAACAACTAAGATGATCATAAATGGCATACACAGAATGAGAACACTTACCATGTCAAGTGCCTAAATTCCCTGTCCCTGCCAGGTTTTCTGGAGGACCTGTCCCTGGGTGTTATGCTGACAATACTTCATGCACAGAAGTGCAGGCCACAGATAAATGGGCTTGTTCTGAGATATCTGTAGATATATTCCCCTGTGATTTTCAAAGAAGCGTGTCTGAGTCTTTCCATCTTGATGGACAGAGTAGCATGAAGGAACTAATCATACAAGTGGCCTTGGTGTAAGGCTGCCATAGCTGTTGTGAACACAGGCTGTGAAGAATAAACCAAATTTGCAGCAGTAGGTCACGCACAGAAGAATCTATGTGAAAACAAGGAGGGAGCAAAAATTGCTATGGTGTTCCACTTACTAGGACAGATTTTAGTATAAGTAGAGATAACCAGAAAGCGTGCTCCTCTCCACACCATGTGTCCCCTGTTTTTTCTCTAGAAAATTCCTTTACTATCTGCCGCCTATCAGCCTGCTCCAGTAAGCAAATGTTTCAGGATGCTTTGGATGCACTGTGAACAAATGCCACCTGCACGGCACTAACACAGCCAGGCATTAAGCACTGCAAGAAATGCACAGGGACAAAGCACACTCAAACCCTTTTCCACTCTCACTATTGAAGTTGTGCCAACATGCTGGTTGCAGACAATATCAGATTTGTTTTCAGCCAACTTAACTGGTCACATAATCCTACAAAATTGAGGTCTATCTGCTTAGACAGAAGAATGTGCCACTTAAGCTACCAAGGGAAGAGTGTAGTGCTGTCCCTGGTAAGAGCTCCTCTCAGCTGGTGGAGCACTCAGCACAGTGGGGAAATGGCCTCTGGCTCAAATCCCCAGAGCTTGCTGTAGTTTTTCCTTTTGTGCAATACAAGAAATAAACACAAATGCATTGCTTGAGCAGTGCAACTGCTGCATTGACTCTGAAAGCAGTGCTATTTTGTACCTAGACTCTATAGTCTGTGTTGCTTAATACAGAAAAGGGTACAATAGCTCAGTTTCAAGCTAATTATAGCAGTAGAAGATTCTGTGGACATGCCTCTCCAGGTTTTACGAATAAACTCCTTAGAGAAAAAAAGGAAAGGTATTCACATTATATTTACCTAATAGATGAGATTCAGTCTATTAGATGAGATATGAAGTAAATTAAATTCCATGGCAGGTGAACACCCTGAGGGTACTGTAGTTTATAACACTATATTAATATTCCGTAAGACTGCTGCATGAGCTTAGCACAGCTAACTTCAAAATTAGCTTTACAGGCCACCTGCAGAAGTTTTTCTGGTTGCTTTCATAGTCACTGCTGCAATCATAGATAATTTAACATAAATATTAAGTAAATAATTGGTTCAGAATATTTCAAGGTTAGGGACATAAATCTCATTCCTATTACATGAATGGAAACCATAAAATTACAAGGTGGTACTTAACCTGGCAATTTTAGTTTCCATTGAGCCACATTCCCTTCCATTTTCTGAAAATAGAAAAGATCTAAATAAATTCTCCAGAATGCACTTACTGAAGGTGCAGAAGAATTATTGTAGGAAGGAGATATTAGTTCAGAGCTCTATATGAAAAATACTCAGGATGATAAAATGATTGTAATGAACACTATTAAGGTTTTAGAATGCATTTGTATAAATTTAGTGATATGAATACAGACTGAAGGTCTTCTGAAAGGATGTTTTCTGAAGCTGAGCACTGGCTGAGGTAGTAAGAAAGAGGTACTGGGTATGCCTTATGACAACTGTAGTTATGAGAGGCTTTCTAATTAGCCTCCAGAAGCTTACAGCTTGCAAGTTAGCTAGAAAGTAATCATCACAGTAGATGGTCTTAAAGGCAGAAAACCTCATTGATGTTTTGAAGGTGGTAAACTCACTTTCTAATGCATCTCTCTAGTGCGAGAGCTTGGGAAGGTAAGGGGTGGCTGAGAAAGGAGAGCTGCAGTTGTTCCTCATAGACCAAGTGATGCCTATTAGTGCAAAGTTGGTCTGAAGAAGTAATTTTATCAGTACTTGTCACAGAGAAATCATAGTTGGAGAACCTGCTTTCAGAGTTCATGTCTGTTGTCTTTTACCTGTTGCTTTTTTACTTTTTTTATTTTTAACACGATGTCTGCAGAGGATACCAGCTGGCTATTCTCTGACTGCAGCAGGGAAATCTTCCACAGATGTAAAACTGGGATAGCGGGATCCCCCTCCAGGCTTTCTTTTCAAAGGCAAGTATGTGGAGGTGTTGGCTTTGGTGGGAAAGGCCATGCTTTGAATCATCTACTCATGGTAACAAAATCCACCAGAGTTAGTTGTTAGGATGGCATCTCACTTTTTAGTAAGTTAAGCAACTGTAGGGATTGTTGCTTGAGAGTAATTGAAATGGATTTAAAAGGATTCAAAATCTACTGAAATCCTGTCAAGGAATCTGAGACATTTTAGGCACTATCTTTTCTCATGTTTGTAATACATGTCCTTCTTACTATGTGCCCAGAAGTGAAGACAATTCAGTGTGAACTTATTAAGTGATATATTGTTTGAGGCAGAATTTCTCTCTCAAAATTTAAGTATTGTTTGTGTATGGTTAGTGCGGAGACCCCTCTTTCCCCTGCCCCCCATGAAGGTGTGAATGAAAATCAGGCTTGGAGCAGGAATACAGAGAATAGAAAATTAAGGCAGAAGAACAGTATAAAAAGAAGACAGAGATTATCTTACTTATTCCAATCATTCTCACCTCATGTTTATTGAGATACTTAGATATGTCTTGATTACATTTTCCTATGTCTGTTAACATTCTTGATTTTGCACTTTGATACTATGTAGGCTCACGCTTACTATTAAATTTTCATGACTGAGTAATTTCAGTAAGGAAAAGTCTACTCTATTCAAGCACATAGAAGTTCAATAGCAAAAGTCTAAGGCAGACATATGAGTTAATATATAGTGCAACTTTTTATATTTTCAATTCCTCTTATTACACCCTAGAGATACTGGGAGACAACGTGTAATGAATGACAGAAAATGTGGATAAAAGCATTGTAAGGTGAATAAATTAAAGCCTTTATTCATAAGACCAATAATATGAGGAGTGAGAAATTAAGAAGTATAAGCATGGGAGACAAAACATCTAGCAGAACAAATGGATATAATAATTTTCAAACGTGTCAGCTTGAATCAACTAAGGTAAACAATTGCAATCTCAGTGCATGCCTGGACTAGGGAAGCTTTGCCATTGAGTACTGTAAAATGGAAGGGAGTCATAAAGTGTTGGAGAACAGAACAGGGGTATGTATCCGATCATTTATAAACTTTTAATCAAACATGGAGCCCATAGCTGGAGTCTGGCAGCTTTGGAGACTACTTTGTCTGTGTGCTCATAAACCATTCATAAGTCAGTGAGCCATTAAATGCTCTCTTACTTTCTTGCTTCAGTGGTTTCAACACCTTCCTCTGGGACAAATTTCTCTAATAACAAGAGGTAATTCAATTTTTCTCTTGCTCGGTCCTAAGCAAACAGTTCTGGCTGCTGTGGCTTACCAGTTTTGTGAAGGTTGTGCAGGGAAGATAGTGTAACAGTCGGAAGCTACCGAGTGCTCTCTTAAGTTGTATATTTACTGTTTTATGGACTGTCATGGATATTGATGTTTTAAAAACATGAAGGTGCTCTGTGGCATGGTGGAAGCTGGTGGCTGCCCCACTGCACCTTCATTTATAAGGGTCCTGCTGGTGGGCCTGGGACACAGGAGCCCTGGCTTCTGCTGTGGGAGATTGGGGCAGTCGTTATTCATGAGGTTGGATGGTATTAATATTTGTGGTTGTGGCAGTGGGGAAGATGGTTTTGAGGCTGGCGGTGGGGGCAGGGGTGAGAGTGGTGCAGTGTAATGATAATAGCACCCTTCTCCTGCTGCATGTGGCAGGGAGGGTGCAAGGAAAGAACTCTTGAGTGGCTGTACTGCTTACCTGCAACAGCCAGGGTACCTTCTTATCCTTCTTGTCACCTCATGACTTATGAGATTAACGCTCTTCATTCCAACAGTAGCATTTCTGCCACAGATATAAGGCCAGTAATCACAGAATAACCAGATTGGAAGAGACCTACTGGATCGTCGAGTCCAACCATACCCACCAATCCCTAAATCATGCTCCTAAGTACCTCATCCACCCTAACCTTAAACACCTCCAGGGAAGGTGATTTAGGGATTGGTGGGAATGGTTGGACTCGACGATCCAGTGGGTCTCTTCCAACCTGGTTATTCTGTGATTCTGTGATTCTGTGATTCTGTGATTCTGTGAGTCAACTACCTCCCTTGGCAGACTGTTCCAATGCCTAACCACCCTCTCTGTTAAGAACTTTTTCCTAATATCAAGCCTGAATCTCCCCTGGCGGAGCTTGAGGCCATTCCCTCTCATCCTGTCCCCTGTCACTTGGGAGAAGAGGCCAGCACCCTCCTCTCCACAACCTCCCTTCAGGTAGTTGTAGAGAGTAATAAGGTCTCCCCTCAGCCTCCTCTTCTCTAGGCTGAACAACCCCAGCTCTCTCAGCCACTCCTCATAAGATTTGTTCTCCAGCCCCTTCATCAGCCTTGTTGCTCTTCTCTGGACTCACTCCAGAGCCACAACATCCCTCTTGTGGTGAGGGGCCCAGAACTGAACACAGTACTCGAGGTGCGGTCTCACCAGTGCCGAGTACAGAGGGAGAATAACCTCCCTGGACCTGCTGCTCACGCCGTTTCTGATACAAGCCAAGATGCCATTGGCCTTTTTGGCCACCTGGGCACACTGCTGGCTCATGTTCAGTCGGTTGTCAACCAACACCCCCAGGTCCTTCTCCTCCTGGCAGCTTTCCAGCCGAGCTTCTCCTAGTTTGTACCTCTGCTTAGGGTTGTTGTGCCCCAAGTGCAGGACCCGGCATCTGGCCGTGTTAAACCTCATGCCGTTGGTCTCAGCCCAGAGGTCCAGCCTGTTCAGATCCCTTTGCAGAGCCTCCCGACCCTCCAGCAGATCCACACTTCCACCCAGCTTGGTGTCATCTGCAAACTTGCTAAGGGAGGACTCAATGCCTTCATCCAGGTCGTTGATAAAGAATGGTGCAATTCAGGGACAATCATGGCTGTTCGAGTATTCACATGCTATTCTAGCCTCGGTTTTATACATCTCTCTAAATTTACATTTTCAAGTAGCATTTAATAACTCATTTTTCAAGTTAATTTAATTTTTAAAACATTTGAGTTTGTAAAGAATGTCTTGAAATGTTTTTCTTATCCTTTTCTTCAAGATCTTGTGGTAACTGTTTCAGAAAGGATTTATACTTGTCTTTGTTTTTAATGACAGTGAACACTTACTGACTCCTATTTATATTGCTGCAGAGAAAAGATACACAGTTATATCAGGTGCATGAAAATTGATTTAGAAATTGAATAAACTTTTATTCTATTGTGTAAGAACCAAACATTGATTTATTTGAGTTAGTTTAAAAACAAACAAACCCCTCAATGGACAATTTCACTTTGCAAATATTCTTGGACTTTGCTTTGAAGCATCTGGCCCTTTTAGAAAGAAAGATACCAGACAAGGCCACTGGTGAGATTTGTCTTGTTAAAACAAGTATTTTCTTCCTGTAGCTATTTTTCTCTGTAACCTGCTATTTTGATGCTCATCTGCAACCCACATATTGCCAAAGCTCTGGTCCTACCCTGTGCTGACTGAGGGTTTCTCTTCATGTGAGAGTTTGAGAAAAAGCATCCTTACTACTCCTGAGGATTTCCTGTTTGAAGAGATTCTGAAGGCTTCTCTATATTAAATACTTTTAGTTTGTTGTTTTTCTTGTTTTATTCCAAAGTAGCTGTATTCACCTAGCATTTCCTATATTTTCTTTTTTTCTGCTCTAGATGGCAATGTAACACTTTTTCTTGCACTGGGAGCCTCATGTTTCTGTAAAATTTCTATGAATTTAGAAAGCTAACAATAGATTTCTCTTATTATGTGTGTACAGTACTAGCTATAATGGCTCCTCTGCCACTCAGCTATGACTCTCACCCCATCACTAGTACCCATTCTCATTCCTTGTCTTCTGTCTACCCGAATCTCATGTGCTTCATCTCCTGTTCTTGCCATTCCTATCCCACCAGCTTAATTTTTTGCCTGCAGCAAATTAGGATAACTCTTCATGAGAGAGCCTTGACTTCTGTTTTCTCCACCTGTTTTGTAACATTGGCTCAAATCTTGACTTTGAAACTTCTTCCACATTACTAATATCATACCCATACCCTCCTTGTGTTGTGTTCTTACTTTTTTTTGTGGGGGGAGACCAAGTACTTAATTTCTATTAAAAGCTCAGTCATGGAGCAGTGATAATGGAAAATCCTCTGTGTAGGCTCTTCCGTTTTGCCTGTGAAATAAAATGTGCTATACTGCCATGCTATGTTACTGAAATAAGGAAGAGGCTAGTGGTATGCATTTTTAGTTATTTAAATGCAGCTAGTTTCACAGCATTGGACTAACATCTGCTATAGACCACCCAGCCAAGAAGAAGCAGCTGATGAGCTCTTCTACAAACAACTGAGTGTAGTCTCAAGATCGCTACCTCTAGTCCTTGTGAGAGACTTCAATTTCCCAGATATAGGCTGGGAGTATAATACAGCAGAAAGGAAGCAGTCCCAGAGGTTCCTGGAGTGTGTGGAAGACAATTTCCTCACACAGCTGATGAGTGAACCGACAAGGGACGATGCCCTCCTGGACCTACTGTTTGTGAGTAGAGAAGGACTGGTGGGGGATGTGAAGGTTGGAGGACGCTTGGGGCAAAGCGATCATGAGATGATAGAGTTCTCGGTGCAGGGTAAGATGAAGAAGGAGGTTAGCAGAACATTCACCCTCAACTTTCAGAGAGCAGACTTTGGGCTGTTCAGAAGGCTGGTCAGAAAAGTGCCGTGGGAGGCGCTCCTTGAAGGCAAAGGTGTCCATGAGGGCTGGACGCTCTTCAAGAAGGAACTCCTAGCAACTCAGGAGAAAGCCGTCCCCAAGTTCCGGAAAAGTAGCCAGCGGGGTAAGAAACCAGCATGGTTGAATAGGGAGGTCCTGAGAGACATCGATAGGCAGAGTAAGGTCTACGACCTCTGGAGGAAGGGGCAGGCATCCCGGGTGGACTATAGGGAGGAAATAAGAACGTGCAGGGAAAAAATCAGGATGGCTAAGGCCCAACTAGAAATGCAATTGGCCAAGTCTGTGAAAGACAACAAAAAGTCTTTCTACAAATACATCAACAGCAAAAGGAGGGCTAGGGAGAATCTCCAGTCCCTAGTAGATGCAGAGGGAACAAGAGTAACAGGGGATGAAGACAAGGCTGATGTACTCAATGCCTACTTTGCCTCAGTCTTTAACAGTAAGGAAAATTGTTCCCTCTGTGCACAACCCCAAGGGTTGGAAGAGAAGTATGAGTTTCCCACAGTCCAAGAGGAGGTGGTTAGAGACTTGCTTGCCTGGCTAGACGCCCACAAGTCTATGGGGCCGGATGGAGTCCACCCAAGAGTTTTGAGGGAACTGGCGGATGTGCTGGCCAAACCCCTTTCCATCATCTTCCAACAGTCCTGGATTACTGGGGAGGTTCCGCTGGACTGGAGGCTGGCTGATGTCGTGCCCATCTATAAGAAGGGGCGCAGGGAGGATCCAGGGAACTACAGGCCTGTCAGTCTGACCTCAGTACCGGGGGAAGTCATGGAGCGGGTGATCTTGAGTGCTATCATGAAGCACTTGCAAGAGAACCGGGTGATCAGGCCCAGTCAACATGGGTTCATGAATGGCAGGTCTTGCCAGAGTAACCTGATCACCTTCTATGACCAAGTGACTAAACTCTTGGACGAGGGAAAGGCTGTGGATGTGGTTTTCCTGGACTTCAGTAAAGCCTTTGATACAGTTTCTCACAGCATTCTGCTTCGGAAACTGTCGGCCTCTGACCTGGACGAGTGCACACTCTCCTGGGTGGAAAACTGGTTGAACGACAGAGCCCAGAGAGTGGTGGTAAATGGAGTTAAATCCAGCTGGAGGCCAGTTACAAGTGGGGTTCCCCAGGGCTCAGTCCTGGGTCCAGTCCTGTTTAATATCTTTATCAATGACCTGGATGAAGGCATCGAGTGCTCCCTTAGCAAGTTTGCAGATGACACCAAGCTGGGTGGAAGTGTTGATCTGCTGGAGGGTCGGGAGGCTCTGCAAAGGGATCTGAACAGGCTGGACCTCTGGGCTGAGACCAACGGCATGAGGTTTAACACGGCCAGATGCCGGGTCCTGCACTTGGGGCACAACAACCCTAAGCAGAGGTACAAACTAGGAGAAGCTCGGCTGGAAAGCTGCCAGGAGGAGAAGGACCTGGGGGTGTTGGTTGACAACCGACTGAACATGAGCCAGCAGTGTGCCCAGGTGGCCAAAAAGGCCAATGGCATCTTGGCTTGTATCAGAAACGGCGTGAGCAGCAGGTCCAGGGAGGTTATTCTCCCTCTGTACTCGGCACTGGTGAGACCGCACCTCGAGTACTGTGTTCAGTTCTGGGCCCCTCACCACAAGAGGGATGTTGTGGCTCTGGAGTGAGTCCAGAGAAGAGCAACAAGGCTGATGAAGGGGCTGGAGAACAAATCTTATGAGGAGTGGCTGAGAGAGCTGGGGTTGTTCAGCCTAGAGAAGAGGAGGCTGAGGGGAGACCTTATTACTCTCTACAACTACCTGAAGGGAGGTTGTGGAGAGGAGGGTGCTGGCCTCTTCTCCCAAGTGACAGGGGACAGGACAAGAGAGGGAATGGCCTCAAGCTCCACCAGGGGAGATTCAGGCTTGATATTAGGAAAAAGTTCTTAACAGAGAGGGTGGTTAGGCATTGGAACAGTCTGCCAAGGGAGGTGGTTGACTCACCTTCCCTGGAGGTGTTTAAGGTTAGGGTGGATGAGGTACTTAGGGGCATGGTGGGAATGGTTGGACTCGATGATCCAGTGGGTATCTTCCAACCTGGTTATTCTATGATTCTATGATCTACCTCTTATTCCACCCTAAGAGCGGCCAGTGGAGGATGCTGAGGAAAAGAATATTAGAAAAGTGATATATAATTCCCTTCACACACATGAGACATTAAAGTTTTATTGAGCCAAAGTTTATTGTGTATTATTGCATTTAATAGTTTTGATGGAGATTGCTTGTATGAATTGTGGAGTTTGTTCCATAACTAAATTCTGGATCATACATTAAGAGATTTTACTTTTCAGATGTTTTAAATCTACTTCTTGATATTTAAATATGACATCCCTAGTTACTAGAGGATGTGAATAATTGTTATCTTTATATTTAGCGGGGTGAGGCAAAGTGAACTGTAAACTATGTGACAGTGTTATATAATAATGCTATTTCGTACATTTTCCATTTCCCATTAGTCCCCAGTAGTCCGTTTTCTTTTTTTTTTTTAAATCTGCTGCTGAGCATGAAGATGATGCTTTTTAGGAAGAGTGCAAGATCTCTTTTTAAGGGGTAATAGCTAATTTGGAACACATTATTGTGTCCATATTGTGTGGTTATTTCCCCCTCCTTTTCTTTGCTTTGTGCTTATTGACAGTGGATTTAATTTAGCATGTTATTACCTGTTCGCTTAGAAACATGGTATGTCCTGCAACTCTTCATAGTAGCTTGCAAATGAAGAGAGTAATTTCAAATAATCAGAAAACTTAGCTGCTCATTCACGAATCTGTTGAGGAGCATAAGCTTTAGCACAGAAGACAAGCACTGGTAAATGTCCTGAAATGTGAAAGCTGGCCACTTATTCTTATTTTTAATTTTATATCCCTTAACTAGTAATTAGCCCTTGATATCTGTGACCTTAATTTTTCTCCCAGGACAGTTTAGTTTGAGAGTTACAAGTGATGAACTTTGTAAAGAAGGACAACAAAAAAGAAAAAAAAAGAGAGAAAACAAAAAAATGGTATCCACTGGATTACAATTTTCCATAGGATTTTTAACTATTCCACGGAACTGCAACGCGTTTCACAGAATCACAGAATCACTAGGTTGGAAAAGACCTCCAGGATCATTGAGTCCAACCATTTCTGGGGAAAAACTTCCACAGAAATCATGATGACTATCCCACTGAATTTGCTCATGTATCACCTGTGTTCAAAGGGGCTGCACTAAGGACACAGTCAGAAAAAACGGCAGTGATGAAGCGCAATAGAAAGCACATCAAAAGCCATGTTATCTAAATAGTGAGGTTGCAGCTGATCTCTGACACTTGCACACACACACACACCAAGGCGGGGAAATAGGGTGGATGTTGAAGTATCAAAGCACAATGGGAACGTAGGGATAAATTAAAAAAGCCAAGGCTGAGAATAGGAAACACCTGGGAAAAGACACTAGGAGTAATAGGATTTTCTTTCATGTATATGTAATTGGTAAGAGGGATACCAATTATACAGGTTTCTTTTTCTCCTGTGCACTAGAACTACTACAAGGAGATGGGGAGAAGGCATAGTAAGATGTGAAGGCCTTTTTGCATCAGTCTGCAGAAAAGACTGTTTGGACAAACTTAGAGCATAATTAATACCAATTGTAAAAGAAGGTAGGATTCAAGACTACGATGGGGAAGAAAATTAGAGTTCTTAGGAAAGTTAGATGACTTCAGATGGATGGAGCTGTCTAACATTGTCCCGGAACATTTAAAGATCTTGAAAATACTAACAGTTATATTTAAGGTATGGAACATATCTATAAGACTAGTTGTCACAGCAAGGAAGCACTGAAAAACTAGAAAGGGACTTATATTTATAATAGGGAAATATATGCTTTTAATTAAGTTCCAGGAAAATTATAGAACAGCTCATGAAACAACTTGTGCTATATTCACTTTGAAGATAAAAAGATGATTAACAACCCAAACGACTTAGCAGAAAAAAAAAAAAGAGGTCATAGAAATCCAGTGTCTTTGTGTGATAAGATAAGAATCCACATGGATAGGAGAGAATCAGGAAATACATCTCTTCTTTAGATAAATGTGGTCTTTACAAAAGTTCAGAAGGGAGGAAGTAAAGCTGGTTGACAGCCAAATCTAGAGAACAACTCTGTAGCTATTGTCTAAATAGAATTATGTAGTCCTAGACAGATTTGTCTGGGTGCTTTCTGGTCAGAGTTTATTCAGGGCTGCACCAATGTTCTGAACTTGGCATTGACATGAAGCTGGGAGACGGTGAAAATCCTCTGGAGGACAGAGTTGGAATTCAAAATTATCTCAGTGAACTGATGAAATGGTTTCTAATAAAAACTTGTAAATCAATAGGGATATTCAGTTAGGCAGTGATAATCACCTACACAAATATGGGATGGGAAACAACTGATTAAGCAACAGTCCTTCAGGAAAGAGTCTGTGAATATAGTGATAACAACCTGAACATGAGTCAACAATGTCTTACTGTTACACAAGGACAAACTTCATAGTGAGAAGGATAAGCAAAAGGAAGTTTGTAAGTCACGTGACATAATCTTTTCCCTCTATTCAGGCTTAGTAAGTACACAGTGGAGAACTATGACTATTCTGTATTACCTCATTTCATGATTAATGAGGGATTACAGCAGCAGGCTTTGAAGATGTGAAAACTTTCTGCAAAAGAGCAAGGGAGTAATCTGTTCTCTCTTTCCGAAGTGTAGGCAATAGGCATGAATTGCAGCAGGAAGATTAAGGTTAGGTATTAATGTCCATAACATTAAGAAAACTGAATCACATGGACAATGTTCTTTCCTAATGCCATGGAAGTTATGTCACTGGAGGCTTTCTCACCACATCTGTAAAGGATGACATAACATCTTACAGCTGACCCAGCCCGGAGGCAGAGGATGGACTAAGAACATTTTCATTCCTGTTCACTGTCATCTCTTGCTTTACTTCTATTCTCTAACTCCTCTGTTTTCTTCACTTATAAGCTGCTGGCCTCCCGCTTCAAGGCCCTCTACTTCCTGTCCCAAATTTGTTTTTCTTAAATTTACCATGGAAAGCTAATGAGGGCCAATGTCAGGCTTGGTCAGACCTCACCATTCTTCTACATTTCCAGATAATTCATTAGTTAATTGAACAACATTGCCCCTAGCATTGATTTTTGAGATACTTGTGCTGGCAAATTCCCTACCTTCTGAGAATGAATCATTTGTTCCAACCTGTTGTTTTCCGTCTTCCAAACCACTACTAATCCCTGAAAGGCCTTCACTCTTATCTTGTGCCACCTTAATTGCTCTTCAGAACTGTTGCTAAAGGATCTTATTTAAAGCATGTGGTCAGATTTAGGTTTTTTAATTTTTTTAATGCTTTGTATCTACTGAAACACTGTTTTCTCACTGTGTCCTTTAAATCTATTTTGTGAGCTATAAAAAAAATGTTGATTCTGCCCCTGTACGTTACAGTTATTCATATGCCCACCTGTTCTATCTTTTATTATATTTTATGCTAATTAGCAGGCAAATTAATTTCCTGGTATGTTAATCAGACTCATTAGTCTGTAATTTGCAGAATTGCCTCTGTAGCCCCTTACAAAGCTTGGTTTCATATTAGTCTTTTCTCACACTGCTGGAAAGTAAGAGAGATTGCAATAAGCAGAAGGAGATCTACTTTTGGTAGTTATTCTGCAGTTTAACGACTGAATTTCTTTAGAACTCTTTATGAGTATGACCTGGCCCTCGGTGATACATTGTTCATTTCATTCTGAGTATGCTTTAAAATTTCCACTGCTACTTAACCTTGCTCCTTAATCAAGTTCGTCATAAAAAATGACTCCCGAAGACCACTGAGATTTTGACTTCTGCTGATAATTAATTTCTTGTAATGGTATTACCTTTCTTGATTCTGCCTCTTTTGCTCTGAGCATAATTTTGCCCAACTGCCTAGCTAATTTTTTTAAACAAAATATATTTTATATCTTTAGCATTGCCTTTCCCTCTTGGTTGTCCCTTGCAGCTGGTGATAACCAAGCATTCAGGAAATAATTTCCAAAAATTAAAAAAAAAACTTCCTAGAGAAAAGAATATGGATACCTTTAATAGCATCCTCTAAGTACCTGCAACACTAATTGCTTTCTCTTTAAATGCATTATTTGCTAAAAATTCAGAATAAAGTAGCCTTAGTGAACCAGAACCAGGTAGCGTGTTAGTGCTTTTTGGAGCAGTATACTGCTACACCACAGTAGGATCCTATGTCGCAGATGGGGCTTTCAGCTATTCTAATAATTCTACTGCTTTTAGTAATTCCAGCAAGAAAGGGATGGAATTCCAAACCTTCCTAGAACTCCTAATTGCTCTAAAAATATCAAAAAAGACCTATATAAAACTTGAGCCTGTTACAGTGGGTCCAGAGGAACCAGAGGAAGGCCGTGAGAATGGTCAGAGAGCTTCTGCCATGAAGAAAAATAAAGACAGCTGGGGATCTTCACACTGGAGAAGTCTCTAGGGAGACCTTATCGGGGAGATCTTTTAGTTGTTAAAAAGAGAACAAGCATTTTAGAATTAAAAAAAAATCTGTGAGCTTTTTTCATTGTTTTACCAAGAGGGAATGTAGCCGAGCTTCAGTGTTCTGGTGTAGTAGCAGATAGTAGAGGATGAATCATTTGTAAATGGTGACAACAACTTCCTTCAACAAAATGAACTCTGGAATGTCCTGTATCAAGTCTCATCCTGTGCAGTTCCTCCTAAACTATTTCTTTACCTTTTCTTAGCTTTTTAAAATAATTTCTGCATTGCTAGATGCTATACTACCCTTCAAAGTATATATTTTTGCGGATTTATGCTGATAAATTATTAAATATTTCAAATTATGTAAACATCCCTCAATTTCTTTTGAACTATATTTTTTTATGTCTAGGAAAGGTGATGTCTCAAATCATCCCTGATCTTAGTGCCCTAGGGCTTGCAAAACATCCCCAGTATTAATAAATGTAATCTGAGGAAAATATTTGTCAGAGGGAGCTGGGAAAGGGACCATGAAAAACATATTACGTAGACTGGAGCAAAATGGCTAACCTGATTATAAATATAAAATATTAAAATAATGAATTCACAGAAACCCTATTAGACATCAAAGCTTGTGTCTTATTGGAATATGCTTTTAATTTATATGCTCTCTTTCAGGCCAAAAGCAAACCTGATAAATTGAACAGTGAATTCCTAACCTGATTGAAAAAACCTGACTCTGGATCATTGTTGTCAATGGAAAGGAGACTGTAAACTGAAAGCTGCTCAAGTAGATGCCTGTGGTATAATTTAATGGCACATTTTCAAATCTTACAACTTTTAAATACAGAACTAAACTTTAAAGCTGCAGCTTAATAGCCCTTACACTCTTTGCTCTTTTCTCTTATTTCAGTTTTTTCTTTGTTTCTAAAGTCTGCAGCAGGGGCAACTGTAGGAAGGGAGAATTTAAGTGCTTTCAGTTAGCAAGAGCAGCCAGCATTAAAATTAATAAACATGATGTCTTTTCACTTGCCTTTTTCCATGGGAGTGAGGAATGCACTGAAATGAATATGTAGGCATAGTCTACACATTACCCAAATCTCAGATTAGAAATGTTTAAGTACTCTTCATTACATAATCTTTCCTCTTCAAAACGCTGAAGATTTTGTTATAGTCCACCTAGAAATACATTAGGATTACAGAGATGACAGATAAATATAGTTGATGGAGCATCAATATTGAGTGCACAGGATGAGAGAAGGTGAATGATTATGGTCCTAATGTGAAATTTGGGAGACCTGCTTTCAATTCCCTCATCCACCATAGGCTATCTCTCTGATCTTGAGCAAATTTTTCTCTCAGGCTTAAATTTAACAAATGTCTTCATGTGAATGACTGCCTCTTTTTAGACAAACATATTTCTGATGAAATGAATTATGTTATTGACCAGTGCATTTAGTTCACTAGGCTTCCACTTTTGCTCTGCAAAATTAGAGGTGATGATGCTCCATTACCTTAGAGTTGTGTGGAGCATAAATAGCTTGCTAAGCTCCCAGGATGCTGATTGTCTCTCTATAGAAAGCATCAGGATATCTCATATGGTTATACCCCTGTATGAATCCATGTTGAGTTCCTTTCTGATATTGAATTCACTGCTGATCAAACTGTCTCAAAGAGCCTATTGCAAACCCAAAGAAGGGCAATGTAAATCATCAAAGGTATGTAATGGTTTCAGCATGCAAAGAGGTTGAATAGACCAGCACTCATCATCATGAACTAGGGTGACTGAATGGGGATGTGACAGTGATCAATGCAGTTGTGAATTGGGAACAATTACCGTGAGTTTCTCACCATATAAGTGCTGTAGACTTAGTTTTTTACCCAACATACAATTAAACTGCAGGACCCTTTTCAAAGGGGATTGTGAGTGACAAAGTTAGATGGTTTTAAAATACATAATAGAAAAATTCCTGGATGAAAAAAATCCATTCTGGATTATGGAGCACGGAGAAATGACCCTGAGTTCAAGAAATTCAATAGGTTTGGCTGTAGGAGGCAATTGAGAATTGCTGCCTCAATTGTTTATCCTTAGATATTTTGGGCACATTTGGTACTGACCGCATCAGAGAGCATTCTATGATAGATGGACCTTTTGTCTTTCCTGAAATAGCCATTCTTATGTTATCCTTTTCTAAAGAGAAACAAATATATACAAATATACTCTACTGTGCACATTGTCGTGGTTCATAAATCCAATGACAGATGGCAGGCGTGCCCTTTGCTGAGAAAACTGAGGGGAAAGTGATGAAAGGATATTTTTGCATTTATATTATATCTCCTTTCCCTGGAATGAGAGTAAGGGATTCCATTTGACAAGCATATTCTCTTTTAATGTATGAAAGTATCTAGATTGAACCTTCAGAATTTAATATTAGTGAATGTCAAACATAGTGACAACCATCTTAGCAAGAAACCAGAGAATCAGCTGTGACAATCTTCTGTGACATGCCATCTTCACTTTAGATGGGGAGTAAACTACTCCTTTCACGTGATATCTTTCATCTTTCCCCTGCTCTTGCCCAGTTACTTCTGGTTGATAATAGAAAGCAGAGCCTAGTCACCTGTGGTTCACAGTAGCAGGTAAGAGCCTGAGAAGTCAGCAAAGCATCTTTGTTTTTCCTGCCCAAGCCAGCTGGTATCACAGTCACAGCATCATAAAAGAGGAACATACTCCTTTTGGAAACCCTCACTAGAGAAGGGAGGAATGATTCAGTTCAGCCTTGAGTGTTTTGAGCATCTTCTCCTGAGGCAGACTGTGGATTGTGACAGGTGGGTCACAATTTGCATATGGATCTCCCCTTGGTAACAAGCAGCACAACCTACTACCAGTTGTCTTATTTCCTTACAAGAGAGGAAGGTATTTTCTGATTCTCTGCCCCTCTACCCATCAGCAATCTTCCTCATAGAAACCCTGTTTGTAGCAAGGCATTCTTCTAGGTGAACTGAAAGACATGCATCTCTCTCTGTGAGTTTTATTAACACTACTTACCATGTGGTAATAGGGCATACCCAGCAGCAAAACATAACACTTTCCTCCCAGCAGGACTGGCATACAGCTTACAGGCTCGCATAGCACCGACAATCCTGGGAGTGAGGAACAGAGATGAGACAATTTATTTGCAAAACAGAGAGCTGTATCGCTAGCAATGAACTGAAGAACAAACAGAAGACTTTACACAAATGTGACACTTGCTCTTTTCAAATTACAGCAGTTGTATTTTTACTACAGATGAAAAACAAACAAGCTGCTCTGTCTTGTCTCTACCAGCTTGCTTAGAGACTCAGCTCAGCTTGGCTGCATGTAGATCAATTTGTTTCAAGAGATCAGCACTTCCTTTTTAACCTTTCGAACTGTAAGTCTCTATAGAATCTTGATGTTTTCATCAATTATATATTTTCATTTTGTACTGGTAATCGATAGTAGTTCAGAACACTAATGTCACACCATATCTTTGTCTTGGACTAGTAAGTGAATAATAACTAAATAATGCATTTCAAACAAGAGAGCAAATGAATATTCTCCCTCCAGCACACAAAGAAACATGCAAAAAGAAATCACTGAACAATAGGACATTGATTTTTGTGGCTTCAAACTTTCAGCTGCAGGCAGAAAAGACCAGAATAGAGTTTTAGTGCATTATCTTACTCATGAAGTTGCACTTGGGCGTGAAACTTCAAAATACCTCTCATTTTCACAGCGTTACTGCTGGATAAAGGTTTAGTACAGACCAAGGTAATGCTGAGAATTCACAGTTATGTGAATATTTGGAAAGCAAAAGAAATGCTTACAATCCTAACGTTGTTGGCAGAGGCTTTTCAAACACTGTGTGTTCTCAACAGAGAAAGCTCTCAAACAATTGATATTTGGAAAACAAGGCTACATCTGTACTAGCAGACCTGAGAGGGTCATGGAATAGCCTCAGACTCTGGTTTGCAATCATACATGCTGTTACATTGTTAGCACAGGTTTTGTAAGAACTTTAGCCAGTGCCAAGGCCCACTCTTCCAAGCAGCACCCGAGCGTACGTAGATTGGAAGTTAATGCTCTCAGTAAATAGCTTGAATGTGAAATCCCTATTTTGGGTACAAGAACTTGGCTGTGCAGATCAGAACCACACTGTGTCAACTGGCCTTGGGGCCAATGAACAGTCTATTTCCCCACTCCATTTGCTAGTGTAGACATAGCCAATGGGTATTAGCTGTGTTTGATAATTTTGCTCTAAAAGAGCATCTCGTGGCTAAAGTATTTGACTGGGACAGAAGAGACTCAGTTCCTAGACATCGCACAGATTTCCAGTATAATCTCAGTTCACACAGTCCCTCTCTGCTTCTTGTTTAACTTGTAAAATGAGGATAACAAAACTTTGCTACTTTGCGGTCTGTGACAATGATGTGTAGAAAGATGCGATGGCTTGTAACCTATTTAATATAGCAAATGCCTCTTACTAGAAGCGTCTAGAAAACTGGGGAGTTCATCTGTGAAAATGTGACTGTGAAAATTTCAAGTCCTTTCTCTCCCTCTCCAACCCTTACTGTTTAATTCTCCAAATCAAACTGTTTAGCTCAAGCAGTGAGGCCTCTGGAGGCCCTGAATCTGGCTGGATTATTTTTGTTCGCTGTGAATTCAGCCCACTAGTGTACCATAAAGGCTTGAACCCCTGCTTGGAGTCTGTCAAAATAAATTTTAAGCCTAAATGTTGAAATATTTAGAAAACAACAGGCATGCAGCATTTTCTATGTGAAATTTGTGTGACTGGAAAATTTGGGACCAGCTGTTAGTAACCAGGAGCTACAGTGATTTACTATAATAATAATAGTAGTAATATTCATAATAATAATAATAGAAGAGAATATTGAAAAACTATACAGGCTGGATCAATGCGTCCTGCACTTGGGACATAAAAACCCTGTGCAGTGCTACAGCCTTGGGGAAGAACAGCTGGAAAGCTACCTGTCAGAGAAAGACCTGGAGGTGCTGGTTGACAGTCGACTGAACATGAGTCAGCAGTGTGCTCAGGTGGCCAAGAAGACCAATGACATCTTGGCTTGTATCAGAAAGACTGTGGCCAGTAGGACC
This sequence comes from Clamator glandarius, assembly GCA_033459285.1. Classification (NCBI taxonomy): domain Eukaryota; kingdom Metazoa; phylum Chordata; class Aves; order Cuculiformes; family Cuculidae; genus Clamator; species Clamator glandarius. Next base: position 652,148 of record JAUNZM010000131.1, on the reverse strand, counting down.
AGGGAAGTGATTCTGCACTTGTGAGGCCACACCTCGAACAAAGTGTTCAGTTTTGGGCCCCTCACTATAAGAAAGACATTTGAGGTCCTGGAGTGTGTCCAGAGAAGAGCAATGACATTAGGAAAAATCTCTTCACAGAAAGGGTTATCAAGCACTTGGCATAGGCTGTCCGGGGAGCTGGTTGAGTTACCACCCCTGGAGCTGTTTAAAAAGCAGGTAGGTGATGTGCTTAGGGACATGATTCAGTATTAGACAGGTACAGCTGGAGTTGATGATCTCTAAGGTCTCTTCCAACCTAATGATTCTATGATTCAACGATTCTATTACTTAAATATGCACAAAAAAAAAGATGTAGTTTTCACCGTCCTTGAGGATAGTGCTTCAAACTGTCCTTAATGTTAGACAGACTTAAACACCTTTCCCAAATAAAAACTGATATAACCTGATTTTGGTTGCAGTAGCGCATGATGCTATTATGTCTAGAATGAGATCCGAAACAAAGTAAATATCAACTTGGACAGGTTTCTCTTCCTAAAAAAACCTCTGTCTTGCAGTAGGACTGCTGGATTTTGCTCTCCTGAAATTAAACATACTGCTATGGTACCCTACAATGTCCTGTCATATGTTACTGATGACAGCCAAATTATGGTCTCCTGTAGAAATGCAATGAGCAAAGAACCTGCACTTGGGATATACTTGCATACATTAATACATAACCAGGATCATTGGGCTTAATTCCTTGCCATAGGACAAGAGATCTCCATGTATTCTTGCTTTACCTGGTTATGCTTGGTCTGCTGACTTTGTAGCATTTCATTATTCTTTCACAGTTCACATTAGGTTTTATGTTTCACTAACTAGCTGACCTAATTCTGAAAATGTAAGTGGAAAAAATTCTGTCTTTCTCAAGGTATATTAAAAGTGAACAGTTCAAATGACTCACCCTCTAACCCGATGTTCCGAAATCTATCTTTTTTTAATCCGGAAGGTCAAATATAATTTTAACAAATGGTCAGTGACAGATGTTTGAAGCTACAGGAAATATGAATGCTTTCTCTGATCCATGTGTTAAAATTTCTAAGATCTAGACAAATGATTTTTTAATGATAAATAAAACAGTGGAACATGGAGTAGTATGTGTAATTTGGCTAGAAATCCTTTCTTTTCAAGCTTCTCATGCATATCCTTAGTCTCTGTCAATGTAAAGGACATGATTCTGTAACAGGTCTTTCTCAAGGCTTCCCTTTAGCTTGAGACAGTCCTCTGCTGCTGGAAGATGTTCTGCCCCAAAAGATGTATCTGTTCCTTTTGTCACTTCAGACCTGTGTGTCAGCACAGGTAGGAACTAAAGATGATTTCAAAATTTCTGTACAGAACCCATTGAGATTTCTGTGTAGATGTGAGTAGAGAGGGACCTATTGAAGCGGATATGCTTCTTTTAATCTTGACTACAATACAATCAGATTTTTCTATTTATATTTGATCTGTAGCACAAAACATTCCTTAAGCCACAGGAATTCAACATATCTATTGAATTATCTATCTACCAACAGCAGAGACAATTTTTAGAAATATATATTCTCTTATTGTATAATTTTAATTATAATATTTGAGTTTCTGACGTTCATCTTAGGTTTTCAGAAATTTGGTGAAACTCTCTTCACAAGTGTATGCACCGTGGAGTTACTTCTTTAGTCAGGAGTTAAATTTTATCCTCAACATTTACATTCATCCTACTGATGTTACTGAGACTCTTTAACTTCAGCAGGAGTTTGATCGGGCATTAAAGAAAGTTAGCATCAGCAATGAAAACCAACAAAGGTCCATTTCTACAGAGAAATTAAATCAGCATATCCCTCTTCAAGAACTAGAAATGGCACTATGAAAAGACTTCAAGATACTAAGTAACATTATGTAATTAAGTATCTAACATCTCACACAATAGAAGTTTGTATAGTTCCAGATTATTTTAAAACTATCATGTATTCCCTGTAGAACAGAATTTACCAAAGGTGATGCACCCCTGTAATTTTAAGTGAATAGCATCTTTGTTGTGGATTATAACACAAATTTTTCCAGTATTGAAACTTTCATGTATCACAAGGTAGAGTCTACAATAAGTAGAATCTTCTGAAATTTCTCCTCTCCATATAATTCCAAGGTTCTCAGAAGACTAAAAAATATCTTAATTCCCCATGCTGCTCCAGGACCCAACTTTCTTGATCATTCACAGGTGTTTGCACCCAGGATACTCTCTGAAGTGAATAAATTGTTTGTTGTCGTGGACAGGTACATTGTGGGCAACATGGGTAAGACTGAAAGAGCTTTGATTTCTCCACTCTGTTCAAACTTCCATCATCATCTCAGAAAGCCTTTTGTGCTCAAATATCTCTGATCTCCCTCATGACACACCTTGGCATACATAGTGTAGACATCATGGTATAAAACCTTTCTTCTGGCAAAACATAATACAGCTCTCTTGATTATTTCAGATATTTTGACCTGAAGAAGTAAACACCAAAACAATAACATAGATGAGGGATAGGATAATAACATGAAGGAAAGGGTGCCATGCCAAGGGACCTGGACAAGCTTGAGGGGAGTTTGCTTTTGCAAACTTCATGAGGTTCAACAAGGCCAAGTGCAAGGTTCTACACCTGGACTGGAGTTCAGGTTTTCCAGATGATGATCAACAGGGACAATTGACTGATTGCATGAATTTTTATCATGGTTTAATCCCAGCCAGCAACTAAGCACTACACAGCTGCTTGCTTACTCCTCCCGGAGGGGTCGCAGGGAGCACTGGAATAATAGAAATGCGAAAAATCGTGGGTTGAGTTGAAGATGGTTTAATAGGCAAATCAAAAGCTGAGCACACAAGCAAAGCAAAACAAGAAATTCATTCACAAATTCCCATTGTTAGGCAGGTGTTCAGTCATGTCCAGGAAAGCACGGCTTCATCACACATAATGGTTACTTGGGAAGACAAATGCTGTAACTCTGAACATCTCCTACTTCCTCCTTCCCTTCCTCTCCCCCTGCCACCTATATATACTGAGCATAATGTCATATAGTATGGAATATCGCTTTGGTCAGTTGGAGTCAGTTATCCCAGCTGTGTCTCCTCCCAGCTTCTTGTGCATCTCCAGCCTACAAGTTGGTAGGGAGGGGTGAGAAGCAGAAAAGGCCTTGACTGTGTAAGCACTGCTCAGCAGTAACTAAAACATCCCTCTAGTATCAATAAAGCTTCCAGCACAAATCCAAAACTTAGTCTCATACTAGCTACTATGAAGAAAATTAACTCTACCACAGCCAAACTCAGCACATTTGTTTATTGTGATAATAAAGCAGTTCAGTTTTTAGAACTTGCTTAAGCATGTATTTCCTTAGCAAATTACTAGATGGTGGGTGTAAGTGATGAGTAAGAAGGAGTATGGGTTTTTTTTCTTGATGGTTTTCAAATTATTTTCTGTGTAAACAGGAGTTGATTTTTATTATAATATTTAGAAGTGGAAAATAACATTAAAGTCATTTTTTTAAGAGGTGAAAAGGTACAATAACAACAAGACAAACATTGCATGACATTCCACATGCTGAAATACAGAGACTTATTTTGAGAACTAAGGTCTCTCCCATTGGTGTTTGATTTATTATTTCCATCCATTTGGAAATGAGCCCTCAGGAAGTTATAATCTAATTATCCATTTACTTGTTCTTAGTAAGGAAAAAAGAAAAGACAAAAAAAGACATCAAAGAACAGTACAATGTCTTACCAAATCACCTGAAAAAAAGTTTTCTCCTTCATTTTCAATGAAGTACATGACTGAGTGATTCGACAAATGTTGACAAATGTATTAGGTCTGTATGGGCTTTTTGAAAAGAAAATAGAGGTAAATAGCTGACTTGATATTGCAACATCAAATGTGTTCCTGCTCATTTTTTGTTTTGAATGAAGAGGATTAAATGGAAAAACAAAATATGTTCTGGGAGAGGAAGAGAGCAAAAAAGGTAGAAGATTGCAATGTCTCAGCAGTAATTGCATGAGATCAGTTATGTCATCAGTAGTTTGAAATATGTTGTATCCTGTTATTGCTTCTGTAAGAAAAAAAAAGATCTGTTCTTCAAAGAAGTTGGAGCACCATCTGTGGCAGTAATGTGGGAATGAAACTTGTGAGAAGACACCATGTTTCCATCTGTTTTCAGAAAGCCTTAATTGATGGCCAGATCTGGCAAACTGCTTCTTCTGTGTGAACTTGTGAAGTATGGTTTACAATTCTTTATGGGTCCTGCATCTGAACTTATGCATGCAAGTCCATACCGGCTGTCTGTCAAGTGCAACCACCTTTGCATACAGAAGTGTTGGCACTGGAGGGCACACATAGCATCAAAGGTCTGCTGCAGCAGCTCCCTTTCATGTTGGTCATGTACAACATCCTATATATGCTAAAGCAGAGGGTCCCTAAATTCTTTGTCAAGCTCTTCCATTTCCAAATGTTGGCTTCAGGGTATATTTAACAACAGACATTTTAAAAAATAAAAGGTGATAATGCCAGGTTATCATCTTGCAGTTATCTTTCCCTTTCTCGAAGTTGTTGTGTGGCATTTGTATCTTTTTTCTAACAAGTCATGTTGTTTCCAACTTGTCCGACTGGGACAGTTGGAAAGTTAACTGGGAAGTTAGCACCGACCTTTTGTATTCTCATTTTGCTGTCCCCCTCATCCTGATGTTGGCTTTAAGGGAAGCTAAAGAAGGCAAACCTTTTTTAAAAATATAGTTTAGCTAAAAAGCTCCAGAGATTAGCCTTCAAACAGAAAGGCCATTTATCCCTGGCATTTGTTACTCTGGAAATTGCACTTCCTTTTGGTGTTGTGGTAGCAAGGCGTTGCTTGATAAATAAATGTAAATTAAACATTTTTTTTTTTCCCTCATGGAAATGTAGCAAGAACTTCAACATATCCCAAAGTCCAACAGCTCTGGCCAAGTCTGTCATTACCTGCAGTGTGGCCAAACTTCTGCTGAATCCAATGGAACTTTGGAGCAGGTTGCTCTACAGATAATTTCTGGAATATTTCATCTTTTAAATCCCATTATTTTCTGAGTGATCTTTGCTGATAAATCATACAGTAGCTAGGCTCTCTTTTAAATTAGTGTCTGTGAAATAGTGTGTGAAAAAGCCTTCTTGGAGACACCAGTTTGTCACCTTGGAGAGCATCCCCCTAACACAGTAACCATGAGGGGGACAGTGCTAGTTCCAGTACAGCGCTTCTGGACCAGCAGGAAATTTCTCTCATGAAAGGGAAATCTTCAGGAGAGAGATGGAGAAAAGGATTTGAATCCTGAATCACCTGTGAATCCTTGGGAGACTGAGGTGAGGAGCTTGCAGTGTCTTCGTCTCTGCACTGCAGAGACAGCTTTATAGTAACTAGATAAGACAGCACTCTCAGTGCAGTTTCAGCAGCATGCTTTGAACACATTTAAGAATAGGGCTTCTCTGGTATGCTGAAATGTGGGTGTGACATCAAATTTAATTTTTGTCTTATATATATATCAAATTTTCACCTAAACCATCCACTGACAAGAAACAGTTTTGATTAGAAGGCATATCTGTTTTATCTTCTCCAGAGAGATGTTTTGAAAAATGTAGGTTCAAATGAATGAGAAGGAGAATGAATGGTAATATTGTGGTTTTGTAAAGGTAAGAGAGAAAAAGAAAGATTGAAACACCATACAGTACTTATTCTGTTTTCTTTTCCTTTTTGAAGATATATGAGGGAAAAATCCCCTGTGTAAAGTAATATTAAGAAACTAGAAAATGCTTACATGAAATAACCTTCCAAGCTAATGGGAATAGATCTCTTGTGTTTTTAAATATATCCCAGTGCTGTGCTAACACACGCAAAGGATGAAGGAAACAAGTTACAAATGGAGAGAGTGTCAAATTCTTAAGTCAAGACAGCATAATTCATCCTAAGAGATAATATATACCAACTAAGCTGCCTGACACTTTGGAGATCAACGTCTGGCATGTCTTTCTCTACAGCCTGCATAGCGGACCGCAACAGATATACAGATGATTCATGGCTGTAGACTTTCTGCATGTGCGGGGTCCAAGGAGCACTGGCTCAGCTACATAACAATATCTAACATTCCTAGGCACCTTATGTTTTGGGCTTCTTTTCAGTGGTTTCAAACTCTGACTGTTCAATAGGGATAAATTGCTCACTGCATGTAAGCAAATTAGAGGAGAGATATGACTTATGAAAGCAGTTGTGTCTCTTAAGTGTTTAAACTCCAGCTATAATGCTGGCAAAGATGACAGCAGCAATATTAATAGAGAGAATATGTTGCTATTAAATAGACTGCAACCACTCTTTTATTTACTTTCAAAGCTGGGATTTGCCTGTACTGTTTACTTCCCCTCTACCCTGCAAAAAAGGAAAAAAAGGAAAAGAGAGAAAACCAGAAAATGCGGAGTGGATTCTAAGCTAAGCTGAGCAGGAAGATGCAAGTGATGCCCTGACAATTCCCTGCCATCAAGGGCAAAGGGAAATGGCTTTCATAATATTTTTAATTTTTTTAAACATTATTTTATATATTAAAAAAATTAAATAGTTCATAGAAGACTGCAGAAAGGCTTTGGTAACTGTTCTGATTAGTGATATTAAAATCAGATTGGAAGTTAGTGGCATACCCTTATAAAAGTAAAAGCAGAGGCTGAACTTTTAAAGTCAGCAGCATTAAAAATATCCAATGGAGAATAAATTCTCCATTCACTGCAGCTCTTTCTTTTTAAATTCATTTTTGGTTTTCCTGACTGTTTGACCTTCTTGAATGATGCTAAAATTTACTGGAGGGTCAAAAAGTCACAGAGGCCCACATGAGACATGAAGCAAGACAAATGAAGATAGGATTTCTAGGCAAAATCACCAGCTTTGTAAAGGTTATTTCATACTGTGCAAAACACACCAGTGCTGTTTATGAGAAGGGCAGATGGAAGTTTGCTTTATGCATATTAAAGGTGCTTTTTATACTCTTGTGAGGGAAAACTTGTTTGCAAGCTCTGTGTTCCAGGATCTGTAACCAAATGCCAAGAATTTTCAGATCTGCCAAGTTTAAAATCTAAGATTTCAGGTTCACTTGCCAGCTCACATTTTCCATTTGGCAGCAGCACTCTCTCCAGCCCTGCCAGTAGCTGACCCCTGAGATGCCTCCTTACAAGGCTTGGGATTTAATTTAAATTTGGGGTTTTTTTTTCAAACATTATTATTCTGTAAAGATGAAAGTCCAAAATTTCAAGATAAACCTAGACTGGGAAGAATCCATTTTTCCCTGCTGATATGTATCCAAGACAATGCCTACTTTGAGGGAATTTTGGAAACGATATCTGGTTTAGCCAAGGGAGCCTATTTGTTACCTGCAGTGATATTTCTTTGTGAATAAACATTTGTCAGGAGAATCCTGTTTCTTTACTTAGATAGGGCAGGATTGGGTTTTTTTTCCCATTTTCTAACAGTGCATGCCTACGTCCCTTACTGTTAATGAGAGTTTAATGTGCTTTTTGAAATGAAGAAAAAAAAACCTTCTCTGCAACTGATAAAACAGAGCTTAAGGAGGCAGGGTGACAACATGCGTGAGGGGAGGAAATAGCTACCTGGCTGTGAGTTTAATGCTTTCCTACCGCAGGAGTCAAGCCAAAGGGAATCTGGAGGACTTTTTCCTTTTTTCTTTTTCATTTTTTTTATGAAAACAGTTCTTGAAAGGGAGAGACATTAGGAATGGAGTGGTAAAAAGACTGTGAATTTTAACTAGCTGCAGTGTGTAAATCATGGTATCATCTTACAAAATAAATAGAATAAAACTATGCAGAACTAGGTAGTGGAAAATATAGTTTTCATAAATTGTACTGACATTCCTTCAGAGCTCGTCTCTTTTCTGTGTTGTGTTCTCATTTTGATAGAGACCTTTCAGACCAGTTCTGGATAATTTAAATAAAAAAGAATATTTTCTTGTGCCCTAGTGATGCCCCCCTAGTAGTACATTCATTCAAAATTTACAGAAATTTTGTGGCAACAAATCACCATGACATACTTATTCTTGCAGTCCTCCTTGTTCACCCTTAGAGAATATCCATGACTTAGCATATGAAGTGGATTACCTTTCACCCCAATTCATGTTTTTATAATGAGTACCAAAGGAAGTAATAATGTTTTGCCACTTATTATCGAGTATTGCTGGGGTAATCTCTGAAACTCAAGACATAGGTCATTGGCAGCACTGACATGATGGCAATCATGCTGCTGAGGTTTAAGCTCTGCTACAGTGGTGAGTAATGGGTCAAATTAATTTCCAGTACTATCAGCCTGATACTTTCAGGAGTAGAATGAGTGAGATACAAATGTCCAGGGGTTTTGCAGAATTGGGAGAGGTTAGACTTGCAGTTCCAGTGATCTCTGAGCCTGTTAAAATGTTACTTAAAAGAGAAAAAAAAAATGAAAAGATAAAATAAGGATTTTTGTTTTGTCTTGGAATTGGAACTACATTATTTTTAAGTGCAGCAATAAATATTTTTTGTATTATTATATGATAAGACATGATATTGTATAATTAACTATATTTTGCAACTTGTCACTAGGTTACTTGCAGTGCACAAATGCTGGTAATATTCAGTGTTCTCAGCTTTAAAGAATGGGTATCATCTGAAATTATATTAAGCAGGCTAATCCTACCCACTTTTTTACCTTCTAAAATTTTATAGTAATGCTTAAATGTACTTTAAAAATACTGGACAAAGAAGAAAAAGGCAGTTGAAAGCCACTTGACAGAAATAATGTTGAACCTCTTACATAGGCAATGCTTCTGGAAAGCAATCTTTTAACAAGAATAAATGCCTTGCATAGAAATTCAGCAAGGAGCCATGCTGACTTACCAATAAACACTATCTGCTTGAGATATAGTGACTGGTGGCACTAGACAGTAATGCAGGTGCCCCTTATATGAAGAATTCCATTCTTGCATTCTAGTCTTTTTTTTTCTTATTGCAATTATGAAAATCTGTTTATACCAACACCTAGTTCTATCCAATCTCAGGATAGCTTTCTATAAGACCTAAAGAAAGCCAAAGATAAGGCAGACAAATAAATATGCATGTGTGTGTTTTATGACTATTATTCTATTATCTCTGTCATTAATGTAATTTAATACTCTTCATTCATTTATCAAATCCTTCCTTACTTTAAGGAAGTAATCTACCACTTTTCCTCTTTTGGAAAATCTTCATTAACCTTTCTTGCTCAAGATGGTTGAGTAAATACCTGTTGAATGTCCTCCCACACCTCCAGTCTTGGTGTTATGGAGGGCAGCCACTCAGGCTCTGCCCAGTTACCAGCTTGGAAGTGCCTTCCTGGCTTCCTGCATCCTGATCCGTGTTTGACTTCCCTCCAGTATGACTGAGACCAGGGTCACAGCACAAAGCCTCATCTGGAGCACAGAAACTCCCCAGCATGTAGAGGAGGCTGGAGTCGAAGCGATCTTCAAGAAGTTTGGGGATCCATACTATGCCAGGACCAAAACTATGGGCAGCTATGTGTCCTAATCCAATGCGTGTGAGTGGATGCAGATTTTAGCTTCTAGGTTTCAGTTTTCTTCACTATAAAAAGTGACGTTTACTTTGCCTCTCAGGATTTCTCTGCACTTTTTATGATTTGATTTAGAAACGTTTTTGTGCTGATAACCTCAGACAGAAAGATTATATGAATGCAAAGCACTGTTTTGTTACAAAATGTCTTATCTTGAAGAGGTTCTTTCAAGGTTGATAGTTGAAAAAATTTCAATATCCATTAAAAAATTATTTTTTTTATTTAGACAAATGCATTGCCATAACACATGAACAATCATGAGGAGAAGAGTGGGTTTCTCCATGGCTATGTGCCAAAATGTGACATATCACCTCTTTACTCTGTGCTTTTGTGTGTGTGTCTATTTTTGTCACAGGTAGGCTTTGAAGTACATTGAGTGCTGGCCATTTTTGTGCCCAGACAGCTGAAAGATCATGCACATGGAGCCTTGCAGCTGACTGCATCAGTTGGTGGGCAGGGTAGCAGGACATCATCGCATGGCTGTGCTCTCTCAAGAGCAAAACCAGAAGAAATCAAGTGAGGCTGATTTTAGTCAGGATTTAACACCAGCATTTTAAAACCTTATGGGTCACAGATAAACATTGGATCTGAAGCCCGGTAGGCAAGTTTCTCTTCCTTTCTGCTATGCATATTGAGCGACTCAGGATCTTTGAGCTTGGTTCTCTGAGTGTTTTACAGGTCTTTAAAATTCATCCAGACTCACAGATATGCTTCCTACCTGTGTTTGTATCAGAAAAGATGCCAAAACAGCTAGAGGATGAATTATCTATTTATTTATTCATTACAAATATTTCATTGACCTGGTGAAATGTGGTGAGCTGGAAAAGCCTTTTTTGTCACTCATGTAATCTTTCATCCTGTACAGGAATCACAGAGGATTTGAAGGTCATTTGAAAAGCAGCCTTTTGCTCTTTGGCAGCCCTTTCAATATTAGCCTCCAGTTCTGTTTTACGAAGTCATCATTATTAACTGCTTTCATGGGTACTGCTGTTTTCCTGGGATTGCAGAGAAACTTGAGATACTAATTTCAATGAGTTAATTTGGCAATATCGTGCAAACTTCCTCGAGGCATTAGTTAAGAATGTACTTTCTTTTACACAGTATTTGAAAGAGGGAACAGACTGCAAATGCAGCAGAAGGTATGCTTTTGTACTCCTATACTTAAGAGTAGATGGTATAATTAGCTTACAATGGCAGTGGAATGTATTTTGCAGGATGAGAACATACAGAATTAAACAGTAGCTTTAGCTTAATGATAATCAATGATAATGATGATAATAATAATAGTACTTAGAACTTTAATGTAGAGATTTGCATCTTGAAAGTGCTATGCAAAACATTGACTTAATTACTGTCACCTCTTCAGGGAAGGTAGGTATTATTGCCCTGACTTAATAGATAGGGAAATAGAGATGTAACAAAATGAAATGACTTGCTAAAGGCTCTGCAAGAGCCTGTAAAGGGATTCAGACTTTCCAGGTCGCTTTACTGTGTGCTCCCTTATACCGAGGTAATTATGCACGTTTTGGGGCTGCTTTGTGCTTTTGGAACTTGAACCCAAGTCCTTTGAAATTAGAGCTGTGTGTAGAATGTTTTGAAGGTTGTGGTTATTTAATCAATAGGTGATTGAAAAAAAAAAAAACCCTTAATATGATTTTCCTCTCTGAGACAACCTGAACTATATAGTTAAAGCATTTTCAGTTTTGTTTTTAAATTATTTTCATTATTTTACTGCTTTTTACACAGATCTACTTCTAAATAAAGGTAAAAATTTTGTAGAGAGAAAGTCAGGAAATGAAAGCTTAAATTTGTTATTATTTTTTTTTTGTGTGTATGGCCTTAAATTATTTGGCAAAGTCCAAATTTATTAGTGCTTTCTCAGATGTGCAAACTGCATATTTTTGAATATGTATCTGGTGGATATATTTTGCTTGGTTTCTTATTAAAAACACCATGAATCTTTCCACTTCAGTTATTTCTCCTCACAGAAGAACTGGGGACCATTGCTGTGATTTGATTACTTGCAGAGTGTAACATGAGTAAAACAGTGCAATGTTAACATAAACAGTTTCCTGACAACAGCCACAATTTAAGGCAATGGTGAGATATTGTAAGATGACTTACATTCTGAAATAATAACTTGAAAACACCAGCTTTTAGACAGAATTATTTCCTTTGTGAAAGACATTAAAACTGGACTACAAGAATGACTTTTGCTTTGACTGTGTATGCTATGGTTTTAACAGATCTTATGAACAATGCAGTTCTGGTTAATTAAATCTAAGCTATAACTCACTTCTTAGATAAGAATCACAGAATCACAGAATCACAAAATAACCAGGTTGGAAGAGACCCACTGGATCGTCGAGTCCAACCATTCCCACCAATCCCTAAATCATGCTCCTAAGTACCTCATCCACCCTAACCTTAAACACCTCCAGGGATGGCGACTCAACCACCTCCCTGGGCAGACTGTTCCAATGCCTAACCACTCTCTCCTTGAAGAATTTTTTCCTAATCTCAAGCCTAAATCTCCCCTGGCGGAGCTTGAGGCCATTCCCTCTCATCCTGTCCCCTGTCACCTGGGAGAAGAGGCCAGCACCCTCCTCTCCACAACCTCCCTTCAGGTAGCTGTAGAGAGCAATAAGGTCTCCCCTCAGCCTCCTCTTCTCCAGGCTGAACAACCCCAGCTCTCTCAGCCGCTCCTCATAAGGCCTGTTCTCCAGCCCCTTCACCAGCTTTGTTGCTCTTCTCTGGACTCGCTCCAGAGCCTCAACATCCTTCTTGTGGTGAGGGGCCCAGAACTGAACACAGTACTTGAGGTGCAGTGTCACCAGTGCCGAGTACAGAGGGAGAATAACCTCCCTGGACCTGCTGGTCACGCCGTTTCTGATACAAGCCAAGATGCCATTGGCCTTCTTGGCCACCTGGGCACACTGCTGGCTCATGTTCAGTCGGCTGTCAACCAGCACCCCCATGTCCTTCTCCTCCTGGCAGCTTTCCAGCCAGGCTTCTCCTAGTCTGTACCTCTGCTTAGGGTTGTTGTGCCCCAAGTGCAGGACCCGGCATTTGGCCGTGTTAAACCTCATGCCGTTGGTCTCAGCCCAGCAGTCCAGCCTGTTCAGGTCCCTTTGCAGAGCCTCCCGACCCTCCAGCAGATCAACACTTCCACCCAGCTTGGTGTCATCTGCAAACTTGCTAAGGGAGCACTCAATGCCTTCATCCAGGTCGTTGATAAAGATATTAAACAGGACTGGACCCAGGACTGAGCCCTGGGGAACCCCACTTGTAACTGGCTTCCAGAAATATAGTTCTATATCTCTAGAGTATAAGGCAACAATAGATGTCAGTGTCTGTTTTCATTGAGTGTAGAAGGAGCTTTAGATAGTTGCTTTCTCTGCTTCCTACCTTCTGTCACCTTCACTTACGAGTCAATCAGTGCATAGAAGCTTACAGGTATTTAAAATCTGTATGTGCTGAATGTCTTCCTGTGAACAGGGTGAAATGCCCCTCTGTCTTGGGAGCCTTTCTGTAGACAGCTGGTGTTGCATGTATGCGTTTTGGTACCTACAGCGTGTGTGAGCATTTGCTAGTACTCTGAAGGGACATAACATCTGTAGGTAACAACTTCATGAAGCATTATTGATTTTTGCATTGTACTAGCAGTCATTTCTGGGCGTGTGGATCCCTTATGGAGCCTCTCATGATAAACTGACCTAAAGCTTCAGAAGATTTTTGTACATGAACTTCAGGAATGCTTTCCCTGTTTCTAGAACAAGATAGTTGAATTCGTTCAGTTAATCAAAATATCAAACATTTTTATCCAACAGTCTTTAACTGGCATTTCCATTTTACTTTGAAATTAAAATGTTTTTCTAATGGTAGCAGTTTTTCAGTATGGGCAAGAGTGAAGAAATTATTTCTTCGAGGGGGAAACAAGCCATAAGAGAAAGACTCAAGTTTTGAAAAACTGTTGATTTTTTCACTAAATTGCTTTGAATGAATTATATGGGCTAAAACTATTCTCAGGTATTGTTTAGCAAATCATTTCAAGAAAGTTGTATATTCAAGAGAACAACAATCTAACAATAAGACAGCAGAAATAAGCATTCGTTCATAACATAGGTAAGAATTATTTACTGCTCTAATTCCTAAAATTAAGTGGCTTTTAGGGAGTTGGACCATAAATGAAATATTTGATTCATCCTTAAAATCCATATTAGAATATTAGAGATGAATTGTAGTCTCTACACAGTTTAACTGATTCCAGGCTTTGATTAGAACTAAATAAGAGGCAAGATCTACTGGAGTGGAATAATAAATATACACCTGAAAATGAGTTTGTGCTGTAATATATGTTGATCACACAAGGTGGCAGAATGTGCTTAGGGCTGTCCCAGATATAAGAGACAAAGAAGCATCATTACTTTCAGTCAACAATATATCCTTGCTTGTCCTATGAATATGCCAAGTTGCTTCTGCACATGTAAAGTGATGGAGGAAAGTATTTTAATACAGCTTTTTGATAATTATCTAAGTTCTTCCATTTCCTTTGGAGATTTAATGTAAACTGTTAAAAGCTTGTGGCTAACTTTGGAAATGAATAATTGTACAATAGTGAATCAGCTCACATCTTCATTTTTATTGAAAACACAGTTTACTTTCTATCGATACATTGATTCTCTGAGTGGGGTTGAACTCTTCAGATGAAGGACAGCTACAAGAACAGGCACGTAGAGAGCATTTTGCTTTTCATTATCGATTTATGGCTAAATTCACTTCTATTGTAAGTGAGTGAAACTATTGACTTTCCTGGTGTTGCATTCACTTATAGAAGGCCTGAGCACAGCAAGTAGATATATGCAGCTGAACTGAGGGTAACCCGAAGAGGAGAAATCCCAAGACAAAGAGAACGGATTATTCTGCAGCAATTTCCATGCTACTGCTTTGGCCAAAGGGTTGGGGAATAGTAACAACACCTCTTTCTGCTGCCGAGTGCTCTTCTCAAACTCCAAGCCTGCCCTTTCAATGCTCACTTTCAGAGGTGGGGCTGAGCTGTGTCATTAAAGAAGCCTTTGGGTGCAGAGTACAAGAGAGCTCCTATGAATGCCTGCTCAATTTTCCTCTGTGGAGCTATAGGGCAGCCTAACAGTGCATCAAGATGATGGAGAACTCCAGCCATGGTGAGGTACTCCTTCCAGTCTTATAGGTTCCTGGTGTGAATTATACCAGTAATGCATAACAGCGGGCTGTGCCTCGAGCCCAGTTAATGATTGCTTGAAGAGATGTATGTCGCTGTAGGATGCATTTTAAAGTAGCTGATAATACATCTTGCATCTGGATATACTACAGCCTGTAACCGAACTAAGTAACTGGCCAGGGTAGTCTTATAAGTAAGGGCTAAAGACTGGGATCTATTCGTTGCTCTTGGTGTAATATAGTTCTGGAAGCTCATTAGAAGGTATTAGAGCTTATTCAATCTTGTAACCTTTTCAGCAGATGTTCAGCTCTTTGTTTTTTCCTTCACTGCCTTAAGATATTTGGCTAAGCATTAAAACAATGGGTCAGAAAAGTATATATTTCCTAGGAAAAATAAAGTGGGAGGTAAAATAGGTGGTAATTAATAAAAAAAGCTCTCTGTAATCTATTAATGAGAACTGGAAAACAAAAATGAACTGAAAATTTTAAAGTTACAGCTATAGCAAACCCTGTAATTGCAACCTTTCTCTCTGCACAGACAGGAGATTACAAAATGATGAAGAAGGAAAAAAAGAACCAAGAGAAAGAAGGCAAAGATAAAAATGAAATTATGACTTCTGGAAAATTTCTTTTGCATTGTCTGCATTTGCCTGACTCTGCAGGGGAGCTGTAGTCTGTGAGACTCATGAGGCTTCCTGAATGAACTATGATCATGTCTAAGAGGGTATTTTAGCCCACATCTGAGTGCTGTGCTTCAAGCCTGAGAGCTCACTGACCCCACATAATTTTTTCCAGTTTACTCCGTAAGTCAGCTGTTAGCTGTTGCCTCTCAGCTTAGTCTCTGCACTCATGTGAAGTCTCTTCTACTGCCCTGCTGCAAAGCCAGGGATGATATTTTTGATTGCCAATGGTTTTAACTTACCTGCTCGAATGTACACTGCACAGGCTTGAGTCACTCACGATACTTCTCAGCCTAGATGAGGTAACTCAGTGGAGGTACTTTTCAAAACGCCTCTCTGCTGTGACTGCCTTAGAGTCCTCCCTCTTTTCAGTACAGAGTCAGGCACTAACAGCCTAAACCGCTGCAGGGGATGCTTTGAGTTAAAGAGCTAGGCTTGCACTGAAATGGGCAAAATGCTCACTTAGACCATCTTCTTACCACCTCTCAGTCTCTAATTGCTGCCTTTTGTTCAGATTTTCCTCATGGCAATCTGCCGCTGTTGAAGTGAACATAGGATAGCAGAAGCTTCCTGGGAGATCCAAACTGGGGGCTGGGGGGTGATGCAGCCAGGGTGGAAAGGGAATGGTAGAGATGGCTGGCAAGCCAGGGCACATGTTTGGACTCAAACAGGAATCTCTCATGGTATAGGAAACCCCCACATTCCAGTCAGATATACAGTGTAGTGTGAGAAAGAGGACTGAAACAAGACTTTGAATACACCAAATATACACAAGTAGTAGGCAGCAAAATTTATATACCCAGTAAGTATTTCACATCAAGAAGACATTAGAAGCTGTCTGCACCCTAAGTGGTTAGCTTGTCAATGAGACAGCTGTGGAAGAGCCAGAGCAGAAATGAGCTCTCCTCTGAAGAGAGGGTGGCACAGGGCAGCTCCCTTAGTCACTGTAGAAAATCATTGCAAAAAGTGACGCCCAGTTATTGGTTAAATAACTAAAAACTGATTTGGTCTCAGTCACAATCTAACGATCTCAGTAGCCTTAGCAAGAAAGCAGGAAACAAATGGAGGAGTAGCATTACTGAGAGAGCTGGCACTGACAGGAGTGTGGTAAGTCAAAGTATTAATGGCAGTGACACAGTTGCTCACATAGACTCTATGCTGTTAGGTGCAGAGGTCATTCATGCCTGGACAACACATGTAGAAGGAAAGCACGCTGTCTCTGCACACATACACACCCATGCACCTGCAATTACATACATATGCTACTGAAACGATGTATGATTAAACAGCAGATGGGATGAGAATGTGCTGTGGGGTTCATGTGGTCACTGAAAGCGTCCTTATTTGAGCGTGCTGATGGAAAGCTCACAGGACAAATGCATATGGATGACTCCAGTCGCTCTGCTGTATTGTACTGGAAGCAACAGACGGTCTTTGACAGCCTTTGTGAAGTGATATGAAATACCTGCGAAAGCGAGGAAATCATTCTATGTTGATAAATGTCAGTGTTGTTGGTATTGATAGTTTAACTGCAGTTAAAAAACAAATGCAGGCAAACAGTTAATCTTGAAATAACTTGTATGGCTGAATAAAGGAAATTGTTGCCTAATCTATTTCACACTAATTGCTCTGTGCCACAAATTCAGGGTCTGTTCCAATACGAATTGACACCAAGAAGACATACTCCATTCTAAGAATCTTTGAATCAAAGCTTCATTTTAAGGGGTGCAAACACAGCAATGCTAAATTAGTGTTCATCTGAGTCATCACTATCCATTTCTTGAGAAGCAGACAGGCTCAATATTTTCTGTGTAGTTAAATGAGTCTTAGCACTTACGTGCCAAATTGCAAGCCAGCAAAGGCAACCTGAGCACATCAAAGTTTTGGTAACAGCTGGGGTGCTGTCGGCTGCTGCCTGAGACAGATCACCTCAGCTGGGTGCCTGATACAGGACTCTCACCCTGCATTACTGCACAGAGTCATTTACCACCCAACAAACACTTAGTGCTTATGAGGCATATTTCAAAAATCACTCTGGGGCCATATCTGGGGCTTTAGCTATTTAAACATCTTAAGAAACCTGTCCCGTGAGAGGATTTAACTTGACAGGATTTAGGCTGCTAAGGCTCGCATCATCAAAGGGGCCAAAGCGTCAATCCATCTCTTTTCACGCCTAAGGACATAATAGTATCATGACCCCTCCCATGAGGATGTACTGTAGAGAAATTTCCAAGCTCTCAGCACCCAAGCTAGCTAGCTCTGGAAGCAGATGGAGTATAATTATAGCAGTGTTGAGCTGCACCTGAACTAATTAGCTGTGCTGAGAAACAGGGATTGAATTTAATAATGCATGTTCTGCCATACCAAAAAGGCTAGGCTGCCTTTGAGACCCAGGCAAATTTCTCTGCGTGGTGCTGTGCTGAACTCTATGAATGTACTCTGAAAGTCAGCTTGGAGCTTTTTTCACCATAATCCACTGCACAATGTAGATATCACCTTGTCCCAGCATTCAGATGCCATTCGCATAATTACTTCTCAGCTGTCACTTACCTCCTGACTATTAGTTGAGCATGTTAAGTTCTGCATATGCTCAAGAATTTGCTGTCCAAGCTCACCTAAATATTGAGATCTACCTCTAGGACTGCTGTGGCCTTAAGCCCTGAAGCCTTCAAAATTGGACTCTCTTTGCTATGGGCCTGATGTTACTGGTGTGGTCAAAACATGCTTAAAGTGAATGGTAGTCGTGAGAGAGTGGTAGAAGAGCCAGGTTCAGATCCCTACTCTAGAGTAGTGACACTTATGAGTTGTGGACTTGAACTCTCATCTTAGACGTGTTTCTTAATTTTGGGTATTAAAGCCAGTCTCTCTGACCTCGGTCATTTGCATATCACATTATTTCTACAAAGAGGAGCAGCATCTCCTGTTGGTGACCAAGATATTTTTCTCACCCCACAGCTAGCTGGGTGTTGGGACACTGGTTTGGTTTGAAATCAAGCTCTGGCTATGATTTGGGAAGAAAGAGAGGTTCTACCCTGTCCCAAACACCTCCAGAGCTCTCACTTTTCCTGGCCTACCACTATTACCCTTTAAACATTGAAACCTGATGTTTTGTATCACTCAAGTGGCTGAGATTGCTTAGGAACCTAATGGCTCTGAACAGAGACTTTTTCCTGCTGTACATATATAAGCCCTGTCTCTTTATGCTGAAATTTTTTTCTTGCTATTTTGGACCATGCTCAGCAGCTTTCTGTTGAACCTGCATTGACTTGTTTATCCATGAAAATTTGTATGCATATTTTATAAGGTAGGATCAGAACTATGAACAAGGTGTTGCACTGCTCAATTCTGCAAAGCCTAATTACTACCTAGGAAGTGCAAATGGAAACTAGATTTTTGACTTACTTAAAGTCTTTTGAAAATTTAAACCATGGCTCATAACATTTCCTGATTTTTTAATGTAGTTCTTTTAGACAAACTTAATGACTTTATGTGATGCAGACAACAAACTACAACCACTTGACCAAACAAGCACACAGATACATATTCAAGTCTTTCAATTGGTTCATTGATTTTAAAAAACCCACAGGATTCAACTTTTTGAGCCAGAGGTTTTTGTAGCTAGTACTGATGCATCTTGGGAGGTCCACTGTTGCAGTGATAAATAGTTCTCTCATCGGAAACTCAAGATATCTTTGATCTTGTTGCAGAAACATTGTTTTTCCTGCTTGTAGGGTCTGAGGTAAAATCTGTTAACTAGAAAAATATTTAATTTACAAAATATAGGTTTGTTGAATTCAATTGCCCACGCAAGAAACGAAAGAGTCCATATTTCCCTTCTCCTTCCTCTATTTATTCCTCACATTATTTGGCTCAAATAACCTGTTTCTGAAAATAATAATGGTGATCAGATGAGAGGAGGCATTAGAAGCAATATAATGTTTGTAATAAGGGGAAAGAGAGAGATGTGAGAAGAGGAGGGAAAATCTTAAGTCTGATACCTTCTGCCACACTTCTCCTGGCATGCTGCAGAGACAGGTTGCCTCTTGCACAGGGAAAGGAGCAGAAGTGCAACCTACCCCTAAATAATTAAACAATACTTACCCTGGAGGTTTAAAATTTGTATATTATAAAACAACTATGTTTCCTCTTCATGAAAAATCTGAATTGCCATTCAAAATCTTTTGCCATCTGTGTGCGTGAATTTGGAGCAATTAATATGAATATAATGCAGGTGCAGTATCTCAGGAAATCACAAGAAGCTGTTCTGTATTTTTGTACCATAGAGGAGTGCCAGAACTATAGCTCTTGGAAGAGCTGAAAACTGGAGAGGTTTGAGTATCTAAAGTGTGATTTTATAATCATAATGAGCACCAACAAACATCTATATAATAGGCATGAAATTAATGCCCTTTTTTTCTCAGATTGTACCACTACTCATTTAATTTAACTGGAGAATACAAAATATTTAATTTTAGATTGTGGATTACCTTTCTCATGTGTCCAACTTATCTTTCTAACTTTAAATGGAGTTTTTTGTATGGTAACAGCAGTAATATTACATTAGCTTTGATGTTATCTCCAGACAACATGCATGGAACACATTGCTGTATGTTCTTTAAAATAAACTAATTTCAGCCCTAAATTTTGTTTGATATCATTTTGTCATATCTAATTGTTCATGAAAACCTGATCCTTGTACCTGGCTCTGAGGTGCAGTTTCATTTTAAAGTGCAAGTTCCTCATATAATCAGTGAGTATGGCAAGATAAATGCTTCCTAAATCCAAATATTAAAGTGGCATAAATGGTGATTTTTTTTTCAGTAAGTTGATAGCAATCTACATCTGCTGAAGATTTGACCCTCAGCATTACCTGACCTGATAATCATTTCTGCTCATGTTCCATTTATATAAGTAGAACAGAGGGACCTCAAAGACTGATTATTCATGTATGGTTTGATGTCCTTGTATTCCACCACAGAGGCTTAAAAGAGCCACTATGGTAATAAGATTCATGACCATCATTTTACCTATATGAAATCACTGACTTGAATAATGATATTGATATGGAACACTTCCATCTTTGCAGGTACAAAAGGAAAAATTAATCCTGGGGACTTCAATGCAAAACCCAATGACTCCAGCTGAAACTGTTTGCACATGGAAAAAAATTCTGAAAACTACTACTGTACACATGGAGTGACATGTGAGCATGTCCACTTACTTTGGCTTTTAGAAACTGGCAAAGGAAGAGGACCAAAAATACAGGCTATGGCAAAAAAAATGGTTGTCAGTGTGGTGAGTCACCTGCACAGTATTTCTGTAAACACAACAACATCTGCAACTACCCTTTACTTTTAGCTGCAGTAACACACACATGCGCTTCAGTGGAGTGGGGGGAGGTAAGAAGGCTTACTCTGAAATGGTAATAGTAGGAGGAGAATATCACATGAAACAAACTCCTGGAACAGGCAAGACTTGTGACAGGATAAAAGTTATGTGTTCTGCAGATAGCAATCCTAAAAACATGGTTGCTCAGGAGGTAGTTTTATGAGAAAAACTCAGTATTGTACTGTGTGATGTTTTCAGAGTGCTAGTTTTTAGTGAGGGAGAACAGGACACCCTGAACTCCCCTCTGAAGTTTTGATGGTAACAGAAAAACTAATTTTTTCATGTAGTCTTAGTCTAAGAAAATCCCTGTATTGTTTATGAAGTAAGACAATTTGTGGGTTCTGGGGCACTACCCCTCTTCTTTGTCTCTGGGTTCTCTGCATGGATCTGTAGTTAATGTGGCAACTCCTGTCCTATATTTCAAGTGTAGCAAGAGGCTTTTTGAGCAAACTATCATTTTGAAAAGAACTAGAGATTACATAGTCCCCTGTGGTTCCAGGAAAATTTAATGGAGTTGGAGACTAATCTCTCCACCATTGCTCCATGGAGCACAGGGAGCAAATTCCCTTGCCTCTGAGGAAGGAGCCAAATGTTCTCAGAGGGAAACCTCAGCCAATTTTTCTTTTCCCTTCCTCTCAGGTAGAGTTTTCTATATGAACGACTGAGGATTGACCCTATGGAAATTAGAATTTGAGAAGGCCTATTATAAAATTGATTTTATTTCCTTGTCACTGTGAAGTTGTTCCCTATAGCATGTTCTCTAATGATTTATCCAGGAGTTTCAAATGTTGTAAGTACCAGTGCTTCTGTATTTCCCTGGCCTGTCTTGCTGACGTATGATGCAGAGATGGGTATTGGAAGATACAGTAGAGATGAAGAGAGATAACCAAATATGGTAAAGATGAAATTTCTTATTTACTGCAGGAGTAAACTAAAGCAGAAGGTGTGTCCGGAGGGAGAAAAGCAGCATTTTTGGTGTAAATTCTGGGTGATACAGCATTTTGTATCTAGTCTACCTTTACAGACAATGAAATTTGTCTCGGACACAAACCTAACCACTTTTAAAGTTATCTCCTTTTAAATGTATTAAAGTCTTTTCCCACTCTTTTATTGTATTTTATTTGCACAATATCTAGGAGGAGAGCTTCTTATTTCTCCTCTCTTCCCCTCTGTTCTCTTATTGACATGTTCCTCCACCCAGCCTTTTGCCCACACTCACTCCTGGGGAAGCAGATGTGATGAGAAGTGCTGAAGCAACATGAGATACGATGTTCTTGAATAACCTCTGATGTGCTGTACAACATCTTACAAGATTTACAAGTCCAAAGGATTTACCGTAAATAAATATTATAAAACCATTCAACACCCTACAGCTCTTGGGAAACAAAATCCAAAACATTCTGAGTTTCACTTATCACTTCTTATTGCCATCGTTACCAGTGAGTTTGTTGTCTGGTCAGCCCCATTGTGCTGTCCATCCACCTCTCGCATTCTGTCTCAAGCAGATACAACAATATCCTGTCTCTTCTGGTACTTGTCAGTCCAATATATCAGTGCATGGGTAATGTAATGCTTGAGGATAATAACCTACTATCTTTTTTTGCCTTCTACATATGAGATTTAGTACTTGTTACATTTTTTCTATTTAGTATTGACTCTGGAAATGTTTTCACAGACAGCAAATGCGCTTGTGAATTCAGTCTCCGGGTTTTGCTTTTCACAAGGCACCTCTTCATTGCTTTGCTTCGTTTGTTCAAATTAAATACTTATTGCATTTTAAAGAAAGATAAACTTACGGTACATTTCAGTACAAGATAATAAAAGTTTTATCTGATGATAAAACATGTAAATCTTTCCAGAAACTTCAGGAGGATTTTAATATTAATGTAGATCAAATATGGAAATATATGCAACTTGCAAATAATTTTAAGGAAAAGGGAAGAGCTGTGGAGTCAGTGTAGGAGTAATCCTTATTAGAGTGATTTTTCTGATATTGATAAGACAGAAATGCAGTATGTCAATTTCTTGTCTTGCTTAAATCTTTTCATTCTTTTGTGAAAGGACAGGAAAGAATGACAAGTCTTTTTTTTTTTTCCAAAATAAACTGCTGAATAAATCATTACAGAAGAAACTATAGGGAACAGGCTTGTAATGACAAGGAAAGAAAATCAGTTGTGTAATAGATCTTCTCAATTTTGAATTTCCAGAGGGTCAATCATTAACAGAAATAGAAAAAAAAGATTTATTATAGATAATTAATATTTTACTATTTTGAATATTTTAATAAGCATAGATAGTCCTCCTCCTGTGGTGCCCTCAGGGTAACTCTTCCTCTCTCTGAATTTCAGTGCAATGGAGGCCTATTACTCAGTATTTCTAACTAATGCAACATACTAACTAAAATTAATGCTTGAAGTACTTAATTTTTTAAGTCTCCCATTTACTTTTTCCAAAATATCGTTGAAATAATGTAATTACTTAGTCAACAACAAAACAAAAATGAAATGGTAAGTTTGAAGAAAAATGAGGAGAAAATCAAGAGGTAAGATACAGATGAATTTTTAACGCAGCAAAGTTCTCAATTTTAGAATTATTTGCAAGAATGAATCAAGTAAAATTTCATGGCACATTTTGTAACCATTAAGGAGAGGTGCTGGGGTGTAGGGAGGCTCTGCAAAGGGGTCTGAAGAGGCTGGACCACTGGGCTGAGACCAATGGCATGAGGTTTAACACGGCCAAATGCCGGGTCCTGCACTTGGGGCACAACAACCCTAAGCAGAGCTACAGACTAGGAGAAGCCTGGCTGGAAAGCTGCCAGGAGGAGAAGGACCTAAGGACTTGGGCATGTTGATTGAGAGGGACTGAACATAAGCCAGCAGTGTGCCCAGGTGGCCAAGAAGGCCAATGGCATCTTGGCTTGTATCAGAAACGGCGTGACCAGCAGGTCCAGGGAGGATATTCTCCCTCTGTACTCGGCACTGGTGAGACTCCTCCTTGAATCCTGTGTTCATTTTTGTGCCCCTCACCACAAGAAGGATGTTGAGGCTCTGGAGCGAGTCCAGAGAAGAGCAACAAAGCTGGTGAAGGGGCTGGAGAACAAATCTTATGAGGAGGGGCTGAGAGAGCTGGGGGTGTTTAGCCTGGAGAAGAGGAGGCTGAGGGGAGACCTCATTGCTCTCTATAACTACCTGAAGGGAGGTTGTGGAGAGGAGGGTGCTGGCCTCTTCTCCCAAGTGACAGGGGACAGGACAAAAGGGAATGGCCACAAACTTCGCCAGGGGAGGTTTAGGCTGAACATAAGGAAAAAATTTTCACAGAAAGGGTCATTGGTCACTGGAACAGGCTGCCCAGGGAGGTGATTGAGTCACCTTCCCTGGAGGTGTTTAAAAGCTGGGTGGATGAGGTGCCAAGGGGCATGGTTTAGGAATCATTGGACTTGATGAGCCTGTGGGTCTTTTCCAACCTAGTGACTCTGTGATTCTGTGATTTAAGAAAGCTGAGTTTGATCAGAGAGATTTGCAGGTGAAAAATTCACAACATCAGGACTTAATAAAGTGGGATAGGATGTCCTAAAGGTCTTCAAAGACCTGAATTCTTTGTTGCATGAAATCCAGGGTTCTCACACCAAGAAACATGCTGAGTAGAGTATTATAGAAAAAGGGTCACTCTACACAGTCTCTACTTATCAGAGCTATGTCTCCTTTTAGCAGAAGACTTCCCTTAGCAGGAAATCCTGATAGAACCACAATTATGTTTAGGAGTGTAGGATAGGCTATGCACATCCCAGAGATCCAGAAACCACCTTATTCTCTTAACACTTTCCTGTAATACCATATCTTCTCAGTCTTAACATTACCACTTTGAAGGAGATTTCAAATTTACCCAGTAAATTGATCTTGCAAGTCTGCATAAGAAACTCATTTGTGCTGGGCTCTAAAATAATTTCTGAAACTGTCCTGCTCCCATTTATCGGTCAACATACAGGTTTCTTTCACTTACTGTGTTCTAGGACATGCTCTCAGCTAAGTAGTAAAAAACCTCTGCAGGATGTTTTTTTGCTCATTAGAGAGGCATTTTGATATTCTAGAAGTATTTTCCATTTTATTTTAAAATGTCTTTTTGGATAAATATTATACAGATTTTGCTATGCTTTTCTTTGAGGGTAGCTGATTGGAAAATGAAGAACAGAGTCTTCAGATCTCTGAAATTAATGGAAGAGTCAGTGAAATTTGGATTAGACTCCAGTGATAAAGCAATCTGAAACAGAAACATTATTAAAAGATACTGGTAATGGAATTGTGATTTTATTTGTCTGAAAAACAGCTAGTGAATTAGTAAGTAATGAACTGTTGTTAAGAAGTACATCTGTCTCTAAGAGGAAAAATGTCTTATGGAATGCATTGTACATCTGTACTGATGAAATTATTAAAAGAAGTACCTTTGAGATAAGAGGATGTATTATAAAGACGACCAAGCTAAGAGAGAGCCAAGGGGCCATTATACTAATTAAATGATGGACACACAGTGAAGAGACAAATGGTTAGTATATGCTAAAAAAACAGAAAAACTAGAAGACCATCTGATATGTTCTGTCGGAGAGAAAACACGTCTGTTTAATTAAGGGCTGTAATGTTGCATGTATACTTGCAGGCAGAGATAAGGTAGCTAATCTAGCTGTTTCCGAGGTGCACTCTATCTTTTTAGTGCTTAAATTTCAACCTTAAAATTACTCAAGTGTTGCTGTTAGTATGGGATTGTTTCTTGGTTTCTGCTTTGTAACTGATTCCCTGAGAGATAGATTCACCTCGAAATAATGTCTGCTTGTCAAGAAGATAGTTTTTCATACCTGGCTTTAACAGAGACCTTTATTTTGCAGACAGGTTTCTCAGAATCTCATACTATCCTGTTTTTAATGGATTATAAAAAATAAGGTTGAATGGAAAATGCTGTCATGTAGACATTCTAGATGAGACTGGGAAAATATATCATTTGAATAACCACCCTATGAATATCTCAAGCTGAACTGAGACATGCCTCAGCAACCTTGACTCAAAATCAAGCCCTTGGATTGAAGGCAGGGTGCAGGAGTGCCCGCAGCGTGCATGTGCCCTGGCTTTTCTCACTGCGGTGCCTCTGCTTGGGAGAGAGCTGGGATGGGCAGAGCGCAGTCTCACAGAGGAGATTAATTGCTCCTTTGCCTGTATTACACAGAAACATATGGCTCAAAGCCTAAAGGAAAATATCAGAAAAGGAATTTTGCAGCAATAATATAAACCTTATTTTACATGATTTAAAATCAATATTTGTTGTCTGAGTGCCTTTCCAGGGTTTGAAAGCCATGTGTTGTTCGATTTCACTGAGTTTGGGCTATTTGCCTCCATTCCCTTCCCAGTCTACAGTTGTTACATTTTCCAGGGTTGTGGTTGTGGACTCCAACATACAAATTTTGCTCCTAATCATGGCCCACATAAAACTCTGGGGTGATGGATATCTGCCCAATGGAAATTCAAGTGCCATAAATTCAAAGTAAACCTGGCATAAAGTGTACCTCCCTTTCAAAGCTCTCACAATTTCTTTTTTCAGCGGTGAACGTTTCAGTTGAACCAAATCAGCCATCCTCAAACTTTGCAGTTGTTAACCCGTAGTACTAGTAACTATTGCTCTGGGATGTGTGAATTGTGAAAATGGTGCATATAGAACAATGATTCATTTCTCACTTTTACTTTAAATGTCCAGGTTTCAAAAAACACCAATGTGTTATTGGTTCTTGGTGCAAGGCCACTTGCAGGTAGCAATTGAACCTCCAGGTTGGTCCAGTGAGGGAGCTCACGGAGCTGTGCTCAGCAACAGACAGTCACTACCAATGCAGCTGAACCTATCTGGCTTTCTGTGCTTGAGCTGTTAATGTGTTTTTCAAACAGATTAGTACCGATTAGCAATGAATTATCAAGCATAAAATGAATTTCTTGGCTTCTGTCCACTGGACATCTACAAAGAATGGTTACCTGCAGGAAGAGGAAAATGAGCATTCACAGATGAGTGAAATGCTTGGATGTATTTGTTATAAAAGTGGTCGTTGCCAGTTAAATCCACCACCTCTGTCTTTACAATAAGCAAACAGTTAGCAGAAACAGGAGCTCTTAAATTATTTGTTTTCTGTTTATTTTTGAATACATTCAGCAATATAGTTTTTGAGTCCTCCTGTCATTCAGAAACAATCTGCCCCTTAGGGCTGCTTGCTTAAAACACCGATGCTGATGCAGCTGAAAAGTTGAGGAGAGGGAAAACTTGTGTCTCATCTTGAATAGGATTGCAGACACTGCATTTCTCTATGAAAAAGTAAAAGACTCTTCAGCTATTTAAGAGATATTTGGAGGACAAGTAAACAGTTGGAGCACTTTCCCTGGAGGGAAACGTTGGAAAGGAAGCTGCTTCAGGAAGGGGTGAAAGAGAGGGAAATTGTCCCACCTAATTATGAAGAAGAAGAGAATGATCAGCAAAATGTTTAGTCTATTAGTCTGTAGCGTCTGCTTTAAAAATTGGGAGAACTTGTGCTTTATTTCACTGATGAGAGGATGAGGTTGTGAGGCAGCAGAAACATGCAGTCTGCTCAACACCTCTGCTAGTTTTTTAGTTATTCTGAGCAATCTGATGGTAGGCACAAGATCCCTGCAGTTAATGGGTGAACTATCATTTTAGTTATCTTAAACTACTAGGCATGCTGTAATAGTAGGCATTGAAATATAGAAATGTACAGTAGATCTGATAAAAACTGTTTGTCTTGAGTGGACTGAAATGCTGAGTTCTGCATGTAAGAACTAACATTGTTACTAGCACTCACCATCTTGGCTGTACATGTATATCAATTTGCTAGCAGTTTTATTATAGACATCAAACAAAAAATATAGAAAGTGTCCTATATTTTTTACTAAAAGGAGATTCTGGTATTTTCAAAGAAAAATAAAACAACAAACCCAAACAGATATTTTTAACTTTTGTTATTAAAGCAGGTAAATAAAAGTATAAGAAATTAATTATGTTTTCTTATGTGATGTACAGAAAGGTGGATATTTACTTCTTATTTCTGTATCTGTGCATCTAAAAAGGGAGTGCTTACATGCAGATGGAACAAAGGAGGGGAAAACTTCGGCATTTGTCCCTGTGAATCAGAGTCGCTGACTTTTTGTGAAAGGATTTTTCTTTTCCTTTGTCGAAAGTAGACATAATTACAGAAATCTTGCTGATTAACTCAAATTTCTATAAAACCAGATTTCAAAAAAAAATATTCTAATAGGGTGCTGCATACCCTTTGTGTAATATATTCCCTTATGGCTTCCAGTTATTTAATGATTTATTATTATTTTCCTTTTTTTCCATTCTATATTTTATTTCCTTCCCTATAATCCTTGTTATCTAACATACATTTACTCATCTCTGTTACTTCTTTTTATGTGTTCATTTTCCATGGCTGCCTTCTTTTCCTGTTCCCAAATCTTATCCTCTCTTGTTTTTTTTTTTTTTTTTTTGGTTTGAAGCTGCTCAGAAACATGTGTCAGTAGTATTAACCTGCAACTTAAAACCCCGTCCTCCCATGTTTAGTTCTAAAAAGCAGTGGGCTAATGAGAAAAATATGCATGACTTCAGCTTTTTATTTATTTCTAGGCTCACTGTGAATCCTAAGCCATGTGATCCATCTGGGTTTGCTGGCTTTACTGAGAGATTCATGGACAGTTACCATAGGGGTATGATATCTGCAGACAAACACACATATTGCAGGTGTGTAGTGCTGGTCTCACAGTGGTTTCTTGGAGTCTTCATGTTGTGGCAATGCACCAGCATTCAGACATTTTTGAGGTATTCAGGCATCAGTGCATCAGTGGTTAGCCCTTGCTTGCCTTTAAGTGAATCCATTCCGAGCAATTTGTCATCTCTCTGTTTCCAGCAAAATTAAATACACAGTCTTGCACCGATCTATTGGCATAGGAGAATGTCTGTTCTTGGAGCAGTGTTTTCATCGAAGATTTTTTTTTTCATCCCTCAGCCTTGTGTGGACCTTTAACTATCTCCTATATTCTGCCTCTTTCTCTAATCTTCTGTGAGTCAGTAGATATAGACTGTACAAAGAAAATTATACCACAAGACACACTGAAACTGTGAGTTTGATTCCAACCTGTCTGATGGGACTGCTGCTGAAAGTCAGCATCTAAAGAAGCAGCTCATTTGAATTCTGCGTGTACATGTGAGTTAATACGAATGTGCTCAGAGACTGAAGGCTGATGTATCAAAGACACCATTCAACACCACCTCAGGAGTGTTCTTAATAGTGGAACTGTTTTTTCCTTTCACTTCTGTCAAATTTTTCAATGTCTGATGTCATTCTTTCTCAAAGACAGAGCCTATTAATATGTATAAAGTAAAGAGAAAAGTTCTTCCCTATGCATTAACATTTACTCATGGCAATTATGTCTGAGCTTATTAAATTTGTATACTTGCCCATTTTTTTTTCTTTCTGTTCCCCTATAGAAAGTGGCATGGGGTCTATCAATTTTTATGAAGCCGTGTGTGTGAGCATACATAACCTTGTGCATACATTCATAAGTGTGTATACATACATGTCTTTCAATATATGCTTCCTCGCTAATGACTGAATAATTTTACCCACTTTTTATATTTTACTGGTAGAGCATTTTCTAAGAAAACTAATGACTGCTTACCTGGAGCTAGACTGGCCTATTAGGCAGGTACATACCTGCATTGCCAAAGAAAGTATACAATGAAGAAATTGGGTCTCAGAGCGGTATACTTTGTTTTGCCTCTCCTTCCTCATATGTGAAACAAAGACAATTTACACCCCCCCTTTTTCATGTGCCATTCTCTGGAGGATTATAAAAAGTCTTCATGTTGTGGCAGAACTTTAAACTGTAGCCTTTAGGTTCAGTTATGTGACTGCCTTCTGCTCTGTGACAGGACAGGAGGGAGGAGGAAAGACCGCAGAAGTTAAACTCCTATTTCAAGGAGTAAGTTCAGTGTTATAGGCTCAGGCAGACCGAAAAAAGAGCTGCTGTTGGAGTCATCACTGTAGTACCTAGAAGACACAGTCAAGATTGGAAGGATGCAGCTTTGAAGTTTTCGTAAAATAAATAGAAATGTTTTAACTTTTCTAAGCTGAGTCAACAAAAGAGCAGCTAACTGCTCTGTTAGCAAAAAGGCTCCCAGCACTACTTTGGTCACTTTTTCTTCTGTTGTGGCTTGAGTCAGTTTAAACATTATCATTTGTCCTCTTGGTCATCCACTGAAAATTAGAGGGCTGAAGAAAGAAGGGAGTCAGAACTCACGGCTTTCAAAATCAGAGTTTGGTATCTGTTGACTTGTGCTCAACCATCTCCTGGCTGCACTTTTAACACTTGCATTTGCAGTTGCTCTTGGAACTGTGTGAGTGAAATGTGCAGCAGCCCTGCCTGGCAGGAGGTTAGTTAGTATCTACTGATGTGTTCTTAGACATCATCTATCCCTCTCAGGTCAGCTGCATTTGTCTGGGGTCTTCGTATTGGTAACAGCTCAGCTGTCTTACAATGTCCTGTTGGTTTTCTGGGGTTCAAGCGAGATGTTTCAATCTGCCAGTCAACTGTTATCAATAATAACTGTGTTTACCAGACACAGTCAAAATATGATAGTTTCCTCCAAAGAAGTACTGTCTATGTGTTTCTTTTCTTAAGATTAACAACACAACTTCTACTCTGCTCCACCTTATACAGTAGCACATCTGCTGAAGCCCTTGTGAGCTGGGTGACTTATTAGTCCTGTGTGCTACTTGCCTGTGCCATCCACCAGGAATCTATAACTTAATCCTTTCCCTGATGGCATTAAAACATGCAATTAATAAAAAAAAAGTTAGTTGACATTCTCCACACATAAGTACCAAACATCAGAATAATATGCTTTCTCATGTCTGCCATCCTATAACTTTGTGGTTTAGCTAAAAAGGAAATTGATAGGACAGCCACAGCATATACCATAGATTGGTTCACAGATCTGGGGATGTTGTTTTATTTGCGGCAGATACATATTTTCTCTGCTGAAAGAGTTTTTTTAAAGAAATAGTAAAGTTAGTAGGGAGTAAAATTTTCCTTTCCATGGGTTGGGAAACTTTCTTCCCTTATTTCAAAGATTTAAGTGGCATGGGGAATCCCCTAGCAGCCATAAGCCCTGGGAATTAAATTTTTGCCATCTGCTCCTTATTCCCTAAGCAATGTAGCACAAATCCTACTACCATCTATTCCACTAAGAACCCTCCTGTGGAAAAATGGAGACTTGATTAGTGTGTGTGCTTATGGTTGCCTGTCCACATTTGGAAACCTGGCCACTGAGAGAAACATTGACTTCATATTCATTACCATCCTTGATCTCTCTGCACTGTATACATGAAAAGGTAAACTTTCCATTGCAGAGGTAATACATGTGGGAAAACAAAGATTGACATGTTCTTTCCAGAAACCTAATGGATTAATTTGCTATATGGTTCTCATAACAGTCCTTCTGTTAATAAAAAGCTGACCGAGGTCCAGCAACTTCATGGCTTTTGTGTATGGCCAGTGCTCTGCAAATGATCTAGAATAATTTACCAGCAGGTGCAGTATTCTTAGCAATATCTTCTTTTCTCAGTCATTTCAATGTTCATAAAGCAGTAGTATGCAGTTTCATAGTTCTTGATCTTAATTCTGAGTTGCTGTTTTTCTTTTGAACTGAAATTTTCTTGAATTTTTTTCTTCAGATATTTTTTGAATTGGGAGTATTTTTATTTTCCAGAAATGCCGTGCTAAAGTGAGCTTCACTGATCTTTCAACTTTCTGGTGAGTAATTAAAACAGACTCTTCTGCTTTCTGTATTTTTCTCTGTATGAAACTGCCATGAACTTAAAGTAGATTTTCATCCCAGGCTGTTTTGTCTAAGTGTTAATGTTTCATTTCATTTCACAAGCTACTGTATGCTTTCTGGAGTAGAGGCTTTTCTGTTATACTGAGTTTCAACAGAGCTGGCCTTGCTTAGGCCTGAATATGGATCATTTTGTTCCTGACTGAGACCATTTCGTACAGTGGTGGGTTCATTTTTAAGATTTGATACTTGTGTAGAAAAAGCTTTGCAGGGCATGGCTGCAACCTATATTTCTTATTCACTAGCCTGCTCTTTTTCATTCACCTCTCAAATGCCTATAATATAGTCCATGTGCGTAGACTGTGTTTTAAGGATCAAGTGAATTGGCAAATTAAGCTGCCTGGCTGTGGAATCCAGTTCATTGAAGTGCAGTGGTGAGTCTTTCGTTCCAGTGCAGAAAGGGGAAATTTATAACAGACGTCAATAGATTTGAGATATTGCAGGACAGTTGCTTTTTATCGGCTGTGCCCTAATAATGAAGAGTTTCAAAAAGAGCACTGTTGCAGAACTTCACAATCACTATCTGGACATAGGCTGACCTAACATTTAGTTAATGGTTTTGTTGGGTTTTTTTAGGGATATGGCTGAACAATGAAAAATGATCATCATGAACTTCATGAACAAAGATTAGAAGTTAAGATTCTGAAGCTGTTGTGTAAAAAAGCTCTTAGTGGGCCCAGCCTGCAAATGTTTAAATTATTAGACATTGTTATTTGTCCTACTTTTGATCAAGAATGGGATTTTCAAGTGGTGCAAATTGGTTATAAACAATTTGTGTCTGCAGTTGCCTGTACATCAATATAAGAAGACATCTACTTAAAATATTTTATTACAGAAATTTTGATTTTAGAAATTCTATTCAAACACTGCAGTATTCTAAGCAACGAAAAATAGGCATGACTGCTTTCAGCTAAATGCCAGTGCCATTAATTATACATCACCCTTGTCTATGAGCTAGTCATCAAAAGTATGGCCGAAGAGCCTGCAAGCAACTTTCTGTAGGAGGGGTGTTCAAATCAGAGAATGTGGAAATTTCTATGTCTCTTTTTTTCATCTTTAACTTCTCTTAGTGACAATCTAGCAATGTTTTCCTGAATGAAAAGCAACATATGCATGATGATCATGATTAGTAGCAGAATTTTAGTGACTAAGCATTGAAGAGCATCTCATTGGGCTAAACACTATACAAATGAAGCACCTGTGTAAGTGTAGCTTTAGAAGGAGCATCCTCACTTGCTTCAAGCAAGTTATATTGGGGATGCTGACTTGATAAAATACCTACACCATTAACAGCTAATCTCTC
The DNA here is from genome assembly GCA_033459285.1 of Clamator glandarius. Classification (NCBI taxonomy): domain Eukaryota; kingdom Metazoa; phylum Chordata; class Aves; order Cuculiformes; family Cuculidae; genus Clamator; species Clamator glandarius. The sequence goes on along the minus strand of JAUNZM010000131.1, from coordinate 619,010 downwards.
CTTCTCTGACAGAGAGAGGTGAACATCTCTGTCACATTTGACCCGCAGTTCCACAGAGGTGTGACTCAAGCGTCCAATTCTACAGTGCCTGAGGGTCTACAGTGCACCTTACCCATGTCATGGTCTCAGTGGTATGGGCCTTCAAGTCATTAGCAAAATATTTTATTTCTTCATGATATTATCTGGCTCCCCAATTGGCCTCTTTCCCTCCTACTTTGTAATAAGTTTGTAAAAGAAGATGGTAATATAAAAATTACTTGGAGGGATGGTTCTAGTAAAAGCTTGCAATATATTTTAATGATTTTTCTCATTTACTGAATAACATTTCAGGTAAAACATTATTCCAGACACACATAGTTCTGCTCTAAATGCCACGGTTGCGTTACAGCAACTTCTCATAACAAGATATATTTTTTATGAGGCTAGCTTCATAAAAGATGTTTCTTTTTCATTTCCAGTTTGTTAAATTGTAGGAATCTCTGGATCTGATGTCTATGAGACAGGACCTTTTTATTTGGCTATGGTTTTAGATAATTCCATTATTTATGAAAGGAAGCATTTCTCCTTATAATGTGTCAGGAAATAATCTGCATAATCCTCAGCTGCTTGCAGAAATCAAAACATGATTAATTTCTTTTTTACAGGTTTTGATGGTGTAAGAATTTAAGAAAGCTACTTCTTCAACATACAGCCTCTGAGGTCAGAGACAAACTCAGCCTCTTCTGAAACGTTTCTCCTTTGCTCATAGAGGCTGATCCACAGGGACGGATGGCAAAGGAAGATACTCAAAAGCCTAGGGCCTGGGATGTTGAAGATGGCGCTTTTTCAAGGTAGAATAGGAACACAGAAGGAGAATATTTTTATAAGTAAAAATACTTGCCCAATTCCCTTGTCACTGCTCAATGACTAAAGCTGTGTTAACTGCACAAATGTGTGTAGTCTGTGACACTCAGCTCAACAGATATTAAAAGAAACCAGTCTGTGGTAATCATTTAACTTGCTCTTTAAAATATTTGCAACTGCTTCACGTTTTCTATGGCTTATTACTGTTTGAGATTAAAGCTGGATTGTGTTGGTGCTCAGAGAGCTACCCTTTCCTTTCCCTTTCCGCTATTTTTGAAGCAAGACTATTATTTTTATTATTTTATGCCAACATCAAGTTGAAAACATTTGTGGTTTTTAAGTGCTTAAGGAGGATCTGTTTCTCACATCAGGGTAAGAGAGTAAACTCTTCCGTGTGTAGACTGTATCAGTAATCCCTGCAAGTTTTTCACATGCCTAAAGGGTATTTAATCAGACAGACTCTCTCCATTGTAGAGGAATCTCCAATGAAGGTCAGCCAAACCAGCAGTTCTTACTCAAGAACAAAGCAATGGGTGTATATGTGTGAACTGGAGGTCAGTAACATGGTGATGAAAAAGGTGAGGGTATCCCTTTCCATTTCTGCTCCTGAATAAGAGTAGTAACTCTAGCTTCAGGATGGAAGAGTGGAGATTTGCTTGCTCTGGCATCAGTACTCCAAGCAGCAGTGAGAATGAGGTCCTCCCCAAAGCCTGATTTGGCGTTTTCATTCTCCAGACATTTTAAAGGATCATCTTTGCTTATTTGTAAGGGAACACTGGGCCAGATCATGGAGTGGTGGATGATGTGTCTGGTAGTTTAATTCAAATGTTATGGTGCACACTGAAAGTTTGCCATTCAGCAGGGCTCTAAAGATTGAGGAGCCCTCAGCACTGCATCTGTATTTCACTCTTTTCCTGAGATTCATCTCTTCCTTGAGCCAGGCACCAAATTCAGCTGTCGGGTGGGTGTGAGCAGTCCCCTACCCAACTGCATCTGGTATGTACAGTCATGAAGTGAAGGGCAGGCTGAAAAAGTGGATATAAGAGCCTGTTTTCATGGGAAGCAGGGAATTATATATGCAGAAAAGTAGTGGAAGCCACACTGAGAAAATGAGATCTGCCTCTCCTTATGGCCTCAGCATCCTAGGAAAGTTCTCCCTAACCACAAAGTTTCATATTCAAATGTCAGTCCTTCCCTTACCGCTATTCCCCTTAACAAGGTTATATCTGAATAGCCTCATTAGGATCAAAGGATTTATTTACCTGTACGCAGTGTCACATACACATTTCCAGGATCAGGCCCTCCAGGCACACAGCAGGTTCCATTGCTCTGCATGTTGCTAAATCACAATCTGATGTGAATTAAGAAAGTGAAGAGAAGCATATGGTTACATATCAAGTAGGCTGCAAAAATGGTTTAAAGTGTTAAGGATTTAAATCACACCAGGGCTATAAAAAAACTTTTGTTTATGAAGCAGTACAGAGACCTATTGTACTTCGTATCGATCAAACCATCGAACACCTGATTCAAAATGTTTCAATTGAAAGCTGGGGAAAAGTGGTAAATTGAGCAATCTAAGCAACCTGTGAACCTGACAGTCATAAATCAATTGCAATGTTACACATAGTTAACCCTAACAAGTTAGCAAGTTGTCCCAATTATTAGTTGGGTTACCTGGTTAGGAGTTGGTTTACCCTTTCAGAAATTATATTAATACAGAAAACCTCTCTGCACTGAATGTTCCTTGGTGAAGAGAATACCATGCTCACTGAAGCCTTTCTTCCCTGCTTCTGTCCCAGGTAAATCTTATGGAATATTGGTGTGGGAAAAGGACATTTGAAATTAAGAAACAGGGCTACAAAAAGACACTGTCAGTTTTGCAGAACTTTAACAAAGTAGCTACAAAAGACGTAGGATCCACTTTTCAAAGGTGCTTTATTCTACATGCAGCTCTTCCAAAGACTGAATTTTTCTGATGCCAGTGCTGTTTTGTTACTTTTGTCCACAGGCTTTTTGCAGACTTATAAGGAGTATAGTTTCTTGGCCTATCTTGTCTTATGCAGGCCTGGTCACATTCACCTTTCTTTACTTCCTAAGGACAGTAAAATTTCTGAGTTTTTCAGGAATGCTCACAAGATCCTCTTGTTTCTCTTAAATTATTTTGCTTAGAGTTAACTGCTTTACATAGCTGTAGTTCTTTGCTAAATTAGTCCACCATTAGCTTTTACATTATTTTATCCTTTCAGCTTGGGCTGAAAGGGCTGTAGTTGCCTAGGTTACAGATGTTGGCTTTTTTTTCCGACTTACCAAGGAAAGAGTATTCATGGGTTTGAAATTTCTTGAGCCAGGTTTTTAAAGCTCTTGGTTGCTAATCATGCTGATTTAATTTGTTATTTAACATTCTCCTGATTTACTGCTAGAATGAACAACATTGTATTGTCATCTTATGGCAGAACTGACTTTGTCTGATATTTCTTCAAACAAAGGTCAGATTTATGTACAGAACATACAGATTTTTGCATGTTTTTGACGTAGTTCTGTGTAGTCAAGACCAAAAATCGCTCTTGTTAACGTTAGCTCTGATGAGAAGTCTTACTTCTTGCTTCCATCCTTACCAATTTTCTGAAACTCTCCTCTTCTGTTTAATGCTCATGACTTCCAACAAATACCTTTTTGTCACACAATTATTTTTATTTAAATAGCTATTTTCATTTCTGTGCAAATCAACATTTAGAGTAGCCTAGCTTTCATTCTTTTCTTAAACACTTTCCAGTAATTATCCACACTTCCTGTCTGATTTCTTTCTTGCACCTGATTTAACTCCTAATTGTTTTCAGCTTTGCAAAATTGGCTCTTCCAAGCTATCAAGTATACATATTACTTGTCCAGACTTAATTGTGATTATATATAATAAACAGAAGCAAATCATGATCACTCTTATCTAAGTTATTGCTGATTTCTTTAGTCTAGTTCTATAATATTTTATTTTAATCTGTAAGGATAAAATAATGCAATACAGCATTCTGAAAGTGTGGTCTGCAGCAGTTTTTAAGGATTTCATAATTTATGGCATACTCCAAGGAGATATTAATTTGGTGGTATGAAAACTCCAAACCATGATATTCAGACTGAAGTGCTGACATTGCATGGTTTATTTTTCTTCTTGTTTTATGGATGCTTACTTAAGGAGATTGTTTTCCTATTCTTTTGGTAATTACTTGCAGAAGATAGTCATAACAGAAATAAAAAGCATACCTTTTTGTACCTCTTCTGTAACACATCAATCTACAGACTAAGAATTACTTACATATTTGAGTCTGTTTCCTAATTTTATTGTATTTCTGAATATAGAAAGAGCAGCTATATCTCCCTGGAGAATCCTAAGGAAAAGGGGCAAAGTGGAATATGGTTAATGGCTCCACCTCAAGTGGCATTTTAAGAAGAGCATAGTGCCTGTCCTGTTTTTTTTTTACTTAGTTATGTTTTCCTCAATAAATTGATAGTTTGTAAAAATGTATCAGAGAGTCAGGCTTCAGTACAACAAAGATCCTAGAAAGGAGATACTTCTAAGTTCAATGGATCCCGGATCTGGCTCTATACTGCGTTGTTAATGAATGAAGTTAGGAACTCTGGGCCCTGAGCTAGTGAAGATGATCTGATGTTGAGTGTCTTATTCTTCATATTTGTTTCCTTCAAGGGTTTTTTTTTTTAGGGCACTTTACAGCTACCTTGTTTATGATTCTATACATCTTTGGTGTGTTGATGTTAAACACAATACAATTGTGTATTTTTTAATTTGAAACCCTATTATTATTTGTGCAGTTATGATTCCGTCTTTTTAATTTGACACACATTCAACAGAATTAGTCAATTTACATTGTCAAAAATGTGTTGCGTTTCTTATTGAAACCCCCTTCTTTTCATAAAATGACCGTTTTACTTTAGGACTATAACTATAATTAGTAACAATAAAATAATATTTATTTGTAGCCTAAATGTTCAAGCAAATGCATAAATGCATCTCTCGGAAAACAGGGGTTTGTGAAATTACTTTTTTTGATGAAAAATGTAGACTCGCTAGTGCCAAATGTTTCATGAATACATACCAATATTAACCACATTTTATTTTTGTTGCTTTCAAAAAGCTGAGTATAAACTGCTCTGATCTTTCCAAAATAACAGGTTTCTATTTATCTACTTGAAGAAAACTCTTCTTGTTGAAATCTTCTTGTATTATCTCTTCTATCAGAATACTAGTGTGTTTAACAATGCAAATTTGATTAACTTGATTAATAATGAGGGGTAATGTGAGACTCCCCTCCTTCACGAGAATCTAGCAAACTGAGAACTGGGCATGATTCTCATAGTGTCAATGTTGTGTCAGGAAGTATAGAATGATAGACTGGTGATAGATGGAGAGATCAGACAGAGAGATTCAAAGCAGTGAAAAGGTCACATGTGGCTTCTAGACAACTGGACATGAAAAGCTTTTATGACCCTTGCTGTACTCTATTACACTGCTGCACTGCTGTGCTTTCCTGATATCACACAATAGGCCTACAGTAGGTTTTAAAAGCTAAGGTGATATCACTATTAAGTGCTTCACTGTGAGGAGCTGCCCTCTGGGCTTATAGAGGTTTGTAGGAAGTCCTGGGTTTGTAACTGCTGGAGTCAGGAACCCTATTTGTTCATTGCAAAATGATGGTGTTTAAACTCTGGCTTTAAATGTAGGACTTCCTCTGATGGTATAAAACCAACATGTTAAGCAGAGATGACAGAGACTACCAATGGATCAGGAAAGTTTATGATATCAGTCCTTCAGCTTGTTAAACGCAGCCCTCTCTAGCTTTTATATAATTGTGGGAGAGAAAAACTCAGTTCAAATTTTGGCAAGGCAGACAAAATTAATTTCTTAAGATTATTTCCAGCTCAAAATTTTCATAATCCTTTTCTTGTGAATGTTTACCTATCCCCTTGCATCAGTACAACCTATGGAAATCGGGTGTGTTACAGAAATGAAACTCTGGATTAAAGGTGGGTCACACTAGGAACAATCACAGAGTATACAGGGAGGAGGCCGGCAAACTTGCCCTTCCTGCAGTCGTCCATCCCCCTGTAAAAGACAGGTGGTTATGCTGGTCACATATCAAGACAAAGCATATTCACCCTTGGAAAATATGCTAATGCAACGTTGGGAGAGATTTGCCTGCAATGTGCTAAAACACAGTCAAGCTACTTGTTTGGATCAGTGCTGCTAAAGGCTTAATCAAATCATCTTACAAAGACTAACCCTGATGACTGTGATGTACTTTATTTTCCCGTGGTAGCCCATCCCACTTCTCTTGCAGCTGGATTTAGAACCAGAAGCTATAGAAAGAGCATCGTAAAATCAGAGAATAGTGTGCCTTGAAAATGTAAAGGATGTTCCATAAACAAGCTTCTGGCTTGTGTAAGAGTCACTCTTGCTGTGGAAGTTAATTAACAAACAAGTCATGACTGTGCTCCTAACTGGTGACTGCAGTAATCTTCTTGCTTGGTCCAAAGAGCTGAACATAAATAAGATTGTCACAAAGTGTATGGTGTGAAGGAGAATTTGGCATTTAGGAAAACAAATTTAAAGCAAGCCCAGAAGTGAAACTGTGAAGTTTTCCCTTGCAAATGCCCTCACAGTTGGCAGAAAAGAATCAAGAGACTTATTTACAATTTAAATGTGAGCTAGTCAAAGAGGACTTTTTTTGCAGGGAGACATGGATCAAATATGCCCACTGGGTTACAATGTTGAGACCACCCAGGCTTTTCCTAATGCTAGTGTTTACATAAAAAGTTAGAAGCAAGCTTCTCTACAATTAGAAAACCAGTATCTAACTAGATGCTAACTTGTTATATACCCTGTAGTCTAAATGTTAATAGCTTTGACCTCCTTCAGTTTAATCTTATTCTCCTTGACAGAACAAGTGAACTTTGGGTTATGCTTTAACGAATTGTTCCCTTTGTTTTCTTCCCCCGCTTTATGTTTCCAACAGTGAGTATGTCACATATTACAGACCCAAATGAAAGCCTGTCTTCTTTTTCAATCAGTCATATCACTAAGTATATGAGTAGAAAAACCCTTGTGATTGACACTGCTTCAACAAAAGCAGATTCAGTTTGCAGATGATAAGAGGCAAAGTCATACGAGCAGTGTTTACAAAGCAGTGAAGGAGAGAAAAAAATTAATGATAAAAGGACTAATCTTATTGTTTTACTAGATGAGAGAATGGTTCTTTGTGTTTGCTCTAGCAGAAGCCCACAGATTGTCTCCCACCTCCCTTGTACACTTTTGGCAGCAAAATTATTTCCAGATTCTGTATCAAACACTGCCTGGCAGATAAAAAAAAACGGCTCTGGAATGCTTAGGAAGTCTCAGAAAGCAGAGGAGTGCCCACATGTGATAGTGCGGCCATGATACTACCTACAGCATGCTATATAGTTGGATATTATCTCCTGTAAGAAGAAGAGAAGAGGTATAACAGCAAGGGAAATAAATGCCTTTAAAAGAAAAAGAAACACAACTATGTGGGAACATATTGAACTGGCAGATCTGTGTTTTCTGTAGCATGATGATTTCGGAGCAATCAGAGCAGTTATTCCTGATTTCTTACCTTTTAAGGAGAACAGACCCAAATCAGCCCTGATTAAAAGCAATCCCAGTTTTCAGCCCGCACTCTCGGTTCTCATATGGTAACACAGCCAGCACAAAGCACAGCAGTACCGCTTCCATTTCTTGATAACAAATGTTGGAAGGGGATGACTGGAACAGATTCACAGTAGTGGAGTGGTTTATGTTGGAAAAGATCTCTGGAAATCACTTCGTGTGATCCCTGCTCAAAGAAAAGCTAACTTCAAAGTGAAATCTAGGTTGCCCAGAGCACTTCTGATATTCACTACTGGAAGGCATCAGGGTGGCCCAAGAGCAATTTTTCAGAACAGCACATCTGTACAGAAATTTGTTTTAACCTAATGTGATGGCCATTATTGACTGCACAGGAGGCAGGACAGAGAATGACAATCCAGGACTATCTCAACAAGCGAAGGACAGCATAACCTTGCTTTCCAGCTCCTCTGCTGTTCATTAGTTTCATGGCTTAATTCCTATCTCTTACTAGCAGGGCCAGACAGCTTTGTCCTTTCAGCAGCTGAAGTCACACCACCTTACCACCGTTCACCAAAGGTTGCTGAGTGAGTGTTGCCAATTTCTGTCTTCAAGATGCAGTCTGCCAGCTCAGTTATGTCCTTCAGCTAGCATGTCTATTTAACTGTAAAATAATCAGTTGTCGTAGTCTTTATTGAGATAGAACAAGTTGTGCATAGAATAGGTGAAGCGATGGAAGACAACTAGGCTGTTTTAATGATTCTCCCCTGAAAGCCTCAATGGAGTGTGCTCACTGTGTCTATTTAATCTAACAAACCCCACAGGCAATATGAGAAACAGCACTAGCACTGAGGGAATAACACACACCTCAGGTTTCATTGAAACATTTCATTTCATCCCATTCTGCCCCACTAAAAAGCCATTGCCACTTTTAAAGAACATTACTTGAGTTAAAGACAGGAACTCCGCTGGGAGATAAAAATTGACTCACCAAGTGATGAAACTCAGGCAATTTTAATCTTATCCAGAACAATCACAAATAATAGCAAGTAATACAGAGAATTTCATAGTAAGAAAGTGGAAAAGAGTCATTCTGGCGTGCACTTCTGAATTATATTCAAATTACTGGTGTTTAGTAAGTTACAAACATCAGCAGAGCCACAGAAGCTATATCTGTGTGGTTTTTTAGCTTATGGAAAAGATTAATATATATGGTTTTGTGTAAGCTTCTTTCACTATGCGCCATATAAGCCAACATTTAAAATATACATATGTATTTGTTGCTGGTAAATGCTTGCACGTGGGTACATTTAACATTCTTACCACAGTTCAGAAGATATACAGTGATTTGTTAATTTGTGGTAATGTGATCAGGTGGCTGAGCTCTATCTCACGTTTGTGCTGCTTCACATTCATGACTTACTTATTCTTACAAACATCCATGAATTAATAAATAAAGACCCTGGCAAACTAGCCCTCAATAATTTTTCCATGGAAATATCTGCATTGAAACATATAGCTGAGAAACATTTTGAACTGTCAATTGCTAAAAGTTACAGTGCTCCTCTGGTACATTAGCTAGAGTAATTTGGGGTTTAGAACAAAACTGAGTAAATATTACACAGGCACATGCAAAGAATATCAAGGAAATCCATCAAAGTGTAATAAACTTCCATTAAAAAAAGACATTGCCCTCTGGCAATTCATAAAACAAGTCCCCAAATCTGTATAGACACTACAAATAAACATAAAATGATTCTTTAAGGGCATAATGAAGGTCTCTGTCAACAACAATAAGAAAACAGAGCATAGATATGTGTTTGTGAAAGAAATTGCACATTTTCTGTTGTTCAGAAAGCCTTTGGCACTTCTTTTTTATATAGTAAAGGAGTACAAGATGCATGAAATGAGTTTCCCATCGGATCAATGCCTTTTTAGTCTCTGCTTCCATTTCTCTCACATTTAAGTTTATTGTTGCTCTGAGTGGGTCTTGATACTCTGTGAAGGGTTTGAACTTGCTATGACACGGCTAAAGTACTTTGAGCTAATCCTAAGTGTCTGCTACTTGGCCATATACCTAAGTTCAGCAGAGTCCACTCTTGCACTGTGTTCCTAGTGAACTGCCTCTGAAAGACAGAGACCTCCCTGTTGGTTAAACAATAAATTTCAAGCTAACTCTTTTCCAAAAATTACAATTTTTAATTCTATGATATATTGCTGGTATAATATACGTTATTAAAATAACTGTTCTTTATTTTGTTTTCTTTTTGAGGTCCTTTTAAGTATAAAGTTACCAAAGCCCTGCATCATATTTGGGTCAAAGGATGATCAGTTTAAATGAGATGTTTATTTAATAATTATCCATGGAAAATGAATATGAGGGCAGAGGGGTGAATTGCAGGTCACTTAATCAGAATTTGAGCCTGATATTAATTGAACATTTGGATTTTGCTCCTCACTCACAAAAGACTATGGGTTTTGAACTAATCGGACCTAAAATGAAATGGATTCTATTATATTATCCTAGGAGGTATTTATTTTAGAACAGGTCAAACCATAGCGAAAAAACCCTCCAGCATGAAGGAAAAATGAGTAATACCTGATTTTTTTTCAAAAAAACCAAGGCTTAGAGCCCAGCACTACAAAGTCATTGGTGCATCTTCTGTCTGGACCGCACTGAACTTTGCACTGCTGAAACAGACTTTGGAAAAGACCTAACTGGTTATCACATCAATCCTTCTCAGATACATGGTAATTTCCTTTATGTCCTCCCTCTTATCCTCCTATCCAGCTTCCTGCTTTTCTTCCTGCTTCCTCCTTCTCTCCTTCTTTTCTTACTGTCTGTCTTCCATTCTCCTGAATGCCTCAATTCCCTTCTTTGTCAGGATTCAAGCAAGAGGGCAATTAAAAGACATTTCCAATCAAAAAAAGACTTTTGCTTAGAACTTGTCTCGGTTGTCTACTCAACAATGTCTTCTCATCTGCTATTCTGGATGTATTCAGGCCACTTGTTTTCCTTTCCTGTGTGGAAGCAATTGAGAAATTCCCCTTAGAATCTACATGAGTTTCACTTGCCCCTGAATGTTTTCAAATTTTTATCTACATCTTCACATCCAAGTACTCATCATCCACATGCAGACACCAGAAAGTGCGACCTTCCTACGTCAACAGTTATTGTAAAGCCACAACATTAGTACTCTGTAATTTATTAAGAAGTCTCAGTTTTCTTGTTTGTAACAAAGGAATAAGAGCATTACACACCAGAAAGATTGAGGTCTGCAATTTCAAATCAGAGTCTGGAAACATTAAGTACCAAGTAACTGTTAAATATGTATACGTTAGTGTGATTGATCTCTGACAAATCTTGAAATGTAAAATCTCAGGTACATAAACTCACACCTGTCTGTCTGCATGTTTGTATTACAACACAGTTGTTAATGACTCTGGCTTTCTTTCAATGGGAAACTTATTTCTTGTGAAATCTTAACTCTGGTAACTTTTGAATAGCTAATTGGACTGTTCTCCCCCTGTTTTGTTTTGTGTTTGGTTTTTTGTTTTTTTTTTAATATCATACCCACATGCTTCTTTTCATGTTATTATTATTGATAATATTATAAGAGGAATATTAGTGTTATCATTATTGAATGCAATTGAAACATATAAAGGGGTTGCCTTACCTTCAAGGGCAGATCTGAGACTTGAACAAAAATTAGAAATGCATGCAATCTCCCATATCTGAATGCTATTTGACATTCATCAGAGCTGAGAGATGTTTGGTGCATTTAAAGTCAAGGTGCCTAAATAGGGAATTAATACCTCAGTATGAAGCACCTCTTTTGAACACCTGAAGGTTATAAGAAATGAGGACAGGGATCTGGAATGCAAATTATTATGTAGATGTTACTTTCTGCTGCTGTAATAAGAAAACTTTATTTTATATTTGCCAGGAAACTCCAGTCTTTATAGAGACCAATAATGCATCCAGGGTTTATTATTGTTATATTTATAATATTAGGAGATGATGGAACATGAATTAAGATAAGGCATATGGAACAGTAAATAGGACAGTATGTGGGAGACTTTGGAAGCAGATGAATTGGAACTCCTACTCTAGAGCTTACAGAGATCATCTGTGGATTCGGGATCTGAATTTGCCTTTGTTCCTTAGAAGAAGGAGGGGTAGGACAGATCTCCAGCTGTTTACTGGAAGCTGCACAGGTATTCCTCTCTCAGAGTTATGACCTGTTACCGAATGAGTCCAAGAATACTCACGGACAAATACTGCAGGATCCTATGCGTCGCTACCCAAGAGTTCACTTGCTCTTGGACTATTTTGGTGGCATACAATTGTTTTGTATCTAGATGTGGAACAAGTCCTCAACCCTGTCTTGCTCCACTCCAGCCCATCCTCATACTGCTTGGGCACTGGGAAGGTTAATTGACCTCTACTCGCAACACAGCCGTGGACAAAACTTTGCAAATTGTTCATTCTGCCAGGACTAACTTCCTTTCTTCTGCATGTGTATTCCTTTGTACCAAGAATATCTTTGGTGTCAGCAATACAAGTTTGTTCAGAAGTTTTTACCTTATCAGTACTGAGTTTCTGACACTGTCATTATGCTGTTTGGATACTGCAGATTCAGCAATGTGCTTCAAAAAGCAGAATAAGCACCTTCAAATGATTGTATTGAGAGAGATGAGGGGAGAGATACCAAACACATACAGCAGAGCTGGTGACACCCTGTTCTTTCTTTGTGGCTGAGAATATTTAGGTAGGTTCCTTAAGCTTCAGAGATGTCTGGGAAAACCAGCTACTAAATTTGCACTGTGGTGTCTTGATAACAACAAGCTCTTGCTGCTTGCTACCAATTGATTTGTCCACCTTCTCTGGGGTGACTTTAGACAACAATGGAGCCAGATGCTGAGAACTGAAGATGGGAGCCAGGGAAAGGAGGTATAAATCTCTCTTGGGATCATAGAATCATGTGAAAAGGTGAGCAAAGCATGCTCCATCTGTGAGCTGAGGAAATAAATATGGCACTGAGCTGCTACTATGAGTCTGTGTGTGTGAGAAATAAAATAAAACCCTGACAAACAAGAGATCAGCTCTGTGTAAAGATTCTGTGGTTTTTTTTCCTTGCCTAAAATGTCTGTAATCTTAGCCTCTAGTTGTGAAACTCTGATCCATGCAACAATGTTTGATCTACAACAAGGATGTGAGAAAATCACAGATGAGACTCAAGCTTTTATTTTTTTGTTATTAATTATATTAATAGCTGTAATTTTATTAATTCACAAACCTAGAAATGTACAGAAACTTGTACATGATGCATTTCATTTTTCTCAATCATTTCTATTCTATCTCCAGCCTAATCATTCTTTGACAATTGTGCAAAACCTTGGGGGAATAAATGGTCAACAATTTCCTGAATTCTAGCATTATTTCTTTGTAAACTAGGCTGTAGCTCCCTAGAAGGCCTTGTAGAGTGAATTTAATAAGTGCCCCATCTAGTTTAGGAACAGTGTCAGAGGATAGCATGAAGTAACTAATGAATGTAATTATAACTCTAAAAACCTAAACCCTCACAGTAGAAGGAACTGATTAGAACTCGCTGAAGTCAATAGGAAGAAATATTTGCATATTTGTGGACTTCAGGGTATGCCTTCCAAAAGGGAATGATTTGAAATGTCACTGAAAATGTATTAGACCCTAATTTAGTAGGAAGATATTTAGAAAATTCTTGATGTAGATCACACTTGTTTCTATTAGAAATATTAAAGGATAATCAAAGGACCGTCACTACATGTTTGTGTATTTGTGCTCTTGTCCCTTGTGGCATTTTGTTTTTAATTAGAGCTTGTAACCTACAGAAGAGAGAAACTTATCAGGGGCTGCTACATTCCCTTCATCATACATACAATGGATTGCATGAGGTGTAAGCAGTGTTTTGGTATCATTCCACACATGCATGTTCATTGCTATAGCAGGGGGAGAAAATAATTATACCAGGAATATGCTCTGTGTAGTAGACAGAAAACTAGAAGCACATCTGCCTTCCATAATAATGAGCTGCTCTCCTGCTTGCTTGTGGCAAAGCCATTACCAATCCCTAAAACAGCTGTAGCCATTAGGTTCTTAAAACCAAAGTCTGAATCAAAAGAAATATCAAAATCCCTTCAGACAGTTCTTCAGTGTGGATATCAGGTAGTCAGTCTAAAATCCTTTGAAGAACCTTCTGACATTCCAGGGTAGTAGTGCAGCCTAATAACAGTGCCAGACATGAAAGATTTGGGAGGTTTGATCCAGTAGCTGGAAAACAAATTTTACTGTGTGGGACTTAGAGAGATCAATGTCTTCAGCTTATCTGAGAGGAAACCGAGAGGTGATTTAATCATTATGTCTAGGTACTTACACATGGAAAAGAGATCCAATAGCAGGTGGTTTCTGAGCTTGTTGACAAAGACCTGACAAGATCTGTGGCAAAGATTAAGACAAATTCAGCCTTGAAATAAGTGATAGCTTTGTAGCAGTGGGTATAATGAACCGAGTAACAGTTTCCTAAAAGGGCTGGGGGGGAGAGAACAGGACAAGCATGACTCAGTATAGATTTAAACCTTTAAAAAAATTTAAAATTTTTCTAAGAGATACCATTTAACCCACTCTCTGGGAGAAATTCTGTGTTCAGTAGGTCCCGAGGCTTGGGTGGAATAGTTGTGGTGGTCCTTTCTTGATGGGTGGCTACAGCATTTAATGAACAGCCCAAGCACTGAGGAACTCATGCTGGGTGGAGTTGGGAAGCCTTAGCCAGGGTCCTCAAGGTTATAAAAGCATAATAATGACTCTATTATGTTATGCAAATGAGGAAGCTGGCCGTTGAAGGTGGGAAATGTGCCCTGGCAACATGGTTGTGTGGTTGGGCTGTGACCAATGAATGCTTGATACTAGGACAGAATTGTCCAATCCATGTTTGGTGCGAGAGTTAGCTCAATGTATAAAAGCAGGCAATTAACCCTGAATAAACAGCTTCATTTGGATCACATTGATCATTGTGCTGTCCCATTGCTTCCGTCACCACACTTTCTGACCTTAATACTCGTATATAAATCCCTTATTTGTGTCATCCTTTTGATGGCCAGTGGAAGGATAATAAGTTATACGTTGCCCTCAGAGTGCCCATAATACCTGAAATTCTGCTTTAAGACAACCACTGCCACCAAAGCTTATCATGATTTCAGGGGATTGGTGAAGAGAGAGGATTCCCATTGTGCACTGGGCAGATGTATGCTCAAGGCTTATGTCTTAATTTTCCTGTATTTCTTTTCCACCTTGTTCAGAAGCATCAGCAGAGGTGGCTGCAGCTGGAAGCAGGGTAAAAGGTGGGTAAACTGAGGCAAATGTATATGTAGGTGTGCTTGCTTTGGGAAGTGCCACTGTATCTGTGCCTAGTTTACAATGAGACACCAGAACTGCAGTCTGTTCAGTTGAAGGACTGAATGAACTCCGAAGGGAATCATGACTTGAAGCAAATAAACAAATAGACACACTTTCAGTGCTGTCCCATGCAGTAAGCAAATCCAAAATGCATACAAGTGGAAATCCAGGGTCAGTATCTGCCCAAAAACCAAAAAAATATGTCCAAAAAATAAGCAATTTCTTCTAGAACTCAACACTCCACTAATGGTTTAATAAGCAGGGAGCTACTGCTTGGATCTGTCTTGCTATGAGCTACCACTCAGAATCCCTACTCTTCTATTAAGATTTCAGAATGTCCCAGATTCCCATCACAATTTTCTTTCCCATTACGGGGAATACACTCTAGTCAGAGGGAAAAAGGCCATCCATTTTTCATTTAACAAACTTTTATCTACCTTTTTAAGTGTCCCAAGTCACACACTCAGGTAAGGTCACTAGCCTCATCTCATCTTTCAGAAACCTGCCTTAAGATGAGACTTGGTTCTGTTGTCATGATCCTTTGGGAAATCAAACATTAATGGCATTAGGCAACAGTAGTTAATATTGTCTTATTTATTATGTATGGAGACTGAGATTTTAAAGAAAAATCACAAACATTAACTGCACATGTTTACTTAATTTCTGTCCAATTTGGACACCCAAGTCTTTTAGGCTTTTTTAGGAAATTCAGCCAAATAGTAAATTATAAGCAAAAATACTGCTGTAAGAGGAAATTTAACAGCTTATTTCTCAAAGACTCAGATCTTGTTACAGGAAAGTTGATACAGATTGCTGTATATACTAGACTAATGCTTCTCTTAAATTCTTTTTGTAATCACTGCAGACTAAGAAATAGGCAGTAAAATAAAAAAAAAATGCCACACATTTGGAACGTTACAGCAGATGTGCCTGTATGTACATTGCAGGAAGCTATGTTCACTTTCCCAGATGCATCTAAAATAATTGACTGGACTGTTGTGGATTCTTTTTTGAAAATTAAATTTTCTTTAAAAAATTTAAGGAAATAAATAAAATAAAGGGAAAGAAGGACCTGGAAGTCTTGTGATTCTGAAATCCTTGGAGGATTAGGGAGTTTTATTTCTGTCAATTTGCCAAGACTCAAGCCACCTATTGTGGGCACAAGATTAGGTAATGAAGTCTTAAAGAGGCTAACTAATGAAGGCTAACTGGTAATTCCCCTAAAAAGCATTCTTAAATCCTTCTTAGTCAACCTAGCTGGCGTTTAGTATCGATGAAGCATTTGATTTGGCTCTATCTTCAGAGAGTTCAGCCTGGGAACCAGGCAAAGGATCTAGCAAACTAGTTTAGCATCACTTCCCTTCTTGCAAAGTAAACACCCAAAAGAAAAAAGAAACACATGTGTATGTGAGAAGACACACACTCTTCTCAAAAGATGATTGTTAAAATATATCTAGTATTGTAAAAACAGAAATTAAAATAAAGTTGTTCCAGAGTTACTTCTGGGTCATTCTCCAGTAGCAGTGCAAGTTCCAGCGAAATAGCTGAGAAAGAAAGACAGACAGACACCTGCAGGAGAAATTGCATCTCACAGGACTATGCTGTCCTTCAGGTGAAATGGTTAGGTTGGGATAACTATGTATTTTCAGCACGAGGAGTGGGAGTTGGGAGTTAGAATTAATTTGGTATAGGCACAAAAGTGTTGGGAACTCTAATTTGTTATATAATATTTTTGTAAAAAGCCAGCATCTCATGCAAATATCAGGAGGCTCAATGCCACTGACAAACATGAATAGAATTAAGGAAAAGGTTGAATGATAAAGTAGGAGTCACTAATTTCGACTCCTGAGTCACTTAGATCAAATAAGTGTTAAAATAACTCTTTTATTTTATTCTAACATTTCTTAGAGTTTTCAAAGATATGTTGAAAATGCCAGAATGAATCAGTTATTTGGCTTCAAGAGCTCCAAGAGTGTTTAAAACACAGTGTTTCTGAACTTATGTTCAGAAAGAGAGGATTTCCTAAGGACAGTCGTTGTTCCATCTCCAAAAAAGAGTATTCTCTCATGTGGAAAATCAGGCCACAAAGAACAGGTTAAAAGTGTTAGACTGTTAGACCTGGTTCTCATGGCAATTAAATGAGATATATATATATCTTTAACAAACATAGATAACATGCATAAACATACCCATTACTTAAATGCTATAATTCTTCTGTAATGTTATACTGAAATTCCCTTCTCCACTGAGCCACTGAGAAGAATAATGACAACTAGTTGCTATCTGCCTGGAACTACATAAATTATAAAAATGTATTCTTTCATTACCTAGGATACAGCTGCATTTATTCGATAGAGTTGGTGTTGCTCACACAGCAGAGAGACTGGCCCAAATGTACAGGTTGATCAAATCTTTGATATCTTTGTGACTTGTTTTTAGTTTTCTGACTACTCTTAGCTTCAGTGCCTCTGCATCATGATCCACTGTGCTGTGAAAAATATCCAGAGGCAGGGATCAGTAATCTCTTGATGGAGGACAAAAGGCTTGGTGAAAGCAGATGTCAAATGGAACTCTGCAAACCTTGGAACTGAAAGCTGCTTCATCTTGAAAGAGTCATCTGTAAACATTATCTAGCTCTTGGCTCTCATCGTATTTTCCACTCAGGCAGACACAGGAATCTCTTTTTTTACCTGCTGTTTGTCTTCCAGTATTACCACAGAGTACTTAGTAGTCCCCAGATCAAGACGTGGGGGCTGTAATCTCTGCTAACACTTTGCACCTCTAGCAGACACCTTGACCTGCCGTATGTATACCGTGAAAACATATCTTGTATCAAGGGCCATACTCTGCATTGCCATTTACCTTCTGTTGTGACCAAAGAATAGTTGTGTCGTTCCTACTGCTGCTGTCACTGGCACCCTTGATGTGCACTCAGTTTGGGATCATATTGTGAACCTTGAAGATGTCCTACAGCCAGGACACTTTTCTTGTTTCTGAATAGTGGGATTGGACATGGTAGACCAACACGCTACTGGGAAATTTGAAGATTGTTTCTAGCCTGGAAATATGGAACTTTCAGCTAAAATTGGCCATGTGTGAAGAGATTTGTGAACCATCCTGGCCAGCAACAAAGTATGGGTGTGTGATCACACCCAGAGCAGTGGCCTGTTCAATATACTTGTGAAACCTTTTCATGCCTGCACCAGTCTAAACAGCAGTAGATGATTGCTACTGATGCGTGCTAATACTAAGTGTGCTAGGGATCTTTTATTAGGTGGTCTCAAAGACCATCAGTTTGTGCCTGTGTTTTTATGTCATGAGGGGAACAGAAGTGTGAGCTGATCATTTGCAGTGTAGCTGGCCAGAACAAAAAATTCTGGAGGGAAATGGGAAACACACAAGTGAGTGAACCTGCACTCAAAACCATCAAGTGCCTGACTGACGACCTTTAATGGCTTAACCCCTTATCTGGAGGGAACAAGGGAAAAAATCAATCACATCACCTTTTTGTTAAGTTTTACAGTAGGCATATAGTAGGCCAATTTTAAAATATTTAGGAAACTTTATTTTCTCTAGATGCAATTACTTCCATTAAAATAATCTAAAAAGCATTTTATGTTGATGTTGAATCTAAATGTCGCTGATTTCAGGAAAATTTCCTTTATTTTAAGTGGTCTTTTCATTGAAGCAGTAAAGAACCTGAAAAAGGAGCCCATATTTTAGTCTAATTTACAGTTTATCACCTTATTATGCTTTATTTTATTCCCGAGGGTGCAGTTATATGTAAAGAGCCTAACTTTTAGCACTTATAATTCAGCTTTGGATTTAACCCAGAAGTGTAATGGTCTCAAATCATGTGTGTTGTGTTAAATGTCAGAATTTGGTTATAGTGTAAACCTTGAAAACTTGTAGAAATTGGATGGTTGTATCTAGTTTCTGGATTATTTATGTTAGAAATAATGTAAAAGAGAAGAAAAATCGCAGTATTTGAGTTGAAAAAATAAGTTTGGAATAGCATTGCAAACTATTTAATACATAATCTACCCTCAAAATCTATTCTCAATATCCAGCTTGAAATCGGTAGTTTTCTAAATTTTCAGTGTTTTGGAGTTTCTTTAACTAAGAAGGAAACACTGTTTCCTATCGTTGGTGTCTAGGTTATTTCATTTGCTATGTATCAGAGACCTAAACATCATCAAAAAGAGAACATAC
Source organism: Clamator glandarius (assembly GCA_033459285.1). NCBI lineage: Eukaryota > Metazoa > Chordata > Aves > Cuculiformes > Cuculidae > Clamator > Clamator glandarius. Next base: position 599,892 of record JAUNZM010000131.1, on the reverse strand, counting down.
TGTGCAGAGCGTTGTATGTGTATGTAGGTAAGGTTTTGTTCTGAAAGAACTGACGAATTATGAGGAGGAAGGAAAGACTCCTATAGGTGTGTTTATCCTCTTTGTTTTCTTTCTATAAATATACATAAATGTTAACATTTTTTATGTCTTTATTTCTCATAAATATCATCCTTAGCCAAAAGGTCCTTCAGCATATCTGTTATTTCTCCGAATAATTAGATACTTCCTTGTTTTATGCAGACATATCTGTATGTGTTTTGTAGGATTTGAGACAGTAAGAATTCTTCCATTTATTGTTAGCATGTTATTTCATTTCAGTTGTATACATTCAGTTGTATACACAAATGCATAAGATTTTTGATTTTATTCAGTAAAGCCTGTTGAAATCTATTCTCAGCTAGACTCTATTCTTCTTTAGTCCTAAAACTTCAGCATTCTCAATTGTTGTAATGTATAATTAGCATTTTTACCAAAAAATGAGTCAAAGCAATAACAGAGATAACTCGGTATTCTGCAAATAAATGCATATTATAATGAAGGCACTAAATTAAGCAGCCATTGGCAGACATAGATGAGTCTAGGGCCATGGTTTGCAGTATCACTCTCAGCAGGTGACACCTGGTAGGCAGGCAGTTCTTCTTATGGAGTTCTGATTTACCAGATGTACAGACTAAACCTTCACAGTCCCATAGCTCACATTTCATACTGTGTAATGTCATCAGCCAGGCACTACAAAGCCACACGGCTCTTGCAACTGGAGGCAAATTACAATCGAGACATGAGTTTGAGTTAATTCTGGGGAAAACCCAAATTTCAGTGCTTTTATATAAAGGGGAAACAAATGTTCTCAGGCTTCTTTTCTCTGTGTTTTGCTCTGCAGCTCAACCTTGATTTGAAGATTCTTATGTTCAATGGTCACTAATTCCCTAATACCTTGGGAGCAGGCAGAACGTTGTAAGTGAAATTGAATGGAGTAAAGCACCAAAAGGGAAGGTTGTCAGGAGCAATACTAGAATAGACTACTTAAAATAAGATCTTAAATTTAGAACATACGGTAGTTATTTAATTTTTTGGCTTACAGTATCAAACTTGTCATTACCCTTGTAGGAAAAGTCTAAGAAAATTGTTGAGAACAAGAAGGTAGCAAAAATAATTTTATTTGATAGAAGAAGTTGGCATTGGTAAACAGATGTATTTGTTCAATGCATCATTAACCCCAGAAAAGAATGTTTGGATTCTGGCCAAAATAGAAGAAAATTCTGCTAGTGAAGGGAATGGATCACAGCCAGACCTATTGTCTAAAAAAGGGGAACTTGTCAATTGTGATAAATTATCATTGAATATATTGGTGAGCCTGTAAGGAGACATTTGTATATATGGCAATGCAAGCATAATCACACTAATCACTACAAGTATTGCCAGAACTGGGTCACAGCTTACATAGGCAGTGAGACACTCCCTGCCCTGATATGCCTTAAACAAAAATGGAAGAGACGACACAGGAAGTAAAGCCAGTGACATGCCTTGGTTTAGAGGGAAGCCTTGCCTGTTCTTCCACAGGAGGCCTGCCTTCCAGAACACAACATGGAAAGCAGGTCTCCTGAGTATGGATAGAGACTTACAATGGGCAGAAATTGCCCTCTACCACAAAGTCTGGGTGAAAAAACAGAGACCTTGGGTAACACATCAGCCTGCTTTTGAAGAACTGTACAATAATGGTGCAGAGGGTAAGGAAGGAAGTGGTGGATGCAAAAAGAAGAAAGATGGAGACAATTCTTGAGGTGTTATGAGCCAGCATAGACACAGCTGCTTGAGAAAGTAACAAATCCAACCTAATTTTCAAAAGAAGGAACAAAAGAGAGGATCAGCTTTTGATAGAGCACAGCAGGGAAAGCATATAAGTCATTAGCAATGGGTAATTTTGCCATAAAGCTAAGCTACTTCCATGATAAAGAGCTAACTTTGATGTCAAAAGGAGCAGGTACCTGTGGGAGGTCAAAATTTGAAATGAGATTACTCACAAGGATCAGAAAGATAATCAAATCTGCCCACTTCTGTGGCCTTGACATATTAGTACAAAAGGCTCAAGTTCTAAATAGCCACAGTTAGGAATGAAAAAGGATAACTGCAAAATCCTGATGAGAGGACAAAAGGGAAGAATGGTTCTGAGGGCAGCTCATTTCCAACTGGCTTGAAAAGACCAAGCTCACTGCCCTTTTAAATGGCTTTTGCTGTTCAGTTGAGAAGGAAACAGAACCAAGGACATTCAGACCGAGATACACAAAGAAGCACGGGCCTTGCAGAGTTAGGAAGTACATGGAGCCCAAGTAAGCATCCGTGCAATGAATGGAAAAAATGGGACACAGTGGCTGATAGAAAGTCAGGGCATCCAGAAGCAAACATTCAGACAGAAGAAACATGTCTTAAATCCTGCTTTAAAAAAAAAATTACCCTGAACTGGGCACTTGAGTAAAACTAGGATTTGGAAATATAAGCATCTTTCTGATCTGTGGCACTAACTCATACCTGTGCAGGTGGTTTACTAGCTCCCTTCCTCTCCTTAGAGACCCAGTTAGAGGAAGAGCTGTGCACCTTTTATACAGTATCCTGTGGTAATAGCACCTGCCTAGCAAGTGTGACATCCAAGTTCAAGGATTTAGGGGTTTAAAACTGTATATCCTGCACTCTTAAAAGTGTCCTGGTCTCCAGAGCAGAGGCCAGGCTTGTGTAGAAAGCATGTTTCACTGGAGCTGAGACCATAATGTTGAAATTACTGTTAGTGGATGCAGCAAATGGGGTAAAGAAGAAAATACTCTGATCCAGTGTTGTTTGCTTCTGGAAGGGCACAGTCTGGATGTCTTGGAAAGAGTGATTCAAGCAGCTTCGTCAAAAAACCATGGCTCAGTTTCACTGCCCTGAAGTCCTTTATGGATCTTGATCATACAGATATTTGGATATTTTACCTCAAAGATACAGCTACACTATACAGACAGCTTAGTACAATACTGAGTTCATCGGGGCTTCAAAATAATCTCTTAAATCCTGTGACAGTGGTAACTAAGTAAGTCAAGGGATAACAGATTGGGTCTGGAGGACTCCCAGCCTCACAGCTCTCAGCCCACATTTGACATCTAGGCTGCAACCCTCCAGCTCAGATCCCTGGATCAATCTCTTTGGCTTTGCCTATGTGACTGGGGCATTGTTGGCACATCAGCAGCAGCTGTGTGGCAGGGCTGTTTCTGGACCCAGCCAGCTCATGTTCTCCTGGACACAGATGAAGAGATAACACAGGCCTGGGACTGTCTCTAATGGGTAGCACAGAACGTCTCACCTCTTTTTTGGGGAAAAAGGAATATAGAATTGCACTGTCTTGTGCCATTTGTCAACACTCTGTTTAATCTACTAGTGTGAAGGCAGTGTTCACACACAGTTACATGCTTAGCCTCATCACTGGAGCTGTGACCTGCTTTGCTGATTGAACACGCGCCTGTGCAGAGGAGGTGCAGAGTGGCTGCTGAATGTGCCACAGGACCAGAACTGGCTTTGTGTTATGCTAAGTCAAATTTGGACGATATCTGTTCTCCCTTTTCATGGCATACCAAAGGCATGAAAAAATGGTCTGCATGAGACTGGATGAGGTACTAGAATATCCTGGCCAGCCTATTCAGATGAAAACAGCAAGGAATAGGTCAGAGTAAAAGCATCATGACCGTCATTGTCAGCCCAAAATGACCTGTTTGTAACTTGACAGCTGCCATGGAGCCAGAGAACATCAATAAAAGCTGTTTTTCCATCACCTTTATATATCTTTTTTCCCTTTTGTGGCCATGTCTGCCTTTTTTTTTTCAAAGGCAGAGAAAGAAAATATCATTCACAGCTTATACCTGAAGAACAGAACTAACACTCTCATCCTGACACAGAAAGATTACTTGACAGAATCAGAGCGTGTATCCAAAATCCCGTCTCTAAAAGAACTTTGGTACAGTTTGATTATTCTTTTTCCTTCACGCAGAAACTCTATTCAGCTTCAGGAGACATTTTTTTAAATTCTTATTCTTTTGTGTATCTTGGTCAATAAATATGCAGACTTCTGCACTGATTTCTCACTTTGTCATGGCAAATGAGTAGTCCTTATTCTTCAGGCCTGGAGCCTTGTTTCATTGTTTGATATTGTTTGGTAATGTCAACACCTTTGACATCCCAGGCTTAATTATTCCATCAAAATTAATACAACACATTCTAATTAACAATCATATGTAACAGCTAATTAACAGCATTAACCAAACTCAATGCTGTCCCTCATTTCTGCAGAGCTGATCCTAATGAACGTAGTATATGTATCTCTTCATCATCTTTGTATTTATAAGGAATAAGACTAACAAATACTGGTTTGAATTCTAAAATTTCAGTTCATTTCAGGTACTTTCTCTGAATGTCACTTTTGAATTCTGAAATTTGCTTGAGAAATATGCATCACAGATCACCGAATTGTTCAGGTGAACCTTCAAGACATAACACTGTCAACTCCACCGCAGAACTGTGTCCCTAAGTGCTACACCTACCTGTCTTGTAAATACCTCCAGGGATGGTGACTTAACCACTTCCATGGGCAGCCTGTTCCTATCCTTCATCAACCTTTTGGTAAAGAAATTTTTCCTAAGACTTGTGCTCCAGATCCTTCACTAGCCTTGTTGCTTTTCTCTGTGCTTGCTGTAGCAGCTTAAAACCTTTCTTGTAGTGAGGGGCCCATAACTGAACACTGTATTCAAAGAGTGGCCTCACTAGTACTGAGAGCAGAGGGGTAATCACTCCCCTGGTCCTGCTGGCCATGCTGTTTCTGATAGAGGCCAGGATGCTACTGGCTTTCTTGGCCACCTGGGCACACCGTTGGTCATATTCAGCTGGCTACAGACCAACATCCCAAGGTCCTTTTTCCTCTGGGCAGCACTCCAGCTCTTCATCCCCAGGCCTATAGCATTGCATGGAGTTGTTGTGGATCATGCATAGGACTTGACACTTAGCTGTGTTGAACCCCATACAGCTGGTCTTGGCCCATCAATCCAGTCTGTCCAGATCCCTCTGTAGTGCCTTTGTACCCTCAAATAGATAAACACTCCCACCCAACTTGGTGTCGACTACAAACTTCCTAAGGGTGCACTTGATCCCTCATCCAGATAGTTGATAAATATTTTAAAGAGAACTGGCCCCAACACTGAGCCCTGGGGAACACCACTTGTGACTGGGTGCCAACTGGATTTAAGTCCATTCACCACAACTGTCTGGGCCTGGCTGTCCAGCAAGTTTTTTACCCAATGAGGTGTACACCTGATGAAGTCATGATCAGTCAGTTTTTCCATGAGGATTTTGTGGGAAACAGTGTGAAAGGCTTTACTAAAGTCTAGACAACATCCATAGACTTTTCCTCATCCACTAAGCAGGTCACCTGGTCACAGACGGAGATTAGGTTAGTGGGGCAGGACTTGCCTTTCCTTAAACTGTGCTGATTGGGCCTGACCACTTGGTTATCCTGTAAGTGTTGTGTGATGGCACTCAAGATGATCTTCTCCATAACCTTTTGCAGCACTGAGGTCAGGCTGATAGGTCTGTAGTTCCCCAGATCCTCCTTCTGGCCCTTCTTGTAGATGGGGGGCACATTCACTTGTCTCCAAGTTAGCCAGAACTTTTGCTAAATGATTGAAAGTGGCTTGATGAGCACTTCCACTTGTACCTTCTGTACTCTTGGGTGCATCTCATCCAACCTCATAGACCTATGCATGTCTAAGTGGAGTAGCAGGTTGTTAAACATTTCCTCCTGGATTATGGGGGGCTGCATTTTTCTCCCTGTTCCCATCTTCCATCTCAGGGGGCTTGGGTACCCAGAGAACAACCGGTCTTACAACTAAAAATTGAGGTGAGGGACCTTAATCTTTTCCTCATTCTCTGTCATTGTTTCCCGCTTATAGAATAAAGCATCTGCTTCTTTGTCCTGATTGGGTGGTCTGTAACAGACTCCTACCATATTTGTCTTGTTGGCCTTCTGGCTGATTCTTACCCAATATATATTTGCAACATGCTTTTACAAGGAGTAGGTCTTCTACTGTCCCTGTCTTCCAAAGGAATTTAGGCCAGTAAACCAGGCCAGCAAATCAGTTATAAACTCAGCAGATACAGCCAAGCCATTTTCTCTCCTGCCACTGGTGTTTCCTAGGCAGCAAGTCAAGGTTGTCTACTCCTGTGTGGTCCTGTTATAGCTTGCCCTTATCCTCCTTGTGTCTTCCAGAGAAGCACAGCTGTTCCCCTGCCTTTGAAGACTAGTGTTCTCTGCTGGTGCACACATTGTTCTCTCAAGCCTATCCAAATTATATGAAAACTACTTCCAGTAAACAATCTTATAGCACAAATTTGCCCCAGTTTCCTAAGTCCTTCCATAACCTTTCTTGATGCCTTCAGTAAATGCCTTCAGTGCTCCTATCTTCCTCATTGGTAGTTTATGCTACCTTCATGTTTTGTGCTTGGCATTCATGCAAATATCTTTCAAGTACGTTTGTAGAACAGGGATTTAGCCATCTGATTCCTATTAACAGTAATGGGAACTGCATGTCTAAGTTAATTACCACGTACTGTGCTGAACATTTACCACTTAGTACGTTCCCTTTGTTTTGCCTTTAAGATGTTTTCTGCCCTTTCTGAAATTAATGTAGTGATCTGGGTATTGGACCTGTATATGAGTCACTAAAAATCCTGCTTATATTGATGGGTACTTGTTGCTGTGTCCACTGACAAACAAGAAATATCACTCCTGTTCTTGCATGGATTAAGCAATAGACTTTGAGCCTTTCATTTTGACACTGCTTCAGATTCACCTAAAAAGAAACAGGCAAGCACCATGAGTTGGATCAAGGGTATAACCACAGGACTCTCATGTGAGGGGTCTCACTGAGAGCAGTGTGGCACCTCTCAAATCCACATGTATGTTAAATATCCACATGAGAATAAAAACTAGCCTGAGCTCAAATCTAGTAGAGGTGACACAAACATTTCCCTTCTGTCTGCTGCTGTTTCCCTCGCTGACAAGCGTACATAAAAGTGGAACGAAGTGAATTCAAGAGAGTAAAACCAAGTTTAGCAGTGAAGGGAATAGCTGGCAAAGCCACAGACCTTTGGAATGATCAGTACCATGGCAGTAGTCAAGCTTGTGTGTGGTCTTGTCATCCTAAGAAATGCTTAATTGCTTAGGGAGATGGCATTCTTGTTTTTACCTTCTTATTTGGTTCACAAACAGACTTTGTCCTTTCCATTTAGATAAAGACCTAGTTGGTATGACCTATATTTTCATTTGTGAAGAGAGAACAGAATTTCTGCCAGAATGGTGGCAGGAAGCAAAGAAAAAATATGCCAAAAGCTCTGTTTTATTTTAATTTCAAGAATGAAAGATTTTTTCTGGTTTTGTTATTTTTAAACTATTTTTAACAAAGTGAAAGACAAAAAAGTAAAGATATTTATCAGGTTTGTCAGAAATTATTGTATTTCATTATCTCTGGTTCAAAGCTTCCCAGACACATAGGCAAAATTGTATATTTTATTTCATTATCTCTGGTTCAAAGCTTCCCAGACACATAGGCAAAATTGTATAAGGGTAAGATAACATAATTAAAATGAAGAGACTACTAGGTGGGTGAAGAGAGGGGTAAAAACTCCTACCTCACGGTAGTAACTGACACTTCCCTCAGCAGGAGCAGCAGTAGTAAGAGAAGAGGTCTGTAAGGATAAAACATAAATATTATATTTCTGGACAGTACATAATCAAGCAGCTTGCCCTTTGATTTTATGCACAAAGCAGGTGGTCGCTTACCCCTGCTTCTCTTATATATTCAGTTATCTATGCCTAAATGGGAATTGTCAGGAGCAGTTCGGTGCCAGGAACTATTTCCAGCAGCAAGGTTATTCACCTCCTCCAGATACATTTGTCTGCTGTTTGCTTATCTATCCACCAGGAAATGTAGAAATACCATAAAACCATCATGCTGAGATTAATATAGTGTATTTAACTTCAAACGAGCATCCAACAGCATTGTGACTACTCTGATTCTACTGAACTTTGGATCTCACTAAGCAAGATGTACTCAAGAAAGATTGCAAAGGCCTTAGTAATAACTACCTTTAAAATAATCACAGTCAGCACAACTGATAATTTCACATAGGAGAATTTTCTCATTTAGGAAAAAAATTGGTCAAGGAGCTCCCGTAAACATTGATTTTACCTCTTAACAAATCCTGTAATACTATGAGAGTCTCAGAAACTGTTGAGATTTTGAGAGAAAGAGCTGAGAAACTGTATCCTGTTCCTCTAAAATCGATCCTGACACAGACTTGGTAAAACTAATATGGAATGTGGTCTGTCATGAGTTAAGGAACAGTTATATAGTTAATGCCAATCAGCATGCATTTTGTAGAAAACAGATCCTATTGAACAAACCTGTAACACAGAGTAATTGGCCTCTGTAAGGCAGTAGATTTAATGTAGCATGCCAATGAACAATTCTGACTAGTCCTAATCTGCCATAAAATTAATATGAGTGACAAAAAGGCTTTAAATGTGACATGGCTAAAAAATCCTGGTAGAAAACAATGAATTCTTCCAGCAATGGAGGATTGGAGTGCTACCTGACAATTTGGTAGACACAGGATTATAGTAGGGTGCAACCCCTCATAAGCCTGGCTTACAAAATTAGGGAATAAGCTATGTTTCCTGGAAGGTAATACATCCTAAGGAGGGTATTACTTCATGTTTTTGATATGAAATGAAAGCATGTAAATTATACTGAAGAAAATATTAATTCAAATTTCTTAACAGAAAAAAAGAAATCTGTGAAAAAAACCCCTTTTTCCAGGAAAAAAATTGATTCTATGGAAAATATTTTTTTTTCTACTAGTAATCTGAAATGGAAACTCCTAATGAACTAGAATTCTAAATGTTCATGGTCATACATTTGAAAACAGAGCTTAGGTCTCTAATCCAGAATGAGATACTGGGTCCAGAAATGCAGTGACACTGCAAAACGTCCGGAGAACATGAATATAAGCAGTTGCATCTTTGGTCTCAGTATGACAGGCTAATGTAAGTATTGGATATACAAGGGCAGGAATGTCAATCAAGAATAGCTGGTGCTTTTATCTTTTGTATACTACTAATGAGACCATAATTTTAAAAAAACCCAAACACATTACCATTTCTTGTGCTACAGTTAAAAAAACATACTGAGAAAGTGGAAGCATTCAAAAAAAGTTTAATGAATGATTTTGGGTTTGGAAAATATATTTCATACTGAGAAACTTATTTTATTGAAGAGAAAGCTAGGGGATGGCTTCACCATGGTCTGAGAGTACCTACCCAAGGAAAAGATTTCTCATAGCCAGTTCTTTAATCTACCAGTAAAAAAACATAATGAGATTCAGCAATGGGAAGCTGCTGAAAGACAAATTTAGATTTGAAACACAGAACTCGGTTTTAAAACTGAAGGCAGTTAAATGTAGGCATAATTTAGCTAGGAATGTGATTGATTCTCCACCATGCGGACCTTTTATTTTAGGATTGAATGTCCCTCTGAAACATATGCCATAGTTCAAACAGAAATCACCGAGAGGTTTCTGTGGCTATGTTCTGCTGCAAGTGAAACAAAATCTTTTTATGGTGGCTTTCCAAATTAAAGTTTATGAGTTTCACTGAGAGTGTAAAAATATGAACTGAATATTAACCATTCCTAATGTCATGAAACTTCAGATTTGAAATGCAAACAGCATATTTTTAAAGGATTGATGATTCACGTGTTCATAACTATAGAAATGTCATCTCTTTTCCTCCCTACCAAAGCAACAAAAAATTGAGAAGAATGTTCATATTCTGAGTCTGTAAAATCTAACTCCAGCAGTGGGTGATCAAACCCCTTGTAAGTATAGGTTTGGGATCTCAATCATATGTGTCAGCCTATGTAAATGGTGACAAAAATCCTTGTACCACAGCAGATTCTGGGCACTTATCTTTCAGCATGACTCCTACAGAGAATTTCTTGTGAAATTCTAATACCTAAATCACATTAGATTTTTTTTTTTTTTTGATCTGATGGTCATAACACGTATGTTATTGCATCCTTGTATCTTTTACAGTCAGGCCAGATGCTCATTTACACAGGAATTGATACGAGGATTAAGAGTTCTTTGACACAGGTGGGTGCTGCTGCATGACATTGCCAAAAGATCAAAGATAAAAAGTTCTCCAAAGTACCCATACTGTATCTAATGGCTTTAAAAAATTACCTGACCCTCGACTTTTTCTGGACTAACCCAAGTTAGTTATGAACAATAAAGCTGTGAACAACTTCCATCTTTCTTTATCAAGTTTTATATCTTCCACTGGGTTTTCACTTCCAACAGGAACCCATATAGATATTTTAAAGCACTGTGGGAATCGGGTAGCTTTGAAATGAAACTAAACAAGCTCATGATTCTCTCTGTGAAGGTCTTGGCTTTTTAGAGGTAAGACAATGACATAGAAAGTATATCTTGAAGACTCAATCAATGATACTCTTAGTAGTCATAGATTTGAATAGAAGTTGAAAGTCAAACTGTGCAAGTTAATTGTGGATGTTAACTGGATTTTACTCATCTCTGATCTATTTTTTCGAAAATCACTTCCACTTCTTATTCACTTTGCCATTGCTCTTTACATTTAATAATGAGACTGCACTCCATAAGACATAATGGCATCACCTGGTGTTTTATTTAATCAGTGCTGTGTTTACTTGACTTATCTGAGGTTGGTAAAAAGCCAGGGGGAAAAGGCAGTCAGTTACTCATAAGGGTGGGATTTTTCAGTTTAAGTTTTATAAATTGGCAAAATTGAGATAAATAAAGCAAACAAAGAAAAAGAAAGAGAATGAGTGCTGGTAGAGTGAGGTAACAGAAAGGTAAAAGCTATTTGTAATTTGTATTTTATGGATAAAATTAAACGAAAAATTGTTTTGTGTGAACAGAGCCTGTGTTTAGGTGATAGCTGAGAGATAAATAAAAATTGGAAACTTGGCACAGATACACAGACGCCTGAGCAGCTTCTGGAATCACTTCTCTTTCAGTATTCATCACATATATCACAATGGAGCTATTTGAGAGGCATAAATAAATGTGACTCATAAATTTAACTGTGTTAGGCTAACAAGTTGCACTAAACTAAATAAAATAAGGGAAGAAATCTGTTAAACACAGAGTGCTGTAGAGTTACACAAGAGATGAAATACAGCTCAAGTCCCCTGAAGGAGGAGTGGTTGTGGCTTATCTTCACAGGTTATTTGGGAACAGATTGGCACACATGACCCATGAGAGCTTAGAGCAGGCATCTGCTAAACTGGTATAAATCACTGAAAAACTGAGTAATGTAGCTGTACTCCTGAAGTGAACAACCAAGACACATTTCCAGTGCCAGGGAAAGTCATGGAACAGGCGATCTTGAGTGCTTTCATGAAGGACATACAAGAGAACTGGGTGATCAGGCTCAGTCAACACGGGTTTACAAAAGGCAGGTCTTGCCAAACTAACCTGATCGCCTTCTATGACAAAGTGACTCGGATGCTGGACGAGGGAAAGGCTGTGGATGTATCTTTCTGGACTTCAGTAAAGCCTTTGACACAGTTTCTCACAGCATTCTGCTATGGAAACTGTCAACCTCTGGCCTGGACAGGCGCACACTCTCCTGGGTGGAAAACTGGTTGGATGGCCGGGCCCAGAGAGTGGTGGGAAATGGTGTTAAATCCAGCTGGAGGCCAGTTACAAGTGGGGTTCCCCAGGGCTCAGTCCTGGGTCCAGTTCTGTTCAATGTCTTTATCAACAACCTGGATGAAGGCATCGAGTGCTCCCTTAGCAAGTTTGCAGATGACACTAAGCTGAGTGGAAGTGTGGATCTGCTGGAGGGTCGGGAGGCTCTGCAAAGGGACCTGAACAGGCTGGACCGCTGGGCTGAGTCCAATGGGATGAGGTTTAACAAGACCAAGTGCCAGGGCCTGCACTTGGGGTAAAATAACCCTGTGCAGTGATACAGACTAGGAGAAGTCTGTCTAGAAAGCTGCCAGGAGGAGAAGGACCTGGGGGTGCTGGTTGACAGCCGACTGAACATGAGCCAGCAGTGTGCCCAGGTGGCCAAGAAGGCCAGTGTCATCCTGGCTTGTATCAGAAATGGTGTGACCAGCGGGTCCAGGGAGGTTATTCTCCCCCTGTACTTGGCATTGGTGAGACCTCTCCTTGAATCTGGTGTTCAGTTCTGGGCCCCTCACCACAAGAAGGATGTTGAGGCTCTGGAGCGAGTCCAGAGAAGAGCAACGAAGCTGGTGAAGGGGCTGGAGAACAGGCCTTATGAGGAATGTCTGAGAGAGCTGGGGTTGTTCAGCCTTGAGAAGAGGAGGCTGAGAGGAGACCTCATTGCTCTCTATAACTACCTGAAGGGAGGTTGTGGAGAGGAAGGTGCTGGCCTCTTCTCCCAAGTGACAGGGGACAGGACAAGAGGGAACAGCCACAAGCTCCGCCAGGGGAGATTTAGGCTGGACATTAGGAAAAAATTTTTTCACAGAAAGAGTCATGGGGCACTGGAACAGGCTGCCCAGGGAGGTGGTTGATTCACCTTCCCTGGAGGGGTTTAAGGCACGGGTGGACGAGGTGTTAAGGGGCATGGTTTAGTGTTTGATAGGAATGGTTGGACTCGATGATCCGGTGGGTCTCTACCAACCTGGTTATTCTATGATTCTATGATTATATTTTCCCTTGTCTCCTTTCTCTCTGTGTCACTGATTTAGTTTCTTTATTTTCTAAAGGAGGCAGGACCTGAAGCACCAGTGTTGTGGGAAAATTCATCTGTAAGCTTGGACTGTGTCCAGCTCTACAAACTCAAGCGCATTGTTTGTCTTTGACTGTATTCTCATGCAGCCTATGTCTTTATGCATCTTCTTGCAAGTCATTCGATCAGATGCACAAACTCCAGCTGGAGTGAGTACTAAAACTTAAGAATCTCACAGTCTACTTACAGGGTAGATGGGAGAACTGTGATGCACAAATAGTATTTCTGTGGGTATGGTCCAAGTAATGAGAAGAGGCTGAGACCTCTGGTGGTGCTTCTTCTCAAATGTTGTAATGCAACTTGTGAAGGAGATTGTGAACTGCTTTAAAGTATAGGGATGGTTACTTAGAGAAGATGAAAATCGGAGTTCAGTATGATGCTCATCCACATGTGGTGTTCCTTTCCAGGAGCTCAGCCACTGCATGGCCAGCTCTGAGTGTTGCTGGAGGAGGCAAGGTAACCTGGTCTGCTCCCATCCACCTTACCTGGCTTATTCCTGGCAGTGAAAGTGTTTGCTTTCCCAAGAGGGTAGACCAGTCCTGTGCCTTGCTTGCCTGAAATTTAGTAATTAAAGGCCTTTCCCTGTCAAATGAACTGGCCTGCTCTGTTGTGCTTTGCATTGAATGCCAGGCCAAGCAGTATATGCCTGATCTAAAAGTGTGATGTGAATCAAATGTGGGAAGCTGCTTAAGTAGTTGCCTGGGGAATTTTTACAGTTTGGTGGTTTGGTTTTTTTTAATGTCTAGACATTAGGACTTGAACAAAATTTAGTTACTTACTGTCATTGTTACTCCTACAGAAATATAGTCTTGGAGAGATTATCTTTTAGAATTTCTATTTCTTGACCTTTGAGGACATTCCCTTCATTTACTGAGGCTTTACAGATGGTTAGCCTTTAACTTTAGCTCAAACCAGCATTTTAAAAGCAGGAGAATTTAAAATGTTTTGTAGATCCAGCTCTGCACCCCTTCTTAATAAAAGAAGAATTATGTTAATTTCTGTTTTGTAACAAGCCAAAAATTTTTACTTCAGTCCTATAATGCCTGACTCTTCATAACTTTCAGAGAGAAAGCTAAACCTAAACCATCTCCATTGGTTCTGGTGAGAATTTGGTTTGAAATACAACTGTGGACTCTGGCCCAGGAGAAAGGAAAATCATCCTTGAATATTTTGCAAATCATTGGGAAAAATTTTGTGGTTGGATTTTGGGATATTTTTATTTTCTTTGAAATAGAACCAAAGCATGATTGTCAGAGACATTATTTTTTTATTGATCTGACACTCAGAGTACATACTTTTGGTTTGTCTTTTTGTTAAAACAAGCCTTTACCTTAAACCCATACTATACTAATATTTATTATTATTGTTTTGACTGGGTATATTTTTGCCTGTTTATTATTATTTTGCCTATTAATGCTGTTCTACTTGAAACTGTTTCTAAAAACAATGTTTTCATAGTGCAAAAACTGATGTAGGCAGCTGCATATTTCAGAATCTTGTGCATATTTCAGAATCTTGTGCATTATGTATCATTTAAATTATCTGCAAAATCTTTTGTAGGTATTTCAGACAAAAAGCCCTGGTCAGTCAGAAGGAAGAGAGCAGAAATATCATGAGTCATCTTCCAAACATCTTCACTCAGTACTTTGTAATGATAAGGGACTGAAAATGAAATTAAATTTCTTTTGTAATTTCATTATCCTGAAAGTGATTTTATAGCCTGCTGAGAATTAAATGTTGAAGTACAGCACAGTGTACAAAATAATTCCTGTTTTAATACATTATTATGGCCCTCAGAGGACCGGAAGCACAGCTCAGTTAGCATTAGTCTGTGTATTACTCAGTTTTCCAGGTCTTTAATTCAAAATGAAAATTAAACAATATTCTTTTTACCAGAGCGGTTCATCCAAAACTAGCTAACAAAATATTTTTTTCATCTGGAAGGGCTTTTACTCAAACATTTTAAGGGTGATTTTTTAAAATTTTTAATCCCAGAACTGAAAATGTAGAATCCTCTGTAATAAAAAATGAGGAGCTCCTATGCACTAATTGCATTGCCTGCCCATTACAGCTGATAGGGACTAGTTAAAAAGCTATGATATTGTACATAACATCTTAAATAAAATTCACATTCTGTCCAATCCTGATGACTTTTTCAGGAGGTTCTACTAGATATTCAGGTATCTGTGTAAATTAGTATTTTATGAGTATTTTGATTATCTCACTATTAATTTCTAATGGATATTAGAAATTACATGTTTGGTTAATCAAGTTTCTAAGTTCTGCAGTGACTGGACTTGATGCTGGGATCACTACAGATGGCAAGAAACCAACATGTAAGGAACAGTTCAGCTAATACATGAGAAGTACAGAGCTGTCTAACTTTTTTCACAGGAACGATTAGGGTGTGGCCTGAATCCAGCCCAGAAATAAAATGTATTCCCTCCCTAGCTAATCTCTCAGCTTCTCTTTGATTTCTTTCTCAGCAGCTTGTCTCTCATGTCCCTCTAGCCCCTTGCCAATGGCACAGCAGAACCCTGTGCATATGATAGTTTTGCATCTGATTTCTCCAGCACTGAGACCCTCCAGTCCCCTCAGGGACACTGTGCCAGCTTCTCTATCCTTGCACAACAGCCTGAGGCAGCAACAGGATCAGGGTTTAGAAATCAGCTTGAATATGACAGAGGCACCTAAGAAATAGTTGCTGGCTGATGTTGCTCTATCTTCTTGGCTTGAGGTAAACTTCGAGAGCCATAACTAATGTCCTATCTCTTCAGCGTGTGCTGAATACAGCAGAAAATTTGACTTGGTTGCTGCACGCTAATTCCTTTTCTTTCTGGGATTTTCCCCTCTGTTTTTCTTTTTTGTTTGTTAGCTTGTTTGGATATTTGTCTTAATTAATTTGAAATGAATGAGGCCACCGGTCTTTTGAAGCAAATGAAGATGTTCCACAATCCATAATCTTTGCATTTTCTGCTAAATCCTGCATTTTCAAGGTCGGCCCCAGCAGCAGTATCTCCTGCCTTTGAAGTCTTTGAAGTCTCCACAGCTCAGACTGAAGGTATTCAAAAGGGAGAAAGTAGCTGGTGGGGGTAAGTAAGGAGAAGAGGAAGGGTTTTTTTTCTTTATCTACAGACACTCTTTACATTGTGAATTGTAGAATTAGGACACTTAAAAAAATAAAACAACTCATTGATTTTCCCTTCAAAAGACATTCCAGTCTAAACTAGGTTTTTTGAAAGCCTTCTTAGGTAACAGATGAATTTTGGCATGATGAGTCTTGGAGTTAAAAATAAAGGGAATGCATTTTCTAAAGATCATTTTATTTCCACTGTTTTCATATATCCTGGATAGAAATCAGAGTAACTGTATGTGGAAAAACATGAACATAAATGCACTGTTAAAACTGATTTAATTTTCACCTCATTGTACCTTAAATTTGCCTTGCTATTCAGTTCCTCAAGACAGGGCAGGGTGGGGTGTGGGCTCAAAAGGCCCCAGCTTCTAAAAGGTCTACTGAGCAGCCTTGTAGGGAAAATGGACTTTGTTCAGAACCACACTTGAAGTGGTTGTTTTGATAGAACGGGCCTGTGTTGGGCAACCATGAGTGGCAACTATAAAGTGTTCAGGTAGTACCACATAGCACAATCAAAGAGTAGCCATAGTGCAAAGGAAAGATATGCAGACAGACTGATGCTGTCTTTGGTCAGGTCTGCTCTGAAATCAGAGGCAGAGTAAATCTGACACAAAACTTCAACTAACAAGCCTAACAGAGGTTGTGATTTTCATAGAATCATAGAATGTCCTGAGTCAAAAGGGATCCTCAAGGATCACAGAATCCAACTCCTGTCCCTGCACAGGACAACCCAGACATTCACACCGTGTGTCGGTGAGTGTTGTCTGAATGCTTCTTGACTACTGTCAGGCTTGACACCACGACTACTTCCTGGGGAGCTTGTTCTAGTGCTCCAACACCCTCTGAGTGAAGAACTTTGGGACCTGTCATTGGTTGCCAGAGAGAAGAGATCAGCACCTTCTCCTCCTTGCCTTCCAAGGAAGCTGTAGACTGCAATGATGTCTCCTCTCCTCTGTGCTAATATACTTATGCTACTTCTGGACCCGTGATACATGCTCTAGGAGATGTACATGACGTACCAAGTTCCTGAACAATTCTCAGCCTGTCAGTGTAAAAGACTTGACAGTCACTAAAAAAAATATTTGGGGCAATATTCTAGAAATAAAATTTGTGAGACTGGAAACCTACTCATTTATTCAAAAATAAAACCTTGACAGCTTGGGTTAGAGGAGGACTAGAAAGATTTTGAATACTGACACTGTCTCAATCAGACCTGAAAACCTGATATTTTGTAAAAGTTAACTTTGTAAAATTGACTTTGTTAAAGTCCAGAGGGGAAAAATATCAGACTGGGCCAGCTGAAATGTTTAGTTTGTCAAAGTTCAAGATCTCTTGTGTGATTTTTCTCATTTGTCTGTTAATTTAATTATCTCCTAAAAGGCATTTTAACCAAAAAAAAAAGAGACTGTCAATATTTTGAAAATATCAGAAGAGCATTTAGTGAAAATTTCAAACTATTGCAGGTAAGATACAGTCATATCTAGAGGAATTGTGTCAGGAAAGGCTAGGGCTAGCTTTATTGATGCTTTCGAAGAATTTCCATATTGTTAGAATGGTTATGATGTGTTTTAGGCAGAGTAAAACTGAATGAAAACTCCCAACTAGAATAGACACACTAGCACAGTATGAAACATGCCTTAAAATTACACTGTAGCCTGTTTTACTTATCGCCATAAGTAATATCATTAATTGGATAAAAGATACTATGATCCACGGAAACTGACCATTGGATTCATTCTTTGGCAGAAAGAGGCTTTGGGTTTTAAGGGCAAATTAAGAACAGAATAACTAATTTGTTACTAATGATGATAACAAAAGCAACTCAGAAAACTGGCCTGAGAGGTATATGGGATTTTACTCAAATATACTCATTCTTTTCACTGTTTCTTTTCACTGTTAGTGAGATAACAGGACCTAAAGAAACCTCTGTACACATTATCTCTGAGGCAATGTAGGACCAAAGCACCACAAAGAAGAATTTCTCTTTACCTTGTGTTACGGTATGTGAAAATACAGGCAGTGTTGCTGGATGCGTGTTACTCCTCTGGATGAAAATATAGCAATGAATAATAAAATTTATACTAGGTCTGTACAATGCAAATGCTTTTCAGCAAGTTTAAAAGTGCTGAAACTCATGCTTATGAAATTGAGTAAATAAGTTTTAAACATAGATATATAATGAAATATAGGAAATGTCCCCTAACACCTCAGTCAGGAAACCACACCCTTCTTTTTTACCAATGAAGATTAATTCTTCTTTGTGCATTTGCCATTGTTTTTCCTGTAGGACAGTTTAATGCTGGGTGTAATGGATCTTTTATCATTTCATTTAGGAAATGGTTTTGCACTTGAATATGTCTTTTATTGTTGATTTTGGAGCTGAACATATATTTTACTGTCACCTCATTTTGAAGTTTGTTGTATACATTTATTTTATTAATCTTGCCCAACCTTTCCTGTCTTTAATTCATTAAATAACGAAGTAATTTATTTTACTATTTAAGGTTTTTCGTTCTGCCTATATGCTTTATATCTGCTATCACTGTGCTTTCTGTTCTATCACATCTTCTGTTAGCTCAAATTTTCTGTCACATAATTCATTTTCCAAGCATCTCTCTCTCATTTGTGGTAACATGATGATGATGGTGTGGATTGAACCCTGTTTCTGAGCCATGATATGGGGACAAAGGAAGGTGTCACAGACTCAGGGGTGAATTTTGCCCTTTCCATTTTTTTTCAGGGACATACTCAGCTTCCAATTATTGTAATTTCCACATTTGAAATTTGTTTTGGTTTACCTGACTTGAACAAAACTAGACTATTACCTTTGGTGACCTTCTCAATCTGTTTGTAACTTGCTATCCACTCTCTGTAGCATGTGTTCTACTTTACAACAGGTTGATTAAAATTTACTTATGTTGTAGCTGGGGACTCCAGAAATTTCAAAATGGTAACTTGAATATTTTCAGTGGGGACATATAATCACAAGTAAATAGAGGACACAGGCTTCTTTTCAATGGTCCTGTAAAAAAATCTTACCTCCTGATATGACAGAAAAGAATATTTCGGTTACTCTTTGTGTATGATACAATATTTCCATCAGCATCTCACATCTCAGCAATATGACATTTTTCTTTGTTTTCTTGCAGGGTTGATTTTTAAAATAATGAATCATCTATTATATTCTTAAACAAAAACTAGCCTTTTGGCCAAATGAAACATGGGCAGCCTTTGTTCAGCCTGTCAGTTACAAAAGGAATTAATGTCATGTGAAAAAATAATAATTACTTTCCTTCCTGCTCGCATGCTATTAAGAGGAATAAAATTTGGCAGGTCTGTTGGGCAAACTGATTTTTTTCTTGTTCCTAAAACCTTCTATGTTTTAAATTTTGCATACTGCTGCAGTCTGAAGAAGGAGATGAGTTTTTTTATATCCACAACATTTATATTTGTCATGCCATTTAATATAGCTTGCGAGACTTATGAAATGAAGGATTTTCCAACATGGGACATGCTAGCATTGATTTGAAGGCCTGCTTGTCAAGGTATATCTCAGTTTTGCAGTTATGACCTCTTAATTCTGGGTTTGTATCTCAGTGTGCAAATTTAGCCTAACAGATGGTACAAGTACAGTCATGCCAGGGAACACTGTACGTGCATCTATCTTGATTACTGGGAGTCTGATAACTGTTCAAGTTACATAAGCAATAGAGGATTTCAGATCCTCAACACCTAAGAAGTTGACCAGAACGAAACTATTTTTCTTCAAATACCTTTTAAAATCAAAATGAACAAACAATCAATTATTATCACGTAAAATTAATGTGTGGCTCCAGTGGTTCTCCAAGTGGAAGAGATATATTTTTTAGAATAAAACCCCTACTCCCAGGCAGTGCCCTGGAGGAGTCAACTATTAATGTCATCCTAACTTATGAAATCCACCAATATTTTCAATCTGAGTTTTGATCTAATTGTTGTAAAAATGTCCTATACACTAAAAGCTACTGATGACCTTCAAAAGTAGCTAACAAAGGCTTGTTCTCTGCTTTAGCAGGTTCAGTATTTCAACTACTGTTCAAAAAGGTACATTGGATTCTTCATATGATTGTGGTTGATGAAGCGACCCTGAGGGATCGCTCTACTCTCATTTGTCCATTTGTTAATACAATATTTTTCTTCAATAGCCGCACAATTTTTTTAAACCCCCAGTCCCTATACATTTTCAGATTCCCTAGGGGTTTCTATTGCAATTTATGACCTTTTGTCCTCTTACATTTCAGTTTTGAATGATTTTCCTCTTATACCTATTTTTATTGTACTGTAAGAATTGATTGTGATTATCTTAAAACTACTCCAGTTCTTGGTAGTTGTTCAGGAAATCACACTTAAAAGACTTTAGCATTAAGTTGAAAGAATTTCTATTTATTCAATTTTATAAGCTTTTTCCCTCCTATCCATATTGCTGGTGATACAATTGCTTTTATGATCCACATTTGGAAAGCTGAGAGTCTTTTTTGTTCTTCTTTTATCTCTGGAGCTACATAATAAATGTTGCCAAGCTGTAGTTCATACTTGTAGAAATATCCTTGAGCTTAGATAACACAGGATCAAACTTTTCTGAACTAATTAAGAGAAATTATAGTAGGGATTAATTTGGTCCACTGTATGCAATCTAAGTTGGTTTGGGGAATTTTTGTCCCATAGGCCTTTTTAACCAGTAAGGTTGTTGGCCATGACTTCCTCTCCCAGGTTTGCAGAGAATGGGAGCTAAGGTTTGTAGAAGATTTTGCCTTGTTTTTCTTTCTCTACAATACTCTCCTTTCTTCTCAGAGCAGTTTGATGTGGTGGGATGGGGAACATTACAGCAAAATGTACTGCTCTCTTTGTATAATGGCTTTAATTTAATACACCATATGGAGCTCCATGGTAAAGTTTAAAAATAAGAAGGAAAGCTGGGATAGAACTTAGAAACACAGCAAAGGAGGAAATGTTTTAGATCAGAAGTAGATGGAGTCATAGTTCTCTACAGGATCCATTTCAAAGATGTATAGTAAAGAAGTTAGGGGCACTATGCTCAAGACAGATGTTCAAATAGTTCAAGATAGATGATGAACAGCGTGGTCTCTACAGACTGGTGCTGTGAAATCTGAGGCTTGGCACAGCCACAGAGGAAGCAGGAGGGCTGGAGACAAGTGTAGGAGCAAGTCTGGAGAAGCAGTAGATTGATTAGAGTTGTCAGAGTTCCCATCACAGCCCTCTTCTTTAACACATGCCGAGCCTGATGAAGGTTGACTGATAGGCACACCACTCCTTTCCTCATCTTATCAGACCTGGAGTTAATGGTGGGCAGAAGGGTAGCTGGCGCAGCAAATGTGTAGGCTTACTGTACACAAAATTATCCCACTGCTTAGAAATTTTGAGGTATCAGCAGGCCAGACTTGATTTTAATGTGAGGAGTTCCAGCTGCAATTTGAGAGATGACAAGACTTTTCAGAAGAGGAAAACCAGAATTCTCATAGTAGGCTGGATAGAAATGAAAATGCCTCCCCCCATGGTGTGCCTTGTCACAGATTTACTCTGCTGCTTGGAGAGAAACCAGCGCTCTCCATAGCATGAGGAACGCCAGTAGAGGAGGCACAAGAGATTTTATCTGAGAGAATCCTTGTGTTCTCCAGTCTAGAAGATACTAGGTCAATCTGATGCTCCCATCAGTTGTTTCTTTTCTCCATACAGCACCATGGCATGCATTCCTGCAGCTAGGCGTTTACAGGGAGAATTGCAGTAGACCCAGAGTACGAGTGGGGTAGAGAAAGTGTCAAGGGAAGAGAATGAGTTTCAGGTGAAAAATGGAAGCTGCCTAGTCGATGACAACAGTTAGAAATTAAGGAGAAAATGCCATGGTCCCACCAGTCAATATCAGGTTCTGCAAACAGGGGCCTACCGAGGAAAAAAGTAAATATTGCAATTCCAACTTGAAAAACAATAAACATTTTAGACAGAACTTGGAGGAGTGTTTTTATTGTCTGGTGTAGTCAGCAGATCTCCCTGTTCCTTCCAGACAGGCACATCCCAGCAGTGTAGTTCTAGACATGTTTTTAACTGTTGCTATTTACACTGCAGAAAAAAAGTTAATACTTTGATTGATCTGCAGTCAGGTGTTCCCCTTCCACAGCTCAGTTCAGAGCCAGAAATGAAGGCATCTCTGATGTTAACGGCAGATAAGGGGGCTTATCAAAAGGGGAATGCTGAAGTTACTGAAGGGTAACCCATCACTCTTTCTCTGTAGGATGTTCCTCAGCAGTGAATAAAGCTTAAATCTGGTATGAATCAGACTGTACTCAATCAAAGAGCTTAAATGACTTACAGATTTTGAGTGTCTTCTGCACTAAGCCCAAGTATGGGTTTATGTTTTAATTTTTTTGTGTTAAAAATTCTAATATCTGTAGTCTAACATGCTTCATTATACCAATAGATAAACATAAAAGAACTTTTCTTATTGCTCTTATGGCTGTGTTTATTGATATTATTACTGCTTTATATCTATTTATTTTATCTGAGGAGTTCAAATATAGATGTCAACTCACAGATATCCCTGGTTACAAGACTGAGCTGATTTGTTGGTTTCAAGCCAGGTGCTCTGTGTGCTGAAAAGTTACTGAAAGAGGTGAAATGTGACTTTGAGACACAGTGAGAGCAAGACATCCTGGACACAGGGGTTTGTGCAATTGGGATTTCCTGAAGAAGGAAAATGCCTGCTGTTGCTGACTTTTATTGAGTTAAGCTTGCTTGGCTTTATGTTCCCTCTTTGGAAGTAAACACAACACATCCAGGTGCAGGGCTGATCTGTACTACTGATTTCTCAACCAAATGGAAACAAATTTGGAAACCACAAGCCTGCCCACCTCCACCAACTCAACTATGCGCATTAGTAGGCCAATGTTATTTCTGAAAACTGAATGTTTCCCTGCATTCTGAGAGGTGACACTGACCAAGCTATGAAAAACACCTGGCTTCCCTGTTCTTCTCTCCCTGGATGCAGCCTGGCATCCTCAAACACCTCAAGCATCTTTATGTTCCGGTTTCAGCAGGATACATTCAGCTTTAAGTTCAGCATTTGACTGAAATCAACTTTCTGCAAAAACTCCTTGAAGGTTTAGATTTGTGTTAGTCACAGCCAGGGCTTCCCAGCCTGTCACAGAAGTAATCACTCTTGGCTGAGGCTTGAATTGATTGAAAACCCTCCACCCCCTTCTGAGCCCTGCAGTACAGTATATTCAGGCTGCATTGTTGTCATCCCATCTTTTTCCCTACCCTTGTAACAACAGCAATCTAACTGAGCACTTTTTCATTTCAGAATCCTATTTCCTTCTGAAAGAGACGAATGTTATTTAAAATTCCATCCTACCCATGATATGAAACTGATAGATATGTCTAATTATGGGAAAAAAAATATGTGCTTGTGTATTAAGGAGAAAACCCTGAGAAAATGTTTTGAATGCTGCTTGCTAATGAGATCTAGTGGTACCAAAGTGAGCATGCTGCTCTAAGTATTTCAACACGATGAATTTTTAAACTTTTACCAAAAGAAAGACCAAAATAAGTTACAATGCCACTTAGCAGGACACCTTTGAGTGAAATTAGGAGGCACTGGGGAGTATTGCTTCAGAAAGTGGGCCTAGTAACGCATATTATATATATATATATATATATATATATATATATATATATATATATGTTCTCCTCCAAACATATTTCCTTCCTTTCTTGTTAAGCAGTCAAAATTCCCAATTGATTACCATGGGTTTGTGCCTAAGCAACAATAAGCTTCATGTTGCAGTTAATGTCAGCTTTCTGCAATACGTGAAAAAGATATGTAATGTTAAAATAAATGCTGCTCCCTCTTATTGCTCTAACACTTGAGTCATGAGAATTAAAATTAGTGAATGTGAGGGTTAGATTTAGTGACTAAGCATCTTTAATGTCCATGAAATGCTCCAGACAGTGTTATGTGACTGAGAACTTCATAGTCCCAAGAGATCTCTGGAGGCAGATATTTAACAAGACTTCTAAAGGAGTATTTCCAGGCAATGGTTAATGTTCACAAAACAAAGAGGGAAGATCAACCCATGTGTTTCAGCAGCGCAACTTCAAAGTATCACAGTATGCCAATAAAATCCAAATATATTTGTTAAAGGAGAGCAGGCTAGACCTTGTTGGGGTAGCACTTTTCCTATTGTGGGAAGCAAAGGAAGAGAAACAGGGCCTTGTTAGCCTGGAGATCTGGAATAAAAGACCTCATCCATCTCTTTGCCTTTCAGAAAGTAGCTGCCAACCTAGGTTTCTGTGTGGTATCCCAAAAGCAATGCTCAGAGCACAGGGAAGCCTGCTGCTACTGCTGACACCCCATGCCTCTTCCCTTCTTGGAGCTCTGATGTGGTCAAAATAAGCAGCAGTGTCATTTTGCTGCCAATTGCAAACTGTGACTCTAGGCAGTGCACTGGGTGCGAAGGTGGGATACACAAGACTGCACGGCTCCCTGTGTGGGGACTGACAATTCCTGGGCAGGTGGGTCATGGATTATGAGCAGAATGCAGTCCATGGGTTACAAGTAGGTGCTATGTACACATCTAAGAGAAATGCTGTTGTACCTGGCCCCAAGGAAGAAAAACAAGCTGCTTCTTTGTTTTCCCTTCAAATAGCTATGTAATTTGACTACAGTGAGAAGAACAAGGGGGAAGCAGAGTGATTTGTATCAAATAGCTCTTCTTTCATTTTAGAGAAACACTTACCTGGAATCAGTCATTGCTATCCCTCTCTGGTGGCAGATTTCTATTTTGCTTATAGCGAAGACATATAATTCACTTAGTCAAGTGTTTGTGTATTTTGTATTACTTTGGTGATACATAACATGAATAAACCTGACATGTGCATTTCTTTGCACAGCTTTTTATTTATGTGCATATGGAAGTATTTTAATAGTGTCAGGGTCATCAGAGTTAGTGTTACGCTTGATAAAAACTCCACCAGAACTTAGATTCCTGTTTATATCCAAAAGTGTTCCTTCTTTGCCTTATTACCATCCAATCTTATACTTAAAGTCAGATTTCAGTGCTAGAGAAGACTCAAAATTTGCAGCATATGAAGGATTAATGTAATACAAAACCTTCTAAATGAGCAGGAAATAAAAGAGATTACTATGATACAAAGAACATCAATATAGTCTGAACCAGAGATTACTGAAGCTATGGGAAAGCTTCACATTTACCTTGACAGACTTTGAATAGGATGTTTTGTATTGAAAACTCTGAAGTGATTCTTTCCTACATGTGTTTTTCTACTTCCCCTCTCATTATTGTATTCTCTGTTTAGTAGGAATTATAACTTTTACAGAGAAATTCTTGAATTCTCCATTCTTAAAATGTCAATGGCATTTGAAACTATTAGTGCATTTAAAAAATCCTAGACAAATATAATGTTTTAAAAACTTGTAGAGTAAACTTTCTCACAGAAAATGAAAAAAACCATTTTTTTTTGGTTTTTGCTTGATAGTAATAGCCTTTACCTGTCTTAGCTGTCATAGTGTCTTATGGGAATTTAAGGTTCAGGCATATCAGACAATGGATTTTTACATAAGCTGAGAGTTATTTAGACCACTTATTGCCTCCTAATATGTCCTTGGATTGTGAATAAGTTTTTACTCTTGATTTTATTTCAGGATGACAAAAAGTGACTGAGATTTTCCATAGGATATGAATCTTACCTTTTGATAGGTGAGTCCTTGTATAGAGTGGATATGGATTCTGAGACACTTCAGGCTTTGATACGTGATCCTGCTAAGCAATTGCAATCAAGCTATTCTTTCAAAATATAAAACATGAAACAATACAACTGCCCTGCAAACCAGGAAATTTCTTGGTGTTTCTCAAGTAACTGGAAACTATGTGATCAACACTTGTAAGAACGTGAAAAGGAGGAATAAATGTCACATATAAAACTGAAAGAATCAGATCAAAAAGGTAAAGTATATAAAGTACAATGGATATTACAAATATGAAAATAGACAGAAGTAGTCCTAGAAAGAGGTATTGAATACTCCTGGGCAAAGCAAGTAGTGATACTCCTGGGCACTTCATAAACATGCACACTTTCTAGCCATGATATAGTTAATGTTTAGTATGCATTTGTAGACAGTAGTTCTGCAAATCTAAGCATATCACCTAACTGCCAAGAGCCAAGGCAAAAGAAAAGGAAAAAAAAGTAATTTTCATCTGCTCCATTTTGTCACCTTACATATCCTGTAATGCATCCTTAGAGGTAACCTGTAAGTGGTTTCAAAATTGCAGATATAGTAAGTGAAGGTCCACCTTTATTTCCTGTTCCTAGCCCTGGCACGCAAGCCAGGTAGGCTTACTTACATTTCTATTTATCACTACACAGAAATAATTCTTTCATCAATTTTCTAACCTAACAGCGCAGGCATTCAATTTCATGTAAGCTATCAAGACAATCTCCCATATCCTGTTGTCCCCTCTAATAAATTGTTATGGTATTTTGTATCTCTCAAAGCTTGTAAGAGTATTTTGCAAAAATAACTCATCAGATTTTCTCTCAATGTTTTCTTCCTAAAATAAAAGGCATGCTTCTGATAGTGGATTGCAATATATCCTTCCAATTTACTACAGAGATTTACTGTCTTCCCTTTTTTCCCTTCTGATTGTGCCTATACTGAGAGAAAAACAAAAATAGCCAGACCTCCCCAACACCTAAAGTATTTATGAAATTTATTTGATAAAAATTAATTCAAGTCTTTAAGCAAGTGAAAAAGATGGCCCTTCTTTCTTAGAGACTGAAATATTTGAAATTCTTGTCTGCTCTATTCAACACTACAACCAGCTTTGTCTTTTGGTCTCTCCTATATTCTACAGTGCTAAGTCAAAGCAGAATTCAGGTTTCATCTTGGCTTCCTGTAAGGATGATAACAACAGCAACAAATAATAAAAAAGATCAGTGTTTTCAATATCTTCATGGGCTACTGAAAGTGGCCGGACCTTTAGTTACCAGACAGAAGTTAGTCTTCCTTTTTCTGGTCAAGCTGCTGAACTTTAAACTTTTCTATTAAGACATAAATGGGAGACAGAAACCAAATTACTACATAAAAGGTATACTACCTGAACCATCACCATCGCTTCTGTTCTTATAATGATTTTACAAATACTCAAATAATACAAAATTAAAAAGTAAAGGCAAAGTAGAAATTACTTGAAGTGTCCTACAGCACACAAACAAATGCAGTGCAAAATCGCTCATGCTGATTAGTGAAAAGAAATAGACATTCCTAGGGTTTGTTTTATGGTATTGCTAAGTAAGTAAACATCTCAATTAGGTCAAATGAATTGTGCATCATAGCTGTTAGTTCTCTTTACAGAAAGGAGACTATCTAAACGAATAGCTTGTATGTAGGCCCTTGTGTGGTGTATTAAATTTACACATGTATTGCAAATAACAGCAAATCAGAAGGGGTGCAGTCTAGCATATTGTGTGTCACATTGTGCCATGCCTTGAATGATATATAATGATTTACTGCCATTGCTGTAGGACAAAAAGACTGAGTAACTGAACAAAATAATAAATTCTTCGAAGGTAAATAAATGGAAGGAAATGTCTAAGGCTAACTTGGTATTTAATTGTAAAACCAGGATTTTTCATTTAATTTTCAGTAATGACTAATTTTTAAATACTGAAACGTCTTGAAAGAGAAACGCTTTATTTTTACTTAAATTATTAATAATACTCATATAGTAATAAGGTTGACAGAATTATCACCCAAGAAGGATGTCCATTCAACGAAGTCCTGCTCCGTGGAGTTATTTCAAGTACAGGCTTAAATTTTGCATAATTTTTCCCCTAGTGCAGGGCCTACATTGATGATATTTTTGGAGTAATACAACACATGCAAAAATATCAATACAAAAGATAAAACTCCAAAAGCATTTATACATTGTTTTCAGGTCAACTGTGTAACAGAAGTGAGTTAGGGCAGTAGGAAAATATATGCTTAATCCGCAAAGCAAATACAAGAAGAAAATATAATCAGATTATCAGTGTCCTTATATACATTAATGTACTTAAAGAAGATATTTGCTGCCTGAAAATAGGTCTCCAGTGTGAACTAAAATTTTCTGAAAACAGTTGCTGTTGCTTATAACAGAGATATGTTAGAAGAACTTCAGTGTCTTTCATTGTCTCATCCTCCCTCTAAAGTTTCTGAATTGATTTTACTTACAATAGGATGGAGGAGGGAAGACTCTGAAATTTGCTTGTTTTCTGCTTAAGAAAAGAGATGGCATTTGCATAAATATCTCCCTCTCTTTACGTTATGCATTTTCTCACTCAATAGCAGTAGATTTTCCACTTCTGGGCTTGATGGCCCTAAACGAGTTTTCATCAGGTGACAGATTCATATACTCCAGTTGTATGAAAGTGTCTGGCATAAAAGCTTGTTGCTTCCATAGTCATATTCTTTTCAAAAAGTGCCTGTCATGAGAGAACCTCAGGCATCAGAATATCCTTTTTTCCTTCTTCTTCACTGTTATTCTGTACTGATGTCTCATTATACCTTTACAAGAAAGGCTATTATCCTTCACATGCTTAGCTGCTGATCTAAATGAAAGTGCATTATCTAAATAGTTGAATCAAGAAGCATACAACTAAAGCTCATTTCAGTCTGATCTGTATTTCTTGGTGCTTTAGCAGGTTAACAGCTTCCTGTGAAATTACCTTATTCAAGGAGTTTTGCCATAATTTGGTCATAATGTGGTCTAGCCCAAATAGTAATAAGAACTTGCAGAAAATTTGCAGTTCATTTTCATTTTGTTATTCAGGAAAAACAGATCTTTTATAAATAATTCAGAAATTACTTTCAGAAACAATATGCACATTATCAAGGATAGGCCTAAATAGGGAATTTATCTAACAGCACAGATTATTTCAAACACTTATCATAGCACATGCATATTGTGATATTGAATATCATCCTATTAATATTAAATGGTCAGTTAGTTAAGTCCCTGCATATTTACAGAAGTAATACTGGCAATAACAAGCAAATTAATTTCTTTTTTTAGTACTATGTGATTATTTCATGCTCTCAGAGGATCCCAGTGGCACTGTGATCATAGTCTATCTAAGCCAGCTTACGTTATTATCATTGTGGAAATTTATACTGGAGATCATTTTGCCATTAATCTAGACTTCTGGGAAACTTCAGAACAAGAAGAGCATGTCATAGTACAAATCAAATAAATTTATCATCTAAACCTGACAAAAATGGAATACAAGTATGCATGCTGTATTTCCATTCTACATGCTCTTTACTGGTTGTGATACTAACATTTTTACATGATGTAGGCTGAAAACATTTAATTGGCTTTTGAAAAAAAATTACTCTATTTTACACAGCTTTGTGGTATTTCTTTCTTCTGTAGTCAAACACTTCATATAAATGATTTACCCTGTAACAGCTTCAATGTTGCAAGTAGATTAGAAACGAGAATGTCCCTTGCAAAGCTTTTCATGTATACAAAGCACATCCTCTTTTTACCATAAAGTTTCAGGAAATTTATCCAAATCTGATATATTCTTAACAGTAAGCGAGATGTTTTAACTCTTCAGAATTCAATAAAGGTGTTTATTCTTCTATTGTACCTCTTTGGTTATCCATTTTATTATCAGTCTTCCTACCTGTTTAACTCTCTGTTATATTAAGCAAAGCTAGATTATTGTTAATAGTCTTCTCAAAAAATAGATACTTCCTACTTCAACACAGCAAAGAAAATATTCTGAACACAGATCTTCATCCTCACATAAACCCTACCCACTAAGCCACAGAAAAAGATGAAGGTTAAAGGGGAAGATAGACTAGCATATGAGCAATTCAACCAGCAGACCTGAAGTGACCGTAACTTCTGGTAGGGTTACATATTGTGAAATTTTGAGCCACAGCTTTCCCTGTTGGTGAAATTGCAGTCAGAATTGCAGTTCAGCAAGTGCCTAAGCCTAGACAAAGCATAGTCCTTCTGAGGCTGGGTGGTTGCAAAATCTTCTGAATGCATGATGGAGAATGGATGTGCTGGCCTTAGGGAAGTCCTGTCTGCTAGAAGGAAGCTTCGCAACAAAAAAATTGTTCAGTTGACACTTCATATTCCTGAGCTGAAGGCAATCTTACATGTGCCAGCTTCAACACCAAACTTTGTTTGATTTGTGGATGGCCATGTCTTCCTCTAATCATCTGACTTTACCTACCAAGTGGGTGCATAGACAGTAAGAAAGAATAACAATGCTGGGCATTATTGTATCCTTATAGAAATAGGCAAAGGATCTAAACTGGGGATTTAACTTTTCTTACCCTCCGGAGCATGTCTTTTATTAGTGATATCTGAGCTTGCTCCGAACAAAGTGGTACGGCTCTCCAGCATAGCTCAGGCATTAGCTCAGGTCTGGGAAGCAGCGAAGACATGTTCTCTCAGCATGCCACCCTGGGAAGAGCATGTCTGGCTT
The DNA here is from genome assembly GCA_033459285.1 of Clamator glandarius. NCBI lineage: Eukaryota > Metazoa > Chordata > Aves > Cuculiformes > Cuculidae > Clamator > Clamator glandarius. The sequence goes on along the minus strand of JAUNZM010000131.1, from coordinate 569,323 downwards.
TGTTGCTTCTAGTTTTGGAACAGGTTTGGTTGCTGCGAGCTTGGGAAGCTCTGTGCCACAGATGTTCACATGCACTGAAGAGCAAATCCAACCTATAATACCGCAGACATCTGACACACTGATACTGTGCTTATTGCTATCCTAGTCAAAACTAAAAAAAAAAAAAAAAGCAATTTACTTACTTATTTAATGTCTTCAGTCTTTCTTACCAGCCAAACTTGCTGGTCTCCTCTTTGACCTGTATCATAAGTCAAATGTCAGAACTTCATTCAATATTTTGAACTCTTTTTCCATTCGGGATAACCTGCCTTTCACTTTTAGGCCAAATACTTGATCATGTTCCTGCACAGACCAGACCTTCCAAGTCATAAGCTTTAGTTTTCTACTTTTCCAACTATCATTTTCAATCTTATAGACTGAAAGTGTTCACTCACCTGATGCAGCAAATTTTTTTCCTTTCTGGTCTCTCTTTTTTTTTTTATCTCTCTGCTTCTCTGTCCAGACTCATCTTCTCAGTGTTCCTTTTCCTCCCTCTTTCATCTGTCTTCTTTTCACTGGTCTGTTCCTAATTTTATTTTATTTTCTATGGATCTTCAGTTTAAAAACTCTCCTCTGACACATTCCTCTCAAAATGTATTCAAAGAAATATCCTCATATTTCTTCAAGACCCCTACAAGTGAGTTTTGTTTCTGAGGTTTTGGATAGGTATTTCACTTCTATGACAGATGTTTCAGGGTTCATATCACTACATCAGAAATATAGCCAGTCCAGACTCATAAATCAGTATTACTAAGGTGTATTTGAAGAACTGAAACACTTTTATTGAAAATATCAGTGATAATATGGGTCTCAAAATTGCCCTGGAATATGGATGAGTACAAACCATTTAGGAACAAATATTCTGTCTGATAACTGACAGCCAGCCAAAAGCAGACCCTGATAAAGATAAATAACCTGTATTCAGGGAAATTTTTTGCATCATTAAACATGGTGAACATATTAGCTAGCAGGGGGTGGAGCTGACTCCCTAAAGAGATAAATCTAAATTACATGTGCTGCAGTGATCATAACAGTAATGCACCATCTTGGCTAACTAGCTGACATCAACGGGAAAGGGGATTTCAGATTTAAATGAACCAAACTAAAGAGCACCGCAGTATGCATACAGATTAATTGGAGTACATTCATGAACTTTTTAGCATTTTTCTGTGGTCTGTATTTACTGGTGCCAAAACACAAGGAGTTTAGACTTCTCTTGTCAGTCTCTGCACAATTTTTTATTTTTACTTTCTCACATGGTTTGATTAATTACTTCTTTTTTGCTTTCCATTAATCAACTTATACCACAATTGCATCAACTTTTGCCAAAAGGTTATAAATGGGTAGGTGAAGTTTAGTGGCATTTTTCCATAAACAGTACACTTCGCGATTATACACTTAATATTTCAGAGAGGAATCTGAAATCAAAGCAAAGAAAACATTCAGTTACACAGACACATCTGAACAATCAGATTAAGCTCTGTTAGGAGAATATAAATTGGATGAAATGTTTTCCTTAAAATGAATGAAGTGTATTTTTGAAAGCATATCAAGGGTATTTTCATAGGATGAGGACTGTTTTAGCAAAAGATAATTGCCTGCTTTTAAATATTTGTCCTCTTTATTCTCTGAGAAACTTTGGGTTCCAACCACTAAAATACACCAAATGCTAGGTTTGTGAAGTAAAAAGATGAATATTAATTGGTAGAGACTGATTTTGTTTAACATACAGCTCTGTATTATTGAGTTCATTTATTTCCATTGACACAGCAAGTAAGGAAATAGACCAGACATAACTAACATATAATATGCATTTCCATGAATAACTGGTTCTCAGGTATGTTATTGTCCTGCAAATAAGCAAATTCGTTCAAGTGGTTTGTAGGCAAATCAATGGATTTCCTTCCTGTACATAAAAATCCACTTGCAATTATCTAAGCGTGTTTGATAACGTCGCCTGATACAGAAATGTGACCTGGCAGAAAAAAAAAGGCAGTGCTCTTGCTCCATTCCTCACCTGGTCACTGCTTTAGGGCTGCATCTGCAGCTAAAAATCTTGTGGGTGTCAGACCTGTGGTGCCTAACAATCCATCAGACTGCCCCGGCTGTTTCTCCCCATAGGGAAATAACGATGAGAGGCAGGAACCGCTTACTTTGATGAAAGCAAGGAATTTTTCAAGCAGCTCCCTGTAAGGTTTGTGTTCCAGCTGGGAGGGCTGCATCTGACTGCTATCACTCTGTGGCCTGGATACATGGTTTAAACGTGCTGCTGCAAAATGAGGAACTTCAAAAGCTTTACCAGTGGCCGAAAGGAGCTTGTCCCTTAGAGGAGCAAATAAAAAATGGCAGCTAGCATTTCAGAATGCTGTTGCACCCTGCAGAGATACAACTTCTCTGAGTGGTTGCGTGGTATTTAGCGAAACAAGAGATATACCATGAGACATGATTGAGTACATTCACTAGAGAAGTCCCTGTGAGGTAAAAACCAGAAAAATTACAACTTGGATGTATGATGAAAGTGCTTAGCTGATTTCCTGTACTGAGCATTCAATAAAGTGCATGGAGGGCAGAAGATCTCTTGACTGCACAAACCCCCTCCAGTTTCAAGCTCTGATTCTACAGAGCACCTCAGCGTGTACCTTTGCGCTCCTGGCACTGCTTAAAGAACTTATATATTTTGCTATCCCGGGGCTATCTGAGGTGGTAGGCAGCAGGAACTTCCCGAGGAGCTTACCAGAGCATTTGTACAGAGGATAATAGCGAGGCAATAGTGAAGAGTATGCCTTACCCTGACTATACTCAGTTGTAAACAAAATGTAAGCCTGGGGATAATGGTAGTGCTCCAGGTCTTCCTGTCAGTGATGCTGGGTACAACTCTGAGCACAAAATGTGGTTTTCATGGAGCAGCTGCGAAACAGTGATTTTTGTGCCCAATTTTTCTGTCAGAAAGCATTTTGGCTGGGTTCAGTAAATCAACTGGTTTTGATGCTGAATGGCAAAGCTCCAAGTGAAAGACCTCATTTTGGCAGTCTTGACAGAAAAACAAAAATAAAAAAAAATCAACAAAAATGATGTTTTTGTAGAGGTCTCAGATCTGGCACAATTTGACTGACAATTAATGACCACTTCTATATTACTTGCAGATGTAAAATAGGGGTTATCTAGTCTCATCTCTAATGATAGTAAATATTACCAGCACTTTCAAAAAAAGCCCTGGGTTTATACACATGAAGATCTAGTGTAATGTCAGCTAAAGTGAGTAAAATATAAGAAATGTCATCCAGATTCTCTAAGCACCACTTTGCTGTAAGCAGAAATTAATCTCTTTTGTCTACAAAAAGGGTACTGAAGTTGGACTTCATTAAGAATTTTCAGCTGCAGAAATGTTTTCCCAGACTGGTCCTTCCCTTTAACCTTTTCTCTCAGAGGAACTGATTCAGCAAGGTACATCAGCGGAGGTTTAGCTACTTTAAATGTTTGAATGGAACTTTGATTTCTGTTTGCCTAGTAATATGTTAAAAGCTTCAGAGTTGCTTATACATTATATTGAAGGCTTGTTGCCTTCCTCCTACATTCACTCTTTTCAACCTTTATCTTTACCTCTATTCTGTGTTTTTCTCCTGTCTTCATATACTTTTGCTCATGCTTTATGTTTCAGTTTGTCTCTTCCTCATTTCTTCCCTTTTATTTTCATTTCAAGATTCCTAATGGAGTAAAACCCCTGAATTTGCTAGAATAGTAAAGTAAAATAAACTCTAAATTTGAAGGCTGAGCAATTTCTTTTGGGTCCTGATTGAATATTAAGTTTCATGAGATTCAGAATATTTTTCACTTTACGGAGAAAAGCAAAATCACTTGAAGTCAATAGAAATCTTTCCACTGACTTCAGTAGGCTCCTGTGTGGGGAGTAGTCTGATAGCCCTTCCCAGGTCTGGGAAGAGTGTGGCAATTTTTGCAATGTCATTTAATTGCCTATGGGAAAAAAAAAAAAAAACACCAGCTACAAAAAAAAACCCAACACCAACCCCCTCAGAGTAGTGCAAAATATTATATTCCTTGTGTTTTGTGTGCCCAGAATTTCAATAGCCATGATCATGTTAGGTCCAGGAAGGAAAGATTAGTCCCTCCATCCATTTACTGAAGGAAAAAAAAATTGCTTTGATATGTTTCTCTCAAGCTGTGAGTTATAAGGTTTTGTGAAAATAGAGTAGAAAAATCCACAACCCCTTTGTGATAAAATTCTGAGTAAGCAGTTCCATGCAGACTGTCATTTTCTTTCCTAATTGCAAATGCCTTCTAACACCTTTCCATCACTTTATTCAGCATTTTTAATAACCAATAGTAGATGTGAGTAAATCGCATTGACCTTTAAGGTCCATTTATAGATCAAAATAAACACACACAGATTAAACACGTTGTTGCTTTTACTGCAATGATATGCAAACAATTATATACCAGGTCAGTCTAGGGCACCACTGATATTGCTTGCCAACCAATTTATTTGTGAAACCTCTGACCTGTTTTAATGTGCTTCTTCAAAGAGGGAGACCTAAGAGTCTCTTAGGTCTGACTGATGGAAAATTGGCATGTCTTTTTTTTTAACTAGTAAAAGAATTTGAATATTTTTATGATTTATTTCTAACCTAAATGAAAGGTAAACTGTTAGCAACTTAAAGTCTACTTGGTGATAGTTTTCTGAGATATTTAAAAACATAGAGACTTGGATTCAGAGGAAATGGTAAAATAAAATACTAAAAAGAGCAATAGACTCTCATATTTTTATCAACTTTGACATTAGCCATAGAAGAATATGTTTAAAAAAAGAAAACTTTACCTTGTACCAAAACACTCTTACCTAAAGTGACAACTTGTTTAGGAAAGACAATATTCTAAAGCATATCCTGGAAGAACAGACAAACATATTCAAACATGCTTTCCTAAACAAGTTGTCACTTTAGGTAAGAGTGTTTTGGTACAAGGTAAAGTTTTTTTTTTTTTAAAGAACACTTTAGCATGCAGTGCTCTCATTATTGCTCTCATTGTTATAACAGTTCGAATCTTACATTTGAATCATCAATACACGATTCAGAGAGAGGAAAAAAAACTTCAGAGCTGAATACAAAATAGACAACATAAACCATGGCAAAATAGTAATTTATCAGGGTTTAAAGCCAATTATATTTTTAATGCACTCTATCCTCTGTAGATCATCAAGAGAAGTACACACAACACTGGATTAAAAAATGCACTCATTAGGATTCAAAAAATGAATTTAAATTCTTTAATGTCAAGTATTTCTAATAATTTCTAAATTTAATTAGGGAACAGCTTGCTCAATATCAACTAATTTTTAATATGATTGCATTCTTGAAGAATAGTGAAAACTAAGGCCATCTAAAGTGTGCATAAACATGCAGTCAGAAAGCTGTTATTGCATATACTGTTCAACTTCTTGGAGAAGGTATAAAGCACCGAGATATATGTATTTATCATTTGGTTCTTCAAAAGCTACCAGGAACTCATATCTTCTCTTTGTATGCAACCATCTTCAGTTCTAGTTCTTGACTTATGTGCATTGTTCATATGAAACCAGAAACACAAGTAAAACCCTGTTTACATTTGTCTGCCCTTCTCTAATAGCTCATTATATAATTGACTGAGATTTTACAACATCCTGAGAAAGATACTTTTTCTGATACAAGCATACATTGTTGGTTTTTTATTGAGGTATTTTTGATACACATTTTTGCTTAGGAGCCAATTCATCATTGTAGATCATGAGGTAATTGTGGTAGGCGGCTGCTGATCGCTTTTAAATGTTGATAACAAGAACCAAACCTCTGAATAGCCCATGGAAACAGGCTGGAGTGCGTGAGATGATAAAAGGGGAGTAAAAGTGCTTGCAGTCAGGAAAAGGAAGCCATGCATTGCCAGCCACAGATTAGTAACTGGCATTTACTAGTAAATTCAGCAGTTTCTGAAGGCTTCGCAGAAGCTTGAGGACACAAGGTAAGAGACTGCCTTTGACCTGGCTGGGAGATGAGTTCATTTGTCCAGGCAGCTCTTTGTAGCCTGTCTTAGTGATACTTACCCCATTGTTTTGCATAAATTAAACTGGAATGGCTGTCTTTCATTAAGGTGCTGCTCTGCTCTAGGCATTCAAAACATTGATAGTTGTACAGACTAAGAAAACAAGAAAGGCAGTGGGTTGCCCTGAAGGAATTTTTGACCATGAAACACATGGCTGTCTGTACTCGTTTATGGTTGGTGCCAGGTGTCAGCTGGAGCTGCTCAGCTGGCACACCGTGGGATGGGGCCACATGAAGGAGCTTGAACATTTTTTCTGTGCATGTTTACAAGTAGAAATTGATGTGTGTGTGTGTGCACATGTGTGCATGAACAAGGCTGCTCATTTAGCCCTGTGGTTTTCTCCAGGTTGATCACATTGCACCCATGGTAGGAGAGTGATATAACTGGAATGTGAAGGGTGAAGCAGTTCAGCAGCTGGGTGATGGGCTTCTTAAGGTCTCTTCAGAGAACATAAAACTGACCAGATGACAGCTGTCGCATGATGTTTGATTTAGCTTGTCTAGTATTTTCTAGTTATTGCCTTAGACATGTAAAGATGATGGTGAGGTGAAGCTGGAGATATTTTGTGCAGTACAGGCAGACTTAATGTCACTTCACTGACTCAGGAGCTCAGCATCTAGTCAAAATTTATTTCCCCAGATCTCCTTGGTAGTTCAGGCTGAGGAAGAGGGAACCATGTAAGACAGTTGATCTCAAATGGTTTGAACGCTACTCTGGTGTGAGACGAGTCATCTTTTGATTCTCTTTCTCTTTCCTTTGACTGCAAAGGCTGTGAAGAAGACTAACATAAGACAGATAGCTGCCTTTGAGACGTCTAAAAGTATGAGATGAAACCTTTCTGAGGGCTAAGTGGATTATTACACCTTTTCTTGGTATTCTCTGAAGTAGGTACTAGCAGCAGCCACTATTTTCATTGCCTTTGCTACATATCTACCATAGGGGTCATAGATGTATTTTTCAGATCTGTTTTATAGTTTATATTGTAAATATTCCTTGCAGCTCTAGGCTTCTGCCTACATGTCAGATTAAATTGGGGTGAAAAGGCAATTAATGCCATGAGAACTGAGTTCAGAATTTTATGCCATAGTGAGCTCAACTCTGGATTCAATTGTGGAAAACAGGCTAAGTGTTTTGAGTGCTATTAATACCTAATTACACTTACCTAATTACATTTTAATTAGGATGACTAGCCAAGGGTTCCCTATTCCCAGTAAGAAGAGGCTTGTGTCCGAAGGAGCTGACAGCTCTTAGGGAGGCATAACACAGGAAAATTATTGATTTCAGTCTAGTTTGTTTTTTATAGCAGTTCCTTGTCATTTTGCATACAGATGGACTAAATAATTACTCAATTTTAAGTGGACTGTAAATTCTATAAGTACTGACTGCACTTTTACTTCATTCCTTTTTCAAAAAATTATTTTGCTGTGGGAATGTGTTCATAGAGTGGCATTTCACAGAAATTGTACAATGATTAGCACTAAAATGAAACATAGATTGCACCATCTCTTTGTGTATTCTGGGGAAGATTGTAACAAAGTCTATGGCTTTGACCTATTCAATGTTTTCAATTTGGTGTGTTAGCTATTACCAGTCTCCTCCATTTCTAACTCGACACTTTGTGAGGAAGATGTAAAATTGTCAGTCCATCAATATGTGTAATGATAAGCAGGTAAAAAATGCTGATGTTAGTGAACAGAAAACAGCCTTGTTGGAAGCCTGGAGAACTCCAACTGCTCTTGTACTCCGAGAAGTGGTATTATGAAGTTTATACTTATTGTCTTTCTATTTCTTTCTAATCAGATTAATTCAATTTATTTTGTTAAGAAATTGTGGGTTTTTTTTTAATTGTAGTATGCTTCTTATGTTAGACTGTTATTTTAAATATAAACATTATTAAGAATAAAATTTATGAATTCAGAAGTTATGACTATCTGCTGTAACTAAGACCAGTAACCTCTTTTATGATATTTCAGTGTCCCCTAGTCATTGTTTAGTATATACATATGCAACAATGTCCCTGGAACTGCTTACATGCTTAGAATGCAACATGTGTATGCATGGCATACTTCAGAATTGTGTCAAAGTTAATAATTATTTTAATCAGATGCAAGTCAGGATGAACTTATTACTAACTTTGTATATATATCCCATAGTGCACAGTTTTATGGGAATAAAATATAATAAATTATATTATTCAGATAAGCAGATATGATGACTCAAAGACACAAAGTTTACACATCTGTTGGATAAAATATTTCCATGTTTATACAATAACTTTCCAAAGAGGAAATGTGCTTTAATCATTCATGGTTTTTTATTTCTCTGCCTGATGTTCCCAGCAGCAAGTTCTTCTGGGCATCACATTAAAGCATTGAGAGATCCTAGTCAGCAACGCTGCAGCATCATTCCCAGCCTTCTTTTGCTCAAAGAGTGAACAAATCAAACCGTGATGTCTAAATTCTCATGAGAAAGAGTGTAGTAAGAGCCAAATGTGATTCCAATAAGAGACCAGATATAAGCTACACATATAAACATAATCTGGTTACCACTCTAAAAATATGACTTCACAGACTTTCCTGGATACTCTGTTTTGAATCTTTCTGTCACCATTCGGGTATAATTAATCCAGAATTTTCCTATTAAAATAAAACAAACAAACAAACAATTATATGGAAATCTATTAAAGAGGTCTTGGTTAAACGTAATGACAGAATATAGTACAAAGTGTGATTTAGTCAATCACACTGAAATTTTGCTTAAATCTAAATGCTAAAAACTTCAGAAAGAATTAATTTTTTCCATTGGTTACAGAGAAGCAGAAAGAATAAACATATTGTTCTCTGGAAAAATGTGTTGAAGGATCTTTAATGTGCTTAATATCAAGGGATTATGATGAAGAAAGTCCTTTGCACATTTGCATACTCTAGTTTATTTGATCTTGTTCAGCTATTCTCTCACTGTTACACATTTAACATATATTTTGAAAGAATCTGTGCCAGAACATGTTTGTGATGATTTAAAGGCCATAACTTTTTCAGTAACTCTTCACAGTATGTTTGCCTTTAATTATTTCCATCTTCAGTTTCTGAAACTTCAGTTTTCAATTTTAAGAGGAGTGATTTCTTTAAGTGCATTCTAGTAACTTTCCCTATATCTTTGTCCTATGACTGTAGCAGGTGATGGCATGCTAACAGAATTTTAGCACCTCTTTTTTGACAACTATCTTTTGTAGTAGAACTTCAATATATTACCTAGGACAAGGAAGTTGAAGGTGAAGATAGGAAAGATAAGGTAGACACTTCCATGTTGACTGCTGCTCATTTACATTTTAAGGATCTCACACAACTGCTAAAGGAAAAATTTGCATATTGGATATGCACAATACTTTGTTATATAATCTTTTGTTCTTCATATTCTTTTTATTCTACCTCTGCAACTTTTTTTTTTGCTTGTTTTGACAGCTATTATTTGTACAACCTTATATTGGCTCCTCAAATGCTAGATTTTAACTTTGTTTGGTGCACACATTCACTTTTGTGATTGTTGGAATGTATTAAGAAACCTTGTTGTACATCTAGATTTTTCTTCAGACTTCAAAGCTGTTTTGACTACCTGCCTCATTTCCTAGAAGTCCTCCTAGACAAATATTATTGACACTTTCCTATTACTCAATACATCTCTTCCCACAGGTGTGTTGGATTTAATTATACCACAACAGCTTTAATTTTCTTGGCTGAACTGTTGTTCCTTCCAGATGCAAGTCAAACCAGATGTGCCAATTAAAGCCCAGCCCGAAATTATAGCAGTTCTCCATTCTACTAAAAATTAGTATCAGGCGAGGGTAAAGTGCAGAATTATGGGGGCTTGGTTGGATGCAGTGCCCTCATTTGAGGCATGAGTCCAGAACCAGGAGCAGTAGAAGGGCAGCTTCTTCAGTAAAGGAAGGAATGAAACAAAGAAACTCTTATGGTCATCTACTTTTTAAAAAAATAAAATAAAATAAAATAAAATAAAATAAAATAAAATAAAATAAAATAAAATAAAATAAAATAAAATAAAATAAAATAAAATAAAATAAAATAAAATAAAATAAAATAAAATAAAACAAAACAAAACAAAACAAAACATATATTAAAAAAGTAAGTCTTTTGCTTATTATAATCAGCTTTCTCTACCATCTTCCAAAGAACGAGAACAGAGGAGAAAGAAAACTCCTTCATAGAAAAGAATAGCTTCTAAGCATCGCTCAGAAACTACCATCTGTTAACCCTTGATGTCAACATGCTACTGTAGTGTATTGGGCCCAGTGGCTTATGATATTAATTTTGAGAGGGAATTGCACAAAACTTCTTGAACTTCTGACACATTTTGATATGGCATGACTTTAATGCAAAAATTCTAATTTTGTGTTTTCCATGGACTGAATGTTGACTAATTACCAGCTAGACCTCAAACCCATGAAAATAATCTGACTTTAAACAAGAAGAGCCATTTTAAAGAATGGGTATAAAAATTTTAGCCCTCTGCCTGCCAGCTGTATTCTCAATGCTTTCTCCAAATTGCCTCTATTCTGTGTTCCTCATGGAAACTTCTATGAAGTATGTTACAAATAAACATATAAACAGAGGACTTTGTAAATGTGTAGATGAGAAGAACACGTTGTTGTGGAAACAGCAGAGTACTGGAAATCACAGGACTCAGCACAGCCTAAGATTTTCTTGGGAAAAATCCATGAATGCTAACCTTAATCTTTTTAATTAAAAGAACATTTCAACAGGGCAAAATTTATTGTTCACTCTTTAAAAGAATGTGGTGGTAGCTATTGATGCAGTACTATGAGATTTGACCTGTCAAGTAAAAATAATACAATAAAAAATTAGGAGGGAACTGTTTACAAATGTACTGACTTCAGCTTGCAATATATTTCAAAATCCTTGGGAGTGGTAGGAGAAGGTTGAACAGTGTATAATTCCTAGTTTAAGAGACCAGTGATCTGGCAGGGAAGCTCAAATTAAGCCATCAGACAGTCTTTTTAGTTTGCGCATGAACTGATGACCTCTGGTTCATTGAATTAAAAGGAGTGCAATATTCACCTGCTGTTTCCACAGAGGAAGAAAACTCAGTGGCCTCCTTCATTTTTGCATTTGGATCACTAATTTTTACTATGGCAGAGTGGATTTTAGGCAATAATGATCAAATTACACCTAACGGCGCAGTTGCTAACACCTAAGGGCTTACCACAGTGTACTCTTGATTACTTGCACATTTATGAGAGTTTCCTGGGCTCAGGAATTAATAATGGTGCTTTAACAGTTTTCAGAGCAACACTTTGGCTCAGCGCAGTTTGCCTTTCCACTGCTTTCACGTCCAAGGTACTCATTCCCATCTGTAACACCCTGCTTGACAAGACCGGGCACTTTCAGAAACACAGTGGTCAGTACATGTCAAACGTGTTCTCTTAAGAGTTATTCAAACAGTTTTCCAGAGAAGAAGGTGAAAAGGAGTCACAATTTCCTGGGAATATGTGTTCCTGTTTTCAATAAGAATATATTTTCCTGGGGCAATAGCTTTGCAAAAGGTTCATCTAGGATTTTAAGAAATGAATGACTGACCGAGGTCTCTGTTATCTTAAATAATCTTAACAACTAGGAAGTGTGTAACTCAGGTTTTAGATGGAAAATTATTAAGATAACAAGAGAAAAGAGCTAAAGTACATGAGAACTAGAAAATGTAATGGAAAAGAGAGAAATACTGACAAAAGCTTTGAGTACTATACTGTTGAATGGAGAATGCGATAAGACTTAGATTTTGTCTTTCAAATACATCTTTTAGAAAGAACAGCACTACAGGGGAAAAAAAGGAAGATTGTTTGATCTCTTTAACTTCAGATTATATTCACAAACAGTCCATTTCATATCCTTTAAGGCCATGAAAATTAGATAAAAGAGAACTGTCTGCAATACAGTAACTTGCCAAAGATCAGTGGGAAAATCTCTGCATTACTTGCGATCAAGCCAGAAAATAGAACTCAAACCTGAGCTTTCTAGTAATGAACATCTTAAGAGCTCACAAATAAAGAACTGCTCTAAGACATTACACAGAGATGTGTTAATGCCAAATGGTGTTTAGCCTGTGCAAACGCAACTGCTTCTAAAACAACAAACATTTTGATGAGAAGCATGTCTTTGATTGTATGGATTGTACCAGATGAGGTATATGTTTTTTTGTCCAGTGTAGTCTTGTAAAATGTAGTTACAAGAGATAGGCAAATATGAGCTGTTTATATAATTCACCTGTACAACTGTTGTACTATTAAGTTCAACTAGTGTCAGCAGACACAAGGAGTTTGGAACTGTACAGCTTTCCCCAGAAACTGCAATATAGTGGGAGTTTTTATTGTTGATTTGTTAAAATGCACGTATCCAAAGGGACTTTTCACCTACTTCAGAACTATTTATAGAAACCTCTATTGAAAACCAAAAGATAAGACTGCATTGATAGAAGACATTTTATCAAATATTGCTGAAAAATTCCCTTTATAAAAGAAAAACTTCTTAGATTTTTTTAAAATGTAAAACTATATATTCTTTGTTGTTGTTGTTGTTGTTACAGCAGACATGTCTTTGTTATAAAGTTCCAAGAACTATAATATTGGAATATTTATATAAATAAAACCCAGAAGCATTAACCACAGTGACAGAAAAGATGTAGACTTCCTTTTAATACAAGAATAACATATTGTTCTCATGACAGTATATTCTTTCATTATCATTTTGACTTCACCCATAACTGGTAGTAACTCCGATGCTTGCTATTCATGCTGAAATAAATATTGAATTCATATTCTCTGAACTAAACCTAGCCCAAAGTCAACACAGTTATGTTTCTGCATTTACAGAGTTGAGGGTCAGTTGATATTTCCGTTATACCCTTTATTTTTAAAAGTCTTAACTTTTTTTGGTGTTTATTTTAGGTTTTCTCTACTTAAGATATTAACTGCATGAAAACCATGTGTGTATGCAAAATAAAAGATGCATGCCAAAGTAAAATCTTTATCCAACCTTAAAATATATGGTTTATCACTGCCTGGAAATAAAAATGAAAACATGCCATGAGGTATAGCCCTAAAATAGAATTGGTCCAAAGATAATAGTCCCAGAGCTGATTCCTGGGAACCAAGTCATTTTGACAAAACTTCAGGTAGGTAGTAGTAGTTGGAGGTTTAAATGTAAAATGTGTGTGTTGGTTCTTGTATGCACGTGCACACACAAATATACAAACTCTGATACATAGATGATATCAGTCTGAATTGTAAGTATGCAAAAGACAGAGCATCCAAAGTCATATTATTTTATGCGCAGCACTGAAAACTCTGGAATCAGATTCTAAGTAGTAATCTCCACTCGTATACCACATTATCTACTCATTCGCCATATACTAGCTCATTCCTTAACTCTTGCTAGGGTGTATCAGCACAGAGATGGGTATTGAAATTGAAGCTGGTATGAAACTAGAAATCCAAATATTATAAAGCAATATCTTATTGCTAAGATCTGAAGTACAGTGCACTCGATGTTGTATGAATGCAAGAAATGCCTTGCCTTTCCTGTTGCAAAGCTACTACTGAGATGCCGAGTATCAGGAATGCCTAAGGAGACTTAAACAAAACATATCCCTCCTGGTCCATCTTGGTAAAGAACGTCTAAATTAGTATCAAATACTATGATCATCAACTAATATCTATACTATGATCATCAACTTGGCCAACCTTTTCTACTCTAAGGTAATAATATCAACTTTATTTTGACTTCAATTAATCCAACTGATACAGTTAGAGGGAAGTTTTCCATACCATTTTTAAAACAGGTGGTGCATACAATGAGGTGGAGTTGTAAAAAAATATTATGACATAATAATTACTAAAGAGATTTTTACATTGTTATATCACTGCTCCACTCCTCTGAATCCATGCATATATTGTCTCAGGATGGTTTTTTTCAATTCATTTTAGGAAGAGTGCAATGTGCTTTCAAAGGATAATCTGTCCCCTAATGGTTTTAAAAAATTTTCCTTGGTATTCTTTTTCTGAAAAAAGCCCACTTGACATAATATAATTTACTCATATTATTAAAGCAGGACTTTTCACGTTTCCTTCTTTTACAAGTATTGCATGACTTAAACAACAGTTGACAATGCTGTCCTCACTGGTAATGTTTAAAAGGAAAGACACTCAACAGGGATTTTTAAACAGGATAATGCTCAATCCTACCTGCCTAGTAAGAGTCTCAACTTGATACAAGCTATGAGACAGTCCTTTACTTGTTTACCCGGTCTTACCATAACACAAACAGAGAGGCAAACATTTGCATGGAGGAAGGAGGCAAGCAAGACAGCTGCCCAAGAAGCAAGTGAATATGGGCTTGGAAAGTGGGGCTTGGAATGGTATATAAGGCTATGTTTATCAGTTCCTGAAAAAGATTGTGTACTGGTGAGTGTACTCCTCAAAAAAGATTGAAGCTGGTGAGTGTATCTATCCTTGTTGAGCCTTGCTATGCAAGCCTGACCTGTCATTGACATTTTACAGCTTTCTGAAAGAAGCAAATGTTCAGTTTTGTGGGAACTTTGCCTTGCACGGGAACTGGAAAGGCGAGCTCCGTGCTTGCTGCAATGGAGCTGCAGAGATTGAGGCAGCACAATCTAGAAGTGGTGGCACTGAGGTTATTGTTCTCCTGATTTTAGAGGAGTGGTGACAACTCTTGTTGGCCTAAGTGCTGCATAGGAAAGAGTGGAGAAGCAAGACACTTGCGGGGTGGAGGCCTGTCCACGGAAATGTTAGCTGATCAAGTCCTCAGCCTAAGTGAGCAGATGTTAGCTAATCTTGGCACTTGCTGCAGCAGTGTGAATTTTCTCTAGACAGCACTGGGCTACAGATTCGTAATGATAATTAAGAGTACCTACTGAATCATTGTCATTTTGATTGTCATGCTGTTGATGGTTGTTTAGGCAGGGATACACCACAGGTTATTTTTAAATCTAAAGCCTGAATTATTATCTTGGTCAGAACCAAATGAATGTTTTCTAATCCCTTAATTTGGTGCTGGAAGGAACCCGGGGTTTGTGTTGCCGACTGTGGCTCTTCTTTTCTCTGTATCAGATGAAGGAAATGAAGCAAAGGTAATTCCAGTGAAACTCTGAGCTTTTGAACGAAAAGTACTGGAGGTCCAGCACACTAAATAGGCATATATCAGCTTGAAAAAAACCTCCCATAAAATAAAATAATAATGTTTAGAAGGGTAGAGACAGGAAATTACTTGTGAGAAACATATAACACTGAGGGATTTCTTTTTTATATATATGACACCAATTTAGTGCTTAAAGCTGCTCAATGGCTGTAATACAAACTTTTTAGGAAATATACTAGGTGTTTAGAGTCACTTAGCAGTTAGTAAAATACCCTCCTAATGAAACAATGCATTAATTGCTTAGGGCCACTCAAAGCAAATGCACATTTGTGCTGGCCTCTTCTCCCAAGTGACAGGGGACAGGACAAGAGGGAATGGCCTCAAGCTCTGCTAGGGGAGGTTTAGGCTGGACATTAGGAAAATATTTTTCCCAGAAAGAGTCATTGGGCACTGGAACAGGCTGCCCAGGGAGGTGGTTGACTCACCTTCCCTGGAGGGGTTTAACGCACGGGTGGACGAGGTGCTAAGGGGCATGGTTTAGTGTTCAGTAGAAATGGTTGGACTCGATGATCCGGTGGGTCTCTTCCAACCTGGTTATTCTATGATTCTATGATTCTAAAATATTTAGATGTCTGGAGATGCTCAGCAGCTTGATAACCAACTTTTAATAAAGCCTATTCAGTGTTCAGAGTTGATCAGCAGCTAGGAAAACAGCTCATGCTCAGCAGTAGAAATGCAGGGCTAATAAAATACAGAGTGGCAGCAGCAAGATTTTTAAAGCTACACTAAAATTACGGAGACTAAATTAAGCAATAAGAGTAGAGGCACTGGAAGTTCCATAGGATTAATGGCTGGCTGGGATGAGCTGATGGCCTGTGGCTACATTTCAGGTCATTAACCTCAGCTGGTCATTAGACCCTGGGAAATGCCCAGCACTGTGGTCATTGTTACTACTGTGAACAGTTAAACAAAACAAAACAAAACAAAGGGAGCCAAACAAAACCAGCAATCCCTCAGCAGCCTTACATGTATTATGATGTATTGAGGTATGTAGTGTCTATATATATTTTAAGGAGAGACATCTATTTTCGTATTAACATAGATTTTCTCTAGAACAAGTGCAATGCCTCAGAATCAGTAAGATTGTGTGAAATTTGCTTCCATTACCACTGAAATCTCCACTCCATAAATCAAAATCAAAGTTATGGTGCAGTATACCTCGCAACTGATGCTGCTTTCCATTCTTTAAGGCAAGAAGGAGCACCTGAGTTGGGATACTATTGTGGCTTCATCTGGGTTAAGTAGAAGCTGTATTTGTGAATATTCCCAGCATCATGTCCCCTTCACATACTGACCTACTTTCCCATTCCTTTTTATGAACAACAGAGTGGCGGCATTACATACTGTTATGCTTCACATTTTTATAGAAACTTGTACCCAGAAGGATAATAAAGAACAGCTTAGAGACTATAAATATTGCTGGGCTTGCTGCTGAAATGCAGTTTCCCTTGAGATAATGGCAACCCTTTCTGGGCCAGTAATATTACACATCAGTGTTTTAAAAAGAGGAAGTGAAGATAAAATTGAATTGAAACAATGAGGGAAATTTAGTCAGGTAAGACATAAATACCTGCTGGAGTACGGCCAGGATTGACTTCCCCAAGTCATTCTACAACTGATTCTGACTCTCCA
Organism: Clamator glandarius; assembly: GCA_033459285.1. Classification (NCBI taxonomy): domain Eukaryota; kingdom Metazoa; phylum Chordata; class Aves; order Cuculiformes; family Cuculidae; genus Clamator; species Clamator glandarius. Next base: position 552,320 of record JAUNZM010000131.1, on the reverse strand, counting down.
GTCATGAACATATCTACCCTGTCATAAGCTTAGCATTTGCCTTACTTTTCTCAGTTTAATAATTTAGGAACTAGGAGGTATCTACATACCATGCTACACATTCTAGAACTAAACCCCATACTTGCAGCCTCATTCTGATATATATATAATTTTATATTTCAGGACTTGGATACAGCTTTGCAAATCACCAGGAGACATGATGATTGTTTAAATGCTATGAATTATGCTCTGGATTATGCTCTGGATTATACAATGGAAGTGTTTAGACCTTTCTGTTAAGCTAAGCAAGGCATCTAAAGAAGAATTTAAGGGAGTAGTTCCATAAATATTTTACAACAACAGTAAGAAAAGATAGAAGGGGAAACAGCAGATGTCCTTTTCACAGGAAGAGGAAATCTTCTGTGGATTGTTTTTGTTGTGATTGAGAGCATCTGTTCTGGATTGCCTAAAACAGCCTGTAGACCAAAGAATGAAAAGGCTTCTTCCAGCTCTCACAATTAGGTATCCAAAAGGCTTATAGATCACGTCTATGAGAAATTTCTTCTTGTATCTCCAGCTGATGAGCAGATTAAACCTTTTTTTATCTTTCTTTCTCAGTGTGATCAAAGTGGATTTACACCTCCTAGCTTGTTGCCTAGATTGTTATGACCCTTAACTCCTCAATTTAACATATCAAAGCAAGAAGTCTGAGAAACTGAATATAAATTTATGTGCTGATCTTCTCGGCTACAAAATTTGATTGTTGAGCGCTCTTGCTACTGCTACATAAGGATCTCTGCAGATGCATTTACTTATTGGTCATCTGTACATAACAGAGTCCTGAGAGCATTAGCACTTTCTTTGGCTGACCATGTTATTTGGGGGATGGGAAAAAGGAATCTCAGGTTACAGACATCAGAAAAAACCCCATTCTGTAATCTTACGAAATCTTGCTCACTTCATGGCAGAATTGTTTCTTTCTTTGAAATGTTGTCTTTCAAATCTATCTCATAAATTGAATCTACATTAGAATTTGTGTTCTGTTGTTTTTTTTTTCTTTACCTGAGGACATCTCATTAAAAGGAAATAAATTAACTAATACATTAAAAGAGATGATGAATAGCAGAACAGCTCAGAGTTATATTTTTACATTCAATCATGTTCAGTCACATAGGTTCTTCAGTTTTTAACCTTAGATAAACCTGGCATCCTTTCCCATGTCTGTTGGGTAAGAGTGCAGAATCACAGCAGAGACAGAAGTGATGTTAAATATGCAAAAATTTGTTGTGGGCAAAATGATAAAAATACCTTGTATGTAAATAATGAATTTATGATTAGGATGACTGAAATCTTATCATAGCAATCAAGGAATTAGTATTAATTCAGATATTGTAGGAAAAGAAAGAAAATTAAAAAATATTACTGTACAGAAAAAGTCTCAATAGCAATGACACAGCTAAAATTGTGATGCACACTGTTGTGGAGAACAGTAGGTGGCATGGCCACAAGATCTGACCCATAACACTCAGTGACATAAAATCTAAAATTTATTTACCACGTGGGATGGGCTTAGCAGATGGTGATTTCTAGTCCAAGATTTCTATTTTATTATACCCACTTACAATCTGCAGACACATTCATACCAAGCAAGGTCCCTGCCCCTCTGGTTTTCTCACACCCTGAACGACGGACTCGGGTGTTTTCACCAGGGGCAAGTTCTGCATGACCAACTTAGTGTCTTTCTATGATGAGGTAATCACAGCAGTGGACACAGGTAAACCTACAGATGTGATCTGTCTGGACTTCTGTAAAGCCTTTGACATTGTGCTCCACAACATCCTTCTCTCTAAATTGGAGAGATATGGATTTGATGGGTGGATGGTTGGGTGGATAAAAAAATGGCTGGATGGTCATATTCAGAGTAGTGGTCAATTGCTCAAAGTCCAGATGGAGATCAGTGATAAGTGGTGTCCTTCAGGAGTCCGTACCAGTCTGTCACTTCTGGGATATTGTGGTGTTATGAATGATGAGAAAAGCAATATACAGGTAGGCACGAGGTAAAGATAATCTTGGACTCCCAAGGAAAGGTGCTTCATGTTGTATGTACTTACTTAGAATAAAATGATTTTCACTTTTGAGTACGTAATGCAAATTAAGCCCCTTTCACCACATCCACTATATTTAAGGGAACAAATTCAGTGGGCACTGATTAGATAGCTGAACTGAGTATGGCATACTGTAAGCATATGTAATTTGGTTACTTCTTATGAAACCAGTTCTGTCTCAACACTCAATAATTTAAGTACAGGTATTGTTAATAACTTAAAAAATCAACTTGCATTATTGGTTTCTTTAATTATTTAAAAATTACTTTTGAATCAGTCAGTTCTGAAAACTGAGATGAAGTGGCTAATCTATTAATTAAATTTTGAACATATGACTGAAGATAAAACTGTTGTGATACTTTCACTTTAAAATGTATGCTTATCAAGCTTCGGATGATACAGTACTACTGATCCATAATAAAATAAATTACTGAAGGACATAGGACTCACCTCAAAACTTCCCAATATCACTTATTTTACCAGCTTAGAGGAGTTTTGCATAAAGGTCTTTGGGAGGGAAACACAACAGTATACCTGCAGATGCATAAGAAAGCTGTGGGCTCAAACCTGCTCCAGCCTAAAGGAACAAGGGCTAGGCAGCTAACTTAAATGGGCACAAGATTAAACTACAAACCATCTGTGTGACCTTCACTTTATTGTGACTCACTTCCCAGTTCAGGGTAAACCCAGAATCTGCCTGAGAGTATTTTCATTCCTCCAAGACAAAGGACAAGTTACAGACTAAATGCTAAATATTGCCAAGGGGCTGCTGTAGGCTTTAGGATCCTGGCCAAAGCAGGAGTGGAGGAGTGAACTTATGAAAGAATGAGCAGATTTGTTAAAGCTGTATTAAGATGTTACTGTTTATTAAATTCAATTTGTCAAAGGTGTAGGATAAATTGCTCTATCAGGTGCTTGTAAATGGCATCATTCTGGATTGGAAAGGGTAAAGAAAGGGTAAAGCAATGTATTTAACTTCCAATAAGCATCTAAAATATGTCATCCCAGAGAGCTGGGATTGACAAATTCACCAATACAGAAATGCAAGCCACATACCTTCTGTGACCTTTCCTCTCATCTTCCCCTTCCACTCATTTCTAGGGAAAATATGAAGTCTGACCAGATCCACCTGTGAAACCTTAGCAACATATATTGGCAAGAAAGCTGAAATTGTTATACCAAGCCATCATATCAAACTACTGGGAGTAACATTGGTAACAGTAAATTGCTCCGCTGTGAGACAGCAGGTAGCAGAGGAAGCTCCTGGATCAGAGATACAGTACCTTGCATTGGACTGGGGAGGATTATGAGTGAAGCCCCAAAGGAATATGAACAAATTTATAAAATTAGAACAGAGATTTTAGTACCATGGAAAGGCTTTTTTAGTGAAATCCTCCCATGCAATGCTAAGCACGTCAGGTGTGAATCTATGTTTGCCTCTAGGAGATGCAGCACAGACATCAAAGCCAAGAGTCAAGAGGGAGAATAATGATTTTACATTACCTCTGTATCCTCATAACTCTGGGCTACTCCTGCAGAGCTGGCCTGAATTTCTGCAGGTGTGTGCTGTGGCCATACACCCAGCACATCCATTCTATTCCAGTCTGGGTCTGTCACTTTGTTGCCCCAAACTGAACAAGAGCTTGGAAGACAGATGACAGAAATGTGTTACCTGCAAGCAAATTCATCTTGACACAGATATATGTTGTGAAAAAATATTAGTCTAAATCTTTAGAGCTGAGCAAAGCAATAAACAAATGAAGTGTCTAAAAACAACAATCACAAGAGCTTTAATGGTATCTTAGGATTTGGTTGTTGTGTGTGGGTTTTGGGTAGGGTTTGGGGGATTTTTTTTTTGACAAGACTGAGTTCTGAAGTCCCTATTTAAATATTCCTACCTGCAAAAAAAAGTTTTTGTATTGTGACTGTCTCAGATAAATGTAAAGCTATTATCATTGCAAACTGGTAATGGAGTGATAGCTCTCTGTGCATAGGTAATTTTTTTAATTAAAAAATAAATTAAGGAAACAGTATTCTGCCCTGCAATCTCATTAAAAAATTATTATTTACAGTGATGTCATCATCTTTCCCTTTTTCCAAGTGGCTCAGCTCCTATCCCTGCAACATTTTTTCTGATTAGTTTGCAGTCCTGTTTAATCAATAGAGCAACATATCCAGCTCTCTCTCACTCTATGGTTATCTTTCATTGTACAGTACATAATGCCACTAGTCCTGCTGATAACAAAGAGCACACAGAGGGAATGTGGCACTGCATGTTTGTTATCTTCCACTCAGCTAAACATACCTCTCTTTCTCTTTTGGCTCTTATCAATGCAAAAATGTTGAAAACAAGTTACTCCTAGGGTTAGCGCTGCACATGCCACAGACTTGGGACCAAGATTTTTTTGCCTATCTTAAGGCTGCAGTTTTCCAGCACTACAAAAGCCTGCCTATTTGATACATCACCTCGTCAACCTTTAAGAAGGGACCATCAGCAGCCAGCCTTACACACATGACGAGGATATTCTGGATACACTGAGAGTGTAAGGCAGGGAGATTGACCCAAAAGCTGTTCTTGGCTGACCTCAGACCTTCAGAAAAAGAAAGTAATCCAGTTCTATTCTTTTTCATTTCCTATAAAATGTGAAAGCTGATAAGCTTTGGTCTCTCTCATGGCACTAAGAAAACAGTTAAAATGAACCTTTGTTAGAGTTCTCAGTTAGAGAACAATCTAACGGTTTCCCTTCTTGCAGGTCTGTAAATCACAAAGGGTGAAACACCCTGCTCAGAGAAAAAAAAAGACCATCCTTTATGTCTTCTTTGACACAAAACACACTAATGAATGTGGGTCTGGTCACTCTGATGTTGGGAATTTTAACTAAGGTATATTTTACTGGTGCCTCTGACACACATGGGAGAATCTGATGTTTGCAGGGTTAAACAGAACAAAGACCATTTATACAGACAAACTTGGATAGAGACACATAATTTTTCTCTTTGCTCTCAATTTTTGTGTGTTGGTTGATCCTTAAAAAAAGCTTAAACTGATTACTTTAATTTTCGGTGTTATTTTTCTTTTCTTCAAAAGAAAAGAGTAGAAACATAGTATCATAGAATTGCTTGGTTGGAAAAGATATTTGAGGTCATCAAGTCCAGCTGTACTGCTCCACTGCTAAACCATGTCCCTGAGCAATTCATCTACCCATCTTTTAAATACCTCCAACTAACAATGGTGACTCAACTAACTCCTGGGCAGTCTGTTCCAGTGCCCGATAACCCTTTCAGTGAAGATTTTTTGCCTGATGTCTAATCTGAATCTCCCCTGGTGAAACTTGAGTACATTTTCTCTCATCCTTTCACCTGTCACTTTGGAGAAGAGACCAACATTAGGTAGTTGTAGACAGTGATAAGGTCTCTGCTCAGCCTCCTTTTCTCCAGGCTAAATAGTCCCAGTTCTCAGCTGTTCATCATAATACTTGTTCTCCAGCCTTTGCACCAGCCTTGTTGGCCTTCTCTGGATATGCTCCAGCACCTCAATGTCCTTCCTGTAGTGAGGGGCCCGAAACTGAACACAGTACTCAAGGTGCAGCCTCACCAATGCCATGTACAGGGGCACAATCACCTCCCTGGTCCTGCTGGCCATGTTATTTCTGATACAAACCAAGATGCCATTGGCCTTCTTGGCCACCTGGGCACACTGCTGACTCATGTTCAACCAAACACCCCCAGGTCCTTCTCTGCCAGGCAGCTTTCTAGCCACTCTTCCCCAAACCTGCAGTCCTGCATGGGGTTGTTGTGTTCCAAATGCAGGACTCTGCACTTGACCTTGTTGAACTTCATCCCTTTGGTCTCAGCCCATCAATCCAGCCTCTTTGGATCCCTCTAGAGCCTCCCTACCCGCAAGGAGATTGACACTTTCACCCCGCTTAGTGTTATTCACATACTTACTCAGGGTGCACCCAATCCCCTCATCCAGATCATTAATAAAGATACTGAACAGAACTGGACATAGCACTGATGCCTCGGGAACACTACTTGTGACTGGCCTCCAACTGGATTTACCACCACATTTTTGGCCTGTCCTTCCAGTCAGTTTTTAACCCAGTAGAGAGTATGACTGACTGGGCCAACGGCAGCCAGTTACTCATGCAGAATACTCTAAGAAATGGTTTCAAAGGCTTTACTAAAGTCTAGGTACACTATACCTACAGTCTTTCTCTCATTCATTAAGAGGGTAACCTTGTACTAGAAGAAGATAAGTTTAGTTTGGCCTATTCAGATTAGAGTGGCACTTAAAAAAGCAGAATCTGAAATATCCTTAAAAAAACCCCAAATAAATCTTTTCTTCTTCCCTGAGGGTATAAGTATATTGGTTTATGAGTATACAGTATATGTATATGACAAAAGAACTAAGAATGGTTTGAAGAAAAACACCCGGTATATGTGCATATCTATGTAGTGTATCCGTCTTTGGAAGTATACATAGATCATTCTCCATGTTTTGCAACATGACTTTTATCAGCAGCATAAAAACTTTGCAAAAATATAAGAAACACAGAAAAACAATTTCACTTCAGGATTGTATTTGATGACACTCAAACAATTTCCAAAGCAGAGTTATGCTTGTGCTGGAATAACTTCAAAATTAGTAATTTCTAACATTGTTCTGAACTTTCAGACGAGATGACCCTACAGTTGTGGTTTATGTCTTGCATAATAGCATGACCTTTGATAATCTGCCTCAGCAATGGAATTCAAAGCTTTGCATAGTATTTATGATGTGTTCATAACCGTATTACTTCTAGCTCTAGGCAAACACTACATAACTTCATTCAGACTTTAAAACAAATTTACTTCAAGTGTGTTGATATAATGCTTGAGTTTGCTTTCTGCAAATATTCAGCAAATGAGTAGGACAAGTGTGAAAAACTTGAGATAAGCAAATTTACTGTTGAATAATCAAATATCTTTTTGAAGCTGGTGTTGGATTTTGTGCTGGATTCTAAATTTTGGAATTCCTTTATGTACTCTGTTGATTAACTAAAAAAATAAATCATACAATACAAAACCAACATAATATTACCTGATACACTTAACCAGCCAACACAAATATCTGAACATTTACAGCAAACTGGGCATAGGGTGAAGCAAAATATTCCTTGGGAATAGTTTTGTTGTACAATTACTCTTGCTAAAACTGTCCATTGGATAGTATTAATCTGATTTTCAATTAATTTGACATTAATTAATTTTCATTGTAATTTACACCCTACTGTACAGAACTAGATAATTTAATTCTCAAAAAATATATGTTATAATACAGGAAGTTCAAGTGTCAGTGACTCATAATTGAAATTTTCCCAACTGGAAAAACTCTGTGCATAGTTGCTTGTAACAGTACCAAAATTAAGTCATTAAATTCAAAATTTTCTATACTAGATGTCTGTGTTTGGATGATATGAAGAAGTGTGTGTGCTTGTCCATGCATGTGAATAAGTAAGCAAATACACGTACATTTGTAAATGATCAGAAATTAAAGATGCACTAAAAATTAATTTAATTAAGTATAGTATACTAACTCTGTTAAACTGGAAATCTACTAAAAGGTATAAGAATAAAATGTTGACAATCCATTCATAAAAGTCCCTTAGGGAATATGCACTTAGCTGGATAGATAGTACAGAGTAAGTCTTCTTTTATTATATGTGTATTTTTCATCTCTCATATGTGTACACATAATTTTTTTTTACAAAATATAGAAAACGTAGAGTAAAAAAGTGGATATGTATAAATATTTTGGAGATGGATTCTTAGCTAATGAAAATAGTTACAGTTCCCTAATCTCTAAATGAAAGCAAAGTATTAGAGCCAAGTGGTGTAAGCCTAGACTTGAGTACAGTATGTATTAATTGTGGTGAATCCCAAAGTTTAATACACAGATCATCTAAAATGAGTACCAATAAAACCTTTGCATCACATATGCAGTTAAGCTATCTTATGAATTCAGCATAAATAGTGTTTCAGAAATGGTTCAGGCAGTTTTATGTTTTTTTTTAATTGATACTGTTATTGCACTTCCTTCTTTATTAAAGCCAAATTAACTTGCTATTATGGGACAGCTACATAGGCCTCAGAATGATTACTGCTACAGTTCTGAAACTCTAAATGGTCTTAAGCAACTTGTTTGTAAATCATGGTGTTCCACTCTTGAGGCCTAGTAAATGCTAGTATATCCAAGTTAGAAACATTTACTAGTCTAGATGGAAAGCAGCTTAACAGCTCTTTTCAGCTGAAAGAAATATGCGTATCTATTCTTAAGAATAAAGAGCACTTTGAACACCTCCCTGTATCAGAGCACAGTATTGACCTCTTTCCTCCTTAGGATAATGGAAGTTTGAGAAGATTTTGTACATTTCATAGATTTGGTTAGTTTTTGTTGTTGTTGGGGTTTCCACTCCATTTTCTTTTGTGGAAGAATGTTAAAAAACAGCAGATGCTTGAGAGCTGTTCAGAGGTTAAGAATGCTAGAATGAATTCTGACAGAGATAGATTAGTAGGCAGAACCCAGGTGAGGCAGTCAAAGGTGCATGATAAATGTAATTTATCACATGGATCTGCAATTTACCATCCCAACATCAATTCCAACTTTGTGTGAATCTCTTATAATATGGTAAACCAATCCCCCTGTATTTTTGTATCTAATGTGACTAGTTAATACCAGGTCTGAAGACCAAGTAATTATAGTATTTTCTCCTTAATTAGTAACCAGGAGAAAACAAACCAGATTTAAGGAGTCTTAAATTAGGGAGAGATGAATTTCAGTGGAAGTAAGACTTGATCTGGAGTCTTTGTTTTCCATGTAAGTGCTCTAAACATTAAGAGTGGACCCATAAATGGATTTATAATGCATTTTGGTATGTGACACTGAAATATGGTTATGAACCCACATAATGAAATGAATTTAGATAATGCTGATAAAACTTGTGAGTATCTATTTCTCTGTGCACATGTGTGCACATGGAAGTCAAAGTGACCTTTGGTGAAAATCTAGGATGCTGATATGCTCATGCTGCCTCTGCGGTTAACCTAGTAGAATTCAGATGCCTGAAAAATGCCAGATTCTTGCTATCACCATCTCAAGCTGTTTGTAAAAATCAAAATATGTTGTAAGAAATACAGTAAAAATATATACACTTAGGCATATAAAGGTAAAATTAAGTATGTTCAAAATACTGCTGTTATCTGGGTGCTAAATGTTAGATGGGCAAAGGTGCCTTGCTGCAATCTAGGGTTAAATATATAAAAAGCAAATATTATTTCTGCAGTTATAATCTCAGCAACTCCTGATGGTCATGACACATTGTGGCACATGGAACTCAACCAGTACATAGGCTAGTTTAGTCTCACTGGAAGTGCCTCACTTAGAATCACAGAATCCTAGAGTGGTTTGGATTAGAAGTAAAGGCCATCTAGTCCAACTCACCAACTTGCTTAACGCACTCCCTAAATAACAACTTACCTGCTGTTTTGGAAACTAGGCACAGAAAATATGTCCTGGACTGTCTAAATAGTCCTTAAAAGAAATGAGGGAGAAAGTATCACTAGTGGGGAGGGAGTGGGAGGAAACACACCTGTCTGAATCTGTACATCCAAAACATTTCTCTGGCATATTCACCTCCAAATCATTCCTACTTTCCTTGATATGGCAGTACTATGATGGTGGTAGCTTTGAGTTTTTAAGTTTCCTTTACTGTCTGAGGAGATGTTGAAGAGCCATGTCTTCCATGTCTGAAAGTGATGCCATGGAAGAACAAGAAGATGAAACTGAAGAAAATGAAAATGAAAGGCAAGTTTTGCCAAACTAATCTGATTGCCTTCTATGACAAAGTGACCCGCCTACTGGATGAGGGAAAGGCTATGGATGTGGTCTTCTTGGACTTTAGTAAAGCCTTTGACACAGTTTCTCACAGCATACTGCTATGGAAACTCTCGGCCTCTGGCCTGGACAGGCGCACACTCTCCTGGGTGGAAAACTGGTTGGATGGCCGGGCCCAGAGAGTGGTGGGAAATGGTGTTAAATCCAGCTGGAGGCCAGTTACAAGTGGGGTTCCCCAGGGCACAGTGCTGGGTCCAGTCCTGTTCAATGTCTTTATCAATGACCTGGATGAAGGCATCGAGTCCTCCCTTAGCAAGTTTGCAGGTGACACCAAGCTGGGTGGAAGTGTGGATCTGCTGGAGGGTCGGGAGGCTCTGCAAAGGGATCTGAACAGGCTGGACTGCTGGGCTGAGACCAACGGCATGAGGTTTAACAAGGCCAAATGCCGGGTCCTGCATTTGGGGCACAACAACCCTAAGCAGCTACAGACTAGGAGAAGCCTGGCTGGAAAGCTGCCTGGAGGAGAGGGACTTGGGGGTGTTGGTTGACAAATGACTGAATATGAGCCAGCAGTGTGCCCAGGTGGCCAAGAAGGCCAGTGGCATCCTGGCTTGTATCAGAAACAGCATGACCAGCAGGTCCAGGGAGGTTATTCTCCTTCTGTACATGGCATTGGTGAGGCTCCACCCTGAATACTTTGTTCAGTTCTGGGCCCCTCACCACAAGAGGGATGTTGAGGCTCTGGAGTGATTCCAGAGAAGAGCAACAAAGCTGGTGAAGGGGCTGGAGAACAAGTCTTATGAGGAACGGCTGAGAGAGCTGGGGTTGTTTAGCCTGGAGAAGAGGAGGCTGAGGGGAGACCTCATTGCTCTCTATAACTACCTGAAAGGAGGTTGTGGAGAGGAGGGTGCTGGCCTCTTCTCCCAAGTGACAGGGGACAGGACGAGAGGGAATGGCCACAAGCTCCACCAGGGGAGATTCAGGCTTGACATCAAGAAATAATATTTCACAGAAAGGGTCATTGGGCACTGGAAGAGGCTGCCCAGGAAAGTGTTTGAGACACCTTCCCTGGAGGTGTTTAAAGGACAGGTGGATGAGGTGCTGAGGGGCATGATTTAGTGGTTGATAGGAACAGTTGGACTCGATAATCCTGTGGGAATTTTCCAACCTAGTGATTCTGTGAAAATGCAAGGAGACAAGGGATTTTTGCAAAGAGAAATGGAGGAAAAAAGAAAAGGCTGTGATGACAAATCACAAATGGGAAGAAGAATGCCCTGGTAGGGAATTATTAGGGAAAAAGAAAAAAAAAAGAAACAAACCAAAAGAGAACAAAAAGGTACATTAAAATCACCAGCATGGTGGTGTTTGGCTTTGGGGTTAACATTTGTAAAATTCACTCTGAGGAAAATACATTTTCAAAGGCAACAGATAATTATTTCACCATCTCATGAACCGTTTCTATTTTCCCTACTGGGAAGAAGTACCTGTGGTTCATGACAATACAGCTAGCGCTTTTGTTTATATTTATATGTAAATAGTGTTATTTATAATAGTACTTAATGCTAATATTGTCATCTCAGTTCAATCTTATTGTCTAATTTTCCTATAGCTCCACTTTTTACATTAAAAGTATGTTAACGCACTTCACACTGAACTGTGGCATATCAATAATGTCATGCTCCCATAGCAATATCTGTCTATGGATTTCAGAAGTACTTATAAACTGTGAAGCAGATGCATTTCTCAATCTCTTATAAATCATAAGCCATGGAATAAACAAAAAAAAAATCCCCTTCAGTGATTTGTCTGTATCAAGAAACAAATTAGTAAAAGAATAAGCTAGGTTTGTACTCAGAGTTATTTCTTTTTGGCTGCTGCTGGTATTGTTCAACACAAATATTGTGGCAGAAATATTTTCTTTGTTGAAGACATGTTTGTAGAATGGAAGAAACAATCCAAGCACTTGCATGTACCTTAATCACACTTCTCCCAGCATGCTTTTGCTATTTTGGAGCTAGTCAGAGGAATAAAAGTGTTTGAAATGAATGGAAAAGACCCACACAGGGAGGACTGACTTCTTTATTTAGGAATGGTCAGCAGTCATAAACAGACTTTAGCCTACAGAGAGCACCTCTGCTACCAAAGGACATCTTTGAAATCACGAAATAATTAGTGCCAGAAGTGGTAGCAAACTGGGCTTCAATACACACTGAAGTGTTTTACAGAAAGCTGAACACTTCAAAAGAGGGAAACTCTTTTCCAAAATATCATTTTGTGTACCTGGGTCACTGCAGTGGGAATGTTATACACAAATTCAAATCCCAGCAGTCTGAGAAGGGACAAAGAAATGAAATCTGCTGTCTTTTGTCAAGGGCATCCTGCCAAGGCTTTTGGGTGAAAAGAAATGACCACCTCTGACTGAGATTTGTATGAAATGCTCTGTTAGGTGACTACTTCTGAGAGAGGACCCATGGGGAATAGGCCCAAGGAAAAAGACACAGGTGCTTTCTGACAGAAGCATTTTGGATAATTTTAGAAAAAGGCTCTTGCCTGAAGACACTGTCATCTAAGAAACATTTCACGCAGAGGTTGGTGTAGAGTTTCTGTCCAAATGAGCATTTTCCTAACAGAGCTTGATCTGTAGGAAGCTACAGTTTCCCGAGGTGCTGTGAGACCACCTCCTAGCACACTGTTTATGACAGCTGTCACAGGAGGATGCCTTTATTCTGCATTTCATAAGGACTCAGTCATAAGTCCCCAGATAACCACCAATATCAAACCCAGGCACACTTGGCAATACACAACACACAAAACTAGATCTGCTTCAGACACCTGGAATATATCACGATAAAAAATAGAGTCCCTGACAGATTTTAGGTATATCCAGATGTAGGTGGCAGCTGAGGGAGGGCTTTAAGGATGACAGTTGGGAACTAAATTCCTTCTTTGTCCTATAAATCTGACTCCTAACTGCTTGTCTATCCTACCTTGAATTGTTTAGAATTGCCCAACCTCACAGCTGAGGCTTCTGGTGGCAAAATACCAACAGCTGTTGTAATGCACGGATTCTTTTTGTGCATCTAGCCCTGGATACCTAGCCTTAAGCAGTAATTTTTGCCAATTTTGGCTCAAGATCTGAGAGATACACTGGCTTTTTTTTCTGACACACAGGTGGTTTAAGTCTAAATTCCCAGAATATTACCACTAGAGCTTCATTTGTTATTATTTCTCCTTGCTTTTTAATAATTTCTTCTGGGCCACTCAGTGTTTAATTTTACTGATAACATGAATTGATGAGGAGGATGAAGATGGAGTTTTTCCGTGGCTTGACAGAAAAAATATTTACTTGTTAACATGATTAATTGTTACGGTAACTATTAAAAAGGTTTGAAAGAACATTCTGCTTGAATGGTGTTAGAATCAGACTTTGAGAGACCTTTGCGTGGTTTTAATTTACGTTTATGAATCTGTACAACTGGGGTTGTGCACACCTATGATATGTTATTGCTTTCCTGGTATTTTTCATTAAGCTCAATGGCAAAAGATCATGATTGGCGGCCAGTAGAGTACCCTAGGCAAGCGTCTCTATGTGCTTGCCCTCATCTTACACTTTTTGTGAAGCTCTTAGGGAATTGGGTAGTGAATGGTAAATTAGCCTGACCTCGTCTCTGACCAGGTACACCTGCTCTCTTGTTCTTTAAAAATGCTGACATTTAGCATTAGAAAGTAATTTTTATAAGGCAGTATTACACTCTTTCCTTGTGTAAAATGTTATATCAATATTAAAGTCATTCCATGCATGATGTAATGGAAACATCTATTTTACTGCAGAATATAACATAGGAAAGCCTCCAGCATGTGGTACTGGAAAATCAGGGGAAACTACCTATATTTTCACACGGACAGTTCAGGAGCCCATACCCTTTAGAAAGTCAGTGCCTTGGGAATCAATCTTCAGATAATTTCATGCAGGACCCTAGAAAACCAGAAGCAGAGTCAGTGTGAAGAGATGGAAGACAGAAAGCTTAGAGGACTGGAGTCAGGAAGTCTGTGTGAGAGCAGTTTTTTTCCCCTTCCCATATGCTGCTGACTTGTTTTTTTTTATCTACATGAAGACCATGGGCTGTTGTATAAAAAACAAAAAAAAGGCAAACACTTGCATTTTAAGGTTCTAAATGATTCATAATAAAAAACTTCTAGAAGTATGTTTGTAGGCGGCAGTGGCCTTAAAAATCAGCACACACTGACAACATTTGGTGAACTGTGTCTTTGTGAAATAGCTCTACTTCTTTCAACATGGCATGTGATACATTTAGAGAATGTATATTTTAGGAATTGATGGAAATATCTATTTTTGATTTCACTTATTCAAACAAAATTTCAATATATAGCACATCATGGAAAAGCCCATCTGATTGCAGAAGTTTTTTGCCTGATTCCTGCTTGTGCATGCACAAGCCATTCATCAGGTAGCCTATTAATACACCTCAGCTTTAACATTTGTATGCACAGGTTCAGTAATAATGTTCTGCATCTACCTTTATATTTATTGCAAATGAATTTAATAGGAGATTCAAACCTAACACGTAGAATAAAGCCACCCACAGACTGTTCCTTAGGTCTTCCAGACATTTATGCAGGTGTTGAACTTTATATATTTGAAAAAGCCGCTGACATTTTCCCACCTATTCTATAATGAGAAATGGCCTTTAAGAAAATAAATAAAATGTGCACAGAAAGTCTACTGTGTTTTCAAAATCTAAATAAATGCAATATCTCAAAAAAGAGCAACATTATATTTGCTTTATCGTCTTCCTGATTTCTTCCCACCTCTCATTTTACTATTCCAAACTGGGCTAGAGCTGTGGTTCAGTCCATTTTACTCTTTATTTTCTAGGGTTTTTGAGGGGACATACTGAATCACAGAATCACAGAAACAAAGAATAACCAGGTTGGAAGAGACCCACTGGATCATCAAGTCCAACCATTCCCACCAATCCCTAAATCATTCTCCTAAGTATCTCATCCACCCTAACCTTAAACACCTCCAGGGACAGCAACTCAACCACCTCCCTTGGTAGACTGTGCCTAACCACCCTCTCCGTGAAGAATTTTTTCCTAATCTCAAGCCTAAATCTCCCCTGGTGGAGCTTGAGGCCATTCCCTCTCGTCCTGTCCCCTGTCACTTGGGAGAAGAGGCCAGCACCCTCCTCTCCACAATCTCCTTTCAGGTAGTTGTAGAGAGTAATAAGGTCTCCCCTCAGCCTCCTCTTCTCCAGGCTAAACAACCCCAGCTCTCCCAGTTGCTCCTCATAAGATTTGTTCTCCAGCCCCTTCACCAGCTTTGTTGCTCTTCTCTGGACTCGCTCCAGAGCCACAACATCCCTCTTGTGGTGAGGGGCCCAGAACTGAACACAGTACTCGAGGTGCGGTCCCACCAGTGCCGAGTACAGAGGGAGAATAACCTCCCTGGACCTGCTGGTCATGCCGTTTCTGATACAAGCCAAGATGTTATTGGCCTTCTTGGCCACCTGGGCACACTGCTGGCTCATGTTCAGTCAGCTGTCAACCAACACCCCCAGGTCCCTCTCCTCTTGGTGGCTTTCCAGCCAGGCTTCTCCTAGTCTGTAGCTCTGCTTAGGGTTGTTGTGCAGGACTCGGCATTTGGCCTTGTTAAACCTCCTGCCGTTGGTCTCAGCCCAGCAGTCCAGCCTGTTCAGGTCCCTTTGCAGAGCCTCCCGACCCTCCAGCAGATCGACACTTCCACCCAGCTTGGTGTCATCTGCAAACTTGCTAAGGGAGGACTCAATGCCTTCATCCAGGTCATTGATAAAGACATTGAACAGGACTGGACCCAGGACTGAGCCCTGGGGAACCCCACTTGTAACTGGCCTCCAGCTGGATGAAACTCCATTTACCACCACCCTCTGGGCCCGGTCATTCAACCAGTTTTCCACCCAGGAGAGTGTGCGCCCGTCCAGGCCAGAGGCCGACAGTTTCTGAAGCAGAATGCTATGAGAAACTGTATCAAAGGCTTTACTAAAGTCCAGGAAGACCACATCCACAGCCTTTCCCTCATCCAAGAGTTTAGTCACTTGGTCATAGAAGATGATCAGATTACTCTGGCAAGACCTGCCTTTCATGAACCCGTGTTGACTGGGCCTGATCACCCGGTTCTCTTGCAAGTGCTTCTTGATAGCACTCAAGATCACCTGCTCCATGACTTTCCCCGGTACTGAGGTCAGACTGTAGTTTCCCGGATCCTCCCTGCGCCCCTTCTTATAGATGGGCACGACATCAGCCAGCCTCCAGTCCAGCGGAACCTCCCCAGTCATCCAGGACTGTTGGAAGATGATGGAAAGGGGTTTGGCCAGCACATCCGCCAGTTCCCTCAAAACTCTTGGGTGGACTCCGTCCGGCCCCATAGACTTGTGGGCGTCTAGCTGGGCAAACAAGTCTCTAACCACCTCCTCTTGGACCTTGGGAATCTCATAGTTCTCATCCAACCCTTGGGGTTGTGCACAGAGGGAACAATTTTCCTTGCTGTTAAAGACTGAGGCAAAGTAGGCATTGAGTACCTCAGCCTTGTCCTCATCCCCTGTCACCCTTGTTCCCTCTGCATCTACCAGGGACTGGAGATTCTCCCTAGCCCTCCTTTTGCTCTTGACGTATTTGTAGAAAGACTTTTTGTTGTCTTTCACAGTCTTGGCCAATCGCATTTCTAGTTGGGCCTTAGCCCTCCTGACCTTTTCCCTGCACTTTCTCACTTCCTCCCTATAGTCCACCCAGGATGCCTGCCCCTTCCTCCAAAAGTCGTAGACCCTCCTCTTCCTATTGATGTCTCTTAGGACCTCACTACTCAACCATGCTGGTTTCTTACCCCGCTGGCTACTTTTCCGGAACTTGGGGACGGCTTTCTCCTGAGCTGCTAGGAGTTCCTTCTTGAAGAGCGCCCAGCCCTCTTGGACACCTTTGCCTTCAAGGAGCATCTCCCATGGGACTTTTCCGACCAGCCTTCTGAACAGCCCAAAGTCTGCTCTCTGAAAGTTGAGGGTGACTGTTCTGCTAACCTCCTTCTTCATCTTACCCTGCACTGAGAACTCTATCATCTCATGATCGCTTTGCCCCAGCGTCCTCCAACCTTCACATCCCCCCACCAGTCCTTCTCTGTTCACAAACAGCAGGTCCAGGAGGGCACCGTCCCTTGTCGGTTCGCTCACCAGCTGTGTGAGGAAGTTGTCTTCCACACACTCCAGGAACCTCTGAGACTGCTTCCATGAAATCCCATGGTGGGACAAAGGCAGCCTTCAACCTGGGGTAATCAGTCTGGGGTGCAGGTTCAGAGAACAGACATACAGCTGTGCATCAGTGGCTGTTTCCTCCTTTGCAGTAACAGTACTGTTCTCTCAGAGTCTTCAGCCCCATCTCCAAGGTGAGACAATCTCCTTCCTAGGATGCCTGTGACAGCAGGGTGGAAGGCTTTCCAAGACACTGCTGATTTCCCTGATAATCTCAGAGGGTTTGCATGATATGACTTTTATAGATAAATAAGAAATCTCAGTAAAATTCATGTCCGCCTGTAACACACATTTCATAAGCCTTAGGAGTACATATGAGAAGTGAGAAAATCTGAATGTGCAGGCTGGCAGGAACTGAAAATGCTAGTGAGCACTGTCACTACTCACACCAGGATATGCCTGTAGGTGATGACCAAGAACAACACTGGCCTTATGAGAGTCCTAGCCGATGCCTGAGGGATGCATTCCTGCTGGGGCCATTGAGATGCTTTTCATCAGGTGCCGTAGACCAATGAGCAGTGATTGAGGGCACACTTGACTGTAGATGGCAAACCAGAACTAGCAGAGCATGCACACCGTTGTGGCCTGCTTTTCCCTCCCTGGCTTTTGTGAAGCTTAAAAAAGCTTTTCTGTAACTATGTTGAAACTATAGGACTTGTGTGTCCAAGTCATCTTTGGTCTACTTGTCAGAACTGGAAGGTTTGGGCTTGTGAGATTGAAGAACTGTTCAGGAGGCCAGGTGAACATGCAATACCTCTGTCTCATTGCCATACACAATTTTGCCTTCCCTGACTGCAGCAAACATGCTTCTTTCCCAAGAAACAAACTCTTTGTCTCCCTTCAGGTTAGAGAAATATCATCTCTTGTTGTTGGCCCTCCTTTGTCATGGCCTTCTTCAAAATCTGAGATGTAGCACTGAAGGAAAGGTTGGTTTTCCAAGTCCTGGGCAAACTATGCCTCAGAAGACCTGCTAGCTCTCTAAGCAAAACTTCTCTTTGATGGGCACAGTGCTACTTAGTGCTGATTGTTTTCTCTCCCCTACAGAATTCATCTTTCTAGATCCCTTCGCCCTGCAGAAACATAATTTAGATTGGAAATGCTATTGTCCCGTTGTTTACAATGGACCCATCCCATACTCCACTTTTGCAGGAACTAACTGTGATGAGGCACAATAGCAGAGTGGAGAAACTGAAATTTTAAAGGCCTCAAAAATCTTTAGATTGGCAGCCAAAAATTTTTTGCTTAAGCATGGAGGAGATGAAAAGACAGGCTTCCTAAGACAGCAGCAAATGCATTTCACAGGAGCAAGTACCTCCCAACTACTAGCAACACTAGGAACTGCATGAAAATAGTCAAGTAGCAGCAAATACTGTAATATGCACGTAAGAGAATGCTGCTAGCAAAACAAAGTGGAAAGCATAGCCCAAATCTTCTTACAAAGACAAGACAAGAAAGTCTCAGACCTCTTGGGGTGCTTCTCTGAGACTCAATTACTAATCAGTAGTGTCACAGTGTCATTTTTGGTTGTTCACCCATCCCTACATGCCAGGAGTAGGGGTGTTTGATCCTGTGTCCCTTTTCTCAGAGCAACTCTCCAATGCCGCATCGACACAGTTGAAAAGCTGTTTGTGCCCAAGCCTGCAGCCAGCAGCTACAGCAGAGCATTGTGTCCCAGCCCATACGCTGGCCAGAGTTGCCTGCCTTTTCAGATCCCTTTTGCTGGATTTGTACATGAACCTTGATTCAGTTGGAGGTGGGGGGCATTTATTCCTGGTTGCAAAAGAGTCGGAGTGGGGTCTAAATGCACTTGCATAGATAAACAGTGCAGGCAGTGGAGTGAGACATCAGAGATGCCATTGACAGACTCGACTGAACTGTTTGTTAAACCTCTACAACATCAGGCATCATTTAATTTTGGTAGAATGTGAGTATGAAGCCTGCTTTATTTTAATTTTACTGAATAACTTAAATTTGTAAAATGGAGTCTAACTTACCAGTCTGTGGAAGATAGATCTGCAATGTTTAGATTTGGATTTCTTATTACTGTTTAGTGTTATCTGGAAACACACAAAATGTATGATAGCATTCCTTGGAGTGATGGCAATTGTTTGCAGAGACACAACAGGATGCTTGTTTCATGACAAAAAAAAAAAAAAGACTTGCTTTGGGGCCTGCAGGATATCCTTCAGGTATTAGGTATGTGTTAAGTATGGCTTTTTTTTCCCTATCTATTTTAGTCTAATATAAGATGTTAGATCTTCTCAAATTTTTTACTCTCTTCTATCCTTAGATCCTAATTACAAAAAATTACATTCTACAGAGGCGAAAATGAAGGACTTTAAATTGCCTTGAAAGAGAAAAATGAATTCAGGAACGGTTATTTTTAACACATTAGACACAGATTCTATCCACTTCAGATAATGAACTTTTCCCACAAAATAAATGTCCAGATTTAACCCCCCTCCCACCAAAAATAGGAAGCTTGTAACAGATGGAAAAAGTCACAAAACTATATGATTGGTACTTCACATTAAATGTCTTTTTCATAAAACAGCAAGCAGCATATCTCCTTCATGGCAGTCGTTACTAGATCAAAGTACTCAAAGCAGAACACAATTACATTGAAAAAAATTATACTTTTTCTCCTTATGAAAAGAAAGTTGTCAAAAGAAGAAAAAAAATTAAAAAAAGAATCTCCCGTGAAGACAGATCCTGATGAGATGTATGATCTTTTTTGTTCTGGAGAGGGGAGGGGGAGGAAGAGAATAGAAGAGAGGAAACAGAAAAAGCAGCCCTAGGATAACAAGCTTTGTGTGAAGCAGAAAATCATACCCTTTGAGGGTCATTTTCTTTGAGTTGCTGCCTCAGGGAGATAGGAGGCAGAGATTAAACATTGGAAGGAAAGTCCGTTTGCTTGCAAGGCATCACACTGCCCTGAAGCAGAGTCATCTCGGTCCTCCCGGGGGGGTGCGGATCTCAGCAAACCGTTTCCATCAAATTGTGCCCTTTCCCCTTCAACCCACCGGCCCGAGATTGCAAGGGAGCGGCGAGACTGAGAGACTCGGGGGTCCAGGGAGAGCACATGCCCCTGTGCGAGCCTGTCTGCTCCACGGGGAATGCAGATCCCGAGAAGAGAGGTGCGCTTCCAGCCGCCCTTCCCCGGGATGGCGGCACAGCCAGGCCTCGGGAGCCCGCTAGGTGGCGCCTCAGCCCCGCGCTCCTCCCAGCCCGCCCTGCGGGGGGGTGTCCCCGGCAGCCCAAGCAGAAGGCCCCTAGACAGAAATCTGAAGGCTTTTGAAGTGCAGGAAGGTCATGAGATGTTTATCTTTATTGTTTTTCCTTTTTTTAAAAAAATTATAACATTCTCTGTTTATTATTCATGAAGGTAGACAATGAGACCACCGCCTCCATCAGTATGTTCCTGAATGCAGCTGATACTGATACAGAATAACAGAATCACAGAATCACCAGGTTGGAAGAGACCCACTGGATCATTGAATCCAACCATTCCTATCAATCACTAAACCATGTCCCTCAGTGCCTCATCCACCTGTGCCTTAAACACTTCCAGGGAAGGTGACTCAACCACCTCCCTTGGCAGCCTCTTCCAGTGCCCAGTGACCCTTTCTGTGAAAAATTTTTTCCTAATGCCTAGCCTAAATCTCCCCTGGTGGAGCTTGAGGCCATTCCCTCTTGTCCTGTCCCCTGTCACTTGGGAGAAGAGGTCAGCACCTTCCTCTCCACAACCTCCTTTCAGGTAGTGGTAGAGAGCAATGAGGTCTCCCCTCAGCCTCCTCTTCTCCAGGCTGAACAACCCCAGTATACTGTTCTTTTTTTTTTTTTTTTTTAAACCAGGTTACATTAAAATTACTGCTAGTTCCTAAAAAAAATTTAAAAAATAATCCAGAGGCAATGGATTCTGCAGTTGAGCTGCTGGGAATGAGGGACACTGTTTCAAAATGTGCACACAGGAATTGAAGAAAAAATTTGCAGGTGCCCCCCCCAGTTAAATAGCCCCTATGTTGTGTAGGTGAAATTGTATATCCTTGATGTGGGATTGGGGGAAAAAAAAAGGAAAATGTAGATGGAAGGCAACTGCATGGACCTATAGGTTCAAAGAATCAGGCTGCAGATAATAGTTAACGCTGAAGTTGGTAGGTCAGACTGAGCCCTTTCGCTGACTCTGAATGGCTTAGCTGGCAGTTGCTGAAAACCCTGCCCAGCAGTTTCATTTCCATGGCCTTTCTGGAAGAGACACTTTCTTTGCTTAGCACAAGAGTTCTTCTCCCCAGTGTGTTCTGAGTCAGGAGTGGCAGGACTGGCTGGACAATGACAATTGTGTAGCAGAGTAGCCTTTTAGGTTTCAACCTTTTCTTCTTCATAGGGTCAAAGATAAACCTCTTAGATACTTTGAAAAGCCTGACCTCTGTCTCTGGAAATAACTGAAGTGTCCAGTCTGGATCAAAGAAACCTTTCCTTCAAAAACATTGTCAAAACTGAGATTTTTTTAAAAGCTTTTGGCACTGATGAAAGCTGAATGATGAAATCAGTGTGTATTTGACGGGAAGTGTTCCAGCCAGCTCTAATAAGGAGCACTACTCAGTATTTTAATGACAACCTTCAATAGCACAACTCTATTTTGACTCCTTTATGTTCCTACCACTGTACTACCCGGGCAATCTCCCAGTCTTTAATGTATTTTTTTTTCCTCACAGTATACCTGGAAAATGCCATTGTCCTGACTTTACATATGAGAAATGGAAGAACAGGAAGGTGAGGCAACTTACCAAAGCTTGTACAGTAAAGTCAGCAACAGAGAAAAGAAAAAATTCCCCTTGTCCAGAATCATAAGCTAGTGTCATGAGTTGAGGTACCTAGTGCTATTTTGGTTTTTTATGACCCTGATTTACACTGCCTGAAACTTAAGAGTATGCACAAGCTGACCAATCATTTGTCCCATACATAAGGAATGTAACAGATATCATTTGTAGGTCGGCTGCATGGGATGCTCTTTGGTTATTTGGCTGCCCAGAAAGAGTTAAAGTTTATTTACAGAAAACAGTTAGAAAAAAAATCCTTTTATTATTGTATATCTGTCTTCCTGCTCCTTACTTCCACCCTGTGTTCATGGGGCCTGCATACTGCAGCTACTGTCTTTAAACTCCCACTTAAATTTTCTGTGAAGCTTTTAGCGAGTGGGAAAATTTCTCAGAAAATGACAAAAACGAAAGCCACAGCCAGACAGTATTTGGTCCACTGGAGAAAAATATCACTGTTTCTAACAGGAAGCATAGGAAGCAGAAGAAACTATATGTAACTGGAAAAGATCATATTTGCTTATGTTGTTTGAAATACATGAATGTCTAACTTGGTAACCCTGCCTGAGATGGCAGACCAACAGCCTTTTATAAGTGAAGGTGCTGATACTTTCCACTAGTCCTCAGTTTAAAATCAGTGATAGGATTTCAGAGGGAGAAAGATAACTACAGTTTTCTGGTGAGAAATACAGTCTGAAATCTTGAAGACACCAAGGATGAAGGAAAAGAATAAGGAAGCATCAGGTATGATATTATTCTTGAAATAAAATGCAAAAAATGATAGTGTGGTCTTACATATGTCCCCATTTTCTTTGTTTTTGTGGTCTCCTCTATAATTTTCTAAGTTTAATTAATGACGTTTTCCACTTTCTTATTTATTCTGCAGTCTATGAGTGACACAATTATCAGTGTACACCTTTGTGGTTGACTTTTGCTTTCTGTGGCTATCTTACACCTGAATATATATGACTAGATGTGATCTGTTTGCATAAAGAATTTACTGAGGGTTAGTGTCTTGGTTTTGTCTCAGAAGAGAATAATTCTTATAATCTAGATGCAGATCTATTGACAACTTACTGTGCTATCTCCCTTCCTTTGTAAATAGACTCAGTACCGCAATACAAAACTGCCTGAATGCAAAATCATAGACACAGGGGAGAAGGAAGACTCTCAGGAGGCTATTATCTGTTTTGCATATTGAACAAAGAGAACTAGGAGGGCGACATACTTGTGGTTGGTTTTGAAGGTGGCAGAGTATTGCCTTTGGTACTCACCGAAATCCTCAGATGTATCTGATTGGGATTGTTTTGCTCTGGTAGTCACAAAATCACATCACCATGGTTGGATCTGAACCCGATAGGATGGGATACACAATCTACTAGGCAATTTTTAAGTGACAGTATTACAGAAGGATCCAAAAGTGGGCCCATTAGTAAAATTGGAGGAGAGACATTCTGAATTCCCTTCCAGTCTCAGTTTTCTCATGACTGTGTGATGATCTGGTGATCTTAATGTCATAAAGGAAGAAAATTCTTTAAAGACCTCCATCTTCTTGCTTCCTCTCTGGGGCTCAAACAGCCTCTGATTTTGTATAGACGTGGGGAGTACTTGATTATCATGTTGTTTGTTACTGATATAAAGACATGAAACACTGGAGTTATCCATTAACTACTATGTATCTATATAATCTCTTACTATCTCCTCCTGTAGATTCTTATAAAGAACTCTGCTGATGGTTTTTGGAAATGGAGATGCAACTTCTGCAAAGAAGGCCTTGTGACACAGAATAGCACTTACATTTATCTGTGCAGAGCAAGTATATTTTACATATTATTACTACATTAAGCGTGAGGCTATGAGTTTACACAAGCGCATGCTAATTGAAGTGTTTGAGATCACATGATAGGCAAGTGCTAAATGCAGATGTAATTCCTATATCTACTTCTCTTACAGGAAATCTTTGCCTTTTTCTTAAACATTGTCAGTATTTTATTTTAATTTAAATATCTGATAGCAGTGAGGGAAATGATATTAATCCATAGCCTTCAACATTTTTTGCTTCTTGTCAGAAAAACAATTCCCTGCCAGTGGAAGCTTTCACCAGGAATTTCCCTGTAGGCCCAAGTTTCCACTGCCTTGGAACATCAAAATGCTGAACCTGCAGTCTGTAGAGAGAAGTTTCTTCCCAGAGAATATGAAAGTCATCTTGAAGCCTTCTTTTTTTTAAAAAAAAATTGTATGTATAATATCATATGCTCCTTTCTCCTTGCTTCTCTGTTGTGCAGCAATTTCCTCTAAAAAGGTTTTGATGCATTTCCTTCTTGTGTACAAGCAAGCTGCAATGTGTGTATGGCTCAGCTGGGGGTAACTGTAGCCAAATAATATTTGTAAATGTTCCTGTCACTAAAACTAATGGCCTTTCAGCATCTTGTTCATGTGTCTGCACAACTTTAGGGAGTGAGATTTTATTCATGAGTATATTTAAAAACAGAGTATCAGGAAAACTAGACAACTTGTTTCAGAAATGTTTGTTCAAAAATACTCTCTCAGGAAAATCTTTTAAAATCTCTATTTTGTTGGTGAAATATTCACTGAATGAGGACTGAATTTTTACAAAACATTTCAGAGTGGGAGAATGGGATTCTTCTTTTTTTTCACAGAGTGTAAAACACCCAGTTCTGGAACAGAAATTGTCCTTAGTGATTCACAGGGCAGTCATAAATAATGTGTGCTCATTTGCAAGTTTGTGAATAAACCTCAGGCTGAAATATAGTGATATATTCATTGAACAGCACAGAAGTATCATGGTGTATCTTAAGATAATTTACTGCTAAACTTTTCAGATAATTAATTTGTAAAAATTAATTTGATTTGCTTTGATCTGTGTGCTCAGTACCCATCATTAAACTTCAATGTTTCATTTTCTTGTGGATTATTTTTGTATATTGCTTTTAACATTATCTATAATCCATTGTTTAATCAGACCAATTATCTCGTGTCACTGATACATTACCTAACCAGGTGAATTCCTTTATTTGCACCCTAGAATATTTAGTTGTGAGCTTCTCTTGAGAAACATCTGATGGTTAAATTGCAAAGTTAGGCTATAATCCTTTAATGTAAATTGTGATAGGTTTTGTATCTGCAGAATGACTTTTCACTGAATTCTTTTATTAGAAATGCTTGTGATTGTATATAAGTAGAAGCATGGAGATTTTTTCAAATGACTCAAAATTCCAGAGAAGAATTTCAGCCTAGAAAGAGTCAGATCCTGAAATTATTTTTTAATTGAATGCTATTTTTCTAAATGAAGAAATGTCTTCTTCTGGTGAAAGTAAAATATGCTTACAAAATACAAGGTGTCCTAAATTAAGATATTAAATCTATAAGTTAAAAATATTTTTTGTTGAAAACATGACTTCCAGATTCCTTAAACAAATAGCACGAGAACTAGGAAAATAAAAAAAGGCTCATACAGGAAAGGGTTTTTTTGTTCTCTTTAAGTCCTTTAAGGAATGTAGATTTATCTTACAGAGGCTTTTACTGTTTTTATAGATACTCCATCTACAATTGGGAGGTGCTGTGTTCTAGAAAGCTTCTGAAAATTTCTGAGAAAAGATTTCCTGGTAGCTTTGCTATTTGGCACAAAGCACTTGGAGACTGCAGTTGTGAAACAAACAAACAAACAAAAGGTTATGCAGCAGGATGAGGACACAGGCTTCTAGTTTCAAAATAAAAGAAATTCTCACTTTACTACTCAAACATGTTAGGATGATGCTTTGCCCCTAAATTTGCATTTCAATATTTGTCTGGACTTTTTGGAAGCACCTAAACATATGACAATGGAGGAATATTTTCCTACTTTCTAAACCCCACCATCCTTTCATAACTCCATAATTTAAGCTTAATGTTGCAATAATGCCAGAACACAGTATGACAACTACAAATGACTCCCTGACTGTGGCACTTACTGCTGTGTGTGGGAGGTCGGGAAGCACTCCTAACTCAAAGAGACATTTATCATCATCATATTTTCTGACAGTCATCAAGGGTACATCTTGCATGGGGAGCTACAGAGTAATTCCCATGATCCAAGTCTTACTGCACTTGTGGTGTTTGTGAGCAGGTTTGCAGAGGGGATAATGGCAAAGGAGGGTTTCCACCGTGAGAACCCAGCCAAGGAGAAGGCCTATCCTCCCTCACGTAGTTGTCATGACCTTGGTCTCATGTGACATTTTGCCTTCTCATGGGAGGGCCAGGAAGCTCTGTTAGCCAGAGGGAACTTGGGAACCAGCACTTCCCACGTTTTTAAGTCCCCTGAGTCTTTATCTGCTGCTGAAGTTCCACCCTACCTTCTCTCCCAGCCAAAATGCAAGAAGGCAGTATCTGTGTCCCTTTTGAGAGGGAGGGAAAAGGGCAGGAGGAGCATCAATATCTCCCTGTCAAGTTAAAGAGATGACTGGTGCTCCTCTTTCTGGTTCCCAGGCAGAAGGGGAGTGAATCATGCTCTCACATATATCATTCTTGCAGAGGGGTGGGTGAGGGATTGCTGAGAGTCCGATCCCTTACTACAAGCCAAGAGGGTCATGAATCCAACATGACTCTCACAGAAAAAGTACTATTAAAAAGAAGCTAGGGAAAAATCTTCCTAACATTTGATGTGCAGAGCAGAAAATAGCATTATTTCTGGAGCAGGGGCAAGTATGAAATCCTGGAAAACACTTATAAACATATTTTTATTAAAAGTTTTAGTTTCCAGTAAAGCTTCCATGACGTAGCTCTCTGTTACCATACAATAGTGTAAACAGTGTTGAAGCCAGGAGTGTCATTTAACAGAATAAATCAAGTAGATAAATACCCACTGGCATTCTTTAATGAATTTTCAACTGCATTTGATGTGATGTTCAATAGTCTTCAGACTTGCTGCACATCTCAGTCAAAATCAGAGGTCTCCATGTTGCATAGTATGTCTTCTGGAACAAATTATTTGCAACCTTCTGGTGTCATTCCCCAAATATGACTGTGCACAGAATTCCATAAAATTTGAATCACTTTAGAAAAAAAAGAAATCTCATCCATTTTACAGATGGAGAAACTGAGGTACAAGCTGGTGAAGGAAATTGTCCTAGATAACTTGGAAAGTCAAGGAAACCCACCTGAATAATAATGTAGAAACCTTAATTTAATTCTTCTCATGTTAAAACAGCCTCAGACAAAAACTGCTCGAAAAGTGATGTGGCTTAACACTCAGCTACTAAGATTAGAATGTTTTTCTGTTGCATAATTTTCTTAAAATAAAATTATTATTGAAATGAAGAAGGATTATATATTAACTCAACTGGGAGACTCATCACATGAGAATGGAGATCTTAAGCAAGCATCTTTATTTATTACTTTGATTTGCTTGCCACATATCCTGTGGGCACCGTGTTTCTACCTGCCTACTTGGTGAACTCTAGCAGGAAGGTGAGTTGTGAAAATAGTGGAGGCAGTGCTCAGACTTATGTGCTAGGTTGTGCTAGTCATAACCCCAAAATGTCATTCAACAAAGATAATTTTTTGTTTGGAAGATATCCTTTCTAAAGTAAGGTGAAAGGAGGCAGTGGTGAGATGTGGAAAAGTTGTTCAGCTTTATGCTGAATGAGTTCAAATATGTAGTGATATAGATTCAGTAAGTTAGGTAAAATATTGATTTCAATGTCCACCCACCCTCAGTAATAAATGTTTAGCAATTCCTTCAGAAGGAAAGAAAACTGAAAAAAACTCCTTCAATGATGTACTAGATTATGTGGGTTTTTTTCACCACAGAATATTGAGCTAGGTGAGTATTGTGGAATGACTCGGTGCCTGGCCTGGCTCTCAAGTGTCTGTCTTTCAAGTAGGCTGTTCATTATAATGGCAGAATCTCTTTTGTACTGATAACCTAAGAAGGTAAGATTACTAGCTCGGGCACAGCACTGCACTGCGTAGTGCCTATTTCCACCCCCATATGGATCTCTGCATGGGAAGGCTGCACTGTCTGAATGCCACAAGCACAGCGTCAGAGGTCTGTCTCTGCATCGTGTATGATGGGTGCGATAAGCACCGGTGAGATTCCTTAAATTACCTTGTCTCCTGGAAAGACAATAACAATGCTTCTATCGGCTTCAAGAGAAAAAAATCAGACCATAGGTCAGTGTTGCAAAAAAGCCCATGACAGGGCTGGAACAGGAACAGATTTCTGTTATTATCTTAATAAAAAAAGTCCATATTTCTTGCCTTTATGAACTGAAGCACCACCCCTTCCAGTAATTTTTCTCCTGAAGTATTTGGGATGGTTTATTTATGGTCTAAATTTAAATGAGTAGTTTGAATACTTGCCCACTTCCCAGGAAAACTTTCTACCTTTCAGTGATCCATATTATGAACTGCAGCTTTAATAAGGACCTTCTAGGGAATGGGGGAAGGTAGGAGGGGATGAGGCTGTTCATTTCTGTAGAAAACTGAGTCAAACTATACTTTTTATTGCACTTCATTTTGAGCCTTTACCTTTCTATGGCCTCTGCCTCCTTAATCCTATAAACTGGACCATTATTGCTCTAAACCCTTAAATTGTCTTTTAAACTAGAACTGCTTTACTATCCAGCCTACACAGCTTTGTCATCAAATCCAGTTTGTAAACATTCCTGGGGCAGTCAGTGGACAAATATCTATATGTCTGGAAATGCATTATAAAATATTTTATTTCCTATAGTTTAATGGAAACTTAGGACGGTGTCCTAAAAAGAATTTACGTGACAGTCTAAGAAATCTTTTCACCACAGAGGGAAATGTGTTGAGCATCAGCATAGAGTATACTTCAAGTTGTATGGGACTCTATTTCTTAAACAATACAAGATACAGATTGAGGTGGATGTAAGAGAAAGCCATTATTCATGTGCATTTATGGGACATGTACATTGGTATGAAATTGGTTTGAAGCCACCATACTTTTACAGGGTAGTTTTGACTGATGATTGTATAAAATAGGCACTGGTTTAAGTCAGGGCTGTCACCGATTAGCTCCGAAACCATGGGACTTCTGTTTCAGAAGACTGCTTCTGGCATGTGTAGATAATGTTCCACACCATGAGAAGTTGTGAGGGTGGAACTAAACCATAAGGCTGCAAAGACAGTAACCTCTGTTTTCTCCTCTGAGCCATCATCCCTTCTGTGTGCTGCAGTATTTTCATAGATGGCAATAAACTTTCTTCCTGGCACACTTCTCAAACCATCCAAATTGCATCATGGTTGTTTAGGCATTATACTTGGGCCGTGTCAAGAATTTTCTTATTAAATGGCTTGTCACTGGAAAAATGCTGATTCCTTGATACAAAGTGTTTTGTGAGAGAATATCAATGAGGTGAGTGACTGCTAAGACACAGAAAGCCTTTACTAGAAATCCACCTGCTGGGCACACTCCTTGTTACTTTATCTGCTGTGCTGCTAAAAGAAGATTCATAAGGAAAACTATTATCTTGAATGTTCTTTCTTACTGCTTTGAGATGCTCTTGCTAGAAGACAGAATTAGCCTGAAGGGAACATATATAGAAACAAGTATATTTTTAAACCTAACATTTTAACACCTGATAATGCATAACAGTTTAATATGCATTAGCATAAACAGTTTTCAGTGACAAATAAAACACACTACTGAAAAATGGCATCTGTAAAATATTGACTGAAATTATTGCTAAATTAAACTCTAGTATTTCCCTGCACAGAATCATAGAATTGCCAGGTTGGAAAAGATCTCTTGGTTTGTTGAGTCCAACCATTCCTATGTACCACTAAACCATGTCCCTGCACACCTTGTCTACATGTCTTTTAAGTACCTCCTGGGATGGGGACTCAACCAGCTCCCGGAGCATCCTTTACCAGTGCCCGATGACACTTTTTGTGAAAATTTTCTTCCTGATATCCAATCTGAACCTCCTCTGGTGCACCTTGAGGCCATTCCCTTATACCCTATCACCTGTCACTTGGGAGAAGAGGCCAGCACCCTCCTCTCTACAGCTACGTGAAACTACCTGATTTTTGAGTGACTAGAGCTAGTGGGTTTTACAGAAGATAATTGATGCAAATTGGAATGATATTATTAATTGGATTTGGGTTTTTATGAACCAGTATTTGTTAACACCCTTAATAACTTCTCCATCTCCTTTCTCTCCTCTTCCCCACTTTTTGCTGTGCAAAGGTCACCACCTTAGGAAAAGAAGAATTGAAGAAGAAGAAGGTTTTGAGAAGTCACCAAGGCCAAAAACAACTCTGTAAGTCCCAGGGTGAAATTAAGAGACAGGTTATTTTTGGCTGCCTTAAATCAATTGTTTTGGCTACCTTAAATGTAAGTTGAGACTGTAGCAGAGGCAGTATCCTTCAACACCTTATGTTACTCTTGCAAGCAGCCCATCTGTACTCTCTACATGAAGAGATGCCCTAAGTCCCCCTAAACCCAGTTCTAGAACTTTCCTAGAAGAAACATTGTGCAGGCCCAACAAAAAACCTATAAATAATCCTCTGGAGGAGGGTCCATTTGCAGCAGCACACCTACAGGACCTCTTCCTTCAGCACCAATTTTTTTTTCAGCCACCCAACTATGTCTGCACCAGTTAACTAGTGCAGATCCAAATACTACCAAAATTTTCCTAACTGTTAACTTTCTTTCCTGGCAATTTTGACTTGGGCCAAGTGACGCTCTCCCATAAAATGTCTGATAATAGTTCAATGTCAACATATGCTATGCCGCATACTGGCATTCCCAGTGTATGATGAGGATGAGCCTGAATGCATTTCTGAGAAAGGCAAAAGTGAGCTGCACTGCACCAGTCATTCTCATGACTACAGAAGGGTATGTAAACAGTTTTAACCACAGGTGCAGCCCCTTTTTCTTGGGGAGAAGAAGCAAGGTATCTGTGATGATGTCCTGGCTTGCACAGATGAAACGGACTCACCACACCAGGGAAGGTCCAGAGCTCTCGCATGCATGCAGGTTGGTGTCTCTATTAGTGTCCTTTGCTGTGGCAGGAAAGGGGTTACAGCACACAAGCGTTCTCTGTCTCTGTGATGAGTGATATGGCTTGATAATAGCCTTTTAAATAGCTTTTCTTTTTTTTCCTCTTTTGTATGTTTAATGTAAAGTCAAAAGATTTTTCATGGTGATGATTGACACATGACTAAGTAGATTAGATTTCTATACTAGAAATCCCTGACTATCTTCAATTACTTAACACTACAATAAGATCACGTGAAACCTTTTCTGTCTTTAAGACCATTTATGCCATTAAAATTAATACAACTGCTCTTGAAGGGCTGCATAAGTATAAGTACTGAGAAGCACAACTACACAACTGTTTTATAGGTAAATTTATTTTTTTAAAAATATGTTTAGTAGTTTTGCATGTCCTTCCAATTTTTGTATATTTGCTAGGCAGATATCTGGATCACTATTTTTGGATAGTTTTGCAAAGAAATTTCCTTCGAGTGTATCTGGTAGATAATTAATGGATTTGAATTTTTCCTCAGCTCTAATGTATACATCCTGTTACAATTCTAACTTGCCGTTCAATATACATTACTCCAAGTTATTCTCCATTGCTTTGCTACAAAATTCCTTTAAAAGAAAAAGCATTATTTTTAATTGGTTAATTTATTCCTCGTTCTAAGGTGGCATTGATCAATGAACTTTATTTAAAAAAAAATTAGTTAAATAATAGGATTCCTACTGCCTTTTTCTTTCTCCCTTTTGTTGTATTTAAGTCAGCGCTAGTGGAAGCACCTTATGAACTCACACTTCAGTTTTAATTACTTTCCTTACCTTTGATTATGCAGTATCAAATGAGAAAGACATGTATACAAACAGAACTGTGAAATGCTTGTAACATATATGTCCAAAAGAGGACAAAGAACCTGTTCCTGTCTGTAGGAATGCAATCCAGACTATCTTACCCCTTTTCTGACTGAATATGCAAATACATTTTGTTATCTAAGTATTCCTTTTTTTATAAAAAATCTGTATTAAGAAGTGAAGTAATGCAGAGTTGTGAAAATCACCCAGATAATCTAAAGGTGCTCAAGGCTGAGTCCCACACAACACTGTGCAGTCAATTTCCATGGCTTCCTATAAAAATTATATCCAGTCATCAGATCCCCTGACTAAGGTAATCGGAATGGACTGTAAAACTCTCTTGTTATGTTGACAAGGAAAACAATATTTTTTTTTTGGCAG
The DNA here is from genome assembly GCA_033459285.1 of Clamator glandarius. NCBI lineage: Eukaryota > Metazoa > Chordata > Aves > Cuculiformes > Cuculidae > Clamator > Clamator glandarius. The sequence goes on along the minus strand of JAUNZM010000131.1, from coordinate 520,002 downwards.
AATCATTTGAAAATTAGAATTCTAGGGCTCTTTATGCCCTGTAAAACCCAAATAAGGTAACATATATATGTAATTCATGAGCATATATTTATTAGAATGCCTTCTTGTTACTGAGCAATCTGGATATTTAGGTTATTTACCTTTTAAAATTCTGATTTGTAGGATGCACTTGAGTATCTGCTCATGACAGTGAAGCAGTCTGAGCCATATATGGAAGACATTTCTTTTGCAATAATACTGTAGAGGTCACAGCACAGCATATTTACTTGGGTGAGTATACATTTTGTCTAATCTCACATAATCCAATTGTTTTCACCATTCTTGCAAAATTCTCCAGTCTAGAGCACGGAGGTTTGAGCACTCTTCCCTCACCTCTGTATGGCTACCACATCCTGGAAAAATATTCCCTATGACCTTAAAGAGACAAACGTTGTAGACGATGAGGACAAGATCTGGAAAAACTTATGTGGAATATACATATATGTCTATATATTAACTCTCTATCTTAGCTTTTTCTAACCTTAAAGAGGTTTATCTGAAGATAGGGCTAGCAATGTACCTCTGATGATATCCAGAAGCATCCTTGTCTTGACAAAGCTAAGTCATTTTGTGTCCACCTTAGTGCCCACATCCAGGGAGACTCTGCCCTCAAGACATCCTTCCACATCTTAAAATGATGCTTACAGCAGAGAATACACCAAAAAAGCAGTGAATGCTACTACTTTCTTTTAAAAACATGAAGGAGATATTGCTTCGGGTTTTGTGATAAATTCATAGATAAGCTCTGTTTTTAGAAATGCATGTTCAGGTTTAATTCCATCCCATTCCTTAAATGGACAAACACATCCCAAAATATCTGTCAATAGAATAAGACTGAAGAAAGTAATTGTGTCAGCACTCACAATCTCTCCTGTTTAAAAGTGGCAGAAAATAGTTGATGGTTCAATTTAGAGGAAGAATGTGGGTTAAGGCACTCATCTGAAATAAGCGAGACCTGGAATCTGCTCTCTGTATTAAGCACTGCCTGTAGCAGTGTTTGGATAAATTATACACAACGCTATGCATGACAGCTGGACCCCTGTGAAACAGAGAAAAGAACTGACTTCCCAGTTCCCAGGCAGGTACATGGACCATCAGGCTGTTACACAAAGCAGGACTAGCTCCTGATCGACCTCCTCTGATTACTGTTTTAAAAAGGGTAGTAGTTAAAAGAATGCATGTAAGCACTGGCCTGTAGGAGGCAGTTCAGATATTGAATCTCAAAAATTTCTTCCTATAAGTTTAAGGAATGGAAGATCATATTCTCGTCCACATCCTTCATTTGATGCTGATTGTGCCGTGAATGAACCTTAGCATGTTGGCTCCTTGGATCTTTTTCTGATTCTCTCATGTCTAACAAGGGATTTTTCTCCATACCAGTGGCCCAGAAAACTGGGTTATATTTTGAGGTCTGTGGACTTGTGCCATGTCCATGAACTTGTGTCCATTTCCATGCCGTGTATGATGATGGACTATGTAGGCACTCCTTTTTATCACTCCTTTGCAGGCTGCCACAGATTTAAGCAACACGTAGTCACTGCAGTAAGATTCACAGTGAAAGAGTCATATGAGGGATTTTTGGAAAGGACACAGATATGCAAAGTGCTTGTTTGTGTGTCTGCCCATGAAAGGCACGAAAGGTAAAGGGTAGTGGCTGCTGCTTTGTGGTGGGTGCATTCAGGTAAAGAATCAGCCAAATTGCTGGTTGATTAAGGATAGCATTTTAGCTTGATCATAAAGGGTATATATTTTTTTTCCCTGGCAGATTAATAAAGCCACAAGTTCTCTGTTTTAGAAAAAGGTACTATATCTGTGTACTAGAGGTTGACTTTTGGAAAAGATGCCATTTTTTGGTACAATCTAATGTGGCTCTGGCAGTTAAATCCTCACATTATACAAAGTTTTCTTTGTGACCTTGGAGAAAAATATGTGAAAAATTACCTCAGGGGATCCTTTTATATTCCATGTAACAAAATCGTATATCCATAAGAATTTGATCTCTTCAAGGAGATTTTATATCATTAGCTCTACTGCTTTAAAAATTTCTGAAAAAGCTTTTGGTTCCAGCACACGTCTCTTTTACTTATAACAAAGAATGGGCTGTACTACACACAGTCAGCTTGGCCCTCCCTCTGTCCCCATTTCAGGATGCACCAACTAAGAATTTGTTTTCTGATTCTTTTACTTTCTGCCTTCGTAAGTGTTCAGTGGACTGCAGATATCTATTCAAGCAGGCACCAGCAAATATTATTTTTCTCTGTCAGGTATAGGTCAGGTTTTTTTTTACTGACCTGTATTTTAACTAGTAGCGAATATTTATTTTTCTTGGAAGAGTGCCTCAATTAATTATGCATATTATGTCTTACTTGATATTTGTCAGCACTCCCAAACTAATGTCAGCTGTGAATAATTTTTCTTTGTTGCCTTCTTAATGGCTATCAACAGAGGTGTTAAATAAGTTTAGTTTTAACATGAAGTTGTGAAAACTTCGCGTTCAGAAAAATCATGTTCTTTTCTTATAGATGTATTTTTGTAGTTAGAGATGGCTAAATAAAGAACAGCATCAGAAAAGAATAATTCCGGTAAAAGAAAGCAGGATGATATTGAATAACTGAGCATTCTGATTGTTTCTGATTTTCAAAGAATGAAAAACATTTTTCCTTTTTGGTTTTGCCATGATACCAGAAACAAGAGAGAAGCAGATTAGCAATAACAGGACTTTTTTTATATTAGAGGTTTTTGGGATACTGAGTTTGCAAAGTCACAGTTGCCCATTCATGGATAAAACCATGTAGTTATAAGTGACCAAGTGTTTGGTTTTGAATATACTTTTTATGATATATACATGTAAATATGAAAAGCGTCTCTCTCCACTATAGTTTTCTTGCAGAGATAGTGCTGCATTTTTTTAAAAGTACTTCCATGTAATATATAAGTGATGAAGACTAGCATCTCTTCTCTGTGAAAGACAAAGCTGATCACATTTTCAGTTAACTTATTTAAAATAATGTGTCCTCAGTGAAATCAGGGACCTGTTTGTATACTTTCTTCTCTATTTACCTATAAGCTAGGTACTCAGATCATACTCTTCAAGTACTCTGAAAACAGTGTTTTTGTGTGAGAGATACCCAGCTGACAGGCCAAAGGAAAACAGTGGTGATTGCCAACATACTCCCCTATCTGGGTTATGGAGATGGCAGAACTAGAGTGCATGTAAATATAGAGTGCTTTTTAGGATATTCTGGAGTTATTTTTAATTAAGTAAGCTGAAATTCTGCCTGTTTTCAATAAGAATAGAAGCTGTCCTGCTGGAAACCAGATTCTGCATTTGATTTCCTTTATTGTTCCATCTGTTGACCTGTGGTTGCATGTGACAGCACTGGGGCTGAGGAGAAAAGAATGAAAGTGTATAACCAGGAGAATGAAGACTCAGAGAGAATCACACAGAATCACAGAATAACCAGGTTGGAAGAGACCCACCAGATCGTTGAGTCCAACCATTCCCACCAATCCCTAAATCATGCTCCTAAGCACCTCGTCTACCCTAACCTTAAACACCTCCAGGGATGGTGACTCAACCACCTCCCTTGGCAGACCGTTCCAATGCCTAACCACCCTCTCTGTGAAGAACTTCTTCCTAATCTCAAGCCTAAATCTCCTCTGATGGAGCTTGAGGCCATTCCCTCTCGTCCTGTCCCCTGTCACTTGGGACAAGAGGCCAGCTCCCTCCTCTCCACAACCTCCCTTCAGGTAGTTGTAGAGAGTAATAAGGTCTCCCCTCAGCCTCCTCTTCTCCAGGCTGAACAACCCCAGCTCTCTCAGCCGCTCCTCATAAGGCCTGTTCTCCAGCCCCTTCACCAGCTTTGTTGCCCTTCTCTGGACTCGCTCCAGAGCCTCAACATCCTTCTTGTGGTGACGGGCCCAGAACTGAACACAGTACTCGAGGTGCAGTCTCACCAGTGCCGAGTACAGAGGGAGAATAACCTCCCTGGACCTGCTGGTTACGCCGTTCCTGATACAAGCCAAGATGCCATTGGCCTTCTTGGCCACCTGGGCACACTGCTGGCTCATGTTCAGTCGGTTGTCAACCAACGCCCCCAGGTCCTTCTCCTCCTGGCAGCTTTCCAGCCAGGTTTCTCCTAGACTGTAGCTCTGCTTAGGGTTGTTGTGCCCCAAGTGCAGGACCCGGCATTTGGCCTTGTTAAACCTCATGCCGTTGGTCTCAGCCCAGCAGTCCAGCCTGTTCAGATCCCTTTGCAGAGCCTCCCGACCCTCCAGCAGATCGACACTTCCACCCAGCTTGGTGTCATCTGCAAACTTGCTAAGGGAGGACTCGATGCCTTCATCCAGGTCGTTGATAAAGACATTGAACAGGACTGGACCTAGGACTCAGCCCTGGGCACCCCACTTGTAACTGGCCTCCAGCTGGATGAAACTCCATTTACCACCACCCTCTGGGCCCGGTCATTCAACCAGTTTTCCACCCAGGAGAGTGTGCGCCTGTCCAGGCCAGAGGCCGACAGTTTCCGAAGCAGAATGCTGTGAGAAACTGTATCAAAGGCTTTACTGAAGTCCAGGAAGACCACATCCACAGCCTTTCCCTCGTCCAAGAGTTTAGTCACTTGGTCATAGAAGGTGATCAGATTACTCTGGCAAGACCTGCCGTTCATGAATCTGTGTTGACTGGGCCTGATCACCCGGTTCTCTTGCAATTGCTTCATGATCGCACTCAAGATCACCCGCTCCATGACTTTCCCCAGTACCGAGGTCAGACTGACAGGCCTGTAGTTCCCCGGATCCTCCCTGCGCCCCTTCTTATAGATGGGCATGACATCAGCCAGCCTCCAGTCCAGCGGAACCTCCCCAGTCATCCAGGACTGTTGGAAGATGATGGAAGGGGGTTTGGCCAGCACATCCGCCAGTCCCCTCAAAACTCTTGGGTGGACTCCATCTGGCCCCATAGACTTGTGGGCGTCTAGCTGGGCAAGCAAGTCTCTAACCACCTCCTCTTGGACCTTGGGAATCTCATAGTTCTCATCCAACCCTTGGGGTTGTGCACAGAGGGAACAATTTTCCTTGCTGTTAAAGACTGAGGCAAAGTAGGCATTGAGCACTTCAGCCTTGTCTTCATCCCCTGTTACTGTTGTTCCCTCTGCATCTACTAGGGACTGGAGATTCTCCCTAGCCCTCCTTTTGCTGTTGATGTATTTGTAGAAAGACTTTTTGTTGTCTTGCACAGTCTTGGCCAGTCGCATTTCTAGTTGTATCCATCTAGAGTATCCATTTAAAAAAAATTCTGGACTTGAAGAAATTCTGCAGTTTCTTCTGTTTACAATATGAAGCCTGTAACCTTTTCTCATTAGGAGGACAATTCTTCAGAAACTTCATATAAGCAAAGTGTGATTTTTTGAAAAAGCATATATTTCAAAAGGGGATAGTTCTCAAGAAGAACTCCTCAATAATTCTAGAACAGTGCTATTTAACAGGACAGCTCCATACCTTCCTTGCGCCTCTTGAAGCTTTCACTGATCTCAGGTAAGTTAGTTCCTCCTAGCCTCTCAGTAACCTTTGAAAGGTTACTTTGAAAATGACAGGATTTTTGGAATGACTATTCCTTGCTGTTCCCCCTTCTGGTATAGTCCCCAACAATGCTTTCATTTGAAAAGGTTCTGATGTGACAATAAATAGACCTTTAGGAAAAAAACCACCAACCCTATTCTTATTGACTTATCTCCCAGCACCCAAGGTGCACATAGCTTATAATATTTATTTACAGTGGTATTTCTTTCTTGTTTTAACAGGATTAATACCTTGTGATTGATTAGAACTTTTTAGCAGTAGAATAAGGTGAACATGTGTGCAGTTTTCTTCCCTTCCCTTCCCTTCCCTTCCCTTCCCTTCCCTTCCCTTCCCTTCCCTTCCCTTCCCTTCCCTTCCCTTCCCTTCCCTTCCCTTCCCTTCCCTTCCCTTCCCTTCCCTTCCCTTCCCTTCCCTTCCCTTCCCTTCCCTTCCCTTCCCTTCCCTTCCCTTCCCTTCCCTTCCCTTCCCTTCCCTTCCCTTCCCTTCCCTTCCCTTCCCTTCCCTTCCCTTCCCTTCCCTTCCCTTCCCTTCCCTTCCCTTCCCTTCCCTTCCCTTCCCTTCCCTTCCCTTCCCTTCCCTTCCCTTCCCTTCCCTTCCCTTCCCTTCCCTTCCCTTCCCTTCCCTTCCCTTCCCTTCCCTTCCCTTCCCTTCCCTCTTTTCTTTTATTTTCTTTTCTTTTGTTTCTAGGGCAGTTTTAATTCAGCTGAATTTGCTTTTTCCCTATTTGTTACTGATGGACTGTTTTCAGTGTGCTGACTGTAAAAATTCTTCTGGAAAGCTGCCTGGTTTCTCTCTAGAGCCTGATGCAAAGTTTTCAAAGTAAGATTAAGCGTTGTTTGTTCATTCATTTATTTATAAAATGTCTTCAAGAAGTGGAGATAGGTCTCTTATTACATAGACCCTGAATTTCTAGTTCAAGTCTTCTAAAGGTGCAGGCTCATTGCATCTTTTATTCAACAGTAGCAGAATTTTGCCATTAGCTCTTGAGGGATCATATGCTAGAGAGTGTAAGAATCAGCAAAGCTGTAGTCAATTTTTTTCATTGCTGGTCTTACTAATTGGTTATTTATTTTATATATTATGAAGAAATTCAGAATAATCTGGAAAAATGAGTATGTCCTGTGGATTGTCTGTCATCACAAGGGTTGGATATGCTGAGGAAAAGTACTATAGAGAGAGTGTAATTAATACTTTGTGATTAAGTGTGGCTATCTACCATTTATCTACAGCTGAGCTCAACAAATGCATCTTGTGAAACTCTTCAAATGTTTGATATCAATCTCATTATAGTTACTAAAACCTTTTTCTGATAGATACAGAAAGAGGCTGAGGTTTGAAGGTTGCTAGTCTGAGGAAGAATTAAGTCTTATTTTTGATTCAGATCTCTAAAATGTAGCTGATAAGGTTTTGCAAGGACACACATAGTTGTTTGGTGTTTAGCTTTTCCATTTAGAAGTCTTAGAATTGTCTGCCAACATGAATAAGTGGTGTCCTAAGATCTCTCTGAGGCTGGAAAAATATATTGCTTAGGGACAATGCCTCAGGAATGCCATTTTTGGGGGGCATGACTGGGCAGAATTCAGTTTGAGTCACTGATCTTTCAGCACCTGCATTTAGGCATCTGAACAAGATCAACAAAGTCTGAAATAAAACAATGATCTCCCTTTTCCTAGTTATATCTCCGTTAAAACCCCAAAGCTTATGTGATGTTTATTACATTCTTCCTTTTTGTAGACTCCTAAGTACATTATATTACAAATACAGTCTTGTTTGAAAGATTAAACCAAATAATTCTAGCTTTAAGTTGCTGATATTTTCTTCACCTTCACCTCCAGTATAATGAAGGGACTGTATGGTATAGGGATAGGTTGTCATAATGGAGGGCATTACATGTTTTAAAGCAGCACTGCAAATCTTCTAGAACTGCCAGAGAAAATGAAACAAACAGATAATATATGGGCCTAATCCAGTGGCTACAGAAATCAGTGGGTATGCAGGAAAGACATTTTTCACCAGAAAGTAAGTTCTGCCTAAGGAAACTGTAAAACCAAATAAGCAGAAAGTTTGGAAATACTTCTGAGAATATCAAGGAAGGAAAAACAATGTATCATATTAAAAGAGAAACTAGAAGCAGTGAAAGTTCATTGTTTTTATTTTTAAATGTACGGTGGAAAATGCATCACTGCTGAGGGTGGATATTGCCATTCTGAGATCCAAATTAGGCCTGCCAGTGAACTGTTTTCTGATTTTTTTTTCTTAGAATAAGCTGATTTGTTGAAAATATATTTTTTTGTCATTCAAAATATGAATAAATTGAAGCAAATGTAAACAACTGAAATTAAATGGAATAATTTTGACATAGTTGCAAGTGAAATTTTTCTTGGGTCCCAATTATTTTTTTTATTTTACTTCTAAGTGTACACTAAATTTAAGATTTTGACTAATTTTGACTAAGAAAATTTGCCTTGAAGATTATGAGAAGTGGGAAAAAACCCATAAAATTCAGTCCTGCATAAAAGAACACTAAGTGGGCTACTTTTGTGCTAAATATATATTACCTTAATCCTAGCTGACAAAATGTAACTGTTCCATTTGTTTTATTTAGACTGTGGTATTTATCAAAAAAAAAGGTGATAAAGACAGGGTTATAAAATTTGAATAGAAGTACATGTTTTGCACTAAGTGTTATTGAGTTTCAAACAATTAATGATATTTTTATTTATTGTAGTGTCTTGGAGAGAATGAAAGATTTTACAATTATTTTGTCCATCACACTAATTGAAATGAGAATGTGTAAATTTCTGTAAGAGTAAAACAGATGGATGTACTATAATATCGTTGCAATTTTGACTGTGTTAATTCCTCTTTATAAGCCAGGATCTCCACCTCATTACCTAGCATTAATGAATTTATGCCACACAAGGTTCAGCTAAGGGAAACAATAAGGAAATAAATGCACAATATAAAGCAGCAATGAAATTATCATCTGAAGGAAAAACTTACATGATTCACATGTCAGTAAAGGTACAGGAATAATTGGTTATATGGATCACTGCTCCTGCTGTGATGTATCAGAAATCACTGGATCAATCTCATACACACATATCCCTGGAGGGAGCGTGACTAGGAGAACAATTGCTTTCCTGCAAAAAAACCCTAAGAACATTTGTCTCCATCCACTGGCAGTTTCATAAATAATGTCATGTCTTTAAAACATGTGGATTAAAATCTTTCATTTTAGACTACATTCAGCTATCTCTGTTACTGTACCAAATCTCCACAATTCTGCTAACTTTAGCAAGGCAAGCCATAGTTATGGTGAATTCTAAAAGTTGAAACCCCTGTGACTATGAAAAGAGGTTGAGAAACGTCATAAGTGGGTGGGACTGATGTTGGAGATTTCTGTCTTTTCTTTTAATTTCATAAATGCCAAGTAATCTCCTAACTTCGACACCAGGCTACTTGGTAAAGTTAAAAGGATAAATTCAGACTTGGTCTTTGTAACTTAGGTGCTAATTCTGAAGACTGTAAATATGAACTGACATCCCAAGCCCACAGGAATGTGTCTGGGTTTGCATACAGGAATATGCTGCTTTGGCTCCTAAAGACAAGTGGAACTGAGAATGGCAATTAATGTGTTGTTCATCATCAGTGCACAATATAGGCAAATATTCCTTCCTCCACTAGAGCAATTACCTTCAACCTTACAGGGCACACTCAAAACCACTGGGCTGATAGAAGCCTCTTAAGTCTTCTAAAGTTACAAGATTTGCATTGGGAATGTTTAACTGTAATCTGCTCTTACAAATCTCAGGTCTGTTAGAAACTGGGAATGAAAAGGTGGTTCCACATACCCTCAAATAGAAAAAGGAATAGCTCAGAACAAGCAGAAGGGGTTAGTTTTAACTACAAGTCATGGCAAGGTGCTCATTTCACAACTGTTTTATGAGCTGGAAGAAAGAGTTTTTGTCCATAAGTAAGATAAGAAATGGGGCAGAGTGCTTTATTACAACAACCATTTAGTTAACCAGCAGAAGGTAGTCAAGTCATTAATACTTGTGAATTTTTGGAAAGACCAGTGACCGGCTCATTAGTAAGTTATGTAGCACTTGTGTGCATTTGTTAAGACTTCACTTGCAAGAGGTGTAGAATAGCATTACAAATATTAGATGAAACTGTGATTTACCCTTATGTTACAATCCTCTCCACCTATGTCCCGATGGGAAGTGCTTTCTAGTGTATAATATAAAAACATCAGTCAGCTAAACACAATTTAATTTTAATACTACTCCTTCCAGTCTCCATAAATATCTATAGGTCATGGAAAAATTGTTTAAGATATAAATTACATAATGGCTGTTAATAGGCTTGTGATGAGGGTACTAAGAAGCCTAAATGATTGTCTGAGCCTCTGTTTGTTCTTTATTTGTGAAAAGACTGTTATACAAATATTGCTTACCATCTAAGTGATAGTAAAAACTGGCAGTAAAAGCCATTGCAGTATTTAAAACTGTCAATTAGTTCAACAATAGTTTCCTTTATAACAAGCACACGATAAACAAGGGAACAATGAAAGAAGTTCATGAGGTAGAAGGTAAGAGATAAAATGAAGACTCAGTCAAGTCTATAAAAACTTTATGTAATATTTTTCTCTTTTGCTATATATATATATATATTCTCTGATGCTATATATATGCCAATTCAGAAATAAAATGGATTTTCTCTCTCTCTCTCCCTCCCACTCACCCACTCCCTGATGCTACCCTGTCCCAGACTAGAGCAGAATATACAGATTGTTATATTGCCCTGTGTTTAATAGCTTCACAGGAAAACCAAGAGCTGTTTTTTTAATGATATATCATTAATTTGGATGTAGAAAACATCTTTATCTCTTTAGCAGTATAAAGTCATAGAATCCTAAAATAATTAGGATTGGAAGGGACCTTGGTTGGAAGAGACCCTTAAAAGTCATCCAGTTGAACCTCCCTGCAGTCAGCAGAGCCCCATTCAAACTCAGCTTGAATGTTTTCAGGAGCGAGGCATCTACCACCCCATGCCCTTTACATGTACAGCTTGTTCCAGTATTTCACTACTCTCATAATAAAAAAATTTCTTCCTTTCATTCAGTCTAAATCTACCCTCCTTTACCACTTGTTCTATGACAATAGACTCTGCTAAAATCTTTCTTCTAAGTCCTCTTTAAGTACTAAAAAGCCACACAGAGTAAGGTCTCTGTGGAGCCTTCTCTTTTCCAGGCTGAACAACCTCAACTCTCTCAGCCTGTCTTCACAGGAGAGGCGTTCCATCACTCTGATCATTTTTGTGGCCGTCCTCTGGACCCTTTCCAACAGGACCATGTCTAGCCTGTGCTGAAGGTGCCAGAGCTGGACAGTGTACTCCATCTGAAGTCTTACCAGAGTGGAGTTTAGGGGCAGAATCACCGCCCTTGACCTGCTGGCCATGCTTCTTTTGATGCAGCCCAGAATACTGTTGGCCTTCTTTTTTGCCACATTCAATCATGTCTGTATCAGTTATTCCTTATGAAGGTCAGGATCCATTTAAAATTCATTGCTATCATGCACCAATAACTAAGGTACTACCGTAGTCCCATGATGTTTTAAGATGGTCACACTGACATGTTATGTACCTATGTGGTTTTAGAGAGGAGTGGCTGCCTTTTCGTTCCACCATCTCTGTATCTTTTTCTGATTTACATTCAGCTCTTGTACGCACTTTCTGCAGAGGCACTACATAATTTAGAGTAGGGAAGAGAAAAACCAGGCTAGCTCTACATATGTTAAAAATCTGGTTGATGTGTGTTATTTTTCCTCTGTCTGGAAGAGGATAGGGAGACAGAGGGGTGAGATAGAAACATGATTATGTCTTGCCATGCGTTTAATATTTTCTCATCATGAATATTTTCTTTCCTTATGACCTCTGCAAAATGGCATTACCATTAGATGGGAAGTGAACAGACCTCTCTAAAAGTATAACACTTTAACAAATTGTTTAGCAATGACTGCATGCAGCCATCAGGCAAAAACACTGACGAGGATGACAGAATTTCAATACAGTATGTGAAAGTATTAAAATAATCTGAGGATTGACTGGAAAAGAAAAGCCTGATTAAATTTTCTTGATAGCTTCTGAGGCAGAAAAGAAACCAGACGTCTTTGTGTCTATATTTATTACTGGAACCTCTATTCATTCTTCTTGGCCACTGTAATAGAGGGAGGATATTTCCTCCTCTTGGGAACTGAGAGGCTCAGCCTGGAAGATATTGTCACTGTTCTGTTATTGAGTCTGAATTTCTGTTTTTAAGATAGGATGGGAAAAGTGTTCTCGACCTTTGCCCGAAACTAAAAATAAACCTGCTAACTATTGCCCCTCTCTTTGCAAGGATTAGAAATACCAAAATATCAAAAAAAGGCAGTTTTTAATACTTTGAAGTTCAGGCCAAATAGTGTTAAGGAAGATCAAGGAGTGCCTAAACCTAACTCCTAGAAGAAAAAGAAGTGGAAATATTCAGATAAATGTCCATGTTATCTTTTTTATTTTAATTAGAAAAAGACTTTAAAGTTTCACTCATCACTAATTCCCTTCAAATGTAATTTTACAGCTGTCTCAAAATCTAGCTGCCAATGTCTGATATTTTTCCCTTTCATTTTTAGAGTTTCACCAAAGCTGTGACACTAGCCAAAACTGAATGAACGGGAGATGGATGAGTCACAAAATCTTACTTTTCAGCTTTAAAAAAGTTTTGTTGATGTGATGGTAAAGTAAATTGAAAATCAGTAAATTATCTAGAAAATTTCTGGAATGCCTGTTAAATGGAGACAGATTTTTTTTGAGGAAAAAATATTATCTTCTATTGAACAAATCTTCAATTAAAGTCTAAGCCACATAGGGTATAATTTCATTCTGTTACTTCTAGGTGTACACAATGTAGATGACTAATTTGAGGCTGACACTTTCCATCTGGTGCACATTAGATACCCATCTGTCTCTTTTACTAGTCTTAACATGCAAGTCTTTACTAGTCTTAAGGGTAAGACTGTGACTTCTCTTAAGGTGTAAATATACCCTTTACATCTTAAATAGAGCTTGTGGTGACTCGCTGAGACACAGAAGTGATCCCACTGTAAACATCTCCATTTGATGAAATAATTTTTTACTTGTGAAGATTATTTGCTGGGGATCTGTTGCATACAAGCTTTAAATTTCTCAGGAACCCAGTCAGCAACTGGAAAAGGAGCCACCTTATTATCACTAGTATACCTGCCCCTATGTTAGCATTTTCGTCATTATGGCTATGCCAATTCAGAGATATGATGTTTAGTGAAATTTTTATACTACCAAAAGTAGCTATATAAGCAACTATATTCATAACTTCAACTTTTATGCACATAGTCAGCATAAAACGCTTTGGGAAAATATCACTTTTTCCGGTAAGAGATGCATCTCTGCTAGAAAGAATTTTCAATTTATTGAGAGGTCTGTTGTAATGGAGAAAAAAAGGTTAGGAGAGAGAGATGATAATGCTTTCTCTAAAATGTATCTTGTCACTATTATTTTATCCGGGAATTGACCACCTTAAAATACTCTGTCTAATGTTGTTTGATTCCTCTTTGCTGAAGGAAAACAAAACAAAAGATACTGACAGGGCTGCAAAGAAGTGTGAATGAAATACACAGGGAAGAATATCTTTCTGGAAAGGTTTTGCAGAAAAGCATTAAATTTTCTATCTTCTTAAAAGAAAGCATGAAAAAATAGAAAAAAAAAAGAAATTTCCCTATGCTTCTGGAAAAAAATCAGAAATCTTTCTAATTTTCTCTCCTAATACTGATCTAGTCTCTTGTTTTCAAGTGTTGCTGTAATTTAGTTATTGTAGAATTGAATATAAGGGGTAGTAGAATTTAAAATTTTTAAAATGTAGAAATCCACCAATTCCTGAATCAAATGAAGAGAGCCAGCCCTGATCTTTTCAGTTGATATTTGCTGTCACCATAAGAAGATACTAAATATGCTGGAACTGTTCTCTAACACTGAAGCCAGTTGCACAGAGCAGTCACATGTCCAAACCTTTACACTCTCTTACTCTGCAAACCAATATTTAGCAGTTAAAATGATCCAAATTTTCAGTTTCATGTCTTGCAAACAAACAAAACCAAATAACTTTCATACATATGAAACAGTAATTATATTTTCCTATTGACATAGGAAGAGTACTGTAATTGAATGTCTTCTTGTCTTTTCTCCTTCATCACTGTGTCTTCTCTGGAAGCCTGAGAGACTCTTTCTCTGTACATTTTTTAAAAAGTGGTTGATGTTATTATGGGATTTCTTTCTTTTGGTAATATCTTCTGGTGAATAAAGAGTTCAGTATTTCTAACATAGTTTACGTATAAGCCCTTTCTACTTTAAGGACAATATTGGGCTGCTGTTTATATTGGGTTTTTAGGTGGAAGCACGTTATGACGGTAGATTCACTACAGTGTGAGAAAATCAGAAATATTTCTAGATATCTCTATGGATGGCTGAAATTTAAGTACTGGGAAAAACATCTAAGAGGCAGAAGAAAAGGTGCTGGCATATAAACTGAAGAGACTCAGTAAGACATAGGAAATGGAAAAGGTGGTGAATGGACAGGTTTCATACTGGAAAATAGAAAGGTGAACTGCTTAACTTGACTACCCAAGGTCAAAATGCAAGATCTGAGATGGAAGGAAGCTGTTGTTTGAATGGCAAGCTATAATTTAGAGGAGAAGGATCACTGACAACCTTGGAGAATGTGCAAGAGTGCTGAGAAGAAAGAAGAGTGAGGAATCAAAGTCAGGTTTAGTTCAGATATGCACATTTCTTATGCTACGAAATAGAGATTGACAGAGCTTCAGACTTCACTGTGTGCATGGCATTCGTCAAATGTGCATGAAAATTCTAAAGTACAGAGAGGGCAATTAATTCCCTCACTGGGGTTTGAGACAGTATGTGAAAGGTTTTGGGGAATGTGGGAATGGAAGTGGATAGCATTTCATTCAACACCTACACAACCTAAAGCCCAAGTTAGTGCTTAAAATCTTCCCTTCCCCAAGAAACTAAGGGCAGATGTGAGTCTGCATTTGGCTCACCTCATGGTAGTGTCTATCAGGGAGAGGTCAATGACTTGTGTAACTGCCTGCTGGCCACTTATGCTTCCATCCAACACCACTCTGCTTTTCCTATAAACTCACAGCTCGGAGGGGTACAGTTGATTGGCTTTCCTTCTGTTCAGTTCCTCTTCTTTGATTTACAGCAGTCTCTCACACCCATTTCACAAGTCCTTTTCTGACTTCACTGATAAGGAATTTCTTTGTGTCCAATTAGCAAGGGTAGTGTACCAGGCTGGAATTAGATAATTAAAAGAACAAAAAGAGAAAGAATGACCTTGGTATGTAAACCTCCACTGGCAATTTATAAAACTTTAAAGATCTCAAGAAAATGTACTAATATTATTATTTTATCCCTTGTTCATCAGAAACAGGGCAATTGTTCTTATATAACTTCAAGGCCTCTCTAAAATAAAGAAAAATGAGATTTTCTTTTCTTTTCCAGAATGTCCTTTTGACAATTATGCATTTCTAGGATAAAAATTCACTTTTCAAGCTTCCAAATGAGGGACTGACTTTATAATTTTATTTAAAAGATTATTATGTGTTTTGAAGGGACAGCAGCCTTGTCTGTTATCCAATATGCTGTAAGTGGCACAACTCTTATGGTAAATCCAGACCAATGGCAAGCACAAAAAGCAGGAAATCCCATATCTCATTTTGTCTAGAAGAATTTTGTTTACAAGGAGCATGAGAGAGATGTACTACCTGGGGTAAAATAATGTTGTGATACAGCACATATTTGGCTCTTCTCTTATGCAATTTAAATAACGGGGCATAGAATCATAGAATCATAGAATAACCAGGTTGGAAGAGACCTACCGGATCATTGAGTCCATCCACTCCTATCTTTCTAAAGGCACAAGTGCCTTTAGAAAGAGCAAAGGTCTGATTGTACAAGGTACCAAAAAGTAATGGGAGAGGTGTAATTTTTAGGCTAGAAATTCCTCTTATCTAGCAGTAACCACCTAAAAGAGAGAGATACAGTTCAGTTATTTAGACTTTACTGATAGTCAGAAGAAGGAAGATACGTAGGGCTATCTAGAGCTATCTTATCTGAGGTCTCAAAGCAAAAAAAGGTGTCTATACACATACCCTTCTCTGCCTGGTTGCTTGACTCTATTTTGATCATAAATGTAGCCCAGATGGCTAGCTTAGACCAAGTGCTTAATTTTTGTTTAGTTGTCTAAAATTAAGGAAGATAAAATCTACAGGAAAATGAGGCTGGTATACCACTGTGTTTGCATACAAGTTTAAAGATATATTTTGATTAATGGAGTGCCAGCAAGTTGTGTTATAGCTGAGTCACAGAGTTTGTAACTAATTTTTTAAAAATAAAGACACACTAATAAGAGCAATATCTCATTATAGATGTGTAGGTCAACAGATATCAAAGAAGGAAGGAAAATACTCATTACTGAGTGTGCATCTTTGGCTTTTAGATGTCTTGAGCTTCCAGTAGTATTGGATTATTTAATTTCTGTTTGCGTATAAATTCCAGATGTCATGTTGTGTTCTGTCTGCTGGGCTATTTGTGTTTCTTTCCTCTGTGTATGCATCATCTCTACTGTGTGTATATGAGTTGTCACACATCTATGTTCATGGGATGAAGTCTGCTCAAAAAAATAAGTCTAGCTGTATGGGCTGAAAACAGATAAGTGCAAACTTAAATATTTCTGTCCTCAAAAAACAACAAAAAGACCAGTCTCTGTGTCTTTACTCAGGAACTGGCTGTTACATGAAGGTGTTTCCATTTCAGCTGCAGAGAAATGAAGTTTATTCACTTCCAGAAAAAGCACTTAACTCACAAAAGTAAATGTTTTTATTCTTTTAATTCCTTATAAAGAACCCTGAAAATAGATAAGGTCCTAAAATGTGATTCAAAAAATTAGCATCAAAGATTCCTGTCTCTATTTAGATGTCCCCATGTGTATATATCTGGAGACTGAGGCCAAAAGGTTTTAGAAAAATCTTTTCTCTAAATATTACAAGAAATAACCCAATCATCATTAAAATGATAAGTTTCACTGCCCAGAAATAAGAAGCATTTTCAGTCACATGTCTCACCTCTGGTTTTTTTTTTTACTCCATGTCTGCTGTGCTTTTTCATATTTGTTTACTACCAAAAAATATTGCAAAGCCTGAGCATCAGGGTTTTGTTATGCTGTGCAGACATACTGTGCATCCCAGATTTTAGGACCAAGTATTACTCTACTACTAGACAGAAGTACCTGCAGATTTCTTACAAACATTGAAGTATCAACATTCTACTGATGGGCACTGTTTAAGGCTCCACTTAAAACATTATGGGAGACATAAAAGTGTGACCTTAAAACCACTGCTGCTCCTAAATCTTCCCTATAGTTTTCAGATTTTCTTCCTTGTAGCTTAGCCCTTTTTCTTTTACTGCTGCACACTCTCTGTGCAGTTTTTGCTGGTTTTTGAAATAAACCTTCAAATTTACAATCTGTCTATTATTGGCACTCAGTTATTAAACCCCTTTACAATTAAGTCATTCAGTGTCTCAAGAACTTATTAGCTAGGAATTAACTCTTTGTTCACAAATTTGCTATCTGTGTTTCAGTCCCCAGAGATATTCCTCATAGATCTTGTTATTCCATAATGCTAATTGGTGTCAGTGGAGGATACTGAAATGCCAAGCTATTTTAAGTTAATCTACAGCTATTTCACTAATGAACTTGTACCATAAGCAGAATAAAGCTAGAGCTTTGACAGAAACGTATGTATTTGGATTTCTCACAAACGCTTCTGTTGAATTGGCAGAAGGGTGCAGTTTCTCATAAAATGCAGGAACAAATTTCAGCAGGCCAATCAGCATCTGTTATAGAGATGGATGTGAGCCAAAATGTCTTGTCTTAGCACTCAGTATTTGGCCCAGAAAGGATGATTATTTAAACTTTTAATGGCTGGGTCCCAAATATAGTATCATAGCCAGCTAATCCATCTATCAGAAAGGCAGGCCATATTCCATATCCTACTTGAAGGATACTTGTTAAAGGTTTGATTTCCTTTTAGTTCTATCTTCCAGCTTTTTTGCGTTTTTTTTTGTTTTTTTCTTTTTTTTAACCTGAATTTTCATTTGCTGCATAGTAGCAATTTGAAGAGTTAATGGAATTGTATCTGTTACAAATTCTGGTTAACTGAATATGCAAGTAATCAAATTCTTGGATGACATTTAGTGAAGCTCTTTGTAAACGCTATGCATATAAAAAGTTTGATAAAATATTCTGACAAAAAGTTGGGTTTGAATGAATAAAAAAATTTCAGAGGAGTTACTGATTTCAACATTCATGTTCAAAATATTAGCATTTCAGAAGAAAAGCTAAAAGCTGATAAAATATCTTTTCTTTATAGTTTTATTTTTGCAAAAATTTTAAAACTTTCTAATTTCATTACAAAAGCCTATATGAAAATACTGGCATTTTTGGAGGTTACAAATTTAATGCTCTGAGTTGTTCCTCTATGAAATTTTTCATTTCCTAAGCCTCGTTTATTGGAATAATAAGTTAGATGCTGAGCTACGTTTTCCTGGAAAAGCCAAGAAAGTAAAACATTTCCTTTGGGAGAGACTGGTTGCTTACCGTACTCTGTCCTGCAGACTGCATTGAATTATCTTTGAAGGTTATCAGTAATATTCTGCTAAATATCAAGTGGTGTCACTGTTGAGCAGTAAAAGGCTTCCCCTTCACTGAGTGAGCTGCCCTTGTGAGGTTTTAATTTTAGATTTTCTTCCAGCTGTAGAAAATGGTCTCCAACCCATATGACAATTAAGGCTGAAACAACTTCACTTACTGCTGAAAACACCCACGGAACACAATAAACAAATTATCCATTTTATGTTGGTTAAGGGATAAAAACATCTGAGGTCTTGATTTTATTCTGACTTCAACACAAATGTCTTATTTAAATGGCTCAGTGCTTAGCTTGTAGACAAATATGGATGAGATGTTCTTATTGAGGTAAACAAACATGTAGATCTTACCTTCTAAGAACTCTGAAATTTTCAGTTTCGGGAAAGGGAGGGTTTGGAGGAAAACACAAAGGAAGTGAGTACTGCAGTCCAACCTCAGAGGTGCTAGAAGCCCTGTCAAGGTTGTGGGTTACTATCTGAACATCATGAAATTTTGAGCCACCATTGGCTCTTATAGGCAAATTTCCTTTCTATCTCTGGAATATTAGCTATGGCTGCCAAGGCACTACTAATTTTTGAGGATAAGGAGTCTTCTCCCACATTCATCAAAACTTATGTCCCGCAAGATCTCTTTTTCATCTCATTTTATCATCTAAAATTTTCCACACAGAAATGGCTGATGGGACAAAGTGGAATTTGACTCATGAAGTGTATTCTTTCTTCATTCATTGACTTGAAAAGAAAGAGGAGTCTCTGCCTGTAGGTTATCCATAGGAGAAATTCAGTAGGACAAGAATTCTGGGATTTCAGGTCCAAAACCATTCTCACATGCAGATCGAATAGTCAGAATTACAGTTGTCAACCAGTCTGACTGGATGTTTCTTTGAATACTGTCATATTAATGCACATTCGAATGTAGTTGCTGAACACTTGCTTGAACTTCTTTTTCCCTACTTTAGGCTAAATGTTTTTTTAATGCTTTCATGTTACAGATAGCATCTATTTTATCTGCCGTGGTGTAAATATAAAGTTTCTCATTGTTAAACTCAGATCCATGTTCCTTTTTGAAGGGTTTCATTGAAGACTTTCTTAGCCTGAGGTTATTCTATACCAAGTAGCACATGTAGAAGCTTAAACAGGATAGAATTATTATTATTAATTTATTAAAATCAGCTTCTGACTGTTCCATCCTTATTCCCTTCAGATTAACATGGAAACAAAACAAAGAAAGTTTATGTGAAAGTGTATTAAACTATTGATGTAAGAAAATCTTATCTTGATGGAGTACCTTCAAAGGGAAGGAAATCTTCCTCATGGGAAAAAAAGTAAAAGTTTTTTGCCTTTTAATATAGTTACAAGGAAGGACAGAGGCCAAAAGTTTTTCTGTACATATATACAGTTATGGAGCCACAAGTCTCTCAGTAAAATTAAAGCTTAAAGCAGAAAGTATCTGATGAAAGCACAGAGTTTGCTTTCAGATGTTTGTCATCTTTTTGACATAGTATTTTGCATCCAACTGAAGAGCTAAATAAGACTAGAAACACTTGAAAAATGTTCTGCCACAGATAAAAGCATACATATCTCCCTGTGAGGAAAAGCTTAGTCCTATTGATCTTGCAAGGTCTAGACAAACTATAAGACACAGCCTCAGAGCTATAACGGTACTCCCTGTAAGAGATCATTTTGACCCCCTTTGTGGCCCTTGGTATGGCAGGGGATTTCATGGCACGCAGGCTCTGCAGCCTGGAAAAAACACCAGTGGATGGAGTGGGATACAGACAGCGTTACAGGGTATTGCCACCCAGTTTTATGAAGGGGAATAAAGTCAGACTATTTCCAGAAAAATGTGTCAGTTCTGGCAAAGTTCAGCCTCTGAGTTTTGGTACAAGTAAGAGGGAAATGGCAGGGGGTGGTTCAGGATGTTTTCTTCCCTCCACCTCAATTGCCTATTAGAAACGCCTCTCTGTTCTCACTGGTGAAAGATGCCTTAGGAACTCAACCCCAGGAGAGTGAGGGGGCTTCCTAGATGCCCCTAACCACTACTTTTGCACTAAAATTTTACAATAAGTTACTTGGATAACATAGTACTTGCAAAAGCTCCCCTGTCACTGTGGATTTCTTTCCCTGACTTGGAAGATTCAGCCGTAACTTCCATGGCAGTTTCTCTTTTGAGCGTGTAGGCTGATTTGGCCAGTCTTCTTCTCAGGACAGGAAGCCCCAGCTCTCTGTCCCCTAACCACAGGGAGGCCGGTGGCTTTAACTGACTCCTCTGACCTGGATTTTGGTGCTGAGGCCAGATGGGATTTCCCTGCAACCAAGTAAGAGAACTTGCTCAGAGTTTGTCTAGGTTGTCTTGAGAAGCAGAAGCCATCTCACACAACAAAACTTGTAAACTTCAGTAGAGGCAGTCAAAGCATGGATACTAATTATATCCCAGGACCATTTCCTGTCTCCTTACATATGTCCCTGCTTAGCCTTTAGTTTTCATGTGATCAGGGACCCTGGAAAGCTTAAAGAGCAACATTACTGAAGTGAAATTGTCTGCCTCTGGTCCATTTTTATCAAAAGAATAGGGTTAATGCACCGATCCTGCTTCTCCCACGGGAGTCTGCATTAATAATAAATGAAGGATCATTAACATATGTTCAAGAATGTTTGGGAGTATTTAAGTTTCATTTTACATGAAGTGACAGCTCCTCTGAAATCACTGCTGTAAAGGAGACTGTCGCACCATGCAGTTGATCAAAGGAGGGACTGAAAAATAAGCAGTCTTGTAAGTCAAGATGTTCAGAGGTACATATTAAATATAGAATGCCTGAACACAGAGATCATGCTGAAATATTCTCAGTTAGAACTAGACGAAACTAGTGGATATGGATTTCAGTATCTGATTTGAAGGACTCATTTCTGAAAAATGTTTTCTTGGAGTCTTCTTAACATTAGGACAAAAAAGGCATTAGGATATCCTGCATGTAAAAACAGCTTAAGAAATAATTAGAATTAAACCAATTATTTGCTTTCCAATATATGGATTAATGTCTGTATTTCACAATGTTCTGGTCTCCAGATCTTCCAGATGAAGCTGGAAACTGAGGGCCGAGGAGGAAGGTTAGTGAGAAGAAATGGTCTGCAAGGAAGGGCTTGAAGATTTCAATCATTTTGACTTATTAAAAAGTTGTCTCACAGGCAGCTTGCTTACATTTAATGATGACTTCTAGAGACATATGAAGCTCAAACAGGAAAATGATGAAAACCTGAGATCAAGAGAACTTACTATAGGAAAAGACACAATCAATATATGAAAACTGAAGGCAAATGCACAAAGAAAATAAATATCTAGAAAAAAATAGTGACTTTGATATTGATTAAGCACTGCAACATGCTGCTAAAGGAAATATTAGATTCTCTGTGGCCTGATTTCAAGGATGAATATCTTTCCAGAAAAAGTGTTTCAGTCAAGCATAACTCAGTAAGTGCAAAAGCAAGGGCAGCTGGGTGAAATTCAGTGACCTATGATCTACAAGATATCCAGTTGTCTCTTATCTTTTATACACATAAATCTATAAGAAATGTCGAAGCATGGATTTCAGAGATATTCCATTGATTTAAACAGGCCTTCGTGAAAGAAGGTTATCAAATAAACCTTATTCTCAATAACAGGACTTTGCTTTATGATAATCTGTGATGCTGGGAAAAAATGGCAAGGGTTTTTAAAAGTCCTAAGGAAAGAGAAAGTTCTACAGTTATTTAAACTTTGAAGTGAGGAAGGGCCTGAATTTACAAAGATGTTAAAGAAGCCTCCTTCTGCTACTCACAAAAGAGTACAAACTTCTAAAAGTTTTGTAAATGTAGAGCAGGGATATGGGGGTACAGACTTGTTTTGGAAAATCTCAGCTGTAACATTATACAACTATTCTGTCTTACAGACTGTTTTAGAGGATGGTGTATCAGAAGTTTTGTGGTCCCTGTTTCATGAACCACAAGCTATGAGCCGAGAACTTCATATCAATATATATATATATGCTGCATAACCTGTTAATTCAAGGAATCCAGCAACTCCACTATATCTTGCAAGCAGGAGTTCCCGGTGCACTCTTATTGCTCCACTGCCGGACAGGCAGGACAGCTCTGAATGCCAGACCTAAAGTGACCCATGGATGTTGAAATGGGACTATGCTGATACCTATTCTTCGACTGCCTGGCAAAGGACAGATACATTCTGTGTTTACAAATAACATGAATGTCAGGAACCAGCATTTGGCTACCTCTGTTATAAATTATTTCAAACTCTCTCAGCTAAGCAAAGTAACAAGGAGCACAAAGAGCTATTTCTGAAAATATAAACATACTTTTTAATAGTGAAAGTTAATCTGGGATGCAGTACAGAAATATATATCACAGAAAGCATCAAGATATTAGAAACTTGGCTGTTGTTTTTAGAACAGGTTATGGTATGGAGGAAGATACCTTACATATCCTCAGAAATTATTCTCTTTCATTAAAATAACATATCAAATTCAGCCAAGGACAGAAGTAAAAAACATTCTTTATCTGAAAATGACAAAGAAATAATTGCTTGAACATATAACTCATTCGTTAGCATTGATACTGGCATAGATGTAGAAAAAAATTGTTCTCCCTTGAGTGAAAGAAGTTAGACTTCTCTCATCTCTGAGAATATCTGCTACATGCATCTCTTCATTGTGATTCCTTTTTAAAAGTTCAGTAGAAAAGCATGAGTGCACTTTCTGTTTCCTAGTATTTTGGGTTTTTTCCAGTCCAGTAATTATTTTCATTTGTTTTTCTTCTAATTAGGGGAGAGTTTCTTCTTGTCCCTTCTACTATGTCTTTGAAAGAACTAAGAAACGGCCTATTTATTTCTGTTATGCTAATCCATTTTTCTTATGGTTGTGCACAATGCCTAAAATGATGAGAGCATCTGTATGTGGTCTCTGAATATATTTATTTAGACAAGCTCTCAGGAGACGAAACATGGAAATTACCATATTCTACTTTCTTATCTGTGATGAGTTTCCAATTCCAACCTCCTTCTACACCCAGAATCAGCTCTCCATTTGGAATGGTAAAACTTCAATCAGTTCTATTTATTTACTTTGGCATGAACAAAAAGTTCTGCTCTTGCATCCCTAGGATTTATGTTTGTGGGAAGGGTACAATCACACAGCTGCAGTCTGGGCAGGTTCCCAAGGGCATCTTGTGTGAACAGCTGAGAACTTCTTGCCTGGTTCTGCTACTTTAGATACAGGACTATGAATTAAATACAGTTTTAGCTGAAAGTGAATTGCCCTGCATTTAGTCTAGTATGAAACAAATGAGATGAGAAAGTAGGTTTTTTCAAATTATGTTCTTGGTGGAAAAAATATGCAAACAAATATGGGGCCACAATGTGATCTTTTTCTTGTCTTCTCTTCCTTTCTTAGTACATTGTGTATCAGAGCTTTTCCATAGGTGACATAAGTTGCCTACAAAAGTATGATGCTGCCACCCCTTAACAGACTTTCAATCTATCCACTCTTTTCTTCTTTCAGAGTTTCCATCCACCTAACAGAACTAGCAAAGAACAGTATATAGTCCCAAACTTCAGCTATTTCAGACTGTGATGGTTAAGATAATGGTATGCACTCTACTGTCTGCTACTTTGCATAACAGAAGTAGCTTGTATCAGATAGGTTAAGACGACTGGAAATACCTTGGAGTAGCCAGCTGGACTGACATAAATTAGCAACTTCTCTGCTTATCTAGCCTTCTTTTCTGCTGGAAGAAGAGTACAACTAATCCTTTACAGATGAACTGTAAATGTGCTTGATTCTTACAGAGGATATTATAGGGGCAAGATGGAAGAATGCAACACCATGTATGAAGCCTTGTCTATGTTAGGCTGTTGGGACAGGTAATAAGGTAAGATCCACCAAGGGTCAGAACCATGAATGCAAGTAAGTTCCTGTTCTTTTGAGAGTTCATAGATCTAAGTAACATTTTTAGCAAACTAACCTGCTCGTCTAGACTTTTCATAAATGTAATTCTGGTGTTTTTCTGGTGAAATGAGTGGATGCATAGTATTCTTACTGAGATCAAACTGAATTCTGAAATTCTCTTGCCATGTGACACCTAGTGACTCTGACTGATCGCACGAACTGGATGATTCCTCTTTCCCATGACATTCTTTCTAAGGCTGCATTCCATCCCTGTGGATGAAACATTGGACAGGAAACAGAAATGCATCCAGAAAAGCAACACTAAAGTAGGGTATCTGCAGTCAAATGTTTTGTGTCCTTAACACTCCCTTATCATGTGCAAATATGAGAAGAAAACTCTTAAAAAAATATGAGCAGTTCAGTATAAATAGCAATGTTTGTTATTAGCATAGGATATTGCTTTGGAGCTCCTTGAGGCATTTATCAGAAATGAGAATATTGTCCTTTTGCTACAGAGAAAACACCAAACTGTTGAGTGAGCAAATGATCTGCCCTGGAGCACATACAAAGCAATAATAAGACAGACATACTATTAAAAACTCTTTCCTGGGATATGCTGATGTACACTACTTCATCTTCTTTTTCTGATATATCAACAAATGTTGTGTCTGATTTTGTGGGAAAAGGAAGAAATAAAATATAAAATCTATTGTCGTATGAAATAACTGCAAAAATACATGCCTACCATTTTAGAAAGACTAAATTTTGCATTGACACAAAAGGAAACTGTTGCAGAAAACACATACTTGGAGTTTGACTCTTAAAATGACTATATGACCTGTTCTTCCTGTGTCTGCATCTGGAACTGGACAGATGCAGGAAAGTCATGAATATGCAGGAAAGTCATGAATATACAGAAAAGAATAAAAAGTGGAAAAAAATGAAATTCAACAGGTTTTTTCTTGAACCAGAAGAAAAATCATTAGGACATGAAACACTACTTATAGAGTAAGTAGCTGCAGAGAATAAAAAATGTACTCTGGATTCCAGGCTTCTCTGAACTGGAACCATAAAATAGCAGAGGGAAGTTCAGACTGTTTTATGCAGAATGTGGACCACTTTTTCGTTGTGAAGTGCTTCCTCCCAGAAATATTTCCATTTTCTTTAGCAGTTTTGAAAAAACTTGGCATCAACTGTATAAACTCCTATGTAATGAAGAGTTAGCGTAGATAGAGTATTCAATTGTCTTGTTCTTTTCTTGAAAAATGTTATCTCAGGATAACTGCCTTAGCATCACCCATTCCTGTGCTACATGTATTGAGTGTTTCATGGATCCCTATGGCTCTTCAGTGCAAAGGAACATTTACTGCTTACAAAGAATTATTGAATTTCAAGGTGTATCACCAGCAGCACAGCTATTGTATTTTCTTTTCTTTTTGCAAATAGGGCATAAAATGCTAAATTCCTTTATGTTATGGGGTGGTAAAAAGTCATATTTGAAACAAACAATATAAGAGTGGTTTTGAATTATAGAATGGTAAGAAAAAAAAAGGAAAATATTCCATACCTACAGAAGTTTTTTTTTACCTGCTATATGTTCTCTGGTGGAAAAAGAATTTCCTTCGAGTGAAACCTGATAGGTTATTTCAACTTGAAGTGAATTGGTTCAGCTGCTCAGAAAGTACAGGAGCTCCAAAACAGTTTTATAATGGCAAAACTGGTAGATCCTTAATTTCAGCACTGCACACATACACATGTAAAAGAATGAAAAAGGTATTTGAAATATTTTTTAGGAAGTTTTGTTCATTAAAAGTGAACTGACCCTCCCCTCCCCACCCTTCCCCTCCCCTCCCCTCCCTTCTTCTATGGTGTATTCTTCTGCTATGTTATGAAAATGCCTCGGCACACATCACAAGGTAACATTGTCTATTAAGCAGAACTGGGGAGGAGATAATATAATTTTTTCTTGTTGTAATCAGTTTTGAATATCTGCCCTTTAGATGGTTTAAACTAAAGCTTATGGACTTCTTTAGATTCATATCAAATATCAGTAAGAGCTGCAAAACAGATACCATGCATTTTAAGTAAGCATAGCTATGAAACATATGTGAAAGTGTCTTCATGCATGAATTCCAATATTATTAAGAAGAGTCATGTAATACAGAGTGCTGCTTTGGCTAGTAGTCAGAAATTTCTGGAGAATGCTGTTACAGCTTTCTCCTAGTGCTCCTAGTTATCAGCAAAAACCAGCTGGGGAGTTATTTTCTTGAGCCCTTTTTCTGAGCTGAAAAAGCTTTAATATAATGCTTAACTAGAAAGAAGATCAGATGATTTTAAATGAACCAGACTTGCAGTGCCTTTCATTGCTCCTTCAAAACTCTCCTACATAGCTCTGCTGATTCTGAAACTAAATGCCTAAGTACCCTGGTTCCAGGGATGACTGCCACATAGCTTGCCGTGATCATAGTCACTGTTATACTCAGATGCCTGCGCTGAGTTTGTTAAGGATGTTTAAAAGTTGTCCCAGTAGATTTGCCACAGTTTGTTGATTTCTTGTTCAAGGACTCGGCATCACGAGTATAATAATCTTACATTAGAATATGTAGACATGTGGACCCACATGGCTGCAGATGTGCAAGAAAGAGGATACAGTGTCAGGGCAGCTTCAAAATTTAAAACAACAAACAAACAAACAAAATTAAAGTTACTGTGCCAGTATAGTGTCTTTTACCCTTAATGAATGTTGGAACTATTTCACTGCTAAGCTCATCTTTTCTCATGTGGCCAGGTCCTCATTGACAACAGAACAATGGTGTGATAAACTGCTACCCTTTTGTTTTGGTAAAATCCTTCTAATATAAAAAGATTTCTAAAAATTTTGGTATCTATGATTTTTAATTGGTTTTTTTAAGGTCTATATTCTTAAAATTGAATGAGAAGGTATTAAATCTCTTAAAGATCTCTGACTGGTATCTGAACTGTTCAGGCTTAAAATTATATTCAGGGACAGACATTCATCTAGGGACTTTCCATAGCGCCTTGGCTAAGGTACTAAAAAGAGCACTTGCTTGAATGTTGAAATTGGGCACATGAGACAGGGAAAATGCTCCGGGAAAACTCTGTTTAATACATTTATGCACTTGCAAAGCTATAGGCAGTGGCAACTAAGGTTTTGCCAGAAAGTTAGCTTAAATGACAGAAATCCTATTACTGTGCATATTGAGATGTACTGCTGTTTAACTAAGCAGTGCATTGGGGTGCACCTCTCTGGATAACAACATTTAGAAAATGAGAGTTCTGAGACTCCCTTTGCAACTATCTCCTAGGCAGTCTGAATGTAGACCAACAGTATTTGCTTCTGCCCAAAGCTCACAGGCTAGTGGTGGTGCTGTTGACTGGCTTTTATACAGAATCTATACAGCTGGAACATTTATCTGAGAGGCAGGAAACCCAATTTTACTGCTGGCCCCAGCTTGTGATGACTCTCTTAAAAAAGAGCCTTGGCTCAGTTGTCCAGTCAGTTGTCGTAGGCTGAGCACAGCCATGACTAAATTTCATTAAAATGTCTGAGCCATAGTTCATAAAAGTCAGAAGTGAAAACAGATGATCATGAGGCTGAGGAAAAAATGCTAGGTCTCATTGATCTGAAAAATGAAAAGATAGTACAGGTGATTATATAGTCTCAGCCATTAGCTATTTGGGATTATACTTCCTAAATTATATCTGCAGCCATAGTGAAATTTGACCTCCTTCCTCTCTCACCAGCCAGTCACATTTGTAATCTTTCCAACTGCCACAGCCCCCAGATTTGTTTGGGGAGCATAAACTTATATGCTGCTGCTCACTAACAACTCCTCATCTTGGCTGGCAGCAGTTGTAGTTCTTGGAGTTAATGTACTTTTACAGCCATTTAATATCTCTGTCAGAGGAACACTGGAGTAAGAGCAGCCTTTGCTCGATGCTTTCTATAAGCTTTGCCCCTAGTGGTACTTCGCACTCCAGAGACTTTACTTGCAACCCTCACATGAAATCATTTCACTTTTATGTATAAACTCTAATGTAATGTTTTTAACCAGCCTGACAAGTTCAAATTAGTAAACAGAGGAATGGGAAACTTAAGCTTTCACTTTATCAGGTAAGCAATAAAAGGAGTATAAGGATCATCACACTGAATTAAACTCAAAAAATACAGGGGTTTTAAGAGAAAAGTGACAGAAGTGAAGCAGACAATTATGGAAAAAGCATCAACACAAACTTGCCTTGTAAGAACAGGACACATAATGCTCCTTGGCTAAAAGATTACCTCCTTTGTTTAATTCGTGTTCCTCGTAGACATCTATGTGATAGCTGGGTAACTAGCACTTTTCCCTTCTTTTTTTTTGGATGGGGGGAATATTTTGCAGACTGAGCCAAATACACCACTAGGATCTGCCAGTGATGATAAAAACTGTTCTAACTTTTCCCTTAAGAAGAGGAACTAAAAAACATAATCAAAACTGTCCTGGAAATAACATTGAAGTATGGAAAACAAAAAGGAAAGTACACATGAAACCAGCTGTGCCTTTCATAAAGGAAAATAGACAAAGTCACGTCATAGGTTAAAAATAATTCTTTGTGTTGTGCAAGTCGTGTAACTATTTTATGTGCAACATTGTATGACTTTTCTTCTACAAGCATATAAATGTGTAATAGGTAACTTTATTAATGTTTACATTTGTTGTTTTAAAAGCAGAGAACAATTATATAAAAATCAGTCAAATGAACTTTTAAACGAATAGATACTTGCTTTCATGATAAGAGCAATATAACATTGCTCAAAGTTTTCTGAGTGATGAAATAGAACTCTCTATCTTTAAATACTGTTTAGAAGAACATAAGAAGCTGAACTGATAATACAAATCTTCGTATATTGCCCCATCATTTTATGACTTGTATGAGAAAAAGCCTGGCAAACGTCTCATTCCACCTGCTGAACTAAAAATGGTCACACGTCTTAACCACTATCATATATCATGGGTTCAAATGAATAGTCTAGTAGTGAAAAGGTCTAGATTTATCAACAATATTTTATCCACTCACACAAAATATGATTCTGTGATATAAAATACACATTTTCATGAAATCTCCTGGTTTATATATTTTTTCCTATATGATCATTGTTTTAACACAACACAGAGATCTCTCATACAAGCAGGAAGCAACTTCAAAAATGCAGACCATGCTCTGACATCTCATCGGTGTTTCAGAGTATCATTGAAAACCTCTTTAAGACAGTAAATGCCATTGTAAGTTGATTTACACGACAGCATTCTATTACTGTATGAGATGTAGAGAGGGAAGCTCCCATTCTAGTTGGTGAAAACATCTTCAAAGCTCTGAATTATGATGGAAAAAGCAAGACTCTGTTATTGTTGAAATCCTTTCTCAAGTCACCTTCCAGATCAAGTGCTGAATTCTCCACTGATGTAGGAGCTAAACAGGAGAGAAACAAATGCTGCAGTTGGCCAGCCATTGCATTTATTTGTTACCTGTTCCTTTCCTCTCTCCTTTAGTCATTTTGTTTTGTTGCAATATATTGGCTTTTTATAGAGCATGCTTTTTTTAAGGCATCAACTTTTATTAACAGAACTGCACAGGTTTACGTTTCTCTAAACTGCATGGAAATTCCTTAGGGGGGGTCTTCTAAGTAATGACTTGACTAGATCCTGCTTAGCTAATGAATTCTTTCCAGATTACAGCCCAACACATCTATCTCAGTATTTCTTTATTAGTTTAGGGGTGTGCGTAAGAGGCCATCAAGCATAATAAGAAGGCTGCGGAGGATTGCAGATTCCAAGCTGCTCCACTGGAGATCTTGTTTCAGAGTGCACTCCATGAAGGGACCAAATCACTTTACAAAATACAAAAGTACTAGAGGGAAGAGGGAGATTCTTGTACCCTCAATATGCACATTTGGCTACAAACTGCCCACTCTTTTTTCATAAACTACATCTGGGGGTGCTTGTCCTTTCTGGGGGAGAGGCCACACTATGACACATTCCATATTTGTACTACTAGCACCTGTTTGTTCTCTTATAAAAGATTTCTCCTTTCCTTCAAAAGCTTTGTAATAAGGTAGGCAGAACATTAGAATTCAGTTAGAGTGAAAGATGGTGTTGAACCCTTTGCTTCAACAAAAGAATTTCCATTGGCTCTAATTATTAGTTCAAACAGTAATGCACAAGTGTGTGTGGGTGGAACGATGAAAAGATAAGAAATTCACAGATTTCACTTTACTACGCTATAGATTTTTATGGATTTTACTGCTCCTCTTTATAGATTTTGTTTTCACTTTGAAAACCTTCACAAGCCTCTCTTCAAATATATTTATGGTGGCCTCTCCGTTGACCCTAAGCAGGTTAATCTAGTGATGCATATTATATAATGTGATTACAGAAGGTAAAACCAAGCTAATAAGGTAGAGTGTGTGGAGTTCTTTAGTGGCGTTGATGTGTATGTTTCAATTTTCTGTCTTGCTTGTAAAGAGCAATAAACTCCCCCTCAGCTTCAGCAGGGCTCGTACACACTTTCACATTGCCATGTTATTCTAGGCTGACATGCACTGTACCTGTCTCGTTTCTCACAGGCATGTCCTTTTGGTCTTTTCAAAGTTATGAATACTTGAGACATTCCTACAAATTACTGCACTGATTAAAAATCCTTGATCATATCATCTCTTAACTTTTAAATGTACTGTCAAACAGTAGAATCAGAAATATGGGGCTGCTGCAGTTATTTCATATTAATGCTTCAAGTTCAAACAATGTGTCAAGATGACTAAGTACAAGGGATTTTCAGAATGCTTTAATGTTACCTCATTTCAAATCACTTCATAAGCAGCTTGGTAATGAGCTCAATAAATTCTACTGGAAAAAAATATGCTTGCTATCAGAAAAAAAAAGAAGGTTGTTTTTTTTATAATTAGCCCTCTGGGCTTGTGGGAAGGAATCTTATTTCATATTTGAAATCCATTTTGTTAGTACTGTGATACGGAGATGGCTAAATGAGTATGAAATATTGTAATTAAGGACATCACAAGCTGTTTATCTTATCAGCAGTGTTTTTCTTTAAAGGCTGGCTTGTTGACCACTGGTGTATTATCACAATTTTTATTTGCTTTGCCAGCTTAATAGGCAGAGGTTTACTAAGCACTGGAAGAGGAAGGATGGTAGAAAGACAGCAAATATGACTGAAACCTAGTAGCTCTTTTGATGGAGCAGACACCTTTCCATTTTCTTTAAGCTGTTTATTCACCAAAGTAAGGTTCTGAAACCTCCTCTCAACCTGAAAAAGTGTGGCCCATGGAGATCTTGAGGCTATGTGGTAGGTCTTTGCATGACCTGCAGATCAGCCTGACTTTGTTCACGACAGAAGCAGAAAAACAATTTGATAGATGGAAAAATGAGCCGGTATACTTTTGGTAGGTAGCTGAGCCACTGGGTTTTTCACTGCTCTCTGCTACTTTTCTGAAGGCTTCCTGTTATGATAACCTTTTGACCTCCTTGCTTTCTTTTATTAGCTCAACCAGGAAGCGATGTAGCCCAGAACATGCTTGTCTATAATGTTAGTATGTTTCTTGCAAGTATTTCTTGAAAAGTTTGCTTGGGGGCTGCATCCTGCCACTGTGATTTAGTGAAGTAGTTAAGATTGCTTCTCTGCCTCGCATGGACTTTACTATGGCTCAATACTTCTAAGTATGGGCATCAGCTTGTTTGCACATAGGTCTTTCACAAATGATATTCCTTGTGTTTTGTTGTATTTCCTCATATTTTTCCTGATTTCATGTGTATCTTGCTTACAGTGGGCAATAAAATACGGTGCTGAGCACCTCAAGCTTTTGCTGAATAGCCTCTTGCTAGATTATGAGGCTCTATAGGCACATCAGCATAGCTCTGCATATGGGCTAATTCATACTTCTGAAAGGCAACTTCTTATCTCTCTCCACTGCCAGACTGAGCTATTTGCTCAGATTTGTCTGACTTAAGGTTGCATCTTTGGCAATGCTCTCTTAAACTATCGGGATATCCTTCTCCCTGTGATTGTTCATGTCGTCTAATAGATTTGTGAGGCATGGTTTCATGTTACAGGAGATGTGCTCCCAGTCCCCAGTTATATTCCATTTATTCATACATCTGTTCATTTTACTCTTCACATTAATTTCAACAGATTTGCTAACTAAAGATTTCAGAGGGATATGAAGATTACCACTTTCACCCTTACAGTGTTTTTGATTCCTTTGGTATCAAGTCAGTTTCAATTTTAAATTGCAAGTTTATAATTCACCAATACAGTATTCCTTTAGAACTTGAGTTAATACTACTAGATCTGAGACATTTATTACCATTTATTTTACTACTTTCTTCTAAAACTTCTTCTACTGATGTTTTAGCTTAATGTAGTATTCCCCAAAAATACACGTTACTCTTCCAATACGAAGACGAGTATTAAGAATTTATTTCATATTTCTGATATATCTTTTTCTTCCCTGGGGACTCTTTTTGCACCTTGATCACATCTATCATCTTACTGAAAGGCTTTCTGCTTTAAATATATTTAAACAAGACATTTATTAGTAGTTTTATGCCTCTAACAGGAGTTTCCTATGATTTTTTTCTTGGCTGTTATGTGATGCTTTTACATCTAACTTGTCACATTTGATGCTCCTTTTTTCCCTATTTTCATCATTTAGACATATCTTTTAAAAAGATTGTCTTTTTAATTCTACTGTTTCCTTCGCTCATCTTTTTTATGTCAGTTTTTTAACCTTCTTTTAAAAATCTTTTTTTTATAAGTAGTATACAGTTACTCTAAGCATCAAACTCTCTAGTTTTAAGCAGTTCCCACCCACACAAAGTACCAAACATTTTTATTTCCCTTTACATTCTCGTAACATGCTTACCTATTTTCAAAAACTCATCTTGCCTAAAGACAAATATTACTGAAATGCCTAACTTCCTTTGCTACACATTCTTGCAAAGATGCTGAATTAGAGCAAAGAATGTTCACTATTGAAGCATCGTCCTTGATTTATATCTTCATGTAGGTTCTGCACAGTGCACAGGTTAAATCAGTAGCTTCTTTTTCTCTCTCTAATTAACAATTCAGACTCCTTTAGTGACGGAGACATTAATAGTACTCAATCAGTTAGTTAATTGAAGGAATTAGATTTTCTCTTAGGGTTTCCTGATCACGAACATAAGTTCTGTTTGTTTTATCTATCTCAGACAATACAGTTAATAAACAAATAATTCCCTACTTGATTTTTAAATGGACTCTTTCCAACTATATATTCATTACAGTTGGTTTAGGACAGACCATTGTTCCTTCCAAATAAGTCTCATGCCTCTGCTAATTGTCCATTAAATGAGAATAATAAAATTTACCACACTGAAGTCCACTGACATCATAGTGATATGCATTGTGGGAAAAAGCGCAACCTGATGGCAGGTAATCCACTCCTGTTCCCTGAGGCGTGGGATGTAGATGCATTGTCTTAGCTTTTTATAACAACAAATGCTGTAAATGCTCCCAAAATTATTCAGCCCTTTTAAGACTACAGTCACAATATTTGGTGATAATTTCCTGTGGCAGTAAATTTCAGCAGTTAATTCTGAAATGCATAACGTAGATTTTATTTTATGTTTGTTTTACTGCTTCCATATTTACTGGTCATTAGACTGATTGATTGACAGACTTCTCTTATATGCACCAGGCAAAAAATACAAGTGAAGATAAACTGTGCCTATAATTCTTTTGCACATCTTAGAATCATAGAATAACCAGGTTGGAAGAGACCCACCGGATCATTGAGTCTAACCATTCCTATGAAACACTAAACCATGCCCCCCAGCACCTTGTCCACCTGTGCCTTAAACACCTCCAGGGAAGGTGAATCAACCACCTCCCTGGGCAGCTTGTTCCAGTGCCCAATGACCCTTTCTGTGAAATTTTTTTTCCTAATGTCCAGACAAAATCTCCCCTGTCAGAGCTTGAGGTCATTCCCTCTTGTCCTGTCCCCTGTCACTTGGGACAAGAGGCCAACTCCCTCCTCTTCACAATCTCCTTTCAGGTAGTTATAGAGAGCATTAAGGTTTCCCCTCAGCCTCCTCTTCTCCAGGCTAAACAACCCCAGCTCTCTCAGATGTTCCTCATAAGGCCTGTTCTCCAGCCCCTTCACCAGCTTTGTTGCTCTTCTCTGGACTCGCTCCAGAGCCTCAACATCCTTCTTGTGGCGAGAGGCCCAGAACTGAAGACAGGATTTGAGGTGCGGTCTCACCAGAGCCGAGTACAGAGGGAGAATAACCTCCCTGGACCTGCTGATCACACCGTTTCTGATACAAGCCAAGATGCCATTGGCCTTCTTGGCCACCTGGGCACACTGCTGGCTCATGTTCAGTTGGCTGTCAACCAACACCCCGAGGTCCTTCTCCTCCTGGCAGCTTTCTAGACAGACTTCTCCTAGTCTGTACCTCTGCTTAGGGTTGTTGTGCCCCGAGTGCAGGACCCGGCATTTGGCCGTGTTAAACCTCATGCCACTGGACTCAGCCCAGCGGTCCAGCCTGTTCAGATCCCTTTGCAGAGCCTCCTGAACCTCCAGCAGATCCACACTTCCACTCAGCTTGGTGTCATCCGCAACCTTGCTAAGGGAGCACTCGATGGCTTCATCCAGGTCATTGATGAAGACATTGAACAGGGCTGGAAGCAGCACTGAGCCCTGGGGAGCCCCACTTGTAACTGGCCTCCAGCTGGATTTAACACCATTTCCCACCACTCTCTGGGCCCGGCCATCCAACCAGTTTTCCACCCAGGAGAGTGTGCGCCTGTCCAGGCCAGAGGCCAACAGTTTCCGAAGCAGAATGCTGTGAGAAACTGTGTCAAAGGCTTTGCTGAAGTCCAGGAAGATACATCCACAGCCTTTCCCTCGTCCAGCAGCCGAATCACTTTGTCATAGAATTATAGAATCACTAGGTTGGAAGAGACCCACCGGATCATCGAGTCCAACCATTCCCACCAATCTCTAAACCATGTCTCTAAGCACCTCATCCACCCTCACCTTAAACACCTCCAGGGAAGGCGAGTCAACCACCTCCATGGTGATTCCCATGCCTAACGACCTTTTCCGTGAAGAATTTTTTCATTATCTCAAGCCTGAATCTCCCCTGACAGAACTTGAGGGCATTCCCTCTTGTTACTTTGGCAAGACCTGCCTTTTGTAAACCCATGTTGACTGGGCCTGATCACCCGGTTCTCTTACATGTGCTTCATGATCGCACTCAAGATCACCTGTTCCATGAATTTTCCTCTCTCTGAGGTCAGACTGACAAGCCTGCAGTTCCCTGGATCCTCCCTGCGACCCTTTTTGTAGATGGGCACAACATCGGCCAGCCTCCAATCCAGTGGAACTTCCCCAGTCTTCCAGGATTGTTGGAAGATGATGGAAAGTGGTTTGGCCAGCACATCCGCCAGCTCCTTCAATACCCTCGGGTGAATCCCATCCGGCCCCATAGACTTGTGGGTGTCTAGTTGGGCAAGCAAGGCTCTGACCACCTCCTCTTGGACCATGGGAGCCTCATTTTGCTCCTCTAGCTCTGAGGTTTGTACACAGAGGGAACAACTTTCTTTACAATTAAAGACTGAGGCAAAGAAGGCATTAAGTACCTCAGCCTTTTCCTCATCCCCAGTCACTGTTGTTCCTTCTGCGTCCAATAGGGACTGTATGGTCTCCCTAGTCCTCCTTTTATTATTTACATATTTATAGAAAGATTTTTTCTTATCTTTCACCAACTTTGCCAATCTGATTTCTAGTTGAGCCTTAGCCCAACTTGGGTAGCTCTGTCTCCTTGATAGTCCTTAGCAAACCAAAGCACACCAAATTTTTCAGGATCCTGAATGCACCACCAGGCTTTAGTTGCCCTGAGGAGCATGTAAGCATGTTTTCTGTATCCTTTCTTTCAAACTCTCTACTCCTCCTGCTCCATGTGTTATCCACAAAAATATCTTATTTCCAGTCTGAAACATGTTGTGAATATCTATAAGGACTTGCCCAGCAACGTGATGTGGTCTGATGGCAGCACAGTGTACATTGCTAGTGATGCAAAAGGAGATCACATTCCTAGCACTGAGCACAATGAGACTCCATATCATCCGTAACATGAGTGTTGATACTCTGTCCGCATCATGGGAGACATCCTGACATCCCTCTTCATCTTCCAGCAAGTGCGAGTCAGCAAGCTGGACTGCAAATCCAGGCCAGAGCATGACTGCAGAGAAAGATGGTTACAGGTCAGTCAGGACAATTAGAAGCCCTTGGTGTCCAAATGAACATGATAGATTTTTATCATCTCTATTCATGTATCTCTCTTTATCTCTACCCTGACAACCATCCATATACATAAAAACATAAAGCAGTGTTCAAGTGCCTAAACACAGGAGAGTCTTGCCATTGGTGATACCTGAAATGTCTGGATAGAATCACAGAACTATAGAATTGTAGAATCATAGATTCACAGAATGGTCTGGGTTGGAAGAGTCCTTTAAGGGTCATCTAGTCCAAAGCCCCTACAGTGAGCAGGGACATCTTCTACTAGATCAGGTTTCATCAGGTTTCTCAGAAGCCCCTTTGAACTGACCTTGGATATTTTCAGGGATATGGCTTCTACCACCACTCAGGGCAACCTCTTTCACAGTTTCACCACCCCCATGGCAAAAAAAATTCTCCCTCTATACTCCACTCTTGCGAGACCTCATTTAGAGTACTGCCTTCAGTTCTGGTGTCCTCAGGACGTGAATCTCTTGTGACGAGTCCAGAGGAGGGCCATGAAGATGATCATTATTATGCACCATGTATAACTGATTTAGTTACTTCATTGAAATCCCCCCAAATATATGCTCCCTTTAGACAGTTAGTTGCTGTGATGTTACAGACTATTATCCCTACTGAGGATGTATTACTCTTTCTTTTTTTTCTATGGCATTTATATATTGAAAATAGCTTGAATATAAAAAAGTTTTATATTATGAATATGAATGAGCTTATACCTATGTAGTTTTGGATTCATCCCACTTTCACATTTTCTCGGTTTGATTACTGGGTTGATGACAGTTTATTTACCTAAATACTTACACATTAGTAGCTTAATCTTTTCTCTTTTAGGGACATTAACATAGGAAAAAATTTTCTCTGCTATTGCCTACTATGATGTTTGTCCTGTGAAATAATGCAATGCAAGACCTTTATCCATTTTATGTATGCATTTCATTTTAAATTTCTTTGTAGTCTGCTAGGTTTTTTAAAGTTGATTCAAGAAGTTTAGGAAACTGAGGTCTACTTGTAGAGATCATCCCACTCCCAATTGAAATATGAGGTCCATGAGGGCATATATTGAAAATAGTGACATTTGGGACAAGTAAAAGCAGTAAGGGTAGTTGATTGTAGAAATGCAAGGCTTCACAAAGTATTAGACAAATGTTTATGTGAAGTAATTCAGCTATAGTTTACTCTCTTTTTGTAAGAAGCTAGATTAAATCATTCTTCAGTATCGTTTACAGTCTTATTTTCTTTCAACCTATATGAAAGAAACTGCTTATTTATCTCTCCAAAGAGGAGATTGGCAATTAATTTAGAAATAAGAAACAAAATATAGAGATTTTAGACTAAGAAGATGAGTAAAAGGTGCAACGAGCTGTAACTTTATCTCAGAAGTGTGTTTACACACAGAGTGTATAAACCATGATTGATATTACTTCTGAACTTAGATTTGGGGTGAGGGTTTTAAAATTTTAGCACTCACTGCAGGAGAGAAGGAGATTCTACAGTCAATTATAGTATTATTTTAGAAAACAAGCACACTGTGAACACATGCAATAATAGTATTCAATGGCTTTTCCCTCAGTAGCCAGTACAACTCTTTTCAAAATCCACAGCGTTGTGTAAGCCAGACTCTGCTGTCCAAACCATGATAGCTTAGAATCACATGTACTCTATGCCATAAATACTATGAACACCGAACAATTTCTTCTTAATATGAGCAAAACCAGCTGTATATATGGTGTAGAATCTTACCCTGTTGTTTTTTAAAGAAACAGTTAACTCATTAAATCAATCATTTATAGATAGCTAAATCTGAATTTCTGTACCTGAAGGTTAGCAATAATTCTCCTTTGCAAGTCAAAGACAATCTGTGAAATCACCGCAATATACACAGCTGAACTAGAGTTATATCAAGCATCTGCTTTCTGGTAATCCCTGCTATCAAAGTACACCAGAAAGTTCAAGTCCCATTTTAGGCAATAATGATTCTACTGGGAAAGCCAAATTCCAAAGGAATAACGTTTTCTTGAAAAAATTCTGACCCTAACATTGGAAGTTTTATTCTACGTGTCAAGAGTGAGGATATAACCATGGAGGAAAAAAGATTCTGCACTGTTTAATGTCGCTTAATTCACAACTAGCACTCTGACTCTACACTGCTGCATAATGAATAACATATGCATTGTTACATACATTGACATCATTCAGCTATAGTAGTCACCACACACCAAGGTTAGATTATTCGGTGCTGCAGATGGTAAAGCTATGGATATTGCTGTGATACATCTAAGCAGAAAGATCTCTCTTGTAGATATCCTCAATATTACAACTGTGTCAATAAAAACAGTAAAAGAAGTATCTGAGAAGAATAGTAATAGCTTCTGAGATACTATTGCCAAGTATGAACTCAGTAAAAAATGTGAATCTAATATGAAGTGCACATTAAGAGCCATACCAGCAGTAATACACAGTTTTAAAAAACAGGTTCCCTTGCTCCTCCACTTGCTCTTTTAAATGATTTCCCTTGCCAATCAGCACTACTTTGGTTTTATTTAGATTGAACTTCAGCTAATTCATGTCATCCATGTAATTTTAATCACATCTGTCAAGCACTGTAAAGCACAGAAATTTATATGCGAGTTTAATGAAAAGCAGATCAAAACTTTATTATATTTTTAATATTATTAGTATTTCCAGTAGAATAACTTCTCCCTCCCCCCCACCTTCCTATTCTGATAGGCCTGCCTATCTGTGTGCCTATCTGCCTTTCACTGGTCTGTCTGTCCATACACTGGGAAGGTGCTTATAAGAGCATGGTAGCTTTAAGTTTAACAAGGCAAGAGACAGTCTGGCAATCTACAAAACTACACATACCAGTATATACCAGGCTTTGGAACAATTGCCCATTAACACCAGAAACAGAGACCAAAAGAGAGAAGAATCCCTCAGCGGCTTCTACAAGGCTCCACTGTCACTCACGTGACTGCATAGCTGATGATATCAGCAGTTGTTGACAGATGTAAAAAATTCAACTAAGACTCTTCACTTTCTCTTCAAGAATGACACTATCAACTATAGGTTATGGTTCACCTTTCGTCACTGAGGTATCTTCCTGTTCCTGCTGCACAAGATGAATATAAATTTTTAGTTGAGGTGGAACTTAAATTTATCTGTTTTAAGACTTCTCTACCAGTCACCACAAAAAGAAAAAAAAAAGACTGGTTTTATGTAGATTTAGGAGTGACTATTCAAAACTCTAAATTTTGTCTCTATGTAAATTCAACTGAGTGGTAAGATGTTTTAGTTTCTCTCCATAGAATTAACTACTACTTTCTGATATCTTGATGACTGAATTTCTTTCTCTGAACTTTGCAGATGACAAGATTTGTTTGGTTTCCATTTGTTTGGTTTCCTGTAGCAGTTATCCCTGATTCAATTGTGAATTTATGGAACCCAATGCAAATTTTTGCAGTGGAAGATGAATCACAGAGAAATGGTCGATTAGAATATCTTTACCCTGAGAAATTTCACTTGATCTTAGCTTATCACAACAAGCTTCACTGAGCTGATAATGTAGCAAAAGAGATGCCCCAAAAAACCTAGAGGGCAGTCACCTAACTCTTTTTGAGAGAGCTCTCAATCTTCCTGTCAGCCTAATCTTCTGAGAAGAATTCTTTTCCCTAGAATAATTATAATCAATAATCTTATATGCTACTGGTACAACTTCTGCACCATTGTTTACCTGTCTGCCTTTGGGATTGGAACCATATTGTGCTTAGACTGCTGAAATTTTTTAAAATGCCATTATTTGACAGTTTAGCCATCTGCCCCTATCCAGATGCTACAATTCTCCTAGACTGATCTGTCACTGAATGAATGCAAAAAGCACGGCAGTCTCTGGAACCCATTTACTGTAGTGTATGGTAGCATTTGCTAACTCAGCCTTTCCGTTCGAAATGTTGTGTGCATATTCATTCCACTTTGGAATGCTATTAGGAACATATTTCTAAAAAAAAATAATGTGAGAGTTAGCAATTTTTGAGCCAATAACTCCAGTTTTTCTGTAGAAATGATGCTATCCCATCTCCCTCAAGTGAATGCCATCCTTTGGATCCTGTTCCAAACTGTAGAAAATATCAGCAGTTCTCAAACAGAAGATCAAGAGAAGATCTAGAGCAGATGAGTACTTTATGCAGTATTTCAGAGTTTTTCTTCTTTCTTAAAATTCCTCATTTTTTATCTAGTCATAAGAACATCAGCAGTTCCTTTGGGACATCTTTTCACTTAAGAGGGACACTAGGATATCTCTGAAACTTTTTTGGTTCATACTTTTCTTTCTTCAAGATGCTTTGTGGTCCTCTGTAATTTCTTCTGCAGAAAAAACCCAAACTGTACAAAACATTTTATTTTAAAAAAGAACAAAAAATCCAGAAATGAAATATGTCACCTAGGTATTTGATCAACCTTCTTAAAGAAAAAGGAATACTTTTGAGGCAGATGAGGCATGCAGCTCTGAGATGGAATAGAGGCCTTTCAACATACAGAAAAACATAGATGTGCAGGGGATAAGGGACAGAGGAAATTATTTCTTTTCTCTATTGAGACTTAGAGTTTCTTAATGCACAGCAGCATTCCGCAGGCTATGTGAAGGGTCACGGAGGCTGTGAATAGAAGGTATATTTAGGATTTAGGCTTATATGGCAATAAACACTTGCCTTAGAGAAGTAGTTTGCAGGCAAAGGGACACAACTAATGCTCTTAGATAAAAAAAATACCCTACAACTTTAAACATGAATGAAAAGGATGGAATAAATCTCATTTTCATGTACTGTACTAAACTGGTGTTATTATTCACTAACAGGGGAAAGGCTTGAATTGTTGAAGAGGCTGATGGGGTTATCTCTAAGCCTAGGTACTTCAACAGCTCTCTTCACTGTAGTGTGTAAGTGTCTCCCAGATATTCAGAAATAAAAATAATAACTCATGTTTTTTCTGCCATCTAAGATTTTAAAAGAGATAACTTTGGTGTTATAACAGGAGGAGTTGTATGTTGCTGAGACTATGGGCCAGTCAGTTCATGGAACTGGATCCTAAGTGCTATCATGAAGCACATGCAAGAGAACTGGGTGGTCAGACCCAGTCAACACAGGTTCGTGAAAGGCAGGTCTTGCCAAACTAACCTGATCTCCTTCTATGACAAAGTGACTCACCTACTGGATGAGGGAAAGGCTGTGGATGTATCTTCCTGGACTTCAGTAAAGCCTTTGACACAGTTTCTCACAGCATTCTGCTACGGAAACTGTCACCTCTGGCCTGGACAGGCGCACACTCTCCTGGGTGGAAAACTGGCTGGGTGGCCGGGCCCAGAGAGTGCTGGGAAATGGTGTTAAATCCAGCTGGAGGCCAGTTACAAGTAGGGTTCCCCAGGGCTCAGTGCTGGGTCCAGCCCTGTTCAATGTCTTTATTAATGACCTGGATGAAGGCATCGAGAGCACCCTTAGCAAGTTTGCAGACGACACTAAGCTGAGTGGAAGTGTGGATCTGCTGGAGGGTCGGGAGTCTCTGCAAAGGGATCTGAACAGGCTGGACTGCTGGGCTGAGACCAACGGCATGAGGTTTAACACGGCCAAATGCCGGGTCCTGCACTTGGGGCACAACAACCTTAAGCAGAGGTACAGACTAGGAGAAGCCCGGCTGGAAAGCTGCCAGGAGGAGAAGGACCTGGGAATGTTGGTTGACAGCCAACTGAACATGAGCCAGCAGTGTGCCCAGGTGGCCAAGAAGGCCAATGGCATCTTGGCTTGTATCAGAAATGGCATGACCAGCAGGTCCAGGGAGGTTATTCTCCCTCTGTACTGGGCACTGGTGAGACCGCTCCTTGAATCCTGTGTTCAGTTCTGGGCCCCTCACCACAAGAAGGATGTTGAGGCTCTGGAGCGAGTCCAGAGAAGAGCAACAAAGCTGGTGAAGGGGCTGGAGAACAAGTCTTATGAGGAACAGCTGAGGGAACTGGAGTTGTTTATCCTGGAGAAGAGAAGGATTAGGGGATTAATGCTCTCTACAACTGCCTGAAAGGAGGTTGTGGAGGGGAGGGAACTGGCCTCTTCTCCCAAGTGACAGGGGACAGGACAAGAAGGAATGACCTCAAGCTCTGCCAGGGGAGGTTCAGACTTGACATCAGAAAAAAAAAAAATCACGGGAAGGGTTATTGGGCATGGGAACAGGCTGCCCAGGGAGGTGGTTGAGTCACCTTCCCTGGAGGTGTTTAAGGCACGGATGGATGACATGCTGAGGGGAATGGTGTAATGGTTGATAGGATTGGTAGGACTTGATGATCCGGTGGGTCTTTTCCAACCTAATGATTCTGGGTAGGTGCCACTAATGCATGCAAAAGCTGTTGTGTCTTCCTCTCCAGAGATCAATGATTTTTTATTTACTCTCCATGAAGAAAAGAACCACAGAAGAACCACCAATACCTATGGAGAAAAGTGAGGAATTGTTGTCTCAGAAAGAGAAATATTAGAGCACATTTCACCAGCAGCAAAATTAATTGAAAGATACAGAGAACGAAGATTCATGTGGACATTTTTGGTCAGTGGACCTTCTGGTGCTTGTACTAGCAATAGAAGAAGATAATAAAAATAAGGTATCTGTATTCGACAGAAGAAGTTATCACTAGAGGGAGAAGTATACTGAATATGACATTTCAGTAAATAAATATAAAATAGATTTGTTTTTTCTGCCTCTCGTAAAGCATTGCACTAACATTACTGTGCACTAAAAACTGTAAGTTTTAATCATGGACATGTTTGGTATCAAGTTGCCTGCATAGAAACAAGTGATGGATTTACCCTGTTCTATTTATGCAGTTGTTTCTTAGAGAACTAAAACATAAATTGATCTAATAGTCTTCTACCGTGCTATTGTTTATTAATATTTAATAGTGTTAATTGCTTTCTCATTCACTAGTATATAGTCACCTTGAGAGAAATCTCAAAAGCAGAACACAAAAAAATTCTGGTCTATGGAATGAGCAGAAACTGAGAGTGAACCTTTGTCCTTTCTTATCTGTTCTTGTCACCTCATGCTTTCTGACACCTCATACCTTTAGTATTTGCATAAACATCACAATGACTGTGTTACATGTTGCATAATGTCTATGCTTGCATTAGAGGTTATCTCTCAGACTGTGAGACTGAAGGAAAAAGAAGGACAAATGTGAGACCTGAAAAAAATGGATTGTCATTCTCAAACTTGTATTAGCATGTATTTGATACCTATGCTAAAACTGACCCACATCCACTTGCCCTTTTACTGAGTTCAGATGTGCTATACACACGTGTAAAATTACATCTGCCAGCTTAATTGTAGATTTAGGTGAGCCTACAGAAATGGAATTTGTAACATGATAGAGGAAAAAAAGGAAACAATAACTGCCACAGACTCACAGGGAAAGCTGTTTTAACATAGACACACATATGCATTACTAGTGCTGTAGATTACCACTAAATAAGAACAAACCTGAAAACATAAATCAGCAAGAGTAGGGCTCTTCCTTAGGCACCTACTCTTTGGCTGGCAGACCCAGTAAATGGACAACACCTATGATTTCTATATGCTCTCTGTTCACCCTGTACCTCTCTGTCCAAGCTGTACGTGCTTGTTTTTCTCCACAGTGATGTTTAACTTCCAAAGGGTAGTCTCCAGAATAAAGAACTGAAGGTCTAAAGGACTTCTTGACATAAGTTACCTATTCTGCACCAAGTTCCTTGTTTGGCTCTAACAGCTTTTGCATCAAAACTCTCCTTTTCCATGCAGGACTCTTTTGCCTTTTTATTTCTCTAGATTAAGTGTTTGTTTTAAAGAACTGACAACAGGACTTACACAGTAGGTGGAAGAATTGCAACAAAGAAAGACGTGAGGTGCAGATAAAAGCTGAGG
This sequence comes from Clamator glandarius, assembly GCA_033459285.1. Classification (NCBI taxonomy): domain Eukaryota; kingdom Metazoa; phylum Chordata; class Aves; order Cuculiformes; family Cuculidae; genus Clamator; species Clamator glandarius. Next base: position 475,359 of record JAUNZM010000131.1, on the reverse strand, counting down.
GTACTGCTGAACTACATTCTATTTGACAGTACTGGTGTCTTCACTTTATTACAGAGTGAATATCAAGCTCTTTAAGCCTCATTGCATAAATGGGTTATGAGGTGCTTGTGAGAAAAAGTGCAACTAGGAGGCAGTGCAGAGGAGGAAAAAGAAGTGTAAATGTCTAGCTGCGAAAAAATAACTGTTATGTATGGGTGAAGTCTAATATTAAAAGGTCCTGTTAAAAACTTTCCCTTCAGTCCATTTTCATGATGCTACAAAGCAAGAAGAACTTGTTAATTATGAGTACCCATGCTGGACAGAGTTTATATTTCATGTTCCCCTTTTTGAATGCTCCTGCTTTGTAACAGAGCTGCATTTTTAGTTCTAAAAATTCCCTCAATCTTCAGATCAGGAAACCTCCCTATTTTATTCCCATCTTTTTTCTCACCATCTTTCATCACCCATCATCCTGTCCTTCATTGATTCCTACTGATATCATCAGCAGTGCCAACAGCAGGCTTCCCACACTCATCTGTGGTTTTATTCTTTTTGTTCAGATTTTATTTATTTACTCCATTAGTTCTCCTTGACCTGGTAGGCTTTTTTTTTCAGTATTGTGACCACTTTGTCTCCTCCCCACATCTTGAACCCCTTTTCTAACTTTTACAGAAGTGCTTTCAATTTTTAGTAAGGCTTGGTTGTATCTGTCCTTGGGTGACCTTCAGTTTCCAGCTATTGACATACGATTTACCATTGATTCTAGGCTGTCTCTTGGACCTGCAGATTTTTGAGGTCACAGCTTTGTAATTTCTCAGCTGAAGTATTCCCATCTCTGAGGTTTCAATTTGTTTCTATTGAAGAAAACATTAGATTGAAGATCTGGGATTAAGTGAACAGATACTGGATTAATATCGTAAACCAAGAGTTCCTAACACTTCAGGGAAAGCATATTTTGGGCCATAGTAGCCCAAATTAATTTTTAAATCTGATTGATAATAAAGTGGTGACTCCATTTAATGAAGAATTCAATGTGCAGTGAGTGCATAGTTCTACAAATAGCACTAAGGAGATACAGTGCTCAATGGATTAAGTCAGCTACATAATATCTTGTGTACAGTGGGGAATATATGCCCTCCTTTAAAAAGCTGTGTTTATTGCTGAAAAGGAGAAAATTTTATTAACTTTTTCTTTGATTTATAAAATGTCTTTCTCTAAGAAAAATAAATGTTTGCTTTGGTTGTGGAATTTCAAGTGAATTAATGGAAATACACAGATAAAATTGGGTGCAAGAAATTAAAATGTGTTGTTTAAAATACAGAGCAACTTTTCACCTTCAATATCTTTTCTTGGTATAGAAAGTGGCAATATTTACAGGGAAGAAAATGGAGGATCCCTTAAGGTTATTTCCTCACTTTCTGTGTTTTCAGCTCTGATAAGGACTGGTCTACAAGCCATCAATTTCTTTCCTTTAAGTCAGTTGTAATTGACTTGCTGGGGGTTCATTACACAGCTAACAATAGCTAAAGCCTCTGAATAGTTCAGAGGCTTCTGGACAAACTTCTTTTTACTCCTGGTAAATACTTCTTCCTTGAATTATGAAGGGTAATACGAACCTGATAGAGCAACACTATGGGGTTTTTTCAGACAGAAGTATTTCTGCTAGGTGTTTTTTACTCAGTTTATTCCCTCTTTTTGCTACCTGAATAATGAGGAAAAATAAATCTGTTCAACAAAATATCCCCTGGGAATTGCTGATTTGGACTACTAGATGAGGTAGGGATCTCCTGTAGTCCGTAGGCTGCATAAGCCTTGGATTTTTCAGGCTAGTTTCTACAGTCAATCTATTATATAATTTAGGACAATATTAATTTTGCAAATACTGTTTTTTTCAACCAAAGATGTTTTTGAAAGTGGATATTTTTGGTCTCTAGTCTTTACAGATTTCCTTAAACAGCGTGATTCTTTCCTGTTCTGAGGGAAGGTCGTATTGCATGACAATTAAAGTCCTATCCATGACTGACTGTGCATTGGCAAATGCAATTGACCTTCTTTGAGAGGTGAAAATTGCCTTCTGTCTCATCTAGTGATACCTTAAGCTGTTCAAACTTGCAACAAAACAACCCCTTTCCTTCTTGTCATTTTTAAGGTGGACTCTAGCTTCCTGTTCCTATCTTTGGGCAAATGGCCCACCTATCTACATTCTTCAGTCTTTAGCTGGTATTTGGCAATCTTACTACTGTTCAGTGCATTTCAGTTTAATTGCTACTTCCTCTTACTTTCTGAATAAAGTCTTTTTAACCAAGTGTCTCTTGAACACATTGTAGCTGGTCCTAGGTGCCAATTTTAAGCCCTAAGGACTTCTTTCAGGAGACTAACACATGAAAGGATGTTCCAAGTCAATTCAGAAATGTACTATTGAGTTAAGAAGATGTGAAACATGCCTAGTTGGAATGTGAATTATCTGAAAACATTTTATTCTATGTTTTAGGTCAGGACTCTTCTGATTTAAAGGGATGCGTGAGAGAAAGAAAGAAGTATTTTGCCTTTCTTGAACCACTTAAGGAAAAAAAAGTAGGCCATCATTAAACACTTCCAAGAGAAATTGTTGCACCTGACTGTACCTCACAGAACTGTCATTTATAGTTTATTCACCTGCTGCTTCCACCTGTATCACTGTTCTCTAACTGCTTTTTCTGATTTTTGCGTGATGTTAGTGAACACTGTGTTCTTATGTTTCTGTATTAGATCTCTATCTTTACTCACTTTTGAAAGGATCATTCATTTAGTGATGTACTATTTAATGAGTGCCACATGATTGCATACTGAGAAACAGTGGAGAGGAGTCCTATTAATCTTTTGACAAAGGTTTCTCAATAAAACACTGGATTTTGTTGCTAGAAGTTTGTGAAGGATTTGTTGTTTTATTTTTTTTTTCTTGTCATTTTATGGTTGTGCTTTTTTTTTATTATGCCACATTTCTGTTTCCTGCTAAATCACAAAGTAAGAAAGTGGTTCCTGTAAAAGGCAAGAATGACGTGTAGTATCTTTTAGCCATTCCAGAAAGACATAAGCTTAACACTGAAAAGTATGAAAGCAGAGTCAAATTTTAATCTTATAATCTTCTGTCTTCTCTGAAAACACCCATTCATCTGTTTTCTCACTACAGAAAATGAATAACATTTTTTTTCAGTTCATGGATGTTGAAAAAAGACATGTAACATTTTATTAGTCAGGTTCATATTTCTTTACAGTGCATATTATTTGGCGTGCCTTCCGTACTTTCCAAACACCACGTTAAACACTTTTAGAAATTCAGATTTCACTAAGTGATATGTTGGAGTGTAATTTGTAGAAATGAAACATTGGTTCCCTGGTATTACTAAAGTAAACTGAGTATATCTTAACATCAATATGCATATTGCATTTTGCCCATGATTCTTAAGGTACCCAAACCCATGCACACATTTTCAATATTCAGACATGCAATGAATGTCTAAACAAATACTTTAAGAATAAGTAAATTACACCACATAAGAACAGGATACAAATTTCAGAAAATACATATATTATTTACTGCTTTAACAGAATGTCCTTAAACAATGGTATCATGATGTTTATTGCCCAGAGATGTACTTTCTTTGTGTAGAGGTCGCTCTTCACTGCCTTTTTTATTTTTATTTTTTGTAAAATAAAAAAAATAATATGGTAGGTACCCTTAAATAGCTAAAGCTAGGAATTGTTTGCTTGTCAATTCCTTTTTGTGGTTGTTGTTCAGTTAGTTTTCTTTCTAAAGGCCCTGAGATGTTTCCAGTACTGTTAGTTTTCTAATATATTCCAGCAGGACAGTACATCTTATGACTTTTAAAGCATAACTAACAATTCATCCAATTTGTGTCTTTGTGCGTTAACATACTGCCTATGTTTACAATGAAAAAGATGACCATATTTTAACATTTATGGAGCTATGAAGAAAGTGGCAGCAAATTAAATCAAGTCTGTGTCTGTAATTTAAGAGCAATTGTAGACAGAAAAGCATTTTAACATCAGTATCTCTGACCTGTGCCGAATGGAAGTGATAAATTTCAGAAACACGGGAATACATGAAAAAATGGCTTGATTACTGGGCAGACTCTGTCAGTATATCAGAAAAAATCCTGTGTCCAAAAAGCCCCAACCCTGTGAGATATAATATGGGATGAGAGGGAATCAGTAACAGTTATTCATACACTCACTCATTATGAGGGCCCAGGCTGGGCATGACTCAGCAGTGTGCTGAGCACTTAGCTACAAATCCATCAGAAACAAAAATATCAGGTTGATTTTTGAAGGGAAATGTCAAAATCTAATTTTCTGATGGCATCATACCTGATTACCCCAGTGTAGTTACAAGCACAGTGCATAAACACACAGTATCTTAAGAGGAGATGCCAATTTTCTCCATTTTGGAGTAATTTATGAATACTGGAAACACTAGTTTATTACAGTAGAGTAGTTTAGAAAATTTCAGAAAATCTAAAAGCTGTATAGCAGTGTTCTTCATTTTGCAAATATGTGTTCCAATATGTATATGCTTTATCAATTCTTACTAGATAGAATACAGATTACAATACTCATTAGTACAGAAAATTTCTCACATTGTCTAGTCAACAGTATCTCTACTTCCTTCTCATTCTAAGTACAGTCCTTAAAATCATTTGGATTTCTAAAGGATCAAAGTTACTCATGAGCTAATATCCACAAACAAAAGCGGTTTAAGTGTTAAAAGTGAAATTTGTAACAGAAACTTTATGAATTCAGCCTGGAGAAGAGGAGGCTGAGGGGAGATCTTATTACTCTCTACAACTACCTGAAAGGAGGTTGTGGAGAGGAGGGTGCTGGCCTCTTCTCCCAAGTGACAGGGGACAGGACGAGAGGGAATGGCCTCAAGCTCCTCCAGGGGAGATTTAGGCTTGAGATTAGGAAAAAATTCTTCATGGAGAGGGTGGTTAGGCATTGGAATGGTCTGCCAAGGGAGGTGGTTGAGTCACTGTCCCTGGAGGTGTTTAAGGTGAGGGTAGATGAGGTACTTAGGAGCATGATTTAGAGATTGGTGGGAATGGTTGGACTCGACGATCCAGTGGGTCTCTTCCAAGCTGGTTATTCTGTGATTCTGTGATTCTGTGTGAATTGAAAAGCTTAGCTTGCTGATGTGTAGGTTTCCATTCAAACCATAGTGGTCTATAAGGTACAAGCAGAAGTAAGGGCATAAGCCTGTTTCACAACTTTCTGTGTACTGAAAAGGCAGCTTCTGGAGAAAATTGCCTTAATCATCCCATTTTGTGAAACCTGCTGAGGTTAAGGAATAGCTTCCGGGTATTATCAGCCCTTTGCCTCTTCTTCATCAGTGCAGGCTTCCCTCGGACATTGCTCCCTGAAGTAAGCAGGATTGGGATTCTGATGGTAAAATCTTGATTCAAATCAAAACTGAAGCCTGACACTACTGAGTCCAGGTTTTGAGTCTAAGAACGCAGTGATATGTCTGCAGCACAGGCAAAGGCGCAGGTACAGATCATGTTGGTGTAACTTTCTTATTTTAATACCAGCAGTGTGTTGACAGCAGCCTGGAATTTAGTTTGGGCTGCAAAATCCTCTTGCAAAGCTGGGGTAAATATTAGATGTTAGCCTACCCTGAACTCTGTACTGCTTTGACAAGACCAGCTAACTCAAGGAAATAGACAGCAATCCCCTTACAGACTGACTTTCCCACACATTTCTAAAAGCAAAATCTTTCCAGTCCCAGAAGGACAGACAAGAGATACCGTGTCCCTATTTTGTATAAGTTTTATGGTATTTAAATCCAACGGTCTTTTCAACACCACTATGCCTACTAAACCATGTCCTGTAGAGCCATGTCTATATGTTATTTGAACATCTCCAGGGATGTGACTCCATCACTTCCCTGGGCAGTCTATTCCAGTGCCTCACCACTCTTTCAGTAAGGATTTTTTCCTAACATCCAATCTAAACCTCCTTGGTGTAATTTGAGGCCATTTCCTCTCATCCTATCACCTGTTATTTGAGACAAGAAACCAACACCTACCACACTACAACCTCCTTTCAGGGAGTTGTAGAGAGTGATAAGGTGTCACTTCAGCCTCCTTTTCTCCAGACTAAACAACCCCAGTTCACTCAGCTGCTTCTCATAAAACTTGTTCTCCAGACCCTTCTCCAGGTCTATTGCCCTTCTCTTGACATGCTCCAGCAACTCGATATCCTTCTTGTAGTGAGGGGCCCAAAACTGAACGTAGTATTCAAGATGTGGCCTCATCAGTGATGCGTACAGGGGCAGAATCACTTCCTTTCTCCAGTTTAAGTGAAATGAAGTTCACGCACTTCAGCTTAAGTAAAGCACTGCAGAACATGTAGATACATGGAAAGAAAAGCACTTTTTTTCTAAAGGGTTAACTTTTTAGGGCATGCAAATCTATGTGTGACTGACACCCAGGATCTCAAAGACCTCAAAGGCGGCAGTATCTCTTCTGATAGAAGTTCACAGAGAAGAGCTTTTAAATACAGGTTTAAAACTGCCTGAAGTGTAAAGGTATCTTTGATTTTCCAGCATTCTGAATTTCATGTGGGCACTGTACTAATTGTCCTGATTCTCTGTGAAAGGTAACACTCACGTATCCATGTCAATGTTTCTGGATCATTAACTGACTTTGACACTTCTAGCCGTAGGATATTACTAAAATTAGAGACTTTTAACATTAGCTCAGTTATTTTTTTCTCTTGAGGACTCTGAGATATTTACTCAGTAAGTCCCCACTGGCAGGTTCCTATGATCTTTACACCCTTCCTTCCTCCAGCAGCTCTGTCTGGAGTCTACAAATGGCCTATACCTTTCTGCTTCTCTTATTTTGGGTCTTCCTTAATGCTTATACATTTACTTGTGACTGTCAAAGGTTTCTTTACTATAAAATGAATTGTTTATTGGGATTCTGGGATCCCAAAAGTCTCCCAAAACCCTCAATTCTCTAAAGACCTAGAACTAACATGTCTGCTTTGAAGGCACCTTGAACTTCAGTCTTTTTACCCTTAGTTCAGGATGGGTACAAGCTATTCTAAGACACAATTTGGGCTCTCTAGCCTGCACAGCACTTTTCAGGTGACATTGTCATAAAGCTACTGTGAATGCCATCTCTGTAGGCATGAATGTGTGTCTCAAAGCACAAAGTGAACTAGCAGTATCCTCTTTAGAGTGCCATTCAAAATGTGAGGATGCTCCAGGAAGTGGACAGAAGTAAACAATAAATTTCACCTCTTCTGAAGGTAAAGACTTAGGCAGGAGCCTGTACAAACAATGCATATAAGAAAGGATGGATTATGTAAAACTCATCAGATATTAAAAAAAAGATTAGAAATTGCCTTGATGAAAGTTGCATCTATAAAAATATTAACATGTAGATTAATTTTCAAGTATATTTTTCCATGGTGGTGGTGGTGAAATATTTACATTTTTAATTTAAAAAATGTTTCTATCTTCATTTGGTCCAGTTTTTAAAATATTAAAAGAGGTTGTTGGGATCCTTTTAACTCAGAAATACTGAAGATTCATTTGCTTGTACTCCTAACTGTGAGAAAATTGTAGTAGTACTGTGGGGTAAAGAGGTATGGAAGAGAATATCACTTGCAGATCTTCCCTTCAGTTCTATTATTTGAATCCAAAATGTAGGTAGTTATTGAATCTATAGGTCCTCTCTCATCATGATGACAGAGAAACACATCACTTACATTTGACCAAGAGGTTGCAACATTTTCTTTCAGGCAGGGAATGAACTGCATATGAGTTTGTCATTGTATGAGTAGATTACTGTAGAGTGCTCTTCTTTGTGGCAAGTTATTATAACAATTTGCTGCAGCAATTTGCTATAATGCTATTGTAGTGTAACAGGGACTTTCACTGCATAGAGCTGTTTGTCTATCAAGCTGTAAGGTCTGATAGATGTGTTACCAAGGGATTATTTCCAAAATATCTGTTAAGGGAATTGAGACTAAGGATGCATAGACACAGAAATACCTGAAACCTGTCAGAGTTTCTAAAAATGTTCTTGTTATTGTCAAGTTGTGTAATGCTTTAATGCCCCATGAAAGCCTGGGTGATATATTTGCTACCTAAGTGAATAAAATGACAAATACTACTAGGGCTAGTAATAAATGCATTTGCTTTGTGGATGGTAATCTTTCATGCTAGCTCATATACCAGTGCATAAGGGAAATTATTTAAACCACACTTCACCTAGTGTGAATCTGGCAACACATGAGTGAGAAAAATGGATCACAAGCATTTCTTTTTGACATGTCTCTCTTTCTCTCATCTAGAAGCCATTTAATGGGCCGTATCATCAGGAATAATAGAAATTCTATGCAACAGTTCATTTTTCTAAGTAATAAATCAAACATAGCTAAAATAGTATACATGTATATATGGTATATATTTTAGATGAGATTTTTGTGATTTTCATATATGTATATTTGTGATTTGGATGTTTCTATGTGTTTTTCCAGCATGCCTTTGTATGTATATTTGATATATTAGTTTAATATACAATGTACATGACTGAATATATACTGTAATAACTCCTGACACTGGTATTTTTTTGTAATTCATTGAGGTTTACAGAAAAGTCAAAACAAGGTTTTGTTATAGGAATGTTGTGGTGTGGATTTAAATACCTAGAATCTTCTGCTTTGGATCCTGAGGTAGCAGAAATCAGTGCATCTTCCACTTTAGTCCACAGCCATATTCTGTCAGCTGAAGTTTTAGTGTGAGGGATTTAGTACTAAGACAACTCTCTACTTCTTAAAAAAAAGGTTATCATGATGGAACTAGAGTGCCTTATCTGTTAACTTATGGTGTCAAGCACTGGTAAATGGAATAGGTTACTCTCAAGAGACTGTACAGTGACCTATTATGTATGAGTAAAATTGGTGGTCTCCACTAAATTTGAAACAGAGAAGTGACCGAGCAAGTGTTACACTAAAAGAACAATAGATTTGGTAGCATAAAGCTGGCATATGGAGAAGTAGGAATTGCGGGGTGTTTGTAACACTTAAGAACTTAAAAGTATAATGAAAACTTGATGAGATTTCCAAAGTCTAAAGCAAATTTGAAAATGCCACTGGGTTATGAAATTACAGTATCTGATATACTAATGTGTTTGTTCAGGTCAGATGAATTACAGTGAACATTTTTTTGCAATCTGGGCTTTAATTTATCTTAACTCTAGTTCATCCGCAATCAAGAGATAAACTTAGAAGTTATTACTAGCAGAATATTTTGTGTCTCTTGGTACTAAGAAAAAATGACATGACAGGGGAAACAAACAAACAAACAAACCTCACTATCTTCTTAGAATCATTTTCCAAAGTCCATTTCTTAACAGTCTTTGTGGTATTCATTTTCTGTCCTGATTATACTTTATTTCCATTCTCTGTTTTATCTTTTGTCTTTATCCTCCCATTTTATTTATGTCTCTAATCCAATGCTCATTTGTGCAGTCAGATGTCTCTTCCACATACTTTTGTTTCCTCAAGTGCTTCTTTTGCTTACAAAGCTCTTATTGTACACCATACCACTCCTGAAATAAACTCAGTCATTGCTTATCAGACGATATCACTACTGGTCCTGAGAGGGAGAAAATAATCTATACAATATATGCTCACATTTTTATGGTAGGCACAGCTAATGTTCTGAGTGTAAGGATTCATCTCTTTCATCCCTGAAAGAAAGAGAGAGAGGAGGAAGAGATCAAGAAAGAAATTTCATTTTCCTAACAGGTAATCATTAAGAAATCATTTTAAGACTCTGACAATAATTTCCCAGCGGCTGGTTGAGTAGGAAAAGAAACCAAGAAAGAAATTGTGTGAATCAGGCACTCAGGGTGCTAGGAGAATACAAATTAAAGCTCACTTAGTCATTATGCTGTCTATCTCGATCAAAAAGGTCTAGAGATTCTTAAAGAAAATTGTTCATTTAATTGTGTGTCCAGTGTCTGTGGAAGCACTGCATAGTTAAAATATAGTCTTGATGTTTCACTTCCATTTAGTATTTCACAAGCTTGGGAAAATCTGCTACTTACAGAATTACAGAGGACACTGAGATATAAGGCATGAACAGTCAGACCATCCCACATTGCCTTACACCAGGTATCCTATCACCCCGCACTCACTGTTTACAGAATGTTGATTTCGAACTTTCTATGCATCTAATTGTCTAAGATTGACAATGTGAAAATTTTCTTCTCCTTCCTGTACTCTTCACTTGATTTTGCCATGATCAAGATAAAGAAAATGAATTTATTAGAAGCACAGTCTTTGGATGATTGCACGTGTCATTTCATATGCAAAATAAATTGCTTTGCTAATTATAACATATACGCTTCTATTTTGTGTGGGCATTGCATAGGCCAGAATGTACAGTACACCATTTAAAAAATATTTTACCTTTAGGAAGGTGTATATCTACTGCAGCAGACAGAAAATATATGTAGTTTTCAATACACTGTTTTATCCATCTTGTATGTTACATAAATGTTAGATTTAATGGTTGCTCATTCAGCTCGTTTATATTGCTTAATTTTAAAAGAATAAAAATGGTAAGGTGACAGGCTTAAGGTACTGCATGACTGCAGAATGACATCTGTAGGACATGGTTCACTGCTTTTAAACTATCTTGAGCTGAAGTATAGCCTGCCAGTAAAGTACCCAATAACATACCAACTCAGTGAGAAATGCAATGCATTCTCTTATATCTCACTTAGCCGGAAATGTAGAAATTACTACAAAGTAGATTTTTTCCAAGTCCTAGTAGAATTTTAGAAGCTCTTACTACAGGGAATTCCAGCTTCCTCCAGCTCTGATGCATTAGATTTCTCAGTTCCAATGATTGCTTTTGTCAAACTTTTAAATATGAAATAAAATATCAGGCAGCCATATTTATAATGAATAACACTGGTAAAGCATTCACAAGCAGCTGCTGTTTTATAACAGTTCTTTTTGATGTGTTCATAAATTTTTTTTTTCTATTTTTGCCTGTTGAACTGTCTGTAACCAACAGAGTGGAAAATAACTCTCTGAAAGCTTAAATTCAGTAAAAGAATTTGCAAGGCTTCTATAAAGTATAAGAACTCGCAAACAACATTGCTTTAATAACATGTTCTAGATTCTTAGAAGATGATGAAATTCCTATACCTATTTGTCATATCCTAAACTTTCTGAGAGGATCTCTTTTTCATTTAGGTGCTCTACCTGTTCTCCGAGTATGCAGCATATCAAAATTATACAAACGTATCACTGTTCCTGACTTAGCATGGAATATTTCTTTAGAAAAGTCAGCATGCTTGCAACAGCAATTTTCCTTCATACATTTTCTGCATAAAAAATAGTTTGTTCTGATCTGTTGTTCCTTAGTTACCATTTGTATCTGTCATTCTATAATCTACGTAAGAAAATTTTCTGGTAGAGTTCTTTGTGTTATTGAAAGATTTTATACTTGTCAATTTTAATCATTTCTGTCTCTTCCATTTCATAGAATGAGAAGGTAGAGGTTTGTTTAATTCTCATTTCTTTCCTTCTAATCAAAGGATTTGTAAACTTGCTGTCTCACAGTGTTTAAGATAAAGCGTTTCTTGGTAAATGTTACAATTATTTTCACTCACAGACTCATGTCTGCTGTCAATAAATTTGACAAAGAACCTTGAATGGATAGGAAAATGTCTAAGTTTGCTCATAAAGTTGAAAACACTCATTCTCAAAATTTTTAAGAAAAAAATGGTAAACTTCTGAAGCTAGTTAATTGAATCTGTTCATTTATAGAAAATAACCTTGCATTGCCTGTTTCCAAAAATACCATTTTGTCTATATTGTATGAGATACAGAACAATAACATCAACTTTAAATATAAACAAAGGTTTTATCTATTTGTCTGAGCAGGAAATTTCTAGGAAGTAATTTATTACAACTGTCTTGACACAGTCAGATGAATATCCTTCTGGAACTACCCCTAAAATTTCTGTGGATTAGAGAGGAAGAAAGCCTGATCTAGTCACGTAGCTTTTTCAGTTGTATAGAAAAGACTCCTACTCAGTATTCAAAATTCTGTGGAAGATATCACTGTGCCTGTGGTCTATGATTAGCATAGGCTTTCTCCATGAGAAAGAAAGAAACTGAGAAATGTTATTCAATGAGAATAATGCACCTATATGAATGACACTGTGTAGTAATAAAGCAAGGTGTTATTCTATATGTATAAATATTTTTAATGCAACCCAACAATGATAATGAATAGAGATCTACAGGTAAGAAAAAATGTAATTTAAACCCAAATTATATGTCCCTACTACTTCCACTGTAATGTAAAGACTCTTAGTGTAAATGACAATTAAGCTCCAAAGAGCTTTTCATCTAATGATTGTGGAGTGAATCATACTGCATTGCTACTGCTGCCATTAACAATGAGAAGTCAGAAGGAACAACAAGATCTCAACACTTCTGTAAATCAGGGCATAAGTACTGAGCAGTGGGCACCAGGAAAGAGAGGCAAGTGCTTAAAAGACACTCCAAAGTAACACAGGATATCAGTGATCATAAGGCATTTGCAATCCTAATTTCTACCTGCCAGCATGCCTGAACATCTCCATCCCACACTGCCCAATTATTGGAAAAAGGCTTTGGGAAAAACCTTCCTAATAATGACAAATAGATTGAAAGCATATAAGCCTCTCTGCAGTTTTTCTTAGAACATCAAAATCCTCGCAAGGTTGTATTTTACACATGTGTTTTAAATCACCATCATCCATTATTTCCTTACATGTTAACTTTGCTAAAGATCATGTGGTATTAAGTATTTGGTCTGGAGCTTTCCATATCAGGAAATTTGGAGTTTGATATACAAAAAGAGTGCAGAAAGATAAAATGCAGTTACATGCACTCCCTGGACACAGTAGGGGAAGTGGATGAAGTGGCCTGTGTGGCCAGGACTCATTAGGTGTTAATTTCAAATAAAAAAATATGTGCTCTTATGTTACAGAAAACAAATACATTTTTAGAACTTCTAGAATCATAGAATTATAGAATGGCTTGGTTTGGAAGGGGTCTTAAAGATCATCTAGTTCCAATCCTCCTGCCATGAGCAGGGACACTTTTTACTAAATCAGGTTGCTCAAAGCCTCGTGCAACCTAATCCTGACCACCTCCATGGATGGGATATTCATGGCCTTTCTGGGCAACCTGTTCCAGTGCCTCACCACCCTCACAATAAACAAAAATTCCTTCTAATATCTAATCTAAATCTCCCCTCTTTCAACTCAAAAACATTACTCCTTGTCCTATCATTGCACTCATTGATAGAGTGTAATGATTTTTTGACTTGCAAGAAGAGTTCTAATCTACTCTAGTCTCTATATCCAATTAGTGATCTGATCTGTATCTACTGAAGCAAATGACATTCCATAAAAGCTATATTCTGCCCTGAGTGTTAAGCTGGATAAGAACAAATCTTCCTGTGTTTCTTCCTCACTAAAGAATTCCTGTTCTCCAGAGAAACACTCATTACTTTTATTAGGCCACCACAGCACTCTTTCCTGAGCAAAGCTGTCAACTCTACTAAACAGAAACAAAGGATTCTATTGCCTATTTCTCTCATTCCCAGCCGTTGATAGGCCAAACATTAACCAAGTAGGGTATAGACTGAATCCACAGACTAATTGGTGGTGCTCTGGTGGTAGAACGTATATCATGATTACTCACTACTATATTTTACTAGGATTTGATTCTGTTGTGTATTTAATTTAAAGGTTCTGAATTTAAATACTGAACTCTTTGGTATGAGTACATTAGAGCGATTTTTATATATATTTATATATGTGTATTATATGTATAACATTTATAATATATATTTATATGTAAGAAATATATGGAAAGCTTTCTTTAGCATCTTTTGCAAAAGGAGTTAACCCCAAGGTTTTACAAAGTTCTTTTCAAAACCATGCTTGAAGCATGTTATGCAGAGATATGATAGTGTAAACACAGTTTGTGGAATTGTTTTTGAGAATGCATTAGACTTCTTACACATGCAGTAAATATAATGCATAATGACATAAAATAACATGTTCAGCTCAGTGATTAACTGTCCAGATGCTTTATTTCGTTAAATCCATTAACAACTACTCAATTGAATGATAAAATATGGCCCACATAAATGTGAGTTTCACAAATAAACTGAATATAATCAATGCTATTGCAAAGGTTAACAGATTCTCTTACCTTGGCTAGGCCTTACAAAGAAGCTGTAATTATTTTTTTCAGTAAAATTGAAACACTGAGCTATTTTATGATTCTTACCCCAGTTAGATGAGGTTTGTTCTGTTCAGATTTCAGTGGGATTCTTTTGGAATTATATATGACATTGAAATTAATACTGGCAGAGTTCATCACAAATAATGTTATTACAACTATTGCTAAAGAGATTAATAAAGACTTCTTATTTGTTGCAAAGTGTAGAAGCCTTAGGGACTTTGCCATCGAAGAACACTGAGGTGGCCTCATCTTGTCAGATCTTTTGGATTAAGGATATTAAATAGAAACATCTGTAAAATGCTACAAGATTTACATTCCTCCTTTCTGGTATAAATGACATTGCTAACTCTACTGCACTTCTGGGGCCCATTTAATTTAGCTATTGCCTCACAAAGCAGTTCATAAAAAATACTTATTGAATTAATTGTGATATTTCTAGTACATTATGTATTTATAAGCTTGTCACCACTTGTAAACTCCTCTCCCAGTTGCCTTGTAGAGGCAAAACTAGAAGATTATATGTAACATTAAAGTGAAAATTCCAGTAATCCTAATGCTCTGCTCTTGTCATATAGCACTCTACAGACGTCAAGAGTGAAGTTTGCCTCTGTTTGATTTGTGCTTTCTTTGCAGTTGCCTCTTATGAATGGGGACCAAATATGCAAGACTTAAATCTCTCACACTTAATATTGCCTGGTTTTGACATTGCAGCTATTTAATATAATGGCTACTGAATAATAAAACTCATTGTAAGAAACTGCACATGATTAAGTTTTCTAGATAGTTACAACCCTCATTTTGACAGGGGTATAAACAAGTGTTTTGGAAATATCTAAACCAGAGAGAAAAAAAAACTTTTGATTTTGATGAGCTTTCTGAGAGAAAATCTGTAATTACTTCTTGAAGAGAATTATTTACTCATTCATGTGTGTACGTGGGGAAGAAGGAAGGTTAAGCTACACTTTTAAATCTACGTGGTTTAAGAGGACTTCTCTTTGGAAAAGTACAGTCTCATTCTGACAGTCTTCTTTATACAGTTGTGAATACAACATGTCTGCATAGGATACTTTTAGCAGATAAAGACAAATCTTGAATCTTTCTATCCAGTGTACAGTCATGCAGAAATAAGTACCAGGTGTCTCAGTCTCAGACTCACTCTCATCCTAACTGCCTTTTGTTTGCTGTCTTATCTTGTTTGTTGTTTAAATACCCCGTGATATGTGAAAAGGTATGTATCTCCAGTGGGCAGTAAATTTTATAGATTTTAAAGATCATTGGAATAAATAACTTTTTGGGCAATTTTCACTTTCATCACAAATGATGGGGAATCCAGAAGACTTTCTTAGGTTACAGAATTAGAGGTGGCATTCAGCTATCTAAAGATATGTAACTACTGAGACCTGAAATGCCCCGGGATACATGAGACATCCACAATTGGAGATCAGGAAGGATATTCTAGGACATTTATTTGTCCATCCTTTTGCAACTGAATCTCATTCTTAAATTCTTGATACCTACATCATGATGGCATGAATCCCACCCCACTGTAATATAAATTATATGCAAAGAATTACTATCACTATCATAGCATTTCTAAACAGTTCTATCATTTCAAGACTTTGTTTATGTACTACTTTTAGGCACTGGTACAAAACTAGAACTAATTCTGCTTATGGATATTTCTCAAGTCCTAGTTTTATTAATGAATAACGTTGTTAAGAACTTTGAGATATCCCTATTCCATTAAAGATTTGGTATTTTATATGAATGTAAAGATCTTATGGGAGAAAATTCTTAAATATCAGTGGAAAAACCATGAATACCCAATAATACAAAAATAATATTGGTTAAAATTTGGTCTTTTGAACTCCTCCACACTACCAAGAAAAAGGGCTTATTTAATATTTCTGAACTAAGCTTTCTTGTGCTTCATTTTTCTGTTGCTGTTGGTCTAGGCCTGGTCATTCCAAGATCTGCCTCAAGTTTTATAAGTTCAAGCTACAGTAAAAGACACTAGTGTTTCATTTACCAAATAGAAACAGCAGCCTCTTGTAGTATCCTATTGATCCTAATGTGGTATTACAGTTTGTATGGCGGCTCCACACAGGACGAACGTAAATGGTATATCTAATGGCCTAAACTGTTCATTCTTCTTGAGAAACTACACTTACTACACTTGAGATGGCGCAATAAATCCCTTAACAGCCCTAGGAGCCAAGACATTAGAATTATGACATATGAAGAACAAATATGGCCTTTAAAACATGGTAAATGTACCATGAATTAGATGGCTTTTGGTATGTTGTTGTATAAAACTTTAAACGGTATTTTATCCTACAAGTGTGAATGATGCCTGACATTTTTTACCTCACTATTTGTATGTAGATAAAATAACATGAAGTAAAATGAAAATTTTAAGCCCTGTTGCTGGATTCTATACAGCACACAAACTTCTGTTTGGGGTTCAACTTCAAAATAAAGGAACATACAGCAAAGCAACCCATCTCATTCATAGACTGATCAGTGCAAAGACTGACTTAGTGCAGGAGTTGCAATACAAACTGGAAATCTCCATCAAATCACACAGTTGGGTAAGATCATGGGACAAAGGAGCATAAAGTTCTATCTTTGAAACATAAGAGGAGAACTATTTTGGGAAACTGGTGGAGAGATTTCATAAGCAACCAGAAACCACAGACTAGCAGATAAATTTAGTTTCCAGGGGATTCTGGGAATAATACTAGTTGATTTAGTATCCTCTATAGTGGGAATATAACATTAATAGCTGGTATCTAGTTCTTCCATCAGGAGACTGGATTTTCTGAGCTGCAATTGTATGCAGCATTTCTGTCTACAGGTACTGTAGAAGAAGGGAATAGCATGAGGAAGCAGGAATATGGTCAGTAGTACACAAGGTTATAAAGTAAATGTGACTTAGATGGCACAAATGATTATTGAGCCCTGGTTGTGTGAACTTGCAATAAAAATCAGTTTGTTTGAATGTTTGGAACTAGCATACTGACACGTTACAACACTTAGGTTCTGTTATATGAGCAATATTCCATCACCAACAAACAGAAATGATACATTAAATATTTGTGTGAGGCCTTATTTCCCAGAATTGCAAATGTATTACTGCAGCTACTAGGTATGGAACTAATTTATCAACCATCCAGGAATTGAAGTCATGCAGTACGGTTCTAAGAATCTGCAAAATTAACTTTTGCTTGATAAATTAAAGGCTACTTGGCTGATGGGGGTAATATTTTCATTCAGAATTTCTTCCTTGTATTGAAATAGCAGCTTTATTTTTTTTTTTCAATTAATCTATGAACTCAGCTGCTTGGAAAGAAAAAAATTCTCTCCAGTTGTTGCTACTGGCAGTAACAGCAACGTGTACAACAGCATGATATGCTACTGGCATAATACTGATTAGAATGGCACCCTTAACTGTGGATGTACAGGCAGAACCTGGAGACAAACTCACATTCTGAAACTGAAACATGAGAAAGAGTGGTTACATGGTATGTATGAATAAAGTGCAAGTCTTTTGTGATTATCAAAGTAAAGCTTGGTGATATGAAGCAGTAGAGAAAGGAACTACATTGACTGAAAATGTGTGTTCATAAATAAATGAGCCATTTCTGTTTAGTGGATGAGCACCTTTCCAGCACAAATGCAGTCTCTGGAAGGTAACTTGCTAGTGATTTGATATTGTTCCTCTCCTAAAATGTGTACTTGGTGTTTCTCTGAAGGTTCATTTGTTAACTCAGTCTCAAAACAAAGAGATACAACACCAGCAGGACAAATATTAATCCTATTCAGCATTCAGCAATTTTGAGCTGTGAATATATTCACATCAATGGTGCAAATTTTGTTCATGGAGATAAAAAGCTTATTGAGCTATTAGCACTTGTTCCAAGTTCTGATAAGTTCAAGATGACAGATATTGCACTTGGGGACTTTAGTCTTCTAAAATACCATTGAGAGAACGAGCAAATGAGGAGGAAGAATAGCAGAAGAGAAGATAGTGAATGGTCATAATGTTCAGTTTGGAAAGAGGAACAGGAAAGCAACTGAAGCACAAAATTAAATGGTCTGACACTGACTTTGAATAATAGCTGTGGATCACCCTGAATCTTACAGTACTGGATATGCACACATATTATCAACCCCCAGCTGTGATCAGTTTTGTTAAGATGCTTTGTCTCTCTCTGTCTCCTTCTCTCTCTTTCCTTATAAGAATATTCATCTATAGGCTAGTAAAGAATATTTAAGTACTTAAAAGTCTGTTACATAGAATTCCCTTGTATATCGTTTGGCAAATTCGGATATTTCTTTCTCTTTTCATTAACTGAAAAGTTGCTTGTCCTATGAATCCTTCAGTCATCAGAATCTAATTATTTTTGCCTTCCATTCAGATTTGGCTGCCTGGGTCTAGCTATCAGAGGTAGTCTCGTGGGAAATCAAATTTGCTGAGATATTTGTTAGCACTGCCAGTTACCTCTCTAGTGGTAGGCACTTTTTTCTGCTTTCATTAACTCTTTTTCTCTTTTCCTGCTGACCACTATTTCAAACCTACAATCATTGTATTCCCACAGTGAGCTGAGGTAGCAAAACACACAAGCCATGGATTTTGAATTCTAAAAATTATAGCTGGAAGTGATCAATATGGTTATCCTACTAGCATTGCAAGATTAGATCCCACAGTATAGTTTTCTACTGTTTTATTCAGCCTGATTTTAAAAAGCTCAAGTGATGGGGCTTCTGCATTTTATCTAGAAGACTTTTCAACAGCCTTCTGTCAACTGAATGATTTATTGTTTTCTGTTTCATTTGTGTATTCTTCTGCATGATGCATTTCTATGACCCTTAAGTTACAATCTTGAAAATATTTGAAATCAACTATTCTCCCTTTATATTGTTTTGACTGTATATGGGGATTGTTGTTCAGTTTGAATAATAGGCATTTACCACATAACAAGTATAACTTTTATTCCTTTTCTGTTCTTTCACCCTGTTGAGAGGATACTGATAAATAATCCTTCTAAAGGATTTCCCTGATCTACCTCTGACAGTCACCACTTCTTGGTCAACCTTCTTCACTCTCTTCCTTTTCCACTATGCACTCTCACTGACAGTGATGTCCAGTCTAGATTATCATTCATATCAGCTTCGACACTGTTATCTGTAGTCTTTTGTTACAGATACTGTTCTTTGAAGCATTCTGTTCTATACTTCACAAAATCACATAGATCCAACTATTTATAATGTCTTTCTGACTTTCTTCCTACCCTGCATCAAATTCTCTCCATGAACATTAGTATTTCATGACTCTCTTGTGAACTTTAAATTCTTCTCCTTAAATTCTTCTCCTGAACAAAATTTTTGGATGAAGAAAATTCATTCCTTTTGCAAAATGTGCAAGAAACATACAAGTTCTGCTGCAAAAATATTGTTGCTTATATTTCGCATGTAATCATGTCAACAATAAAAAAGTAAAGGCTTTTGATATCAATTTCTAGGTCAAAGAACTCAAAAGGATGAATTCTTACTGCTTTACCTCTTGAGCAGGGTAAAAAGCAAAAGCAGGCCTCAGCTTAGTAAATCAAGAATACTGTTCAGAACTTTTGTATGTACTGCTGAAGAGTTTCACTGAAACATGTTCAAGAGTATCATTAAATCAGGACTCCAAATTGTTTTCATATAAAATACTATCATTGTCACATTTGTCTAAAAACACTGAACCAGTCAACCCAAACAAATAAAATTAAAGGAAACTGTCAGTAGTTTTCATATTTACTGTGTATCAATTTTTACCCCAAAAATACTATTCCTTGGAGAAAGAAATGGTTTCAATCAAAAACACTTTCAGCTACATTTAAATAAAATATCTGTCTATCCAGAAGAATCAGAATGTACTTTGTACTGAATTGTCATGCTAACACTGGTGCAGTCTATGTTACTTAAATACTATTCTCAGAAATATTTTCTTTTTATTTTAATTTTTCATTCCAATGGGACAGATAAGGATCTGAAAAGAATGCAAATGAGAAAAATTTCAGAGATGAGCATGTTTTGTCACTGCCAAAAAATCCATCAGTTATGTGGTATTACGAAAGGGAACAGCTGAAAGACTTCTACTGGAACTTTTGAGGATATTACTGAAGTGAGATATGGGGCAATGCCCCTCAAATAAACTAATGCTTACTTTGTTTGTTGGTGAGGAAATGTTGACAGGGAGACATAATTTATCTCTGCTTCCAAGGGGTCTGTCCACTAACCTGCCTATGCATCAAAATTTCCAGCTTGTTTGACAAAATCACACACTTGTGAACATCTCACTAGGCTGAGTAGTAGTACAGTAGGAGCTGCTTTTCACTTTCCTCACTGACCTGTGGCAGACACAGAGAGTGCTGCTTTCTGATTCCCTCCTGCACCTTCTCAGAGAAAGGGCAGGTTCTCACAGACTAGAAAGAATCAGGAAAGGGATAGTGAAAAAGAAAGAACAGAAAAAGAAAAGAGAAAGGGGCAAAGAAGGATTTAAGTATCAGCAGTTTCTCAAAGACAGAGATGGTAGCTAACCATCCAATTGCAATCGTCCTTCTGATTTTCAACAGCTCAATCATGAAGGCAGAACCTAATAGAGACTTTGAATTAATTCAGTTTCTGTAATTTAACATGGCTCATTGACTTGTGCCTGTGGGATTTCCGAGTGATCTCTCATCCAAGAGCTAAGCAGGCCCTTGAGTACTTGACTTCAAGACAAGACCAGGTACATTCAGATAATATGACTGAATTTACAACATACCATTTTCTTTTTAAAATCTATTTTGAGGAGGCTAAAGAATCATGGTATCTTTATGACTATTGGCAGGCTAAAGAGTGCACAGAGTTGCTCAGAAAAGTATTGTGCTTCATAGATAATTTTTTAAGTATTAAAATACCCTGGAGAGATAGTTCATTAATATTTTTTTCCTCAAGTTATGAAAATGTGAACATAAGGAAACAAAAGGAAATGAAGTTTCCAGGGCCACACCAAGAATCCATGTCAGAATTCAAGACATCTTTACCTTTGCTGCTGAGGCTGTAGCTCAGATCGTACTAAGCTAATTAGTTCTTTACTAATTCCAGTACTCCAGAACTGCTTAAGTTCACTTTTCCTTGTTAGAAGGTGTGAAGCATACTGATAAATGACCAATATTTTTATCAAATACATGAGATTATAATATTTTAGTCTAGTTATACTACAGTGTGACAACCCTAGAGGCATTGAATAACTCCAGGCACAACTAAATTCATATGAGGTATGAGATATCACACAATGATGATCACACACTGTTAAGGTGGAGTACCTGGAGTACCTTTTTCCAATAGCAGGAAAGATCACTGAAGTTGAAAATGCTTTCAAAGAGCACACAAAACAAAACAGAGAGAAAGTAACCATGTTATTGCTGTTATCGATAGTGAGGATGCTTGGTAGCGTGCCAAACAATTCAGTTGCAGTGTCACTATTTTTCAGCTTGTATAAAGCAATTTGTTGAAGCCATTAAGCTTCCTTTATTCAATTGTAATGGACATTTCATTGACTGCTAGCCTTTTTCAAAAGTTGGTGCAGATCAATTAGAAAATAATACCTGTATCCCACAAAAGGCTGGGGTAGTGTTGTCAGAACTGGAAGTCTGCATCATATTGACTTTTGCACAGCTGAGTGAGAAAACAACACTATTTTGGTTCAAATTTGGGACACAGTTGCCACATTTTTTGTCTTAGACTCCAGGAGATCTAATTCCTCATCTGCAAATATTTTGCTTATGGAATGTCAATAGTTTTAATAAATAATAGATGCTCAACTGGGTAATATTTTAGAGGTCCTACTTCAACAACTGCGATTCAGTTCCCTTTTAGTTCCCTTCTACAAGTCATTCTTAACTTCTGGCATGTTGTAGGCCTTTAGACTCTTATCCTCCAGCCTGATACAAAGCTTGTGTAACCAATGGAAGTTTTTCTGCTAGTTTAAATGACTGCCGACTGCATTCTGATTGCTATTTTTTTTATGTTGCTTTTATTTGTAAAATGCATTTTGAAGGTTAGGTTTCCTTCACTTCTTTTCCTTTCTTTTTCCTTTCCTTCTTCCTCTTTCACTTCCTTTTTCCTTTTTCCTTTTCCTTTTTCCTTTTTTCTTTTTCCTTTTTCCTTTGTCTTCTCCTCCCCCTTTACCTTTTCATCTTCAGCTTTCCCTTCCCTTCCTTCACCTTCCCTCCTTTTTCCCCCTTTTCTTCTTTTCCTCTCCATGCCTCCTCTTTTTTAAGATCATAGACATTATTTCTCAGTTACTCTCTCAATCAGGATTTTCTCATTTTTCGAGAAATGCTCACAAGGAATCCACTCTCACAAGGAATTAACACAGCTCAATACTAGCAGGATGAAATGAAGACAACTGGGATAAGATGAATGCAGTAATTCTTGTGTCAATAGGTACATATTCTTCCAGAGCTTTTGCTTGACTCTCATACTGGAACATTTTGTGTTGATTGGGCGTAAGTTTCTGAACACCTAAATTAAATGTTTCTCATTGGCTTTAATGTAACTGATGTCTTCTTTTACCTTTGCTCATTAGTGTTTTAGTATGTTCATTAATCAGCATTCATTATTTATATTCACTGTGGGAAGCTGCTGTTTATGGTTTTCTTTCAACAGAACATCCTCTCAAACTGAGTCATTTTATTTCTGAGACTTCTTCTACCAGGTTTTAGCTATCACAAAGTCGTGAAAATTGATATTCAATTTCACTTCTAATATAACCTCACTTGATTTCATACATTTATTTCCTGCATTTTATCAATGATTACTATGCTGAATGGCAATGTTTACAATTCTGTCAGCGTTGTCTGTTTAAAACAAAAAGCTTTTTTTTTCCTGGAAGAAAATTTGACCATTGCTGCACCATTCGTAAGTATCCCTAGAGAAGGATACTTTGTAGAACACTGGCAGGATTTGTATTTTTTGAGGATATTTTTATTTTTTGGAGGAGGCCTAAGTGAGCTACCATTGATACGAATCATTGATGTGTTCATAATATTAAATTACATATTTAATGGATGTTGCCAAAGCTAGAAAAGCATGATGTCAAAGAAAATGGACAGTTCTTTGTGAGGGAGTTTGAAGTGAGAGGCATCTATTCAAGATGTGGGGCAGACAGTTCTGATAGTAGGGATGGAAAGCACTGAGGATTACCAGCATCAAATTGCAAAATCAATATCCTCTTACATCAACTGCATAAGAATGACACCAAATGGGTCATGATTTCTTATCATCATTTAAATATTCCTCGTTTGAACTGTCATGGGAGGCACATGATGGATGAAGACCGTATTGAAAAGAGGCAGAGCTTGTGTTTCATTGCTTTGGTGACAGCAATAGAGCTATCTTTCTGTAAGTGAAGAGAGTGGAAAAGGCAAAAAGAGGAGAGAGAAATGAAGAAAGGAATGATTGGATAAGCCAGGATAGTCAAGGCCATCTATGTGCATAGGCAAAATACACATTTATTTAAGGAATTAGACATCTGGAGAAAGCAAAGCAGTCATTTTCATTTTCATTGCTTTGCCAAATTAATATGGCAGCTCTCGGGGGTGTTTTTTTCTGCCTGTGTTTCTCAGTTCTACCACTGGCAAAAGGCTCAATAAGCCTTTTCTAGGAAATTAGCATGATAAAATTGAGTTTAACCAAGAATTTGAGAAGTTCTTAGTGATTTCTGAATGCTGTGTGATTCCTTTAAGAGTCTAAATAGAGAATTGAATTTGAGATTGAATTTGAATGGAAAGTCAGGAGGAAAACTAGGATTAACTCAATGAGGTAGCGGTGACAGAGAATAATCAAGTAGGTGAAGATGATCAATGGAAAATGAAGGCAAGTTTGTCAAGAAGCCTATAGTACTAATCAAGGCACATATACAATTTTTTTCTTGTGATGGGTCACTAATTATTTTTGTATTACCTAGCTAAGTCCAGGCATTCAGTTTGCAGGAGTAATGAGCACTCTGTGCAAGAACGATACAAAGTGGGGTGCAGAGCTTATAAAGTGTGAAGCAATGTGAAGTGCTTGAGAAAATAATTTCCTCAGTGACTTAAATTGGCCACTTCAAATCTATGGATAGTGGGGACTTTAATCTTTCCAAGCTTTAGCATCTCAACTGCAAATCGAGGAAATATTTCAAAAGGGTGCTATGAAAATGAATGTATGATAGAGATGACTTACACAGAAAAGCACAAGGTAATTAATAATTCTGTCTTCTGAGCAGTGTTATAATTGTGAGCAATAAATAAGGCCTACAGCAGCACAGTGAAGAAAACAAAATACTAAAGTGCTGCTCTTTAAATGAACACTGTCTCTTCTTTGCACAGAAGAAAACAGGAGTCCTTTGGGAAAAAAAAGTATATGACTATGTAATTAAAAAATACATCATTATATATTCACATGAAGGAGCCAATTTAAGGCAACTTGAATTCTGGCATTTTCTAATTTTGACTGCTTTCTATGCAGATTGTTTTGCAGGCCTTGGAAACCAAACTTTAGGTTGGTTTATGTGATTATACATTCTCCACAGGAACTTTTGCTTTCTTTCATTGATTTTAAACTTACTAACATTCCAAGGATAATAAAGAAAACATTAATTTCCAGGTTAAGTGTATAAATGTAGGTGTCTTTAGATAGTAGGTGTCTAAATTCCTGATACATTCAATGAAGACCTAGTCTCAATGCAATTACCTGCACAAAAAAACTGTTGCTGTTTGATATAAACGTGTATATCCTGTATGGTTTCCTACTGCCACTGCAGAAGAGTCTCTCACAGGTTCTGTGTCGAACTTGTCCAACCCACATGGTAAACAAGTGCATCTCCAATACTACTGGACACTTGATCACAGTATCGTACTCCAAGGCAATTCTATTAACAAAGCTTAAGGAGGTCAGTGTCCCCTGATGTAAGTTTATTAACTGAATCATTCTTTAGGCTTGGTTGACTGAACTGAGAAGATCTTCATTGACTAAAATCAGAGCTGAGAGATGTAATGTTCACTTGTATACCTAAATGCAGACATCTAAATTTAGAAGTCTTTTAATCATAGAATCATAGAATCACTAGGTTGGAAGAGACCCACCGGATCATCGAGTCCAACCATTCCCACCAGTCTCTAAACCATGCCCCTAAACACCTCATCCACCCTCACCTTAAACACCTCCAGGGAAGGTGAATCAACCACCTCCCTGGGCAGACTGTTCCCATACCTAACGACCCTTTCTGTGAAGAATTTTTTCCTAATCTCAAGCCTGAATCTCCTCTGGTGGAGCTTGAGGCCATTCCCTCTTGTCCTGTCCCCTGTCACTTGGGAGAAGAGGCCAGCTCCCTCCTCTCCACAACCTCCCTTCAGGTAGTTGTAGAGAGCAATGAGGTCTCCCCTCAGCCTCCTCTTCTCAAGGCTAAACACCCCCAGCTCTCTCAGTCGCTCCTCATAAGGCCTGTTCTCCAGCCCCTTCACCAGCTTCGTTGCTCTTCTCTGGACTCGCTCCAGAGCCTCAACATCCTTCTTGTGGTGAGGGGCCCAGAACTGAACACAGTACTCGAGGTGCGGTCTCACCAGTGCCGAGTACAGAGGGAGAATAACCTCCCTGGACCTGCTGGTCATGCTGTTTCTGATACAAGCCAAGATGCCATTGGCCTTCTTGGCCACCTGGGCACACTACTGGCTCATGTTCAGTCGCTGTCAACCAACACCCCCAGGTCCTTCTCCTCCTGGCAGCTTTCCAGCCAGGTTTCTCCTAGTCTGTAGCTGCACAGGGTTGTTTGTGCCCCAAGGGCGGGACCCGGCATTTGGCCGTGTTAAACCTCATGCTGTTGGTCTCAGCCAAGCGGTCCAGCCTGTTCAGAACCGAATGAAACGAATCCTGTGTTAAGTACATGAAAAAAAATGTTATGTTCTTTTCATATACTTTTCTATGGGAAAGACAGGGTAAAGTGAACCATTGTCCATTGTATTTCAGCAAATCACTTGCCAGTTAGCATGCATATGTTACCTGATGCCAGTTAGAATGCATGTTAGCTGATCTTTTGGGGAATACATATCTCTTGATTAGCTAATCTCTTCTATATCTTGTCCAGATAGAAGACAAAAATATAGGTAGTGTACATGGGAAGAAACAGGAAAAGGGGTTCAGAAACAAAAGTTATTGTCTGCTGATATGGGAAGGATCTGTAAGTAATGCAGTTAGGGTGTTATGTAGGATGTGGTATTGCAATAAGGAATAGATGACACAGGAAATATATGACACAGATCCATTGAAAATATTGTTTCATTGATTCCTCACTTCACAGACAATGCATTTTATAACACATTCAAGATTAGGCAGTACTTAAGTAATTTCTTTTCTGTAAAGACGGATGTGAATAGTTTCAAATGCCACTTTTGGATTGTGAGAGATACCTCTAATTGCTCACTCTGAGTCAGGTGACAGACAGGTAGGGATACACTTGATTGATTACCCCTATCAAGACATGAGTTCATGCTGTTAATTCATGCCAAAATCAACCTCTTTTGTCTCCTTTTACTTTTCCACATTAAGATCATATAATTTAGTTTAAATTTAAGAGGCTTGAGTAGATCTCCATGAAAACTTTCAAATTTTGTCTAAAGAAAATCAGTTTGCCACACTTTAAAAGACTTCTTTAGTATCTCTGTACTTGTCCATTTTCTGTAAACAGATATCAGTTTCTCAGATGAGGTTATTAGCTGGCTAAAGGACACTGCAGAGTCCTTAAAAAAACAGAGTAACAAACTAAAATAAAATCCATTCAGATTAAATGCCCTGAATGTTTCTCATGAGGCATCTATGGGATATTAAGCCTTTTATATTGAGACATTCTAAAATTTTCTTGGGGTGTCTCCTGAAAACAATAGACTTCCTTCACTGTCAAATGTAGGAGGAAAATTCTCTTTTTGATATCTACTTCTCTGTTACATCCGTAACAGGTCTTATAGATTCATCTTAATGCTTCTCCATTCCCATTTTGTTCTTCCTTTACACTTGTTTTTAACTGCCCTTCTCCCTTCCTTTCAATGATCCTCATCGGTGGAAGGACAAGGAGAACTCAGTTAAGTCTGGCTGCTCGTCAATTTGATTATACCATTCATTTCCCCTTTGTATCTTTCTACATTTTATCTGATGCTTGATTTCTCCTCGTGTCCTGCCTCACTTCTCCCATACACTTTACAAAGTTTCCTTTTGTCCATGTTTTTGCATATCATTTGTTAAATTTTGTACTTCTGCTGTCCCATTTTCCTTCCTGACCCACTGCTACCTGAGGGCTCCAGGTATGTCTGGTCTGTTCTTTAATGGTAAAAACTGTTGAGTAAATGAAGTGGTTTTTCAGGTGATGCAACAAATAATCTATGGTGCAGTATAGCTAGCATAAACCTTTCATGTAAAGAACCACTTGGAGTCATGTTTAGTCATTCTAATCTATAATACTCCAATCATCCCAAGCCAGGACTTCAGCTCATCCAGCTCCTGAGCCTGGTGCAGAATCAAAACTGCGCAACTGTGGATAGTTCCCTTCGAGAGGGAATTGAGACACATGATTCTGTTTTTCAGTCCATTGGTTCCTTTGCAGCTTACGTTATGACCTTGCTTGGATTGTCAGTGAATTTCTAGCAGCAGCAGTGGCAGTCATTTTAAAAAGCACATCCCACTGTGGGCTGTGTATGAAATTTATGCCTTTAATTTTTGTATATAAAGCCTCACAATTGTGTCTGTAGTCATTTTATAAAACTTAAAATGAATAACAAACATATTCACACCCCACGCCCCCACACTCCATTATAAATATGCTACAGTCAGCTGGGAGTCCTGGTATTTATCAGCTGCTGAAGGATAATGTAGTTTATCACTTTTTAATGAATTATTTTCTGTACTGCTCATTTCCAGAACAGATAAATGCAGTCAAGGACATCCTATATCAAGAGGGATTTATACTGAAATTTCTGTTAAATTTGATGATATTTAACAAGAATCTTCCCCATAGGTCATGATCTATTTATGTTGTACCATGGTAAAGATGCTGGCACAGGAAGACTGATATGAGGCAAAGGTGAGGCATCTTGTTCCTACAACCGCCACAGAAGACATAGTTGAAAGAAACATACCTAAAGGGCTACAGCTCCCTGGAGTATCTGAAGAAAGCTGCAGAGAAAAGCATCATCCCTTTGGTGATCATCAGTCAAAGAAAAGCTTATCTAGTCTGAACTGTCATCTTAAAGATATTTGTGCTACAATTTATAGAAACAATGCTAATTTAGTGATATCTTCAGACAGAGCTTGTGAGAAAGCCTGCTCAAGGAGCCAGACCTCTCTGGAAGATGACACCTCCAAGCTGTTGCTGTTTTCTGGAGTTTGAAGGAAATGCCAAGACAAACCTGGGGATGAAAAGAATGAACAAACATACAAACAAACAAACAAACACACACATTTGTACTAAGTAAACAATATATATCAAAACCCTCAAAAATCTCTTAGTGAAATGGTGTACACAGTGTTTTGGGTTTGATAAAATGTAGTATTATGACAAAGGTTATTTAGTTGCATTTAATATAATAAACTCTCAGAAGAACATTATTTACATTTGAAGTCTAGAACTTTTTCAGATGTAGCAGCACTGGCATTTCTACAGAAGATGTGATGAATAGCTACTCCGGGTTAATATCTAGATGTTATTTAATATGTCAGAGCTAGTTTATTTATACAGCTGTTGGCAATACATCAGAATTTTATAGCAGTAAGTTAGGAATGATTTTAAATAACTTTCTCAATGATGCCATTCTGTCTGGCTTCTATTGTTTTGTTATTTTATAAAAGTACATTATAAGGCTTTTAATTATTTACATTTTTGCTTATGGACATAGCTCATATTCAGACTTTGACTTTTTGGTGTTCTGTGTATCACATATTCTGATATAAACATTCATGCTATTAGTGGTTACACACAGCTTACTTAATGTACTATTCTTTTTGTCAATACACACTGCTTTGTTTCATGTTTACCTGAAATGTTCTTATTCAGACCTTGATTCAGGAACTTCAGTACTCTGTACATATAAGTACACAGCACTGAAGCCTTTAGGATTTCTAGAAGTTTGGAATCATTTACTGAATAGATGTAATATGACTGCTAAATATAAAAGAATTTTAAAATGTAGTTTGTTTGAATTTTTGCAATCTTAATTTAAAAATATTCCAAACTATGCACCAGAACTAGAGAATTAATACTGTAAAGTCCTGTCATTAACTTAAATGTCATTAACTTAAACTTAGGCTGCGTAGGTTAAGTCAGCATCCCTGGAAGTATTTAAAAGACAGGTAGATGCGGTACTCAAGGATATGGTTTAGTAATGAACAGGTATGGTTGGACTCGAAACTCAAAGTTTTTTTCCAACCAAACAAGCCTATGATTCTAAATGTTTAAGGCAATATCTTACAAATAAGTATATAATTACGTGTTTTTATTTACACGTTTCCTTGCACAGTCCAGCCTTACTGATGTTATATATTTTCAGAAAAGTATGAATAGAATAATATTTGAATTTAGTTAAGATTTACATTGGGAGATGAATGAAAAGAGTTTGTGTTTTGCAAAGGAAATACATGGCATGAATCTATACAATCTTTATAATTAACTGCACCGATGTTTTATGGGGAAACTGGAGACAATTGAAAGTAAGTTTTCAAAACTTACATCCTCCATGTATGTTTTGATACTTGTAAAGTGTCAAACACTGTATTGTTTTAGATTGCAAATACAAAAATATTTTAAAACTTTTAATAAGGAATTAATGTTTTGATCTGCTTTAGTTTAGATATATCTGGTTTCCTTTAAAAATAAGTGTCTTCTTTCTTTAAAGGAAATCGACAAACCACATTTCACAAAGGTCTTATGAAACAAGCTTCAGCATAAAGCAAATTTTTGCTTTCCAGTTATCAACTCTTTCACCGGGGAATGACTCAAAATACAAGAATAATTATTATCTGTATGGATAGCGACAATTCAACAAGTTTCCCATAGCTGCAAATTGTATTCATTCAAAAGTCCCTTGGGATTTGAAAAATATTTATGTAATCACAGTTTCAGAGTTATCATCTGATAATGCCTGGGAATTGGTGGCCCAAGGGGCTAATTCCAAGCATTACTAGACAATGATGTCGCTCATGTCAGTGTGGAAGCATCTTGGTGAATGTAAAGTACAATATAAAAGTATTTGCAAGCAATTTGGCCATCTGCTGTTTCCTGTTGATATTGTTTAAAAATAAGCTCATAACTTCACAAAACCAGGTCAATCTACCAGCACCTGAGGTAAGTGTCTTTGGGCTCCCAAGAGGACATAGTCCTCTTCCCTCCGACCCTCATATTGCACATTGGCTCAAGAAGATAATAGAGAAGGATTGGAGTTTAAACCTACATATAGATGTTGGTCTTCTCAACTCCCAGCCTCCCCTGACTAGAAAATTAGACACTTGTCCATCTTGTAACCCTCCATCAGTTCTGCTTGCTACTCAGATGGAAGAGAAAAACCCTAGAGGATGCCCAAGGCAGGGAAAGATATATACCTGGAGAACAATTAAAGTAGGCTTTATATGCTATCAGCATCTAGTGGCTTATTGTCATTATGCATTTCATTAATATGTCTGCTTTGCATTAGGCCATTTGCACTTGATTTTGCAAGGCTGATAAATCCATGCACATATGTACCTCTGGAATAGGAAAATCTTAGTTTACATTAAAAACTGCTTCAAGATATTGCCACATTTGGCCAAAGGAAAGAAGGAGTCCTCACTGGCCCCTTGCTTTTCTATGATCTCTCATGGCTGCAAAATTTTTTGAGGTTGTGAACAGCTGAAAGCAAATTAGGGAAAACTTTTTTGCCACTTCTCCAGAGAGTTCACTGCATAAAAGTTATGGTGATATTCTCATCTGTTGGAAAATTCTTCAGTTGTTTCTCTCCCCCCTTTCTTCATGTTGGCTCTAAATGTAATGAGTAAATGTAATATGCAGAAAGTCCATATGCCATTTTTGCTTTTACATTTGATCTTTATTCTTACTTTTCAGGTTGCTTTTGATTTCTGTCTCTGTATTACAAGCCTGAATTCCTATTTTACTTCATTTTTAGTTTTATTTTTATATTGAAACTCCTCCTTACTCAACAGTTAGTGTTACAGTGTACTGATTTTCAGGGTAAAACTAAGTGTACTTGGTCACTGACTGTGTCATTGAATCCCTTGCACAAGAGAGCCTAAATAAGTCAAAATAGCACACCATGGCTTTTTCTTTTTCTTTTTCCATGCCATATTTGGAAGCTCGTTCATGGCCCATTGGGAAAGGTTAGACTTATAATTAGACCCTTTTCTCTAAACATTTCGGCAATAGGATGCATGCAGGTTAGCAACAGTTTCCTTTTAATTGATCCCTGGTGGTTTTACTGTAAAGCTGTTAACTTGTTCACTGGAGACCCACAACCCACAGGCTCCTTGTGCTGACATTTGCAGCAATTATTAGAATGTCATTGCTTTCCAATACTTCATTGTCATTCAGGGAGCACTCAAAATGCTTTTTACTTTATATTGCAATGGAACACACATTCGCCTGCACACATATTGGCTTTTCCATTTGAGCAGCATAGGCCTTTGAAACTGGATTTATTTTGTACACCCACTTCAGTATTGCCTTGCTTTTCTTCACAGTGTCACTTTCTTGTCTCTCATACTAAGGGAAACAAAGCTAAAGTGCTCACTCTGCACATAATAGTGGACCCCAAGGGCAAAATGTCTGTCTGTATGGGAAACAGTGAAAACAAAGAAATTGTAACTATTTGTGCAGCACACAAGAACTAGAGTTCATCTCTGTCAGTTCATCTCAGGTCTTTGAACATGAAATAGTCCCGTTTCAACTTGCATCACATCATTTATTAGAGAGTAATACTAAAAATTTTAGCAGGTCTTGAGACCAGTGTGTTTAATATGATGGAGGGCTAGGGAAAAAATTAAAAAAAGGAGCGAGATTCTTGTTGAGGAACTATACTCTGTCATTGAACTGAGTGACTGCTACTGAAAATTTCTCCTTTCAACTCCTATTTTTCATTTTATCTATCCAGAGCCAGATTAAATAAAAAATATATATGAAGTTTGAAGTATATTTTTGGGAGGAGTAGACTCACTGATTTTAAGTATGAGTAATTAACAGAGTAGCTCATTCAACAGCAGGGACAGAATGCAGATCTTAGTTGTTCTTGCTGTTGTCTTTCTATTCAAATTAAACTAAAGCTGAACAAAAGTGGATTTTGGAGTTCGTGTGTTCGTTTAAAATTTAATTCAAGACACAAAAGTAACATTGAAATAACGTGCTTTCTGTGACTGTTTTTATTAAGGATTTTAAAACAATGCTCAAGTTAAATAAAATAACTTGCACTTTCTTGGAAAACATCAGAAATAAATTTTACTCTTCACCTGAAATCTCCAACAGGAAAGATGATTGCTTCACAAACTAGAGCTGAAATATTTCTTTCTAAATAACTGAGGAGTACATTGGTTAGATTAATAATTTCGTTTTATCAGGCTGATTTAAAACTGTCATTCCAATGTACTACCTAAGTACAAATTCTGTACATCTAGCATAGAAAATTCTGTGTAGAATTGCATTGTTCAAGGTTAAGTTCATGTATTTGTTTTTGTTTCAGTAAAACAGGGATCAGTGTGACATAATTAACGTGCCTTGTGTCTTTGAAAGGTCTGGGAGGGAAATAAACAACACAATCATAATAAATAGGGAAGGCAAATGAGACCTCCTGCAGGGCCAGTTGACTAGCACATGTGGTATTTAGTGACAGTGCAAGGGCAAGACTTGTAAGTGCTTCTAAACTAGCCTGGAATTGTAAGCAGAAGATGGTGAAATTACTGCTTGGTATCAAATGCTAATACTGATACAGTATCTCATGGAACTGCTGGAACTTTGTAGACCTTGGTGATAACTTTTCAGAGATGACAAAATAAGAAGTACAGGCACAGTAGGTGAAGGATAATATGAAGTGTTACAACATAAAATGTCGGGGAAAATATAAAAAATGGAAAATACAAAAATACTTGCAGATGCAAATCCCATATTCCAACAATAAAAATGTAATGCTGTTCTTGTTCTGTGGACTGGTGGAGATCAGGACATGTTAAATAAGATTAGAGAAGCTACAGCTTTAGCAGAGTTGGTGACGGCAACTAAAACTACTATCAAGTTGACTGGATCATCAGGACAAGATGCAGAGATTGGGTTACTAAATGCTATAAATCACTGCTTCTTAGAATATCCTGATTCAAATCCCACAGGAAAAGGTGTTTTTCTGTATCTTGAGGCATGACACCTGATTCAGGAAGAACAAATGGGAGAGTTGCTCTGTAGCAGTGATCAGAAAGCAATGTGGTACAACAGTGTCGTAAGAGAGAATGGGCCAAATAAATCTAGCAGGCAAATATTAACGTGATTCTTGAATGTTCGATGAAGATAAATACATAAAACTGAGGCACTTAATGAAACAAAAATAAAACAAATAAAAACCCATAACAGTCTAAAGTCGTGTTCTGAAAACGAAGATGTCTACAAACAGTCTAGAAGCTGTTAAATTGATAGTAAAAGCTAATAAAAAGACTGGAGAATAGGAGGGATTTAGGCTATAGAAACTGGTCAAGGCTGTGTGTTCTCCTACATTAATATCTCCTGCTGCCCCTATGGAGAAGTAATACTGGGCTTGTGGACTAGAGTCTGATGCAGCAGGGTACGTCTTATTTCAGTTCTCGTCAGTCCTCTGTCTACTGCTGTCCCAGTAAATTCAACAGTACCAGGTCTGGTACCTGGGTCCTGAAATATCCATTCTGGTAAGGTACTGACTACTGGGGTTAACCATGGGCCAGATTTGTTTTCAGTAAGCAAGTTGTAAATGGACAGCTTTTCTTGGGAAGCTGGAAGCATTTAGCTGTATGGGCAGGAGCGGTGCCATGTCAGCTGGATGTTACATTCTACGTAACATCAGAGACACAAATGCAGAGACTATGGTGCAAAGATAATAATGTCAGTAGAGGTACCATTCCTACAGATACACAGCATATACATAAGAAAAGATGCACCAGCATATACAACAGAAAGTATATATATCTAACACATACTCCTGCCTAACCAAAAAATTATTGAAAAGTAGCCAAGCTTGGGGCTTGAACTACTTAAAAAAATAATGTAACAAAAATCTGATGGTGATGATCATTATTATATGATGAACTATGTGAAATCACTGGATACTTCATTAATATGCTAGATCTAGTAACTTTGGTTCACCTTTCCAGTTATTCACTGAATGAAGGAGTAATGGGGAAATACACTGTTAATTAAAAAACGACTTTTTTTTTTTCCTGTGCATAATGAGGCAAGCAGTCTATTCGCTGCCACTTGACAATCAAAAGAAGACAAAATTATTTTCTTGGCATCTGTTGCTGAATCTGTCTTGTTCTGGAGACCTCACTTCTTCAGACTTCACCAGGAGTTAATTTCCAGTACCGCCTTTATTAAAAAATTTTTGGTTCTACCAAGATTTTGCACTTGGAAATTTAAAAATGTCTGTAAAATAAACCAAGGGAAAGTTAAATCATGCTTGAGAATTTAATATTCTCTAGCTAGCTTTAAATATTTCAGACAACCCAGTGCATCATTACATCCCTTCTCAACAATGTATTTGACCCACAGGGTTTCTAAAAGTCTACTTAGTACTTGAGGTGAAAAAATGTTTCACATTGATGGACATATACAAAGGAAATTGTGATGACTAAAATCAGAATCAGTCATGAATTTAGGAATATTTCTTGCTACAGATCAAAGGTTGCCTAACCTTTTCTTTGTAGAAATTGATCTGTTATTCTAGGAATTGTAAATCATTGTGAAAAAAACCCATGCCTAATATTGCAATTGCAGTTGTATCCTTTTGGCAAGAAGAGTTAATTCTTATTTTTGACACTTTTCTGCAGTTAAAAATAAATAAATCACAAAACTGCCTCTTCTCTTCTAATTTGGAAGTGAGGTACCTACAAGACATTCAGGGTGTTATTGTCCTAGAAAGGAATCCTAAGATTTCTAAGAGCTAGACTCTTAGGCTTCCTGTACACTTTGAGAGAAGCATTAGGCATTTTAGAATAGTGGCTCAAAGATCTGCTCACTGACCTGGGGAGCTGGCCCATGTGAAACACTGAGCATGGATGTATTTTTCCCTGCAACCCTGATAACATGATTATGATAGCCTGAGATGTCCTGCAGTTCAAACAGTGCTAAGGAGCTGGAGTCCTTCCAAGAGAATGGTCACATATAGCTGCTCTTCTGAAGTACTCCAAAGACCCTGATGTCATGTAAACGTGGTATCCTGAGAAGGTGAAAGGGGTGATAGTTGTTTTATCTATGAGAAAGGAATGAATGCAAAGAAAGAAAGAGCACTAAGTTCTAATGTTTTCTTAGCATGAAGAGATTAAAATCTATGTTTAAGGTAGTGAAGCAAGTCCATAATCAACTTAGTCAGTAGATCTAGAAAAACATTAAGCTCATCCTAAAGCAAAAACCCGTTTGATCAGCTGGATTGGGTAGGTCTTTGCATACACAAAGAATTCTAGCATCTGAAAATGTCTTTGGATAAATATGATGTCCTTGCAGGGCTGTCACTTACAATATAGAACTTGGGGCACATCTATGCCCTTCCTGAGGAGAAGTCAGAGATTGGAGCAAATAGGACACTTGTAGTTCATTTGCGTTAGACATTATATGTGAGTGAGCAATTGATCTGGTCTCTAGATGCTTACGTCAGGTGAGTAAATATAGCCCTCAGTGCTTCTGCTTCTGTGGTGAAAACTGGGACAGACAGACACCTCCAGGAAACAAGTCTATATATATTAAAGGTCATCCAGTCTTAAAGTAATTGTGTTGCTGATAATGTCTGTTTCTCTGTGGACTACAAGGTCTTTCATCATTACACAATGTTCATATGCTTCTTTCCAAACTAAAGATGAGATCACTCTCATGGAGATAATATTTATTTTCAAATTGCTGTTGGAAGGAAAATTCCATTCTACAGTGTATACACATCACTGAGGTCTTTATTAATCACCCTGATTAAGCCCCACTTCCCGAAGTGTGCAAAAATGCATGCCTAGTTACTTCATTTTGCTAGTCCAGTACCTATACAAATAATATACAAGTTCAATACAGTTTGGGTATTCAGACCGAAAGTTCTTGGTAGTTAGTATCAGCACACAGGAACTCTTTTCACTTCAATGCATTTCCTTTTCTGTCAGTTATTTTAAAAAGAGCATCAGACAGAAATTTCTCAGAGAACCGTAGCAACTGAAGTGACACTCCATGAACACTTAGGTGTTATTTGTTAGGTACAGGGCAATGATACACAGTGAATCATGTAATTTAAGATTATAGCTTCATTTTTTCACTTACATTACAACCCCGTGAGGTATCCATACATCTTTATTCTCTAATTTTTTTTTCACGGATTTACTTCTGCCTACTCTTTTTTACCTTTTTGTATTCATCCCTTCTACCTCCCGGAAGATTATTTAATAATTAGGTTCTACATATCTTTCTTTGTGTGAGACAAGTATGCAAGCATTCCTCTGTCGTAATCCATGAAGGATTAATTTTTCAATTTCATAATAAACATGCTTTTGAAGTTTATTTTATTTGAGCATTTGTGTAAAATAAATATTCAGAAAATGTGAAAAACATCACATAAAATGTGATCAAGTCTTTCTGGGACATTTCTTTTAACAAAGCTTAGCTTGCACTGGTATTTTGAAAGTTTTTTTTGCAACATATGCTTCTTATCCAGAAGTCTACTCAAACAGCTTCAGAATTCTTATTATCACTTAAACACATTTGAAACCTTTTGTCTGCATAACATTATGTGTGGTAGGCATAACAGAATGTACATAAGTTTATGCTAATTTACTTCAAGTATTGATTAAATTATTGCTAATATCTATGGGGATTCAAAGAGTATCGTTGTCCTACAAGGTTAAAGATTACTATGACATATTTTTGCCCTTACACCAAATGGAACAAGTTAAAAGTGTCAATACCATTAAATACTCTCTCATACCCTAGAATCAGTTGTTCACATTCAAACTACTGTGGCCTCTGGATCATACTAACTTCTGAACAGTGTCTAATGAGAGTAAGTTCCTTGCTACCAGCCGACAATGTGCCAGGATCTGTTCTAGCAATTTAACTATATAGATAACTAAGGTCCTAGGACCATATCCTGGTGCTTCTTGATTTACTGTGCTTGCCAAACTTAAATGTGACGGCTTTGTTTCCATTATACAGGTTATCGTTTATCACTCCCTTCTTTCCTTCCTTCATTCCTTCCTGACGTAAGTGCTAATCAACACTTTGAGCGACACTCTGGTCTTCCTTGGGCTGACAGTGGGGTGATCACCCACACAGCTGCCCATGTCCATTCTGGGATCACCACAAATGCCATGCAGAACTTGGCCTTTCTGATGTGGCTGAAAGTGGCAGTGGATGCCCTGGTTCCTGGCTGCTACAGAGACAGCTGCACAACTGGATCTTCCTTGGTAAGACCACACTCTTTTCATGAACGCTATCGAGCAGTCAATAGGTGGCAACACCTTGCCATTATTATCACGTTGAGCTGGTTTATAATCACAGTATAGATGGCAGAAATATTATAGCCCATTAACAATCCCCTAAGCCCCCATAGCTCTTTTGTTTTCATGTTGAACCCTCCATAGGTGTTTCCTAGCATGAACAATTCTGATGTGATAAGCTGTATACAATGCAAGAGTCTCTGGAGCCATGATAATGTATCATGCCAATAGGACTGCAATGCTTAGGTATTGCATTATTAAATTTTTGATGAAAACTATTTTTTGCACAGCAAGTGCTTTTCCAAATGAAATAATTCCGTTGATTTAATTTTTTTCCCAGGATCCCTAAAGGCAAAAGTGCACATTATTGACTAATGATGTGAAACATTTCAGTTAAACTCACCCCCAGAACCCCAGTCCCATTTACACACACAAAAAAGAATCTGCTTTTTCTTGATCAACACAAGAAACACCTGGCCTTTATTTGATTGATTCCTGGTGTGTAAATTAGAAGAAAGCAAGCTATATTTATCCTTTCAGATTTTTTATTATCCTTTCATATTTTATTGGCAGTTAGATGAAAATGTATCTACGGCTTTTCTTCCAGGTGAAAAGAATAATTCTGGAATTATATAAATCTAACAAGAAATAAAAAATATTCCTCATGATAAGATCTGAGATGCTATCATTAAAATACTACTCATACTAATAAAAAGCCATTAACATTACCTATAATGCCAATGCTCATCTTAGTTTAAATTATGGCTCTCTTCCTTAGCAGGAAAGAAATTTAGGAAAGAATGCATCTAAGAACAATATTAACATTAGGTTGCTCTACTGTGTTCTCCTTCCTTCAGAGGCTGCATATTGTTTCATTGATCAGACCAAAAAGTCCCAGCTTTTTTGATGATAATTTTCACCATGAGAAAGTAAGATCTACCGCATTATCAGTGTATGAGAAGCGAAAGTTGTCATGAAACTTTCATATGACAATTTTAGGTGAACCCATATCTGAGTTCAGGAAAAAAAATATTTGTAAAACCACTATCTAGTTCTTCTATTCCTATCTGATTCCACTGTGCAGTATATATAAATGCAGGAACATTTGCATATAATCAGTTTAGATGTGCTGCCAATATGGGTTAGCTACTATTCCTCAGATATGCAAAGGGTAACTGGATGAAATACAAGGGTTTACCAGACTAGCTGACTAAACAATT
This sequence comes from Clamator glandarius, assembly GCA_033459285.1. Classification (NCBI taxonomy): domain Eukaryota; kingdom Metazoa; phylum Chordata; class Aves; order Cuculiformes; family Cuculidae; genus Clamator; species Clamator glandarius. The sequence goes on along the minus strand of JAUNZM010000131.1, from coordinate 436,087 downwards.
CCTTCTGCATTTAATCTCTATGTACCACTCTAGGTTAAGGACACATTTACATTTAGATACAAATTTCAGCTGCAAACAGATATGAACTGTTTTCATTTGTGCTAACAATAAATATCTAGAAGTACAACACAGAGATGCTAAAAATGACAGTGGTGGTGTGTTTGAGGGAGTAAACCTTGCCAAACGGCAGCTTCAGATACAAGAAGGTGTCTGCACAGGTATACTTTAGGGTATATGTTGGACCCTGCTCCTTAGAGACCTCAACACTTTATTTGGGACCATGATGTAGACAGTCACCTAAGAAAACAGATCCTGCATCAGTCCTTGCCTTTGTAGTTACTGTGGGATGTACCTAATACTGACCGTGAAAAGGTTAGGGAAGATTATTTTTTTTTATGGAAATACCTGAAAGGGAAGTCCTCCATGCAAGCATTTTAAGAAAAAGAATGAAAAGACTATACAACTGTACCAATTGGGAAGACAATGGTGAAATGGTTTGAGATTGCTATTCTTATAGCACGTTTTACCTCAGCTATGTTCAACTGTAAACTTGGATCAGAGGGTGGTTAAGATTCATGTAAAAAGCCTGAACCCTCATTTCTGCCTCCCAAGCACAACCAGATCAGTTCACATTCTCCAACAGCATCCTTAAACATTCATTCATTTGTATTCCTAGCATAGACTCTTGTCATTGGTTTGGAAGCATAATTCCTTGATTAGAAAAGTTTGCTCCTTGACTTCTGAAATGCACAACAGCACTAATGCTCGTTGTATTAAATTTCACGTATAAAAGAAGACCCTGGAGTTGTGAAGAATGAGTAAGTGTACAGCTAGTCAGAACAATTATGTAATGCTGGAGGCAGTATTTACTGCATGTTTGTACATATCTAGCTGGAGAGCCCTTATCAAAACCTACTTTACTGAATCTGAAAAGGTTAGGGGATTTCAGGGGGGTTATCTCATACAGCTTCTTCGTATCGCCTTAGGTTGTTTAATTCATGCCCATAAAGGACGAGTAAGCTATGGAAGGAAAAGATTACAGTGCCCCTGCTAGTTATAAACAGTGTGTGTTTGATTTATTCAGCCCTCTTACTTTTATTTGAGGTGGAAATCTCATCGAAAGGTTGCTGACTCTTTCTGTATTCCAGATGTTGCATTATCAGCCTGAGCTTCGTTTCTCATATCTCCCTTTTCCTATCTGTCAAGTTTATGAAAAATTAGACCCCTCATACAATCAAAATGTCATCCTTGCTGCCTTCCCAGGCAAGCCTGGCTTTTTATTGAGGGTATGCAGTCATGCGTAAACCTTATATTGGACCTCAGGAAGGACTGCTTAAGAACTGTGGAATCTGCTTCATATTATTATACCAATTCTATTGAAAAACTTTATATGCTATAAAAACATTGATTTTCTTTCTCTTTTAAATAACATGGTGGATATGCTTTGGGGGGCCTGAATACTCAGGTTAGAGGCAATGTTATGGTGGAGAGATTTTTGACTGTGACTTATAGATTTGAATCCACTCCGGATCAGTTGTGATGAAGAGTTAATAATACCTGATGGTGTTTAGTACTGATTCCCAATAATAAAATGGATTCTGTGTTGATATTTCAGTGGAAGAAGGATACTTAGTTGTGTTAGCTGACCTAAAATCTTGCTTCTTGTTGCTCAGCTCAGAAATAATTGTACTGACTTAATGTAGGTAATTCTTTAAATGTCTTTTATTTTCCTTATGCACCAAGACAAAAAATTTATTGGTGTTGACAGAACATGTGCACTACTTGCCACACTCCAGCTGCATCCTGTGAAACACTTACCAAGACCTTATAGCAAACTAAGAGCTGAAGTAAAAGACTAAAAGTCACAACAGAAAAGTACACAGGAATAGAAGAGGATAGCACAGTGGTTTGTTTTAATGTAAAACTCAGCAGCAACCCCAGGAAATGAATCTAGTCCCAACTATAGAAAGAACAACAACAACAAGAAAAGTGAGAAAATAACAATATAGTTCCATAACGTGCGGCTAATGGAATTCACTGGTGCAAGTTAATGTGGAAACCAAGACTAATAGAGGCAACCAGAGAAATATTTGATTTGTAAAATCAGATTTCCAAAGGTCTTTGTTTTTCATGAATGATGCTAAAGGGATGAAAAACAGCGGGAGTTCGTCTGCTGGGGGTATTCTTCAATAGTATAGAGTCTCACATAAGTCACAGATTTGGGTGCTGCTAAATAGGGACTTAGCCAGAGAACTTAAGAGCCCTTGGAATCTATAATGCAACATATAAGCCTAAATTTACCTATCATGTTGCTGGAACTAGGCTGGCATTCAGGAAAATACTGCTCTATAAATAGAATACCATTATTTCTGATCAACTTTAGCTGGAAAACTCAATGCAACAGAGAATCTGATCCTTGTATGGCAAACAATGTCAATAATAAGATCAATAAGGGTTTTTGTTTTTATTGTTGTAATGTTTTGATGTTTGATATAGCAGTTTTGTGCCTACATGTTGAAATTTAAGAATGCAAAGGTGTGTATTTTGGGAGAAGAAAAAATTATGGCAATTTTTTTCAATACAAAATGTTATGAAAAATGCTGGCTGGCACTAGAAAATTGCATTTACATCATGGTATACTTACACCAACACAATGTCCTGTAAGTTGAATTTGCCAGTTTCTTAGAACCATGTTCCACAGTCTAAAGAATAAATCTTTATTTAATGATAAAAAAGTCCTATATCACTTAGTACAGCATAACATTGTACACTAAGGAAATTGAAAACACTAACTACATGTGTTTTTTCCATCAACCCTAGTGTGATAAGAATAGGCTTGCGCCTCTTCTGAGTCACTGTTCCCTTTCACCCATCTTCCCTTACATCCCAGGTTAATCCATCTCCTATCATTTCAGAACATGGAAAAAAAAAGACCTGAAGTTATTTTAGTGAAAACTCCTTTTCAAAGAACACAGGTGTAAGCTCAAACCATCACAGAGAATTAGATGAATTAACTGGCTGGATCTGTGTGATTGCAGTCATGAATATCCTAGACTTTGCTCTGTTTGTTTTTTGAGTGCTTTGTGTCTATGTACAGTCAGTGCTTGCATCTAATACCACACTGTATCCATTATATCTGTACCTATTATAAAGCTAGCAAATTACAGTGGTGTAACAGATTTTAGGACATGGACACTCCTGAACACTAAATAGCAGCTGCTTTAAGATTTCATTGTTTGAAAATAAATTCCTGTGAATGCTGAAGTGCAGAAGAAATGAAATTAAGAAATTTAGTTGAAAGATTATGATCTTTTCACCTTTTTTTTTCTTTTCTAATTCTAGTCTGGTATTCTGTTGCCAATATTTGTTGACATCCAGGCTGTTGAAGCTCTTTTTCCTATCTTAAGGAATATCAATTATTAAAAATGAATATATAGAGATCTGTAGTTTCTAAGAAATCCTTTAATATGTTCTGTGAGGGTACATTCTATTATAAATGCATACACAGAACATTCACTGACATTAGGTGTTACTGGCTCTCACTGAGTGGAGAACAAATGACAGTTGCTGAATAAGTTACACATCATATCTTTTAAATGCATGAAATTTCATTTAAAGGTTCTTTAAATGGAAGAGTAAAGAACTCAGAAGACAAGTGAGTATTTTTATTCAAAGGATGTTTGTCATTTATCTAGTATGGACTCTTTATGTGGCGGTATGAAATATACAACCACAGATGATATTTCAGAATACCCCAAAGTCATGAGCTACTCATTTTATATGGTCCATATAGATCTGTGGATGTTGCAACACTTCTGAGTTTTTTGAATAATATAGGTTTTATATCCTAATGTGTAGGAAATTAGTAGTCACAGTGGTCTGAAGAGTGATGACTTCCCTAATAATAATGATAAATGGATTGAGGACTTGATGGATGTACTTAACCTAGTGGAGGTTAATGATGGTGCTCCCAAAAGGTTTGAATTGTTAGTGATAAATCGAAGATGACCTGCAAAGTTAAAATACAGATCCCATTAACTTTATGAGAGCCTCCCTTCTACAAGAACTGCATCAAAGGGTGCATTGGGTGCTTTCTTACCACCCAAATAACAGATTGTTTTGCGTACTGCCCAGTGCCATCCACTTCTGATATAGTTAATTAGTTCCTCCACAGAGTAAACTGCAAGGACAAATATCTATTATACTGTGGTTATGTCTGTTAACAATGAAGATTAACTTTCAATGGCAGGACTTAACAGAAAAAACTCTGACTGAATATACTGATATAGGTTTGGAGTTAGATTTCAGTGTATTGCTGAGTCCATTAGAGCAGTGATGCTCCTGCTTTAATAATAAAGTAATAAGCTATGGAAAGGACTAAATTGCTTAAAGGGAAAATCATGTTTTCTCTCCCCAAATGCATGATACTATACAGTCAGACACCAGAGGCCATATGATCAGCAGAAAGAAGAGATGCAGAGAAACAACACAACTGCATTAATTTAGGGGCATTCTGTAAGAAAATGTCAGAGAGAACTGATATATTCTTGGCATTGTTCTAAAATGATTTTATAACCAAAGCACCATCTTAAGCACAGACCTTGATGGCACTTAATATTTGTCACTACTTTGGGAAGAAAATATCTAATAAATTAATGTGTTTAAACAATTTTTTTCAGGACAGAAGGCAGTAAATCTTCTAGTGCCCTTTGGCAGTGTTCTGGAGAAACCAAAGATCTTACAAGCCCACAAGAATGAATGGTCCTTTTAACCTCATCCTCTCGCTGGATAGGGAAGTGTGAGAAAGCTTGCATTATCCATATCCCTATTGGGATTGGGTTTTGGTTGCTGCAGCTGTCACTATGACCTTTTTGCTGAATTAAATTAGCTGAAAACCCCTATTTTTCAAAGCGTGGCTTTTCTGCAAATAGTATTTGCATGAACTCAGAGATGATTTTTGCATATTATATTTTAACAGTTAATTTTTAACACAATTAATTTTACCATGAGGTATGGGAATAGGTCAGAACACAGAAAGGACAGGTTAAAGAATATTAAATAATTTAGATGTAGCCAAGTTGTCAGGATCTGATGAAATTAACTAAGCCAGAACTGTCTTCAAACCATGAGTAATTATATTGCAGAACTCTAGGACAACCAGCAGAAACCTACAAGACTGGAGAAATGCAAATAAAACACTATTTTAGAAAAAATGGAGGGAAAACATGATACAGAAAAGAAAAAGATGAGCTATAGACAAGTTAGCCTAACTTGTGCACCTACAAAGATATAATAATACATTTTTAAACAATCATTTTATGAAAACGCAGGGAAGGCTCACCTGGGTTTGCTAAGAACAAATGAGCTCAGACTCCACCATGTTCTTTCCTGAAGAGGGCAAGTGTGATACATAGAATGGAGACATATGTAGCATATGTTTTTGACATGGCTAAAATATTCTAAGGCTGAAAGAAATAAAAAGTAGTCCAGGAGAAACTAGTATTATATCATTACATTAATAGTTTGTAACTGAAGTAAGAGAAATTCTTTTTTGTATGTAGGATGCTATTCCAATGTGGTATTATCCAGTATATTTGTTTACCAGCTAGGTCAGGAAGTTAGGGAACATATTTCTTCATGGATCATAAATAATTGCATTTGGATGAACATTTTATAAAGTAGGGATTTTGAAGGATGGAAACAAAATTGGAGATGGACCTAATGAAAAGACAACCATCCAATCGATATCAAAAGAAATTAATTGAAGACCAATTTGGGGTAATGCTTTTTAGAGCCATATATCTGTTGCAAAATTATAGAATTACCCTGCATAAAATGTATAGTGTAATGAAATATATAAGTAGTCAATCTTATAGCCTTGTTGTAAGATTAGGAAGATTTCATATAGGTATTTATCCACCAGAGTCTAGTATATAATACATGGGAGATAATTTTTGAATTTCCCTTAAAGTTTATTCAGTACAATATATTTTCTATTCTATTTTGGACATTACATTTTAAGGGAATAATATCAGTAAAACAAAAGCTCCTAAACAAAAAAAAGCATCAGAAATGAGCAGAGACTTAGCAAATGTGGTCTCTGAAAAACAATTGAAAGAACGGAACATGTCTTCAGCAGAAAGGAGAAAGATGGTTTCAAATATATTGACAGTGATGATAATAACAACAATGGCTTGCTGCTGTGTGTAAGTAATCTTCCAGAAACTCGGTTTTATGCAGAAAGTAGAAATCGTTCTCACAGGTAGGTCTCGAAAACAGAATAGATGTGGTTTTGATCCTACCATGATGAACTACATTACTTCTTGAATTTGTCAGTTCCGTTGTCTTTTCTGTGACTGGATTTCATTCATGCATGTACTGTTGTGAACTGGTAAAAGATATTCTTGGAGTACACTATCTTATGCTACATGTAAGTTCAGTTACTGTTGCAATTTATACAATCACATGATATTACATAAATTTTGTGCTCTTCACAAACACATTTCTAGTTATCAAAAAATACTGTGTATCAGCAATATTTTCTTTGAGTTTTATTTTCTTTGGTATATAATTAGCCTGAACTAAATATTTTCTCATTCAGAAAAGTTACCCCACTGCCACTGGAGTTGACTGGGTGAATATTATCTATTGGTCCTTAATTAGGCAAGATGTAATCGCCAGAATTATTCCTATTGCTCATTGCTGTCTTTAATTCTTTATTCAGAAATTCAATATTTTCTTAAATCTTTCAATAAATGAAAATTAGTATGAATTGAGTATTTTTTGATAGCCTTCAGAATGCCCATTGCAGAGAAGTTTATAAATGGCTAGGCTAACATTAATTTTACAAACACTGAGGACATTTTTCTTTGGTTGTATAGATTTTCAGTGGAAAATCATAAAGAATATCACTGATTCAGAGAAGGCCAATGCAGTTTACAGCAAGACTTGTTCAACCAATGTCCTCTGAAAAAGGTGCCTAAGCGCAGGAATGTGTATCCAAATTAAAATAATGTACTTTTAGATGTTTAGATAACTGGGCATCAGAGATGCTGTTCATCAGATCAGATGTTTGTAAGAGAGAAAAAAAATGTAGCCGCTAATCCCCTGCATTTTAATATCTCTAGATGCTGACAAGATTTTACACAGGTAACGTATTACAGATTCTGTTGCACCTCTGTGTTTCTGCAGACAAAACCAAAAATGTGATAAAACAGTCACATATTTTCATGATAACTATTTTAAATTCTCTTTTGCTAACTCCTTTTTGTAAATAAGATGCATAGTCTTAACTCAGGCACTCTCCTTGGAGCACGAGGGACAGGGATAACTGAAAAATTCCCTTGTTACAAAATAATCCTAGAAATTTACACTTAGATTTTTATGGCGTATGTTAACTTCCAAAGTAATAAAGGACTAAATATTTACTTTTGCATTTCATTAGCAGCAACATAATCCCATTGTGAATGACGTAAATGTAACCAAAAGTAGTTGAATGAATGAATGAATGAATGAATGTGATAGAATGAATCAGGCAGTGTAAATTAAATTCATTACCACCTGAACTTTGCTTTCCATTTAACCAAGACTAAAATCTACTTTTCATGGGTACAAATGCAATCAAATCTTGAATGTTGCAAACATTGGCAGTGCATCATAAAGGACAGGAAAGCTCAAATGGTAGTTGAGGTAAATCATTCTACTCTGAAAATTCAATACCCTGAAGTTTAGATTACTAGTCTGAATGTATTGATTAATTCACAAACAAATAATATATAATTTAACCATATGAGAAATAATATTTTGAAAAAAAACCACCATGAAAACTTAAAGCTACAATAACTTCCTTATGTATGTTGCTTTTACAGCTATTCTGAAGAAGGAAAAATAACTAAATAAACCCAACTGAATAAAATATTTATAAGAAATATATTTAAAGTGCAGGAGCATACAGCACAGATTATCAGTAAAATTAAGTAATTTTTTATCTGTATTGCTGTGAAGTGGAACAAAAGATTAATGTACCTTACATGTAGACATGTTTATACAGGTTAACATTCTGTGTTTCAGAGAAGAAGTTGCAGGCGTTAATACTGACAGAACACCAGTAGTTTGCATGAAGTGGAAGACACAGTCTGCTCTCTACTCATTTTAGCCTGTGGAGCAGGTGTAATTTGGACAGAGTCAGGATAACATGCCATTTTTTTATGGGAAAACAAGAAACGTTTCCCATTCATATGGAATAAACAACTAACCCATTCTTGAGGGACATGCAGTTCCTTATAGGTTATTTCACACACAGTGATAGGGAAAAGTGAGCTCTATTAGCCAAAATACCTTTTGCACTTTGGCACTTTTTTGTTTTCACGTAAGAAGATAGGATTGTACCTTTACAATATCCTTGACTTCTGAGTAATTATTACTCTCACTCCCTATATAATATATGTAATTTTTTATACTTACTTTACATCTATAAAGGTTAAGCAATAGAGAAAATTTTCAGGACACCAAGTGGTAATGCCTTTTGCAGTCTGTAACACTTAGAAACAAATTTATCAATAACACTTATTCTGCATGTCTGCACAAATTTACTTGATTTCTTTTTAGGTTAGACCCAGCAAATTCCTCTACAAAAGGCAACTCAAGGTCACAATCCTCCAAGGATGTTTTTATCAAATCAACCCTTCGTAAATCTTGAAATGTATAAAAACATTATTGAACAAATAAGAAGCAGCATGTCTTTCAACAATTACTGGGCTTCATAATGAAATTTGGCAAATTTGTCTCCTTTAAGTCACTCTAAAAAATTAATGCCTGACAGAACTGGAATTCTTCATTTAATTGTGCTCATTTCCCTTGGAAAAGCAGGACAAAAGATGTGGCTGAAGGCGAACAGATAGACAATGCAATATGCAAAGCCAAAGATAAAACCAAATAAAATTAAATCATCAATCAGATAAATAAGTTTTAGATTAGATTTTTTCTTTTTTTAAAAAAGCTAACATCTTAACTCCAAGTCCAAACTGAATAGCTCATAAAAGCATTAACATTGAAGCAGATGTGATACATAAAATTACAGTATTCAAGAGACATCAACACCAGATGTGTTTGTTTAATAGCTCAAGCAATTAAGATGTGAAACAGACTGTCTTTTAGCCTCCTTAATGTTGCTTCCATCCTCATGTTGCTTTCCCTTAAGTTGGTTCCTGGGAGGAAATTACTCCAGTGAAGCTGACAGCTGGGTATTTCTGAATATGTTCTCTTTTCTCATGGCCCAAACAGCTTATTGGAGCAGATTCCTGGTGCTCAGATCTGTCCATAACCAATCACGAAAAGGGAAGTGACCATACATCTTGAGATTTCAATACATCTAGAGTTAACATTTTATGAATGCAAGCAGGCTTATTCTGAACTGAAATTTTAAGATTGAAATGTGATTGAGTAGGTGTCTTTTATTTGATTCTGCCCTCGTACCTTCCAATTGGCATTGTTATTTAAGTTGTAGCACACTATTATTCTGCTCAGTGAAATGTTTTCCTGGCACTGCTGCTAATGTACTTTAATTTATACAACGCCACATTCAGTGCTTTGCCTTTTTAGTCTGATTTTGAGGTTTCAATTCCCACCCCACCCCCACATCCTCTCCCACTCCAGGACCATGAAAATTAATGTTCAGACTGATACTGTGCAGTAAATGAACATAATTAATACAGCTTCAGTGTACTTTATTTAAAGTGATCACACAGCTTTTATGTTTATACACATAGCAGCAGGCTATATTTCAGCTAAACACAATGGGCAAATAAACAAATGTAATAAGAGAGCTGTCAAGTCTGAAGAGGTTCCCGAGATGAGGATGAGGCTAGTCATATAGTAGGAGTGTTTCAATCGCTACTACTATAATTTTACATCTGAGATCAAGTTACCATAGGTGATACAAGATATTTCTTTCTTCAATCAAGCCAAGAAACTCTAAAAAGCACCCTACTTTATGACATCTTTTGGTATACTTAAGCAGTATGTCTATGAGAACTCAGTAATCCCTCAGCCTACATCCTTGCCTAAACAGAACCAGAATGTAGCCCTTACCACGAATTTATTGACAGATACCAAAGGCCTTGATGTCCCTTTGCCTTCAGAAAGGTGTGCTAGTCCTTTAAGGACACAATGTAATTTTAGTTGAACCAAAAGTCATGCCTGGATTAGAGCTGATCTAACAGCAGACCTTCACATACATCGTTTATGCTGTTACATAGAAGTTTGTTTTCACACATTCTTCTTGATAAGTTTAGGACTTTTCTCTGGAGTCATACTTCTAAGACAATGTTTTCCCTCTACATGTTCCCCTGTCCTCTGATATCTTATTTTCATGGGTCATGTGTACATTTGGAAAACTTATCCTAAAAATGGTCTGCATGTTGCAGTGGAAATGCCTACTTTCTGTAAATGAATTTCTTTTTGACATATCTGACAAACAGATTGCATAGTTTTATTAACTAACTCTCTATAATTCCACTGCATATTTGAGAAATTTAATGAACTCAGTTGAAGCAGACTCCCTTGTGTGTTTATTTTTATTGTGTAAGACTACAGGAAAGACCAGTCTTGACATCTTGTTAATCTATAAACCCCCCAGACACTTAACAGTTCCAAAAGATGCTGATAGAGAACTTATCTAACATGATTATCAAGACAGTAATATTTATTTTGGAAGACTTCAACAACATAGATGATGTCCCCATCTGCCTACTGAAATTTTCACCAAGGATTCCTTCAGTCCAACTCAGTATTCATATATATTTTTATTTAGCTGAATGCTTGAACAAGACATGGAACTCAGTTGCCTCCACAGTTTCCTCTTACACTAACAGCAAAATTGTTGGTCAACAGGGAAGACTTCTGAATAATGGAGGAAAAACGTCCAGAGTTGAAAAGAGAGAGACCACGGACCTTAACATCATGAAAAATAAGAAAGAGCATCAAATTGTTTACACTGAGGATAAAAACATCCTTCACTTATTTTTCATGGTAAGTTCCTCACAAATGCTGATGATAAAGATTCTATAGATAATGTATACAGCTTAGAAACTGCTGACCTTTGCTTATTGAAAGTGAGGCTTTTATGTCCATCCACTTTTTGTGATGCAGGATGGGGTCACCTGGATCATCTGACTGTCTCAGACAGGCTCATTAATCATGACTTCAGGTACCTGTCTCACTTTTTTCAGGCCAATATCTTTGTGATAAAAAGCAGGGCCATAAAGAACAAGAATGGCATTATCTTTCAGATATTTTTAATTACACATACGTTATAAAAAATTAACCAGGTGTCTTAATGCTTAACCAGAAAGCTATTAATTTCTTATTTTTTATCATAGTGTGAAATATAACACAGATGTGTCACATTGTATGCAAAATTATTATTTAATTTCAGATGTAGAAATAAAGTCAGTAAGAGCAATGTTTAGCACTATTATGCATTTAATTCCTGCTTATATGTTAAGAAACTGTGAACAACGGGACACAGAAAGGGAGGGTACAAGGAAATACTAATGTTAAGGTATTCAACTGCATTTCATTCAGAGTATGTATTCTTGATTACATCACTTTGGGATGTGTACTGATATCTAGAAAATGCTCAAGATGCAGTGCACAGTTCCTCATACCCAGGAATTTCTTATCAGTTTGACAATAATGCAATATTAATATGAAGTGATGACACTTGCACTGTGCAAGTATTATTCCTTCAAAATAATATTTACACAAAAATTAATCTTTATTTCATTTTACAGGAAGGAATATTTTATAGATGCATGTGTATGTGTGCCTAGGCAAAGCACAATACGGGACTTATTGTTTGTTTTCTCACAATGAAAACCAAAGCAAGCAAACTTGTGTTATTGGAATAAGTTTATACTGCGGTCTTATCAGGCTACAGAAAATTTCAGTTCATAATATTGCACCTGTCAAGAGTTTTTCATTTCAAGGAATTAATCAAGCTAGCTGTTTGGAGAGTTTTTGAGAATGTTCATTATTTCAGCTATTAATTTTTAAAAGCAGCAAATGTTGCTAGTCAACAGCAACCATAAAAATTGATTTATCGTGCAATTTACCTCATGCTACTGGAAGGAAAAAGAAGAGTTTGTACATCTGCTACTTCCCCTCTCAATTTTCAAAAGTATGTGCTGTATATTTGTATATATTTTTTTAAGGAAATTATTTGACTGAAAGAAATAGAGAAATAGAATCCCTTCTTACTTTTGCTTTTCACTGTTTTTACACCAGTGTGGATGGATGGTATTTGACCACTTTCAAGAACTGCGGAATTTTACATCAAAGAGAATGAGAAACAAAAGCAATTACATAGAGAAATAGCAACAGAAGTGTGATCTGAAACTGCCGGAGTCTCACTGTAAGACTGCATTAGGTGTCATTATAGTTCCCTAGGTTTCCCTCTCAGTGAAACATATTAAGCACTATTCTTTTATAATGTGTATTTGGTATATTTGCCTGGGGGTCCCATAAGAAGAAGTTTTACATCTAGACAAACTTATATAGAGGGAAGCTTCTGTTAAACACCTGACTTAATCAAGATTCCTGCTGCAGACTCTGAGTGTCCTATTTGCTTTGGAGGGGATGAGGGGAAGATTTCTCAAATTTAGAGATTTGGGATTATTATATACAGTGATTCACCGCATCTGAAGTATCTCATATAAGGCCTTAATGCTAAGTATTTTTTAGATACTCGTCCAACTTGGTGCAAAGTCCCTAGTATGTAATACCTTCTGTACAGCAGTGACTAGAAGTCTAGTCCCGCTGTGATTCATGTTAATTTAATTAGACCTAGGATTCAGCCTCTGCTTCTTTAGGTGATGTAGTATAACCTTGACTTGAGGGCTTTGTCATTTGCATGTCCAAGGTAAAAGTGACAGACAGTGAGGAGCTCTGCTGTTTTATACAAATTAGATTCCCTGTGGGGATCCCTTCCCTGAACAGCAGATGTAACACACAAAGTCCATGTTCCTGTGACACTGATCTGACTGGAGAGCATTGGACTTGACCTGCTCATGCATGAATGCAGAGGAGGAAAAAAAACAACCCACCAACCTCCCCAAATCGTTCCAATGCATAACTACTGAACAGATTTTCTAAGAGATTTAGAGGGAAATGCAGGCTTGTACTACACCATAGACCTTCTAAAAAGTTATTAATAATTCAAGAGAGAGACATAAGTCAGCCTTAAAATCTTGACCATTATAGTAGAGGACATTACACAGTTCATGAAAATGGTCAATATTATTAAGGAAATGGTAGATTTTCTTAGTCCTTTAAGATTCTAAAACTGTGGATCTGAGGATCAAAGATCTACAGTAAAATGATGAGAAAGAAAGACCATATAACATTTTTATAGTGTTTGCCTGCTTGATAGCTTTGCTCAGGAAAATATTAACTTACTTTGGCCTTTCATACCTGAAATATAGTCTGGATTATAGAATGAATAACATTGTATTTTCTCTGACTGGAGAAATCCAGAGTGTGGTGACCACTATTTGTTTTATAAATCCTTTTTATATTACATATCTAAATATTCCACAGGTAAAAAAGACATGAGATATTGCCTATCACTCATACATAATTTTTAAAAAGAAAAGAAGAGTGGGGGATGATATATCCTGAGCTGTTTTACAGGAGACTCAAAGAATGTAAGGCTTTCATGAACCTATTTCCCACAAAATATTTTTACTTCCCATTAACTTCTAACTAATAACATAAAGTCCTAAAAACCAGAGAGCTTAGGCTATGTTACAAGACCTTTATAGAACCATTTATGTGTCTTAGCTTCAGGCTTTCATATAACCCTTGAGAGGGCATTCAACGACACCAAAACACACCTGTAGGGAGCTTGTGGATTAAGTAATAAGTCGTGAGTCTCCTGTTGGGACACTGCTCTTATCTTTATCATCTTGATCTTCAAAAATATTCGAGCTGGTAATGATTTTGTGCTACCTACTGTGTAAGATTTCAGCCTCAGTGTATCGTTTAATAAGGCATTATCTGTGGAGTTCAGTGGTACTGTATTGATAAGAGTTGTCTTTAGAAGACTTTTTTAGGCTGAGCAGTGGTTGCTGTGTAACACAGACATTGGAAATAATGAAAGAAAAACAAGTTATGTGATACACAGTGGTAAAATTTCACTGCAGCTAATGAAGAAAAATAATAGCAAAAGGAAAAATATAATAAAAACTGTATGCAAACAAATAAACCAATAGAAAAGAAGAAAGACAAATAACAAGAGCAAGCTAAAAAAATGAATAACAAATAATAAAACAATAACAAATGATGAACAACAGCAAACTAGACTGCAGAATTAATCAGACTGAGAAGGAAACAAAAAAAATGTATTATATGAGAGACAGATTAGTGCTGTGTGTTCTTGGGATCAACTACTCACTTTCCTTGTAGAGGCAAAATGGGTTAGGGGATAATTTTGCCAAAATTTTGCACATCACAATAAACATCTCACAGTTTGCTGCACTAATTGTTCATCAAGAGAGATCTCAGTATGCTGTGTACTAGCATGCAGGTTCATGTGCGATATTGGGAGGCATATAAACTGCTTTGTGCTTGTTTCAACATTTGCTTAAAAACTGAAGGCATGTTAAGTTGGATCAGGAAGAGATAAAATGTACACACAAATGTACAAATAGAAACCATGTATTCACTTCTTGTGCATGTTGATTTCCTTCACGCTTTTTTATGAAAGTAATATTGAATCACAGAATTATAGAATGGTTTGGGTTAGAAGGGACCTTAAAGATCAACTATTTCCAACCCCCCTGCCTGGCAGGGTCACTTCCCAGTAGATCAGGCTGCTCAAGGCCCCAGACAGCCTGACCTTGAACACTTCCAGGGAGGGGGCATCTACAAATTCCTTGGGCAACCTGTGCCAGTACCTATATCTGTTTAGCACTAGTCAGAAAAAAAGGTGGAAGATCTTTCCACTTGAAAATACAGTTTCTCTGTAGTCAAAGTCATTTGTAGTGGTATAAACATCCATATGATACTTAATTTCAACAAAACCAAAATGAACTTTTTTTGACATTGTTAGAACAAGAGGGTTTGATAAAACTTCTCTTCTATCACTGCATGTTTTCTTATTATGGTGGTTTGAGATAATTCAAAATTATGTGAGAAGACTAGTTTTATCAAAATTAAATGTTTTGATCAATCAAAACCAATTTCCAGTTATTAATTCAGAATTTTCTTTCATTAAGCAATATCTTGCTTAACGAATCTTCTCAGTGATGAAGCTGATGAAGGGATTGGAGAACAAGTCTTAAGAGGAGTGGCTAAGCAAACGGGGATTGTTTAGCTTTAAAAAAGAGAAGGCTGAAGGGAGACCTTTTTGCTCTCTACAACTACCTGAAAGGAGGTTGTAGAGAGGAGGGAGCTGGCCTCTTCTCTCAAGTGACAGGGGACAGGACAAGAGGGAATGGCCTCAAGGGGAGGTTCAGGCTGGACATCAGGAAAAAAAAAAAATCACAGAAAGGGTCATTGGGCACTGGAACAGTCTGACCAGGGAGGTGGTTAAGTCACCTTCCCTGGAGGTATTTAAGGCACGGGTGGATGAGGTGCTGAGGGGCTTGGTTTAGTGTTTCATAGGAATGGTTGGACTCTACGATCCGGTGGGTCTTTTCCAAGCTAGTGATTCTGTGATTCTGTGATCTCCCTCCACAGCCAAGCTGAAATGAAAACAGATTTGAAAAGGCAATATGATGCAAGAAAGACTCAACCTCTGCATGTCACTACTCCTATTATTGTGCAGTCTTTAACAATTCAGTCTTCAGAGAATAAACATTTAAGGAAAAACACCTAAAAACACCTGGAAAAACATTGTTTCTTCCACACATTTTGACCTTGAGAATATGACAAGAGCACACAGAGAAAGGGCAATCTCAGAGGGAGACAAGCAGGGGAGACAATAAGATGATGTAATTTTCCATCTGCAAAGAACTCATGTGTTCTGCTCCTGAAGAAGCTTAGAGGAGAGAAAGGGAGAAAGAAACATCATAATTTGACCAATCTCACACTAAGCCCGTGATCAGGGCACTCTTGACAACTGTCTCAATTCATAGTTTTGATCTCTTCCTTGTGCCTTCCCACGTAACCAGGAGAGCCAGAAATAGCTCTCAGTTGCAAGGACTGGCATAGCATGTTATCCATATGCCACTGGCATGGGCACAAACCTTTGTGTGCCACAGATGATAGTCTCAAAGTGGAATTCACAATATTATTTTTCCTCCATCAGTTTCAACAAATCATCACATTCTGTTGAGAATATTTTGCATTGAAAAACTCCTGGCCCTCTCTACCAGCTTCCACAAGCGGAGGTCCAGACTGTCTTGTACACAGCAGTAGCACAACCACTTCATGCCACATATTCGTATCCTTCAATCACTGCTGTGAACCTTTCAGTTATCTCACAGAGAAAAATCCTCCAACTGAAATTTTTAGTATACTTTTTGTTTTCTGTGTTTGAAATCCTCTCTCAGCTTCACAAAACTTCCTCTCTTAAGACACTGGATTTTAACAACATGGAAAAGCATTAAGCCAGCTGTCACCATATTACAAATGTGAGTTTGGGAGCAAAACCAATGAGAGTTTGAATAGACTGGGCTAAAGTTATTGCAGAAAAGGTCTAAGGTCCTCTTTCTACACTGCTGACTGTGGAGGTATTATCAGATTGTATACAGATATTTTTAAAAGAGTGAGGAAAGTTATAACATTGAAATGATCAAGTAAATTATATTTTGATGACCCTAACCAGACTCAAAGAGAACTCCTTTATGCCTTATTCTCCACCCTCACAGCTGATGACAGGTTTCCTTTCTAAGGTTATATCATATATATGGTTATATACAGTTAAACCAAGGTATAAGTCTCAAGCAACTATACCGAGTTAGTAGAGTTTCCTTGGGTTCAGAGATACAAGCATGAAAGACAATTTGATTCTTGTGGTGTTTCTAACTGCAGGAGAAAGGCACATAAAGTTAAAACAGCTTCTGCCTCTTTTATCTTCACAGGAATTTTCTGCAATTCTGGGTAGGATGAGAGCATACACTCCAATTTACCCTCTCCCTAGGGTCTGGAGAGATACCCTTAACCCATCCATTTGAGTTGAGACTCTTTGGTGTGTGAATTTTCATGCTCTGTTTAAAGTTCTCTTTGTGTCCAAGTGAAGAGGAGAGCAATATATCACAGGGTTAGAGTGAGAGAATATGTTCAGTGGGAGTCCTAAATTCATGTGAATTTAAGGATAGATTTGAGCTCTAAATTCTGTCCAAATCCCAGCTTAAGCTAAACTTGTCTTTAATTATGTTTTGATCATCATCTGCATGGCATTTTGAAAATATTTAGCCTTTATTTCTTCCTAAATTAAATCAGATCCAAATTACATGAGGGATTTGAGAAAAAGGAGGAAAGTAGAGTCTGAAATTAATGTTCTACTTTATGTTATTTTTCTTCTTTTTGTAGCTCTGCTTGCATTAGAACAAACTCTGTGTCTTTTTCAATTAATGTCCTCACGACAACCCTCAGAAGTGAAAAGAGTTAAAAACTCACAGGGGAACTGTAATGGTAATGTGTCCTGAGAGATATTCATTTGGCCCCAGCTGTCCATTTTATTCCAAGTGCTAAATGCTTTAATATACATAGACTATCATTTACATAGCAAGTGGGTATGCAAGATGAATTATTTATTTTTTGACAAACACCTAATAACCAATGTACTGTCAAATAAAAAGAAGTTCCTTATTTGACCCCCACATGTAAATTTGCATTACAGAATTCATTATCTTTGCACATAAGTCACATTGAAGTTATGCGCAGATATCTGTCAGTGGAACTGCAGATTATCGCAGCTTTGATTTAATTGCAGTATTTGCTGTTATGCTGTACTCATACAGCAAGAAACTTGTTTTTTAAAATTTGTGCCATAGAAGCTACTCATATATGTAGCAGCTGCACTTCTAATGTAAAAATGTAGGTGAAATAGCAATACAAAATCAAATTATGATGAAAATATGAAAGTCAATTATTTGTATGTAAGACAAATTGCACCAGGATTTCTTATGCCTGCATGAAGGCAGATTGGGATGTAAACCTCCCAAAATAAAGACAATAAAATCTGGTCTGTTTTCCCCAGGAAACAATGACTTGATCTTTTGCAGCCAGCTTCATGTTTTCTTTCCAAAAAAGTTAAAGAAGTGAGCTTAAATAAGAAATAGTATCATATCAGATTTACTCTTCTTATACTGCATACAGTTCTGTTGATTCACATAAAATTTCACATTAATCTTTAATTCTTTCTCCTTAGGATCTACATTTCATCCTTACTATTATTTTAACCATTTAGATGCCCACATTACTAGAATGATTACAGAATGTGACAGAATCACTAGACTTATCTCAGGGCAAATATTGTACTGCTCACCCTAGTAACTTTCAAATTTGACATTTATTAGCATGCCTTTATATGACAGTTATTGGGATAGTCCACAGTGTTTGACATATCTGAGGCAAAGCAAATGCTGAGTTCAGAAACATTACATCTTCTCTGTAATACTGCATGGGTATACTTCAAAAGATTTTGGGGTATTAATCTGCACAACACACAAAATTAAGATGCTTATTTACATAATTTGAAATCATAACCTGGAGTTAAAGATATCTCAGAAAAAGTCTATCTTATACTGCTTTTTGTATGCTTAGCCTTTTGGTTTGATATTTTACATAACTTGTAGAAAGAAAGAATAAATAAAACATTTCTGAAACTTGAAAGAGATTTTGCCTGGAATGAAGTCAGAACAGGAAGGTCAGGTCAGTTTTTATTGAATCAGTCCAGTTTCCCATCCATTACTGAGAAACAATTTCTGAAGCTGCTGCCTTCTAGGCTGGCTCATTTTAGCAGTTCTTCAGATGAGATGGAGTTGAGAGTACCCAAGATTTTTCATTCTGTAGTTTAAAAAGTTGGTACAGTTACAGACTGAACTCAGCCAGAGGGAGTTTTTGCCTGCTAAGGCATCTGAAAATTAGTGTTGCTGCTGAAAAAAACTCTTCTGTAGCTGGAGAATTTGTTTATCTGTACTTTGGCACATCTTGGATAACAAAAGTCTTTGAAGCACAATAGGCCAATTACAGACCTGGGGTGAATGGGCATAATGCCACTGAAACCAGTCAAGTTGCCCTCACTCACACTGGGTTTGAATTTGGCATATTGCCTTTGTCAATGGCAAAATAATAGTTACAACAAATTTCCTGGCAGAGGCTATACTGCATGGAAAATGCATTCATTTAATATGTTTATTTGCATAACAAATCTGAGCTTCAGCAGAGTTTATTATTCATTATGCAAGCTCATTCCTTTCTCAGCCAGCAGTGAGCTGCACATCAGAAAGGGAAGTTGGACAATTTTTAAGAGACTTTCTTCCACTTGTTGGGGTTTTTTTGGTATTTTTTATTCAGACGCTTTCTTGGGTTTCAATAGAGCAGTGTGCTCTCTGGTTCTTCTGATGATTCAGTTTTTGTTTCTGAAATAACTGAAAGAAATAGACAGGAGCCCAGCTTTTAATCAGGTAGGGACATAAATATATATTTAGGTGGCTAACTTTGGATTTAACTTTTTAAAAATCTTGCCCCAGAAAGGCTGATCATTCAACTGAAATCTTCCAGTAAGAAAGCTTCCTGTAGGAGATGGAAGATAGTGCATTTCTACTACTACCCTATATGAAATTCTGTGTATTTAGTATGGTACTATTGAATGGTGAAGCCTGAACAGTCAGATAGCACACATGGACAGATCTCTGGGGGCCCATGAGGTCAATTCTATACCCTTTTCTTCAGGTAGGATACAGGAAATTTGGATGACTCAAATGTGTAAAGAAACTGTTCTATAGTGTTTTCTATATGTTTTCTCTTGTATTTAAATGAATAATTAACATTACCAAGAGAGAAACTTTTCAATAACTTTTTGGCCTCTTTTAAAGGTTAAGAAAATTTAAGTCCTTAACTTAAGAGATTTAAGAGAAAAGGAGGTATTTTTTGGAAGCTAAGGCTGGCTGCTTAAGGTGGACATTATATCATAATGGTGTCTTTTTGAGGGAAACAGAGATTCCATAGTTGGATACATGGCTAGTGTTTCCCTTACCCGCTCTGACTAAATTTTTTTGGAACCTACACACACACTTGCTCACAGAATAGAGAATATGATCATTCAGGAAAATAATTAAAAATGGAGTTTAATGAGAAGATTAACAGACGGTGCAGATCAGATGCAGAGCAGAGCTGGACGTGAGTACAAACCAGGAGCCTGTTTATGTGCTTGTTTCACTGGTTCATCACCTTATTCCTCTATTTTCCTAGCCTTCTTTCCCCCCTAGACCACCATATTCTGTTCTTTCCCTGCCTTTGATTCCTCCATTAAACATTGCACAGTAAGTTTGTGCAATCCAGAAATGCTTCTCCCCTGCATCCCATAAGAAGTCTCATAAATTTAAAAGGTGATATCCACCCTCAGTCTATCTGGAGAGTATCTCACTGTCTGGTGGTGATGGGTCTCAGTCCCTGCCCATGGCACTGATACCCTCCTGGGATCTCCTTCAAGGAATGGATGAGGAGTTTATTCCTCTGACTGTTTTTTTTGGGCTTCCCCAATTTCCATTGTGCTTCTGAGATCCTTTGTGTGAGTGGAGATAAGCTTTTAATCACCTAACATAGCAATTTCAATATATAAATACCTGTATATGAGATAGTTTTCTAGATAGTCCTTGTGGTCACTATCAATATATTCAGTGAAGCCTGAACTATTTACCTATGCATGTGTGTCTACTGCCATCTGAGACTTCACAGAGAAGGAAGACTTCTCTTCAGAGCTGCCAGATGCTATGCAATACCTGCAGAGGATGCTCAAGTTAGTATAGAAACAGCTAGATGTCTGGCAAGATAGCCTGTGAGACCTCAGATGACTCTAAAAGCCTCCATGTGTTGAACTTACAGTGATGGATCAGCAGAATCTTTTACTAGGCTCAAATGGTCATTAAGGAAACAAAATGGAGATCTCCACTGACCGTAACAGCATTTAGTCATCTATTCTATCTATCAACACCTACATACAAGCACTTACATTTAAAGAGCTGTTTTCAGTAGATAAATAGTTTTCACATCAGATATTTTTTCTTGGGAGGTTCTGACTGCTTCATGGTAGTGCAGGATGTAGACAAAGAGCTCTCAGTAGCTTCTTTGACTGAAATGCATCATGAAAGAATATATTAGAGTGATGTAGGGAGAATCTGGCTCACTTGGTGGTCCATACAGCATTCTTCTACTATTCTGCAAAAACAACAGAACTGGAGAGTATAAATTGGGTCATGAAAGAAAGAAGAGGGGAAGGCTCGGAAGAGAAACTAAAGACAGTATTACATCCAATACTTAAATAAAACAACAGAGAACTTTCTATTATCCAGCAGTTTGGGAACATAGTATGAAACACACCTGCTTTCTTGATTGTTTTTTTTTTGGACATATACTGCAGTTTGAAAAAAGTGGCATGATATACCACTGAGAGGTTCAAAGGCCAAGTGAACTGAAGTAGAGAGAATAGATGAGTCAGAAGAGTTACAAAGGAAAACTATTAGCTGAAGTGTCTATCCATGAGGTCAGGATATCTGAAGGTAATCTTCAACCTTCCTTCCCATGAAGATCTACAGCTGAAACATGTGCTGCAATAGTAACCATGTAGCTTACAATGAACTTCATGTCCTCTAAAATACATGCTAACACTCAAAGCTGCATTAGAAGTGCACCTTGTTTATAGTTCTGTTTGAATAAATGCAGGACTAAACATTTCTTTTTATGGTTTCAGAAGATGGTTAGTTTTGAAGAAAAAATATTTTCCTAAGCTCTGTTTTAGGGCAGTTATTGAGGCCATGAATCTGATTTCCCAAAGCTGCATGTGCAGATTGTTAAACTCATGTTCTTTCATATCCATCATATTCACCAGAGGTCCAGAACTACAAATGTAAACTTCAGGTTATACTTTACCTGTTTTTACAGGTGACTGCTTTAGCACACAATGACAAATAGCAACTGTCATCGTGGAACTCAGGGGGAAAAAAATTTGAAATGTTTCTTAATATTTCTGTAGGAAGAAAACAGTGATTATGTGAACTCAAGGAACAGTTGCTTCTTGGTGGTTTAGTTTTGGGTTTTTTTGGTGTAAACACTATGAGAATTTCTATGAAATCTTTTCTGTCTATGTAACTATAAATAGCTCAGAAGTATTTTAATGATTCTGGTGTATTTTAAATATGTCCATTTGTTTTACTGTGGAGAATTTGCTAGTAACTAGACACTGTATTTGTAAAATTGACGATGTGAATATTTACGATTTAAATTTTAAGGGTTTATTTTTATCTTTCTTTTTTTTCCCAGTCAGTAAAAAGTTGTATGCCAATCAAATTGAAGGAATCAATGAATTCTATTTCTAAATCAAAGCTTTATTTGTACACCTAAAGCTTAGGAATGGGCTTGGAATTGTCTTGGGGGACTTTTGGTCTCAGGTCTTTAATACTCTCTGATGTCTGACATAAAGTCAATAAGACTTTTTTTTTAAGGTTATAAGTGGAGAAAGGATAATTTATGAAAACTAAGTAATATTCAGAGCTGGTGTGAGGTGTTACATATGGGCTCCAAATTCAAACAAGAAAGAACAAATTCCATTTCTGACAAACATGGAACAACAAAAATAGCAAGATACTTGTCATACACTATACTTCATCAATACATTTCCCATTTAATTCAATGTTTTCTTCTCTCTTCCTTTACTGCACCATTGCAGTTTCGTCCTACATTTTAAGAGCTATATTCTTAATGAATATATTCAGTAGATAATAAATATATTAGGCAGTAGTGTCATCACTGTTTGTCTAAGTCTAGAACAGTAACTCAGAAGCAGAACTTTTGATGTGATAGAATGTTAAGAATAGGCATTAGCAGTGACAGATGGGGATTTGGAATCACTGCTGTATTGTGGTTTCAATCTTCCCAAATAAATTCCTGTGTTGTGGGGCTTCATTTAGCGGTCTAGATTGTTGATGTGTTCAGTTTTACTCTGACTCCTTCCTAGATTTTCACTTTACCACTCGTAAGTTGTCTGGAATGAGGAACCACATCTAATAGACATTGTCCATTTATATTGCACTGAAGAGGTCTCTCATGTTTATCTGGGAACTTATGTCCTATTGAGCCCCTGGCTTTCAAATGCCAACATTCTTTTAGTTTGTATTCTTTACATTGAGTGTAATATTTTAGGACTGTTATGTATATATAAAAATCATATATTTTCCGTTCCTTAAGTGAAATTATTAAATGACTACCATTGGATCAACCTTTTTGATCAGGTCTTTGAGGAAGAGTTTTATGGGCTACTGAAAATCACATTAGCTTGCTCTTCTCTGTTAGTACTTTCAGGGTGACAGAGTTGTGATGTTCACCCCAGCATGGGGACAGAAAGGTAACACTTGCATGCAGCTTTTACTGGCTATGAAAAGGGATTGGATGAATTTAAAATCTCTTCCAAAAGAAAGAATTCCTATCTCTGGTCTCCTGTAACACATTCTGAAACTTACAGCAAAAAATTTCTTTCTGGACTGGAGTGTTACTTAGAGCAAAATACAGAGTGGAGTAGAATTATTCTCCATGTTGAGTCTGCCAGTTCCTGATTTGCCTGAGATGCAATCACAGCTGGATAAAGAGTGCCACTGATGTTTGAATTGAATACATAACCTTGCTTTATTGTGCTTTAAAGCTTGGGTCAATGCTATCGAAGGATGCAGACAGATACTCTTTGATGTGAAGTGTTTAAATAAAAAGAAAATGAATAAATAATTAAACTGACTGTGTAGTTTATATAAGTCATGGCTTAAAAATTAACTTGAGTATTCTTTGCTTTGCTGGGGAGAGAAATGTGCAGTATAGACAAAAAAAGTTTATAAGAAAGAAGTAAAATAAGTGTTTCATCTCTTTAGTAGTCAGCATTTTTTTCTAATATTTAAAATATTATGAAGCATCTATAATGCTATGACAATATTCTTACATAGATCCAAGTGAACAACAAATGAGAGAAAAAATTTTTAGAAATATGCAAAATAGTATTTATACATTTACATTCTTTTAGTTACCTACAGTAATTAAAAAATTGGGAATATACCAAATTGAAAATTAGACTAGCAAAACCAGTTAGATGTGAATATTATGTGAATATTATGTTATTCACACTGTGAATTTTACCAATGAAGTTATCTTACTTGTAATCCAAGATACTGAAACTGGCATTAAACCGTTGAGAAAATAAAGGAGCATCAGAATATACAACAATCTTGAGTTTTGTACTTTATAATGTCATTTAAATCATTCTATTTTCTTTTCCTCTTCTTTCAAATGTGATTTTCTAAACATCTTTTCTCAGCTGGCTCTATTTCTTACAATATATTTTATCACTGCTCTTTTAGGAGGAATGCTGGATTATGCAAAATAGTATTCATTTGGCTGCTTAGTTCTCAGCTAAATGGTGCAATACAAACTGTAGTAACACAGGCAGAGGGATGGTCCAGATGAACCAATGAAGTTTCTATCAGAAATGTTTGTCATTCTGAACATAGCATATAAGCCAGATGCTGTGAATAAACGTTCTCTTTTTATGGCCAGTTAAATCAACACTTGTTCTTGTGTAAAAAAAAATACTGTAAAGGAAACTGTAGATATGGGACACTTACCTTAAACAATATTTTGTGAAAATGTAGCCCAGCTGTGTAAAACCTTTCTTAATTTAACATTTTTACAAATGAAAACAAGATAATACATTTTATAAACAACTAAGCACAAAAGGTAACAGAAATTTTTAACAAAATGCTTTCGAGACAAGAAATTATCTACTATAATAAATCCATCAGGCTTAAATTATGACTCTCTAAAGACTAACTAATCAGAGCAATACCTCTTCAACAACCTCAAATAAATGTGTCAGTCATAAATTCCCAGAATCATTGACCATACACTAAATATTCCTCTTGCATGAAATGGATCTTCTTTTTCCTCTAGTTAAATCAATGACTGCAATGCACTGGATTAGTCTAACTAACTATAACTCTGGGAAGGGAAACTGTCAAACAATAAAGCAAATATAGGGGTTAAAACTTAGTGTGTTTGCAAACTTTCTTCTTACTTGTCCTTAAAATCCGCCAGAGTGAAATGCTGAGTGACAATGGAATAAACTTTAAAAAATATTCACAATCCAGTCTAGTTTTGAGTGCTGAAAGACAGCCTGACTATACTGTATACATCATATTTTACCTCTAGATGTTGTGCTCTTTATGCTGCATCTGTGACATGTAAATGTAGGAGAGAGAGTCCAGAACATGATCAGTCCTAATACCAAAAGTAAGTATCTGAAACTTCGACTTGCCAGCTTGTAACTGATGCCTCAAGGGCTTCTTGTGATCATTTACAGAGGTGCTGCCTTGATCAGCATGCTGGCACCAGCTCTGTGAGTTGTCATCTCCTCCACTGACAGATGCAGATGTAATGTGCCTCCTGATGAAGTGGGACCTATACTAGGACCGTTCTGGAGTTACCAGTCTTCATCCAGGTCTTCATCCAGGGTCCAGCTATATCTGTTTTACAGGCTTGGATATTGCTTCTCCTATGCTTTATTCCCCCCTAAAGAGACTCTTTTTGCCTTCCCTTCATCCTGGGTGCATTAATTTTTGAAAGTTATTTCAATCACCCACAAATAGTAGTGTCATGATCTAGCCCCAGCCTAGCTCAATTGGCACCCAAATGCAAGCAGCTGTGAGGGAGCCAATTCCCCCAACCTCCTCCCACAGAGAAAGGGGAAGGAGAAATGAGAGAACAAGACCTGTGGGTTGGAAACTGAAACAGCTTTAATGAAACAGCAATAATGAATATATTATAAATAAGAAAATAATAAAATACATGCAAATATACAAAATTTCCCCTCTCCTCTCCCCATAGATGCTGTAAACTGGGGCACAGGGAAAGGTCCTGAACTGGACTCAGCAGCAGATGGGAGCTGGACTCAGGAATTGGATTCATGAACACACTGATCTGGGATCAGGGCACAAAGACAGACAAGGACTTCACTGAACATTGGCCATCCGAGAAAAGAGATTGACTGTTGTGACTCAGTTTTATACTGAGTATGACACGTATGGAAAGGAATACTCTGCTAGTCAGTTCTGTTTCACCTGTCCTATCCACCTCTTCCTGCAGGTACGACCCTTTTTTGCCTCTTTGCCTTATGACACTGCATCAGGTCAAGGATGGCCTTGGTTCGTAGAGCAATAAACAATGACCTGTCTGCATACCAATACCTTATGTTATCACATCTAGACAGAAACACTGTCTAATTTTCAGAAAATGAAGTTACTCAGATGAGGCTTAGCTAAAATTAGAAAACTGATTTTACATTATCTCAAACAAGCATATACAAAAGCCCACAAGTTAGTTTACTCCCTCATATGTAAAGATGTCATCAGTTCACAAAGGGCTCACAAATTATCTTTACGAGCTTATTGGACTACTAAGGAATCTATGATGAGCATAAGATTATCTTGTTTTCTTTATTTCCTAGACAAGATCTTGTTTTCTTCATTTCCTAGGCAAGATTCTTAGTTGCTGTGACTGTGTATTTTCTATGTACCACACTTCTGGCCATGAAATCCATAACTGAGCCCTGGGCAGTTCTTAACTTATGCATACTGGAGTCAGAATTTCACTTCCCTCAGTAAAACATTCTGAATCTTATTTCTCTCTTGCTCTAAATAGGATAGTGCACATGCTTAAGACAGTGAATATTTTTCTTTTCTTGACTTTGACATCACCTACAAAATATGTTAAACTTTATTTTATGATCTAATGGATGTATTATATTGAGTTGAAATATACATCTCTGATTTGGTCTGCACATAATGTTTAAATTGACTAGACATCTTCTTACTTTGTAGATGAGAAAGTTTATGTCTACACTATTTACACTATTCAATTAACCAATGCCATTTAACACCCTTGGGCATTATAAACTTACTGTTTATACATTAAATAGCATAGTACAACTGGGCTACTTCTACAATCCTATAGTTTATAAAGCACACTGACACCAGAATTATAATAATTTGTATATTTTTCTAGGTCCTGAAATACAGATAATCTTGAAATTTTAATGCTGAGTGGAAACCAAATTTTAAAGGCTAAATATAAAATATTATTTCAGGTGACTGATCCTTATATATTTACATTCTGTTACTTTAAGAAAAATTTCATCCCAGCAATCTATCAGAGTATCAAAGAATCATAGAATAACCTGAATTGGAAGGAAACCACAAGGGTCATCTAGTCCAACTCCTATCCCTGTATCTATCTGCAGGGCCTCTCTGCCCTCGAGTGTCAACAATCCTCCCCTGTTTTGTGTCATCAGTGAACTTGGTTAGTAAATCTTCAAGTAATGCATCCAAGTAATTTATGAAGATATTAAAAAGTACTGGCCCTGACACTGATCCCTGTGGAATCCTGATAGTGACTGACTGCCAGCCTGATATAACCCCATTTACTATGACCCTTGAAGCTGATTCATCAGCCAGTCGTTTACCCATTGCATTATGTGTTTATCCGGCTGTATGCTGGACTTTTTGTTTAGGAGGATACTGTGAGAGACAGTGTTGAAGGCTTTACTAGAATCCAGGAAGATTACATGAACTAATTTCCCTTGGTCAACTATGTGGGTAACATTGTCATAGAAGGAAATTAATTTTGTCAGGCAAGACCTTCCCTTTATAAACCCATTCTGGCTGGGAGGCTGGGACCAATGACTGTGTTGTCTTTTAGATGTTTTTTCAATAGCTCCCAGAGAATCTTCCCCATAATCTTACTGGGCACTGAAGTGAGATGAATAGACCTGTAGTTACTGGGGTCATCCCTGCTGTCCTTCTTGAAGACTGAGGCAACATTTGCCAGTTTCCAGTCAACTGGTACCTCTCCAGATTCCCAAGAGTATTGAAAATCACTGGGAGAATTCTCACTCTGACATCAGCAAGCTCTTTAAGTACCATTGGATGAATCCCATCAGAGGCCCCGTCAACATGCAGGTAAACAGTTGGAGCAGCAAATACCACACAAGTTCGGGATTGATTGGGAATTCATCATTTGAATGGTTTTGGTCCTTTAGCCCAGGGCTCTGAGAGTGAGTGAATATCCTTTCAAAGTTTCTTCTTTGCATCATTTTCCCATAATCCAGGGACTTGTTTCTTTCACTGGTCAAAACTCTAGTTCATTTTGTGTAATGGCTGACTGTACTGGGTCTGGCTGGGGGAGCAGTTAACTTTCTTCATAGCAGCTTGTATGCTGCTGTGTTTTGGATCTGTGGCTGAAATGGTCATGATAATGTTCTGGTTAATACACACCAATACTCTGGTTAATACTGAACAGTTCTTTTGTAACATCAAGGCTTTCTCTAGCTCTCCCTCTGGCTGCCTGCAAATAGGCTCAAGGTGCACAAGAATTTGAGAGGCAACACAGCCAGGACAGTTGACCTAAGTTGACCAAAGGGCTGTTGCATGCCATATAACGTTGTGTTCAACAATGCTGAGTAGCAGCAAAGCTGAGGTAGTAGTTATTTCCAAAATTGTGGTTGCTCTTAGACTGGTTGAGTATGGTCGCCTTCTTGGAGGTAGTGAGTGACTGTCTTTACATCACTTGTTTGGTTTTTATCTCTCTTCCTTTACTTATTAAACTGTTTTTACATGGACCCATGTGTGGATTCTCAGCTGCTGGCTGAGAAATGAGTTGACCCTAAAAATGGGTTCTTTCATCTGACTGGTGGTGCCTACAGGCTTCCCAATATTAATTATAAAAGAAAAATAATAATAAAAAAATCGATGATAAGCTGCCTTCTGAAAACCATGGAGGAATTTGATTTGATGTATTTCAGCAGAGTGCTGCAAATCATTATATAGGGAATTGGCCTTAGGTTGTAGCTTCGCTATTTTGACTTTTATTTCCCTATAGAAAGTAACACTTTTTATTTACACGTGAAAGCTAAAAGAAATAAGGCATTATACAACATAAGAATTTCCACTAGAAAATCCGAACTTATTGAGACCATCACTAGCCTATATTGTCTAAATTGTCTTACGTAATTGTATAATTCATATTTTTAGTGTAGCTAGTGTAGGACCTGGCATTATGTTGAACCCAGACCTTAATATAGTCTCAAACTATTCTCAGGCACAGATGAGGAATTAAATCAAAAAAAGGTGTTATGCATAGCAGATAGCTTGCAGGCCCTGTGTTTTACTGAACAAGATAATCTAGTATTATGGAGGTGGGCCACTGTGTGCTAGTGATTTTCAGCGCCAAAACCACTCTTAGAATGCGTAATGTACTGGTGTAGCTATCACCATTGAGTCTGCTACTTTCCTGTAAATTGAACTCAATTACTGAAACATCCGCAGGAACTGCAATTAGTGGGGAAAATACCAGCAAGGCTTATTTAAATAAGTCAAAGAAACTTATTCAGAGTAGAACATGGATGTAGATCCCCCATATTTGAGGTAAGTTGCAGTTAGTGAATTATTTCAAAGAGCCTCTCTCCAATTTTTTATGGAAAAATAAAAGCGATACTGAGGTGAAATATAAATACATTTTATTAGTTCCATTGTTCATAAACAGAACCTATTTTCTAGGGCAAATATAACTATAACCTCCACTCTCCTGATCAGGAAGAAAGGATTATTTTTACTCAATATAAAAAATTAAAAATGTAGATAGCTACCTATGAACTTTTTAGACACGTACCGGCCATGATTCATCCAGCTTAATTTAGGCTCCTTGGATAAAATGAGTAGTCTTCAAGAAGCTATTATTTTTCTCTCCAGTTATAGATGTTGCTTAATTGCTTACTTCATATGTAGAAATCTGCATTGTAGATGTCTAAGGTGAATTCCTCAGCACAGATTTATTCAGCTTCTACTATGCAATTTAAAAATAATTGGGCTGTGAAAACTTGACTGTGTAAAACCTGATTATACTTATGTGAACTCCAGTATGCTAGATACATGCAACTTTACAAGTTGTTCTTTGGCTGGGAATTCATAATTTCAAAAATACATTATGTTGATAGCTAGGGATCCTGGACTCCTGCTTTCTCCCCACAAAACAAGTTTAGTGAAGATATCCTAAACAGGATATTCTTCTGTACCTATGTTCCTGCTCCTGCAAGGGGGTCAGACCTTATGACCTATAAAGATCCCTTCCAACACAAATCATTTTATGATTCTATGATTTTATGCTACTAGGTATAAACAATTGAAGTCTGGAAGTATAACTTCTATGAAGTCAACAGTAACACAACTAATTTCCAGTCATGTTAATGATTTTTGTGATAAATATGAATGTCACATGGGACATAGACCATGACTGACTTATTTAGCACCATAGCCACAAGGCCTTTAGAAGGCAACTCCTTTAAATTTCTAGCAGGGAATTTGGATTGGCACTGGTAATCTCCATTGAAAATGTCTTATACATCATTATTTATCCCAGCAGTCCACAAAAATAGTTTGAAAGTATGAAATATGAATGGTGCAGTTCTCCATGCAGAATGTAATCAGTAAGGAGATGGTAGGGGAGCAGATGTAGGAAAAGATGTTATTTTAATAAGTAGGCCAGCACAGAACTATTGAATTACTGGCTTACAGAAGTATGAATTGGAATGTTCTACGACAATATCCCTGCTAACATCAGAAAACTTGAGGCAACTTCTATACAGATTATAGCCTAAAAGAAACTATTTATAAATGCATGTTGCCAGCACTGAAGGTTCTACAAATTGCAGTATGTTCAGCTAAAATTATTCCAATCAATGGAGCCTTTTTCTCATGCACTGTCAAGCTTCTCCTGTAATTACAGTCCATGTTGCATTTCTAATGCTATTTGCATGTCTATAAAATCCGACCTTTCTAATACTATCTACTCCGGATTTCATGAACATTCACCTTATCTTTACCATAGCTTTCTTTAGTGTGGCTATCCCCAAGGACTTCAAGACTTCTGCTGTTCAATGTGCCTGCCCAGTGTCACAGATCAGTGGCACTGAAGTTTATTGATATTTCCTTTTGCTCCTATGCAGCCCTGCTCTGTAACATTTACTCTGTCAATTACATTCATTTTGGTATTCATAGTCAATTCCATCTCTCTGTGACTTTAATTGCATTTCACTAAATTAAAGAGGCATTATAAAGTTGTTACCCTTTGATTTTGTAGCTTTAATTTCATTTTTCTTTAATCTTCAGAGCACACTAGATTATCAATTATCATAATAAAACAGTTACTGTGGAGTTTAGTATCTATAGTGGATATTCTGTGAAGTGAATCAGCCCACTTAATGTTAGTAGTATGACAACATTATGTGTGCTAAGTAACAAAGAGCCAAAATCCTACTCTACACTTCTATAGTATCTGTATAAATGAATTAAAGGATATTGAGATTTTGGGGGATTTGTAAGAGATGCTAATAGTTACTTATACAATATTTTAAATTACAAAAAAATTCAATGTGGCCAGATGCAAGCATTATGAAAATCAGGTCATTGCAATTACCTAATGATTTCTGAAGTAGTTAATGGAGAAGTTGGAGGGAAGCACATAAAGCAAAGGAAAAGTGTGGAAAGATAAAAAAAAAGCAGAAGTGTAAAAGGAAGACAAGAAAAAAGAACAATCAGTCTTCATGTTCACCAATGCAGTGGTAGTCTCACTGTCTTCCCTATAAGGAGTAGAATTTCATTGTTACAAGCGTATAACCTTTTCTGAGTCACTGTAAAAGATTTCTCATGGTAATGTCCCACAAAAGCTTCCAGAAAGCTTCCAAAAAGCTTTTGAATGAGTGTAGAATAAAAGATGTAAAAGATCAATCTCTCTCTCTCTCTTTTTTTTTTTAATTATTCTTTGTAATTTGGTTGAATTCAGGAGTTCTGTGCTGCATAACTTTCTTCTTTTCTTCTTCTTGTTGCCACCTTCTGTGTTCAACAGAATTTTCTTTGAAGCAAAAAGCCTGGGTGAGCTGAGGTCTCCAGTTTTAGGTAGTCCTGTGTGGAGCAGGGAGTTGGACTTCATTATCCTTATGGTTCCCTTACAACTTGGCATATTCTATGATTCTATCCACCTTCAATGTCAGTCCTCCTGGCCCATTTTCGTGGTCACTCTGTGTGAGACGCTGGCAAGGACTGGTGAAATTGGCCAGTCACAACGTAATATTGGCTGCAGGGTTGACCGTGCCACACCTCCCTCCACCAGGTTTCCCCTGGATAGGAAGCACAGGGCTGCTAGACAGAATGGAGCCTATTTGGCATGTGTGAAGGAGAGAGAAAACATGAATGAGAGCTCCTCTTCTGAAATATTTCTGTTAAAACATGTCAGTTGTTTCCCCTCCTCTGCTAACACCAAAACTGATCTTAAACATGCTACATTCCAGACATCGTGTGCTTTCTATTTGTATTCATTGCAGATATGCACTAAAACTACTGCAAATAATTTAGGTAATTGGCAAACCACAGGGGCATTTACCCTGTTCACTGGCCTATTTTAGGCTGGCTCATCATTACCATTCTAATTGATGACAGGTCTCTAGTTTTCCAGTTGCCAGGCTGTTAAGACAAGGAATACTAATAAAATATTCTGGCAGTGGGAATGTTGTAACTGTTCCCAGCCTTTTGCAGCAATGAGCTCCCCTGCTCCTGCTGATAATGTTCAAGGGATGTGGTGGGGAACTTTTTCAATACAAGAACACTCTTTTTTCCTCCATCCACTCAGCCTCTACAATTATCTAATTCCAAGATTAACATGGCTTTTTAAACGTAATATTGTACCCTGCAACATGTTGTTCTTAAAAAGTAGTGCCATCGAAGTAGCTGACATCTTTATTAAAATAAAAAACTTTTCTCCCTTGTATAAGGAATATTTAGCTTTAAATGCCTCAAAGTCTTGAACATCAGATCTTAAACTCCAAGATCTTAAACACCAAAACACCTCACACCAATGGCTGCTGAACAGAACTAGTGCTAGGCAATACCAAACACAGAGCACAAGTTCATACAACAAAAGTGATTGCACATCACCTCATGTGGCTCGCCTCATGGCTTTAGTTAGGCTCAGAGTCCTGTCCTGCAAGAAGGCAGTGGAAGTGGCTGGTGTCAAACTTTTGTGCAATGCTGTAGAATTGCAAGATTCTCACTTCTGGCTCTGTTTTCTATCCCTGTCCTTCCTGATCCTGATGCGGATCACATCATCACATCATCTGTGCTAGTGAGTGTCTTTACCACTGCTCAGTAAGAGTCAGAAGAAATTAGATATTTTAAGTACTGAAGTCCATTATAAAATCTAACTTTAATGACTAATTCAAGATCAAATAATTAACCTGAGCCATGAAGAATAATTGTACGTGCATTTATCTTCAGTCAGTGTTTTATCCACCCTCTGTTCAAAGTACTGTCTCATCACCCATTTGGGGCTGTAATTTAGTATATGAGTTAAGTTGACATAGGCTGTTCTGATGATGAAACAGATGTTCCTTCCCCCTGTTTGTTCTTTTCTTTTTCCTTTTTCCAGCATAAAGATTGCAATGGCCGCATGGTAAGATTAGAGAACTGACCAAAACTCAAATGATTACAAAATAAAAGGGGATCTAATAAGTCATAATGTAGAGGACTAAGAAAATTCAGTGCATACAAAGAACAAAAGTAGAAAGCTGGATAAATGTTTCTTCTAGAGGAGTATGGGAGGGAAGCCCCAGCAAGGTATGGCACCTCGTCTATACAGGATATAACTTGTCATCACAGTTGGAAAAATCATTTGCTGCTTTTGGAAGAATAAATTAATGCTTTCCATTCCTTTAATCTTGAAATAGGGTACTAATTTGTATCAAGGTGTTGAAAATGCTATTGCAAGACATGAGACATTGATGGTTGATGATAGTTCTCCTTGAATCTTCTTATATGCCAAGAATATTTTCTTCATGGTTAGTCAAAGTTAAATTTTTTTCATCCCAGGTTAGTTAAATCTTCAGTAAAAGACAAAGAAACTTTTGACTCACTTGTTTAAGATAACTAAAATAATTTTTAGAACTTTAGTCCTCTTAAGGCTTTATCATGCCAATGTTTTGTAATTCGTGGATGAAATTCATCCCAACATCAGACAACTCACATATAGAACTATACTTCATAACCAAAAGATATTTACCAAAGCCATTTTCATAGTCAATGGAGAAAAGTAACTCATCCTGTCCTAAAAGAAACTTTTAAAATAGTACAGATGAAGACATCTGTTAAAAGCTACTGTTTCTTCCTACTGACTATAGAGGAATTTAAAACAACTACCTTGGCATTGACCAACTGGCATTAGGTGAGATGGAGCCCAATTTTGGTGCCCTCATTTTAGGAACTTCCTTTAGACTTATTCAATCTGGTGCATTAACTGCAAAGCAATGTGGTGTCCTAAACTTCACTGCAGCTTTAGAGTGCACTCTTTGACTTTTCGTCCTCTTTTGTCATACAAGAACTTTTCAGGCAAAATAAAGTAGAACAGAATGATTCTACAATGCCTTTTGAAGTATCTCTATACTGCTCCTTGGAGAAGCTCTTCCTTGGTCAGGAGACCTGAGTTGGAAATCTCATTACCTTCTTTTCCTATTGGATTTCATGTTGTCACAATATTTAGACAACCTTGGGTGGTGTCAGGGGCTGAGTGACTCTGTCATGGTGTTGATATCATCCCACCATATAAGTTTGATAACTAGTGTAAGCTAAGGCCATTATCCTTCTTTCAGGATAATGAGATAGACGCTACGTTTCATAAAGGAAGAATTGAGTTCCTGGGCAGAAACACACTTCTAAGGCTAATTTAGAAAAATACAGAAAATATCTACTGTCCCTCTACTTCTACTTGTGTGCCCAATGTTAGTACTGTGTTTCAGAACTGCAGCCCAAAGACCACCCATGTGATAAAGAAATCCTCTGAACCATTTGGCCCTGAGCATGTCAGCGATAATTTGTGCAGGCAGGAAAAGGAAAGAAGTAAGTATTCATTGTACTTAGCACTTTCTTAAATCAGGCCTGAAAGGAGGAAAGTACTATTGAAAGGGGAAAGCATAGAAGGGAATGTTATTTTTATTCATTAAAATAAACATTTGGAGTTTAAACACGTTGACAAGCTAAAGCTCTGTTCTGTGAGGCACTGAGTGCTCTTGAGTATCTTTGAAGCTAGTGATAGGTGAAGTAATACAGTGCGGTACAGAACTGAGCACTGAGGGTCCTCTTGAAAGTCACAAAGATAGATGCTTATGGGTTTTGAATGGAACTCTACATCCATCCTACTCTTTCTGTCTCCTAAATCTAAATCTAGATGTGTGTGGTTAATTCATTTGAAGGAATTAAATGCATACTAGACTATTAATTGTGCAGTTCAGCTAGCATCTTTCAGTTCAGATGAATGGAAGGAAATGGCTCATTTCTAGGAGATATGTTTTTGTTACCCCATTGAAGAGCAAGGGAGGCAATGCTTGTGCAATTCAAGCTGTTTGCTATGTACTCCAATCTTGCCACATAACCCTGAATTTGACAGATAGCTCCTGGAATTAGAAGGAACTACTGGTAATTAAAGGAATGTGGAATTAGATCCCTGTGGTATTTAATGACCTAGTTATTTTAGAGAAGATGAGGGATCTGAAGAGATACTTCCAAATCATACTTTGCAGCAGTTCTTACACACCAAGACAAAGAACTTCAGAACTGATTTATCAATTGCCTCAGTTTCTTATCATTATGCTGTTTTCGCCAGTAAGTTACAATCTCTGGTCTGGTGTTTGACCCCCCAGTTTTAATTTCTTTTCCTTATATCAAGGGTCCATTGCCTGCAATCCTTTCACTGTGAACTGCTGGAGAAGGTTTGTCTCTATTTTCCCTACATTCTCCGTTAGTTAATGGTAGAGTAAGATGATACACTTAGTAACAAAAAATCAGGGTTTTTTTCACAGAAGTTTTGCAACCTCATTGGTGTACAAGTTTAGTTTCAATTAAACACTAAAGTGGATAGGTACTTGAAGGGAAAATGAAAAATCCTTCTAGGACCCAGATCTTCACTGTATTTCCTATCTGAAGATGAGACTCCATACCTGCTCTACCAAGCAGTGCAGCCTGATAGCTGATGTTTGTGGGGCGGCTGGGTTTACAGTAGATGTCACAATTGTGCTGGGTCCATTCAGAGGATTGGGTGGTGAATCCCTGACTAAGTGGAAACAGTTGTATATGGCACTACTGCATAGCCAAATTACGTATGTATATGCATAGATAAACATGTACTCATATGTATTATACACAAGATGTATATTTGTGGTTTTAGACATAGTGCAGAAAATAACGAGATCAGACAAAGTTAGGTCACACAAGCTGTTATATTGTAGGCAACAAAATATTTAATTTTTGTTTCTTGTTTTAAGCAGCAGAATGAGTGACGGAGTACTTTTGATTTCAGTATTGATTAATGGAGGGAGAAATATGTTTTTTTTTTTCTTATGTGAACTTATTGCACGCATCTGAAAGATTGGATTTAAGTATGTGAAGGATTCTCAGTTTGCATGTGGAAATGATTGTCTAGTGCTAATCTGAAGATTGTATACATTTTTATGTTTGACCTCTTATCAAATAAGCAGAAATCCTGTAGTTCCTTTAGTATCAAAACTCAAGCCTCCTTTTAATGGTTCTGATTTCTCCTTTTCTCAGGGAAATCAAAAGAAATAGAGAGCACTCATATTACAGTGAACCCTTTGATGGTAATACTGGGGAGAATAGCATAATGTTTTTCAGAGACATTTCAAAGGTTAAATATGTGCATTTCCATAGATCACTACTGTATTTACTCTAAAAGTAACTGCTCTTGATAGATTGATTTCCCTTCTGAATAAAGTAATGTGCAGTTTAAAAAAAACTCACAAAAATTCCCTTTAATGAAGTCCAGAGCAATAGACACTGAAATCAGTAGCAAATTCCTACTGAGTTAAATAAAAACAGGCCAAAGTGCTATGCAATCAGAACTCCTCACAACAAACCAGATAACCCCTTCTTTTATTGTTTCCCTACTTTTTATGTGGTTTGCTATCAGCTGTGTGATCAAGTGATGGAGCTAAGGAAACACTGACCTTAATAGTAATTGAAGAAAATTTGACTGGAGCCAGCTTGTTTGTGACATTTGTGAAAATAGTTTGAAAGTAGAATTTTGAATAAGTCATCAAGGCTGAACACTAAAAGCAAATATAGTTGATCATGAAAACTCAAAAAAGAGATTAAAAAAGGAAGAAAAAAACTCTGATCTCAATCACTGTCTTCCAGCTCAGGAGGCTGGGTACCCTGAGATAAACTAGTCTTACTATTAAAGAATTAGGCAAAGGAAGACATGGAGTAACTCAGCCTTTTTCTCATCTTTTGCTTCCCCTCACATTCAATAAAGGCTGGAGATTCTCCTCAACCATTCTTTTGCTGTTAAAGTATATATGGAGATAATTTTATTGTCTTTACCACTGTAGCCAGATTATGTTCTAGCTGTGTTTTGGGCCTTCTCCCTGCATAACTTCACATCATCTTTGTAGTCATCCTGAGTTGCCTGCTCCTTCTTCCAGAGGCCATAAACTCTCCTTTTATTTTCCTGAGTTTTAGCTAGAGCTTTCTGTTCAGCCAGGATAGTCTTCTTCCCTGCCGGTTCATCTTTTGGCACATGGGGACAGCCTGCTCCTGTGCCTCTAGGAATTTCTTTTTGAAATATGTTCAGCCATATGTCCATATGCTTTCAGTAACATAAATAATCTTCACTTAAAAAGTCAAGTTCATCTGCGAATATGATCTGAGTGGTGAAGAAAGGGAAGGACTGTATTTGTTGTTTTTCTTTTTTTCTGCAAGAAATGAAGCTTATTTATATGTTCTGATAAAGAGCAGGAGACATGGGTGTGTGCATCTGTGGGTGAATACAACTGTACTCTTTATGATCATTTAAAATAAAATATTCTTACAAGTTTAAAGTCTTCATGTATTAACATCTCAGTAATTAGCTTCCAAAGGAACTAAGAAAAGAAATGAGGAACAAAGTATTACTGGTAGGTAGAATCTCTGCTTTACTTTGGATGAGAAGTGTAATGAAACTTTAATGTCAAATCTACCCATGGTCTGTCTGCTGGGCCCACAATCTGCAGCTTTTTGTTCAGTCATGGACTGCTGCTGTTGGGATCAACCAAAGTGTAACATGGTGTTTATGATGGATTTGTTTATTTACTTATTTATTTGTTTGCTTATTTATTTATATACTTTTGTATTAGGGAGAGCTCATTTTTCCAGGATATGGTTGTTAGAGATCTGGTCCCTTTCTTACATCTGCTCAGCTTTCTGTCATGGGGCAGGTGAACTCCAGGATGTGATGTTGGAGGGGCCACATGGACTAATGTAGTATCCCGACAGGTAAGTATCCTGTCAGAGGGTGAGTTCCTCCAAACTGTGATGATTAAGCATCCCTGAAAGTCATATAGGGTGCCACAAAATATTTGTACCAGGAGTCACATTTTAAAATGGTACAATGTTTATTTAGGGAGAGTGTTATGACAAAGGCTATAAAATAGGCTAATACAAAAGAACAATATATTTTAAGGGACATGATTCAACAACAATTGCAAAGATTTGAATGTATCTGAATGTAATAGTCACCATGAATAATCCTATTCTGTTCTTAGTATAGTGACTGCCGCATCTGTATCTGTACCTTCATGTAAAATAAATAATATTACATATAGTATATATATTATATACATAATATATACAAATAGCATATAATTATATACTATATACAAAGAATATTTTGAAGCTTTAAGTGACTAGAAGTGTAATTATCAGAAATACATTAAAAATACAAGGTTATACGTCATGGATACAGTCATACAACTCTTTCATACTAAGAGAGGCCCATGACCAGAGGTTGTACATGTAACAGTGAACAAGCTCCTAAGAGTTTGCTCTGTCAATCGAACCTCTATATGTTTAATAATCTTAGCACTATTATGGAAATATTGACATCTTGAAATTATCTGCTAGGATATGATACCCTGATCATTGGATCTTTTTCACTCTGTCATTGTGTCCATTTCTGTCTTCCTTTCATTCTAGAAGAATCAGACTTTGAAGACCTATGTAGTTTTTTTCAGCACAGAGTACACACTAGACTGCGGAGAATTTTGCAAATTTGCAAAAAGTGTCAGTAAAAAAAATAGGTAATTATCATAATATTATTTCTAAGTCAATACAAGATATATTTTTCTCATATCAACTAGCTATTTCAAGCCCAAAAGAATGACAAATTACTCTGGCCAGATGAAGAAATTGGCTTAGTTGCTCTGCTCAGATAAATTCTTTAAATCATACAAATTCTATCTGAAGCTTACATAAGAAAAAAATTCTGTAGGAATAATCTTGCATCTTATAACTTGAGGCATAGTGAGATGTCAAGACTAAAGGAAGGCATTCAGAAACACAAACTTGCAAGCAAATCCTTTTTCTCCATGAAATCACAGGTTTCTATTTGGCAGTACCTTCTGCTAGTAAGGACATAAGTACCAGACATTGTTATTACAACACAACAAAAACCATTTTCTGTTTTGCTCTTAAACTGTCACAGTTTGGATAACAATAAATAAAGATTTGGTGGAACCTTCTTACAATAAACTTGCCAGCTACACTGGCCTGGATCAATTGCCTCCTTCAGGTGAAGGAGGAGCATGGAGCCTA
Source organism: Clamator glandarius (assembly GCA_033459285.1). Taxonomy (NCBI): domain Eukaryota; kingdom Metazoa; phylum Chordata; class Aves; order Cuculiformes; family Cuculidae; genus Clamator; species Clamator glandarius. Next base: position 396,149 of record JAUNZM010000131.1, on the reverse strand, counting down.
GAAACAGCATGCAGATACTCACAGAACACTTGTAGATTTCCATCGTACACTTACGGGTAGCCTCCTCCTCCTTTCCCTCTTGCTACTAACCAAAACGACCCAGGAATTACTGAACACCATTAAGTATTGTCCTCTCCAATCTAAATAGAGCAGGAACAGTACAGATGCTGGATTTTCAGCACCAGCTCTTCAGCCCTAGAGATCCACTGGGCTGTTTTTCACTCATTGTTAACACAGACATTGCTTATCATTGTGTACATTTGTTTTACTGAATGTTGTTCTATTCCTGCGCCTGCCATCAAACAGTTTCTATAGAGTGATAATTATTAACTGAAGTAAATAGACTATCACCCAAAGAACTTGGGAACCACTCAATGCAATAAAACAAATGACATTCTTACAGTTAACAGTCTTTAACATGTCTGTCATCAAACTCTTAAGAGGTTCCTAGAAAAGCATCTCGAAGGATGTCACTATTCCACTAAAAGAAACAATGAAAGAAAAGAGTAGTTCTGATTCTTATCCAGTATCAATTTTTTCACTTCTCTGCCAGAAGCAGCTCATTTTACTTCAGTAATTGCTATGACAGTGATGAGAGATAGGCATTAGGAGGGAGATGGAGACAACATACTTTGGGCTGTTCAAGTGGAACAGAAAACAATAAAGTATTGGTGAAGCCATACAGTGGAAGAGAGAGAAGGGGCTCTGCTGGACAAAAATGGCAAATAATTTCACAAGGTGTCTTCACTCATGTTCATCAGAGAATGATTTTCTTGTAGAAGATGTAATCTGAACAGTATCTGGGATCTTAGTGGATTTTAGGATCTCGGGTTCTTCAGCTTGAACTTGAGGTTAAGTGCCAGAAGAGAATATATTCATTTGCTATAAGGCATTTTATACAAGAATAAATGTTAGCAAATGAAGAAGAAAATTAGCATAAAACCTCAGGGACAAGATGTATATCAGATTATCAAAGAAAAGAATGGAACTATTGCAAAGAATTCAGCAGGATCCACATCCAAATTAACTAAACATGTACTAAACTAAACATCCACAAAACATAGCCACATACTAAACTAAACTTGTAATAATGTAATCAAATATACCGATATTAACTTAGGGAACCCTTACTTTTAACCCATGAAAGTTAAAATAGCTTTGTAATAACATGACAAGCAATATATCCAAACAAGCTTACTCTGTAAGAGATGTGTGAGTAAGAAATTATTCTATAATTTATTATTCATGAAGAACAGTAAATTATTCTAATGACATTTTCTGCATTATGAATATTCTAAAAAGTGCTGCTGCAGGCAAATGAATGGCCATGGAAAGTGTGATCATTCATTCCAATCTTTTTTTTAATAAACTTTATTCAAATTAAAGGAAAAAAATAATTACTGGGAAGCAAGTGTTTAAAGACTATCTCTGTGAAATGATCACTTGCTATAAAAGGACATCAAAAGCCTGTTCAGAGCAAAATCACATTTCCAGCATTAAATCTTTATACAAGATACAGAGACAGTAACACCTGTCTTTGGAACTTTAATAAAATGCTTTGAACTCCCATACCAATTAATATATACTTTTGAGTTCTCCACTTTGCATAGTCATGGAAATAGCTTTATTTTGAGTAAATGGGTACACCAGACTCCAGTAAAATACAGTGAATGTGAAAATAATTTTTATTTCATAAATGGAGGGATAGATTAATGGCTTGGCTAAATGAAGCTGAGTGAAGCTTGACTTTCTGGAGGCTAGCAAACTAGTTTTAATCTGAATTAGTATTTTGAGTATATCATAAAATGTCAATGTGTTGAAGAATTTGTGCCTTAAGTATTTTAAAACCATTCAAATGTTATTTTACATGTTCACATTGGACAGATGTTTTTAAACGCACTGCTTTTATGGCATGTAGTGATAGTTATTTTTCCTTTTCTTCTCAGCTATAGAAAAGCATTCTGTGATTAGAATCACAGAATTTTGCCTTCAGAGAGAGGTCTACAGGAAAGCTCCCTGAGGAATTTAAAATTGCCAATTTATAAATACACATAGATGCTAAAACTGGAGAATGAACTAGAAAATCTCTAGACATAATGTTCCTTTCTTCTGTAAGTGTATGTTCCCATACTATCATTAAGATTGGCAGTACAAAATCTTAGGTATAAATGGGAATTCCTAACAGTTTTCCAAGAAATGTATCTTGCCATCATTATTTCATGAGGTTTAGTGACATTCCAAGTTTATGCATAATTTTGCAATTATTTTTCTTATTTATACTTTTAGTTTTGTATCTTTCTTACTGTGGCCTTACAAAGCTCAAAGTTCCAGTTATGTTAACAAACCTTAAAGGACAGTTTCTAGATATTATTTTGCTGTGAGAATAGCAACAGTACTGCCTGTACAAAAAGAAATGCTTAGCATGCACTGTCTTGATTAAACTGCTACTATACCAGACCAGCTATTTTTGAAACAGCTGAGATGTATAAGTTTGTGACTGAAGTATAGACCCTGTCTTTGAGTGGTCAATTAACATGGATTTCATTATAATCAAAACATACTAAGCCTCAGCGAAAAATAAAAGTATATCAAGGCAGCATCTTATAAATAAGATTTTCATGAAGGATGGAAAAAAACCAGGAGAATTATTTATGCCAACAACATAATTATTTGATTCTTCAATTAGAATATTCTGAAATGTGTCTTATGAAGGCAATATTGTCTAAAAAGGGTGCCTACATGATTACATTGAGCTAGAGGGCTATTCTCTCTGGGGCCAAACTTAGGTGAGAAGAATTCCTCTCAGTGTTTATTGGACATAGGATGATTAGCAGCCTCCCATTTCCACTAGGCAAATGAAATATTTGGAGGAAGCTGGCAAGAACATGGCATAAAAGAAGGAAAAGTATAGCTACTGTGAGACATTATATTCTTAAAAGAACCTGGGATGCGTTGGATAAGAAATTAGTGAATGCCTTTAATTACATTGATTTTCTTCAGCCATATTTTGCTTAGAGCTATTTCTCTATCATGAGCATACAGAGAAGTGAGACTCGACAGTCAGTCCATTCAGCCTGCAGGGAAGCATACTAAACCCTTTTGGCATTTCAGGTCACAGCTATTTGTATTTAGCACAGAGGAGGTTCCACAAAGATATATTTCTTCACTCTGGTGACCAGGAAGTCCAGGAATGAGGAATACCCAAAGTTTCTTTCCACCTTTAATGTACTTTCTAATATAAAATATGGCAGGAGGGATTCAGTGGTTCAGCTGTAGATTAAGCATTGTTTTCCTAGCTGGAGAAGCTGGGAGATGAAGAGATAGTCTGTGACCCACTAGGACACAATTTCCATCTCAGGTTGATGTTGGGGCAATGCATCTGCTTCATGCGCTGTGCTAGGCTGAACGCAGTGGTAATGAATGCCCATCAGTATTTAGGTAGTCATTTCCCCCAGTCTTTCCTTCCTTATTATGAAGGAAATCGATTTCCCATTTCATTGACAGATCTCTGCAGGCTGCATGGAAGCTTGGTCATGCTGCAACACAGGTGATGTTACAGGACAGCACAGTGTTGCCAGCAGAACTAATCCCAGCAATGGCATAACAACTCACTCATTTCTATTTAGCCTTTGTCAGTATCATACACTGGCAGATACAGAATTTGGCTGTGGAATGACATCTACCTTTGAAGTCCTTTTTCACTTATTTATTTATTTTTAATTTTACTCCCCTACATAGTACACTCAGCACTAATAAAAAAATCTCCATTCAGTAATGAATTCCATTCAGCTGTTGAGTATGCATCAGCCACACTACTGATCAGCAGTGTGATAGGGAAATTTTAGGTTTTCTCTTCTGCATAAACCTCATCTCTTTTTCTCTGCTTTTCCGGGCTGTTCATTTTTGACATGTGGTAACTTAGTTGCTGCAATTGTTCCAGAGATTGCTTTGATATTTGCTCTTTTGTTGTGTTAATAGAACCACTAGTCTCTCTTACTTTGACCTTGCATTATATTGTCAAGGCTTTCAAGCTCCACATTCCTTTGTATAGGCAGTCCTAAATTTTATAAACCTTTAATTACAGATTAGCCCTTCTTGGAGCTCTGAAAATGAAAGTGTTTAGGCTGTTTTATGACATTTGACAGAGAGAAGGCTAAAATTATTCTGGTTTTTTTTTTCTGATCATGTAATTGGTTGTGATTGGATTTTTTTTGCCCTTGTGTTTCATACATCTTGAAATAAGGTCAGATGTTTATTTTCCTTTGCATGTTTGGTCTTCAAGCTTCTGTGTTAATTTTGTGGTTAGGCACAACTAGATGTGTCCCAGGCAGAACCAGTAGCTTTTCTCCTGGTTTCCTCAGCATAATAATCTATTTTGACATATATTTAACTTTTCTTTCATTGAAGTATTTTTTGCCAGCAATGTAATTTCAGATGCTACAGAACATACTGAATATGCTTTTACCTCTGCATAAAAACTTAAGGCTTGTAATGGAAACTTTTGAACAATAATGTGAACTTGGAAATGACATTTCAAAGGACATGGAGAGACCTGAGAATTTGAACATTTAGGCAACATCATTTTTAGGGGTCCTTTTGCATCAGTCACTTTTATGAATAAGCAAACTTCCACTTCTGTCACCTAGCACTTTTCAAGTCTTAACCACAATCTTTGACTAAAGTCTGTGGTGTGTTTTTGGGATGCTTTATAGCTGAATCTCATGTAGTAAGATCTTGTTCTCTTCCTTGAATCCTTTATCTTTAAATGTCTTCCTACAGTTCCTACAGTTTTGCATGGTATGTGAAAGATTCCTTGCAGCATGAGAGTTTTTTCTCAACTTAAGGTTAAAGATGAGAGACAGATTAGATTATGTTACTGATGTAGACCCTTCTTTTCTCAGCTTTCCCCAGTGTTGCATCTTAGGAGCAGATAGTCTTACAGTTTATAAAAGATTACAATAATTTCTTAAATTTGTAAGTTTACTCATAATTTAGAAAGTTATTTGAAAATCTAAATGTACCATAAAAGAATATAATTATGTTAGTCAGATTTGAATTTCCATTATTAATTATTTCACTTTAATGTTCAAATTTCAATTTAATGTTCCTCTTTAGCTTTCATGGAAAATCTCACACCTGGAAGTCTCTGTGAAATAGAAATTTAGGACAGGAAAAATAGTATTTTTATAGACATGGATTTATTTACAAATGTATGTGTCTCAGTCAGATTTACTAGGTCAGAAAGAGCTTCTTTTGTTATAAAAATACTTGAGTGAGTTATCTCTCGAGTTACAGTATGAGCTTCTTTGAATGCCTAAAATTATCCTCAGTAATTTTTTTTTAATATTTGTAGCAAGGCATAAAATATAATGTGTCACATCAGACTTGACCTATAGCAAAGGTTTTCCAGTATATGTCAATTAGAATGTTTTCTCCAGTTATAACTTGCTGATACAGTCATATTCATAAAAGCACTTGAATAGATATGGTTGTATTAGTCATCAACAAAGCAGCTGTTCCTTGTGTGGGCTATATCTCAAGCATAGTGGTTTGCTGCTATAATTCTTTTGGTATGATTATAATTATAATTCTCTTTGAATGCACAGAAGATCTCAGAAGAAAATATGTACTGTCTTCCTCTCATGTCAAATTTCACAGCTTATACTCCTAAATCTGTGGACTATCAACACAGCAATGAATAGTATTTTGCCTCAATCTATTTCAGTGCATGACTGTAATAAAGAGTTAATGGCTAAAAAGAAAAACAGAAGAAAAACCAAAATGTTAGTCCACTATGGTTTTAAAATTCTCAGGAATATTTTCCTTTTTTTTTTTTGTTCTGACAGGACACATCTCTCAAATTCCTTGTTGAATTTTAATGATTTTCTTGACATAAGCGTGTGTAAATATCATTTAATAAAAATAAACTTTTCCATTTGTATGGCTTGGCTCCAGTCTATTTGAAGTTCTTAGAAAGTAGGACTAGGTTTATTTTGTTATCCTTTCTGAAGTCAGTGAAAAGGCTTTTGGTTTTCCTCTGTAACACTGGTGAGTATATAAACTCTCATTACATTTTGAAAAATACGTAAGGTTAATATAAAACAACAACTGTAAAGAATATGCCTCAATGTGGTATGGATGAAAAATTGTTTACTAAACTACAGTACCTCGAGTACTGTGTACAGTTCTGGGCCCCTCACCACAAGAAGGATGTTGAGGCTCTGGAGCGAGTCCATAGAAGAGCAACAAAGCTGGTGAAGGGGCTGGAGAACAAATCTTATGAGGAGCGACTGGGAGAGCTGGGGTTGTTTAGCCTGGAGAAGAGGAGGCTGAGGGGAGACCTTATTACTCTCTACAACTACCTGAGGGGAGGTTGTGGAGAGGAGGGTGCTGGCCTCTTCTCCTAAGTGACAGGGGACAGGACGAGAGGGAATGGCCTCAAGCTCCGCCAGGGGAGATTTAGGCTTGAGATAAGGAAAAAATTCTTCATGGAAAGGGTTGTTAGGCATTGGAACAGTCTGCCCAGGGAGGTGGTTGACTCACCTTCCCTGGAGGTGTTTGAGGTGAGGTTGGATGAGGTGCTTAGGGGCATGGTTTAGGGATTGGTGGGAATGTTTGGACTCGACAATCCAGTGGGTCTCTTCCAACCTGGTTATTCTGTGATTCTGTGAAATTATATATTTTAATGCAGTTTTATGATCCATGTTTCCCAGAAAAATATCTAAGTGATATTAGCATTGAATTAGATATGTTCAGTTTAGAATGGCTCTTTTTTGTCTACTCAGTTTTAATTAAGCCTCAGAAGCTAAACATACATTGCAATATTGTATGCATCTCCTAGAAAATATTATTTTTTTGACATTTGGACCCCTTTGGAATAGAACAGTGAGCTTGAGCCATGTTAGTTGTAGACTCTGCAAAAGAAATATGTCTATAAGGCATCATTTCTTCAGGAATTAAGCAGACTGTAAAGTCTGAATGTTCTCTGAGGATGTGTTTATAAGATTTGTAAATGATTAGTAGTATACACAGTAATAAAAAATTGTAAAGGATAAGACAAGTGCCATTCCTTCACAGATCATTTGGGCCCAATGAAATGAATGTTTCCCACCACAGAATAATTCTATGAATGTTTCTAATGGGTTAGATTTAAATGCATTAAGATTGCTTTACTACATTGGTGAACACTACCAGCAATATAAATGTGGACTATACCTCGTTCAAGAATCCTTTATGATTACAAAGACATACTTCTTATTGTCTTTGTCTTTATAGTTTTCTGTTTCATCAGTGTGACATCAACTATAAAAATGTTGGGAATTAAAGGGATGGAAATTAAAAAAGGACTCAGGTTTTTCCCTAGTCAGTGCTTTAAAAGCAAATGCAATGTTTTTCTAGAGTAAATGTTTAAGGCCTTTCATTACTCAAAATCTGTGTTCCATATGGAATTCATTACATGCTTCTAGCAGTTCTGTTGTGAAGAGTAAATCCTGGTCTGTAGCTGAGAACATCCAAATATATTCATAAATTTTTCAATAATTGGTAAAGGATACTGAAATATACAAGTGAAAAATACTTTCAAAAACCCTCTAAAGTATACATATTATAAATATATACAAAAAAATTTGTTACATTCAATACCAAAGGCATATTTTATACCTGATTACTTTTCCAACTTGGCACATTGATTCTATTTCATTTGCACAAAAAGACGTATCCTGAATTCACCTGTGTTATTTTCATATAACCTTTCTTTCAGTTCCCAAATATTAATTCTACTTAGGAACAAATCTAGTTTTTATTGCTTTTACAGCTTGGATAAAAGCACAGAAAAACACATTTCTAAATTTACCTCACCAGTTACTTACTTAATGGTTAATATGAGTTATAAGATTTTTCTTCCAAACCCCTATTGTTTTCAGTTAATACCTTATCACTTTTAAAATTGAAGTGATATCTTTTTCCTTAGCACATGGAAGAGTAATAATATTGATGGTGTTAGAATGCTTTTGGACTGAACTTCTCTATCTTTGAGCATCTGTGCTGGATCTGAAGTACAGTCTGCAGGACTGTCCATCATAACACATCAGTGTCCCAAATAGGAGAAGGTCACTGTCCACCATAGCAGTATTAGATATTTTTCTAACTAGAGATGTTCTTTCAAGTCACACTGGTGCAGAGAAGATATAGATATTTTTTCATCTCAGTTTACTGTTTAAAATGTAAGATTAATTAAAACCATAGCATTAGACTTAGAGATAATGCAAAATACTAATCTAGTTTTGAATTTAATAGATTAAGTGGAATACTAAAGTCCTCACGACATGGGTCAGTCCACTATGCCTGGCAAAACTGAGCAAAATCTGCCAAGGTGGCATAGCAGAAACTTATAGTAGAAAAAATTTCAAAACAGTTTTCAACCTTAGTTTTTTAAGACATATAGAGCTCTGTCCCTCTTCTCTGTCAGAGGAGAATTTAAAGAAAAAAGGGCTCTTCACTGCCTCCTTGGTAGCCTGTTGAAGCTTTTCAAATGTAAGGAAAAAATGTCGTGGGAAGGAAAACCTAGCAAAGCTTGGTGAGCTTAGCTGGAAATTTAAAAACATTATACCCAAAGTTCACAGGCAGACTTAGAAAAATTTGAACTTAACTGTTATCTTGAAAAGCTTTCGAAGGCAAGGATCATCAACACCACCGTAGCTCTCATCTCTGGCAAACAATTTCAAGCAGCTTTAGGTGTCAGATAGTAGAGCCTGCGGACTCAAGAAAGAAATTTCAGGGCTGCTGTTTCTTTGCAGGTTTCTGATTTTGAAGAAAACTTTACCATTGCTACATCTAGAGAAACAGAAATAGTAGGTAGATACCAAAGAAGTGCAAGACAGTTGTTCCCTCAGTGTTGCCCTTATTATTTTCAGTAGCAACAAGAGTAAATGAGATGATTAGATTTTTTTTTTTTTAGAAACAGCTAAATCATTAGGTGGCCCCTGTGGTTGCAAGCAGCACTATAGGACACTATATGCCCTCTGCTAGGCATGGTATATTGTCTGCTTAAAAGGCAGTTTTTTCTTGGCACTTCATGGTGAATCGGTGACCACATAAAATAAAATCTTGAGTTCACTTCAGCTTTTTAAAAGGCAAAAATCCAGCACTGCTATAAAACACCTTTGTTGACAGGGTTATTATACATGTAAAGGGCTGACTGATTACGGCACCTGAAGTAATCTCTTAACATTTTTTTACTATTTGCTTTGTGAGTAGAAGTGACTGGACCGTGTTTCCTTCCAGGGACTGGCAGACAGAAAGTTCTAATAATACTTGCTAAACAAGCTTTTTTTTGAAGTCCTCTGTGTTTTATAAAATGAGATTTGAGGCTCATAGTGTTGATTCACAGAAAGAACGAATAATATATCAAACAGTTATGTCTGCCTACTGCAATGGTGTGTGCTGCCACAAGCTGCCAGATGAGCAATATGAGGGACACAGCTGTCATCAATGGAAACTGTTATATAGATCTACCTGAGATTAAATTCTTCCAAACAAGCCATCATTACTAATATTAAATAAGAAAAATTAAAGAAGTAAAAGGTCAGCAGTGATCAAATCGATAATTTTATGCCATGTTGCCTGAAACAAACCAGTTCTTCAAGTGTGACCTCTCAACTATTTGAGTCTGTCAGAAGCTCATAGTCTTCAGTTGTATAAAACTTACTTGTAATTGATAACTTTTGCTTAACACCTTGGGAGAATAGGAACAAGATAGGAGGAAAGTGAAAACACTGAGGAATATCTACAGGGTAAGGAAAATGTAAATTTTCTTGTCTTTTGTTTACTCTAATACATCAAAATAATTCTGGCTGTAAAATTCAATAATTGTAAGAAAAGGAAATAAAGTCACTATCTAATACACCTATACGCTTTATTTAAGGTGTTCCAATCAACTGATTAGTTTTCTTAATGTGTGTCCTAGTAACTAGTTCTAGTAGCCATGCTGAGAAATAGGTTTGATACCTGCATTCTCTTTAAATGTTAAGAAATGGACATATTTGTGTTAAGAAATAGGGAATGTTGTATCAGCTCTAGAAACAAATATTCACATAAATGTTTCCTCTGCCTTCTGTTATGTGATGGTTTTCAGAATTCCATCTTCAGTACTCAGAGAAAAGACACCATGTTAAGACTCATGGTTTGCACTGTTAATATGTCCTAATCACTAGAATTTCAGCTCCGCAAGTTTGATATGTGTATGCAATCTATTATAAGGAAGAACGTTGAAACAGTAAGTTTTCCATGCTTATCTTAGCATTTACATAGTTTATTCATCATTAAAATCAATACATAATCATAAGTGCATATATAAGCAAGATGTCAGGCACAGTGACAAATCCAAGGAGGGACGTAATTACCTGAGTCTGAACATTTGGCTAAGGAACAACAGGTTATGGTGTTAATCTTTCCTATTAAAAATTTTCAGTTCATTTTTCAAGTGTAAATATAAATAGAGAAAATGTCTTTGAACATCCAGCACAAGGACAAAATATAAATATATATAAATAATAAAATATCTTATCTCACAGTGCTCAGAAGTTGATAAGCATAAGATAGCGTAGCTGCTTGCACCTACAGTTTTCTTATCTGTATTATTGTATTTGAATGTCCATACTAACATCTGATTCAGAAGCCTTTTAGCTAACTGGGATAAAACACATGAATTAGTAGTCTTTCCATGTCAAACCACACAAAAATTCACATGATGCAAAGACAATTAATCACTATGTCCCCCAAGTAGACTGATGTCCATCAAGTAACTACTACACGCAAAAAACCTCCTCCCATACTGCCACCCTCTAACCTCTAGTCTCATTTCCATTTTCATAAAAGAGCATAATGTTATATGGTGGGAAATATCCCTTTCACCAGTTAAGGTCAGCTGTTGTAGTTGTGTCCCCGCCTATCTTCATGCTGATCCTTGCCTACTTGCTGGCACACAGAGGGGGAAAAATCCTTGATTGCTCTGCAAGTGTTGTTCTATGATAGTCAAAATATCAGTGCATAGTCAACATTATTTTAGCCACAAATCTCAAACTCAGCAGCATATAGGCTGCTTTTGAGAAAGTTAACTTCTTTTGAACCAAATACAATGCATTTACTTCCCTAGCAGAGATACACCATTGACCCGGACAATGGCAAAGACGAAGAACCATTTGAAACAGGATAGCTATGATAACACAGCAACAGGGACTGAGAACAACAAGTGGATCAGTGCTGAAAACATAGCAACAGAGAGCATTTAATAAGGGTTATGTATCTATGGAAAGACTCTGTCTAAATTCCATTTAATTTGTAGTCCAAATGCTCATGATGAAAGGGAGTAAACACATCTTTCTTTCTAATGCCCATGAAACCAAGTGGCCAAATGGTAAATACACCTCAGTTTTCATATTTGATTGAGTTGTATTTTTAAATAACAGTTTTGATGGCATTTACTAGACACCGAAGTGCTTCTTTGAAGCTAGTTTAACCAGAGGAAATGCTGAAGGCAGAGAAAACACTAGGCTACTTTGTCACACTTTCTTTACTCCTGCAATAAACTGTACAGTTGTTGAAAGCACCTATTTAGAGCTCCTACATCAACTATGAGCCTTTGAAAGCAACCATCACAGGACTATCTGTGTATTATAATTACATGTGCTTAGTGGGGAAAGGGAGTGAACTAATGTTTCTAAATGATGTTGGGAAATTGATAACTATACTTGTTCTGTTGACTAAGAGGAACATCTGGAAGAGAAGAAAATTAATGTCACTTATACATAAACATTGTTTAATGAGACATTGCTTCAAGGCACACTGTCTCCTCATGGTCCTCTTATCTAATTTAATGAGGTTTTCAAAAGCATGGTGAAAGCAATGTAAAAGCAGTTGTGCTGGTTCCCTGGAGAGAAGGGAATGGTCTTAATTTTTGTGACATGAAGAAGATATTCAGTAAGATTATGAAATTAATTCTGCCCAATGACTCACTGAGTGGCAAATCCACAACAATGTGAACCTTCAGGAAGTTACTTATCTCAGCCATCAGAATACCTGAATTTTTTCTTTCCTTCATGTATCATGTCTCAGATTAGAAATAGTAAAGTGTTCCCTTAGCTTGTATAATATTCATAGGATCATAGAATCATTAAGTTGGAAAAGACCTTTGAGATCATCAAGCCAAACCATACCCGTCCACTACTAAATCATAGCCCTAAGCACTTCATCTACCTACCTTGTAAGTACCACCAGGGATCGTGACTCAACCACCTACTGCTATTTCCTCTCATCCTATCATCCATCACTATGAAGAAGAGACCAACACCCACCTTGCTACAAGCTCCTTTCAGGTGATTGTAGACAGTGATAATGTTTCCCCTCAGCCTCATGTTCTCTAGGCTAAACAACCCCAGTTCCCTCAGCCACTCCTTGTAAGACTAGTTCTCTAACCCCTTCACCAGCTTCATTGCCCTTCCCTGGACACAATCCAAGACCTTAATATCTTTCTTGTAGTGAGGGGCCTAAAACTGAACACAATATTCAGGATGTAACCTCACTGATGCCTCACCAGGCACAATCACCTCCATGGTCCTGCTAGCCACACTGTGTCTGATGCAAGCCAAGATGCTGTTTGCTTTCTTGGCCACTTAGGAATGCTGCTGGCTCATGTTCTGACTGCTGTCAACCAATACCCCTAGGTCCTTCTCTGCCAAGCAGTTTTCTAGCCACTCTTTTCCAAGCCTATAGTGCTGATAGGGCTGTTGTGTCCCAATCGCAGGACTCTGCACTTTGCCTTGCTAACCTCATATTTTTGGTTTCAGCTCATTAGTCCAGACTGTTCAGATCCCTTTGAAGAATTCCCACCCTCAAGCAGATTGACACTTCCTCCCAGCTTAGTGTCATCCACAAATTTACTAAGAGTACATTCATCCACAAACTTATAAAAAATACACTCAATCCCTTCATCCAGGTTGTTGATAAGGATTTTGAACACAACTGGACCCAACACTGAGCCCTGGGGAACACCATTGTGACCGTCCTCCAGTTTAGCTCCATTTACCACCACTCCTTGGCCCCAACCAATCAGCCATTTCTTAACGCAGCTGAGAGTATACCTGTCCATGCCAGTGGAAACCAGTTTCTCAAGCAGAATCCTGTGAGAAATGGTGTCAAAGGCTTTACTGAAGTCCCATTACACTACATCCACAGCCTTTCCCTCATCCATTAAATAGGTCATCTTGTCATAGAAGGAGGTCAGATTAGTTTGGCAGGACCTGCTTTTCATAAACCCATTACAATCTTCCCTAAAATTTTTGCTGCATGTATATATGCACTCAGTATAAGTTTACACACATCCCACAAAACCTCAAACATTTCCAAGTCAAAGTGTTTGTCAAACACAGGATGAAGCACTCTCTGGAATTTTCTTTCTGTCTTGACTATAAGGGAAGCCTAGACAGTGCCTTTATTTAGACAATTTGTTTTTTGACATGACTTAAGCTGTCAAAAACAAATCTGATCTCTGGCATCTAGTATAGTTTGAATGAGAACTTACACTATCTTCATCTTTTTGCTCTCTAGATGGCAGATCCTGTGGGAAGTCATTATTCTTGAATAAAGGCATGCTGATATTGTAGAAGTTTCTTATGTGCTTTTATAAAATTATTTACTCTGAATTAGAAAATTGTACAGCAAAGAGCTGCTTGTTCTTTTACCCCAATACTTTTCTTCATAAAAAAATAAACTTTCTAAATGAATTTTTTAAAGAAGTCCCTGTAAGATTAGATAAAGCTGGTCAAAATACAAATTCAGATTATGTCAGAGCCGAAGTAGTACATAAAGGTATGTCATTTGGCAGAGTAAGACATATTAGGGTCTGAGCACTGCTTAACAATTTAGATGATTAAGGTTATGCTTGATGCTGTTGTGGCCCAGAGTGATTAAATAATGGTTTGAAAGTGATCCTCTGTTAGCTTAGTTAAGTTTCCCAGCCAAGCAGCTGCATGCAGATGCACACTTGTTTTTCTGCGTCTAGAAAGAAAATAAGGTCTCAGTTTGAAAACAAACTTGCTGGCACATCTGTTTTTCCATCAACACTCTTAAGTGAGAGCATTTCAAAACCAAATGCTGATTCAGCAGCAGAACTATCATCTTAAGAACGTTTCTTTAGGAAGGTCACCTTTGAGACTGCTTGTGTTTTCTCATTACTGACTAAAGAGTATGAGAAGGTTATTTCTCCTCTTTCCTTGAATAACTGGATATCCTGAGATATTTCATAGTTAATTTTTCTCTCCAAAATCAGATAATAACATTTTTAAATGTTGAGATTTCTTGTTGAACAGCAATTCTGTAAATGAGTAGGCTGCTAGAAATGCTGCGTTAACAGGATTTTACAAGACTGAGCACAGTGATACATAGCAACTGGTCCAGTATGTCAGAAAGGAAGGCTGTTTGCATGACAGAAATTCTTGAATCTTGTAGTAAATGCAGTAAAAATAATATGTATCAAAGATGTTGGTGAAAGAAAGAAGAGGAATACATTGCATTTACTGTATTTGGACACGATATGCAGTTTTGGGATAAGGTTAAGAATCAACTGTTCCTTTTGATGATTGCAGTGGTAGTTTCAAATGGAGAAAACTTCAGATTAGTACTGATCTGTAAACTATATTTTTAGCTATTGAAGAAAACATTTTCGTGAGTAATTTTTGCTATTCATAGCCCTTAAGATTTCCTCAAAAAACAGGTTTTACAAAGACTCAGAGGTCTCCCAATATCTACATATTGTTACTTTTGCAACACTTGTGGCCTCTTTTCCCTTTGCAATACCTCTTGAAGCTTACTGACTTTGTTCTTTTTCTACTCTATGAAGTGCTGTCTTCTCGGCTGCCTAATCCTGTATGAGTACATTTCTTCCATTCTAGCTTTCTCTTCTGTTTCTCTCAAAGAAATATTTTTATAGCCTATAGATGTATCATCATTTTTCATATTACATACCTAAACTATTTTATCTACTCACTGGATTGTACAGTCTTTATCACAAACACAACTTTTACTTACAAGCAGCAACAGCTGTATGGAGCTGGCATTCAGGTGATACGTAAAAAAGGCAACCAGGTTTTTAAAAATGCCTACTGATATTTAACTATTCAAACGCACAATTAATGTGCTTCATTAACAGAGTGATGCTGGACATCATCATTTAAATATATCAGCCTGAATTCTACTGATGTTAATGTGGGTGACAGCAAGAACTTGCTGGAGTTCTGACCTTTGCTGTGTTTATTCTGCTCTAAGACAGGAGAGATTTATGTCTAAAGGAGATGAATGTCCAAGGACTTACTTTTTCTGAAGACTAGGAACCAAATCTCAGGTCTCAGCAGACCACAGAGCTTAACCTCTTTTATATCCACTGGTGAGTCAAATATCATTTCAGTATATTATTAGGTTTACAATTTTGATATAAAAAATTAATAGACACCTATATTCTCAGACTTCTTACCTGTAGGCCTTTTGTATTACTTTGCAGTGGTTTTGCTTTAATATGAAGTCTAAAGAGTTAAAGAGGCAGAAGTGTTCACTTTTAGTGCTGGGAGTGGGCTCTGTTGACTATTGCTTTAAAAGCCTGTGAAGAATAAGTGAAAACAAAACATATATTTTGCAGCATAAATCTTCTGGTAGTCTTTGATCTCTTTAAGGATGTACGTGGTCTAAAGACTACGATGTTTATATAGAAATAACTGAAACTTGGATTTGAAATAATTGACACCAAAGGGAAAACATATTAAAAGTAGTAATCTCTATCCACCACCTAATTTTTTTCCTAGTGCCGACATTAAAGGTAAAGTAATCCTTCTTTTTTTTTCTTGAAAACTAGTGATTTAGACAAAGTAAAGACATTATATTATGAAAGCAGACATGTACACACTATCCACAAGGAAGACACCCAACAAAATTAAAGAAAAAAATACTTTTGTCAATAAAAGAAGTTACCTTAAGCATTTTTTCTTAATGTTTTCCTTCCTTAGTTCAAAGTCATAAGTGAAAATGAAAAAAAGAAATAAACAAACAAAGCAAAAAAACTGTTAAAAATGTATTGTGCTCAAGTAAGGCTTCAGGAAGTCAGTGAGTAACATATAACCATTTATAAATTTGCCTTTTGCAAAACTAGCTGAGACTTTGTGATAGTATCATCTCTCCCTTACTGACCTAGAATGAACTTTTGATTAATACAACTAGTAGTGGGAAAAGCTGTGGAGGACCAGCCAGTACTGCTTTATGTGAGTATATGTTATAGTAGAATAGGGTATGATGGAATTTATTCTTCCAAGCTCTGCTAAATTTCATGCATCAAATCATACCTTCTTGTGGAAAAAAGATAAAATAAAAGTAGTATGATGCCTAAAGTTAATCAAAATAGGAGTGCAGATATTAAATGAGGAAGATCGCCATAAATTCCCTGCTTAAGAACACTTTCTGAACAAGTCAGGCACAGTAAGGCATCTCAGACCTCCTGTGGATTACTGGGACTGACAGAGGCCCCACACACTGGGACTGAAGGTTTCCTAGCTTTCAACACTAGTGGTGACACTTCTTTTGCATGGGCTTATCCTTTTCATAACAAGATCATAAAATCAATGACTAAAACTTAATGGCATGAGAAAGCACTGAGATATGGCAATGGTATGTCAGAATTACTTTAAAAATGAATACTGGTATCATCAGTGCTCATCTGCAAATAGAATTTCTTTGTAGGTGTGTCAGAGAGCACTAAGGTGCTGGGCAAATTATTTTCAGCTTTTCTTCTTTTTGTGCTCATCCATAATTCCTTGAAATCATGATCATATAGCTGGCAAATAATTGCAGTGTAACAACAGAAGTTCAAAGTCTTTTACCTAAAACCAAGAACAGAAAATAGGATAGGATGTAATTAAATCACGTACAATTTAGAAAGTAATATGCATGCCTTTGTTCACAGCTAATGCCTAAATTTCACTTCTCTAAAAGGAAAACAGAAGCCCCTAATATTAGCATCTGACATAGAAGCTTTTAATTCAGTTATGATCTTGCTTCCATTTTTATAGGATTTTCTTTATCCTCATTATATCTTGGCCACTGCAGTCAAGAACAAGAACAGCCTGTCAAAGATGTTATGAAAGAGGTGATTGGCCTATTCCTGTTGAGAAGGTGTTCTGGGTTAAGTGAGGTTCGTCTGATCAGCCATTGCATTGTTTATTAATTCATGTACATCACATTAAAAAAAAATAATAATTGCAATTAGAATGAGTATTAGGCATAAAAATACATATTCAGGTAACAATTGGAATGGGGGACACCAGAAACCATTTGCTTCTGGTTACCATCACCATATTGAGGTTCATAAGATTTGAAATTCACAAACATCCAAATATTCACACACTGAGCCTTTTTTTTTTTCCCACTGATGTCACTGATGTAAACAATGGTAAAGCTCTCTCAGTAGCCAGAGATACGCTATTGGGCTCACTGCTGGTTGCAGCAAAGAAGAAAAAGGAACAAAGTTCAAGGCAACTTTTGAGAGATTTCCAAAGAAAAAAGTGATTATAACTTCTCCTTTTTCAAGGGGTCAGTTGTTCATTGCAGCAGTCTCTGAGGATGACAGTATGTTATTATACCAATTTGTCACCTAAATTAAAGCCATTTAGCCTGTTATTTAGTGTACAGCTACAGAACTGATGTGTTTTATTTTATTTTTAATATTTTTTTTACAGATGGGAAAAAAAAACCTCTATATGGAGGTAAAAATCACATCAGAACTCTCTAAAGATGTTGCTTATGATAGAAACTATCTCTGGCAAGAGGAACAATAATCTGAACAGATCAAACTGCTTTCCTTTGTTACATGTGTCTTGGTTAAAAACACAGCAGTACAGAGATATCTTTTTACACAGCCATCTTATATTCTCTACGACTGTTTTACTTTTCTGATAATGTGCTTTCCCTAAAACATGTATGAGTGCATTTGTGTATCCACTGTAGTCACTTTATCTGTTATCACAAAGGACAGTGTTTTCTTAATTATTAAATGACTTTATTTCTATTTTATATGTTAGTGCTACTACTGTTTTATATGTTTATACATTTGGCTTTTTATTTTTTAAATGTTCAACCTATCTATAAAGAACAAGAAACAATATCAACAAGATAAAGAAAATATCTACTGGAGAAAGACAAGAATTTTTAAAAATGCTATAGGATGAAATCTCTACAACTCTACTCCCCATCTAAATGTAACTAGAGCATATTCAGTGTCTCCTGAAATTATGGTCTAATTTTTATGCATTTTTTCTTTAAATCCAGAGTGCTTTTCACTGTACTGAGTCAGCCAGCTGCAGTATCTCTGTCAGGGTGATAAAATAGTGTCCTACCTAATCAGCTCTTCAATTTTATCAATAGTTTTTGTGCATCTTATATATTACACAAATTTACTTGCCTAAAAGTTTATCCACTCCTCAATTATCTATAATTTCTATATCTAGCTTTTATTTTAAGTGTTGCTGACCTTTAATAATTGTGTCATTAAAACTATAATTTTTTTTTACTTCCAAATGTGTGTGTTTACATGTCAGGGAACAATAATACTAACTTATTCTTATAGCAATATTCTGCTTTTATTCAACTCAAAGCAACTGCCATGTGAACATAGCATTATATCTGGACTCTGAACAAGTTTTTTCTTCCATTTGGACTCTGATATCTTATTTTCAAGCCTATGAGCTCCATTTGGCATCTTCAATCCTGCTCAAGAATAAATGCCCAGTATTTAACAATTTTATCAAAGCGCACACACACAAATAGGCATATAGTGGAGTATTCTTTTCCATGGGCAACAGAAGCGGGACTATATCATGAGTTGCAGGGCGTAGGGAGCTGTTACAAGCCATAATGTCAGACTGAGCTTTTAGTGACTGGATCATACACAGAAAGTTTATAGCTCTGTTGGTGTGGTGATTGTAGATTAGTCATGAAGGCTTATTATTCTGTGCTTTGACAGAATTATCTGATGGCTGGGAAATCCTGAACTGCTGTTTATGATTCAGCACAATGTCATCGTTCTGGTACGGAAACTGACACTGAGAAGTATGAGGAGATCTCAGACTGAAATTTAGCCCTCACTATTCCTTATTTATGTCTATTCAAATACAATTTTGGCGATATTTTCTAAAAATATTCATGATCTATCATCATTTCACTGAGGTGTTGTTCCTAGTCTGTTAAAGAAGTCTTTCTAGTGCAGAATGTTAGGAAGTCATGTAAACACTGACAGAAGAACTCAGCAGGAAACATCCTAGCACCTTATCAGGGTATCTCTGCAGCTTTTTATCATAGTGCAAGAGGAAAATATCAGTTTGTAATGATAATTCACCAATTTTTTTGCAGTTCAAGTGAAAAGAGCAACAACTAGTTTCCCCTCCACTCCTTGGAGTTCTTCGTCCATATATGTCCTTAATTTCTTTTTGCAGGGACTATCACACCTTGAGGCAACTGCTGTTAGAGAAAGGATCTTGCTCTTCCTCGCACCCCTCAATTTTCTTTCTAGCTGTAAAAAAGGAGAATTTTTGTGTTTCTTTCAAGTTTTCTCATCAGCTCCTCTCCTATGATATGGCTGTCAGAAATAGTCTGTTTTCCTCAGAAATTTCCTTTTGATTTGAATGAAA
Source organism: Clamator glandarius (assembly GCA_033459285.1). Classification (NCBI taxonomy): domain Eukaryota; kingdom Metazoa; phylum Chordata; class Aves; order Cuculiformes; family Cuculidae; genus Clamator; species Clamator glandarius. Next base: position 376,431 of record JAUNZM010000131.1, on the reverse strand, counting down.
TCTGGCAAATCAGAGTTTAAATTGCAAAATTAAATTACCTTAATTTGTTATCTACATGCTTAATGTAATTTTATTATAACACATATGAACAAACTAAAGCTTCTAAATTGTACATAAAGGAGAGATATCCATGGGTAAAAATTCTTACTGGCTGCTCACAATATGAGGATCTGTATAATCTGTTGGTCATTCTCCCTGAAGTCCCTCTTAAACGTTTAGTGTTTCCTGCCATTCACATTAAGAAAACAAGCCCATGTTCAAATAGCATTGTATTTAAATTTTTATTATTTAACCTTTCAATGAAAAGGTTATTTTTATTGTTACCAGTTTAAACATTTGAATTACTGATGTACAATAACATCAAAAATTATTTAAATAATGTTAAATTTGTAACACAGTTTATCTGAGGGAAAATTCAAGTTGGAAGTGTGCTTTTATTCACATTCAGTTCTAAAAAAAACAAGCCAAAACACAATGGTAGAGTTGGAAAGAGTCACAGAAGGCCCAGGGATGATAAAGGAATTTTTTAGGTATATTATATGTGTTATATTTTAAGTCTTTTATAAATGTAATTATTAAATATAATCACAATGACATATATTTGGAAGAAATATCTTGTTTAACTCTTAATATTTTAAGAGATTCACTATAAACTTCTAATTTCTTAGAGTTCTTTGACTTGTTATTGAAAGTACTGAAATGTTAAAAACTAAGCACAAAAGTCAAGACATGAATTGGTCAAAATCTGTTGCTTTAGCAAAGTCAAGATATTGATGAAGAGACATCTGGTTCCATGGCATTTTCAGGGGAAGGCAAAGACAAGGACAACTAAGGCACCAGAAACCCATATTCGGATCCTTACTGTATCTTATTTGCAGCAGTTTACAGGAAACAGTTTTACTCTAAATTAGAAAATGTGGAATGCCAGCTTACTGGTATTTATGGCAGTTTTGAAGTCTCAAAGGATACATTTCTGTAGAATTAAATGTAAAAAGCTACTATTTTTACACAATTAGAAGTAAAAATTTTATAACCTTGATGCTTGTTGTAGTCATGAACTACCATTTTCTTTGCAGGTGTATTCCAGTGGCATCATTCTATATTCCATATGAATATAATGACTCATAAGCAAGCTGCTGCTCACAATTCAGTTCCTTACACATCCCCACCTAGACGCAGTCACCAGCTTTGCAGCTGCTCTATTTGAAGAGCACAGATGGACCCTTAATTCCTATGCACATCCACCAGGTGCACATATGTGCTTCAAATATTGTAGGATATCTCAAATGAGACTAGACACCTATGTTTAAGCATTCCTCAGACACTTTAATTCTACAGCTGAATACATTCACCACATCCACTTTTAATATTCCACTGGCTTAAAGGGAAGCATCTAGGTTAACTAGTCTTTGTAGACAAAATTAGGGACTGAGGCTGCATTTCAGAGGTAGTCCCTGGAATTGCTCAGTATATGGATGGAAAAGTCAGTTATGACTGATTCACCTGACCTGGAATAGCAGAGATGTTATTATCAGTCAAGTTATTTGATTTTACTTTCTTCCCATCATCTACATGCTCCAGGGATTCTGAATGAACTAATATACGGTTCCCACTTGCTTTTCATCTTTCTTCCCCGAGTACCTTCTGATGACAGTAAGAAGAGGAATTAATAAAGGACAGAAAGCTGCAAGTTTAGGAAACATCTCTCAGATGGAAGCTGGCCTCTTCACCTTCAGCAGTATACAAATAAACTTTATATGTAAGTGCAACTCAGTCTAGTTTCCTGCCTTCAAACTAAATTCCAAATCCACAGAAAACAGAGAAGATGGAGATAGGAAAGGAGCAGAATATACACAAAGGCTTCTTTAGATGGATACAGATGTTCAAGCTGGCCACCTTCTCAGTAGTGTATTTGACAGAAGAATGAGAAACTATTTCTACAGAACAATTTTGAACAGGCTTTTATATCAAAATATTTGAGAACTTGTCACTGAAGGGTGCTTATTTTTTAGTTCAACAATTTTATTCACTAGATAATAACATGTTTAGTATTTATCTAACTAAAAAACTTACCTAAAATAAGTCAATAACTTTCTCCAATTTACCCTTCTTCCTTTCCTTCCACTCTCTCAGTTGAGATACACTGAAGTAGTATGCAGATGGATATAATCTTAAATTCATGGTACATCCAGTTTGATTACACTTTGTTATAGAAGGTAGATGAGAACGTAAGAGCAGAATACTAATTGATAAGCTGGAGAATCTTTTTAGCTGAGATAGCACAAAATATTTCTGAACTGATGTTCAAGGAGATACTTTTTTCCAAATGACAAATTTTATATGTAAATACTGTAAAATACTTGAGAAGCAATATATTGCCCTGGAATACATACTCAGAAAATTTTATGGAAAAAGAGTGATACGAAGTTTGCAAAGGCAAACTTTTCACTGTTATCAAAGCTGGTCATCTCTGCAAGTTTAACTAAGATCTGTTAATTTCATATCACTGATTAAAGTGAACATGTTAATTTTTTTCCCCATGGGACTTCTTGCTTATCTGATGCTCAGAGTACTGTGCATTAGTCAGTAGCTTTTTCTCAGATTATATCTGTGGAGAGACGTGAACCTTTTCTTACAGTAATCATCAGTATGCTGTCTCAGGACTTCCCAGACAGCTGCAAATCCACTTTCACACATCCTTGCAAGACAATGGAATAGTATGTGTTTTAAACAAAAAATAATGCATGGACTGCATACATCACGTATGAGATCAAGCAGTAAGTGATAGAGAGATAGGCTGTCATTCCTTAGTTGCTCATATTTGGTGAAAAAAAATGTCTTTTGTGAACCAAAGGTCTGCCACAGTATATTTTAGCACAATGGCTTTAAGTTTGGCCAAGTTACGAGAAACTGAACCTCAGATCTTATATCAGAAAAATATTATCCGGCCATATTTTGTTAACTCATAATAGGTCAAATAACAACCAAGAATAATCATCAGAGTTTACTTGTCTAGTTTGTTATGCAAACATATATATATGTTTTTTTTTAATTGGGCCTTTGAACTGAATTTTATGAAGTATGCTGGTACCTTGTAGATGACAATAGGCTTAGCCAGATGAAATCTACATCTAATGTTTAAAGACTCTGTCATACATAGTGAAAAAAGATTTTGAAATCTCATGGAAATTGTGTTGTATTAGAATCAGTCAAGGTTTCTTAGTCAAGTGTCTTGAACATAAATGTGGAAAAACAGGGTCATAATTGAAATTTATATATTAAATTATTATGATTTCCAAGAATGTAAAAAAATAGCTAAGATTCTTCATGTCTTTTTTCTTCTTTTGCCTCCAGGTCTGTTAAAAAAGCAGCAGAAAGTAAAAGCCAAAATGGGAGCCTTGAAAATGACTGCTGTTCACAGGTCTGCAAGTGATTTGTTTTCTGACATCCTCATTTTCTTTTCTTTTAGGATGTGAATGTTTGGGGGTTTGGTTTTCATTCATTTATTTTTTTCTTCGTGGAGGGGAAGGATTAAATTGTTATAAATCTTTGATCCATGTCTAGTCAAAATTGAAAACCATATAGAAATAAAAATCAATAATAAGAAAACAGAAGTTAGTTTTAGACGTCATCTTTTTAATAACCCTGTGACAAGAACAGGCAAGATTATTTCATACGTTTTTAATATTCCATTTCTAATTTCTGAAATGTCCAAGCTCTTATTTAAACTATGAATAATACTGACAGAAACCTGTTTATAGGACTTGCAATCAATAAATTTGTCCTTAACAGATTAAGGCATTTTGGTGTAAATCTCCCATAGTATTAAAAATCTGACAGTCTTGGTCAAATCAAAACCTAGCTGGCTTTAAACACAGTACAGAAACTCCTGTTAGCTTCAGTCTTCAAAGCAGAGACTGCTGCTATTGGTCACACTAACCTTGGCTTATCATGTCCTATTTGACCTAGACTTACAGGTAGATCATTAGCTCTTCTTGTGCCTACCCTGCTTTAGGAAATAAATCTCATCCTAAGACCCTGCAAAGCTCAGCTCAAAACCTGGACTAGTATCATTCTGAGTCTTGAATTAAACAGAGCAGTGCCAGCAGACCTGTCTCATCAGTCTCTACCAGCTAGGGGCAAATCTAATGATTAAACCAGTGGCCTCTTCTAGATTGAGTCCTAATCTGTGATCATAGGGCCCAGCCATGTGCAGACTTTTTGTGGCCCTAAGGGACATGGTATAGTGATGGACTTGGCAGTGATGAATTAATAGTTGGATCCCATAATCTTAGAGGTTTTTTCCAACCTAAACGATTCTATAATTCTATAGTTCTATGTCATTCTTAATTTTAAACCTGGCCTGTCATTTCTAAATTTAAATTTGTGCCTGTAACCTCTGCAGGTCCTCTATCTTTAAACTGTTTTCCTAATATGGTGACATTAAATCTAATTCCTTGAAGTCCTTCCTGCTATTGTCTTTTTTCAATTCAGTTAATGAAGTTTGAAAGCCATGCACTTTAGAACTGCTATGAGCTTAGAGGCTTTTCCTGTCCTGAACTCCAATTGAACCCTAAACTCTGCCTTAACAGGATAGGGTTGACTCTGCCAAGCCAAGCCTAACCTAATGGGATTGAAAACAATGATTAAAAAATAACGTTGTCAGCTCTGGCTATATTTAGCCATTTTTTCCAAATTCCTAACTGTTCTTCTACTTTACTCTGATTCATCTGCCTTTCTTTGTCCTACCCTTAACTCTGGCTCAGACTATAAAGAGCCTGGAGTTTACCTAGTCTATTCAGCCTTGTGAGCCAAAATCCTGGCCTTAACTTTGGACTCAAGATTGACTCTTGCCATTTTCAGAAGTAATTTTTCCCTACAGGCTCCAAAGTTGTTAGATTTCATAGTAAAAAGAGACAACTGAATAGTATGTTGTTTTTATTTTTTTTTTTTTTCTGGAATCTGCTGCTTTTGCTAAAAGATATTTAAGATACAGACATCTAAGATACAGACATCCAAGTAGATCTTCTGCAAGGGTGCTGTAAGAGAGTTTATGTGTTACAGTGTGCAGTATTGCATTATCTGCCTTTTTGACGTTCATTATTCATTTCAATTTATTGGGATGTGAGCTATATTTGTGTTAAGCAGAGTTTTCAGGTGGGGTAGTTTGTTCAAAAAAATGTTACCTGCTCTGTAAATCCTGATGGATTGTAAAATGACTTAGTACATGCAATATAATATTAAGTTGGTACTTTAAGCCTTTGTTCATTGAAGTGAAGATACCTAAGGACATATGAGTCCAAGGACATGTGTGTTAGGTGGCAACCATTGGTAGCTAAACATTAATGATTTCTTGTCTCTTCTGTGAATCTGGAATACTCTTGTAAACAAAGATCTGATTGCAATGTTGTGCTTCCAAGCAAAGAACTGCTTTGTGACACTGAAGGAAAGCTTTTTTTTATTACTTTATGTTATATATTCAAGCACTGGAACCATTTGACCTTAGATGACTGTTCAAACTGATCGTTCAGATATTTGAGGAGTAAGACACTCAGACTTAATTTCTTTGTAAGCTCTAGTCTGCATGGTTTGCCTGCCTTCTTGGTGTATTTTTTACTTCAACATTTTTGTCTCGTCAGCAATTCAGTATATGAAAATCTCTCAAACAATTTTTTCCTAACTGTTTCTTTGTTCTATAATCAGCGACTGTTGTATGCTACTGATTTCACTCAAACTGTATGAATACATAAAATACATACGCACACACATACGTGTACATGCATGCAGACACATAAACTTGTCCTTTTTTTACACAAACTACCATGCTTAGGCCTTATTAAAACAGTCAACACTTTCTCAGCTGCTATAATATAGGGATATGCCTGTTAAGACTGCAAATGTCATAGCTCTGTGGCCTAAGGATTTTTGAGTTTTGTGCTGACATAAAACGTTTTGATGCTATTGATGGGAGTGTATGTGCATTGGTAATATTGTCCTGAATAAGGTTAGTTTGTAGAAAATCAAGAAATGCTGTAGTACAAACATCAAAGCATTGACACTTTCTGATAGAGCATGTGGAAATATACATGTGGATTTACACTAAATCAGTCTGTGGTTTTCTTATTTACAAGGCATGATTCCTGGTAATTGTTCTATTGAAATTCGTCCTGGGATTATTGTGAATGATCTGTTTTATGGCAACACAGTTTATAACAGTGAGAAGCCAGATAGAAAGAAATGGTCCAAGTTTCTTGTTTGGCTTTTTTATTAATTAAGGGATTCTTTGTATTCACTCTTATGTTGAAGTATATAGAATCAAACAGAAGCTCTCTGAAACACTTTCTGGAAATTTGGCTTATTTTCTTATCTGCATTTAGCTTGTTTTGACCATAAAATTCAGGATTTTTATCTAGCTTTTAATTTAGTTTCTACCACGCTTACCCTAATCAATTACCAGTTCACTGTTCTGTCATGGATGAGGGCTCTGTAAGTGGTGGAGAAGGTTATCAGGAGCTGTATCTTATAATCTTTCTTTACACTCCATGAAGTCTCCCGATTTCTGCATACAGTTTACAATTATAGTCTACATTTTAATTTGTTTGGCTACTTACTTGCTTCATATTGAATGCTGGATATTATGGACCCTTTATTAAGCTTCAGTTCAAAGTCTTTCCTTTGTTTTGATAATGGTATATTTTCCAAGAAAAGAAAATCTATTGAGTTAACTTGAACAAAGTATACTAGAAAACAAAAGAGGGGAGAAATACATTCTGATATATTTAATATTGGTTGCCAAATAGCATATGTTGTCTTATTTTCATGGGAAGAATATAACGTTCACAATTTTTTGATGTTGTCACAATTATGGTGATGATGATGAGTGTAATAATATGACTCCGAATCCTAACTGGAAAGACTTTTTGCAGTGCTTAAATGCACGTATGTGTATGCATATACATGCACAACTTTGTTCTATAGTATATACAATCCAAAAAGCATACATTCTTCTGATTTATTCTCTAAATCCAAAGAAATACCAGAAGCCTGGATCGAGATAGTGTAAAATGGGAATACAATTCACAGAAATGGTTAATAATCATCCTGAGTAATGGGAAAGAAAAAGGGTTGTCTAAAAAGTAACTTCTTCATAAAAACTTTTTAAAGTACTCAAGTAAATCAGGAGCAGTTATATTTTTGTTGAACCAATACACCTATGTCCCTGATCTAACTTTAGTTGTCTAAAGTTTGGCTTCTAGTTTCAGTGTACTCATTCTGACTACTTGTCTTAGGTCAATGAAGAAAGAAGACAGTGTCCCTTCCAGAAGCAGACTTAACCTTTCTCTCTGAATGACTAATATTTTTAGTGTTTTCTCAATCACTTTTGGGAGTCCTATTTCTCTCTGTAACTAAAACGTGGGTTAGAAAATTGTATATACTAAACATTTTTTTTTCTTTAGAAGACTGAAGTCATTTAAAGTGAAAATCAATGAAAAGAGCTTAGTATCTCTTAGTACCTTAGCCAAAGTTTGTTTAGGAAGCAGACCATTTCACCCACAAACTAATGTCACATTGCATTGCAAAAGATTAGTCTTGCCGAGAAGGAAGAGGAAAGAATTGCTAAAAAAGGTGGCATTCACCCCACCATTAAGGTTGCTTCATAAGCAGCACACTTCAGCTGATGTGGTAAAACAGCCAGATCACTGTGACCCTCATCAATCTAGGGAACAACAAAATCTGATGTTTTGCTGAAGTTTACAAAATTGTGTAAAGACAGAAAGTTAAATTTGAAGATAAGGAAGTTGTATCTTTCTTGCCTTTCAATTTCAAAGCTTAGAACTGCCATTCTAAGTAGAACATAGCTAACAGCAGAAGGTTAATAAAAATAACAGCTTTCAGTGGTTGAAAAATCCCCACACTGGCATTTGAGAAAAGCAATTTGAGAAAGAATTTCTTTCAATGGAAAGAAATATGGCTAAAAGCAGAAGAGAAGTAAATAAGTAAGTGTAAGAAAAGAGGTTTTTTCCCTTTTTTTCTTGAGGAGAATTTAATGATGATTCTTCTACCTTTCTGAAACCTCCTGTTTCTCTTCGCTTTTGTAATCTTCTTGAGTGATTGTACAGTGTTTGTTAGCAGAACATATGGTGACTACCTGACCCTGTATATGCAATCAGGCAGAATCCAGGCACAGAATCAGTCATCACTACACAATGAAATGTTACTGAAAATGATTGTTTGATGTGACCATCGTTCTTCTTGGTCTCTGTTGCTGCTGTCAACAACCCACTTAGCAAAATGATCAAGGGTGTATTACTCTGGGGATATACATCTTTCCTTTTGATCAATATATACTGTGTAATATGTCCTAGGGCATGAAAGGGTGTTAAACCTGACAAAGACTACAATCTCTGCACAATATAGAAATGCTGCCATTTCCTTAATCCTTCCTTGACCTGCTTATATATAGCAAGTATTAAGACTTTGTGCTTGATAGAGATAAAAGTATCATAATTACAAAAAATTAATAAAAAAGGTGAAAAGTATTTTCACACTCTGGGACCTCAAACCTTACTCTACCCACATCAGCAAAGTATATTTATTTTTAGAATCTTAATAATGAAAAAGTTTTTTTGAATGAAACATATTTTTGAAAGTGGAATGGAAATAAAAGCTGTTTCGAATCTGAGAAGTTTACTGATACTTCTTTTAAACATATGTATAATATTCCTTCCACATATTCATATGCATAATTATAATTTGTAACAATAACCTGAAATGTTAGGGAGACTAATTACAAAGAATAAACACCTTAGAATGGTTGAAGGACCTTTCTTTCTTTCTGTTATTCAGGGCCTACTTTAGGTTAGAAAATTTGTTTCATTACATTCTTTTCTTCATGACAACTACACCTTGTATTTCAGTGGCTTTTAGCTTCCTACATTCTTGGACTTAGTAATTTGTTTTAATGAGAGGATGCTTTCCAACTGAGAGAAATCATGTTGGCATCTTTACCCTGTGCACACAGAATAGTCACATTTCCTTTTTTTTATAGCATATTGAAGATGTGAGGAAAAGTACAGATGACATACAAACTACTCTACATCTTTTCTTATGGTTCTGTTTTGATGGGGAAAGCCTTTCCTTAGGCATTTGAAGAAAAAGAAAATCCGTATGCCTGTGTTCTGGCTCACTATTCAACTATCTAATGCCATTCAAATGTCTTGTAGTTTACAAAGGCAGATAAAGGTGTGTGTATCTTGAAACTGTTCATACCAATTCCTTTGCACTGTGGCTTTAATCTAATGTAAGCAGGAGTTCTTTCTTCTCCCTCCAAGAAGAGCTACTGGCCTGTACAGGTGACAACACAGCAGAAATCACTGTTGGCATTAACTTTGAGGATTTGAAAGATGTAAGTTGGCTGATGAGCAAAGTCAAAGAGAGGGATGCCAGTGGCTTCAAATTCAGAGGCTTGTTCCATTTTGTGTGGGCAGCACAGGCAATGGAGTGATCCCCACTGATTCCTCTGAGAATGTCTTCCTTTTTTATACAATAATGTGCAAAAAATGCTTAAAAGTAAAGGTGATTTTTTTATTTGTAACATTAATGACACAAAAATAGATTTCAGTAGATATTTTACATCCCCTTCAATGATGTTCCACTAAGCTCAGGACCTATTTTAACTAGAAATCTTTAAATACGATTGAGATAAAAATGTGTGAAATTATTCAATTATGAATTATCTTTTGGTAGTTAGAACATTTCCTTCTTTCTCTCCTTCCTTTATTCTTCCTCCTCTCAAACTATAATAAGGTAATTTTTTACAATTAGATAATCTACAGGTCACTTACTTATGTGCTGACTGAGCAATTTTTTATTGTAGACATGACATGTTGTTGTTCTGCCAGGGCAGTCAAGAGTTTTTTGCTGGTTTTGCTTTTGTTTTTGTTCTGTGGTTGCTGTTTTTTTCCCCTTTGCTTAGCATAGTCTTAATTGCATTACTTTTTTTTTTTTAACAAAACCACGTAAGAAAAATGACTTTGTTTCAGAGTGACTTTTCTCAATTAAATCAGAAGTATCAGATAAGATTAAGGAAAATGCTTGCAAGGCACTAGTCAAAGAGAACGCACCTCTTCATGTTAAATAAACTTTAAGAAAGACATGTTCTGAATTATTTTACTAGCATTATTTGTTGAATGCAATCATAGATTATGTTTGAACAAGCAGACAACAACATGATTCTTGCTTCCCCAAAAATAATCAAAAAGTGAATATTTTACAAATCTGTATCTATAAATGATAAATCCCTTTAAGTTTTTACACAGTAAATAAATCACTGGTTTAGGACACAGCTCGAAATCTGCTGTTACATCATTTTTCCTGCTGCAAAGACTTCAGTGAAATTTAGGTGGAATTGAGATTCACTGGATGATGAGAAGAGTTAAGTTCCTTGCTCTGATGCAATGAGTCTGAATTAAAGGTGTTTCATAGAATCATAGAATCAGAATAATTTGGATTGGAAGGGACCTTAAAGATCATCTAGTTCCAACCAGCCTGCCATGGGAAAGGACATGTCCCACTAGATCAAGACACAGCCCAAGACCCCATTCAACATGGCCTTGAACACCTCCAGGGAGGGGGCATCCACAGCTTCCCAGGGCAATCTGTTCCAGTGTCTCACTGCTCTCATGATGAAGAAATTCTTCCTTACATCAAGCCTAAATCTACCCTTCTCCAGTTTATACCCATTCCCTCATCCTATCACTACAAGCCTTTATGAATAGTCCCTTTCCAGCTTTCTTGTAGGCCACTTTCAGGTCACTATAAGTTCTCTTGCTGGCCACACTTCTGATGGCCACACTTCTGATGCAGCCCAGGATACAGTTGGTATTCTATGCTGTGAGCACACATAGCCTGCTCATATTGAGCTTCTCATCAACCAGCACCCTCAAGTCCTCCTCTGTAGGGCGGCTCTTAGTCACGTCATCCCCATTGTGTACTGCAACCACGGATTGCCCAGACCTAGGTGTTGGACATTGCTCTTCGCCTTGTTGAACCTCATGAGGTTCTCACGGGCTCACTTCTCCAGTCTGATAACCTGTTTCCCCATGAACCTACATGAATACAAGACGATTGAAGAAAGTGGTGGTAGGGCAGGAGCAGAAACATGAAGCCCTGATGACTATGCAGTCTAAACTTTTTGTAAAACTACACAGCACTTCTGGCTTAATGAGAATGAACTCCTCTTGCTCACATTTTTTCTGGCAGTAGAGAGGGACTTCTCCTCACCGAGAGCCAAGTCTACATATCCTGAGTTGCCTTCTCTAGGCTCATACAAGCAGGAAATCCCCAAAAGACTGAACTTACCCTCAAAACAAAACTTATGGCTGTGGTCTGCAGCTGTGAAAGGACACGTCCCCTCCTGCACGCTAGCAACTCACTCAGCCTTTCAGTAAGCACTCAGCCTCTCTTTGCTACTGAGTAATGCTGCCAGTGGTTCTGTCTGCCTAATGTGTGGCAGTAGTAAAGTGTTAAATCTACTTTTTCGTGTGGTGCTGCTGTGGGATAGCCTGCTCTCCCTGTGTGCTCTGCTTCAAGGCTCTGCATAAGCTGGCTCTTCTGGGATGAGTCGGGAAATGGAGAGAGCCAGGAACCCACAGTGGTTTGTCAAATTAGAAAGTACTCCAGCAGGTGAACAGAAAAGGTATAGATGGGAGTGAACAACATATACATTGCTCCTCTTTTCTGACAACAGTAGTTTCAGTTATATGAAAACTTGGTTGGAATACTGCTATTGTAAATGTACCCTTGTATATTTTATATAAGTAATTACTTCTAGGACTAAAACCTGGAACAGTGTTCAGTCTGACTAGCGGGATAGCAGGCTGGGCTGCTCTTCAAAAGAGGGGGCAGAAACATAAGAGCAGAACCGTCTTCCTTTGTTACTTCAGAGTGGCAATACTGCATCTCCCCAGATTCCTGTGCATATCAAGGACTTTAGTATGTTGCAAAACATCCCCACACTACATGACGTGCATATCCATGGAGCTACTGTCATTGCTTACCCATCTTATACATCAGAGAAAAATTTATTGCACGTGGAGATATTGTCATCTAACTGTAGAGTCCATGCAGCTGGTCCCATTTTGTTCAATGGATTTACAATCCCTGTTTCTACTTAGAACAAGCCTGCCTGTTGGGCAGACTGTCGTCTGAAGCAAAGACACTGTGTTCTGATTTTACTTCCCTGCTAAAGATGTGTCTATGATACCATATTCCAAATAGATGTTTGTCTAACCTGTTCTTTAAAGACCTCCAGTGGTGGAGAATCCACAGTGTCCCCAGGCAATCTATATCATTGCTTCATAACCATTACTTCTAGAAATTTCCTTAAATTACAGTTTTATAATAACAGCTTGTAGTTACAAGTAACTGATTTATAGACTGCCAGATGTGTAAATAAAAACGACTATTCCTTCATAAGTTCTCCATTATCTATTTTTTGAAAAAAATCAAATACAACACTGTCTGTATTTGAGAAAAGGTTCATTGTAGAAAACATTTAATTCCCTGTACTAGTCAGGACAAATTATATCACAGTTTCCAGTACTTCAATGCTTGATGCCACTGAATTAGAGTAAACCAACCAGAAACTGGCTGTGAACATCATCATAGAAATCTTGGAAGAGAACATTCCTCTTGGAAGAGGATATGTTCTTGGAGAACATGTTCTTGGAGGAGAACATGTAAAAATCTTTCATAGGGGTGTATTTGTAGACTCTTAGCCTTTCCTCCATTTTGACATGATGTGGCAGAATTTCATTTTGTAATAAACTGAGTGCTTTGCTCAGTTTAAAGACATTATAAAGCTACTCTTAAGAAAATCAGTCTTCTCACTTTATTCTTATAACTGTACCAAGGAAAGAAGAAAGAATGTGAATACCCATTACTTTGCACCCTAGTTCAAACTGGATATAGAATGCTATCATTCAGATTTAATAATATTTAGGGTTTGCGTAGATGTAATTATTTATAGGATTAAGGCTGTAGGAAATCAAGCTCACATCTAGATCTGTCCTCCTAGATGCAGTTTCATTTGATGAATTCCTCTAAACCTTAAAAAAAAAATATATATTTTGAATAAGTAAGATCTGTATACATCCTGTAACTGTAAAAAACAATGAGGCTAGTATTGCATGTGGTCTGATTAGTTACATTAGTGCTTAATTTACGTGTTATAAAACCAGTAAGAAGTATTTATGCACCAGAAAGACACAGTAAGGTACAAAAAGTAAACCAGTTTTTTTAAAATCAAAGTGCAGAATGTTTGTAAAAAGACCATATCCAGACCTGTTATGTCATACTTGTAACATTACTCAAATTATGCAAAGGTCATACGATGCCTACAGTCCCTATGTAATAGCTGACTCTATGATCAGTGCGGCTGCTGTGGACACTGTGAAATACAAATAGATTCAGAAATAAATGAATAGACTCCTGCTTTTTTTAAATTTTTTTTTTCTGTCCTGGCTAGTTGTTACTAAGTAGAATGTACTTTGATCTCAAATACAAAATTAAAAGGAAAATCAACTGCGGTGAATAAAATCTCAAATTACTGCAGAACTTTACTCCTAGCAGCAATTTTGGAAGAGTAGAATAGTTTAAGGGTCAAGTCATACAATCAAAGGAACTTAATAATATTGCTGTAGCCACGTAATCTCAAGAAGGGATAAAACATAGTAAAATAACTATTGCAACATGTTACTGAGAAAAAAAAATTGCATATGTAAAGATGTATCCTGGACAGGATGGCTAACATAGCCTGCCTCAGGGACAATAAGGGATACAGACGACATCAAAGCAATTGATTTTTTTCTTTCATGTTTCAAAAGTGTCAGTTTTGCAAAAGAGTCTGAAAAGAGAATGAGAGAGCTTTGCAAAAGAAAGTCTGATCAATTGAAAATAGAAATAGACAGAAAAACATAATAAAACCTGTTATGGTAAATCATACTGTGAATCATGCTTTACCTTTTCCCCACTTCAAATAACAACAACTGTGGCAATGGTACAGGCCGATAACTAATGGTTCTTTTTTCAGGACACAGTAATTACTGTAGTCATGGCAATATTACACGATTATTTCATGTAACATATTCAAGGTTATTTGATGCCATCTTGCAATGAAAGGTACAGTATCCATAAAGTAAATTGATCAGGATTAAAGGAAATATCTGTTGGAAACTCTTGCATGAGTTTTTTTTTTGCCTTGGGAAAGGGAAGAGAAGCTGCAAAGGCAATGAAAACTTCTCCTGTCTTTCTGACTGGGAATTTCCCTTCTGAGTGAGCTGCTGGATGGCGTAAAACTACTTTGTCTTGCCTAGTAATACCTCTATCTAAACATTCTTGGTGTCAATGTCCTGTACCATGAATATTTGGGGACAACAACATTTTCTGTCAGCTCACATAGCAAAGGGCAAATAATGGCAACTGAGCTGTGTTTGCCCAAAGGTGCACCAGGAATGGTTGGCAGGGCTACTACTGGGCAAAATGAAGTGGTTATACACCTGAACCCTCAATTCTGCAGTCGGACCACATGGTAAATAACAATATCACATGGAACAATGTCATACATCAAATCAATATGACAGATCTGTGGTTGCTCAAGGGAACTTTTATATTTGATCTGGATTTAAGCTTATCTGTAAATGTGGAGGCAAAAAGGAAAAGAAGATTGACAAAACTCAGAGTTAGAAGTAATAGCTTCTGATGCTCTTGATCACCTTCTGCTTCAGAAACTCCTAATAAATGTTTGGTTACACTACCACAGCACACTGCCAAGGTGACCATCTGTCAGTTAGCTTCCAAAGAATCTACAGAAGTTCTCTTCTAAATCAGGATTATTATCTTTATTTTTTTAAATTGGGAAGAGGTCTTTTTATAAAAATCTTTAATTTACCTGATGACTTTATGGGCTAATTTTTTAATGGGATAAGAATTCTTGGTAATAAATAAATAACATAAATTCTCATCAGATGAAAAGTTCATGCAGAGATTGAATGATGAGGGCAAAAGTTATCATGGAAACTTGAATCAAATTTATTAACAGATGTTCACTGCTGCAGAAGAATTATACATGAATAATAATATGCAATGTTAGCTGAGAGCTCTCAATTTCCCACTTTTCCCAGGAAGTACCTTTTAATGGAGGTCTTTTTCCCAGAAGCTTAACATTGTGTTGAATTATAATTAAACTATATGAAAACATTCAAGTGGCAATGATTCAATGACAATGAAATGATCGAATTATTTTGGGTTTAACCTAGGGCTTTACCAACTAGAATGATTTCTCTGTTGTGACCATATGTCTGTTAAGAAACTGGGTTCAAAGGTAGAAACTATTATGGGGATTTTTGAGACAATTAAAGAAAAAAAGAAACAGAAGGTATTTCCTGCAGTTTTCTCTTGTTTCTTTAACTAAACCTTTGTGTAATTGCTGAAGATCAATAAATAAATATTCATAACAATTGTTAGTGCATAAGCCTGTTAGACTTTTACTTTGTTTGGCTGTCATAGACAAGGAAACTTTGGTTTTTGGCCTTTATATCCAATCCAGCAGTAATAGCAAGTGACATAGATTGGAAAGGCTGAAAGCCACAGGTATTCCCATTGCCATGGTCCCCCTCTGTGAAATTGAACTATGGTTTCTTTCCATCCCTGAGTAAAACTATACCTCATCAAGACATCTTTGTTTTAAGCAGCAACATGAAACTATATCTCTTTGGTCAGGGTGCTTAATTCATCACAAAAAGGGGTCCTAAGAAGTTCAGAGATGGATAGTGACATCCCTAAGGCTAAGAGAAAGAGGATGACAGATGTGAATGAAGAATAACGGTTGGAATATAAAGATGTTGTTTCTTTCTGTGTGAGATTTTACAGTTGTTAATGTAAGTATCTACAGGATAGATCCAAAGTAACTCAAATATCTGAAGCACAGGGAAACATTCGAAGCTATGTGCAATAAACTCAGTCACCTAAGATGGGCATGTCAAGCATAAAAGGTGAGGCTTTGGACAGTTAAAGTCTGCCCTTCCCCTTTCTGCAAGGTGTTGAACTTGATACTTAAGGCAATGGGGACATTTTGGTAAATCAAAACATTTATTTCTATGCATGGCTGTGCTTCTTGATCCTCCAGCCATACCTTGTCCTCCACTACTTCACAGGCCAGGGGAGGGGTGAATTATTCTTTTTTTCTTTCTAATACAGGCAACATTCCTTGTTGAGTCTACTACTGAGAAAGGTTTACAATTTTCACTGTAAACAAAAACAGGCCCTATAGCTTGACTTAACTGGTTGTATAAGTCACAACTATGCTGAAAATGCTAACAATGTGCTTGCAGAGACAATTCAGGTACATTTGTGGGCCTGCATTACCTGAGGCCTGATGAAGTTGCCAGAGGGCACATATCTTATTGGAAAATTATTAAATAAAAGTGCTTCAATTGGATTCTAAACCAGCCTTATTGCAGGAGCATCTCATAGCAAGGTAGTTCACATAATAATCTTTAATGTCTCAGTGGCCATCTCTAAAATTGTAAGTGAATAATTGAATACTAGAAAACTTATTCAGGCAAATCTATTACCAGAAGATTTATATTCTTTAAATTTGCCATCACAAGTCAACTTGGAGTATGAAATTGCATATTTTTTTCATTTCCTTCTTAATGATATACTCAAAATTCACTATCAGTAAGATGCAACTACAACTGTAGAATCTTAGAATTAAATAAAAACAACTGTACAAAACCTCATCTTTAGTATCTCATTTTTAGCTCAGATAAATGTGATGAGGATTTCTGAAATGCATACCTGAAAAAAGACTGACACACTCTCAGTTTCTAGTTTTATGTAAGACCCACAGCTAATCATATCTCTTGTACAAACCCCCTATATATTGGGACATGAATGTGTGCAGGTTCTTAACTCTGCCTTACAAAAAATCCTTCCTTACAGTAGATTCATATCAGAACATTGGAAATCACTGTATTCCCAGTTAATTGGCAAAAAATCTAGTCTTTTTAATATTTGCATTCAGAGAAGTGTAAAAAACCAGTTCTTATAATGACTTTGAGTGCCCATCCTTTTGCCTTATGAACACTAATTATGTCTATAGGATTTGTCTGTGATAATTTTCCAATATCAGGGCAGTACAGTTTAGTCTTGATTAAAGTGTACTCACAACTGGAGTTCATGGTCCTTAGATGAGAAAAGACTGAAGGATATGTTTATACATTAATCCCATAGAAAAATTTTGCCTTTAAAAGTGCTATTTCTATTATGGTGATCATTTTTTATTTTGCTTACTATTAGCTGCTCCTTAGCATTACACTAATCTTTCAGCATTGGTTTTCATATGTTTATTGCTTTGTACTTTTTATCAGTCTATATAGTTTTGAGAAGTGTTTTATTATACATTGCAAACTATACATATACTATATGCTGCATTTTTACCTGGAATATATATCCCTTGTTTTTAAAGAAATGTGTGACACGTATTATTATTTGAATTTTCAGTGAATAGACAACGAAATTTACTGCTTGGAATTGATGGGCAAGAATTTCAACAACAGATAGATTGATTCATCTATTCCCTGTTAAAAAGAAAATTAAAGCACAAGGCTAAAGGTCAGAGCATGAACAGGCAGCATGCATAAGAGGCAGAAGTTATCACATTGAAGGAAAATGGTTCCATATTCAGTATCGTGTGTGAGACTTGTAGATTTACTGGCAGTTCAGTTTCTGTTTGATTTTTTAATTAAAAGAAGATACACTTGCATTTGTCAGAAGTCCAGCACGATGGTATGTGACTAAGTCATATCAGTATACCATTTTAAAAGTGGGACTAAGCTTGACTGTTATACCTGGCCTCATCCCTCCAGTAGCAACCTAGGGAATTGCATGGAAGTTGAATGGCAGTGTCTTTATTTTCTAGGATTACTCATTCTCAGACTATTTTCTTGAGAAGGCACTGAGGTACAGTGCCCTCTTTCAGACTTAATACTGTAGGTTTAACTCTCCTTATCCTGATATCACATCTCCCAGGGAATCTCCACATGCATTTACGTATGAGAAGTTCTTATCCTGTGTTAGTTGGAGACAAATATAGATTATCCTGACCTACAGCTTTTTTACTTAAAAAAATAACGAGCATGGTCTTTGGAGGTATTCTGAGTTGGAAGCTGGGATCTTTAAAGTTTGAGGGAACTCTAAGCATGTGAAATGACACTAGAAACACATTTATGTAGCTAAGCCCTATTATAAGTGGTGCATTTAATTTCATGTTATGGTGAGCTGAATTGCTTTCTTATCTCTACTATCTGCATTGCCTTTGTCTCTTCTGACTATATTGTGAGCTCAGACATTTTACACTACAGTTAGCAGTTGGTTTAATTAGTAGATAGGAGCCTTAATCTGGCTCTATATTTGACTTCTATACTTGGCCTAAACCTGGAGAAGTGAAAAAGTGAATACCAACCCGAGCAAAGTTCACCAGTACCTCATTGCTGTCTGTATTAAAACAGTAATATGTAAGTCATGTACCCATAGCTATCCAAAAAGTAAAAAGAATATAACGGAAGATTAGCTTATATTTCTTCAGCCATGTAGAGTTCTCACTAAGTGCTCTCCTCAGCAATGTGACAGATGCAAAGATAAAAGCTGGAGCCATTCTTGTTACCTTCCTTCTAGTCAGCCTCTTCTTAGGTGTGTCACACACTCAAGTCTTGGAAGGAACTGGCGACAGCTTAGGAGAGCACTGACATCTGCATAAGGAAGCTATTCACGTGCCTGTGAGCCTGCAAAAACCCTAGGAGTTGGCAGAAATCTATTTCATAATGTTTCCTTTCCCAAAGAACCTTTGATAATCATTCTCCCAATTTATTTTTCAAAATTAAAACCTGCAATTCCCTACTTAGCTTGAACATCCTAACAACAACCCTAAGCAGAGGTACAAACTAGGAGAAACCTGGCTGGAAAGCTGCCTGGAGGAGAAGGACCTGGGGGTGCTGGTCGACAGCCGACTGAATATGAGCCAGCAGTGTGCCCAGGTGGCCAAGAAGGCCAATAACATCTTGGCTTGTATCAGAAACGGCGTGACCAGCAGGTCCAGGGAGGTTATTCTCCCCCTGTACTCGGCACTGGTGAGACCGCACCTCGAGTACTGTGTTCAGTTCTGGGCCCCTCACCACAAGAGGGATGTTGTGGCTCTGGAGCGAGTCCAGAGAAGAGCAACAAAACTGGTGAAGGGGCTGGAGAACAAATCTTATGAGGAGCGACTGAGAGAGCTGGGGTTGTTTAGCCCGGAGAAGAGGAGGCTGAGGGGAGACCTTATTACTCTCTACAACTACCTGAAGGGAGGTTGTGGAGAGGAGGGTGCTGGCCTCTTCTCCCAAGTGACAGGGGACAGGACGAGAGGGAATGGCCTCAAGCTCTGCCAGGGGAGATTTAGGCTTGAGATTAGGAAAAAATTCTTCACGGAGAGGGTGGTTAGGCATTGGAACGGTCTGCCAAGGGAGGTGGTTGAGTCACTGTCCCTGGAGGTGTTTAAGGTTAGGGTGGATGAGGTACTTAGGAGCATGATTTAGGGATTGGTGGGAATGGTTGGACTCAACGATCCAGTGGGTCTCTTCCAACCTGATTATTCTGTGATTCTGTGATTCTGTGATCCAAGATGTATGGTCATCTAGACGAGGGAATTGAGAAACTGCTGGCTTTAGTGAAAAAAATGAGAGAATGTCACAGAAGAAATAAAAAAGAATTTGTTCTAATGAAGCTAGCACCTGCACTCACAATGAAGTGACATCATGAGCATAGCAGCTCATGTAGGTCTGCAGAATTCCACTCACACACATTTTTACACCCCAGCTTCTTGCTGAACAAGACAATGCTCCCAAAGTTAGTCAATAGTGGGAAATTCAGGGGGCTGGAAAGGGAGTTGGATTAGATTTTGTTTAATATTCCCACATTTTATGTTCCTATTACTGTGAAAACATTATGTATTGAAGTACAATTTAATATTATAGTATTTTCATTTCCCACTCTTTCATCCATTGCACTAGAAGGCTGCAAAAGTTCATCTGCATTACTCAGTTTAAAGCAATATATACATAAAATACAAATAGGACCTATAGTGTTCAGATTCAAGTATTTACCTACATTCTATTCTGTCAGTTCTACAGGTACTCAATTGTAACACACACTATATGATCACACATGGAGGAAAAAAAGCAGAGTCTGAATATACTTGCATTCCTAAGAAAACTACTGAGATCAAGGTATGCAAGGTGACATGCCTAACTCTTTCCATAAAATTCTCTCTTGTCCATCTTAGACTCTGGAGTAGGAGGAGAGTTTCCCAAGGCAGGGAAGGGATTGAAAGGAGCCAGAGTCCTAACATTGTCTTACCTCTGAGCAAAATTGACATGATCATAGAGTCATAGAATCACTAGGCTGGAAAGGACCCACTGGATCATCGAGTCCAACCGTTCCTATCAATCACTAAACCATGCCCCTCAGCACCACACCTACCCGTCTTTTAAACACCTCCAGGGTAGGTCACTTCACCACCTCACTGAGTAGCCTCTGCCAGTGCCCAATGACCCTTTTTGTGAAATTTTTTTCCCTGTGTCAAGCCTGAACTTCCCCTGGTGGAGCTTGAGGCCATTGCCCATTGTCCTGTCCCCTGTCACTTGGGAGAAGAGGCCAGCACCCTCCTCTCCACAACCTCCTTTCAGGTAGTTGTAGAGAGCAATAAGATCTCTCCTCAGCCTCCAATGTAGCAACATATCAAGTCCTGTCCTGTTTGAAAATAAAGTATTGATGTAGCAGAATGCAAAGAGAAAGGAAGAAAGGAACCAGCATTTTAAGGCCTACTGCCTTGTGGCTCTTCTTTACATTTGGACTTGTTCTAATTTTCAAATCTGAAGAACCTGTCAAAAAATTGCTGCTTCTACACAATTTTTAAAACTTATTTAAAAAGCAAATGTGAAGCTCCTTGAGTACCTGCACCTGTAGAAAAATAATTTCTTCCCTTTCTCCAATTGTGCTCTTCCAGAGCTCAGATTTATGTGAGATGGAGGCACTCATGCCATACAAAACCAGTTAAAAATCTCACTAGGCTGTGACTTAGGTGAACAAGTCACTTGTTTATATTATCAGTGTGTAAAACTATGGAGAAAACAGCATGCCAGCTCAAAATATTCCGGATTTTCTTGTCCTCTTGCCTTATGAAAAAACATATACAGAGAAAGTTGATTTTTGTTTTCAACATTCAAAGTGAGAAGTATCGGTACTGACTTTACTGTACTGTAACTTTATGTAAAAAAAAATAGTGATGATGCTTGCTTCTTCCTCCTTGTTTGTATAGCTTTAAGGGAGAGAGGGAGATGCATTGAGGGTAGCACACCATTGAATTCTGCTGGTTTGGTTTCAATTATGGGCTTCAGATATTAAATGCAAATATTTGCTGAAGCTTGCAGATATGTGCTTCTGATATCTTCCATTCAGAAAATGAAGAAGTTGAAAGAAGTTGTATTATATACTTTCCAAAAAGTTGCTGTGCACAGTTGCTTTTTAACTTCCCAGAGTATGCTGTTTTATCCCCTGGGCCCTCTTCCACTGACTAAATAGGCTGCTCACTTCATTTTTCTTTTGATGCACTCTGAGTTGAATGGTACCATATGACCTCGGTGTGTAGTTGAGATGCAGATAGGGCATACTCTGAGATAAAGGAAACATTTCCTCAATTCTTAATTTAATTTTATTTCTTAAATTGATTTCAGAAAATTATAATTTGTCTAATAAAACAAAAAAACATGACAGTGTACAAGGAGGATGAGTACAAAATGCCTTAAATTATGATAACTATAATTAATAATTGAAACAACTGATGTCTAATTTTTTTTTTTAATATGCACTATAAAATTTGGTATTCCAAAAATATAATCAGACTGAAAACACCAGAGAATGTCACAGATGCCAAACTGCTTACTGCCTTATTTCTTTTTTCATTACAAAGCTGGACTGAACAGCTTTTTAGGTGGCATTACCACACATTTTAAAGAAATATGGTCAATTGTTAGGCTACAGGTCTTCTCTCAAGCACTTTCTTCTTTGATTTTCTTGCTGCAGAAAAGCTGCAAAATGTCAGCATCAGGAAATACAGTGCACACTGTATTACACACTTCTCCTGTTTGTAGATCTCACAAGGATATGGATCATGAAAATAATTGTAAGAACTTCCTGCCTTTGGAGTATTTTATTCTGTTTGGTCATTAAACTTAATCTTTTTTTTCTGCATTGATTTCCATATGTTACTTTGTTTTACCAGCTGCTGATTGAAGGAAGAAAGTTCTGTTCTCTTCATTCTGTCCTCTCCTATGTATTTACTTCAAAAATAAGACACTAATGTTATTTCTTAATGCTCTTGTTGTTCTAATAGTTAAATTTTAGCTCAATTTTATCTATCTTTCTTCCTTTATTCCTTATTATTGTTTTTATGTAGGATATATTTAGTTAGATTAAGGTATTCTACAAGGTCGGCTAAATTAGAATTTGTAACAAGCCAGTTTGTCTTCATCATTCAAAGTTTAGGTAATGGTGTTTTAGATCAATCCTGTGTGGCTGTCCACCTCTGTTTTTGATTGATCCTGTATACCTGTGAGGTGACTGAGAATATTAGATTCCTATGCTTGTCATATACAGGTAAGTGCAACTGTAGGTAAATAATAAAAAAGGTCATATCCTTGCAGAACTACAGTTTGAAATGAGCTAGAAAGAGTTATTTCATAAAAGAGTTAGTTTTATATGAAAGTAGCATCATACACCAAACCCCTAGCCTTTTTGGTGCTCAGCTCAAATGAATAGGTTTTCTGGGTCCAAGCCTACAGCAAATCACAGCTAATGACTCTGTTTTTGTTAAAAAACTTTTGGGTGCACATGACTTCTTAGTATATGTGATAGTAAATATGAAACTTTTTTTCTGCTGCCTTTAGTCAAATTCAAAGGTGAATTCAAATCATAGAACAGTTTGGGTTAGAAGTGGCCTTAAAGATCATCTAGCTCCAGCTCCCCTGCTGTGGGCAGGGTCACCTCCCACTAAACCAAGCTGATCAAGACCTGGCTTTGAACACTTCCAGGTATGAGGCATCCATAGCTTCCCTGGGCGATCTGTTTCAGTGTCTCCCCATCCTCATTTTGAAGAAATACAAATAATAGATGAATACAATCAATATTTTTATATTTATGCAAAACAGCACATAGCTTAGGCAGAAATATAAAGGGGAAGAGGGCGTTGGAAAAAGGGCACTCCTAATTTGTCCTTTGACACTAAATTAAGTTTAGATAATTTATGAATGAGTTTCTAAAACCCAAGTGTATATGCACTACATTTTATTTTTACTATCTTTTTCACTCTTAGTGGCCTATGTAGTAGCAGACATTTTCTCTTTTATAGTTTAAAAAGATCAGCAGCATACATCTGTTCATATCTACGTGCACACACCCTTGAATTCTTGAGTTTAGATAAAATATTTCTAGCAGAAAGGTATGGCTACTTTTAACCCATTCAGTGTTTATTCCTCTGTTATTCGAATATGGTGGTGTAAATTTATGTGTTAAACTGATCTACTAACTAATTGAGTTTAATTATTAAATTTGATTCAATATTTAATTTGGTTTAATAAAAGTGGGCTTCCATAAATGTATGCATTTAACTGATATGTATTGGGACTGTATAATTTTGGATAGATTAAATATTTAATAGAGAACATTTCTTTGAATTATCCAATATGCAGACTAGATAACTGATCTACTCTTTCAAAATAGTGGAAATACAAATGATGCCTTATAATAATAACAAATTTACAAGAAAGAATAACCATAAAAAACATTGAACACATTGTTGGTTCATTTCCATTAAGCGAACCAGTCTTTTCTTAATGGAAGTGACCATTAAGAATTCATCAAGAAAGCTCCTGTAGCTAAATAACTGATATAACTCACAAAATCTAGATATTAAAATATGCAGAATACTGTGGTGACAAAATGATTTTTAAAATGACTGTAACAATGTATTTTTCCTCTGTCTTTTTTGAAAAGCTAAGCATTCAAAAGATTTGTAGCTAGTGGTGTTTTAGTATTCTGGATCAGATTCAAAGAGTGGAGCACTCAGAGTCTCAGTTAAATCCTCTAATCAAAATATATATTTCATGTTGATGTTGCATCATAAGGAAATTTCAGAAATTGAGACGTAATTTAAGTGAACTTCAACACTCGTCTAATTTCAGGTGTATGTGTCATGCCAGCTGAAATAAACGTGGTAATATCTAGTTGATGGTTAAAGTTTTTACTAAGAATTTGAGCATGTGCTTCAAAAATCATATGTCATAAAAGGATCCCTCTCCTGTCATGTCAGCAGACAAAATCTGCATTTCCGGCAGAGAATATCTTATTTGACTGCCAATGAAGATCGCCAGGCAGCTTTCCTGATCTTGTTTATAGTGTAGTTGTACAAGTGCTTGTGCCAGCAGAACTGATGGAGCAGCATGTGTGATGCCTGGAGACAACAAAGATTTGGTAGCATTGTCAGATGTGAAGCCAACCTTTTCAACAATGAAAATGCATCTTCTTAAAGGTGTAGTCAAGATTTTAATCTGAAGAAAGGAGAAGTAGAAACTAACCAAGACAGTAAAGCCAGTACAGAAAATTCTTATTCTTAAAGACAAATTTAGGAATTTAATTTTTATCTTATCTACAGTAAATTTACCTCTAGGCTTCCAGTTGAATGTACTTCTATCCAAGTTTAGCAGTCAAAACCACATAGTCCATATGCACAGCAAACGAAACTTTTGCAGGCAATGTAAGAAGTTCCAGGTCTCAGCACTCTGCTGTGCAAAGCCCAAGGTATGGCAAGGTCTGCCTACCAGCTGTATGCTCTCCTCTGTACCTCAGCATCATGAGGCTTAGGAAAGAAAAATCTTTCAATCTCAGGGAGATGTTTAAGTTATGAAAAGTAAAGGAGTATGAATATGACCAGATTAATTCTTCCTTTCATTACAAGTTAAGGAATTTTTGTCTACAAAGAGGGGGTCCTTTCTAAAGTATAGTTAATCCACTTCCACTATAAAAATAGATAATGGTTAAAAATAGTCATAATAGTTCTTCAGCATATATAAAACAAATAAAATTTGTGGAATTTTTCACAGAAAAATTTTTCACAGAAAGGGTCATTGGGCACTTGAACAGGCTGCCCAGGGAGGTGGTTGAGTCACCTTCCCTGGAGGTGTTTAAGGCATGGGTGGATGTGGATGAGGTGCTAAGGCACATGGTTTAGTGTTTGATAGGAATGATTGGACTTGATTCAGTGGGTCTCTTCCAACCTCTTTATTCTATGTTTCTATGATTCTATGAATTTCACAGCAAATAGAGATGGCTACTGTGAAAATCTTTGTAGGAATGTAAGCTTAATAAAAAAAACAGAATAATAAAAATAATATATATAAATAAGAAACATCTATTGATATATTAGTGTTCACTTTATTTTGTTGTGATTGGAACAGAATTCTCTTACTTATTTTTTGTAACAAGAAAATTAGATTAGGTAAGATTTTGGATGCCCTTAAGAGATTATTCTTGGCTTTGTAATATTGGAGTTTGTATATAATCTGATAGAAAGTTATAAATGGAATAGTGGAAAAAGGAGATATTTTACTGCAACTATAAAATAGCAACAAGTTTTGCTACAAGAAAATAGCTAGGAAACTTGTTCAGGTTTTTAAAATATTTCAGAAATGGATTGCTAGACGGATGTGAAGAATTTGATTGTTCTTGATATTTTATTTGTTATACTATAGGAAAAGAAATGTTACCCTGGTCAGATCAAAGAGCCTTACTGAAATGACATTTTTATAATCAGAATTCAATGAAACCCTGAAAACAAAATGTTTTCTTTATCTAGGACTCAATTTACAGACTGTTGCCAAGAAAATATTATTTTAATAATAATGATCAAAATAAAATATTTTTTTCTATTACTGGAATTGTGGATTTTCAAAAGTTTAGTCATTAATATTTCAGTTCCTGAAAAGAAACAAAAATGAAATTATAAAAATAATCAATCTATCATGTGAAACTTGAACTATGAATATTTTTGGAGAAATACACAAAACTAAAATACAAAAATCAAACACAAGCATCAACTTTTAAAGCTTGATTCTGTTTTTTTTTTCTGTTAAGACAATGAGGCATTAACAAGATATACACTATATAAAAGGTTTCATTAAGTTTCAATTTCTTCCTGAATTTGAATGAATGAGTATATTGAAAGACCGAAAGTACTTTTATTAGCAAAAGGAAGAATAAATTTGGAATTGCTGAAAATTTGACAGCAAAGCACTGCCAGAACATCCTCAGATTAGCATCAAAGGTCATGTAATTGTACACTCTGATATGTCATAAGCAATGATACTTATTGTAGCTTTTTCCATTATGACACATGACCATAATCTCCACTACAAAAATGTGGAGCTCTTTTTTCATTATTTACACAGAACAGGAACTTAGTAGAGTAAGGGTATTTGTATAATATCACATATCTTTCTAGAATGCATAATTAAGGTTTGTGTGTTCAGAAATCTTAATCCTCACAGTAACTTCTGGGAATTCTTAAGCTTTTGCAACACAACCTGAAAAGCACTGTCCTACCTCAACTTTTCGAAATGCTTCTCAAGAACTCTAAAGGAACAGAAACTTATGTGAGAGGAAGGGAAGGAAAGCACAGTACACTGGATTATATGCAGTAATTTGAAATTTCATTCTTTCTCTGAATTTTAAATTGCAACAAATCACAAACACAGTAGTTTCAGTTGAGGTAATCTATAACAGCCAAAACACTGGCTAAGATAGTGTGCACAAAAAGTCCTCAGACAGATTTTCTATGCTTGCATTGATTAGAAACTTCAGCCGGAGCCCTTTAGCTCAGGCTATCCATCGAAGTGAGTTAGTCACCACGCACAGAAGGCATGTCATATTAAGACTGAGAGGGAGTTAGCATTTCTTATCTTCTAACATGACCTTTTTTTATCTCAACTAGCACTATGAAAAAATAGAAGAAATGAAGGGGAAATAGAAAAGGAGAAAAACCAAAAAAAACCCAAACAAATCCAGCATATAAATGTTGAGAACAGAATCCTCTCTTTTAACAGAACTCGTCTGTAAAGGGTTTTAAGCATAAGTGCCAGATTTCATATATTTCTTATGATCCAAACTCGTGATTGTTTCATGCATGTACACACATACATACACACACACACACAAATTTAAAATGTAAAGCAAAAAGAAAAGAGAAAATTTCCAAGGAGGAATGTATCTATAATTTTGGATGAAACTCATGCCAGTGTATAAGAGTGTGCTGGCAGTGTGTTGAAACTATCATTAATGAAAAAATGATTTAGCTTTTATATTAACTTCACTAACCTTCTTTACACAAAGTCTAAAATAGGCCATCGTATCAGCAATGTTAATGTTCCATTAGTTTAATTCTTTGATAATGGATTAATTTAATTTATAACAAAAGAACATTTAACTGTCCAGTTTTGTTTGCCTTAAATCTGTATAAACTTGAAACACAGTCTCCTTGATAAATGAGGTTACTAGAAACTAAATAGAAAATCTTATTTGCCACCACAGTGGTGACGTGAAGAATTGCAGCCTTTAGCTCAGGGCTACTGAGCTCTTAATAATGAGAGAAAGGTACTCCATCTTCACCTATAGCCACAATTACAATGAACAAAAATAGCTGCCATGGCTTCTACAAAAAACATTCGTGACATTGTGAAAAATATTGATTTTAAAAGCCAAGAAATGGAATATCTTCTAAAGTGCTCCATTCAGTCTAGTAATTATTTTCCAAAAGAAAATGAGGAGACCACAAAGTATTTTGCAGAAATCCTACATTAAATATAAATCCTCCTACAAATATCATAAACTAGCAATCTCAAACTCTACATAAATTAATGCAGCTTTCAAGTGATCAGGTCATATGTAAAATATGCACCCTGACCTGGAATTATGTTTGAACATTGAACCCTGATCCATTCTTCTTTCCCCTCCACCTTTCTTTTTTTCCCTTCTATCCTAAACAAAAATTGAGAAAAATGTCCATGTATGTGGGAACCCCTTGAATGTGATGGCACAGCCTATTTCTCTGAGCTGCTCAAGGTGTCATGCAATGGTACTGCCTGCTGATTCTGAGTTTTTATAGGCATCACACATTTGATTTGTGATATACTTCTGGGCCACTATACATGTCAGATGCGACAGTAAAGCTCACTGCTCTGAGATTCCATACATTTCTCCTGGCATTTCTTTCTGTCCTTCCTGCCTTAGCACAGTATGTCGGTTTGGTAAACAACCACAGGAAAGAGTGTCTTATTTCTGGACAGATTATTGCTTTTACTGCAAAGTGGGAAGAACAATGGTCTGGTAAACATGCTATATAATCAGAGATGTTATAAACCCTTTTTTTAACCTATCCATACTTTTCCAGTTTAACCTTGATAGTAAGAATTTTGAAAGGCATCTAGGTACCTCATTTCCATTGAAGTAATTGGAAAAGAATAAATATTTTTAAGTCTATGTAGTTTCAGAGCCTAAGGGTCGATTTTGAAAATGGACTTAGTAGCCAAATGTTAAAAACATTTAAGCTGGGAGTATAAAACTTTAGACAGGTACCCTAATGAGATTTTCAAAGTGACTAACTCCCACTGCAATCAATCTAGCTTAAGTATCTTTGGCTTTCAGTAGAATTAATGAAGCACTGTAAGTAAAATTCTTTTGGAAATAGATCTTCCATAGATTCAAAAATCTTATCAGTGTTCCCTAAAGTGCTAGTATTTTAGTGTACTGGGCACTGCTTTGGAAACTGTCTTTCTGCTTCGGAAACTGTCGGCCTCTGGCCTGGACGGGTGCACACTCTCCTGGGTGAAAAACTGGTTGGATGGCCGGGCCCAGAGGGTGGTGGTAAATGGTGTTAAATCCAGCTGGAGGCCAGTTACAAGTGGGGTTCCCCAGGGCTCAGTGCTGGGTCCAGTCCTGTTCAATGTCTTTATCAATGACCTGGATGAAGGCATCGAGTGCACCCTTAGCAAGTTTGCAGATGACACCAAGCTGGGTTGAAGTGTCGATCTGCTGGAGGGTTGGGAGGCTCTGCAGAGGGATCTGAACAGGCTGGACTGCTGGGCTGAGACCAACGGCATGAGGTTTAACAAGGCCAAATGCCGGGTCCTACACTTGGGGCACAACAACCCTAAGCAGAGGTACAGACTAGGAGAAACCTGGCTGGAAAGCTGCCAGGAGGAGAAGGACCTGGGAGTGTTGGTTGACAGCGACTGAACATGAGCCAGCAGTGTGCCCAGGTGGCCAAGAAGGCCAATGGCATCTTGGCTTGTATCAGTAACGGCGTGAGCAGCAGGTCCAGGGAGGTTATTCTCCCCCTGTACTCGGCACTGGTGAGACCGCACCTCGAATCCTGTGTTCAGTTCTGGGCCCCTCACCACAAGAGGGATGTTGTGGCTCTGGAGCGAGTCCAGAGAAGAGCAACAAAGCTGGTGAAGGGGCTGGAGAACAGGCCTGATGAGGAGCGGCTGAGAGAGCTGGAGGTGTTTAGCCTGGAGAAGAGGAGGCTGAGGGGAGACCTTATTACTCTCTACAACTACCTGAAGGGAGGTTGTGGAGAGGAGGGTGCTGGCCTCTTCTGCCAAGTGACAGGGGACAGGACGAGCGGGAATGGCCACAAGTTCCGCCAGGGGAGATTCAGGCTTGAGATTAGGAAAAAATTCTTCACAGAGAGGGTGGTTAGGCATTGGAACGGTCTGCCAAGGGAGGTGGTTGAGTCACCGTCCCTGGAGATGTTTAAGGTTAGGGTGGATGAGGTACTTAGGAGCATGATTTAGGGATTGGTGGGAATGTTTGGACTCGATGATCCAGTGGGTCTCTTCCAACCTGGTTATTCTATGATTCTGTGATTCTGTGATTCTGTTTAGCCTGGAGAAGAGGAGGCTGAGAGGAGACCTCATTGCTCTCTACAACTACCTGAAAGGAGATTGTAGGGAGGAGGGAGCTGGCCTCTTCTCCCAAGAGACAGGGGACAGGACAAGAGGGAATGGCCTCAAGCTCCACCAGGGGAGATTTAGGCTGGACATTAGGAAAAAAATTCACAGAAAGAGTCCCTGGGCAACCTGTGCCAGTGCCTCACCACTCTCATGGTGAAGAAACTCTTCCTAATGTCTAAATCTGCCCCTCTCCATTTTATATCCATTCCTCTTGTCCTATCACTACAAGCCTTTATGAATAGTCAGTCTCCAGTTTTCCTGAAGGCCCCTTTCAGGTACCGGAAAGTCGCTATAAGATCTCCTTGGAGACTCTCTTCTTCAGGCTGAAGAACCCCAACTCTCACATCCAGTCCTCATATGGAAGGTGCTCCAGCCCTTGGATCATCTTTGTAGAATTCCTCTGGACCTGTTCCAGAAGTTCCATATCCTTTTTATGCTGAGGATTCCAGAACTAGACACAATACTCCAGATGGGGTCTCTCACTCCAGTGGAATAGAGAGACAGAATCACCTCCCTCACCCTGCTGGCCCTGCTTCTTTTGATGTAGTCCAGGATATGGTTGGCTTTCTGGGCTGCAAGCACACATTGCTGGCTTCTCATCTACCAGCACCCCAAGTCCTTCTCTGCAGGGCAGCTCTCAAGCTCGGGCTGCCTAAGTGACATCTCTTAAATATACTGATGACTATCCTCTCCATCTTCCTGATTGGCATCATCACCTCATACCTTCTGGTCTTTGCGTATGGCTATCGCGAGAGCATGTTGGTGGAATTCATCCCACATGACTCAATCATGTATGTTTCTGTTTACATGCATATATATGCATACATACACAGTTTAATTCTTCATTGTGCACTAGCTATGTGATGAAAGCTGCCTTTATTTCAGCTTGGACAGAGTTAATTTTCTTCCCAGTAGCTGCTGTGTTTTGGAGTTAGTTTAAAAATAACATTGATAATGTGTATTGTTTCAGTTATTGACAGGTAATAACTGGGATAGAGTTAATATTCTTCCTAGCAGCTGGTATGTTTTTTAATTTAGTATGAGAAAAGTGTAGATGAAAGATGAAACATTGATGTTTTCAGCTGTTGCTAAGAAATTGTGGTGGTGCAGCACCCTTATGAGCCACTAAATTTGATTCCCTTGTCTCTGGGCTGTTTGTACAGGGAAAATCATGTATGCCTTAGGAGAGAATTCACATCCTGACTGCCTGGTATACCTGCTCTCTGGATCAGTGTGTAAGTAGGGTGTGATCCCCTCTACTGGGCTATTTGCCAGTCCAGGGAAAGTCAGGCAGGTGAGAATTTTCCTTCTGAAAGACTGGTATGCCTGCTACATGGATTGTGGCCCAAGGGACAGACAACTAGAACTGCACAACCTGATGAGTTCTGGACTTGTGCAACTGGTGAAAAGTATCAGCAATGCCTCATCTAACTGTGCCAAAGTGCAAAAATACTGATGAAAGTTAGTCATCTCAGATTCTATGAGTAAGTGATCTCATGGGAGGCTTTGAGCTCTTCTGCAGCAGGCTGTGACCAGTATCTCTTCTTGAGCTGGGATGCTTCTCAGAAGCATATGTGCATCGTCTGCTGACAAAGCAGATGGAAAGGCCAAGTCAATGCTACCTTCTTGAGGCTCAGCTATTGTCTGTTGAGTAATGTTACATCATATAAAGTAGTCTCACTAAACTCAAGAAGAGGGATATTTTAATTCTAGATTAACCTCTCTACTTGGCAGTTTTCCTGTCTAGGTGTTTAAACATACGTGTATGCCTTTTCAGGTGTAAGTGTCCAAATATTGCTGTTTATGGGATTATCCACATGCCTTCATGTGAATGTGCATATATCCATGCCTCTGTGTGTGTGTGTATCCATCTGCTTCCACACTTGTACTTGTGTGGTTTGATTTAGCATGCTGTGTAGTAAGTTTGAGTGAATCTTGTAATCTTTGAATCTGTAATTAAGTTGCTGTTTTGACCATGCAAAATCCCTTTGAATCATCTTGTGAAATATTAAATTGGCTAATCAGTAATTACTGCTAAGGATCTTATCGTATAGTTTACCTTGATTAATAAATTCTAAACTGCTACTAAATCTAAGCTGTGTAAAAATACCTGCAACAGAAATCAAGGATTTTTCAGTTCCCCATGTTTTGCTAATGTACAGATGAAGAGTCAGGAGAGCTGATCCAAACTGGCCAATTGAATATTCCATGCCGTAACAGCATACTTTGTATAAAAATGGGAATTCGGCAAGGGGATGGCAAACAAGCTGGATTTCACATTGGGTGCTCCACTTTCTGCTGTTGCTGTGCTCCTTGTTATCTCTTGCTTGCTGCTGTTCCTGCAATCACTGTGATCACTGTGATATCTGCATTCACTGTCGTTACTGCACTTGCTGAAATTGCTGATGAGGATGGAGCAATGATTGGGTTGGTGCTTTGTGTATTTTAATGTATTGCTTTATACGTCATTGTCATTATCCTTTTATTTTTCTGTTAAAACAGTTTTTATCTCAATCCAGGAGCTGTCATTCCCTTTTCTAATTCTCCATCCCATCCCACTGAGTGGGGAGGAGTGAGAGAGCAGCTGTGTACTATTTAGATGCAGGACAAAGATAAATTAGGGCAAATATAAAGCTAAAAGCTACTGCTAGCATGTGGGCCTTAATATTGCAACCTCCTGGTGCCTGAAACATGTTGATCCCATGAAAAGAAATGCAGATCCATTTCAGACATTCCTCTCTGGATATGCTGAAAGAGCGACCTTCCCAACCCAACACTCGTGTAGCATTTGCTTAACTCAGAATATTTAAATAGTAACACAGACAATGACTGGTTACTAAATTTAACTCAGAAATGGACCTGAGTTCTCATGGGAGTTTAATCATCTATACAAAATGATGCAGCTTCATTGGAAGTGATTTTTAAAAGTCATGTCAAAGTACTTAAGTAGTCAGATGCTCCTTCTTACTTTTTATTTTTCCTTTAAATAGACACTGAAGCTAAGTTTTTTGTGTTATCTGAAAGACATGTATTTTGTACTCTTAAGTGAGGAAAGAAAACTGAGGAGAAGATTGATGTATTTTTTCTCCCTTCTTTTAGTTTCCACACTGGCTAGAATAAAATAATAATTAAAGAAAAAAAGGGATTGTTCTCATAGTTCTGGTTACTAGTTCCTGGGTCATAGATATGGAAAACAGATTAGTGAATAAGGGATACCAGATAAAGCTTTAAAGTTGTTAAAGCTTCATGCTTGGTCTATTTGCTTGCTTGTTTTCTTGCTTTTCTTCTCAGACAAATATTCAATAGGAGTTGAAAATTTTCCCAAGAAAAGTCTTATACTATGCTTGTATAGAAAAAATACCTAGGACACAAATGACACATAGCCTGTGCACAGCATTTTTGCCACAGAGTGGATTTTGGTTTTGTTGAATGTTGCCAGACAGTAATTTTTGTATTAACTCCATTATCATAAAAATATGTATCAGGGCAAAGCTATGGGTAGTTGCTCTAGAGACGATAGGAAGTTAATGGAGCCTATCTTTAGTTAATAACAAATTCTGCAGCTCCACTAAAAATCAATACAGTTGTACTGGCTAATGCCAACTGTGGTGCCAGGACTCAGCCCAGAGAAATGTCATGTGTGATGCAGTAGCCTGAACCTGCATTTTTAAAATTAGGATACAAGGCACAAGTTTTCACTTTATGTCACCTTTTGAACTCAACAGCATATGTGGCATGAAATTAGTAATTGTTTCAGAATTGGCTTTGAGAAAATACGCCTGCCTTTGTGCTTGAACCCAATTCCCATTCCTGTTGAAGTCAGTGAACATATTTGGCTAAGCGGTTTCACCATTTTAACTTCAGTTTTACAAGTCTTTGTGTTTTACTGGGTTTTTTGTAGCTCCTGATCCTCAGATTACTTGTCAGTCTCGACCTCTATTTAAAACCAGTATGTTCTAATTTGTCATTTAGTCCCTAAAGACTCGAGATTGGAAAAACAAGTATAAATAATACCTTAAAAAATACTGAAAGATTTTAAACTGAGCTCAGGAATTAGGAAGCTTGAGTCATTGCTTCGTAATTATTTGAGATTGGCATTTTCTTTCAGACTCATCCCTTGACGTGACAAATAGTGCCTTGAATACAGCTGTATCAGGAGGACACAGAAGATATTACATTTCAACTACTCAGGTATAATTCACTGGGCTTCCTGATGTGCCTGAGTGGGTGCACAGGGGATTTAACTTAAGAGAGTTAGAGGGTTTATTCACACCTCTCACCTGGCAGTTGTGTCTGCTGTCCCAGTGAAATGGAGGAAAATAAGAATAACACTCTGATGAATATTCATGTGTGATGAATAGTTTTAACATATCCACAGCTGGACTCTGGCTGAGCAATCACAGCAGAAAGTAATATATGTGAAAGGAAGGTATTTTCAGGCTATATTTTCTAAGTCAAATTGCCAGCCAAGTGCTGATAGCTATGGATCACATACTGTAGCCTGTGGTAAGTGGACTCATTTTGCATGAACAAACACACATAGATATAAGATTATTTTGCATGATCATACTGCTTATATAAACAATGTTATTCTTGTCAACAACATTGTGAAACACCTGCAAACAATGTCATCAGTCAGTTTAAAACAAGAGATTCCATGTCAATGAAACATCATTGTCTACGGGCAGGAAAAGGGTATGATTTATCCAAGTACATATTTTTTTTTCTAATAGATTAGTTATATTAACTGAACTTATTGTTTTCCACTTGGTATGTTGAATTAGGCAGAAAAAGTTGGGGTTTTTTTGTTAGAAAAGAATACTAACTGTTATTAGACCTATTATAATGCTAGAAATTAATATGTTAACCAGTCCACAGAAAATGTCTTGCCTGAAATTACTCATGTTGATAGCAGAGTTTCAAGGGAGCAGTGAGAAATAAACATATCAAATTCAAAAGAAAGAGAGATGGACAAGAATAAAGGAAAGATTTCCTTGAAGTAGTTTAGTAGATTGTTCATCCATAATTAAGACAGTCTATCCCAAACTATGTACTTCATCACAGAGTTCATCAAAAGGAGCTAGTGTCACAAGTACCATTAATTACAGATCAAGTCTTAAGCACTCTAAATTGACTGAAATCAACTTTAAGACATGTACAAATTTCCTTTTCTTCTAAGTAACAACATTTTCCAGATTTTTTCTCGAGATTCCTCTACAGCTAGTATTCTATTACTAGTGACATATTGCTCTCCTTATTGTGGGATTTGTAGGTTATTCTGTTTTCAATAACCTACTACTTCCACAAACTTTAAGATCTCGATTAATAATTTTCCTAGTGAGCTGTACCTCAGGGTAAGCATTCTTCAGAACATTTCAGCAGAAACAACGGGCCAAATGTTTCCTGTGATATGAAGGAGGAAAGGAAAAGAGATATTTGTTTCCCTATATGAAAAGTCTGGAGACTTTTGTTTAAATGCAGAGCAGGCATTAGAAATTAGGCAGGGATATGGTCTCCATGAAAATCAGCCCATATTTTTTCACCATCTAAACCTTTAAGGAACACTGTTTCCCATGTACACAAGACACCTTTGGTAAAACTTTAGTTCTTCATTCTTATTTTTACTTTTTATACTATGTGAGCACCCAGCAATGCTTGAAAAGCAGGCATGCAGTCTTATTTATAGGAAATAACATGCAAAGGTTGACTGGGCAGGAATTCCATTTAAAATGGAGATCATAAGTTTACAAACCCTTTGGTGGCAGGGAAGCAAAACCTTTGGTTAGCACATTAAAATCAAACTTGTTGTCAATTACTATTACTATAATAAATGAACAAATATGATGATGTTGTGTAGGGACAGATAATTCTTGTGAAAACATGAGTGATTTGAAGAGCAGCAAGCAAACATTTCTTCCTATTATAAATGCAATCACAATTAGTTGGTTTACTAATCACATGAAACAATGAGAAATTGCATCCTTAGAAATGTGTCTTAAGCATTTTAACTGGTTAAAAATTGAAGTA
The DNA here is from genome assembly GCA_033459285.1 of Clamator glandarius. Classification (NCBI taxonomy): domain Eukaryota; kingdom Metazoa; phylum Chordata; class Aves; order Cuculiformes; family Cuculidae; genus Clamator; species Clamator glandarius. The sequence goes on along the minus strand of JAUNZM010000131.1, from coordinate 340,246 downwards.
TTTTAAATTATTTATACTTTAATTTAGAAATACCAACTTCAGGAAGAAAAGAAATGTAGGTTTCTTTTTTCACATTGGAAAAAAGAAAAAGAAGAAACAGAACAACACCAGTTGCATAAAGATAGAAGAGCTTTTGTTCCTGACCTAAGTAAAGAAAACAAACAAAAACACACCAAATAATAAAAGCAGTAAAAACTATCATTAAATTTCAAGTCACTACTGCTTTTATGAATAAGGCCAGAAGTGCACAGCTAGTGGGCAGAGATGTAGAGCAATGACAGAGGTTTGAATGATATTCAAATATCACAATAGCCTTCTCTAATTAGCTCAAGTGATGGGCAGTCTTAGGATCTTAGAGTAAAATAGTAAAAGAGAAGAAGTTTTTATCATGTTGTGTCTGTGCCTGTCAAAGTACGTTCTATGACAAGGCAGGCTTGCAGCTTGTCTTGACTGTGTAAATTGCTCAAGATGAGAGTATTCACATGAAGTCCCTGCTGTATAATTTTCAGATTGAGTCTCACTTCGGAAGGAAATAATAATAATAATAATAATAATAATAATAATAATAATAATAATAATAATAATAAAAATGCCCTAACTGCAGAATGTTACTGAAAGATATTAGACACAAGGAAATCACTATTACATGAAATGGAGTACTATATTGTTTTCTGTGTTGATTCCCGTGATTCCTCTTTATTCTTGTCTGTCTTCTAACACAACATTATTTCTTTTTAAGCATTCAACTATTCCTTTATGAAATTGTATTTGATGTCTATTAGAAAATACAGGACAGGAGCAAGCTACAGACAGGGACGGCCAATAGCTATAGGTTATATCTCTTTGTGGTACTACTTTTGAGGTCACACTGTTTCTAGTGTGTGTTTAACTGTGTAATGAACTGGTTTTGTGAGCTAGTATATTCTGAAAGCTTTTGAGAGTCAATCAAACAAAACAAATTTTACTTTTGAAGAAAAAAAGCTGTTACCCTAAATGTAATTCTGAGACCTGTTCTATGGATTGCCTTAAAAAGAATCTTTTTCAGTTTTCTTTTTGTTGTTGATATTGTTACTCTTTTAGCCAGAAGGATTTAATTTAAAAGTAAGCTATGAAAAACAGTGGCAGCCTTTATATTTTATCTTTATGTTACTCTAAGCCTCAAACTACCTCTTGGAATACTGCCTGTTTTTACAAAAATATCTTTCAACTGATCTTTTATTTTCTGACTTTACAACTAGAAATCTTCTGGAACACACAAGCATCTAATGCACAGAAACTAGATCATGTGAGAAGAAGACAGCTTAGTGATGTTTTTAGTGTCACTATAAACACAAGACATTCTGGAGTATAGATACTCAGAGATAATTTTGCTACATTTTTGATGTCCTTAACAATTATTAAATATGTGTTGTATAGCTTGAGTAATTATTGAATTTCCACTTTCACTTTATTTCTTGCCAGCACAGGAATGTCCTCTACATTTTCTTCCTAGAGGAAGACTACCAGAAAATTCCATTTAAAGTATATCGTCCTACAGCTTTTCTCCAATGTTCACAGCTGTTTTTGTTTGATTGTTTCTATCTATAACCAGTGGCTTCCTCATGGAATGGATTCAGCATAGTAGTAAACTCTCAGAAATTTCTCTCTCTTGAATTAAGAAAATAAGATATTCCAAGATACAATTGCATTGCTAAAGCCTACTAAAATATCCCCAAATGCAGGTGGATTCATAGCTGCATTTAGGCTCTTGAAAGCCTTGAATTTCTTTTAGTATTCCTTTTCTTTAAAACCTACAGTACATTCCACAAGTTGAACAAACAAGATGTCCTTTTCTTTTTTTTTTTTTTTTTTTTACACAGAAATCAAGATTGAAACTGTTAGTGGGTTAGTAAATTAAGTTTCCTGAAAAGGACACAAAGCAGCACTTACAAGCATTTTATCAATTTCAAGTTCCTATTAACCACAATTTCTAAACCTGTGTAACAAGCAGTTTCTAGTTTCTATTAAAAACTCTTACGAAAACTTGCCACTAAAGTAATGGAATGTTGAATTGCTATATACTCTCTCTACAACATTTTTGAAGTTTGCATAGCCTCAGGACTGTTTTTTGTTTTTATATCAAGCCTGACTGTCAAGATTTCTAAAGTTTGTGCAAACAGCCAGCTACTGCCTGATGAAGTTTCTTGTGTTTTGAGGAGAGAGAAAAGACCCCAAACCAAACTAGATTTTGCTTGGCTACGAGTCTCACTTTTTTGCATGAATTCTTCTGATTACGACTTGAAACCCTGACCTGTGAGTTTGCTATTATACATCTTCATGGGATTAAAATGTGCAAAAGATGAGTAACCTTATTCATAATCTGGTGGACTTCCAGGCCACAAAAGACTACCTAGTATGATCTCCTGAAGACCATAGGTCATTAATTTTTTTTCTCATTTTTTTCCAATGAAAAGCCCAAAGATTTTAGTTTGACTGGAGTGTGTCACTCCCCAAATAAACCACATATGAGAGAGAAGTTCTGTAATCTAAATAGTACTTCTGTAGGAATTTGGGCAAGTGAGAAACGCCTAGGTGACCCCACCCACAATTAAAGGTGATTTTTCACAAAATTTGATGGAGGTTTTTGGTAGTCATCTTAATCAATTCTGTTTTCTTTGGCAGTGTGGGACTTTTTTTGTTTGATTGTAATCTTGTAGCTTGTTTATATGGTATGTGTTGTAGGAATAATTAATCCTGTTGTGACATCATACAGCTGGTAAAAGATGTCTGTCCTTAAATTTACTCACTTAGAAGTCCCAGGTCCAGTGATATTACAGAACAATTTACAGTAGTGATAAAGAGAGAAGAAAAAACTTTTGGAAGCCACAAGTTAAAAGCTTAGTCCTATTCATTTCTGACAAAGCTTGTACTGACTAGTATGTCAGGAGTTTAGAAAAATGTTCCCATAATAAGTTAAGTGTGTGACAGCAGAGTTTGAGCCTAACACTTCAGGTGAAGGATTAACACACTACATGGAACTGATGTGATTCAAGTAAAGGATGACTGTTGAAGCTTCATATTTTCTCCTCATTTAGATTAAAATTATTTCTGCCAACCATGCATACATATTTTTTTCACAAGATTCATACAACTATCATTAATCATTTATATTATATTTTTGCCTAAAAACCTCAAGAAAAAATCAAAGCTTCATTGTGGTAATTGCTGTGTGAAATTTCTAGAGACAGTCTCTGATCTACAAGTGCCCAGTTTAAATAGACAAGGCAAAAGAGAAAAATCATAATTTGCACAAGTTCAGAAGTATTGAACAGACAGTGGACAACGGCCTTCAGCAAGACAGCCATACCTAGTGTTGGGAAAATCTGTCTCTTAGGTCTTCATGGTAGCTGTATGTCATATTTTGTACTTAGGTAAGGCTTTTCAAACAGCCCTAATACCAATTCACACTCTAGGCATCTTTACATATATATGGCCTAAAAAAAAGGTTATAATTAAAAAAACTATAGAAGGTTGCAAAACAAATACAAGAACAATTTATCATACTTTTTTTTCAGCATCACAGTTTGCAGAGGAAAAATCTGAAGGACTGAAGCCCAGCTAGAGCTCAGATTGGCCAAGTTCATGAAAAATATTAAAAAATCTTTCTATAAATACATTAACAGTAAAAGAAGGACTAGGGAGAACATTCAGTCCTTACTGGATGCAAAGGGAACAACTGTGACAAAGTATGAGGACAAGGCTGAGGTACTTAATGCCTTCTTTGCCTCAGTCTTTAGTAGTAAGGGAAGTTGTTCCCTGTGTGCATATCCCCAGGAGCTTGAGGAGCAAAATAAAGGTCTCTTGATCCAAGAGGAAGTAGTTAGAGACTTTCTTGGCCAATTAGACATTCATAACTCATATGGGGCCAGATGAAATCCACCCAAGAGTATTGAGGGAGCTTGTGGACATGCTTGCCAAATCCATTTCCAACATTTCCCAAAAGTCCTGCCTGACTAGGGATGTTCCACTTGACTGGAGGCTGGCTATTGTTATACTCATTTACAAGAAAGGTTGGAGGGAGGATCCAGGAAGCTACAGGCCTGTCAGTCTGAACTCAGCCATGGAACAGGTGATCCTGAGTGCTATCAAGAAGCACATGCAAGAGAACCGAGTGATCAGGCCCAGTCAACGTGGGTTCATAAAAGGCAGGTCTCACCAAACTAACCTGATCATCTTCTATGATGAGGTGACCTGCCTTACTGGACGAGGGAAAGGCTGTGGATGTGGTCTTCGTGGACCTCAGTAAAGCCTTTGACACAGTTTCTCACAGCATTCTGCTATGGAAACTGTCAGCCTCTGGACTGGACAAGCACTTACTCTCCTGGGTGGAGAACTGGTTGAATGACCGGGCCCAGAGCGTGGTGGGAAATGGTGTTAAATCCAGCTGGAGGCCAGTGACAAGTGGGGTTCCCCAGGGCTCAGTCCTGGGTCCAGTCCTGTTTAATGTCTTTATCAACAACCTGGATGAAGGCATCGAGTGCTCCCTTAGCAAGTTTGCAGACGACACTAAGCTGGGTGGAAGTGTGGATCTGCTGGAGGGTCGGGAGGCTCTGCAAAGGGATCTGAACAGGCTGGACCGCTGGGCAGAGACCAGTGGGATGAGGTTTAACAAGGCCAAATGCCGAGTCCTGCACTTGGGGCACAACAACCCTAAGCAGAGCTACAGACTAGGAGAAGTCTGTCTAGAAAGCTGCCTGGAGGAGAAGGACCTGGGGTTGTTGGTTGACAGCCGACTGAACATGAGCCAGCAGTGTGCCCAGGTGGCCAATAAGGCCAATGACATCTTGGCTTTTATCAGAAACGGCGTGACCAGCAGGTCCAGGGAGGTTATTCTCCCTCTGTACTCTGCACTAGTGAGACCGTTCCTCGAATCCTGTGTTCAGTTCTGGGCCCCTCACCACAAGAAGGATGTTGAGGCTCTGGAGCGAGTCCAGAGAAGAGCAACGAAGCTGGTGAAGCGACTGGACAACAAGTCTTACAAGGAGCAGCTGAGGGAACTGAGGTTGTTTAGCCCAGAGAAGAGGAGGCTGAAGGGAGATCTTATTGCTTTCTACAACTACCTGAAAGGAGGTTGTGGAAAGGAGGGAGCTGGCTTCTTCTCCCAAGTAACAAGGGACAGGACAAGGGGAAATGGCCTCCACTAGGGGAGGTTCATGCTGGACATCAGAAAAAAACTTTTCACAGATAGAGTCATTGGGCACTGGAACAGGCTGCCCAGGGAGGTGGTTGAGTCCCCATCCCTGGAGGTATTTAAAAGACAGGTGGATGAGGTGCTCAGGGGTGTGCTTTAGTGGCTGATAAGAATGGTTGGACTCTATGATCATGGAGGTCTTTTCCAACATGGTGGTTCTGTGATTCTGTGAAATGTAATGTATCCATTAACGTTTTTGCAGAGAACAGAAGGTATTCTAGTTAACACTTGGCAGTTTTGTGCAGTCTATTGACTTCTACTGGAAAATTCACCACTAGAAGATATTTTCCTTATATCTGCCTACTTGATACAGACTGTCACTTAAGACAGCTCTAAAAATCCTCGTGTTCTACCCTCCAAGATCCCCACATTCATTTGGCATACACAAACAGACGTTATCATGATGATTTATTTACTACATGATCTTTAATTTGCTCACTCTTAAGTTCACTCCATGTGGAAGATGACTTTCAGGTCATTAACTGATAGTACATGCTGTACAAAACACATGCATTTTATTGCTTGGTTGTATCCAGTATTTTACTGGGCCTCTGCTAAACTGGATGCCAGCATGTTCCTAAAATTACAGGAAGATTAAAAACGGTGAGAGTATCATTGCATATATGTATGAGAATGCAGGTGCTCTAAGGATAAGTTTGTGGAAGAATCTCAAAGGGGAAAGGGTTTAGAGCAATTTCCAGTTTACAGAGTAATCAATCATTTCACTAGCATATAATTAATACACTATATATATTACATAGTAATTTTCCATTTCAGAAAGTATAGCTTTATTTTCAAGGTAACTCAGCAGTGCTATTGTCTACCTAATATGTCTTTAATAAATGAAAGTTAAAAAAAAAACCCGACACAATAAACCAAACCATTATTAAAACTCTCCAGGAATAAAAGAATATACAATTTAGTGTGAAAGTAACTTTACTTCACTCTTAGTTTCAGGAGTGCACGTGGATCCAGTTGTTCTAAGCTGCACTGTTAATTACATGTCCAAAGGATAAATGTGTTGAGAAGCAGATAAATTTTACTCTACAACAAGAAAAATCTTACTCAGTTCCAGCTCAGCACAGGAAAATCAAATATATCCAAGATGAGCTCAAAAAGTAGCATATATGCACAAGGAAGGTGAAAGACATGTGAAGAACTGATTCCGCACATCAGAAGTTCTGAGGCTCCTTTTTTTCATTTGTGAGAGGGAAACTTTCTTTCTCCCATCTGTCTTTCTCTTTCACAGATATAAAATTTCAGAGCCAAAATCTCAAAAACCTGACCATCAGTAGTGCTGTTGCTTTCTATCTGTAACTCCACACAGTTCACAGAGCATTCAACCTCTGTCTTGCTGTACTTTTTAACTTGTTAATATATATATATAAAAAAGCTAGAATGCTTTTCTGGATTTCTCTTTTTTTGTTCAACCACTTTTAAAAAAGCTGTAGGAAGGTGTTTGATGCTCAGATACATCAAGAAATCAAAAGATTTTTTTTCTTAAATATGAAGTATAACAAGACCATGAACCTGAGGGACTGAGAATTTCTTTGACTTTTCTACAGTTTTCAGAACTGATAGACAGTTTACATAGCAGTATATAATCTGTCCTGTGCTGCTAATAATTCACTGATATTGTGGATCAGTGTGTTGATGAAATGTAGATTCTTCGAGTGTCAGCAAGCCTTCTACTCACATTGAATGCAATAGCAAGGCAAGCTCTTGAGATATTTGACTTGCTAGATGTAGTCAGATGATCGGTATGTTTGACGTAGACTGCTGAAGAGTTAATATTTGCTCTGCTTTAAATTCACATGCAGTTTGTAGAGGGCATATAATTCAGCTGCAGTTCATACAACTACACATGTACCAGCATGAAAATCCTAAGATAATAACACCGTGAAGGATGCTGTGTAGTGTTATTAGAAACTAAAAATATGTTGCAATTAATCTGGATTTTTATTATGTTACTTGTATCAAACTTGGATTCTTTTTCTTTTCTATATCTTCTTTGGTCTGTCTTCTTATTTGACTTTCTAGAATTGGAAGAACGTACACTTCTTGTTCCTCATATATACTAAATTTCATATTATTTTATTTCTAGTGTTTATTTACAGGCTCTTTTCTATATTGTCTTGCACCAGACAATAATCTTATGTCTCCTTAAATGAGTTAAGTCCAAATTCTAGATATGCATCAGTAACTGCTGATAACAACAGCTCATCTGTGGGTGGTTAGGCATTGGAACAGTCTGCCCAGGGAGGTGGTTGAGTCACCATCCCTGGAGGTGTTTAAGGTGAGGGTGGATGAGGTACTTAGGGGTATGGTTTAGGGATTGGTGGGAATGATTGGACTCGATGATTCGGTGGGTCTCTTCCAACCTGGTTATTCTGTGATTCTGTGATCTCTGTTTCCTTGGGAAACTCTGTCCCATCCTAACAGATTCAGAAGTTCAGCTCATTATTTATTCTTCTCTTGGCTACATCTGAGCTGGGCAGCCACTAGTAAAGAATACTACAGCTTGTCTTTTCAGCAGCATGACAGATGACAGATATATCATTGCTCTTTATTCAACTCCCTAACCCACATTGCAATCAAGATTTAAAATATGTACAGCTCCAACTGGAACACAAAAAGATAGGTCATGATGTACAAATCTGCTTTATTGATGCAGCAGCTATGGCAAAGGGTGTAGTTTTTTGGTAAGTAAAACTTTCCTATATGCTGGTTTTATACAGTAGAATAACCTCCCTAAATAACCAAGGGACCATCATAGACCCCATAATTTGTGGCACATGCAAAGCAAGTTTTTTGACTTTATATCCTAGATGCATGTGTATGTGGATCGGAAGGGAGGAATTAAAAAAAAAAGAAATGAAATCCAAGTACCCAAAACTCAACTGAAAGAGGAATAAACAAATAGATGATGACCAATGTTTATTGAGCTGTTAGGGAATTCTAACAATACCCATAATGGTAAAATAAAAAAGGCCATCTCCTTTTATATATGAATGCTTAATTGTATTTTACATACACATATATGTGAATTAAAATTATTCACAAAATTTCTTGGAAACATCAGATGTAGTAAAGATTATCACTTCTTGTTCTTGAATGTATATTTGACCAAAAAACCTTACATGTCAAGTTCGCAATTAACAACAGCACAGAAAAACTTCAGTTCTGAAGCTGCATTTCTTTCTTTGTTCTCTTGCGTATTTTCCTTCACAGACTCACAGAAATACAGAATATTTGAGCTTGGAAGGGACATCTGGAGATCATCTGGTCCAAAACCCCCACTCAAGCAGGTCCATTTAGACCCAGTTACCATCAAGATCAAAGCTGGGAGGGTTTTTCTTGGAACCTCCTGTACCCAAGATTAAGATACAGCTAAGGTCAAATGCCATCCATCAAAAAACTTTCTTTATTGCAAAAGGGCAGTAGATAGAGAGTGATATAGAGGCAAACATCAACAGGAAAGAGAGGAACAGAGACAGAAGGTTAAGCAAGGTTTCAGGATAGGGTCACAAGAAAAGTTACCACGACAGGTCTATGGCGCCTTCATTGATTGGTATCTCAGGGGTCCCGTGAAGAGTCGGTGGTGGGTAGAGGTGCATGTGTGGGCTTTTTGGGATCCTTTTACACCTTTCCCTAGTCCAAATTATCATGTTGTACATGTCTTCACCCACTGCACTTGTGCATTGCTAACCAGTGTCTCCTGCAGTTGCACGGCCCCCCCGCTTCTGCAGAGTCCTGTTTTGTCAGCTTTTTGGTTTCAAAGGCTTCTTGAGCAGCTTGGTAATAGCTTTCATGTATCACAGACCAGCAGTCTTTGAGACGATTATGTTTTAATTTGGCTCCTTACACCACCATGTGTCTCTAAGATTGCTTTTTGGAGACTCATGGTGGCTTAGAAAAGGATAGTGTTGAGATAAGGAAGACTGGAAAAGAGTGATTTATACAAAAATAATTCTATACAATCTGCAGTAACAGTGATGAGGAGGAATGTGCAGGGAGAATTTGCTTGGTACCACTGGCGCAGCAACAGGCACAAATAGCGTGTGAGTAATAACACGTTGGACCAATCATTCAAAACTGGGGATGATACAGGGTTAAAACATTAACATTGTGAAGCCTCATAACTGGTAAAACAAAATTCATTTAACCTAGAGACCACCTGGGAGTGAGAAGAATGGGTCAATGTTCCAGCCTTTCCAGGCTGGACAGGAACATGAACCAATTTTCTTATGACAATGGTCATTTATTTCACAATTTTGCCATTGTCATCAATTTTTAAAAAACAATTGGAGTTTCTGAGTTTGCCACAGACACTTCCTTCTTCTGCTAATATGTAATCATGCACTAGGCAGTGCTGGTAGCTTGCCTTTTGCATTTGGGTAGCCTGGTCAGCCAAGAAGTCCAAGGCTCAGTCTGTTCCATTAATAGTTATTTCCAGGACAGCTTGCAACCAAATAATCTGTCCCATTATTAGGGTTCCTGGTGGCAAGACCATAACGTCCTATGATACATTAAGGGGTTAAGGAATCACTTCATCTTTTCTCCAAGTTTGGGAGCTTCTTGTTAAAGTGGTGTTTATAAATTACTTGTCTCAACTCAAGTCATCATACAATTTTATGCCCAAATGGTTGCTGTTAACAATTGGGAGCAGACCAACCCAATGTTACATGTTCCCAACCTACTGACAGGTAGTCATTTGTAGGTATAATGCTCACAAATCCAATAATGCCCTAAAAAGCCCTATGTCCTTCTGGGTACAGAGATACAGATTTGTTCAGTATTCATAAACGCAGTTGCTTAAAATGGTTAATAATTGAAGAGCATCTTAGTTTCAAGATGTACACCTCTATGGAGTCATTTAGCCTACAAACGGGTAGCTTACTTCCAATAGACAATTTGTTTTACTTGGCAGTAATGTTTTGCATGTCTTCTCCCACCTGCACTTGTGTGTTGCTGCCTGGTGTCTCCAGTGGCTCTATAGCCTTCACCTTTGCATAACACTATTTTGCTGGTTTTGTGGTTTTGGTGGCTTCCTGAGCAGCTTGGCAACAGGTTTTCACATATCACAGACTAGCAATATTTAAGGCAATGATTGTTTTAATTAACACATTGCCTGGACATTTTTTTTAAGTAAATCTGAGGATGGAAACTCTACAAACTCTCTAGGCAGTCATTGTCAGTGCTCCATCATCCTCACAATAAAGAATTCTTATTCTGATGTTCAAAGGGAGCTTGTGTTCCAGTTTGTGCCTTTGTCTCTTGTCCTGTCACTGGGCACCACTGAAAAGGGCCTAGCTTTCTCCTCTTTACACCTTCCCTTAAGCTTTTTTATACATTAATAAGATTCCTCTGTGCATTTTCTTCTCCATGCTAAACAGTTCCAGCTCCCTCAGCTTTTCCTTATACAGGAAGTGCTACAGTCCCTTTACATAATTCTGTTGTTTTCCTACCAATAGCAACAACTTTATAATAATAATAATGAGCTCAAAAATAATAGAGTAAACAGAGACTAGTTAATGAAAAATAACAAAAACGCCGTCGAACTGCTGTGTCAGTAAATATTCTGTCATGACAGAATATTCAGACACTGAATATTATGGCTTTTGCAATATCCTGAACACTGTCCTCTGTGAGACTATGATGATCAGAACTGTTCATTCTGTATATATATTCTGTATATAGCTGTACACTAGGTCACCATGTACCCATGAACTTAAAAATAATATAGGTGCTGCAAGTTGTAAAAAATTAACACATGACTTGCATCCTTTTATTTTTTATTTTACTATACATTTATAAATCATCAGTCTTTCTCAGATGTTGCTTGAAATTGCATGGTTCAAATCTGAAATTCATAATCCTTTGGCATGATGAAAAATGCCCCTGAGAAGAGAGTATTTCTCCTGTTTCTGAAGAGAAAACACATTACTGTGTGGCTGAGAACACAACAGATTTCTCTGTCTTGCAAGAGGGAAAGAAATAGCTCTCCATTTCAAGTATTTATTCGTAATGAAGTACTAATTTATTATATGACTATTGTCTGGAAGAGTCCTGACAAAGGATAAACACCCCAGTCTGATGGTTTAGAGAGCTAATGGAAACACTCCTGACAAAACTTATACAATGCGGTGGAAGGAGATTTTAATATATTCAGCAGAAATTACTCTAAAAGGCTTTCAAGGAACAATTTCCAAAATAGAAATGTAGCTTCTTTCCCTCCCAGACATAAATGTATCCACTCACTCTCACAGGTTCACAGGCTTTCTATTCTTTATTTTGACAAAAATAAAAATCCTCAGACAATCGGAAAACAATATCTAATTTTGCAAGCAGAATAGTTCAGAAGACCTTCTTTGTCTTCATTTGTAAAAAATGTAACTCCTCATCTTTCAAAAGTTAATACAAAGGGGGAGTGCCTTAATATTCAGCATAAGTTATTAGTTTGGATTTAGTGAGCTTTTAACTATTTAATTGGAAGGAAAAGATCAGTTGTATTGGAGATCAGTTGACAATTTTTGTCTTCTCCTGCTCTTTCTTTTCCAGATGTGCAAGCTGTTGATGCAGAGGCTCTAAAATAAAATGCAAAAAAGGAAGGGCAAACACAAAACCTTTAAATAGAGGGGCAGAATTACACCCTAATTATTTCCCAAATTCTGATATTTTAAATTTTGTTTTCTTCTATGTTCACCTTGTGGAATTGAACATGACTAATAAGGGAATATGATTTATCACTAAAACTTAAATTCAGGACATATATTTGCTTTTGCAGATCTAAAGACACACCCTCATATAGGTTTTAAAAGGACATTTATCCCAGAATCCCTCTTGTCCTTGCATATTTTTGAATGTGAAAATCAGCAAATTGAGAGCCATATGCACTATGATCTACTACTTCCTTTTCACTTGTTTTTTCTTTTTTTTTTCTGTTGCAGGCATCCTTATGAAACATGCAGGTTAAAATTACAAAAGGAGACAAAGACAGCTCTATTAAGCATCATTGCATGCAAATATTTTGTTCTTACCTCCCAGGGCTCAGTTATACACCCAGATCCATATTTGGTAGATGAGGAGAGTAGAGGTAAAGCCTTGAAGTTGCAATCTGTTTACACAGCAAATATGTAAACCCATCAAAAAAAAATATTATGCGAGCTTGACCCTCAGTCCCTACCCCATCAGGCTCAGAGGTGTGTCACTGCAAAACCAAAAAGATTCATGACTTAAAATATTTCATTATGTAGAGGTATCTGATACTGTCAAACTACATCCAGTCAAACTGGACTCGTACAACTCCTGGAATCAGACACTAAATTATGTCTTATCTGCTAGACAAAGAACCAGGAGGAAACAAATCTTCTGCACTGACATCTGAAGTTAAGTGTATCAAACTGATAGTGAAAATCATGACACCAAAGGAGGAGTAGGCAAGACAGAGAATTACAAGACAGAGAAAGAGAACTCCGCGATGTAGGAATTCATATATGCTTTCATTCAGGGGTGACTCAAAGATGTTATATCTTGTTGTTCACCTTAAAATTTTGCATTGAGTTGAAAACATGATGCCAGGAGCATCAGAATTTCAAAAAGATAATATCCCAGGAGGCTGACTGTCATATGTCATTCCTCCAACATGCATTGCTTGGTTTTAGTGTTTTTCTCTAATCAAACCTTGAAATAAATGTTGCCTGTCATAAAGCAAACCCTAGGGAAGTTTCACCCATCTATTAGTATGCACTTATTTAACAGAAGTAGCATGGGGGGATGATTACATATTTTCATCTTGAATTTTCATAAGTCTTGACAGTTTAACCTTGCATGAATATTTTAAAATGTATGTTGAACTTCTAAGAAATTCTACTGGCCATGGCATAAGCTTCAGCATTACAACTGCTCTCCTGTAATTAGGAGGTAGATATCAAAATCCTAAGACAGGAACAGCTGAGGTAGCATATTAAATATTTATTCAGAGTAACACATTAAGCACAATAATTTAGACAGTGAGTTATTCTAATTAGATGTCCACAATAACTGGTTTTTCAAACTTAAACATTGAGGACTTTATGTGGCACAAACAATGCATTTATGAGTTAAATGAGGGTTTTTTTTCAGAGAAAGATTGAGATAAATAATTTTCCCCTATCTACCTTGGTAAAAAAAACTATTTAGCTGAGAACAAAGCAGAGCATCTTGCCAATTTGCAACAGTAAACCTTGTTCATGTGCTATGGTATGCTACTTTTTTCCAGTTTAAGTACTATGAAACTGGAAATTATCAGCCATCAGAGTTTCTATTGTGTTCTTCTGTCAAGTTACTTTACTTCCTAGATACATAGAAGTTAGTTCTATCTCATATAATATTACTCGTGACAGCAAATATGATCCGTTAATTTTTTATTCATATTAAGTTACTTAAGGTTCTTATTACTTGCTGTAGATTTACAAGGTCTTTCTGTAACCTCAGAAGATAAAGAGTGTTTTATGCAGAACCAAAATCAAGCGATGATAAGTCTGTCGGTTCATTTTCAGGGCATCTCTGTATACTTGCTGCTCTGTGCAGTTCCTTCCTCAAGTCTTTTGCTGTCTGTGTCCTTTTGTAGTTCTTTATTGACAAGGGAAAACTGGCTGTTTTTACAGGTCTGTTTTTGAGAGTTCAGAAAGTCCCTTGTGCAATTTGCGTCTTGATTCAGATAAATTTAGTCTAAATGGTAAATTAACTTTTGTCAGGACTCAATTTTACTGCAATTTTCTGTCAACAGCCATAGAGGGGAACTAATTTTCCTCAGGTTCCTTCAAAAATTTTCAAAAAAAAGACAGAACTTTTGAAGTGCTCATCACAATATATGTGCTTTAGAATGAGAACATTACTCCTCATCTTCCCCTGTGCACATACAAGTTAGATCCTAAAATGTGGATTGTGCTCTGAAAATAAATTATATTTCAAAATGTTTTCATTATCAATACAAGCATAGCGCCAGGCATGGCAGAAGCTGTGGACATGTGTTACATGCACTTTACTGAAAACTGAAATGGCCAGACCTGCAGGCTTCTGCACCTCCTGCCAAAGAACCGAGACAAGGCTCATAGTGGTGTGGGGGCTCACTATGGAGCAATATGACTGGAAAATCCACTTTTATTTAGGGAAAAGCCTGCCTTCCTTTCACAGCTAAAATTACAACTTATGGACACATACTTATAAAGTATTCTTATAATAATTTCACTTCTTATTTAAAATAATAAGCCAGGAAAATAGTAAACTATGATTCTTTTCCCTACTTGTTTTCCCCATTACAGCACAGACTGGTACTTACTTTATCACATACTAAGTTCTGCATTTTCATGTGTTCTATGATACTTTGCTTGCACATGCATATTTGGCAAAATAAGTAAATAAATAAACACAAAGATTATAGTTACCTTTAAATGGGAAAAGGAAACAATATTCCATATTAAAGTATTTTTTATTACATGTTAATCAGAAAAGCTTTTTTTTGTTCTTCTATTACATTTGAAGATATCTTACTCCTTTCCCTGGAACATGAGCCCATCCAAATGAGGAAAAGTAATAATCAACTGGGGCAGAGACATTATGTCATTCAACGCTGTGTATCTGCATTAATCTGGTTTTAATTTGCTTATTGTTCAGTTTGAGCCCTAGGGACTGAGAGTCTCAATTTTTGCTTTAAGGAATGCCAAATTTGGTCAAAAAGTCAAATGGGAAAAGTAACAAGGAATGTAGGTCATGGAAATTCTTAACTGACAAATTCCGGTCATCTATGAAAGCAAAACATATCCTTCATTTCCTTCCTCTGTCCTGCTTTATCCTTAAATTAAAAGCTAGATGCTAAAAATTTCATTGGAATCTTAAGGATCAGACTTTACTGTGTGAGGAAGTTTCTGAATAAGACATCAAGTTTCTAGCCATCAGAGGATAATTTATTGATACTTGTCAAAAGGAAGTATCAGTCTAACAGAAATCAAGACAAAAGGAATGCCTGATGAATTTCCTTTGAAGTGCCTTTTACAAAAGTCCTGGTAATACATATTGATGAACTCCAAATTGTCTTGCCTGAAGGGAAAAGAAAGTAGACTGCTTTACCCTGTCTTATAAATATTCATCAAAAGAACAAGACTTATGTTTCCAGGCGTGAGGTGAATGATTACGGTTGCATGATTGCCTTGGAATCTGGATAATTAGTAAAACAGCCTATGACAGTGGGAGAATTTTAAACTTGGTATCTTGCCATCAGTCCTTTTGGATTTAAGGCAGTCCCTGCTCTTCTGAAAGAAAGCAAATTTAGGGCTTGATGGATAGATATAATTAAACTCTCCATTAGTTTCGTCTTCTGTTTGTTTGCCTGTTTGTTTAGCCAAAAATTAAAGGCAAAGTTGTGCAGCATGTCTCTATTCTGACTGTAATGAAACCACAGCATCTGTGCTGTAAATGTCTTGCTGTAGCAAGCTAGTGGAAAGGGCTCTTTAATTAAGACAGGGAAATGAAAAAAAAAAAGGCTGGAGGGGTTGAGGTCTCAGTAGGTCTTTTTGCAGAAATCTGCAGAGTAGTAGCTTTCTCACTTAGCTCAGCTCAATCTTGATTGTTTCCTAACGTTATAGAAAGTCAACAGCTTACCTTTCATGCTTACTTACTACATATGATAAAGATTTGTAAAATTGTATGGGATTCACTGGGAGTCATTTGAGAAAAAAATGTGCCTTTGCTTAGTGACTGACGAGTTTTCATATGTTACTTAAACTGTCTGTAGCTTTCTATTGACCCTTGTAACAGGTAGCTAGCCTACTAGTAAAGAACCTCCAATACAAAACACCGCTCTCGGGAAACGTTATCCTTTATAGTGCTTAGCACTTAAATGCAATTAGGCAAACTTAATGTCTTCTTTGAAGGGAAGTAGTTGCTAGGTTTAAGTAACCAAAACTAATTATCTCTGTTGAATGAAGGACCCATTCTGTGAGTATTTAAGTGGTATGGTGTTTCTCAGAAGATGAAGAGGGCAAATAGGTTGTATTTCTTGGTGGAAACCTGTAAGAGAATCTTACAGGAGATTTGTACCAATTTATAGGAATCTTTAAATGCAGAGTCCCATGAAGCAAGCCAAAATGAGGTGGCAGTCAGCCCAGAGCAAAGAAACTCAATTTGTAAATAGCATTTTCAAGAAACAATTTATTATGGAATAAATGGTGTAACTGTTTAAACTACTGGCATTTGACAAAGATTTTATTACCGTGAAAATTGACTTGACCAGAAACATTTAGAAGTACCTAAGGAAATCACATAAGACTGAGTTGTGCTGAGTATCTAGGTGATGGTGATGATGGTGATGATGGTGATGATGGTAACATTATATATTCATAGAGAACAGGATGATTTTGCAGGTCTATTTTCTTTTATGGAATATACCATGAGCTATCTTCTTTTTTTTTTCTGTTTTATTTAGTGTGTTGCATGATTCATACTACTTAGCTCATGAAATATTGTTTGATAACTGGGCATATTCAAAAATCAAAAAATTGAGAACCTCTAAATCTGCTGTGTAGAAGCTCTGGAATCCAGCTGGCAACATTCCAAATTGTAGTAAGCTCACAAATGTAGAGAAACTTTGAGGAAACTGATTTTTTTTTCCATTTTATCCTCAGAGCATCGCTGGAGACTTTCGTAAATGTTAAAATAGCATCAACTTTGCAACAACTTCCCACTTCTGTGTGGGAACAACTCACTATTTAAATAGTAAAGGCTGCAAGATGTACAGAGCAGAAAAAGAAGAGCAGTAAAACAACTCTAAAACCTGGCATTACGAGTAGCTTTACCCTGAATGTCTGTAAAGTCAAACACTGAATTATAGCACTCTAAGAAAAGGGAGAAATTATACACTTACGTTACGAATGGTGCAAATGACATTTAAAGTCTACTTATTTATGTATTAAGACTTGACGTCAGAGCATATAAAAAACAGGCATCAGCAGGAGAGACACATATGTCTGTAATTAATCAAAAGACTATTATACTTTTAAAGTAATATAAAAAAATCAAGGTGATGCATTGAAATATTCTGACTGTCAGAAATTGTTCTCTGAAACATCAAAGTGTCTATTTCAGATGATCTTTACAAAGTTTCTTGCTAAGAGGAGGACAGGTAGTCAATTATCTCTTCTCACTTGGAATACCAGTCAACCATTTACTTTCAAGGCTACTTGTCACCAGTCAGGTTTCCCTGCTCTCCTACAGCTGATTATTTCCATACAAGGGTTTCTGTTAAATGGTAAAGAGTTGCTAACAGTTACTACACTCTGATTCCCTCAGGGACCCTGGCTTCCACTGCATACAAAATACTGATCTGAGGAGACAATCACAAGAGTTTAAATGGCAATGTCTGTTTTGGATAAAACAGGGGAAAGTCATGGAGCGGGTGATCTTGAGTGCGATCATGAAGCACATGCAAGAGAACCGGGTGATCAGGCCCAGTCAACGTGGGTTCATGAAAGGCAGGTCTTGCCAGAGTAATCTGATCACCTTTTATGACCGAGTAACTAAACTCTTGGACGAGGGAAAGGCTGTGGATGTGGTTTTCCTGGATTTCAGTAAAGCCTTTGATACAGTTTCTCACAACATTCTGCTTTGGAAACTGTCGGCCTCTGGACTGGACTGGTGCACACTCTCCTGGGTGAAAAACTGGTTGAATGACCGGGCCCAGAGGGTGGTGGGAAATGGAGTTAAATCCAGCTGGAGGTCAGTGACAAGTGGGGTTCCCCAGGGCTCAGTCCTGGGTCCAGTCCTGTTTAATGTCTTTATCAACGATCTGGATGAAGGCATCGAGTGCTCCCTTAGTAAGTTTGCAGATGACACCAAGCTGGGTGGAAGTGTTGATCTGCTGGAGGGTCGGGAGGCTCTGCAGAGGGATCTGAACAGGCTGGACTGCTGGGCTGAGACCAACGGCATGAGGTTTAATAAGGCCAAATGCCGGGTCCTGCACTTGGGGCACAACAACCCTAAGCAGAGGTACAAACTAGGAGAGACCTGGCTGGAAAGCTGCCAGGAGGAGAAGGACCTAGGGGTGCTGGTTGACAGTGACTGAACATGAGCCAGCAGTGTGCCCAGGTGGCCAAGAAGGCCAATGGCATCTTGGCTTGTATCAGTAACGGCGTGAGCAGCAGGTCCAGGGAGGTTATTCTCCCCCTGTACTCGGCACTGGTGAGACCGCACCTCGAGTACTGTGTTCAGTTCTGGGCCCCTCACCACAAGAAGGATGTTGAGGCTCTGGAGTGAGTCCAGAGAAGAGCAACAAAGCTGGTGAAGGGGCTGGAGAACAAATCTTATGAGGAGCGACTGGGAGAGCTGGGGTTGTTTAGCCTGGAGAAGAGGAGGCTGAGGGGAGACCTTATTACTCTCTACAACTACCTGAAGGGAGGTTGTGGAGAGGAGGGTGCTGGCCTCTTCTGCCAAGTGACAGGGGACAGGACGAGAGGGAATGGCCTCAAGCTCCGCCAGGGGAGATTTAGGCTTGAGATTAGGAAAAAATTCTTCACGGAGAGGGTGGTTAGGCATTGGAACAGTCTGCCAAGGGAGGTGGTTGAGTCACCGTCCCTGGAGGTATTTAAGGTTAGGGTAGATGAGGTGCTATGGAGAATGATTTAGGGATTGGTGGGAATGGTTGGACTCGATGATCCAGTGGGTCTCTTCCAACCTGGTCATTCTGTGTGATTCTGTGTGTGATATTGTGTTGTTCATTCTTAAAAAATTCCAATCAAAACTTTTTTGCACTATAATCAGGTGATTCCATTGAATTTTCCTTCCTATGTGTGAGTTTCAGTTACTCTACAATGTTCATGGACAGATTGAGCAAAAGTGTGATGGTCAAGACTTGTGGAATGTTCCATTTTGAGGTGGGCACAGATCGAACATGTAAATAACCTATGTTCAAGTGAACTTCCCAGTTTCTTGATATCTTTTTTCCTGTTTCACAGAGAGAACAATTTTTCTGTCTTACTTATCAAGTCTTTTAAGAGATTATAATGCACAGTCTACTGCATTGACATATATATTTCCTCACACAAGACATAAGGATTCTGTTGCCTTTTTGAGTCTAGTTTTGGGGAATACAGTCATCAAAGAGGTCCTTTGTGCTTGAAACTACTCTTATAGTTGTTATAATTTTTGTTTGACTTTTGCTCCTCTTCACAATCTCACCTCCTAGTTTCATATTGCATGTAGAATCATAGAATCATAGAGTAGTTTGGGTTGGAAAAGACCTTAAAAATCATCTAGTTCCAACACCTCTGCCATGGGCAGGGACATCTCCCACTAGACCAGGCTGCCCAAGGCCCCATCCAACCTGACCTTAAACATCTCCAGGGATGGGGGAGCCACAACCTCCAAGGGCAACCTGTTCCAGTGTCTCACTACTCTCATGATGGAGAAATTACTACTTACATCAAGCCTAAATCTGCCCTTCTCCAGTTTATATGCATTCCCCCTCATCCTATCACTACAAGCCTTTATGAATAGTCCCTCTCCAGCTTTCTTGTAGGCCCCTTTCAGGTCACTATAAGATCTCTTCAGAGCCTACTCTTCTCCAGGCTGAACAAGACCAACTCTCTCAACCTGCCCTCATAGCAGAGGTGCTCCAGCCCTCGGATCATCCTTATAGCCCTACTCTGGACCCATTCCAACAGTTCTATATCCTTCTTACATTGAGGATTCCAGAACTGGACACAATACTCCATATGAAGTCTCACAAGAGAGGAATAGGGCAGAATAATCTTTTTCAACCTGCTGGCCATGCTTCTTTTGATGCAGCCCAGGATACAGTTGGCCTTCTGGGCTGCAAGGGCACACATTGCCGGCTCATGTCAAGGTTTTCATTGACCAGCACCCCCAAGTCCTTCTCTGCATGGCAGCTCTGAATCACATCATCCCCCATCCTGTACTGAAACTGGGAAATGCCCTGACCCAGCTGTGGGACCCTTGTGTACCCTTGGCCTTGTTGAACCTCATGAGAGTCTCATAGACCCACTTCTCCAGCCTGTCCAGGTCCCTCTAGATGACATCCTATCCTGTCAGTGTGGCAACTACACCACTCAGCTTGGTGTCATCTGCAAACTTGCTGAGGGTGCACTCAATCCTGCTGTCAATATCATTGATGAAGATATTAAAGAGCACCAGTCCAAGTACGGACCACTGAAGGACACTGCCTGTTAGGGATCTCCACCTGGACTTTGAGCCATTGATCGCTACTCTTTGAATATGACTATCCAACCACTTTCTTATCCACTGTACCATCCACATGCCAAATGCATATCTCTCCAATTTAGAGAGAAGGATGTTGTGGGAGGCTGTGTCAAAGTCTTTAAAGAAGTCTAGATAGATCACATCTGTCGGTTGACCCTTGTCCACTGCTGTGGTTACTCCATCATAAAGTCACTAAGTTGGTCATACAGGATTTTCCTCTGGTGAAGCCATGCTGGCTGTCATTAATTACCTCCATTTCCTCCATGTCCTTTAGCATAGCTTCTAGGAGGATCTGTTCCATAATCTTTCTAGGTTCCCAGGGTTGTCTTTTCAATCCTTTTCAAAAATGGGCACAATGTTACCCTTCTTCCAGTCACCAAGGACTTCTCCTGATTGCCATGACTTTTCAAATATCATGGACAGTGGCTTGG
The DNA here is from genome assembly GCA_033459285.1 of Clamator glandarius. Lineage (NCBI taxonomy): Eukaryota > Metazoa > Chordata > Aves > Cuculiformes > Cuculidae > Clamator > Clamator glandarius. The sequence continues at coordinate 319,333 of JAUNZM010000131.1, read as the reverse complement.
CCACCACATCAGCCAATTCCCTCAGGGCTCTGGGATGTATCTCATCAGGTCCCATAGACTTATATATGTTCAGGTTCCTCAGGTGGTCACGAACCTGATCCTCCTTTACAGTGGGAGGGGATTTACCCCCCTGGTCATCATCTTGCTGTCCCATAACCCAAGAGGGGTGAGGAGAGTGGATATCAGTGAAGACAGAGGCAAAATTTGTTAAGTACTTCAGCCTTCTCCTCATGTGTTTATATGACGTCACTATTCCCAACCATTGGTGGGAGTACATTCTCTTTAACCTTCCTCTTCTGATTGACATACCTGTAGAAGCCCTTCTTGTTAGTCTTTACTTCCCTTGTGTAGTTCAGCTCCAGCTGCGCCTTGGCCTTCCTGACCTCACCTCTACACAACCAGGCAGTGTCCCTATACCCTTCCCAGTTTACCCGTCCCTGCTTGCATTGTCTGTGCAGTTACCTCTTCTTCTTTTGTCTGGCACTTTTTCTCAAACTGAAACTGTTGTACCATGATGCTCACCCCCAAAGTAATTATCATTATATCAATTAAATTAAAAGCCCAAGTGGTAGTGCAAATAGAATCTAGAGCATTTATTGAATGGTGACTGTGATTTGTAAACATTTAGTCCAAATTTTGGAAGAAACTAGACTTCTGACTCACCAATGGCTTTTTGTTTTTCTTTATAAAGAAAAACTTCTGCAGATGTTGATATTGCCGTAGTGTAAATATAATCACCTTTGTGTTCGCGAGAATAGACATATGTGATACCATTAACAACAGTTACATACCAAAATCTATCTGTTCTCTTCTGTGGTTCAAATTACTTACTGGATCAGAGCATTTTCTGTTTCTTTCTGCCATCCTCAGTTAAATGACTATTAAATGGTGAGGTCAGGATTTTGTCTATCTTGAGTACTAAAAATATTGAAAGACAGGATTCTGAAACTTATCAACATGTAAGGTTGATACAGAAGAAATTCAGAGTAATAGTAAAAGATTTTTACAAAACTGAAAGGTATCTGTCAATTTTTTAGGCTCTTAAGACAGCCATTAAGAACACTGTTACAGCAAAAGAAGTTTTGTGTGGGCCAAAAGTAGCACTACTGAAATTGAATTTATTTTCCCAGGAAAAAGGAATTGTCTGAATGGTGGAAAAGTGTGAGAATCTCTTTTAGAAATTTCCTCACAGTAAAGAAAAAGAACCCTAGAGGGCTTTCATCAAAAAATAACTCAATGAAATCACAAACATATGTAATCTAGATTAAAACCCACTAATTACCCTGGTCAAAAACTGCAGGTGGTGTTTTGCAAAAGTGATCCAAGGTAATCCAAGGTATCTCAAAGACCTGTTAACTCCATGTCATTGAAGGTTTTCTGGGAGGTTTGTTTTTGTGCTTAATTTTCAAGATAATAAGTAGTAATATAAATAAATTTGAAGCCACCTGCCCATTGTGATGAAGCAGTAGGGGAGCAAAATCTAGCAGGACTACTTTCCCTAACAACCCAGAATCTTTGATGGCAGCACAAAGAAAGTGCATTGATGCAAAATATTCATCAGAAAAGATCTCACATCTTCTAAGCACATCTTGCTCCTTTTCCAGTGTAAAATTTGAACTAGAAAAGCCACCATTCACATTTCTTATTGTGGTGTTTGTTGAATAAGCTATTTTTTTACCCATCATCCATAGAGTTGCCAGGATCTATTGATAATAAGGATAATTAAAAGTTGCAAGGTACATCAGAAAGTACCAGACTGGGTCCATGGCTCTGTGATACCAAAGATCTGTAGATGACTGTAACACATTCCTCATTGGATTTTCAGCCCACTGTTGCTGGAAAGAAAGAATATTCAAATACAGAATGTTGCATTCCTTTGAAGAATCTAAAATGATTGGTGGTATTATTTTTTTCCCCTGCAGTATGACTGGAAGAACATACACTCTGCAATGCTGGTGGAAAGTTTTTGTGTGTTTCTCTCTCCCATTTGGTTTAAATGAACCTGGCCTTATCTGTTACCTTGACTAGGATTCAAATGTTGGTTCCATAGGTGATTTTATTGTTGCCAGGAGTTGCTCAGGGATAGGTTAGAAATGACAGATTAATTGCTTCTGTTTATACTAATTGTATACTGCATAATGATACAGGTTTCTTCACTGTCATAGCAATAAATGTAAAGCTGTGCTTACAGGATATTAAAAGATGAGTTCAGCCGACAACTGGTATCAAACAAAAGAAAGAGAGAAAGAGAGAAAGAAAGGAAGGAAGAAAGGAAGAAAGGGAAGGAAGGAAGGAAGGAAGGAAGGCAGGCAGGAAGGAAGGAATGAAGGAAAGAAGGAGACAGACAAAAGGGCTATTAAATACTGTCATTAATGAAAAACTACCTTATCTTAAAGCTACCTGTTTTAAATGATATAATAGTCATCCTGCTAGCAAAAAACCCCAACCACTCCAAACAACAAGACATCAAAAAAGTATTTCTTAACATATTATGAGATGGGAGAAACTCAGGTGTTGGTTTGGATCACTGCAAATCATTTTAGTCATGCATAGTCTGTAGAAAAAGAGGATGATCTGCATATCAAATATTTATGTCAGGAAGATGGTCTTTGGAGGGGTTGTGCTAAAAACCCATTATAACACTTTTCTTATATATTTTGATAGTGGGTATAGGTCTTTACATTTCCTCTGGAAGGCTAAAAAAAGGAGAGAAAGAAAGATGACAATGTCACCTGGGTCTAGCCTGATTTTTTCTTGCATAATAAAAAGAAATAATTCATTAATATTGCATGTACACAAAAATCAACTAAAAATGTGCTGAATAAAAGAAATTGTAAATATTATGGTTTAACCTGTTAATTTTGACTTTTTTAGAAATACACAGTGAATGCAAATTCATTGCAACTGTTATGCAGAAATGTGTTAGCAACACCTTTGCTACATATAATATACAAGATCAAAAATCAGAATCTACGTTCCTCCATATGTATTAACCCTGACATTCTTTTTGAATTCCCTCATTCTTAACTCCTGCCTTCCAACAGGAACAATTATTTTCCTGTGTCATGAGTAGTAATATCACATTACTTCATCTTGAGGCACCTCTTCTTTTTCAAGGGACATGTAGCTTGGGCCCACAAGGAGGAACACTATCTTAAGAATTCAGCAGACATTAAACCATAGGTGTTAATGGATTTATACACCTAAATTTTGATATTATCCTTGAGACAAAGAAGTAAAACTGCTCTGATTGATAGTTTTTCCATTCTTCCTCCCCTAAACTAGACCCTACATCCATCTAAGGTGAGTCATCTGTGACACTGGTGAGCACCTAATGATACTTTGCCTATTCCTTTTGATGGAATCTAACTGCTGTGTTGATAAATGAAGTATAAATTACTTACCCCTGCTGCTAATTCATTCTGACTCATTTGACCATATCTCCTATGGATTCAAAATATCACTGTGCACATTGGTTGCTTTTCATGGCTGTCACAGGGCTACTGAGCCTTGTATCATTATCTCCTCATGTGGCTAGAACTTTCATTGCTCTTTTCCTCATTGATACAGCCATATAGAAGCAATAATGGTTTTGATTTTAGCCTTAGAGGAAAACCATAACCGTATAATCCCAACCTCCACCCAGAATATATATGTAAAGGAGACTTCCGAAGAAAATCACTGTAAAAGGCAAGAAAGGAATTAATTGCTCATAATATGTGGAGTTTTATTGCGGTTGAATATTTTATATTAAAAAGCAATTATTATTCAGTTTAACTCAACTTAACAAAGACAGACTATGAATAACACCTCAAGTCCAGAAAATGCTTTTTTTGCATGGGTGTAGTAGGATGAACACTCTCTATTTCAAGACAAAAGTAAAAGAATAATACAGACGTGTTTAGAAAATGAACATCAAAACTGTTTGGTCTGAATTTCAGTCTGATTATAAAATGCAAATTATGTTTGCAGGACGCTGAGATTACATAAATCTGAAGTCTTTATTTCTGATTCCTTGTGATTTGAAAGGAGAAGCAGAAATCTTAACCAAGAATTTTGTATGATTTTAGAGTGAATGCAGGAATGTTTTTCTCTCATTCTTTCAGAAGCTTTGATAAACTGACTCTTATAAAAATGTTTTATTTTAAGCATATACCATAATTTTTTTCCCACTTGTTTTTTAGCAATCCACCAAGTGAGCTTATTTAAAGTATAACTTTTTTATTGTTTATGATTATCACACACAACCATTTCCAAATAAAAACATTTACTGTGTTTTAGATACTGTGCAGCTGGAATGCAAATTATTAACACTAAATATTTCAGACCCTCTTCTTTGTTTCTGTCACAACATTTGCATGACTATTTTTAGGTGCTCTCTTTGGACTGCTGGAAAGATGCTTTCTAAATGACAAGGTGATGTCAGAAGAAAGAATGACATGTTTATAATGAACCATCAAGAATGAATACAAATTAATCTACATTGTGAAATAGAGGATTAAATAGAAACTGTGTCGTCAGCTTTATTTTAGATATCATTTCTGTCATGGTTTTCTCACTTACCTAGCATTTTCTTTTATTCCCTTCTGTGTGCAGAGGGATGTCTGAAACTGCACTGCTTGGCCTAACAATATGATCTGATGTAATGAACTATAATTCTTTCATGCTCTGCTCCATTTTTTAATTTAAGGTTATTGGTCTATATCAGTGTTAGGTGGCTTTCATATAAATCAGTATGCTAAGATTTATAGACAATAACTAGGATAAATAGAAGCAATATAGAATTAAGTTTTGACAAATACTTGTGTCTTTTCAAAGAAGGCAAATACCTTAGCAAATTATAAACACTGATCAACAATTTCACATTTTAAGAACTGACTTTATGTGAAATTGGAGGTAATTTTGATGAAATTATGGGTAGGAAAAATAATCTTTTTATGTAGATGAATCCATAAAAAATAAATTAACCAAGAGGTCAATTGTATTGCTGCTCCATTATTCCTGCACATTTCATAACTTCCAGAACCTCTGTTGATTTACTACATACTGCAACAACCTAGAAATCGGACTCCAAGTTATTATTTTTGTCCATATTCCCCCTCCAAATACATTATAAAAGATAGAGAGTAAGCAGAAGTGACCGATAACCCCTTTTCTCAGCATTCATATGGCATGTTCTATAGCACATGTGAATTTGACCTCTTCTTCAGTATCAATTCAATGGTACTAATAGGAGAGTGAATGCAATTTTCTCCATGATACCCTATAGTTTATAGGAGAACATACTTAGCTGGTATACTATAAAATCTGAACCTGTGCCTGTCCTGTCTCTTGTCCACTTCAAATCCATTGCTCTGTGCTTGCCCACAACATTCATATAACAGAAGAGAAGAAAGTAAAATTTCATACAATATTTTTTTACAAAACATTAACTGAGATCACACAAGGTTACATCTAGGAACAGAGCTCAGTTCAGTGCAACAGCTCCAGGTATCCCTCAGTCACTATGCCTGTCAGATTTAATGTTCCAAGATGTTGTCTGTTACTGTCTTGTCTAGTATAATCAGAAAATGATGTTCCTCACTCAGAAATGTTACTTCATGCCATTCAGGCAGAAAAAGTTTTCTAAACATTTGGCTAAACACATGTGTTTTTAGATAGTAACAATCATTTGGTCTTTGTAAAGGACCTTTAATATGTCTCAGGAGCATTCTTTCGCAGCTATTGGCAGGCAATTTTTGTGCTTTCTTCTGTGTCAGAGGAGAGCTGACTGGCTTTTAAAATTTGATGGCCCTACAAAAATATAGTGCAGATTCTGACTTGAAGAGAACACGTATAATATAGGAGAATGAGGAAAACTATGCCCTTTATTTATTACTAGAAAGATGAGAAAAAAAGAGAAAAAGCAATTTCAATTAAGCTCTAAATTAAGCAGACACAAGCCAAAACTTCAGATGTATATAAGTAAGAGGGAGAAGATCTGCTCAGACATAACTAAATACATAAAAAAAAAAAAAATTAAAAATCCATGGTTGGTGAGATAGGAATGACTGCTGTGTTGACATGGGTTCTCTGTCACAGAATATATTACAGAATTTGTGCTGTATATATAGCTGCTTGGGGATGCATTATTTAATTCAGCAATGAGCAGGGGCTAGAATTTTCATGATAAATGCTATGGCAACCAAGCCATGTTGTGCGAAATATCTTTGTAGATTAAAGTGCTTTGATTCATGCATTGCAGCTCATACAAATGGGATGCTAACAAACATACTCATAATCAACATTTCATGTATATGAGTAACGTTCCTTGTAAACTCCCACCATCAAAAACATTTATATTCATTACCAAATGTACATATAATAATGCACAAATATGCACATATATAGGAGACCTGCAAATATATGCAAGAACACTAAGAGAAGGAATGTGTATTTTTGTGCTTTTCTATTAATTTTAAAGACTAACTTCTGTTATTTTGACATATGCAAGTACAAAGATTAAGACTATGGAACGCTGCATTGAAGAAAAAATTAAATGTAGGTTTCCCTATATATCATTCCAGATTAAACATTTCTGCTCACTCATTCAAAATATGTTTATTGTGTATGCTTAACCTATTAAATTGTTTCACTAATGTAATTACAAATTTACTTTTTAAAATATCTTCTATATATATTGAGAAATAATTATTATGGCTCAGGGTGGCTGTCACACCTGACTTACTAAGACAAAGGAATATTTTTAATGATAAAAAAACCCTAGAGTTGTTAAAAATGGGAATGTGTTAAATAAAATCTCAGATCAGCAAATTTCCAGAATTTTCATTGCTTGGAACATAATGTCACTTCAAAGATAAACAAGAGAACATATACCCCTCTATGCCAGAAACACTTTCCCAGGGAAGAGAGGATGGGGAAAATATATAAACTACAACAGAATCCCCTTTTCTGTCAAATTTTGGTCCCATTTTTGGATTATGTGTAGGTATGTTTGAAGCTTGTTGTGAATGATCAAACAAATATTTGTCTTTGTATAACCTGAACATCTTTCTGCACTAACTGCTCTTCCTCAAAAAGTGAAAATGCAGTTCAGAGAGATGACAGGGAGAGGTGGGAGGCTGGTGGGGAATGCTTATGTGCATCTGTAAGAGCACTCAGAGAAACTGCTCTGGCTTCCAGAGGGATTTTCCGAAGGATTTTGTTGCCAAAAGGAAAGCAGTGTCTGGATTTTCATTTGAACAATATAAAACTAGGAGCAGCAATGACTTGGTGTTTTCATTTGGGAAGTTCAGCAGCACAAGTGGGGCAAGGCTGGATGCTATCCCACATCAGCCACAATTCAGGAGGATAGACATCACCACTGTAGGGCTCATGTTCAGAAAACGTGCTATGAAATCACGATGCTCAGTGCTCTGGTGCTTGAAAGACAGGTGGCTTCTCTGGACCTTTAATTTACAATCCTGACTTAGGGCCCTAAAGTTCCCATGGTACTAAATGCAGAAGAGCCAGAATTCTCAGCTGGGATTCACAGAAAACAGCATTGAGCTGGAACACTTAAACTAGCCAAAAGGGGATGCCAATTGAGAGTATTTTTGAGACCAGGGTTTTACAGTCACTTTGTTCTCCTATATGTATGTGCAGGTGTAAACAGAAGCAATTCTCCTTTCCCTGGTGTCCTCCTAAGATTGCTCAATCCTTTTCTTAGCAGAAGAATAAGTGTGTGAGCAGAGAAAGGAACTGATCCAGATTGAAATAAACATTTGGTGTTTTAGTGTTGGATGCATGAACTCTAGTAATGGTTCTGCTTGAGGCAGTGAGCAGTTGTAGGCAGCGGTGATAAAAGCAAGACTATTCTCGTCTAACCAGTGGAAATCAATTTTTTTCTAATTAGCCTTATCACCTTCAATACTCAGCTCAGCTAAGAAATAAACTAATAATTCAGAATGCAATTCACCTTATCTAACTTTATCCAACTGAAAGTAAGACAGTTGGGTCAAGCTAATCATCTATGCTAATCATCTTTACCTTTCAGTCACTGGAGGCAAAAAACCTTGCAGATGGTGTTTTATTCTGTCTTCCATATTTCAGAATGGGATAAACTGACCATTGGAGGTGCATATTTCCTGTGAATACTTTATTCAGGTTAAAGTCATACTAAATGTGCAAGTGCAACTACAGCATACATGTTCAAAATCCTACACATTCAGCCATTCTAAATCAAATACAAGCAATAGGTAAAAAAGGTGAGCCAGTCATTTAAATAACCACTGGCTTAGGAGAACAAACACAATCACTTCTGTGAAGCTGCAGCATTTCTCTTGGAATTTGAATGAGTTAGGAAAAGCTATCACAGGTGTGTGTAGATGTATATAGATGCCACACTTCGATTACAGTATAGATATGTCCTGAGTTTATGACTGTCCTGTACATAGCAAAGCAAGATCTAGACACCTGAGACAGCTCTAAATAATCTAAGAAATTCCAAGAAGGAAAGTTAGACTGGAGATATTTCCCACATTACTGAAGGAAGTACAACACACAAGCCTGAAGATGCCAGGGATTTAAAAGCTTTTTCCTGGCCTAGCTCCACAAATTGTGCCCTTAATTATAAGCCTTTGTTTAATACTTTCAGGTATGAAGTGGATAATCCTTTGAGAAGTGCAATCTGTTCAACAGAACTCTATATAAACTGCTTACTCAGTGAGTTGGAAGAAGGCAAAATGCTACTGCAAACAAATCAGCAACAAATATAAGCAGAAAAATATTTATTTTGTTGCTTTAGCAAAGTGTTTACTCAGTTAATTGTTTGGACTTTGGATACGTGCAAGATATTTTGTGGTAAGTGCATAAATTATCAAAATAAAAGGAAAGATCTCAGCTGGAACTGTGTTTGACTCTCAGGTTGTGGAAATTCCATGAGGTAACAAAAGCAGTGGAAAAAATCAATTTGTTGTGGCTTCTACAGCTTTATGCAAGCTTTACTCTTTTTGCTTCATTTAAACTGTCTTCAAACTGAAATAGGAGAGTCAGCTCACTACAAGCGGTCAACAGCTTTTCTGCTTGTTTAGGTTATTTACCACAGGAATACAATAAAGGTTCATGACCTACCTGACATAAATCTAGCTTGCTAAAATGTTACATGTGTTTTCAGCTAGGAAAGTTGCTGTTTGAGCTCATAATAGGTTTCTTCAGCTGTAATAAAGATGTAGACCGGAACAAATTGACTATCTGTGTAAGACTCTCAACTTTCTCCTATGTGTGGATAGTTCACAAGCATAATAAAGAGCCAGAGCATTAACACTGAGTGTATGAGTGTGGTTTTGACTTTACTTTTAGATCAAGGAATATCTGTTCATTTCCATGGCCTGACCTTGAAGTCTCTTCATACGCTTTCTTCATGCCTATTTAGAAATGCCTTTGAACCCCTGTAAACCTAATGTCTCTAGCTTAGGAAGAAAAACAGCGATGAACCAATAGGCTTATGTGAGCGGATGATTTGTTACGTGACCCTCTATTTGCAAGCTGAGATCTTAAAGAGACAGGCAGTTTATAGCTGTATTTAAAATACCTTAAAATTGTTACAGTTGAATCTTTGACAGCTGCATTCTTAGTGCCATGTACTTTAATTTTCAAGTTTCTTTATAAGAAGCATTATTAATAGACTGTTACATTAAACATATTATAATCAATGCATTGTAATCACTTTAACTCCATACATATTTACATGTGGTAATTAAATTCTGCTTCATATTTGTTGTTTCATTTTTTCTATGGAAGCAATGGTACTATATAAAATTTCATGTTAACTTTCAATGACTTTATAAAAGGAATCTGTCTAACAACTTTAATGTGGTTTTACTGAGACCTGTCATACTTAAACTTAGATTAACTTTAGCCTAATTCTGAACGTATAAAGTATCACTTAGCAATGGAGCCAGTCTATTCTGTGGACTTTTGGGAACTCGTAGCCTCTGCTTGAAATTCTAGTCTGTGATTCACTGATAAATAACGGAGGACAATAGCCCCTGGCATCCTGTTGCGAATAAGTAGAATTAGTCTAACTTATGAATTCAGGGGGGAGGGAGGTGTGGAAGAACAAAAAAAAACAAAATAAAAACTCTTGCTTTAATAGTTCAATCAAAGCATTTCATTAACTTTTTGCTGCTGAAAACACATTAAAAATGGCCTTTTACAAAACCAAAGAGTCATAGAATATGAAGAAAGGCTAGATTTAAAAATTTTACATTGATGATGAGCCTATTTCCTCATTGTGATTTTTTACCTAGAATAAACCTGGAGACAGAAAGCTGCGTTCAACCTAGGAGTCCAATAATGCTTAAGGACCTCATAAACTGTTGAACTGGACTGCGGAGATCAACTGAATAGAAGAATTTGTTGCCAGTTAATTGATGGGCATCAACATTCACATCTACAGAAATCGTGTCAATTTTCTGTCCCCTTCCAGAATGATCCCAAAAGCCTACATATACGAAATGTTTCCCAATGAACTTGAAAAACAAGTGAATAAGCGAGAACCCCTGATCTGCTCAATTTTGTCACAGAAACAACATAGATTTTCTTCTATCAGTCCTTGCAACCCCAAAAACATTCATTGCTTTGCATCAAGCAACCTCTGTCCCTGGTTGGGTTTTATTTTCTTCAGTTTTTACCAGAGACAATTTATTCAAAAATTTCATAAGTGAGAATTCAAATGAAGACTCCTGGAGCTGTACGGCGAGCAGGACAAATCACAGATGTCCTTCCTGGAGAATGGCAACTCAGTCAGATACATCATGATCTGCATCTGAAAATGACAGTGTCTTTAAAATTCATTTGACATTATTTATCAAGAAATAAAGTCAGCTCTTTTAGGATGTTTGCTTTTCTATGATTCTCTCTAGTGATGACATAGGATGCAATTAAGAAAACATATAACTTAAAGGAAGATATTCTACACATGCTATTTAGACTTAATACCTATAATTCCATCTCTAAACCCAGTGGTTTAATCAGTTTGCATTGTTTAAACCTTTATACCGTAACACTATTATCTGTTACTATAAATTGCATTTAATCATTAATCCCAAGAAAATACGATTGCTGCTAGCCCACCATAATTCAATCCTTTCATCTTCAAATAGTATAGAGGAGGAAATATGCCACTTGAAAATCTGTCTTTAATCCTTTCTTCTTTTAGAATACAGAGCCATGAAGATTTATCACAGTTCCATAGATTTCAAAAGAAGACCACGGCTTTGTGATGTCAATCCATAGGACCGTAAAGATGTTACTTTGACAGAGCTATATTGTACTTCTAAAGTGGAATGAGGAAATTAACTTGCAGTAAAATATATCTTATTACTCAATTATCATATCAGGCAAGCAACGTTGTCATTCTACTTTTTTTCTCGTCTCAGACTTTTAATCGCTGCATTATTTTCAGTAATGTAAGTTTGAGAATTTCATAGTTTTATTTTCATGCAGCTAAAGTATAAGATCTTTGTTACCTTGATTTCCATTCTGACTACATTTTTCTTTACAAAATATTTTTTATCCAGTTCTTACAGGTCACTTGAATTAACTATTTCTTTTTTGCTTCAAGAAAAATGTAATTTGGAAAAAGTAAGTCCCTAATGTTTTATCATACTAATACTTATTTATCTGAGCAACATTTTCATCACTTTTATTTCCAGCTGTTACCATGAGTAGTTTTGACTCTTCCACAATTACACAGACATGGTGTAACAATGATGCAAAAACCCAGGTAGTCTCCCAGTACTCAACACATACCAACATGCTTTGAAAGGTCTTTGTTATCCCTGAGTCAATAATTACAGTTTTACAATTTAATATTTACTTGTACCTATTAGAAAGAGAAAAAAAAAACTCTTAAAAAAAAGCAGGAAAAAGAACTAAATAAAAATACCACACATCAATAGTACATTGCATGCCAAACATACTGTCAAAAATGACTGAGAGAAAAGAAATCAAGTGTCTGCACCTCAGTAAAGACTGCCCACTTAAATAAGCTTAGGTGAGATGTAAGCTTCTTTCGAAGATGAGTTATTTGTCTTGGATGACTAAGCTTGTATAATGTCAGGTAACACGAAGACTGTTGCTCTTTGGAATTCCCTAAGTGATCCATGAAACAACAGATTCCTGTAAGAACAACGGCAGAATTATCTGGCTCTGCTGTTGATACAAATAAATTTATTGCTGTTGAGACAAGGATTACAGAAATATTACTCCAATACCTTCGAGCTGCAGATTTCTTTAAAAAAACAATCAACCCACAGACAACAAAACCAGATAGTTTCTCTTCTTCTCAGCCTGGGAATTCTCTCCCTTTCTCTCTTTCTCCCTCTCTCTGCAATACCGCCTTGCTCATACAGTTCCGATGCAGTGGAGCATGGCGTCATGAGATGCTTATTCCTGAATTTAAATGGAGTGTAACGATAGCAATCCTCCGCGAAAATAAGAACAAGGTCCCAATCGGGCTTGGGCCACCTTCAGTGTCATCAGAAGGTGAATTAAGAGGATTTGGCAGTTCCATGGTTAGCTTCGGTACAGATCTTCCCTGGTGCAGCTGCTGTGACCAGCTGGGTACTGTGCAGTGCTCCACACAAGCACATACACGTAGACATACATATAGACACAGAGGCGCGTACAACTTCCTTGCATGCTGAAACAAACTCCTCCTACGCTCTATTCCTGGAGCACATCTAAATGGCTGTTTTATACATATTAACCCTGTGAAACGCTGTAGGACTTTGCTATTCACCTCCCAGATAATAAACTATCCGTTTGCAAGCCTGTCACACAGTTCACAGATCAAAGAATCAAGGTGTCACTAGCCTTCTTTAGTATAGATATCACTGGTTCTTTACTGCCTAGTTATGCTTGCATAGCCCTTAGACTACTTACTCCATTCAAGTATTCTATTTTCCTTTTCACTGCATCTGTGCCATGGGCTTGCTGGCTGAAAAAATATTGCACAAAAAATACAACAGTGACACCCTTGCCCAATTATTTAACTCATTTTCCTCCCATAGTCAACATAGTCAATGAGATTTTTTGTTACAAAAAAAAAAAAATAAAAAATCAAGCATATTTATGAATTTAAACTGAATTTCAAATTATAATGTAATAATGTGATCTTTATTAAAGAAAGAATTTTACAGAGTCTTATTTTCATTTATTGAATTTTCAATAATTTTTATGATATAATCTGCATTCTGTGCCTTTCCAGAAAACAAAAAAAAGGAAAGGGGGTAGCTGGAACGTGGAGATAGGGAGCCTGGTTGAAGGTAAAGTTTAGATATCTTTAGTAGAACAAGAAAGTCCCTCTTCTTTCTGCCTGTGCTTTTTCAACTTGGTCTTCATCCTTTACTTAAAAAAGGAGCAAGAAGAACACCTCTTGTGCAATTCTTTCTGCCAAGATAGTGCTTGTGCCAGTAGTTTATGAGTAATTGGCTACTCTATCATCTGCAGGTCATAGGCTGCTTTGGTATTTCTGTAATTACAACAGTTTCATTAACATTTAAAGGGAATAGACAGCTCAATACCAGTAAGAGATTGTTTTGTACAGCGTGGATCCATTTTACATTTGCATTTGACATTTGATAACCTGTACACACAAACTCTGAGCCATCAAAATGGGATGTCACACACAGGAATAATTAACCCATTTGTACCTTCTTAGTAACTGTGTGAAATTGTGGAATAAATGTCCAAGACGGGCAGTGGTATGAAAAAACACCTCTTTCCCAATCTTACTTTCATTTGAAACATGAAACATGATTTTTATGTCTTTATTTTGTACTTCTGACATCTGTGGATATTTAAAAGAAATAGAAATGGGAAGCTGGTTGACTAGTGAAATAATCAACTAGTCAGATATGTGAAAATATTGTCTATACACATCTAATAAAATGAGACATGTTTCTGAGATGTCAACTTTTGATTTCATAGCAGTCTTCATTTTAGGCTATTATTCTCCATAGCAACTGCATCTCTGCCTTGCATAGCTGAGGCAATTAACTACACTCAACAAAGAAACATCATCGGTATTAACACAGTAGTAATAGAAGTTAAGTAGTAAACAGTAAATAAAATTCAGTGAAGATAGTTTTAAGTTGAGGAATACAGGAATAAACAGTATGCGTGTCAAATTGTGCATATCCTGTGAACTTAGGAACTAGAGTGGTCTATAAAAATGCCAGCTCAATGCTTGACGGCAGTGAAAAAACCCCAAATTTAATGTTAAGAACTACTGGAAAAGGAGTAAGGAATAAAGCATTAAATATTGCTGCCAAATTGCATAAAACCATAGTTCTCCCATATCCTATACACCTTGCAGTTCAGATTCCCCATTGCTGAGGTATATGGCAGAAATGGGGAGAGATCAATAGAAAGTGACCAAATAAATCAAACACACAGAATGGTTTCCTTATGAGGAAGGATCAAATAGATGAGGACTCCACATCTTGGGGAACTAGAGTTAGTGACTGAGGAACAATATAATAGAGGCATTTGCAGTGATGAGCAATCTTGCAAACAAAGCAGTGTTACTACGCCTTTAATAAACAAGATATGATACATACTTCATACATCATGCAGTTTAAAATTTCTTACCATAGGATACATGGATGTTAAAACCTTTATATTTTCAAAACCAAAGTCCTCAGAAACTAAAATTATTTATTCATGAGGTGTGGTTCCTTCAGGGAACTGAAAATTTATTGTCTTTACTGGTAACGCAAACACATTTTCCTGTTCTTTCCTTAGCTTCCTTTATACCAAAAAGAGTACTACACACAAACATTTCAGAGCATGTGAAAGACAAAATACTTAGTTTGTATTATCTTCCAAGAAATCATCTTAGAAATTTTAAAGCCCTCTAATTGAAGTCTAGTGAAAATATCAAGGCACTGGCACCAACATGGCAATAGTCAAGCAAGAATAATTTAAAAAAATGCCATCTCCCACCAGACGTAGCCCTTAACATTTCAATGTTATAGAAGCATTCAGTAGATAGTTCAGTTCTAGTAAGATCTTGAATCTTATCAATGCCGTTCTGAAAACTGGAGGGAAAGCTAAGAAGGAACGTATTGTCCTGGCCTGTATCCCCTCTACTGCATCCTTTTCAGCAAATGTGTATAATTTCCTGCAGAAGAGCAGCTTGTAGAGGTCTGTTAAGATTCTTGCAGGCAGTGGAGCTTTGAAAAATCAGACTGATGATTTTACTTCACTTTTTGGTTAAAATACTATTTTATTTCTAAATTAATAAATCATTATTTGTAGCTGTTCTCTGATACTAGCAGAAAATTTTCTATGTTCACTGTCAGTGAAAGAAAGGAAAACAGTCTCCGTGTTATGGGCAGCAAAAATTTCTTCAAATCCACATAAGGAATCTTTTAAGTCTTTTTTCACAATAAGTTGTGGAATGTATTTTTTTGTGTAAGCATCTGTTCAATATTGCAATGTCACTTTTAAAATCAGTTTCTCTAAAAAAATGTAAATTAAAGCTGAAAACACTGGTTGTTTTTCTAGCAAATAGAGATGTTTGAAAACTGTAAGAATCAGGTCAGATTTGGGACTGGAAAAGATGAGGTTGGTGCAAATATAATTGCTGTTCTTAGCCACCAAATTTAAAGCAATATATCTCAGCTTAGAATAAAATTTATTAATTGAATTAAGAACCATTAGAATTGATGTATTTTTGTCAACAAGAAACAATGTTATTTGTTCCAGTAACACAGAATTCTTGCAAATATGGTAATTATTGGGACAGAGATCTGGTGAGCGAGCGGGGTGAGGTAAGCTTTGGTTGCCCAGTTTGTGCAGCTTCTGCAGAGTAATTTGCAAGACGTAGAATCATAGAATAACCAGATTGGAAGAGACCCACCTGATTGTCAAGTCCAACCATTCCCACCAATCCCTAAATCATGCCCCTAAGCACCTCATCCACCCTCACCTTAAACACCTCCAGGGAAGGTGAATCAACCACCTCCCTGGGCAGACTATTCCAATGCCTAACCACCCTTTCCATGAAGAATTTTTTCTTTATCTCAAGCCTGAATCTCCCCTCGCAGAACTTGAGGTCATTCCCTCTTGTCCTGTCCCCTGTCACTTGGGAGAAGAGGCCAGCTCCCTCCTCTCCACAACCTCCCTTCAGGTAGTTATAGAGAGCAAGAAGATCTCCCCTCAGCCTCCTCTTCTCCAGGCTAAACAACCCCAGCTCTCTCAGCCGCTCCTCATAAGATTTGTTCTCCAGCCCCTTCACCAGCTTTGTTGCTCTTCTCTGGACTTGCTCCAGAGCCTCAACATGATTTGGATATTGTCACAGAGAAGAATTCGTCTTTTTTGATTGACCAATTCTGGGTGTAAACATTGCAGTTCTTTCTGCATTTTGTTGATTTCCTGGCAAAGCTTCTCTGCTGTGATCCTTTCACCAGGATTCAAGATGTTATATTAGACGATTCCACTTGCTCACCACCAGTGACCATAACCTTATTTTGATGAAGTTTCAGTTTGGGGAAGGGTTTTGATGCTTCATCTTGGTCAAGCAACTGCATGGAACACTGTTGGTTGTCATATAGAATCTATTTTCTGTCATATCACAACACAATCAAGAAATCAACTGTATTTCCTGCACAAACAATACTCAGCAGAATCCATAACAGCAATGTTTTTTATTTTTGTTCAGCCCACATGGCATCCATTTGTCAAGATTTTGATTTTCCAGTTTGGTGCAAATGTCAACTAAACCATTCAATGGTCAATGTTTATTTCTTCTACCTCTAAAGTAGTTTTGTGTGGACCATCTTCAAAACTGACCCTCAATTGGTTGTTTATTACAGATGGACATCCGTGACCCTCCCTTATCTTAGAGGCTCTCATTTTCATTACAAAATTTTCAGAACCAATGCATGCTTTACCCCCATTGACAGTTCCCTTGATTGATATTAATAGTTTCCATTTCTTTATATCTCCTTTTGGACTGCTACAACAAAATTGTTCAGGCTTCCTTTTCTTCCATCTTTAATTTGACAGTGTAATATAAAAAAAGGGTAAACAGTGAAAACAAAACCATTAGTATAAATAAGTAGAGCAAATTTCACATTTTAAAATGGGATACTACATAAACACAGTTAAATAAACCCCACAGTTTACAATGAAAAGAATGGAAATTATTTTTGCACCAGCCTAAGAATATAAAATTATTGATCATCTATGGGTGCTGTCTTTTATAATATATAATCCTCTGCTTACACATTGGGCTATTCTGTTAGCTGAAGATTGTGCGCTGCAATTTCGTACAGAAATAAAAGAATTTTGAACATAAGAAGTCACTCTAGCAGTGCAAGCAAACTTATTTCTCCATTCTTTTATAGCATTAGAAGTCCTTTCTCAATATTATAAGATTTAAGCTACAATTAGTTTCTGAATTTTAAAATCCTTAAAGTTTTCTGTTTCTCATTGTATTTATGTAGCTAATTTGCCATTCATATAAAGACTTTTTCTGGAGCTGTGAAAAATAGTCCTGTGTTTTATGTCCTGTTTTTGTCGTATGACACCAAGGCAATTGAGCTCCAAAGTCATCCAAATAATTTGATCTGATATCTGAAAAACTGTTGAATATGTTGCTTGGACAACATCTTAAGTGCAGCATCAACCTAGAAAAAAAGTGTCAGATGTTATTGACAAAATGGACATGAGGTTCTACAACTGTGGTAGCAGAGAGGAGCTACGTAATTGTCTGCCACAGAAACCTCTCTCCTTCTAAAAACCACTATGAATTCTCAACACAAATTGGAAGTTTGTTGCAGGTTTGGATCATGGTACCCAACTAAGACAAATAGCTGAGATGTACTCAGCTGTGACTCACTGTAAGCTCTCCTGTCCCTGGAGAGTTATCATCTCCTTTGGTGAGGTTTGATGTGAGGCTTCTCTCATTACCCGCATCAGTCTAAAGTGTAATGATTTATTCTCTAAAGCGAGACGTTATAAAATAGGTTGCTAACTATTGAACTGGAAGTAAGGAAAAGCATAGGAGGCTGTGAATGTGCTTCACCTTCTGGTTTTTTGGCAGGAAACCAAACACAGACACTATTCGGAGTCTGGTGTGGGAGAGATCCACCCGCACAACAAGCTATCAGTTTCAGCTGGGAAACAATAATCTCTGTTGTGTGTGTGCATTTATGTGTATGTGGTAGAGTTTCCAATGCTGATTTCCTCCCAGCAGGCTTACTCTTGATTTTTCAAATATGTCCTTCAGTTCCACTGTGGGAAACTCAGATGTTAGCCTAAGTTTTTAAGGCACAACTGAAATCTTGAACAGGCAACTGAGTCTAAACTGGTTACATAAATCAAGTAATCCACCCGATATGTACAAAGACCTCCAATATGGCTCATCCCAGCAATTTGATCACACTTGGACTCTATGGAGGCTTTTGAGATCTCAGGAAAAAAGAGCAGTAGCTTCATCGTGGGACATTATTTATGGGGAATGGTCCTGTATCTATGATTGGATCAAAGTGTGGTTGAACATGAACTACCTTTAGTTTCTCTTCTTAAACAGAAAGCCGTTTGAAAAGATGCTGTTGCAGTGCAATTGCAGTGTGCAGACTGATAGTAAACTGTAGTATGTTAAGCAAATACAGGGGGCAATCCATAGCAGATCACTGAGTATCTCACCTCATTTCATAAACTTCAGATGAGAGCCATTGTGTTTTGTATGCTACTGAAAAAATATTATGAGAATCCCATCATAGATTAGTAAATCATAAGTCTTTTGAAGAGATGATATGTGATCATTTTTAGAACAACAACAAATTAGTCTTCCTTTCTGACAATGTCGTTGTAAACACTCCAGTTTCTTCTCTTTTGGAGCTGAAATATTTAGTAATTTCTTGTCAGATGCAAAATTGTTTCACTTGAAGCTTTTTAAGGATTTTTCTGAAAGCTAGCTTAAGGATTTCTAAAACTGATTTAAATTTTCAATTAAAAATGCTGTTAATTTACTTTGTTTTTTGTTAAATTGAAGATAAAAATGTAAGACAAACCTCCGAAATCTTCTATTTTAGATAAACAAATATATTGCTTACTATCAACATCTGTCTTCTGGCTTTCCAGAATTTTTTGTCTAATCCAAAATAAATTTCCTCTCTTTTTCAGTTTGATATTACAAAAAATGAAAATTCAGTTACTCATTAATGTTTTTTCTTTCAGATATGAGAATTCTGTTCTTATTCTAGCACAGACTTCAGATTCTGAAAGTCCTGCAGAATGCTTCTCACAGAATAATGAAACATAGAATACCTAGGTTGGAAAAGACCTTTGAGACCTCAAACTGTACTTGTCAGCTAATAAATCATATCCCTAAGCACTTCATCTACTCATATTTTACATACTTCCAGGGATGGAGATGCAATCACCTCCCTGGGCAGCCTGTTTCAGTGCTTGGTAACCCTTTTGGTAAAGACGTCTTTCCTGATGTGCAATCTGAACCTCCTCTGGCAAAACTTGAGGCTGTACCCTCTCTTCCTCTCACCTGTCACTTGAGAGAAGAGACCAACACCCACCTGTATACACCTTCATTTCAGATAGTTATATAGAATGATAAGGTCTCCTCCTCATCTCCAGGCTACACAATTCCAGTTCCCTCAGTAGTTCCTCATGAGACCTGCTTTCCAGCCCCTTCACTAGCTTCGTTTGCCTTCTCTGGACACAGTGAACACAGTATTCAAGCTGTGGCCTCATCAGTGCTTAGTACAGGGACAGAATCACTTCCCTGGTCCTGCTGACCACACTGTTTCTGATACAGACCAAGATGCCATTGGCCTCCTTGGCCACCTGGGCACACTGCTGGCTCTTGTTCAGTCAGCTGTCAGCCAGCACCTCCAGGTCCTTCTCTGCCAGGTAGCTTTTCAGCCACTCTTCCCCAAGCCTGTAGCACTACATGGGATTGTTGCATCCCAAGGGCAGGAAGTTTATATACCGCAACCTCCTTTGCCCTTTCTGTCTTGCCTTCTAGCCTTGTACATAGACCCATTTGCAACTAAACAAGGCTTTCCTGCTGTCCTGAGACAGGGATCCATTTTACAGAAGACTCTCATTGTTTTTATTTTTATGTCTAGTAGCCTTGATTATATTTTTAAGTCCAGTAGTCTTAAGGAATGGGACCTTTAAATATACCTAGAAGTTAATATTGTTTCTATTTCCATTATTAAAGTGTTAAGAAATCCAAGTTCTTGATAACAGATGGTTATTTAGTACAATAAACATATTTCATTGGTAGATGAAGATATTTTTATTTTTTGCATTTAATTTTAAGTTATTACAGTATCAGAAGTTGTTTTAAGTGGAACAAACGTATCTCTACAGAGCATTTCACAAAGTAGTATAATAATTATTAAGAGTGATAGCCTAAAAAAAAAAATCCTTGATGATATAGAGTTGTGTCATAAATTATGTCATTAATATTTGATCATCACCAGTTATCTCCTAAAGAAACACTGATTTTTTTTTCAGAGTAAGGTCTTGAGTTCTGTTCAAAGAGCTGCAAGTTTGAGCTTAACTGAAGTCTATATTAAATCCTGATTGTAGTAATGTTTTCTCCATCGAGGTTATGTTGTATCTAGTCACCTTTGAAAAATGCCTGATATTGTAATTCTCAAGATCGTAAGTAGCAAATCAATGCAAAGCATTTTTCTGTTTCTGTTTTTGCTTTAATCAATTTAATCTTCAGTGAGAATTACAGGGAATATTTCTCTGAATAGTTTTCTTGGGCAGATTGTATTTGTCAGTATCAAAAAAATGAAACTTGCTATGCTGGATTTGACTACACATCTATTGGTTCTTGCCTTGGGCAGCAGATTTGTAGTTCAGAGAAAAATTAAACTGTTAAAGTGTAGTTTTGCCAGTTGAGAAAAGGTGAGAGAACAGAAAACAACTTAGAAAGACAGAGCAAAATTTTTATTTTCTCAGATACATACTTGAAGGCTAATGGATATTATTTCAAACACAGTTCACAAAGCTACACATTTTACAGCATTAAAATCAGTAAAAAATACTTCAGGAAATCTTATCTGTTAAACTATCATCAATGATCATAGGATCATAAAATCATTAGGCTGGAAAAGACCTTTGGGATCACCAGCTCCAGCAGTACCTGTCTGCTACTAAATCATACCCCTAAGCATTTCATCTACCCAACTTTTAAACACTGCCAGGGATGTGACTCAGCCACCTCCCTGGGCAGCCTCTTCCAGTGCCCGATAACTTTCTGTGAAGAAATTTTTCCTAATGTCCAATTCAAATTTCTTCTGATGCAGCTTAAGGCCACTGCCTCTTGTCCTATCTCCTAACACTTAGGAGGAGAGACCAACACCCACCTTTCTGCAACCTCTTTTTAGGTGGTTGTAGGCAGTGATAAAGCCTCCCCTCAGGCTCCACATCTCCAGGCTACATAACTCCAGTTCCCTCAGTTGTTCCTTGTAAGACTTGTTCTCCACCTCCTTCATCAGATTTGTTGCCCTTCTCTGGACACAATCCAGGATCTCAATGTCTTTCTTATAGTGAGGGGCCAAAACTGAACACAGTATTCAAGGTGCAGCCTCACCAGTGCTGAGTACAAGGGCAGAATCACTTCTCTGGTCACAGTGTTTCTGATACAAGCCAAGATGCTATTGGCTTTCTTGGCCACCTGAGCACACTGCTGACTCATCTTCATTTGGCTGTTGACTAACACTTCCAAGTCTGTCTATTCCAGGCAGCTTTCCAGCCATTCTTCCCCAAGCCTGTAGCACTGCATGGGGTCATTTTGCCCCAAGTGCAGGACTCTGCACTTGGCCTTGTTTAACCTCATCCCATTGGTGTCAGCTCATCAATCTAGCCTGTTCAGATCCCTCCTTAGAGCCTCTCTACCCTCCAGCAGATCAACTCTTTCTCCCAGTTTAATGTCATCCACAAACTTGCTAAAGGCAAACTCAATCCCCTCATCCAGGTCATTGATAAAGGTATTGAACAGGACTGGACCCAGCACTGAGTCCTGGGGAATACCACTTGTGACTGGTCTCCAGCTAGTTTTATTTCCACTCACCATCACTCTTTGGGCCTGGCCATCTAGCCAGTTTTTAACCCAGCAGAGGGTACACCTGTCCAGTAGCCAGTTTCTCAAGTAGGATACTGTGAGCTACTGTGTCAAAGGCTTTATCGAAGTCCAAGTGCACTACATCCACAGCCTTTCCCTCATCCATCAAACGGGTCTGTGACTTAGTGAAATATCAGTTAAACAGACACATCTGAAAGTAAGATTTGAACCCTATTTGAAGCATATATTGCTGTGTACAAACTTGTTTTTAACTTCAGTACAAGTACCACCTGTTAGAGAAATGAACCTTACTTTCCTATAGAGGCACTTGCATTACATTCATTGCAGTCAAAACTATGTACAACCTGATGAATGAAGCATAGTGATGAGAAAAAATTACAAGGAACAAATCACCACCTTTCTATCCAAATGACTGAACTGAAGAGGAAGGGTCTTCAACACAGAAGTGGATAAGAGTACCTGAGTAAGAAGCAAATATTAATCTAATTTTTCAAGTGCAAAATAGCACAAATAAGCAAAATAAAATAACCAAAAATTATAAATTGCAGGCAAACCTTTAAATTCTGAAAGACAGATGTTTTGTCTTTTGTCCTTCTTGTACTGAAATTACTTTGCTATAAATATATAATGAGGTAGTCTCGGTTTTTGGTCTTCACTACAAAGCTGTTTATATCCAAGATCAAATTTTCTATCTGCTAAAATGGATAAAGAGAAGGTTCATTATCACATCAGCTCTAAGAAAATAAACTTTTCTACAAGCTAATGCTAGTACAATTTAAAACTCCTCTCACTGGTGTAACAGTCTGCCGGGATTTGATTAGCAACAACAAGGCCTGGGTTCAATTTCAAGGGGTCACATTAAATTGAGGCCCCATCTAAAAACCTGAGAAAATTAAATTAAACTGTCTGAGTGCTAAGTGAGCTGTACTTCTCCTCTCTCAAATAATGAATCAACAGACTTAATGAAATAGTAAGATGTTGAAGGTGGTGGAAAAAGAAGAAAACAGACATATAAACAGCTCAGCAGACACTAGTTGGATATCATTTTGCTAAACAAGAGATAGTACTCTTTTGCTGATTAGAGAACTATTGTTGCAGTCAATCTGTTTGCGGTCTTCTCTAACACACAAATATTTACTGTGCTTGCAAAATGTAATGGCTGTATTACCTTTCCTGGTCGGCAGCTAGAGTTCAGCTAGAATCCACCTCTCTCAGTCCTGCTAGATGTGTACTTGCCATTTCTGTGGCCTAAGAGGGTGTTTTTCTTTTGCTGTACTTTCTGTTCTTTATTAGGAGGACACAAAGTATACAGAATGCAATGCCTTCAAAAGATATCTGAAACTAACAGTCTGGAAACTAGAATGATTCTCTGGAAGAGAGGGGAAGAGGATTTAAAAACTTGCAGGCAGAAGGAGAAATCAAACCCAGGTCTGCCATGTTCAAGGTATTTGTTGGTGCTATTAAGTCATCGGTTTCATAAAAGAAGCAGTTACGCCCTCCTCCAGTTTCAAAAGAAGTGAGAGAAGAACACCACTGGGGAAGATATTAGACCATGACCAACAGATTCCGCGAGGGAGGTTTCTCCTTTGCTCTGAGTAATGCAAACAAGGCATTCCTTTTCAGTCTTTAGCTCTAACAAGCTTTCAGGAGCTTGTAGCTGTGCCAGTGCTTATGATCCCCAGTGTAAGACATGAAACTTTCTTCAAGCACCACAAAAGTAACAAAAGCATCTAATATAGAGTCTGAAGGCTCTCTTGAGCACCAACTACCTATAGGCTCACATTGCAAAGACTAGCGTGAAGCACCTCTGTAGAGCCAACCTTAGCTTGATACCATCTAGGGATCCCAACTAATCCAAAATCCTTCAAAGAGCTTCTAATCTGCTCAGTCAGTACTGTATTGAATCCTTTCATCTAAACCCCACAGGCAATTACTAGCCTAGGGAGCTATTTATCTCCCTTATCAATGAAGATATGAAATGTTAATGAACAATGCATGTGAAATAGCCATTTGAAATCAGTAGGTCATTGTGAAAAAAAAAAGAGCTCCCAGCCCACATCTCTAAAGGAAAGAAAACCAATGCACCCTGAGTAATTCTGGTAACTAATCAGATATATCTCACGTGATGCAGTAAGTTGTATAGTAAAATCTCTATTTAATAAGGCCGCACATTGAAAAGCAGTATTAGCATTATCCTAAGTGGCTGCTGTTTTTATCAAAGCCAGTGTCTGCAGAGTCAGAAACTACTTTTATTCTGCAAAAACAAATATTCATTTATTCATTTGGGTCCTGAATATATTTTATCACTAAGACATTTGGTTGCACAGCAACATGACAGTTATATCTGAAGTGCTAGTGAACAATTTCCAACTATTAATGCTTCTTTAAAGCATTGTCTAACCTTACTGCACCTTCAACATTTTAATGATAAATATGATGGCATTATTAGAATTATAACAAGCAAACCCCAATCTATGGCACATCCATAAAAATAAGGGTCTCACTGTCAAAGCTGTTTGATACTTATTCCCTTCTGACCTCTACATAAGTGAATATTTTTTACGGAAGCAAGCCCCGCCACTGGTAAGAGAAATTTTAATTTAAGCTAAACAGGCTCAATAAATATTTTCTACTATCTTAATTCTACATGCCTTCATCTATCAGATTAAAATATGACTTTCATATTTTTTGAAATTTCTTTCATAAGTGGCCCCTCAAGGAAGGAAACACCTATCTATAGATGTCTGGATTACAGGTTTTTACATTTAAGCTAAAATTTTTTGACTTCTTTTGCAGTCCATGAAGAGATGAAATGAAAAGAGCATTTCTACTGGATATGGTTCTTTTCATCCTAAAGAAGATGACTATTATATGATGGATGAATCATTTCTGAAAATGTCATGTTATCCAAGAGGAATATGGGCAAAATTCTTTCTTTATGTATGACTAAACAAGAAAGAGAGTAGGGAACCACTGCATAGATACATACCTATAGAAAATGTATGGGAATTAAAATGGATTGCTAAAAATCTGTTTAGTACCCAGCCCCAATGCAAAGTTTTAACAAAACTGCAAGAAAACCCCTTCATTATGGTTTAAGACTAGGATAAGGAGGGGCTTTCCTAGCTTCTCTGTGATATTAATGAACTATCCAGTCGGATCAGCACTTGTAGGAGATGCAATAAAACATGAATAGTGACCTACACAGATTCACAGACTGGTCCTTAAAGTGCTATGCACTTTGAAAAAGATCAATGGCAAATTAAAAATTGAATAAATCTCTGTTGACCATAGGAGAATGCTAAGGTATCATTTTGTAAATAGGAGACATTTTCATATGCATGTTAAAAGGCATATCCATGACCCTAGAAATATGCCTCTCTAAATTTTGAGCTATCATGAGAAAAAAAAATTACTAGAACATTTTTGAAAGGTTAGATAAATTACATTTCTCTATGCTGGAATTAGGACTTCTAGGATTAGTCTGGATAAAATGAAAAATATTAAATGTTGAAGTTATGTCCAAATTTCATCTTAAAGAGCTGACTTGTAGCAAACTTGTAATTTGAGAATATATAAGAACAAGAAAATTTTTATAATCTTTACAGAAGTGTTTCCATTGCTATTAATAAAACATAATTTTACAAGTCATATCTGTTATGATTTTTTAGAAAGGAAATCTGCAGCATTAGGATATTTCTCCATAGACTATATTATTACTTTTCAAAGTATGTATACTAGATTTGCCACTTTTCCTGTCCTGTGGAACTGGGATGAACTCTGATGTAGTGAGTAGTGGCTCAGATGTATGCTCCAAGTTTCATTTACAGGGATGTAGCCAGAATTTTAAGTGCATGGAATAAAGAAAGTATTGACACTAAAGAGAAAAAAGAAGACAAACAAAAAAAAAAAAAAGGCAAGAGAAGAATTCTATACACTTATAACAAGATCTGAAAACAAGTAATGATATGGGGAGCAAATGAAAAATAACAGTTATTCAAAGGTTTTTGTGTCAATGAAATTCACTCCAAGAGTTCATGGACAAAATTTAGCCACTGGAAGAAAGAAAAGCTAGAAACATACACCTGCCTTAAAACTGGAGCAAAGGGGCCTTTTTTTAAGACCTAGGCAGCCTAATTTTAAATCTTCACTAAATGGGGAAAAAATATTTTTTCTTTAAAACAGAGCCTGGATGAAAACATAGCAAGAAGCCGACAAAAATCTATTTTTCAAGAATAAATCACATTCAGTCTCTCTAATTTCCTCACAGGAGAAAGAAACAGGCCTTGAAGACAGAGGACAATCATATATACACACACACACATACGTATATGTGCATATCTATACCTGTATATGTATGTGTATATATATATATGTATATATAATTTTTCAAGTTTAGTAAGGCTTTTGACAGTACTTAACAAGGCATTTCACAAGCTGACTGAGAAAATGTGGATTAGATCACAGAAACAGAAAACTGAGCAGAAACCTGTACTGAGAGCATGATTATCAATGACTGACTCTGAAAACAGAAGCATGTAACAAATATATCTGTTTAGGTCCAGTAGGTCCTGAATAATACAGTAGTTCCACTAACAGTCTGGAAAATGGAACCAAGAGGATGCTAATGACATCTACAGAGAGCACCAGGTTCCTTCTGGCTGTAAGCAGATTGGGGAACAGATTTCAAACTCAAAGTGATTGTGAGACACAGTTTCACTCCACTGAAAACAGGTGCAAATTCTTATATCAATGCAAAAGTAAGGAACTAAATGATCCTAGGTGGAAAAGAACTGGAACAGAGAGCAAACAGCCAGACCTGAACCAGAGGTGAAAAAGGTGAACATAAATTCTGATACTTAGAAAAAGTTATGATCCGTGAGGTGCATGATTTAGCTGGTTCTGAATCTGTTGGAGTTGTTGAAGCCTCACTAGTTCACAGAAGGCATTGGCTCCTTTTAAAGAAATCCAGAGGCTGAGAGACTGACAAGCAGTCACAAAAGGGTGCATTACAAGAAAAGATGGAAAGGTCTGGAATTGTTTATTTTTTTCATTTTATAGAAAATTTCTTGCATTCATACGTATATTTGGTCTTTTTTGTATGTTAGTACAAACTCTTGTATCTCTGTTGCCTTAATCTTGTAGAAAAAAAACAAGACAAATAACATGTTTTCATTTCTTAATGTTCCTTGTGTGTCAGTTGAATGAATAAGAATAGAGAACAAATGTAATTGTCACAGGCCTGCAAAATGCTGAGAATTCATACAGTAAATCTTAATGGGTGTGAAAACCAGGAATCTTTGTAGCAGAGTAGAATAGATGGTAAAATCAGCAGTCCCTTTTTCTTTAATGCATTAGATATCTGACACTTTATGCTGTGCAGATGCTTTTTCAAAATAGGGATTGTGGCTTCCTCTGCACCAACTAAATTAATCCTCCTAATCTGATGGTTGTTCTGATCCTCTGAGAAGACTAGTTTAATAAAATCACTCCTCCAATATTTTTCTATTATTATTGCAATCCAGTTGACTGATTTTAGGGATCAAACAAGAAAATGGAGGCTTCCAAATAAATATGACTGAATGTTTCTCTGAAGGTCCTTTGTTGTCTGTTAAATTGTTCCTTGATTCTTACAATTAACACCAAACTAGGAAAGCCAAGAAGCACTGTCACTTCTGTTTCTGTTATATTCCATTCATGAACTCTGTCACTCACTTAAGCGTGACTTCTTTGGAAATGGTTCCTTGGTCTGGACATGCATGATACACACCATCAGCACATTGTAGAAGATCAATCTTTACTAGTAACAATGTGTAAGTAATTACCTGATTATTCATGGCCTGCTTCAATGAAGACTTTGCGGACACATTTCTCCAATTAGTGAATGGATTCATGGCTCATTTGGATTAAACATGTAACTCCATCCTTATTAAACTTATTGGCTTCTGTCTGCCTCCCCTTTCTTCATGAATTCAGAAAACCCACATATCCTTTTATATTTTAATTTCTCTTTCCCACTCCCCTTCTTCCTCTGTTCGAGTTCACAAAAGGCAGGTCTTGCAAAACTAACCTGATCGACTTCTATGACAGTGACTCACCTACTGGATAAGCGAAAGGCTGTGGATGTATCTTCTTGGACTTCAGTAAAGCCTTTGACACAGTTTCTCACAGCATTCTGCTTCGGAAACTGTCGGCCTCTGGCCTGGACAGGCGCACACTCTCCTGGGTGGCCAATGGTGGGAAATGGAGTTAACTCCAGCTGGAGGCCAGTTACAAGTTGGGTTCCCCAGGTCTCAGCGCTGGGTCCAGTCCTGTTCAATGTCTTTCTCAATGACCTGGATGAAAGCATCGTGTGCACCCTTAGCAAGTTTGCAGATGATGCTAAGCTGAGTGGCAGTGTCGATCTGCTAGAGGGTTGGGAGACTTTGCAAAGGGGTCTGAACAGGCTAGATCACTGGGCAGAGTCCAATGGCATGAGGTTTAACATGGCCAAATGCCGAGTCCTGCACCTGGGGCACAACAACCCTGTGCAGCTACAGACTAGGAGAAGTCTGTCTAGAAAGCTGCCAGGAGGAGAAGGACCTGGGGTTGTTGGTTGACAGCCGACTGAACATGAGCCAGCAGTAAGCCCTGGTGGCCAAAGAGACCAATGGCATCTTGACTTGTACCAGAAACAGTGTGGTCATTGGGCACTGGAACAGGCTGCCCAGGGAGGTGTGTGAGTCACCATCCCTGGAGGTGTTTAAAGGATGAATGGATAAGGTGCTGAGGAGCATGATTTAGTGACTGATAGGAATGGTTGTACCAGATGATCCTGTGGGTCCTTTCAAACCTAATGTTTCTATAATTCTATGATCAGTCAGATACTCCTTCTTTCTTTTCATTTGTCTTTCTCACTACTGTCCGTTTCTATTTAAATTTAACACTGTCCTTGTACCTACGTCTTCTTGCAATACTGCACATAAAACTAATATTTTATGCATCTCTACCTCACTACCTGCATCTTTTCCTGTTGACTAATTCCTTCACCTCTCACTCTTCCACTTTTTGCTTCATTGTTTCTTTCATAGCTATGATTTTTCATCTCTCTCTAGAAAACTTTTAGCAGCACATTCAACACAACCTGCCATTTCATGTTTTCCTTAGTGACCTCATTCTGTTTTGTTTTTTCCTTCAATGTATTATCTCTTCCTTGTCAGAGACTTAATATGGTTAGACACTTCAGCTGTCTACCAACATCTTTTATCTTCAGCAACTGATCAGTGTCTCTGCTCTCCAAAAAGGGTAAATGTTTCAGCTTATTTTTATTACTCTCATGTGTACTTGTGTGTCTTGCTTTGCAAGATAGGACCTCACCTCTCCATACCTTTGCTTATTTGTCTTCTAGCTCCATTTCCTACTTTGTTTTCCACTCTAATTGAAGTTCTCTGTTGTAACAGTACATATCTTCTTCATTTCTCACCTTTATAGACCAGTTTTCACATTTTCCATCATTACCTCCAGTGTGCTGTTCTTTGCACACTATCACAGATTGCACTTCTTTAACTCCCAGATCTAGTTAACTGAAACTACATATTTATTTCTGTGTATTAAATCTTAAATCCTTTTTCTCATTAAATTTGGGGTTTTTTTCCTATGTCTTTATCCAGTTACAACAATTTTGGCATCAACTTAACCTTCTAAAATGCTGTTAAATACAAAACACTCCTATTTTGTTTCCTTACTTGAGTTTCAGTCCTCAGAACTCTAGCTGTCTAGGTACTCTCTACTATATTCACATTACATCTTTAAAAATAAAATACACAAAACAGCAGTGTCTACGGCTGATAACAAAGATCAGGAATCCCTAATGACTGTCCAGGAGAACATACTTATCAATTACTGAAGCTGTACCAAATTTATTTGGGATGTAAAATAAAAATGGTGTTGTCTGACATCTGAGTTGATATCTGTATGACACCTGTAAAATAATATTATGTTCATGATAATATAAGGTATGCATATATTCTGCAAGTCTATATTATATCTCCATGTTTATTATATATATGTTTATATAATCAATAAACAGTGAAGAGAAGGAGAAGCCTCTAGGGAGCATTCAGTACACCCAAGTTAGCCTTGACCTGTTAAAATAGATTCCTAAAATTATCTTGGGTAAACACTCTGAACAGGATTTCTATAAGACAATTGTTCTTGTGAACATTTAGGGAAGAATTTTGAAAGGCCTGCAGGGAGATTCGTAATTAGGTACTTACTATATCTGAAGGACTGTGAAAACATTTGCTGAAGAAAAAGATGTTACTAAGGACAGTCTCTTTTCTTAGAACATCCTGCTCCTAGTTATGGATGTCAAAACCTTAAAGTAAATGCAGCCTTTATATTTGCTGTCTCTAACACCTCTCGAGTGAAAATACCAAGTTAAGTATTTAATGTTATCAAAGTCCATGAGCATAAGAAATCCTAATTAATGTCAGAAAACTTTCCAAAAGAAAAATGCCACCACTTTCATTCATCCCTCATGTACAGGAAATGTCGGAATAGCTAAATATAAATGTATAAATATTGACAGTTTTCAGACAGGTTTTTTTTCATCCTATGCCTAATGGAGGTGAATGACAGTGAGTTCATGAGTCGTAAGCAAGACTCGAGGGATTCTCTTATCTGTGATGTGTAACTTGGCAAAGTTCTAATGTTTACAGTACGTATCAGAGGAATAATGTTCTCTGGTGAATTCAATGACAAAGCTTCCAAATTTTATGACAACCTGCTGATACTTGTAATATGAGTGCTGAATAAGGATACCATTGGCAAATACATATCCAATGCTACTATTAGTAAACAATTTTTTTAAATAATATATGATATGTATGTCCAATTAACACTTCAAAGTGTGACAGATGCACTTAAAATTGCAAAAGAATTGATTTTATTTCTCTTCAAAGTATGATGAATATTTGTCTTTTATATGTTTTGCTAAATAACTTGCATTCATGTACCACCTTTTTACAAGAAATTGTGACTGATGAGAAAACCTGGAAACAGTTGACATTTACTGACATCTAATGAAAAGCCAAAACATACTTATGATTCAAAGATAAGCTTGCAACTCTCACAGTAAAACTGACAGCTTCACAGTTTTTTTGGCATTTGATATAAAACTTTCCTCCTGCAGAAAACTGCTCAGGTCAGAAACTCTTAAAAATGTTTCTACCCTTGAGGCTGCAGCACACGTTCAGAAGACCAGAGGGCATCAATGTACCATAAAGATTCAAAATTAGAAAGCCAAGACAGATGATCCTGAATTTACTTGGTCTTTATCATTCTAAGCTTATCCTCTTTGACTGGTGTTAACACAGCATATCTATGTCCCCTAAAGCATAACCACTGACAGTGACACTGTATCTGGCTGTATGGCTTCAATCTTGAATCTGGACACATACAGTCAAACTTTGAACTGGACTAAATGCCTACTTGAGAATTTGTGGGAAATAGTGTTCCTAGTTAAACACTGCAGGCCATTTAGAGTATGGGGACAGGAAAGTAGATAGGGATGTGCTCTGTATGAATAGAAGAGTGAGCTGTGTGGGGAATAGCAAGAGACTTGCCTTTTACACTTGCTACCCAGTAGAGGTGGTTGCATTGAACAGGTTCTGGCAATGCACTGGTAAGATTTAATATTCAAAAATCCTTTAAAATGGATTGTCCCTGAAACAGTGATCTTCTGGTTATAGTGCAGGCAGCCACAGTGGGCGAGGAGCAGTTAATAAGAATTGGTTTTATTACTTAAATTCTAATGTTGTGTGCTTTGTTTTCAAATGTTTTCAGGGTTTATTTGATGTCTTTCAGGCACATTTGGTTCAGAAAAATTATGTAGAAGAATAAAAGTTGAAGTTTATTCTGAAAGAAATGTGTTTTGGAAAGCTATGCTGACATGCATAGTATTCATGTTAGAAATGACTCTAATTTAAATAGACTCTCTAGATATCACATCAGTAAAAGGTAATGCTGAAGAGACAGAACAATGTTCCTTTGCCAAGTGTCAAAAAAAAATGCGAACAATCTGTTTTCTAAGACTGAAAATTCAACACATAGCTATTAATTACAAGTGTAATTATGTCTGTGCATCTTTCCATTTCCTAAAGGGATCATACTGAGGATCTATGAGCCTTGTAGATAATTTTTTTTGGAATTTATTCAATACAATGCTACTGAATTGCTCTGCATTCAGTAACATATTGTTATAGATGGTCTTAGTCTGTACATCTTTAAAATCAGGGTAACAGTGTTCAACAAATGTTTTTTGTTATTCTCTCTCTTACAGTTTCTCACTATATATGCTTATATAGGTGTTACATGCATATATATGTATGCACGTGTAGATATATGTATGGGTGTGTATACATACCCATGGGTATGTGTACTTATACATATGCACACATATATCGTACATACAGAAGGTGCTTAATGAAAAGTTAGACAAGAACAGCAAATATATAGCAAATATGTCAAATAATGAAAGATATGCAGCAGGTGACAGTGGGTTAGAATATGAACTTGCCGATGATGTGTTGTATATGAATCCTTTCATCTAATATTTCTAAGCTCAGAGAAGGCACATCATCTAGTTTACTTCAGAAAGTTTCATTGATTTACAGAAGAACAGAAAATTCCACCTGAGGCAGCAGTTCTTCCAAAATGTTGTTCATATCCAAAGAAAACAAAGAAAATCTCATTGTTAGATATGATTTGTGATACAGTTCCTTTTGTGTGCTGAGTATTAAGATCTTTCACAGAAAGAGTTTCTTATTGTCTGCACAAAAAGATATAAGGAACACTTCTGGTAACAAAATCAGTCTTGAAAATCTGGAATTTCACAGCCCATTAAAGACCAATGACAGGATTTCTTTCAGAAATGAACTTTGCGTTGTGTGAGAATTTAGTTGTGATACCAGAAGACAGAAAAGAAACCCCACCCAAAACAACAAAAAAAATAAAGCCCATAATGCTATTCTTTTCAAAGTCCGTGCTATTAAAGATATGAAGCTGCAGCTATACAAAGCTGAAGATACCGATTATGTTTAATGGTGTAGAACCAGGTTACATCAGCATTGAGTTTCAGGCAGTTTGCATTTAATTTTACCTGCATTTGCAGAATGTTGAGCCAGTGTCAACTGCCACTTAGGAAACAGTTGATCACAGTGTTACAGAAAGTCAAATTGACAGTTAAAAGGAAGCAAAAGGTTCTGGGTCATGTCTTTTCTGGGTTTTAATTCATTCTCATTAGGAACAATAATACAATAAAGTGTACATTAGATTCTGAAGCTGAAAAGCATGCTTACATATGGAATATGGTCAAAATTTTTTGTCTGGGTAGAGGAAGACCAAGTAAAAGTATTTTTGGATCGATTCCATTGAGAAGCGTGTATCTCTTTCTATTCATATTGAGTCACTTTAGCATTAGGTAACATAATCTGGGCTAGATGAACAATGCATGATAATACCATCAGGTGTGTTGTCTCTTTTAATAGTGTTCATCTCAGAGGGAACAATAAATATTAGGATGCTTTAATTTATTTTGTTTCATTTCAATGAAACCAATAAACATTAGAGGACCTCTATTACCCATTTCTGAAGTGCCCCACTTGACTAATTTTGATCTAACGTAAACAGGAAAGACAGAATATTCGATCAATGTAAATCTTTGTCTGGCAAACCATTCATTTTGAAGTCATTGCCCCAAAACAAAGCACCAATTACAACAGTAAAAATGAAATTAATTGCCATTCTAGATATGACACTGTAGCACCCAAGGCTCCTTCCAGTGCAGGCTGAAGAATTCAATGGAAGAATACAACAGTCAAAGTATACTTTTTTTGGTATTATAATAGAATCACCAGGTTGAAAAAGACCCATTGGATCACTGAGTCCAATCATTCCTATCAAATACTAAACCATGCCACTCAGTGCCTTGTCCACCTGTCCTTTAAACACCTCCAGGGAAAGTGACTCAACCACCTCCCTGGGCAGCTTGTTCCAGTGCCCAATGACCTTTTCTGTGATTTTTTTTTCCCTAATGTTCAGCCTAAACCTCCCCTGGTGGAACTTGAGGCCATTCCCTCTCATCCTGTTCCTTGTCAATTGGATGACCAGTTCACAGATTTTAAAATATTCTGCATATCCATAGATGAGACGCAAGACAGCATGCATGTTTAAATTAGTACTTTATGTGGGTTTGTACAAAAAGTCACAATAAAACAGATTACATAATGCCTAACACTGAGATGGCATGTTTTGAAAATGGAGACTTTTTTTACAGTTCTATCCTTAGGTACTTGTGTTGCTCCTGGTCAGCAGCTAAGCACCCACCATAGCCACTCACTCACTTTCCCCAGTCCTGGTGGGACAGGTGAGAGAAACAGAAGAGTAAAATTAAGAAAAATCATGTGTTGAGAAAAAAAAAAACTTTAGTAAGTGGAACAAAGAGATTTTTTAAAAAAAAAAAAAGCAAGCGATTCAGAGACAATCACTCACTGCTTCCCACAAACAGACCAATGCCAACCATTGGGAGGGAAGAACAAAGGAAGGAAGAAAGGAAGGAAGGAAGGGAGGGAGGAAGGAAAGAAGGAGACAAAAGGGCTGTTAAATACTGTAATTAATGAAAAGCTACCTTATCTTAAAGCTACCTGTTTTAAATGATATAATAGTAAAAAACCCAACCACTTCAAACAACAAGAAACTGAATCAAGCCCTCATAAGTACTTTTTTTTGTTATCTAATCAAGAGCGTGCAGGAGTTTTGCTCCTTTAGTTATATAAAGGTTACTATTGAGATAAAGATAATTAAATTCTCATAGTTATATTTCTATATTGCTTTGTGTAGTGATCCTTTTTTTAAAGTCTTCTCCATGTCATGGACATTTATTATGGACTCATTTTACCTCCTGTTGAATTTAAAGGTTAACCTTTGGGGATTACAGCAACACCACGACTTAGTATGCCATGATTTAGGAGTGTCTTACTATTATTCTTATTGTCAAAAATGCCAAGTAGTTGTTCTATCTTTTTACATAACAGACACAGTATTTCATGTTTAACATAACACTTAGTAAGTGTTTGATAGAATTAATCTTCTTAAAGTTAATTGGAATCTTCTCATCAGCTTTGCTTGGATCTGCTTTTAATCTCATATCATTTTATTTCTTATTTTATGTTCATTGTGCATTAATATTACTTGGACAAACAAGTCCTACCTATTTGTCTATCAATTAATTCAATCCATCTGGCTAATATTTATATAATACCTCAGAATATCACAATATTACATGAATGCTGCCTTTAAAATTTTTGTGACAAGAAGTCAACTAAGAACAATATCCTGTTTCTATTTTATTTTTCTACTAGGTCTGGAATTTTTAACCAGTTTTACACTAAGTTGCAAATGCCTGTATCTGAGAAATGTGTTTTTTCATTTACGTTTGAGTCATTTTCAGTAACATTTCTCAGTATACATACACATTGTGACTATATTCCTTGAAGAACATATATATACTCCCATGTTGTGACCTCGAACTTCAAATTTCTAGGAAAATATATGAAATCACATTTGTACATATGAGCTTCTATAACATTTCTAGACAAATATTTTTATTCAAGTAGACTGTCTTTCCATAGGTAGAGGAATAAATACCTCAGTACGCTGTGATAAACTGTTTAATAAAATAAAATAATAATGAAACCCTTCTCTTCAGTCCAAGTTGCTATACTACCATACGTTTTATTGGTCTGAAAGGTAAAATTCTTGGCAGAGAAATCCTCCCATGAGCCATATAAAGGGCACATGGTATAATACAGCGCAACTATAGATGATCAGAATATTGTCCAAAGAGTCTGCTTAATTCAATATCTGATTTATATTTCCTGCTAGGGTGGGGAGATTTTGGAACTGAACCAATCAGAAGGTAAGCTTTGTGCTACAGCTGTAACCATTGAGGTGAGAGAAGGTACCCAAAGAAGGAGCATTTCCTGGTGCTTGATTCAGCCGCCACTATTCTCTTAATGGCAAGAAATTTATTTTAAAACTCCTTCACATAGTAATATGATTTATACATTTATGAATATGCAAGTTATCTTTTGACTGAAAATGTGTTTTTCTTTGGTAATGTTTTTCTGTGGGGTTCCTTACAAAAGCAAATGGGAAGGTTTGTTGAAAGCATGTTTAATGACCAACTGTGCAAACAGGGTAGAATGGAGGGAAATTTTATATTTTTTTTACATACTAGCAGGAGCCATTGCACAAACCACCTGACTTTATTAGACTAAAAGTTTCTTGCCTCATTCTTCAACTTTCCCTGATTTCAGAGTATGTTCTGCATGTAGCATCTAAGCACATACAGATATATGCAGAATGTATACTTCATAACATATGTAATATAGGCTTTAAGCAGTGATAATTTATAACAACTACTGATCAGAAAAAATGCAAATATTGATATTTCTTGAAAACTGAAAGTTGGTTTTGCCTCACAGCATCTTAGCTACATATGTATGTTTATTTTATATGGAGAGAGAGAGAGAGTGAAAGAGAGGTAGAAATTATTCAGATGCACAACATCTTCCTGTAAATATTTTCATTCATTCAGAGAAATCACTGCTTTTGAAATAATATAATTCTGTTATACGTAAAATATCCACCTTTTCCTACTTTTGATGATTTTATAGGTAGGTGAACTAAAATCTCAAACCTTAAAGGGAACATAGAATTTTCTATAAACTGCATTTATTCCTAATTTAAGAGAGATACCTAGGAGAATTTTTGATCTTAGAATTTTTTATTTCTTAGTACTTTAAAGAAACAAACCTTGTAAGCCTTAGAAATATCCTTTTATTCTAGCCAGAAAAATAATATTTTGGTAACAGAAGCTGGTTATTAAAATTGTTAAAAGAAAAAAAATTCTTT
Organism: Clamator glandarius; assembly: GCA_033459285.1. NCBI lineage: Eukaryota > Metazoa > Chordata > Aves > Cuculiformes > Cuculidae > Clamator > Clamator glandarius. The sequence goes on along the minus strand of JAUNZM010000131.1, from coordinate 282,258 downwards.
TAAAGTACTTATTTCCCATGGCAAACATGTCTCCATTTGAATCATGTATAAACTGTTTTCTTGTAGAAATATTTAATTATATTCAAAATAACTAAAAATTCAGTTCTTGAATTTTCAGTAGATTACCATATCTTGATAACAAATATAGAGAATATAGTAACACATTTATCAGTGCTTAGATTAAAGTATAATTGGATTATTTTGATATATAGAAATGCAGGAATTTTGGTGAATAATGATTTCTTTAAAAAGTAGGAAAAAACTTCAACACTTTTACCTGTAAAAATCAGTTTGTCCAGCAGGCTGCTGTGAACAATGATATTTTATTGAAGACACTACAAAATTATTGCCTGTGATCAATGATTTTACCTTTTACATGGTGTTTATTCATGTATTTTAGCAACCCATTTTATTTTCATCTTTCCGTGTGCTTGAAGTTGTAAATTGTCATGAGAGGCTTCTCTGAAGGGGACTGAAACCACAAAGCTTGGATCACTTCTGACTTGTGTGTCACGTTTAATGCAAATCAAGAGAACAGATGGTTTTTCTTTTGGTTGTGTGTGGGAGTGTGATCGTTTTTCAGTTTTCCACCTATTTCTCTTAATTACAAAAAAATATACCAAATCTATCTCTCTTCCTCAAATGAATCAAGATTCCTCTAGCTTCCTACAAAGTCTCGAACAGTTCTTGTGCATCCTCTCATCCTGAGCTGTGAAATGTGTTGTAAAAAAATTTCTTCAAACATTTGTCTTATAATCCTATTATTTGAAAAGGCTAAGTAGGACAACATCTTTATTTTCAATTTTATGATATTATTTTTCCTGAGAAATTTAAACTTTCACTTATTTGTGACAGGTCAGGTCTCTTCAGAATTACCATGATTTCTTGGTATTTTTTAGATCTACAAATATCAACAGTACTCAGAATGATCCATTCTACTTATTTCTCTTAATTCTCTTTTTTTGTGACAATTTTAGTAGAGACTTACTAGCTTATAAAGTCAGGGGTCAATGGATCATGCTGCTGTTGAACTTCTGCCTTAGAAATCTGACAACAAGAGGGATAATTAGCTTTGCCAGACATTTGTGCATTTGCCTTTTTTTAAAGCAGTGAAGAAGAACTAAGAGAATACCATTTAAATTTTGGCAATAAACATACCTAATGGAGTTTTAAATGGTATTTAAATTATGTCTAAGTAGATCTCTAAACTCATTTAGCAAACAAATGGCTGCTAATGCTTCAGACAAAAAGGCTGCTCTATTGGGTAATGATCTTTGAAGGGAATGTAATATGGGTCAATAGAAAATTCTCTATCGGTTAACAATTTATGTTTTATTTTATTCTAAACAGTTTGAGCATGCATTACTTCTTGTCTATTTCCTTCATCCAGAAATAGGACCTGCCAAAAACTCTGTCGTGTAGACTTCGCAGCAAGAAAATTTGAACTGTTACTTATATTTTTAACAGGTGAGAATATACGTACAAATCTTTGCAGGAGTCTTGTTTCATCAAATATTTCACTAAAAATAATAATAAAAATAAAAGAATAATTTTGTGGATGGACTAATGCAGCTGAAAACAGCATTAACACTTGCTCTGTGTAAACATTTCTAGAAGGAATACAAGGCACATAGTCTCAATTTTGGATGATTGTAGTATTATTTTTGTACAATTTCCAAAAGAACAGCAGAAATCAAAGCTAAGAAACTTGATAATTGATTCAGAGGGGAAAACTTTTTATCAGTTTCATCCATCTATCTGGATAATAAACCAGATGAAATTAATTTTATCTATCAATCTGGAAATCAGTTTTCTAAATCTGTTAGCTATTTACAACAGAAGTATGTAAATCAGAGCTAGGTGATACAGTTTTTCTATATAGTCAATAGATCTATCCAACACTCTTGCTATAGCATGCAACTCATCTAAACTTAAGAAAGAAATGTATATTTGATCATATCAATTGTACCTTAAACTGTTAGAAGGTAGAAAATTCTCGCCAGTGTGTATAAATGAAAGCTTGATGATTGCCTTAAACTTGATGCCTGAATTCTAGAGGAAGAAGAATTTTAACACAAACTATTCGGCACAGCAGGAGGGGTCTCTCTGCAGAACAGACAGAAGTATTTTACTAGCTCCTTTGTAAGTACTAATAAAGGCAAAAAATTACTTACCTGGTACACTAGAGAAGAGAATATACTAATCAGGGCGTAGATCACTATTTACTCGGTTAACAGTTCCCATAGTGTACAATTTTGCTTAAATAAAAAAAAATAACCACGTCTTCATCTTTACAACAGTTTCAGAGAAGATATTGATTTTCATTTTTTTAAATGTTCCTTTGTTCAGTTTTGTATCACACTGTTAGCTTTCTAATATTCAGAAAGAACACCCTCGTCTCATTCATTAGAAAAATATACATATTTATGTGACTTTTCTATTTCATGCCATGTACTCTTAATAATTGCATCTGAAAACATGATACTGTAGTTGCAAACAGCAACTCATTCTTGATTTTTTTAAAAATATTTTGCTAAATTTATTGCAGCTTACCAGGAAATTTCTGTGTATTCTTTTGCTGTCCCTTGCTCTCCTTCTCCTTGAATCTTCACAATCTATCTGACAAAGAGGAGGAAAAATAGCTTGTCTTCATAGAACCTTATGGGTATTAATTTACACATAGACTATATGAAAACTACATATCTTATTCTCTTTTCTACTACTATCCTCTATTTGAAATGCTTAAATAGGTTCTCATTCACCTTAACTTGTTACCATACTAGGAAACTTACCATGAAAGTTCAAGTTTACATTTCTATTTATATTTATTTTGGAAAAGTTAATTAGGCTGATAATGTTCTCTTGACCATACTTTCCCTCATGTTATCTGACATTCAGAAAATGGATGCACATAGGCATGACTGTGAGTTTGAAAGTGGCTTATTATGAATATAACACTGTCAAGATGTAAAAAGAGAAGAAAAGAACAAGAAGCAGAACATGTTTGTAAAGGACTAGTGAGTTCTAGTGCAATAAGGTAGAGGAATTGAGTAGAAGTATTCCACAAGATTCTGCTAATATCTCTTAGTAGAGCAGTAATATTCCTGCCTTCAAGGGAGCATGGTTTACCCTGTAGGGAATGACCAGGTGAGAACATTGTAATCTATAGCATATTCCAAGTAGGTAAATGTAAGCTGCATTGAGGCAACGTGAGGTGAAATATGTCATTGGCATCAGGACTTTGGAATAAAGTCTTAAGCAAATGGGCAAATACTGCCCACAAATTCTGAGCATAACTGAGCACATCAGTGACCTGGAAATGGCATGTTCTCCTGAGTCAAGTGAAGTACAGTTTTGTTTCACAGAATGTATGTGTTACCAATGAAAGTGTTCCATGGGAGCCATGGCCAAGGAAGGAAAAAAAACCCCTATGTCTGAAGTTCATGAGGACATAGGACAGAAAGTGAATTTTTCAAGTGGCAACAAAATTCACACTGAAAACCTAAAGGAAGAACATCTGATTACATTTTAAAACTGCTATCCGTGATGTTTGTTGAGAGTACAGCTTACAACAGAAAGGCGACGTCATAACAGATGTTCCCTAGAGTGCTGAATCTCCACTTTGCTGTCTGCACTTCGTGTGAGGAACATGCTGAAAATCAAGCAATGAGCTGAGCTGCCAAAGATGTCTTTGGCTGGAATTCCTGGATGTTTAACTTCCACATATTTTTAAAATGTGTCAAAACATGTCAAAATATGAAGCACAGCAGTACAGCTCAGCCATATGTGAGTGGTCATGAAACTGGAACACTGGATGTTCTGTTGTATTATTTGCAATAGGAAAGTTAGTCTTGCTTTCGTTTTCAGCCTTACCAGCTCATGTACTCTTGCTGCAGGGGGTCGTTTATATTCTCTAGTTTCAGACATGCTAGATAAATTCTGCCCTTATGAAAGCAACAGGAGTTTAACTATTGATTTCAGTGGTTTTCTTTGAATTGATTGCTCTAGGAGTGCCTCTGCATGCCAGGTGCAGTTTGCACTGCTGCCTTGCTAATCCTTTTTCGCAGCAAGGGAAAACCAGGAGTGCTACCAACTCCTCCTTTCTTAGCCTTACTTATTTTTACAAATAAATTCTATATGTGAAGCTGTTGCACTGCTTGGCCAGGTGTCAGATTTTCTGCTTGGTCAAGGTATGATCAGTGGGGTTAAACATTTGCCATAGGATTAAAACCTCGAAGTGCAATCTAGTGCCCGTCTCCAGAAACTTGCAATGCACAGGCATCTTTGCTTCATCTGTGACTATTTGCTATGCAATTTCCTAATTTCTTTTTAATTCATACACAGAAAATATCAGAGTTTGCTAAAGGAAGAAAGCCTTCAAACTTTCTTCTAGGAAAAAGAGTAGGTGGTTAGAGACTTGCTTGCCCAGCTAGATGCCCACAAGTCTATGGGGCGGGATGGAGTCCACCCAAGAGTTTTGAGGGAACTGGCGGACGTGCTGGCCAAACCCCTTTCCATCATCTTCCAACAGTCCTGGAGGACTGGGGAGGTTCCGCTGGACTGGAGGCTGGCTGATGTCGTGCCCATCCATAAGAAGGGGCGCAGGGAGGATCCAGGGAACTACAGGCCTGTCAGTCTGACCTCGGTACTGGGGAAAGTCATGGAGCGGGTGATCTTGAGTGCGATCATGAAGCACTTGCAAGAGAACCGGGTGATCAGGCCCAGTCAACACGAGTTCATGAAAGGCAGGTCTTGCCAGAGTAATCTGATCACCTTCTATGACCGAGTGACTAAACTCTTGGATGAGGGAAAGGCTGTGGATGTGGTCTTCCTGGACTTTAGTAAAGCCTTTGATACAGTTTCTCACAGCATTCTGCTTCAGAAACTGTCAGCCTCTGGCTTGGATGGGTGCACACTCTCCTGGGTGGAAAACTGGTTGAAAGACCGGGCCCAGAGGGTGGTGGTAAATGGAGTTAAATCCAGCTGGAGACCAGTTACAATTGGGATTCCCCAGGGCTCAGTCCTGGGTCCAGTCCTGTTTAATGTCTTTATCAATGACCTGGATGAAGGCATTGAGTGCTCCCTTAGCAAGTTTGCAGATGACACCAAGCTGGGTGGAAGTGGGGATCTGCTGGAGGGTCGGAAGGCTCTGCAAAGGGATCTGAACTGGCTGGACTGCTGGGCTGAGACCAACGGCATGAGGTTTAACAAGGCCAAATGCCGGGTCCTGCACTTGGGGCACAACAACCCGAAGCAGAGGTACAGACTAGGAGAAGCCTAGCTGGAAAGCTGCCTGGAGGAGAAGGACCTGGGGGTGCTGGTTGACAGCGACTGAACATGAGCCATGAGCCAGCAGTGTGCCCAGGTGGCCAATAAGGCCAATGGCATCTTGGCCTGTATCAGAAACGGCGTGACCAGCAGGTCCAGGGAGGTTCTTCTCCCCCTGTACTCGGCACTGGTGAGACCGCACCTCGAATACTGTGTTGATTTCTGGGCCCCTCACCACAAGAAGGATGTTGAGGCTCTGGAGTGAGTTCAGAGAAGAGCAACAAAGCTGGTGAAGGGGGTGGAGAACAAATCTTATGAGGAGCGGCTGAGAGAGCTGGGGTTGTTTAGCCTGGAGAAGAGGAGGCTGAGGGGAGACCTTATTACTCTCTACAACTACCTGAAGGGAGGTTGTGGAGAGGAGGGAGCTGGCCTCTTCTCCCAAGTAACAGGGGACAGGACGAGAGGGAATGGCCTCAAGCTCCGCCAGGGGAGATTTAGGCTTGAGATTAGGAAAAAATTCTTCACGGAAAGGGTGGTTAGGCATGGGAACAGTCTGCCCAGGGAGGTGGTTGAGTTGCTGTCCCTGGAGGTGTTTAAGGTTAGGGTGGATGAGGTACTTAGGAGCATGATTTAGGGATTGGTGGGAATGGTTGAATAGACGATCCAGTGCTTTTGGTTTTCTCCAGTTCACTGACAAGGCAGCCACAGATCTGAGACACTCAGATATTATCACTTCTTTTAAATCTGAGTCAATGACCATCTTCTTTGGTAAGACACCTAACAATGCGCTGCATACTTCTTTGGCAGAAAGACTTATGCTGTACCTAAAAGCAAGAGTAGGCCTGAATAGAAAGAATGATGGATAAATTGGAGGAGATTTTCAGGCTTACAAACCTGAAGAGGAAATGAGAAAAGTAGAAATGACATTTGTAAAATGAGGGTATAAGCATGTTTTTCACATCTTTTACAAAGTGCAGGACTGAACAAATACACAACTATACTGTAGCTATAAATGTTTTGGCTCAGCAGAGGTAGTCTAGTATAGGACTGCAGTTTTCCAGGTTAAGTAGCCTAGAAAAAGCAAGCATTGAAATCAGGAAAAGGGAAGGTTATCAATTACTATAGGACTGAGAGAGCGTGTATGTCTAGACCCACCTGGAAAAGATTGAACATGCTGTCTCTAACATGTACGGGTAGGTGCTTTGTGTATTTTTAAAGAGGTGAAAGGGAGTTAAGCAATAATTTTTTTTAAAGCAAGAATTGTATATCATTCTAAAAGTCATCTTCTTTGTGTGAATAAGTAATTTTGACACATTACATTTCGTGACGATCACTACTTATTTTTATTGTTTCCACTCAGAAAAGCTAAATATATTGGAAGAGATTCCTTGTGCTGTGCTTGCCTTCTTTGAATTGCTGGACAGGCCTGAAAAGAAACTGAAAGCTGGCTGATGTTACTCATTCAAGATTTCCCATAAGGTGGGAAGAATACAAAATCTTGTAGAAGGAAATGTAGCTGCTCTTACATTTCCATATGAGCTTAGTGATATTGTCAGGAGTAGCAAAAGACTTACCTACTTAAATTGCACCATGGCTAGAGCACCCACATCTTAAGAACTGAAGGGTCTACTCTGAAGGACTCACTTAGTTTTCCAACAGATTTCCTTACTTGGGCATTATAACATGAAGACCAGATGTTATATTACATGCAAAAGTGTAGGACTGAAAGACTAAATTAAGACATTCAAACCAATAGGGAAAGCTATGTGATAATGATTTCAAGCCTGACAATCTCTAAGCTTTCTGGGTTTTACTTTCATAAACATAAGATATTTGTGAACTCAAACAGTGCACATGCATTTAGGATGAGGAGTCTTACATCAAGTTGATCTACATTGCATGAGAAAGAAGAAAAAAAACAAACACAAAATGAATGGACCAGTGCCATTGTTGTGGCAGTCACTATAAATGTCCTTCTAAAAATGTCTGCAATTTTAGAACAATGGTATCAGACTATATGTAGATATGGCATTAAATATAGATGAACAACAAAAAATGAAAACCCAAAGATATCTCTTACAAATTATCCAAACAAACTCCACAGATATCTCTTACTTGAACATCTGTTTACATTTAGATAAGACAAAAAATACTTATCATATCACATTGAAGCGCTTTAATAATGGGATTAATTCTTTTAAAGAAGACATAAATTTGAATGTATTTGTGACGTCAGCCTAACAACCAGTCTTCAAAAAGCTGGACAAAGATGCTTTTCCTGAAAGACAGATGGATAGAATTTGAGTACGTTGTTTGGTTCCTTCATGAAAAAAATCCTAGTATATAGTGTAAGAGTGCCTCCAATATAAGATTGCCTTACTTTCAATGTAATAGAAAGGTTCTAGTTTAATACTCCTGATGTATTCAATAACCAAATATCCAACGAACAGCCATGTGTGCTAAAGGAGTCCATCTATGGTAATAAATATTTCTAAATAGAAAATTATACGACAGAATTAAAGAATAGCCATCCATCATAGACCATAAAACACTGAAGACAGGTGTTGTTAGTTTGCCATTGTATTTGGGAAAATCTTCTTTACAACCATAGCAGGAATGTAAATATTGAGCTCATGGTAGAAAGTTATAAATATCTTTTCCTTCTCTGTATTTCTAACATACTTTTTACAGATGTGCTTGGCTATTATCAGCAGACCAAGAGGTGAGATTCTGCAGTATTTAAATCTAATTTACAATAAAATACTTGCTGGGAATGGCAAGCCATCTCCCTTTAGAGGATTGGTTTGGACTTCCAGTGCTTCCTTTCTCTTTCACAAACTACTAATCAAGTTTTCACAGCTCCAGAAGGCTGGAGTTTCATGTCTGTGTGACCTCAGAGAGGTACTTTAATACGTCATTGTCTAGGAAATCATACAGCAGTACAAACTTATTCTTAATATGTTGCATCAAGTGATTATATCTTACTCTAATCTTAATTTCTAGCTTTTATTTTTTAAAAAAAGTGAAAGGGGTAAAACCTCCTTAAATCCTTACCTAATTCTGGATCACCCTTTCATTAATAGTTTACACCATAGATTCTTTCTCCCAGAGTTACAATTCTTAATCAAAGGAAAAGAGGGAGTCAAGAAAAAACAATGAGATTTTTGCCATTGCTTATCAGGCATATGGAAAATGTGACTGCTCAGTGGCATGCCACTTCAGTTACTGGACTACACAAGGCCTTTCAAGGCTTGACCTGTGTGATTACCGATACCTTATAAAGCTTAATATTGTATGTCTCCTTTGATAATCAGTATTCTGTTAAAAAGACGTGCCACTCTGCTAAGAAATGAATAAAGCTGATACAAAAACCTATTTCAAGTGGGTATATCCAACACTAAATGTCACTTCTTACTGGCTGACACAAATTTATCACTTCATTTCACAGTACAGTAAACAACTCGTAAGTCACGGCTAATTTGATTGACAGTAGCCTTCGGCATTCTTTAGCAATCATAGTATATTGCAATAATTCAGGCTGTTAGGGTAATTGACTTCAACAATATGAAAAAAATATCCTATAGTCTGCTGAAAATGAAGGGAAAGGGGTTAAACCAAAAATGTGAGAACAATAAATTATACAAATTTCTCATTTGAGTAACTAACAACTTTAATAGCTTTCTCTAAGTACTGAGTGCACTCAATTGAACATCTGCTTTCCAGCTGTGTATATTGATATATTACTGGGGTTTTATTCTCTTCTACTTTAAATATATCCATAAGTTTCTCAGAGCTCCCTACCTGAATTTCTGACAATGTCTTGATTGTGAAAGATATAAAAATGTCAAAAATTCTGTGGGCCATTTTATGCCCAGGATATTATTTTTCAATTGAATCCAAAGACAGATGTCTATGAACAATTAAACCATTCTCCAATCACACCTTGTTCCAGCTGGGATCATAGAATTAAAAGGAAATAAGCCATCATGATTCACTTATTGCCAGAGTACCTAGTATTTCCTGGACTGCTGATAGATTCTTATTAAACAATTCTGTCAATGGAAAATGAATATTGTTCGCTGCTTGAACTTCTAAAGTTAGTTCTTTGATATTAAATTTGATTTTCTTCTCTTATAATCATTCATACACTTAGTGGCTGGCTTCAGAAATTCCCATTAGATAGAGATTATGTTATCTAAAGCTTACTAAATCCCACATCAGGTCTCAGGGAGTTTAACTGTAAAGTAGAACACTGAAAAAATCTGGATTGAAAAGAACAACTTGGTAATAAAAAAAAAAATGTAGCTCACTGTCTCTTCTATTAAAAGAGAGGTGGGAAATACCTACTTCCCCCCCCATACGTTAGTATGAACTTACCTTTTTCAACTCCCTTTGCCACTGTTTCTTACTTGGCAACCACACAGCCCAGATTTATGTCTTTAGCAAGGGAGCATATAACATATGCATATGAACCAAAATATCATCAGCACATTTATATTTTAGTGATTCACAACAGCTGTACTCCCATTCACGTGGGGAACATTTAATTTCCAGACTGTGCCCAGAAAGGTTGTTAATAAAATGTTTCTGCACTTTGTAGATAGATGGTTTATGATCTTAGGTTATATGTTCTGAAAGAAATATACCCTCTCACCATTTCCCCTGGACAAAACAGAGCAGACACAAACAGCCTTTGTTTCTAAAAGCTAATATAAAATTGAAAGAGAAAGCTCCTGATTGATTTGTTTAATTTTATTAAATGGCACCAAAGAAACATGATTGCATCTTTCAGAAACAGCAGCAATCAAGAGGACATATTAAAGTGTGTAAGTCAAATCTCTCTTAGTCTTGATAATTTTTTTGAATGATTGACACATATTAAACTTTTGACTATGGAAATTGCAATCAAGTAAGAAGTTATTTCCCTTAAAATGTTGAGATTCTCAAAACATCAAAGATGATTGAAAGATACATCCAAAATGCAGAAAGTTGATGCAACTGTATTTCTCTGTACGACTACCAGTCTGTATAAGGTGAAGCGGTTTACATGATACCCTTTTTGCATATGTCTGTGCACACTTAAATCAGAAAAAAAAAAAAAAGGTCAGCTTCTGCTCACAGGCCCCAGCCAAGCAAATCTTTTAAGCATGTGCTTAAGTTCAGCAGAGCAATAATGCCATTGACATCAATGAACTCCACATGTTTAAGCTATTTGAGCAACTGCAGTTTCGGAGTAGTTTTATTTAGGGTTTGTTCTCTTGTAGCAGTGAACACTAACATAATTCTTACTTTCTTTACTGACTAACCACTGTTTATCTTAGAAAAGAAATTTGTAGGAACTTGTAACTATCTTTTCTTTTGAACATGTGATGCATAGATGAAAGGACTGCACTAGCCTTGCTTCAGGCTTGAACAGAAGCAGCAAATATTGCATATGTATGTTTATAAACCTAAGCTTATACACACTCACTGTCTTTTTTATTGTATTTTATCTAGTAATACTGACATCATGCATACATATTAATTGACTAAATTGATGAGAAAAAGATGCTACACTTCTTTTCTGACAGAGGGAGCTGCTGAAGTAGCAGTTCAAGGAAAATTAGATTCATACACCATTACTATCATATGTTGTAAAGTTTTTTAAAGGAGTTACTATAGTTTCTTTCTTTTTCTTTTTCTTTTTTTTAAATAGAAACTTTTCAAAATGGAAAATCCTAACTTTCTTTGTAGTTACATTAATAATAATAGTTAATAGTAATTATACTGAAGAGTAAGATTCAAAAGGAAAAGCTCTTTCTGCACACCTCATCCTTACCTGGATACAGCTAGGAAGACACCATTCAGTTTCTGCCTATTAATAACCTGTCAAAATCAAATAAGGGGACATTATAATAAAACTGAACACTTCTTTCTAGAAGTGCCTGCATTTATCATGGGATGCGTGATGGAAAATTGAGATACAGAAAATTTAAATCAAAGCACCCACTTTCATAAATCAAAGGATAGAAAGGAGAATTGCAAAATTACTGAGATTTTGACATGCTAAACCTCAGGCCTGACTTCAGCTCCAGTTCATCAGCAGTTAAGATATGAAAGATTATAACTGTATGTTCAATTGATACAAAAGTTGTTTGGTACAACACACTGAAAATAGAATTCTAAATGTGGAATAAATTTTGCTGACCGATGTAGAAAGGAATTTTTGAAAAAATTGCTTATTCTTTTATACAGATCTTTTATTTCACAGAATCACAGAATAACCAGGTTGGAAGAGACCCACTGGATTGTCCAGTGCAACCACTCCCACCAATCTCTAAATCATGCTCCTAAGTACCTCATCCACCCTAACCTTAAACACCTCCAGGGATGGTGACTCAACCACCTCCCTGGGCAGACTGTTCCAATGCCTAACCACCCTCTACATGAAGAATTTTTTCCTAATCTCAAGCCTAAATCTCCCCTGGAGGAGCTTCAGGCCATTCCCTCTTGTCCTGTCCCCTGTCACTTGGGAGAAGAGGCCAGCACCCTCCTCTCCACAACCTCCCTTCAGGTAGTTGTAGAGAGTAATAAGGTCTCCCCTCAGCCTCCTCTTCTCCAGGCTAAACAACCCCAGCTCTCTCGGTCGCTCCTCATAAGATTTGTTCTCCAGCCCCTTCACCAGCTTTGTTGCCCTTCTCTGGACTCGCTCCAGAGCCACAACATCCCTCTTGTGGTGAGGGGCCCAGAACTGAACACAGTACTCGAGGTGCGGTCTCACCAGTGCCGAGTACAGGGGGAGAATAACCTCCCTGGACCTGCTGGTCACGCCGTTACTGATACAAGCCAAGATGCCATTGGCCTTTTTGGCCACCTCGGCACACTGCTGGCTCATGTTCAGTCAGCTGTCAACCAACACCCCCAGGTCCTTCTCCTCCAGGCAGCTTTCCAGCCAGGTTTCTCCTAGTCTGTACCTCTGCTTAGGGTTGTTGTGCCCCAAGTGCAGGACCCGGCATTTGGCCTTGTTAAACCTCATGCCGTTGGTCTCAGCCCAGCAGTCCAGCCTGTTCAGATCCCTTTGCAGAGCCTCCCGACCCTCCAGTAGATCCACACTTCCTCCCAGCTTGGTGTCATCTGCAAACTTGCTAAGGGAGCACTCGATGCCTTCATCCAGGTCGTTGATAAAGACATTAAACAGGACTGGACCCAGGACTGAACCCTGGGGAACCCCACTTGTCACTGGCCTCCAGCTGGATTTAACTCCATTTACCACCACCCTCTGGGCCCGGTCATCCAACCAGTTTTTCACCCAGGAGAGTGTGCGCCCGTCCAGGCCAGAGGCCGACAGTTTCTGAAGCAGAATGCTGTGAGAAACTGTATCAAAGGCTTTACTAAAGTCCAGGAAGACCACATCCACAGCCTTTCCCTCGTCCAAGAGTTTAGTAACTCGGTCATAGAAGGTGGGAAAAAGTCATTTGTGGGAAAAAGTCACATGATATTTGCTTTTTTCTCTTCAATACACTGCATTACTTTTCAAGATTTTTTAAAAAATATTATCTTGAAATATAGAATCTGAGATATCCTTAAAAATCATGTTCTTTATAAAACTTCCAAATGCTAATAATTTGTGTCCAGTAATGGATCTTCTTGTTCTAAAGATATACAAATTACACTCTTTGTAACTTTCAAAGTATAACTTGAGGCACATGGATGGAACATGCTGCCCTAAGCTTCCTCAGCAGTGGAGTTTTTTCAGTGGAGCAAGAAAAATTTCCCCATAATTTCACTGGGAGTTAAGCTATACTCATATTCCCCCTGGAACCAGCTGCATCCCTGCATGAGTTGTAATATTTTATTAAGATGATGAACTTCAGAGTCTTCACTGAAGTGTTAATACAGAGCAGAAGCTTTCTGTCTTATTTTACATATTCCATATTTTCTACGTATTTATTGAATCTTAAACAACTAATAACAAGGAAAGTCATTTGTCCACCCTCAGGATTGAAATGCTCAGTATCTTCAATTAGTATCACTGAATTATTCTGTGTATCAGATTGGACAAGATCTGTCAAAAAGTCATGCTTGTTACTGATTTGGATTATCAATAAAATGAAATTCCATGAAAAAGAGATAGATGCTGAGAAAAGAGAGTCTAGTAAATTGTTTCTAGTTTAATATCTGAAAACAGAATGGTGACAGCCTAATTAGCAATCAAAGAGATACTGAGGTAGTAAACTCTTGCTACAGGAGTTAATGTTAACAGGGTGAAAGATTTACACTTCACCTGGGAAAGTCACGGTACATTGGATGAGCTCCAGCGGGTAAGAAACCATTGTGTAGGAAAGGCAAGTGTGTCACAGAATCAAAGAAGTGCTTGAAGTGTTAGAGGAAATTACTACATGAGTATAGAATAAAGGTTTTCTCCCCCATGTAAAGTGTTCACTGGCTGTTATATGGGGCCAGTGAAAGAGATGACTATCCTAAGGTAGAACACAAGTAGATATGTCAGAAGGATATTGCCAAAACAATTAGGGAAGCCGTTTGTGGCATACAGATCACGCTGCATTTAGACATTTGAAGGAGATTTACAGTAAAAGGTTACAAACCAGGGGTCAAGGGAAATTCTCACAACAGATGAGGGCTAAGTTTGTGTAGCAGTAGGATAAGTTTTGTTTCAGCAAGTAGTTCCATGTTTGGACCTAAGCACGAAAGGAGCTTTTTGCTGATTTTATGACAAATAACATTTGATTTGGTTGAGGTGCCACTGTTTGATGATCCATTCCTCTTTCATGATCTGTTGCTATTACAGGCATACACTGAAGACAGCTCTTTTAAAAAATATTAAATTGTTGTATTAAATGAAACTAACACTTTTCTACACTGAGATACTTCAAATGTTGATTAAACTGCCTTCAGGTGTTCGATTTGAGTCTTCAGCAAAACCCAATTGAAATATTCTTCCTGCCTCCAAAGGTAAGAGCTTGCCAGGATATTAATATAGTTAGCAAAAGTTAGAAAATGAGCAGGAATAAAAATCAAATACAGACGTCAGGATTTGGAGTTTTGAAGGGCCTTGGGATTAGTGTCTCTTGGTTTCCCTTAAAATTAATAATGTCAACAGAATTGATTTAGATGAGAAGGTAGTGAGTTTAATCAAGAGAAATTCTGCAAATCTTACCCTATGAACAACTAATCCTGAGAGATTAAGGTACTAAAAGCATTTCTAGGATTCTTTTTTTCAGTTTTCTTCCATGGAGATATACCTTAATGAAATACACAAGCATTTTATAAGGATGAGCTTGTGAAAGGAAAAGTAATCTTATTTTCTGTTCAGTAAACTAGCCACAAACTATAAATCTGAGTTTAATATACTGATTGTATGTGTTAATACACAACTGGTACATGGTCTGTACAAGTTAATATGCACATATTCATTGTAACAGATGATGTTAATCATCCACTGTATTATACTTCTCTTGTTTTTAGGAAAATTGCAGACAATAACTCAAAACAAGAGATTCTATCAGTGAACTTAATTCAAAATATGAAGATTAATTACTAACCAGCTTGTACTCCTCAATGAATTTATTTCATGATCACAGAAATCAATAGCGTAGTGATCATTTGTAATTTAAAGTACCTTTGAAAACTAATGTTGACCCATGTCTTCACTTATCACAACGTTTAGGGTATTCACATGAGAAACCTAGAACTAAGAGGCCACATTGTTGTTTGAAAGTGTGCCAAATTGTGAGGATACACACCATGTGCCAGCCCTGGCTCTCAGGGTCAAAGGATGGGCATGAATTTGTTTTGTCAGTTGATATAGATTACATTTCCTTCCAGATGTTTTGCATGTCTTAATGAGTTTCCAGTGACTGCAGAATTTCACCTTATTCAACATACTTTTGCACAATGGGAATCTATAACCATCCTGCTAAAATCTGTTATGGTTTGAAGGTGAGAAGGCTGAAAAATGCTATTCATCCTGCTGTCTCTCCAAATGCCACAAAGTGCTTTGCTGTTGTTTTTTAATAAAATATCTTTCTGATTATGAAGACAAAATATCACAATGCAGGGACAGAATAAAGCTTTTCTCCAATTACAATTTGCCCGTTTATCTTAAGGTTTCTAAATTCAAAAGTAACATTGCCTCTTTTGGTAATGGAACCATGCTTAGAGTTGCTACTTCATATATCTTGTAACATTATTGTTGTACATCTTTTTTAAGATTTTTTAAAATTTCTATTTCTAACTGCCACTGGCATTCACTTTCTGTAATGTGCAGGTTCATATTTTAAAAAGATTGTCTCACTGAAGAAAAGAATCTGAACCCAAATATAACAAAACAGGAGATTTTCAGGTACTAGAAGACAGCAAAATAAATCTGCCTTCTTCCTTTCCTAAAAGAAATCAAACTGCCCTTATATTCAGCATTTATTAGATAGCATTTATTCTTCAAGTTTTTTTACTTAAACAAAGTAGATGTGTTCTACAAGGTCACACCGGAAAAGGATTTTTCTCTTTCTTGTTAAATAAATTTCTGAGAAATTGTAAGATATATTCATCAAATCTAGAGGATTCTGCAGTTGAGACAACCATGCTTTTTCATTCACTGGAAATGACAACTGAATCCTTTGTCTGTATCACTTTCTTGTTTACCTGGTGTTCATTATATGTGGTTCTTTAACCAGGTGTGAATGATCTGAAGCAGGGGTTTTGTTAAGTTCTTGTTTCCTTAGCAATCAACACAGAAAACAGCACTAAGGGGGGAAACACAAAGTGAAAAATGAATTTTATATGAATAGTTAAATTTGCACTCTGCTGTTTATGCAATTAAGCAAACAGGAGAAAAGAGACTTAAAATGCAAAACAGAAAGAAATGAATTGCTAACCAATATTTTCCATGTACCTAAATTAACTGAGAATAGAAATTTATCTCCATTGTAAAACATCTTTAAGTTTTTTTATGAAAGGAAGAAGTATGAAAGAAGCAGAAGAAATTACAAGGAGAGTGCAGTCTGGGCTTGTGGTCATAAAATTCTTGTGCTTGCAGGATCATGGACAAAGGAGCTGTGCTATATGATTACCTCACAGCGGTTAATAAGGAATTTGAGGGAAAAAAACTTTTCATCTACATTATTTTCCCTCCTGTTTTAACACAAGAATTTTATATTCTTGTGCCCTGTGATTTTTCAAGAACAATTCCATATACTAGAAGTCACAGTGAAAAACATTCTTTGAAGGTTTTCATCTTTTCCTTTTCCTTTTTCTTCTTCCTCTTCTTCTTCTTTTTTTTCTTTTCTCTTCAATTTAAGGGCTGTTTGTTTACAAATACCAGCCATAGGAGCCACTGCTTATGTTTCTAACTGTGCTTTTACCTCTCTGTTGATTATAAAACAGCCCTCTATAAAAAAGAGTAATTCTGTAATGTTTAAGTGGTTATATTATATTACATTATCAACAGTTTAGACTCTAAATTTTATCAGTCCTTGAATGCCCTACATAACATATATTAGAGCCAATGAGACTTTAGATTTTAACTCTTGTTGTGCTTTAAAATTAGAGTAGAGCCATCTAAACTTTTCCCCTTTACCCTAGTTCTCAACTAAAGGCACAGAGTAAATTAAATAGAATTTCTTTGTCTTTTTCCTTAGAGAGTGCAAAAACATGCTTAAAATTTTTTGAGCTCTTTTGAATGCCTCCAAAGCCCTTCCTCAATTCACTTCAAATATAGTCAAAAAAACATGCAAAAGTATTAGCTGTGACCTGCCAAGTTAGAGGTCAACATTCCTTCACTTACAATCACAATTCCCAAATAAAATTCAATTAAGCAGTTGTGCTGCTTTAAAAGTATTCTGATCTGCCACATTATACCTGTGCTTCATGCATATTTTAAAAAACAGCTTTGACAACACACGAAATATATTTAATATTTTTAGATCTACTCATCTCTTTTCTTGTACCTTTCTTCCTCTTCCGAGATCATAATTTCAATATTTTGCATGCATGATACCCCCTCCTGCTTTGGATAATTACATGGCAGAGTTTCTCAAAACCTTGTACATGTTATAAAAGCCTACAATATCTTCCAGCCATCATTTTGCTAAATATTCTCTTCCTGTGGAGTCCTGATGACACAATTCAGATCTGCTTTCAAGACCCTCACCTTAGGCAAATTACATTCTAATTGCATGACTTTACAGTTTCTTGGGAAAGGAGAAGAAAAGTGTTTTATATTATATATTTTAATAGTTTGGTGGGGGGATGAGACATGCAGAAAATATAAGCATTACAAATTAGAATTCTGTGGGCATTTACTTTAAATAAAATTTGATAGTGCAAAATTAATGTGTCTTATGTGTAATGGGTACTCACTGACACTGTATTACGGGGTTTTTAAAAATGTATTAATTTAAGTGCTTTATTACCTTTTAGTAGGATCTAGGTTGAGGAAACTCTGAACTACAATTAAAAATGTAATTATTATTTGGTTTATTTTCACTTTTTAAGCAAGTGATTTGTAAATATAAGGTTTAAAAGTAACTTTGCGGTCAGTAAAGAAATAGTCAGAAGACAGCTTGTAAAGGTAGATGGGTAGAAGGCAAATCCTAATCCTGGGAGAGGAATAAAACAGATTTAGACTGCAAATATTGTGATAACTTCACAATATATATTATAAATGTAATAAATCTTCAGAGCAATTTTCTTAAGAGATGGTTCACCATTTGAAGTTTTTATACTATTGTTAGAGGTCTCTATAATTACCATCAGTTCACAGCTGGAACAAACTGAAATGGAGCTGTGCTGATTTTGGAAACAATGATAGGAATGAGTTTCATGCCTTCAAATATTTTCCTCAGTTATTAACAATGCTTAACTTTGCTGTGAAACCACTGGATGTACAAATGTAAGAACATAAAGAAAGAACAGAAGAAACAGAAAGAATCCAAAGTGATTGAAAAAGAGATTTTTCAAAATTATGTATTCATTCTCCACTTGCCAAAACTCATAAGCTTAAATGTAAAACCCAGAAAATATATATCAGAAATTGTCAAAGAACAACCACACGTTGCCTTTATAAAGGGTTCAAGTAACTTATCTCTCTAGATCACGAAAGAGTAAAATTTTCATCTCTTCATTATTATGAAGGAAAAATCAGTCTTCATTTCAGAATGCATAACTTGAAAAGTTCCTTTAATTAATGCTCTAAGGAGAACTGGGAAAATCAACATCTAGTCTATTTACTTAAAATATAAATAAAGCTCCTAAAAATGCTTGTAAGAAGTATCCCAGAAGTTAGACCATGACAGGCAGTGCTCTTACTTACTGCCCAGTTGTCTCTGTGCCCAGCTACTCACAGATCTTTGAGAAGGGATCTGGTGGGGTCTCTTCCAACCTGGTGATTCTATGATTCTATGAAGATCTCTATATTAAGTGTGAAACATGATATTAAGTCTTGTTCAGTGATTTTTTTTGAGCAAACACACAGCATCATATAGAAACAGTAAAGAAGACCAGTATAAGAATGCATAACTGAATTTCAGTTTGAATTCTGCATATACTAAATGAGAGTCAAATAACCAGGTGTCCATACGTATATGTTCATACATATGTCAGATTTCAAATCTAACATGAGATGATAGGAATACTTCTATGCAAATCGTGGGAGTGGTTTTAGAAGTTAAAAAGCTTGATCCATAAGGAAAACAAAATCAACTAGAACACCCTCCCTTATCTGCATACCTTCAGTGCAGTTTCAGGGCCACTTCAGTACAGTATATTCTCAGTGCTGTCAGGTAAATACTTCTTTGTCAATGCACAATTGCAGTTCAGGTGATCTCTTATAACTTCCTGAGTTTTGGTGGACCTATGACTAGGTTGAATGTGACCTGAAAGATTCCTACTTTTAAGCACAATTCGTGGAACAGCTGAAGAGCTAATCGAACTCTAGTAGGTGAAATCCTACTGCCTTAAGGTCTTCTGTCCCTCATTTCAGAAAATCAGGATTTTATTTTCTATTTCTGGTTTTTTTTTCTAAGATAGGAAAAAAAAAGAGTATCTATTGAATATGCAGGCAAAGTTAAGAGATTATAGAAAAATCACATTCACTCCTAATTAGGGTTATTACTTATAATTTTTATCTGAATCTTGTTTCAGCAATAAAAGCTCATGAAACAGACTTGATATATATTTATATTTCTTCAGCCAGTTACCTGACCTGAAATCGGTGAAGATGTTCAAGTTTATTATAGTTCAAATTATGAACTCTCATTACATTAACTTTTTTCCTTTTTTGTCACTGGGTACTATATGATTTATCATTATATTTTAAGGTTCAGAATAAGGAATATTTTAACTTCTCATGAATGTGGGACAAAAGTGTTTGTTCTGCTGAAACAAGTATTGTTATTCTTCAGGTTCTAATCACACTACCGATCATGGTATTTTCTCCCATACCTTATTCTTAATGGAAGCTTGAGGTGAGAAGCTGAGGATTCTTTCTTTATTTCCTTTTCTATGCTTGTTTTCTTATACTGAAACAAGACCTCAGTCTGTATCACGCCAATTGCTAAATGTGCCAAATTAAAGACCCTACTTGTATAGATTTGAAAACTGTTATTACAACAAGATTCGGGGGTCATGTGATTAGCTACTTGATGACTACTGAAGTTATCTAATTAAGTGAGTTTTAAGTGGTTGGTAACTTGCAAGTAAAGAAAAAAATACTGCAATGAGGATATACAGAGGAGAAAGAATACATTCCATTAATTAAGGAATCTTTTCTAGACAGAAAGCATGGCTTAGAGGAAAATATAATGATTGTGGAATAAGAGCATAAGACTAAAATACTTGAAAAGTTGTCAGTTGTGTGATAAGAGGCAAAAGGAAGGAAGGAAGAAAAGGCAGAACTGAAAAATTAGAAGCCATTTCCACTTCGTGTGATGAATGAAGGTGAATTACTGGTAGAATCTCAAGAATGGATAATTAATTTTAAAAAAAAATACTGAAATATCCAGTTTTAATTGGAAAGGAAGTATGTAGATGCTTTAGGAAAACCCAATCAAGACAGCAATGATAATGGGTAACAGTAAGGGTCGAAATTAGATGTTTTACAGTATAGGTTTGTGCCTAAATTACAAACAACTCTAACACAGATTTGCTGCATGATGCTACCAATGCAGCAGGATAGCAAAATGGAGAGAATGACATTCAAATCAGGCCAAACACTCAAATTAACATA
The DNA here is from genome assembly GCA_033459285.1 of Clamator glandarius. Classification (NCBI taxonomy): domain Eukaryota; kingdom Metazoa; phylum Chordata; class Aves; order Cuculiformes; family Cuculidae; genus Clamator; species Clamator glandarius. The sequence continues at coordinate 261,767 of JAUNZM010000131.1, read as the reverse complement.
TTAATGATTTCTAGAGTTTTCTTATGACAACAAAGTATGACAAGGTTGACTGTGCTGTTCAAAATGTTTTGTGCACTGTAATTTACTGCTGGATATTAAGTTTTTCTAAGAAAATTCAAGGAGCAATTCATTTGTTCAAATATTAACATTTACAGCTATCTTAAAGGCTACGAGTTATCCAAGACATAAGCATGGAGTGCCTATACTTTCATTATAAATAAAACCAAATACTTTCAAAAGTATTTTTGTGTCTGTGATGAATAGACAGACATATAAGATATCAAAAATGTATTTCTTGTTGGGCTGGTTTTACTACTGATCTGGTTGATAAGTGAAAATAGTTCACCTAATGTTAGATAAAGTACTTTGGGACAGAAAATTTTTAACATAGGAAGTGCTGAGTACAAACCAAGAATGTACTGAGTTATCAAGGTCTCCACCAATATCACAGCTGCTTAGCAGAATATCAGAACAGAATTATATAATAGGCATCATTAAAAATTTAATATCCAATATTCAATGGTTTGGCAGGGTGTGCTATTATCCACTGCTTTAAAAGGGACACGCTGCAGTGCCATTTTGAAGTTAAATTTACTGAGGTTTTAGTAGAACTCATTGTACCTGAGCATTTGCAAATTTAGTTTTTTCATAGCTTCAAATGCAGTTATCCTCTTAGTGTTTTGTAGCACTAATCCTTCATGAATTCCTGAAAACCATAGTCTAAAAGATTGATTTTATTTTTAACTGACATTTAGAAATAGCAAAGCGTCTTCTACAAATTGCTTGTCACTTAAAATAGGTTGTTGATACTCTTGTCATCAAGAGATAATGCAGGATATAATTAGTCCTTTTCAAAATTTTATGGCTTTAAATATAAAAATTATACACATTAGGCATGCCTCTCAAAAAATATGATGTATCAATGCATGCAAATCACTGTGTCTTTATAAATATTTTCTTAGGAAGCAGAACATCTTATTAATACAGTACCAATGAGAAAGCACAGATCAACTTTCACAAGGTCAGTTTATCAGTCATCTATTATTTTCAGGTGAAAGCTGGAAGGATGAAATATCAAATGCAGCCAAGAATGTTAAACAAATGAGAATTTGATTTTTATAAAGCTGCTCAGAATTATTTGAATTTACTATGATCAAAATTAATTTACTGTGAAGTCATGAGAAAATTAGTGGAAATCAGTAAGACCATTGTCCCTCCAAAAATGGGAATTCATTTAATGTCTGTAATTAAGTTTCTTCAAACGTATTTCAGTTTGAATTCAGGTTTGTGATATACAATAAAACCTTCTTTATCTAGGTTTATCTTTATCTATCTTTATCTAGGAGTTGTGCAAATATAACCTATTTTAAAAAGGGAAAATAATTTTGCAATCTATTTCATTATTTTTACATATAGAAGGTATAATAGATTTGAGTAAGATATTGAACTTAAATTTATTTGTGGGGGAACAACATCCATAACTCATTCAGTATTTGATTATCATGTGTTTCATGTCTACAGCCTTTGTGGAAATCAACAGTTTTATTGAAACCACTGACTACACCAGAAGTTCATAAATTTATCCTAAAAAACTCTACAATGAAATATAAGTGTAAACTTAACTCTTCATACTATTTTGTATCTCATACCTTCCATCTGTATATTCATTTCATATGTGAGCGTACACATATATACATTTATATTTGTGTTCATATGTATTCATGTCTCCAATATCCTCAAAGTACAAGCACTGGTATCTATCTAAGAGCACCTTTTGCAGCTGACATCTTCTCATAAAAAAGAGAAATGCACTATAAAGTGAGCTGATCCTAAAATGACAGCTAGAAAATAACGACTAATAGGGCCTTCACCTTGCACATTTTAAGATTCTGACAAAATGACATCTGTTTCTATCACTTCATAACTTCCAGACAATAGTTGTCACAAAAATAACGGAAAGATATTGTCATAATAACCTTTGGGTCCTGGTCCTGTAATCAGATCTTTATCCTAACTCTGTCCCGGAGATGGCTTTTTAGGGCTGGGTACCTATCATGTATTTTGAGCAATATATAAGTCAATCAACTACGCCTAGCCGTGGATTCTGCATACTGTAAACATACAGGGATAGGATCCACTGAAGGTTAAATAATTTCACCAGTTTTAGAACATGGTGAATCCCATTGTAAAGGCAGCTTAGATATGCGGAATTGATGATAGTTTTGAAGATATCACTTCCCAAACTTAAGTCCCACCATAAGACAGTGTCTGAGGTAAATTACAGATTGGGCATTGGTGGTTGAATTCATAACTAAATTCAGACTTCCTTTGTTCAGCTGCAATTCTGTGTGGTGCAACCTGAGAAATCTGTAATTATATTGTTTAATTATTCATAATGGCATCTGTCAAGGCAGTACATTCAACATGTTAAATTATGCTTGCAGTAAGGGTAACTTCATATTCGCTTATGCAGTGAGATATCTCTAGTATTTGCCAGCATATGCTTTCCAAAGACTTCTTAAGAAGTACCCCTGAGGACTTTCTGCATCTGATCTCACATCACTCAAGAAGCTTATTCTTTTCCACTGAAACACAGAAAGAAATAGCTATGGAAGAAAGCAAGGGAAATAAAAATTTACTAGTTCCAAAAATAAATGCATCCTAAAATGTGAGGGAAGCATTTTGATTTTAGCTAGAACATCTGTACAGTATATTTTTTTCAGCTGCTATTGCTAACACAGTATTAGCCAATTCTTTCCAGGCAATAATAATGTGTTTTGTTTTCTGGAAATTCAAGACAAATAGCCTCTGAAGAACCTGAAATTTTAGGGATGATTATATATATCAATTTTCTTGGAAAACACTATTCAACATGCCAGCATTATACAGCCTTTGCAAACTTTGTAACCATTTATATTTTTAACAGACTGAGATCTAATCTTTCCAAACTGACTTTAGCAGCATCAGAAACACAATTTCAGGTGAACCACTTGAAGTGCATTTACACATGCAGCCCTTCTCAAGTCACCACTGTTCATCTGCACTAAAAAATGCCACTGACAGGGCTCAACGTGTCATTTTCAAGCAACTTTTTCTCTCAACCTGCATACTGTTTAAGGAATGGTTCTTCTCCCTAGTATTCCCTTCTTTGAGCACCACTTACGTATTCAAGCACAGTTCAGCGTGAAATGGCATACTTGCAGGTCAAAGAACAGACTGATGGGGTTAAAGGAGACATAAACAGAATGAAACATAAGGCTCTGTAGAAGGCTCAATTGGATAAAGCAAACTTTGTATCCATTTGGGCACAGCATGTCTCTCACAGATGAGCAGAGTTGAGAAAACAGGCTTCATAGACAGAACAAGTGTTGGCCCTTGATGTACATATTAAATCATCAGTCTGGAGAATTTGTCAATAACATATTTCCCTAAACATCCATATGTCTGAAAAATTAGGTTCATGTTGATGGAACTAAACGGGATCTCAATCAACACAGAATGAAAATAAGCAGTGTGGCTTAAAGCGGCAGCAGTTCTGTTTGTAAAACTCATTTCATCTCCAGTTCTATTTCAGAGCAGTTTGGCAAACATGTGGTTATATATGAGAAAAAGCAGCACTAGTTAATACTTTAGATGCCTATTAAAAAACTATATAGGTGCTGGGGAAGTTCTTTGAACAAATTCAGACCACCTTCAGTGTTCTGAATGTGTGATCAATTTTGGCAATGCCTACAATGCAGCTCACTTTGGTGGCCGATGGAATTGAATGCTGAATGCAATGAAGTAGGAGGCAGCTGAGCTGAATTCTGGTTTCTGCTCTACCTTTGCACTGTGAGTAAGTCACATTGATATCTAATTTGATATCCCCATTGATATTTAATATGTCTTTTCCATTTAAGCTGTACTCACCTATGGTGGTTTTACAATCACTGGGAATGGTGACTTTGTATCAACAGATGAGGAGAAGGCCGAAGTACTTCACAACATTTTTGCCTCATCCTTCACTCACAACTGCTCTCCTCACCCCTCCTGGGTCATGGGACAATAAGATGGTGACTGGAGGGTAAACCCCCTCCCACTGTAGAGGAGCATCACGTTAGTGACCACCTTTGGAACCTGAACATTTATAAGTCTATCGGACCTGATGAGATGCATCCCAGAGTCCTGAGGGAATTGGCATATGTGGTGGCCAAGCCACTCTCCATGATATTTGAAAAGTCATGGCAATCAGGAGAAGTCCTTGGTGACTGGAAGAAGGGTAACATTGATATATTGAACAATTAAACATAACACTCTATTCAGTTCAAAAAAAAATATTATTTCATGAAGTTTATATGTAAGGTTCTTTGAAGAGGAAACATAAAGCTTTTCAACAAAATTCTAGCAGAACTAAACTCCAAGGAACAAATAGACTGTGAGAAAGTAGGTTGAGCACTGGCCTGCCTTGGCTAATTCACACCAAGATGGTTTTGAGTACCATAGTGTGGAGGTGACTAGAGAATGCTTAGAAGTCAGCATTTCAAACTGACTTTCAGTACTAGCCAAGAGTCATGTGGACATTTAAGTCTGTTGTCAGTGTGAAGTGCAGATAAACGTCAATATTGGGTGTGATAAACTCTTATTGTAACTAGCACATCGGTCAACAGTCCCCATCTAAAATATTTGAAATTGTACTTTGGAATACAAAGGCAATATACCTCACCACCAAGACCAGCTACCTTGGTAATGTGGAAGTTTAGATGCTAGCTTTTTCCTATTCTTACATATATATATATACACGTCTGTGCGTGTGACTGTATAAAGGCAAAGAGAGAAGGGAGGAGGGAGAGAGAAACAAAGAAGGCTATTGCAAAGGATAATTCAGAACATCTATTTAGTGGTTTCCTAAAACCATGTAAGTATTCCACAGAGTATCAGACAACTGATAGAAAATCACTATACCGGAACAGTCCATTTTTCTTTTATTGTTCATGGATAATTTACCATCTCAGCTTGTTGTGATTTTTCCTCTTATTATCTACTATTCCTGATTTCCATGCTATTTTTTTTATGCAATTGATAAAATTGAATTTGGAATAAAAGCATTAGAGACAGGAAAATACATGACAGTCAAATAAAAAAAATTCTAATGAGCAAATGCAATGTTAGAAACTAAAAAACACTTTTTGCCCCAACCTTTCTGATGTCACAGAAAAGTAAGAGTAAATTAAAATTAAGAAACAGAAAAAATAAAACTGCTTAATGATTTTTTACTTTCATTATGTGGTAATAATTCATCTATGGAAATAATTGATACAAGACCACATTAAAACAAAAAACTTAGTATCTAAACTAATGCAGTTACTCACATAGAAAATACAAAGGACAACTAGAATTTCAAAGTGTGTTTAGAAGAAAATTAAATACTGAGCCTGCAGGGAATGAGCCATCGTATCACATGAAGGAATATGAGAAGATATTTCTAACCACAAAAAGAACTATGAGCTAACACGATTGAAAAACAGACTCTGAGCTGTCTGTTTTCTTTCTGTTTAAAGCTGTTGCATTTTATCCTTCTATCAGACAGCTACACATTCTGGACAGGATTTCTGACAAGGACATTGTGGGCTAAAAGCCTCATACTATATTTTTCATTTTTAAGGGACATGCACTCCATCCCTATCACCTTGAGGTATATTTTCTTTCCAGCAGAATGCTGCAGGTTTTAATCATAAGTCTTTTATACTTAGTATGAGACGAAAATAAATACACCACCAGCGTGAACACTTTTCTGAGGACACAAGAGGGATTCTTGCTTGTCATAACTAATGATGGTGATCAAAGCCAACCAGGTGCTCACACTGACCCTGAGCTTTGATCATTTACAATACTTTCCAATATCTGAGCTTGGAAGTGAGTTGCCCTAATAGCCTCTGATTACATTACTGGCATATGGCAGGAAAAAGGAGCAGAAGATAAGAAGAAGCAAGAAGGAGAGTGGAATGTCTATATGTGCAGCCTGTGTAAGTCCAAAGACCTCCAAGCAGCTGAAGTAAGCTCACATTCAAAGATTTTCACATGCTGTACATGTTAATGTTATTGAAATAGTCAGTAGGCCTTTCATGAAAGCTGGTCCCAAGGGGCAATAACACGATTCTTTACTCACCTTTGAGGAATTATTTCTGTGGGTAAACTTGATAGTTACAAAGGGTTTTTCATAGAATCATAGAATCATACAATGGTTTAGGTTGAAAGGGACACAGAGAGAACAATTTTTCTGTCTTACTTATCAAGTCTGTTAAAAGATTATAACGGTCAACTGCATAGTCATATATACTTCCTCACACAAGACGTAAGGATTCTGTTGCCTTTTTGAGCTTAGTTTTGAAGAATACAGTTATCAAAGAGGTCCTTTTATTCAAAACTCTATGCTACTCTTGTATTTGTTATAATTATTGTTTGACTCTTGCTCCTCTTCACAATCCCACCTCCTAGTTCATATTATATGTAGAACTGTAGAATCATAGAATAGTTAGGGTTGGGAGGGATCTTAATGATCATCTAGTTCCAACCCCCCTGCCTACCCCTTTCCAATTTAAAGCCATCCCCCCTCATCCTATCACTACATGACCTTGTAACAGTCCCGCCCCAGGTACTAGAAGGTCACTATAAGATTCCCTCAGAGCCTTCTCTTCTCCAGGCTGAACAAGCCCAACTCTCAGCCTGTCCTCATAGCAGGGGTGCTCCAGCCCTCTGATCATCTTTATAGCCCTACTCTGGACCCATTCCAACAGTTCCATATCTTTTTTTATGCTGAGGATTCCAGAACTGGACACAGTACTCCAAATGAGGTCTCACAAGAGAAGAATAGAGGGGCAGAATCACCTCCCTCGACCTGCTGGCCCTACCTGCTTCTTTTGATGTAGCCCAGGATACAGTTGGCCTTCTGGGCTGTAAGCGTACATTGCTGGCCCATGTCGAGCTTCTTATCAACCAGCATCCTCAAGTCCTTCTCTGCAGGGCTGCTCTCAGTCACATCATCCCCCATTGTGTATTGAAATTGGGGATCGTCCCGACACAGATGTAGTATCTTGCACTTGGCCTTGTTGAACCTCACAGGTCCAGTTCTCCAGCATTTCAAGGTCCCTCTGGACGACATCCCATCCTTTGACTGTAGCAACTGCACCACTCAGCTTGGTGTTATCTGCAGACTTGCTCAGGTCGCATTCAATCTTGCTGTCAATATCACTGATGAAGATATTAAGCAGCACCAGTCCCAGTACGGACCCTTGAGGGACACCACTTGTCATGGATTTACCCCATCTGGACTTCGAGACATAGGCGACTACTGTCTGAATACGACCATCCAACCAGTTTCTTATCCACAGAATCGTCCACCCATTAAATCTATATCAATCTGATTTAGAGAGAAGGATGTTGTGGAAGACCACATCAAAGGCTTTACAGAAGTCCACTGCCATACTTACCCCATCACAGAAAGCCACTAGGTTGGTCATGCAGGACTTGCTCTTGGTGAAGCCATGTTTTCTGCCTCTAATCACCTTCCTGTCCTCCATGTCCTTTAGCAAAGCTTCTGGAAGGATCTGTTCTATAATCTTCCCAAGCACAGAGGTGAAGCTGACTGTTTGGTAGTTCCCAAGGTAAATTTTATACATTTTTTAAAAATGGGCACAATTTTGCTCTTCTTCCAGTCATTAGGGATTTCCCCTGACTGTCATGACTTTTCAAATATCATGGAGATAGCCACCACATCAGCTAATTCCCTCAGGACTCTGGTATTCATCTCATCAGATCCCATAGACTTATGTATGTTCATGATCCTCAGGTTGTTACAATCATGTTCTTCTCACACAGCAGCAGGAACTTTAACACTCTGGTCCCCATCTTGTTTTCCATTGATCCAGGAGGGGTGAGGAGAGAGGTTGCCAGTGAAGACTACAGCAAAAATATTGTTGAATTCCTCAGCCTTCTCCTTTTCCCTTGATATAGGGTCACCATTTTCATTCATCAATTGGGGTACGATCTCTTTAACCTTCCTTTTCTGGCTGACATGCCTGTAGAAGCCCTTGTTGTTCTTTGCTTCCCTTGCCAAGTTCAGCTCCAGCTGTGTCTTGGCCTTCTGACTCCATCCCTACACAATCAGGCAGCATCCCTATACATTCCCCAGGTTACCTGTCCCTGCTTGCACTGTCTGTGCAGTTCCCTCTTGCTCTTCAGTCTGACCAGCAGGTCTCAATTCAGCAGTGCTGGTCCCTTCACTGCCTGACTTCCTACATCTGGGGACTGAATGTTCTTGCTCTCTGTGGAAAGCAGTCTAAAATATTTGCCAGCTCTATTCTGCTACCTCTGCTCCTTTTTGTACGTAAGTGCTCTTCTGAAGTCTGTAGAATTTCTGACTCCTCAAAAATACATATTAATGTTATATTTTCATATAATACAGGTATTTCTACTAAGCTGAGACTCTTTCATCCATTGCTGGCAGTGGTGTTCATAATAGCCAGCAGTCTAAAATGTCACAACTGCAGACTATGATGCAGTCAGAATAAAAATGCTGTTTATCTTGCTAACATTAGTTTCTCATTAGTTCTAAAAACGGATTAGCAGATAGAGTTGATAGCTAAAGGCATTTTGGGAAGACTTGTTCCCATGAAGTCTGACTCACACATAATCTGATCTTTCAGTAAAAAAAATCATTTTGTCTGTGTCAATAGTTGAACAATTTTAAGTACAGCAGCAGCAAGTTTAAATGTACAGATATAATTTCTTAACATAGTAAGATCCTCTAACTGCTGTGCACATTTCAGATGTTCTCCAAACACATTGCAGGCAGAGAGAATAAATGTAGCAAGTGACATTATTATATGGGCCAGAAGCTGAGATAATTATTTAATTCACATCCAAGGAAAAAACATTGAAAAGAAAAAAGAGCTGTAGTAACATCTTTGTAAGATTCTTCTTCACAAGGTTCAGAGAGAACCAAGAACAACAGTGGTCTATTCTTCTTTCCAGAAAAGTGGTGTTGTTCCTCAGCACTTTAACAAGACAAGAATTCAAGACTGTGCTTTTTCTAAAAGAAAGAAATTTCATTCTTCAGAATACCTGCACTTCTCAGCATGGGAAGGCTTGTTTTTTTTTCTGTGCTATACTATCCCTGTTGTAAGCAAGAACAAGAGAGGGTAATCAGAGTTACCTGTTTCTATGGAAAACTAGAATTCTATTAATCATGAAACATTTTTCATGTCTGCTAACCTGCTTATTATTATCAGGAGCAATGTTAACTTTTCCTCTCACTGAAATAAAGTTAATGAAGATTCCAGCTAAACCAAGCAACCACAGAGCCATGCAAATATCTATCCTGATGATGTAATCTCACAACATAGTTGTTTTACATAAAATTTAGCTGTCAGTGTGCTTATCCAGCACAGCCTTGCCTGTTAAAAGCCTGGTAATAGAATACCTTGAATCTTCTCTGCTGATGCATGTTCTCATGCTTGCTAGCTTGTTGAGACCATGGAATCTTCATTAAGACCTGTGAGTTAATAACAAAAGAATGCACTAGACTGAAAACATGAAGATAAGGGGCACATCTGTCAAAAATAGAGGGTTGCACTCTATTGCTGTACTGAGGGATTCTCACAGGTGGAAATTCACTAGGATAGCTGTTACTGGATATATAAGGTTTGCATCCTGTCAATAAAGTTGATCTCGCTTGTTGCCTCATTGACAGGGTCCGTGCCTTAATCGCTACAGATGCACAGTCTAGGTATCTATATTGTCCTTCAACATTTCATCCACTCTTGGACTGCTTGATACTACTGATGCTCCAGATGTCTGGCTTGCTTGTATTAACTGCCTTTAAAAGTGGAAAAGGAAGCCCCCACAGTTATTTTTCCTCTCAGCTTTTGTGTGTTTACACTTACAAACTTTTGACAGTAGCTTCCACTGCACATCAGTCCTGCTGCCAGGGGAATAAAGGAAAATTTTAATATGGAATTATGGTCAAACCAGAAAATTCAGCTGAGATCATACACTTTCAGTGATAATACCATAGGTGAATGCATTTACAAATAGATGGATGATGTTCAATATCACAAATAACAATATAATGAAAGAATGTTTTAATCTTCTTTTGAAATGCCTTTACTATGCAAATTATCTGCTTTAGGCTTAATCCTACAGAGAGTTCCCTTGTTGCATATTTTTGTGGCCTCAGAAGCCAGAGAGCTCTATCACAAGTTGGTATTGCATGGTGTTAGATTGCACCTCATGTAATTCCATGTCACAACAAATTATGGGTGTCTAGGTCCTGCAGCATTTGCAGCTTTAGATAGCCAAGCAATGCAATTGCATTGTGTACTAGGTGGTACCATGGAGCTCTGATGTTGATATGTGTTTTAAGTAACTTTCAATGCAACAACAGTAGCTGATGGAAGTATTTAGTAGTGTCACAGGCAATGGAAAATATATAGTCACTCTTACATTTTACAAACTGGCATTCTGCTACAAAGTAGAAAGTAAAGCTGACACAGTGTTGTAGAGAGAACTGTCTGACACACTGCCTTCCACAAGTTTCTTCTGTGGTGATATTTATATTCTTCTGTAGGCATGTTTGTCATTTTCAGGCTTATAAATGGAACATCCAAAATATGCAGCAGAGGCTGAATGAATTCTCCAACTATTCCTATGTATATACTTCAATTTATGTCACATTAAAGACAGCAACACTTTTGGCATTTTGTAAAATCAACTAGTTTGCATCCAGGGAAATCAGAGAAGATCTGAACTGTGTTTATGACAATAAAATAAACATTTTTCCTCTCAACCAGCTGTCTTCAGAAATGTTATCATCCATGACATAAGTTTTTACTGTCTTGTATATACTGAAAAAAACTATCTATTTTTGTATTGTAAGTGTTTTTATTACAAAGCGTCACCATCATCAGTAGGTCAGAGAACTAATTTTGACTGGGCTTCATGCAAGATGCTTGAGGTCATTGGAATGATTATCATACTTTCCTGTGATGGTCCACAATACCTTTTATAATGGGATTGTGGTTCTTTGATGCAGTGTCGTCACAGGAGAAGGGGATTTTGACAGAGGGAATTTATGGCTTTTGGTAACATGAAGATTTTAGATCTGTTACAAAAGCATTTATTTGCTACCAAAAACTGCACTTCAGTTTTTAAAATCAATAGTAAACTAGGTTTAGAGGTTAGCTTCAGGAGGAATGTAACTTTTATGGAATACATGCTCCACTTGTACTGATTATCAAACTTCCCTCTGCATCAAAACAAAGACATTTAAAAATCCACCACTTCTAATATAGTAATGCAGATCCCAAATTCCCAGTCCTATTTTTCACAGGATAGGATTTGCACTCTCTAACTTTATGAGATTTCAGTCATTCTTTGGGGGAAGAGGAAGCTCTCAAGGCTGAATTTTTTAAGAGGAGCATTTGAAAAGTATAATTAATTCCTTGGAAATTATAGCTATCTGACCAAGTCTTCTAATGTCAAAAAGTGCCAGAACTCATGAAATAGTGTAAAAAAATTTTCCTCTTTCGCACAGAACCCTATCCTTCTGTTAATGGTAGGTAAATTTATCAAAAGCCATTACCTGTTTTAACAGCCTAGATCACATTTTAGAGGTGATTTTAGCATTTTAGTAACTCTGTCTCTCTTTGAAAGCAGCTTGGAAGTCACACGTCACCTGGTTTTGCCCTTTTGAATACCATATTTGCACTTAATGCAATTTTTAGGCACCTTGGAAAAATTGATTTTATATCCTTTTCCAAAATGTCACACTTGTAAGGGTACTTCTAAACCATGGAAGTTAGATGTTTCCAATGCGTGCCCATGGTAAATTCCCTTACTTTCCCTCCACGTTAAAGCAATATCTGAGTTAATGTTTTTCATCTATGGTTTCATGGAAAAGTAATGACATTCCTGTACCAGGAAAATGAATCAGAACTTTTTTTACCTGTATACTGTATGATGTGTACATGGAAATACATGAGAATGAGGAAAAGGAGTGGAATGAATAGTAGATATATTAATGCTTTAGACTGGCTTCCTAAAACAAAAATGAGTTTGTAAAATACAGAGGATGAATACAGTTGCTGGCCTGATTGATTTGCCCAGCTTATCTGTAATGATCTAGCTACAGCTGCAGCCATTGAATTTAACCTGTTTTTTTTGTGATAATACCTCTCTAATATTCGCTTCACCTGAAAGCACTTATGCTGGAATATGAAGGAAAGTTAATAAACTGTTAATAAAATTTCTACGGGATGCAAGAAAGCTGCAAAGAAGAGTAAAACTTTGAAGACAATAAGTGTGACTTCGGTTTTGCAAAGACCTAATTATTTGCTTCATGCTTTGAATTCTGAATACATCTATTGGCCCTAGCTAGACTATTTATAGTGTGGCTAAAGGTGCACTTGAAATTTTTAGGATAATATCCTGTAGCTTTGAGTAAATGACAGGATGCTAGTTTCCTTTTACCTTGCTGATCCCATAGAGACCAATAAAAGTGTACAGCATAAGGATGCAAGTGTGCATAATGCATTTATTAGTCTGACTGTACATACTCATTAGTTTTTTACCCAGCGTTAAAATTGCAGTGTTGCTGTAGTTGTTTCCTTATGAATAATAGGAATCAGAACGAAGTTTAGATAGCTATGAAAATATAAGCAATTATTGCATTCTGAAATACAGTAGTAGGATGCAGGATATCAGTGCTGCAATGTTACAAATGCAGTGTTTAATGCTGCTGGACTGCTGCTATGACTAGAATCAGGCTTTTAGTCCAGTAAAGAAATATTTTGTGGCATTATAGGGTCACACTCCATTGTCAAGTTTTAGGTAGCACTCTGCATTGATCTCAGTGGCAGTTGTGTTTAAAAATTAAATGGCATGACCTGGCCTTTAATGTGGAGTGACATTTGAAAGGAACATACAGATTTTGCTGCTCTCTGCACAGTGAGAAAAAGGAAAGGAGGAAGGAGAAGAAGCACAGCAAGCCTCATGCTATCTTGATGTATGTGGAGGGCACAAAAGTTTAAGCAGTATTAATAGCTTGAACCCCAGCCTGCCTAATAATCAATGCGACCTTAGTTTATTTCCACCAACTTCAATGGAGCTGTAGTAGATTTACATCTTTGCTAATGGAATCAGAATCTAATTGATTACATATCTGTACTTGGAGATACAAGTTAAGAAGCATTTATATAAAAATGAATCAAGTTTTATATAGAGGATTTTTTTCAATTCACATGCTTCTGTATTAGACACAAAATCCTAGAAATATACAAAAATAAGATTGCATACAACAACAAAAAATAATTCTTTTCACTTGAGGAAAACATACATTCTTTGCCTATTTTATATAAAAAGTACAAATGGTACTCTGAAAGTATTCAGACAAACCTACAGTGACAAGGATTGGAAATTAATATGGGGTAATAGAAAATAGTATTGCTTCTTCTATTTCATAAAAGAAATATAAATACACTTGGCATTAAATACAGAAATGCTGTCATGAAAAAATATATGAAGCATCTTATAAGTGCTTTGTTAATGAAAGGATTTAGGATTTGGAAGCAGAGCCTTATGAGATACTTTAATATTTCCAAATATTCCCCTCAGTTTGGAAACATGGATATTGTATCTCCATTGGGCTGCAGGTCTGATGTATTTTTACAGCTGGGATCTCATCAAATACTTTTTTATCAACTATAAAACTTGTAGCAAATGGTAATGTATTTGTTTACTATTTGACCAGAGAATAATTTCTGAAAGCTTTGTCTATCCTTATTCAAATTCATCTTTTTCATATACTATTTATCTTGCTTGTGTGTTCATAGGTTTCCTATGAGCTTTCATTTTTCTTCAACAGCCAGTGATGTTTTATTTTATTAGAGAGACTTAAACTCAACATCTCAGCAACATTATAATAATTTTGATTTCCTGATTTCTTTCTCCTTTGCACATAAAATTGTATCACATAAAAAGGCTGCATATTCACTGCAAGCAAAATTCTGCCATCCCTGTTTCCTGTATTTGTTGGTTTTCCTTTGTCTTACTAAAGGATGTGATCTGGTTCAAATTACTATATGAAGACAATATAGGCAGAGGGATGTATGCAATGAAGATTAAAAATTAGTCATTGAGCTCACTGTATCTTCCTCAATGTCAAACAAAAAATGCCATTGTAAATCCTCTGGGACAGCCTGAACAATGCTTGCATATTCTAGGCCTTATGTCAGCCTGATATCCATCTGTCTCTTTTATAGGTTTGGTCTCTCCTGTTTCACTCCCTCAGTTGTGGGGGAATGGGAGAGGAGGGTCTCTGAACAGCAAAATTTTCCTTCATTTTGTTTAAAGGCGAGACTCTCTGGACTTTATATCAAGCTACTTTAACCCTATATTTGTGCTGCCATAGGATGCTTTTGTGCTAATTCTAAAAGATAGAAGTCAGCACATAACATTTTAAATAACATTGAGTATTACTATTGTATTTGAATAATTTAGAACAAGACCCTGACTCCAACTTGCAAATAAACAGTTTTGAGAAATCTTAGTACATGAGCTGAGTTTTTGTAGTATATACAGCACAAAATTTGCAGAAAAGTCAGAAGATAGCAGGAAAAAATAACTTTAAGATGTTCTGATTAAGCAGTGTTCCCCAGGGCTCAGTGCTGGGTCCAGTTCTGTTCAATATCTTTATCAATGACCTAGATGAAGAGATTGAATGTACCCTTAGTAAGTTCACGGATGACACTAAGGTGGGTGGAAGTTGTGATCTGCTGGAGGATAGGAAGGCTCTTGAAGGATCTGAACAGGCTGGATTGCTGGGCTGAGACCAATGGGATGAGGTTTAACAAGGCCAAATGCTGAGTCCTGCACTTGGGACTCAATGACCCCATGCAGCAATATATGCTTGGAGAAGAATGGCTAGAAAGCTGCCTGGCAGAGAAAGACCTGCGGGTGTTGGTTGACAGGCCACTGAATATAAGCCAGCAGTGTGCCCAGGTGGCCAAGAAGGACCAGAGAAGTGATTTCACCCCTGTACTCAGCACTGGTGAGACTGCACCTTGAATAATGTGTTCACTGTTTGGCCCCTTTTTAGAAGAAAGACATTGAAGTCCCAGCGTGTGTCCAGAGAGGATCAGCAAAGCTGGTGAAGGGTCTGGAAAGCAAGCATTATGAGGAGTGGTTAAAGGAACTAGGGTTGTTTAGCCTTGAGAAGAGGAGGCTGAGGAGAGATCTTATCACTGCTTACAACTACCTGAAAGGAGGTTCTAACAAAGTGGGTGTTGGTCTCTTCTCCCAAGTGACAGGTGATAGGATGAGAGGAAATGGCCTCAAGCTGTGCCAGGGGAGGTTCATGCTGGACTTCAGGAAAAAAATTCACCAAAAGGGTTATCAAGCACTAGAACAGGCTGCCCATGGAGGTGGTGCAGTCACCATCCCAGGAAGTATTTAAAAGGCAGGTACATGAAGTTCTTATGAAAGTGATTTAGTAGGGGATAGATACAGGTGGTCTTGATGATCTCAAAGGTCTTTTTCAGCCTAATAATTCCACGATTCTATGCCACCTTACAGCTGAAGAGGTGTCTGGCATAATTTTGAACCTCTACAGGATAGCCTTGCAAGCTACAGCCCTATACACACTCTGAAAAGTGAGTGTGGATTTATTTTGACATGTCCTTCCTTTGGCACCATGTATGAACTGGCTTTTGGAGGGCTCTCTGCAGAGGGAAAATTGCTGATGTAACCCCTCAGCTGCAGGATCAAGGCTGAGATCTCCAGGTGAATCATAATGCAAAGCTCCTACTGAACATATTACTGAACATACTGAACATGTAATCATGTTACAGGCAGAGGTGTGTCTATCTAGCACCCATCACAAGCATGAAAATACTTTCATGCTTCTGTAAACAACAGAATATACAATCTTCGGATTTTTTTTTCTGCAGTAAAGCAGCCATATACTTGGTCCTTCCTGCAGTGACATAATCTATACGCAACTTAATAAACATTAAAGCTGTATATCTACTGCAAGAAACTGTACTGCAATATTCCCAGTTCTTTTTCATTTTTTCTTTATTTAACAATTCAGAAATCCTGCTGGATGTGCAGTCAATCATGGACTGGTTTGTTTGGAAGTACTGACTTTGAAGACCAGCAAATATGCATGAGCTGATAAGTGTCTGATTACCTCTTCCTGCTTCACTGCTCGTTCCGCAAGACAAGCAGAATGTGTAACACTTGGGTGCTTGGAAGACCAAAAAAACCCACAATTCCCAGGCAACATACTTTTTTTGGCTTCCTGTAGTTTGTTGCTATATCTGCATTCCCTATTTCTCTTGAACTAGTAGGCTCAAATGTTACAAGGGGACAACTATTTGGCAGATAAAGCTTTGCACAAAGCAAAATTATTCAAAACTGTTTTCCTTAGGAAAACAGGGTAGGCAGAAGCTCCCGTGTGATTACTTTAATAGTCTATGCTGCTTCTTGGTGACTTTGAGCAGAGTGAGCATATTCCAGGAAAGAAATCTTTTATCACCATTAACTTGTACGAAAAATTCTTGGTTTGTTCTGATGTTGTTTGGTGACTGCACTTGTTACCTGATCTGAGTAGGTGTAAAATCATAAGACTCCTTGGGAGTTTCCAGAAATATTTGTTACTATCTGACTCCATATTTTTATTTGAGGAGGTCTGATGATATGAATACAGCTGCTCAGCTTTATAGATGAAGTACATAAAAGAAAACACCTACCACTGTCTTGCAATTCTTTACTTATGCATGCAACAGAGTCTTCTAAACAGTCTCCAAATCAGTATGTGATTGCTCAAAATCTTCAAAGTATCTAAAAAATCTGGTGACTTATACAGTTATGTGATAGTCTTCTTCACCTTTTCTTATGTCCCTAAATTAGCTGATATTTCTACAAGCAAACATATTTTTGAAAGATGACTTGTGTAATGTAATGTTTGTTTACTAGACTGTCCTTGGATAAAAAATAGTTACAGATCTCTCTGTTCTTCTTCCTGAATTCCTGCTTAGAGATTTGTTCTCTCACTGACCTCATGCTTCCCATTTTCCTGAGTTCGCAATGCCTTACTTTCTATAGAAAAGAAAGTAGTAAGATTTTCAATATAAACACAGTCACTATCTGTCTTACCTGATTTTTCTTTAAGTCTTATGAAAGTGTGTGATCTTATTTTATCTGTATTATTTGCACAAGAAAGGTAACCCTGCAGTGTCCTAATATATTTACCACCTTCTAGGAGAATATAAAAACAGTAAACTCAGGCAAAAACAGTTTGGGAATTTAAGTTTCTCACTTAGTTGGTTAACCTGTCTCTAACTATCAGTCTCTAAAGAATGATCACTGCTTGCTTAGATAGTACATTCAGGAAATAAAAAAAAACAATAAGAAAGTCTGAAAACTAAATGAACAGCAATGCCTTAACATGTAGTGCAGAATCATACAGCAAAGTTCCAGACAGAAGAAAGTAATGTTTATGCTTGTACTTTATATCTTTTTTTCCTTTTTCAGGTAGTCCCTTACTCGCCATGTATATTTTGTTGATTGTCTAGCTCTGTTTATTGCAAAAGGAGCCTAGATATGTAATATGATCAGCCTGAATTGTTCAGTTGGGGCTGGGTATTTTTCTGGAAGTACTGTGGCATTTAAACAATGTGAGCAACCCTGCACTTGATTTGTGAGACCAATAAATGTGAATAATTTATTGGTATTCATTAACATTCTTTCCTTAAGTATCTGACATTATAATTTATCACAGTCTCCTCGATAAGTTAGACATTAGCAAAAATGCCATTTTACAAATACATTGGAGATACCCCAGCCAACAGGAAACAACCACCTCTGCTGTGTTTATTCCTCTTTGATGGTGATTGTTGTCTACTTTTCTCAGCAAGAAATGTTTTCCTCATGCTACAAAGTAAGTTGTTGTTTCTGGGTTTAAAGCTGATATACCATCTCACATACAAGTTCAGCCATTTTAAAGGTAACAGTTACATGCAGGACCTGAGGAACATTCCTCTTCAAAGTGAGGATTGAATATGCCACACCTCTAATGAATGGTTGCCTGTCTCATGCTGCTGTATGTACAGTAATACCTACTATACTGTATAACTAATATTCAAGCTACTGCAGAGCTAAAATGTTCATATAGTGTGTCAATATTTCCTCAGACAACTCTTGTACTTAGCTTTCTTGACTTTTATTTCCCAATGTTATACTATGTATTTTGGGAATTCTTCAGTACTACATATATTAAAAAACTGCATCTCCATATAGTGTTTAAAATGTGGTTATCAATCAAGAGTTTTAAAATTAAGCCCAAAGGAACAAAGTGAAACAAAATAGAAGTCCGGTTTTGTGCTGATTGAAAACGTCTGTTATATAATTCCCATTTTCCTCTACTAAGATATCATAATTTACATTTCTATTTGTATTTTTTTCTTTTCCTAGTGCATCTCTTTGGAAGAAAGAAAAGCATTCCTTTTCCTTATGAGTGTTTTGGGATTATCTAATGACAAAACATAGTATATTTCAAAAGAAAATTACTCATCTCACACACAGAAAAAAGTGTTTCGCCCATGTGGTCATATGATAACTAGTATGAGTAAGATATCTTAAGCCATCACTCAGATCTTAATGTTATCAGTCTCATATATCATCCAAATGTTATATTATTTATTAATATTGGTATATTTTATGTCCTAGCTCATGTCATTATGTGACAGAGTTATTGCTTAATTTTTATTCAGAATCTTGTCAAAGTAGTGTATAATAACTGTATATACTCTGTTTGCCAAGTTCCTATTGCAGTCATACTCTCTTAATTCAGAGCAGTTTTTTATTATTTTAATAAACCTATATTCATAACTCTCTCCTCTAAGTAGTTCCCAACACAGATTTGCTGTTTAAGGTGCTTTTTCTCTATTATCATTTGAAGTACACAGAATACTCTGCTCCAGAACCTGACAATTAAATGTCATAAAGTAAAAAATTCTACAGTGTCCAACGCTTAACCTGTAAAGTTATTAGTATTGAGTTTCTTTGCCAAAAAAAGGATTAAACACTGCTTTTGAAATGTTTCAGGTACAGTTATTGTCATAATAATTAATTGATAAATATCTGTACATATTTCCATTAGATACATAAAAATCAACTGATGATAGAAGTAATTTGATATTTTTCTGACATAGTAGAATATAAAAGCAGCTTAGCCTATGAAATGCTGGTCCAGGCTTGTGAAGGGTTGTTGCTGCTTCCAGTGGCAAGTATCTCACAGTTTGCATTGCTCCTTTAAAGGGAAAATAGCTTTGGTTATGAATTTGTATTTAATACAGGTAAGTGTCAGATGCAAAAAATACTATTGTCAGAAAAGGTTAAGTCTCATAGATATTTAATTTTCATTTTAATATCTGCCTGTTGATTACCAAGATTTTTCAACAAAATATTATTTCTTGGTAGCCTTATCAATTTCTCATATGAATCTTTATTGATGTTAACTTGAAAACAAATACGTATTCTTTAATTTTTGGTCTCTGAGAATATACCTAATTTCAGTTCAAAATACAGAGTTGGTGGTTTTGGGGAGAAATTTTGTTGATTTTTTTTTTTTTTGAAAGAATTAAGACAAAAATAAGAGTAAGACCCCAGAGTAAACTGTCAACATTAGCATATGTGGTATATTACAACAGAATATTCTTTCCTGAATGTCTACCAAAACCTGGAAAATGTGCATTTGTGTAGATGGGCAAAATCCAACCTATGCCACTCTTTGAGTAACTCCTCCTTAGCCAGAATCACAATATATTCTTTCTTTTCCTCTTTCCAAGCTGTAAGTCTAGACAACTGAACATATATCTTTGTGATCAACCAGCACCACCCCATTTACTGAACCACATGGATACACAGCTGTTACCTAAGTAAAAGTTTTAGTCTATGCATTTTTGAACTCATAAACAGGTGGTTTAAGGGGAGATAAAGGCTTGGTTTTCCATGGTTTTGAGAAAACAGGTAGAATAAGCAGCCATCACATAGTGCAGTGCGTAAGGCACTTGTGCTACAGAACCATGTATCTAAAAGTTGTATGCTTATGTTCTAATCTAAGATTTTCATGCATAACTTCCATTTATTGCAGTATTAGGCACATTCATAATTTTTGGGCAAAGAACTTCTGTTATATTCAGTTCTTTTTTTTTTTTTTTTACGTCCCATATGTTTCATCTCACCTTGCTATGGATTGATTATAGCAGCACTAGCTGGGTTCATCACACTGAAATACTTCAGCAGAAAATTCCTTACAGCAGACCTCTTAATAGTGTGAGATTTGGCCTTTTATTGTATATTTGAAAGTCTTAAAACAACATAATATATGTTTTATTGGAACTAATCATAGAGATTTTAAATTCAGCATTTTGTCTTTAAAGTGCACCAGGTCTTCCTTTTCTAATGATGCTATTTCAATATTAAAACCCTGAATGTTGGGGGAAGGAATTGTATTAAGAAACAAATCATGTGAACAAAACTTGATGTGATATTCACCATCAGTGAACCCACAACTAAGTAAAAAAGAGATGATTGATACTCTAGTTTACACAACAGATAGCATGCAAAGTCATCTTTTTTTTACCTGCTGATATTAGAGTTTTCATGTAAATTCAATATTACAAAAATATTTCACAGAAAACTTCAAGTTATAAATTATATTATTGCTGTTACTGAGCTGCTATTTCTAAGAAAATCAAATGCTGACATTAACAATGCTACTCCAAGTACACATTTCATATGTTGCTTCTTCACATAGTGTTGAAATGAAGATGGCACAGGTCTTCCTAAATCAAGGAAGATTTTCCTGAGGATAGGTAACAAAATATTTTAAATTTCAGATTGTATGTACCCTCCTCCACGTATTATATATACATACAGAAAAAAAATCTGGATACCTAAATTTATATTTTAAATACTGTCGTGCATTACTTGTGTATGTGGTCATTCAGACTTTTTTAAATTCCTTGCATGTTTTTTTGATCATTGATATTTAGCATCTTGATACACAAAACCATGTCACAGTACAGAAATGTATGTCATTTTTCTTTGGAAAAGATATTTATTTGTATTTCGTCTTTGTTTTGTTTTCAGTGGGAATTTTCATTTTATTTTTACCCTATGTCAGGGGAATACCTAGTCTTCCAAAAAAGAAAATGTCCAATTTATTTGCAGTTATTTAAAATGCTGATAGTTTGCAAAGCGCATTTTTGTAAGACATTTTACTTTATAGGGACCAGTACACATTTCAATTTCTAATTTTTTTTTCTAATATCACCCCTACAAATATTTGACAGCTGAGTTTAATTATATTGTAAAAGAAAATCTTGTATTTCAACACTGTGTAATTTAGTTTTAATTTAACAAGCAGATATATGTATAATATCTTTACCAGAATCATATGAATCTTTAGTACTTCAGTCTTTCATGACTATTGTTTGCACAGTTAAAAGAAAAAGATGGAATTGTTAATTCTTGAAAAGAGAAAAATAAAAGAGATTTTATGTTTAAAAAAAAAATTCTGATGACTAAAATGAAACATTCAGAATGAGGTGCCTCATGGCATGTAGGGCTTTTCCTCAGGAATACTGTTCTTTTTGTGCTACAGACACATTGTGAAGATGGCTGATATCAGAAATCTTTCTATTTGATGAAAACAATGAAGTAGCATCATATATGAAGAGATGTGTCTGATATGAGAGGTTACCCACAACAGAATTAAAGTTTTACTGCCATACTCATGCCAGGGGAGATGTTGCCTAATAGGATCCCTGTAACTACAAGATCCAGGAACAAAAGAGTATAGGGATGCAAGGGTAAACAGTAGTTAAGATGTAGTGCTTAAATCTTTCATTAGTTGTGTGGACTTTCAATTATTGACAACATAGGACTGGTTATGAAATATGACAGATCATGGTGCTGCATCACAAAAGAAATATTAAGCCTAATTATACATCTAAAGTGGGCATGCAGCAGGAGACAGTCATGTAAGGTTTAGCCCACTTTAAGATCAGGAGCCAAGTCGGTTAGCAATTGTACCTCTCAAAATACTGATTACAAATCATCATTTTGGGAAGCAAGAGTCAGATTTATAAAGTTTAGATTCACAACTCATTAACACCTGCTACAACTACTAAAATATCTGTAATGATTTTAAGTGGTCTCGAATCAGACTATAGATGTCCATCTTATCCTCAGGCAGGAAAGCTTGCTGATATCAATAGGAACTTAACCTTCCTAAAAACTCAATGATTTATTTTTAATTCTTCACTTGATCCATGTTTCTGCTATGCTCTGACTTCAGAAAGTATGTAGTAGTCTTTTTTCTTTTTCTCCTAATGGAAGATAATATTCCAGATTTAAGAATGTTAAGGGATTCATTTGTGTAATTAAATGCAAACTAGTATATTGTAGAATTTAGAAGGTATTTTTAAAACTTATCTGCACTGGCCTAATATGTCAATGGAGTTCTACCACCAGCAAGAGCAGAATGAATCCATCCTTAAAAGCTTTTCAAAATCTATCCTGTAGCTGGTTTTCTTTTTTAATGCAAGTTGAAAAATACAGCAAAACTGAATCTTGTTTACACTAAGGTCTCCTTGTATTAGGCTGGCAATGTAAAAGACCTTGAAACATGTACAGATACAATTTACAAGCCCTTTAAATTCCTTCTCCTTCTATTTCCCAACATAGATTGGACAGTAAAAAGGAAGAATATGATGGATGAAACTCCGATCCATAAGAATTCAATATTTTTAGGTCAATGCAATCTGAAATTACTAGTCTGTAAAATCCAGTTCAGAAGTGTTCTAAAGTATATGTTTAAATTTAGGGCTATGATCATCTCCATGACATCCACAGGAATAAGACAATTATTTAATTTCAAAGCAAGATCACAGAATATGCACCTTGCTGTGGACTTCTGCCTGTAGGTATTGCCTGGTGAACTGATAAATCCTTGTAATATAGTTTGACCTGGCAGGCAAAGCAGATGGGAGATGCCTAGACGCGTCTTTGTTGTCTGTGATGACAGCTATAGATAACAACAAACTTGAAGTGTATTAAATCATCTAAACTTAGGTGGAGCTTCCATATGAGTGTTGTATATTATTAGGAATTCATAAAGAATTTGACATTGCCCTGGCACTCCACTAATGTATATCTACTGAGAGCTCAGCTGGGTCCCAGTGACCCAAGTGAGCAGTCTTTAAAAAAGTTATTGGTGTCTTCTCAACTGGACAGTCTGGCTAGCTAGTTTAATACCTGTATTGAGTTTATGTGGCAAGATTTGACATCAGTGGGCTACAGGATGGACTCTGGGAGGGGGCTGGGGAAAAGCATTTTTTAATTTTGTTTTTTATTTTTCACTATCTCAGTTTGTTGCAAATAGGCGATAAATTGAACTAATCTTCCCCAAGTCAAGAATGTTTTGTCTGGTAATTTGTGAGTGATCTCCTTGTCCTTATCTCAACCAACAAGATTTTTCATCTTGTTTTCTCCCCTTGTCCTGCTGAGGAGGGTAAGTGAGAAAGAAACTTGATGGGTACCTGGCAGCCAGGCAAGGTTAACTGACGACAGCTATATATATCCACTGCAAGCAGAATAGTCTGCGACAATGCTGTATTAATTATAACAAAGCTTCAGTGAATGATCACCAGTCTCCTTGTGTGGCCTTTTTCAGCTAGACCAAAGAGCAGGTGCATATCTTGAGTCTCTGGGTGTACTGAATCATGATATTATCTTTCAAATGCTTACTGCATCAGGAAGACAACAGGGATATGATTATTTTCCACAGGAACAATCAAGGGATTAATGAAATGTAGACAGAGATTGGATCTGCATGGAAAATTGTCCATGCTGCGTTCTATTAGAAGGTGCTGCTGTGCAAAATTTGTTGCTAATCATGTAGCAAAATTACAAGAGACTGCAGAAAGAAAAACTAGTAAACAGAATAATAAAAGTAATTTTAATTATTAAACTTCAGTGTTATAAATTATCTGCCATTCATCACTGCCACAAATAAGTATAAAAAAACCCGAAAAATCCATATGCTCCATGCACTTTAATTTAATTTTGCATAATAAATAAGTATAATGCAGAATGTTTAAAAAAATGAATAATCACCAAATTACTATCCATTTTCAACAGGCAGTGTCTAAATTTTAATACTGGCAGCTATTACAGTTTACCTATACTTTACGTTGACTGAAACTTAATAAAACCTCAAATGGGTACTACCGACACAGACCCAGTTATCAGACACTAATGATGCTAAGTGATGAATTGCTACATTTTTAATAGAACAATAAGAATGCAGTATTTTCATTATCTTTCTCAGAATACTTTTTTGCCTGCTATTGTTCTTTCAATTAGTCAATAATGAAGTGGTACTATTTGGGAAGATATAGGAAATGATGAGTCATATATGACAAGTAACTTTCTCTGTGCTACCTGGGAAGAAATGTTTTCTTGATGTTGGTTATGGTTGTTTCCCATCATTTTTCCGAAGCATTGAAGTGACAGTGTCACTTTAGCACAGAAATCTTTTCACTAAATAAATACAGACTATGGAAATACAACAAAATATTTATTTGTAAATCTTCTACAAATGTATTTAGCCAGATTTGTAACTTATTCTCTCTATATTACTACTAGTCAAACCTCTTCTAAACCTCATTATTTACATTTCTCCAAAGTGGTAGAAGTCAGGTCAATAAACAACTGTTTAATTACTTCCTTAGAAGTGTTATTCTTCCTAGAGAAACAACAGGTAACATACTAATTCATGGTAAAGTAAATTATTTAGAACTGACAATATCCTACTCACAACTGAGGAGAGTTACGCAGACTTTACAGATTGAAAGCAGAAAAATAAAATATCTTCAGTAGTGTAAAAATGATAGATTATATTGAATAATCTGGAGACCTCTTCCAAAGCATGTAATCATTGAATGCAAGTTACAGGATACATTAACATGGGGGAGTATTTTATCTCAAAATAGCTCAAGTGAAACCAGTGGAAGAATTTGAGTAATACTCAGAATATATACAGTCTTGAGGAAATTATTACTATCAGCTTTTTTAATCTTTTTATCAGAATGGCTCTCATGATAGAAATGGATGTACATTTTTGGTTCTTGCTCACCAAAGGTCTGAGGATCTTGGTCTTCCTTAAACAATATGTATAAGTCCATTGCAATGCTGTCACTGAACTCTTGTCAAATATTCTTTCTACAAATACATCAACAGTAAAAGGAGGGCTAGGGAGAATCTCCAGTCCCTAGTAGATGCAGAGGGAACAAGAGTAACAGGGGACGAAGACAAGGCTGAAGTGCTCAATGCCTACTTTGCCTCAGTCTTTAACAGTAAGGAAAATTGTTCCCTCTGTGCTCAACCCCAGGGGTTGGAAGAGAAGTATGAGATTCCCAAGGTCCAAGAGGAGGTGGTTAGAGACTTGCTTGCCCAGCTAGATGCCCACAAGTCTATGGGGCCAGATGGAGTCCACCCAAGAGTTTTGAGGGAACTGGCGGATGTGCTGGCCAAACCCCTTTCCATCATCTTCCAGCAGTCCTGGATGACTGGGGAGGTTCCACTGGACTGGAGGCTGGCTGATGTCGTGCCCATCTATAAGAAGGGGCGCAGGGAGGATCCAGGGAACTACAGGCCTGTCAGTCTGACCTCGGTACCGGGGAAAGTCATGGAGCGGGTGATCTTGAGTGCTGTCAAGAAGCACTTGCAAGAGAACCGGGTGATCAGGCCCAGTCAACACGGGTTCATGAAAGGCAGGTCTTGCCAGAGTAACCTGATCACCTTCTATGACCAAGTGACTAAACTCTTGGATGAGGGAAAGGCTGTGGATGTGGTCTTCCTGGACTTCAGTAAAGCCTTTGATACAGTTTCTCACAACATTCTGCTTCGGAAACTGTCGGCCTCTGGCCTGGACGGGCGCACACTCTCCTGGGTGAAAAACTGGTTGAATGACCGGGCCCAGAGGGTGGTGGTAAATGGAGTTAAATCCAGCAGGAAACCAGTTACAAGTGGGGTTCCCCAGGGCTCAGTCCTGGGTCCAGTCCTGTTTAATGTCTTTATCAATGACCTGGATGAAGGCATTGAGTCCTCCCTTAGCAAGTTTGCAGATGACACCAAGCTGGGTGGAAATGTCGATCTGCTGGAGGGTCGGGAGGCTCTGCAAAGGGATCTGAACAGGCTGGACTGCTGGGCAGAGACCAACGGCATGAGGTTTAACAAGGCCAAGTGCCGGGTCCTGCACTTGGGGCACAACAACCCTAAGCAGAGCTACAGACTAGGAGAAACCTGGCTGGAAAGCTGCCAGGAGGAGAAGGACCTGGGGGTGCTGATTGACAACCGACTGAACATGAGCCAGCAGTGTGCCCAGGTGGCCAAAAAGGCCAATGGCATCTTGGCTTGTATCAGTAACGGCGTGACCAGCAAGTTCAGGGAGGTTATTCTCCCTCTGTACTCGGCACTGGTGAGACTGCTCCTTGAATCCTGTTTTCAGTTCTGGGCCCCTCACCACAAGAGGGATGTTGTGGCTCTGGAGTGAGTCCAGAGAAGAGCAACAAAGCTGGTGAAGGGGCTGGAGAACAAATCTTATGAGGAGCGACTGGGAGAGCTGGGGCTGTTTAGCCTGGAGAAGAGGAGGCTGAGGGGAGACCTTATTACTCTCTACAACTACCTGAAGGGAGGTTGTGGAGAGGAGGGTGCTGGCCTCTTCTCCCAAGTGACAGAGGACAAGACGAGAGGGAATGACCTCAAGCTCTGCCAGGGGAGATTTAGGCTTGAGATTAGGAAAAAATTCTTCACGGAAAGGGTGGTTAGGCATGGGAACAGTCTGCCCAGGGAGGTGGTTGAGTCGCTGTCCCTGGAGGTGTTTAAGGTTAGGGTGGATGAGGTACTTAGGAGTATGATTTAGGGACTGGTGGGAATGGTTGGACTCGACGATCCAGTGGGTCTCTTCCAACCTGGTTATTCTGTGATTCTGTGATTCTGTGATTCTGACTGTGCTCTAGCAAGTCATTCCCAGGATACAGAGCATCAGTTAACCTTATTTCATTAACTGAAGAGTCCAGTTTCTTCGAATACGCAGTGAATGAAGCATTAGGGACATGGTGTATCTTCTCAGTTCCCAGGACTGTCTTTTGCACTAGCTTCTGTAGCTTATGATCTCAACAATTCATATCTGGTTCTTGGTTTTTCTACTGTTTTCAGTGTCCACTAGGTCTAAACTCCATTCCTTAAAATTCTCTTGAAAACTTATCTTATTTTATCCCAATTAAATCTGATAAAACAAGGTTTCTCGAGGTAATAATTTTGAGGAACACTTGTGAAAAATTTCAGAGGGACCATAGCAGACAGAATGACTTGGCAATAAAATGGCAGATGGAATTTAGTGTAAATAGATGTAAAGCTAGAGATATGGGGAGAAGTAGTCCTATTTTCTTATATAAAATAATGAACTCCATCCTGACAAAGACATAGTGAGTGGTGTCATGACAAATGACTGCATGAAAATAGCTCAGTGCTTTCAAACGAATCGAATCAAATATTACAAATTTTTAGTAAAGAAACAGAACAAATCAGAAAAGATTAGTATGTGTCTACATAAATTCATGATCAACAAAAATGATCAAAAATCCTTAGTGGCACCTACTTTATGATGACTGATTAAATAATCTGGGACTTCCTGGCTTGCTAAAGAGGTCACTAGCAATTCTACCGAAATCGTCAGTGGCATGAAGAAGGAGGATAGGAAGTAACTGCTTGTTGTCTTTTCCACTAAAAGAGCAAGTGACCATCAAATTAAACTAGTGAAAGCCAAATACAAAATCAAGAGATGGATACAGGAAGAAATGTAAATTACTTGGAATACTGGGAAGATCTGTTATCTCCATGTTACTAAAGAGATGAACCATAACATACATAGGAAAGCCTTTAAATGGAAAATCATCAGAAGCTGGGAGGATATTATCCTTCTTTAGATGAACTGGACTAAAAGGCTTGTAGCTTTTTCTGTAATATTTGTTATCTAAGATAGCTACTTTTTGTGACTTGAATTACCTTGAAAAGGCAGATATGACAGCGGTACCCACTTTCAAAACAGGGGTTGGTATTCCCATGGGAGGCATGGCTCTGTCCTTTATGACATTTCCAGAGTTCTCATTTCTTTATCCTCTAGCTTTGTATTTCTACCACTTACCTTGTTTATTTTTTATTTAATGAAGGAATTTGATGCAAATCTTAGATTTTCTTGAATCCTTCTTTAATTTCCTATGAGTTTTCCCTGTGGGAGTCAAGCACATAGCCTTTAGCTTATTATTTCATTTGAAATGACCTGAACTGGATTTATGTACACCTTGAAATGTACTCTACTTTTTCCCTCAACACTGCTGGGTAGACATAATATAGCAGTGTGCTGCAGGGAGGCAAATTACTTAGGCTGTGAATAAAACAAATTATATTAACCCAGGGGCACAGCAAAGAGTGTTGTTTTAATTACTACAGAAAAAAAAAAAGACTATATAGGAATGATTTACAGTAGGACAGTCTTACAAATGGTATGGCTGAGAACACAAGGTGGTGATATTTACGTTTAACATAATGGATGTACAAAGCTTGATCTTGCCTTCTGGGATTCACCATTTCCCCCATCAGCTTTCTATGGGTCTGGACTAGGTGGGAAGTGTGACCGAGCTCCATCCGCCTCTGAATGCACGGGTTTTAATGACAAGGAGATATTTCCTTGGCAACAGCCATGTGAGTTCAGCTTGATTGGAAGGGCATGTTAATTTGTCCTTGTCATCTCCTGAAGGCAGGACAGCAGCATTAGATGTTTTACTGCACCAAGTACCACAGGGAAATTGAGTATTATGAGAAATGACACACTTGACTGTTTCTGGATAGGAGGAGGTTAGGAGCCAAAGGAGCAGACACTTATTCCCTACTATTCCCTAGATTAAAGAGCTGCCTTAGAAGGATTTAGGATAGCAGGTGGTGTGGTAGACAGCTGATACTTTGCTTTTTCACCAGCTTGCTCTGTGAAGTCAGGTTGTGCTTTCAGTGGTAATTAAGCAAGGTCATTATTAAGCATAAAATAATAGCTTCTATGCAGCTAGGTGGATCACTTTGAATTCCTTCATGGATGGTAGATCTCCCACTGAAATTGCTTTGTTGAAAAACGGAGGAAACAGTTATCCAAAGAAAAAATGGAATATAATTGTGAGTGTTTCTTGACGGACAATGGGGTACTGGTAAATTTGATTACTGAAATTCACTGCAGTCAAATCACATGCATTTGTTAACTGTTCATTCCTCCAGAGTGTTGCATTAAGCCACTATCAGAGTAAATTTTTACTCTTATTACTGATTACAAAATCATGACAGACTATTTCATTCCTTCCAGAAAGAACTCAAAAAAAAATACAGTTAATGGAAAAGTATTCCAAATAAAACCAAACAAATTTCTAATTTTAATAGTCTGCCCTCAGTCAAAGAAAAGAAAGACAAACCAGAACAAGACGAAAATAGCAACATAATAGAAAGTAAAATGAAAGGGACATTTCTTCCTGATAGACGGCGTTCAATACTCAAATGTTTATCTTATTTTTAACCTTATTTGATATGCCAGATGACCAATCCAGTGGTTTTGAGGCTCTAAACTCCAAAAGATTTCATAATGTTATAAATTACACATCTTTTCTACTTGTTCACAATTGGTATAAAGAAATTAATAACTATGTTAATATTGATTAAGGAAAAAGATTTACAGAAACATGTTTAGCTTTCCAAATGGAAACATAAGATTTTAATTGTATTTATTTCTTGTATTTTCTGGCAAGCTTCGCTTGATTGCATTTTCTTCTTTAAATGCACATCCAAATTTTCTTAGGAATATATTTAGAATTTTCATATGTGTGCTTTCATGTATAAGGTAAAGAGAGAAACCTGAACTTCTAGTATTTATATTAAAAAAAACAAATCAAACCAAAACAAAAATGCAGCTGCAAAAGTGAGAAATGAACGAAAAATAAAAGCAAGCCTGGAATATTTTCAGGAAATAAGAATAACCATTTTGGTTATGCTTGAAGAAAAAATTAGGTGAGTTTTGTATCGTATTGTTTTCCTCATATAAATGTTTTCGGGTTTGTAGGTGCATTATGATTAGAGGAAAGAAAGCAGTTTCTTTTCCAAGGGTATTTTAAAAAGGTAGTCAGCTCTATCTGAGAAGCAACAATATTTTTGAAGATAAAGAAAATTACAGATGATAAATTAGTTGGAACTTGGGAGCAGATAGAAAGGACAACTAATAAGTTTTCAGACTCCTTCCAGCTTTTGATAGTTTCTTTCAGATGTCTTTTAACTGGTCTTTCACTACTAAATCCCCAAGTTTAGCAGCAGTCTCTGCTTTTTACTTCTCTTCATCAGCCTCAATATATGCAGTCAGCTTTTCATCTACTGTTTTGCTGAAATAGTTGTTTTTCTAAATAGTTTTGTCAACCAGTCCTTATGTGCTCTGCTGCTTGTTTCTAGACCTTTGCTTTACAAGACAATACTGTTACAGTTACCAGTTCTCTTTCTGCCCCACTCTGCATTTCTCTTCTTTCTTTTTAAAGAGTAACAAACTGTAATGTTTTTATTTTTAGAAGAAAAGTAATTGGAGTTTAGGATTTCCTTTCAGAATTGATTGGTTAATTCGAACAATTTCCCAGAAGACTACTTTAAGATTTTTGATCTCTGACAGCTCTAGGAATCTGAAATAATTTCAGGAAAATCCAGCAAATAGAAGACAGCATTTAATTTAGCATACACGTAGAAAATTTTTCTTCTCTATAAAAAAAAAAAAGATTGTCCTTACAGAGTTGCTGCAAATAATTCCTGCTTCTCATTTATTTTCAGTAAGTTAACAGATTAAACTAACTGATTATGGGAACCATAGTCTACTTGTGTGCAGTTCTGCTCGATGGCGTTAAACAAACCATGTGAATTCAGACTTTTAATTAAACTCAGAAAAATTAATATTTCTGAAGTATAATGGAATAATCAACATCCAAACTTTTTTCAAGAATAATAAGTTTGTACTTATTGTAATTTTTTTGTCTCATTTGAATAGTCTGTTATTTTAATTAATCATCTGTTTCTTAGCAATTTAAATTTTTATGTGAGAAAGTCATACAGTTAAGGACTGTTTTAGGTATCCTTCTTTAGCACTTCTCAAGTGGCAATTCTAGAACAATCTACAACTTTAATCAAGGTTCTTGTCTCTCAAGTGTGTGATTATGTTGGTTTGCAAATGCTAACTACTGACAAAATATGTTGAAAGAACTTGATTATATTTAAATAAGTTGTTTCCAGCATTTAAATATTATGAAATGAAGGGGGAATAATCTAAATGGAGATATAACAAAAACTGGTAGAGGGTTAAGGCAATGCCCATCAAACCACCACAGGAACAAAATAATTTAATCCTAAACTATTCAGAATATTTGGTATTTCACATTGAAAGATACATTACTTCATTGCATCCATAAAAATTTTTACATTTGTTTTTTCTTTGTTCATTTGCTTCAGGAAAAGGTAACTTACTAGACAATTGCCCTTGGTACATTGTACCTGGAAAGCCTAATGCCAATGATGCCGTAACAATTCTTGATTAACAAATTTATCCCACCTACTGTGCATATTTGGAAACCAATGCAAGAAACAAATAAAAAGATTTATTTTCCCTACAGGATATTTGTATCAACTATGACAAAACAATTCATAAATAGAATGAAATTATTTCATAACATTTTTTGGATTTTATATATAGCTTATGTAACAGGAATACTCATCTGAATGATGAAGTACAGTGTCCTCTGTAGTGTGGCTGAGCAATTATTTCTGTAACTTTCCTATGTATAAGTAGCATGGTTTGGTGATTACAGAAAGTTTAGCTATTTGAGGAGAAACCTCCTGAAAGGTGAAATTATATTTCTAATTTGCATAGTGGGGCATATCCTGTAGAACTTGTGTTACTTAGTGCCATAGGTTACTAAGGCTACTGTGTAAACTATGAATTATTTTTCTTTCAACTTACTTTTTGCTTGTGTAACTGCTGTCCTGCTGCAAGCCAAACCCTGCTGTAGCCAGATGAATTTCAGTTAGTGTTTTCTTCATTCTATAAAATTTGAGGAAAATATTTAGATGATTTCTCAAATGTCAAAGAACAATGCAAATTGCAATCCAGTGAGCAAGATCTAATTCTTGTTTGAACTCTCCCCTTCAGCACCTTAAGACCATTCTTCCCTAAGGACTACATATTCTGATTTATTTCCCTAACTTCACGGGGATGCAAGAGATCCTTACAGGGTGCAGGGAGAAAGTAAACATCCTAGGAAGTGAATGTCTGAATTACAGCTGTGAGGCAGAAAATTCCAAGTGGTTTTGCTTTTCTGTAAGGTGGCCATGGGACAAGCTCCTCTGAGACACTTTATTCCATATAACTGTAAAAGTGTATCTAGTTTCTTACATGAGTTCAACCAATACAGTCCTGTAAATTAAAATACTTACACATTTTTTATGTTCTCCAGTTTTCTCCACTCATATCAGATGTGCTGTGTGCACAGAAGGATTATAATCCATGAGATAAAATTGGGCTTTTTTCCAGTAAAGGGAAGATAGTAGGGACAATGATGGAAAAGTCTACTTCTTCTTAATTCCAAGATCTGTGAGACCATTGTCTATCTGTACTTTACTTAAGGCATTAGTGAAGGGAGAGGTCATCTCTACTTCCCATCTTGTATGGTTCGAAATACTTGAACAACCATCCAGATGGTTGTCATTTATTTCAACTGTTCTTGGACAGTCTTTAAACTCTTTTTTTTAAAAAAATTAGCAAAAAAATAGGTTTTTTTCTACTTTCAATACAACACTTTATTTATCCAATATTAAATAACTGATTTTGAATACTGCAACTGTCATTATTATGCTGAAGCAAGAGGTTACATATAGATGGAGGGAAAAAAAAAAACCAAAAACAAATAAACCCTGACCAAAATTATAATATTCAAGCAGTTTCTAGACGAAGACAAAACATCTCACAAATCATCCAACCACACTATCTATCCACTGGGAAATAGTGGGAAGGATTGCCCTTGATCTGGAGCCATACCACATTGTAGAGATTATGGGTTTGCTAAGATTTGGGCTACATCATTCCTTCCCAAGAAAAAGACTCTTTTAGGCAATTGCTATTTTTTTAATTTATGATAACTTATCAATCAAAGCAAGGAATGCCTTTGGAGAAACAAATAGTCTTGTAAGGAGCTAAATCAACTGCATATCTTTCACTCACAGCACATAGACCTTTCTTTGATTCTCTGATGAGGAGAAACATATTCAAAACATCGCTCCCATGCCTGTAACCACCATCACAACCACCATAACCACTAAGCAGGGACTTGGGCAGTAAAAGAAAATTATGGTCTAAGTCACATGTTTCCCTCAAATGCACACAGCTGAAAATATTTAAAACTAGATCAAAAAGTGAGGAGTATTGTATCTATTCATATCTACTGTTTCTTCCATTACTGTTATTTGATCATCCTCTTTTCTGATGGTGACTGGCAGGCATCAGATATGTGTGCTCTATTAACATATAGTTTGGTTAAAAAGAAGCGTGAATAAACAAATGTGCACAGAAACAAGAACAGCAGAAAACCTCTGTAACATAGGAAACAATGCTCATTGAAATACACCATCTTAGAAAAGAGAGAGAAGATTTTCTGGCAAATCATCAAATTAGAGAGCATTTGTCATTTTATTGGAAAGTAATTGTCTTTTCTAGATCCTCTATAGGATAAATTGCCTCACTATTTTCGTATATTGTTAAATTGAGTCAGTGTTTCAGTATGCTGCCTTGTCTGGTGCCTCACAACTTAAAATACGCATTTAACCAATTTATAGTGCCTTTAAGAAAGGAAAGAAAACATGTACTCAACATCAAAGAAACCACAGTACTGAACATGAAAAAGACTGTGTTGAAATTAGGTTTCTATCTAGCATTTAAAGAGGCCATACAGTTCACTTTGGAAATAATATATGAAAATCAATTTCCATATAAAGAAGAAAACAATATAATACTGTCTCTCAAAATCTGTTTGTAATCAAAGGGACTAGAAAATTTACCTAAATTTCTGTTTGATTTGCAATAATCATTCTTATTCTGTGATAAGCTCATAGTTTCCTGAATTTCTTAATTTCCTTTGAAACCAGTTGAGGATATTAGTTTAGTAATGTTATTTTCTTCCCTAATTTATCCTCAGATTTTAGGAAAAAAAAATTCCTTCCAGTTTAAAATTGTCCTGGATTGTGCAGTCTAACCTAGTATAGTGTTCAGTCAGCAGAGGAAGATGAATACTTCCAGTGAGTTATTCATCACAACTATTTCACATGTCTAACAGGGGGAAAATTGTTCTCAACATTTTTGGCTTTCTTCATTAAATGCTAGTTAATTCAGACAACATACTTCTATTACACAGGTATCTTTTTGAAAAGTAGATAAACCAAATCCCGCCCTAAATGTCTGAATATAATCTTGGGCTTTATAGGTGGCTGTGGGCTTTTTTTTTTTTGTTTCTTTTTGGGAACACCTAAGGTTTCAATTGTAAACTTGGGCAAACTTTGAGCTTCCAAAAAAAGCCTTAGATATGACTATTAACACTTTCTCATCATTTAGGCTAAGATGTGTTAAGTAATACGTGAGCTATTACTATAGTTAGCTTAACTTGCTGTGGTTATCTCAGACTGCTATTCAAGGAAGAACATGGTCCTATAAGACACACATGACTCCCATGCAAATAGAACTCCCTTCTGTAAGTGAGGACCCTCTAATTTCATTTGTAACACTCCTGCTTTATTGGGTACTTCTGATTTTGGAAAGCAGAACTTTCTACATCAGTGTAGATTTTATAGCTTATCTATGTAAATAAGCTCTGACAGATGTGTATGTAGTATTTTTAAACACAAATGTGTTCTTGATGTACATGCAGTACTATAAATACCTACTTATTTTAAAAGCAAACAAGAGTTCATTTTATAAAACCTTGTTAGTACTCTACATCTGACAAACTTCAAGAAAGATAGTTCTGACTCAGAAATCATGACTTGAATTGCCAAATTCTGCTTTTTAAGGAAGTAACTTGAAGATGTTTTCAAAGGTACTTTGAAACTGTGATATGAAGATGCTGGAGTGCAGAAGGTGACCAGTAGGAAATGTGTTACTCATGATGAAGCTGAGGAAAGAGTTAACTCAGCTTGCCTTCAAATTTCAAGATGAATTTAATTTAGGGAAGATAATTTAATTTAGGGAAAAGAATATTTAATATATTCTGACTTGTGAGCTCAGCATATCCAGGTAGGCTCTAGGACACAAAGATGAAGCCACGTAATGTCATTTGTCCAGGAATGCTTAACTGGAGGACTAACTTCAAGTTAGCTGTTGGTAAATACTTTAAAACTGTCAAATAATTGTAACAATAGGATAAATTTTTCATAAGCTATATATATTTAAACCTCATCTGCTTGCTAGATCAGCAAAGATTTAATAAAGTTGACAAAGAAAGTTCATTAAATTAGTAAAGCACTTATATAGATTCTAGACTGTGATCTACTTTTTCTCCTTCTTACTCATCTCCTTGAATGAGACAATTGAATCAACAGGACAGCCACTAGCAGTCTTCAAGCTAATCAGTATTTTCTATTCAAGAGATTATGATCATGACCACAAAGCTGCTGTTCTCATGATTACACATTTAGGTTTAATGTGGTGCTTCAGGCATGGTTTGAAAGTGTCTGGAAAAGGTACTAAGTTTATGTGACTGAATCCTAACAGGAAAACTCTCCCATACAGTTGATTTGAAATTCATGTTAGCGATTTTGATACCAGTTAGGCTAGCTGGCCAGTCATAGACTTAGGTAAAAA
Source organism: Clamator glandarius (assembly GCA_033459285.1). Lineage (NCBI taxonomy): Eukaryota > Metazoa > Chordata > Aves > Cuculiformes > Cuculidae > Clamator > Clamator glandarius. Next base: position 225,694 of record JAUNZM010000131.1, on the reverse strand, counting down.
CTGAACTTAGAATCTAGCAAACTATTAAGCCAGAATGTTGTGCCATCTTCCTGCTTTAAGAAGTGAGACTAACTTGCTGAAAGACACTAGGACAGGCTATAAAATGGAGAAGCTGCATTGGGGCAGCCGAGGGATGATCTGAGTCTGAGGCTTCTCCACTAACTGGGCTTTGATAGCGTCCTAGTTGTAAAAGAAAGGTAGGCTCAATTTTTTCTACAGAAATGTCAAGAAAGAGGGTGACAATACAGCTATTGCCTTGTGTTGGAGTGTATTACATACAAAAGAGGATCTCCCGCAACTGCAGATGGAAAAATCTGACCCTGTCTGTAAGAAAATAAATAAACCAAGCAGACAGAACCATGAGGCTTGATGTTATGTTGACAAAAATTAAATTACAAATTAAAAAAAGGCTTAAACACTACGTATGGATTCTTTCAAAGTGAGGAGGAAACTAAATAGCAAATTCTTATTATACTCCATTTTTTTTTACTTAACATGAAAAGAAAATCTCAGTAAAGAACAATTTTTTTTATTCAGGTTACATTTTCTTGTAAGGTTATAACAGACAGGTTATTGCAAGTTAGAGTTACTAAGCATGATTCTCTATTCTTTACATTTAACAAAACCCTAGTATGGATAATTTATACTGTGTCAGCAGTCTCAGTAAAAAGTTAAATACTTATGTTTGTGTATTTTCAGGCACTTACGTATGTCAATATATGTGTACAGAAATGCTTGCATATTTCTAAAGACTTGTTTTGTTCACATGAATGCATATCTGTCTTTCAGGGGGCTACATGACATATTCAAAGTTTTTCAGCCAAAGGCCAAAAACTTTGCTCGTGGGCTTTAGACAGATGTACAACCTGACTACTGAAGGACTTCAGAGGACAAGTGTAAGAGAAAAGCAGGTCAGATAAAAAGGAAAAAAAAATAGATAAGGAGCTAGAGAGATATATTCTAAAGATTTTTTCTTTTTTTCCCTACGAGGTTGTTTTAATATGAATCTTGCCGGGTGCTTCAAATTTGAAATCTCTATACCCGCAGCAATTAATATCTTCTAGTAGATAATTAATCCCCTTAAAATACCCTGTCCCGAGGTCATTAAGAAGTGAAAATTGGGAAAATAAAGTAAAATATTTACATGGATTTTTTCTTTTTGAACTATAGAATTTAATCAGTATGTACAGAACAGGTCTGAAAAATTATTGCCTTACTGTAAGACAATCAAATTGTCAGGAATATCTCTTAAATGTCTATTAAACTTATAATAATTATTATATAATCATAAATATGACTTTAATAATAATGAAAATATCAAAGGTATGTTTCAACTGTGAAACATATTGAATCTAACTTGACTTGCAGGTTTGACATAGGAACTGAAAGTATATTGTGGGAACATTTCAAGCCTTTCATAAGTCAAACATCAATCATATTGAGCAGAAAGCAAGGAAAGAAAGGACATTTTATTACAAAATTATTTTTCACTCTAGTCGTGCGTGTGCTTTAAATATTTATTTTATTAGAATTACAATGCGAGTAGTTGGGTTTTGAAGCTTCTAATTACGAGTGTTTAGAGGAGCTTCATCTAAAGACACAGCAATTTATTTCTTATGCTGAAGTATGTTGAACCTTTTTACTTCTCTCCATCAGCTCAAAGGAGGACCTAGGACATATAAAACTTTGCTGCAGCTCTTCTGCTAGGTAAGATGATACCCACTTCACATCTAGGCTTAAACTAACATTCTTAAAATTGCTTCTCTAAAGTAATAGATGGGAAAATTATATTCAGGTGACACATTTCACTGACTATAAGGGAAGGCTAGAGGGAGTACCTTCTAAAAGAATATAATGTTTCAAACAGATGTCATGAAAGTAGAAGAAAGAAGGCCTGGAAATTACTCCCCTTGTACGACCTTGGGATTTGAGTTTGGAGTCTAGTTTTTTTTAGTTTGCATATTGGACAAGCTTTGATGAAAATAATCTTCATTTAAAGCAGGAAACTGGAGATTGTATTTATACTGATGGAATTATTTGTTTCAGAAGTGAAAAAAAGATAAACTTGTTAAAAGCAATACCTGTTTCCACAGTTTTAAATCATATTTTTTCCATTTGATTTAAAATCACTGTCTGCCTTTTAATGTTTACTATAATGCAACATAAAATAAAATCACAGGATAAAAAAAGCTTTTGAAATATTTCCTTTTTTAAATTGATAAAAAAAAGTGTGGTAGTCATACGATGTCATTTTAAAAAACATTAGCTGTAGTTAGTCATGCTGTCGTGAGTTCATTGTTTCATGTGTGTCTGTATGAATGCACAAGATTTAGGTGACATCTTTCTGGGATTTTTAGAAATATTTTGTTTTGTGTGACAGAATATCAAAATATGTAAAAATATTTTCGATGTCAGGTTTATTTCATATATTTTATATACATTTAACAAAAGTGAAGACCAGTTCTAAGTCAAATTTTAACTGACTTAGTAAACGCTTCACTTTAAATATATTAAAATGTATAATTCAATATATTTCTGCACAGATATGCCAATATCAGTTAATCCATTGTCATAATTTTAATTTCTTCATTATCATTTAGCTGACATTTTTTGTATACTCTGTTGGATTACAAAAGTGAAAAATGTAGGATTCTGGTGTAATTTGATAAATATTCTATATGACAGTTCCTATTGAAAGGGTGGACTTCTTTATCCGGCAAAGCTTCCAACACCCAAAGCATTGAATGAGGTAAAACATATAAGTAGACCAAAGAAACTCAACGGATTATATGTATTAGGATGACAGGTAAGATTTTTATACATCTCATTGCCTGGGCATTTTGTCAACAGTAGGACTTGTCTCCAGAATAATTTCTTGGAGGATTCTTCTTTTCCTTATAGTTTCCTCTTATTATCTTGTTGTTATTTTTTCCTCTCAATGATTCTCAGTTTTTCATGTAGTAGTGGAATGCTATTTCAAATCTAATAGACTTGAAAAGATACAGTGTACTTAAGATTGCAGATCTTATTTTCTGAAAAGTGAATGAAATGCAGAAATACAACATTGCAAAAGGCAAATACTTCGATCCTTTCATTACTCAGACAAGGAGACAGCTAGTTAGCGACAGGTTCGTGACCTTGTAACAGTGTCTATGTATTTGGTGAATGTCACCAAAGTGGCTTTCTCAAACTTAGAGGGCTTTCTCACCCACTTTCTAGCCTTCTTATTAGATTATTTGCATTAGATAACGAGTTATAATTTAATTTTTAATTAAATAAATATTATTTCAACCAGTTAAATTATTCTGCTCCAAAGAAATACAATTATTCAATTAAACCTTTGGTAATGATGAAGCAAACCTACCAATGTGTACATTTAGGTTACAGTAAGTCTTCCAGTTTGTGTATTTATTATTCTCTTTGGGAAAGAATTTTTCTTCAGTGAGTCACTCCAGTGCATCCCTTGGAAACTATTTGATCCATGGAAACACAGGATTCTGTGTTGCATCCTTCCACCTCTGTGGGAAAAGTGATTTCTCAGCCTCTAATACTATATAGATCAACAGCAAAAATTTTGGATGTATTCCCTCCCTACCTCTCATCTTTCCTTGCCTGTTCAAGCTCCAGTATAGCTCCATTAAAGTCAAGGCTAAAGTAGCCTGTACAAAAGAATAGAAGGACATTATCATTTGCATTATTTCCCTTTATGTAAACATAAAAGAAATATGTTCCGAATCCAGATTATTACTATTTTTAGGAAACACATTAATCAAGGGAAATTTTGAAAAGTCCCTAATGTTTTTGCTCTAGATAATAGATAATACTTAGAGTGTCTTAGAGAAAGGCTTTGGAACATAAAGGAATCTTAATATTTTGCTTGATGATATTATCATGCAGACCTTTTCCACCTTGTTTGTTTCAGATGTAAAACACAAAGCAAAAACTAGATCCTTCTGTCCTCTCCCTTCCAAATTTAAGTAACTTAGTGGATGAAGAACAAGAAATAGAAATTTTACAGACATCTTTATACATCTAAATATCAGACTAAGCATCTAAATATCACTACTTATATACTCATAACACTTATGCATGTGCAAGTCTGTGTATGAGTGCACCAGCATTCATTAATTAGAGGACTTTTTAAACTTTATGCCTGTGTGTAAATGTATAAGTGCATATGTACAGAGCGTGAGACTATGAGACTTAGCATACACATTCCCTGACATTTCTATTCCAAATTATCTATTTTCTGATTTTTGGCTTCTGAATTAAGGAAACCGCACATGTTATAACTCCAAGTGTGAGACACTGTAATGGGAATAAATGCTTAATGAAAATACTCATAAAACAATTGCATTTAAAAGAGTGTATCTTAAAAAAAATAACAAACAGCAATGGTCCTCCTATATATCACTGAACAATCATTTAAAAAAAAATCTTTGTAAACACCAATCTAATAAAAGCCAGTCCTGAAGAAACAAGTTATCCTTTGTTGTGGCCTTGAACTTTGACTCAATCAACTGCGATCTGTAGTCATCTGGTGAACATCTGGGTATAGTTCATCCTCTTGATAAAATGCTGTCCAAATCCACAGGTACTTTCTTGTGATGTTTTAGGACTGCTAGACAGACAATACTACAACTTGATTACTCTCCCTGGGCTTAGTCAGGTGGAAGGGGATATATTAGTACTGAGATTGTCACTTGGATTTATGCAATGGATTTTTTTGTGTCTCAGAGCTAAGTATAGGAAAGAAATGGACAGACAATAATACAGTGTGGAATATTTTATCCTTAAGCACTCAAGAGTTTCAGAAACATATTTTTTGTTGAGATGTGTGGTTCATTATTTTTCATCCATATTTTTTTAGTGTAGTCGATAAGTTCTTAATTTGTTACTGCACATAACCTGCTCTGAAATAATGGACACAGACAATCTTTTCCTGGCAAAGAAGTGGCTGAAATAACCAAATGAATTTTCTTCAGTTCTCAGAGGAAGAATTCATACACCGCAGAAACAGAGAAAGCATCATCTAAATCTGTTTCTCATCAGGCACAAACACAGAAGTGTTATCAGCTACACACCAGTAATTCAGATGAAGTCTGAGTGCAAATGACAGACTAATGGGAAACAGAATGGAGTTGTAGCAGGAAAGGCAATAAGGAAAGGATGTATATGGTCATCCATGCTACAGCCCTGTCCTTTCTCAGTATTGAAAACAATGGGGACTATCAGAAATATCCATTTTATTTGTCCACACAAAGCGGTGCTCCACTTTGGGACATATGGCACTTCAATAACTCCTCTGTTCTCAGTTCCTTCAAGACACCTTTCAGATGCATCTCTATGGAGTACATAGATTTCACAGGGAATGTGTGTCCTCAAGTCTGGACTTTGCAATCTAGTCCAGAAGCTAGAGGTTGAAGCACTCTTGTGCTAGCATGGACTTGATGAAATAACCTCATAAATTTCCATCACACTTGTCTGAACAGCCCACATACTGGAGGCATATTATTGTGGCCCAACAGTTAATGCTGAAACCCTTTGTGAACCTGGTCTATAATAAGCTTTTTAAAAGCAGCACGATATAACTTTTAATGATCGGTAGCCATTTCAAAATTGTGAAAAATTTTATGTGGGTTTATCTGTTTGTTTGGTTACTAACATTTTGTAATCTCCTTCCAAGGGTCATGTGTTAAGTAACATCGGAAAAACAGGAATGAAGGACTTGGCTCCAAAATGATGCTGTACGCCAGAGTCCTGTCTTAATCACAGAGCTGATAAAGCTGTTAATACTGCCTTACAAAGTAATAATCCAGTTAGGGCTCAGGAGTGTGGGCTGCTTTCTGTTGAATAAAGAACTATAAAATCTATCATAAATTAATTGGCTAAGTTTTTAAGAGAGCAGCGTACCTACTATTAGGTATGTCCATAAATGGATACAAATAAAGAAAGAGTTGATCATGACCTTAATAGTGATTTCAGTTGCATCTGTCTTGCAAAATATTTTTTCCCATAATAGTGTCATTACCCATTTTTAGGGAAATATGGATGAATACACTGAGCAGAAGAAAATCCAAATAATTTGGAGTCGTGTGGAATGCCAGAGGTGTTTCTTCAGTTGTTAATTTGTGTAATACATGTGATTAGACAGTTCCTTAGACCAGACTTTGCAGAAAAGCAAACAAATAAAAAAATCTCCACAGAAGAAACAGCTTGTCATTGCAAGCATTGTACGACATCTTATTTGTACTAAACTACATTAAACACATGACTGTGAACAGCTATACAATGCCTTTTAACCCACTGGCTGAGATGGCTGTGGCCATATATTCATCAGCACTTTTCTATCTCTGAATTTTAATGAGATGTTCCCTGAAATACTGGAACTGATTAGTTCCTGTTTTAGACATCAGTGGAGAAAAATACTCTTGCCTTCCGTAAAACCTGTATGTTTAAAATATAGAGGAAGAAGTGGGGACTCTTCCATGTGGTAGCTTAAGTGCTCCTGAAATCATGCAAAGACTGAAGAATTAATTGATGACACCCAATAAATGCATTCTAGAGTAACAATGCCCAGACTTGCAAGTTATTAGATTTATGTCCCAAATAAAATAGTTAACAGACCAAAAGTGTTTAGGTAGATGCTGTGAAGAGACACATAGATTCTCTTGTGTAGTTAGACTCGGTATAAGTGAAGGGGAAAAATAAAAAAAAAACTGTTTAGGCATCCTTATGAAGAATGATGGGCGATATGAAATCTAAACCATTTGAGAAACCAACATACTTTAATCCCAAATAAGTATTCAATCTGAACATTGCATTGATTTCCACTTGTATACCACCATATTTGTAAAATTACCATTGTTTAGTGAGAAATATCATTTCAGTGAGGCTTCTGATTGGATTGCCAATTACAGAGCTTATAAGAAGGATTTTAGTTGATGGACATATTATAAACGAAGTCCTTAAATCTTTAGCCCTCACTAATCTTTTTCTTGCAATAGCTCTAAAATATATCGAAAGCTGTATTTGTTGAAAAATGTGAGAGGATAAAAGACTGAATTAATTTTGAGTGGCTAGCATCATTTGGAACTCAGGGCTTCTTTTGATCTGTCTAGGAAAAAGTAAAATCAATGAATTCTTGTATGTAAATTTAGAAAGACTGTTTTTATTCTGCATCAAGAGGAAACCAGGACCTTATCCTTCCCCACTGAAAGTCTAATATTTTCTGTGTTATAAAATACATATTGGAACAGAAAATTTGTCTGGGATGGAGTAAGATAGGATCAGAGGAGATGGGATGAAGAAAGGGTACAGCTACTTATCTGCCTGCAGGCCAAGTTCTGAATCTGTTTCCTCTGTGTTAGGTGAAAGCCTGAAGTAATATTAATAGTCTGTGCCATGTGTGCCATTTTAATTTTGAGCAGAAATGTAACCCTGCACTTAACACCTTACAACAAGGCCAATTCCTTTATTTGAAAAAAATATTTTAAAAACTGGCATTTGATAATAAAAAAACATTTTTGAAATATTTTTCAACCAGTGCTAGTACTCAGTACATCTTAGAAATAATCACCAAAATTAAAGAGTTAAAAATAATTGCTTATCTGAAACTCAACATTTCCGTCTTGTGACAAATCAAAACAACTCATTAAAAAAACCCCAGCCATCTCAGTACTTCTTTGTCTTCCAGAAATTAAGATAGTGTAAAAGATAATCTATTTAATGGAGTTTATGTGGAACTCAATTTTATGTGATTTAACTAAAAAGACGTCTCTCTCACATTTTGACATTTTCAGCATATTTTACTCTCCTTTTGACCCTTCTGATAACAAAGATATCCTCAGACCTTCTCCAAAGGGGGAAAAAAAGCATAAAATCAATGGAAAAATGACAGAATGCAATGAAAGCAATTTTGCAGGATCAAAATTCAAATGAGCAACATGATTTTTGGATGCTTATCAAGACCAGGTCAACTAATATTTTAAAGTGTGACCATTATTCCTGCATGTACTAAAAACAACGGAGTGAGCCAAAGTCAGTAAAATCCTGTGTCACCACAGAAGAACACTACAGTGAGCCAAAGTCAGTAAAATCCTGTGTCACCACAGAAGAACACTACAGTAGATTGCACCTGCAAGAGTTTAGAAGTTGCTTTAGTTTAGTGGGGATTTGTGTAGTTTTGTTTTGTTTCTTAAACTTAATCAGTTTAAGAGTTCTATGGTTCAGTCTGACTTCAGTAACATTATACTGCTGTATGGCAGCTTTTGCTTTACCCAGAAAAGCATGCATTTTGCTTGTTTATACACCTGACAATAACCTCTTGCAAGCACAATGACTCGTTTTAGGGAGGAATAACTTAGTTCAATGGATATTTGCATGCATGGTTGCCATAACTGTACATAGTCACAGCTCACTACATTTGTGCCATATGTACATTTTTTGTGAACCACTTAAACGATATCTGTCCCCAGTGTGAAACAATATGGTTCATTTATGCACGTTTTTGCAAATACAAGTCATTTCTGATGACTGTAACTGTTCTGTAGCCAATCTCAGAAACAGTCAATTGGGATAAAAATTTCATAGTACTCAGTGCTGTACAGGTGGTACTACTGCATATCAAATGCAAGTATTCCTTGAAGTCCTATTTTAGAGCTGAAAAATATTTATTTTTCTGCTTTTTTTTCAAGATACCATCTTGAAATAAAAATGACTTAGTCAAAGCTGATACAAACAAAGGTGACATTATAGTGTGTAGGTGTTAGACTTGCTGGAAGGTTTCTAACTAAACTTTGTCCTGTTATACATGCATCATAAGAGATGGGTAAGAAACAAGTAACAGATAACACTGCTAACTTACATGACAAAAAAATCAGCATTAGAAGATTGTGAGTTCTTTCGTGAGAGTCTGCTTTTTGGCAACCTTTTGTAAGTAACTGTTTCTTATTTCAAGTAAGATTTAATTCTCATTTGCAGAACTATAGTGTGTTTCACACAATTTTGTTTATATAGGGAAATAATTTAGAACTACATTAAAAAACCCCATATTTTGTATAAAAATAAATAACGAATCTGTCTCTTGAGATCAGGCTCAAAGGGTAATACAGCACATACTAAACGGACTGCAGATATTGTCAATGACATATAATTTCTGTCATCTGTGTTTTTGACCTACTGTTCTACGGCTAACCAAAAGCATAAGGAAATAAATAATATACTTAAGACTATAATTCAAGGATACATCACTCCTCTCTAATAATAAAAAAAAAAAGATAAAAACCTTAATTACCTTCCTCCAACCAACAGCAGTCTGCATGCATTGTTTCTTTAGCTCCAGCTTAATAACGTTCACTTATTTCCCTTATAATCTTCCTCTGAAGGTGGATAATGAGCAAAATAGCATTTCAAAAGAAAAACATCTAATACTGATCACAGAACAGTGAAAAGTTTAGGTAAAATATTAGACAGATAATTTCCTTAGCTCCTGTCCTGATCAAAAAAAAAAAAAATCACAAATGATGAAACTGTTAATGTTTTTCATACTTATTTGAGATGTTAGAGTTGCTTATATCCGGCGTATGAACTGATACTTTTCCAGCCCATGATATGAGCAATACTCCATTCTATTGGATTCCATGGTTAAACAAGTATATTCATTTATTTCGGGGGTGGTGGAGTAATTCCTTCCAAAAAAGATCAGAAAAAATAAACTCGGGGCAGCCAATGACTTAGCAGCATTTGAACACTCCTCTAAAGAAAGGGAGATATTAGTTTGGAATCTTATTCGCAACATGACTGGGCAGATAGAGATTCTTGTATGCCAGCCTGCAGTCTGGGCCTTTGTTGCTGAAAATAGAAGTATTTTCATTTCAGTACTTTGCTGTTAAACCCAATAAGATTAGAGCCTTGCATTTCATCCCAAAGTGAAGTGGGATAAAATAGCTTTGCAAGACAGGAATGCCCCTTTCACTTTTAAGTCTGCTTGCCACCCTTGCGACACTGACTTTGTCAGTCCTCATCCCCTGCTCTATTATACAACTTTCAGTGACTCCTTTCCTACCTACCCTGTTCATTTCAGTCACTTTCACACCAGAAATCAACATCCTTGGCAACTACAACTGCTGCCTTCTGCCAGGCACTCCTCGCACTGTATGAACTCCCTGTTTCTGAGACTGGTCCCTGAGCTCCTGTGGTCATGCAGCGTCTTGGTCATCAGCCAGCCGTCTCACTGATTACTCTTGGTAAGAACGGATGTTTGGTATTCAGGTCAAAATTATTAGACCGTCCCTTAATTGACATTCTATTGGAATTTCATATCTGATTTCCCAAATGATCTGTAAATCTGACATTCAAATCTCAGCTCATTGTGGGATTTGTGTTCAAAGTTTTATATAGCTCTGTTCTGCACTCACTTCTTGAGCAAGTTATTCAAATTGCTCAGAGAATTGATACAAGTGGCTTTTGATAAGGCTGCACTTCTGACCCTAGAAACACACTGAAAAACCTCAGGAATCATGTTGCCTTGAGTAGTCAACATTGGCATTAAGAAAAATAAAACCCACAACACATTTCTGTTTCTCAGAGATCCACCTTTGTATTCTCCAATATCTTTTGATCTGGGTTAGTTACTGGATCTTACTAGAAACATTGTCTAACAGGTGAAAAACGTAACTAAAACCTGGAACGTGCTGGGAAACTGGAGCAGCTAATACTTTATGTGTGGAATCCCACAGAAGAGGAAATACTGAAGACTATTGTCTGTTCATGACATTTTTGGTTGTGATTATGACCACAAGCTAAAAATAACTTAAAAAAGAGACATAACTTTCCAACACAGATATTAGATGGTTTCAGTCTTAAACCAAGCCTAATTGTACAGATACCTAAATGTCACTCTACTGGTTCAACTGCATTACTATAGAGAGAAGAATATAGGATTCACTGGCAAGATGAGACAAATGAAATTAAATATAAGAAAATATAAATAAATTCTAGAGTCTAGCCTCTTTTTTCACAAATTATGTTTGTTTTATTTAATTTTAGCATCTGTTGGAAAAGAGCATGCCCAAACAGGAGCAAGTGTCAGAAAAAAGTGATCCCTGCTCTTCCTATGCCTGCTAAAGATACTCAGATAATATTTAATGCAGATCCAGAATTCTCATTTTTTCTACTTAAAAGCATCCTTGACTTTTTCATGTGATTTAACAATTTAAATATGTATATAAGTATTATTCATTATTTTGCATATAAATGAATATTAATATAATGTCCATTTTACAAATTAATAATAATTTTAAAAAAAAAAAAAACTAATAAAGGACTGGATAGGTTTTTCACAAAGATACTGCTGATAGTCTGCAATTTTTAGAACAAAAAATATTTTCAAAAAATGAAAAGATGGTGAACATTGTCCACTTCTGCATATTGTCAGCATAAGATAGACCTTGCAACTTTTCGCAGGAGACAGAAGTTATTATATCCTTTCTCCTGTGAAGGCTCATGAAGACAAAGTAACTTTTTGAATATCACAGGTGACTCATGGTGAGTGAGGCAGCAGCTTCATCGCTAGTGATACTACTATCCTGAAATATCATGCAGATAATGTTGTCCCTTATACTGCCATCCCTGCTGAAGTATTTGAAAGAGTTATTTATTCTAAGTAGGCAATTTTGACAGCAACTGTTACTACTTAAACATATATTAGCTATGTTAAATTGAACTGAATGTAATACTGGGAAACTTTAACACAGGCTATTAGAAGATGTAAGGAAGTAAACTACACACAAGGAGGAAATGCTGTCTCAGGCCATCTGCTGGCCCTGGTAGCATACACAAAATTTGCAATATGCAACAATTCCCTCAGCTTGCTGAGCAGCAGATGCCTATCTTTTCTTTCAGTTGTCCAAAAATTGTTCCTTTACAGCTCTACACCTCCCCCTGAAGAATTCTTTCATATTTTTGTAATGCAAATTTAGAATAAGGAAGAACAGGTTCTGTTTGAACTAGAATTATCCCAATTTACCTGGTAACCAGTGGATCTAAAATCTCATTCTGTCCTGTGAGCATTCTACTTCAATGAACAATCACTTCCCCCCACTCCCCTACAATGTCTCATCTTCTAGAAATGAAGATGACGGCAGTATTTTACAAACAGTGAAAGTATAAGGTGTGAGGATTGCGAGTAGGGAATACTGTTTCCAATACAATTTCTCAATAAATGCTGAACTATAAATGAAACAATAAATAATAAGAGATTAAGTTATTTTCTTATATCCTTGGGAATCATTTTGGTCTTCAGCTGAAAATGTTTACTGCTAGTTCAGGACTAGAGAATATCATGGAGAGGTGCTTCAGAAGGGGTTGCGAAGAGTAAGTGTTCCATTCTAAAAAACCTATCAGTTAGGGAATCCAAGGTCAAGATATGACAATGCTAAGTATAGCAGCCAACCATATGCAGTTTGTGCATAAATTTTCAGGCTCAAGACCACCTAAGGAACATGAAGGTGCACTGGACCATGTGACCTGATGAGATGCATCTGCAGGTCCTGAGAGAACCTGTAGATGATGTTGCTAAGCCACTATCCATCATATCTGAGAAGTTGTGGTAGTCCAGGGAAGTTGCCATGAACTGGAAAAGGTGAAACATAAGCCCCATTTTTAAAAAAAGGACAAAAGGATGACTCAGTGAATACAGACTACTCAGTTTTACCGCTGTTCCTGACAAGATCATGGAGCAGATCACCTAGGAATATATGCTAAGGCACTTGGAAAATAAAGAAGTAATTGGTGACAGTCAACATGGAGGCAAACCATGCCTCATGAACTTTATGGCCTTCTATGATGGAGTTACAATGTTGGTGGATAAGAGAAGAACAATGGTTATCTATCTGGACTTGTGCAAAGTATTTGACTTCGTCCTGAATGACATTCTTGTCTCTAACATGAAAAGACATGGATTTGATGGATGGTCCACTTGGTCAGTAAGGAATTGGCTGGATGGTCACATTCAAAGAGTTACGGTCAGTGGCTCAATGTCCAAGTGACATGTGGCATTCCTCAGGCGTCAGTATTAGGACCAGTGTTGTTAAACATCTTTGTCAGTGACATAGACAGTAGAATTGTGGGAACTCTCGGCAATTTTGCCGACAACACCAAGCTGTGTAGTGAGATTAGCATGCTGGAGGGAAGGGATGCAATTTAGAGGGACCTTGACAGATGAGTCCATAGTAAACTCATGAAGTTCAACAAGGCGAAGTGCATGACCTACAGCTGGATCTGAGCAATCCCAAACACAATTACAGTCTGGATGGGGAATGGATTGAGAGCAGCCTTAAAGAGAAGGACTTATGGCTACTATTGGATGTGAAGCTCAACTTGAGCTGGCAATGTGCACTTCAGGCCCAGGAAGTCAACCGTATCCTGGGCTGCATCAAATGAATGTGACCAGCAGGTTAAGGAAGGTGATTCACCCACTTTGCTCTCATGAGACACAACCTGGAGCACTGTCTTCAGTTATGAGGCCCCCAGCATAAGAAGAGTATGGACCTCTTGGAGCAAGTTCAGAGGAGAGCCGCAAAAATAATCAGAGGGTTGGAACACATCTCCAATGAATACAAGCTGAGACAACTGGTATTGTTCAGCCTGGAGAAGAGAGATCTCTGAGGACAACTTATACCAGCCTTCCAGTACATAATGGGGACTTTTTACAAGGGCATGCAGTGATAGTACAAGGGAGAATGGTTTTCAACTGAAAGGCGATAGAATTAGATTAGGTATAAGGAAGAAATTTTTCACTATGAGAGTGGTGAGGCACTGAAACAGGTTTTCCAGAGAAGTTTTGGATGGTCTATCCTTGGAAGTGTTCAAGAATAGACTGGATGGGGCAACCCAGTGTAGCTGAAGATGTTCCTGCCCATGGCATGTGGCTTGGAACCAGATGAACTTTAAGGTCCCTTCCAACCCAAACCATCCTGTGATCTTATGATTCTATGTTTTTGAACAACTATGTTTACATTATGGAAAGGTCTTGTGTACAACAGTTAAAATTTAATGCAGTAAAATAAATTCTTCCATGGTCTTTGGGACTGCTAAAAAAAGGGAATAAAGCTGCAAATCTACAACCTCATTAAAAAATATAAATGTCATATGTAGAAGTTACACACGTAGCCCAAAAAGATGATCTCAGAAGTCACCTATGTGACTTCAGGTGCCTCCTCATTCATCATGGAGATTTCTGTACATTCTGCACCTCGTTCCTACATATGACACTTAGCATTCAGAAACTAGATGAGGAATTTGATCAAATAAGTATATTTTTGCTATGGATAAATGCCATCAAAACTTTCAAAAATTGCAATTGTGACTGCATTGATTGTAGCTTTTCCAGAATGCCCCTTTTGCAGCATGCTCCACATTAGAGCAATAGCTAGAAAATGAAAGGCTTGCATTTTAATCTCTCTTTCAATTGACTTTTATGTAAGTAGATTCGTTGTTCAGCTCTCCAGGGAAAAGGCCAGTTTAGTCCTTCCATTAAAGTCACTATACAGAGAGAGGTAAGCCGATGAGGGCTATGAGTGAAGTATGGTCTTAGTGATGAGGGCATTTATCTGGAAAACAGGAAAATGTGTATTTGAATTCCAAGAGTCAGAGAAGAAAATGAACCCACTTCTACATGCTAGGGAAATGCTCCTACTAAACAAGAAAGGGGAACAGATGCCAGCATAGGGTGCCAACTCTCCCCTTTCACTTTTAAAGAAAGAATAAGCTTCCTTTGCATTTCAATGATTTGACGAAGTTCCTGACAGTTGCTGTTGGATAAAGCATTACAACAGGCTAAGTTGATGTTTTTGGTATCATAACTGAACTCTCATAGAAGGCCTAAACTGAAACTCATCTGTACTTGAGTACCTCAAATCTCTAAGTAACAATCAGCCTACAGGTGACAAATTAGAATATCTATGAAATTTAGGTACCTCCAAAGCTAAACACCACACAGCATGAATTTTGATCACAGTTTTGGTTTTTAACACACAAATTTCAGCAAAATGCTGCTTTAGAAAACTAGACATGATATTGGATCTCATGCCTAGTTTTTTGGCATTTCAGTTTCCCCCTCTATAACATAAATAATTTATTGCAGCAGTATGCAGCTATTATAAGGATGAATTTGATATACACAGCTAATGTGATGAGGGTACTATCATCTAAGAGGGTAGATGAAAATAATATGACATAGTGCCATCTAAAATGTGGCAAAGTATTAGAGAAATATTTTGGTCTATATTATTTGTTTCCTTCTTAGCAGGTTACACTAATCTTCTGTTCAAATAACCCTGTTTTTCAAATGACATGGGCTATAATTTTAAAACCAGCATCTATTTTCAAGTTATCTGGCTTCCAAGCATCCAAAATTAGAGGCTGCTTGTGGAATCAGGCTTTACATCAGTGTAATATATGCTTATCTGTTCCACTTATGATAATTTTTTAATTTTTTTTTCAGAATCTTCTCCTTTCTAGGGATATATATGGGCAGTGGAGAGAAAAGATCTGCTCTGCATTGTTCAGACAGCTCAAGCCTGAGTCAGGAAAAGTCCTGTGGAAGAAGGGGAGATGCTGCCTTGCCTGACAGCAGTTGATCTTGCTTAGCTGGGAGAAGCTTCTGGACAGCAGGACCTGAGCAGCAGATTGTGAATGACACAGAGTCCCCATCAGAAATAGAGGCTGGGCAGCCTCAGAGAGGATCAGCAAGCAAGCATGCAGTCAGGCTTCCCAGAGGACAGAAGACAAAAGAGATTTTTCTTAGGACAGGGAAAAGGCAGACACTGCTGGAAGCTAAGAAACTGCTAAAAGTTTCTCAACAAAGACCAGGACTGGAAAAATTGTTAGAGGACAGTATATATGGGAGGGAGGAGGAGACTTTCACTTTTTACTTTCCATAAGAGGAAGATATAGAATCACAGCATAGAATGGTTTAGGTTAGAAAAGACCTTTAAGCTCATCAAGTCCAACCATAAACCTAGCACTGCCAAATTCACCACTAAACCATGTCCCTAAGTGCCACATCTATACATCTTTTAAATACTTAAAGGCATGGTGATTCAAATACTTCCCTGGCAACCCATTCCAATGCTTGTGAACTCTTTTGGTGAAGTAATATTTCCTAATGTATTGTTTAAATATCCCCTGATACAAGTTGAGGCCATTTCCTCTCATCTTGTTACTTAGGAGAAGAGATGAAAGCCTGACTCACTACAATCTCCTCTAAGGTAGCTGTAGAGAGCAATAAGTTCACCCCTCAGTCTCATTTTCTCCAGATTAAACAACCACAGTTCCCTCAGATGCTTCTCATAAGACTTATGCTTTAGACCCTAAAGGTTTTCTTGTTTATGATAATATTGAAACAAATGTTCATTTTCAGTCTAAAAGTCCAGATGATATCTTGGTATGCTCATGTTAAATAAAACGTTCATGCCATTTAATCATGAATGTCTGGTTCACTGGCAGCCTTATCACAGTTAGATAAGTTTCTTATATAAACTCTTCTTCATTTTTAAACAAGTATCACCTACTCAGTATTTCATTATTATTTCAAAACTTTTGTAGCTATTCACTTCCAGGAGAGATTTTGACTTGCTGTTTCTCGATGGTTCTGATAAGGCTAGATGAGAAAGTCTCATCAAACTTCATATGCACTTAAATGACTTTAGTTTTCATTCTAGGGAGAACAGTGGCACCACCCACCCCACTCCCTAGGACAAGTGAAACAAAATAAAACCAATAATGGAACTGCTTAATCCAGGCAATAATGCCCAGTGTGATCAGTGAAGCCGTCGATGTTACTTGACGTAGGATATTAGCTGTGTAAGGTAAAACAGAAAGAAAATACATTCCCACCAGAAATGTGATTAAGATTTTGTCCTGTTCCTAGAGCAAAAGGCAGACTGAAAGACAATATCCTCTGGAAAGCTGTGACAAGAAAACAGCTGAGAGGAGAGAAAAGGCAAGTAATGGTCACTTCAGTGCCTCAAAACTTTAACAACTTTATGACTAAATTCCCTTTGACCATACTAAGAAGGAAGCCTGGACCCAGCTGCTACTAAATGACAGGACCATGATCAAAGAGCAACCAAAAGGCAAGCACTGTAGCCTCATTTATACCATAGCCAAATAACAAAGGACATGCTTTCTGGTGAAGAGATTGTGATAATATTTCACCTGAGAGCAGGTATCTGTAAAGAGTCTACTATTGACATGTATGCATAGGAAAAAAAATCTGACAGGAGGTCTGACCCATTTTGTGGGCAAATGAAACAAATCCAGAGAACATGGACCAAATATGAACTCTGGTTTTATTCTTCCTCATTTTGCTCTGCCAGTAATGTTTATTTCTTTTATAGAAAAAAGTGTCACAACCTTCTCATGCTATTGCTAAATAAATAAGCACTCAGTGTCTCTCTTTTACTTAGTGAGTTTGGGAAGATGTTAAAACAAAATATCACACCAGTACCATATTTCTTAAAGTACTGTTAACAGCACAAGATTCTTTTTCCAGCAGAAAGCTTAATAATGTCAAAAGAATGCAGGAGGCCTCATAAGCAGAAAGTAATGGCAGTTCCATGCAATACATGAAATTACAATGCATCTTACGAGTAAATCAAATCACTTTTTCTTTATAATTTTTGAATTCCATAGGGGCCATGAAACACATATTTAAAAGGTGTGCAGAAGGACCTCATTCATTAAACAGCAGAGAAAAGTAGTTGAAGCTTTATTAAAAGTTGACTAATAGGCATTCCAAATAATTGAACTGACAGACTGTTTTGACAGCTGCAAGCAAAAATATGCTTGCTCTAAATAGTTGCTGTAAATCTTTTAGATTTCTAGAAAGAGAAATTATGTACTGGTTTAACCTTAACCAGTTTATAGTTTAAAAAAATCTAAGTTTTTCACCAGACTAGTTGAAGTTATGCTAGCTGGAGATGTTGAAAATCATTTCAATGGTGTGGTTTGAACTGAAAGAATTGCCAAGATCTCATGCAATGAGAAAGCTGGAATATAAGTACTTAAAAAGGGTTTGGTTAGCAGCAAATATAAATTAAGATGAAAATATAATTTTGAACTTGACTTCTGTAAAGATATTGAAATATTCAATCTGACTAAAGTTAGTGGATTTTGCAAGCGTCTATCCGCTTTGAAAAATCAGGCTGCAACTAACAAACATGACAATCCACACCTTGAGTGGGCTAACATAAAGTAATAGGCAATTATACCTTTGAAATGAAAAAAAAGAAGGGGGGGAAAAAAAAGAGGCAAAAATCAGAAAGAGGCTACTTATCCATTTTCCCAAGTAGGAGCATACAAATTAATGTGAAGAAAGAAAGGAAAAAAAAAATTGTAGGAGTTAGCCAGGAAAGATAAGATAGAATTAAAGTTGGATTTTGTAAAATAGAGTTCATTAAGGAAGAAAAACTGAGCAGGCAGGCAAGTGTCAGAAAGGAAAAAGAAAATTTTTAAAAGAACAAGCAAAATATTAAGCAAGTCAAATGAAGACTTACAGGATAGTTGAAGCTTAATGTAAGGTTAAATGTATTGACTTACTACACAACTGGAATTGACATTCATACAGGTCTTGTCAATACAGCACTGAGAACAGAATCACATTACTCTGTATTCAACTGTTAGGTGTTTTAATCTGTGTATACAAGTATATTTATTTTATATCTTGAGTTAGAGCAGATACATCCTCTATAAAAGTCTATAAAAAGTAGGATGAATGGGATGAACTCACTGCAGTTAGATCATTTCAGCTAAAGAATAAGCACAGTACAGCCAGCTAAGAGAAGATGAAAAATATTAGAAAAATGAACAGCCGACAGTGAGAATAGCCTATCTGGTAATTAATTATAACATCTCTAAAGAAGGAGGACACAACAATTAAATTTCTGTTGTTTCCGTTTTTGTTTTTTTAAAGCAATAAAAAAGTAAACAAACTATAAGTCAGTATTGAAGAATACTGTCATGCTGAACTTATCTGACATTTGATTAATGTGCTGGACTTATATATAACTGAATAAGAAATCTACATGCTGTTTTGAAGAGTTTATTTAATTTGATTGTAGAAGCCTTTTAGTCATCCATATGAGGAGTGCTGTTGAAAGTGTGTATTTCACTGTTACCAGTTTTAAACTACCCTGTATTCCAAGAGGGGAGAACAAATGAGCCACTGACTATTAGTAAAAAATGGTTTGTAAATTAAATTTGATTGATATTTTTAGATTTCTTGGGACTAGATGTGCCACATCTTTGTATAAAATACATTTATTTAAAATGCAACAGAGCTCAGGATTGCCAGGAGCAATTTAAACCCTGTGAATGTTTCCTCTAAATTGAATAAGAGAAGGCTGAGAAGCCTCTAAACACTGTACAGGAATTCAATATTTGGATTTTAAATGTCACAATTTTAAAAACTGAAGCCTTGCCATAATGTATAACACCACCAAAGTTGGTGCTGTGCTATAATAGGTTGATTTTCTTCTCTGTTCTTAGTTCATCTTTACTTGAGGTTTTCACTGTTAAACATAGTAAATGAGGAACTGGGAGGAGCAGGAGGAATAAAAAGTTAAATGAAACTTTATTATAGAAAACTGTTTTCAGAAATTGCATTTTATATTTAACAGGGATATTTTTGCATATATCCAAGCCTAAAGACTATTTTTATGAAACACAAGAAAATATATCAGATATTCTCTTGTTTCATTATATCCAAATACGTTAATTTCTTGGTTTCAGTGAAGATTTATGCTACCTATATTGCGCAAGGTAAGTGTAAATAAGAGCAATAAATCGCTAAGCAGTTAATGTTGCTTGTGAAAGAACTTATTGTTCTTTAAAAAGCCTGAATTTTAGAGAATTCAGCTAACTTAACACCTATGAGGTGCCATACAGGAAAAATACTATAAAAATCAAATAACGATAAATACGCATTGGTATTAAATTATATTAGTTTGGGTTAAAGTGCATACATTTAAAACTTATTAATATATATACAGTTAAAAGGGGTTTAAATTAAAAAAGTTGTGGGTGCATGTGTGTCCAGCTCACCACATAGGTACATAACTCCTCCTTTGATTTGATGCTTAGTTGTTAGTTCTTAGGAAAACAAGAATATCTAGATAAGTCTGAAATGAAAAAAGTGAGAATATTGCAAGTTTCCAGTGAGGTCTGCAATGGAATTTTCTTAAGTGGAGGATGCTAACTCGTCAGCTTTCTCTTAAACTTTCAGAAAGTGAATGTTTTAGGGCAAGGCCTAGAAGTACCTCAACACAAAAGCACTGAGAACATACAAGATCATAGAGAAAATCTAGATCTGCTCATTCTGTGGGACCAGCACCTGGATCTACAGTAAAAGGCTAGATTTCAAACCCCTGGAATTATGCCAGATTTCAGTGTCAAAGGAACATCTGTTGTAAAGGAGCATCAGCCTTCACTAGAACTGGGAGCTGACTATGAATATCAAATGGATGCAGGAAGGATAACAAAGTCAACCACAAACCACCTATCTTATGCTGTATAAGGATGCCATATCCAGTGCCAGAGCCAGCTCATTCACAGCCAGTTTTCATGCTGCTACCATTCCCCCTAGATTATAGCAGTGATCATCTACCATTACTTTACTTCCTTTAAAATTTTGGACATGCAAAAGTGCATTTCTGGTCATTGTTCACATATGATAAGGAGATATCTTCATCTATTTGAACAAAAAAGTGTTAATACAAAACCAAACTACTGGTTGTTAGTGTCCCGAAAGACTCTCTTGTTGAGTTGCAAGGTTCAGAGTAGTCCCTCCTGCTTTCTAAACTGCCTCTTGGAGAGGTAGTCTAGATGTGGCTGGATCCAGACTTAAACCCTAAATGAGGGGTTCAGACTCTAGGATCTGTCACAGGGTGGGTTTGTTTTCAGCTCGAGTTTGGTGCCTCCAGAGGAGCACACTCTACATGACGGAATCCCTGGGCAATTATACCTTTATAATTGGAGATCCAGTACCTCAATGTGTTCTTCACGTGCTGTTCACATGGCAGCTGATCCAATAATACTTCAGAGGCTAAGGTCCCCTCACTGTCTATTTGGGTTTCTGTTCTGTTTCTAAGAAAACCATCACATTTCTTAGCTTAAAGGGTTGCAGCTGGAGTAGCTTCATTACCTTTTTGGCTTAAATTGGACCCTGGTGCTCTTTCTTGTGCAATCTGTGGATGTTCATCCTCCTGTCTTATACGTACCAAGGTTCTCTGGTCATCCAGTGCTCATTTTGGAAGTTCTTCCCCTTAAATAATAGGTTTTGGTCCTTGTTATCTTTACTAGGCAAGATGTCCCGTACCTCCTCTTTTCTTCTTCAGACCAGTCATTCTTATTAACAAGACTCACTTATGCTAAAAACAAAGTTCACTTATGTCAAGCCATCTGCTCATGGTAAGGTGTAAGTAAATTCCATTTTAACATAATTCTAAGCCATTAATTTTAACATTCTAAAAGCAAGCATTTTAATCCTCAACCTTTTATTTTAGCCTTGATGCTACTATAAGTTACGTTCTAAGGCTAAATAAATACAGTGTTAAACCATACCTAAAATTCAAACCATGACTATACTTTGACATTTAAGTATATTCTTCTTGTTTCTTTTTTTATTCATAGAATCATAGAATGGTTTAGGTTGGAAGGGACCTTAAAGATCATCTAGTTACTACCTCACTACCATGGGCAGAGATGCCTCCACTAGACCAGGCAGGTCAAGGCCCCATCCAACCTGGCCTTGAACACTTCTAGGTAAGGGGCATCCACAACTTCCCTGGGCAACCCGTTCCAATGTCTCACCAACCTCAACATGAAGAATTTCTTCCTAACATCTAATCTAGATCTTCTCTCTTCAAATTTAAAACCATTCATCCTTGTCCTATTACTACATGGTCTTCTAAAACACCCCTCCTCAACTTTCTTCAAGGCCCCCTTGAGGTACTAGAAGGCTGCTATAAAGTGTCCCTGAAGCCTTCTCTTCTCCAGAATTTATTATTTGTTATTATTATCCCATTCTTTTCTGATGATTTTTT
Organism: Clamator glandarius; assembly: GCA_033459285.1. Classification (NCBI taxonomy): domain Eukaryota; kingdom Metazoa; phylum Chordata; class Aves; order Cuculiformes; family Cuculidae; genus Clamator; species Clamator glandarius. The sequence continues at coordinate 203,588 of JAUNZM010000131.1, read as the reverse complement.
TTTTTGCTTTGCTAGTTATTGTAAGTATGAATTGTGCTTAGAAGTGTGCATCTTATTTTGAAAATAATTTTATCAGGAGATTCAAAGAAATTAAAATGAAATGGTTTTGGGGGTGAGGAATAAGGGAGGAAGTTTTAACAGATCACATGAGAATGTGGCACATCCTCAAATATGTTGGAAAAAAAAAGATATTCCAGAGGTTATTACTTCTTTTACCATGGTCTTCTATTAAAATCAGGTAAAGTCCAAGTCAAAGTAATACAAAATGGTAATCTTTTCCCCGGCTCTCTGGTTTAGGTATACCAGAAAATCATGAAATATAACAAAATTATCCCTCAGCTTCAAGTTAAACCATTACTCAGGCTTGAAAAAAAGTGGAAGGATGAGGACAGGAGATGAAAATGGCAGTATCATTAGGAGTTGGGAACAAGATATTTCCTACAGTAACAAAATAGGGTTTGAAAGAAACTTGCTTGGTTCATTAGGGCTTATGAAAATTCTTACCACAACATTTTTCTTTTATATTTGTACTGGCCAAAACCTAGCTCATATTGCCTAGACAGAATTGCTCCACAAAACTTTGCTTTTATTTCTTTGTTATATGCTTAGTTTGAGATCTGTATTTCAATGACTCTTTTAAAAAAGTTTTGCTTCATTTTCACTTCATGCTTGCAGTGATAGTCCTTTGTTTTTCTTAATATTTTTCTGTCTTGTCTTATACATCTCCAAATACATGCAAAACAAATGTGTGTCACTTTTTCAAAATGTTGGGCATAATAAACTGGACAAGTAATATATGTATACAACTGAAAATACAATATAGTACAATACGTAAGCACTAAATAATTAACACCATTAATCTTTTTTTTGAGCCACAAGTTCTCATAGACGACAGGTATATTACATAAGAGCAACAACATAGCTATAGAGTGCCCTGAGCCATCCTTTCCAGAAGTGCCAGTGTTAGGTTGTAAACATCATTGCTCATCTCATGTTTTTAGTGTGCATTTTAAGTAGGAAATTATTGTTGAGGATCCATCCTTGCTTTATGCACAGAGAAGAAAGGACTTGGCTAGGCTGGCCTCAAGGAACATATTTTTTATCAGGGTAATTTTGGGTATTTTCAGCTAGTCAATGAAATAATTATGGGTATTGGAGAGAAGGAAGTGTGTGGAATACACTAAATGAAACAATAGCACATTTATAAGGATTTCTTGCTTCCAGAGCTTTTTCTTTTTTAATCTTAAAAATGCTTTGAATTTGGGCTCTGAGAATAAAAACTGAAACATTTAAGTGCTTTATTTTTCGTTCCCTGTGAGAGTTTTTCCGTTTGTCTCTTTACAGGCAGGCTCACAACAGAGAAGTTGGAGACACAATGTCCAGCTCCTGGAAATCTGTACCTGAGCTCCTTTGAATTCTACTGGGCCAAAAAACCCTTTTTCATTTTCCCTCCCTATTCTGCTGTTCAAATGTCAGTATCATTCTATACGGTCCAAACCCAGAGTTAAAGCAGCATTCTGAAATTTTGTAATTAAATAATGCATGCTGATACCTCCAGACACTAGATGTTACATATTTTGGTAGCTTTTGTACATGTTTCTCCTTCACTGAAAATACTATAGAACAGTGATGCATTTTACCTGTATTTTAACACCTTTTTTAAAAAAAAAAAAAAAGAGTACATGGTTATATTTGTCCATATCTATAAAACACACATACATGCATACATGATTTGTTCTCCATGTAGTTTTTGTTCAGAAATAACTACAGTTGGTGCCTCTATGCTGAAGGAATAAGATAAGATAATGCAGCGCTCCAGGAGCTTTCCCATAAGTCAGTGCTATTTGGCTAAATAAAATGTTTGATCTCAGGGCATACATGATACTTCATAACACACAGACTTGGCTTCATGAACATTCAGATCTATGTATAAGCATGTTCAGCTTCGATTCTGGGCCCTGTTCTTCTACAGTGATTAAGCTTTTCTTTCTTCACTACCTAATGCTACATGAGCCATGCTAGATGAAAGTACTATATAATAAGCAAGACTGTCTCTTCTTACACAAATTGCTATCAGAAATTTTAAATGGTTTGATTGTATAGTTAAGATGTATATTTGTGGAAAAACTACCTTCCAAATACATGCAGAATAATTTTATAGGCAACCTTATAACTAACATGGATTCATATTTTGATGGTTTGTTTGTCTGTTGGGGAGGGGAAGTGTTTGTGATGGTGGAGTAATATTTGATTTCTTTGTATCTGCAGAAGTTCAAGTCAACTTAGAGGAATTTTGGCGTAAACACTGAATGAGGCTGTGATGTTATTATTATTTTGAGTGAAGTCAGTTTCAATTTCCAGAAAACTTTGAACAACAGAGTAACTGAAAGAAATATTTTGGTGAAATATTATCATCCTAGATCTCAGTTGCAGGAGTTGGAGAGGGCAACAAAGAATTCACCTCAGTTGACAAATATTCAATGGGCTGTATTTCACATATAGTTGTGAGTCTTGAAATCATTTGAAAGGACAGGCACACTGGAGAAATTGTATTCTGTATATTTTTATAACCTCTGAGAGAGACACCCCTTGGGAACCCACACCTTCTGAAAGGCACATTTTTATGTGCATTTATGGATGAGCTGTTTGGGAACCTGTACTTTGTGCAGTGGAACTACCCACATTATCTAACGGAAGGCATGTCTCTGTGTCTATCCCATGAGATATAAAAGAATTTAATGGCAGAGATCTGTTATTCGCTCCAGATTCTTCTAGATCCTATATCCTAGATTTAAGAAAAGAGTCCCTTTCTGTGCACTTGACTGTGCACAGTCTATAGGGTTTATGTTGTGCCAGAATATAGAGGCTGATATGCCTCTTACTCTCACAAAATCTTAGGAAAGAATTGCTTCTGACTTATTCAAGAGAAGAAGTTTATATCATAAAGCTGAAATAAATGAGAACATGATTGGAAACTAATGGAGTCATTTAAGATTTAAGCAGATTTGTCTTTTTTCCCCCTAGCTGCAGTTCCTCTAATGTCTCTAAATGATGCTGTGAGGAAAATACCCTCACTATCATCTAGATTTGGATTATTTAATAAATTAGCAGGAACATTAAAAAATGCACTTTGTCTCTCTCTGAAAGCCATAATAACAACATACAAAGTTTCTTCTCTTTGTCTCTATAAAAAAGATTGAGTAGAATGGGAAGTCATGGGTGTGGGTGTTGATTAAGATAATAATTGTTCATAGAATATAAAAACTGCATTAGAAACTGGGGACATTCCTGCCTCTTTCTCTGCTCTTTTAGTCAGTGAACAAAGGGTCTTTATTATCTCAGACATTCCACAGAGAAGCATGCATTAGTTTTCAAATAAGATGTTAGGTGGCCGATTGACATAATATTTTTGGAAAATATTTGCAAATGCTGTAAACTTGCAAGTGTTTCTATGATTTCTCAGAGATTACAGACGATTATAGAGCAAGGCTGAGTTTAGATTTCTGAAATGTTTCAAGCCATTGTCTTTATAGGGTGTAGAGAAAGGAAAGTCAAGGAGGATATATACTGTCAAGGAGGATGTATACTTTCAAAGGGGTTCTTTCTGTTCATGGTTAATTGCTTTCTGTATTTTTTCCTTCTTTTTAAGGTGGACGTTGTATCTCCTGCTTTTTTCAGTTTTCTTGGGTAAAACTAAAACATTTTGTCACTCCTACACTGTGGTTCCAAGTAGTGATATACAAGTTATTTTGATTTTAAGGCCCAGCATGGCTCTTAACAGGGTCTGTTTCTGATAGCTTTCAACTATCAAAGTTTAGTGACCTCTAAAATCTGATAATGAATAATTTATTCTTTCTCTTATATTGAAAGTTTGTTGAATTCTGGAGATTTGTATGGACTTTCATTTCATTCTTTACAGCCTTTGCTAGGAACCTTTTTTTTAAAAAAAGGACTGTTATTTATATTATAGAATTGGTGCATGCAATTAATACATACAATTTTTATACAGAATGTGCAGTTAGTCCTAGTTTTTTCGCACCAAGTGTAATTTGGCATCTTTCCTTAGACTCCACTGGAATTGTAATCTGCGACAATGAATATAATATCGAGTTACCAGTAAAAGTCAATGCATTCGTTCACTTGGCTAGACAGGAATTTCTGTGGATGAAGCTTAAAAAGGTATCTTCTTATGTTTTTCTTGAATATTTCTTTCAACAGGATAATTAGTATAATGGACCATGCCCCTGGTACAATCTGTGAATCAGTGAGACAACTGCACTTATCTATGGTAATGCGTATCAGAAGCCAGAGGCAAAGCACACGAGAGGTGGGGAGAGCATTCTAAAGGAGAGTTGTCTAATAAAATGCATTCCTACCTAAGGAAATTAATATCCTCTGAAACATATGAGTCTGTTTTAGCAACTCTAACTCAATGAGAATTCCAGTTAGGGTGTCCTTACTAAAGATGTAGGGTGTCTTCACTAAAGATGCGTCTTTTATAGATAGCTTTGGAGACCACCTGCATCTCCAGTTAGTTATCTCCAAAGGTGCATAGAATACTCTTTATCAATTAATATGTACATATTCATGTGTGTGTGCACGCGTGCGTGGGTGTGCATACTTTTGATCCCTTTGTGTTTGCAACACTTTCTTCTCTTTCTTCCAGTGACATTTCTTGTGTAATAAGACCATAGAGCTAATTTTCAGAGGTTCATATTAACACTAACTTTTGGCTCACCCATTTGTTCCTCATTTTATTGCTTTGAATGTCTCCTTTCTGGCTCATTGTTAAACTGGAATATAGGCTAAATTCCTCCAAGTCAAGCAGGGCTTTGCTGGTTCATTTCTCACTGCAGAAGGCTGCTTAGTATGATAATCCAAATCATTTGCTCTTGTCATTGAGGTTTTCTTAACACTGAACATATTGGTGGATGTCAACAGCAAACACAAGATCTGTGAATGACAGTAGGTTCTCCTCTCAAAATAACAAAGCAACATGCCTCAGCTCCCATCTTCTGAGCTTGGAACTCCTCTTGGGTGTCTTCTTTCCAGGAAATAAGTAGCTCCTAGTTTGTTATGCTCTTGCCTTCACATACTATGCACAAATTTATGGAACTAAATATTAGATAGATAGTTCTGAAAGTCTCTGAGTTTGTGTAATGATACAGTAAATAGTTCAGCAGAGCTAGAGATATATTTATATTGCAATATTGCACAGACATACCAAATACCAGAGCATTTTCAATGCAGCCATTTGTATTCCATGTATATCTATTGATAGTATTTAACAGTGCTGAAGCTGTATAAACAGGGAAAGCTGCTAAATCTAGTGCATATTAGGAATTTAATACTCTCTGTACTAGCAATTCTCCACTTCTTTTGGATAGTAAAAATAAAGTATAATTCACTTTTTGTTTTGATTTACTCCTTAATTTTTCTGATGCATTATTTTAATTGAAAACGGTCCTTTCTTATCTTTTCCCACTCCAAAACCAAATAAACAATGCACAAGAAAACAAAACACAAACTTCAGAATTTAAGAATGTAATAATAACCCCATGCCAGATTCGCTGCTGCTGGGAAATTTGGTCTTCCAGATTGCCTTGCTTTTAGTGCACTACCATAAGATATATTTTAATGTAATTGAAAACATATGTTTTAAAGTGTGTTCTTGCAGCAACCAAAGAAAAATGTGAACAACCAAGCCATTAAAATTGCAGCGTATGCTGCATACCTTAAACGCAGATACTAAGAATTATTTTGCATTGCAATGATCTTATTCTTCTAAATTAAGCTCATGTGTCAGACTAAAACACTGTGACTAGATGACAGCTAAATGAAGTATCTTTACTCTTCAGTCCAGCAAGCTAAAGTGTGAAACAAGGAAGGGGGGAGGGAGGAAACAAAATTGTCAAGTAGATGTATACAATCTCTTAATATTGATAGTAATGGAGAAACTGTTTGCCATCATGCAAATCTGTGCTTAGGGAGCAAAAAAACCTTCTCCAAGGTTTTCCATCAGTGTCAGTTGCATACCTGCATGGATTTAAAACAAGTATCCAGTGTAATAGAAATGTATCATACACTTATTTACTAAATGGTCTCTATTTAATAGAATATTTCAGTGACTGAATTTTATATGTATCTCTCTGTATGTACTTTCTTACTAGAATATATGGTGTTTAAGGTAAAAGTATATATATAAATTATTTGGTATATATTTTTGTATGCCATGGTCAATACCATAGAGAAAGAAAGAGATAAACCCATATTTCTCTGTAAAGAAGAGATGTACTTTAGCTGACTATTTGCAAGTATAATAGGAAGCTCTGAGGTAGGGACTTGAAAAATAGTTGTGTTATTTACAGGAAAAGTATCAAAACTGTGAGACAGCTGGAAACTGCAGTAGATGATACACTGGAAAAATCCAGGAATCTCCTGCCAAAATCAGATATAGCAGTATCAGATCCAAATGGATTTATTTTCTACCTGCATATGCAGGTGTTATATATCTCTTTCAATTAAGTCTATATTACTAGTACATTTGGAAGATTGATTGTTGGGTTTTTTTCTGCTGTAAGGTCATTAATTCAAAATCTTGTCCACACCTGAGATTACATACATATTCTGAAAAAAAACCCTGAACATCTGACAAAATGTCTATGCTTAAGGGGAACCACTGACAAAATCCATTCAGACCACTGTCATTCCACTTGTGCACAGTGGCATTGACATATTTCCAGAAATACTTGCATCATGTATGCCATTACAATATGTGGATGGTTCTGAACATAATCCCTTTGCTTTTTATGTAGAAGATATTTTGAAAGTTGTTCTAATTCTTCCTGTTCCTTGAAAACTGTCTATCTTTAACTGCCTATATTTTCCCATTTATTGCCACTGAATCCCTTAATTACATGAATTAAAGTATTCACCCAAAATACTGATAATAACTTTCATAGTTCAAATAAATTGGGATAGAACTTGACTCCTGGAAATTAAAATTACAATTGCCTTACTGAAAACATCTCAATGGGCATTTTCAATGTATTTTTTGCAGGATATCTGTTAGTGCAAAATCTCTCCACATAATATTTTCTATGAAACTGAGAACAGAAATGGTTCTTATAAATTGTCTGATCTGTTTTTGTCCTTGTTCATCAGATTTGCTTTGTGAATTGCCTGTTTTTCACTATTGTCTCTTGCTAATATATCACCTCTGAAACTACACATTGATTCTAGAATGGAAACAAATTAGGATTTTAGTAAATAAAATTATATAAGGAAAGAGCCATGAGGCACATGAGTGCCTGTTACCTAGATTTTAAGGTGAGAATTTCTTTTTTTAGTGTAAGACTCAGCTGAGAATCCATTCAGGGAAGACCCTTGGCTTATTCACTTCCTCAGAGATAGCTATTTCAGCTACAGACACAAAGGCTGGAAGAGCTGTGATGTTGTTAATATTTAATGCAGTTCAGATCGGAGTGTCCACTGAGACAAGAAATAGGTGCTCAAAGATATCAAGTAGTGCAAGGAAAGCTTCAAAGAACATTTAGATGCCATCGAAACTTACTGTCACATTATCATCTTAAAGTTCTCACCAACAGAATAAGAAGATTGGTGACATTTGTGGCTAAATGTAGTAAATACATTCCTTCCTTCTCTATGACTCAAATTTCCTTGCCACTTGTCCTTACTATGCCCCCCCTCACAACCCAAAATTGAGGTTTCTCAGATAATTACAGCTCCATTTCCTCATGTTGAAGGTTTGGAATATACTTTTTTTAATATTCAGATTCTGATAGAATCCTACACATTTGTGCATGAAAAGTTAAACAGAGAAAGGCTATTAGTGTGAATGAAGAATTCTGCTTTACTTGATCAGTTACTTAGTAATAATTAACAGTTTCATTGTTTTCTTTCCCGCTATGCAGAGTTTTGAGGCAAAAACACAAAACTGACAAAATGCTCTATAAACACTAATGAAGTCTTGGAACATGCTGTGAGCCAGGTAATTATTATTAGGATAATTCTACAAGTGGGTAGACTGCATCACAGGAATTAAATTACTTCCCTTTCAAGGAAGAATTCAATGGCAGAGTTTATAAGTTATCTATTCCAGTTTCATTCCTTTCACTAAACAATGCACTGTCCCTTAGGATCATCGGTTTTTAAGGAGTATGTCTTTTAAAGAACCTGTCACCCAATGTATGCCCAATTATTTGTAAAGATCTGAAATTATGAATATTTATAACATGGCAGACAAACCCTTGACCTAAAAAGAGGGTGTTACACAGTTGTAGGCAGAAGTGACACAGGAAAGAAATAAGCAGGTTTCAATAGGAGAGGATGAAGAGAGAAAAGAAAAACTAACCCCCTGATTCCCTCTGGCAAATCTTATTTCCTACCTTTTGTACAAGAGAAGGCTCTGAGGAGACCTTACAGCAGCATTTCAGTTCCAGAAGGGGGCCTACAAGGAAGCTGAGGAGGGGATTTTACAAGGGCATGTAGTGATAGGATGAGGGGGAATGTCTTTAAACTGGAAGGAGGAAGATTTAGATTAGATATTAGGAAGAAATTCTTCACCACCTGGGTGGTGAGCCACTGGAATGGGTTGCCCAGGGAAGTTGTGGATGCCCCCTCCCTAGAAGCATTCAAGGCCAGGTTGGAAGGCCTTGACCAGTCTGGTCTAGTGGAAGGTGTCCCTGCCCGTGGTAGAAGAGGTTGGAACTAGATGATTTTTAAGGTCCCTCCAAACCAAGCCATTCTACTGATTCTATGATTATGAAACTATTACCCAGAAATGGTTAAAAGATCTAGCTCATTTACTCAATATGCTTATCTTCATGCAAATAAATAGTGTGGAGTAAACCATCAAAGGCGTGTTTCATACACAATTCCTATAGAAATATGAATTATTTTATGGTTCTTGTGATACTGAGTGAAGCTTTATGCTATACTTTATTCATTACAACCAATTTCAAGATACTTCTGACTGTATTTGGATTTTACCTGCCATGCCAGCTTCTGCGTATATTCAGATCTATGAGAAGTTCCAACACATATCAACTTGCTGGATCAGTCCTTGCTGTATTTTCATTCTGTGTTAGTTACTTAGAAGTATTGGAACAGCTCAGTGGAAGATTTGTAGTTCAGTTCAACTTTCTTCTGGCAGTAATTTTTATGACATGTGGAAAGCAGACTGAATTTTTTGTTGGCCTGGATATTTTGAAGACAAACTTTGGAAATAATATGTCCTTCTATTTTTATCATTCATAGAAAAAATCTAAACTAAGTGGTATTTTTGTGAATTAATGCTTTGAAGAAAAAATCTATTTTATTTTTTAAAAATATTATGTTTCAAATTCAAAGACAATTTGAAATTTTTATTTATCTTCAGTTTCTCACACTGAAAAAAATAGTGGGAAAAATATGGAATGAATCTCATTTAACATATTTGTACTGTAATGTAAGTATAACAGATTTTATGTCTTGTACTTTTGCATCAGAAAAAGTGGCTTCCCAAAATTTACTTATGGAAATCAGAAGTTTGACTCTTTTTAAGTGTACAGATACATTAATAGTTTCCTTAAATAAATAAAGATCTATTTAAAATTTAATCGCTTTGATTTTCATAAAAAGTATCCTGATAGACTTCTGCTTACAGTTCAAGTCTTGGATGGCATGACTATATAAAGGATTAAGTAAAGAATATAAAATTCTGCCTGTTTTGGCATATATTGGGTTGTTCTTTAGAATGATACTGAACTAATGTCCTTGCTGTTGTAAAATATTCAGCAAAAATATATAATACTATTTGACACATGAGAGTGCAAATTTAAATGAAAGCAGAGCTCACATATTGCTTTTACATTCTATCTGCCAGTCAAGCTAAGATTTTATGAAGAATGGCAAAGCAATTTTCAGTCACGTATGGTATATCGTGTAGGTCAAATTCTTTTATGTAAATCTCTTTCACTGGTGTTTAAATTTCGATAAAATTGTAGTGATAAAAACTGTAGCTTTTATTTATCCTTCTTTCCCTAATTCATTCTGAGTTTCTGAGAACAAGTGTTTTATTGAACATGACGCCTAAAAGGGGCATTGTTTTTAAAAGGTGTTAAAATGAGAGTCACATATGTTTTGGATAATGGAAGCGTTACAGGAGGCTTCCCCACACAACCTTTCTTTCCTGTAAGCTGAGGCTCATGGAATTGTTTTTGTGGGTTAGCTTGAGTTCATCTGAATTCTTCAAATGACCAGATGAGGGTGAAACACCTGATGGCTAGAAACAGCATGTTTCAGTGTTTCTTATTGTTATACAGATTTTCATTGTTGTTTTCATACGGAAAGTTCCCTGAACTTTCTTAATGCTAAATTGTTCCTAGAATTAAACAATATGCTGTCTATCTTGGACCTGCACCAAAAAAGATAACTGGTTTGAGAGCTTACCTAATAAGAGGTGCTTTCTTGAGTAAAAAAATCAGTTTGCATATCAGGATTCGACTTTGTAGTGAACAAGCTAAGAAAATGGATACTAAGTTGGTCTCCCTTCAATATGTAAATGAATGAATGATCTCTGAAACACTCAGCCTCTTTTGCCTGCCTCGTTATTCACTTTTGGAGAAAATAAAAAAAGACAAAATGCACCTCTGAGAGCTAAGATATTTTGTAACATGGAGATTCACTTTCATGTGTGATGTGGGTTAGATCCCAAACTCTGAATAACATGACACATATTATATTACTGTACAAGTTGTGAATAATAAACACAGAAATCCACTCAGGGACTACCATGGACATTGGGGCAAATTCTGAATCTGGAAACATAACTGCAGCTCAGAGGAGAATTTAAACACCAACCACATGAAATGCTTTTGGGTGTATCTTCAGTCATATCAATATCATTCCTCACAAACTCAAGGAGATACTTGGTTTGCATCAGCTTAGTAAACATTGCATGAGGCAGTAAGCATAGATTTGGGTTTTTTTGTCTAAAATATGGTTGCTCCAGGATGTTTAGCAACAAGTTTGGGTCTATATTTGTATCACAGATTTAGGCTGGTGTGAGTAGAGCTGGGCAGGACTGAAGAGAAAGGATGTCACCTTGTCATGACATCCCAAAATGGCATAACTTCTAAGATCCCAGTTTTATGAATATTCAGCCATTTATCTTTATGCTCTGAGTACAACTTCAGAGATTTTACTGGAGTTGCTGAGTCTTAGGGTTAAAATATGTGAGACTGCAGGCTAATGAGACAACAATCCTTCTGTTTCTGCAAGACTACGTGATCTACTACGAATGAGCTCAAGACTTGGCATGGGACTTATGGTGCGAATACTATAAGGCACAGACACATACACTGCATTAAACAAAGACAAAACATGTCTAGATCCTAGGTTTAGCCTTGCAAAATTGATCTGCTCATTTGGATTCTCAAAAATATTGACTAATCCCTCCATGTTTAAAATACATTTTTACCAGTATTAACACTGAAAAAGTGGCAAGATATATGAACCCTTTTACACATTTGGCTTCCATTTGTGAAATAAGTATTTTTTAGTAACATGCCATTGTGGGAAACTACTGTGACAGAGAACCATACGTCCTGGAATTCTGCAAAAGCCTCATTTTTTTAAAACAAACCTTTATGGCCAGTGCATGTGTGTGTTCTGGAGGTAGACCACTGAAAATCCATTCTGAAGCTGATCACCTATGTCTTAGGTAGAGAGTATTAACATTAACTAAAATATAGAAGGAATATTTTCCTTCTCTCTCTGTCTTGTGGGGTTTTTTTTCTCTTTGTCCCCTCCTGCTCTCCCTGCCCTACGTTTAAAATGCCAGTATCACTCAGCCAGTACAGTAAAAAGTATTAAGTTACAGAATAGATCTCTGTAATGTTGGTTGAACTGCATTTAGATAATACTTTCGGATTTATTCTTCCCTTGCAACTACAATTAGTGCTAATGAGAGTGCTCCAGAAGTATTAAGAGGAAAATTCTGTTCTGGGTTTGGAGAGCTCTTCCAAGGCTTCTATGTATGTCTAAAAACTTCAAATATATCCAGAAAAAAAACCACAACAAGAACACTAAAACCAGCTGCTTATGGATAAGAAAAACACATTCTTACTGTTGATAAGCAACAGAAATATTGGAAATGAAATGGTCCCCACTTGTCTGTATAAAAGATTTTTTTATTTGCTTTTAAGATTTGTGTTGATATCAGTAGCTTATAATGAAGTAAAGCGCAGAACTAGACCTTAGTAAATTTTTATTTCATTGCTTCAAAGTAGTATCGATTTCCATTAAATTGTAGTGATAATTATTGAATGATAGTAAATAGCCTCATGGTTTACAGTCTTGACATTGTTTGTATGTCAAACAAGTTCAAGTATATTTTCCCACAGCAAATATTAGCTACATTCATATCAGCATGTCTGTGAATATAAATTAAGGAAAAGATTTTACATAGTAATTCTGGTGCCAGTTGGAAACGAATGAGTGTTACTACCAGAGTGATACAAATAGTTCAGAATTTGAATAAAAGCAAATAAGATGAAGAACTAGTATTATTTGGTTTCCTAAGGATCTGTCTCTCAATGCTTATCACTTTTTCTTATGATTATTCTGCCACAATATCTTCACAGTCAGGTCCTTTCCATTTTTTTTCCCAGAGACTGATGGTGCAATACACAACTTACTGCTTACTGTTGTCAAGTCAAAGATGACTGGATAGCTTGCATGCATTTTATGATTCTATGCACCAGCCAAATAGATCAAATAATTGCTGGCCTTAAACGATGGTCTTTGATGAAAGAACTTAATTGCCCTTCCTCTCCCTACCAGTGTACTTATATCATAAGAACATTATACAGCCTGTATATGAATCAAAGGAATCAGAACTCCCTCTCCTAAATTTGTCTGAAATATATAATGTGGCTGAGGGGAAAAAAACCCAAACAAACAAACAAACCAGACAGCAATTACAATCTAGTTGGTAGAGATTTTATGCAACTATGCAGGTTTCTATGATACTAATCAAAACCCTAGCCAGAGTATTTTAAAATACATTGGATTTTGATTGGTGGGTTGGTATTGGTTTGGTTGGTTGGTTGTTTTTTTGGAGGACCAGAGCATCTCTTCCATGAGGAAAGGTTGAGAGAGTTGAGACTGTTCTGCCTGGAGAAGAGCCGCCTCAAGGGGTGTTTATGTATAGAGATTCCTGAAGGGAAGGTGCAAAGAAGATGCTATCAGGCTCTTGTCAGTAGTGTCCAGTGACAGGACCAGATGCAGCAGGCACAAAATGGAAAAGAAGAGATTCCTCCTGAGCATCAGGAAGCCCTTTCTTATGGTGACCAAAAACCGAGACAGGTTGACCAGAGAGGCAGCTGAATTGCCCACCTTGGAGTTATTCAAAAGCTGCCTGGACTTGGCCCTGGACAAGTGGGTATATGTGGCCTTGCTTGAGCATAGATGTTAGACTAGTTGATAACCAGAAGCCCTTTCCAACCTCAGCCAGTCTGTGATTCTGGAAAATGTCAATCTAGTCTTATTTCTGAGCTATTTACATGTTTGTTCTCCTTTTTTTAGTTAATCTAGTACAATACACACACTTAAGACCTGGGGTTTCCTGTTACTTGCAGCCTGATGTAAAGGAGTACCTTCTGTATTAGCTATGAGAAATATTTCTGAGGAGTTACAAATAATCTTCTTTTCTTCCTTTTTGGCTCTGGAGGAGAACAGCTTTAGATCAGCTTCAAGTTTTCTTTAATTACATAGACTTCATACCTCATCTTCACTTCTGCCTTCTCTAACTGTCACTTTTAGCCACTTCCTGAATACTGTGAATTACAGTAGTGACTTGTTAAAAAGTCATAATGGTTGTTTGTTATGTAAGTTTACAGATTTTTTTATATTCATATTTTCTTATATTCATATTTTACATAAAAGATTATTTTTCCTTGATTCCATTTGACATATTAAAACCGCATTTTGTCTCATGAGGTAACAGTTGTTTTTCCCCAGAATCTCTCAATTTAATTGATCTTTAATTACTAGTTAATTATTCTGTAACATATAGTTATATCCTTGTTCTATTTTGATTATCTATCCCTTCCTGGACCACTGCAAGCTCTTGCTTCTGAAATAATAGAGATTAAACAAAGACTGGGACAGATCTGTAATGTGATAGAAAACACTTTTTCTAAAAGTTTTGGAGGCAACTTTTACAATTCAGAGCATGGAAGACTGCAAGATTTGAGGTTAGGAAAAGAATAACAAGTGAGTCTGAAATCATGAACAGCTTGCATTCTCAACATGGGAGCAGGTGTGATAACTTATTCTGTAAGTGGCTTTGTTGGTCTGAAGTAGGAAAGAAAGTAATATGTAAGAATAGTATAACTGGCCTTTGGGAATACATCTCTATACAAATGCAAATTCTATGGAAATTCTAAATTGAAGTCAGTGGGGTTGTAGTGGTTACAATTGAGGGAAGAAATTAGATATTAAACCGATATTTACATTTTTGAGGTCAATGATGAAATCATTCTATTGCAGTAAAGGTACTTCTACTGCAGCTCATTATTTAGTAGCATTTAAAGATTCTCTGTATATATTTTCATTGGCTAAGCCTAACATATTGAAATAATGTTTCTCTGTTTTTTATGACAGTTGATTTAATATAGTGCCTTTACTCTAAAACTATTTTTCAAAAAAACTTCAAATTAATGCTAAGAATACAGAATGGATTGAAGGAATTATTATACCTATGTGGGACAATATTAAGAAGGAAAAACCCGAGATATTTGATTTTTAATAAAACTTCTGTTAAAAATAGAATTTGTATAAACTGATCCTTGGTTCTTTGAAAATAAGAGAAACCAATTTAAAAATATGAAATTGGAGTTTAAGCTGGAGGAAGGGAAGTGAAGTAGCCAGAAAATACTGCTCATTATAATATATGTTATCAACAACCACCAATAAATAGAATTCCAATATCTAAAATTAAATTTAACATATACAGTTGGATTAAGAAGAATCATTGGTTTGTTCTCACTGATAGATGTACATAAGTCAAGGTGCATGCTTTCGATGTGTATTTATTCTTGTTTCTGACTGCATGTTTTATTTGCTTGTTCTAATTTAATTGTTGTCTGAGGCTCAGGGTTTTCAAATAAGATTTTGTGCTGCTTCTCCATTAGAATGTCATTGATGGAAAAAAGTTTTGTAACAAATTTTTTGTGTAAAATGAAAAAGAAGACAATCTCCATACCTATCACTGATTAGAAAGACATGTTTACAAGAGACTTATAGGAGTTCCATAGCTGTGGAAGACAGATTCTGCCTGTGGATTTGGTGATCCTTGATTATAACTTCAGGCAGACTCATTTTTAAGAAAACACAGAAAATAAAGTAAACACAAATATTCCATTACCTCTCCACATGACAAAATACTCATTGCATAGCTCTTGGATTTAACACTGAATTCAGATATAGTAGGAAATATTTGATTACACAATATTTGAGTGTGTATATATATACACATTTTTAAAATACAGTAGAGTAAGTATACATCATAGAGATTTTAATCTAATCTGAAGCAACCAGGAATATTCCATTTCATGTTCTATCTGCTGTTTTGGTGGTCTAAACAAACTTACAAACTAATTAAAACAGGAACTATACAAAGCAATTTCTTTAGTTTATCACTGGAGTTTCATTAATAAAGAAAAAATCTGCTTTCAAAAGATCCAAGCAGCAGCACTATAAAGACAAGGAACATATTTCTGATTGTTTAAAAATAATTGCATGATCAGTTTGACAACTAATTAAATGTTTCTCCTACATACAAATTGTACATATTGCTTCTAGAGAATGCAGTTTAAAATTACACTGTTACTCTAAGGCATTTTGGCTACAGTTAGGCACCAACCGTACCATTAGTCCTTCAGAATGGTAATAGTAGTTTGCATTTGTATCTTTGGTGGCTTTTATTAAAAACAACCCAAATTGCTTTTATGTATGATCTGTATTACATTTTGGCCTCATAACTCCAGTGTTTGTTTTTTTTTACACTTTCCTGAACTTAGAGGAAATGGAAAGTTCTACCACTGTTAAAAAAATAAGCAGGAAAAAATGTGGATTTTAACAAAGAGCCAAAAAGATTCCAAAAAATATTTTGGGGAGACAGTGAGATTGTAAGAGAAAATTTCTATTAACTTTTGCTTAAATTAAGAAAGCTAGATGCTTCATAGGGAGGCTTGATTTATCCAACCAAAGTATTCACTGGAAATAATTGTGTTGATTCAAGTGGAGTTTTTGCTCTATCTGTCTTTGTCTTTGAACTTTTTAGAAATACTCACAACAGACTCTTCAGTTTGAAAAAGAATTCACTTTCTAAATTGTTGTATTTACTCACAATATATTATTTTAAAATATAAAAAGGAACAAGTAAGGTTAGTGTTTCTGATTTTAATTTTTCTGAGATTTCTTTAATTTCTCGTACTCCTAAATTCTGACATAATCTGAGTGCATGAGTTTAGCTTTGACACAATATGATCCACTCCAGTGTCTTTATTCAAAAGTCTTAAAAGTCAGAAGACAAAGAAAAGTAATTTACACATCCTTTTTTGATTCTTTCTTTTCACTCTCACCTGAGATGGATCTATCTGGTGTAATTCAGGATTTTAAAAGGTGGTTATCAAATTCAGGCTGTTTAAAAAATTACCTTGCTATTACCAAAGGAGAGAGTAATTAATCTCATTGAAAAACAGTGGAGGTGAGTTACATCTAAGTATATTTTTTCTCCCACAAATATGCCCTAGAGTGATTAGCTCAAAATTAGAGGTCAAAATATTGGATACCTATAATTAGGTAACATGTGACCCTCCTGATTTGGATGTGTTAACTCAGAATTTGAATTTTTGAAGTTAATTATATTAATGGTTAGATGATGTAACACCAGGAGATGATCATATCCTTTATAATATGAGTTATATGTTTTCCTTTAATCAGTCCTTCTTTGACAATTAAATGTTTATTTTTTTCTATGCAGTATCTTAGACACATCAAAGATAAATGTTGGAAAGAAATTTTGAGACATATGTGGGCAAACATGCTGATATGACTAAGGTCTCACTTCTGACCCCTCTCCAGAAAGACTATGATGGTATAAAATGGCCTGCATCTAGCTCAAGCCAAAATAGAATAAGATAACTGATAAGCAGGGGGATTTTGGCTTTATTCCCTGTCTTCATGTTGGTTAGTCAGGTTGAATGACCATAACAACTGCAAAAGAACTACTGATGTAAGCAATGATAGCCAAGGCTACTGATCCTGCTGAGTTGACAACTACAAGAAAAAGACATACCAGGTTTATTTGTTGGAGATTGACTTAAAATACTGGAAAACTATTGTTTGTTTGTTGCTTAGTATAGGTGCTTAAGTGCTACCTTGACTTGGGGCCTGGATGTTTAGCTCCTAGGGTGAACCCATAAAGGTCAATTTCTAGCTTTCAGATTAAATGCAGCATGATCTCAAAAATCTGTAGTCCAAAATATAATGCATCTTGTGACTAGAAAAGTTGCTTTGTATGATGTTTATATAAGCTAGGGAGCTGATTGTAGCTATTCCAGAACTGTAATCTTGACTTGGTTATTGGCTCTGTGTCTGGCCTTGGATACCTCTCTGCTTTGTGCTTCATTTTTCTTGCCTGAAATATTCAGAGAACAATAACCTACTCCGAGGCCTAATTAACTGCTTGTATAGCACTGAGAAAATGTGAAGTGCTACAATGCTGTTAGTATGATTCTGCAAGAACTGTTTTAAAAAAGCAGCTTAATGAACTCAAAAACGCTCTTGTACCATGTATTTATGTGTACTTGTTCCTCTACACGACCTGAAAGGGATTAACAGCTATTCCTAGGTTAATTGGCCACCATGGCATCTTTTGAATCTTGAAGGGATATACTGCCTGCAAATCCAAATCCCCAGATGCATTTTAGCAACTAAAATGCTAAGTGAATCAGCTGGTTTTTTATTAGTTATTCAAGCAGTCTAATGGATTTTAGTCATCTAGAATGGCCCAAATCAAATGACAGCTGCTTTTGCATGTTTTCTCTGCAGATATCATTTTAATAACTAACATCAGTGTTATATATACGTCCTACAAGCCAATTCTGGATTTTTTCAGCTGTGGCTTTGCAATCTGAGCTTAAGTACCTGAGTGGAAGACTGAAAATAATAATGAGAAAAGTCCTATAAATCAAAATACTATTCTTCAAACTTGTAGGTGAGTGGCAATTCTTCCCTGGTTTTGTCTACTGGAACAGTAAGAGCAGTTGCTGTCACTTACTTTAACTTCATTTCACTTTGCAGCACAATCCAAAATGATTTAATATCAATTGATTGCATTATTGGAGTAATTATATCTTTATAAATGCTCTCAAGAGCAACAACATTGAAAAAGGGAAAAAAATGTTTTCAAGAGAAGTTAGACTCCTAATGCCAAATTATTCAGAGCTGCCAAACATCATGTGGCCTCTGTTTCTATACACTATGGCCTGAAATCACATTTTTTTCTCTATATCTTTAAAATTGCTATTCAAAAATAAGCCTGTAAAACTTGTAAGGAAGAAAATGTGAGACAGGTTGGCTATGAACAAACCTATAGCACTTCAAAGGGTGAAATCTTGGGGAAAGCAGCACCATACATGAAGACTACTAAGACAAGATTTCATACTTGATCATAGCATACAGCAATATGAATCACGCAAAATTCATAAAGAAAATATTTATGAATGGAAAGAGGTGTAACCTTGATAATAATAAGTGTTTCTGGACTGCTGAAAGATAGTGTATGGCCAACTATTTACAGTTAAATGTACAGACTCTGTTTATGTTTCTATTAAATTTATCAAGTGATCCTTGTAGACATGGAGATAAATGGGTTTGCTGCCTCATTTTGGATTAGTGCTATATCCAAGCAGTAAAGATTCTATCAAGTTTTTTATCCCCTGCAGTTATTTCAGTCTTCACTTCATAGTTCTTTGTACACGTAATCCTTACTGCTAGGAAAATTCTTACATATTACTCAGAACAGAGAGAACAAGGAGTTTTGAAGATGTACACAAATCTATGTATTCTTTTAAAAGAATAAATAAAGAAAAAATATCCACTGTTGAGAAATTCTAGGTATTCTTTAGTATGTGGCTACAACAAGCTACCTGTTCAGAAAGCGAGCATGCAATGGTGCTCTGTGGCTAGTGATGTTAATAATAAAATTGATGCTGCCAGTGTTAGAATTGCCTCAGCCTGGAGGTAAGGGGTGGGGTTGATGGGATAGTGAGGGACAGGAAGGCATGACACACGGATTGTTAATATATTAATTTGTCTTTTACTGCAGCTAAACATATTTGGTTTCCTTTTCACTAACATCAGTCAAAGCAAGTTTCAGGAAAGACCAGTGGAGAAAACAGTTGTAGTGCATGGGTTAGACATAAAGATCCAACAGTGTTACTACTGGAGGGGCAGAACATAAGCACAATTACCTTATAGCAAGAACCAGAGAGAACATCAACATTGAGAAAGACAACTTCATATAGATATATGTGAAAATAAGTATTAAAAATACAAAGGTACACACATACACACACACAAAGACATCTGACAGATATAATCCTGGGTATAATAACAAAGAAAGTTTATTTTTCTTCCGTATGCATAGCTGGCTACTGGAAAACATCAGTTTGGATTTTAAAATGCTTTTAGAGGACAGTAAAAGGATAGGGACAAAGTCATATTGCTCTTATAAATTAATTCATTCTTTTGTGATTCAATACAGGTATATATTTCTCCATTGCACTCCCAACTTGGTAGGATAAACAGAGAATGAGAACAAACACTTCTTTAATTTTCTATCTATTTGCTTGTATGTACCTGACCAACTTCCATTAGTCTGTAGTCATGGTTCATACATCACTCCTTGCCCAGGTCAAAGGCTGAACATGGGCAGATGAACCTAATTTTCCCACACACATGCAGGAAAAGGGGAAAGGAAAATTAGAGCAAGAGACTTGTGAGCTGGAAACTAAAACGGCCTTAATAAAACAATAATAGTAATAAGAAAAATACTATTAATAAGAAAATTATAAAATCTATACAGATGTACAAGATCAATTAATGGGACTCAGCAGCAGAAGGGAGCTGGACTCAGGAACTGGATTCAGGAATGCGTGAACACAGGGGCAAGGGTATAAGGACAGACAAGGTCCGTATTATATGCCAGCCACTGAAGAAGACAGCTTGACCCTTGAGATCCCTCTCTTTTACACTGAGTATGATGTACACAGAAAGGACTGGAGGCTGACTGTTGTTGTGCCCATCTACAAGAAGGGTTGCAAGGAAGATCCAGGGAATTACAGGCCTGTCAGTCTGACCTCAGTGCCAGGGAAAGTCATGGAACAGGTGATCTTGAGCGCTATCATGAAGCACATGCAAAAGCCCCGGGTGAACAGGCCCAGTCAACATGGGTTTACAAAAGGCAGGTCTTGCCAAACTAACCTGATCGCCTTCTATGACCAAGTGACTCGGCTGCTGAGTGAGGGAAAGGCTGTGGATGTATCTTCCTGGAGTTCAGTAAAGCCTTTGACACAGTTTCTCACAGCATTCTGCTTTGGAAACTGTCAGCCTCTGGCCTGGACGGGTGCACACTCGCCTGGGTGGAAAACTGGTTGGATGACCGGGCCCAGAGGGTGGTGGTAAATGGTGTTAAATCCAACTGGAGGCCAGTTACAAATGGGGTTCCCCAGGGCTCAGTGCTGGGTCCAGCCCTGTTCAATGTCTTTATCAATGACCTGGATGAAGGCATTGAGTGCACCCTTAGCAAGTTTGTAGACGACAATAAGCTGAGTGGAAGTTTTGATCTGCTGGAGGGTCAGGAGGCTCTGCAGGGGGACCTGAACAGGCTGGAACGCTGGGCAGAGTCCAATGGCATGAGGTTTAACACGGCCAAATGCCGGGTCCTGCACTTGGGGCACAACAACCCTAAGCAGAGGTACAGACTAGGAGAAGTCTGTCTAGAAAGCTGCCTGGGGGAAAAGGACCTGGGGGTGTTGGTTGACAGCCAACTGAACATGAGCCAGCAGTGTGCCCAGGTGGCCAAGAAGGCCAATGGCGTCTTGGCTTGTATCAGAAACGGCGTGACCAGCAGGTCCAGGGAGGTTATTCTCCCTCTGTACTCGGCACTGGTGAGACCGCACCTCAAGTACTGTGTTCAGTTCGGAGCCCGTCACCACAAGAGGGATGTTGTGGCTCTGGAGCGAGTCCAGAGAAGAGCAACAAAGCTGGTGAAGGGGCTGGAGAACAGGCCTTATGAGGAACGGGTGGACGAGGTGCTAAGGGGCATTGTTTAGTGTTTGATAGGAATGGTTGGACTCGATCATCTGGTGGGTCTCTTCCAACCTGGTTATTCTATGATTCTATGAGTACTCTGTTGGTCAGGTTTGGGTTTCCTGTCCTGTCTGCTCCTCCCTGCAGGTGCGACCCTTTTTTGCCCCCTTGAATTACATCACTCGACCAACTTGACTATGACCTTCTCCTCCAAAGGGATAAATGACGGTAATGATTTTCTGCATAACAATGCCCCATTTCTTTGGTGATAATCATAAATTTTATGTGATACCCCCTCTAAAGAAAATACTGTTTGAAAAAAACACTTTCAGAAAATTAACTTACTTAGATGAGGTTTAGCTAAAAAGTTAACAAATAATTCTACTATACCTCACACCAGAATAGCTGTATATGCACCAATTTACTAGATGACTATCTGTATAAGATAATATTATAAGGCTTTTGATCTATGACAACCAGTCACAGAATCACAGAATAACCAGGTTGGAAGAGACCCACCAGATCATCAAGTCAAAACATTCCCACCAATCTCTAAATCATGCCCCTAAGCACCTCATCCACCCTCACCTTAAACACCTCCAGAGACAGGGACTCAACCACCTTCCTGGGCAGACTATTCCAATGCATAACCACCCTCTCCGTGAAGAATTTTTTCCTTACCTCAAGCCTAAATCTCCCCTGGCAGAGCTTGAGGCCATTCCCTCTCGTCCTGTCCCCTGTCACTTGGGAGAAGAGGCCATTAACCTCCTCTCTACAACCTCCCTTCAGGTAGTTGTAGAGAGTAATAAGGTCTCCCCTCAGCCTCCTCTTCTCCAGGCTGAACAACTCCAGCTCTCTCAGCCTCTTCTCATAAGATTTGCTCTCCAGCCCCTTTGCCAGCTTTGTTGCTCTTCTCTGGACTCGCTCCAGAGCCACAACATCCTTCTTGTGGTGAGGGGCCCAGAACTGAACACAGTACTTGAGGTGCGGTCTCACCAGTGCCGAGTACAGGGGGAGAATAACCTCCCTGGACCGGCTGGTCACACTATTTCTGATACAAGCCAAGATGCCATTGGCCTTCTTGGCCACCTGGGCACACTGCTGGCTCATGTTCAGTCGGCTGTCAACCAACACCCCCAGGTCCCTCTCCTCCTGGCAGCTTTCCAGCCAGGCTTCTCCTAGTTTGTACCTCTGCTTAGGGTTGTTGTGCCCCAAGTGCAAGACCCGGCATTTGGCCTTGTTAAGCCTCATGCCTTTGGTCTCAGCCCAGCAGTCCAGCCTGTTCAGATCCCTTTGCAGAGCCTTCCTACCCTCCAGCAGATCCACACTTCCACCCAGCTTGAGGTCATCTACAAACTTGCTAAGGGTGCACTCAATGCCTTCATCCAGGTCGTTGATAAAGACATTATACAGGACTGGACCCAGGACTGAGCCCTGGGGAACCCCACTTGTCACTGGCCTCCTGCTGGAGTAAACTCCATTTCCCACCACCCTCTGGGCCCGGTCATTCAACCAGTTTTCCACCCAGGAGAGTGTGCGCCCGTCCAGGCCAGAGGCTGACAGTTTCCAAAGCAGAATGCTGTGAGAAACTGTATCAAAGGCTTTACTGAAGTCCAGGAAGACCACATCCACAGCCTTTCCCTCATCCAAGAGTTTAGTCACTTGGTCATAGAAGGTGATCAGGTTACTCTGGCAAGACCTGCCTTTCATGAACCCATGTTGACTGGGCCTGATCACCCAGTTCTTATGCAAGTGCTTCTTGATAGCACTCAAGATCACCCGCTCCATGACTTTCCCCGGTAGTGAGGTCAGGCTGACAGGCCTGTAGTTCCCCAGATCCTCCCTGCGCCCCTTCTTATAGATGGGCACAACATCAGCCTCCAGTCCAGCGGAACCTCCCCAGTCATCCAGGACTGTTGGAAGATGATGGAAAGGGGTTTGGCCAGCACATCTGCCAGTTCCCTCAAAACTCTTGGGTGGACTCCATCCGGCTCCATAGACTTGTGGATGTCTAGCTGGGCAAGCAAGTCTCTAACCACCTCTTCTTGGACCTTGGCAATCTCATACTTCTCATCCAACCCTTGGGGTTGTGCACAGAGGGAACAATTTTCCTTACTGTTAAAGACTGAGGCAAAGTAGGCATTGAGCACTTCAGCCTTGTCTTCGTCCCCTGTTACTCTTGTTCCCTCTGCATCTACTAGGGACTGGAGATTCTCCCTAGCCCTCCTTTTACTGTTGATGTATTTGTAGAAAGACTTTTTGTTGTCTTTCACAGACTTGGCCAATCACATTTCTAGTTGGGCCTTAGCCCTCCTGACCTTTTCCCTGCACATTCTCACTTCCTCCCTATAGTCCACCCTGGATGCCTGCCCCTTCCTCCAGAGGTCCTAGACCCTCCTCTTCCTATTGATGTCTCTTAGGACCTCCCTACTCAACCATGCTGGTTTCTTAATGTAAGAAAATATTACTCTATCAGGTACATAGATAAATTCTGGGACTTTTTCATTTTCTAGAAAGGGAGAAGGAAGACTGTCCAAATACTATCAACAACAACACCACCTTAGACTTGCAAGCCTAAAAGCAATGTGATGAACTCATATGTTGAACCATTAAATATAGAGAATCTCCCAACCGATATTCTGAATCTTGTTGTTTATAAATTATTTTATCATTGTTGCTTGGCATGTGACTTATCCCAACATCCCAACATGATGCACTGGAAATAGCTCACTGGAGTATAATATATCAAACATGCAGAAGCACAGAAGGAAACTGATATATATCACCCTAATGAAATACAGATTTTGTCTTTCCATTTTGTTAATTAGCTAAGTACCTCCGATCTAATTATGAATGTATCTTTAATATGCTTGCTTCACCCTGCACATCATGGGCATACCATCGTAATTATGCTTCATACAACTAAATGAAAGTTATGTCCTTGGTGTTGGATTGCAGAATCTTTATCTTTATGGCTCTGATATTTTTATTTTCTAGATGATTTTTATAACAGTTTACTTAAATAATTTGTCCCATTCCGTCTCATCGTAACTTTAGCTTTTGAAACTATGCTATGAATACTTATCAAATAATACATTTTATTTAATGTATCATTAAAACATTTTCTAAACACATATTTAACCACAAAGTTGACAAACTAGTCTTTCCTGTCATCTGAACAGCTCCACCTCACAAAGATGAAGAAACAGCCTTCATTAAAAACCTCCTCATTTAAGGAAAAATAGGGGAGAACTGTTTCACTTCTTCAGTACTTAGAAACCATGGACCAGAGGTCAGTTTTGGAAGGCTTTTGCAGTCTAGTAGCACTGTCTTTAGGTAGTGCAGTGCTGCAGTGTATGGAGAGACAATACTATGGGTAGAGACACCTCTCATTAGACCAGGCTGCAGCTCAAGGACCTGTCCAACCTAGTCTTGAACACTTCCAGGCAAGGGGCATCCACAACTCCCCTGGGCAACCCGTTCCAGTGGCTCACCACCCAGGTGGTGAAGAATTTCTTCCTACTATTTAATATAAATCTTCACCCCTCAAATTTAAAGCCATCCCCCCTCATCCTATCACTACATGCCCTTGTAAAAAGTCCCTCCCCAGCTTTCCTGTAGGCCCCCTTCAAGTACTGGAAGGTTGCTGTAAGGTCTCTTTGGAGTCTTCTCTCCTACAGGCTGAACAGATAGGGTAGATATAATCTTCCATTGGCTAGCTGTGAGTTTCATCACCTTCTGATCACCGAATAGGCTTGAGGTAGAATTAAGTGCAAAATACCTAAAAGCAGCCTTGACAGATAGTTGCTTATACACCTTTAACCTTGATAGTGTTGTATCTGCATGTAAGGAGAAGAAAAGTGCTGTTACCAGCCCTAAGACTTTCCTGTTTCTGGAAGCAAAACTGGCTGTACAGGCAGAGCTATAGTCATGTTCCAATAGAGTAGATAGCTGGATACAAAAGTGAGAGTCATTCTGAGTGCCTAGTCAATATAATTTCCTGTGCTGCCTTCTTTTGCTTCCAAATTTCTCCTAGCATCCAGGATTGAAAAACACACTACAAAGAGGTAACAAGGTGATCATCTTTTCTTTGGGAACTGGAAAGAGAAGCCCATTTTGTGAAGCATAAGAGTCTATGTTGCATTTTAAAACTCCATACCAATGAGGAAGACCTGGCATGACATCCTGTAGGGAATATTGGTGCAGGAGGGATCATGAGCGAAGTGTAGTATGAAAATCTCTCTGAAAATTCACTGTAGAGAAATAGCAAGCTGATTCAAAGCTTAAATGCCTGAAGAACTTTTGAACGAAAAACATTTCAAAATGATAAGATAATATAATAGTACTATTATGTTTGAGAACTTGAAAGCAGTGGCAACAGCAGAATTCAAATCTCATGTTCAGAGCAGCAGTGACATATAGTACTCGCATTGTATCACACTCAGAAAACTGAAATACTTATTTCTCCTTTTAGTAGAAGGAGAAAAATGTGTTTAGAAAACTATCTTTTGACACCTTAAGCTTTCATATCTTTTATACCTAAGTTCTAAATAAAGAGAAGACAGTGTACAAAGTTGAAAAGTTTTGCTGCCAGAGGAGTGAGATGATCGGCTATTAAAAGGAGAACACAGAAATAGTAATACAGTATGTTAAATATGAGAGACAGTCATCACAATTACATTTCTATTCAGTACCTGAAAATACACTCAACTTTGCCCACACTCATTCTAAAATAGCAGTTTAGACCTAATTATTCCACTACTGCATGTAGATTGCTGGTTAATAATTAATAAGTCGGTTTCTAGTACCAACAGGATCTGAATATTTTCAAGGAAATATCTGCAAATTTAGTTTCCTGCATTGGTCCCTGATCAATTAATTCTTTTTCAGTTCAAGTGAATGTGTTTTCATATGTAAGTCGCCAGCTCTCATTTTGATAGTTGTCTTTCAGAATGAATGCGTGGATAGAAGAAGTGGAGTCAGAAAAAGAAAGGGTTCCATGCATATGACTCTAGATACTGTATTGTCACTGAAAACACTCTCTGAATTGGAGTGTCAATTGCAATACAGGTTTTGTATGAGATTATTGCAGTTCATGCCCACCCTTAAGCAGACAACAGGTACCTTATTTGCTCATTTCTAAATTTGCTTTTCATAGAATGATGAATGAACTTTGAATTCTTTGTTCTTCTGCCCTTCTTCTTCAGGTCTGAACTTTACAGTAAAGGGTAAATCTGGCTTGGACCAGAAACAAAGCTAATTGATGTCAATGAAATGTTAGAAGCCAAGAGAGAATCTGTTGCTGATCTGTGCAGTGAGAAGTGAGTTCCTGAACTGAGAAATGTAATCCTTGATCACTCTAACCAAACACATCGTATAGTCCATCCTTACGTAACTGTTAAACTCTGGTTTATAATTGAAGTGGTTTTACCTATCCACTGGATGGCTACCTTTTAATTTCACTGCCTAGTATTTAGAAAACCTTTCCTAATACATAGACAGTTTATACTGCGGACGAAGCAAAGGTCTATTGCACCCATAAAGGCACATCTACTCTAAGTAGGATTTAATAATGTTAGGTTGTTCTAAACTTGCATATAAGCACAATAATATTAACAGCTGTAAAAACATTTTTGCACCCTGTGGTTCTGTAAAAATTATAATGCTTCAGGGAATAAGCTTCAGGTCTTGAGCTAACTGTGCCTTAGCAAACCCTGCAAGGATGCAGTTGTGATTTGTTGTTACTAATTTGCTGTAAGAACTTGTGATGTGAATTGGGGCTTAATAGCTAGTATCTCTGTCTACAATATACAGTTTTGAAAGTATTGCAGCATTTGAAATACGGACATATCTTGAAAGCAGAGGCCTCAGATCTGTTAGCAGCCTGATGATGGTCACTTACTGCTCACAGAAAACATGCAACATTTAAGGAAAGAAACCGCCACTAATCAGGGAAGAAAGATCTAGGATGCAGGGCAGGGCACTTGCCACAGCAGCCTCCTCCAGCATCACAAACATGCTGCACATTTCAGTATGGCATATGGAAGAGCTGTGGAGCCTGCTTCCTTTGGCATGGTGATCAGGACCACCGAGGGCATGGCGCCAGTGCTGCAGTATTGTATACTAACAGTGGGTGTACCATATAGCTGCTAAGGACTGACTGGTTTGAATACGTAGTGAAAATAACCAAAAATGAATAGTAACTAGCTACTAACTCGAAAGGTGTTAATGAAAGTCAATGTAGTTAAGTTTTTCTTTGGAGTTTAAACTGACAGGGCTTATGTTACTCTTACAAGCATCACAGTGATCTTCAGGTGCCTAATACATCCTTATGCATGTATCAGTTGCTGCAATATCAATTTGTATATTAAAATTATTCTTTTCAGTGGTTTTAATCCTACATGCTACACTTAGACATCTGCAAGATTTTACTTTAAAACTGGCCTCAGTCTTCATTTTACAAAGATAAAAAGCCAAGTCTCATTTCCTATTTTTTAGGGCTGCAGACAGATACCAAGACATCAGAATAAGCCCTTGCCTAGGGTTAAGCATACTGAATAAGCTTATAGGGGATGAG
Organism: Clamator glandarius; assembly: GCA_033459285.1. NCBI lineage: Eukaryota > Metazoa > Chordata > Aves > Cuculiformes > Cuculidae > Clamator > Clamator glandarius. Next base: position 175,624 of record JAUNZM010000131.1, on the reverse strand, counting down.
GAAAAGGCTGAGGTACTTAATGCCTTCCTTGTCTCAGTCTTTAATTGTAAAGAAAGTTGTTCCCTTTCTGTACAAACCCAGGAGCTGGAAGAGCAAAACGAGGCTCCCATGGTCCAAAAGGAGGTGGCCAGAGCCCTGCTAGCCCGACTAGAAACCCACAAGTCTATGGGGCCGGATGGGATTCACCCGAGGGCATTGAAGGAGCTGGCGGATGTGCTAGCCAAACCCCTTTCCATCATCTCCCAAAAGTCCTGGAAGATTGGGGAAGTTCCACTGGAACCCTACAAGAAGGGTCACAGGGAGGATCCAGGCAACTACAGGCCTGTCAGTCTAACCTCAGTGCCAGGGAAAGTCATGGAACAGGTGATCTTGAGTGCTATCATGAAGCACATACAAGAGAACCGGGTGATCATGCCCAGTCAACACGGGTTCACAGAAGGCAGGTCTTGCCAAACTAACCTGATCGCCTTCTATGACAAAGTGACTCGGCTGCTGGATGAGGGAAAGTCTGTGGATGTATCTTCCTGGACTTCAGTAAAGCCTTTGACACAGTTTCTCACAGCATTCTGCTTTGGAAACTGTCGGCCTCTGGCCTGGACAGGCGCACACTCTCCTGGGTGGAAAACTGGTTGGATGACCGGGCCCAGAGAGTGGTGGGAAATGGTGTTAAATCCAGCTGGAGACCAGTTACAAGTGGGGTTCCCCAGGGCTCAGTGCTGGGTCCAGTCCTGTTCAATGTCTTTATCAACGACCTGGATGAAGGTATCGAGTGCACCTTTAGCAAGTTTGCAGATGACCCCAAGCTGGGTGGAAGTGTGGATCTGCTGGAGGGTAGGAAGGCTCTGCAAAGGGATCTGGACAAGCTGGACCACTGGGCAGAGTCCAATGACATGAGGTTTAACACGGCCAAGTGCTGGGTCTTGCACTTGGGGCACAACAACCCTGTGCAGTCCTACAGACTAGGAGAAGCCTGGGTGGAAAGCTGCCAGGAGGAGAAGGACCTTGGGGTGTTGGTTGACAACCGACTGAACATGAGCCAGCAGTGTGCCCAGGTGGCCAAGAAGGCCAATGGTGTCTTGGCTTGTATCAGAAGAGGCGTGACCAGCAGCTCCAGGGAGGTTATTCTCCCTCTGTACTGGACACTGGTGAGACCGCTCCTCAGATCCTGTGTTCAGTTCTGAGCCCCTCAACACAAGAGGGATGTTGAGGCTCTGGAGCTAGTCCAGAGAAGACCAATGAAGCTGGTGAAGGGGCTGGAGAACAGGCCGTATGAGAAGCGGCTGAGAGAGCTGGGGTTGTTTAGCCCGGAGAAGAGGAGGCTGAGGGGAAACCTCATTGCTCTCTATAACTACCTGAGGGGAGGTTGTAGAGAGGAGGGTGCTGGCCTCTTCTCCCCAGTGACAGGGGACAGGACAAGAGGGAATGGCCTCAAGCTCCACCAGGGGAGATTTAGGCTGGACATTAGGAAAAAAAAAATCACAGAAAGGGTCATTGGGCACTGGAACAGGCTGCCCAGGGAGGTGGTTGATTCACCTTCCCTGGAGGTGTTTAAGGCATGGGGGGACGAGGTGCTGAGGGGGCATGGTTTAGTGTTTGATAGGTATGGTTGGACTCGATGATCCGGTGGGTCTCTTCCAACCTGGTTATTCTATGATTCTATGATTCTGTGAATAGGACATGAGAAATGCTGACATGAGAAATGTTGACATGAAGAATTGCTGGACATGATAGATAAACAACATGAGAAGCTGCCAAAAGTAATGGATAACACTGTGTGGTCTATCAGAGACACTGGGGTCTCAGAGGTGGTTAAAGGGGAATTAAGTAAGAAAGAGCTGAACATCACAAATAACTGGAGGAGGTCATTGTTGATCTTTGGAGTAGAACCACCTTGCAAGATTAATAGCACCTAAGAAGCCTTGTTAGTAGAGCTTGTAGTACTGAGATTACCAAGGCAGCAGAATAAGAAATATCAAATTTTGGATATGGATGTAATAAAACTGAGCTTAATGGAGGAAAAGTAATTATTTGTAATTATTTGGGATAAGGCCAGAGTGCAGAATGGTTGGTGAAGAAGAGAATAAAGAAATGGGAAAAGGAGCACAAGGAACACAAATCATGTGTTTCTAATTGTCCACAGATATCTCCAGTGTTCCACTGCACTTGGAGAAAGACAATAGAACAAAGTTGTTTCAACCATAACACACGTGTTAGTTCTCCTTCCATGATCAGGAGGATTGGAGTCATTGGAATGGGTTGCTTTCCCTTGCTAGCAAGAAAAACACTGGAAGAGATGGACTGAGAAACTCGATATCACAGTTTCAATGCCTGTTGCAGGTCTGAAAAATCAGCATCCTCCTAAACACTCTTTGACACTTTTCATCTTCTTTGCTATAATAGATGTTTAATACCACAATTTTTCTAGGTATTCCTCACTGGAATTCAAGTTTCCTGGATATGGTAATCAGACTTACACATGGCACTCAAAACATGTTTTACAATGGTAATTCATACTTTTTTTTTGCCTGTTGCATCTACTTCCATTTTTTTTAAGTACAGACATAAGATGTTTGACTTTTCAAACAGCATCTTAACAACTGTAAAAACTCAAGAGTAGATTATAATATAACATATGGTGATATGGCATCTCTTACAGAGTTAATGTTTTTTTCAGATATGGAATTATTTAAGAGTTTAGTAATTCTAAAATTTCTTTTGTCAAAAATCAAGCTACTCTGAACTCCTCTATGTTGCTCTCAGAGCAACAATTGTTACAATAAGAGTAAAGAATGGAGAGAAGAGGAAATGGCTAAACTCTCCTCTAATTTTGAGAAATTTTGAGAGAACAAAACTCCTCTGAAGGATAATGAGTGTGACGATGCATTTGCCTTGAGAAGGTCTTTATTTATGATCTGGTCAGGTATACCAATCTTTCAACAAAAAACTGTTGATTTATTTTGGTCTGGAGCAGTAATGATATGAAAAGAGGATAAAAGTGAACACATATTTACAGCTAGTGAACTGTATGAGAGATTTTTTATTCTAGTTTCAAGAATGTTTTGTAGAAAAGTTTATAATGAACACTAGGTAGTAGTTTTTTCATACTATGTCACAACAAAAAAAGCATACAATCTGCCTTCTCAGAGCACTCATTATGTCACTTGACTGATCATGAAAACACCAGCTGCTGAATTTGCAACTGCCACAGTTTAGTCCCACCCAGACAAATTTCAGCAGCTAAAACTGTGGAGCTGAGCTTCTAAAATCCCTTCCCCATCCACCCCCACAGGGACAGAGGGAAGAGAAATGAGAAGAAAAAGACTTATGGGTTGGAAACTAGAGCTACAGCTTTAATGAAATTATAATGATGAAAATAATAATGAAAATAAATAGAAAGTAATAATATATATACAAATATACGAGATCACACCCACTCCCCACCCCTCAACGACTATACGTCACCATAAATTCTGCAGAGCAGACATGAGGGAGTGAGTCCATGGTTAAGAGTGAGAAGTACCCAGGAACTGTATTAAGGAACATACAGATCTGGGATCTGGAAAAACCAAACAGATGAAGTCCTCAATGGATGCTGGCCATCACAGAAGAGAGCAAGACCCCTGCAATCTCTCAGGTTTATATTGAGTATGACATATATGGGGTGGAATACTCTGTTGGTCAGTTTAGGGTCATCTGCCTTATTCACCCCGCCTCACAGGTGTAGTCTCCTTTTCCACCAGCTTGAGGATGGCCTTTTTTAAGTATAAACATTGGCCTTTTTGCATTCCAGTGCCCCATGCTATCAATTCTAGAGAAGAAGAATGTCTCAAAAACGTGCGGTTAATTTTCAGAGAAAGAAGTTACTTGAGGCAACCGAGTTAGTCACAAAATTGACTCTAATTTATCTCAAAACACAACAGCAATTCAACTACAAAATTCAAAATTTGTTTACTTTAATTCGAAACTTGAACTTTGGACTGCATTTCTTGTTTAATATTAACACAGTGTAAACCCCCACAGCCCCGACATTTGCAGAATAAGTCAGATTCTCTCTGGTTAATTTGTCATACTTTAATGAAACATATTGATGTTTTTCAGTGATAACATGCAGAACTAAGTTGTTACTGTAATTGTACATCAGCTTGCTCCAGATGCAGTATAAAGACAAAGCAGAACACTGTCAAATGTTGATGGTGGGAAAATGTTTTTTCAGCCACATAACTAATATTTTATACTATTGTAGGTTAAGAGCGTTTGGTAAGATATGAAGTAAAAAATGTTTGTGAAAGTCAGTGAAGATCAAGGCATAGAATGTATAAAGGAAGATTTTTATGACTTGGTGGATAAAAAATATTCTTTCCCACACACCTAAGGCAAATATCTATTCTGTATGTTATGCTTGAGCCCCTCCAAAGCATGAGAATCAAATAGTGCACTGGAGTATTTTCAGAAGACCTTAGATATAGCTACTACCTCTTTCTATACTACTATTACTGCTTTTCCTCAAGACTTCTCATTAACTATAGTAAAATAAATAAATAAACAAATATTTGTCTTTTCATTGTCTGTACTTAGAAAATGTATCAGTTACTCTCTGCTGCAAGCAGTTCATCTGCAATTCTGCTCAACAGTTCAAGCCATATATACAAATTAAACTTCTTTCCTTTTGAAATCAACAAAGCAAAAGATTTCCCACCTTTTAGTGCCCCTTTTTTTTCCCAATTCTGAAACAAAACAAGGCCTCAAGCAAAACAGAGTAAATCAAAGAGAAAGCAAGTAGTAATTCCTGTTTTCCAGTGTACCTCTGCAGATTCCATTAGTACTTGGACAAAACAGTTGTACACTTCCTATTATTTTTTAAATATCTGACATGTCAGATTGCTCTTCCACTGAGAAGAAAAGTGGAAGGATTTGGCTTCCAGCAGTAGGCACTGATCCTTCCCTGCCTTACCTGAAAATCTTTGTTTTACTTTTCCATGTATTCTTCTATCCCACTGTGCACTCTGATGCTGACTTCCTTTTGTAGAAACAGGAAGAGAGCTCAAGATGTTAAGCATTGTTCCAGTTTCTAGAAGGCTTATTCTAGATGGCTTATTCTCCTTCATTATGGAACATAGTAAAAAAGTCTGAAAATCTAATTCCTTTGTAGCTTTAATGTTTCCTTAAATTAATACAGATTTTGAAGAGGTGATTTTTTTTTTTTTTTAGCTCAAGTGGCTTTGGCCTCATTAGAATATAATGGGTTTTCAAGGTTAGTACTGTATCATGTAGGTAGTAATAATAAATAATTTCATTGTCAGCAGGGAGTCAATGAATATTTTGGGACTCCATCTGCAAACTATTTGACTAGCAGGAATATACTTTACATATATTTTGCTATTGATGTGCCTGTAAAACTCCTGTTAATTATAAAGGGAATTTATAAATGGGCATCAAAGGCCAGATCATGAGCTCTCTGAAGCCCTGATCCTGCAAAGTCTAATAAATATGTTTAATTTTGCACACTGTTAGTAGTACTATTGAAATTTATGTTATTTACCATTAGCTACATACTGAGTGTTTGTAGGATTGGGGACTGGTGGTGATTTTTATTCAGATTTTACTTCATCGACTTTGCTAAGTTTACTTGTTGTGATTTGCATTAAAATGACAGTCAGAAAACTATGACCTGAAGGGGAAGCACAATCCCAAATATATTTGAGATCAGTGCAGAGCTTTACACTGAAAAAAAGACCACCATTACACAGAAGAGCTTCACAGAATGAGAGTTGGGTCATGTAGAGCACAATTTTAAGTTTTACAAAAGTAAAATCAAGTACAATAATTAATATGGCTTTACAAAAAAGGGCACAAAAACATTAATTGAAAACATATTGTGTTACTTTTCTTTTCACGAGTGTCATTCAAAATTCACTTTTTTATTGAAATACAGTCTTTCTAAAAATTATTAAATCTTACTCTGTAAAATGCATTCTGTGTTACAGATTTATACAGAAGCTCAGTTTCAGCATCACTTATTAAATCAGGAGAGTCAGTAAAAGTATAAGAACTTTTCATATAAAAAACGTGACCACTGCTTGGCCCAGCACTGCTGTAATAGTTTAAGCAGAAGCTATTAGATAAGTACCTGTAGTAAAAACCGCTGAAGATATTAACGGGGAAGTTGCATTATTTAAGAGCCCCAACCTATCTACCTATGTGAAAAAAGATAAAGCTCCAGTCAATTGTAAAAACTAAAAGTAAAAATTAATGAAAGAAAATATGTGGGAATGAACAGAATAATCAGAAGTATTTCTCAGCTTTTCACATCTTAAATCAAGGACAAAAAATTGAACCTCTTCTCACATCATAAAATGCATGCAGGAGAAATCTTAGTGGGCTTCAATTTCTCACACAACGGAGGCAAGATGTCCTTTTGTCCTTGCTCGGTTATCGCATCCCCATGCTATTTGTCTTTGTCAGACCTGTACATTTGAATACCTGCACTGCAAAGTCCCAGTTTGGACCGTGCTCCTGTGCTGAATGGATACACTGTAGGATACTGACTACTGTGAATTTGACAAGGCTGCCCTTTTGACAAGGTGAAAGAGGTCATTGTATTCACCTCTGGGAGGCAGCCAATATAAATCTGTGCTTAAGGAGACACAATGTGTGTAGAAGCCAAACCCCAGGTCCCACAGCCTTCTGGATACTGAGTAAGGAATACATATTTAAGAAAAAATATTGTAGGGTAGTCAGTCTCCAAATCTGATAGGCAACAATCAATACTGTTTATTGCTTTCTGTGGTGTAATGTCTGTATGTGGGACAAATTTAGACGTACCTTGGGGCTTTCTGTGACAAACAAGAGTTTCTGTTTGAGGGGAAAGTAATGAATATCAGCCCATACATAGGGGAGATGAAAACATATGCAAATAAGTAAACCTCCACAAACCACTGCATTTCTTAATCTTCCTCATCTGTCCCACCCCTTTTTACGGTTAAGTGAGTTATTGCAGCCCTAAAGCTGTAGAAATCTGAGCACAGTTGCCACTAGGGACTAGGGCTGAATCCCAATGAGTGGAAAGCTCTGATTAAATAACAGAACAGTCTTTTCCATTCCGGTAACTGCAGTGGTCAGGCATTATGATAGCAAGGACTTTGAATGTCATTGAGCTAAAGGAGCTTTCATACTCATTATCATTCCTTGCATATTCAACCCATCGTGGGCCCCGGGCTTCCTGGCCTCCTTAATGCTCTCTTCAGGCCAAACAAAATTAGGAGCATCTCACTAAAGAATTCCATATGTCTCCCAGGAAGCTGGCCCACTTTTATAGACCACTGACAACTGAAGTTCAGCCACAAAGAAATAATTTTCATACCTAAAGGACTAAGTTGACTCAAACAGAGCAAAACAAATATTATCATCACAGAAGCTTTAAACTGCAAAAAGCTCAGATACGCAGACAATTAAGTTCTTATACAACCATGGGACTTCTGAAATACTTACTAATCAACTACTAAATTGTAAGGGGCTTCTTTGTCTACTTGTTATTTACTATTTAATATTTTCCTACATGAGAAAATACTAAAATATATAAAAAAATACATACCATCTAGAAAAGTGCATAAATTGTCATCTGGAATATGCCTTTCCTGTAAGCCCTCAGGGAGACTGATTGCTTTTGAGACAGTCTGCAAGTCTGTAGTTTAGCTTCCTAGAATCTTCAATATGTATCTCTTACCACAGATACTTATTTTCTTGCCTTTGTGGTTATTTTTGGCAAAATATGCAATAGAATGTGTCTGCAATATTTTTACATTAAGTCTAAATAATCAATATATAATAGTTGTTTGAATAATATTCTGAAATAAAAATAAGTGTACCAATGAATTGATTTATATGAGACATAATGTAGTCTATACCGCAGAATAGGATACAGATTCTAATAAAGTAAAAGTTCTTGCATTTTGGACCTGAAAATCAGATGACTTCTAGAGATTCCTTTTAATTTAAAATATTCTTTGATACTCCCTTTTGAAGAAATTTACCACAAAGGTTTTTTACTACTACTTTCTCATGTTTTTCTCCCTTATTCTGAAGCCCCAGCTGCTGGGTGTTGGCACTCTGCATAACAATAAATTGATGTTACGTGGTGGAGGATGCTGACCAAATGTACATTATTCAGATGTAGGAAGGTATGTTCTTTTCTTTTTCTCAATCTCTAATAATTTTACTTTCCAGATCCTTTCCTTTTTGTATGCCTCATGTTTCATGTGAACATCTGTCTTGACCTAAATCTCTAACCTTTTCATATGCATGGACATGAACAGCTATCTGTATAGATCACTTATATTTAAAATGCCCTCTATCTTTCTGCCTGTTTTGCAATTGCCTTCCGTGATGGCTCTATGCAGACTGCTCTCAGAGTGTCCTCACATTGTTTAGTATTCAATTCAGTGCTCATTGGCTTAATCCTCTTCACATTCTTCTATTAAAAAGGGGATTAAGCATTTCTAAAAATAAAAATAAATGTTTAAAAGTTTGAAAAGGTGATGCAAGGAACTGTGAGCGACTAGCAGTTTAAACAGTTCAAACATCCTCTAATTAAATACCAGGGTCAAGGCATAGTAAATGATTCTGGGAGACAAGCACTTCAGGGTTGTTTTTGATATAGCCAGGAAAGTTGCCTACTGCTACTGGAAGAATTGTTATATCCCTACATTCTGCTAAAGATAAGTTGGAAAGTCAGGAACAGACTATTTTTTAAAAATTACTTAATGGAAGATGGACATAGTATCAAATTGAAAATTCAAGCCCATTCTCTTTCCTTTGACTTGACAGAATAAACCCTGGAACATACTGCTACAAGCTTATTCACTGCTCATGACCCTGGAAACAGAGCTGCTTGGCAGAAAATGCTGCAACATCTTAAGTTTAACCTTCCCATTACAAATTAACTACTTTCAAACAATAATCCTTAATTCTGCCTCTGAATTTGTATTAAACATACTGACTACAAAAATCTGGAGAAAGTGAAAGATTAGAGTGTTTACACTGGTTTTAAAAAAGACTCATGGAGATGCTGGTAGACATCTTTTCTTTCTAGTCAATATTGGAGACTACCATTGTTACACAACTGGAATTGTGTTTAACTGTGCTCACAAATCCTCTTTTAACACAGAAACTCTTGTTGTAGAGAAGGAAAACTGAAGCAGGAAAGATGTGACCAAAAGGGGCTTTTTATTGGGCATTTTGACTAGTTACAGCTGTCTCTATTTCAGTTACACATATACTTTTCCCCTGCAACTTATTAATCCATTGTTGTTGAGATAAAAAAGGCCTTCAAAACTTCAAGGAGTTAGTATATGATATTACTTGATGTGTGCTTCTACATATATAGAAAAATAGGTAACAAATGCAGTGTAATTAAACTGAAAATTATTAACTTGGAAAAAAACCCAAAACAATTCACTCTCACAAAGACCATATTTCTGTTCTTTCATCTGAGGAATACAATATTTAAGACATATTTTATTCAAAGATGAGGATACTCTGTAATGCATAAATATAATACAGAATAAGGATTACTAAAGATTATGAGAAGATACACAATGAGAAGATGATGGCTTAGAGTTTTATGCTAGTGAAGTATAAAAGTCAGTGGAAGGTCTATCCTGAATTCATTTTAAGATCCTTAGATGAAGCTTAGAGAATGTGATAAGTAATCCATAGGAGGCAATTTTAAACTAAATTTCTGATGGGAAATGAATTAAAGCTGAGTGACTTCAGAGGAGTGTCGGCTAGAGAAAAAGTTATGAAGGGCTAATCAATAACAGTGGAGGTCTAAAAAATAAAAAGAAAGTGAAAGAGAAAGAGCATGTAGATGACACCAGTAAAAATGTTACATGATATCATCCTAATGACTGTGAGGTTGCTGTAAAAGCCACCATCTGTTTGACAGAGTTTCAAGGAAAGTTTTAGAGAGAAACAAGCATCATTTTCAAGATATATTTTTGTAGTTCACTGGCATGAGGTAGGCAAAACTGTATTTTCCTGATCTGGAGAAAATTCTTGTGATAAGATTTTACTTGGGTTTTAGGTGGCTTAGAACATTTGTAGTCACCTCTTTTTGGGCATTAAAATTGACAATCTAAAGCCTTACCTCCAAATTATTGCAAAAACCAAAAGATTTGGAGTCAGAAGATGGCACTCAAGAAGGATAATTTCTTTTAAGAGGAAAGATTGAAAAGATTTTTATTATTTTGCTCACAGACCTGATGAAAAAAATTTATCTAAAAATTGAATGCTTTAATTAACTTCTAATGGCTCTTCTTTGTGATTTCAATGTGTGCAATTTCTAAGTTCCACAGAATATAATTAAATGGCATCAGGGAATAAAACATAATGGTCCATTTCCAAATCATGCTGTACATTTGTATCTCCATGCACAGTTACATGTAGATATTTCACAGAAAGGGTCACTGGGCACTGGAACAGGCTGCCCAGGGAGGTGGTTGATTCACCTTCCCTGGAGGTGTTTAAGGCACGGGTGGACGAGGTGCTAAGGGGCATGGTTAGTGTTTGATAGAAATGGTTGGGCTGGATGATCCAGTGGGTCTCTTCCAACCTGGTTATTCTATGATTCTGTATTTAGACCTGAATTAGTATTTGATATGAATGCATAAGTATTGTGCTATGGTGCTGCACCTTGAGGTTGCTTTTAGTTAATCTGGAATAAAACAGTCTATTTTATTAAGCTAGTTATTCTAATATGCTCCTAAAATTGTTGGATATATTGATAAATTTCTATAGAGAAGTGCAACATTGTAATTGCTACTATTTTCATTTCAAATATTTATTTTAACTATTCTTATTGGAAAATGTCTATTTATTTATATATAAAATACATTTTTAGATGGATTTGAAACATTGTGAAAATACAATCATCCAACTTTCATGAATCATAGGTAGTTTTTTGTTAAGATGCAAATGTGTGTGATATATCTGAGAGCCTTGTGGTTAGGCTGTCACATTAGCCTATGGATTCTGTGTTTCATAAATATGACCAACAGCCTGGCTGTTAAGAGAATATTGTAGAATTTGTGATAAGAATTTCCATTCTGCATTTGAGATACTGTCGTTGGAATCAGTATGTTAGCATTTCCACGAATTAGAATAATGGTTGATAAAAATTATTTTGTCAGAAAATACCCTAGTAACTCAATTAATGCCATCGCCTTAGTGTAATTTTGAAATTCCTAGTTTTGAAGAGAAAATCTATACTCTTTATCTAATCACACCCCATTATCATAGTAGAAACAAATGAATTTGTTAAATTGGGTCTTTTCCTATGGTGATTTCAAAAAGTATAGAATTTTCCCAGTGTCCATTTGATGCCCATATTTAAGTTAAGTCATGAGAACATAAATCAGAAAATGAAGTAACAGCCATTCAACTGACAGATCAGGTAGGAGGGAACACTTAGTCACAGTGATTAATAGGTCTTTTCAGAAAGCACTTAGATACCATGGTGATGGGTGTTATAGTAGATCCTCAGACAGTCCTTGATGACTTCATATGGTCTAATTCCTTTTTGACAGTAAAGGGAAGGTAAAATTAGACTTCTAAATTGCCTACTTGCTATTCACATGGAAACAGACCGAACAAACTACTATGACTACAGGGGTCTAGGTTGAGACTGTCATTTTCAAGGTTGCTTAAAAGGACAGCTCCTAATTTCCTCAGTTGATTTTGAAGCAGTAGCTGAAGGTCTCATCTTGTCAGCTGTTACACACAACTCCACATAGGTCAATCCCTCCCAAGTTTTGAGCAGATTACTGTGTAAGCATTAAGCTTTTATGAATTTGGGTGTAAAACAATAATAATTAAAATCTCCTAACTAGAAACCTTGGACAAATACTCTAAGAGGGAAATGTGGAGGGGTTTTGGCTCCAAAAGAAGCTTGTGCCTACAGGGAGTCCCATTTATGTCTACAGTTTGATAAAATCACCATGGTCCCTGGAAACTACTTTGCCTATGTCTCAACTTCAGCAAATCGATCTCATTATTCTTATTGAAAGAATAATCGAAGACTGTGGGAAAGCGATCATTACCCTGAAGGAACAGTTACAGCTGCTATTCCTCGTGTCCCCCAGCAACAGCGAGTGCTGCTCATTTTCAGCATTGCTTAATGTGCTCAATGCTCCAAAGCTTTCCTTCCACTTCACTCATTACTATGGAAAGAGCAACTGAATCCAAACCTTCTTCTCTAAGGCAGAATAATTGTGTTTCCTATGTAACACTGCTGTTACTTAAGCTTTCCTGAATCACCACACTGGTTTAAACAATAGCTACCATTTCCACTTTGAAGTGGTCCTGTTGTAGTATTATTAGTTCCAATTTGCCTAGTAAAAATCACTGCTAAGAACAGAACTAATTTTTCTGATAAGTTACCTTGAAAAGCCTATTATATTTAATCTGACCATACACTAGAAAGATAAATACATAAACTGATATTTTAATAAGATTTTAAAGTAAATTAGAAAAAATCTTTTGGCATTTTGCCTTTCAATATTAAAAATAGATGTATTTTTTGGACATATAACATTTTTGATCTGATACTGCACTGGAATGAATTAGCAGAGTTCCAGTGAAGTGAACGTAATTCTGTTGATTATCTCCAGCAGTGGATCTAGCTTTTACATCTCATGTGCTATATAATAATTACCAAAGTAAGTCTTGTACAGAGAACCAACACAATCTGTGAATTTTATAGACTTCTTATGCATACAAAAGCTTTGTGTGAACTGGATTGGAAACAGTAAGTGACTTATAACGTAAGCTATAATCTTCCTGCCTCCTAACAGCCCCATTTCCAAGGATATTTAAATGCTGACTTGTGGACGATTCTAAAGTTTGCTCTGAAGCATCAGTATTCATATTGAAGAATCAACAAAGAAGGGATCAAGTGAGAACTTACTGATCTCCTGAACACTAGCAGCATTACTGATGGGTCACATCCTTTGTCGTGACAAATTGCCTCCTCCTCTAGCTGGAAATAAGCAGCTGATTATTCCACAAACAGAACAATATGCACTCAAGCTTAGTGGGATCATATCGTCTGAATATATTTGTTCATTACTTCACTTGTTAAATGTTTCCCCTTCAACCTTCTATCTTTCAATTAATTCTATTTTACTTTGTGCTTGCAGGAACAACTTTTTATAATACTGAATTGCTTGAGCCCTGGGTACATAAAACACTGTCTTACCCTTAGTGATCATGCCTTAAGAAGAGTGGAGCTGTTTATCACCATAGGAAAACACAGCTCTGTGAGGAATAGTCTTTCTTTAGAAGGACTGAACCTTGACATTTCTATGAAATTACACATTCTTTAGCAAAAGAAACTTCATGTTCCAATCTTACCATGATTCTCTGCCTCTGGTTAAAAAAGATCTCTGGAGGTGGACTGTTCCATCTCTCCATCTCCAGGCTGAAGTAATTAAACCTTCAGCTCCCCTGACATGGGTCTGTCTAGCCTGTTCCCAAGTCCACAGCTGGTGCAGACTCTTGCAACTTTCATTACCAATCAGTTGCAGTGATTTGCCTTTCTTAAAGTCAGAAGGTTTTCCTAATATTATACAAAAATTTATGCTGCAGTTTCAGCTCATGACTTCTTGATCTGTCCTCCACATAGATATAAAGTAGATTACTCTTTTTCACTTTGCAGGAACCGTTTACATATCTCAAAAGTGGTATCATGTTTCTTTTCTGTCTCCCTGTCTAGACTAAACAACCACAGTTCTTTCAAGCCTGCTTCACAGGTCATATGAGTAGTGTCCTACATTAACCTTCATAATTTATGCTGGGTGTTTCTCTATCCACATCTTTCTTGCGGTTCGTTGCCCATGAAAGACCCAACTGAAGCTGTACTAGTGCTGGTAGAAAGGAAATATTGCTACCTTTCTTTCAGGTTTGGTTGACATATTTTCCTGTGCTGATCTGTAGTCTTAAATCTATGAAATATCATTGATGCATGCTTAGCTAATGTTTGCCAGATGCACTTTTACAGCTATGTAGTCAGTTGGACAAATAAACACTCTAATCAAAAGGCAGAATCTTACATTTATTGATGTATTTATCCTTCCCAAATAGTTCTTCAATTTGACAATATTGATTACATTTTGTAATCTGTTCTGCAATCTATGTTTACAACTTCCAAAATTATATGGTATGTCAAACTAATAAAACTGATTTCTACTTCCATCATCTAAATTGTTACATATTGAATAGTACTGGATCCTTGCATAACTACATCCTTCCATTTTAACTCTTAACTGTTTCTACTTTCTGGATATAGAATCATAGAATAACCAGGTTGGAAGGGACCCATCTGATCATCTGGCCCAACCATTCCTATCAAACACTAAACCATGCCCCTTAGCACCTCGTCCACCCATGCCTTAAACACCTCCAGGGAATGTAACTCAATCACATCCCTGGGCAGCCTGTTCCAGTGCCCAATGACCCTTTCCATGAAAAATTTTTTCCTAATATCCAGCCTAAACCTCCCCTGGCAAAGCTTGAGGCCATTCCCTCTTGTCCTGTCCCCTGTCACTTGGGAGAAGAGGCCAGTTCCCTCCTCTCCACAACCTCCTTTCAGATAGTTGTAGAGAGCAATGAGATCTCCTCTCAGCCTCCTCTTCTCCAGGCTAAACCCCCCCAGCTCTCTCAGCCGCTCCTCATAAGGCCTGTTCTCCAGACCCTTCACCAGCTTTGTTGCTCTTCTCTGGACTCGCTCCAGAGCCTCAACGTCCTTCTTGTGGTGAGGGGCCCAGAACTGAACACAGGATTCAAGGAGCAGCCTCACCAGTGCTGAGTCCAGAGGGAGAATAACCTCCCTGGACCTGCTGGTCACACCGTTTCTGATACAAGCTAAGATGCCATTGGCCTTATTGGCCACCTGGGCACACTGCTGGCTCATATTCAGTCGGCTGGTTTTTTCCATCACAATGTAGGGCAGATGGTTTTAAATACCATTAACTGAGGCAAATTCAGCTACAAGCTATCTGTTTCTGGGAAATAACTTGAATCATAGATGCCTATAAACATAACATAGTAACTTTACCAAGATTGGAAGAGACCTTGGGAGGTCACTAGCCCAATTTCTTGCTCAAAGCAGAATGAACAGTAAATTTAGACATGGTTGCTTGGTTTCAGCTTTCTGGTTGAATCTGGAAAATTTCTATGCACATTGATCCCATAGGCTCTCTGATCATCCCATGCTAATATCCTCTTGAACTTGCCCTGTTTCAATTTAATACCAATGTCTCTTGTCCTTCCTCTGTGTACCCTCTTAAGGAACTTGGCTCTTGGCAGCCTCTTTGTATGTATTAGAAAACTTTCACCTTCTCCTTTCTGTACTGAATAAGCTCCATTTCTTCAGTCTTTTCTCACAGGTTAAGTACTCCACCCCAAAACCATCTTGGTGGCCTTTGTCTGGACTCTGGACTCTGCTACATTCATTCAACTTTAAAAATATTTCTTGCATAATCTTTAAGAAAGATTTCACTGTTCCTGTTTGAGTCTATTAATTGCTTAGAGAAATGCAATTATTGTTTACTCTTGTTGATACAACTCAGTATGCAACAGCTTGTCTACCAGCTCACAAGGCTGACTCATATTTGGCCTACTGCACATTCATGTTCTTTTCAGCAGAACTGTTTTCGGGCAGTCATTCCCAAGTCTGTATTCTTTCTGAGGGTTAGTCTGCCTCAAGCATTAGACTTTGGAGTTGTCATTGCTGGATTTCATAAGGATCTTGTTAGCCCATTCATCTGTCATTTCTAGATGCCTCTCAATTACAGACTTTTGCCTGAGTGTATCAACTGCACCCTTTATCTCAGAGTTAGCCACTGAGCTTATGAAGACGTGAGAACAAGAAGCTTATGGAGGACAAGTCTTATGAGGAGCATCTGAGCAAACTGGGGTTGTTCAGCCTTGAAAAAAGGAGGCTGAGGGGAGACTTATCACTGTCTACAACCACCTGAAAGGAGGTTATATGAAGGTGGGTGTTGATCTTTTCTTCCAAGTGATAGGTGACAGGGTGAGAGGAAATGGCTTCAAAGTGTGCCAGGGGAGGTTCAGTTAAGACATCAGGAAACATTTCTTCACCAAAAGGGTTATTGGACACTGGAACAGGCTGGCCAGGGAGGTGATTGAGTCACCATCCTGTAGGTCCTTAAAAAATGGTTAGATTAAGTGCTCAGAGATACAGTTTAATAATGGACATGTATGGTTGGACTTTTCCAACCAAGTCAACCAAGTCATCCATGTCATTCTATGATTCTATAAGTCTATGAGTCTATGATTCTACGACAAACTTCATACAGACCTACAGGTCATTGATAAAAGATATTAATCATAGAATCATAGAGTGGTTTTGGTTGAAAAAACTTTGAAGACCATCTAGTCCCAACCCCTTGTGGTCAGGAATATGTTCCACTAGATCAGGTTTCTCAAAGCCTCATCCAGCCTGGCCTAGAACTACTCCAGGAGTGAGGCATCCACACTTTTCTGGGCACCTGTTCTAGTGCCTCACATCCCTCACAGTTTCTCCAGTTCTAGTGTATTATTTCTGAAAACAGAAGACCAAAGTAATATAAAAAAAATCCAGATATTATTCAAAATCCGAGAGGAAATTTTATTTAATTTATAGAGTGGCATAACAATTTCCAAGTTTGGTCACTATTCTTTTCCTAACATTCTATTTACCTTCATGACTGTCACTAGGTTAAAGTATTCACATCTATGTACTCCCAAGGATGCATTCCACTGCCTTAACCAGCTGTTCTGAGTCCATCTATGAAAATCTGATTTTTTTTATTATGTGCTTTGTGTTACATTTATCTTCACTGACTTTAATTTGTCATTATAGTTTCAGATATTTGATTGTGTAAGACTTCTTTGATCCTCACAGCTAGTTTTCATTTTTCCCAGATAGCTTTGTTTCATATCAGACTTTGACAACTCATTGTTAATCTTTCCGAATCTTTTGTTAAGTTTCCATTGAACCAAGCAAAAACTTCACTAAAGTTCCATTCATAAGTGCCCTACACTGCACAATCTTATCTTTGTATTTTTTAATCTGATCTTTTTTATTTATTTTTACATTTTATTTTCCTTGTTTTTTACTTTTTGAACAGCTTTTTAATTGCGTGAGGACCTTTCCTGGTCTCCTTCTTACAAAACAGTGTTCATCAAAATATATTAAAACAGTGATTCTGAATGGAAAATAGAGAATATTTTGCATATGAGAAACACACAATTTGGTTAAACAATATAGTTAACCTAATTGGAATTGGCCAGTATTATAGGTTTATAAAAACACTTCTAAGAGAAATGCCTTTGCATCTTGACAAGTATACATTTTCAGACTGCTGGACTTAAAGGTTATTTAGATAGAAGACAAGTTTGTGTTTCTAAAATGTTATTTGATGGTACATTTTTCTGCAGATTTTTTAAGCTGATGCAACACTATTCTTGCACTATTCAGAGTCCTGAATTTAACATTGCATGAGTTCTGATTTAGAGGTAAAAGCACTACCTACTGAATCAACAACATCATCCTTTTCATATAAATACATAGTGAAATAAATAGAAGTTTTGTTATTTACTTCAACTGGATTTCACCTCTAAACAGTTCTTTGAAGTTTCTTAGTCATGTAGAAAAAGCTATTGCTGAGTTTGTTCAGGATGATAGATATTACGAGATTTCAGTACAAGGTGGTATAGCTTCAAATTGAAATTGTCACTGGATGTAGAAAATCCCAAGTGTTTCATTGCCTAATATGAATAGGCAAAAAGTGAGTGAACAAAACTGTAATACATAGCATAAGGATGTTTTTACATTGCCTCCTTGCCATTCATTATTGCAGGTATATTTTAATTTGAGATATTTATTATGATCCTCTAGTAATAAATCACCAAGAATCTATAGTGATAGTAAATTTTCTGACATTTTCTTAATGTTGGTGTCTCCCAAAAATGGATATTGTTACAATTTCATATCCAGTGCTAGCTTTAAGGATTTTAATACAAGCATCTTTTGTGACTGATATATTCTCTAGTAAACACACTGACTATTTTTGTAATCAAGATTTGGAGTCAGTGAGTGAGGATGAATCACTTAAACTGATCATAATTCATTTGTTTTCAGATGTTTTCTCTGAATCTCAGAGAATGGAGTAATAGCTGATGACAATCATCCTTGAACAATTGCTTTGAGTTTTTCTATCCTGCCTGTGAACATGACAGCTGTTGAGTTTTTTATGAGAGATACTTTGTGTACATAAAGATCTAAAGGTTCTTTTCCCATATTTAAAAACATTGATAAGCCTTTCAAATAAAATTCTTTCACTGATTCTAAAGCATAAAACTGTTGCTGAAGTTTTTATTGTTTCCTGTAACTTTCATCTATTTATTCCAGGCTCATACTAAGATACTTTCTATGACCTTATAGAAATAGGCTCTGGATCATTTGGTATAAATATTTCATGGTTTATGTGAGTTTTTGTTTGTTTGTTTCATTTATTTTGTTTGTTTTGTTTGTTTGTTGGGGGTTTTATAATTGCTATTAACAATTTATCAATTAGAAATATTTTAATTATAATTTTCTATTATTTACTCCAGCACTTTGCAGGCTTTTATCAGTGCCAAGCATAATTTAGAAGGTACATCAACTTTGTTTTATATTTGTTCAAATTATTTTCAAAATGTTCTTGTAATTAAAGAACTCTTCCCTTATTCTTTCTTTCCTTTTTTTATCCAATTTTTCTGGAATGTTTTGATCTCTTTTAAGTTTTACAAAGTGAAAGGAACGTATAATAGAACTGATAGATTTCTGTATGATGCACTTAATGATGAGGAAGGTCCTATCTCTTCAAACTCCTTTACTTAATGATTTGTTTATAACACTGCTTTTAAGATGTGAACCTACTTGTGAAAGTCCATATTGATTTTTTTCTTTTGAAGAGTGACCTTAGAATCCATTAGGTCAATTTCAAATAAAGAGGAGCAGACTCGTGTATTACTGTATGCATGTGCTACTAGTGTACCATGGAGTTAATGTAATGGTCTTCTAAAACTCCTGGCTTTCTTATTATTTTGAAACTTGGACAGCTTTGTATATTTTTAGCTTAACTTTTGTTTATATTGAAAAACAATTGTTTGGAATTACACAGGAAATTTTAGTGTCCTGTAAATAAAGAGGGTCTTTTTGCACATAACATCTAAATGATATATTTTTCTGTTTTTATGACTATTCGTGCTTTGATTAGGAAGCTGTTAGTTCTTCACTGACATATACAGCTTTAGTTCTCAACTGCTGGATAAACTCCTCTTTTTCATTATTTTTTATTTGATAGGCCTTTAAAGGCTTTAGAAAGATTTCTGTAATGCAAAATGCTGGATACGACGGGCTGGTGGTTTATAAGTACTTTAAGCTGTCATATACTGGCAGTGCTAGAAACTATGCTTAATCCTCACACCTGCCCTCACTCCACTACTGTGCAATGAACCATGCTGGAGAACTGATGGAGCTGAAAAATAACTGTTTCCTTCTGCTTTGTGAGTTTTCATCAGGATCACATCCTTAGTTCTTTTTACCATTACAAAATTATGCCGGCACAAGGGAGGTTATGGAGACAGGACTGGGTAACAACAGGCTCCTAACAGCAGTAGATATCAAACTCCAACTGAAAGTTCTCCTTTTCACTGAGTGGCTTTCATTCCTCTTTTCATATATTTCCTGCTTTATTTTGCAACTTAGTGTAGTAAAGTTTCCATGCTTTTCCACTGTAAATTACTCTCAAAGTTGTGTATCTTCTCTAAATTAAAGATATTTGGATGAGAAGTTATTGGGTGAGTTGTTTTGCTGAAATCTGAGTAAAACCAAGGGCATGTTTTCAGCCCTGACATAGATGAAGGTGAGGGAAATGGAAAAGAGTGATGATAGGGGGAAAGAGGTCTTGCAGCTGTGTAATCACAGCTGCATCACAGGATGCAGGGGACAGAACTCAGGTCGAGTGCAAATGGTGAAACTTACTGCCCTTAGCACACCTGCACCTCAGTGTAATTAGTATAGGGCTCTTTCTTTTACAGAAGAATTACAGAGTTTTAACTGTCTAAAAGGTAAGTATTATAAATCATGCTGTGGAGGTGACACTGCTCCCCTGAGTTTAGACTAGGCAACTAACTTTTGATGATTATGTATCACAGATGCTCACAGACAGTGTATTTGCTAAAATCTAATTATCTGGGATATTGGCTTGTGTGGAGAATCAAATTTCTTGTGCAGAACATTCGATGACTACGTGGTGAAAGGCATCTCTGTTGCAAGGGTCATTGCAGCAGGATCTTCACCTGGATCAGCTGAAACTCCTTGACCTGCTGTTCTATTCAGTTCTTTCAGTCCACCTGGCACTGATCCTCTGTGACAACTCCATCATACGCAAGTTCCACTGCAACAGTTTATTTCAAGCTGAAGACAAAACATCTAATTCTCTTAACTGCCTGTTAAAGATTGCTCGGACTTATCTACATACAATTTGATAAATTCTACAGCAGGAACCTCCTGAGATTCTCTGAGATAGCAAGTTTCTCCACCCAGGATGTTAATCGACATATTTAAACATAGAAATTGGTCTTAGGCACTGCAGGGTTTCCTGGGGGAAATCTTCAGGGCAGTCTGAAATTTCCACCAGGAGAGCTTCTGCACCAATTAGTCAATCCTTAATTGAGAGGGTGGCTAGGAGTTCAGTCATCCACTGTCTCAAGTCATTCTCTTGTCTAAATAGATCCATTATTTCCTTTACGTAGATGTCTACATGGATAGTTTCTGGATCACCCAAGGAGTTAATGACTTGAGTGCACTAGGTGTGCACGAAGGCACAGACCTGTTACTGAGCTACTCCAATTTTGTGACAAACTTGAATTTTATAATTATTTTTACACTTATATTCCATACCTCTTGCTGCAGTTAAAAGCTAGGCAAGATGAGACTCAGCACCTCAGTAGCTATAGCACTGTCTATGGAGAAAGACTCTAATTTCTGACTATTTTTTTATTAAATTATTTTAAATAAGACTTTTAAAATAATGTATTTTTTGCCTTTGATGGATTCAAGTTGCTTTCATAGTAAATGCAAAGTGATTAACTCTAAAAACACTGCCAAGAACAAATTTAAAACATGGCCTATTTTCCTTGTGTAACTGAACAATGAAGAAAAAGACGTACACATACATTTTCTCGTCTGTTAAAAACACTGAGTATTGTGCCTCCAGCCTACTACCCTGAAGCATTACAAAGCTGCATCAGAATGAGTTTCAAACAGCTGATGATTCTTACATGCTCAATGTTAATACATCCTGTTGCTGTTTCTTTACAATAAGGTCTAGATTAATCAAATTTTCATTTAGTGAGGCCAATCTCACAAACCCTTAAATTCCCATTTTAATGAACTAATTGTGGTCCTCTCTTTAGTTGCATTTAGCTTTTGATAGGTAATGGTAAATAAAAAGAAACTTCCTTTTTTTTATTTGTAGCAATGTCACTTCACATTTATTAAGAATGAAAGTATTGCCATTATTTGAAAGATTTTTTTTTAGAATTTTTATTTCTTTCAAATTAAACAATCTTACCTAAAAACAAGAAGTATGAAAACAAAAATTACATTAAGACATTAACAGCTTAGCATATTCTTAATCTATGTACTCAGACAAGCAATTAACCTACATTTTATTTGCCTCTTGCACAGTCAGTCTTTTTGGCACAGGCTGAGCCACTTTGACTATACATAGCTTATGCTGAAAGTAACTTCAGCACCATTTACTCCTCCATTCACATGTCAGATTAGCTGAGTCACAGCTCAAGAGTACAACTGAAGTAGAACAGCAGCTGATTACAGCTAGGTATGTCCAAGAAAGGAGTGGGGAGAAATAGGTTAATACAGATATATCTTGAGATATATCTTAATACAGATATATCTTGTCCATTGGAAATCATTTCAGGACATTGTATCTGGTGATCACAGTCAATGGGATGTTCTTACGCACAGTCTGTATCTACATGTTATGAATCTATGACTAATATAGTTCCATATTTTGTCATCTGATTTATAAAGTATAAGCACCAATGTTGAAGGAGAAGCAAGAAAGAAAACAAAAAAGGCAAGTCTCCCCACAGTTAAATCTCTGCTTCACACCTGTTGAAGTGCTTTACCTACATCTTAACACTTACTGCAAATACATGATCTGGCACTTGAGTGCTCCTAAATCACTTTACCAGCTGTTTTTAAGAGTTATTTCTGAAAGAAAAGCATCTTAACTGAGGTGTTGTTAATGCAGTCTTCTTAATCTCAATGGCCTCCCTGCAGAATATCAGCAATTTCCAATGCTTTAACAGAGGCAGTTTGTGTCCTGCAGGGAAGAAAAAGATTCTGGGAGCATTAACTAAAACAACTTTAACACATAAAACAGTATCTGAGGTCAACTTAATTTAGCTACTTTACACTCTGCTGGCCTTAAATGAACTAATTTGAGACCTATGACCTTAATGAAGGGATGTCTCCGTTGACGTACTGTTAACTGAGGAAAAGTCTACTTGAAATAGCCCTAGGAGCTCTTTATGAGTATGATTGCATTACAGAAATTCTTTCAGCTTCAGTAGAACCAGATATTCATATGAAATATCCCTAAGCATGCGATTTTAATTGAGCTATGCTTCAACTTTTGGGGTTTTAGTCAGTTTCTGAGCAGAAGAAAGAAAGCAATTCCAATATGCATGGATTGAAATAGTTATAAACTTTCTTGTGACATAAATATAATTATATAAAATAAATGGAATAGAAAAGAACCAGAAACCATCACTTCTGTCCAATGCCCAAAAAAGCAGCTAGTCTATCTCTATAAAAGATCAGATTTGGAAGTACTTTTGAAAATCCAAATCAAAGCCAGAGATTCGGTTAACAATTAAGATAAGGGTCCTCCCTGGTTAGCCATGACTCCTGATAAATTATTGAAAGCAGCTTAGTGAGTACTTCCACCAGGTCCCTCAGAACTCTCAGGTGGATTTAATCTGGCCTCATAGACACGTCTAGGTTGTGCAGCAGGTTTCTAACCATTTCATCATGGATTATGGGGGCTCCATTCTGCTGTTTGTCCCTGTTTTCCAGCTCAGGGGGCTGGGTACCCAGAGAAAAACTGGTCTTACTACTAGAGACCGAGACAAGAAAGGCAGTAAGTACCTCAGTCTTTTCCTCATCCTTCATTACTATGTTTCTCCCTGCATCCAGAACAGGATATAGATTCTTCTTAGCCCTCCTTTTGCTGCTGCTTTTTTTATGGAAACATTTTTATTGTCCTTTAACTCAGCAGCTAGATTAAGTTCTAGCTGGGCTTTGGTCCTTCTAATTTTTTTCTCTGCCTAACCTCACACTATCTTTGTGGTTCTCATGAGTTGCCTATCCCTTCTTCCAAAGGCCATAAACTCTTCTTTTTCTCCTGAGTTCCAGACAGAACTCTCTGTTCAGCCAGGCCAGTCTCATCCCTTGCAGGCATGTCTCCCAGCACATGGGAACAGCCTGCTCTTGCACCCTTAAGACTTTCTCCTTAAAGAATCTCTAGACTCGATGGACTCCTTTACATTTCAGGTCTGCCTCGCAGCAGACTCTTAGGCCAAAGTCTGCCTTCCAGAAGTCTTACTTTGCCAAGAACCAGAAAGTCTATCATTTCATGATTACCATGATTAAGACTGCCTACAGTCATCACATCACCCACAAGTCTTTCATAAACAACATGTCCAGAATAATGTGTCTATATCTTCATCCCAGCTGAGTGATCTGTAACGGACTCCCATTGTGATATCTGCCTTGTTGGCCTTCACTCTGATTTTTACTCATAAACACTCAAACTTTGGGCCCTTCCATACAGTCAGTTTTTAACTCAATAGAAGATATGCCTGTCCAGGCCAGTAGTAGTGTTTCTCAAATAGAATACTGTGAAAAATTGTGTCAAAGGCTTTAGTGAAGTCCAAGTACACTACATATACAGCCTTTCTTTCATCCAGTAGGCAGGTCACCTTGGCATAGAAGGTGATCAGGTTAGTTAAACAAGTCCTGCCTTTCATAAACCCATGTTGACTGGGCCTGGTCACTCGGTTACCTTGCATATGCTGTGGGATAGCACTCTTTCTCATCCTGTTTCACTAATGCCCCCCTGCATCCAGTAAATGGTGGAGACTCTCCTTGGCCCTCCTTCTGTTGCTGACATATTTGTAAAAAGACTTTTTATTATCTTTCACAGAATTGGCCAATCTAAGTTTTAGTTTGACTTTAACCCTTCTGATTTTCTCTCTACATGATCTCGCTTCAGTCCTGTAGTCCTCCTGAGATGCCTGCAAAAATGTGGTTATGATCATCAGATCCCAGAGCTCCTGGGGAAACAAAAAAATCAGATAACAAATGGATACTTTAGAGGGTAGATGGTGTTCCTATGTTAGATAACACAGTTAAGAACACTTTTCTTCAATGTCTCACTCCTCATCTATCTGCCTCACCTATCTGAATCATGAGTCTAGACATGGTTTGATTCCTAGTGGAACTAGATTCTTCTGTGATAGAGAGTGGCAGATTGAAGGACTCCTGTCCCTCTGGGGACACAAGGGTTATCCCAAGATCTGTCCTGCAACCATACTGACTTTCTAACAGGGAAACTATTACATAGAGCTTTCAGTCAGGTTTTGAGCTTTAAAGAGAGCTTGAATCACATCCTTTTTAGTTGTCCCAAGCATTACATCTTCATCTGGTAACAAGGTTAGGATGGTTGTAGATATCTATTAGGGCTTCTCAGCCTGAGTTTACCAGCCTGGTACCTCATGGCTATACATTGTGCTCAACCTGGGAGAGACAAGTGGGTTTTGTCTCATTCCTGGGGTAGGCTGTACTACCTGATAGATAAGGACTGAACTAGATGAGTCTCACGGCTGGAAAAGTCAATACAGCGAGTGAATGTCACAGGCAGCAGGAGAGAATGATGACTCCCTTGGATCTCTGCTTCCTAGGAAATTTTCTGAACCAATTACCCTCCTCTCACTGAACTCAGTGTAAGAACTTAATTTAGCCAAAGTAGTTCATTATTATATATTTTTTTTAGGATTTATGAGACAGAAATTCAGAAATTAAGATAAATACAAGAAAAAAACCCCAAAACATGTATAGCAAATGTTTTAAACTACTAATGTAAAATACTTTTTCCCATTATGTATGCACATAGCTCAGAAATCTGTGCACATGTAATTCTGACTTCTGTCTGCACATCAGGCATTTGGCATTTAAACACATGGACAGTTGAAAACATTTGGACTTTATTGCATTTCTGCACATATTAAAACAATTTAATACTTGGCAATATCTAATTGGAACATCAGTCTACATGACTTCTGCAACAAGAGCCTTGTAACTGAATGTTACATGCAGAGGTCTGAGACAGAAAAAAAGCAGAACAGATATTAAGCTCTGACTTCTCTCCTCGTGCAAAAATCTAAGAATTTATTTTTTTCAGTTATCAAGGCTGCTACTTTCAAAATTATGTCTTAGGTTTTGTGCCAGAGTTTACCATGTTTTGTAGTTTTAATGGAGAGTGCTGATAAACTGTTGAGTGCGGTTGCTTATAACAGACAGAAAGGTTGCATATCTGCCTTTAAAGTGCTCTTCACTTACTTAACTCACTTTGCAGAAATTATACATTTCATGTTACAGATATGAAGGTTGTGCTATTGCTGCTACATTATGTTATCTCAGAAGAATACATATATATTTCTCTGATTTTCTTCTTCTGCATTGCATTAGTTATTTCCTGCTCCTAGTTTAAAATGATATTTGCTTTATGTGCAAGTATATACCCAACTTATAAACTTCCATATACCTCTGTCACACAAGAACACATTTCTTTTACGATTATAAGAAAAATGGTGAATCATACATGTGGATATTACAAAGAATTGCACCTGAATTTTGAGAAATCTGAATTTCTCACTTTGTCTCTCAGGTCATATTGTTTTCTACTTTAAGATCTTCGCATATTTATGTTAGTGATCAACATCTATAGGGTTGATCATGCTTCTAGTAATTAAGATTATAATGAAAATGATATTTCTTTGCTTGATGGTTTATGCTGCAGACTTCTGTCAGAATTGTCATGTCAGGTGGAGTAGATGAGTTGTGATTTGAGACTGATTTATCTGTAATTACAAAAACCTATTATGTAGACCATAGTGGTAGAACTGTATTTTTGTCAGCTTTCTGTGAGAAAAGCTGTGCTTTGCCAGACATAATAAAGATATGTGACCATAGTAAGAGAGCTTTACTGGTATGATGTAAGAGTGCACTTTGAAAGTATTTGAAAAGACGGTTAGGTTGAGGAGGGTTATAACTAAAGTGATTACCTGTTGGAGTTTTTTGTGTGTGTTGGTGTTTTGTGTTGCTTGATTTTTTGTGGAGGGTGGCAAATTTTGACTGAATGGCAAAATTTTTAATATTCTTGCATCTGGGCACAGCCTTGCATTATCAGGTTAATAAAAGACTTAATAAAAACTTACAGATTTAGTATATTCTGTGTTCTGGACTACCTGATCTTTTAAACAATTTACTTTCGTTGGTTATTTGTCAGGAGTTTGTTTCAGGTAAGAAAATGAGGCAAACAAAAGTTGGCTTCTAAAGTAAGTGCTTTAGCATGGAAAAAGCCATTAAAGCAAGTAACTTGTTTGGTCAATCTATGCTGTATATGTTCTTTCTGAAGTTTATTCTAAATGAATATGACATGTATCTAAATAAAGATGACATAAAGCCCTAAAACCTGATGCTGTTTGCAAGCGTTCATTTTTCACTAGATATTATGATCTCATAGTGATCTTAATTTTCTTGAATTTGTATCTACATCCAAGAACTCAACACCATGCAGATGAATGTTCACTTTAGCTCAAAAGTACAGATAAAGCATTTTAGGCATCTAGGTTCCAAATTTAACAAGCTTTAATCAAATTTCTGTTCTGTCATTGTTACAGCTGAAAATGTCAATGGTGTGGAATCCCATGGCAGACAGGTCCAACAAGGAGCTCTTCCTGTGGGATGTTGAGCTTGGTGAGGTCTGAGGCTCATGAGAGTCAAATATGTCCCTCTGGAAAAAGGGTATAAAGAGGTCCTCATCTAATAAGGGTGAGATTTCAGTGATGGGCAAACCATATAGCTTAAGGAGAAAAAAAAGCGTTTGGCATGAGTTGGAAATAGATGAAACATGTTTCTCTAACAGGCTTTTTAGGAAAGTTAAAGAAACACCCAAAACTGATGAGGGAATGGACCTAAAATTACTTCAGTTTGAGAAATAAACTAAATACCTGCTGTATTTTTTGAGATGGTTAACATAAAAAAAGAAATACCAGATCTGAATTTAAAAAGTAAATAAAACCAAAAATCTGTTAGTCATTCTAGGGACATTTAAAAAAATGATTTAAAAAAAAAATCCATATTGCTTTTGTAGACAATTGCTTTTTCACTGTCAGATTTTTAAGAAACTTTATATCAGATGTCTTTACACTTTTATTAGTTTACACATTTTCCACTGAGACTCATGTTAATACATTCCTGATGAGATATAATGATTCAGACTCTCAAGTCCAATCTCTTTTCTTATTCTGTTGCTTTTTCCTCTGCTCACTTTGAATAACTTATTTATGCACATATTTTGTCAGTATGTCATGCTCTTCTCCTGGTTCTGAGATAAAACTTTCAAGATCAACTGTTATAATGAATCTAAGTATTCTGGCATTTGTTTATTTGCTTTTTATTAAACTGATGAATGCGTTTATGCTCCATTTTTTCCTTAAGGCTATTGAAAAAGTAGAAATAATTTCAGATTTCTAGCTTAGAGTAAATATATTCTCTAATATTAGCAGGTGCCTAAGCATTTACCAATAACAATTTTCATCCAGCTATTTTAATCTTCACTGGTATTTGGTTTTATTCATTTTTTTTTGGCCTACCTACAGTTAGGCATATTATTTTTCATATTTCTATTTATCACAAAGGACTTATTCCTGTCTACTCTTTTTATAATCCTTTGGGGAAAAAAAAACCAGTGACATTATGGATTTATTGCCTTTGGATTTTTAAAGTTTGCATTTTGCCTTGCAGTGTAAATGGAGAAGTGCAAGCCGACACTCAAGTATTTCTTTATGACTGCTGAGATTGACAATTTCTGTACATTTTTGGTAGTTTGTTATATAATTGAGATGCAGGTTGCTTTATGATAGTTTTTGTGCCAAGACAGGTACTTTTCTCTGTTCATTTATGTGGAAGGATGAATTAGGAGATGGAAGATTAGGTTAATCTCTCTGCAAAATGCTCCACATTTTGAAACTGCGCATCTCTCAGATTCCATCTGTTGGAGAACATTTCTATCAGTCACAAAAGTTACCACAGCTAGTGGTACAAAGTGTGTTTTTCCTTGCATGACATTTATGGAGGTAAAGCAGGTTACATGGTTTTCCTGGCATAAATCAGTGGCAGCGCAGAGTAACCCAGAAGGTAAGATCTTGTGGGAAGATCCACTAGCCTGCTGCCAGAAGGTGTTACTGAAAATCTCCCTGACAACCTGAAAGGGGATAATTCTGAATATTCTTCATCAACAACTTTAGCAGGAATAAATAGTACTTTTATAAACTGTAGGCCAGGGGGAAAAAAAAATTCAGTCAAGATTAGGATAACATCAAGAATAATATATGCAGGAGTTAATGGATACATGGCCTTTTGCCTTCCTCTTATTAACTATAAAATTTGTTGCACATGTTGTTTGGATATTGGACATTACATAATTAATTGACCTCTTTCTGTGGGTGGATAAGATGATTTTACCTCTATTAATATAGCATTCTGGAGCTTACAGTCTGTTTGTGCTTGCGTTTACAAATATAGAGAGTAAATAATGTGTAGAATAATAATATCTTTTTCAGTAAAAATGAACACTAAAAGAATTTTGTCTGTTGATAGAAGAGATAAATAATGAACATTCATGTGCATCAGTCTGCCACATGTCATAATTTAAAAAATACCAGATCTCTAATTTGCTTCCTTAATGTATAAGTATTATACAGCTTTTAACTATTATACTGTGTAGTATTATTTTGGCGGGATTTGACCTCAATCAGTTTACAGGTGTCCACGGAAAAAAAAACCCCTGGCATTTATACAATATATTCTCATTATTTACACGTAAAAATTATTTCAGTGTGATATATGTGTTTGTACTCTCTTTTCCTTTCTTAAGCTCCCTTTTATCAGTATTTGAAACACTTAAATTAAGAATCTACCTACAATATCCCCCTTATGTGGCATGGACAATAAGATGAAAAAATCCAGTCACTGATCCTGCTTATCTAACCAGCATCTTGTTTTAAATTAATTACAGATCATCAAAACTGATGTACTTGTTAAAAGTGATATTTTTTAAATTTTCTTCACACTGAGTCAGCGTAAAAAGATAAAACTGTGGAAGAATTTGATCAAAGGGATTTGACATTTAAACATCTCGCATAATTTTATTTATTTCAAGAGGCATTCAACACACTGACGCATTTCTATAACTGCAAGCAAATCAACATGTGATGTAATCTATTTACAGAGATGAATGGAAAAGGGCAGCAGCACCTGAAGAATGGGCTCAGAAAGCTGCACATGGACATTGTGTGATGGGACAGACACATGAAATGAGAATCCAGTCTTACATTTTCCTCACAAGACATTGACAAGGTACAGTTTATGTGGTCCTGAAGGTGTCCAGTCAGCTCTGTGCCTTCAAGAAAGTAGACCTACATATTTGCAGCAAGTCTGAGGCACTGGAACTTACGAAGTAAGAGTAAAAGAAAATGTCTGGGACTTCTGGGTTCTTGAGAAAGATCTGGACATGAGAAGACTGAAGAAATAAATCTCCTAAGCTACTAAGGTAAAAGAATGTAAAAATAAAGTATTAAATCATGATTTACATTGTGACAGAAAATGTCGTTGAAATATATCTTAGCAGCAGATTTCCCCTTTTTTTTTTCAGATATGGCTATAATCCTAGTTCCATGTAGTAGTGGTGAAATCAAGCGTAGTCTTATTCTCTACCTTATTAATTTAAATGGGACGAAAAAGTTTAAATAAAATTTAATGTTTAGTGAATCAAGTCTGATAATAGTTCCATAGAACTGCATTCCTATCATCCACAAAAATCGGAGAATTCCACCCATTTTAGTTTTAAGATTCTCACATATCAGCACAGTGTCTGAGCAGATGAAGTAAACAGTGTGAGAGCATTTTGAAGCATAGGACATATTTGAAATATGCAGTGAAGGTAGCAGTGATCACATAAATACAGCATGTCATTATTTTTACATACAAAGGGACAATGTCTCAATACTATTTTTAGAGGTCATCTAACTAGTGATGAAATGTTCACTTGAAAAGCACTTGAGTGTTCAAACCACACTTTGTGTCTGCATCTTTAAGCAGATTAACAGCAACTCAACTTCAACTCATCAATATTTTCTTCCCTTCCTGCCCACAGCAGGAATCCCTCTTTGAACAGGTGGTTTTAAAGCTGAAACTTTTATGTGAGATACACAGATGTAGTGCAAAACTAGCGAGTTGATTTGTTTCTTTTGCTACTGGAAGAGAAAATAAATGAACAGGCTGTTGTGCTGGCTACTTAAACCACAATCAATAATTAACTCAGTTGTGAACCCTTGTAAGTCCTTACCAGTTCTTATAAACAATACTACCACAACAGTTCAGATCTCCAGAAAAGTGTTCGTCCTACTCTGTTTAATTAAAAAAACCCCACACATAGAATGAGGATTCATTTTTGAATTGTACTACATCTTGAGGCTTATGACTGAGTTAATATTTCAAATTTGCTTGAGTTGCTTTGGGGAAGAAATATCTCAAAAAGGCAGTCTGAGATGCAAATGCCATATGCTAGCCAGTGTGGGATACTGGTAAAAGAAACATTTAAAGTGCCTTTTTTTTCCTCAGAACTTTAATACTTAAGTGTAGGATGAAGGAAGATGTGCTAGGTAGCGTTGATATTAAACATGAATAGAACAGCTCCTTCTCACCTTTTGTCCATTGTTCACTTTAAATACTAATTCAGAAAGGGGAATCTTTAGTTCAAAATATTTTTTTTCTACCTCAAGAGAATGCTCTATCCATACAGCTGGAGAAAATATGAAGAACAATTCTGCAGAAACTATTTCACAATACTTTTGCTGCACTTTATAAAGGATGTTTCTTTTTGCAATTTACTCCTGAGTTTTTCCTTCAATGTTTGATAACAAAATTGACATACTGAATCATCACTCCATCAGTATATCTCTATGCACTAATTGTATGTCATAGATCAGAATAACGAATTAAATGAAAGTTTATTAATTGTATAACTATGCACAGATTTTCAGCGGAATTATAGAATGACCTCAACAACTATTTTTTTAGTACTTAGTAAAGCTTTTCTCAGTTTCCTTATCTTGTTAGAAATACAGTTCAGGCTTTCTTAAAAAAAAGCCGACCTGTGAAAACAAGATTATTTTCAGAGTGATTCATGGGAAGTCATTGTACATGACTAGCAAACAAATTATAATGTAAGTCCTGTTCCATTATTTCTGTAGCTCCATTAATATGTAGTGCTCATTATGAAAGAAATGCAAAGCAAGTTTTAATACTTCCTGCAGACAGGTGCAAGTACATAACAATACCAAATGTAGGTCATCTTTCTGAAGTGAATAATAGAGAAAAAGATTGCTCATGAGTGGGATCTGTCACACTCTAGAGGTTCCTAGTTCTTTCTGGTGGCTACTGAGTAAACTAAGGGCTCATTGGATGTGAAGGTATCTAATTAATGGAACATGAATTCCATCCTTGTGGGGAGATTAGTCATTGAAAACTTCAGTCCCGACAGGCCTTGGTAAAGGTTGAGATTACAACAAGAGATAGACAGTATCAAGGAACAGAACTTGAGAGAGTAAGACTAACTGGAAGATCACGAAGGACTAAAATATGGCTTGGTTTTTATTATTTTTTGTAAAGTCATAACATTATCCCAACTAGGCAAAAGGGTGATCAGCATATAAGCTGAAAGCACTTAACTTTGAAACTAAGGGAGACAGATACAGAGACTATTTATGCTCTTTATTATCTGTTCTTCCTTCCACCATGGTAGGCCAAATAAGAGATTTCTATTGTACAAGGACAAACACTAATATACTTGCAGTTACATGATAATAAACCTTCATCTAAGTTATTTCCTTCCATGCTGGTACGCAATTTTGCATAAGGAAAAAAGACCGTCTACTCTAAAATGTAGTCCCTATTGAATTGTGTACAAGCAATTTATAGATTGGTGAAAAATGAGATAACAGAAATGCTGACAAATTTTTAAGTAATGGTATGTTAGACTAAAGTGCATAAATTGGATAACTTAATGCATCTTTTGGAACTTCACTCATCTGTGTGTGCAATATTGGGTTTGAAGTAGATGTAGCTGTTTGCAGTCCAGAAACATAGCCAAATAAATTCAATACTACATACAACGATACAAATATGATTAGTATGTCACACTAAGATCAGTATACTATGCATTGTGTATCCACATAGTATATGTATTTCCTGCACCTTGAAGATGAGGGCTTAAGTAATGAAATAAATGCAAGTGTTATCTATTTTTCACACTGCAGGACTGCAGTAGGAAGTTTATTGATGGTGTTCAAGAAAGTTTGTTTGGAAGTTGAGAAGTGAACTGAAATCTTCTCAGTTTCTGGTTAGTGTCTTGAACTTCTGTCGTTCTGCTGCACTGTATGTTTGATTTTGGTTTTGGTTTTTTTTTCTGAGACTATAAAATCTATGTGACTTACTGTCTTGTATTTAGTCTAAAAAGTTTAAAATATTTTTTACAGACTAAGTTAGGTCCTGAGTCTTCAAACTTTGTGCAATATTAGCAATGCTTATCTACACAGAGAAAAGAACGGAGCTAAATTTGTGAAAGACATGTTTAATAAATCTAATTTTGCATACGTCACTGGGAATGACAAACTACAAGCCAGAACAAATGTTTCTTTACTCAGGCATTATGATAACTACTTAATTCAATTGGAAATAACAAAAACACCTTCTAGGGCATCTTAAGAGAGAAACTAATTTCTGCCTGAGCAGCTGGCCACACTTTGAGTTTGTCAAAGGAGTAGAACCACAGTTTGAGCAGAGGCAAAAGTAAGCAATAAAACGTGAATGGAAAGTCTAAGCATACAGCTTAGTCATTGAATTGCTTGGATCGCTATCTGATAAACTTTGATAAGATGCCAATGACACTATTTGTTGGGTTTTTTTCTAGGTGTATACCCTTTGACATGATGCCTTTGCTCAAATAGTTCTACTCCTTTGACAAGTTTCATGTCATCAGCAAACTTGTTTAGTAAACCTTCAAGTCCTGCACCCAGGTAAATTATGAAGATGTTAAAGAGTACTGGCCCGAAGATGGATCTCTGCAGAACCCCGCTAGTGACTGGTAACTCCATTTACTATGATCCTTTGAGTCTGCCCCATCAGCCAACTGTTCACCCATTGCATTATGCATTTATCCATCTGTTTGCTGGACATTTTGTTTAAGACTATACTATGAGAGACAGCATTGAAGGCCAGAAAGGTTATATCAACTGATTTCACTTGGTCAACTACGTGGGTAACCTTGTCATAGAAAGAAACTAAGTTTGCCAGGCAGGACCTTCCCTTTGTAAACCTATGATGGCTGGGACCAATGACTCTGTTGTCTTTTAGATGCTTTCACTAGCTCCCAGAACATTCTTCTCCATATTCTTACCACACGCTGAAGTGATACTAACAGGTCTGTAGTTACTGGGATCATCCCTGCTGCCCTTCTTAAAGATTAAGACAACATTTTCCAGTTTCAGTGAAATGGTACCTCTCCAGATTCCCAAGAGCACTGAAAAATCATTAAGAGATATCTCATTATGACATTAGTCAGCTCTTCAAATACCCTTGGATGAGTGCCCTCAGGCCCCATCAACTTACCAGGGTCCAGTTGGAGCAGAATATGCCACACAAGTTTGGGGTTGATTGAGAGTTTAACATCTGCTCAGTGTTGGTCCCCTAGCCCAGGGCCCTGGGGAGCCAGAGCCCATCATTGTTGTTGAAGACAGAGGCAAAAAAGGCATTAAATTTCTCTTTCTCTAAACTCCTGTTTATGAGGTGTTCGCGTTCAGCAAGTAATAGGTCAATGTTATTTCTGGCCTGGCTTTTGCTGTTAACATATTCTAAAAAGCTATTTATAATATTCTTCACAGTGCTGGACAGCTTCAACTCTAATTGAGCTTTGCCCTCATGAATTTTTGCCTACAGTGGCAAACAGCCTCCCTGTAGTTGTCCCGTGTCAACTGTCCTTGTTTCCTTGGGCCATACACCTTCCTTTTATGCCTCAGTTTAAGTAAAACATCCCTGCTCAGCCAGACTGGCCTTCTGTCACACCTACTTGACTTCTGGCTTTTTGGAATTGCCTGGTTCTATGCAGGAAGGATGTCCTCTCAAAAATATCTGTTGCCTGGGAGGACAGCCAGCAACCAGACTGATGTAATAATCACCCACTGCTGTAATACACAGTCACCTCTAGAGTAAAGATCTGTGTGACCATCCGTAGCAAGACATCTTCACAAAGGGCAGAATAATAGTTGCATGAATACTCTGTGGTTTAAGAACAGCAAAGTCTGTCTCTCACTTTTGTGTATAGTGGATGGCAGGTTTTTCATACAATGGAAGAATCATATTGATATATAAATCATTGAACTGAGGAAGTTTAATCCCTGTAATTTTAGGATATACAGAGGTGATGTTTCCATTGAGGTTTTCTATGTACAGAGATATGATCTATGGAGCTGTAGTCACAAAAGCAGCATTGGTTGAACTTTACACTCTCCATTTACTTCCCTGCCTCCTAACAAATGTGTGTGGCCTTCAGCTTAACAATAATCTATGCAAAGTTAAGTATTTATGAAAAAAGCTTCACTTTTAAAATATGCAATTTTATCATGCATGTTTATGCTGCATAAGAGGAAATGTGTTTTCAGTCAAATAAAAATCATTTCTATTTCCTGGAAGGAGAGTAACAACACGCAGGAAATTTCCAAGGGCTCCAAGATGACTTTAACAATCATCTTTCTGACACAGCTGCTAGT
This sequence comes from Clamator glandarius, assembly GCA_033459285.1. Classification (NCBI taxonomy): domain Eukaryota; kingdom Metazoa; phylum Chordata; class Aves; order Cuculiformes; family Cuculidae; genus Clamator; species Clamator glandarius. The sequence continues at coordinate 140,317 of JAUNZM010000131.1, read as the reverse complement.
CTTCTTTTGGATTTAGAAGAAGCGGCTCCACTGTTTTCTGGAGTGTCTAATCTCTGCTAGATATATTCCGTGTAGACACATCCTAATAGTTCGATTTCTACTTGACTGCATTTCTTTAAAAAAAAAATACTTGCAAAAATATTTTTGTTTTGGAAAAAAAACATAGCAAATTTTAGAAATCATCACACGGCATAAGTTGTACTCATCCTAATATTACAAACATGCAAGCCTAAAGTTGAAAAGTGGAGTGTTAATTGAATGATTGAGTATTGATAACAATGGTTTCAATGAAGGCAATGGTAAAGTTAATCAATAACATGATTTCAGGAAAAGAAATTTTATGAAAATTTTTTTTATAAAAACTTTTCTGGTTTGAGCTAAAGTAGAATCAATTTTCTAACTACAGCTCAGCCTCATCTAAGTAACATCATTTTCTGAAAGTTTATCAGATAGTTTTTCTTTCTAAAAGTGATAACATGGGGCAATCGTATGCAGAAAGTATAAAGCTTATATTTATTCCTATAGAAACCAATGACATCCTTGAGATGCTGGAATGCCCTAAGTGAAAGGGGCCAAAAGGGTCACACCAGCAGGGAGGAAATGAACAGTACAAGTGACCCAAAACTGACCAGCAGAATATTCCATCCCATGTAAGTCAAACTCAATATAAAGCTGATAAAAATATCATGATGATTAATTTCTATTTTTTGATGGCTGATATCCAGTAAGGACTTCGTCTTTTTTTCCTGATCCCACATCCATGAGTTCCTGAATCTAGTTCCTGAATCCAATTCCTTCCTGAGTCTGAGTCCAGCCTGGAACCTTTTCCCTGCACCTGCTCTGCAGCATCTGTTGTGACACAGTCATCAGCAGGGGGACAATTTTATATATTTGTATACATTTTATTATTTTTTATATATTATTTTGTCTTTATTGTTATTGTTTCATTAAAGCTGTTCTAGTTTAAGTTTCCAACTCATAAGTCATTTTCTCTCATTTCCTTTTCCCCTTTCCAGGAGCAGGGAATGGGGACAGGGAATTGAGTCCACCACAACTGCTCACGTTTAGCTGCCAATCAAACCAGTCTGGAGCTAAACCTTGATACCTTTATCACGTCTTCATCAATATTCCACTTCTTTTGTGCCCTGTATCTAAAGAAGAACTAAAAGGAATTTGAACATATTTTAGCTTTCATTTTCTGAACACTAGAGCAGAGGGAGCAAAGAAAATGTGAAGTAGAAAAGTGTACTCACAGTTTATAAAACAGAAAATTAAAATAAAATGGCAAATGGAGTCCGTTTGCACTACAACAGTTTTGTATGGAGCCTTAGATGAAGTTTTAATTATAAACAATAGTCACTTCTGAATAATAGTTATGTATCACTTTTCATAAACACCTGCTGAAAACTCATTTCAAAGAGACCTTAAGCATTTGTTCCTTAATACAGTGGTGTGTTTTCTTGCATTCAGTTAAATCTAAACAAAGGATAAAATGGAAATGCTTCCAAAAACTACATTAAAAAAAACATAAATTGAAATCACAAAAGCAAAATTCATTCATACTCTGTCTCAGCTATTAGTTAATAAAGCATGCCTTAGGATAAATCATACTGTCTCTCACTGTTCTTTTGATCTGCCTACAGCTAATATTTTTAGGAGAGAAATATTGAAAAATGAAACTTTTACAAGAAATTACTGATTATTCACCAAGATAACAATAATAATTATTAGTTCTCAATATGACATATAGTTTTGAGATAACATCCATTACTGGATTTCTATTATGTAAAAATAGGATTTATCTTTACAAAAAAGGACACAGAGCTGAAATATAGATGTACAGAACCTTGTTTGATTTATATAGCTCTGTGACTTAGAATATCAACTTGGGATTCTCATTACAATTTAACAGTCAATACAATAAATATAATAACAAATGCCCTCCTACATCAACTGACCAGTTCCCAATAATAGTTTGTTCATCTCAAGCAAGACTTTATTTGACTTCCAGTGCTGGTTTAGCAGTTACCATGCAAATACAAGAAATTGTAATTTTATGCTATGTCATTTGATTTACTAATGAAATAGTCAACATATATTTGTAATATTTTCAAAAGGAAGATTGTGGTAAATTGGATTTTTTTGAGGTTTTAGTCTCTTGACAAGGATGAGAGTGATATCTTATCTTACTTAAAAGCAGTGAAGTTGTGTTCACGTGCTCACATAGAGATGCAGACATTGTTGTAGTTCTTGTGGTAATAAAAGCTTTTATTTAAAATCCTCTAATTAGCTATTTAGGAAAGGATGTGAATAACATTTGAAATTCCATGCATATGACTTTGACAGACAGCCAACAGAGAGCACTAGAGAGGAACACAATGAAACCAATATGGAAAAAATAAGTATCCTCTTAAACATATCTTACTGAGAAGTTTTTCTCTTCATCACTCATTCAGAATAGAAATGAAACGTGTTGAACTAAAATGAGAGTTCCATGTCCTCAGATATAGACTAGTGTATTCACCAAACCCTCATTTATTTAATACAGCATTTTAAAAGGATCAAGATGTATCCACTGGAAAGCCTTTTGTATATATTCACCAACAAATCCAATAAATTAAAGTAATTAATATCTGAATAGGCTATCCATGTTTAATTATCTTCTTGAGCAAAGCGCTGCTTTTTCCAGCTAAACATCCTATAGCAGATCACTGAAATGTTTCTGGCACCAGGTTATAATGGGCAGAGGTCACTTCTGTAACCTTCCACAGTTGTCTAGATCCTAAATTACTTAACAGTTGCTTGAATGGATTCTACTGTAACTCAGTAAAATGTGCTAAGGGGAATCAAAAAGTAATACTGGAGGAAATTTTATTTCAGCTACCACCCACCTTTTAATTGCTTCAGTGTCTGAAGTCTCTGACCATTTAATCTTTGAGGCACTCGTAATGTGCTCAAATGATCAGGTACAAGTTTTTTAAAATTGCCTTGTGTACATGCATTAGGAGCCCTTAGCAGATGGCAGAGGGAAGGAGTTGCTATAGAAACATCACCTTAATACACACATTGAATCAGTTCCCTTCCTTTCCAGAATTTTTCTCCTGCACCCAGTAGGTGATGACATGTGTTCTTTCAGCTGTTCCTTATTTATCTTCAATATTTAATCACCTGTGAGTGGTCAGAAGTATATGTAAAGTACAATTAATCATCTTTTTTGGGTTATATTGTAATTCAATTTGAGATTATAATCTTTGAAGAAAACTCAAAAGAGTAATACTTAGGTCTAAAATGTAATCCAGCCCATCTCGTGGTGATTGCCACAGTCTAACATTAAACCATTCATTCAGGAAGTAGAAGAGCCAACTTCTAGGCAATCCTCAGCCTGGAGAGCTGTTTAAACCCAAGAGAACATAACGGCCATTTTATTCTATTCAGACTCCTTTTGCTGTAAAAAAACAAAGACAGAAGGGGCACATGATTGAAACAGAATGATTAAGAAAGATATCTAGAATAAATTTTCACAGCTGGATTATCCTCCAAGGGCAATGAAGAAAAGAAGAGACTTAAACAGGATCTTCCTCTGCAGATGTTGGATATCTGCTTTCCTGTGATGATTAAGATTGCAGATGTTTCTTTTCGATTACTTGGGGTAGTGCCCTTCTCCTTTCTAGTTGTGTGTGTCTACAATCTCGTTTGGGCAATTACTGGGCTAGATATCTGAAGTAAGTGGTAAGCATTTCAAATCCCAGATTAATTTTCTTTATAAATATTCCAATCCTGTAACTAAAGGAAATACAATTTTTTTTACAGTTTATAAATGCTAAAACTTTTTTCTCCCTGCCATAATTTCCTATTTAAGCGATGAAGACAAAACTTGTCAGAAGTATAAAAAGAACTTGAGAGTCCTAAATTTTAGTAGAGAAACGAATCTATTCAAATATTTTACTTTTATATTGTCCTATAGTTTCTCATTTCCTACAGAAGGGTGAAGTACTTAGAATTGACATGAAAAAATGTTGTCAAAAATATATAGTCAGTAATAGTTATTCTGACAGAACAGATTTTTTTCAATTAAGCTGTGGTAATACCATATAAGATTTTAATGGAAGGAAAATACAAAATGGTTTTTCCCATATTCGAATTTCAATTTGGAAAACAATGAAATTTCTTTGATTATATTTTTGTACATTATCTTATTTTTTAAATGGCTACCATTAGAGAAAATTCAACTTTATTTTTAACAATACTTGCCTTGTAACAGTTGTTGAAGCATCTCTTTCTGGAGGTAAAATTTATTTGTATAGGAATGTAATAACTTCTCTGCTTATAATATAGGAACACACTTATCACAAAAATTAAAAAGGATTCAAAAAGGAAGAACCAGTCTTTCTGGTTTATTAAATAAAAATCCTCAAGTTCATTTATTTTTCTGCTCTTCAAGAGCAGTGAAAATGGATTGCAAGAAAACATTTTTTTCCACCAAAATAGTTTCATTTATTTATGAACAAGGCCCAACTCACCTAATCTGATTAAGCTGAAAATCATACACAAGTTGAATGTCAAGTTCTTTAACATCGTGTCATCTCACCTTATTCAAATGAAACACAAACAACTGCAGTGCAAAAAATGCCAATAGATTTTACATGAACCCTGCATAGGCTGATTTATAAAATATTAGTACCAACTGGGGTAGCTTCCCATTGTATTATTTCTCATCTATTTTCACACTCTCTTTCCCATTTCAGAGATGGTTTGGTGGTACAAAATGGGTTTTGAGTTAATCAGGAATAGAAAAGAAGATTTTTTAAAATTGTATTTTTTAATATTAGACCACTAATATTATTCTATGTTTTATGCTAAATGAAAAAAACTGTCAGTTATTATGTCTATAATCATTACATGATTTTGAAGGTTAATTGGTAATAAAATCTGAAATGTCCAAGCTGTTCCAGTTCTAACTATTATATCATTTTTAGAATAAAGATCACATAACTATTGAACTATAACAGACCTCCCAGTTTTTACGAAATATGTCTCAGAAGGTCTGTTAATCTCTTCTGGGCCATCTGTCCTATTTGAATCAGAGAAGATAAAAACTTTTGGGGCACATGAATGTCTATAAGTCTGGCTAGAAGACTTCTAAAACTGAAATTCTTTTCATGAAATATTATGAAAGCTTGCTGAAGTTAATAAAAGAGAGAAAAATGACAATGGCTAAAGTTTGATTCTCCAGACTTTATAAGAAATTACTTCCATCACCCTTATCCTATTTGCCTCCCACTTATTGTGGGTTTTCACTTAAAAAAAAAGAAAAAGAAATTTTTATGCAATAATATACTAAAAAATGGCAATATAATTTCATGAGATTGTTGGTCTTAGTTGTTGAGCCTTTGCCTGAGCAAGAGGTTTTTGTTGGTTTTATGTTCTTTTTTTTTTAACTACAAGGTGTGTTCATGTTATAAAACTTAAATAACCATTAAAGAAAAAGAAATTTTTAGCAAACCACAGAACTGTGATAATTAAACTTACTTAAATCTAGCAATCATGGACAGCTCATATTACACTGATAGAATGAGTTGTTAAAACTGCAGCCACCTCTAGGAGCAGGTGCCAGAAAGGCTTCAGAGACCCTGGCTCCTCAGCAGTGTTGCTCTGTTGTGCTAAGCCGTAATCATGCTCTCCTCAGGGATAATCTTCTCACTCCTTCTGTCTTCACTACTAGAATGGTTTGCTGTTGGTTTATCAGCTCACCTCTGGGAATAAGAACACACAGACTTTTTTTAATTGGGGCTATGCATTTTGGAACAGCTCGAGAAATTTTAATGGCCTCCTAGATACCGGTGGGGAACCATATCTTTTATCAGGTTCAGCTATTCAATAAGGAACAACCTTTTCAGATCCTGTCAGGGACAGTGAGTTTAGACTGCTGTATGTGCATTTGCTTCTCTTTGAATGTTCCATCTCTCTGCAAGCAGTATTGCCCAACAAGGGAAAAGCACATTTTATTATTTCAACTGTAAACATCAAAAGTGAGCTCTCATCTTTTTTCCTCTTCAACTTAATATAAAAAATCAACTAGCCAAAGAGCAAGAACTGCCTTAAACCCAATAAAAAAAAGTCTGAATAGCCAAAGGAGTTAAACATTTGAGCTTCAGATGTGACTCCCTGATAATAACATTGTTTTGTTAAGCCACTGGATTGACTAGGTTGATATCACTTACTGAACCTTGCTTTTAAGCCATTGTTTTAAAGCCTGAATTTTGGACTTCAGCTTTCATAATCTGTGAATCCTCTACGCACAACATAGTTAAAATATAATCTTGTATTTAGTTTCTTAAAGACTATACTGTTTTTAGCATGTGCATTTAATACCATGCAATGCCATAAATATTATTTAAGTGTATATCCTTCAAAATAATTCATGCAGCCATCCATCTTCAAAATTTCATAAAAATTGCTCCAGTAACAGGTACACTGATGGCTGAGCTCTCAATGTAATTTTTCCCAAAGAAGTATGCTTACAACATCTGAATAGTACAAATATACAAGCAGAGAGAAAGGACATTTTTGATGCATGAAGACCTGGTGTTTTAGGTAGACGTAAGCATATCTTGTTTTCCCTGTTGAAACTGAACACTGTCTAATTAGTAAATAAGCACAGTGGGAAGATTTCTAGTGATGAGAGGACACTTTGTTTGGAAGAAAAGAACTCCAAATACTGACAAGCCCTAGATATATTAAGTTACTTGTTGAGATGCCTTGTATGACCTAAGCCAGTGTAGCAGGCCTGTGCCATCTTATCACACAGCAGATGCAAAGTAAAACTTCCCCGGAAAAAGAAATGTTTTTTTTAATTACATGTTTTATCTCTTATTTGTAATGTGTTAAGTATTCACATGAAGTCAGCTAAAGTATCTGTCTAAGATGTGGTAAGTCAATTGTATGTCTCAGTCTATATATCCTAACCACGGAACTGTGCTGATATGCATGTCCAATTTATTCACTTTCCCCTCTTTTAAGTAGCTTTACAGAGGTACCCTTACCATTCCTTATTTTATTCCTATAATATTTATCCTCTTCTGCATTATTTTTAAATTATAACTATGACCTTGCTTTTCATATAATCTCACCATCTGGAAAGTTGATATGATTACCACCAGACCAGAGACTAGCCATGCCTCTGGACCCAAGGATGCTATTAAAAGGAAAAATTAAAATAGAAGGGAGGTACTTTATTTAATGTAATAATTCAATGCCAGCTAGAAGCTGGGGACCCCTCATGCCAGAGTCATCCCATCAGGATGAAGATTTATTTCTACCACACCACAGCCCTGTAACTATGCTTGTTCCCTAGCAGGACTGACTACCTGTAATCTACATTTTTCTAGGGTTCTAGGCAATCTCTTAAGATACCAGTCAGGGAGCTGGAGCCAACACTGATGATTCTGCCTCTGTGTGTGCTTGGTAATAAATTTAGTATATAGCTTAGAGATGAAAAGATGTTATTGTATTTTCTGAGGTCAAAAGAGACTGGATGACTGTAACAAGGGCTGAGCTTTCAGATCTTGTCCTGAAAACAGTCAAGTGTACCTTACTTCACCTAAGGCTTATTTAAAAATGACCTAGCAGAAGCTGAGGACCCAAATGAATTTTCTGTGGGTGTCAGCTTGCTTTGAATATATCCACGTTCCTCAGGGAACTAGTGGCACTGTCACGAGCAGTTGTCTGTTCTCATGCTGCCTGACTTCATGTCATTAGGCAGAAAAGAAAATGTCCCACTTATTTAAGATGAAAATGACAGGATTCTTAAACATGCATGTCATGAGATAATATTTTATATATTGAAATTTCATGAACTTGACATCTTAGAATCATAGAATAGTTAGGTATATTAAAAAAAACACTGGCAGTACAAGGTTTTTGCCTGATATTTAACTCCTGATCTTAAGAGTTAAATATTCTCAATGTTAAGGTAAGATTTTTTTACACACGCATAGATAGAATCATAGAATAGTTAGGGTCAGAAGGGACCTTAAAGATCGTTTAGTTCAAATCCCCTGCTATGGGCTGGGACACCTCCCAATAGATCAGGTTATCAAAGCCCCCATCCAGCCTGACCTTGAACACCTCCAGGTATGTAGCGTCCACAACTTCCCTGGGCAACCTGTTCCAGTGTCTCACCACTCTCATGGTGAAGAAATTCTTCCTAATGTCTAGTCTAAATCTGCCCTTCTCCAGTTTATACCTATTCCCCCTTGTCCTATTACCACAAACCTTTATGAACAGTCCTTCTCCAGCTTTCTTGCAGGCTCCTTTCAGGTACTGGAAGTTCTCTATAGGATGTCCTCAGAGCCTTCTCTTCTCCAGGCTGAACAAGCCCAACTCTTTCAGCTTATCTTCTGGAGTAACAAGGATGTGTTTTGTCAAGGTCTGCTGCACAGAATATCATTTTATTTGAAGGCTAGAATGCCTTCTGGAGTATTGCAGGTAGTGGCACTACCAGTCAGTGTTCAGCAAGGTGTAGGTAGTACCAAAGACATGAAATTATCTCTGTGAGTGTGTCCACATTCATGTAGTGCGTGATGGACTGCCTGAGTTTCACATAGCTAGCTTCCAGATAACGCTAACTTGCACTGGAAGAGGAGATGTGCTCTCACAATCTGTCTTTGTCAGCTCATTAGGGAAAGCATGAACGTGCACTTGCCTAGAGGAAATATGGCTATTCTGTACTGGTTGTGCCGTACCTGAAGGGCCTCCTGAATACCAGACTGTGCAGACTGTACTCAGAAGCAAAGGGAGACAACACATTCACATCTGTTCAGTCTTTCAGGGTGTCTCCAGCCATTAGAGAGGACATATATTGGATTCAGCACCACTTCCAGCCCTTTATGAACTTCCTGCTGCCAAGTGTAGGGTTGGTATGATGACAGTAAGCCTGCTGCACTGTATGTGCTGAGTGGCACTGGACACATCCACCAGTAAGGGACTATAGGAATATGATGTAGTGTATGAGAAGCCTCAAATTTAAATACTTATAGGAGGACATCCAGCCTAAATGCCAGAAGGAGTCTTACAATGGCTTTTAGATTGCAGTGTAGCTGTAACTTAAAATTCAGATTTTTAATGGCACTTAGGTACTTACTGTTTCCATAGAACTGAGAATTAAGCATCAAGGCACATTACAAAACATTCACACTTATGCTTTCATGGATTCTTGCTATATTACTGCTATTTGAGTGTCCTACAGGTAATGATTACATTCAATAATATTTCAAGGAGTAGGTAGGAAAGAACTTGTATTTCTGCTCTCCTTTGTCATGAAAGTCTGTCCAAGCCTGAAAAAAATAAATAAAATAAATAAAAAGGGCTGTGGTCATCCTTATGGAAAATAACTTACAATCCTTGCTTAAAGGAATGAAGCAATGTAACTGGGAAAATATTTTAATTTCTCCATCTTGTGTGGAAAAAAACCCCATACATAGAATGTAACTGGATTGCATTTATGTATAAAATTAACAACATGGTAGCATAGAAAGCAAGATACCCATCCTTTCTACTGCACAAAGAGATCTGAAGAGATTCCCCAGAACTTCTACTTGGCTCTTTTCCTATCCTCCCTGAAACTCCAACAATTATAAAATCATTTCAGTGGTTGTCTGGCTGTCACTAGCACTCGTGATACCTTCTCAGTGCTCTTAATTTCCTCAATGGTTAAAATCACCCAAAGGTAGTTAAAACTGCAGTGAAAGAACTGTGTGATTACTGTATACCTCAAAGTATTTAAAACTGGATGCATCACATAAAATAACCAGCCCGTAGGTGTTGCAAAGTTGTCCCAAAGCAGGAGAATGCAAATTTTGCTTGTGCTACAAAGGGGAATCTAACCTCTGTGCTGCACTAACTCTTATCAAGTCTTTTTGCCATGCATAAATATCAGTCAAGGTTATCTGAGTATTTTAGAGATTATTTTCATTCTCTTTCATTCTAGCTCCTCTTGCTTCATTAACACAGTTACTGGACGACCTGCCTTAAGATAAAAAAAGAAAAAAAAAAAAGAGTGTAGAATGTCTACATTTCCTTCTATGTAAAATTTTCTTAAACAATGAAAGATCCAATTTCAGCGTTTCTGTTTTCTACAGTGAATTTTTTTCACACAGCTCTAGATGGCAGTGCTGATAAACAGCTAATACATTCAGCAGGGAGAGATTTCACTTGGTGAACTATTACAATTGATCCAGAGTCCTAACCTTTCCTCCATTTACCCTGTTTCCCACTCTACCACCTGCAGCCCTATAAACAGAAAAGACTTGCATGATGGAAGCCATCTGTACAGTAACTCATCTCATCAGAGTGCTGAAGAGCTGTTCTGCTCAAGTGTTATCAATGTCTTCCAACTCACTGTATATTTTTCTTATTGCTAAAAACAATCCTAAGCATTCTCTTTGGCAGATTAGTAAGGAATTCAAGTAGCAGATGTTCAAGTCACTTCTTATTTTTTGCATGTTGAATCTCCATAAGGATACTAAGATCTGTTTGTAGGTCTTTGTGCTAAGTGTAGCAGTTCAATCATCTCTGCTCTATAGGCAGTAACTCTGATATAAGGAAATGACTGTGAATATTTTATCTGAAAATCTATGTGTTTTATTATATTTAGAATTGCAGAGAAATGCCAAGAAAAGTTTACACGTATTTTTATTCCTGTATTTTCCCCACATAGAATAAATATCATGTCATTGAAAATACCTGAATAATTGTTTATGGGTTCCTGCTGAATAAAATTCCTTCAATCAAAACTCTATACTACGAACAGAAATATACCACAAACAGAAATTTCTACTTGTCCTTCTTCTGTTATACAAAGGTATTCCCTGAAGATATGAACGAAGTTGTCTGCTGGGATAAAATCTACTTGATTACTTACTACAAATCTTTTAGATAATATACTTCTTTGTTTTCTTGGATATGTTGAGTCATACTTATAGATTTCTCAATATAATTTTATTCCAGGGTAAATAATTTTAAGTATGTAGTTTCATTAGTAAAAAAAAAAAAATAATGCCTGTGAAGGGTCTCAAGCATTTTAATGGGATATTCTACATCTTAGAACCCACTGAAGCACAATTTTGGCACACATTGACTAGGACTTCTCTAGCAATTCCCAGTCATAGTTTAGGAGTACAAACCTTCCAGTAACCATTACCGAAAGCAAATTTACATTTAGATAACTTGTTTTGGAGGCAGTGAAACTGAGCAAGCATTCACACTAGTTTTCTATGCTAGCAGACTTCAGTGCTCCAATATGTTCTTAGGTAGGTTTAATTTGCAGGTACAGAAATAACCTATATTTTCAATGGTTTCCCACTCCAAAGAAATACATCATTGGTTTTAGACCATAAGCTTATGAAAAGACACAGGTACTGCAATTACAGAATCCAGACAAAAAAAAAAAAAAGAATAAAGTAAATCATTGGAACAAATGTACTTGTAACACCTAATTCTAACTAAATCTTAATGAATTATCAGCAATATTTGGGATTTAACTATGAAAGTTTCATGTTTAGCATACCAGTCTTGTTATACTGGTTGAACACAACACTTCACAGAAAAATGTCAATAGTGGGTCAAAGAAATTTTTTATGTTGGAAATTCTGAATGTCTACCACATGGTGGTAGATGAAACACACAATCTTTGTGAATCTTGGTTTACTGGTGATAAAATAGTCAAAAAAGTAACAATTCACAAAACTCTAGAAATAATTTTATTCTTTCTGATCTTTAAGATCTTTATCTTAAAATAATTTCCCAGCATAATAGAAAAAAATTGTATTTGTTTTCAGTTGTTCTGTACAGCTAACCTATAGTGATGATACAATGTTAAGGCATAGAGGAACATAATTTGGCAAATGCACTTCAAATACTCCCAGATCCATATGCTTCAGAGCTTTCTCAGTTGGATGTTATTTAGCTAAGTAGCTGATCAGGTTTCTTGAAGGTAATTATTCTGATTCATGTCACTAGTCACATGAAAACTTACCTGATAACCATGTGTAATGGCTACAAATAACAGAAGTGCAGGTACTATTTTAACTTAATCCACTCAAGCAAAAAGTATGGATGCCTGCCTTGAGAAAAGAAGAACAGACCTTATCACAATATGAAATCTGCATATTTAACTCATAAATAGCAATAATGAAACTAGTATATAATACCAGATTTCAATGTGTAGCTATATTCAGGACTCCTGGAAGTATTTTATGTAGACAAATGTCACTGTTTCTTCTGTCATGTATTCAACTCATAAAAGTGATCTCAAATACACATCACTTTTATCACTATTGACTAGAAAACTAATACATTTTCTAGTAACTATTCCAAGCTATTCCTAACTAACAAATAAAGATTTTCTATCTGAAAGAAGTATATCGCTTTCTGCCTTTCAAGATATTCCTACAGCCAGTTCCTGCAGTTAGTCAGGTTGTGATATTCTTTCAAACTTGAAACTCTGCAGATATCTATCACTTTTGATGAAGATTCTGATGGGAATTATTCTGAGTGTCAATGAAGACTGAAATGAAGCTGTTTCAGTTTTGAAAATATGATGTCTAAAATACTCTTTTAAAATACAGTATGTATTATACATACCATATACTTTCTGTAAGATTGCACACTCGTGTGGTAAGATTATTCATCTGCTTAAGGAATTATTTCTTTTTGTAATAGTCCTGCTAGATGAGAAATAGTGTTGAAAGAAAAAGATATAATTACTACATAAATTATTTGTCTTGGTTAGTCTTTGGTCATTGGGAACTAAAAGACGTCGTGGTTTTCATCAGACATAAAGTAGATTTCATTAATAAAGAACGCAATTCCTCTAAGACGTATCAAACAAGCTAAAAACTACTATACCATGTGTCTGCTTGTCTGAAATAGTCATAGCAGAAGGCCACATTAAATATCTTAAATTATGACAATTATATCAATTCCTCTGAAAGCTTTTTTTTTTTATAATTTCTTAACCTTATTTTATCAGTTAAAGATTTTCTTAAATCAAGCTAAAATTTCCTGGTTAGAGAATGCTCATTCCTTCTTATTCTGCCCTTGTTGGCTAATGAGAATAATTGGTCCCCATCCTCTTATAACATTCCTTTATGTATTTGTAGGCAGTTGTCATGGCTCCCCAGTGGTCATTATGTTTAGGTATTGAACATCTGCTCAAGAGTTTATTGATGCTGCAGACAGTACCACATCTACTGGGAGTAATAGTACATTGCACTCTGTTGCCATTCTATGAGCCCTACCTGCAGGAAGGTCGCTCAGTAGTAAATCAGACACACCTACAAAATGCAATGTCCTTATCACAAATACAGAGAAGGTACATACATCTTCACATTTAGGTGAATTAATTCTTTTCAAAGCAGGAGGAATAAGTTGTTAAAAGCATATAAAATTGTGACACTTATTTTAAAAATTTTAAATAGCACATTTTTTCCTATATGTACATATGATTATGATGTTTTTGTGATGTCTCAAAGCTTCAGATACAGTTTTATATTTATTCCTAGACATTTTGTTCTGTATTCCAGTGAATCCCTACCTTCCATGCTTGAAAAGAATGTGTACAAACCTGATAGGGGTTAATAAGCAAAACATTTATTAGTGAAACATTTTATTAATTATAATGTTCTTTGTTTTGTTCCCTGCTTTGTCTTGGGTTAATTTTCAGGTAAGAAGACCTTTTCTTTAAAAGCTACAGGAAAAAAAAAGAGGAAGTTGATAATCAAAAAAAAAAAAAAAAAAAGAGGAGGACTTCAAGCTAAAAGAGAACATCCTGCTCTACAGCTCATTTCTCTTTTATTTAATAATTAATACAAGCTACGCTAGCATGCTTAAAACAACCACCAATAAGAAATAATTAACACCAGTAAAATGATAGGTAATATCTCAGTCAGTGGGAATTTTTAAGTGGGAACACAGGGAATGAAATCAAAAGGAAGTTTAAGTGAAAGACACATTCACACAGAGGCAAATACTACTGCCCTCAAGAGTTTTGTATCGTCTGTTATAATATCCACTAAATCTATCAGCAAAGTAATGACTTTTCAGAGCACTCTCATTCTGCACTTATGTTTTTTTCCTTTTTGTTCTGTCTCCAACTGTGACCACGACCGTGATTACACAATTCCCATAAGGAGACTACAGCATGAAGGAAAGAAAAAAAGAAAGGAGAGAAAAAAATAAGTATTTGAATATCTAAATGAGTATATGCTGTTGTTACCCAGTAAGATATTTGTAAATGATGGTTTTACCTTCTTGTGCAACACCAAAAATTTGTTTCCATGTGCTGTGATAAAGATGTGGCACTGAATGCTGAATTAATGCTGCACTAAGTTCATGTACTGATAAAGCAATGAGATGGCATCTTACTCTGTGTAAAAACTACTTGCAAATTAGCAACTAGAATGTTGAGAGCTTTCTAACTTGTAAGCAAGGGGTGGGCCAACTGATAGAATATTTATGAAAGGGACATTCATTCTATACACATTGCTAAGCTGCCCACTGGGGTGAGAGAAAGAGAAAAAAGCAAAGTATTATTGAAGGAAAGCTTGAAAAAGCAGCATAAAAAAGATGGGAACAATGAAGGGCTGCTGTCATTATGAAAACCTGATGCCCTGTAGCAAGACTGGCAGGTGGGCACACACTGCTGTACATCGCAGCAGGACAAGCCATCAGGACTACTATACATAGTTGGCAAGGTCATTAGAATCCAGTTGGGGTAGATTAGGAGCCTTGCAAAGAAAGGATTAACAGCTATGATCTTAGTGAAGACAGCTGGAAGTTGGACTGAAAATGTGCAGTCCACTATATCTTCCTTTATGCTTTTCTCCTCCTTGATGTCCTTGAGAAAGCCCATCATGAAATGAAATATTTTCAAGTTTCATTTGAGTATATCAGTCTAGAATAAACTCCCTCCTCTGTTCTGTTCCCAGATCTGGGGACCAAGGGCATTGCCTCCATAGTGCGTAAGGAGAAAAAAGTCCATGTATCTGTCTTCTAACAGCTCTAATCTCTCTTCTGTATTAAAGGCAAATCTCAAAGTCATCAAGACAGATCCTGGAGTCACCAAGACCATTAAAGTTTGGTATGCGAATACCATAATCTGTAAACTCTATGAATGATGGGGTGAATGTTCTACATGATGTTTTTGACATTTTTCTCACAGATATATTAGAAATTCACCATGCAAGTCTAGCAGTCTTCAGGGATGTGATGAGAATTCACAGTGAATTCCATCAAAGTTCTATATGCATTGTTTCGTGTGGACTCTCTAACACTTGAAGCTTAACTCTCCTTGATGACTCAAGCTGCAGGAATTTCCAGTTTTCTGCGGTTTGGTTAACATCCTCCCGAGGTACCATATTTGAGGGCCAGGCAGATCCTCTACACTACTACCTAACCAAGGAGTCTGGACTTCTTTATACTGAAGCTGGTGACTGCAGCATAATCATTCTCCCTTTCTGTTTTAGTATTCATTGTCCTTATATGGAAATTGAGAGAAACATTGGAAGAAACCACCTCTAATGAAAGAGCTGTCTCCCAGTGCTGTAAGGCAGACAGAAAGGATGACAGAAAATAGGACCTCTTAAATTGCCCTTTAAAATCTCAGGCAAAGCATTTGTTTCTGTGTATGTATCAAATTGAAATCAAAGTGGTATAAATCAATTTTATCAATTTATTTTTTTTACGAACAGGTCTCACCCAGATAAGCTGTCACAGCTAGTTACATGACTGATTGTATCAAGATAATAATAATAATGTTTATAATGATTTTATTTCATGAATGTGACTGTGTTGTCTGGAAGTAAATGAATAAAAACCTGTGTGTTCCGATTATTCATTTTACCTCCTGCCTTTCTTTCCATTTGCTCTGAATAGTGACTGAGGTATTTTCTAACTGCATATAAATTTTGCTGGTACGGACTTCTGTATTTCACACTTTTTCTGTGGCTGAATTTCACCCTTCCATGAAAATACTGAACGTGTAGTCTTGTGTAAGTGGGGCTGGTGCTGTAATATCAGAGAAAATGACAAAACATTTTGCAATACCAATTCTTTTAGTCCACTTCCTGAAACCCCTTTAGACATCTTTCTTTCCATATCATGTGTTGATCTTACCTTTTATTAGTTTGCAGATGCCTCTTCTTGGTATGATTGCTCTCTTAGTGACATACTCCAACATCATTTAAAGAGAACTTGTGAATATCTTCCTTCCTGCATCAGTGTTGACAATATTGTAATTTTTCTTGGAACCTAAAAGGCAGCTTCAACATGGGTATCTCAAGGTACTTATGCTCATGTTATCTTGTTCTTACAGATTATTTTCTGTGTATTTTTAAATATAAAGACACACCACACATTTCCAAGCAACTAATACAGCGGAAGCTTGCTGGTTTCAGTTTGGATAATTTTTTATACCCTTATTTTTGTCTGATAATATAATTTCCTCATTCACATATATTCAGAATGATGCTGCAAATCTGTTGTCTTGTTTTTTTTCTTTCATATTCCTCGACAAATCCTTTTCTTACTGCAGTATACTCTTTAATAACAATCTGGTTAACTTTGCTTTTAAAGATGTTTTGGCTCTACCTTTCATTTGGCATTTGCCACTGAGAAATTGAAATTTACCTTGTATCCATAATGCTGTGCCCAGCCTCAGATATTGCATTTTCAAAGCAAACACAACACACTTTCTTCCCGTTCTTTTAATCTCATCTGGCAAAGGATCTACAGGAAACTTCTGCTAAATGATATCACTATGGTGTTTTACCTTTCCAAGAATTTTTGCTTGAACAAGAGACATAGCAGAGGTAGTTCACTGGCAAGAGTTGTGGTGACTAGTGTCCCATTGTTTTGTTGTAAGCTCACTCTGTTCAAATCTGCTGGGTTTTGTCATATGGTTGAATTGTAAATTGTTATTTCAAGACTCTCCTTTTGTTCAGTTAGTACACAGCACCTGACACAAGAGGGCATAGGGAATGGTTAGGGCTCATAAGTGTTAACTATAATTATGATAATTATGATCAATAAGTATGTGACGCAATCCCATATTGTTTATCAAGCTAGATCATCATTTTATGAGGTCATGCACAGAATTACCAGCTTTATCATATTTCACTTTCTTACACCAAAGAAAAACAAGCTATAAATGGGAGTTGTATGATGAGCTCAGTTTAGATTTAATTAGAGAGCCAGGCAGGCATAAGCTGCCACTGAAGGTTGAGGCTGCTATAAACCTGATAAGGAAGAAAGTGTGTGGTTTAAAATTGAGAGTGCTGGTAGGATGGCTGTGGATTTCTGTAGTGACTTACAGATTCCAGGAGCCCCTGATGAAAAGCTGTTCTCATTCCCTAATGCTTTATGGAAACACTACAGCCTCCTGGAATATTTTTCAAGCAGAAAGCCATCATCATGACAACACTGGAGAAAGGAGGGAAAAAAATCTTTCTGGTAGGGAAATAAAGACATCTTAAGCTTGACTTCAAAAGCTCTCTACAACAAACAGTAGCTGTGGAGATACCGTTTCATCTTTGCCTCTGGGATATTATTAAGCCTTTCTAGTAGCTCTAACTGCAGGAGAAGGGATTACAGAAGTTGCTGCTGTGTAGCTGCCTGACATACAAATATCTGGAAAAGCATAGATCACGTTTTTGTACAAGGGCCACTTATTAGAGAGCACCAAAAGCTTAACCTGGAATGAATAGCCCAGCACACTCTGGTTTCTGCACACAAACAAAAAACATGTAAGACCCTCACAATTCACGCTGGCCTTTTAAGTGCTTTGGGAGAATATTTCTCCCTTTTGTCTTGGCAATGTATACAGAGATTGGTGCCAATAGAGGCTGCGCTGCTTTGGTACAGAGATCCATGCCATACCATTCACCCTGCTTCAGTTAAGACTGTGTCAGCATTTCCATGACAAATCCTCACTTTCAAGGGGTTACAGCTTAATCGTAGCAAAATCCACAATTGGCTGAAATGACACGCACTGTTCCAGTGTTAAAGGCTTTGTGCGTAAGCACTAGAAACATAAGGAACATAAACTATTTCAGGTGCTTCTATTTACTTCGAGCTGCTGCTTTGACCTGGTAACAGCTTTGTATTTTAAATTGGATAGCATAGAGTCAAGGACCTTATTGTGAGTTAATTGTGGCATGTGAAAGGGGAAAAAAAATCTAAAGAACCCTATGTTTTTTTCAGTGGTTTTCAATAGTTTGCTAAGGATTTTACAAGATTACTGTGGTGAATCAAGGATTAGAAAATTAGTTGCAAAGAGATAGAAGTAAGTTTAAAAACAGTAGCTCTCAAACCAAGTCAAATTTCATTTTGATAATCCTGTGAGACTGTATTAGACTGAATATCCAGGCTTTCTAGGCCTCTACAGAAGTGGGTAGCACATGATGTCCTCAGCACCTGCTACATCCTGCCAAGTTTTAAGCACTAGCACTGAAATAAAGATTTTCTTTTTTAAAGATTAGCACGAAACCTAAAAGTCTTCTCCCCTAAATACTGATAAGAAATGGTGTAATGATATAAAGCTCAAGAGCTGTCAAGATCAGAGGACTGTCACTGCAATAAACAGCCCTTAGGGAAGCAGTAGCAAGTGGTTCCTAGTCAAAGGTGATGAAGAACTGGGTGCTTCAGTATGATCTGTGTAAAATCAGGCAGGTGAATAATTGTTTGTAGGTTTGGATATAAGCTCAATACTTTTCTGTACCTGTAAGTCAAGCGCCAATGCTTTTAATTTTTCTTCTTAAGGACCTGCTCTCTGTCACTTGCAATGCTCAGAAACAAAACTATTGCTATGAACTTGAGAAGAAGCTGCCAAACTTTTGCTTTACCCCAGGTGCCGCCCTTATATTGAGGGCTAATACAGCCATCTAATCTCAGCAATTTAATTCTGTTATTAACATAAGGACGTTATTTTGCTTGAATTTAAATCTTCTGTTAAAGTTAATCTTGCAGGATTCACCAATTCACACAACACTTCTCTCACTTTTCTTTTGCAAAAATTATATGAATCCAGACAAAGTCAGAGTTTGTGCACAATAAACTCCAATAATTATGTATTACTTCTATATCTATGTTTGTTTATGTCTACGTCCATGTCCATGTCTATGTATATATTGACATTCACAAAAAAGATTTTAAAGCATAATTCATGTAATTTTTCTTATTTTAAATAACACTATATAATAATGAATTCTGGAATTCCATCTGTTCTAGAACACTATGAAAATCTATTTCTTAACTTTAATTTTTTTCCATATTTGCACAATAGCTAATTTTTGATTTTAGAAAACATAATTGCTGAAAATACCATTAATATTTAGGACTTTTAAAAGAAAATCATATTAAGTGGGATAATTGTCACTTATTTAATTGAACAAAGCCTAAGTAACTTGAAAATTCCTGAATGAACAATTGGCTAGAAATGAAACAGCTTCTATAAATAGCTATTTGCAAAACAGATCCAAACTTCCACTTTGAAGAATTTATTTTTAAGTAAATTCATTTAAATAAATAATTTGAAATATTTTAAATAAATTTAAATAAAGCTCCTTCAAATAGACTTTGAATAACAGGGCACTTTGATGAATAATATCTACTAAATATAAATGGATAAATGACGTTACAGGAAGTGAAGAAGCAGGAAAAATATTCTCATATTCATTAAGATGGATGAAATGAACAATTTCATGACAATGAAATAAATGTGAAATCAAACAAAACAATATATTTTCCCTTTGGGAAAGTGGTCCATGTTTTGTGGTTTTGCTTGTCTTCTCCTGCTCATGCTGCATAAAAATTAAATGGCCAACATGATGTCATCAGACCAAGCCGAATTTGAGATGTTGTCACTGTATAACACTGCTGGCTTTGCACATATCAACCACAGAATTCTGTTTCTTGTGTTATAGACATGGTGTATATATTCCTAGGGTTTAATACCATCAGACATTGCAAACCAAAAAGCTTTTTTGTATTTTTAAAAGTGAGAAAATCACCAACAAACTCTGTTTATTCACTTAAAGTATTTCAAATCATCAAGAGCATTGTTAAGGAACAGAGAAGGGACAGTATAAGTGGTAACACAGTACAGTGGCACAGCACCACTTCTCCATCAGCTCTTGGAAGACAATATTATTTCGCTTGGGTACAATATCCATACACAGGCTGTCATGAAGGAAAATTCCATAATGTGTCACTTTCAGGAATCTGAAATTCAGGGTTTTTCTGAGGCCAAGACTAGCTTGTATATTGTTTTACATTTTAAGAAGAAACAAGGTTCATCCTGACTACCAGAGGTGGTAAACTGAAATCTGGAGATTTTAAAACTTGCTTTCGACATCCAGAATTTTCCTTTCTCCTGTGTCTTCCCTCCTTTTCCTCTTAAATTCATCCATACATTTAATACTGGAACAATGGCATCAAAAGCTTCTACTTGTAATTTCCTGGTGGGAATGCCTTCAAAGTAGATACATTTTAACGATTGATTTAATATCAGAGAGAATTGACTAAATGTGAATACAGTTGTTACACAAGCTGGCAGTTCCCTCTGACTTTACAATCCAGGAATTCATAAATAATTGTAACAGTAACCTGAAAATCTTATAAGACTTCTAAGAAAATTGTGGTATAAAATATTAATAATACAAAATAAGAACTACTAAGTATTAGTAGATATCAAATATTAAGTATTACTAAATACTTGTAAGGACAAGGAAAATTCTTTTAGGCATATAGGTAAGCTAGCACATTGTAGAAAGTTTTCATGCTTGTGCTGTAAACAAGAAATATGTCACCATGTAGAAATTGTATGAAGAGTATCTACTTTCTTTACAACAACTTGTTATGAAAAAGGAAACTTGTATAAACACTTTAGGTACAAATATAGTCTTTATTTCTCCCTTTTGAAAAACTGAAAAGTATTTTAAATTATGTGGTGTAAATGATGTATCATGACATGATGAAAAAGCCTGTTTTTTTTCAATTAATGTAATATTAGAACATGAAATAGTATTAAAAATTGCTTAAATTATTTTAAGTTGCTGAATAACATTTAATAAATTTCAGAGAAAACATAGAATTTATACAAATTAATATCTTACATTGATTATAAAACCCAAACTTTTATTTTTTTTCTTATTTGAATAAAATAGTTTCCATTTTTCTTTTTCAAGTTGGGTAAGTAAGTAGGGAAATAAAATGCAAAATAATAATATTTTGTCTAATAGTTTGAAATCCTTCCTGTATTATTATTTTACAAATTCCAATTTCCTTTAAATTTTATTTTACTTAGGACTAACTGATCAGGAGAATTAAACAGTCTATAATAAAACTGACAGGGGTATACTATATTTCAGAAATTATCAAAACTAAGACTAAAACAAAAGGTTAGAAGTATGTAGATTTCCTGATAATTTGCAATATAATATGTATTAACCATATTAACATTGTTTTCTTCCATCAAAAAAGTAGTAGTTTCCTTTGCTAACAGAAGCTTTAAGTACTTTATTTACTCATACACCATATGCCTTAGAAATGGGAATGGAACTCATAAGATTTTTTTTCTAACTTAAACTAATTTGTGGAGGCTTGAAATAGAAGTTTTGGATTTATTTTTCAATTAGGAAATCCATTTTCTAAAAGTTCTATTCTAATTACTTCTGTAAAATTATCAAATTAATTAATGCTTTCTATTTCTTAGTTTGTGCATATCAGCTATTTTAATGATCTTAAATAAGGAAATTTTTATGTAGCTTTAATATTCTCTTTTAAATTTTAAACACTAAAAAAGTTCGTATAAAACAATATACAATACTTATAGCGTTGATTTCTTCAGTATAAAATCTTACTTTAGAATTCATAATTTTTAACAGAAGTGAAAATATGATTATGTGAACTTATGTACTCTTTGTGTTTTATATATAGCTAAAATACACAAAGATAATTCCTCTTTAGTATTCTGTTCTTTAGCCTTAGAAAACTGTCCCCTCTGTATGCTTTTAAAGAAGTGCTTCATTTGCTAAGTGGAAAAATCAGAATGGCAAAACCTCTCTGAAAAGATCTGCAAAAAGCTAGTTGTCTGTGGAATGGAAAAAGTGGGAATGATGTCTGAAAAGCTCACAGTGCGCTGATGAATTGTTCAAAATCAATTTTAATTTTAGGAACAAATACTGTTCAGGAAAAAAAGTAAAAGATTAAATGAAAAGATAGATCATGCAGTGAAATGATCTATGTGACTAAGAAAATACAGGGAAACAAATTTTATGAAAGTCACTCTCATAAATTGTAATATATAGCCTTCAGTTTACTCGTCTACCAAATACAAAGATTTTTTAATCTCTGTATTTAAAGCAATGGCTCTCTGTGTCAATAGTGTATGGGAGTGATAGCAGCTGATGTGCCAACAGCCCTGGAAAAATTACACCAAGCCAGAGGAGCAGACATAATATCTTCAGGGTGCTGGTAGAAACCCGGACAAGTGCCGAGTCCTGCGCTTGGGGCACAACAACCCTAAGCAGAGCTACAGACTGGGAGAAGCCTGGCTGGAAAGCTGCCAGGAGGAGAAGGACCTGGGGGTGTTGGTTGACAGCCGACTGAACATGAGCCAGCAGTGTGCCCAGGTGGCCAAGAAGGCCAATGGCATCCTGGCTTGTATCAGGAACGGCGTGACCAGCAGGTCCAGGGAGGTTATTCTCCCCCTGTACTCGGCACTGGTGAGACCGCACCTCGAGTACTGTGTTCAGTTCTGGGCCCCTCACCACAAGAAGGATGTTGAGGCTCTGGAGCGAGTCCAGAGAAGAGCAACAAAGCTGGTGAAGGGGCTGGAGAGCAAATCTTATGGGAAGCGGCTGAGAGAGCTGGGGTTGTTTAGCCTGGAGAAGAGGAGGCTGAGAGGAGACCTCATTTCTCTCTATAACTACCTGAGAGGAGGTTGTAGAGAGGAGGGTGATGGCCTCTTCTCCCAGGTGACAGGGGACAGGACGAGAGGGAATGGCCTCAAGCTCCGCCAGGGGAGATTTAGGCTGGACATTAGGAAAAAAAATTTCACAGAAAGGGTCATTGGGCACTGGAACAGGCTGCCCAGGGAGGTGGTTGATTCACCTTCCCTGGAGGTGTTTAAGGCCCAGGTGGATGAGGTGCTAAGGGCCATGGTTAGTGTTTGATAGGAATGGTTGGACTCTATGATCCAGTGGGTCTCTTCCAACCGGGTTATTTTATGATTCTATGATTCTATGACTGCTAGCAACATTACTTACATGACTTTTAAAAAGGTGCAGTGTGTAGCACTTCTAGCACAGCTCTACAGCAACAAATGGCCTTTTATGGAAGGCAAGTAATCCCATTTTATGATAATCAGAACCCTTGAACAATAGGTAGGTGCAGTAGGTAGGAGATGGAGCAAAGCTTTAAGTAGCTCATAGTGATATGCTCTGCCCCCAGGTATCTTTTTAGTAATTTCTATCAGAAGAAAAAAACTTGCTAAATGCAGTCAACCTTGCCGAATGTATCAATAGTGAGAATGAAACCTGTGCAGCAGTGGAAAGGCTTTAAACACATTTAAGTTTTTATGAAAGTAATAATATGGAAGAAATATAAAATATGAAAATATATGAATTACAGTTAGACATAAATCTTCATATCTGAGGACAAGAAGAAATGCACACAATCTATACATATATTGAAAAACCAGTATGGGCATTATTACAGAGAAGAAGAGGAAGGGGAAGGGTAAGAGGAAGAGAGGAATTTGTGCCCTAGAACTGAGAAGGTGCTTCTGATACAGTTACTCTGAAGAGTGTCTCATCTCTAAGCCAGCGCACACAGCTCAGAGGTCATACCAAAAACAAAATTGGAGGATGAACTGTCCTAAACCAGGATAGTCTTTTTGCATGAGCTGATAGCAAGCACAGCTAAGAAAGTCAGCTAGCAAGGCATGGTGCATGTGAAAAGTGATTTCCAACAGAGACACTGAAACATCTATGAAAGATTATTTTGTTGATATAATCTAATATAATGAATTATGTTTTATTTTTCATAACTATTTCTACCCTTCTACCCAGTCTGCTACTCAAGGTGTGTCTCTGTGAACCACACCATTCTTTCTGAGTTATCTCTGGAAGTAGTGGGTCTAAGTAAAATGAAGTAGACAAGCCTTCTCTCAGAAGACCTCCATTTCAAGGAAAGGTTATGTCACCCCAGGCAGAGTGTACCACAGAAACCCTGTA
Organism: Clamator glandarius; assembly: GCA_033459285.1. NCBI lineage: Eukaryota > Metazoa > Chordata > Aves > Cuculiformes > Cuculidae > Clamator > Clamator glandarius. The sequence continues at coordinate 116,024 of JAUNZM010000131.1, read as the reverse complement.
AATAATTATCTGTGTTAGTGAATTTTCCACCTGATTTTGTGTATGGGTATCATATATGGAAATACTGACAGAATTGACTCTGAGTGCTGGCTTATTTTTTAATTTTTTTTATTCTGTTTTTTTAAAAAAAATTCAATAAGGCAGTACTGCAGGAGTAGTAGTACAGTATCTGTGCAGTATAGTGCAGTAACACATACGCCATGTGCCATTCAAAAAGTTACAATCAAAATAGTGCATAAAGGATTTTAATATAATCTTGTCTTATATGGAATTCATCCACAAATGTATCATATGCAGTCACACATGGTATTCATTGTGACTTCCTTTGGAAAATGCAGTGAGAAGGATTCTAACAAGTCTGCTGTGAAGAAAGAAAGAATTATTAAGAGTATAAACTCATCTTGACAAAAAATATGTACAATGTTGCAAATGTCAAAATAAGAAAACTTTCAATAAATTTTACAAGTTAAAAAATAATGAAAAAAAATAGTATGCATTATTTGGGGAAACAGAGATGTCCTTTATGCAAAGTATATACAAGGATTCATAGGGAGGTTTTTTTAATACTAAGCATTATTTCTAACTTTGCTAATGATTCATATTTCTAAATCACTTTTTTATGAGGAGGGAATTTCATTGAAATTTCTTAGGCATTTGTTATAGACAACAATTGAATTCCTGAAGACTGATATGAAAAATGCCTGAATTCAGTTACCATCATATTTTTAACCACCATTAAAACATTCAGTAACATTTTCCCATCATTATTATAAAAAGAGATGCCAAATGAGTTAGCCTGTAAGAAGGAATATAATTTTGAACAGAGCTATTTCTAAAGATGTGGTTGCATTATCTGTAATTACATTAAACACATTTTATTTCGACTTCAGAAATAAACACACTGTGTTTATTTTCTATTTGTCTTTTTTTGTATGCAAATTTACTTCCTTCCAAAGTTCAAAAAAATGCATGCGCTGTCCCATTTTGTGTTTCTTTCCCTTCTCCTTCACTGCTGACATGCATACAGCTGTTCAATCCCTGTGAGTCATTTTCAAACCTGTGAAAGACTGCTGCAAGCAATATCTTCCCTGATCATAACAATTTCACATAGTCATTCCCTGTGCAGATCTAAAGAAGGAAGCAAATTGGAATTTTTTTCAACTGGGGAGAAAGCAGCAGTGCCAAGTACCTGAAGTCATTGAAGACCTGTTTTCAAAGATGATCATAGGATTTAGGAGCTGTGACACCTGTCTCATTTAGGATACTACTGGCAATTGGCTACCAGATGTGGTTGCACTCCTCTCTAACTGGTAGAAAAATAGAAGAGCATAAGGAAAGGCTAAAGCTACAGAGCTAGCTTTGAAACAGTAAAACCGGTGCTAAATATGTTTGAAATAAAACATATGTCCTGACCTCAGAGATGTCTTAAGACAACACAAAGTCTTTTTATTAAACCTTTTTGTTATTAAACCTATGCTCTTCATTAATTAATGTACTATTCTCTATTTCATATAAAATTTATTTATATGAAATACATATATTTATATTTATTCATATTTATTTATTTATATTATAAATAAATTTGAAAATTTAGCACTTTTTAAGTACTGCCATAAAGATAATCCTTTTCTGTTTAAGTAAGCAGATAGTTCAAATACATTAATTTATTCCTGTTACTGTCTGTACTTTGATAGTACCTATAGGAACTATTTCCCCCATAACTTAATGTGACTTTTTGTGCTAGGCAGTGTATAGTGTACATTCAGATATAATAAACAGATAATTCTTGTCCTACAGGGCACACTGTAAAAAAATGACTACATAAATGTACAAAAACCAGAACACTAAACAGTAAAACTGTGGGATTGCATTGTGTATTCGAAGATATTCAGAATTAATGTCAACTGCCTTATGACATTTGATATGTTTTTAATATCCTCTAAGCATGAGCAAATATGATTAAAAATGAGATAAGATTTTTCTGGTAAAGACAGAAAGCCATAGCTCAAGTCCAAATATCAATATCCAGAAAACCTGCTCAACCTTGATTTATCAGCTTCATAAACTGGGAAAACAGGGTTAAAGATCAGTCAGAGATCACAGCCAAGCATGAGTCAGCTATGTCAATCCACTGCAAAAAAATATCGTGATCTTCAGACTGCATGAGAAGATACAAAAGTTGCATTTGGATGATGCATGCAATAATTCCATTTTTCTACTTACTAACAGCAAGTCACAACTGGGATTAAACTGTGCAGCTATTTGTAACTGATGAGAAAAGCGGAATATTTGACCTAAGAGAAAAATAAATAAACAAATAAATGGAAGGCATGGAGTGGCTTAAGAGAGAAGAAAAACTAAAGGAAACTTTGTAAGAGTCTTCAAACACATCTGATGAAGATGCAGAAAAGGAGTACACTGGGGTTGTTTAGCCTGGAGAAGAGGAGACTGAGAGGAGACCTCATTGCTCTCTACAACTACCTGAAAGGAGGTTGTAGAGAGGAGAGTGCTGGCCTCTTCTCCCAAGTGACAGGGGACAGGATGAGAGGGAATGGCCTCAAACTCCGCCAGGGGAGATTTAGGCTGGACATTACAAAAAAATTTTTCACAGAAAGGGTCATTGGGCACTGGAACAGTCTGCCAAGGGAGGTGGTTGATTCACCTTCCCTGGAGGTGTTTAAGGCATGGGTGGATGAGATGCTAAGGGGCATGGTTTAGTGTTTGATAGGAATGGTTGGACTTGATGATCCGGTAGGTCTCTTCCAATCTGGTTATTCTATGATTCTATGAAATCTGGTTAGACTGGATCATAGATCCATTAAGTATGTCCTATCTAACAATAATCAGTGTAGCACAGAGGACAAAAAACCATATGTTTTGGATTTCCAAATTACAGACTAATAGGATTTTGCAGTTATGCCACAGACAGGGCCAGTGGAGGACACCAGGTGAAAATAGTCTGTATTATGCATTAACTGGGATGTAGTAAATGCAATCGCCCCCATGTCCCCTGATCCAGCAAGCTCTCAAATTTAGTCAGCTTCCATGAATGATTAAAACAGTTGAAAATACCAAGAATGTTTATTGGAAACTCGAGCATTGTTTTTTAGAAGTATTTTAAAATCATTGGAAAAAGTGGAAATATTCATATATCCTTATGTCACAACTCCTATGATGCCGATCTATCAATTTTGCTTTAATACACACCGTTCTCTCTTGTGCTTTCTTTGTGCATATGTTGACAGCATCATTATGTTTTTCTTTTCCTTTAAGTTTTTTTTTTCCAGACTTCGAAGGCATTAGGTAGAATAGAATAGTTCAAAAGTCTATAAATAATTTCAACCTGAGTTTTATTATTGTGTTTCCTGAAAGAGAGAAATAAAATCACACAGAATCACAGAATAACCAGGTTGGAAGAGACCCACTGGATCATGGAGTCCAACCATTCCCATCAATCCCTAAATCTTGCCCCTAAGTACCTCATACACCCTCACCTTAAACACCTCCAGGTCAACCACCTCACTGGGCAGACTGTTCCAATGCCTAACCATCCTTTCTGTGAAGAATTTTTTCCTTATCTCAAGCCTAAATCTCCCCTGGCAGAGCTTGACGCCATTCCCTCTCATCTTGTCCCCTGTCACTTGGGAGAAGAGGCCAGCACCCTCCTCTCCACAACCTCCCTTCAGGTAGTTGTAGAGAGTAATAAGGTCTCCCCTCAGCCTCCTCTTCTCCAGGCTAAACAGCCCCAGCTCTCCCAGTCGCTCCTCGTAAGATATGTTCTCCAGCCCCTTCACCAGCTTTGTTGCTCTTCTCTGGACTCGCTCCAGAGCCTCAACATCCTTCTTGTGGTGAGGGGCCCAGAACTGAACACAGGACTCGAGGTGCGGTCTCACCAGTGCCGAGTCCAGAGAGAGAATAACCTCCCTGGACCTGCTGGTTACGCCGTTTCTGATACAGGCCAAGATGCCATTGGCCTTCTTGGCCACCTGGGCACACTGCTGGCTCATGTTCAGTCAGCTGTCAACCAGCACCCCCAGGTCCTTCTCCCCCTGGCAGCTTTCCAGCCAGGTTTCTCCTAGTTTGTACCTCTGCTTAGGGTTGTTGTGCCCCAAGTGCAGGACCTGGCATTTGGCCTTGTTAAACCTCATGCCGTTGGTCTCAGTCCAGCATTCCAGCCTGTTCAGATCCCTTTGCAGAGCCTCCCGACCCTCCAGCAGATCGACACTTCCTCCCAGCTTGGTGTCATCTGCAAACTTGCTAAGGGAGGACTCAATGCCTTCATCCAGGTAGTTGATAAAGACTTTAAACAGGACTGGACCCAGCGCTGGCCTCCAGCTGGATTTAACTCCATTTCCCACCACCCTCTGGGCCTGGTCATTCAACCAGTTTTTCACCCAGGAGAGTGTGCACCCGTCCAGGCCAGAGGCCGACAGTTTCCGAAGCAGAATGCTATGAGAAACTGTATCAAAGGCTTTACTGAAGTCCAGGAAAACCACATCCACAGCCTTTCCCTCGTCCAAGAGTCTAGTCACTCGGTCTTAGAAGGTGATCAGATTACTCTGACAAGACCTGCCTTTCATGAACCCGTGTTGACTGGGCCTGATCACCCGGTTCTCTTGCAAGTGCTTCATTATCGCACTCAAGATCACCCGCTCCATGACTTTCCCCGGTACCGAGGTCAGACTGACAGGCCTGTAGTTCCCCGGATCCTCCCTGCTCCCCTTCTTATAGATGGGCACGACATCAGCCTCCAGTCCAGCGGAACCTCCCCAGTCATCCAGGACTGCTAGAAGATGATGGAAAGGGGTTTGGCCAGCACATCCACCAGTTCCCTCAAAACTCTTGGGTGGACTCCATCTGGCCCCATAGACTTGTGGGCGTCTAGCTGGGCAAGCAAGTCTCTAACCACCTCTTCTTGGATCTTGGGAACCTCATACTTCTCTTCCAACCCCTGGGGTTGAGCACAGAGGAAGCAATTTTCCTTACTGTTAAAGACTGAGGCAAAGTAGGCATTGAGTACCTCAGCCTTGTCCTAGTCCCCTGTCACCCTTGTTCCCTCTGCATCTACCAGGGACTGGAGATTCTCCCTAGTCCTCATTTTACTGTTGAATGAATGCTGATTTAAACATACAATTTCCCTTTAAAGAACCAATGAAGGCTTGATCTACTGGATGCTTAATTTAGACTTTTTAATGTGTGATTGATGCTGGATCTTCCATCTCCATTTTTTTTTGCTATAGGTTCTAAGAAAACACAGCTTCTCCAAGTTTTTTAAGGCTCAGAACGGCTTGATTTTTCCATTGAAGTATATGGTATTGTGTTAGAAAGACCTGTGATATTTTTTGAGCTGTCCTTTAGAAAGTCACTAGCCTCAGATTTTTTTTTCCCCTATTTATTGTGTCTTCAGATATTGAAAGACCAAAGGACTTCAGACCTTCGTACAAAATACACTGCCTACATATCTTCTATTGGTGAAACAGATTCTAATAGCCCAAATTTTATGTGTATGCAGATGTAGATGAGTGAATGACAAAGTGATGCACTTTTGTTTATATAGTCATAGTACTCCTAACAGCATCTAGTCTTGATTCATCACAGATTTAAAAAGTATTTTACAAAGCAGGTCAGTACTACTGAGAGATACAGCAGCAGAGAGAGAAAGTGACTTGCTTGAAGACATTCATCACTGTCATGAGTGGCAAAGGGACTCAAGACCTCCATCTTGTTGCTTAAACTCAGGTGACACTTCTGGACTTGCTATTACAGCTTAATGTTGTCCTGACTTGTACCCAGATGTATTTCCTATTCTATATGTAGTTACTTGATTGGTGCTCATAACCCTTTTTATTTGTGTCCTAGGAGCACTGGATACTGAACAAGCTTGCTGAATGTATTGACTGCCAAAGCAGCAGACTTTGCAATTAATGCTTGAAAGTGATGATTGTGAAAACTGGGAACTATAAAGTAAAAGACAGATTAATCCAGATGGGAGATAAATGAATATCACGTATTCTTTCTAGCCTATCAAACAAGTACTATTCAAAATTGCACATATTGATTATTTTAAAGAATATCTATACCACCTCAAGCTTTCTGTCTTGAACATACTCTTACAGTCTAGAAGGCCAACTATATCCTGGGCTGCATCAAAAGAATTGTGACCAGCATGTTGAGGGAGGTGATTCTCCACATCTATTCTTCTCTAGTGAGACCTCACCTTAGCTACTGTGTCCAGTTCTGGAATTCCCCACATGAGAAAGATACGGAACAGTTGGGGTGTGTCCAGAGGAGAGCCATGAAGATGACTGTAGGACTGGAGCACCTCTGCAATGAGGACAGGCTGAGGGAGTTTGGGTTATGTCAGCCTGGAGAAGAGAATGCTCTGGGGAAGACCTTATAGCAATGTTCCAGTACCTGAAGGGGATCAACAAAGATGGAGAAGGACTTTTTACAGGGGCATGTAGTGATAGGCCAATGGGGAATGGCTATAAATTAGAGGGAGGAAGGTTAGACATTAGGAAAATATTTTTCACAATGAGGTTGGTGAGGCACTGGCACAGGTGGCCCAGGGAAGCTGTGGCTGCCCCATCCCTGGAGCTGTTCAAGGCCAAGTTGGATGGGGCCTTGGGCAGCCTGGTCTGGTGGGAGGTGTCCCTGCCCATGACAGGGGGGTTGGAACTAGATGATTTTAATGGTCCCTTCCAACATAAACCATTTAATGATTCTATGATTTGTTCTGTAGTTTCAAACAATGAACAAATTTGTGAAAACTGCAGTTTGCATGAGAATCACAAACAAAAAAGCAGGTGAAAATAGTGAATAAACCATTCACAGTACTGGAGACTCACATTATTACAAAATAATTTGACATTTCTGATGTGGAGAATCCCAAGTGTAAAACTGAATTATCTTATTTTTTCCTTTTTGCCTTCCCCTCTCACCCATTTTCATTGCAATAAAATATCCACAAGTGATAGAATCTATGTTGGTGTCTAAGTCTGAAGAAATAAAAGGTACAATAAAGGAAATGAACAAGCCATGTTTGTAATCCTACTGTGAATACGCAATAACATTTATTAGTTTTTCTTTGAAGGAAATTTAATTACAGAGAATGTGGTTAATGTTTGATTTATTGAGATAGTTGCATTTTTCATTTACACAGAATAGGAAATATTTTTGGGGACTAATTTTATGTCACTTGGTACCATGTGCTAAATGATTGTTTAGGTCTAATCCTGCGGGGATTGTGTAAAGGAAAACAGGTCACTCCTCGTGTTATAGTAATTTCCCAATACTGCCATACTTTACAGATACATAGGCAGAAAAATATAGCACTAAGTTTTTGAAACATTTACAGATAATCAAAATTATGCACTGCCTGCATATATCCATTTGGAAAACTATTTTAGTTGGATATAAGCTTTTATACATCTTAGAATTGACAAATATTGCTTTTTAAGAAAATTTAAACATATATAAAAGTATTTTAGAGATAAGAAGTAAACACAAAATCATTGTGGATCTTGAAATGAAATTAATAATGACATGCACTACTTTAAATACATGAGCATAAAATGTAAAAACAGTGCTTTAGAAGAGTAGTATATGGCATCAACACACAAAGCTAAGATATTTTGACTTTCTAAACAGAATAGCTAGGTTGGATATAAGTTGGATTTCTCAAACAAAATTTTTCATCTTTGGAGAAAAATTATCTCAGTCTTTGTTTTGATAACCCCTATAAAGGAAAAAAAAATAAAAGAAAAAATGGAAAGGAGGAAATAATTCAATTGATTTCAGATAAATTTTGTAGGCAAACTCCCTAAATCATTCCTGAAAAACTGGTTTTCTAACCATTTTTCTAACAGCTTTCATTGACCAAGAGCTAGACATATTATTTGCCATTTTCCCCCTAATACTGACCCTGCATTTTCAGTGTTCCAATTCAAATCCTTTTTTCATATTAGCCACACTAGACATAGAATCATAGAATCATAGAATAACGAGGTTGGAAGAGACTCACCGGGTCATCAAGTCCAACCATTCCTATCAAACACTAACCATGCCCCTTAGCACCTTGTCCACCTGTGCCTTAAACACCTCCAGGGAAGGTGAATAAACCACTTCCCTGGGTACACCTGTTCCAGTGCTCAATGACCCTTTCTGTGAAAATTTTTTTCCTAATGTCCAGTCTAAATCTCCCCTGGCAGAGTTTGAGGCCATTTCCTCTTGTCCTGTTCCCTGTCACTTGGGAGAAGAGGCCAGCACCCTCCTCTCTATAACCTCTTTTCAGGTAGTTGTAGAGAGCAATGAGGTCTCCTCTCAGCCTCCTTTTCTCCAGGCTAAACAACCCCAGCTCTCTCAGCCGCTCCTCATAAGGCCTGTTCTCCAGTGACTAGACCTAAAGCAGCTTTAGGTGTTTGTCCCATACTATTCCACTTACTGGTCTGGCTTTTGGACTGAGGGAGCTGTTCTAAGTTAATACCTTTTATATGCAGCTTATTTCACTGTCAGAAATTATACTTGGTAGATTATGCTCACAGATTTTTGCACAAGAAGTTTCACTTGAAACCTGTACTTTGAGATGTTTGCTCAGCTCTACTCAATCAGCTTCTGAAAGATGCTGAAGTAAAAAATTTTAAATCAATGGAGAGATTATTTCCCCTCTTCTTTTATTTTAACCTGGCAATCAGAATAAATCAAATATTTTTATCCTCCTCAATGTGTTTTTGCTCAAATACTCAAATCTGTCTGCATTTAGTGCTGGGTGAAAATGCAAACCATTTGAGCTCTGTCCATCTGTTGATTGACTGATTTAGTAGCCTGGTTTTGTTTATTTTTACTAACTTCAATCCTACAGTATTTATATATGGATGACTTCCTATTCTTTGTGATGGTGCCTTCCAATTTTACAAATGCTGGCAGAAAATTTATTTTTATGAAGGATGGTTTATCTTGAGCTAATTTTCAGCTTTGCATTTTTATGCTATGATTTGTATTGAAATGGTGACTTTACGCATGAAAAATCTGGAAATTATTTTTGTTCTTTGGAAATTAAGACACTTTTTCCTATCCATTCACATTTAAGCAGTAAAGATCTCCCTGCAGAATTCCCTACCAGGAATTTATGCTTCATTTTGTTTTATCATCTCTACAAATACATGCTAACTACTCTATTAAAGGGTATTTATAGGGAGGGAAAAAAAAATCTTTCCTGAAACAGTTTCTTTAAAATGAATGCTGATAATAAAAAAAAAAAAAAATCAATTAAAGACTAAGAGAAAAGAAAAGAACTCAATAGCTACAATGCGTTCTGCATATTCCTTAGAAAGCATAGTATGAAGCTGTAGTGATCAGAGATATACCAAATTCTTTAGTGGTTAGGTCTGATGCTAAAAATTCAGCACATACTTTTTGATTCTTACAGACAGAGCCTGAACACAAAGTCACAACACAAAGTGCTCTCTGCCATGCATGTCTCTGGGTTTATGTGATCTGGTACAATTTTACAAGTTTTTTTTTCATATGACCACTCTCTTTACATCGTGACAGATTTAGCTTAAAGCTAAAAAACACTAAACTAAGCTATGATTAATGAAACTATTTCCAGTTAGCTGCAACTTGATATGCTTGTCTATACTTTGTACTTGGATGTGAAAATACTTAGATATCAACAGAGTCAAAACCTAAAGTGTAACTTCAAATGTTAAGCGCTTCATATTTCAGTACTTCTCTTTTTCCTTCCTGTTGGCTTTCTGGAAGTTTTGGAAGTGACTGTGCAGAAGTAGCACAGACGTCTGCTGCTGCACTTTGATGACAATCAGTTGGTGTCTCAGGAAGAATATTACCTAATACAGATGCAATAAGTCCAAGAGAATCACGTAAATTCTGTGCTTCAGCTGTACAAGCAGAATATAGGGGGATAAATATTTTTAGCTTCATTTACACTATAAAAAAAAAGGAAAAAAATATTAAATTTCTGAAAATAATGATAGTTTTTACAGAATGGATTTGGTAGTACCAGATTTCTTTCTCTGGGGATAACCCACATAGTTCTTAATGCTTTTTTCCCATAGTGCCTTAGGGAAGGCTGCTATTTTTGGCTACCTTACTGCATTTTATTTGTAGATGTTAGTAATTAATTAGTCTGTAATCATAACAGTGTGCTGTTTCATGAAATAATAACTTTTCAGCTTTAGATATTCTGTGGCAAGAAGAGCAGGATAAGAACACATAGAAAAGAGTATCTTTGCATTAATTTTGTTGTATGTCTTTTTTTTTCTTAAAAATAGTTGAAAATTTTAAAACATTTGTAAAGAAAGAAATAGCATTATGGGACAAGGAACAGAGGTGAGGGAAGTTTAGATTGAATGCTTAATGCATTCAAATTAAAAACCAATAACAACTGTAAAAGGGAAATGATAATTCACTCTGAAAAATTAAAAAAAATGTCCTTTATTTCAAGGATGTCCATTCAAATTTTATCTAGGTCAGTATGCACCAGGGACGAAGCATTAACTCTGGCACAATGCTATGACAGACAATGAAGTCAGCCTACAGACGAATTTCGTTCTGTTGTTAACAACTACTGACTGTCTAACAGCCCTGTGCAGACTGAATTAGACATTTAAACCTTGAAAGTGTATGTACATATCCACAGTACAAAGCTGTGTCTTAGACCAAGTGGCTACCTTGTGAGAAGATAGTAAAGAATAGAATATTTGTTATTCACAGAATCACAGAATCGCAGAATCACAGAATAACCAGGTTGGAAGAGACCCACTGGATCATCGAGTCCAACCATTCCTATCAAACACTAACCCATGCCCCTCAGCACTTTGTCCACCTGTGCCTTAAACACCTCCAGGGAAGGTGAATCAACCACCTCCCTGGGCAGCCTCTGCCAGTGCCCAGTGACCCTTTCTATGAAAATCTTTTTCCTAATGTCCAGCCTAAATCTCCCCAGGAGAGGCTTGAGGCCATTCCCTCTTGTCCTGTCACCTGTCACTTGGGAGAAGAGGCCATTACCCTCCTCTCTACAACCTCCCCTCAGGTAGTTGTAGAGAGCAATGAGGTCTCCTCTCAGCCTCCTCTTCTCCAGGCTAAACAACCCCAGCTCTCTCAGCCATTCCTCATAAGTCCTGTTCTCCAGCCCCTTTATTGTTACCGATAATAGTGTTTCCCGTAAAATTTGTAGTCTGGTGTTCCTGTTAATACTGATAATAAGACTGCTTGTTTTCTTAATCTGTTTTTCTGCCATTCAGTCTGCAGCCTGTGCTTTGCTCTGTTGCTCAGAGAAAGGTTCATACTTTTGATCCTATATCTACACCCCTCTTTTGTTCATTGTCCCCCGACCTTTTTCTCCCTGCTGTCTTCTTCCCTCTACCACCCTTTTCATTGACCTCTTAGCTTCTTCTGATGTTTTGTTCTTGAAACTACAGTTGTGCAGTCTTTACCTTCATAAAGTCAAGATGAACCTAGCAAGGTTTTACCATAAAAAGGTGTTTAAAATTGTTCTTATATTTTGATAAATAGTTCTTAAAGGTATTGTGTTTAAATAGCTTCATTTATTTACCTAAAAAATCTTGCTTAGACGGTAAAAGAATAAATAAATAGAACATTTAGGCTCTAAAGTCCATTATGAATGCTTCATTATCTTAGTTTTGAATCATGCTAAGAGACAGTGAGCTACCAACTGACTTAAATGAGCAAAGGCCTGTACATCAGGAAGCTGGTATGAAATAAAAACCAAATCATTCTGAGAGTAAAAAACATTACAATAGGAGCTCCTGTACAGCATGAGGATATCCAGGACTTTCCTTATAATTTAATTAAGTTCAGCAACAATTATATTCTGCATAGCAAAAGTTCTCTTTGCTTAGTTCAGTTTTCTGTCAACTATTATTTTGATTATAATCACCAACAGAAAGTGTACTTGGGAGTACTAGTGGCCCCATTTTAGAGAAATATGAAACAGGTTGAAAACACACTAATAAAATTTGGTAGGAAAATAGTCTATCATATCAACATAACCTTCAAACCCTTGGAACACATTTATTAAAAAATAAATACACACTTATGTCATGCTTCTGTCTTTAACATTTAATATGCAAACACTGGACACACATTCTATACTTAATTAAAACACAAAATACTGCCATCTGCACATGAAGACCTGAGAACGGGCTTAAGGTGCATAAAAAATTTGCATTTTACTTAAATATGGGGGGTGTATATTGACCATATTAGGTATCACATCAAACCTCTACTGTAGAATAAATATGATACTTTATTTACTAATGTTTGAAAACATTTTTAATATTTGAAGTTTTGCAGGCAATTGTATAGAGTCTGAATCATAGAATCACAGAATCATAAAATACTTTGGGTTGGAAGGGACCTTAAAGATCATCCAGTTCCACCTTCTCTCCCACGGGCAGGGACATGTTCCACTAGACCAGGCTGCCCAAGGCCTCATCCAGCCTGGCCCTGAACACCTCCAGGGATGGGGCAGCCACAGCTTCCCTGGGCAACCTGTGCCAGTGCCTCATCACTCTCATGGTGAAGAAGTTCCTCCTAACATCTAGTCTAAATCTGGCCCTCTCCAGGAAAGCACAGATTCCCAAGGTTAACTCTCTTCAGTAACTTAATTTTTATTTTCCTTTGGAAACACAAACAAAATATTCTTTTTCTCAGCACTGCTGCTTTTTTTCTCATTGTTTTGGTCTATATTTGGTGTTAAGGAGCATAGAATATGTTAAATCCATACAGCAGTCTGCGTTCTTAACCATTTGATATTTGTACCACAGGTCACCTGTGGAAATTATTTTTGTCATCCAGATCCTCTTCTTCTTGGCTTGTCACTCTGGTTCACACTGGGGCTAATCCTCATACAGTCACTCTGCAGCCACTAAAGCCACCATCTGCTCTTTGTCCTGGTCTGGCCTTTGCCTTCAATCAAATTGTAAGCAAATCCTTCAGGATAGGGAAGAATTTCCTGGGCACTGGTCCTACAGCAACATATTTGGTTATTGTATGTGGAGCCCTACAATCACTGGGAAGTAATGTCCTTCCTAAAATCTTCACTTGGAGTTAAGGAGATGCAAAAATCAATAATTTTTGCTTAAACCAGAAGTTGCAAAGGTAATTGCACATGGTTTGGGAATAAGGTTATGAAGTGGACATCATGTACCTTGGAGTAGCAAAGACTAACTACATTCTAATTGTCCCACAGTCCCATTTGAAATAAATTTGCTGACAGTGGGTTCAGGTGGTCCAGAAAGATGTTGGTTCAGAATTGTTTTCTTGACTATGTGTGAACAGACCTGAGACACATATGATAAGGCTGGATAGCTGAAAGAGGAAATCCAAAATGCCCGAGGAGATCTCAATTTAGTAACAGGGGAAGAGAACTGGAGGCAGTACAATAAGATAAAAAAGCCAGTAGACCTTAGTGCAGCTTGCTTATGCTGGGGAAGGGATTGTTGAGCAGGGGAAGGACCCAATGTATCACTTATCTCTCTTCTAGGCACGGGGTAGGAGCACTTAATAGTACAATTCTTGCTAAACCCTGCAAAACTGCATCTGATGTTGCTTGGGATAGGACAGAGGCTAATAGAGTTGCTGAGTAAGCATGACTACTGGGCCTTAAAATATCTGTAGACTATAACAAAATTGCTGAACTGACATGCTGCTGAGCCAACATATTGAATAGAACACAGCAAAGCTGATGCAGAATGGCACGGTTAAGACAGCTGCAAATGAAAGAAAAGGGAAGGGATGTACTTCAGCTGTTTTCAAAGAGCTGGCTTCCCAGTCTCTTGTCTTTGGACTGGAACAGATTCAGCAAAACAGCAGAAAGATTCTGGACAGCTGACAAAGTCACCTCTAGTCACAGTGCTATAAAGAAATAAAAGACAACTCAAAAATTCATCAAAGTGGAGTCAATGGAGGAGAATCAGCATTGCAAGTGCCAGGGGCTGAGAAATCTCTCTTGCAAAGCAGAGCAATTTCTCCATTTTGCCCTGATATACTGGCCAGGATGTGCCTGGATCCTCCACACTGTACGGGTGATCTCTAAGTGCCAATGGAGAGATCTTGCAGACTTTCATATGTTGGAAAAATATAGGAACTGCGGCAGAGGATTGTCATGACTAGAATATTACACTACTAATGACTGCCTGCTACTAAGTTTATCATAAATATTCACTGTCTTTTATTTAATTTCATTAGTCATCTTACAGGATTGCCACAAACATAGATAGATTATAGAATCTTAGAATGATTTGAGTTGAACGGGACCTTAAAGACTGTCTAATTCCAACCCCCCTGCTATGGACAGGGACACGTCCCACTAGATCAGGTTGCTCAAGGCCCATCCAACATGGCCTTGAAAAATTCTAGGGAGGGGACATCCACAACTTCCCTGGGTAACCTGTTCCAGTGCCTCATCACACTCATTGTGAAGAATTTCCTCCTTATGTCTAGACTAAATCTGCCCCTCCAACTTATAGCTATTCCCTTTAGTCCTGTCACTACATGCCTTTGTAAAAAGTCTCTAGTTTTCTTGTATGCTCCCCTCAGATACTGGAAGGCCATTATAAGGTCTCCTAAACCCCTTCTCTTCTCTAGGCTGAACAAACCCAACTTTCTCCACAGGTACTCATATGGCAGGTTCTCCAGCCCTCTGTTAATCCCTGTGGCCTCCTCTGGAGCTGTTCCAAAGGTTCCATATCCTTCTTCTGCCGAGGGTTCCAGAACTGAATACTCCAGAACTGAATACTCCTGATGAGGTCTCACAAAATGGGAATAGAGGGGCAGAATCACCTCCCTTGACCTGCTGCCCACAATAGATTTCAACACATCTTTTTAGATTCACTGCTATATTTAGTTTATAATTACCTCATTATTCTGTTTGTATAATTAACTCCATTCATTAGCTGATTTTGTTTGTTCCACAGTTAAATATTGCTGACTTGTAGTTATATTTATCGTTGCTGTGCTTGTTCTTATCTAGTGGAATTTCTGTAAGCTATCAGTCAATGTGAGGTATTAATATCATCATCTCTGCCTCCTGAACAGTTAGTCTTCTTGCTCTCCACATATTTGTGTTTGTCCGTAACCATAATTCATTTCTATTATCTATATAATTTTTTCCAGTTATTTCTCCAGTAAATTAAAAGCAATACATTATTGCTCATATTGCTAAAGTGCTGGCCTATTTTCTGACATGTCTGGTGCAAGAGAACAAGAAAATTAATCCACCATGCCAACACCAGAAATACCTGGGTATGTTCTGAAGGATGAAATGTTTTGGAAATGTGTTCTTATCTACAACTGGATGTCATCACCGTGATTTGCCAGGAAGTGAGTTTAATTGTATGAACAAAACTGCATTTTGTTGAGTTAAAGAACAAAGCACAAAAACCTACCTCATCTCATACAACAATTATACACAGCCTTATGTATATTTCCTACTCGTGTCCATGAAATTTTTGAGCATAGTTCTAAAGTTTCTAGTAGGAGGTGTTTTTCTACTAGAACAGCTGCTCTTTTCCAAAGTGGAACTTTGAGAAAAGTTCAATAGAAAGTTGTATAAATAAGATCCTACAGAACTTAACAGGGAATGATAGCTTCTCATAATGATACGGATTGTCTTATAGAAAAATTAATTTTGTATCAAATTCAGCATGTTCCAAGAGTCACAAACAGAAAATTTTCTCTTTTTTTTACTTTGTTATTAAATTATGATTCAATTTCATCTATGATACTTAATATTTTCCTTTCCAGAGAACATATGATTTTTTTTCAAACTTTTTTCTTTAGGAGCTTTTAATATTTCTTTTTTATTCTGCCTTTAATAAAAAGCAGAAAAAGTATCCAAAATATAACACATGGAGGTCTCCTTTCAAGCACAAGTAGAATGTTTTAGGGATTGGTGGGATTGGTTGGACTCGACAATCCAGTGGGTCTCTTCCAACCTGGTTATTCTGTGATTCTGTGATTCTGTGATTCTGTGATTCTGTTTACTCTGAATTAACGAAAAAAACTCTTATATGTCAGCATATTTAATTCTGAGTTTAGATAAATTTGAGTCATTGAGCTTAAATCACTTTTTCCTGAGTCATCTGGTTTTAATTGGATCATAACTTTATCATAACAGAATGACTCTCACATGTTACTAGTGTTTTGGGTTTTTTTTAATATAGGTATTTATAAAAAGACATTTTCTCCTCTCACTTCCTATTTCTTTTTCTCAAAACCATGAAAAATTATTTAGCACTTTCCTTTCCTCTCCTTCTGTTTCTTGAATGAATTTCCAAAAAGAGAGGAGGAAGTTCCCCCTATCTCTTTTGCAAAGTTAATTTTTCCCTTGTGGGATAACTCACAGAAATGGGAAAAGAAAGACAGCAAAGTAAAGCTCCCAGGGCTCCCATGGGTACTCATTTCAATCAGCAAAGGTTTAAAAATGCATTTAGGCTCAGATAAGATAATCATGGAAAATAGGTGCTAAATTTAAAAATATCAAAGTGAAAATACTGAAAGCTGCTACATTGCCCTCCTCTCAAGAAGCAGCATTTCAGTTAGCAGCCATGTTGGCAGCAGCTGTTCCTGCTGTGCCTGAGTCTTCCTCGTTCCCCTTAGGAGTGCAATATTAACGTCTGTTCTTAGTCTGTGCTCAGATATCTGCATTCACATGAGTAGGTATTTGCCATTTCTTCATTTCCATCACAACAACACTCAGCACATAACCAAAACATTCTGATTTTACGGTGCCTGTTGTAATGGAAAATGGTAAACAGGGAAAAGTGCAGTACTGCAACTGAAAGCACTAGTAATTCCTGCACAAATAAAGGAAGGTTGTACTGTAAGAGAGTCTATTCTATAACTCTTAATTTTTCCTCAAAAGTGAATTGTTTAAACAATTGCAAACATAACTGCTGTTGAAATTTGACTGTAGAATTTACTCTTTATCTCTTCTTTCATGCTTTTCCATTTATTTAACAATTTCTTCTGAAACTATCTCTGCTCTCTATCATCCTTCTAAAGGCTCAGTGAAAACCTGAGTCACTGCCAACTGCTGCTATATGTGAAGTTTTATTTCCGCAGCTCTCTTCAAACCTATGCATTGACCTGGCGACCTGAGCTTGTTCATCAGGCAAACCTTTGCTTCCAATCTTATGCAAAATAGCCATTGGTGTCATTTGTTCAGCATAAGATTTATTCTTTAACTAATGCACGTGCCTAAATACACAATGATGTTAGCTGGCATTTAATGTGTATATTAGCAGAAGGCTGGAGGCTTAGCTGAATTCCTTTCTGATACATTCAAAGTCACTGTAAATGTTATTTATGTCACTTCTGTTCTTAGTGTCTTTGCCAAAAAAATAAAAGTCAGTCCAACACAGTGTCATCTAAAAATAAACACCAATGAGATCTTCTTCCTGTGGGCTGTAAGGTCATTCTGAAACTCAGCATGGTTCATTGATCTCTTCTACCCCCCATGTCTTTCCAGATTTATTGGAAATCTGTTCAAAGGAGAAAATATCTTGCTGCACATTACGCTAGGAACTGCTGCTAAAGGCTGAGTAAAAGATTCTATTCTATTCTATTGTTTTTATTCCTTGTCGTTGGAGGCAGAAGGAAGTAAAACCTTCCAAAGCCTCTCAGTCATCAACTGAAAATGGATGAGCTGGGAAAACAGGTTGAGTACATTTTGTTCCTCTTCCCTTGGATAAATTCACTAGTCCAGGAAACACCTTTGGACCAGTTCATGCAAAAATGCTACAAGTAGAGTAGCAGACGTACTTATCTGTTGCATTACTTCTGCATGAAAACCTCATGAAAAATCCTTTGTACAATTTATTTTCTTTCTTAAGCATGGTAAAAATCATCATAAACCCAGACAAAAATATTCTCAATTTGAACATAGAGCCAAACTTCCTTCACAGCATACAATAATTACAGCTCAAATTTATAGTCCATCAAATAAACACAACAATGGCCTTGAAATTCAATTTGACTAACTAGACCAAATCCATAAGATCTACACAGACTTTGTGAGCATCTGATACGGTAACTTCTGTTTTGTAAAGCTAGCCGAAAGGTATCTGTTTTTCTAAATAGTTGTTCTTTTTTAGTTCAGTAGTTCTCTTAGGAAATCTAAGATACCTCCACATATTTTGCAAATACAATGTTTAATGTTACCTGGAATGTTATAAAAACTAAATTTCCTGACACAGTTTCTAGAGAAATATTTTGAAGCTAGACTGAGAAAATAAACATGCAGACAAACAAAAACTTTATGGAAGTGTCAAGATACCACAGCACTCAATACCATAACATTTAGACACCTTTGTGGCCAGCAGCTGGAGAAAGGTAAGAACCTTACAAGACGATCCTAATAACCAGCATACTGAGGTGATAGCTATAATGGTAAAACACAGAAAAAGGAACTAGTCTAAACTAGCAGACCAAAGAACCATTCCTGAAGTTGTGTTTAAATCTCACAGATAATTTAAACTATACTTAATTTGATTTTTTTTCCAAGATCTTTTGAGGTTTACAGCCTTGGAATAAGAGCTGAAACTCAGAACTTACCACCCCTGCCTATAAAATAAGCATTTTAACTGTGGAGTTATTGAGCCTTCTCTCTCTTTTTCCCCTCTGCCCCTTTTCTTCTTCTTGCTGTCATACAATGTCTATTTCAGTAATGAAATCACTTTAAAATTAGTTCAAACACTGGTTAAAGTAGGATTTAAAATTGGATTTACTGTAGATCTTGACTGTCTCAGGCCACACATTTGCAATTGCTTCCTAATTAGGGTAAATCATAGGAAAAGTGGCTTTAAGTCATATTAGTCAGAGAGGGTGACTGTAGCCCAGATCCTTTGGATCTGAAATTAATGCTCTAAGCACTGACTATGAGTATAAAAAGAGGACATTGAAACACACTATGTTTTACAAAAAAAGGCAAGTGTGACTGGATTTTGTGTAAGTGTGCTCACAGCATGTCTGCTGGATCGAGCTCTTTGAAGGTTCCTGGTTACATCGCATCTACTTGGACCCAAGTCAGCCCAAAGAAGTACAAACATGTCCAGCCCTGTTAAAACTCTGACACTCTTGGACAGACACAGAGCAAGACTTAAGGTATTTGAGGAAGAATTTCTGCTGAAAACTGAGTAACTTTCATAGTTCAGGTGCTTCCAGAATAAGAAGCCATCTGAGCTGAGGATGTAAGGATGGCAAAGCTGACTTTCAGTGCACAAATTCAACCTAACTTCCCCTTAAGGAATTACAACCCTCTCTGGAGTTACAAATACATTCAAAATTGTAGGACAAAAATCACCTCAAAGCAGGAAGGGACACCTCTCTCAAGCCAAACTCTCCACATGCACAACTCACCATGGGGACAACTGTCATTGGGAAGCAATTAGAGTCACGTTTAAACTTATGGTTAGGCTTAAAGTTAGGCTGAGGCTTAGGCTTAGGGTGAAGGTTAGTGTTAGGACTAGTCTTAGGGTCAGCTTTAGGATTTGGGTTAGATCTGTCCCCTTGCAGAGTTGTCCTGCAGAAATTTGTCCCTACAGGGAGCTAACTGCAGAGAGTTGCCTTAGACCCACCCCAAACTACAGTTTTTCCCAGAGGTGCATTACTTTAACTTCCCTTATACATGTAAATAGAATATAAAGCCAGATTTCTAAAGATTATATACTGAGATATAGTTGCATTTCCAAATGAAATGTGAAAGAAAATGGCCACCTACAAAAAGTAAGTGTTTTGTAGTTAATGCTTTTATCCAGATATGATTGAACTTCATGCCCTCACCAAGCTCTTCCCAACTGCTCAGGGAAACACAGGGTAAGAAAGCATGTCACTGCCGTAAATTGATCTTGAACTTTCTTGTCTCACATCCAGGCCTTCCAAAAAAATACTTAATGTCATAACTAGAGCTGCTGAGGGGCTTGGTTTAGTGATTGATAGGAATGGTTGAACTCGATGGTCCAGAGGGTCTCTTCCAACCTGGTGATTCTATGATTCTGTGAATATACTCAGGTAAGAAAGAACATTGAGTTAGTCAGTCAAAATTGGGTCATCTTCTTTCTAGTGTGGATCTGGAGTAATGTCAGAGAAATTAAAGATCTAAGTCTAATTTACATTAGTGAAAATTAAAGCAAAATTTGGCTTAGGGCATTTCTAAATTTATGGCCTTATTAGATTGACTTGGTCTCTCTTTGGGGTTCAGTAAAAAAATAATATATACTACCCTTCAAATCTGTGCAATTGGTACAGCTTTAATCACTACATTTCACTTCTGAGTACAGAAAATACAAGTTTATTTTGCATGGTGGATGTTTTATTTTATCAAGATTGCTGAAAATATGAAGGGAATTAAATATACCCACACTAAAATTACCTCCAGAAGCACACTTAAGTAAGACTTACACAATGTAGTTAGAGGGGAAGATCAGGTACACAGGGTGTCTGCTCCGATTTACTTTAAATCTCTCCCTGGGTGATTTTGATGACTCAGGTCCTAAGAAGCTTAGAAAAATATATATGACCCAGCCAGTTGCTGTTAACTCTATAAATATGAACAATAAATATTGCATCCCCCACTACAAAAGAAAATTATAGTGCCCTGAGCACTGGAAGTGTTACAACACCATGAAAAGAATATTGTACGTCATTAGCACTTACAGTTAACCATCAAGAGGAGAAAAAAATGCCCTAAGTCCCTTTTTAATAAGCTTTGTATTTATGAACAACAAAATTAGCAGGCAGTTCTCAGTTCAAATACTACAGTAAATATAATTTAGTATCTGGAAAGAGATTGAAACATTTTAATATAGAAAAAACTGTTGTCAGTAGAATTTGTTACTCTAAAAAAGCTGTAAGCCATTAGTGGCTGTAATCAACTCGGTGTAATTGAATAGCTCTCTCTGTATATATGAAAAAAGTCACCAAGAAAACAATGCTACTTCTCTGTTCTGTCCACAGTTCATATATATGCCAGTCCAGCTCCAGAACCAGATCTGGATCTTAGAGCCCATTGATGTGACAGACATAGGCATTGGACAAAATAATTCTGCAAAAGCTTAACAGTGAACCTGCCTGATCTAAATCCCTTTACAAAAAAAAAAAATCAACAAATCAAGTATTTATTTCAGCAAGACAATTTTTTTTTCTATTTTAAGCTATTCATCAAGTCCTTTTCCATGGATAAAGTGAATATCTTTTAAAGACCACAAGCACAACATACATTTAGATAAAAGCATAGATTAAGATATTTTGCAATGTTTTTCACCTAATATCTGAGAATTAATACTCAGACAATGCATTAGCCTAAGATTCAGAAGCCCTTCCCTTTGCTGTCTTTCTTTGTCTTGTTGCTGGCTGTCTGGTGATGATGTTGGGAATATCACTTGAGCTATATGCATAGTCAGAAGTTAAATCTGCCCAGGATTATCTTCTGCCAAGAAAGCCAACTAGAAGAGCCCATATCTTTACTATTAGACTCTTTTTACTGTTAAGACATGTAAGATCTCCAGAGTCATGTTCCAAAGCATGTGCTGACTCCTGAACTGTCACTAAAATAACTTTGGAACCTGCCTGCCATTTGCCATAGATGACTGACTTCTATTATCTGTTTGGGGACCTATTTAGTTCGTCTATGTGTAGCTTGTACCTCTTTCTCCTACAATCTCCCCATCTGTAAGGAGGGGAACATGGTACATCCTTCCCCTACATTACGCTTTGTGTCTATAAAGAAAAATGTTACCTATTTTCCTTAATAAAGAAAATGAAAATTAACTGTTAGTTGATACAATACATTCTTCTTCCCCTCCACTGTACCTCTTCCAACTTTACATCCACAGCAATCCCTTTATGCCATTACTTACTCTATGATGAAAATAAACTGTTGGAACAGTAGCACTGACTTTCTATAATGTCTCCTAGATGTGTAGTAAATATTTTGTTAGGAATATAGTCCTGAGAAATATAAAGTCCGACTGCTCTAAGTTTTCTCACAGATTTATTTATTATCTTCATTATTAAAACTGGAATGACTACATATCTAATCTTACCTAATATACTGATTATAGAAGATGCAATTCAGCAATACAGTTTGCCACTTGTTTATATATTGTCCTATTTAAGTTAAGGAAGCTTAACTGGAGTGGTAGAACATACCTATTTTATATCCAGAGTAATGGTGATGCAGGATTATATTAATTTAAAGCTTCAATATGCAATCTCTACTATCTATAAAGAGATATTTAATGTTTCTTGCTATTGTTATTTGGTTCACTCTCTAGTGATTGATATTTCAACATGTTTGTTGAAACAGCAAATAAAGTTTTCATAAGGAAAGGGAAATGGTTGTTATGTAAAATTATGAACAATACTTTCGCTAAAGTTTAGGAGTCAGAGTTGAGAACTAATGAGTGTCTTGAGTCAAGAAAATAATAAAAGATGATATTACATTTGAGAACTGCCTTGGTTATCTTTTCATTAATTTCATAGAAACATAGAATAATAGAATAGTTTGGGCCAGGAAGGACCCTAAAGATCATTCATTTGTAACCCCCTGTCATGGACAGGAACACAGTCTGATGGATCGGGCTGATGAAAGCCTCATCCTACCTGGCCTCGAACATCTGATAGGAATCTGAACATTTGATAGGAATGGTGGGACTTGATGATCCGATGGGTCTCTTCCAACCTGGTTATTCTGTGATCTCCAGGAGCTGGGCTTCCACAAATTGTCTGGGCTAGCTGTGCCAGTGTCTCCCGACCCTCACAGGAAAAAATGTTAATGTCTAATATCAACCTACTCTCTTTCATCTTCAAGCTATTATCTTCATCCTATCGTTACATTCCCTGACAGAGGCCCTCCCAGGTTCTCCTGCAGCCCCCCTTTAAGTACTGGAAGGCTGCTTTAAGGTCTCCCCAGAGCCTTCTCTTCCCTACCCTTAACAGGCCTGACTCTCCTCCTGTCTTCATATGAGAGGTGCTCCAGCCCTCTGATCATCTTCATGGCTTTGCCCTGGAGTTGTTCTAACTGATCCATGTCCTTCCTTTGCCGAGGACTCCAGAACCGAGTGCAGGACTCCAGCTGAGGTCTCACAACAGTGGATGTAGGAGTGGAGTATATCATCACCTCTCTCAGCCTACTGGTCATGCTTCTTTTGAAGCAGCCCTCTTTGAGTGCAACCATCCAGCCAGTTTCTTACCTGCTGAGTGGTCAATCCATCAAATCCATTTCTCTCTAATTTAGAGACAAGCACATTGTGTAGAACAGTGTTGAATGCTTTGCAGAAGTCCAAGTGGGTGATGTCAGCTGCTTTTCTGTTATTCACCAATACTGTAGCCCTACTGTAAAATGCTACCAGATTGGTCAGGAACATTTTTTTGTTAGTGAAGCTCTGTTGGCTCTCACCAATTACCTCCTTATTTTCCATGTGCCTCAACAGGATTTTCAGGAAGTTCTGTTCCATGATCTTGCCAGGTATGTAGATGAGACTGATTAGCTTTCAGTTCCCTGGGCTTTCGTTTTTTCCTTCTTTAAAATTAGGGGTAGTAGTATCCTTTATTAAGTCAGTGGGAATTTCATCAGATGGCCATGACTTCTCAAATATGATACTGGCTTAAAAACTTTATCTACCAGTTCCTTTAAGACCTGTGTATGCAGCTCATCAGGTCCCATGGACTGATGGTCCCAATATCTTGATATTCAAATGATTTAATTTGACAGAAATGTATCATATTCTTTTTGTATATGTAGCATTCCTTTCCACCCAGAATCTTTGTTTTGTAGTTAAAAAAAATAGATAAACAATATATGCTTATTTTCTGTGAGTGCTTATAAGTGTAAAGTCCTGGTCCTATGTGTTCCACAATGTGTGAATAATTTTAAGTAGAGGAACAGAATTAAAATGTTTGCAGAAGTATTTACAAGAATAAGTCCTAAATCTGGTTGGTAGACACTAATTGTGGAAAAAGCTCTTTTCTGATAGAGCACTTGTTTTGTTGTTTCATCTTTGTTAGCTGACTCTTGAGAAATATTTCTCAGGTCTGCATGTTTGCAGTGTTGGTAAACAGAAATTGAAAGTTTAGATTGTTAGGAAAAACGAGAGACATTACATGTCAGAAAATACTCTGAAAATAGACATCTTACAGGGGCACTTAACCCCAATACGTGTATTGTGCAAGAATATAGACATTGTCAACCACAGTGGTCTTCCATTTAAGCCAAAAGCTCGCTGCTCTTTCCACATACTGGCAGACCAGCCTGCAGAAGACAGTGAAAGGGTGATAGCCCTGAGACCGGTCAAGCTGGGAATGAAGTTCCTAGCAGCGGCTCTGTGAGGTTCCTTATCTACTCCTTTAAGAAGGTCAGAAGAGTAGAGGGAAGAGAATGAAAAATAGTGTGGTAATAGGGAGAAAGTTATAACAAACTGGCTGTCTGCAAAACTGACAGATGCCCATGAGGCATTTTGTCTGTCCATTAATTCCCCAGGTATCAGATCCATTTGGTGGTGTTGAGCACTTCTGGGCCTTTCTTACCATGCAAGCAGCTGGGAGACAGATACCTGCACTGTGAACTTACTGTGAGAGGGGATTCACCTCTCTTCCTTCCTGTCCTGATGAAGCTTCCTGTTCTTCCTTTCGGATGAAGATATGTGTGTGTATTCGGGGATGCCTACAGAGTGTCCTCTTCCCAGGGAAGCCAAGGTTAATTCAAGGAGTCTGGTTCATAGGCAATATTGCAGATATTCCTGGAGTAGGAAATTAAAAAATTGCTAACAAAGAATGGCCTGGTTAATAACATTGTTTGGGCAAGGTTGTCCATGAGAAAATTAGTAACAATAGTTAAGTTACCCAAATCTGTGCCAGGAAACAATAATTCAGGGTGAAACAAGACATATTTTTAGTTTAAGACACTGCCAGGTTATTTCCCACACTACTATCTTTAGTCCCCAAAAGCCTGCCACAAAACAAAAGACTGATAAGCTCACCTGTCTTTCCTGGGACTTGAATTTCCATCATACTTGAATTGAAAACATCTGAATAGGAGGTCACGCGTGGGCATGGCTAACTAGAGTGTAAGTGGCAACATCAGCGTCCTGGAGTAAGTTAGACCTCTCTGCACTGGATCTGGCTGGGATGGAGTTAACTTTAGTCACAGGAGGCTGAATAGCTTTGTGTTTTGTATTTGTGACTAAACCACTGCTGATAACAAAATGTTTTGTCTGCTTCTGAACAGTATTTGCACAACATTAAAGCTTTCTCTTTTACTCACTCTTCCTCACAGTGTGTAGGCTGGGCAAGAAGCTGGGAGGAAACACAGCTGACCTGAACTCGCCAAAGTATTATTTTTTACCACATAGCTCCATGCTTGGCAATAAAAGACTTTCTACTTTCTCTTCCCAGGTGGTTGTTGCTTGCAGAGTGACTGAACATTGATATGCTTGTGGGATATGGCGAATTATTTCTTTTATATCTCTTATGGTTTGGGTTTCTTTTTGGTTTATTGTTGTCTGGGTTTTTTCTCTCCTTCCTTAACTTATTAAACTGTCTTTCTCTCAAGCCACAATATTTCTCTTTTTTGCTCTTCTTAGTCTCTCCCTATCTTTATGAGGGATGGGAAGGGGGTTGAGAGAGTGTCTGTGTGGGTTCTTAGCCAAGATCAACCCGTCACAGGTCTTATGACAATTTTTTTCATAGTCATAGTGTTTCTGGTCTGGAGTTAGTTATATTCGGTTTGCTTGCACCTTGTCATACCTCATACCCCTAACCACCTCTAGTGTTGTTTGCCAAAACTCTATCTCAGAGATGGGAAAAGAGAAAGAGAATGATTCTTCCAGGATCACTGGGAGACTGTGGCTAGGCATAGTCTCAGGAATGTTTTGTGAGTTCATCCAGATAAACACCTATTTAGCTATTCTCTATCTGGGTGCTCATATGTCTTTACACGCTTACTGTGAGTACCATTTCTAGCCTCTGCAGGTCAGTGAGGGACCTGTAGATTTACATGATACCTGCTTGTAAGGAAAAGGAGGACTGCTTTGTACTACTGCTGCATTTAACTTCCATTTCACTGTAATAATTTGTATCAGTGGCCTTCCTCAGACCCCATGCTACTTGCAATTTTTACTCTTCATTCATTCCTCCTGTCTTACTCTTCCAACATCACTGCATGCAGCTCAGCATAGCACCTGCTAGGCTACTAAAAGCCTGGACTCAGCAGCTGTCAGTTTACACTGTTAAGTTTCTTTTCGCTCCTTCTGACTGGTGCTGTGGAAACAAATACAGTAGCCTCTCTCCACTTTCCTTGCCCAACACCTGTAGCTGCTTTTCTTAGATTTCGGAAGATGAATCCATTAGTAATTTTTATGAGTTCCCAGCTACCTTGTTTTCTGAATACACATACTAATAGAATATGGCTCAGAGATGGTATTCCCTACACTATTACACTGTTGGGCTAGTGTCAAGGGAACATGACTGTGCATCACACTAACATAGCTGAACACTGAATAAGCCCCCCAACACTCACCTGAAAAAGGAGGGCTGAGTTTTTATATTGTTTGTTGGGTTTATTTAAGTGTGTTAACCTCCAATAAACTGTTTGTGAAGAAATTCTTTTCCACTATCTGGGAAAGAAAATAATCTCAAAAAATATATATCTATTTCACATAACTACCACAGTATTTTATAGCTTGCACGTTATTGTGTATCACTGGAGCACCTGGCAGGAAGCAGTCAGCACAGAACAGAATCACAAGGCAGACAGCTTACAGTGTTTTTTTGTACAGCACTGCTGATAGAATGCGAGGCTGGGTCCAAAAAAGTGGAGTTGAGAGGTAATTATATATAACTTCCACTTCAGACCTACACATTTCTATGGCATATGCTTCTAAGCTGAATTCAGAAACACTTCTGATTCAGAGAGTGAGAACATAGTTAAATATATATTGAATTGTAGTGAAACACAACCATTTAAAAGGTACTATTTCTGTGAATGGAAAAATGTACAAAGCAATTTTTTTTCCTTATCTCTTTTTTAGTCCTTAATACTTTATTCTTTTCTTTTAAGGAAATTCTTTGTCACTCCAAATGTTAAATCAATGTATGTTAAATCAATGTTACAGGTGCATGGTTCTTTTCCCCGTAAGAGTGCATATTGCTTTACAAGCAGATACTATAATTTAATGAAAGGTATTTTTCACTGAATTTCAATATAATAAAAATGGACATTCTCTAGCATGCATTCAACTGTAATAAAATAGATTCATTAAAATATGAGAAGGATTGTGAATTTGAAAATATGTTTTCTCCAGAATATTTAATAAAAAGAACATATCATTCCTGTCTATAAATTGATAGGAATAGGATGCAATTACACTGAGAATGTGCGCCCATTAATGGGACTACAAAAAAGAAGGATTGTGATTAATATGTTTGTGATTTTTCACATCTCACAGATAAATTCTATCAGCCAGAAATGAAAGCCATTTTTCCCCTTAAAAAAAAAATACAGGTTTATTTGAACTGTACAGTAGGTCCTTATATTCAAGGACTTCTTTGCCTAGCAGTATCTAATAAAGTAATTGGAGTAATAAATATTCTGCTTTCTTACAAGTAAACCTGATACAAACAAACACTGGACATTAATGCAACAAAAGTTAAGTGAACTAGGACAGAAAATGAATAAAGGCATTGGGGTTTTTTTATCAAAATTTTCAGGAAGGCCAATTTCTGATTTGTCTGCAGAAGGTCTGTGCATTTGTAGTCAAATCATATGGAGGCATTTCTAAGCAGAAGGTGTGCAATTTAGCTGGCTTTGTGATTCTTTTCTGAAAGGTGATGTGGGCTCATATAATTCAAGCCTGTCAAACTTGACAGACAACCATATTTTTGAAGGCAACATTCAGTGTGGTTACAGAGTGAAAGTGTCAACCGTGCTCACTAGATCATTTGTAAATCAAGTTATTAACAGTTACAAATTAGTTCTTAAGTTATTTTAATTTTGCACAATTTTTCATTCTCCAAAATTAGGTTATGAG
The DNA here is from genome assembly GCA_033459285.1 of Clamator glandarius. NCBI lineage: Eukaryota > Metazoa > Chordata > Aves > Cuculiformes > Cuculidae > Clamator > Clamator glandarius. The sequence continues at coordinate 87,954 of JAUNZM010000131.1, read as the reverse complement.
AGATACTCTGTCCTGACTAATCGTGATATAAAATTGAAACCATGGAAGTCATTGACAACAGAGTTTGTGGCTGCCAAATATTTGCATAGATTCAGACAACAACTAAGTGCACTCACAGAATAAAATGTACCAGAAGCTATCAGGAAGAAAGATTATACCCTAAGCTTAGAATTCCTTGCATGCTGCTAAAACTGGGGTTTGCATTAAGAAGAATTATTACATGCATCTTTCCTTCCTTTGCCAGGCATTGTTTAGGAGAAAGGTAGATAGACTGTGGATTCAGTCTAATTAGTCCATTTTGGTGGTTTTAAGTACTGAATGACTAATTCATGCATTCTCAGTGTTTCCACCACTACAAAATAATGAGTTAAATGCATTTTTAATAGGAGTGAGAAAAGAATCAGATTAAGAATACAGGAACTAAGTCACAGAAGTTCTCAGACTTGTTTCTGTTTTCACTCAAAACATGTTAAGACATATTACTTCATATTAATATATCTTTCAAAGAACCTGTGATGAGCTAATGGTCATATCAATCTCATCATAGAGTGTACAATGCAAGAAATGAACAAAATCTCCAACAAAAAGTCCAACAATTGTAGACTGACTCCTTTTTAATTCTGAAATAAAATATGGAAATTATAATTCTGGGTGCTTACTCATTTTTAGGAATAAGTTTAAAATCCATATTGTGCCAAATCCTAATTATTTTGAGTATGGTATAAAATCTGAGATGTATAGACAGAGAAATAGCCTCATATTTTAGATGGATGGAGATACAGCTCGCTGTAATTTTAAAAGGCAAATAGATGTGAGGCTTTTTTGAACTTAGAATCATAGAATCATAGAATAACCAAGTTGGAATAGACCCACCGGATCATCGAGTCCAACCATTCCTATCAAACACTAAATCATTCCCCTTAGCACCTAACAGTCCTCTGTCTGCACAATTTTACCTTTCCACAAGGTAGTTCCCTCTCCCTGATTCCAAACTCCCAGATTCTGTTGCTTACTTAATGTTTACACAAATATTCCACTCTTATGACCAGCATAGCAAAGACTGTAGAAGTGGATGTTCACAGCTCATCCAAAAGTTATTTCAATAAAAATGGAGTACAAAATACATTCCCATATTTCACAACTAGGTCTTGCAGAGACTGCAGTTTTTGAACAAAAGTATTATAAACACAGAATGAACCCCTTGGGTTTTGATATTTGAAGAAATTGTCTCTCATGTAAAAGAAATTCTTATCTGAACCAAAGGACTGAAATTGTTTATAACATTCAGTTCAATAGTATATAGAAACCATATACATAAAAAATTCACTGCAAGTTGCTGAATCCAGTAGCCTGTCAGAGGTGAGGCTGCCATGGTGCCATGTCCCTAGGTTCAGCAAGCAGTCAGATTGAGCTGAGCACATATCCTTGATAGGCATTCACACACATACACACACACATACACATACACATACACACACACACACACACACATACACACAAACACACACATAAAAAGACTTCCACAGTGCACATGTATATATTGACATGGCTGGCCACACAAAGTAACACAGGCAGAAAAACTCATACAAATACAGGTAATGCAGAGAACTTAGTCCTGTTTCCATCACTGGCAGCTCAGCATGGTGGTCTGTTAGTGGACAATTTATACATATCATCTGGATCCCTCCATTAGCCGGCTTCAGACACTCTCTGGTTTCCCAGCTTTTTCATGAACAAAGACACACGCATGCAAATGAGTCTAAGTCCCAGACCTCACAGTATCCCCTGTTGTTGTATTGGATCTCCTGAATCCTTCAGTAGTCAATTCTCAGAGCAATCTGGTCTCTGCAGCTGCTCCAATACTTGTCTCCCAAGCTTCTACACATTCACCAGCTAGTCTGGCTCTATGTTATTTAGTGATCACGTGCAAACATGCACCACTCTAATATCTCAAGTTGATGCCTCCCAAGATACATGGTCCCTGTGATCTGTAGTCATTAATTCTGGCTGCTAGCACTCGAGTCTCTATGTACATACATGCATGCTGAAAATAAAGCCCCTTACTCAGAAAAAGTAGTCAGAAATGGAGTTTAATAAGACTACAGGACAGACTGATGCGATCAGGCGTAGGCCATGGTCAGAGAAGTGTATTGACTAGCAGCCTGTTAAGAGGCAACTGGCACATTTATCATTTTATCTCTCTATTTCCCCATTCCCCACACAGATCCCTCCCTTTCCTTGCCTTTGGTTCCTCATTTAATCATATGATAACAGCCTTGTAGAATCCCAAAATTCTCTGCTCTGTATACCATATTGAGTCCCCTGCTTCTACAGTCAGCACCTACTCTCAGCCTTTAAGGTGGCCTGAAGATCTTTCCCCATTGATAGTGTTGGGTCTCATGAACAACCTATAAGGCTGACACACTCCTGCGATGCCCTGGAAGAGTCTAACTGGAGAATTCATTCCTCTGCCTGTGTTATTTTGGATCTCCTGCCTGCTGTTTTGTCTCTGTCACAAAACCTAATATGATACAAATCTCTCTGAAGTTGGTTTTGTCTGTTTTGCAGTCAGATCATGAAATTACTGTATTTCTGGTCTGGCTGGGAAGGTACAAAGGCCCATTTGTAAGCACTGTGGACTCATATTTCAGTCACCTATAGCTTCTGGGTAACCTCTATTCAGTTAGGAACCAGTAATAAAATTTGTCAATTTATTTATCCAAGATATCTCCCTTGCACTTAAATCTTGTAATACTGTTTCCTAAATTAAGTAGGGTCCTTCTCTACTTGGAAGGAAGTCAGACCCTCTGAGGGCCATGAGAGAGACCATCTCTGCCAGTTAATTTGCTTAATCTCTTTTCTGCAGGCCTAACTTTTAGGTGAAAATAAGAGAAGGATGGAGGATACAGTCATCTAATACACTTCATCACTGAGACTCTGTCTCTTCTCAACTAAAAGCAGCTGTAGAGAAATGGAAACAATTTATTGCATCTTAAGGCAGATATCTAAACCAGGCCAGACTAATTACAGACTGAAATGGCTAGAATCTTTCCACTGATAAAGACAATCCAGGGTGATAAACTCAGATGTAAACACTGTAGGCATCGACATTGAGTCTGATGAATCTCACCTTAAACCCATTATTTAGATGTATAATGTAAGAGAACTGGATGCTGCAACAAAAATCCAACAAACTCTTCAGCTTGTGTCCTATAATATATACATTGCCTAACATAAAAACTAATGAACTAGAAACTTAAATTTAACTATTTGTGAAGTGCCTAGATAAAGTAAAATGCATCTCTTTCAGTATTTTCTATATGAAATTCAAAGTCCAGTAAGATCAGCAGGTGTGTAATTTGGATATGTTTGCATTAGTTTTAAAACAGCATGAGCTTAAGCCAGAAAATGCCAATCCAAAATTTTTAAAGGGTGGGGACCTTAAGGGCAGGGACCCACTTTGGAAGGGACCTTGAAGATCATCTATTTCCAACCCCCCTGTCATGGGCAGGGACACTTCCCGCTCGATTAGGCTGCCCAAGTCCCCATTCAACCTGGTCTTGAACAATGGTGCTCCAGTCCTCTGATCATCTTTGTGGCCCTCCTCTGGACTCATTCCAACAGTTTCATATCTATTTTATGCTGAGGATTCCGGAACTGGAACCCAGGTGGGTTCTCAGGAGAGCATATTAGATGGGGAGGATCCCATCCCTCTCCTTGCTGGCCATGCTTCTTTTTATGCAGCCCAATGACCTATTAATTAGAATATATTAAGAAAAGATAAGAACAAAAACCAAATAAACAAAAAAACCCAAATCACCATGTTACAGAGAAAGAAAACAGAACGTTTGGTTTTTGTTTTTTTTCCCCTCAGGAATAATGTTCTTAACGATTACAAGACTAGTTTAAGTTCTGTTTCTCAAACATGACAGGTCAGGCCTGACTGAATAAAGGAAGAGCTTGGAGAACCTAGGCTAAAAGCAATGGATGACTTAAGAAAGGGTAGAAATCTGGATTTGTGCTCATAAATTCCTGTTCCATACTACTTCAGATGTCTCCTTTATTTTACATGGTCATTTAGCAGCAGCTTACTTAAAGACAATTTTTTTTGATGCCAAGTTAACACTGAATCTCATATATATCTTGCTTTTTTTTCCCCTGAAAAAGGCAATCAAACAACTTCCTTATTTTTTTTCTTTTTTTCTGCCCTTGGTATGCCTTACAAATTTTGCTCAATACTACAGTTCTTGTCAGAGTTCCTGTAAGACCAATTTGGCAGCTGCCAAGATGCAGTCAGAGGTGAGCACCATGATAGAGGAATATTTAAGCACAGGTGTCAGGCTGCATAGAAGCATCATCATGACATTTTATCTGGAGATACAGACAATGTGAGCAGTAGCACATTGCATTAGATGCACACAGAAAACAGCTGTGATAAGTGTAGCAATGCTCAAGCAGGCACTTTAAAAGAATATGACAGACAAAATATGACTTGTATTGAGAAAAGGGGAAAAAGAAATATAATGGAAACCAAAGGAACAGATTCTATACCTTGAGATAAATTTTATCCTACATTAAATAAGCTGCATATATATTGCACACACACAACATTAGAGAATATTTAAAATATAGATTATACCTGTTAGCTCGAAGATTTAATTGCATGGAATCACAGCCTTTGAAAAGACTTGAGTCTTCTTGCCTGATGTGCATTAAATATGACCTTGTTCTATAAGTGGTTCCACTGGTTCTACTATCATAACTAAAACTGGCAGAGTTAGGCTCCTGTTTGACAAAACCAAAACCACGTATCAATCATTCAGTTTGGTTTAGGTTTCCTTTAAGAGTTGTTTGATTTCTGTGTTGCTCATACTTATCAGCAGCACAAAAATAAATGGAATATCAAAATATCACTAGACTCTCTTGGAAATTTAGAAGTCATCTATTCAATATGGAGTACTAATATCTCTCATTAATGTTTTGTTTTAAAAGACCATGGAAAGAGGAGAATGAAGGATGTAAGAATTCATTGAGACCTTCTAACTATCTTTTTGCTTTTGTTGATCTTCGCGGAGATCAACCCTGACGTTACTGATGAGTTGTAAACACAAAAGAGCCAGCAGTGGATGCAAGTTGGCTTTCTGCAACAACATTATCCCTTGCAGCTCGCAAGATTTTGGACAAAATCCTTCCTTCCATTCTGTAATGCACACAAAGAGAGAGCAAAGTGATACACGTGCTAATAGGCTTTTATTTTTCTTCACAGTAACCTGAATTCATAACATTTATTTAAAGTACAACTGTTATACTTATTCATCTATAAAGGCAAAAAAATATAGGAAAAAAAATCCTTTAGATGTATTTTCCTCTTGTATCTGTGTTCTATGATTTTTTGCATTTAATTATACACTGGGTCAGATCCTTAATAAATAAAAATTTATATAGTTTAAATTAAATTAAGTAGAATTACACTGCTTAAATCTTTTACAGTTTAGACCTTGTGGAATTAGTAGACAGTAAGCTCCACTTCTTCATTTTCCTGCTAATCGCACATGCCTTGATGAGAAGGAGATATCCAGAAGCCTTCTGGCCAACTGTGGAGCACAACGTATCCCCTGGGCTGCATTTTACAGGTACAGAGCAGCAACGTACACCACAGCCCATCATATGAAAAAGTGATAGAGAGAGCTTGCTGAAGGAAGGTGTTATGTACCATACCAGCAAAAGATAAATAGAAATTCTCATCATCATGAATAACAGATAAATTATCATGCCCAAAGTAAATAAAAAGATGTTAATAACATCTTTCCGTATTACACAACCTTTAATAATTTTTACCTATCTCCTCTGGCTCTCAAAGTTTTTCCTTTGTAGTAAAATTTACTGGGAATTTTACTTAACTGCCCTGGCAGAGAGACTTCATCTTAACAAGTATGCCTAAAGCACAAGATGTTAAAGAGGCTGAAGTTTGTTTAACTAATAAATCTAATAGTCTTCCTGTTTCCAGTAAACTTGCACTACCTGTAACACCAAATTACTCTTTGATGAGGAAAAGGTGCTTGTTTTTTAATGCCTCAAGGTTGCTTTTTTCCCCTGCAACTTATTGGCAGTGCAGTTTCAGAAAGGTGAAAATGTTTTCTTGCAGGATCAATGAGAAAAGGAGAGTACAAGTTAAAAAAGGAAGGTAAGAAAGTAAGAAAGACAATATTTTAAAAAAATAGCAAAAAACCCCCCCAAACCCTGAAACTAGCTCATCTATGGTAATGAAATCAGCTAACAAATACTATTAAGGAGCATCCTAATTAAGAAACAAATGGAAAAAGGAGGTGAAGTCATTAGCAATGTAACATCTAAAACTCGTAGAACACTGTTGGGAGACACCAAAGAAAAAAAAGACAGAACCTAGGATGATTTGAGTTACAGGAAATGTAAGTATAAATATACCAGGAAAAAGACAATTCTTAAATATTTCTTCCAAAGTTAAAATGTCAGTCTATTCAACAATTATGAAAAAACCTTGTTTAATAAATATTTCTTTTCAATCTTTTGGTATAATGATGCATGAAATATTTTCTGTTCCAAGAAATAGTCAGGGTAATATTTAATAGCAACTTCTAAAGTTAGATATTTCAAAGAAGCAGGATTAATAACTTGAGTCTATAACTATTAGAAAAACTAAGAAAATATTTTTATGGGCCCATAATGTTGATTTTCAACAAGTTCTGGACATGGAGAAGTTCCAAAGAACTGGAAGGAAGCTAATGTTTTGTCAACATTTTAACAATGTAAACAGAATGTCCAAAGATTTTGGAATACTTATACTACAAAAAACTTATGGAAGTGATAGTGTAGGCCTTGACTGATAATATTTAATCTCTTTTACTATTTTTTTATAATGCCAGTTGATGTGGATTTACAGACAGCAGATTTAAGCTAACTTTTTATTTTTGCTATTTCAACTGTGGCTGCTAATAATAATTTTCCAGGATATTTGAAATTCAGAAAGTTTCTTGTGATTTTTAGGAAAAGAGAATTAAAAAAACAAAAGCAAAAGCAAAACAAAATAAAAATGTCATTACTTTGATTAGACACTGGCTAACTAGATGTTTAAATGGATGTCCTTCAGGCAATCACTTCTTAGCTTAAATGCATTCAACCTCCTGCTCAGTTGACCTAGCTATATCCAAAGATGTATTAAATGCTAGAAGTACAGGTTTGAAGAAGAGAAGTGTTTGTGACTGGTAATAAGTTAGGAAGAAAAAAGAAAAATAACATAAGTACCTCTTCTAGAGAGTATTCATTAAGAGAGTTATATAATACAGCTCCAGCTCACAGTACAGCTTTCTAGCAAGAATCTTGTTTCTACCAACTAGTAAATTAATACTCCCAATACTGAATAGGCACTGCAAGTATCAAGTTCATCTGACAATTAAAATAACCTTTTCAGATTTATATGTGAATCTAGCAAAAAAAAGGAGGAACCTATACAACCCAAGGCGTTAAAAGATGTACCCTTGACCAGTGGCTAATAATCTGCTGTTTATGATGAAAAATAGAAATTGCAATAAATACTACCATAATAATCTGTGAGAAGTCTAAGTGAAAGCCTACATGTCACGGCCATTTATTTTATCTACATTGGGGTTTTTTTTCCTATTACTATTATTTATATTCTAGGAGTACATTTAAGTCATATCTAGGAACAGGACTCCATTACTTCAGGAACTTCAAAAATAGTCAGAACACTAAATATATATGTATTTATATATATACCTAATTTTAATGACTTAAAAATAATATAGCTAACCTAAGATATTTCATCTAGGATGCTTCCTTAATGAACTCAGTCTCTGTCAAGTGGCTACACACCTCTTTCTGAGATAGATGAGGAGATTTGTTAGTCTTTTGTGATAGTCTTGTCTACAATTATATGTTAAAGGGGTGTGTGAGTGTGGGAAAAGAATATAAAGAAAGCCAGCTGGCCTAGCACAGGGTAAAAAAATACAATTGACAGAGATGCATTTTCAGCTTTTATATGTTGTAGAGAATATCATAACATGGCTTCATCACTGGGTTGCTGTGATCTTTGCATTGTTGTTGTGCTGTACACTGCATGCCACCCTGAGTATTTTAGCAGTTCCTCCATATCCTAACCGTTACCGATACTAAGTAGAAGGTAGGTTTTACACTGGTTGCCACAAATATCTTGGTGAATGCATCACAGTTTATAAACAAGAATACAGTGATTCTTAAGACATAAGTGCATGATCTTTTTTTTTTGACTAAACATATGATCACAAGAATGATGACACTGCTGAAATTTCTGTATCATAACAAACCTGTAGTGATAAGAACAATATGAATACTACTTATAATCTGCCATTCCTTAGTTCTGCAGTTGTTCAGACTCTGCATATTCAGGGAAATTTATTGCTTTCCAAAGCTAGTCCTCCTCAAATTACAAAATACTCCTCAGCCACATCCCTTTGTATTCTTGTTGATAGTGTTTGGTGCACCCAGTCAAATGTATTTACAATATTATTTTAAATACTGAAACTTTGACGACTTTGATCTTAAATTTTTGACTCATTGTGGGAACAGACAATTGCTGGAATGTTTCTTAGCTCAGATTTTTAGTTTGGATGCAGAAAAATAAGCTAGACAGGCTCCAAATTAGCTATTGACGTAAATGTGTGACATCATCAATCACAGCACAAACAATGGGCTTGCATTTAAGCTTTAGCAGATTACTTGACCATGAAAATGCTGGTTTTTCCCCACAGATTAATAGATAATAAGTTTAGAATTATTTAAACAATTGCACTCATTGTGCTCAAGGGTAAGAGATCTGTGTTCTGTATTTTGGTGGTTAAAGTACTCAGATGGGCAGCAGAGAAGTGATACATTAGGCACTTATGAACACAGCATTGAAAGAAAACATTTGAATCGTCAACAATATGTTAGTAATATATTAATAGAATGTTTTTACCCATTCATTTTCCTGCTGACATAATCTAATAGCTGAAACATCATTTTGTCCTTGTTTATGTCATACATCTGGTGTATTTTCAGAAAGCTTATTTGTACTCTCCCTCAGCCTTTCATTTTTTTTATAAGCATTTTACACATTTTACCAGACGAAGGCTCACGATGCTTTATATAATGTCATTAATGTTTCCCTTTCTTTATTTGATTTACCTCTTGTAGTCATTATAGACATACTGGTTTAAGCTAATAGACACTCCAAGACAGAGGAGTGCATACAGGTGTTATAAATTCCCATCTTATTGAAGAAATTTATATTAGATGTGTTCACCCTAATTCTGACTGTCTGTCATAATATCCTAATTTCCCTGAAGAAGTCTCCCAACTCTGTGCATCATTATCTTTTGTTATTACCATCTTAATTTCTGTAGTAGAGCTGTTGATTCAGAAGTTAGGTTAGGAGGTTTTTAAACTTAATACCTGCTACACTCTAAGAATAACCTTTCGGTCTCATAGTTTAACTTCCAACACAACCTCTTTTTTCTGCACCCCTACAATTCTGGAAATAAAGTCCATTTTCTCCAAGTCAACTAAAGCTTTCCTGGTGGAACCACATTCATTTATTATTATTATTACAGTGTTTATAAATTAGATCTGTATTTTCCTTGACTAAAAATCACCTTTGTTAGTACCAAGTGAAATTGCATCACGTTTTCCTTCATCCTCTTACTTTTGTGTTTCAAATTTTGTTCTGTCTGGCCTTACTGTGTAAGAATAGCTTTATTACATTACTTTTCAAACATATTGTAGCTTTACAAATTTAACAAGTTGATTAAGACACCAAAAAGGGTTGCACTGGATTTTGATATTTTTTTTAATATATATATATTTTTGGAATTAAAATAGAAATTTTGAGTATGGGAGGTAGCTTATGCTTTGCTTTTTCAACTGTGAAGATTTTCTTTTCTGTATACCATTCTTGGACATATTTCCTTTCTGTTTTCCTTCAATATAGTGTGTGAAACTCTTATTGAAGAAGTATGCAGCTACATATAGACCTTGTTCCTTTTTTTTCTTTTCTTCTTTTTAATCTACCTGTCTCATCATTGCAGACTGGCCTCATTTCTTCTCTCCTCATCCACCAGGTTCCCCTTCCCATTCAAATGCCCTGTCAATGACTTTTAAGTCTGTTAGAATAGGCTAAATTGCTTAGAAACTCAGTGCTTTAAGTTTCCTTCCACATAAGACATTTATCCTTATTTCCCTTTACCCTCAGTATTTCTATAAAGTATTTGTCCTTAGACTGTGTGTTGCAGAGACCATGTTTACTAAATGCTTATGCAAGGTCCAGGTACCTAGCTTCTGCCTTCAATTAATATAGGTAATTATGAATATATGGTGAAAAAGTTACATGTGGAAGAGCAGGGTTGTACTGTGCTTTCTATATTATATACAAAAGGCATAGATAAAGTATTTAGAGGTATTTACCTTATTAACTGGAATTTCACTCCTGACCTATGGAGTTTGTGTGCAAAGAAGAGTTTCCTTATTACTCTCAATCAACAGAAGAGGCATTTGTTCACTTAACCACAGGAGGAAAAGACACAAGGAATAAGATAACATTCACGTTAAAATGCTACCAGAAGACAAGTACTAACAAAGATACATTTTATATGATTCCATAGTAGACTGGATGTTCCCTGCTAAATAAGGGAAGTCTATCTTTATTGTGGCATGAGAGCTGATCATTCAGAAATGATAAAGGGAAAGAAAGCTGCAAAGAGTCAATTAGTCACCATTTTAAAATAAAAATATATTTTACATCTTGAGTAATTTTATCATGTATTTGTTCTATAAAATATCATATTTTTAAGTTGTTAGATCTCCTCTGTCCCTGCTATCTGCTCTCTAGATGAATCTTTTGGCATTTGAAGTGTCTCCTATCTTCATTAAGCTCCTGTTTCTATTGCTTTTCTTAAATTTCTTCAGTTGCAGTCCAGTCCACCTCTGATATACGTCCACTTGCGATTCTGAAGTCTCTGAAGTCAATTTAAATCAGCTAAGAAGCTGTTCCTAATGCAACTAATACGATCCAATGGCTATGCTTTTAAGATATTTGCTGAATTATCTCAGTCATGTTATATGTACATATGGCAGTTATGTATACAAAGAGACCTTTAACTAAAATCTTGAAAACATTTGCAGTGTATCTGCTCTACATAGGAGCAATAAAAGCCACATGAAGAAGCTATGTTGAGTTAGAAAAGTAGTTTTGCTCCTGTTACATGGATTAAAACAGACCTCTGATTAAAATATAGAATTAACTGAAGCTTTTACAAGAGTCCTTTAGTTATGTGATAAAATCTCCTTATTCAATTGCCTAGTTTAACAGTTTTTAAGCCAGTTAGCTTGACCATTCTCTTGATGCATTAAAATCTAGCAATAGACTAGAGGGACACAAATCATTCTTTTCACTCAGCTAGCATGTAGATAAAGAAAATGGTGCATGTTAGAGGAAATGTCTTTGGATGCAGGTATAGAAATTTTGGATAAGACTTTTCATATGACCTAGAGCCATCTTTTGGGAATATATTCAGAGGACAGTATTTCATAACTATGTCTTCTAGATGTAAAAAACAGAATTGGTACTTAGTAAAAATTGTGGCCTCCTTGCACTTATGTAGGCACTGAAATTTTCCTCTATATTCTTTTTTTACATCATGATTAATTTATGTGAAAAGTAGGCATATATGAAAATGCCTTGCAATGGAAACAACAAATTTTCATAACTAGTTTGAATCACAGAAACTATGGAAGAAGGAAGCAATGCAATTTAAAAGCCAGTTTGTGTTAGGGTATATTAAGAGTTTTCTTCTGTAACATGGAAATGTGTTTGGGCTCCGTTACATTTTTTATTTTGTATTCACTGGAAAATGCACTTTACATTTAGTTTCCTTTGTACCAAATATTTGATTAATCTTCTCATAATTCTCTGTATGTTTCTGTAACTAAGAAATCCAGTCTTTATTTCATTTATTGCCAATAATTTTGCAGGGTAGTAATTGAAGCCATATAACTTAGTGGAAAACCTCCTTGCCACTGTATCTTTAAAGCATCAGTTCACTAAAATCCTTTATCCATTAAATTTCTCATATCAGCTATGATATTGGCAGAACTGCATTTTACTAGTGACTGAAGTAGTAACACAAACATAAATATGCACAACTTCAGTGCTTGTAATACAGATTTCTCTTTAACATGACTATTATACTTGACAGTATCCATACTTGTTACATGAATAGGTATCAACAGTAATGAATGCATGCCTACCTGTTTCTTAAAAATACATTTTATATATAGAGTGTATACAGAGAGTTTTTTAAAAAAGTCAGCCAACATAAATAATAAATCAAAATATTTGATTTTTAAGTCCTCCTGTTTGCCTGCTGCTTTACGTAATGCATTTTTTTAAGATACTTATTTACTCAATACATCAGAAAAACTGAAATGTAGGTAAACAATCCATGACATGATTTTAAAATGAAGTTATTTATAACAGTGGAATAATTTTCAAGCCCTTGTAGCTGTAGTATAAAGTGCATGCTTTATAAGATCCAACAAGAGACAATTTAGAAGACAATATACAACATATGTACTTATATATGTACATATTCGTGTAGTACACTGTTGAATTAAAGGTTAAATATCAGAAAGCCTGTTGACTTCTAATTAAAAATCAGAAAAGCACTACAAATAGAAGAAATATGGTTTAATACAAAAAAAGAAGGAGGCTGGGAAAACAAAAGTTAAGACTTTCTGGGCCTGACAGCTTACACCATTTCTGAATGAACATTAACCCATTGAGTCAGTGTGGAGTAATTCATCATTATGACCAATGAAGAGAGAAAGATAGCTCTCCGTTCCTTTCTCCTTAACTTCTGACAGCATTAGCTTCTGAAATAATATTGGTACTGATAGATAACCTCAGAGTCAGCTTTCAGTAGGCAAATTTGTCTTTGCATATGAAATTCCTGTACATGTTAATTCACATATATGAGAATTCATATAAGAATAAAGAAATATGTACAGTTCATTTAAATCTATAGATTTTTATTAGATTAACATAATCTAGTTTGTATTTCCTAGGGCTTTACATTTGCTTAGATATTAATAGTTCTAAAATAGCAAAAGCACTATTGTATCACAAAACCCACTGGGAAAGAGATGCAAATCTTCATTGTCTATGCAAACACTAACCTCACATTCCATTTCCACATTTGAATTGAGCAATAGAGGTTTACTTTTGAATTGAAATGCTACTGATATCAGCATGCGCTTATCAGCTCAGGATAGAGAACTCACCTCTGCTCCCATGTTCTTATAATTTGCAAAGAGGTTGTTGTTTCAAATGTTATTTTTTTAGTAAAGAGACATCTTATTAGACCTCATTACTAGTCAGCAGTTGTCACAGAGCATGGATTTCAAACTTAGGGCAATACATCTCTTCACAAAAGCTTTCTCCAAAAATGGGGAAACAATTTATTTTGTCATTAACCTCAAAGGATATTATACATTGCTGCATTTACACCTCTGTAACCCAATAAATAAAGTTGAAACAAAGATATTTCATCACCAAATTCTGTCACAAAAATAGGAGGGAAATATTTTACTTGATTCTCTCACAATCTGTTTGCAAGTAGGGAGGGATTCCAGGAAAATCATTATTTCAATCAACCCAAAAAGTGAATTTGAGCTAGGGAAGATTAAGTAGGAAATTTTCCCATCTGTATCATCAGAAACTGCAAGATTAGTGTGCTATATTGAGGAAAAAAAAAAGATATCTAGGGAATGCTCGTAATGTTACTTTAGAGTTAGTAAAGTTAATTCAACATTTCTGAACAACTGGTTTTACTTCTGAAAAGGGGTTTACAGCTCTTACATTAAAATTAGAAAAAAAAACAAAACAAACCAGGATTGTTATCTGCAGAGCTAGAAACAACATCCTCAGATCTTATTATCTGAAAACTTATTTCACCTTTATAAAATATAAAATGAGGAATTGTACAAAATGTTGCAGGTCCAAGTGTTAATAACAACAGAAACTGCCCACCAGGTGCTGTCATATCAAACATTTTATATGTTTAAGCAGAAATCTGAGTTAGAGAGCAGTTACCAACATTTTCCAAATCATAGTGCCCATATTAAAAGGAAAATGCCTGAGGGTTCTTAAAGAAGACAGTATCTTCAGTAAAAAAAATAAAAAAATATGCAGCTTCATATGCAGCATTAGATCTTTGCTGAAAAAGAAGAGATAGAAATGGTCTGATTTATAACACAGTTTATGACTCCAACAAGACTTGTCTGTACTTCTGTTTGATCCTTAAGATCATAGTCTTTCTTTGATTTGTCATCTTTTGGGTTTTTTTACAAAGCATTTTACAGTGTTGTTTTCTTTGTTGTCTTCACTTGATATAAAGAATATAGGTGTGCCAAATTAGTGTCTTCCACAGAAGAAAGGTGATCTGTTCTGTTTTTTACTATTTTGACTTTTAAACAAATGTTTTCTTGTTTTACCATCTGCCACTTACAGAATATTTACTGCGTGTACCTAAAGAATGCTATTAAATAATTTATACAAGGCACAAATCCCGATCACTGTTACTTGTGATTGCCAAAAAGTAGGATAAAAGAAAACAGTATGGAACACTGAAGAAAGGTGGGTTTAAAAAGCAACTTTTTAGAGTCTGAATAAGCACATTTGAGTATTCTATGGACAAAAGAAGGTTACTCTGACAAAGGAGAATTGCCTTTCAATTAAAAAACAAACAAACAAACAAAAAAAAGTAAAAGAAGGCTTCCTGGAATTTCTTTAATTTATCTGAACAGCTCATTTGGAAAATTTATCAAACATGACTCAAGTAAAATATAAATGAAAGCAATCATAATCAGTTCTTAAAACTTGGTATGCACCCATGTGACATTAACCGAACAATACCAACAGTCAGTACAATGCATCCCTAAGCAGGCTTTTGTAAAGAAATATCTGCTTTTCAACTCTTTGTCTCTATAATATTTCATGTGGCACATGTGACAGATCCTGCACTCCCCATGTAATCTTGGGGACTTTGGTTTCCAGTTGGCTGCCAATGATAGACCTTGCAGCTAGAATGAGTTGCAGCCACCTGAGGAGGTATGCCGGCTTTCTGAGCTGCACCTGGAGTAGTCAGGCACTGCAAAATGAAATCTGGAATAGTGATGTGTTGCTCAGGGAGACATCAGAGTGGAATACTTCATACCCAGCTTTATGCAGCTTGTAATACTTTTGTGAATTTTGTGAATTTCCACTAGCTGTTGTAGTCAAAGAACAGAGCTAGACACCTCTGAAAGGTGATTCAGCTCCCTCACAGGTGACTCTCAACACACCAATAAAATTAGATGAGAAGACTCTGCCTCTGTATGCCAGCATGCTTACCCTGGAGTTACTGGAGGTCATGAATATATCACAACTTTCTTATTTTCTATATTTTTAAAGCAATTAATGACTCATGTTAGTTTATATGAGGATCCTGGTCCTGTGGTATGTGTTAGGAATACTCTGAGTACCTTGGCCTCACAGAGGATTTAGGGAGAGGGACATTTGATTTCTGAATCCTTGCCAAGCTAAATAGGACACGTTGTAATCATGAATATAACAAGTTTAAGCAATGATCTGATCTATACAGAATGCATTGGCCCTCACCAAAATGCAGTTATGTAATTTTTAGGAACCCTAAAGGTAAAAATAATGACATCTGCAGAGTACAAATGTTTCTACAAAGAAGTGGCCTTGAGATCACAACTGAGAAGTTAGGCATGTAAGTCCTTTTTTGATACCCATATTTATGTTATATGCCAAAGATCACAAAGTCAATCCATGGCAGAGAAAGTATTTGACCCAAGGATTCAACTCCTTGGTTAATATTTGAAATAATTTACAAATCAGTCTTTCTTTTAGACTGTTCACTATGTGAGAATGTAATCTGTTTTTAAGTAAAACACGTTCCAGATGGTTTGTGTTTGTAACCATGCTTGAGAAAGAATTATGAATCTACTTGTTCAGCTTCCATGTTAGAATTACAGAATTACACGATGAAATACTTGCCATTTATGAGTGTCTGGACCTAATATTTGCAAGTAATTTTCACTTTCTAATGTTAGATTCATACCTATTTTTACTCCAGCTGCCCATAGAAATTATGTTTCATAGACACAGACACAAAAAACCTCCTTTTAAGGAAGGTGTCTGAAACTCAATTTCTACACAGTCTGGGATTTTGTGACTACTAATATGTTAAGCAAGCTGCTGCTGAGTATTTCAAAATGTAGGGATGTTTTCAGATTTGTGAGGATAGGCTTAAAACATCAAACTGAAAATGTGGGGGAACATAAATGAAGGGAAAACCAGATTTTTAATATTTTCATCAAAATATGTGGCATACTAAACTAAACAGTTCCACTAGCTTCAGCAGACCATATTTTTATACTTAACATCCCACAATGTTTCAGGTCTTATTCATGAATTATGTAGCTACATTACAACTCAGCTAGGAATAAACTTGCAGCATACTGGACTGATAAACTTCTCGTTTCAAAATTTAGGCGATTTAGCATGTTTAAGTGATTTTAATTTTAATGTTAATATGCTAATTATCTTATGAAGTTGTGTTTATAATTAAATCATGGTTTTATTGTCTCTTGGATTTAAGTACTTTCAGCAGTTTTAATTTGTGCAGATAAATGGTATCTTCTCTATCACAATTTATGATTTCCTTATAAAGATGATATGGTTGGAAAATCCTTTTTCAAAATACTAATAAAATATTACTAATGGGATCTCTGATAGGTTGAAATCAGTAGCCTTTACTTTGAAGCAGAAGTAACTGAGAAGGGCCATAAAATCTAGGGAAGCAGAGGAACAAGAATGCCGTGTTTGCAATAATTAAGTCTCTTTTGTCATAGTGAAAGACAGCAAATTTCAGACTGATAAAAGAAACTATTTTTTCTATAAAAACTTAACAGAAATTTGTTCCAACCTGATGTCATTCACGGAATTTTTACAAAACCCTGTGAATCTTGCTCAGTGAAATATATAGTATTGTCTCAGGAAAAAAAACCCAACCAAATAAGGAATGAAGAATGAAATCCCAATTTTTTATTAAAAAAAAAATAGGCCAGCTTTCACAAAGTATGTTTATATAATGGAAGTTAAAATAACCAATAAAATAGATTCTGTTTCCCTCTAAATTATTTTTCTTTAAAAATCATTCATGCTCCATCTTCTGTTCATACAGTTGGTAAATCGCTTCTGAAAATAAATTTTAAAAATCCTTCTTACTAATTTTATTGTCTAATTAGACAATAATCCTCTCAAGAGAAGGTGACTCTTATTCCAGTGATTAGAAAGTCCTGGTTGTGATTGAAATATCTTTACAGCATGCAGCAGTA
Source organism: Clamator glandarius (assembly GCA_033459285.1). NCBI lineage: Eukaryota > Metazoa > Chordata > Aves > Cuculiformes > Cuculidae > Clamator > Clamator glandarius. The sequence goes on along the minus strand of JAUNZM010000131.1, from coordinate 70,485 downwards.
ATAACATCTCTACCCTATCATTGATGACTGCAATTATTAAAGTTCTTCTACTGGTTGCCTTTAGAAGTAAATTTTACTCTTTAAATATAACCTAATTGAACACTATATTACTAAACAAAGGCTTGTATGCAGCAAGTGATGCAGTAAATTAACTATGTATGAGAACTAAAAATAACCAAAACTTGCAGAAGAGTAGATGAGTTCCTTATAGTATATTTCCTTCCATACTATTATAAAGATAAAGCAGTTATGATTTATACTAAGCATAAAGCAAACAACATAGAATCATAGAATCGTAAAATCACCAGGTTAGAAGAGACCCACTGGATCATCGAGTCCAACCATTCCCACCAATCTCTAAACTTTCTTGGAAATCTCTATTTCATAAAAATAGGAACTAAAGCACAACAGGATGACCATATTGTCTAAAGTCAAAGTACTTCTGAGAAGGAAATCAAAGCTTAAATCCTTCTCTAACACAGCTTATTGACTAAGAACTGCAGAATCCAGGATTAACCTGTGTGGTCTCTTTGTTTGCAGGGTAGAAGATGTTAGGGGCTACAATCAGGTACCAATTCCAGCTTCCTTAACACTCATTAAAGAAAGAGAAAACTTCTTAACAATGTGTTTTTAAGAGTTCAGCTTATTAACAGCATTCTGTACTGTATAATTATTCCTTGTGTCAACTTGGACTGACAGTTGCAAAATGCCCATCTGAGAGACTTCACACATAAAAAAATGGTATCAATAAATTCAAGAAATTCTTGTGCTCTAGGAGTGTATGATATTCAGGTCTCATGTCTTTACTTAGTCTCCAAAAGACTGTTTTAGATGAAAAATATTCTACAGTATGTTTTATTTATAAACCCTCATTGAAATCAAGCCTCTCTGTAAGAGCAAGAAGATGGTGAAGTTGGCTTCTGATCACAACTCCAAATTAGGTAGGCAACAGTACAAATATGGTTCTTTCACTTCCTGAACAAGCCTTCTAAGCAATTTGCTACACATTCAGTTTTAGTTATGTTTTTGTCAGAGTATGTTCATCAGTTTAGGGCCAACTATATGCACAAGCATCAGTCTGTGTAGCTGGAAAAGAAAAGCAAGCACCTACTAGACCTACTCATGGAAACTCAGGCTCCATGTGATTTTAGCAGTTGCACTAGGATAAAAGTTAGTGAAGACTTGCAACTGGCAGGTGCTAAAAGAATCACACATACATCCAATATTTCTTTGTGAAAATCCTCGCAATGATTTTTTTTTTTTTTAGACCAAAGTGAACTCATCGTCTTTTTCTGAAGGAAAAGTAAGGAATTAAAGATAAATATTGAATATAAACCTCAGAAAATGGGACATTGTGTCTCTGGATGATTATCTTTTTTATCACAGATCTACTTAAACTGTCTGGTCAACATGGGGAAAGATTAAACCTCTTTATTTTAAAATATTAATATATTATATGGCTCTTCATTTTCCAGGCATACTGATGGATTAAGATTTAGATTAAAGTTAGGTTAGCTCCACTGTTTTTAGTGGACTTTTGAAAATTGTCACCATGGGGAACTTGACATGACTGAAGACTCAGTGTATTCCCATTTCCTGTACTTGTTCCTCTTATAGTTAGTGGATCTTTAACCTATGAAGTACTTTGTTGCAAGTTAGATATGTGCTATTAATCAATGGGATGTGCTTCAAATTACATAATAATTTGTTTATGTAAATAATGCAAGAGGTGAACACTCCAAGGGCAAACTCTAACACATTAGAATTAATTTCTTCTGAATTAATTACTTCTATGATTTCTTACAGAAATGTGAATCCTAGAAAACTGAGAATTTATTATCCACTAACAAGGATAGTCTCCACCTGTATTTCACCATGGAGATAGCATAGTCCACCAATGAGAGTATATAGTAATGAACTGGGCTGAGAACTGAAACACAGCCAGACTTTACTGGCCCTTTCTGCCTACTGCTTAAACTTCTTATAGGAAGGTAACAGTCCTGTCTTCAATATACAAGAATGAATCTTGCCTCTTCCCTTGTATTTATAAGTCTCAATTTGGTCTTTAATAACTGTCCAGTACTCTGCAGCTCAGTCTCATACTTACTCCAATTATTTCATTATAATTCCAGATTATCCCTGTACTATTCCCTTTGGTAGCCAGTTAATTTTTTTCACCTTGATAGGGTTTTTTGTGGCAGCAATCTCTACAGTTTAATTACATATTGTGATAAAAATTCCCATTTTATTTTATCAGGCAGCCTGTGTTTCTTGTTATTATAGCCCGTCACAGAGATGACAGCAGTTTTAAATCTAAATTCTCTAGAACATTTACTGTCTTTCCTGTTTTTATTCTTCTGTGAATAAAACAACTGTAAGCTTTGAGTGGGATGATACTTTCAAAAACTCATACAATCATTTAGGTTGGGAAAGACATTTAAGATCAAGTTCAACTGTAAACTGAACACTGCCAAGTTCATCACTAAACTGTGTGCCTAAGCAGTGCATCTACATGTCTTTTAAATACCTGCAGGGGTTGTGACTCAATCTGGACAGCCTGTTCCATTAACTGACAACCCTTTCAGTGAAGTAATATTTCCTAATACCCAGCCCAAACCTCTGCTGGTGCAACCTGAGGGCGTTTCCAGTTGTCCTAACATTTGTTACTTGGGAGAAGAGACCAATGTTCACTGCAGTCTCCTTTCCGGTAATTATATAAGATGTCCTCTCAGCCTCCTTTTCTCCAGACTAAACAACCCCAATTCCCTCAGTTGCTCCTAATAAGACTTGTACTCCAGACACTTCACCAGTTTTGTTGCCCTTCTCTGATCACACTCCAGATCCTCAATGTTCTCCTTACGGGGGAGGGGGGAACACCCCAAACTGAACACAGTATTCAAAGTGTAGCCTCACTAGCACCGAGTACAGGGAGGAAATCTCTAGCCCTGGTCACACAATTTCTGATTCAGGTCAGGATGCTGTTGGCGTTCTTGGCCACCTGGGAACACTGCTGGCTCATGTTTAGCCCACTGTCAATCAGGACTCGCAGGTCGTTTTCCACCAAGCAGCTTTACAGCCACTTGTCCTCAGGCCTGTAGCAGTGCATGGAGTTGTTGTGACACAAGCATAGGACCCAACACTTGGCCTTGTTGTACTTCATAGAGCTGGTCTGTCCAGATTCCTCTGTAGTGCCTGCCTGCCATCCTTCCCTCAAGCAGATCAACACTTGAACCCAACTTGGTGTTGTCTGCAAACTTACTGAGGGTGCACTCAATCCCCTCCTCCAGATCATTGATAAAGGTGTTGAGCAGAACCAGCCCCAATAATGAGCCCTGGCGAACACCACCTGTGACTGGCTGCCAACTGGATTTAACTCTATTCATCCTATCTCTTTTGGCCTGGCCATACAGCCAATTTTTTACCCACTGAATAATATGCCCATCCAAGACAAGAGCAGCCAGTTTCTCCAAGAGAATGCTATGGAAAAAACTCCAGTTCATGGTCTAGGTTTCTCCCTTCTCATCTTTAGAATTGTAATTGTTCTAATAAAATTCTAGTTTATATCTCTGAAAAGAGATACCTATATAGTATACTGTAATACATCACATTTTAAATGTCTATACATGACACTATAAGATTTCTTGCATAATTCTCTAGTCTCATTGCTTATGCAAACTTGCATCTTTGCTCTTTAGAACCCACTTCCACACTGAATGAGTTTCCATTGAGATCTCTGAAGAGACACTAAATTTGAAAAAAACTCTACCTCAGGTTCATACAGCATTGTAAACTTGACAGTTTCCATTCAGTAAAGAGCTGAAGCTGCAATTTTAAATCGTTTAATTTGCATTTCATGGCATCTTATTAGGGATCAAACCACTTCAGGTACATATCACTAATCTTTTTAAAGTTTTTTACATCATGATATAGGTTTTGTGAAAGCTTCCACATTATGTATTTATTTTTCAACTTTCTTCTGTATTGTTTTAATTAGATTCAATATTTCTATTGTTTTTCAGAATGTCACATATGCAGCTCTTAAGGATCCAGTGAATAGTATAAATTTAGAGAATCATTGAACACGTTGTATTCAGAAGGACTTTTAAACATAAACTAGTCCAATTCCCCTGCCGTGTGGAGGGACATCTTTCAGCAGATCAGGTTGCTCAAACCGCTATCTATAAGTGTCTTTCAACACTTCCAGTGATGGGGCATCCATAACTTCTCAGGACAACCTATTCCAGTGTCTCACCACTCTCATCATAGAAAGTTTATTCCACTTAACTGTATATCTACTTTATTACTTATATCTAAATTTACCTTCTATTAGCTTTAGAACTATTACCCCTTGTCCTGTCATGCTTAATAAGTTTGTCCCTACCTTTCATATATATTGAAAGGGTGAAATAAGGTGCCCCCAGCGCCTTGTCTTCTTCCAGCTGAACAACGCCAACTATCTCTGCCTTTCTTCACAGGAGAAGTGTTTCCTCCCTCTAATAATTTCAGTGGCACTCCTCCATAACCATTCTAACAGGTCCATATCTATCTTGTGCTGGAGACACCACAGCTGTATGCAATACAGGTGGGATCTCATGAAAGCAGAGGAGAAGGGAAGAATCACAACCCTTGTCCTAATGGACACGTATGGAACTGAGCTTTACAGCCTGACAGGATTTGAGCCTAATTGTCTCAGAAAAATGAAGGAGTGTAGTTAACTGTTATAGTTCTTTAGCAGGCTACCAAAAAGACCGTTATACAGACAAAAGTTTCTCATTAGAATTGGTTTTCCATTTAATAATTCTTTTTCCATGTACAGCTCATGTGCAATGCAATATTATATGTTTCTTATTTTCAAGTAATTTACAGAAATGTAAATCAGAACTAATTGCAATTATTTATTCTCATTTTTTACATTTGCATCCTTTTTAAGTTTCTTCAACTGAAGTAAAACCCTAAACATACTGGAAGTGCTGCAATTATGGTTTTTTATATTGCGTATTGATTTCATCATTACAAAAGTATAAAGTGCAGAGGGTCCTAGTTTTCTTAGCTAGAGATAGTGAGTATCTCTCTGTTTTTATGTGCTAGATGGAGAAACTTGTCATTAAATCTAATATTCCAGGACTGTCTCATGTGGATGGAATGAGAATTCCTAGTTTTCCTCCAAAATACCTTTTTAATAGCAGAAACATAATTATATTTAAAAATTAAGGGTACCATGACTTTAGTAGAACTAATTTGCCTCTCCACTATAAATCCTCACTAATTTAGCTTTACCTTTCTAACAAAGAAATCTCTTTGTAAATTCTCCAAAACTGTGGCAGAAATCTTTAACAATTATTTTTAATGATATATGTGGTGAACAAGAGTTATACTTGTTTCTTTTTCACTGCAGTTATACATTTTTTAAGAGCATTTTAAATAAATGTATAAATACAGAGACTGAGACACTTTTTAAAATCAGCAGCCAATCCATCTTATTGTGTCCTCTGCCTTCAAGATAGTATCCACTGCCACCTTTACAATGGGATTTATGAGAACAAACCTGTTTTCTATTTCTAACTAAATAAAAATAAAGACTTATGATCAACTAAAGCATTCTCCTGAAAGGATTACCTGAAGTATGTAATGCATTAAAAATTATTTCCAATCACCTGATATTTGTGCTAATTTCATCATATACTATTCCTGTTAACGGGACTGTTATGTTGTCCATTTTTTGTAGTTTTTTTTCTCAAAGCCTTCTTCAAATTTTTGTATTTTATATAATATTACAATTTTTATTTAACCTTATACTTTTTTCAATTTAAAATTGAAAGGAAAATAAAAGGAAATAGATTTTAATATTTTCCTATAAAGGATTTTAGCTATGTTTGATTCTGTTTTAGTGCAGATACTATATTTCCCTAGTTTTAGCTACTGGATCAGTGATAGTATGACTCCTAATTTTCTAATAATTGCAACTTTTCTACATAATTGCACCTACTTAATAGCTTATCATCTCCATGCCCTCTTTGAAACCCTTATTCATAAAATTGTTAAAATACATAGTGAAGAAAAAATATCAAACCCATTTTTATAAAAGTACTAAGAAAAGGTCTCATCTCACTGCTGTTAGTTTCTATGTAGATTTGAGAGAACATATTTGCCTTCTTCACTTATTATTTGCTATTATGACTTTAAATCTCTTATTTTATTATATGAATACATGTATATGTAGCAGTTACTGAAATTGGTACCTTTTTACTATCCCCTAAACAATTTATCATAATCATTATTACTGTTATTATTTCTCTTCCAGTTTCTAATTTTTTTTCTTTCATATAAGAGGTTGACCTGAAAAATCAATTATTCATAAAGCCTGAGTTCAGGTAGATTAGATGTGCTTCATTTCCCTTATCTAAAAATTCATATTTCAAAAAGCATATCAAATTAATCAGTCATGAAATGTGTGCTGTATTTCATCCCACTTTATACATTCTTACATTTCTTTGATCATATTTTCCTTTAAAAGTTTGTCCAGATCTTTCAATATATAACAATAAGTCTACTTTTACTCCTATTTCTTTTTCCTTTTAAAAGTTGATGCTGTTATTTTCCCATCTCAGTTATGTAATACCACCTTCACTGGCTTTCTCATGAGAAGTTGGCTATTTTGCATGCAGTATGTTCCAGTATACGTTGATAGAGAGTATTTGTTCTGGTGCAGTATAGAATAAAAAGGTAATAGAATATCTTAATTCTGAAAAATTATTAAAATTTTGAAAAAGTGTGATTATTGATGTGTTTTCCCTTAACCATTCAGCATGCCTGTCATGTATGCCATCCTGAAGAACTGTTAAAAGGTAGACAGCACTAGAGTATGGCAGGTATATGCATTCCAGAAAACATTCATGAAATATAGGATGATTATGTTTTATCAAACGCTTATATTGGGACATTGCCCCCTTAGTTCCCCATGTCCAATTTTATATTTTTGAATTAAATGTATTTAATTCTTGATTTTTTTCTATGTTCTTTGTTGTTCTAGTTTTGAGAATGAATCTAACTTATTATTATTAACAACAAATAAAGCCTAAGGTATATGTACAAAGTTTCCATCATTTTTTATGTTTTCTGCCCAATCTTGGCTTTTCCTTTGTCCATCTCTATTTTCTGCCTGTCTTACTTGTCGTTTTCTCATGGTCTTTGATTCATTTAAACCTCTACTTCTGTCATTAGAAATCACTGTTATGTACTAATTTGGCTCCTTCTGGTACTTCTATGCAGGATACCCTGTCAAACAAAGTTTTCTTCACCTATTTCACCCTTCTTTGGACTTTTCTAGGACTAACAGACACTATCTTTCACAGCATGCATCAAACTCACTTAGTTATTCTGGATTCCTGAAGCTTTTCATGCTTCTTTCTGGTCATCTAACCAGTTCTCCTATTTGTGGCAACAAGAGCTTGGTAATTTGACCCTTTAGTTTTGTAAGCCCTTTCTACTTAAAAAGCAACGTTTAGCATCTCTTGAGCTAAAATCAGAGATATGCATCTCAAGAATACTGCTAAAGGTAAATTTTCAATTAACTTTTCTTCTATTCCATTTTCTAAAATTTACTTCAGAACTGTAGGCCTGGAGGCCAAAATTTAAATTAACTGAATGTTTATCCTTTCTAAACACATACACACTGGTATTTTCAAACTATCTCCATTAATTTACCATACTGATAGTAAATGGAACTGAGTTACACAAGTAATTATCATTATTGAAAGCTACATTTAAGTGCATAAAGAATAAATGAGCATGGTGAATTAATTTACTCTACATGTCTTCAGGTTATAACTAAGGCCCTGTGAAAGTAGTTGCAAGTTAGGAAATTCCTAGCCTATAGGGCTTTTTTTCTGTAGTTTTGCAAATGGCCGATATCAAGGGAGATCTTTATTTGCTGTCTATGAAAAGAGAATAAACTGATATGAAATGCTAGGGAAAAAAAGTAGGGAGGTATGTTGTACAACTGGATGAATGAAAACTGAATGTAGCTAGATGCATTAAAAAACTTACTTGAAAACTGGCTTCATTCTCACCTTAGATAAATTATGTACAACATATTTACTGACACTAGAAATGTGATTACTGAAGTGGGAGAAATTCTGTTTCAGTCTTATTCATTTTAATAGCAAATAAATTGCTCTGAAGTGAAAGCCAGAAGTAAGAAAAGAGAAAATAAGTCACTTCTATAAATGTTTTATAGTACTAGCCTCCCTTATTATAAGAGTTTCTGCAGCAGTTGTGAATACTGCACAAAGTGAACTGTGTGGTTTACAGTCTAAAGCTGCTATGAAACATTCTCCAGCAGAAGAGAAACCAAATGTGGTAAACACAGGAAGAGATCAGAAATTACTGTTAGAAGGCCAATTGCAAGGCTAAATGCCTTTGTGAAGAGGTCAACATTTGATACTTTTTTTGCTGCTGGGCAAAAATACTTCATAAAAATAATTTATCTGGTGGGTTTTTGCTTATTTGCTCCTATCCTTCAGCTTTCAACAAGCATTAAAGCATATAATTAAGCAAGAGGCCTCTTGCTTCAATAAAGGATAAAGGAAGAAACTATTTGAAAACAGAAGATGCAATTAGATCAATAATCGAGGGGGAATCTTGAGGTTTGAGTTGCTGGAATCTGCCAAATGTATTTACTTGGAAGTAAGAATGTTTCCCCATGTCTTTAAAGCAATCAACAGTGTACTCCTTGTTCACTTGCAATGAAAAGCCCTTGATAACATATCTTCATGGGCTTGCCTGTTCTCTCTCTTCTTTTGACTTGAGTAAACAGAGAATCAAAACTTTTGATTTAAGAATTTTTTCACTCTAAAGCAAATTCTGAACAGATATATACAAAGTGGGTTAGGCAGGAAAACAGTAGATTTGCAAGCACTGTGATAAGAATGAATATTTTTAGTATTATGTATGCTCGTGTTCTGTAGGTGCTAGAGAAGAGCTGAATTCAAGAAGTGATTAAATACTGTGAAGTATTATACAAGAACTAAATTTTCCTAACTCATCATTTTGAAATACTGGGATATTAAGTAGTATGACTATGAATGCATGTTGTTCAGGCTAGATTTACAAGGGCTGCATAAAGACTTCTGCTCAAATTACCTTTAAGATATTAATGAAACCTAGGTTCTACCTGTGAACATCTGAGCTCCTAAACTGTCAAAGCCTCCAGCAGCAGACTTTGCCACATGCCTAAATATCAGTTAACGAAAATTAACAGCCAGGAAGCACAGCTGCCTGTGATACTGCTAAGCAAATGAGGCAGCTCTGTAAAACCTTGCTTCTTTCTAGCACAGTTATATTACAATGGCTTTTTTAATCTCTCTCCTAATGAACAATTTAGACTTAGGGAGGTTACTGTCCAATAAATGTCCCGAATGCTCTTGGGACTGCAAGTTAATAAACATTGATGAGGTTATAGTTATACAGGATAGCTACGTGGAAGAATCACATAAAGTTACATTAAGACAATTAAGCACAAGAAGTCAAACACCTGAGGGATGAATTCAGCAACCATAAAGAGAAAGTAGACACAACTAGACCTATAACCATGACCTATCTTATTATATTTATATCATCATTGGCATTTCATTTTACATTTGTTATTATAAAAATGTGTATAAGGCAAAGCCTCTTAACTTCCAGCACACATTGTAAAATCTGTTATGTTAATTGCAGACTATAATTACTTTCCTGACATGATTTTTATTTGGTTTGCCTGTATTATCACAGTTGACTTCTACATAAGCTAAATTCAGCTATGATTTCTTGACCACACAAAATTACTGACTTTATAGAAACTATATTAGAGGCAAGTCAGCACAACCTGTATAACACTATAAGTAAAAAACTTAGGAATTTCATAGGCATTTATAGAGGTCATTTAAAACGATAGATAAGAGGACTAAATTGGTAATTAATAATTACTTTCAGAAGTGTTGCAATCAAAATTGCTAGTAACATTTGTACTTTTTAGTTAGTCCAAATAATAAAAAGAACAATGAATACATAATATATCTCAATCCTGGTTCATGAGAATAACTTCTCACATTTAAACCACATTTGATTATCTTGTAACTACTACCTTTGATGCAGCAAAATATTCAGATCACATGTCCATTCCAGAACATGAGGGTTTGTCTCTGCCACTCTATATGTAAATCCTAAAGCTTAGTTACCTTTTCAATTCAGGTGATTTTTCCAAAGACATGTCCTGAGATGTAGTACTAAAACAAGTTATGTCAGGAAATTTCAAATAATTCAACATTCATCCATTATTTTAATACATTCTATTCATATGACACAGTTACCTGAAATATACATGACTGAATGAGGATGTTTGATAAGGATCCGAATATTAATCTCTTGATACTTTCAGTCTGTTGAGTATTTGCAGTAAACCACTTTGTTAAATTCCTTATACTTAATGCGATTTATTTTTAAGTCCTCTTCCTTCTATGCTGGTCTTGGTATTTTTCATGCCCCGGACCCACAAGCTACACAGTCACGTCTTGCATAGTTGAAAGAAGATTGCTAGTTTATCTCTGCAGCAGTCAGGCCATCAACAGGGTCACTCTTGGGGTGAAAGTCAAAAGCAAAATTTATTCTGGCTTCAACCAAAATGAACAGAACAAAAAAACTTGGATGCACAGGCAACATATGGGGGCGCAACTTCCCAAAATTGCAGAAAACAGATTTAAATCTGTTCAGATTATAATATGATCACTCAACACAGCCACATTCACTCAGATTTGATCCCACATACAGAAAGTCATAACATCAATGGACAAGAGCAGTTTCTCGGGAATACATAGTCTCTTCCAAGCTTCTTCCAGGCCACGTGGTCCAGGCTTTTCCAATTGGAGAGATGGACACAAGTACTGCATGGCTCCTTGTGAGTTCTTTCATAAAGCCAGTCCATGCCATATCAGCATAGGAGAGGATGGGGGGATCTTGCCACATGTGTGCAGAAGCTCCATCAGCAGGTTCTGGCCAGGGCACTCAGATGGACATGAGGGGTGGGGAACTCCCACTTCTGCATCTCTTCCCTCCATAGCAGCCAGATCAGGACCATGAGCTCAGCCAGGAGAGGTGGGGGGAGCGATGCTCACTCCTGCACTGCCCCTCCCATTGAATCTGGCACCACAGATGAGGCCCTTGAAAAATACAAATGTTTAAGATAGACAAACAGTAAAGTCAGGCTTTACAGGATTTCTAAGTTCAATGTTTAGAGCTTAATTCAATTGCCTAAACACAGGGACTTGAGGTTATCCTATGTAGTTTCTTCTGCCAGTCCAGAAAAATGGGCCTCTGCCCATCCTGTCTTGCATCAGTCAGCCCCTTTCTGGACTTCTCAGATGTCCTCAGGATCCCAAATGCTACTCAAGTCCTATTTTTAAGCATCTGTATTAAGCTTGGAATAAAACTGGCATTTTGTAATTTTATCCATCTAAGTTTAAGGTTTAGAATATTTTACAGTAAATATGAAAAGACAGAGTCTCTTGTCATTTAAAGAAGATGGAAAAAATTGTATCTATCTCTCACTGTTGTCTGTCCAAGGAGCCTGAAAGTTTATGAGAGTATGCATGGAATCAATTTAGCCAAATAGCCATGTGTATCTGAGAAGTTCAACTTCCAGCTCCTTTACTGCTGATGAAAAGTCACAAGATCTTTGAGGATGCAGGTGCCCACATCCTGATTTAGATAACAATAGCTGGTGAAAGGTTTTGTTTGTATCATTGCATTAAATATAGACTCAAGTGTAATTTTTTTAGTAGTCAATTTTGTGTTGCAGAAGACTAAGTGTACTTGATATGAAACCTAGCTGAAGTATCTAAGTTTCAGATTACTTAAGTCAGTTGTAGCGGTTCCCAATATCATATAGGTTATTTTTATTTTTGGTAGCAGCAAGGTCTTTAGGTCACAAAGAGAATGTTGATAGTGAGACTGTTAAATTCTACAGTGATATGCAGATTTAGCATTCTCTCAGTTTGCTCAAGATGAAGCAATTTTATATATATGTTTATGCATGTGTACCTTTCAGTCTGTAAACAAGTACAAGGAAAATCAAGGGGTTTATAACATAGTCACACTAATAATTAGATAGTGTTTCATCCTAAGTAAGTCTCTTTAAAGGAGACTTGAGGCCAGTCATATATCATAATCCTATAACAACCAACACCTAAAGAGAAACAAAAGCCTAACTCTAGATATTAAGTGACAAGCATTTGTATAAAAAACCCAAACAAACCTGTACATTTCCTCAGTAACATTCCAATGGGTAAAAAACTGAAGGAAGTGTACAAGGAGATAGTTTAATAGGTAAGGCAAAAGCTGCACGTGCAAGCAAAGTACAATAACCATTTCATTCACTGCATCCCCCCCAGCAGGCAGATGTTTGACTGTGCCCAGGGAAAATAGGGCTCCGTTTTGTGTAAATTACAAACACTGTCATTCCAAACGCTCCCCTCAATTCTCTCCTCCTTCCCCCCAGTTCTTGTGTCTGAGCACAACATATGGTATGCAATATTCCTTTGGTCATTTAGGGTCAGCTGTCCTGGCTGTATCTCCTCCCAGCTTCTTTTGCAGTTCTAGGCTACTCACTGGCAGGATAGTTTCAGAAGCAGAATTGTGTGTTGTATAAGCACTCAAGAATAACTAAAACATGAGTGTATTAACAATACTCTTTCATACCAAATCCAAAATGTAGCACCATACAAGCTACTATGAAGACAATAAACTTCATCCAAGCCAAAACCAGGGCAGTGCTTTAAAAGCCTGTCAAACATCCACGAGATGTCTAATAATTGTCCACATACTGATTTATAAAGCTTAACTGAGCTTATTCTCTGTGTCTTGCATAGCCTGAAACTTGCTTAAGGTTAGAGACAGTGGATTTTTTACACAACAATTTTATCTTTTAGTGCACCAAGTGCAGCTAATGATTAAAATTATATTTGATTTTTTGTCTTTCATTGTGATGCATTACATAGTATTACAATGATGAGTCTGAAAGTTTCTTATGTCAAAGAAAATGGTAACTTTTCACAGGTAATTTCAAACTGAAATTCACATTTTTTTGCATTGAAGCATGGTTTTATCTGTCTGCATTATGAGAAAGGAAATGGCAAGTTTTTCTTTGGCTGTCTGTGGTATCTGAAGTAGCAGCGAAACATTTTTTTCCACTACAGAGATAGATTTTCTGATCTGGAAATTTATTTTCAGCCAATAACTATAAACTATTATATTTTATATCACAACTAGGATTGGACTGCCAGTCCTCATTGCTTAATTAAGTTCCATCAGGGACCCTCAACAACAAAATAATCTCATCTCTTTCTTCAGAAGAAGAACTGGGGAAGCAGGAACAACTACACAAATGGTTCAAATAAGTATTTCCCATTCATTTTCTTAATGACATGTTTTTAATGAAAAATGTATTATTCTACTAAAGCCAATGTTCTTTGTGATATTAATAGGCCTGAGATTCAGACTGGCCTCAAGAATGAGTAATGGCAAACAATTTATGAGAATATTAATACCAGTTATATCATAAATGTAACTATAAGGAGTCCTGTGTGAAAGAGTCCCTTAATTTCAATATTTGCATTTTAAAATTAGCATTGTTTCAGGAAGAGTAATGTCTACATGAAATGCAGCTTGGAATAGTAATAAAGAAGGCTTCAAAATGCCTTCATCCAAAGTAATAACAGGAGATGAATTTACTGATTCTAATTGACCGTGGAGAACTAGAGATGGAAGCTAAACTGAATAGGTATGGAATCATTGCTGAAGGGTGTAACATGGAAATTATGAAAAGAAAAAAAATAGCATTTTTATTTAATAGATGGAATTTTATTACTGGGAAAAACATTTCAAAGTAAAATTAAAAGGTAACTATGAATGAAATGAGAAATATTCTTGTATAAATTTTTGTATTAATAGTATCATAATTTGGTTCTAACAGTTACCTGGTATGTTTGCAACTAATTACATTTATTTCATTTTATTTTCAGTACCATAGTGTTTGTTAAATTTGAAAACACTTGACATATACAGAGATATGTAATACCATTGATAAGTATGCCATTCTGTATGTGACTGGGAATCTGATGGTACATAGAAATAAGCTTGTTTCACAGTGTTTTGAGAAGAGAAACTCATATATCGCAATAAAGGCATACATGAGTTATAACCTTATATTTTACTTTTTTTGAAAGTCAAATATCACGTGTAAGTTAGTTCTCTTTAACTGAACATCTAGCTTTGACCAAATGCTCTGTTTTATAGGATAAAGGTGATATCAGTGCCATACTTAAAGTATATACAGGGCATAAAACAAGAATATGATCCATAGCACCTCAGCTAACATACTTCCACACTGAATTATAGAACTTAGGCTGCGTTTCCAGAGCCGACCTTCTGATAATCTGAACCTTAATTTTCTAGAGTCTCATTTACAGCTGTGTATTCCTGATATAAGAAATCCATAACTGGCTTCTTCACAAGTAAAGAAAATAACCAGAGAAAAGTTGAAAGAAACTTCAGAAGGCAATCTGTATAGGTGAACAGGCTCTCCTCAAAGCTTTAGAAAGCAGACAGAATCACAGAATCACAGAATAACCAGGTTAGAAGAGACCCACCGGATCGTTGAGTCCAACCATTCCCACCAATCCCTAAATCATGCTCCTAAGTACCTCATCCACCCTCACCTTAAACACCTCCAGGGACGGTGACTCAACCACCTCCCTGGGCAGACTGTTCCAATGCCTAACCACCCTCTCCGTGAAGACAGTACACTACTGCTCCAGTAGGATGTTCCTGAAAGCAGAAATGCAAAATTGTCTTCTGAGATGCTGGGCCATGAGGCCAAATTACTGCAGAATTAAATGTATACTACAGCTTGCAGTCGAAAAATAAAACTCCATTCTTTTTTTATTATTATTATTATTTCTTAAACACTAGTTATTAATGATCAATTAATGGTCATATTCTGTCTCATACCAGATGCAAATGTCATGGAGCTCTTTCCCAAGTATTATTAAATAAGCCTGTTCTGTGTTGGGGTCCCTGGCCAATACATATTATTAAGCTAAATTAGTAGAGGAAATTAATAGGCTCTTCATAAATCAGAGAACAATTACAGATTTCAGTTTACACGGAAAGATTTTGTTATCACAGTTCTCCATCACAGACATTCTAACATCTGCAAACAAGGATTCTTCATGTCCTTAGCAAGAGAACATCTGAAGCTCAGAGTTTTATAAGAGGTAGTTCAGTTTTCATTCTACTGCTATATTTGAAGTGATTCACATTTCTTTTACTCTCACTCTTCATTTTATCCTGTTTGAGGCAGATCTTGTCACCCTTATTCAAAATCAAAAGTAATTTACATTGCAAAATATCCCAGTGATATCACCATCATCACTCAATGAACAAAGCATTAATCAGATAGAACATTGCAGACAAAGGAGTCCTGATGCACTTCATAGGTATTTGATATTTTGATATAGATGGTATATCTGTTACCTATAATATTTCTTGCTGTGAGTGGAATAGTTTTCAGGTTTGGACCAGTTTTTATCCTTGTATGTGTAAAATAACAAGCCCTGAAGTAACAACAAAGTTCTGGAGCTTACCACAACTCTTTTGGAAGTACAGGTCTTCATTCTCTTAGTTATCTTCATGATACGAACAGTTGCTCTGCAGAACAAACTTCACACTAGAGGCTGCTGGTGTATCACATATTTGAAAGGAAAATGACAATGTTCAAAGATCTTTTTTGTGAGAACTGTCAGAATCATGGACCCTGACATGAAGGAGGATACAGTCTTTAAACATAGCCAGTAGTAGTTAAATAATAAAATGTTGTAGTTTATCTATTTTGTTTAAAGTATTTCTGTCTATTTCATTATTAGAGGTGACCAATTGGTAATCACTTGAGTGCTGAAGCTGGTGAGGGGGTTGGAGAACAAGTCTTACAAGGAATGGCTGAGAGAGCTGGGGTTGTTTAACCTGGAGAAGAGGAGGCTGCGGGGAGACTTTATTGCTCTCTACAACTACCTGAAAGAAGGTTGTGGAGAGGAGGGTGCTGGCCTCTTCTCCCAAGTGATGGGAGACAGGACAAGAGGGAATGGCCTCAAGCTCAGCCAGGGGAGGTTCAGGCTTGACATTAGGAAATGATATTTCAAGGAAAGAGTCATTGGGCACTGGCAGAGGCTGCCCAGGGAGGTGGTTGAGTCACCTTCCCTGGAGATGTTTAAAAGATGGGTGGATGAGGTGCTGAGGGACATGGTTTAGTGACTGATGGTTGGACTCGATGATCCAGTGGTTCCTTTCCAACCTAGTGATTCTATGATTCTATATTGCAGCCTGTTATGTAATGTCTGTGATTCTGTCAGCAAGACTCTTCAAGTTTTCTTTTTATTATGCCTTCAGTGTAAAAAATAAAACTTAGTGAGGACCTTGGGGCTGACTTTTACTTGGAATTGAGTTAA
Source organism: Clamator glandarius (assembly GCA_033459285.1). Lineage (NCBI taxonomy): Eukaryota > Metazoa > Chordata > Aves > Cuculiformes > Cuculidae > Clamator > Clamator glandarius. The sequence continues at coordinate 53,950 of JAUNZM010000131.1, read as the reverse complement.
GACATGAGTTAGGCAATTAGAATTGCATATTATTTTGTTCTGCAATCAGACTTTGATATTCCATATTTTTATTATTTTATGTAAATATACTACAATTGCAGGGAACCTCTGCAAGTTTTGACATCATTAGTACCAAGGTTGATTTTATAATGAGAAAAGACTCCAAAATCAAGGACAAGAATCTCAGCTACAATACTTCTTTGTCAAATATAATTCCTTCATTAACAATATTTCTGCTTTTCCAAGTTACCCATAACAGACTATATTTTTCTCAGTATTCAAAAAGACTGGGTCACTGATAGCAGAGGAGCGTGTCTTATCTGGTAATCAGACATTTGAACCTATTGTTCATCTGTATGATGAATCATACACAGAATTCACTTTATTTTATTTCTTTTGGTGATGAACTTTTAAAGACAAAGAGAGTGAGAGAAAGAGAGAGCTATATATTGAAAATATACTGTTCTAATTACATGTTCTAGTTACTGTGCTAGGAGACTGATGCATTTCTAAGAATTCTTGGGTTAAATTAGTGAAAATTAACACAATTTTAAATTCTCCTGCTGGTTATTTTAAAAGTTTTTTCTTCATTGTAGGAAGCTGAGGAACTTGAAATCTTTTCTTCAACTCCTTGTTAATTTAGAAGCAGCAAGTCAGGTGTATGGAAAACTTGCAGGGAGTAAATGACAGTATTAGAAGTATAAGTGAGGCTCTGAAATGTAGCATAAGCACTTGCTTATTCAGTAATGTGTAGAAACTCTGAGACAGGTATATTAAAAAACACTGGCAGTACAATGTTTTTGCCTGATATTTAACTACTGATCTTAAAAGTTAAATATTCCAATGTTAAGGAAAGATTTTTTTTTTACACACACATAGGTAGAATCATACAATCATAGAGTAGTTAGGGTTGGAAGGGACCTTAAGCATCATCTAGTTCCAACCACACTGCCATGGGCAGGGACACCTCCCACTAGATCAGGTTACCCAAGGCCCCATCCAGCCTGGTCTTAAACACCTCCAGGGATGGGGCAGCCACAATTTCCCTAAGCACCTGTTCCAGTGCCTTACCACTCTCATGGTGAAAAAAATTCTTCCAATGTCTAGTCTAAATCTGCCCTTCTCCAACTTATACCCATTCCCCCTCATCCTATCACCACAAGCCTTTATGAATAGTCCCTTTCTAGCTTTCTTGTAGGCTCCTTCCAAGTACTGGAAGGTCGTTATAAGATCTCTTCGGAGCCTTCTGTTCTCCAGGTTGAACAAGCCCAGCTCACTCAACCTGTCCTCAAATGGAAGGTGCTCCAGCCTCCAGCTACAAAGATCATCTTTGTAACTCTCTTCTGGACCCATTAAAAAAGTTGCATATCTTTCTTACACTGAGGATTCCAGAACTGGGCACGGTACTCCAGGTGAGGTATCACAAGAGAGGAACAGAAAGGCAGAATTACCTACCTTGGCCTTCTGGCCATGTTTCTTTTGATGCAGCCCAGGATACCATTGGTCTTTGGGGCTGCAAGCACACACTGTCGGCTCATGTCAAGCTTCTCATCGACCAGCACCTCCAAGTCCTTCTCTGCAGGGAAGCTCTCAATCACATCATGTACTGAAATCGGGGTTTGCTCGGACCCAGGTGCAGGACTTTGCAGTTGGCTCTGTTGAACCTCATGAGGTTCTCACAGGCCCACTTCTCAAGCCTGTCCAGGTCCCTCTGGATGACATCCCATCCTTCCAGTGTGGCAACTACACCCCTTAGCTTGGTGTCATCTGCAAACTTGCTAAGGGTGCATTCAACCTCGCTGTCAATTTGTCCACTGCTGTGATTTCTATCATTTTCATCATAGAAAGCCACTTAGCTGGTCATACAGCATTTTCCCCTGGTGAAGCCATGCTGGCTTACTTTAATCACCTCCATATGATTAGATGTTACTGTATGTGTAATACTTACAACAAATAAATAAGTGGAAAATACCTACTGAGCCTGGTCTGGTGGGAGGTGTCCATGCCCATGGCAGGGGCATTGGAAGTAGATGATCTTTAAGGTCCTTTCCAACCCAAATCATTCTATGATTCTAATCAGTCTGTAAAACACAGGTCTGAGGTTTCTGATGGCTTTGTTCTTTAAAATCAGAAGAGTATTAGTGGAAATGGGGAACAATCATTCATTGTCTGATGACAGTGAACATCTAGCATGAATGGTGAAGGAATCAAAATAAAAAGAAGTTAGGTTTAAAACAAGTAAAAAAGAACAATAAAAGAATTGAGAAAAGATATAAACATTCACAATTTTTATGAGTGCAAAAATCTGTTAGAGATATGAGTAGAAGAGGCATCACATTTGTTAAAGGAATTTTGTGGGCTGCACAACACTGGAAACTAGTGAACTTCCCTTTGTGCCTAGCCTGCTCTGCTCTTTCCCAAGATAATTATTGAGCTATTTGCTCTTACCAGAGACAGGCTGCTGAATAGAAGGGATTTTTTGCTCATGAACAAAGTAATTTTATATTCTTTTATATCAAAATAATGCATAAGAGATTACAGTGAGGTTTACAGCAGACCTTAAGGATTTTGGAGTATCAGCTTCTACAAAATTTTTAAAGGAGTAAATAACAGAACATATAACAGAAATAAATATCTACATGTGAGAAAGCCTCACAGCGGAGACTTAAATAAAAAGTAAGCCAGTATTTGTGAATTTTTTAATGTCGTTGTTATTGAAGAGGGAAAGGAAGAAACAGATAAATATTCCAAAAATATTTTGGTCTAAGTTTATTACACAGCTGTAAAAGTTTGTCTTCATGTAACTCACTATATTTTTAAGTTTTCCTTGAGTAGTTATTATACTTGAAATGGTTGTGAGCATATTATGCAATTATAGTTTCTTGAAGACACGACTGCTGCTGGGTCTGGAATATTTTTATTTAAGAAGATTAATGAAGAAAAAATTTTCAGTTTTCCAGAAATAAAATTGAGATGCTTTTCTTTTCCTTCAGATGGTAAAATAATATTTTGTAATATTTCATGAATGGTATAGATGTTGATGAGATCATTCAGGAACTGCAAGCTGATGGAATTTCAAGATCATTAAGTTGTGTACTAGAACATTACAGCTGACCATAAACTTTAGAAGAAAATCTGTTATACTTGAATCCAGGAAGGAAATAAAAACTTGTATCAACTTTTTGGTAACAGAAAAAACCCAGTGATCTCACCTAGAGTCATTACATATTCCCACAAAAATAAAATTATCTCTCTCATATCCCAGTGAGTATAAATTAATATGATTACCTCTTTCGTATTATAATTCAAAGTGAGAGACATGAGTTCTGATGTTTTCTCTTATTTAATAGCAGAGATAGGTCTCATAAATGCCATAGTGCCTTTGTTACATGATTTAGGTTCATATTTGGGGAAAGGCATTACAATTTTGTTACATTCACAAAGAGTTTAGCTGAGAATATGATCCATTCAAATAACAGGAAATATCTTCTCATGATTAAGAGAGTGTTGTTTAGTATGGGTGTGGGGGCACTCGTAAACATTGTAATAGAAGTAATAGACATTTTCTGTCCAGCAGTCATGGTTATAATGGAAAATGCAGGCTGACGCTGAAATTGATTCCTTCACTTTGACTCATCCAGCTGTGATAACATCAGTAGAAAAAGAAGAGGAACCCCACACCCACTACTTGGTAGTTTTACTCATTTCCTTTGCTATTTGTTCTCCTGGGTCTCTCCTGACATTCTTTTTCCTTTTTGATTTGGGCAATAGGAAGCATGCTCCTCTGATGTTTCTTCTCAATTGCTTTTTATCCTTTCTACTGTAAGCTTCTGGGTGACAGGTGAAAGACAACTTTCCTGTTTCATAAAAATTTCAAAATACGAAATTGGAATTAAAAGCCAAAATAACTTTCATCCATTCAAAAGGGAAAAAAAGAAAGCTCAACTGGGTTTATACATATTCTGCATGCTGAGATTAACAATCAAAATGAAAAGTCACGTTGAAGAGGAAAAACATATTTTGTATATCTGTTGGCATCATATATATGTATAATGTTTTTATTGTATAATTGTTTTAATCCATGAAATCCACAAAAATGCATCTTTCAGGAAAAAAGTATGAACTAGACTTTTTAAATAATATCCCTACCCTTTTTAATGCTTGAACAAAGATTTTTCAATTTTGATGTAATATTGCCTTCAATTTTCTATTATGTTTTAATCATAATGAACTATACTCTCTATTCCCATACTTTCTCATACTTTCTTCTTCCTCAGTCTTATAGTATAACTTCTGGAATTCAGAAAGTCAAGGAGAGAGAGAAATGATAAGACAAATTATGATATTATAGCAGAACTGAAGATTAGGGATGCAAAGAGCAGAGATTTTTTTCTCTCCTTTTGTCTCTCTATCCAGTCTCAATCAGTCTTTAATAATTTTGAATGAGTCCACTTAGCTGATCAGAGACCTACAGCTGTAGCAACAGAAACAGAGTCCAATTCAAAAGATTGATTACAAAAATTTACAGCAGCTAGTTAGTTTCACCAATTTATGTTTCATCTATGTGTAACAATAATGTATTTGGTTAAACAAAACTGACAGAAGTGAATCTTTTGAAGGACTATCTTTACTATAGAATTAGTTTTTGCTCAACTGAAGTATTCTGAAGTTAGTCAGAATTACTTACAACTTTTCTGTTTTATCACCTTTTTTTTTTTTTTTGGTGTAATTTTCCACCACAAATGGAAGAACTGTATATTTAGTTCCAGCAGTACAGTCATTAAAAGGTGCAATGGAGATGTGAGATTTTAGATGGGGTATATGCAGGAAAAAGCTAAATACGGGAAACCTACCTGAACACACTGGGAAGCAATTCTGATGCACTGAGAGCAGTATGTCAGAGTTAATATATATTAATAACAGGCAGCTACAAAAGTATAGCATATCTGTGAATATACACATGTATCTTCTATTTAATCATCATTTTTGTAGAAGCAACTAGAAACAATCCCAAAACTGAACCGTATCTTTAACTATGTTGGACTGGTAATGTATTACCTAGGCAACTTGAAGGCTGTTGAAGTCAAATAATAGTTTATAGTAGATATCCCTTCATGTACAATAAGATAATATCACAAACCTTGAAGAGCAGGCACAAGGTAATACCAGACGTCCCAGATCTATAAACATTGCTCAGAAATGGCCAGTTACTGCTTGCTAAAGGAATGCAGTCTTGGGAACAGAGTAGAACAAACATTATGGCTAAGAGAGAGCTCTGAAAAGTATACAGCATATGTATAACTCAGATATAACATGAACTTCTAAGATAAAAAATGCAAAAAAAATGTGAAAAGGCAAGCTGACTGTTAGAAAATATACCAAAAAAAATTCCAGGGTCTCCCAATAGGAGGGCAGAACAAATCCCCATAAAGGGAATTAATTTCAAGATAAGTTGGAATACTTATGACTTACCAGAACACAACCCTAAGAACATCAAGCCTAACCTCAGAAAAGATAGTAGATAGTATAGTTCATGTCTGTCAGTTTTAACAGAAACTTAATTTGGAATGTGCTGTAGTTGGATAATTTTGACTGCAAGTGCTGGAACAATTCTAAACAGACTAATATTAAATCTCTGATTAGATTTTTAGGACTGATTAGTCTATTGGTAAAAATCTTGTTTTCAAATATAAGGTGCACCTGTCTTTCCCCAAAAATGTATGCAGTGTTTCATTTAATTGTTCACTGTTGGAAATATTATTGCAATTTGATGGTAAGAAAAATTTAGGAAAAATAAAAATAAGATTCTGACCTTATTTTTTTAATCTTTTCAAGGCTTTTAAAATATTAAAGTGGTTAATAAGTTTCTGAGATTTTTTTATGTCTCATGTCAGTTGTCTGTTTCATGCTTTAAAATTCAGAATTTATTTAAGATATTAATATAGAGACTTTTTTTTCACTTACACTGCAATAATGTTCAGGTTTTTCAACTGTACATCTTCATTTTGACATCTGTTTTTAGCTTACTGCCCTTGTTTTTTACATGAGTAGTTTATCAAACCTTATACTAAAATCCTGCAAGAAATAATTGAAAACAAAATACACAGGAAACACTTAGATGAAATTTTACATGGTCTTTATTATAAAGACCAACTGCAAAAATAGCTGCAGGTATCTACCTTTGAGAAAACAGTGGACCTAACACCAAGTAAAAGTGGTAGGAGTAATCTGCCCATTGTTCTGAAAGATAAGAGATATGGTCTTTTAATTAAATGACTGGAGAGAGGCATCTTCATTATGAAGTAGGAACTTTTCCATCAGAAAAGATAATAAAAAGAAAGTGACTGTGCTTACAACTCTTTCACAAACTACCCCACCAATGCTGTTCTTTAGAAAATATAGCATAGAAAGAAGCTGTCAAAGTAGTTGTAGATTTGCTAGCAAAATGATAGTGCACCAGTATAATCTAGGCTAAAATATTGTATCCAGCTCTGACCATTTAAGTTCCCAGAAAAACTGGAAAAGTCCCTGAGAAAGTCCATTCAGATCACTGGCATAATTTATAGTCAATAATAAGTAAAAATCCTAAAAGAATGTACTTAAAACAAAAAAAAGAATAATAATCTCAGTGACGGTAGTATTTCTCTCTATAGATAGACTAAAGAAGTTAAAAACAGAGATGTGCCATTAAACAAAGAGTTCTAAAAGATCTTTTTATTTCTGATACAATATCTTTGTTAGGATTTTTCAGACAGTCTTCAACAATAATCCCTAAGAGTTCATCAGTAAATTAAAAAAGTAAATCTTGATTTTCCTTTCTGAATAATGGGATATACTTTGGAAGAACCTTCCTTGTGGTACTTACTTTGCATTAAATCTCTTCTAAAGCAAGGAAGTGTGTTGGGTTTTTTTCCTCCCTAGAAAATACCAAACCTTTTGGGGGGAACCTAATGCAAAATGAAAGAAACCAATGGAACTCATAATATTCCATTTCAGTGATTAAAATTAACATCTTGGAAATTAAACAAGGACTCGCTGCTTTCTTTTATTTGGAAATTTTCATGAGAGGTGCCATCATGTTTAGCTGCTATTGGAAATTTTAACTGCAGATCTTCATTACAAGAGGTAATAATCAAGAAAGTTCAAAGATTCATTCATAAGCTAATAATATTATGGTATATAACTTCCTCACATTTTTGTTCTGTTTTCTAAAGCAGCTGGAGATCCAGCTGCATAACATTGTTAAATGGTATCATACTGTATTTGTTCACAGTGACATCTGGAAACTCCATGTACCTAAAAATCAATCATGTCTGCACTAGTGCAAGCTTTCTGGGAAACTAGGACCTTAATTCAGATATTTACTGTGCAATGTTGGTCCAGCACTTTGAAAAGTACAGATGATTCAATGATAGTATACAATAACAGTTAAATTTTCTACCTCAGTCAACACTGAACATTTATGGATGATGCAGAACAAGGTATACCAGGGAGAAGTTAAAATTCCCCTCTAATCTTTTAGAATATTTGTCATCAAATATTTCATGCTGTTGAAGACACAATTACTTTGAACAGTAAGATAGGTCTCTAACTCTGTTAGTCTTCATACATAATAAATAAGATTTCAATAGACAATTAATGTAAACAGTGAAACAGAAAACAAAAACATTATTATAAAATACTATAATTATGTAAGATCTTGAATGTTATATCTGAATACTGCTTGCAACTTTTTAGTTTCCCATGTTGTACAGATAGTATGTCTGTAGCTATCTCCATCTATGTGTCTCTACATCCTCAGTCTTTTCTAGCAGTTGCTTTTTGGGGCTTGACTGTGTGCCAGCAGAGCACATAGCTGGGTTTTGTTAGTTTGGTTATTAACTGACAAGCAAAATTATTTACTATGTTAATCAGTGCCTCCCTACTCCTACCTTGAAGGCTATTTATACCGATGCAGAATATTTCAGTTAATTAAAAGAAGTAGTCATGCTGGATCCATAAATTTTATATATAAGGTTAATTTTACTGTTGTAGTTACTCCTGCTATAACCATACATCACGGGTTAAGCTATCTTGTCTGAATTTTTTTAGTCTGTGTAAATATTCCCTAGAGCTACAGAGGCACTATGCAATGTCTCTTGGAAGGTCTACATCAAATATCAGTAGCTGACTGAAGTTTATATGGTGATCTTAATCATTTCATGTCCACTATCCCTTGCCAGCCCTGTAAAATGCAACAGTGGAGTGCAGTACCCAGGCAACATTGTTTTGAGCACTTACAGCTCAAGGAAATGCAGAAAGCCTTGGAATATTGAATGTAGTACAAAAAGATCATTATTAAAATATTAATAAGTTTGCTTTAAAAAAAAAAAAAAGGCTGACAGCTTTGAGACAGTTGTTTACTTTTTTCATGATCAAACAATCTGATCTGGACACTAACACTGCCAGAGATTGATTTAATATCTCTATCTTTTTCTGAGATTGACTAAGGAAATGAGACTTCCATAGCCAAATAAAACAGTGTAAGATCTTTCTGGAAACATTTGAAAAAGATCCCAGAGCATTGGCAACTACATGTTTGGAAATGGGGCATAAATGATTCAGTACATGCAGCAAGAGATTAAAAATGAATTTTTGGTGCTGCTAAGCACTCACCCACAGGTGCAGGAATAGGCTAGCCTGCATGGAGTTACAGCTGGCAAAACAAAAGGTTATATGAGGAAATGGAGGTTTTGAAAGAGATAGGATACACTATAGAAAAAAATACTAATTCTTAGACTCCAAAACATATTATTTACTAGTAAGAATATAGTAAGAGGTACAGATAAATATGTGCACAACCTGAAACAAAACATAACAAAACTTGTAAAGGAAAGAAACTCAGAAGCTTAGTTCTCATTGAACTGTGATGCCTAAACTCAGTAAAGGATGCAGAGCAGAATACTAAGTAACAAATTAAAAACCCTGATATCTTTTGGTATGATAGACAGATTTTGGAAATTTTAGCATCAGTGTATATTTAACTGTGATAAATATTTTAATGGAATACAAAAAGAATCCTGAAATATCTGTATAAAGGATCTACACAAAGCATGAGTTTTCTAAAAACAACATGAAGTTTTATTTTTGTCTTCATAAAACACCTTAATTTAAAAAGGAGAGTAAATATACCAAAAGAAAATGTAATAATTAATAAATTTAATCTACTTTTACATAGACATATATTCAGAAATACTTGCTGCAAAAAGAAAAAGGAGGAATTCTTGAAATACACAAAACTAAAGAACTGAAATGGCAAACACTTACAAAGCAACTTCTATACTAGAAGACAGTATTTAAAAAACCATAAAATGGGTTGGACGGGACCTTAACCCCCCTGCCATGGGCAGGAACAGTTCCCACTAGATCAGGCTACTCAAGGCCCCATCCATCCTGGCCTTAAACATTTCCAGGGATGGGGCTTCCACAACCTCCCTAGACAATCTGTTCCAATGTTTCATCACCCTCACCATGGTGAATTTCTTCCAAATTTCTAATCTAAATCTTTCCCTCTCCAATTTAGAGCCTTTCTCTCTCATCCTATAACTATATGCCCTTGTGAAAAGTCTCTCCTCAGCTTTTTTGTAGGCCCCTTCAGGTACTGGAAGGCTCCTATAAGGTCTCCCCAGAGCCTTCTTTTCTCCAAACTGAACAGCCACAACTCTCTCAGCCTCTCATCACAGCAGAGGTGCTCCATCCCTCTGATCATCTTTGTAGCCCTCCTCTGGACCCTTTCCAACAGCTCCATATCTTTCTTATATTGGGGATTCCAGAACTGGACACAATACTCCAGGTGGGGACTCACAAGAGCAGGGTGGAGGGGCAGAATCACCTCCCTCAAAATGCTGGCCACACTTCTTTTGATGCAGCCCAGGATACAGTTTGCCCTCTAGGCTGCGACCGCAAATTGCCAGCTCATGTGAAGCTTCTAATCAGTCAGCATCCTCAAGTCCTTCACTGCAGGGATGTTCTCAGTCACATCATCTCCCATCCTCTATTGAAACTGCAGATTACCATGACCTAGTTGTAGGACCTTGCCCTTGGACTTGTCGAACCTGATGAGGTTCACACAGGCCCACTTCTCCAGCTTGTACAAGTCCCTCTGGATGGCATCTTGTCCTTCTGGTGTGGCAACTGCACCACTCAGCTTGGTGTCATCTGCAACATTTCTGAGGGTGCACTCAATCTTACTGTTTGTATCTGTGCTGGAGATATTAAATAGCACTGGTTCCAATAAGGATCCCTGAGGGATGCTACTTGTCACGAGTCTCCATTTTACATTGAGCTGTTGACCACTACTCTCTGAATAATGAGTTATGATGTTGAAGTCCTAGAACATTTGCAACATACAGGAAGGTTTAAGATTTTTCTGTTCCTTAATTATTATATTTCTTAATGCCCAGTGCAATCAGTCTGTAGGTAGCCAGCAGTAGGGCTCTGATGTTGTTCTCAGAGAATATTTAAAGTCTGTGGCAATACTGCCTTTCCCTAGGTCTTCCTTTCTGCAGTATATTTTGCATTTCTTAGCTGTGTTTTGGCATAAAACTCTCAGTCCCAAGGTTTGCTTTCTGCTTTTCTTTTCCCTTCTTTAGTTTGGCCTTTGGCTCCCCTATTGTTCTCTTGGCTACGATTTCAGTCCCTTGGTCTCTCTGATCCACTTTCTGAGCCTCTTCATATCTTTCTGCATTTTCTTTTTTTTTTTATCTTCTCGAGTTTATAATATTGCATATTTCCCACATGGTTTTGATTAAGGCACTCTTCCTTTGCTTTAGCTTGAGTAGGACTAAGCTAAATAATTCCACAAATTGGGTTTAAAAGCAATTCAAAATGTTTTATCTTCTCCAGGACTCTTTCATTTCTGTTGGGTTTTGTTTAAATGTGTTGGTCCAGTTTTACAGTGGAAAAGGATGGGAAAGACAGAACGATTCCTCTACTCCCTGTCCCATGGATCCTGTGTCCCATTGCAACCACCTGAGGGATTTACTGCAAGGAAACAGAATTTAGTGAGTTATTTAACTCATTCTACACCTCTTTTCTCAACACCATGTATTCACTCTGTTTCAGACTGTGACTTGGTTGCTAACAGAATTCTACTGTATGAAGACTACTGTCAGCCTAACACGAGTAATTGTCTGTTGCCAGACTGGGAACTATGTTTTCCTTTCTTACTATGCTACCTAGTTATTGGTCACTAGAAACTGTATCTAAGCTTTAACCAAAAGGATCATCTGTAACATGTTTTTATAACTTTCTCTGCGTCCAGCACTCTTTTTGCATTTATAGTTCTATCTTTTGGTGCAGATTGGGCTGAATCAGCATTAACCACATGAAAAGCTAGTACTGCGTGGTTATTTTTTTTATTTTTTCCCATGGAGGAATAAGGCAAGACAGAGAGAAGAAACTCTTCTGAGCGTGCATTCTTCTTTGTAAAATCAGCAAATGTACTTTCTATCTGAAGTAAATTGCTTTATTTTTCAAGAGCACAGTAAGTTAGAAAAGAGAGTTAAGATCATGACATTTCCTTAGGGCTAAATTTTCAGACTTCCATGAGAAGAAGTACAAGAGGATATGTAAGAACCATGAAAAGAAATTTTGTAGGAAGAAAGATTACAGATAGTAACTCACCTAATTCATCCGACCTAATCTGAAGCATCTAAACAAAATACTTAGGAGTCACAGAATCATAGAATCATAGAATCATAGAATCACCAGGTTGGAAAAGACCCACCGGATCATCAAGTCCAACCATTCCTGTTAAACACCAAACCATGCCCCCCAGCACCTCACCCACCTGTCTTTCAAACACCTCCAGGAGAGGTGACTCAACCACCTCCCTGGGCAGCCTCTGACAGTGCCCAATGACCCTTTCTGTGAATTTTTTTTTCCTAATGTCCAGCTAAACCTCCCCTGGTGGGGCTTATGGCCATTCCCTCTCATCCTGTCACCTGTCACTTGGGAGAAGAGGCCAGCACCCTCCTCTCCACAACCTCCCTTCAGGTAGTTGTAGAAAGCAATGAGGTCTCCCCTCAGCCTCCTCTTCTCCAGGCTAAACAACCCCAGCTCTCTCAGCCGCTCCTTGTAAGACTTGTTCTCCAGCCCCTTCACCAGCTTTGTCGTTCTTCTCTGAACTCACTTCAGAGCCACAAAATCCTTCTTGTGGTGAGGGGCCCAGAACTGAACACAGGATTCGAGGTGCGGTCTCACCAGTGCCGAGTACAGAGGGAGAATAACCTCCCTGGACCTGCTGGTCACACCATTTCTGATACAAGCCAAGATGCCATTGGCCTTCTTGGCCACCTGGGCACACTGCTGGCTCATGTTCAGTTGGCTTTCAACCAACACTCCCAGATCCCTCTCCTCCAGGCAGCTTTCCAGACAGCCTTCTCCTAGTCTGTAGCACTGCAACCTTGTGAAGTCAAAAGAGAGAACTGCTTAAAGGAGAGACCTAGATACTCTAAGAGGAAAGTTCAGATCTGAGACTGAAAATCCTAGCTGGGGCAATGGACAGACTCTGGCTGCCAGGCCCTCCCCAGTGGACCTCAACGTGCTCTTGCTTCCCACCTAGTAAGTCCTGGCCCCCAGTGCACTCTGGTAGATTTTCTTTTTCAAATGCCCTTTTCAGCTTCTCTTTGCTTTATTTCCCCTTTAGCTGTGTCTCTGTTTTACAGAATATTTTTGTCTTATATCTCTTAAAGCAGGATCCTCAGGGACATTTAGGTGCCTCATAAAGCAGGTTTGGACTAGTGGTATTTTTCACACTCCTTAGACATTTCAGTTACATTGAAAACTAAACAGTAGACCATCCTTTCTTCCTTGCTTTTGCCTACACTGTCATTTGTATCCCCATTACCCCAACACTGGACAGTGGGTTGGTGGTTGTAAACCTGAGACAAGATGGTAGATATTACATGGAATTTGGAGAAGGAGAGGGGAAACAGCAGCTAAGGATAATCAAGTAGAAAGAGGATAACAAATAAGATAATATGTAATGGTCTACTTCATTGCTTTGCAGAGCTCCCATTACTCAAGGCTGCCAAGCAAGCAGGCCCTGTCACACCGATGTTGTATGTGTAATCGATTGATACACATGCGGTGGATTAGCTTTTTGCATGGTCATGAGCCATTCAGTCAGAAACTCGGTAAATTCTCATTAAAATAAAAAGAGCAATAGATCATCATTAAAAGCCATATGCTTACCTCCAAAATCATTAAAGGAGGCAGTTTGACTCAGTATTTGATGAAAAAGGAAAGGAATTAAATTAATAACTAAAATAAAGTAAGAAAATTCTTACACATCTTGAGAAAAGCACATATGTAAGTGTCGATGGGGATGTAGAGTTTTTAGGTACAAGAAGGAAGCATTAAAAATAGTTTTGTATTTGTTATTTGTTCTAGTATGAAAGATAATTCATAATGTTTGTACTGAAGAAAGGTGAAATAGACATTCAGTAGTTGTATTCTAAAAGATAAGCAAATTGTGGAGTAAATTTTCCCGCATCATCTTAAGAACTAGTATGGGACACAATTAAAAAATTTGTCCAAGATCTTTTCAAACCTGGCTGCTGCCCAGACTTTTGAGCTCTTTTATGGACAGTGGTGTATATTGTCAGCCTCTTTACATGGCTGTCTGGAAGTGATTGCTGTGCTGAGAATAGATAAGGTAATTGACACTGTGCTGAGGTAAGATTAGGAAAGGCAGACTTATAGTACCCTGGGTGATGCTGCTGAATTCCAAAAGAACTAAAAAAAAAATAAAAATAAAAAAAATCAATGTCACATAAACACAGGTTGTCTGTCATTCAGGGTCAGGAGCTGAGTGGAGGGAAGTCACGTAAAAACATCAAAGTGTACAAACATGATACCTTGAAAATTTAGCAATAGGTGTTCCACATAGCAAAAGAGAAAGACATTCTTTTTCAACCCCCACATGACTGCTCCTTCTGAGAAGATATAATATAGGATCTTTATAAGCAAGATTTTGTCTGAGAATAGTTTTTCCTCACAAGGCTCTAGTATGACTTTATAATTCTCTTATTTCAGTTTGTCAACATTGTTCTACACAAATCAAATGCCAAAGAACTTGAATTAACCAGTATCTTGACACAGATATGACTTTGGTCATTCCACAAACTTTCCTCATTAAATGAGAAAATTTGTAATTTACTGGGAAGATCAACTGCACTTGCACTGTCAGCCATCCGGCTCATGGGTGGGCTGAACCCTGATGCATGTTTCCTGGAAGGAGCTTCTCTACAGTCAACACTCAATATGTGTGGTCAGTTTTGGATTAGCAAGCATAGAGGAGGACTGGAGCATTCCAGACAGTGGGAAATCTTACATAATGTCGCTGCTCATAAACTAGAGATGGCTTTTGGAAAGAAATTTGAAATGATTCTTGTATTCATTAATAATGAATGCCTTCCAGGAAAATCTTTGCACATGAAAGCAGGCCACTAGCTTAGGCCCAAAATTAAGATGATTGTGTTCATTTAGATCTGTGCCTGTACTAAAAAGTTGATAGTCTTGAGCTTGCTTTGTGAATCTAGTTTTATTATCAGGCATCTGTGATATAATTTTCACAAGATTTATAAACTGTATTAGTTATCCATGAACAGTTGAGTACACTGTCTAAAGCTGTACAGTAAATAGAGCTGACAGGAAATCAGTTAGGTAAAAACAGAATTAAAATTTGTTAAGTAGACAAGAGTAATGGACCTCTTGTTGGATAAAAAACATATAAAATATCCAAAATATTGATCTCCAGCCCTTAGTCATCAGAAAGAGGAAAAAAAATAGTTTACTTCTTTCTTTCAGACAGTTGATTTTAATGGTGGAATTACTCTTACGTGATTTTACACGATCATCGTGTGTCTATAGCTATGCAAAGCAACATGAATACCTTTAAAGTCAGGAGGTAGAAATGGACATGTTTTCCTGGACATAGAATCATCGAATCACTAGGTTGGAAAAGACCTCTTAGGTCACCGAGTACAACTACTCCTGTCTGCCACTAAACCATGTCCTTGAGTACCTTGTCTACCCATCTTATATCCAGGGATGGTAACTCAACCACCTCCCTGGGCAGCCTGTTCCAGTTCCTGACCTTATCTTTTTTTTAGTGTTTATATACTTTGGGCAGAAGAATCTGATTTAAAATAACTGCTGTAGATGTGATGATATGATGAGAAAAGAGTATTAAATTAGTCTACCTTGCCTTTCCTAAATGCTGTGCCAAGAAGACAGATATTCTAAACATTCCTAATTTTGCATGTTACTTTCCGAATATGAACTATCATAATGTCCCAGATGCTGAATCCTCAAAGGGTGTGTTGTTCTTTTGGGATGAAAGCTTACAAAGAAAAGTATTGGAAAATCACCTGGAGAATTAAAGAGGTTTTAATCTTCTAGGAATGCTCATGGAAAGGGCACATACACTGAGAAATATTCTACTCCCTGAAAATTCTCATGGTTTTGTTGGTTTTTGACTCTGGATTTCCTAGGTTGGGAAGAAGGTGAATCTAGGATAACAAAAGAATGTTGTCTTTTCCTTTTTTTTTTTTATTTATAACACAAAGGTATTATGAAAAGATATCTGACTGTAATGAGAAATTAATAAAATTAGAAAATTATATGTAGAGTAAACAAGAAGCAAAAAAAAATTATTCAGTATGGCATGAATAAAATACTCTGAAAAAATTCTTTTATGAAAAAGGAGGTAATTTATGACTTTCATGCCTTATACCATTCCTACCTTAAAACACATAGAAATTACTTCAAAGCTACAAGGTGTGCTTTGTATGTATTTTGTTCAGGTCCAAAAGTTAGATGCAGAGAAATATTAAAATGTAACCTTCTGCAACATTTTTTTTATAAAATATATATTTTAAGCCCTTTATTATTTATGCTGGTAGTAGCAATTGTTCTCAACCATGCTCACCAAATTGTTTCTTACGTAGAACACCTCAACAATAATGTAATGCTTACACAGAAACACTGGCATACTGAAAATCTAGGAATGAGTGATTTGAATTTACAGGAATGTCTGTCATATTCTACAGAAAACTTCCTAACATGGTGCCTCAAATTCTTGTTCTAATGCTTTTTCACATTGTGAAAACTATTTAAGTATAAGTGGAAAAATTTTGATTAAATGTGTTACCAAAACTGGGAAGTTAAGCTTACTTATATGGAAGGCACTGAGTTCAGTCCTTTTATGTATACAACTTTGAGTGTCCTTAAACACATGCCCTTAAGGTAGTGAACAATCTAAGTTGAAGTCATCATGTCAAATCAGAAATAGGAATACTTGAATTTCTGCCTCTAGGGTTTCATCTGGCAACGTTTGCTACCACACTATTAAGTGTGTGATCAGAAAATAAGAGGAGCTGACATTTTTATCTCCAAAAATGTATTCATTGCAGTGAGATCATAGCAGAAAGAACAGTCCTAGCCTTGCGATGGATTCTTATTTCACTGAGAAATGCGTTCAGGTTTTCATTTCTTATCTATATATTCTGTCGGGTAAATGTTTCCATGTTCTATGCACCATGTTTTGCAGATCTATTAGAGTTTTACAAATTTTACTTTATGTTGGCCTATGTCCAATGTAGACTTCACAAGGTGGCAGAATACATAAGAAAGGGACAATGTCATTTTATCCTAGACACCTTTGTGTATTTAGCTCGTAAAAGTTCAGGGCTGTTATGTCATGGTTCAAGGAAATGTAGCAAGCATGGCCAATGTGCACAAGCAAATACAGCTATGGTGTGGTACTGAGTTTCTTGGGAATATGAAGACTCCATCTACAGTCAGAAATAAAAGAAGAAATAATTGACAGTCATAAACAAATCAGGACAGTAATACAGAATGACTTAAAAATAAAAAGGAAAGTTTAACAGTTAATAAGGGGACTTGTCTAAATTCAATTGCATCAGAGTTGCTTAACAAAACAGGTGGCAGGTAAAATATGGAACTAAGTGTCAAAAGTATCAATACGGAAACAGCCAGAAACTGATCTTGAGATATAAACTTTCAGGAAAGGTTAAAATGCAAGATTGCATAGATCAATGGAATCAAAATGATGAGATAAAACTTGATACATTTTGCTTGGGATAATTATAAGCTGTTCTCAAGTGTCATTTATCTTTCCTCCAGTCATTAAGCTTCTTAATCTGTTTGTTTGCCGTATTGGTGTTTGTGCTTCCCACAGACCGAAATTTTCAGGCAGTTACTTCTATAGATAATAAAAAAATAATATATATTACTGAATAATTATATGAAATATAGAATCATAGAATGGTTTGGGTTGGAAGGAATCTTAAAGATCATCTAATTCCAACCCCCCTGCCATGAGCAGGGACACCTGCCCACTAGATTAGGCTGCTCAAGGCCCCATCCAACCTGGCCTTGAACACTTCCAGATGAGGATGGGGTTTCCACAACTTCCCTGGACAGCCTGTGCCAGTTCTTTACCATCCCTCATGGGGAAGAATTTCCTCCGTATGTCTAGTCTAAATGTCCCACCCTCCAATTTAAAGCCATTCCCCCTTGTCCTTTCACTTCATGTCCCTGTGAGAAGTCCCTCCCCAGCTTTCTTGTAAGCCCCTTGAGGTACTGGAAGGCTTCTATAAGGTCTCTTCAGAGATTTTTCTTCCCCAGGCTGAACAATCCCAGCTCTCATCCTGTCATCATAGCAGAGGTGCTCCAGCCCTCTGATCATCTTTGTAGCCCTCCTCTGGACCCATTCCAACAGTTCCATATCTTTCTGAAGCTGAGGATTCCAGAATGGGACATAGTTCTCCAGGTGAGGTCTCGAAGGAGCAGAGAGGTGGGGCAGAATCACCTCCCTCGGCCTGCTAGCCACACTTCTTTTGATGAAGCCCAGGACACAGTTGGTCTTCTGGGATGTGAGCACACATTGCTGGCTCATGTCAAGCTTCTAATCAAACAAGACCCTCAAGTCCTTCTCTGCAGGGCTGCTCTCAATCACATCATCCCCCATTCTATATTGAAACAGTGGATTGCCCTGGCCCAGTTGTAGGACCTTACCCTTGGCTTTGTGGAACTTAATGAGTTTCACACAGGCCCATTTCTCCAGCTTGTCCAGGTCCATTTGAATGATATACCATCCTTCCAGTGTGGCAACTGTACTCTTCAGCTTGGTGTCATCTGCAGACTTGCTGAGGGTGCACTTGATCTCACTGTCCATACCATTGGTGAAGATATTAAACAACACTGGTCCAAGTATGGACCCCTGAGGGACACTTTATTACTATCCTTTTCTGACTGACTTACCAGCAGAAACTCTGCTTACTAGTCTTCACTTCCCTTGCTAATTTCAGCTGCAGCTGCACCTTGGCCTTCCTGATCCCATCCCTATACAACCAGGCAGAGTCCCTATATTCTTCCCAAGTTATCTGTCCCTGCTTGTACTGCCTGTGCAGTTTCCTTTTGTTCTTCAGTTTGACCAGCAGATCTCAAGTCAGCCACACTGGTCTCTTCCCTTCCCTGCCTGATTTCCTACATAAGGGGACTGAGCGCTCCTGTACTTTATGGGAAGCATCCTTAAATATTTGCCACATCTTTTGTGCTCTCTTGTCCCTAAGGACCATATCCCAGGGGTCCTACTGACAAACTCCTTGAAGAGCACAAGGAACTGATAGAATAAGAATATTATTGTAATGCTAATAAAAAGCTATGCAATTCAGGAAAGAAAGGAAATTCCAATATGCAGATGTGTCTGTTTACACTCTCATTTGCTTCATGCCAATCAGGTTCTATTTCCTTCCCTTGGGAAGACTCTTCTGAATCAACTCTTTTTATTGACCATTACTTATGTTTTTAAGCCACCTGCTCCTTTTGCTTCAGATCTCTTGTGAATTGGTCTTCCTTATGGTCCTGCTAGTCTTTCTAGAGTGAAGAAGGGGTAGCAGTGTGTAACTTGTAGAGCTAATTCAT
The DNA here is from genome assembly GCA_033459285.1 of Clamator glandarius. Lineage (NCBI taxonomy): Eukaryota > Metazoa > Chordata > Aves > Cuculiformes > Cuculidae > Clamator > Clamator glandarius. Next base: position 34,954 of record JAUNZM010000131.1, on the reverse strand, counting down.
TGTTTAATTTGGTGCATTATTTTGCACTATTTGCAAACTTTAGCTGAAGTCTTTCTTCCATAGAATTAATATCTGTTTCTTAGCAGTTCAAAAGCATTAAAAAACATGAAAAAATAAGCATATTACATATATTTTTAAAGATCTTTATTTGCTTTAAAATATTCAGAATCTCATTTGCCAAGCAAATTTTATATTCTGTCAACAATAACTCCCTCTTTTCCCTTCAAAGCCTTTGTTACTTTTCACCTACCTAGTTGAAAGTCTATGCACTATTTAGGACAGAATGACCCTTTTCCAACAGGTGTTATGTTTTTTGAACCTGGTATTATTATATTAAGCCATACATATATATGCACAACCATTTGGAAGTCCTATTTCTAGAGTAACAGCAGAGTATCAGAAGTTGTCTGTGATGTTTGTTCCGCTGTTGGAACAGAAGATATCTGTGTCTTCATTGTCCTGGCCTCCTCATCCACACACTGGAAATCTGGAAACGTTTGAGTTTTCTCCTTCCTAGCTGACAAGGTGTCTGGAAAGTGTCTTGGTATGTTGAATAAAACAGTTAAACAATAAAATTGTGTCTCTGCTTCTCCTGTTTATTTGAGTTCTTTCTGATGTGTAATTTCGCTGTCATTTACTCAGACCTTCACATGCATACAGTCTGGATCATAAAGGCATTAGCCAAGCTAATAGATTATTGTTCTGGAATGGAAACTAACACCGGAATTTCTTTAAGTGAAACCAGTGTTCACAAAATAAATGAGGTTGCAAGGGACCTCTAAAATTCATCTAGTCCCTGCTCAAGGCAGGATTAGTTACAGCTTAGTACAACTCCTTTGTTGGGTTTTGAGTATTTCCAAGAATGGAGACTCAACAATCTATGAAGGCAACCTCTTGCAGTGTTTGACATCCTTCATAGGAAATAAGCTTTTTTTTTTTTCTCCTGTTGAGATAATGACATTTCTTGCAGTTTAATTTGTGATCATTGTATCCTGTCTTTTCACTGGATATCACTGAGATGAGTCAAAGTCTGTCTTCTTCACAATTTCCCATCAGGTATTGATACACATTGACAGAATCAGCCTCGAACCTTCTATTCTTCAGACTGAACAATCTCAACTCTCCCAGTCTCTCCCTGTGTGACAAACACTCCCTTAATCACAGTCCCTTAATCACAATTTAGTTCCTTTGCTGATCTCAATCACGTAACAGTATATCTCTCTTGTACTGAGAAGATCAACAGTGAGCACAGTATTCATAGACTCATAGAATCATGGAATTATTAGATTGAAAAAGACCTTTAAGATTATTGACTCCAACAGTTAACCTAATACTGTGAAGTCCACCATTGTACCATGTCCCTAAATGCCACATGTATATGTCTTTTAAATACCTCAAAAAATGGTGACTTCCTTGGACTGCCTATTCAAATGATTGGTAACATTTTCCGTGAAGAAGTTTTTGCTAATATCCAGTCTAATCCTCCACTGTCTATATTTTTTTATCAGTGTTGATAAGAGCAAAAGGGTCACCTGAGGTGACTTATTTGCAGTGATCTTCCTAATGCGGCCCAGGATGCTGTTTAATATAAGGGCACAGTGGTGATGAATGTTCAGTTTTCTTTCCAATAAGACCCCCAGGTCCTGTTCTGCCAAGCTGTTTTCCAGGCAGCAAGGCTGCATCCTGTACTGATGCTCAGAGTCATTCTTTCCCTATGTTTAGAACTTTGCATTTTTGTTTACTGAACTCCCTGAGATTCCAGTTGCCCTGTTTGTCCCACCTTTCAAAGTCTTTCTGAATGGCAGCACAGACCTCTAGTCTACCAGCAGCTCCCCTCAGTTTTGTCACCTGCATAATCTCAAGAGTTGCAGTCTGAGAACATAACCTTGCACATTTATCTTGCTACCATTTTCCTACTTTTTTACTGGTTATCATCTCCCTTCCTAGTTATTCCTAGTTTACATCTCTCCACAACTGGTTGGTCATTCTGCTGACAAAAACTAATGCCTTTGATTTGATCTGTAGCGCATGGCTGTTGTCAGTGATTTATAGCTAGAATATGATCCAAAAAATATTTGTAAGATATGTAAGGTGGTGAAAAGAGAAACTTCCTCCAGGTTTCCTTTTTTCTTAGTAGCCTCACATTTTTATTACCCAAAGCTAATTTTCTGTTTCCAAAAAAAACACCTTACACTGTTGATGACTGTTCCTATTCCAGTACCATACTTACTGTCCTACTTAGCCACTTGCTGTAGCAGTTCCTTATGTTATAAATGAGTTACTTTCTGAAATTACAACGTGAATCTATCTCTGTTCTCTCACAGGATAGGAAGAAGCAATCGCTTGTTTTGATTGCATGTATGTGTATATAGATACGTAGATGGATAGATTGTTATGGATAGATGAATATACACATAGAGAACTCTAACCAACTGACTTAATTTTGAATTTACCTTTGAATATTCTTGGATTCAGTAGTTGCTCTGATGAGAATGTATGATTACTGTTACTAAAGCTAAATCCTATTAATGAGAAAGCTTTGCCTTTATTGCTGATGAACATGTTGATTTATTAATCATCATGTAATGCCACTGTGTGGATTTTCTTCAGATGGGAATTTCTCAAGTATCCAACACCAACTCCATCAAGGAATTGTTCTTTATATTAAAGATTAAGCTGGAATAGAGAGAAAAACATTCAGGTGATTTGTTCACAGCAACCTGTGAAGCTTAAGAAGATTAATGTCTACATCTTTTACCAAGAACAGCATTTTCAGGATGCCTGAAGGAAATAAGTGTGCGGATTACCATGACATGCAAGATCTATCTTTCATAAAATTAGGTATCATCCTGCTAGTTGCAGAGCAAAGTAGATTTTTCCACCAGTGCCATTTGCCATCTGGCAATACAGGAACCAAGGCTAATCATCTAGTTTATAATCACTAGCTAAGAGTTTCCTCAATAAATGGGAGTTATGAAAGGCAGATTTTTCAGAGACTTTCATATTTTAGCCAGCAACCCAATAGCCTTGCCTGTGTTTAACTTAGTTCACATGAAAATATCAAAGACTATAAGCAGACTGTCCCTGACTCGTTTACTCTTTACTACAGAGATATAAAGACCAAGTGTTTGATATTGAAACATGGTGGGAAATCTCAGTTTGCTCAGAGTTTAGGGTTGCATTAGCTGCAGGTTCGCTTTCAAGCCAAACTGTAGTACAAACAGCGCAATTTCCCATCCCTTTTTTAAATGTAACTGACTTTCAGCATAAACAGCATACTGAATGCAATTTCTATTGTCTTTAGTAAACAGGGTTTTTGCAAATGTTCAGTCACATTACATGGTGAATTTGGGGGTAGATGCCTGTAATCCTGAATAGTTATTTTATTTCCTGAGTAAGAAAGTGTATGTTGCCATTTGAAGGTATTGAGGTATCTCAGCAAGAACAATTGCATGTGGGACTTAACTTCCGAAGAGAAAAAGAAGTCATACTATAATAGGGCACAATAGCCCTCGAGAAAGAAAACAATCAGATTATGGCAACTAATATGATTAGTTTGTATCGCAAGCTTGAGAAGGTGAAGTTGGAGAATGACGATAAGCTGAAATGTCAGAGACTAATCAGTCAATAGTCTGAAAACATGCCGTGCAACAAACAGAAGATTTCTGATCAGAAAGACTAAAAATATAATAGCTATCCTGAGATACATTGAAATAAGTAAAAGATTTTTTTTTAAGGAATTATTGCTTACACTAATTGTAAAGAAGTTATGATTATTTGGGGAGAGGAGATTACTTTTTCTGTTCACAGTAAAACAGTGATTGTACAGAGGTTAATTGCACTAAGATTACATAGACTGTTCTAGTCACAGTGAAATAAATAAATATGTTCTTATCAATTTGAGTGAGGTGAGCTTTTTTACCAGAGGGATACCCTGATTCTAGAGAGTTTATTGTGGCTTATCCCATTATCTTCAAAGAGAAAGAAAACTAACAAAAACAATTTATACAAAACCCTAAATGCTCATCACCAGCAGATAAATGCTCTGCCAGTGCCTGAGCAACAGCAGCCCTGACAAATTTTCTCCTCGTTTTTTTTATTGCTGTGCATAGCATTATTGAATCAAAAGCAGGGAGTGATAGTTAATGGGAAACTATGAAGACAGCTTTTTCTTGAGTGACGAAATCTGTTTCTATATTAAAGATAACCTTTCTTTTTACTACTCTGAAACCTGAGAGTTTTAACTGTAGTTCTCCAGCTTGGCATATGATTAATGAGTCTTATCCCAAGTTGTATTAAAGAACGGAATGAAAACTTAATGGACAAAGAGCACTTATATATCTTCAAAAATAACAAAGAAACAAAGAGATAAAAGATGCCTAAGTTTTTCACAATTCCCTTAATGTTGATATTTTTTTGAAAATTAAGCACAGGCACATACACACAATCAATAGTTGTACATCTTGTGAGACATTCAGCTAGCTCTTACTCTAATAACTCACATAGTTAAGTAAAGATTGGAAAGTAGATAGTCTGTATGTCACTGAGATGAAATAATTCAGTAAACTAAGGAGAAGTAAGCTGAAATCTCAAGGAGGAAGGTTAGAAAAGAAATGAACCAAGCACTTGCTGAGAATGACTTTGTAGCTGAAAGCACAAGAGAAAAATCACATTGCTAATTTGAGCTATTTATCTCAGAAGTACGCTGCTCCAGACCTCTTTGATGCAACTGAACATTTGTGTTAATGTATACAGATGTGTGTATATGTAGATGTCAAGAAATAGCATTGCTGTGATGGGATCAGAAAAATGATGCATTAAGCTGTGCATTAACTTTGGAAAAAATCTTTGATAAATTTATTTATTAACAGCACTTATTGTGCTAATGTCAAAATATTTCCATTATCAATGACCCCTTCTGTACAGATACAAAGCTGCTAATCTTTACTTTTATGTCCTAAATTAGATGTGAGTTTACAATACCATGGGGTCATTTTATGTAGTCAGTGCAGATGAGAATTGCTCTTGATGATCTTTAGTGGCTGACATGAGGATGTTCTGACAGAACTGAAAGAAGCTGTCCAGTCTCTTAGCTGATTTTCCTTGATTTACTTTTTTGCTATTGCCTCTCTCCCAAAAGGGAAGGTCTTGTTTGCTCCTGATAGTGTTTGTTTTTTTTTTTTCCTTGATGTCTCCCATGTAACTGGCAGAAGGTCCTGTCTGTTTGCATTCTCTTCTCTTACTCATATCTTGTTTTGTGTGAACTCGGATATCTCCAAAGTTCAACTACATCTGTTCTCCTTTACAGCTTTAGCAGTCACATATGCCATATACTTATGTAAAATATTTACACTTTATTCTCTCTTAATGTTCCATCCTAGAGCTAAAAAATGCTTATCTGCTGCTTTTAGTGACATTTTTAATATGCTTGTATTTGGGTTCAAGGCAAGATAATAGTATTTGTGATCAATAAATAATGATTAATACAAGCTGATATTATTTATGTTGTGATTTATATACACAATTTCTTGATGTACAGACCTCTGCTTTGGTTTTATATTTGACAGTCTGTGAGAAGGCTGTGTCTGGGCCTGGATCTAGAAGCCAGTTGTGAGTATGTAAGGCTGAGACACCTTATGTAGCATTGACCAGATCAACACCTGACAGAAACAGATGGTCCCATTGCAGCTATTTAGCTGAATCTGACTGACTTATGATCTCAGAGAGAACTGAGCTGCCTACAGTAATAGAAAACCAATCAGCAAGGATTGTTTAATTGAATTTGTTTATTCTGTGATTCAAGGAGAGTTGGAGGCAGCATACTGGAGAAAGATGTCATTTAAATGGATTAGTGACTGAAGAGAGAAGTAAATGAGAAAACAAAGAAAATATATGAAATCCACAGTAGACAGCAAAGGAAGAAAATATCAAAAGAAGTGGGGAGTGACATTCTGTAGATATGAATTGTTTAGTTCACTCAGTCACACAGTGTACTCAGCCCATTCAAGTAAGGCTTTTTTATCAAAGCACCCTCTTCTACTCCCTTCCTATTGCCTTTCTTCTTAATTGCTCTCAGTGATGAAATGCACTGGAACCTAAAAAACACCCATCTCAAAATTCTTGGTTTGGATTTAATAGTACGTAATAGGTAACTAAAAAAATAATGCATAGTAAGCAACACAGTGAAATCTGGTTTTAGTCACGGGAAAGTTACCTTTTATCTCTCATCCTTTATTTCACCTCCTCTCAGTCTTTGTTTCTCATGTCTAGGCAAGGCTTGTTCTTGATACAAGTCTAGAAAACTGTGGGTTAAACCTTTATATATACTGTATATTCAAAGGGAAAAACATAGCTTTCTCTGGGTGAATGGCATTCATTTAAGACTTCACCCATTACAAATACCAATAGTCTTGAATGATATTGAGTGAAATACAGTACCATGTTTGAATAAAAGAAAAGGAATTTATCAGCTGGAAAGAAGAGAAACTGTGAATGGAGTAGACAAGAATATTCTTCACATTATTCTCATGGGTTGGCTGTGATTTTTTCTGTTTTCCAGTTTGGTTCTTTGCTGAAAACTTTGCTCAGTGACACAGATTGGGTGCTATGGGCCATGATGCTGAGGATGAAAAAGAGCACAGGCAAGCTCCAGCACTCTTAGTACCCTTCACAGTCTTTCTGGACCTATAACCTCAAGGTAGAACCCTTACAGTTGTTTGATCCTTTCATCCTTTTTAATGGAAAATTACAGTAGTTAAAGATATGGTAAAATACTTACATGAGATCTTCAGGTTATATGATTTTAATAATAAATATCATAGAATCATAGAATAACCAGATTGGAAGAGACCCACCACATCATCGAGTCCAACCACTCCTATCAAACACTAAACCATTCCCCCTCAGCACCTCGTCCACCTGTGCCTTAAACACCTCCAGGGAAGGTAAATCAACCACTTCCCTGGGCAGCCTCTGACAGTGCCCAATGACCCTTTCTGTGAAGAATTTTTTCCTGATGTCAAGCCTGAACCTCCCCTGGCAGATCTTGAGGCCATTCCCTCTTGTCCTGTCCCCTGTCACTGGGGAGAAGAGGCCAGTTCCCTCCTCTTTACAACCTCCTTTCAGGTAGTTGTAGAGAGCAATGAGGTCTCCCCTCAGCCTCCTCTTCTCCAGGCTAAACAACCCCAGCTCTCTCAGCCGCTCCTCATAAGGCCTGTTCTCCAGCCCCTTCACCAGCTTTGTTGCTCTTCTCTGGACTCACTCCTTAGCAGAATGCTGTGAGAAACTGTGTCAAAGTCTTTACTGAGGTCCAGAAAGACCACATCCACAGCCTTTCCCTCGTCCAGAAGCCAAGTCACTTTGTCATAGAAGGCAATCGGTTTAGTTTGGCAAGACCTGCCTTTTGTGAACCCGTGTTGACTGGGCCTGATCACCCGGTTCTCTTGCATGTGCTTCATGATCGCACTCAAGATCACCTGTTCCATGACTTTCCCTGGAGCTGGTCTGGAGCTGTTCTGTGTTTACAAAACCAAGTACAGAGAGGTTATCTTGGTAGCCCAAAGTCACTTTCAGAGCTAGAATTTGAAATAAGAACTCATTGACATAGGTCAGTGAGCAGTAGCTGTGGAACATGTCACTATTTTAGTATGGCAATCCAGATTATATGATTCCCTTAAGCATTCAATTTTCATTTGACCTGCATGCATAGAAAGCAACTATATTGGGAAATAGCAAATATCTTATTCTATATAAATAAAAAATGAAATAGGAGAAAGGTCAGATATAAAGATATAAAATTTTCACTAAGGAAGTGGGGAGCTTTTAGTCAAGAAAATGTTGCTATTTTCTTATTTATTCAAGAGGGAAAAAACTGCCTGAATTATGAAAGGAAGAAACTAACACTTTACGTTTCCAGAGAAGTTAACAAAAAGAACTCGCTAATCGTCTGGTCTTTAAATAGATACACCACTTAATAAGCAGTTATCATGTCATTTAAATAGCAATCTCCTTAGTATATTTTATCTACAATGTGCTCTCTTAAAATATGCCAAACACTAAACTTTGTTTCGTATATTCCAAAGAACAATTAGTTGAGCTAAAAGCATACTTACTTACATCAAGCATGAAGAGAGCTCTAATCTATGACTTTACAGTAAAGAAATCCCACAGAAAAAGAAAATGTAAAAGACTGGACAAGGTAGAGTAAATAAAGGATTTTGTGCAGCCAAGTCCTGAGCACTGACTTAAACATGACATTCAGAAAAGTTGAGAGGTGAGACCATAGATGATAGGGACTGGGATGGTTAGCAGAGAGCAAAAATAGCTACTAGTGAGATGTAAAGGGAAGATTTATAGAGTCTATTGTTATCACAGTTTCGCCCAACCCAAGCTTGACTGACAACTAAACATGAGCAGTTGTGCTGGGCTGAATTCCACATCCTCCATCCCCATCCCTGGTGAAGAGGAAAGGCAAATGAGATAAAAAAAGACTTCTGGATTAGAAACTGAAAATAAAACAGCTTTAATGAAACAACAATAATGAGGAAAACATTAATAAAAAATAATAATATATATATTAATATATGAAATTGTGCCTCCCTCCCCACCCAATGACTACTTAGCCACAGATACTGCAAAGCAGGCACAGGGAAAATGTCCAAGGCAGGACTCAGCAACAGGAGGGAGCTGGACTCAAAAGGTGCATTTGTGAATGCACAGATCTGGGATCAGGGCAAAAAGACAGATGAGCTCCTCACTGGTCATTGACCATCAAAGAGTAGAGCTTGACCCTCATGATCCCTCAGTTTTATACTGTCTGATGTACATGGAATGGAATACTCTGTTGGTCAGTTTTGAGTCACCTATCCTGTTGGCCCCTTCCTGCAGATGCGACCCTTTTCTTCCCCTTTCACTTTCAGCATTCCATTACCTTAAGTATAGCCTTGGTTTATATAAATATAAGCAATGGCCTTCTGCATATGAGTATGCCATGTTACTACTTCCAGAGAAAAAGACTGTCTGAAAAACATACAGTTATCTTTCAGAAAATGAAATTACTTAGATGAGAATTAGACGAAAAGTCAGAAACTGGTTCTACTTCAGCTCAAACCAAAACAACTCTAATTGTAAATTTTTAGGCGTTCACCAACATAGGTACATAAAATGATATGGTCTCCAGAGTTTTTAGAACATCACAGGTGTGTGAAAATCTTAAGTGTTTTTCTTAGTAATACTCTAGGAAAACAACATGGGGGAAAAAAATCATAATTTTACGAAGTCATGGTAGAAATATTAAAGCGGCTCAAATTCTTTTCAGGTATGATAAAGGTAAAATAAATGCTATGCTGTTTGAAATGAAAAGAAAAACAGTGTACAACAAATCAAAACCAAAAAGATATTTTGTTTTACTTTGTTATCACATTCTTACCAGATAATTTCATGAGAGAAATTGATAAGATTTTTCATTCTGTTACAGCTATCTATATTTAAGGGGGTTGTTTGTCATTCACAGGATAGTAGATATAGATTTAATACCTGGGAACTGCATGTATTGAGAAATTTAGGAGAACAGAATGTAAAAATATAGAACGTGAGTGCTTGATTTTGGACACAAAGCCTATGTATTTGTTCAAAGTTATATAATTTAAAAAGTTTTTAGAATTTAATCATAAATTAAGCAAGAAAGCTAGAAAGTGAACCAAAACACCAGCAAGTAATCTATTAGGTCTATTTTTGCCTGAGAAGCACATATTAAGACTGAAATGAATGAATTTTATGTGTGGGCAGCAAAAAAAGTGTTGTAGGACATGATAAAATTGCTTAAATACAACAAAGTCAGTATTTAACATCACTCATATAATCCATAAGATCTTACTCAGTCTTTAAGATAAACTGGCACCATCCTTTTTGCCTAGCAGAATAGCCTTTTTTCAGTATTCCAGGGATTTTAAAGCACTTTACCTTTCACAGAATCAAATAGAAGACATGAGATAACAGGAAAGAAATAATTTTTATGAAAGATTCTTGCATCAGGTTCTACAAATTTTACTTTTTGTATTACTGTGTTCAACTTTTTTGACGGGGATAAATTCTTTTCCTTTTAAGTTAACAGTTATCACAAACTTTAGCACTAATATATTTGTTATGGTAGGAGTATATTAAGATGGCTTATGTTTACTTTAAATCTTTGTATTGATATCTGTACTTGTTTAACTGTAAAATTTAGTGTATTGATACCCTAAAGCAGGAAAGAAGCTGTGATTTTTTATTCTACTATGTATGGTGAAGGAAAAAAAAAATGTTTATGTGAGGCTTTTTTCAAATGCCTTGATCTTTTCTGGAATGGAACAGAAATGTTTGAAGACTTCCCATGACCTCTTATCTTCCAGGGATATAAACAAGTTTCTCCAAGTTTCTAAGTTACTACAAGATAATCTTGAGATTTACCACTGTGTAAGGCCAAAATATTCACAGGAAAATTAGTTAATAACTTCTTCAGCTATTTCATCATACGGAGTCATATCAACCAGTTGTGATACATGGCAAGAAAAGTCAATGATAATTTCACAATAATGAAGCTGAAAAAAAAACCCCCAAAACACCAGCTTCATGATTCTTTGTATCATTCAAATAACTCAGTTGTTTAAAAACTTTCCTCTCAGATGGAAATCACTGAAAGAAATTCTGATAGAGTAATTCAGACCACTTAGGACCATATTATCATGGATACTATCTTTTCTATCAAGTCTAATATGTATTACACTATGATAATCTAGAGAAGCTGTACCAGAAGCACCAGAAGCAAAAAGAAATCCAATACATATAAGATACTAAATAAAAGATACTTAATTTAAGTAATGTTCAATGTAGCAGGAATCACATACATAGCCAAGTAATAAAAGAAATACTGTTATTGAAATAAGTTTTGCTGGAAGAGTTGTAAAGTGACAGATAATACGAAAATTTCATGAAGACCTTGTTTAGATATATAATGACTGTGATGCTTCACTTGTACTTAAATAAATGAAGGACAATCTAATCAAAAAATACAGCACTAGAATCAAGACCATTACTTTTCAGAAATAATTGACCCATTCATTTTGAATGTTGTATATTGCAGTATCTCCACTTTGTCTCTCAGTTTGTTACCGCATATTCTTTCCTCATGTATGCCTGACAACATTCTCTATTCACCACATTTTCACTCATTAGTCATTGTTTTAAGAAACAGCTAGATTTTAATATAGCTGATGAAGTCTTGCACATAAGTACTACTAACATGGTGGCCAAGTTCAATCTGCTATTCACCCCACATATTCATTGAAATGAATACTGGAACCTTTCTTTCAACTGCTTCATAAGGAGAACTTTCAAATTCTAAATAGCTCAGAGAATTTGAAAAAGCAATCATATTTATTGTAAAGTTGCCCTTCAAGGTAGAAATTGGTTGTCTCAGCCTAGAGGTCAGTTGTCTTAGCCCAAATAGACAACATTTGAAGATAAGACAATCCAGATGGGAAAACAATGGATGAAAATACTTACATCATTGTACTGCCAATTCTTCGTTTCTGCCAGAGTCTGTGAGCCTTACCATCTCCTCACTATTCACTCATGTAAATATTTGGTGGAGAGATATCATTCTGAAGTCCTGAGAAACCCTTGAAGGGGGCTAATAGTACAGGAATATGCAGATACGTGTCTTTGCATACATTTGAAGAGATATATAAAAATGTAAACAATTAAGGGTACTCATATGATATTGGCAGATAATCATAAGGATCTGAGTTCCAAAGACATGGCCCTCTCTAAAGAAGTTAGACATAGGCAAAAAGAAGGCATTACAACTTCATATCACCTTCCCAGTTGAGAATCATAGAATTATAAAATGGTTTAGGTTGGAAGGGACCTTAAGGAACATCTAGTCCCAACAGCTTCCATTAGATTAGTTTGTTCAAAGTCCCATCAAACTTGGCCTTGAAAACTTCCAGGGATAAATGAGCCATCTACAACTTCTCTAGGCAACCTATTTAAGTGCCTCACTACCCTCATAGTGAAGAATTTGTTCCTTATTAATCTAATATAAATCTACCCTCTTTCAGCGTAAAGCCATTACCTCTTTTCAATCAATACATGCCCTTGTTTTAATACATCCTTTTCCAGCTTTTTGTAGGCACGCTTTAGGTACTGAACTCCTGCTTTAAGGTCTCCCCAGAGCCTTCTCTTCTACAGGCTGACCAATCCTAACTCAGTCCGTCTATATAGGAGAGGTGCCTCAGCCATCTTAACATCTTTGTGGTCTTCCTCTGGACTCACTCAAACAGACCCATGTCCTTTCTGTGCTGAGGACTCCAGAACTAAACACAGTACTACAGGTGGAGTCTAGTGAAAGAAAAGTAAAGGAGGAGAATCACCTCCTGCCACCTCCTGATCACAATTCTTTTGATGCAGTCTGGGATATGGTTGGCTTTCTGGGCTGCAAGTATACATTTGTGGCTCCCATCAAGCTTCTCAGCAACCAACACACCCAAGTCCTTCTCTTCAGGGCTGCTTTCAATCCATTCTCTACTCAGCCTCTATTTCTGCTTGGGATTGCCCCGACCCATATGCATGACATCACACTTGGCCTCATTGAATCTCATGGGCCCACCTCTCAAACCTGACCATGTCCCTCTCGATAGTATCCTTTCCCTCCAGCATGTCAGTGTCACTACACAGCTTGGTGTCAGCAAACTAGCTGAGGCTGGACTCAATCTCACTGTCCATGTCTATGACAAAGACATTAAACAGTGCCAGCCACAATACTGACCCCCGAGGATAGCTACTTGTCATCGTTATCCACTTTGACATTGTGCAATTGACCAGAACTCTTTAAGTGTGGCAATCCAGTCAATTCCTTATACACCACATGATTAATCCATCAAATCCATGCCTTTTCAATTTCAAGAAAAGGATATTGTGTGAGACCGTGTCAAATGCTTTGCACTGATTCAGGTAGATTATGTTAGTTGCTCTTCCCTTGTGCACCAAAGCTGTAGCTGCAGCCCCACAGTAGAAGGCTACTGAATTTGTCAGGCATGATTTGCCCTTAGCGAGGCTATGTTGGCTGTCACCAGTTACCTCCTTATTTTTCATATGCCTCAGCAGATATTCCGGGAGGATCTGCTCTACTATCTTTCTGGGCATAGAGATGAGACTGACTGTTCTCTTGTTCAGTTATTTCTGTTTTTCCCTTTTCTAGTCAGTAGGAACTTCACTGGGCTTCCACAATTTCTCAAACATGATGGATAGTGGCTTAGTAACTTCATTCACTGTCTCCCTCAGGACTCATGGATGCACTTGTGCACTTTCAGATTCCTTAGATGGTCCCAAACCTGATCTTCTTGTGCAGTGGGCAGTTCTTTGTTGTTCCAGTCCCTGCCTTTGCCCTTTGTGACTTGAGCAGTATGGTTTGAGCCCTTGCCAGTGAAGACTCAGGAAAAAACATCTTTAAGTGCATCAACCTTCTCCTTGCCCTGGGTGACCAGATCTTTCATTTCTTTCTGGAAGGGTACACATTTTCTCTTGTCTTCTTTTTATCACAACATACCTTTAGAAGCTTTTCTTGTTGCCCTTGACATCCCTGGCCTGATTTAATTATATCAGGGTTTTAGCTATTGTAACCTGATCCCTGTCTACCAAAACAATTTCCCTGTATTCCTATCAGGCTTCTTGTTCTTTCTTCCACCCATCATAGATTTCCCTTTTGTGTTTTAGTTTGCTCAGGAGCTGCTTGTTCATCCACGCAGGCCTCCTGGCTTTTATTGCCTGACTTCCTCTTTGCTGGGATGCATCACTCCTGAAATTGGAGAAGGTAATCTTTGAATATTAACCAGCTTTATTGGCTTCCTCTCCCCTCCAGATCTTTATCCCACCGTCCTCTACGAAGCAGATCTCTGGAGAGACCAAAGCCTGCTTTTCTGAATTCTGGGACAGTGAGCTTATTGCAAGTTGTCCTCACTGCTGTAAGGATCTGGGACTCCATTTTTTTCATGGCCATAGCAGACAAGGCTATTCTTTAGCTTCACATTCCTCACCAGTCCCTCCTTTTTGGTGAGGAAAAGGTCCATCTCTCCTCATTAGTCCCTCTAGCACTTGGAGAAGGAAGTTATCATCGACACATTCTGGGAACATCCTGCACAGCTTATGCCTGGCAATGTTGCCCCTCCAATGGATATTGGGGTTGTTGAAGTTGTCCATGGGGACCAGGGCTTGAGAATGTGAAGCTGCTTCTATCTATCTATAAATGCCATCATTTGCACACTCCCCCTGGTCTGATGGCCTGTAGAAGACCCCCATTATAATGTCACCTGTCCTTGTCCTCTCTTTAGTCCTGACCTATAAGCTCTTGGTTAGCTCCTCATTTGTCCCCAGGCAGACCTCCATGCACTCTATCTGGTCGATAACATAGAGGGTGACATCCCCTCCTTGTCTCCCATGCCTGTCCTTCCTAAAGGGCCTTTTTCCTTCCATTCCAACATGTCACTCATAGGAAGCATCCCATCATACCACTATGATACTCATAAGGTCATAGCCCTGAAAGTGTTCACACCTCTGACTTCTCTTGTTTATGCCCCATGCTATATGCATTTGCCTAGGGGCATTTAAACTGGGTCTTCAGTGAAGCTGATTAACTGGCTAGAGCGACTGGAATTCCTTTGTGCTGCTTCAGGTGCTCTCCTGCTGACCTGTGATCCTGCTCAAGGAATGAGCATCTGTTACTGGCACTGGCATCAAACTGGTAAGAGAGACGTGCATGGAGGTTCCCTTACTCCTTTCAACATTAGTTTAAACCTCTCCTCACCAGTTTGTAAAGGCTATTACTGAAGAAGCTCTTCCCCTTCTTTGACAGATGGACTGCATTCAGGCCCCAGTAGACGAGGATTCTCAAGCTAAGTCCCATGGTTTAAGTAGCTGAATTCCTGACTGTGGCATGAGAAGAAAGCAGATTGAACAGCATTGAAAAATAATTTATTAACTACCTCTTTGATATTCTTTGTTTTGACAGTCTTCCCATGTCACTGTTAGTCTTTTTTATGTTTCTTAAATATTCATGCAAGCTAAACATTACATGGAATTGTATCACGCTAAATTAAAATAATATTAAATACTGTAGTTGTATAAGGAAATGATTTGTAGAAAAAGGGGAAGAAGGCACAACTTCAAAGAAACATGATTCCTGCTTTTCAAATAATGAGGGCAAGCTGTATGAACATATTTAACTTGTACCAAACAATAGAAGACAAAAAATTCAGCAGCAATATTTTATCACCAAAAAACTGTGAGAAAAGGGAAGATGTCACTAAAATTTGGTCACCAAAAAATCTTCAGCAGTTTTCAAATAAAGATTGGTCTGTTTCAGCTACAGAATAATACTAAGTCTTGGTGATGTCCCTGAAACTGATAAAAGTAGGCTTAAAAGCAACTATATGAAATGTTTTTCACCTGATTTTGATATCAACTGGTGTATGTCCTGTAGTCATGGACAGAAACATTACTGAAAAGATTTCAATATGTAACGCAAATCTACTTAAAAAATCTGTCCCTCAAAGTACAAACATCTTAAGGCAGACTAATTTTTTTTCTGAATATTACATGTTTCTAAAGCAAATCTAGTGCCTTATATATTAATTTAATAATCTAGTGACTGTTTATTATCTTTATTTTGTACAATTAAATAATGGATTCAAATATGGCATATGAAATCAAAGTTAAAATATAATATAGATTTTTTTAAAAAGTTATGCATCAGTGCTTATGTTATGTGAAAGCTGCTACTTCCCTTTGGAACTAGGTCGGTACTTGTATCTTAGGGAAAAATCTAGTATCACTCAGCCTTTATTATATGCTTTTTGGTTATAATTTCAGTAGAACAGACAGAGAAAATCTGTGACATATGGTCACCCCAGGAGGCTGTGTTTCTCTGTTACAAAGCCTTCAGATAAGTCTGCATCCCCCCTCACTTTCCCACCCTAAACCACATCCATTATATGACAGCAAACATTTGGCAAGCATCCTGGAAACGGACACAAAAACACACCCAGCTGTCTTCATAACCCTTCAAACCATAACCTAAAGAGTTCTGCATTGGAACATAGTATAATACTGGTTTTGGATTGATTCTGTTTAACACACTGGCCTGGTCTGAATTTCTTCAAATAATACATAAATTCTTAGGGAGATAACATTTTAGAATATTTCTGCATGAGCATATTTACCCTGCTTTCAGAATACTGTTTTCTTAAGGTCTTTATGATCCATCTTAATTTTTGACCAGGTTTTGCAGTGTATTCAAGCCATTTTGCTACCTGTGCATAGCAAAGATGCTTTAATTTGTGTCTGACTTCAGTCTGGGATTGTTTTTACTTATGACACAGCGTATTTTTTTCCAAGAGGTGGTTGGAACAGACTATTTTGCTTATGAAATAAGATGATCTGTATGCTATCCCCCTGTCTGAGTGGCACTGCAGACTTTGGCAATGTTTTCACAGAAAGTCAAATGTATGATTTGACTCACTCCATGAGGAGGAGGAAGAAATGTGAATCATCTTCTGGGACAGAAGATAGAGATTGAAATAGTCAACAAAAATTCATTTAAATTTATGCATTTTAACTCAAAATAGGGTTTGTCCATCACTTTGTAATTCTTCACCAAAAGCTGCAGTATATAACTCTATATGTTATAGGATGTCACATTTATTTTATTAGAAAAGTTCAAAATGAAAAAAAACCGGAAAGAAAATTTAAGATTAAAATCAATGTAGATAAATTTGAAGTGATTTGTGCACATTAATGTGTAATAACAGAAGGACACAGCAGACAAATATGCACAAGAGAAATCTAATCTTAACAAAACAGTTGCTTCTGAATAGAATGTTCTAGATCAGAAGTAGGATCTTGGGTTATGACAAATAGTTCTATACAAACACAAGCTCAAGGTTCAGCAGCAAGTAGGAAAGTTAACCAGATGTTGGGATTATGGAGAAAAATAGTTCTTCCACTGAATAAATGTATGATTCAGCCACATATTAAATATTGTTTTTTATTCTGGGCCTTTCATCTCAAAAAGGTTGTATAGAGTTTAAAATAAAGAATCAGGAACAACAATAAGGAGATTTGACAGTATGGTGTGGCATCCATGTTAGGAAGAATACAAATAATCTAGGGCTCTTGAGTGTGGAAACTGGTAACTAAAGGAAGAAATAATAGAGCTCTACAAATTTATGAATGTTGTCAAGACAGGGGACAGGTGCTAACTATTCATGTAGCCTTACACCACAGGTACTAGAAAGTTCTGACTACCGAGTTAGTTAGATCTCAATTCAAAACAATAAGGAGGCAGCGAACCTGTGCAATACCTTGTCAACAATGGGGAAATTCACATAGACTCGGGAGCAGGAAGGAAGATGAGCTCATGTGAAAGATATACAAAATCAAGTATTCCCTATTAAGGAAACAGTTGGGGATTAAGAGAGAATTAGGTAGAAGAGTATAGACTCTGAGGCTTTATTCTTATCTAGAAAAAAAATAACTGTCAATGCAGACAAGGTACCGGGTCAGATAATTCATCCATCTGAGCCCATATATTCTTAATTTTCCCTGAAAAAGAACAGTTCAGCTGAACATAAAAGTAAAAAGGATTTCTGTATTTTTTGTCACATCAGTAACAACAGATTTTGGTTAAGGTCACAATGGACAAGTGCTAACCATTAGGCAACAAAAAAAGAAATAGGAAGTGCATAAAGTCTTTTAGGAAAGAAAATATCAGAGGGCATGGATCTTCAGAGTAGTTCCAAGCAAAGAGCTGGAGAATACCATGAAGATGAGATCAATGTTGACTCAGTGAATAATACAGCACTGATGGGTCAAGCCAATCAAGTGTCTAGATTTAGCCCTTGAGAAGGACAACTTGAGAGACTGGAGTGGCATGCACGGTGCCTAACTTTGGGTTGACAAGGAGTACAAAGAACCAACATACAAATATTAAAGGACTTCAAACTACATCCTCATCTTGGTTATAACAACTAATTTATACTCTCATCTTGTGCACCTTCCCCTCAGTATTGAGTTAAACTCACTAGAAAACTGCACAGGTATATAAAGTTATATAGCAGTGTATTAGCTTTAATCACTATCCGTTTGAGATTTGAAACTAAAAGAATCTGCTACATTTCCTTTAGTAAGTTGTCAGACTCATAAAATCATTTTGTATTCCAAGCACACTGTTTATATAATTAAAGTTTGAAAAATTCTTTTTTACATTTCAAACATTTAGAGCTTCAGGTGAATCTTTACAATAAAGATTCTATGGTTTTATATAATTTCAGTATTGATTCCTTCAGTTATATAGGCCTGAGTGTAAAAAAATTAAATTAATTTTTTATTAACAAACTGGAAAAAAAATAGTGTATTAATTACCTTTTTAAGTTATACTAAATTAAGAGATGTTTCAAAAAAAACCCAGTGAGAAATTAGAAATGCAAAAAGATCTAAAAACCTAAGAAGTGAAACGTGCTCAATATTACTCTAGAGATTTGTAAGTTGCATTTTCCTAGTCAACTGTATATTTCAACACTTATTTAAACACCTAAAATGGTGACTGCAATTGATTCTTTGTGTTAGGCAACTGAACACCTTTGGCTCTTATGTTTTTTTGGTATCAAGTTTAGTTCTATTTCTCTGGTCACACTTATCTTTTTAAGTTGTTAATTTTCTGCCTGTAAATATCCTCTAGTTTTTGTTGTTACGTGTTGTAATGAATGAACTTCTTTCCTTTCTAAACTTTCTTTTTATTTGATTTATTTTGTTTACTGACATGAGAACAAAAGTGTCATATTCACTTAAAGTTTTCAGACTCCATGCTAAATATAAATTTGAAAAAGGAATGTGTTGATTCATATTCATGTTTTCTGACTGTTCAAGATACTTTGTTTAAGGAGAGGCTTAATTCTGCTTAGACAACTCCTTCTCAATATCACAAGGAAATTTTAATATTGTTTATTTCCATATCATATTCAGATCAGCAAAGCATGATGGTGTATCTCCTTCAAACACACACGCGAACACACATATTGGAATTCATACTGAAAGAGCATCAAATTCTCAGCAAGATAAAGAAGATGGAGAATCATGATATGAGAGAATAATAATAATAATAATCTCCTACTCAAATCCAAGTATCAAAAATAATAACAAGGAGATTACTGAAAAAGATAGGCCAATAAATGGTAGGGATTTGCTATTTTTTAAATTTGCCCTAGCTTACAAGTGCCTTTTTTAGATCTAAGTATAAGATATATTGGTTTTCAGTGAAGTAGTTATCATGTGTGTAACTGTACAGAGATAACCGAAGTTGGGCACATGCTGAATTTGGTCCCTTGGATTTTATCTCATTTTATCTGAACATTAAATCTGCAAAATGGATTATTGTTCAATTTTAATGTAATATCATAAAGTACCATAAGATGGCTTGGCATGATAAGGTACTCTAAAAGTTTAAGTAGCTGTTCTCGGGATAAGTCTGTGGTAAATGATCAACAGCTATGTGCCAGTATCTAATTTGCTACACAGTTTTGTGGGTTTTTTCTAACAAATGATTTATAGCTTCAGTAAGATAAACAAAGGGTGAACAAAATGAGAGAAACTTTATACTTTTCAGATTTTTTAGATATCTACTGAATTCATAAAATATTTTTTTTCATCTTTCATCACAAATAAGTGTGAATGCTCTGTTTTTCCATTACTAACTGAAATTTACCTAGGCTGAAATAAAGCAGAGTAACTTTCTGTATTGGAAGATGTAACAAAAAGTCTGAATCATCACAGATTTCTCCAATATTGTTTGATGCTTCATCAAACTAAGTGGAAGTTGGATAGTATGACATTTCACATCATTTCATTTGAGTTTTGTATTCAAAGTTATTTGTTGAGTATTAAAATAAATAGTAAGATACTGAAAGCCTAAGACTTGTTTTATTCATACAAAGCTTATCTTACTTATTTAGTAGTATTCAGAATAAATAGCTGGGTGCAAATCTGATTTTAGATTTTTATAGACCCCCTGTACTTCTAGTGGTAAAAATCACATATATATATTGGAGTTACCACTTGAACTGTGATTTCTTCTATTAAAAATGATCAGAATCAATATGCACTTACTAAATAATATTTTGTATCTAGTCATGTGTCTCTATATTATCTACTGATCTCAATGTGCCTACCTGCTTACACATGCATGTAGTAATCATACTGGTCCTACAAAATTAATTCTTTCTTTTATACACACATTGCTTAACCATTATATAAATAAAAGCCTGTTAATGAAATTATTTCTTGTGGTACTGATCTTATTTTTCATCATTAATGAAAAATTAATTCCCTTGCAACCTTATGGTTTTTGTACAGTCCCATGAGAATGTTACTATAGTTTTAATACTATCTAAGAGCTTAAAAAGATGGTATTATAAAGGACTTGGATTGTCCAAATGAGTTTAGCAAGGAGTTTGGCTTCCTTGAATGTCATCTCTACGTAACCTTGAACATGACAAATGAGGATTTGAAACACATTAATAATGTATGGAAAATGTAATCTATTCTCTGGCTCCACAGTCATAATTAGGTTCTGATAAAGCCGTCTGTACCAATTTACTGAAAAATTTTCATTTCAAAAAAGCCTCCACTTTTCAGAGTATTTATCAGTGATAACGAGAAGGTATTAAAGTCAAGTTTGGAAGTAAAATTATTTAGGAGTTGGTGTAATTTAGTTGCATTTATACCAGTTATTGTCACAATTAGGCAGATGAGCCTAATCTGCTTCTAAATAAAACTAGTTATTTTCTATAAAAGTTAATTTTTGCAGAAAGGAACAGCTTCTATAATGTGCATGAGGTCCCCATTAAACCTGGGACTAGTTGGTAAACTACTTACGAAGATGTTTTATTACGATGACTGTCATATTTCCCAAAGCTGTGCCCTTTCATTTTATATTAAAATTAATTTAGTCAAACATATATATTTATACAAAATGTTATGTTAATACCCATTTGTGCTATTAATAGTGCTAATGCACCACGGGATGCTGAATAGAATAGGGCAAACTCTTTAAACTAGATTAAAAAAGATATTCATTAATTAATTCAGGTAATGAGAAACAAGAATGATGAGGCTGTGTCCAGTAGACAGCATTTTCTCTCTGCTCCTAGTTCCCCACTGCACAATAAAGAAAATGCTTAATTTTAGACCGATGCAATGGAGTTACTGCTATATTTTCTCCAACACAATTGTCTTACAGAGGTCATATATTGTATTGTTATCCATAGTGTCTTGGAATTTTATCCCAAACATAAAATCATGGTGTTAGTATTTGCTTTTTGTACTACTGTCTTTTCTCATATTAGTGGATCTGGGAAACAAAATTTAGTCTGTTATTAATACTAGGTTGTATCATAGCTGCAATTTGGCCATGGAGTTAATGATGCTATTTCTTTTCCTGTGATTATTAATTTCAAGGATTAAAAATTAATAGTCATCTATTTCCCCTTCCTCAGCCAGGTTTAGCATTAGATTTCAGTATGTTCACTTTATAAAAAAAGTTTCATCCTTTTGGTTGTGGTGGTTTGTTTTGGGTTTTGCTTTCGTGTTTTTTTCCCCTTTAGTCATGTGGTCTGAAATATTTGAGAGCACAGTTTAAGGTTTTGTCCTTAACATAATTTTAGTCATTGCACTAAAAACTGGCATCTCAGGCTTTGCTAATGGTGTTTGTCAAAGCTTAAAGCATGGCATGATCAAATACCAAAATTCACTGTTCATGATTTATACCCACAGTTATTTGCTGCTTTTTAAACATGCATATATATATATACTCAGAGATATGAATAAGTAAGCACTCATGCATGCATGCAGACACTAGATATTTGTGTGTACACAGATGAAGTCAGGGCCTCAGCAGGCAGAATGTGTACTCCTTTCATAGCTGAAAACACTCTTTGGAGAAGTTAATGAATTATAATGGAAACATCTATGCCATCCAAACAAGTACCTCACTCCTTTCCGTGCAAGGTGACAATTTGCAGTTTTATTTATCTCCCTTGGACATAAATTGAGATCATTTTACAGCAAACATAAATTAATAGCATACATAGGGATCTGAAAGTGACACAATGGTTTATTCAGTGTAAAGACTGAGAGACTACGAAGCATTGCTGGATAGAGAATACTTGCTAAACACATATGCAGTCAGTATCTTAGACTACTCAATGTAAACAACAGTAGAAAGGATGCAGCCTGAGCCAGTTCTGAATAATGGCATTTCAGGTAATAACTATAACAATGGGACTCTGAGTTCTCAAGATCAATTTTGTATTCTTATCAGATTCTTTCAGTAAAGAAGTCAAAAGCTGCTCCAGTCTGTCAGTAAGGTGTTTTATTGTTATGTAATTGACTCAACATTCACATTAAAGTAAAATGCATCTGCAGTGCTACCTTGAGTGACTTTGTTTTTGAAGGAATGGTTGCATTAGTGAACACTTCTATTTCTTTGCTTTGTCACATGTGAGAGTAATGCACGTCTCATATATGCAGATAAAAAGACTGCATGCCTATAGACATCTTTACTTTTCTGTGCTGACAGATGGAAGCGAGGTGACATACCTTAAGTCCTTTTAAATGGCCTGAGGCACAATTTTGGGCAACAGAATTGACCCAAGTGATGGTATTGAGGAAGGACTTGACTCAGCTTCCCTGCACATGGGCGGCCTTTGATGTGCCCTGGGTTTACTGTATGGCCTTCAGCTGCTGTGCCAGATGGAAACAACCTCATGTGATTCCTGTCTCGTATTTGCTAGCCTTGATTTGTCTCCGTACTAACTGCCCAAATGGCAACTGAAACAGTATTAAACACTTATGCATGAGCTCCTGAGTGTGAGGCCCAGTTTGATGTTGGTATCTATATATGTTTAGAGGTCTAGATGCATATTGGATGTTTAGACTTTCTAGTCAGTGCTTCAGTGACACCTAAGGAGTGAATCAGTTGACAAACCATGACATTCAGTTATCTACTTAAAGTAGGACTTGTGGTGCTGGGAGGGAGGGACTAAATGAATGTGTGACAAAGTGGAAAATACAAAGCATGAAATGTTGATCTGCTAGGAAAAAGCTTTTGTTCAAAGTGGAGCTGTGAACTTTATTCGATAACTTAAGTGCATTATTTTTCTTTGTCTTGACAAAGGTAATATATTCTGTAAATGGAATTATACATTTTATAATGGGATTATTTTATGGTTGGGGATTCTGTAATATTTCAGAGTTACAAGAAAATTGCAAGTATTTGCAAAGAAGAAATTTAAACAAAGAGATTCAGAAATAAAGATTTCAATATATTCTCAGCAAAACAGACCTCAAAATGAAATCATGTATAGCTTTGTACTCCTAGACTTGCATATTATAAAACTTTTGTTGAAAAAACTCTTGAGATGTTGTTAGGCAGTATTAGAAAAGGAAGTCTGTTGAAGTGCTACAAAAATATAGAAGAAGTGGAAGAATGACGAGTGCTAAATCAAGAAGTTTTCTAAGCACCTGATTTTAAAAAAAAAGAAAAAATAAATATACAAAAGTAAAAAATCAGGAGTGAAGCAAGAAAAGCAAAAAGAGAAAATAAAATATCTCACATTAGAAACTTTAAAATGTTAATCTGGCACCAGCAATGGAAGTTGGAAGCTTTTAAAGATGTTTTAATACCCTTTTTAATCCAGGAAATAAAGAGGATAATAGCAGCAGAGCTTGGTAATAGCTCCTAGAATAAAATTCTGAAATCCTTCTTCTCTACATATTCTCTCTTACAAGCATCAGACCAGGCTTCACTGCATCCAATAGCCATCCAACAGAGAGGAACACCTAAGCTGAAAATAGAGGCTGTGTTTGCCTCCCACATAGAAAATAACTCTGATATCATCATGCCTCTGAAAGCTGGATTCAGGAACAAGACTAATATTCGTGATTTTCAGGTCTATATCAATACAGCTTATTGCTGAAATCAACCTAAGCATCTTCTAAAGGGTGACATGGGTTTATATGTGTGGGGAGGTGAGGAGTGATGAGATGAGGACTGCAAGACAGATGGAGAAAGGAGGAGGAAGAGAAAACTCAAGCAGTTGAAGGAATCCTTGAAAAAGCCTCTTTGGCTGGTTTCTTATGTCGTACTGATTTATTCTGACATCTGGTCAATTTAATTATGAAAGCATTCATCATTACCAGTTGAGGAGGAATTAAAATCAGTGACCACAAAGGTGATCTCATTAGTCACTTTTTTTATTAAATGAACTATTAAGATCTCATTGAAAAAAAAATGAAAAGAATCCAGTGATTTGGAAGAAAATGAGAGTATAACACAATATTTTGTGTTAAAATAAAATACAATAGCAACAACAACATCCAATAAATAATCTAGTCTGTTGTTTTACAATCTTCTGTGGCTCTTTAAGTATCCAGCAAGGAAGATCTCGTGAAACATGATTGCCATTACCAAGCTAGTCAATGTATTCCATAGACAACTTGGTTTGCTAACTTGTGATCATAAGGCGATATTGCTGTGTTAATCTCCAGCTAGGCTGCCAGGAGTAAGAGGGGTATGATAAACAATGTACTTTTTTCTTGTTTGATTATATTTTTTTAATATCAGAAACAAGGAGATCCAGCCCACATCTTATACTAATCAGTAATTTTATAATTATTTACAAATTAGCTTAAGTGAAGACTTCATTTGAAGTATTTGCTCTCCAACTACTCTGTTATAATAAATCTGTTAAACAGATTGAAACTGGATTTCTTCATTACATTAAAATTTATAGCTGTGGTAAACATGTATTTGGCAGCAAAACCTCAGTTTAATTTAGGTGCTGTAGAGAGCCTCCAGTTAAACCATGGTGACTTGTTTATATGTTATATGTATAAAATCTTTTTTTATTTTTTTTCTTGTTAGGTGTTCTTGTATGTCCCTTTCAAGCTTTAACTTGATTGATTACCTGCAATGGAACAATGAGGTTATATTTTTCTATGTAACTGGCTTGATATTTTCACAAGCAATAAATGTAAACTAAGCATCTTGGAGGTAAATATTCAGGGCTCTGTGTGGGGGTAGCATGCACTAAAATTAATTAGTAGTAACAGAATTTATACCTGCATCTCTGACAGATTAATTTGAATTCTTTTTCTTTTTCCTTTTTTTCATTGGAGTTTGGAAGCCAATGTTTAAACTTTAAGAATGAAAGTATTTGCACCAAGTGTAATAAATATAGCTTCATTGCATCACCTCATGTTAACAAATGTTGCCTAAGTGAATGCCTGTAATACAAGAAGTTACTGAAATTATAATATTACTGTTATAAGACTGAGTTGTCTGGACTGTGTCCAGCCACACTGATAGGAATACTGTGGTTGCCTGTTCAATGCTCAGGTAGAGTTGGGAGCTTAAAAGAGCTGGAGTAAGAAAAGATGATAAACTGGACAGTTTCTCCTTCTGGGAAAAGAGTGAACTTCAACTCCTGCCTTTTTCTTTTACGCAAAGTATATGTACAACAGCAATTTGGTGTTATTCAACTGCACCAACCCCTTTCATTGCAGGCACATCAGACCAGAAGATATGAATGTGTATGTCCATTGAAGTTACAAAAGTACATACATTTTTCATATCACAAGAGTCTTCTAATTGCTTAGAAAATGCACTGCAGGTTGTATGATCAGGACTCTGTATAGCAGGCTTTTTGGCTTTTTTTCATCTGAAAAGATATGCAGTGCATCTCAAGTAATGTGTATGATTCAGACATCTCTTCCATTTGGGTTTTGGCCTGAGACACTGTAGACATAAATAGAAAGACAATGTTAACTTTGCCACTGGGAACAGTTAGTGCATCTGTGAAGCAACTATGAAGCTCCAGAAGCAGCAGTGACAGTGTGCTGGGGTGATTCACAGTCTCCTTTGCTAGGAAAAAAAAAAAAAAAAAGCCTGGGTAACACTGGGTAACACAGAAAGGTAATGAAAAAATAGGAATTGAAGTTATAGGAATTGATGCCTAAGCTTATCCTTTGGCTTCTGGCCCATTGTTCCTTCATGGTAAAGATGCCATTGTTAAGAGAATAGTCTCTGTTCATATTTAGATGTATGCTTGTATTCAATCTGAAACACACTGAAAACAACAGAAAGACTCTCAAGGGGTTCATTGAGTTTAAGTTCCATTTCAATGAATGTTTCCATCACAATTTAAAGTTAGTGTGTCAGGCAGCACAAATCATGCACTAGTATTAGAAACTCTTTCAGCTCATGATGAGGCAGTTAATAAGCCTTGAAGGATGTAAGATGCACTCAAAAGAATCAAAGCAATGATACTTAGCAGAGTCATCAGAGAAGTCTTTTTCCCTCATCTATTCTCGCATCTGTTAAAATTAAGATATTTCAATCTATTCCAGTAATGGCTGATTAATGTTCTATGGAATTTCTCTACCTGCAGAAAATATGCCCACAGAGTCACAAACCTTTTCATGACTGCTTATTCTATTTTATTATGATGTCCCAAAAGACTTTGCTGTATATTGCACGTGGAAAATATCTCCTTCAAAAAACATCCTGCAGTGTCTAACAATATCATAAGTTTGTCTTTGTCCCTCTCTCTCTCTCATCTTTGTCACATACTATTTTATTTTTAGTTTCTTGTTTCTATTTCATTATTGTCCTAGAATTCCATGGGTTTTTTTTACTTCAACCCCTAATTCGTTTTATAAGCTCACTCCTACCCAATTTTCTTTCTGAGCAACCAGTGTGCATGCTATATCACATAGGAAATATTATATTTCTTCCAACAATATTTGGTATAGACTTCATACAGGTAAATGCACAGTAAAATATTTTCCCTTTTTCACATGTTTTAGCAAAATTATTTCTCCATCTACAATAACAAATCTAGTATTTTATTTCCTCAATAAACATAGAAGAAAAGCAAATAAACAAACAAAACCCCATTTATATACCTCTAAAAGTAATTTATTTATTTTTTAGATAAACACACAATAAACAGTTGTGATAGGTTTTTTTAAAAGGCAGACCAATGACTTCTTTTTTTTTTTTTAAGAAATTGAAATTTAAAGTGAAAGGGAGTAGCTCAGAGTTTGACACACTGAACATTTTTGATTCTGTTGTTTATTTTTCTAACATTGAAGAGCAACACAATATTATCCTGAATCTCTTTTGAAAAAAAAATTCATGTTTGAACTCTATTTTTAACTTTTAAAGCCACTCTAGATCAGGTCAGGATTTACCATGATGGGGACTTTTGATGATCCAAGAGTGACTGATTCCAGTATAACAAATAATATATTTAATAATAAAGCAATCTGAGGTAGGTTACCCATTTTTCAAATCAACAGTTTTTGTTGCTGCAGAACTAATCATGAATCTATAGTCACTTATGCTGGCACTGGCATGAATCCAATGTACAATACCATAGTTATTTATTTCTTATTTATACATACTTGAGGAGGGAGAGAGGTACAGCCTGTAGATAAACGGTGTCCACATTTTGGGTTCACATGTCATTCATCTGTACGCTATTAAATACGGTGAAGAAAAAAAAATTATAACCAGTTTGACAATATTTTTAAGTGACTCTAGTCCACGTGCCTTAATTGGAAATTTTGAATAGATTAGTCCATTAACAAAAAAAGTTAAAATCTGAGGAGTGTAAACCATGTAAATTAAGCTTCAAAAATTTTTTCCAGACATGCCTCTGTCATGCAATCACAGACATTAAGACAAGTCTGTAAGAATCACCTGAAAATATTTTAGTAAATATATATATACCTTGTAAATACATTAGAATTGCATAAAGCATCCCCCAAATTCTCATGAAAATGAAACATTTGACTGTAAATCACAGCAATATAAGTTATAGCTCACTGAAGATTTGGTTGTTTTTTTTCATTAAGCATGCACAAAACTTCATCTGTTATAAGACATATAAAAATAAGAAATAATCTCCTATATACTGTTGCTTTCTCAAGATACCTCAGGAAGAGATTAGCAAATTAAAAGATGAATTATCTTTAAATACACAAATAGTTATTATTTAAGCATAGTTCTTCAACAAAATGTAAAGGTAAGAAAATTATCTGAACAAATTAAAAATTATCTGGAATTAGGAGAGTGAAATGCATCTGAAATGCAAGATGAACAGCTCTGGCCAAACTGATAATAGACAGTTAAGAGGATGCAGATTTGAGGAGAATGAGCTGGCTGGATGCTCTGATGTGAGCAAATTGCAAGAGATTCATTATCCTAAAACGGATACCAGGTACCCAAGCAGAGAGGAATATATAAACATTAAATGCAAGTACAGTGATGCAGGCAGAGAATCCTTAGGGAAACAAGAAGAAACAAAAGAATCTTAAACATTGATAGTGATTATATTGTATAATGGAAAGACAGAGGCCAATAGCTTCAGTATAGCCTGAGGAATATCTGTTAAGCTATCTGCAATGAAATCTCAGTTCTACAGTCAGAAGTGACTGTTATCATGATGTGATCTGTCCTCCTAGCCATAAAATTCAGCCTAATAATTGCTGCAGTAGGCCTATTCCCTCTGGCTGAACTATAGTGTAATATCAGGTTTGTTTCTTTTTTTTTTTTTTTGGTAATTTGCAATGAATAAACAAGTCATCAATTTGGTGAAAAAAAAAGAAAAAAAATTATAAAAATAGTTATTGAATTTAGGCTACATATCCTTCCTGGCAGAAATTATCTGAATTTAATGCTGTAATGGTTTATTTGGTATTTCTCATTGATAGGCAGGAGACAGATGGAAGAAGAAAGGAAGGAACCTTTAGAATTGAATCTGCCCTGGGAAGAAAGTTTCTGGTTTTGTCTGTAACAACAACCCTTTTTTCCTTTGACACTCATTTTAACTTCATTGCTTGTGCTGAATGCCAGATCAGATGCTTCTATGACAACACTAAACTGAAGAAATGAAAGGATAAAAGGGAAAGAATAGAGGATTTCTTCAAATAGTTACAAAACCGCACTTTACGGCATTTACAATAACAATTACAATAAGTCATCCCTAATTTTATGAAGAGAGATTTCTCATCTAGAATTAAGAGATTCAGAAGTCATCTATTGCCTTGATAAACTTAATAACCTCCAGTGGTCTCTGTTGAAAGAAAACATCTTGCAATTTGAACTTTTCTATTGTCATCTACCTGCTTTTGTCTGGTGAGTTAAGTGTTCTCTAAAAATTGTTTGTTATGTTAAAAAGCTTTCATATGAAATGGAGGGTAAAGAAAAAATAAATGCAAACATATCTATTCTAAAAATTAATTATTTGCAAGACCTTGATTCTCCACTGATTTTCTTATGAGGGAAGGAGAAGAATTCACTGTAGTTTATGACCTGAACTGCAATGAGGAGGATTTTTCTTTGCTTCTGTCCAATTCAAAATGCCTGACTGCGTAAAAGATAATGCATGTATGAGTTTCAAGGCTGTCAAGACTCCCTTGTTGTCTGATGGTGGTACCTGTTCATGTTACAGCACTGCAGCTTGAGGGAATGAAAACCAAGCACCACTCTCTTTTCTAATGAAAGCTGCTGTAAAATTTAATGCAATTTCTTTTTTTCTTCAAAGTGTAAAACAGTCTATTGTAGCAACCGCTTCTCTAATACTTGACCTCTTTTTATCTATCCTCGTCTTTTGTGCTAGTTGAATTATTTTGTTTTGTTTCTTACTAAACGTTTTGACTGGCATTCCTTGTGTGCTTTCAGTACCTTCTTTTTACCTTCAAAGCATTTTTAATTCAAATTATAATCATCTTGTTGGGAAAACTCAAGACGTTTACCTTCTGATTTTTATTTGGTCTATTCTACCATTAAAACTGGCAGAGCTGGAACTATATGAGAAAGCTTAAATGTTTCTCTTATACTCCACTTCTATAACATTTCTTTGTTGATTTTGTCTTATATTATTGTTGACTATAAGAATCACAGACATTAGTGATCTGAGGCACAGATTAGATCATCTGATCTATTTTTATCCTAGCACTGTTTTTTACCCATGCTGTATCTGAATAATTTGTCTATTAACCCATGACACTTATCCTGTTCTTAAAACTTATAGAGCTATTTATGTTGATATTATCCAGCATTTTGCTGTACTCAGTTTCATCCAAGTTCTTCTACTTAAAATATCCTCCGAATATGCTAAAATTGCTTATCCACTTCTTGACCACTAAAATACATAGGTAACTTACTCTGAAGCAAATAAGATGTGTGTTTTAAAGGATGAATCTGGCTCTTAATATTTATGCTCATGGTAGTTCCCCTAATCTCCTTATCATTCTTGAATAAATAAAGAGCATATGGAAAATTTTCACACAAAATCACAGAATCACAGACTCACAGAATAACCAGGTTGGAAGAGACCCACTGGATCGTTGAGTCCAACCATTCCCACCAATTCCTAAATCATGCTCCTAAGCACCTCATCTACCCTAACCTTAAACACCTCCAGGGATGGCAACTCAACCACCTCCCTGGGCAGACTGTTCCAATGCCTGACCACCCTCTTTGTGAAGAACTTTTTCCTTATCTCAAGCCTAAATCTCCCCTTGCGGAGCTTGAGGCCATTCCTTCTCGTCCTGTCCCCTGTCACTTGGGACAAGAGGCCAACTCCCTCCTCTCCACAACCTCCCTTCAGGTAGTTGTAGAGAGTAATAAGGTCTCCCCTCAGCCTCCTCTTCTCCAGGCTAAACAACCCCAGCTCTCCCAGTCGCTCCTCATAAGGCCTGTTCTCCAGCCCCTTCACCAGCTTTGTTGCTCTTCTCTGGACTCGCTCCAGAGCCTCAATATCCTTCTTGTGGTGAGGGGCCCAGAACTGAACACAGTACTCGAGGTGTGGTCTCACCAGTGCCGAGTACAGGGGGAGAATAACCTCCCTGGATCTGCTGGTCACGCCATTCCTGATACAAGCCAAGATGCCATTGGCCTTCTTGGCCACCTGGGCACACTGCTGGCTCATGTTCAGTCGCTGTCAACCAACACCCCCAGGTCCTTCTCCTCCTGGCAGCTTTCCAGCCAGGTTTCTCCTAGTTTGTACCTCTGCTTAGGGTTGTTGTGCCCCAAGTGCAGGACCCGGCATTTGGCCTTGTTAAACCTCATGCCATTGGTCTCAGACCAGCAGTCCAGCCAGTTCAGATCCCTTTGCAGAGCCTCCCGACCCTCCAGCAGATCGACACTTCCACCCAGCTTGGTGTCATCTGCAAACTTGCTAAGGGTGCACTCAATGCCTTCATCCAGGTCGTTGATAAAGACATTAAACAGGACTGGACCCAGGACTGAGCCCTGGGGAACCCCACTTGTCACTGGCCTCCAGCTGGATTTAACTCCATTTACTACCACCCTCTGGGCCCTGTCACTCAGATCAGATATATGTTCAGTATCTCTGATTCAGATATTATAATAAGCACTTTCTCAGCACCTGTTTCCCAAAAGAATATCCATAACTTAAAGAAAATACTCAAAATTCTGTGCAAAATGCATCAAGAAAGGTAAACACTAGAGAAAGGCATAGAGAAGTATCTTCTTACTGCTGCTTAGAGCTAATAAATAGGGAAGACCAAATGTGAAGATGTAAATAGGATTTGTCCCATTTTCATTTCATGTCCTGGCAAGTGCTTCTAACTACTCAACATACAGTATTTCAAATACTCTCTGTGAGGAAACAAGAATTATTCTTTTATTCTAAAGCATAACCCATATGAACCCCATAACTAAATCAAACCAAAACAAAAAGAAACAAGTAAACCCCAAACTGACCATCTTATAAAACTGCTTATGCTGAGGAGACAAAGACATCAGGCTCATAATAGCAATTTCTGCATCCACAGAGAAAGCTGTAAACATTGCTCACAAACATTCCTCCTTTAGAAGTATTCCAACTTGTGTATAATGTTGAATTAAGAAACTAAGAATAAGAAATAGGAATAGGAAAACAATAAGTAAAAAAATCAGAAGACAGTTACCTTTCTAGTGAACTATGATGATTATTTCTGATGTGTTTTCTCCATAGAAACAATAGTTATTTTTATAAAAAATCTATATTTTTATATAATCCCATGACTCCAAATACTGAACTCAAGGAAAAACCAATCGTTGTTAATAGCCATTTAAAAAAAATTAAAGTTGGCAGTACTCTCATGTAATGTTTTTCATCCAAAGACTTAAAAGGATTTGACAAAATTAGATTAGTCCTCTCAATACTTATGAGAGTCAGATAGCCTGTTCTTACAGAATGGAAAAGAAAAATTTAGGAAGGTTAAATATTTCAGCAAAGTTCACCAAAAAAACAGACTTAAAGCTGTGAGAAGAATTCATTTGTTCTCTTAACATTCTATTTCTCTGCCCTCTCACATTTCTGATATATCTGTTCATCATAAAATCAAAAAGCTTCATACAATTCTAAACTTTCAAATAAAACTCTGCCTTTTTGGCACATGTTGTCACTGTCCTCTTTTTATCTCAGTTATTCAGCATATTCTAATATTCTTTTGTAATTAAGATTTAAGATTATGCAAATAAACCTCCTTTTTTGTTACAATTAAGTAGTTTTACAACCCAGAAAACAATCTGTCTTATTTTTTATCTATTGTTTTCTAAATCATAGAATCATAGAATTGCTAGGTTGGAAAAGACCTTTTATATCATTGAGTCAACCATATCTGCCCACTACTAAATCATATCCCTAAGCACTTTATCTACATGCCTTTCAAATTCCTCCAGGGATGGTGACTCAATCACCTCCTTGGGCAGACTGTTCCAGTGCGTGATAACCCTTTCTGTGAAGAATATTTTGTGGTGTCTAATCAGAACCTCCCCTGGTGTAGCTTGAGGTCATTGCCTCCGATCCTCTTGTCCATCACTTGGGAGAAGAGACCTACACTCACCTCTCCAGAACCTCCTTTCAGATAGTTGTAGACAGTGATAAGGCTTCTCCCTCAGCCTCTTTTTCTCTAGGCTAAACAACTCCAGTTCCTTTTGCCTCTCCTCATAAGACTTTTCTCCAGCCTCTTCACTAGATTCATTGCTCTTCTCTGGACACAATCAAGGACCGCGATGTCTTTCTTGTAGTGATGGGCCCAAACCAAACACAGTATTTCAGGTGCAGCCTCACTAATGCCAAGTACAGGGGAACAATCCCTTCTCTGGATCCTACTGGCCACAGTGTTTCTGATATAGAACAAAATGCTATTGCCCACTTGGCCACCTGGGCACACCACTGACTCATGATCAGTAGCTGTCAACCAACATCCCCAGGTCCTTCTCTGCCAGCCAGCTTTCCCGTCACTCTTTCCCAGAAGTGTAAAGCTTCACAGGGTTGTTGTATCTCATGTGCAGGA
This sequence comes from Clamator glandarius, assembly GCA_033459285.1. NCBI lineage: Eukaryota > Metazoa > Chordata > Aves > Cuculiformes > Cuculidae > Clamator > Clamator glandarius. The sequence continues at coordinate 1,492 of JAUNZM010000131.1, read as the reverse complement.
CTCTGCACCTGGCCTTGTTGAACCTCATCCTGTTGGTCTCAGTCCACCAATCCAGCCTGCTCAGATTCCTCTGTAGAGCCTCCCTGCTCTCAAGCAGTTCAACATTTTGTCCCAGCTTATTGTCATCTGCAAACTTACTAAGGGTATACTCAACACTCTCATCCAGATCAGTGGTAAAGACATTGAACAAAATTGGACCCATCACTGAGCAGTGGGAAACATCACTTGTGACCAGCTCCCAACTGGATTTAACTCCGTTTACCACAACTCTTTGGTCCTGATCATCCAGTCAGTGTTTAACCCAACAAAGGGTGCACCTTTCCAGGCCAGTGGCAGCCAGTTTCTCAAGCAGGACACTGTGAGAAATTGTATCAAAGTCTTCAGTAGAAGTCCAGGTATGCTATATCCACAGTCTTTCCCTCATCCATTAAGCAGGTCACCTTGTCATAGAAGGAGATCAGGTTAAATAAGCAGGACTTACTTTTCATAAGCCAATGTTGACTGGGGTTGATCACCCAGTTGTCTTGTGTGTGCTCTGTTGACCCGTTCTGTGACTATCCCTGGTGTCGAGATTAGACTGCCAGGCTTGTAGTTCCTTAAGTCAGTCAATAGCAGACTATTGTGTGTAATACACATTTCTCTTGGGATATTTTTGTCTGTTTGTCCGTCAATTAGTTTGATGTTTGTTCAGTTTCAGTTCCTCTTTCAGCTTCAAGATTGGTTTTGGCTCTTGAGAAATCCCTGATAGCCATCTGCATTGTGACTGGAGGTTCACTTCTGAGGGGAGAGTGTATCTCTATGATTATGACACATCCTGAACTATGCATTGAGATTTCCATGTCTCTCTGTATTTTATAATTTTTGTGACATTGTTGTAACAATGTTGCAACAATCATGCAACCTCCTTCATTACTTCTTAGCTTCTTAGTGACTGATGAAAAACCTCAGGAAATGACTTGTCCATGTCTTCTCTCAGGATGTTTCCTGGATTTGACATTCATGTGAGAGGAAATAAATTTACACTCACAATAACATTAAATTCATCTACCATTTATTTACCACTCTATTTTGTTTTCTTCTGAGTCCATAACTGCATTTCTTTGTGCTATTCAAGAAGACATTTCAAGGTGCTTTCAATGCCCCTGGTTAGTTTATCTAAACTTAGAAGACTTTAAAAGGAGATGTCAACAGACAGAAACAAATTTATATACTGCAGTCTCTGTTTTCCATGTGATACGTATTTTCTCAAAAGATGAAATTTATTCTTGAATCTTTGTTTTTTGCAAAAGATTTGCTACTATGTAGCAGCGTAATGTTTTCTGATAGGTTAATGTTTTCTGATAGGTCACCTAGGAGGTCAAAATTAGTATCTTCAAGTATAGACCATAATGTCCATGTGTTACTTTCACAAATAAAAAAACACTCATGGAAAAAATTATTTCTTGTGCAGCTGGATAAATTTTTAGCTATTTGTACTAAGGTTTACTTTGTT